>JAKOOJ010000002.1:104728253-107330753 GCA_022577455.1 Arizona elegans | reverse complement strand
TTTGGTGCCTTCACATCACTTCTGGCAATTGTCTCATGCTTGCAGTTTTGTTCAAACTGGTTTGCCATTGCCTTCTTCCTAGTGCTGAGAGAGAAAGTTTGGTCCATGGTTGCCTAACTGGCTTTGTGCCTAAAACAGGACTAGAACTCATGGCCTCCCAATTTCTAATCTGGTGCCTTTACCACTAAACTAGACGAACCTCCAATGAAACATTCACATCTCCTCAAATCAGGAGAACTGCATATCATTGGCATTTTATTCAACTTTCAAGGTAAATCATTGAATGATACTTTAGATTTCCTCAACATGTGTGCTGAAGCACTATGCTGCTTTCAACTGCATTTGCTAACCTGAAATACAACTGAAAGGCCTCAGATCTGTGACAGTTTTATGGGAGTCATTATGACACTGTAGAGAGACCCTTGATGATACTAATGTTGACTTAAATAACCAAGTACTACAGCAATTATGGTCAACAGTAATTGTGCTCATATGATTCAGAACAATAATATATCATAGGAAATAAGGGAATGACACCACTTAGTCACATTCATAGAGTCGATAGAACTTCATTATCATCAGCCATTGCATCGCTAATGGGGCTCATTTCTGGAACTTCAGAGTAAATATTATGTAAGAATCAATTATCACAGTGCCATCAAAGGAAAAGGAGATTGTAAATCTCATTTATCCATCTACGGATTGCTAACTTTTAATTTGTAGACTCTTCAGCCTGAAGCAATATGACAACACAGTGAAAGGAAGAGGTATTGTGACCACTTGTGATCATGCTGGACTTCTTTTAATATTTTAACCATTAAATATGAAGTTGGACAAGTGATAAGTTATTCTTAATGGCCAATTTTTCAGGACTACTCCTCCTCTTTCCATTTTATACTAAATGAACTACACCGATTCTTTTTTTAAAGGGCAATAAATATATTGTACATAAATAAAAGCTCTTTCAACAACCTTTTTTTTTTTTTTGCTGGCACACAAAAGTTGGGCTGTTTTAATGAATCAAGACTGTGACTGTGATTGTGTAATCAAACCCCACCCCCTTTTGATATGCTTTACTGGTGCAAGTAAAGGTTGAAGCACTTTCTTGGAATCATCTTCAAAGACTGTGCCGCCCTAACATGTGGGCTATTTTGTCAGAATAAATAGCATTGGCTAAACATCTGAAAAGGCCAACCAATTTCCAAAAGTTAAGATCTTAGTAAAGTTGGGTTAGTTTAGTTTAGTTTTTCTTTTTTGGGGAAAAAAGCCTGACATAATCAGAGAATACTAGAATGAACTTAATTAGAACATACATAAGAAGATCAACACCAACTATATTAGCTTTATCGCCTAGTTGCTAGGCAACATGGAAAGTTGACTCCTAATTACTTCTGCTTTCTGACTATAGTTCCTTGACTTTAATGAGAAATTAAACCATAACTGACTTTTTGGTACAGTATCTTGCAATCATTATTTCAACAGCAACAAAAATATCTGTGAACATTTTGCAACATCATACTTTCAAAAAGCATATAACTTTGCTCTAAACAAAACTAAATGGAAGGGAGGGAGGAAGGAAGGAAGGAAAGAGGGAGGGAGGAAGGGAGGAAAGAAAGAAAGAGGGAGGGAGGGAGGGAGGGAGGAAGGAAGGAAGGAAGGTTCAATAAACAAAGTATATCCATGAATTGTAGAGTTAAGACATTAGAGTTATGTAGATCTCTTCTGTACTGAAAAGAAGAGAGAGGTGTCTTCAAAGGTGTCTCAAAGGTGTCTTCCAGCTGCCACAGAAAGATGCAAATTTAATCCTGTTTGACTATTGATGCTCCAGGATCAGAGAGGTAAGAAGGATGCTTTTGGAATATAATGGACCTGAACTGGAGACCTAGTTGAAAAAGGGATTAATCAAAGCCCTGTTGGGAAAGTCTCTAAATTTATGAGAGTTTAGAGACTTTCCCAACAGGACTTTGATTAATCTCTTTCATATCTGGATTCAATGTGCTCTCTGCAAAACAAAAATGCATGCCAAAGTTAATGAAGGGGGCAGATCATTTGCTAGATGTACCAAGTCATGTAAATATGAAAGCCATCAGTTTCAATCTACAAGCAATGACAAAACATATATTAATACATTGTGAGTTTCAGTTGGTCAGTTTGTTATTTTTGTGGATGTGTAACAGCCTCCCCCCTGCCCCAAGATCTGAGGGAACCCTACCCTTTTAGCCTTCTTTTTTTTTTTTAATTTGATTTATATGCCGCCCTTCTCCGGAGACTCAGGGCGGCTTACAGTGCGTTAAGCAATAGCCTTCATAATTTTGTATATTTTATACAAAGTCAGCTTATTGCCCCCACAAACTGGGTCCTCAATTTACCTACCTTAGAAAGGATGGAAGGCTGAGTCAACCTTGAGCCTGGCAAGATTCAAACTTACTTTAATTGCAGACAGCTGGTGTTAAATTACAGTGCCTTGTCTGCAGAGCTATCCAAGCTCTGCATAATTTCCTCTTGAAGATTATGAAGACCCATTTCTTCACCAAAGTCAGTGGGTTAGGATGAGGGCTCAGCTCTGAGGATCCTTCATCTTTGTCAGCCATCCAAGTCCAAAATAATAAAATAAAATAAAATAAAATAAAATAAAATAAAATAAAATAAAATAAAATAAAATAAAATAAAATAAAATAAAATAAAATAAAATAAAATAAAATAAAATAATAAAATAAAATAAAATAAAATAAAATAAAATAAAATAAAATAAAATAAAATAAAATAAAATAAAATAAAATAATTCACAAGTATAAAAATGTATTCTCATTTTATGCATTTACAAAATACATAAAGAAAATTATGATTGTAGGACCCAATCAAGCCCAGTGGATATTTTGTCTTCATAGACAATACTGCATTCTATTATTTATTTATTCATCAAATTTGTAAGGTCCGTCCATCTCCCTGAAAAATTCTGGGTGGCAAACACACCATATAAAAACAACAGTAACACCAATGAATGCAACAAAATACACCCATACTGGAGGTTCAAAAACTAAAAACCTGCTCCCCATCCCCTATTAGTCTGTGAAATTGAACATGTATTTTAAATTAGTTTCAAAAAGTAAATGTCTATAGTATTGTATGAGGTTTTAGGAGTGTACTAGTAAGTTCTTTAAGAAGATTGATTCAGGCATAGATTTGTTGGCTGGACCCTGGACATCAGAAATGGAGTATTTTATCCTTTCTTGACCAAAGCAACAGTTTTTCTTAGCAAAGAGAAAAGATCTCAGTTATTCCCATGTTATACCTCCACATTCTCTAACATGAAAGATGATATGCAAAAGGAAGATATGGACCAACACCATCAGCCAAGAAGGGCTTGCTTAAAATTTATTTATTCATACATTAATATATCATTTTTTGTACACAGTATAAGAGCTGGAATTCAGCCAGTTCAGACTGATTCGACCAAACCGGTAGCTCTGATAAACAGTGGGCTCCACCCACCCACCCACGCTCTATCCTGTCCTTTATTTCCTGCTTTGTAGCTCATCTCAATCGCGCGGCACAGCTGATTCCCCCCCCCCCCCACTTTGCTCTTCTATTTACTTTTGCTGACTTGGAAGATAAGCAGCTGAGCTTCTAAATGCTTCATTTTCAACGTTGCATGAAAGCACCTTAGGCACACGCATGTGGAAAGCACATGTACATGTGTGAAGTGCGCGCTCACTGAACTAATTGTTAAACTGGCAGCATTCCACCATTGCACCGTATGTACGGAATTTCTCAATTATTTATGTGTCTTATGTCAAGCACAGTTTCTCAAATGTTTCACTGATCATCAACAATATATTGAAGGAGGTTTGTCTGCCCTTGTTAGGTGGAAGTCACAAAACCTTACTCTCTGGGTTAAGATAAATACTCCAAAAATCAATATAATTCCTAGAATGCTTTATGTTTTGCATGGAATTCCTCATAAACTTGTAAGGGGTTCTTTGACTCTGAACATATTTTCAAAAAAAAAAAAAAAAAAGTAGCTGGCATTTTCTATAATGGAGTCATAATTTAGACTCCTTTAGACTGGACCTTTAATTTAGTCAAAATTGTATTTCCTGGGCTGTTTTGGAATATACATATATAAGACTTTAGTCAAAATATAATAAATCTAGTGTATCTATTCTTGTTATTATATTGATTACAATTGTAACATAAATTGTAGTGTCTGTGTTTTGAACCTTTTTTCTCACACTAAATTGATAGTATGGGTTTTATAACAAAATTGCCTTTTTTAAAGAAAACACTTATAGAAAAGATTTAGATAAATGCTGGGATTCTTACATTAGAGAAATTAGAGGGAGATAATGATGAATGTTTATTGTTCTTTATGTTAAAAGGTGTCCTCCATAGAGAATATTTACAATTACAACATTTATTGACATCTTGATCTGAATTACCTGCATCACATTCAGTCTTAGAATAAACTAAATTATTAGAAGGGATTATTAAAGCACCCAATCCCTCTTTTTAAATAACTGTTATTGATAAATCAATCTGATAGGCACATTTGAAAGACTGAATGAATAAGGAATAGAATAACCACATTTTTCTAACCAATGAGAAAATGTTGTTTTTATTCTTAACCAACAAAAATCTCACTTGATTTCAAATTACAGCTCAACAAACAATAGTACTTTGGATTTACTGAACCTCATTCAATTGTGGATAAAAGAATTGAATAAATCATGGTGTTATTGGAGATACAACCAAAATAATGCAAAATAAGTAATTACATAGATTAATCTGCCTTTAAGACAAACTTTAATATTTATGGATGCATACGTTATTTTGAGCAACATACCTGCTATATGGAAATTAACATGGATAATAGAAATGGATTCCCCATTCCCTAATTATTGTCAATATATTAGTTATTTGATATTTCAAAGAGGAGATATTTTTTTTCCAATTACCCAAGTGATTCAAGACCTGATGGTAATGCTGACTTATGTACAAATTGCTTTAAGACACAGTTTATGTATGAAAAAAATCAGTATATGACAAATATCCTTTATATATAAAATGTATTTTATTGCTATTGCAGTTTTTACCATTTTTATTTATAGTTTTTCTTTTATTATTTTTTTCTTTGTGTTCAGTTGTATTAAACAAATAAAGCATTATTAATCCAGGTGATCAGTCACTAATTAGTGGAGCTGACTGTGGTGAGTTCTTTTGGAATCTGATTTGTCTGATTTCTGTCTTTCCTTGGTTTTCCTTGTTTCTCTATGAACCATATATATCCCGATTTTATATTTGCTAGTTTAACAGCATTGCTTTTATATGACTCTTTCTCATTAAGAGTCTATGTGCAAGCCTGCAGGTTATCAGCTATCCTTTTGTGTTTGAAGATTGGCATAAGGTTTGTTAAAGAACCAGTTTGGTGCAGAGATTAAGTCACCAGGCTAGATACCAGGAGCTTGTGATGTGCTTGTGATGTGCTTTCAACACATCTCGGTTGCTTAATGAGTTTGGTCCAGTCACGCTCTTTCAGCAAGAGGAGGGAGGCAATGAGAAACCACTTCAGAAAATCTTTCTACAAAAACTTCAGGGATTCATCCCAGCAATCCCCAGGAGTGAATACTATTTTGAAGAACCAAACAAACACACACAAACTTTGTTAAATTTTATATTTCTGAGCTTTGGTAAGGAAGATCCAAGATTCAATTTTCCAATTGATCCTGTATAAGAACTCTCAAGTCAGACAAAGAAAGGTATTTCATTTTGAATTGTGTCTGCTTGGAAGAAGGGTTTTTAAATGTTCTTCTAGGCCAGTTTATAAAAATCCTAACATCCCTGAATGCAAAACCAGGTCCAGTTATTCCTGCCACCTACTCTGGGAAAGGTCTACTTTTTTGACTCTGTACAACAAGAGGAGTAAAAAAAATTGTGTATGCTTTCAAATGACAGCTTCTGAAATGACATAGATCCATCCATGCCTTCGCTCCACATGCAATCTACCCTTCATAATGTCACTTCGTTCTCAAGGAGCCTCTGTTTAATATTTATTTTAAATATTTTGCAAATACCCTTTTATTACCCAGGATACTTTATTAACATAATTTTCTGTCATTCATGAATGACAAAACTTTTGTGCCAATGACGATGTGACAGTTCTGAAGGATATCTTGTTCATGTGCTGCATATAAACATTAATGTAAGAAAATTGTTTTGCCAAGGGCAAGTTTTTGTTCTGGAATGAACGCAGCTATTAGAAAGAGGGGAGGGGAAAACAGTCCTCTAGTGTTTTAGGTGTGATGTGCAGAATTTCCATTATCCAAAGGTCCATTACACATATCTCCAAGGTTACATGCTCTCAGAGGTATGTTGCTAAACATCCATAAGGTTTCCATTATCCTGACAGAAACAATTACAATGGCCATGCAAGAATAACTTCCCTCTGAGCAGCAAAGCAACTATCAGACAAATCTTGGGTTAAAAACTGTAAAAAAAAATTTGAATCAGTCATTATTACCATTAAAATTCATTAATGCATAATAATCAGTTGCTGCTCATAATATCCATAAAAAGAAGAAGAAAAATAATACTAGGAATAATGAAAACACATTTTTATAGGAAGACATTTTGGGAGTATAGACACATAACTGTATCTCTCATTGTATGCTATGCTACCTTTGGTGCAGTATTTATTGAGATGTCAATAAATCATCATCATCATCATCACCATCATCATCATCATCATCTGCTCAGACATTCACTGATCATCACGTTCCAGGTTCGCTTTCAGTTTTAAAAGTTGAATAAAGTCTACAAAATTGTGTAACTGTCCAGATTTCATATGCGATCTTAATCCCTCTGTATTTTATTTCAGAGGAAGGTTTGTCTGGAGAGGTTTGGCTAATGGTTAATTTACCTTTGACTTTCTATATCTTTTCATTTATCTTCTAATTTATAATGCCTTGGTAAGACCACACTTAGAATACTGCATCCAATTTTGGTCACCACAATAATAATAATAAAAAAAGATGCTGGGACCCTGGAAAGAGTGCAGAGATGACTGGGGTCCTGAAAACTAAAACATATGAAGAACGGTTGCAGGAATTGGGTACATTTAGTCTAGTGAAAAGAAGAAATAGGGGGTGACATGATAGCAATGTTCCAATATTTGAGAGGTTGCCACAAAGAAGAGGGAGTCAACCTATTTTCCAAAGCAGCAGAAGGCAAGACAAGAAGCAATGGATGGAAACTAACCAAGGAGAGAAGTAACTTAGATCTAAGGAGAAATTTTCTGATAGTTAAAACAATCAATCAGTGGGATGACTTGCCTTTAGAAGTTCTGGGTGTTTCAACAATTGAGGTTTTTAAGAAGGATCTGAATAACCATTTATCTGAAATGGTATAGGGTCTCCTACTTGAGCAGGAGGTTAAAATTCAGCCGTGATGACAGACCTATGGCATGCATGTCAGAGGTGGCATGCAGAGCCCTCTCTGTGGGTATGCACACCATCGCCAGCTGCTCTTCTGGGTCCTGTCATGTGCATGCATGCCGGACAGCTGGTCCAGTGTGTATGCGCACCGGCCAGCTGTTCTCTTCCGGGTTCCGGCACACGCATGTGCACACACACACACACACACACACACACACACACACACACACTAGTTTCAGCACTCAGTGCTGAAAAGGTTAACCATCACTGGACTAGAGGACCTCCAAGTTTCCTTCAAACTCTGCTATTCTCTTATTTGGTTATCTTTGCATAAATTGTAAATTCAGAGGCGTATGACAGCCCTAAAACAAGGCACTGTCTTGGCTACACCTGGAAAATCCTTCCCTGGACTATACCTCAACTTTTTTCAGTATGTGGGGAGTAAAATATGGAAGCTGGCTTCTGGGTAACTGTTAATGTTCATGGAGGATCTGGATTATTTCAACCCCCTTCCAGACTGTGTTCAGAAACAGTATGGGGACAGAATCCTCCTTGGCCATATTGATGAATGACTTTATGACTTTCTATAAAACAGAAGCAAGTAATACAATTCTGTTGACACTCCTTTACCTTTCCATAGATTTTAATACTATTAACCAGTTTCCTCCTGAATCATCTACATGAGTTTGAAGTTAGCAACTTCTCAATGATTTTCACTTCTACCTAAGGTATACAAGTGGCTTCGGGGAGTTGTATTGATCAGTTTGACCTTTGGCAGCTGTATTATGGTTTGCACAAACACTATTTGTCCCAGTGAAGTATTTTATATGTAGATGAGGCCATTTTGAGTTGTGATGAGTTGTGATGAGTATGATGATAGCTCTTCCTCTCTGTAACTTCTGAATCAAGACAAATCTTGAATCAATGTCAGGAGGTAGAGATAGAGTAGATGAGGGATAACTATCTAAGTTGAAACTCTGACAGATCAGATAGTAGCCTGATACAGGAAATCAGGAAAACTGCCTGTTCCAAATGGTATTGCATTCTATTAGGAAAAATAAATATACTGCTCCTAGATGCATCAATGCAGGGGTGTCAAACTGGCGGCCCACGGGCCGGATGAGTCATGCACAGGCCATGCCCATCCCAGCTCTGCAAAGGCAAAAAACATTGTGATACGTTATGATATGTTATGTGACACGATCGAGTTTGACACTCGTGCATCAATGTATAGAGTCCCAAAATGATTCCTCAACTCAGTTTCCTGTGGTCAGCTACATTCCTTCCTAGACCAAGATACTCTAACATTAATCTTATTAAAGTAATCTGATTATCTTAATCTGATGAGTAAAGGTAGCATGCAAAGCTACCATTATATTCAGTCTGGAAGTTGTTATATCAAGCCTTTTGCCATGTACATATTAAGCCAATATCAAAGCAACAGTTCTGTCTACCTGTTATCTGCAAAGACAAGTATGAATTTTTGATTTTGGTATATAAAACCTTAAATAACCTGGCAGTAGGCTATCTGGCAGAATAAAACAACCTTCCCCTCCTTTTTTTCTTTTTTAATTCTGTTCTGTCCTCTGCAATGGGTTTCACATTGGAACAGTGGATAATATGTTACTAAATAAATATGTATATCAACAAACATATGGCTTAATTTATTTAGAGATTGTTGGGTTGTTATTTTCTTTTTTACTTAGAAGGATATAAAGAAAAGGATATCATATCAAAATGATTAAAATTAGACAGCCTGCCAAGAAACTAGATTTTAACTCTGGATTGTTTTCTTTGTCTTACATAAAGAAATGGCAGAGGCTTATAATATGTTTATGGAGGTTAATACAAACATGGTCTTCTTGCAATCCTAAACTTACATGCATGTTGGAAACTTGTTTGCCCAAATCCTCTTTGTACAAAATATTGTGGGATAGTTTGCAATTTAAAAATCGTACAAAAATCCATCAAATATAGGTTGATTCTATCTAGTCTGAAATCTTTTCTTCCTCATCAGTTTCAGAAAAAAAATGTTTTATTTCAAAATGCATTTCCTTCCACCATTTTGTTTTCTCTTGGGAAAGTGACAACAAGTTCCAATTTTGCACACAACTTTAATACACATAGGAATAAAGATTTTATTTATAGCAAAGATCAGCTAGAAGATTAGATCATGATCTTCTGTTTTTGTAGTTTATTTATTGTTACAAATCTATACATTGGTGAAGGAATTAGATTTGTCATGAATGTACGAATTCCTATTTAATGTCCTCCAATTAATCAGTTGTGGTATTTTGTATCAAATTCCTTCTGTCAAAGCCAAATTGGATTCAGCTGTTTATTAGCTGTTAACATAGCTAGTACAAGGTACCAAAATGTGACCAGTGATCAGAGAGGTTTCATGTTATGGGATATTTTATCCACTGGATTAAAATGCATTAGGTTTTTAATCTTCTGCAAATATTTCATATAGTACATTCTGCCCAGAGGTACCATCTGTATTGCACATCAAATTTTACAGTTAAATGTAAAATTTATAGAACTATTTCACCCTAGTTCTATAAAAGAAAAACTAGTCCACAAAAAGAAATTTCTCCTTATAGTTATTAATTCTTTAACTGAACACACAGACAGACAGACAGACAGACAGACAGACACACACACACACACACACACACACACACACACACACACATATATATATATATATATATATATATATATATATATATATATATGTCTTTGGTTATTCGGGTCTTCTCCCACGTAAAATTGGAAGTGTCTTGGTGACGTTTCGACGAAGTCTCATTCGTCATCTTCAGGCTGCTGTTCTCGGCTTCGTGCTCCTTTTACGCGGGAAAAAACCCGAATAACCAATATGTATGTATGTATGTATGTATGTATGTATGTGTGTGTGTGTATATGTATATGTATGTATGCATATATATATATATATATATATATATATATATATATATATATATATATATATATATATATATATATATATATCAGAATGCAGATATAGGAAAACTTTCCTATAAGAATACATTATATTAACAAAAATAACATATAGAAAATATATTTACAAAGTGCATGTCATTATGTATAATGTTACCAAAACTGAAAAGGCAAATGGATATTCTTCTGTTATGTTTTTTACTGTAATTTCAATTTTCACACCAAAAGAACATTTGGAGTTTAATTAGAGATTTAATTAGAGATATAAGAAAGGTGTTTAATATAAAGTTCATTTTAATTTTAATAATCTGTGACAAAAATATGCTTTTTTAACTAACATTATTTTTACATCTTTAATTCTCAGGATTCTTCCATTTCTAATTCTTTCGCTGCACTTGTATCATAATGCTCAAAATATGACTAAATTAACTGATATTGTGCCCATACAATTAGCAAGGACTGTAATTTTGTCTACTCTTTGTCAGATTTATTAAAAAGTGTACTATGAAATTCTTGACTGACCAAAGCTATGCTAAGGGTAGCCAATGCTTGTAGACAAAACCAAGTTTCTATTATCTTCCACCTGCAATTTCGTATTTTGTTTTATATTATTGCTTACCCTGAAAGAGAATTGAATGATTGAAATTTGAATTGTATGTAAATATGTATGTTGAAAATAAAAGGTATAAGGTAAATTGTAGCTAAATTCTGTGGCTTATATATTGAGAGTGTGTTAACATTCACAGCTAAATCAATGGATCTTAAATGGACACACTGTATTTCTATTTCACTCCTCCTAGCAATGTAGTTACAGACGCAAGGCAGACTTTTCAAAACACTGAATGAATTCCTTGGTAAGTATAACTTGTATAGCAACCAAAACAGTAAACAAACAAACAAACAAACAAACAAACAAAGCAAGAAAGTGGATAAGCAGAACCAGTTAGACAGAGCATAAAACAATACCTTTAAATATTTTGTTTATCATGGAAGGGATGTAGAGAAGAATTCAGAATTATTCTCAATATAAGTTCCTGAGAATACATTTACATATTTAGTGTTGATGTACTTTCATAGACCATACAATTCTTCAAAGAACCCAGTGCTAGATAGACCAAGGAATTAACCAAGTATAGCACAGGTATAATTAGTCATAGCTTTTTTCATACTTACTTGATTTCTCAATTGTTGAAGCTTTCCTCAAAAAAGCAGCCTTATAAATTACTCTCTATTTGAAGTAAATGGCTGAGAACCAATTCTTCCTGGGCTCTCCCTTCTCCCAATTCTATCCCATTCATACAGAATCAGAACACCCTGGGTTCCCATATAAAAAGAATTATTATGTAATTGTTTCAAGTTTCTAGCACTAGATCCTGTCTCTTTCCATCATGAACTTAATGTCTTTTCATATTTTATGGCTCTTGCTTCTTTCGAAATGAGACAAGAAGTCCTCGGCTGAACTTTGATCTAAAGGTGATGTTCATTATGGAAAGACAATACTTGTAACAGGGCATGGGGAAAGATAAGGAGAGCAACTCCAAAATGGCAATTGGGTTTTAAAGATTGGATTCAGATAAAAGATGTCAATTACATGGTGCATTCTCCTGCACTATTTTGCCTTATGGCTGTTATGTCTCTGGCTAGACATTTATTTCTAATTTTTCCACAGACAGCTCAGGAGGTGATCACTGTCACCAGAATCACATCTCTTCCGTGGGATGCTGCACCTAAAGAATGAGATATAATCAAGGTGAGCGGCTCTTTATTAAAAAGGTAGAGATGTGCAACAACAATACATTGAACAAAACATATTGCTAGTCAGAACTCCTTTGGCTGTGCTGCTTTTAGTCCTGATGCCTGGGAATACTAGAAGAGGTGGGATCTCTTGAAGTTAATCTAAACCCTCCCTTTTTTTTTATTTATCATCTTCTATCATCAGCCCCATGTGCTATTTAAAGCGAGTGTGAAATGACAATTCAGATCTTGTATACTTCACAATGGAAGAAGTAAATCAAGGATTTAGGACAAAGAAGACTGTTCTGTTAAGACACTGCATTAAGAACCCCAGAAAGTTCATTCATATTTAGGAACTTTAAAAAAAAACAACAACCTTGTCCATCCTCAACTTTACCATCTTTTTATAATAAAAGTAGATATTTTGGAGAACTATCAGAAAATCCTGAAACAAATCTAGGCAATTCTCTTTTATCTATAGATGCTCATAATTGGCTGACCTTTCTTCCACTGTCCTGTTAATTCACTTGCCCTTACCTTGAAGAGTAAGTAGCTACTAACCTCACAATGATTTCCACACATGACAAGAGGCATATTTTGCACAGGTCCACATTCCGTATTACGTTACAAAGATTGAAATTGCTCAACAGGCCCAAATTATTCCCATTTCTTAGTATAAAGGGTATGAAGCATGAATTTTATTCTGGTTAATAAATACAGTCCAGGAGCTTTGGGCCTATCGAATCTAGAAATGGTTCATTCAGCAAAATGAAAATGAAGAACAACTCTTGAATAGTGGTTTTCAGCCTGAAGAACAATGAAAAAAAAAAAGGTTTCTTCAGAAACATGATTTTTGCAGAAATGAATAGATTCACAATTTTTGAAATTATATCTCCTCGTGACATTTTTGCTGAATGCTGTACTTCAGTCTTTGAGAGTTTGAACATGTTGTAATATATTTAAAATATTTTGGAAGTATAATGTTAAATGTGTTAACAACCTGCTCCATCCATTTTGATTTTCAGGGTACATCTTGGCTTGAATTTTTTCCAAGACTAGATTTATTTATTTTTTAATATATATTTTTATGCAATAAACAACATAACTTTCTTTCAGTTAATGTGTCATTAAGCATTTGATTCACTTAAGAAGTAGAATGCTACAGGGAACAAACAATAGTGTATTCATCAATACTAAAAAGGAACCTTTCCCACGTCTAGATCATCCTTGACCAAGGCTGTTATTTAACCTGTAGTAAAACGTAATCCATGTTTTGCATTGCAGTACCCTGGCAAGCTCACAAACACCATCAGTCACATAATGGAAATAATTAAATATTTCCAAACTAAGCAGCTTGTTTTCAGCAGATAGAGGAGTCTCGACATGAAATTGTTAAAGACTCAATATTTAAATCAAGCCAGAGATAGATGGTACACTTATTTCATGCCAAATGCAGTTAGAAACAGAGCCACATCATCTGTTACCTCTCCTGACCTAGGTTTTTCCAGGGCTTGGAATTATGAATTCAAAATGCAACTGCAATGAAGCCAGTTATTTAAGTCAAGGAATGGTATTAAGTTCTGTACATGCAACAACCGAGCCAGAAGAGACTTGTTTTGGCAGATCTGGAAGTAGCAAATATGTACTGTTTGCTTAAGTCACTGGTAAAGAAAAGAGCTATTGTCCATGTTTTTGTTTTATTATAGTTCCCATAGTCACTGGCCACTGGCCATTTTGATGGTTGTTTATAGCATTAATTCCTCTGAATTCATTAGGTATGCTTCTCTGAATGAAATATACAACTAAAATGGAAAGATCTGGATCAGTGGTCGGTTTCAACCGGTGTTACCACCAGTTCACTTCATGAACACCAAACTTGCTTCACTCACACGCAGGCCAAACTTGCCCTCCACACGAGCGCAGTGCAATACAGAACAGCTGAGGCACAGCAATCCCCTCTGCCACGCCATTTAGCTGGGCTAAAAACGACCGAATATAAGGTATGTATAACACAGGGGCGGGAAGGCCAAGCTAACCATCAGATATAACCAGTTCGCTCTCAGCTCACCATCGCCACTACCGGCTTGCCCAAACCGGGTCGAACTGGTAGAAGCCCACCACTGAACTGGATAGAAGGGGGTGTTATGTTTTGTTAAAGATCAATTACCAACTACATGTTTGCTTTGAATTTCTGTATGTTCCTGATCAAACTAATCTCCCTGTAGTTCACTTGCATGAATGCATGCCCTACTGAAAAGCTCCTAATTTTTATATTTGCTCCTCTCCTGATCAACATCACATTGATATCTGTAGACCAAGAAGCTAACATCTGTCTGAGCTTAGCTGAAATTGGTATTGGTGACCACCAGGGATGCTATTCAGCAGGTTCTGACAGGTTCTGGAGAACCGGTAGCGGAAATTTTGAGTAGTTCAGAGAACCGGCAAATATCAACTCTGGCTGGCCCCAGAGTGGGGTGGGAATGGAGATTTTGCAGTATCCTTCCCCTGCCACTCCCACCAAGCCATTCCATGCCCACCAAGCCATGCCCACAGAACCGGTAGTAAAAAATTTTGAATTCCACCACTGGTGACCACCCACTTCTCATTTCCAGAGTGCTGGTTTGTCTGTTCCTTTTATCATGGAATTGGCTTGTGTATTGGCTCAGAATGATAATAATCAGGAAATCTGTTTCAGTGTTCTGATAAGGAAAAACCATCAGATCTAAAAATAAATTATACCTCATTCCCAGTCTACCTTAGATTAAATACAATCCAGGTTTGTTTATATATACCCAAGTAATCATCATCCATGATGTGATTGTGGATAAGAAAGTCAACCTGGCATTATTAGAGGGCCTTGAAGAGGGATGTTCCTCTCTCAGAGCTGTTCCAGTCTGGTAGGAGTCATGATCTGGGGAATAGGGGTAGGTGGTGGCAATTATCATTCACAAAATTTAGAACTTGGGTTTCAAACTTGCAGTGTCATGTTTTCATCACGTAACATATCATGACTTTTTCCTTATGGGGGTTTGAGGATGTAACAATGGAGTCAGGTAGAGCATTACAGGCATTGACCACTCTATTGCTGAAGTCATATTTTCTGTGATCGAGTTTGGAGCGGTTTACCTTGAGTTTGTATCTATTGTTTGCCCTTGTATTATTGTGGTTGAAGCTGAAGTAGTCGTTGACAGGTAGGATGTTGAAGCAGACAATTTTGTGTACTATGCTTAGGTCAGACCATAGGCAGCGTAGTTCAAGGTTGTCCAAGCCCAAAATTTCAAGCCTGATGGTATAAGGTATTCTATTGTGAGCAGAGGAGTGGAGTACTCTTCTCGTGAAGTACCTCTGGACCCGCTTGACTGTATTAATGTCTGATAAACAGTGTGGATTCCAGGCAGATTCCTGTATTCGAGAATTGGTCTGGCAAAGATTTTGTATGCCCTAGTTAGCAGTACAGTATTACCGGAGAAAAAGCTTCACAAAATTAGGTTCTTTAGGATTTAGAGGGATTAGGTTCAAAGCAGGGCGAAAACACAAAAAAGGTTGGCTTTTCACCCTGAGAGGCTGAGAGAGAGAACAAAAAGTTACCAATACATATCCTTGCCAGGAATTCATGTCAATAGAGAGTCTCCCTGGAACTGTCTGAGTTGTGCAGCACTTTTTTGCACTTTGAGTACATGCCAAGGTTCAAAGTGTTGGGGACTTTTGCTACCTTTTAATATTTTTCTTAATGGACAAGTATACAAAAATAATATCAGAAGATTGCTTAGTAGTGACTTACTCTTAACTTCCAACAGTTGACCTTCTGCCAAAGATATTTTAAATAAGGCATCATCGCTAGCAGACACCACCAAGGGATGGTCTAATGACCAATTTTGACAATAATTTGAGAAGAATATTCTAATGGGAAACATTATGCAGCTGCTCATCACCATCTACCACCTCAATTCCCAGTCCTCAAAGTGTCAGATTAGAGAACTGTATTCCAAATATGATAAAGGCCTCAAAGATTAGGGTGATTTATAATACAATGATGCAATTCACAAAGCTTGCTAAACAACTTAAGTGCAAAAGAAAAACAGGACAGAACAAGAATATAATAATATATTACTGTAATAATATATTACTGTTGAGATCATTTATGGGAAACCAAAGTCTGCCTAATTCTACAGACAATATAACAGAATTTATCTATTGTACATTCAAAGAAACTGTATTGTCCTGATTCAATATAGCCGTACATAAAAGAGATCAAAATTTTCCAGATATTTTATCAGGCAAGGGGTATAAAATCAGTCCATGAATCCTTATAGATGGTGCTGTATAACAGGATATGAGGTGTGGTTTCAATGGCTGTTTGTCCAGAGCTGTTATGCATGGAGAAATGTTAGAAATTTGAGAAATCAACAAATAAATAAATGTACATTTGGAATTATTGTATTTGGAAGCTATGAAGGGATAAAATTATTTTATAGATAAGGCAGGACTGATTCTGTAAAACTTATATAGGAAATGAACCTTTCCACGGCCTTTAGCCATATTCCTTTTTATTTTTTGCAGAGCAATTTCTTAAGGGATCTGGGAGTTCAAAATAAGACTTTGAAGGCTGCATTTAATATAAAAGTTGTTGGCTGTCTACCTCTGTTATAAACTAACTGAGACATTTGGGATGGGTTAATGAATCAAGATATATTACTTCTGGATGAATTCTTCCATTATTCATAGCATTCATTAATAGATGCTATGAATACATTTTTAATGCATTAATCTGCATTTAAAAAGCTGCATGAAATTTCACATTTAAATATATACTTAAATACTTACTTCTAAACCGATTTTCTCTCGCAAGCTGGGAATTTCTAATATATTTTGAAAAGTGTCAGAAAATTCAGGAAGTGAAAAAAATTTTTAAAAGGGAGGTGCTGTCAGTTCTAAGTCATTTGGGTATAACAATTAAGTCATTCTTGCTAATAAATAACAGTATTATATATGGGTTGGACCAAATTGCAATTGTCTTGCGGTATTTGGAGTGGAGAGAAATTTATATTCCTTGTGATTGTTATATTCACACAAGATGTGTATTCTCATCTGGTATTACGTGTTCATGTATTAGCCGTGATTTGTGTTTGAAATGTGTGCTGAAAGGGTGTCTAAAGTTTACAAAAATAGCACCCCAGACAGGCAATCAATTTGATTTTAAGGGGAAATAATCAGCCAATAGCGTTCCAGTATAGGGATGTGGTGGCTCAGTGGCTAAGATGCTGAGCTTGTCGATCAAAAGGTCAGCAGTTCAGAGGTTTGAATGCCACATAACGGGGTGAGCTCCCATTACTTGTCCCAGCTTCTGCCAACTTAGCAGTTCGAAAGTATGTAAAAAATGCAAGTAGAAAAATAGGGACCACCTTTGGTGGGAAGATAACAGGGTTCCATGCATCTTTGGCATTTAGTCATGCCAGCCATATGACCATGGAGACGTCTTCAGACAGCGCTGGCTCTTCGACTTTGAAATGGAGATGAGCACCGCCCCCTAGAGTTGGGAACAACTAGCACATATGTAAAAGGGGAACCTTTACTTTTACCTTTAGTGTTCCATTTGATCTTATATAAATAAAGGCTCAATTTATCCCAAATCAAGCTTGACTCCTGGTGACCTAAGGTCCATCTCAATGGATTTTTCTTGGCCATAATACAGAAATATTTGCCATTGCCTTCTTCTATGTTTTCTTTTTTCTTTTCCCCTCCTTTTTTAAATTCCCAATCTAGTCTACTGGGTTGGAATTTCCCAATGATCTCCTATCCCCAAGTATTAACTAGTCAGAGCCAAGTACTATTGATTGTACAACATCAATCTAGAAAAGCCAGCTAGAAAATTACTTGCTGGAAGTAAGGAACTCATTTGCAACGGAAACAATACTAGCAAAACTATCACTACCAGCTGTAAAAACAAATACCATTTAATAAGGGGTGAGTGAAGCCTAGTGGGAAGAGACAAGTTCTTAATTTTCCACCCTCTCACTCCATTTACAACAGAAGTTAATTTGGGGTGAGGATTTAAATGGCAATAACCTTTTATGCTAATTCCAAGAGACGTCAAAGTACAAAATTGGGTAGCAGAGTTCAGAGTTGCCTTGTTTCAATTTTTTATGCTCTACTGATACAGTAACTAGGCCTGAGATAGCCAAATAATAGGACTCAATCTACAATCATTCATAGCACAGTCTGAACTACAGGTAAAAAGAGCAACAGTTTTAATGTTAATGGATGAAGTCACTGGGGGTAATTAGCTTTTTAGTTTCTACATTCATATTCTTTCTCAATTAAATGTTTATTTGCTCTCATTAAACTTCATGATTGGTAAGTCAATCTTGGAAAGAGGAGGAATGGAGGGAAAATTAATTGCATTGTAGGTAATACAGAGTGGCCTAATTTGTGCTTCTAAAATGAAGATGTGTCTGGAACATAGTTATGCATGTCTTAGTCTTCTTGCTCCTCTGAATTTTGCATGTGGCCCTCTGATACATTATTTTTCCTCTATTCATTCATGTCTGATTCGCAGAGACTATCTGGATAAGTGTCTGCAGTTTTTCTGGTAAGGTTCTTCAGAAGTGCTTATCCATTGCCTGTTTCCTAAGGCTGAGAAGAGGTGATTGGGACAAGGTTGTCCATCTGGCTTTGTGTCCAAAGCAGGATTAGAATTTATGGTCCCCTCATTTCTTGGCTGAAGCCTTAACCTCTACACCAGACTGGCTATAGTTCTCTGAGAACATGAATTAAATATATATTTGGTACTATTGTATAGTCACATGGACATCCCAAGCAGCTTTAAAAAAAAAGGCAATGCTTCAAATCAATGAATATGGATACATTTTAGAAACTAAATACTCTCGTCCTGTCTATATCAGATGCGAGAAATTTTAGTAATGATCTTTCCCACTGTCAGCATTCATACTACATACGTATGAGTATTGCCACTAGAAAATGATAGCATAAAGTTAATCTGTATAATCTTAAGAAAGAAAATCGTGGTTTTACTTAATATGACAGGAGGCCACAAGAAAAAACCAGCCGTGTAGGCCAGTTTGAAAGTCAGAGAATTATCAAAGAAGGCAAAGACAGTTTGTTTCTTTGGTCTGTCTGTATGCTCAAGAGTTGAACTTGATTTAAGGAACATACAGTTTTCCTTAATCCCAGCATTAAAATTTAAAGTCATTTCTGTTCTTCATTTCTGACTCAATATTATTGAGTATTAATCTATGCAACACTAATTGATTCAGAGGCAGTTTTGAATTGCAATTGCAATTATATGGGGGGGGGGGGGGAAATGGTGCTTTATTTATTCATTTATTAGCATTTTTCCAAGTTGCACTGAGATTGAATTTAGCAGGCAAGGATGCTTTTTGTTAACTTTATTCTGTTTTTAATAGACAGAACCAGGCTGCCTAATTTTCCCTGATGTAACATTAATATGGAAATGGGGAAGTTGTTGTCATAATGAACATCATACCATATCCCATAAACTATAACATGTCACCATCAACACCTCTTCAATGTCCTGAAACATGGATGCAATTAATTATTTCTTCATTCTCAAGCTGGAGAGGAAAAACTAAACAGAGGACAAAGAAGACATAATTTATAATATGAAGATTAGTTGTACCATCATTTACTCTGTTTTTTTATAAGTGTAGATAATCTCTTTTTTCCCCTTGCTCTGGAAAATCAACAATCAATTTATAGCTTATGATATGCAAGCTGGTATTCTTTCCTAACTATCAATTACTCCAATTACTCTACAAAGATAAACCATAAATACTGCCTGCATGCCAACTCTTTAGAGTCTCCATATTGCTCAAAGCTATTCATCAAGTTGTCTCTTTTGTTGATTTTAATTGTCAGATGTAGTTACATCTATTAATTGCTTGGCATCAAACTTTGGCATTGGAAAGCAATGTGCAAAACTGATTCCAACACTAATAACACCTGGGATCTATTGTACGTTAAATTTGCCTATAGAAGCAATTTCAGAGTAGAAATACACATTATCCAACCACAGAAAAATAAGTGAGTTATATATACAAAGTAGTAGTCCTCAGTCATATATTGTGACAAGGGTTTTATGCATATAAATGTGCTAAATTTGGTTTAGCCGAAGCTAATATTAAGCTGTTTTCCAACATCCCCTGTTTTCTTTAAGCTCTCTTTCCCTGAAAAAGATACTATGGTTTCTCTAGGTAAGAATGATTTAAGAATAATTTAAAATTTTATGAGCCCTTCTTTCAGAGGTCTTTTAGACTTGCCTTAGTATTGTGGTCTGTCCAAGTTCCCAAACTGGGTAAAAGTGTTTTTTTTTTAACTTTGGGTAATGACAATTACCCAGTCACAATAGAAAATTTAATTCTCTTGAAATATTTTACCTACACTGGAAAAAAAAAAGGACTTTCTGAGTTTGGGGTTAATGAAGAAAAAAATGGGATGCACTGGTCTAAACAAAATGGTTGTTGTCTTTCAGAGTTTCAATGAAGAGTTTTCTGGTGACTGAAGACTTGCTCTGAAAACCACTTCTCAGCCGCTGAATGAGTGTTCATACATTCATTCATTGAATAAACTATTGATTAAAAAAAATGAAATATTCTAACTTTATGCCCGGCAAGAATTGTGATGTCCTGTGTAGCCCACAGAACCTCATGTTTAAAATTTATCAAATTAACAGCAGATAACAATTATTTTTAATTGACTTTCTCTCCTAAAGTAATCCTATTCTAATACACTAAAATGTACAGATCAGTGGTGGGTTGCTACCGGTTTGCCCCGGATCAGGTGAACCAGTAACAGTGGCAGCAGGAGGCTCCGCGCACCTACCCGGATGCTTCTGCACATGTGTAGAAGCACTGCGTGCGAGTGTGTGCATGCACAAACAAAACGGTAGCAAACTAAATTGAAACCCACTACTGGTACAGATGAATACTTGAGTAAATATAGATTTCAAGAATAAAACCCAAAACTGAAATGTCAGAACTTTACATATACCCATACCAGGCTTTAATATATCCTGTCCTTCTGCCAAGAGCCGTTTCACAATGCTTGGAAGCATACACAATGGGCACAATTATAAAAGCAGATTAGAAATGAACATCATCACATTGTAGCGATTTCATGATGCCCATTAAGAACATTTAAATGCACTGTAGATACACATTTTAGACACACACACTTCCCTGTGTCATTCTTATGTCAAAATTGGGCTAGTGCTGTAGTAGATTTGTGTCTTTTAAACATCTATTTAGAAAGGGAAAAGTATTTTCACAGTTTCTCTTTCTTAAAGGACAGTTTCTCTATTCTAAAATGATCTTAAGATTTGACTTTCTGAATCTCCTTTTTTTTCAGCAACCCATTTCCTTTGCTTTTTCATCTGTTATAGTCATCCTATATTTCTCATAGCTTTGGCCTTGGATTATGAATTTCCAACCACAATGAAATGCTGGAAATTCTATCTATTTCTTCTTCCTTTGCTTTACTGTAAAGCAAATAACTGTACATATCAAAGGATCGTGAATAATAGGCAAGCCTTAACAAAGATGTCTTTGGAACTAATTAACATCATATATAAGATTACATAAAAGAAATCGTTGTTATGCAAATTTCCTACAAGTGTCCAAAAAAGAAGAGGAAAGCACAATGGTTCTTAGCTTTGTTTTTGGTTTTTTTTACATGTTAAGTATAGCATTTTTTTTAAGGTACTCTCAGTTTAAAATATAAAATGTTTTGGGGGTTTTTTGGACCAAAACTTAGCCGCAGAGACCAGTGCTTTGTTAAGGGATGGAGAGAGAGAAAGGGAAATGAATGCCAAGATGTAACTGTGAATGTTCTCTATAATTCATTTTCAAGCTGTTTCTTTCAGTTAGAGCTGCACTTGTAATTGGAAATGAATTCTAACTTTTTTTTCTGGATATGTCTTTCCTTGGGATTTATCAGAACCAAGGAAGTTAAAGACCACTAAGCAATATATGTAATCTTTATGCATATAATTAAATACGTATAGCACCACCCTCTAGCCCAGTGATGGCATTTCTGGACCGAGTGCCCAAAGCACGCACGTGAATGTGTGTATGCGCACATGAGCATCCGAACCCCCAAAATGCAAAGCGCGTGAAGCCCCCACACCTTGCCCTGCCCCCACACATGCATGTGCATCCCACCCACATATGCTCCACCCCCTTGCATGCATGGCAGAGACCTGAAGACAACCTGGCTGGCGGGAGACACATGTATGCATGGCAGAGTGATGGCGACCTGTGCCATCAGAGAGGACGCTACATGTCACCTCTGGCACATGTGCCATAGGTTCACCATCACAGCTCTAGCCTATTCTACCCATAAAAATTTCTCCTGTATTCTTCTCTGTTTCATTAAGTTAAGTGAGGACTAATTGAAAAATTGTAAATAGTTGATTTAATTCCTTATGACTAGGAAGTGTTTCCTCTTTGGAAAAAAAATCTTGCTTCCTTTTTAAATATTCATGCAATCTTGAAAAGAAGAAAAAATAAAGATCTAAACTAGAAAGAAGGTTCCTCACCAACTCAGGCAGCCATAAGCTTTGAAATGTGTTCATTCAGGAACTATTTTCTACAAGCAAGCTTTCAGGAAAACATTGAATTTCTGAACACTTGCGATTTATCAACTATAGTGAACAGAAAAATTTAGAACAAAGGATAGGAATGAATTATGGGGGAGGAGATGTCAATCTTCACACAATAAAATCTCTCAGTGTTTACACTGGAAGAGGAAGCTGTCCCAAGAATATTAGAATGCCATTGGCTTCAATGTGAAAATAATGAAATCTTGTTATTGTTGGAAAACTACCATTTTAATTTACGGCCCCCAATACTCCCAATCCATCCTTATTTTCAGCTAGAGCATGCACACTTACCACTCGATAGAGCTAGCAAAAAATATAGTTTGGAGTTTATTTATTAAAAATTAGTAAACATCCAAACAATTAACTGGATAAAAGCCAATCAGTTTCTTGTCTCCTTGATGTTTCACAAGGATGACATCAAGTTTGAAATTATATTTCTCCACATCATGTTTATAGGCTAAAAAATTCTGAGATGTTTGCCATACTCATCTTTCTGCTGTGGACTAAACTGTTTCTTACCTGACCATATCATCTTCCTCTCTGTCTCACAAGCTCTTTCCCACACACCATTACAGAGAAAGACATCAACAACAGGCAACAATTTCCATTATCTATCTATCTATCTATCTATCTATCTATCTATCTATCTATCTATCATCTATCAAAAGGACCCAGAACTTTCCAAAGCCACTGAAAATAGTACTGTGGGTAATTAGCATGGATAATCCTAAAAGCGAGGGGGAGAAGTGACAGTCATTGACATGACCATAACAATTTATGGAACAGAGATAGAAAGTAAGACATCAGTTGATGCCTCTTTCATTCTGTACGTGAAGGAAAGCAATTTGGTGGATGAAAATGATATGCTCAATAATTATTTCAATGGACTTTGTTGGTTGAATCTCTGAGAGGAAGACTGCCAGGGCAGATTACTCACTCTCCCTAGCCAAGTATTGCACCAAAAGCAATTGCTTTATGATCAAAGCATTTAGGCCAGATCAAAGGTAGTGTTACAAACAGTCAAAACACTTCTTCTGTGTCCAACCTAGATGATTTAATTGTCTATCTAATTCTATGGAGCATTACCACATGTTCTTGTTGTGAAAAAAAAAAAACACATTTTGCAGCTGACTGAATAAATCCCTGATTCCTGTCAGAAAGCAAATAATCAATATAAAGTCTGTCTGCATGACTGAAGAAATTGAATAAGAGAAGCTGAATTAGCCTTAGCTGAAAATCAGCATAAAACATGCAGCGTAAAGGATATGTTTATTTTTTTCAGTATTCCCTGCATTGCAAGGGCATACTCTAATCTCTAGGAAGTTGCAACTTCCTTATATCCAGCTTCTATGAAGTAAAAGAAATGCAATTAATCAGGCTCTGGAGAATGTCTATTAGTGTTTTAAGTGAGAAGGTGAATTCAGAGAAGCCTTAGGGAAGATATTGTGAGTTTCCATGAGAGAGAGAGAGCAGCAGATCCCTGTAGTTTGAGATTATTATTTTGTTACTGTGCCCCAAATCATTGCCCCAAATCACTGCTTCTTTAGCCTTATCTAATCCTGAAATTAACCAATATTCTGGGAAGGAACCAAAGAATCTCAATTTGTTCATAATATTTTTGCATTGTGACAAATATTATCCAATATTAAAAAGGAAAGCAATGTTTCCCAACCTTAGCAACTTTAATAGATGTGGACTTCTACTACCAGAATTCCACAGCCAACCATGTTGACTGAGGAATTCTGGGAACTGAAGTCTACATACCCTAAAGTTGTGAAGGTTGGGAAACACTGGTCTAAATAAGAAACAGATGGCTGTTCAGACGTAGTAGATACCTTTGTAGATTTTAGTGTCAATTCTAATCAGCCCAGCTTCAAGCCTTAAGGCCATGTTTGAACATATTTGGACATCCTAATGTAGGATAGATTTCCATATCAACAATCTTTTGACTGTTGTTTTGTCTCTTTGAGGATAAGGCTTCCAAAATGTGAATAGAAATAACATCTGATTGCTCACAATGTATTTCTGATAATACTTCCTTACATTTCTTTTTCATTTCAGTATTCCCTGTCCCATTTTCCACTTTTTTCCTGATTTTCTTCATCTGTATTCTTATAACTTTAATGGAATTAAATAATGAGTTATGTCTGCTTTTTGGGTTGCATCCCTAATTTAGGATTTTCATTAATCTATTTGCCAGTAACTTATACCTGAGCTAATTTATAATATTTCAAAACAGATTTGAACAATATATTAACATATACTTATATAAAAGTGCATGGAAAAATCAGAATAGATAAATGGACTTGTTTTATCACAAAACTCCACCCAATTATCTAAATTAAAATTTTAAGACAAGGTAAATGGTGGCATTAACCTTTTACAAATATAATTTAATCATTCTCTGCACCAGTGTTTATACTGATGCATTTTTTTTCTTTGAAATTAATGTCTTAGTTATTTTAATTGTTTTAATGGCATTATCCGTGTTGATTCCAATAACTTTACTACAGAATCGGTACAGAAGAATGTGAATCTGTTCAATCAATTCCCCTATCCTTTGTAATAATGAGGAAAAGCTGAGATATCCAGATTGCTTTTTAAACTATCAGGGAGAGGCAGTTTTACAGATAATCTGTCCCATGACAAGTAGGGCTTTAAAAATAATAATCAGCTATTTCAATTGCACCTAGAATAGGGCTGTCAAACTCATGGGCTGCAGGCCAGATGCATCACATGCAAGCCACACCCACACCCGGTTTATTGAAGGGGGAAAAAGTTGTAATATTGTCACTTGATGCTGCCATGACAATGCGAGTTTCACAACCCTGTTGTCCCTAGAAGGAAATTGGGAGCCATTGCAGCTCACTCAATAGTGTAAGCCTATAAACACCCAGGGTTGTGCTTAGTACTGCAAAATGGATCAGTTATAACTTCCAAGTGGTCTTCAAGGTAACCCCATGTAAAGTTCATTTCAGTAATCCAAATGGGAAGTGACTGAAGCGTGACCATGAGCAAGGCCTTCCAGTCCAATTGGCGCACACAATGGATTTACACAAAGGACCTCCAGTCACAACTATTGCATCCCCAATATGTTATTGTATCCATCCTCCAGAATCCCTCAAGTTTAAATCCCTGAAATTTGGGGACAAAGCACTAATTTTTGCTAATAAGACTGTTTGGGTTGTGTTTGTTTGTTCTAAAGACACATTATAATAAACATATGGTAAGACTAATCAGCATATTAAAAAGCAGCGACATCACCATTGCCAACAAAGGTCCATGTAGTCAAAGCTATGATTCTCCCAGCAGTAATGCATGGTTCTGAGGGTTGGACCATTCCCAGTAGTAATGTATGGTTGTGAGAGTTGGACCATAAGGAAGGCTGAGTGCCAAAGGTTTCATACTGTAGTACTGGAGAAGACGTTTGACAGTCTCTTGGACTGCAAGGAAATTAAATCAGTCAAACATAAAGGAAATCAACCCTGACTGTTCTTTGGAAGGACAGTTATTGAAGCTGAAGCACAAATACTTTGGTCACTTAATGAGAAGAGAGGACAAGAGAGGAAGAGTTGGGCAAAAGGAGAAGGGGATGGCAAAGAATAAGATGGTTAGTGTCATTGATGCAATGGACATGAATATGGGCAAACTCTGAGAAGCAGTGGAGGACAGGGGAACCTGGCATGCTATGATCCATGGGGTCAAAAAGAGTCGGACACACCTTAATGACTGAACAACAAATGTATATAATGTTTATAAAATACAGTAGCATGTTATAATAAACATATAATAAACATTAAGAGCCATGGTGGCGCAGTGGTTAGAATGCAAGTTAATTCTGCCAACTGCCAGCAGTTTGATTATCACTGGCTCAAGGTTGACTCAGCCTTCCATCCTTCTGAGATGGGTAAAATGAAGATTCATATTGTTGGGGGCAAGATGCTGACTCTATGAACTGCTTAGAGAGAGCTGTAAAGCACTGTGAAGCGATATATAAGTCTACATGCTATTGCTATTGCTATTAAAATAATAAATATGTTAAGTCTTCAGGTTTTGGGGTGAAATAACATTTTCTGAAGATAAACAAGTCCCTTAAAGATACTCATAAATAACTCTGGACTAACCCTAACTCTGTTTTTCCTCTTCTTGGAGAAACAAACTTTGGATATACAGTATTTTCTTTGCTCACTGACAGAACTGAAAAGTTCCAACTTGGTTTAGCAAAGTTCACCTTTGGGAAAATTCAAAATAACCTCAGAAATTCCCACTTCTAGCCTCTCCATTTCTAGTTTAATTGGAAACCACTTGGTAGGATTTCAGACCTACCACTAGATGCCCACAACTAATAATAATAATAATAATAATAATAATAATAATAATAATAATAATAATAATAATAATAATAATAATAGTTGCCATTGCTGAAAAGATTAAAAGGTATGAAAACCGAGTAACTCAGTTCAAAGAAAACTCACAGTTCAGAGCAAATCAGCACCAGTTTTATAAGAGTTTAGAAAATGGAAACGGAGTAACAACAAATGAAAAGCCTGATAAAGAGAAAGCTCTGAAATTCTGGAAGAATTTGTGGGAAAACAACAAGAAGCACAACAGAAATGCAAAATGGATCAAACAGGTTGAGGACTCTATTAAAGTGCATAAAATGGAAGACGTGAAAATAACAAAAGCAATGGTGCAAAGACAGTCAAGAAAAGTGAAGAACTGGAGTGCACCTGGACCGGATGAGCTGCATGGCTTCTGGTTAAAGGCACTTACAAGTCTGCACAAAAGATTGGCAACCCAGATGAACCAGATCCTAAAAACACCTGAAAATGATGAATGGATGACAACTGGAAGGACATTTTTGATCCAAAAAGATAAAGAAAAAGGAAAAGACCCTGGAAACTATAGGCCAATCACCTGTTTGCCAACAACATATAAGCTTCTTACTGGTATCATTGCAAATCAAATCTATGGATACCTGGAAAGAAATAACTTGCTTCCTGTAGAACAGAAAGGATGCTGCAAAAACTCAAGAGGAACAAAGGATCAATTGCTGATTGACAAGCTAATCCTAAAGAACTCAAAGAAAAGATGAACCAACCTGTTCGTGGCTTGGATAGACTATAAGAAAGCGTTTGATTCAGTTTCCCATAGCTGGATCAAGAAATGCCTGGAAATCTTAGGCATCAGTATTCATGGAATCTTCAATGAACCTCTGGAAAACGAAACTTATGGCTAATGAAGAAGAACTGGGTGAAGTTGAAATTAAACGAGGCATTTTCCAGGGCAATTCCCTTTCACCCCTACTTTTTATACTCTCAATGCTACCACTGACAATCATTTTGAAGAAGATGAACTGTGGATACGAACTTGCAAAGAAAGGACTGAAAATCTCACACTTGATGTACATGGATGATTTGAAGCTGTTTGGTAAAACAAAAGCTGAACTGAATTTATTAATTGAAAACACAAAAGAATTCAGCCAAGACATTGGTATGCAGTTTGGAATTGACAAATGTGCAACAATAGCAACCAAAGCAGGCAAAATCATAGAAGAGGATGGAATAGAACTAGAGAATGAAGAAATGATAAAGGCAGTAAAATCAGAAGAAGGCTACAAGTACTTGGGGATTTTAGAAGCCTCTGACTTAATGCATAATAAAGTCAAGGAATTAACTTCAGCCAAGTACATTCGGCGAATTCGTAAGATATTAATGTCCAAATTGAGTGGAGGAAACATCATAAAAGCCATAAATACCTGGGCTATACCTGTGATTAGATACTCTGCAGGAATAATTGACTGGACCCAGATGGAGTTAGACAATTTGGACAGAAAAACAAGGAAGCTTATGACAATGAATCATGCCTTGCACCCTAAAAGTGATGTTGACCGATTATATTTACCAAGAGCAGAGGGTGGTTGAGGACCCCTACAAGTAAAGCAGACTGTGGAAGAAGAAAAATGCAGCTTGAATGATTACATCCAGAAAAGTGAAGAACCAATGATTAAGGAAGTAAATAAAGGAGGCCTTTTAAAGACAACTAAAACAAAAGCAGAATATAAGAAAGAAGTAACTGAGCAGCGAGCTGAAAATTGGAAACACAAAGCTCTGCATGGCCAATACTTGAAAAGTATTGAAGGCAAAGCTGACCAGAAACTAACTTGGAACTGGATAAAATCAGGAGTACTGAAAAAAGAAACAGAAAGCTTTATTTTGGCAGCTCAAGAATAAGCCCTAGCCACAAACTGCATGAAGGCAAAAATTCAACATGTTACCACCAACAGCAAATGCCGCCTCTGCAATGAGAAAGATGAGACAGTCGACCACCTGATCAGTGGGTGCAGCAAAATTTCACAAACTGACTACCTACAACACCATGACCGTGTTGCTAAGACCATTCACTGGAAATTGTGCCAGAAGTTTGGATTTGAGTACAGCAAAAACCACTGGGAACATCAGGTTGAGAAAGTTTTAGAGAATGAGAAACTCAAGATCTTATGGGACTTTAGGATTCAGACTGACAGGCACTTGGTCCACAACACACCTGACATAACAATAGTTGAAAAGAAAAAGGTATGGTTCATTGACATTGCAATACCTGGTGATGCACGGATTGAAGATAAGCAGCAAGAAAAAATCACAAAGTACCGAGATTTGCAAATTGAAGTTGAGCGACTGTGGAAAAAGAAATTGTGTGTTGTCCCGATTGTAATTGGAGCCCTTGGAGCAATACCCAAAAGGCTACCCCGCTATTTAGAAATTCTAAATTTGCCGGACTTGAACATTTTGACTCTACAAAAAAACACCTTACTCGGAACAGCTTACATCCTCCGACGATACCTTAACAGTTCCTAGGTCCTTGGTTAGGACTCGAGCTGCTGAGCTATTAACCAGCCTCAAAGGCTGTGAATCTCACTAAAGATTAAATAATAATAATAATAATAATAATAATAATAATAATAATAATAATGTTGTTGTTATTATTATAATAATGTTATAAAGATTAACTAATAACAACAAATAATAATAATAATAATAATAATAATAATAATAATAATAAATAGGATATTTAGCAAGTCAAACATGAGCAAAATCACTGAGTGACAGCTTAAAATTTTTTATGACACCATAATATCAGGAAATCTCTCCGATGATCATGTATATTACTCTTTCAGCTAACATTGTCTGATTATAGCCTGTGGCAAAACAAAATCTTTGTTTTCCCTTCAAGCAAAAATAGCTGTAAATTGTTCATCTCAGAAAGAATCTTCATAGCCATAACAATTCTGGCATAATGATACAGCTCAATTATAGTGAATGCATTCACTTCTTTAAACACACATTTTCAAGCAGTGCTCTGATAGCATATGAATCAGACTTCAGCCTAAGAGTGCAGCTGCAATTGTAAAACAAAGAACAGTCCTTCCAGACAGATGTCGACAACATAACCCATGCTAATAAAATATCCTGACTGCTGCAGCCATAAAAATGAACCACATTTTTCCACCAAGAATATGGTTTACAATATACACATCCGCCTTTCTTACAATACAGACATCCACCTTTCTTTACAGTAGTACTCGTTTAATGACTCTGATTGGGATGGGCAACTTCATCTTTAAGTGATGCAGCTGTAGGTCAAAAAACCATGTGACCATGCCAGTTTAGCAATGGCAGTTGTGGAAATCATTGTTGCTGTCATTAAAGGAGGACTGTGTGGGTCATTATTCAAGGACCTCATGTGACTATGAGTTCCAATTTCCTGCTGACTTTTCCATTTATTTATTTATTTTTGCTTCTGGGAAGCTAGCAGTCATGGTCCCAAAGTGCAATCACATGACCACAGGGATGCTGTGATGGCCATAAGCAGAGGTCCAGTTGTATTACCACTCATTCAGCCCTATCAAAAGTTTAATCAAGGAAGACCTGTATTTAAAATGAAACCTTTTTCATTTAAGGCTTTAGTAAGTTATTGAGTTAAACTTTTGGCTTGGCTTTCCATCTCAATATTGTTCTCACAGGCTTACAGCTACTGTTCAAGATTTCACGTGGGTAATTTTCCAGACTTCAATGCAAATGTTAAGTTCTGGACCTTTAAAACGTTGTTTGTATATCAGATGCTCAAATGCTAGACTTTAGATTCTGACTTGCTCTTGGGTTCCACTTCCTGCCTATGAGAAGTTCATCCATTCTCAAGAAAGAAAATGGTAATCAACAACTGTTTTTGATAATATCCTGCTGAGTGTCAAAGAGCATTTCACTTCCCCACTGCATTCCAGATTTCTTATCTAGGACAGAAATGTGACAAACACTTTTGAATGCTTGGCTGGGCAGCTTCCCATCTGGATATGTTTATTTGTTAAGAGGCCATTGTGTAAATGACCAAGGATGCATTATAGGGATCAACTAAAAAGGAACAAATTGCAAAGTGAATTTTTGTTTTGTTTTGTTTCCTTAAGGAAAACATTTGGTAGCTATCTTCAAGTTATTTAACAATAATTTTAAAAAAAGATGCGTTCATCCTTGTTCAAGCTGAGCAAATGCAGATTGAAGGAATTAATCATAATAGCTCAGGCTAATGGAAAGAGAGCTGTGTGACGGAAGCATAGAACAGAATTCGTTATGACTCTAAATCGGCTTATTAGAATTCAGACAAAACACACAGCTTCAAATAGAATTTCTCATGTCTCCACCCCTACCATCTTACAAATCAATATAAAAATGCACAATAGTCACCAATGGCAGCATTTCCTATTACAGGAAAAAGTTGACTATATTGGTATAGTCAGTACTATTAGGTTATGTCAAATAAATTGATTATTATTAATAGCAACAATAATAGTACAAGTTGGACTCTAATAGGAATTGCCGTTTTAAGGATGGCTCTCTTCAGAATATGTGACTTCTTCCTTTTTTTTTCTATGCCACTCCATACTACGATTCTTTTCCAACAGCATTCTGCTATACTTATTAAGTTTTAATTGGCTGATTTAGAGTGTACAGGTAGTGTTCACTTAACGATACTGTATGGGAAACTTCATCTTTAATTGATGCAGTTATAGGTCAAAAAACCATGTGACCATGCCAGTTTATCAACTGCAGTACTGAAAGTCCTTCTTGCTATCCTTAAAGGAGGCCTGGAAGGGGCATTATTCAAGGATCTCATGTGACTACAAGTTCCAATTTCCTGCCAGGCTTTTCCATTGACTTTGCTTCTGAGAAGCCAGGAGGGAAAGTTGAAAATTGAAATCACGTGACCATAGGGATGCTATGATGGTAGTAAGTACAGGGTCCAGTTGTATTACCACTCATTCAGTCCCACCATAAATTTACTGTATGTTTCAGAATATAAGATGCACTTTATTCCCCCCCACCCCAAAAGAGGGTGGAAATGTTGGTGCGTCTTATACACCAAATACAGCCATTTTTGGCCTTCTGAAACCCTGCCCCGCATGTCCCATTTTTGCAAAAACTGGGCACACAGAGGCTTTGGGAGGCCGGCAGAGTGCTCCTGTGGGCTGAGAAGGGCAAAAACACTCCCATTTTTATGAAAAATGGGCCTATTTTTCACATGCAGACGCTTTGGGAGGCCTGCATAGTGGTCCTGGGGGCCAGGGAGGGCAAAAACTTTTTTTCTTGCTTACCTCTTCAAAATCTTGGTGTGTCTTATACACTGGTGCATTTTATAATCCGAAAAATATGGTAATCAAAGACCACCTGCATTTAAAATATTAGTTTCATCTCCTAAAAACTAAGTCTATGCCAATAGGTTGTGCTATTATTATTATTATTTTTTAGTATCAGTACTTCTGTTGGCACTCTCTTATTGAGTTAAATATTATAGGGAGTAATCACAATTATGGTCATAATAAAGATGCCATTGCATTGTACAAGTCCAATGTTTTGGATGAAAAACAATCCTCTTCCTTCATGTCTTTCTGATTAGATGTTAACAATTCTTTTGAAAAAATGGTCTCAATCACTTTTAACCAGTGGTGGGTTCTAATCAGTTTTACCACCGGTTCGCTCTCCTATGAATATTTCCACTACCTGCTCTCCCGAACCGGGGAGAACCAGTAGCAACCCACCACTGCTCTTAATTGACTGCCAAACAACATATTCAAAAAGTGAATATGAGCAGGGGGAAATGTAGGAGTGAGTAGAAAACAAAAGTTGGGTATAAATTAATATTTTAAGCCAAGAGTAGCTTTTCCTCTCTTTGGAACTTTATATGCCAATGATGTCTGAACTCAAAGGGCAAAGTCAAAAGAGGATTGCCCTGCCTTTTTTATCGCAGATATTCCCGTTGTTCCCAGAAAACAGACAGAATAAAAATAAAGGAGAAAAATCTGTGCTTAATTATACTTTATACTTAAAAAAATACTTTATACTTAAACCAATTAAATGCTTAAATATTTATAGTTGCATAAATGTTTGACCTATGATTGGGATCTTCCCAAAATGAGACCTAAACACTAATTATACTTAACCTGTAGGGAATAGTTTTAGTGCGCTGACATCCCTGGGGGAGGCAAGAAAACGTAAATGATGACATGAAATAATAACACATGATTTATTTAGTTTAGTGTGACTCGGAGAGACACTACTAAAGACTCTACCTATAAAGCAAGAATATCAAACTCCATAAATTGTACGCCTTTCAAGATTCCATTTTGATATTATTTATCACATTTATAAGGCTGCTCAACACTATAAAGACTCTGGCAGTGATAATTTCATTTATATCCCCAATCACAATTAGAAGTTAAGATTGATTTTGATAAGGGTGAAGGCATAAAATATTGGCAGAGCTGTTCTGTTAATATGCCTGTGGATCCAGTTTGGAATCTGTTAGATGGTTGCATTGGTTGACACTTGACGCTTTATTATGATTTTAATTTCTGGTTTTAATTGGGTTTTAATCTGGTTTTAAATGATTTATTTTTCTATTGATTTTTGCATCTTATTTATTGATATTGTTTTTTGTTTACTTCATTATGTGAGCTGCCCAGAGTTACAAATGTGAGATGAGTGGCTATCCAAATTGAACAAATTATTAAACAAATGCCAGACCATGAAAATGAGGTGATTATGTTCATTCCAAAGCAAAAATAAGGGTGGTAAAGAGAATCTCAGGAAAGATAAAATATTCTCTGAGTTGTGAAGAGCAAAATGTTTGAATTTTGTGATGATAAGGTTTCAAGAGACACAGGTTGTATTCAGGGATCGTGCAAAGTGAGGGGGTTTTTACACCATGGTTTGCTTAATCAAATCATGTAGCTTTCAGTTTACATAAGAGGTGATTTCAACCACAAGCAAACCTGAATAAGAGAATAATCGAATAACAGGGTTGAAAGAAACCTTGGAAGTCTTCTAGTCCAACCCCATACTCAGACAGGAAACCCTATACCATTCCAGGAAAATGGTTGTCCACTCTCTTAAAGACTTCCAGTGTTGGAGCATCCATAACTTCTAGAAGCAAGTAGTTCCATAGATTAATTGTTCTAACTATCAGGAAATTTCTCCTTAGTTCTAGGTTGTTTCTCTCCTTGATTAGTTTTCATCCATGGGTTCTTGTCATGCCTTCAGGTGCTTTTGATAATAGGTTGATAATATGTAAGGGGTTGCCCTCTTCTTTGTGGCAACCCCTTACATATTGGAACATTGCTATCTTGTCACCTCTAAATGTTCTTTTCATTAAGCTAGACATACCCAATTCTTGCAACCATTCTTTGTATATTTTAATCTCCAGTCCCCTAACCACATTATTATCTAGCAGAATATATAAAGTGACTTTAAGGCAACTAGGTAGAGTATCTTCAAGAGCTTTTGCACAGGAAGGGGCAACAAAGTAATATATTCCTAATGCTACCTAGTGAAAAGTTGTATGACTTCGTAAGTGACTGAAGAACAAGAAAGTGTGAGTGAAAGAGAGGTCAAATAGAGAACCATTTTAGGGGGTCGGGATGGGGGAAAGGTTGATATCTTACAGACCATTGAAGATGATTGCAATCATCTCCTGAATGAATTCCTGTAATGTACTAATAACATGACTGAAAAAATCACAAAAATGCAGCTAACTGTGTTCTCACAGGAACATCCCAATAGCCTGTCTGACTGTAATGAAATGTGTGGATGACCTTGAGGAATGAGGGAAGAGATGCTGCATAGGAAACAATCAGACAAGAGGGAAAAGAGCCCCAAGGGCTTAATTTTCAGAGGAAGAAACTTAGGAAGGATCAGCTCTAATTGGTCAAATGATGCAGCAAGAAGTTTGTACCTTCAGACTTGATATAGCCTTACTATAAACTAGAATCAGTCTTATTTCCTGCCTGGTTTATCTGGGAGAGCTGGCAATTGGCTTATAGGTGCAACTTAAGCTGCTACTATGAACTTCTAAACACTTGCACGGCTTTGGAGCTGTCTATGTCTGGGGCCATTTACTCAAAAATGTATTACCATCTCCAATACAGAAATCATAGAAAAAAGACCCCTCTATTTACCATTGAGTTATGGTGGGAGGGACTCAAAGTTAGTAGTCAGAAACAAGATCAGTGCCTTCTTTGTCATTTAGAAAATTAGTGAAGATATGTTTAGGATTAATTTTTGGAGATAAGAGATGCCAAGCAAGTATATACCTACGATGTACATGTGTATTAGAAATATTACATAGTTTATTACATATCACTTTTGTAGGTTCCTAATTTTTTAAAAAAAGAAACTGCATATAAAAGCACTCATAAGAAATATAAAAGCACTTGTAATAAATACATGTTAAATAAGATTGCTTTCCATGGGTATCAAGAGGGCTCTTGCTATCAACAGCAATATAAGTTTGAAGCAAGCAGCGAGGGTTAGGAAATCTTTTTACCTCCTTTAGCCGCATTAAGTTCCTGCCTGCCTCTCCTTTGTCATCTGTTAGTTAAGAGGATGGATGGGTATTAAAATCTATTAAGAGGTAAGCAGTTGGCATTTTGTTCCTCCTGAATGGGGCTTATGAGTGATGTAATCTAGAAAGTATAGAGGCTGCCTGGTTTGTCTATTTTAAAGGAATCGATCTTGTAAGACAGTATCCTGGAATTGCTCAGGGAGGAAAAGAGCACACAACAATGTTGTTGTAATGCAATCAGCAAAGATCCAACATTGCTTAGGATGTAGTGTACAATGTTACGCAAACTGACATTAGATTTAAACAATGCTGAATTTATTTAACTGCAATATCTAGGGAAGGGAAAAATAGCATCACTTAAGTGTCTTCCATCTATGCCATTGGTTCCCACCCCCCTTCATGAAACAAACCCAGAATCACAGTATTTTAAAAGATAATTGGGAATTACAATAAAAATGAATCCCAGCCACACATTTATTTTATGTCATATTAATGTTTTAGCTCAGAAGACTGGTTGAAATTAACATGCAACATGTTAACCAGATAGACTTTCAGAAAGCAAAGAGAAAAGAACTGCTTATAATAGATGCTCAAACTGCTAGCCATCATTACCAAAAGAACAGGGAAATTGATCGCCAAAATAGTTTCACCATTGCTCCTGAATTGTATAGCCAAATGTTACAATAGTTCCAAGCCATCTGTTGTATGGTATCCATAAAATCTAACCCTAACCAACTACAGATCAGTCTTTTCAAGAACTTGCTTTGATGTCCTCCTATTAGGACTGCTGGCAGAAAGATTTCATGGCACTCCTTATTTATAGAAACTTTGTCCTTGTGGATCCAGAGAACCAGATATTCTTGTCTATGTCCTTTTTTTTTTTTTTTTGATACACCAACACATGCTTTGATCTCCCAAATCATCTCTAAATTTGAAGATCATATGGATAAATGGTATATTTATTACTTTTTATGATTTGCTAACTCTTCACTCATATTCCAGGTGATCTGATATTTTCAAGTCATATAATGGTGCAAAAGTGTTGCTTTACTGCCTTATTGTTTTCTCTTTTTTCCCCCAATAGTGAATTGCTGTATCAAACTATTTCTCTTTTCCTACTATAGAAACTGGTCAAAGACCACAATAAAGATATTTGATTCCCTTTATTTGAAATGCAAGTCAAGCTGTGGGTCTGCTAAAATCAAGATGGGCTAAAGCAGCATGGACCAGAGATGAAGGATTGGAGAAAATAAAGCCAATGTGCCACCAACACTAGCACATCGCTATAGCTATTCAAAAAAAGAAATGAAGGAAGTAGTTAGTGAAAATATTGTCATGATTTGTTCTCAGATCATGACAACCAGTACAAGCAAAGTAATAGTAAGTATCCTTTTTAATTATTTATAAACATTAAAACTAAACAAAAAGAAAACAAGCACATTTTTTTTTCACAGTTTATTTGCTGGAAAACATACTCTGATACAAAAGGCACAAGCATAGATCCAGACATAGAAGGCAAACTATATTATAGAAAACAGAAAAAAATAGCTCCATTGTACCTTTCCCTTCTCCTGCCCCCATACTCCTCCTTCTTCCCCTTCCCCTTCCCCATCCCCTTCCCCTTCTCCTTCTCCTTCCTTCCTTTCTTCCTTCCTTCCTTCCTTCCCAATTTAGTTGGGTGGTTTCTGACCATTTTGAAGTAGGAAGTCTCCAAAAGTACTTGGGCAAGCCTTATAAACAAAGCACAAATGATTCCCACAGAAAAACACAAAATGCTGGGCTTATCTATATGAATTTATTCACCCACTCACTTGATATCATCTCAAATCCCGAAACAATAAGTCTCATTCTGGTCTTTTAACAATTGCTCATCATGCTCTAAGGGAAACCATAGTCTTCAAGTTTCTGCTAACTTTTAAAGTAAGGATCAGATACAATTGCCTTTGTCTTTTAACATACATAGTGCCATACATTTTAGGTGTTTAAAAACTGCAAACCTGCTAACCCATAAGAGTTTTCAAGTTGTGTAGCTTAGGTGCTGATGCAAATTGCATGCATTAGATCAGGGCTGTCAAACTCGTGGCCCGTGGGCTGGATGCATCATGTGCTGGCCACGCCCATGCCTGGTTTAGCGAAGGGGGAAAAGGTTGTGATATGTCACATGACAACGCCATGATGATGTGAGTTTGACACTCTTGCATTAGATGCTAAGATAATGGGCTGCAGCCAACTGGAATTGGTAGTCTCCAATCAATCCGATTCAGACTTAGCTCCATAGGACAGTCAGGATAGAAGGAACAATTGCCAGTATTTCAAATTGCTTCACAAACTGAGTTTTTATACTAGCTTAGTCTAGTCACGAAATTCTTCATTTATCATATTCTGTAGATCAAAGTGCTCTATAGGTTTTTAGATCTGACTGACAAATATATTTAGGACTGACAAGCACAATTTCCATTTCCCCCTTAGAATATCCACAAAGAAGCATACTTCAAATACAAATAATTCTTAACCTGATCAGGGCTTTAATATGGAACAATATGTAAAATCTTTGATTTCCTGATTAAAATGAGAGTGATGCCTTGATATAGTTGGATTACAATACATGAGTATTGCAAACCTGACAAATTTCAATTCTCTTCTGACTATCACCTCTCAAATAAATAAATGAGGACTTGGTAAGGTTTCAAAGGAGTGTTTCATTTCAACAAAATTCAGACAAAGCATCCCCTTTCAAGCTGTTCTGAAAGAAACAGTAATTCTTTCACATTTAGGACTGAAGCAAAGCAATCATATTGCTTAAATCTGATTAAAGCCCGTTCATCCATTTCCTGCAGAGAGAAAGATACATGAGTGAGAAGAATCTTCTTCTGCATGATGAACCTTGTAGACATCCAGGTTGGACAGCTCCAAAAAAGTGCATGCTAAGATGTTTCATAGGTTAGGTGTGGGCAGTGGTGAAATCCAATTTTTTTTACTATCGGTTCTTGTGGTTTGGTGGGCATGGTGTGACTTGGTGGGCATGGCAGGGGAAGGATACTGCAAAATCTCCATTCCCACTCCACTCTAGGGGAAGGATACTGCAAAATCTTCATTCCCACCCCACTCTGGGGCCAGCCAGAGGTGGTATTTGCCGGTTCTCCAAACTACTCAAAATTTCTGCCACCGGTTCTCCAGAACCTGTCACAACCTGCTGGATTTCACCCCTGGGTGTGGGCAATTTGGAGATGGAGATTAAACTCTTCTGCCTCAAGTGACTAAGATAATGGTGAAATGGTCAGGAAAAAGGAAGGAAGGAAGGAAGGAAGGAAGGAAGGAAGGAAGGAAGGAAGGAAGGAAGGAAGATAAAGCTGGGGGAGGATTAATTAAAAATGCTTTTGCTGAGTTACAATCCCAGCTACCTTCTATTTGCAAGAATTACATCCATTGTAGCATATATGAAAAAGCTTTATTTAAAAGGCTATATTAAACAATATTACCAGCTTGCCTTCCACCTATATACTGCACAAATCAAAAAGAGGGCTGTGAAAATATCTACCCTCATATCCTGGACATAAATTCCTTCAATTTCTTCCCTCAAGATGACCCTATAAGCATTGCATGCCAAAACAACTAGACACAAGGACAGTTTTTTTTCCCCATGCCATCAGTCTGCTAAACAATTAATTCCCACAACACTATCTTACAGCCCTGGGATGTCAAACCACCTAGTATTGTCCTTCTCATCTTTCCTATTATCTATATTCTTAGCTTGTTATGACTATAACTTTGCTTTTGTATCGTATGATTTATGTTGATTGTTTTTATTTAGTTTCCTATTATGATTTATGTTGATCGCTCACTTAGTATCTTATGACTATCACTGAGTGTTGTATCTTATGATTTATGATTACTGTATTTTATGATTGTGATCATGATTTATCACTTTTGCTTGTAGATACACCGAGAGTTTATGCACCGGAGACAAATTCCTTGTGTTTCCAATAGAACTTAGCTATAGCACTGAGACTTATATACTGCTTCACAGAGCTTTACAGCCCTCTCTAAGCAGTTTACAGAGTCAGCATATTGCCCCCAACAACCAGGGTCCTCATTTTACCAATCTCAGATGGATGGAAGGCTGAGTCAACCTTGAAACAGTGACAATCGTACTGCCGAACTGCTGGCAATTGGCAGTCAGCAGAATTAGCAGAGCTGCATTCTAACCCTTGTACCACTACAACTCTTAATCACACTTGGCCAATAAAGAATTCTATTCTATATTAGAAAGCATGGTAAGCAGTGATTCAGTGGAAGGGGCATTCCTTTCCATGCAATGCCACTAATGAATGGCTGGAGTTAGCCTGCAATGAACTGATAGACATATGGGCAGGAGTTTCATGAAAACATGAATATAACGTAATATGAAAAAATATATTTTGGAAGTGAAGCTGAAAAACTGCCCCGGAGTTGCATGTAGGATGACTGAGGGATAATTCACTGTCCTCTCCTGCTTGGTTGGTTGTCTGTGCTAGTAAGAAGCAGTGTGTATAATCCAGTGTTACTTTCATTCAAACCTTAAATATACCAAGCTTAATATTTTTGTTTGGATTTGGTTTTGCTATCTCAACTGAAATCTGATGGTAGGGAGAAAATGTATCCAAAGATATGTCTAGAAATGCAATGCAGATGTTTGTTAAAATTCTTGATGCTTTTCAGTTTATTTATAAAAATGCAAATTAAGAGGATTAATTTCAGATTTCTCCCCCAAATAACTTTTTTAAATACTTAAACTAATTCTCTGCAGAAAAATATGTTTATTGTACTGATTCAGATAAATCAGTTATTGGCTATTATTATAGTAATACGTCCTCCTGCTTCTTCTCATTGCAAAGAAAAAGAAATCATTATTTATGGTTTAAGTCTCAATATTCACTCAAGAAAAAAGACCAATGTTTATCTTTTCTCCCTAAGGATCAGTGGTCGGCTGCTGCTGGTTTGGACCAATTTGGGCGAACTGGTAGTTCTGACCAGGGCTGGCCACACCCACCACCCACCCTGGCGCTATCACATCCTAAATAATTGCCAGTTTTTTGATGCCATGCAGATGTTGAACCAGTTGTTACAACTGGCAGCAGCCCACCCCTGCTAAGGATGTTCTGAAATAAGGAATTGTAAAGATGGCAGCAATAAAAATAGACTATAATTGGGGGATACAAATGTTTGGGGGGGGGGAAGTAAAGTGGATATGTATGCAAGGCAGCATAACAGCCTCCAAAAACTACAGTTGATTTAACAATGAGCACCTCTAACTAAGAATGCTCTAGAGTTCTATGGGGTTCTTTATTGACTGTGAATTAATCCCTTCTAGTTCTAGTAAAGAAGTGTATGAGTTGTCTAAATCCCTGAGCAAGTATAAATTCACCCCCCACCCCATTTTGAGATTAAATAGGGAAGAAAGAATGGATGGGAGGCTTGAGGTTGTTTGATGTTCTCCAGTAACAAGGGAGGGAGGGAGGGAGGGAAGGAGGGAGGGGAAGGGGATCCAGTCCAGGAATAAAATCATCAGCTCCAGAGTGCAAATTCAGAGAACTATTAATAGACAACAAAGAGACATAGAAAATTTTAATTCTTTGGTCATATGATTTCTCGCAAAGCAGATCCGATAGCTCTAATGAAGATTAACCCAGATTTATAGATACAGTGAATGATTAGATTTGAGATATGGTTGGTGGTATTTTGTTTGAGATCAATTGCATGGTTTTCTCCCAATGTTAATTTATTTATGAGGCTTAATTTCCATCTTTGATGGAATGTATTTTTGTTCATATTTCCACCTTGAAGTGCATTTCTTTAATTTAAGTCTAACGTTCATCTATGCTTCTCTTTGCTGTTGCATAGTTTAATAACCTCCAAATACAATTTTAAATAGTTATTTTGATGCCAATTAAATTCTCAGGGAGGGAGGATGTAATCTATATCATATGCTTCAGGAGGCCCATGCCTTGATATACTGATTACAAATATATTGTTAGTCCAGCTATTTTGCAACTTGTAGGAAAAGAAAAAAAAATCTTCCTTGTTTCTAATTAGGGTAAATCAGCTTTGGTCATCAAAAAGCCAGACAATCACTAGATGATAGAAAAGAATTAGTTGAATACAGTGTTCCTCCAAGTTGGCAACTTTAAGATATGTGGACTTCAACTCCCAGAAATCCCCAGCCACACTGCCTAGGGAATTCTGGGAGTTGAAATCCACATATTATAAAAGTGGCCATTTTTGAGACACACTAATTTAATGTGATGTTGTGCTGCCATCTAGTGATCACCTGATTTTTTGCTTACCAAATCTGACATCTCTAAAGCCCTAATTGAGAGGAAGAAAAAAAGGTGGTAGCCAATTAACTCCCATTAGAACGTAATAACTGCTACATCTACCTGAATGACCTGTTTGGTGGGACATGACTTGTAAAGTGGGAGAGGCAGCCCATTACACATTTGAAAAGAAATGTTCACCAAATACTTCCATCTGCTCCCAAAGCACTTCTTCCAAAGGCTTTGTACAGTTCTGATGCAATACATCACAACTTTACTTGTAATAAAGCAAACTCATAAATAAGACCATATAATGATATTTACACTTGCAATGTAAGCACACTCAAACTATACATGTGATGGAAACGTAGAATAAAACACAGGAAAGGGAAGTTCTGAAAAGTGATAGACCTTTTCTGTGATAGCATGAGGGGGAAAATCACTCATCTCTCTTGGTTAGGGACATATCAATTTGTGGAGTCCTTGGTGGCTCTGAGTTTGGTTGCTTGTTTGAATACATTTCATTACCCAACTAGGTAACATTGTCAGTGGTGGTGAGGGTGAGGTTTGCTTCCTGTTCTTTCCTGTTGCTCCGATGGCCTAGAGGTAGAAATGCTCACCTCACAATCGGGAGGTTGAGAGTTCAATCCTAGGCAGTGACAGATGTTTCTCTATCAGAGTACAAAGAGAAAATATCTGCTGAAAACCCCACATAGGTATCAGGAAAGGTATCTGGCCAGTCAATGCTCAGCTCCATTCAGTTGCCCTGACTTCACCCCGATAAAAGGGATTACAGGGTTGTTAAAAGAAAAAAAAAATCCCTGTTGCTCCCAACAGGAGCAAACCCCACACTTACTAGCAGTGATGATGTTCACCATATAATGAAATATCTGCAAGCAAATATCTAAATCCAGAGAGCATCAAGGACTCCACAGTTTAATTCTGAGCTACAGATATTCTCTTCTAATGGAACATATCAATTTCATTTCACATCTACCTCAGGATCTTCCTCTTTCTGTATTTCTACAAAGAAATACATCTTTCTGGGCATTCAATACAGACCAAACACACCTACATTCAGGAAAGAACTTCTATTAACCCAACCCTGATCATTAAAAAATTAAGCAAGGATTGGTCCTGGTTCATAGGACACACTAAAAAAATCCCAGGGTTATAAGAACTTTGAAGTCAAGATAATTCCTGGGCCAAGGCAATGGTAAACCATTGTTTCAATTAAAACTATGTGAATGTGTGAAAAAATCACAAGGGGTTAACTCAACTCAAAGAAGAAATGGAGAACATGAAGATGAAGTCAGCCTAATGATAACCAAAGGCTCTTCCTTCAGCATTTATGTGATGCTTTTCTCCAGCACTGAACAGAGACCTTGGATCCAGGCCATCTCTCTGCCGACAGTGAAATAAATAAAAACACAGTAGCAGAATGAAATACACTTCTCCTTGGGTAGAAAATAGGTGTAAAATAGGAAATGTAAATATTCAGTGTGTTTCCATGCCTTTAATTTGTTTGTTCATTTCCCCCCCCCCCCTTCTGTCAAAATCAGCTCAGACTGGACTCTTCTGAAACAAACCACTCTTCCAAACTAATGAGGTATATTAAGATAAAATAGAAGTAACCTACTCAAAACTGCTCTGTAGGCTTTATATTAACCTAATACTCTGCTGTTTACTCTATCCAAGTTTCCCATCATTTGCTTCATTTCTTCTGCTTTTTCTCGTGAATTAGATGAAAATCTTACCCAGTGGAAAAGGTAAGTGAACAGCCATTCCAAAAAATTTGGAAATAGCTGAGATACATTCATACCTGTATTTGCTTTATTTTTTCATGACCTATTCACCTGCTTCATATAAATAGCATGAATCCTTTCAGGGGATTTTGTGAAAATGTAATGTGTTTGATTTTCCTTGAACTGGTCTGTACAAGCAAAAACCTTTAAATGTACTTTTAAGAATTGGAGACTTTTTTATTAGAAGATGCCCTTACCACCTTCCCGATCTATGAATGGAAATTATATTTTATGTAAATATGAGCTCTTTGGATCTGTTTGCAATCTACATTTTCATACTTGTTACAAAATTGTGCAGAATATAGATTAACTATTTTGTAGGATGGGTTTTACAGAAAAATTACTGGCACATTAATAACACACTCTTATTTTTTAAATCAACATGTTATATTCCTATGTCTCCAATATTGAAAATATTTTTTCTTTCCCACAAAAGTACACTGATTCCTTAGAATTAATTTCAAAGTCTTAATATTCAAAATCAAATATATCAATGTTTTCAGAGTTCTTAATCCATTTAAAACTTTGTAAAGCCAAAACTTTTCTTGCTTGTTTGTGTTTGTTTATTTATTTTAAAGTCTTAATATTAAGACTTAATATTAAGAGTTAATATTAAGAATTAAAGACAATCATGTGATGTTTCCAGTCTTGTCATTCGGAAGATGTCTAACCTCTTTAAAGTAGTTAATTGGTAATTGCTGAAAAGTGAAAAGTGACTAACAAAAGAAGTGAGAATTTAGTGTCCTTTGGAAGCTCTGGTTGCAGCTAGAGCAAGTTTGGTAAATTCCCCCAGCTCTTGGATGTCACAGTGTCTGGAGACCATTGCTTTGCAATATCCTTGTGAGAAGCAATCATATGGAGCACAGTTTGAGTATCTTCATCTCATGTCTTTTCTTCTCAGAGGGGTCAAAGGAACCAAACTGCCCATCACCTGTTCCTAGTTGTAATTGTCAACTCTGCTTATGCTGTCTTCTGTCTGCCATTCTTCTCCAGAAGTCCAGGGGGCAAAGTTCTATGAATAAAAATTGGGAAATGACTATAAAGACTGAGAAACAATAAATTACAGTGTTACTAAACACTCAAGGAGTGAAGATAAGGCACCTGCAGTTCCTTATAATTAAAATGAACAATTAAAATATGACATTTACTCTAGTCTAAGCAACCCATCTGATCATGCATGAATATAGAATTTAGAACTTTTTTAAACTCATAAAACCAACAGATAGAAATAAGGCTAAAAGAAATTTAGTTGAAGCATCATATATAAGTTTCATAACTACTTACAAACATAATAATAATTAATCAGATTGTCTATATATTCCTTGCCGCCAACTAATTATTAATCTGGATTTTTGTAGCACAGATGTGGTAGTTCTCAATTTACATTGTTGTTACTGAATGCATTTAATTATATATTAATATTGTTACTTTTCTCACACAAAAGACAAATCAATTGTGTTGGTCACAAACCCCTCTGAAGTTTACTTGAAAAGGAAAGGGAAGGGAAGGGAAGAGAAGGGAAGGGAAGGGAAGGGGAGGAGCGGGGAGGGGAGGGAAACTAGTACATTTCTTTTGTGTTTTTTTTCTTTCCCGCAAATCTGATTTTAATGAGTGCACTTAAATTCCCTTTCTGTTACTCCATTCTACTATCTCTTTGAAATTAAAGGGAATCACATACAATTGGTCAGAAGAAGAAAGCCTCTTAATAAAATCAACAATAGTGGCATGCACTTTCTAGCAGTCAGCCAAAAACATGCTAATAACATTATTCTTTTTTTTACAGAATATCAAAACAATAACTCTTCCAGTTGTGTGCACCTGTTTAAGAGAATCTCTCTCTCTACATAAGGACAAAGAATTTTCTCCTAACTGCACACAGTCCAAATTACAGCTGTTTGAAATTCTTCTCATCCATCATCACCATTTATTTAGGGTTGCCAACATGTTGACAGTTCCCTCCTTGCTCCTGTGTTTTAATAGCGGCTTAATCTTCTGATATAATCAGCTGGAAACATTTATCTCCATGCTATGAAAAGCATTACTTGTTAATATTTACAGCTCAAGCTGTTGTTAAAACAAGAACAGACCAGGTTGTTCAGAGGAGTTATCTATTAGATGTTATCCCACAATAATGTCCTATTTTCTTATCCGATTTTATGGTAGCTTCCAGAAACCAGCATTTTATATTCCCAACTTTATTAGAAGTTTCATACTCTGTCTGTCTGTCTGCCTGCCTGCCTGCCTGCCTGCCTGCCTGTCTGTCTGATAAAGTATCTACATACTGATAAGAATATTTGTGGTATTTGTTTAGGCAAAAGTACAACTCTTGAGAGCATATCTACAAAGAAATAGACACACCATCTTTCAAATGCTACTCGATGCATGGATTTACTTCTAGAGAAATCATTATGCTAATTGTTTAGCATCACCAAACCCCTCTTTGTAAATAGTGCTTTATTTTTTAAAGACAGCCAAAAGGCAATGGTTTAAGAGTACAAAAGTCGAAGAGCATAATGTAAGAGCATCAAGCAAACATCAGTGTAGGCAATTTGAGTAGGAATATTTGACAAGAGCCAATTTGGTGTGGTGGTTAATGCATCAGGCTAGAACTGGGAGATGGTAAAAAAGTAATGCTTTGGTGCTAATCTAGAGTTTAGTGTCCTATGAAATACACTCTTTTTTGTTTTTGTTTTTGTTGTTGTAATTTACATCAGGTTAAAAACATAAAGCAAGAGAATCAATAGCAGAACACAATATAGCTTAAGAAAGTAAGGCTGAACCACAACTTGTTCCAACTCCAAAATCATTTTGAATTGGCCTGCTCCAAAAAAATAAGGTAGCCCTTCCTTTTCTTCTTAACTAATTGTCTTCTTAAAAGATAAATCTGCAGGTAGCAGTCAGGGAAGGTTATAAATAATTATGAGTCACTAAGTTCCAGAACAATGGGTTTGTGGGGGGGATGGGTGGATTTTTGGGTATCCCTTGAACTGTCTCCAAAATCCCTAACATAGTTTCTATGGAATTATTCCTATACAGGATGCTTTGTCTAGGCAATGCTTGACTTTTTAAGATTCTGTATTTTAAAAATCACAAAATGATTGAAATGTTCCATCTTTGCTTCTCCCCCCACTTTTTTGTTTTCTTTCAGAAAGTCACATAATCATTTATCACATCTATACTTTTTTTTTCCAGAATGCACTTTCCCTTATTCATTTGTATAACAGCTAATGTGTGAAGGATGAATGTTATCCCTCATCAGAGCTCATCACTTTTTAATTAATTTCCCAGCAGTATATTAATTAGTTCTGTAGAATATTCTAGAACTCTGCTATTTCCTTAACAAGATTAAAAATTTATTGTGTATCTATAATATCACATGTCAAAATCACTTAGGAAAGAATGATCTCATGATCAGCAGAAATTACAGGGCTATTGTAAAAATCAACACATCAAAACAGAGCCAGAACAACAAAGCACAGATAACAAAGAATAAAAAATAAACCTTTGCGATTTTTTTCCTCATGTTGTGTCATGATGAAGGCCTGTTCCTCCAAAAAAAAAGACAAAAGTTCTTTACATTCTCAGAAAATAACACGGAAAGGAATGTTGTTATTGCTGACCCAACTCAGTCCAGGGTTTTTGATATATTGGAACATATTTTTTGATATTCTATTTTCTGAAGTTCTACAAAGGTTGAAAAAATTTAGACTTCAAAACCAACATTTTACAGAATTGATTTTTGAATTCAATCATCATGTGCTATTTGATTTTGCCCAAAGTCAGAGAAGAGCAAGGTAAAACATATTGATGCATACGTGTTTCTGTTGAAAAGGCACTTTGAAATAATCTGCTTTCCTTCCTCCTATAGATTCAAAATGTATTGTTTAGTATAGTGTAGAAATATGTTTAGTCCATGGACATCCCTTAACCTGGTATATGCCCACTTTTCCTTCCCACAGACTACGCCTGCAGTCAGTAGAGCCACTTTTTAGCCCACTTGATGTTTGTTTCATTTTGGAACAAAAACAGATTCATTTTGCTTTTTCAAACATGACTAATTGCTCAATTTCCCCCTGTGGCCTCTGTGTAGTCCATGATCTGTGTAGTCTTAGCAAAGGCATTAGCTCTTGCTTAATACAAACTTTCTCAAATACAAAAAGTCAATTTGCTCTCTCTCTCTTAACATGTTTGTGTGTTTGTGTGTGCGTGTACCTGTGTGGAAGGGGAGAAAGAGAGGGGAGAGGGGGAGAGGAAGAGAGAGAGAGAGAGAGAGAGAGAGAGAGATGCTTAGAATTCTGGATGTTTCAACACGAGCATTTTTAAACTGGAGCTAAAGCTTTAGGAAGCATCTGTTTATGTAAGGCAGAAATGAAGGGTGAATTTTTGATCTCGTGTAAAAAGGAAGTAGGGGGCATGAAGGCTACCTCTCCACAAAGATACTGAGCTTGTCAGCTGGAAGGCTGACAGCTGAGGATCAAGACCTGAGCACCGTGCAATGGGGTGACTCCTTGCCTCAGCTCCTGCCCACCTAGCAGTTCAAAAGCATATGAATGTGAGTAGATGAATTAGGATCACTTCGATGGGAAAGTAATCAATGCATTTTTGGCATGTAGTTATAGTGACCACATGATAATGGAAAATGTCAGCATTGGACAATGCTGGGTCTCTTGGCCAGGAAATGGAGATGAGCACCGTGCCCTAGAGTCATACACAACTGGACAAGGAAACTTTGAAAAAGAAAGGGTGCAAGTACAGCACACCTATATTTAATAGATGGAAACTGAATAAGTTGTAATATTTTCTTTCATTTCTATATGTTACTTGAGGGCTTGGCTGGTAATTGTGGCAATCCTATTTGTGGCTATATTATCTTTTAAGTATTGCACAGAAAGAAATGTGCCCAATAACTAGTTCAACAAGGAAAAATATGATTAGAAGGTGTAAAGGAGAAAACAGTACAAAAATCAAACAAAGGCATTTAACCCAAGAAAAAAGTAATAAGAGATGATACAAGACAGAACAGATGTATATTCTATATGAGACATGTCAAGTATATTATTTGAATGTTGATGATATAAGAAAGAGAGAGATTTTAGACTGCACATTAGATGAATAGTCTATTGGGATCCTTACATTAAAACAATGTATTTTATAGGTGGTCAGAACCCCAAAATTATATAGAATTCAGGTCTTTTTAAGCCACTGCTACCACTGAACCATAGAGAGTATTTTAATTTACTGCATCTGTATATGGTTTGCCAATTGCACAGTGGCAGATAGGACAGCACTCCAGAGGGTCAACGTCATTGCCCAGAGGATCATTGGTTGCCCGCTCCCCTCTTTGGAAGAGCTTTATAGTTCCTGCTGCTTTAAGAATTGGGACTCCTTACTCATGGTCACTCATGCCCTCGTCACTTCCCGCCTGGACTACTGTAATGCTCTCTACATTGGGCTCCCCTTGAGGAGCACCTGAAGGCTCCAACTGGTCCAGAATGCAGCCGCGCGGGTGGTTATGGGAGCGACGTGGCGTTCCCATGTAACACCTCTCCTGCGCGAGCTGCACTGGCTCCCGGTGGTCTTCCGGGTGCGTTTCAAGGTTTTGGTTACCACTTTTAGAGCGCTCCATAGCTTAGGACCTGGGTACTTACGAGACCGCCTTCTGCCACCAGTAGCCTCTCACCGGCCAGTACACTTCCATAAAGAGGGGCTCCTCAGGGTGCCGTCAGTCAAACAGTGTTGACTGGCGGCCCCCAGGGGGAGAGCCTTCTCTGTGGGGGCACCTGCCATTTGGAGCGAGCTCCCCCCAGAGATACCGAGGATCCCGGATTTACCCACTTTCTGCCATGCCCTCAAGACCTTTTTATTTCAACAGGCTGGCCTGGCCTAACTTCCTTTTAATTGTTAATTTTAAATTTGTTTTAAAACAATAGGGGTGTTTTAATCTGCATGGGCCAAATTATTTAATGTGCTTTTACATTGTTTTTTAAATTTTGTATTATGTATGTTTTATCTTTTGGCTGTTCACCACCCTGAGTCCTTCGGGAGTAGGGCGGTATATAAATCCAAAATAAAGAAAAGAAAAGAAAAGAAAGTTCAAAACATTCTTAAACATCCATCTCATCCTGGGCATCCTTTTTTTGAACTATTACCATCTGGCAGACGGTACAGGATAATAAAAACAAGGACAAATAGGCTGAAAAACAGCTTCTATCCCAGGGCAATAACCATATTGAATTCTACAGTATAGTACAATATAGGATTTTCAATTTCAATTATATAGAATGTAAAGGATGTACTGTATGTTTGTGTTTTTTATTTTTATAGTTATAATGTACATTTAATTTCTTTGAACCATGTGCAATGACAATAAACTAAACTAAACTAAGCTAAACTTTTTCTGAACAAAATAGTACAGATGTAACGGTATGTAGGAATGACCTTGGGAACCTGGAGGAAGAGCCATGGCCAGGGAAATGGTTGGACAACAGGCCTATAAAAGGAATGTGAATAGAGTAAATGCCTCAGAAGGGACCCTCCCTAGTTTTTCCATTTGTAAAGGCAACAGGGGAGAAATGTACCTTCAGACTTGCAAGATTCTGTTTATGTATCCTTGCCATAAAGTAGAATTTGTTCATCTGGGTGTGCTTCCTATCTGGGTTTCTCCCTCTAGGCTGACATCAATCTTGCAAGTCTGAAGACACATCTCTCCCCTGTCAATGGTGTAATTGTGCAAGTTATTTGAAGAGAGAAAATTGATGAAGATATTTGAAAAGACAAAAAAAAATAGTAGGTAAATATTAATCTACCTTTCCACAAATTATGCTGTTCTGGATAATTGTATGTGAGAGATTGTTGGGAGAGGTGATATTCCTGGGGAGAATGAGTGAAGACCCACAGGAGCATTTTCGAAATAGAGTATATAATTACAGTAAGATCACCCTAGTATGAAGCTTATCCCAGCTGCCTAGTTTAAGCAAGCAGATACCTACATTATGCAATAGATGCTGAAGATGGCTGATCACTTTTTGACAAAAACAAAGGAATTATTTCGTAATGCACAGGAGAAGGTAATGATAAACCACTGTTTTATTTATCAAGAAAACCACATGGTAGAACAATATAAAATGATGAATGATTTAAGATAGACCCAGGTTGGCGAACTTATGGCATGCGTGCCGGAAGTAGCACACAGAGCCATTTTTTCTGGGCACGTGAGCCATTGCCAAGCTGGTGTTCAGGCCTCTGGTGCACATGCGCACAATTCAGGGGACCCAGCTGGTCTTTGGAGCTCTCCTGCGCATGTGTGCGTTTGCGCATGTGTGCAAGATGACTGGTGCACAGTGCGTGCATGTGCAGACAGCGTTTGCGTGCATGTATTGTACACATGAAAGCTGTGCGCATGCACATTGGTGAGATTGTGTATCAGCGCACGCTAGTGCGCATGCACAAAAGTGGTTGCACATGCAGCATATGGGGAGGAGTCACATGTTACCATGGATGGCACGTGAGCGCACACAGCACGCGAAATGCATTCTTGTTCAGCACTCAGTACGTAAAAGGTTCGCCACCACTGACCTAGACTATATGTGAAATATAGATTGATAGAAGCTATAGATTGGAGAAAGATTTGAGTGGTTTTAAAACAGGAACAAGAAACATCAGTGCCTGGGAGATGCTGATGAGATTACTTTGAGAGCTGAAAATTCAAATTACAGTATCTGCAGGCTCTAGGAACAGAAGTCATGGAGCGTGGTAAAAAATAATACGAAGATCAAATATAAAGAAAACCAAATGAAAGGTGACAGGCAACTGATGATGAAGATATTGATGTGGCAAGTAGTTTCTAACTATTGATGATGAAGATATTGTAGTGGCAAATGGTTTCTAACTATCAATTATCAATAGTTTAAAAAAAGACTAATCAAGAACTAAACCACAAATTAGCACTTCATAAAATAGCAATGAAGATTTTGGAAAATATATTCAGATGCCAGGTTGTATCTATGTCTACAACGACCAGATATGCACAGGTCTTGGTTTTTCCCGTGATCCTCTATTGAAGTGAAAATTGAATTTTGAAGTAGGATAAAAAGAATATTGATACTTTTAAACTTTGGTGTTGGAGAAGATTCCTAAAAACACCTTTAATAGCTACCACCACCACCCCACCCCCCACCACCCCAAAAAAAGCACCACCAAATGGTCTAAGGAGATTCTCTGCCATCCTGGTCATGGTTGTCCCAATGTGCTTTTTCAAAAGGCCATTAGATTTTCCTCATTTTTCCTTGAAGAAGTTTTGTGAAGCAAAGATGGATCCAGGCAACTGGATTGTTTTTATCTTTCCTTGCTTTTTTGAGGAGTGAGACGTCTTCAAGCAAAAACAAAGTTCAGTTGCCTTTTGAAAAAGAACAACCTTTGGGACAAACAAATGGATCATCAAACAAACCCACCAGAATTTTTATTTGAGCTGTGGATGACTCTTATGTTTTGTATATATTATGCAAATACATACCTCTGTTGAGAAGTTTATATTGCAGGGAAAAGTAGAAGGAAAGAGAAGAAAAAGATGAGCACCAGCAAGAAGGATGGACAGAACTGATTACAGTAAAGATGGGTGCATTATTGGAAGACTCTAGGACCATGTTGGAAACAGAATGCCTTCATGGGAAAAAAATATGTCTCTGAGGTTGCTAAAGATCACCATAAGCATTAACATAAAATGACAATAATGTAAGATTATCTTCATTTTTTTTTTGTAACATCAGGATCTGTTCCCCAATGGTTTGTTATCTTTTATGAAATCTTGTCCTAGGCGATGAATCCCATTGCTTTTTTGTATGTAACAGGAGAAAGCAAAGCTAAGGAAAGCATGGCTACCTTTTGTATAGTGTTTTTTTTTTTTTAAGAATTGCTTTATTACTGTGATCTTTATGTTCTGTTTCCTGGCCTCTATCATTTTTGTATGTTGCTAATTGATAGCTGACTTGGGAACGAGGAGAAGCTGAGGAGTGCAAACAAATTCACAATTGCCATTACAGGAACTCTAATCATCTCTCTGCTTATTTAGCATGGTGTAGTGTAAGACATGTTATCACCTACTATAAATACCTATAAAACCATACAATGTGGACACCAGGGATACAGACAACCTGTGCTATTAGACATGAGGCTCCTATAATTTTCTAAATGTGCATTCAAAAGGTGGTAATTTATATAACTGTTCCAAAGTTCAATTTCTGGTGTTTTTCTTTTACTATTACAAATCTACAAACGCAGCTAGCTTTTTTCCCCAGGTTGCTTCAGCAAACATAGCGGATTTATCGCAGTTCTGCTGCCATCTAGTCTCTCAATCAAAAAGCTGCAAAACCGAAGCCAAATGCTGATGAAATGATAGAAACAATCAATTAAACGAACAGCACTGCTGAATGTAAGTCGGCAATGTCACATTTATTGTGATGAAACAAAATGAAAAATGCAGACATGTGTTAAGATCCTGATATTATTTTTATTGTTTATATTTTACAGCTTTTCCACTCACCTGTGGTAGAAAAGCTTAACTCTTAGTATTTTGTTTTTTAAATGAAGTGTGCTGTCCTAAATGAGCAGGTATACACACACATAATGTGGGAAACAGATGTGCTTCAGAACAATATAAAAATGTACTAACAATGAGTGAGAGATTCACAGAGGCTGTTATTAACCTCCAAAAATTATAGTATTCTAGTTAGTTCACTTTTTTGCAAGAAGGAGCAGGAATTGCTTTTTTGTTACTTCAAATGTCTTTACAATATTGTTATTAAAACGTTGATGCCTGTGATTCATAGGAAGATTTGAATCTAGGACATTACCAACATGCATTGCATTTTGAGAAAAGGACTTTAGATTGGTGCTATAATTATTTTGTGCCTGAAAATCTTAGTTTCCACTCTCCAGATATGGCATGAAAATGCCTTGTTTTAAACCATACCTTGGTTTAACAATCAGTGTTAAAATACTGAGTCATATGAGTTGATGTAATACAACCTAGATTCTTACATTTCTGAAACAGGGGTCTCCAACCTTACGGACTGGTGGATGTATATAACCTTTTGGCCAGTCATAAAAGAAAGTTCAAGTGGAGTATGGTCTCTAAAGGACACCAAAGCAAGTCATCATGGATATTAGAACTTCACTCTTAAAGCAATATAAACAGAATACATAAACAAGTAATACTGGTCTCCTATGGAGCAGAGAATATGCTATATTCTCTGCATGCATCTTATCCTTAATATAAGCCAAAATTATTTCATTGACTTTATATACACAACTACTTATGTGAATTGTGATCCCTCAAATGAGATGAATTCTATCATTCCAAAAGATGTGGCTTTACTGTTCTGGGAATAACTGAGAAAACAACCAGGAAGGGATCACAATTGATAAATTGCCATGTCATAGGTGGCTGATTACTTGCATTCAACAAATTGACGTTATACAAAATTGACTTTGAATGAAGTCAAATTTGACTCCTACAGTTCTGCTTTATTTGCCTCTTATTACCCAATCATCATATGCAAATTAACTGTTGGCAAACTTTATTATTACCCTCAAAAGACAGTGAAATTTTTATGCATAGATTTTATACTAGCTTTTACGTTTCTTCCAATCTCATATCGAAGACAAAATGAAAGGTAAATACATTTGTAGGATTAAGCATACAAATCATATATTCCTGAAATATCAATGGATTTCTTAGATAGGCTATTATCAGACTGGAGAAACCTGAAGTTAAAGAGCAATGACAAATGGAGAATTTAAGTCTTTTGCAAGCATTCTTGTGTCCTCACATGCCAAGATCTGTACAGCCAACTACTTCTATACTGTCACAGATGTTTGCTTTAGCACATTCATCTTGCAAAGGTATGCCAAGAGAAAAGTGTCAGACATGTTAGATTGTCTGATCTGCACAGCTGGAAAAAGGTTGCTAATGAATAATACAGAAATGCATTAATTTTTGATGAGACGGGACAATAATTTTTTTAGAAAAAAGTTCACTCATAATTACTTCCTTTCAGTGTTACAATCCTTAATTTTATTTTGACCAATTTTGTGTTCGGGCATAGCCTTAAGCAAGGAATTGTTGAATCATGATTGTTGAATCAGTCATAATAGTTTGCATCTAGTTTCAGAATGCCCTGCTTAATTGGGAATCTAAAAAGATAAAAATGCCCAAGAATTCTCAGAAAACAACCTTGATCCACCAGTCCTAAACCTCCTCTTCCTCTCTCAAGGCAATATCCTGTGGTCTCTGTGTTATTTAATGGATGGAAACTAATCAAAGAGAGAGGCAACCTAGAACGAAGGAGAAATTTCCTGACAGTTGAACAATTAATCAGTGGAACAACTTGCCTCCAGAAGTTGTGAATGTTCCAACACTGGAAGTTTTAAAGAAGATATTGGATAACCATTTGTCTGAAATAGTATAGCATTTCCTGCCTAAGCAGGTGGGTTAGACTAGAAGACCTCCAAGGTCCCTTCCAACTCTGTTATTCTATATTCTATATTCTATATTCTACATCCTATCCTATCCTATCCTATCCTATCCTATCCTATCCTATCCTATCCTATCCTATCCTATCCTATCATATCCTATTTCCTTGGTTATCTACTTCTTCCTTCTTCCACATACTTGCTATATTGCATTTTACTTTCTCCAAAATCCTCATAATACTACATTGTTGATTTAAAAATCAGCATGATGTGATATCATGCCTAGAATGAAAGATAAGCATTATAGAAATATTCATTTAATTCTGTCCGGAGCTCTGATTTCTACTTCTTGGCCATGTATTATTCCTCATAGGCTTATTGTGAAAATATATTGTTTATAAATTTAGAAAAAAAGAATATACAGGTAGTCTTCCACCTATAACCACAATTGAGCCCATTTTTGTTGTTGTTAAGGGAGACATTTGTTAAGTGAGTTTTGCCCCCATTTCTTGTCACAGTTGTTAAGTGTTAAGTTGTTAAGTGAATCACTGTGATTGATAAATTACTAACACAGTTGTTACATTAATCTGGTTTCTCCATTGATTTTGCTTGTCAAAAGTTTTCAATAGGTGACCACATGACCTTGGGACACAGCAACAATTGTAAGTATGAACCAGTTGCCAAGCGTCTGAATTTTGATCACATGATCATGGGGATGTTGCAAAGGTCTTAAGTGCGAAAAAGTTTCATAAGTCACTTTGTTCAGTGCCATTGTAACTTTGAACAGTCACTAAAGGAGCTGTTGTAAGTTGAGGACTACTTGTACTGTTTATGACCTGAACTTCTTGAAGGGAAGGTGAGAGGTAACAAAAAGTGCTACAGAGGAAAGATGGTTATCAACATACTAAACATTCACATTTAGTGAAAAAGTCATATACAGATTAATGCTAAAATCCACATTCTCAAAGAGAAATAATAGGGATCATGGCCTATTTCCTTGTATTTGATCAGTGATGACAGTTTTTCTTAGAGTTATATTTCTCCTTTCTTCCAGAATCTCAAGATGATTTACTTGAGGTTTCTCTTTAGATTATCCTTAAGGAAGCTACTTTCTGAAGAAGCTGAGTTGAGAGACAGTGATTGGCTCAATGTCACCCAGTGTACTTTCACGACTGAAAGTAGGTTGCAACTTGGATCTTCCAAGTTCTAGTCCAATATTTAAATCACACTAGTCAATTCAAAGAACTATTATCCAATTAGGATTGTAGATGTGATTGAGCAATGATCCATAGCTTCTAGGTGTGTGTGAGAGAGATTACTGCCATCACTTGCAATTTCTTCTCCCTGAATTCTTAACACCTCTCATTATTTTATTTCAACTACCATTTTTACCTTTACATCCTTGTTATTTTCCTGCAGGACTGCAATACTAGGAGTAGAAGTATAAAGTATCTGTCAAATGTAGATATACTGTAAACTAGTTTGTACTACATTAAGGCTGCCTTCTATGTTTCAAAGAAACCACATCCCAGGTGTTTCAAGATAAGGCATCTCAAACATTATTTTATGAACAATACTTATAACTGAAGGACCTCTGGGAGGCATAAACCAGTAAAAACAAAATTTAAAAAAAGAGTAAAATCACACTCAAAACACTCAGGTTAGCAAAACAATAGACATTTAACGATTACTGAATGCTAACAAGAGCTGGGAAAATGAATATCTTCTCCCAAAGAAAACCAAGCACCATATTGTAACAATAACCATTGGCCATTTCTCTACAAGAGAAAAGGACACTTATGTGAAAATATGTATGTGAGCCCACACATGCATATACATTTAACATATTTTCATATACCGTGTTTCCCCGAAAATAAGACCCTATCTTATATTTTTTTGCCACCAAAAAAGGCACCAGGTCTTATTTTTTGGAAAGAGGGCATGTCATCCACTGATTCACCTCACTTGCGTGCATCACCCTGGTCTCCTTTTTGCTGTCAGAAGCCTTCAGAGCTCTAGATCAATCTGAAGCTCTGTTATTCGCTACAGTGGCTTTCAGGAAAACCTCGCCAGCTACAGAAGAAATGGGCCGAGGTGTACGAAGCCTGGCTGCAACTATCCAAAGGTAAGTAGTAGGGCAGCTCCAGCGCCCCCCATCTCCACCCTAGCTTAATTTTTTACCCATGCACCCTGGTCTTAATTAGGGGGTAGGGCTTATATTGGACACACATTTAAAAATCAAGCTAGGACTTACTTTCTGAGTAGGTTGTATTTTTTGGGAAACACGGTAGTTAATTATCATTTAATTATGAGTTAAGTAAACAAGGTTACTGAAACCAAAGCTGACACCAACCAGAGCATAGAAAAACTGAAAGAAGTAATGCAAGATTGGAAGATCTGGAGACAACTGGCCCATAGAATTTCCAAAAGTTGGCCACAACTGAATGAATAACATCATCATCATCATCATCATCATCATCATCATCATTAAGCAAGGTTACATCATGCTCAAGTGCATTTGTTCACCTCGATCAGTGTTTTTCAAACTTGGCAACTTTAAGATGTATGGCTTTCAACTTTGAGAAGTCCTCAGCAAGCAGAATTCTGGGAATTGAAGTGCATACACCTTAAAGTTGCCAAGTTTAAAAAACAGTGATCTAAAAGAGTTCGGCCACCAGCTAACAACATAAACAAATATTAAGAACATAAAAGAGCTGGTGTTTAACCATCCTTAGGCTAGCAGGTTATGGCAACCTATTGTGTGAGCTAGCATTTATAGCAGATTTCTCCAAAGGTAAGCATATGTCCTCTGTATTCTGCTTGTTTCATATTCTCTCTTTATTATCCAATCTGCCTCAACACAAAATGGCAGCTACATGTACATCTGGTGGGGGAAGAGGAAATAGAGTTCTATAAAGTGGAAAGGTTCAGTTTTATCTGTATCTCATGTACCTATTAAAGAGTGTGTATATAGAAGGGGAGAAATCTCAAGAAACCCTCTTGATCGTTGGATTGTTTGACTTGATACAATTCTTTATATGGGAATAATAGGAGAACTAGATTTCTTTCATTCTTCTAAATTCTAACATGTTTTACTATCAGAAAAGAAAACAAAAGCATCTCTCATTACAGCCATTTTATGATGCCCCACAGAGGAACACATGCTGTTGATTCATCTTTGATGCTCAAGGGTACATCAGGTTCTTTCATAGTGAAGTGTACTTGTATGTTGATCCCATTGGTATGAGATTTGGGGGAGGGGGTTAGTTTGTTTTTATATAAGCCAAATTATAGATAAATGGCCTATTTTTTTTATTTGAATGGAGACACTATCAGGACAATTTCATAGAATTTCTGTAAAGAAAGCAAAAATGTTTTTCCATTTCTCAAAAGTCAATGTTAGCAATGGGAGTAATTTTTCATTCCATTTTCCTCATTACCATCATGGTTGCTGATGGTACTGTGAGTTTTGCTATCATTGCAATTGGCAACATTTGCCCCAAATACATTGCACCTTCTTGAGTGCTCTGGAACTACCATCATTTTATTGCATTCAAATGGGGAAAAAATCTACTACAAAAAGGAAACAAAAGTTAAGAAACCTCTTTTTGGGATGAAAGATGGAAATACTTCCTCCCCCCACCCCACCACCTTAAAATGTCTTCTGAGAAATTTCAGTTGTGCTAACTAAATTGTAGATGATATCAATAATTTAGTAAAGTACAGATTCTATGATATTACCTTTTAGCTTCATGGAAGGGAATTGCTGTCATTCTCAATATTTGCTAGGCAGTTTCTTCCGTATGTGTTAGAGCACAAATGTTGTCTATAAGTTTTCCACAGATTTGTGGTCAAAGAGACTGAGTGGACCACACATCATCCTGGAGAGATCATTATGCAATGAAAAACAGGAGATTCATACCCAGCCATTGGCCACAATCTCTGTAAATGGATGAAAGATGTCATACTCCTTTGAAAACCATTTCCTTTGAAAGAATTTCAGTTGTAAATTCTTCTTCACCACTTGAGCGAGAAACGGTAGAAAAGATGCAACACAACTACTTTGCCCAACATAAGGTTGCAGAAGCTTAAGAAGATTCTGTGAGTAATTAATTACCTGTATTGGATTGTGGCTTGCTCTGCGGAAATTTATTCCTCTTTTTGTTGTAATAGGATATTGTGTGGTTTACAGCCCAGATAACAGCCAAACTCCACTTTTATAATCGAGAGAATAAATCTATAACATTTAGGCATATTAAAATCACTATCTTTTTTTGTTGTTTGTTTTTGGCGCTTGTTTTCCAAACACCAGACTAATGAACTGTTTGAGTCAGATGCGCTGCAAAAGCAATTACACGCTGTGATAAATGACTTGTTCGGGTTTGGTTCCAGGTGCTGCACCTGATGCATAATGGAAAAACACAGAGAATAAATGAAGAATTTTCTTTGTACATAGGTTACGTGTGAACAAAATGATCGCAGCCATCTCTTCCCATTCCTCCAATCATTTTGCATCTGCAATTAATGGGTAGCCATTTCTGTAACAAGGTGCAAGGAGCAGAGGATGGGGAGAGTGTCAGCTTAATGAAAATAAAGGATTTCTTCAGGGAAACCATTTCCAAGAAGGTCTTACATTAGCAATGCTTGTATGAAATATTGCCATCATTCATGCATATAAAGGGAACAGCTCCTGCACTTACTGAATCCAGTACAAACATGTGCAATAAAACTGGAATAATAGTGCCTGCAATAACATTATAGAATAATAATACTTGGCAATGCACCTGTGCTTATTTTCCTGAATAACCCATCTGCATTTCTATTGGCTTTGACAGGTTTTGGCTGTCCATTTAATTTAGAGCATGGGAAGAAGAAATGAATCTGCATCCATAAGAAAAGAAATAAGTGATTTACAATAACCCACTTTTGTTTCCTGTTGTTAAACAATGGTAGCAGCAAAATTACTCCTTCCCAGGGGTGAAATGTTCCCAGTTCGGAGTGGCTCGGGTGAGTAGGTAGCAATGGCAGCGGGCAGTTTGGAGGACCGGTAGCAAAAATCCCTGCCCCCACCCCACATGCCCAGCTGAGCCGTGCAATCATCAGAGCCTTTTTTTCCAGCTTGGATCGTCAGACCCATTTAAAAGAAAAAAAAGTTTTCTTTTAAATGGCTCTGACGATCCAAGCTCTGACGATCCCAGCTGAGTTTCCTGCTAACCGGTAGCAAAAATCCCCACCCTCTTCCAGCCTCCAGCTTGCTTACCTTAGCTGCTGGTCACAATGCCTGCCTTGCTTCGCTTGCTGTAATACCTGCAATCCATTACATCAGCAAGCAACTGAATCTCCCTGCCTGCAATCAAGCTCATCGGTGAGCAGCTCTATCTGCCTGCCTTCCTTCCTTCCTGCCTTGTACCTTCTATTGCAGGGGTCTCCAACCTTGGCAACTTTAAGACTTGTGGACTTCAACTCCCAGCAAAGCTGGCTGAGGAATTCTGGGAATTGAAGTCCGCAAGTCTTAAAATTGCCAAGGTTGGAGACCCCTGCTCTATTGGGTAAGTTTTTTCCCCCTTTGGGAGCTTTAAAAAAAATAGCTAATTGGGGGTTTTTTTAGTTGTTCTTTTTTTAGACCTAGCCATTTAAAGTTTAGGAAGTTTTAAATTTAGCTGCTTTTATATAAAAATAAAAATAAAATAATATTTGTGCAGCTTTCTGAGATTTAGTATGTTTCTGTAGTGTTTCACTCTAACTACACAAACACACAAAATCTCACAAAGCTGTATGTGGAATTTTGTGTGTGTAAAGGGTGAAAGTTGTTTTTTTGGGCTTTTTGTGGCTGTGTGAGGTTCCTGCTTGTTGCAGGGGCCATTTTGGGTCTAGCACAGCTGCTTTTACATTGTGGGTGAGCCAGTTGTGTTGTGTTGTGTTTTGTAGGTTAAATAAGGGCAAAGAAGTGACATTGACTTGGCCATGCTCACCCAGTCACCTTACCACCAAGCCACGCCCACTAACTAAGCCACGCCCATAGAACCGGTAGCAAAAAAAAATTAGATTTCACCCCTGCTCCTTTCCCTATATTGTTGAAATGAAAATATCTGGGAAAGTAATGGTTCCAAAATATACTTTTATGTGAATGAGCTATGAGATCCTCTGAGTTCACCTTATTCAGCAACTGCCTTAATTTTAATTTGATGATCTTGTGCAAGCCAATGACTGGTAGACTCCCATTCCCTTATCAATTTTATTCTTGATCATTGTTTGAATAGATTTACAATATAATACTTCCTTTCAGATGACATTTCTGGACATCTTTTGGAGAGCCTTTTAGAAGATAACCCCCAGTTTCAGAACTGCATTATCAGCTAAAACAGAAATCACCCTCCCTGCTCATTCACATCCTATAGAGTGGCTTCTATGGCACATTCAGGCTCCATTCTCTCCATCTTTAGATACACCCTGATTAGGCAAGACTTCAGAACTAAATGTATTAGAAATTTTTGATTCTAATTGTCCTTTTTGTTTCCTCTCGTATTACTGTTTAGTATAGAGTTCTAACAGAATAGAACAGTATAGTAGAGTTGGAACGGAGCTTGGAGATCTTCTAGTCCAGGAGTGTCAAACTCGATACATCATGTGATGTATCGTGACTTTTTCCCCCGTTCACTAAACTGGGTGTGGGTGTGGCCAATGTGTGACACATCTGATCTGTGAGCTGCAAGTTTGACAGCCCTGTTCTAGTCCAACTCACTATACCATTTCAGACAAGAAGCTGTCCATTCTCTTCTTAAAAGCCTCCAGTGATGGAGAACCCATAACTTCTGAAGGCAAGCCATTCCATTGGTTCATTAGGAATTCCTAATTCCTAATCACCACTAAGAAATTTCTCCTTAGTTCTAGGTTGCTTCTCTCCTTGATTAGTTTCCATCCATTATATCATGTCTTACTTTCTGGTGCTTTGGAAGATAGGAACCTCTCTTTTCAAAGCATTTTTTTCTAATGTTTTGAAAAGCTCTGCCGATCAGGCAACTCAGCCTGGATCGTCAGAAAGGCTTTTTAAATACCTCTCTGCCGATCAGGCAACTCAGCTGGGATCGTCAGAGACTTTTCAAAGCATTTTTTAACCACCTCTTCGGCCAAGAGGTTGCAGAAAAAAATGCTTTGAAAAGCCTCTGACAATCCCAGCTGAGCCGCACGATCATCAGTGGCTTTTTTTTTTACTTTTAAAAGCATTTTTTCATTGGAAGAGGTTGTAGAAAAAATGCTTTTAAAAGTTTTTTTAAAAAAGCCTCTGATGATTGTGCGGCTCAGCTGGGCATGGGGGGGTGGTTGCAGGGATTTTTGCTACCGGTTCTCTGAACCACCCGCCGCCATCGCTACCGGATTGGGTGATCAGTTCCGAACCTGGAGCATTTCACCTCTGGTGTATACTAACAAAACCAGGTTTATAAGTACATTTAATCAGCGTTCCCTTCAAAGTAAACAAACACCACATGATGCAGATGTCATAATTTCATAATTCTAATTAGATATGATGGGCAAATGTCCCCTCCTCCTGATGCTCGACTCACAGTGTCATGATACCCACCACACATGATAGGTTGAACTTCATTCTATTAAAAAAAAGGGGTGATAGTCAATCCTAGAATGTAAGATTATTTTAACCCCATACCTAATCATCATTCTATGTGAATGCAAATCAAAACTAAGTATACAATGAACAGAACCCTAGGCTGCACTATATTTGGGGAGCAGACCCTATTTCGTCCATTGTGAAATAAAGAATAGCCTAATGGTGTTTTCAATTTTTGTGGGGTTTTGAAAAGAACATCTTGAATGCAGGAAAAGGAAATGCGACCACTGAAATGCAACCATAGCCTGCATTTGCTCCCTTTCCAAAAATGTTTTATTTCTATGCAGTTTTAAATGACTCCTTCAAACAATCTTTTTTTAAACCACTGCAGTCCCAGAGTGATTATCTTAACACTAATACTAACCCCAGTCCTGGGGTTATATGGATTCAAATAGGGCATAAATGAAGTGAAAACCACAAGCAGCTTTAATTTTTGTAAAAGCTAAAGAAACATCATTTGCAAATTCCAATCTGAAAATATTCATGCACATACAACATGTACAACTTGGTATTTGCTAATTTAACTGATAACATAAATACACACATGCATGAAAACATTTTGAAGCATGGCCTTAATAAAGTTTTATTCCATAATGCACTCCTCCAAGAAAGTCAGGCAAATTTAACCAGGAACCAAGTACTAAAACACACACTACCAACCAACCAAGCAGTAAGTATCCAGCAGTGATACTTAGTATGACCATGTCTAGACATGTTTGAGTTGCGATTGTAAGCATGCACACAGTTCAGTCATGTGACAGCTAGTAAAAAGGAGAGGTTGGGGTGGGAGAGCTAGTGGATCAGGAGAATTATTTCTTGTTTTTCCTTCAGTTCATCTGGCCTTCTTTCTGAAAAGCCCAGCTGGGGTATGGACATCAGTCCCACCTCACCAATACAGAAGACAGAAGCAAATAATTGATTCAGTTTTTTCTGTTCCTCATTCTCCTTTAGAAAATCATTAATGTTCCTATCATCAAGTTGCCTGAAGCTTTCCTGATCTGTTTGCTATGTCAAATGTATTTGAATGTCTTTATCTTGTTTTTCGTATGTTTTTCAAATGTTCTTAAAAGATGATGATGATGATGATGATGATGATGATGATGATGATGATTGGCAATTTTAATCTACTAGTTGCATACCCTATGCCATTTTTTTTTCATTCTCTCTTTTGGCAATTGTTTTGAACAAAGTTCTCTTTTACAGCATTTCTGATCTTTCTAAGTCGTCACTCTGATGCGCTCTTGCTACCTGTCCCAATCAGACACGTACATACTAATTGAGATGTTGTTTTGAAACATTCAAACATTTTCTCATTTCACCCCCAAACACACACACACTAATCCAATCATCTTTCAGAAATCAGAACAATGCCTCCAGTTACCTACATCTTGGCTAAAGTATTCTGATCATTATTCCAATTCATTGAATAACTTTTAGATCTTCTGGAAGGTTTTTACACTAGTTAGGAGTAAATCCAGTAGGATATGTTTTGCCCTTCTCTTTTTCCTTAAATGAACCAAAATGAAATCATTTATTATTAGGCAAATTCTATTTTAAAGAATTATAGTTCAGATTCAAAAACTGTCCAATTTATCAGTTGCCTGAAGTCTTTGTATTAGCTCTGCTAAAATTTCTTCTTCTCTTTCTCTCTCACTTATATGGACAGTTCATCCCTTTAGAGGGAAAAGTTAAGATGAATCTTGTTGATCAAGGAGACCAAGAGAGAGAAAGAACTAATTCCATTAAGAGTGTCTGATGGTAAGGTTCCAGAGACAATTTATTATGAAATCAACAGAAAGTTACATGCATCTTCACTTTTCTGTCAGAATGAAGGAAGGAAAGGGGGGAGGAGAAGAGGAGGAGGAAGAGGAGAAGAAGAAGAAGATTATTCTGCATAATAAGGCTGAACGAAAGATACTAAACATTTTTCTATTTTGCAGAAGTAATCAGAGACAGAGGGAGTTCTTTGCTTGCTATCTTACCTCCTAATTCTGATAGTGGTTGATAGGATGAAAGGTGACAAGTGTTGATGCTTCTCAAAATGTTATCTTCAAAGGCCTATATTAGGAATGATTGAAAAGGATGTGTTTTTTATATAGAAGGGCCATGCAATGTCCCTATTGGCAAACCATTCACATAGGTATTTACAGTAAGCATTTATAGAGTTGCTGAAAGTTGAGAGTAATATAAATTTAATAAATCTTCAGAATAACTCATTTTAATATTTCCAGAGCAGAGGTTTTGCACATAGATAACACAGCCCCTTCATAATGCATCATGGCATTTATGGCTAGTATTTCTTACAGCTCCTAGAGTGGGCATTTAAGTTTGTCACAAATGGCTTGGTAATTAGTATTTGTAGCAGTAATTAGTAATTATACTTCTTTTGAAAATGGGACTTAAAATGACTGTATTTACCCATTTGGAACATGAATTCTCCCGCTCTCACCATAATTATCTGAGAATTGAAGAAAAGGTACATCCTAATGTCATTGAAAAGTATAAAAAGAGATGCTGTAAACAAAGAGATGAATAAGATCCAGAGTCAAATACAGACTTCAAGGATTTGCTTCAAAACTTAAGGAAGTCCTTTAAAAACATTTTCTATCTTTATAAAATAAGCATGGGATAAAGGCGAAGTGGAGGAAGAGGCAATTCTTTATCTTCCAAATGACTCTCCATATTTTGTATTTCTGGGCAAAGACCTTATTTAAAAATTACTGTACTGAAATTGTAGAGCTTTGAGTCACTGTAGGCTGAGGAGTTTACATATCATCACTATTAAATGAACTATGCCATTCTGCTTGTTTTAGATTATATATGTTTTCTGGTCAGTGTTTCATGCATGTCATTTTTAGAATAAAGTTTTCCTTTCCTTTCCTTTCCTTTCCTTTCCTTTCCTTTCCTTTCCTTTCCTTTCCTTTCCTTTCCTTTCCTTACTTTTCTTTCCCTCCCCTGCTATCTCCTTTCCCTCCTCTGCCCCCTCCCCTATCTTCTCCTCTCCTCTCCTCTCCCCTCCCCTCCTCTCTTTTCATCTTCTCTCCTAGAAATTAATCAGAAATATAGCATGTTGAAGGTGAAGACAATAAAGGTAAAGTTAGAAGCTAAGAAAGGCAATCTTTATTCTATTGCTTTGTGACATGGCTTCATGCAGCCCCACATTCTAGCCTTCCTCAACTTGATTTGAACTGCGAAGATTCTTAAGTAAATCTGAAAAGAAAGCTTCTGCAGTATTATAGTTCCTTTAATTTATTTATAGAATATACTCTGACATATTTATCCTTGGATATGAATACACTGAATTTTGTACAGCAGTTTAAGATATATATATTCCTCAAATTGCTTTCTTTGTGTAATATATCCTAGATAGTTTGATACTATTTTCCCCTTTGTTATCTTTCCTCCATTGCTAGTGACTGCTTTTTAATTTTTCCAGAAATATTTTTTTCTGCTGTATGTATTACATCCTCATCTAACACACTTATGGATAATTAGAAAAAGGTCAAAATTATAGTTTGGCCTCTCCAAAATAACTATTACCTCAGATTTCAACTTCATCTTTCAGGATATAACCAACTTAGTAGTATAAAGAAATTTCTACAATTCAATCCAAATTGTTGATGGATTGATATCATTCTTTACAAAGTGATAAATGGCATCCTGAGCTTTGAAAGTCCACAAGCATCAATGAATTAAGTGTACTCTTCCTTAGATACTAGATTTACATGATACTGGCATCACCATAGCAACTGCATATTTGAGTTAAAATAAAAGAGAATGATCATATCTCCAGGCTATAAAAAGATTTGAAGTAGAAAGTTACTTTATAGACTTTCGGTAAAGAATTGGCAACTCCCATATAGGCAAACTATTTAAAAAAACCTTTTTTTCCCCCTATCCATTAAAAGAAAAGGCCTGCAGCTAAACTATCTGCTGTGATCCAGATCTTATGATCTAAGCAAGGTCTCTGACAAAAGATGCAAGCAGTCAGTCATTTAATGGCGACTCTGGTAGTTAAATCCTGTTTCCAATATATGCTGAGGGCTCCTAATGAACAAATGGTTTGTCGATTTCATTGTTAGAGGGAAGCGAGAGGACACAAGTAACACTTGCCTTTTGCTTTCTTTCCATTTGCTATTTTCCCTGCTCCTTTTTAAATGCCAACCACAGGAAATTTTGCTGCCTGAAGCAAAGCCAAAGCAGAGCTCCTGAACTTAAGCCCTTTGTACCATTTCAGACACCAGTTTCTTCCTCCATTGATCTTCCCTGGCATTTTGCTGCCAGAAGACAATCACTTCACCTTCCTGCATGGCAGGACTGAACCTTTTTCCCTTGCTGAAAATTCAGGGCATTGATTATTTATCTAGAGGAGTCTTGCTCTCCATTTTAATTTAGAACTATACTTTGCATACATACAATGACTGTTTGATTCAGTCTCTAGTAAGCACCATGGGTGAGCATACTTGTCGACCATAAATTAACATGAGCAGTTGTGGAAGGGCTAGGAAAGAGACAGAAGATAGATGGATAGACATAATCAACAATTAAGATATTAATTGCTTGTCCATTGTCAATTTATCTCAAAAACAGCAACCCAGCAAAACACATTTCAAATTATTCAATGGGATTCTCCAGAATTAACTCACTGTTAATTAGGAGGAGGAATTGAGGAATTCCTTTTCCAATTTCCAAGTTTTCTTTCAATTATAATTTATTTATTATTAAACTTGATGCTGCCTGATGCCCAATGATTCTGGGCAGCTCACAAATAAATAAACAAATAAACAACAATACCAAAACAAAAATGAGAAATAAAAGATGGCAGGCCAGATGGAATGACACAAGAGGTGTCACTTTTCCTCTTCAAAGGTGTGGGTGAAAAAACAGGTACATAGCTCTACATAGCTCTTCTAAACAAGAGCAGAGACAGCCATGCCATTCTCAATGAGAACCTCATTCCAGAAGACAATCACCAGAAGCTAGACACAGGGAAATCACCCTTTTACAGTCCCAATAGATGGCATAGTTTACTCAAAGGAACCTGGAGTGAAACAACCCTGCCAGAGTGAGAGGTTATAGAGGCCATGAAGATAGGACATAGGCAAAAGATGGAAGATAGGCAGTCCCTCAAATAACCAGACTCTATGACATGCAGGGCTTTATAGGTACAATCATAATCTTGAATCTGTATTTAATCCCCTAATTAAGTTTGAAGATAAGAGCTCAAAAGCATATAATTGTTCCCATGTCCTCACTTTTTCCTCTTTCCTTCACAACCCCAAGACTTCCTTCTTTTTTTTAAATACTTTTCTCTAAACATATATTTATATATTATAAATTTGTATAATTTATATTATAAATTATATATTATAAATATATATTTTTTATTTTAGGATGTCCTCTTTCTCTTTTTCTTGTTCTATATTTTGTACATGTATACACAACTTCCTCCCTTCACCCTTTAATCTTACTGTGTACAATCCTTCATATTCACCCAGTTTTCTCTCACTCTTAAATGAACCACATCCTTCTTTGGGGTAATAGCTTAGTAGTTCTGTTTCTCATCTCCTTTCCTTTAGATATTTATCACTCATTGGATAGCTTCAATTATTAAAATTCAAAGCACAAAATTTGATATTATTTTGATAGTAGGATTTCTTGGTTATATGCATAGTAGCATAGCGATAGAGGATTTAGTCTTTCTTTCCTTCCCATCCTTTGTGAGTTAAGACTTAACAACGTAAACAGAATAAAATGTACTTTAAAAAATATAAAATAGATACTCTTTTAAAAAATAGCTAATAAGATGCAGGCATTTAACGCAGGAGAAAATATCACAGCTGTCCAGGTCATTATAATACACCAGCTTATAAATTAAAAAAGAAAAAGTCCAAAAGAAATTTAGCTATGTTCCAGGCAGAGCATAATGTGGCTACATCTAAGGGCTCTCCGCCCAAAGTCTTTGGTAAGACTGGGCAGAATTTAAACCAAGAATGAAAGTAAACACCCAATTCAATACACAGAGGGATAAAGAAAATGAGATCTGGCAGAACACAGAAAACCAAAATTAAAAACTTTATGGAAGTTCCAAGCTATATATATATATATGTATCTATTTCTGCAGAAATAGACACATGTTTGCTTCAGTTTCTATGGGACCTCTCCTGCTTCTAGAAGATTCACAATTTTGGGAATGGTGAAGCTGAAGCCCCATTCTTTACCTTCATTCAATTTTTCATACTCCCCCAAAACAAAGACATTATTTTCCATATTCCATTATTTCCATATTGAGCTAAATTTTAAATTTTAAATTGATTTTAAATTGGGTTGTTTTAATTTACGGCCAAAATATTTAATTATTTTAATACTGTTTTTTAAATTTTGTATGCTCTGTTTTTACTTTGGCTGTGCACCGCCCTGAGTCCTATTGGAGAAGGGCGGTATAGAAATTTAATTAATAAATAATAATAAATAATAAATAAATAAATATTCAGCAGAGAGATAGATTTGCATAATGTAGGTCTAGATCCATCAATCATTCATAGAAATGTAGAATACAAGTCTTAAGTCTGCAGATGGCACATAGGCTTCATTCACAACAGTAGCTAACAGCATTTCAAAGCAAAGACCTAATTTCTAGGTGACAGCCATTGTTTACTTTCTTGGAAAATAGATGAGTTCCAAAAAAATTTGTCCAAAAACAAAAAAAAGGTAACAGATGGCCAAAAGCCAGTATATCAATTGGAAGTGCTCTGGCCACTGTAATTTTGTTTTGTTTTATTTCATTTTTTTAAAATCCTAAAATGTCAGCAGGATTAAGGGTGGGGTAAGGACATTAGACACATTGCTCTAAATTTGAAATGACATTCGAAAAGCTAGTGGATTCTACAAATAAGCTGCATGTTGGCATCTCTCACGTGTCAATTAGTTTTTGTTTTTTCCAGTGACAAGAATGCATCCTTTTGCATAAAAATTTATGAGCATTTGAAATGTTGAAAAATATCCTGAAAATTAAAAACAGGTTCTGAAACAATAGATTTAAATAGGGATCCTGTGAATTTAATGACTGCTTTAAATATTTTTTAAGTTTTGTTTCATGGTCGTATTTTATTATGTGCTCCAGAGAAAGAAAATACACAAACATTTAAAGAAAATTTAGGAAATAAAGTTAAAGAACTGTTGAGTAGATATGCAGCCTTACAAGCTAGACTAGCAGTTTATCAAGTCTATTAACCGTGAACTTAATTCAGTCTATGAAGAATTTAATATTTGTTCAAATACTGAATACTTACTAAATGTATAAAGCCATTGATGTGATGGGGAAACACCTTTTGTTAACCTTTTTGCCCATCAATTGAAACATATAGCAAATAATACTATTATACCATTAAGAATATTGAATATACAATTAAATATACAGTGATATTGACTTAATTTAATAAATCATAAATTTAATTAAAATTGATTATGCAATTTGGATAATCCATCACTTGGGTAATTCTAAGAAATTACACATTATGACTTCACTGATTTTAATAAATCAGATTTTTTATAAATAAATTATATTTGATTTTATAATACCAAATCAAACGTTACCAAAAAACCCAATATTTTTTGTACAATAGAGTTCTCTGAAGCTTATGCATGATCAAGCTGTTGAACTTGCAACATCTCCTTTGTTCTTTGCTCATAAAGTAAAAAAAAAACCAACCTTACAATAATCTTTCAGGAAATAATAAATACTCTGAAACCTATGAAAAAAGGAAATGTTCCTGATTCTAAAGATTAAGTAATCGTATGCATAAACATAGATTGACTTGTATGCCTCATTTTTTATTAGAGGCATATAATTATGCTTTCAAAATAAGTTTTTCCAATTTCATTTAATGAGATTTATATAAATTTAGGGCTATGATTGTACATCTTATCCAATGACTATTTTGTTAATTGTCAGTGCTAGAATTCTGACAGTAACCTTGCATAGAGCTTGCAGGTAATATTACTTTTGATTATTCCTCCAACTCAGTTTGGTTTTATAAAAGGTCACCAGGCCTCAGACAAAATTAGATCGTTAATTGACATTTCAGCTATATGCTCTGCAAAACTGAAATTGGTAGTGATAATTTCTAGTTGAAGAAAGTTGTGTATCTGTACACTTTTGTACAGATGAGATAATCTTGTTGGCTAAGAGCCTACATAATTTGCAATGTCAATCTGAAAATTAATGCTTCAAAGATAATAATAGTTATATTTAACATGGAAAACGGATGTAGCAATTTCAAGTTATAAATAAATGTTGAAAATGAGAGCAAGTAGATTAATTTGTGTACTTTGGTAGAAGGTTTATAAAAGGAGATAAATGGAGGAATTTTATGAATTTTATAAAATTTAAGTTCTGTAGAAAAGTAGCAGATCATACCAGATCTAATAGGTGACTGTAGTGGTGGAGTGGTTGGAATGCAGTATTGCAGGTTAACTCTGTCCACTGCCAGGGGTTCGATCTCAGCCTTCTCAGGTCAGCTAAATGAGGACCCAGATTGTTGGGGGAAAATATGCTGACTCTGTAAACTAGTTAGAAAGGGCTGTAAAGCACTGTGAAGTGGTATATAAGTCTAAGTGCTATTGCTATCTGTTGCAAAGAATAAATGTTTTTTTTTTCAAAAAAAGCAGTGCTGTATATCTTATTCTTTTCACTTTATTACATGGAAGAATGTTTGTTTTATGCTATAAGAATTGGGCACATGAAGAGAAACATAAAAAATAAATTGAATTAAGTGAAAATGGGATTTCTTTCTAAATACAGTATATGTGGAAAGAGCAATATGATAAAGAATAAATAGCTGCTAAGTTAATGTGGTTTGCACACAAAAGTGAGTCACTGGTATACAAGAGCTATATTGGGGCGGTTTGGTCATTCAAAAAGAAACTGAACGTGAATTGAATTGTGAAACAAATATATAAAGAAAATATGAACAGTTTAAGGGAAAGGGAGAAACTAAGAAAATAATAGTAGGATGGAATTGAGGTACTTTTTTTAGAAAGAGAGAGATGAGAGGCTTTTTGAATGAAAGACAATGTTTGGCCCAGTGTATGAACATAGTAGAAACAAAGTATAGAAAGGAGAGGTGTAATAAACATTGATGTTATAAACCAAATTTAACTACCATATATTTGCTTTCTTTTCTAGTAAGCCTTTAATTTATTTTGCTTGCTATTTCTTACTCCCTTTCTGCCTTTTCATAATGTTGTTTACTTCAAAAGCAAGTAATAGGATACATAGGTAAGTAACAAAAATAACTATTCAGTTGTTGTTGCTGTTGTTGTTGTTGTTGTTATTATTAGTTGTTATTCAACTAATAACTCTTCATTATATGAAGAATTCTTGATTTACCTAGTGTGTGGCAATGCTATTCTTGTGTTGAAAAAGTAACACTATCTTGAATTTATCATCATGGGTTGCTTATCTGCTCACTTTATATTGGAAATCTGACTGTTTTTGATATAATGGGAAGACTGCTCCATTTGATGTTAGTTTGATGTTTGATGTTGTCAAGGTTTATAAAGTGGGCAGTTTTCAGTGCGGATTTTTATATGTTCTCCTGATTGTTTTTGTCTTTAATGATCAAGATGATGTAGGTCATGATGTAGATCAGTGATGGATAACCTTTTTGCCATCATGTGCCAGGAGGGGGCGGGGGGTCACACGTGTGTGCCAACACCCATAATTCTATGTGTCCCACTCCCGTGCATGCATGCACAACACTCCGCACCCCCCGCTCCTGGCATGTGATGGCCCGGTAGGCCCGTCTTTCTTTCTCACCTAGCTCCAGGGCCTCTCTAGGAGTCTGGGGAGGGTGAAAATGGCCTTCCCCACCCCCGCTGGAGGTTCTCCGGAGGCCGAAAACAGGCGATTTGACAACTTCCGGAAATTGTTAAATGGACCATTTTCAGCCTCCGGAGGACCTCTGGGGGGCTGGGGAAGGCCGTTTTCTTCCTCCCTAGACTCCTATAGAGGCCCTGGAGGCTGGGGACAGCAAAACACAGGCCTTCTGGTCCACCATTTTTGGCTTCAGAGGACTTCCAGAGGTTGGGGAAAGCCATTTTTGCCCTCCCCAGACTCCTAGAGAGGCCGTGAAGCCAGGTGAGAAAGAAAAATGGGCCTTCCCTACACCCCAGGCCCTCCAGAGGCAGGAACCAGCCTGATTCCCTACTTCTGGTGGGCCCAGAAGACCTGAAAATCAGCTGTCCAGCGCACACATGTGCTCCAGAGCTGAGCTCGTGTGCCCACTGATATGGCTACGTGTGCCACCTGTGGCACGCATGCCATAGGTTCGTCATCACACATGTAGTGGTAGTAACAGAATCAAATGGTAAGCATAGAAGATGTAACTGAAGCCCCATTACTTGTTATATGCATTTACAGTGTACATAATACACATTACCAAGAAATGAGCCATCTAGAACTTGATCACATCAAGAACCTGATCACATCAAGAACCTGATCACATCAAGAACCTGATCACATCAAGAACCTGATCACGTCTACCTGATCTCCTTGTAGCTGCTCCTATACACGTAGTCCTTGCTTACCGTGTCTAGTTGGGACAAGCAATTCTGTTCCTAACAAAATATCGTATGATCAACCCACTTGGCAGCAGTAGTTCTGGCAGTCTTAGTTGCATTTGTTCAGTGAATCATCTGGGGTCTTTAAAATCACATGACACCCACTTGCAATCCCCTTCCAACTTCCTCATTGATTTTGCTTGTTGTAAACCAACTGAGAAGTGGCAATAACATGACTATGGGATGCTGAAACCATTGTAAATGTGAGACAATTGCCAAGTGCCCAAATCATGATCATGTGACCATGACAATGTTGTGAAACCATCATAAGTGTGAGGACCACTCATTTTGTTTAGGACTACTGTAAATTTTGAACAGTCACTAAATGAGTAAGTTATTAAGCCGGGACTACATATAGTCCTTGGTGCTACCAGTCAGGCAAGGTCATAGTTAATCATTTGAACTTTATATCACTTTTTAAATAAAATGTTGTTTAAAAAATTACATACCATACTTTTATCCCCATTCCATTTAATTTTTTATTTCAAATTTCTTTCAATAAGACCAATGGCAATATTAAACATATAGCACTGATTATGTTCAGAATTACAAAAAAATCAAAATGTCAAGTGTTTCCTGAAATTTCTGTCTGCCCGTTCCATTCATGACTTCATAACGGTTAGCAATATGTACCTTGTAACTAGACAAAATTAATTAAAATCTGGAAGAAAAAAAATTCCAGTGAAGCTAAAAATCAAGCAACAATCTGCCATTGCAATGCATCTCAAACCTTATTAAATTAGGTTTATCCAATCTAGGAGGAGAGCTTGAAGAATTAGCCAAGTAGCCCTATAGTTTGTCCTCCAGACTTCAAGCTTAGGCACTGACAGCAATGATTGAATTTGAAGTGTGGGACGAGTCATTTTAGATTTTGATTGCACTAGGCAGGGATCATGATGAAAAACAGCAGCTGTTCCTTGAGGAGACATTCAAACAGATCACCTCCAACTCTGCAATAGCGCTTAAAAGCAATTTTATTAGAAACCAAGGGGGGGGGAATTATTTAAAATAAAGAAAACAAAAACACCAGCAATATTTATATAATTGCTTCAGACTCCGGCTGTGAGATAGTTAATTTGTCAGCTACAGAGATGGAAATACTTAGTTTCTCACATTTATTTGGATAGATAAGAGCATTACGAACTTATTCACATATGGTATGTATTTATGTATGTATGTACATACGCACATACATACATATTATATGTTGATATGTGTATATACCAAAATTAATGTAAAAGTATATTATATAAATTATATAATCTTAATAGAGCTATAAAATTAAATAATATGTAATATGTAATATATATAGTGTGTATGTACATATTTTCCACTCGTATATATAGCTATTAACATTTTCCCAAGAAATCTTTTTCTTTCCTGTAATGCAAATTTCCCTTTCCTTTGCCAGGTAACTTTCACTCATGTAATTATTTTTATATGTGACTATCTTTTTAACATTTTTAACATAGGCATCTGAACACACATAAAAAATAATAATTTATTGTCATTGTACGTGTATACATAGTATACCCATACAACAAAATTCACTTAACACCCAAAGACCAGGTCCAACACACATAACAATCCCCAAACACCCCCCCACCCAGCACAAATTCCCCACCCCTAAACCACCCAAACATCCACACCAGTGGTGGATTTCAAACATTTTCACTACCGGTTCTATGGGTTTGGCTTGGTGGGCGTGGCATGGCTTGGTGGCATGGAAAGGGAAGGATACTACAAAATCCCCATATCCTCCTGATCAGCTGGGACTTGGGAGGCAGAGAATAGATGGGGGCGGGGCCAGTCAGAATTTTTACTACCAGTTCTCCGAATTACTTAAAATTTCCGCTACCGGTTCTCCAGAACTGGTCAGAATTTGCTGAAACCCATCTCTGATCCACACAACTTACCAGGGGTGGGTTCTACTTACCTTTACTACCGGTTCGCAATGGGCCTCATGTGCACACTTGTTTCGCTCGCTCACGCACTCTTTTGCACATGCGCAGAAGCATTTTGATGACGTCGGGGTTGGTGGGTGGAGCTTCCCGCCGGTTTTACTACCGGTTCTATAGAACTGATGCGAACTGCAACATACCGAGTAATGCTGTCCAACAGCTCACTGATGGTGGCCCTTTAGTTCATTGTTGAGTGCAATTATAGCTCTGGGATAAAAATTATTCAGAAAAAGTGTGGTCCGAGTTTTAATTGTTCTGTATGTTCTTCCAGAAGGCAACAGTCCAAAAATGTTGTAAGCAGGATGGGAAGAGTCTCTGAGATTGTTATGCAACTTCCTCAAATAGCGAGATTCAGAGATGTCAGCCAGGGCTGGTAGCTGGAGCCCAATACATATGCACGCACACATATATAGTACATACATACAGTATATATATAGTGTGTGTGTGTTCAGATCCCTATCTCACAGTGTTTCTCTGCATGTGCATGTATGTTTGTACAAGCACATATTGCACATACTGTGCTTTTTAATCAGAGGAAAAATAATAACTAGCATTCTCAATTCAATACTTCTGTCCCTTACAGCAGATCTCACAAATTATTTCCTTTGGAAATCTGGTAGATTTCTTTTGTAACCATCCTAAAAAGGAATTACAATAGAAACAATTTTCTCAGGGCAATGAAAGGACAATGACTTGACATTTTGTCTTTTATTCCTTGATTATTAATTAATTGGATAGTTAAATAAAGCTATCCAATTAATTAATAATAAGGAATATAAGACAAAATGTCAAGTCATTGTCCTTTCAAAAAGAGATTTTTTTTCAATCGTGCTTGAGATTTGTGAAATGTCCTTATGAGACAACAGCACCAATTTGCTTGGTTTTGGAAATAGCTTAAAGGTTGATTTTCCTACATATGTTCACATGGAAGCAAATACCTCTGACTTCAATGGGGCCTAGTTTTAAGAAAACAAACTTGGGCCTGGTGCCTTGTGATATGACATGTTATGAAATGGGGTTGAGGGGTACCCCGGACCATGAACCAGCTCATGAGTAAACACACTGAGACTGAAATAATTCTGACAGAGGCGTCTTGTGTGAAAATATAATTTACTTTAAAACATTTAAAAAGCACTATGTCTTTAAGAAAGCACATTAAAAACAAAGTCTTATCTGGGTATGTGAAGCAAGGCTATCTCCCTAGATCCCTCTCCACAATACTGAAACAGTTCACAAAAAAATAAAGCTAGCATGAAGGTAAGCAGCTTCGGCATCGATACATCATCAAGGCAATCATAATGGGGGCAGCACAAGCTTCACAGCTAAAAGTCACCTGAAGTAAAAACAGTTCAAACAGCAGACATTGCTTGAAGCTTGTGGGAGGAAGAAGGTCCAGCAACAGCAGTCCCGATGATAGCTTGCGTGCTACAAAACAGCAAAAGGCAAGCATCCATGGGAGTCTCTCTGCAGCGGCGTCTGGAGTCCTTATCTGCATTCTTCTCCCATCTGCGGCGTTGCACCAAGCTTCCTGCAGGAGCTATGCATTTAGGCCTAGAAGTCTAGGCCCAAGTAGTAAGCAAAAGGTCCTTGCTTATATAAGGAGTCTATCTGCAATTATCTAGGGCGGGGAAGGCTTGCAGGTAATTACAAACAGGAGATGGCTAGCTTAAAACCATACTGTTTGTGAGTAGGCAGATAGCCACAGCAATCCTGGAAACACTCGTGACATGACAGAAGCAAACATTTTTATTTACTGGATGACTCAAATAATTTCAGAAAGACTTTCATTCATATCTTCTGGCCAGGCTCACCAAGCAGATTTGAACTTGCAGATAGAGGAAAGGTTGATTCCCACATAATCCTGTGAATGTTGAGAGAGCTTGTCGAGCCTCTTCTCTTAGTCTAAGGAAAGGAGTGATTGTAAAGATAACTGGAAATGAACACCAACAGCTTACCAAGTGGCATTTCTCAAGAGCTCAATGACAGGAATGCCCTCAGCTACATTTTATCACTTCTTTGATTATTTCCTAAATGTGATCTGCTCCATCTTGAGATGTTTGTACAGAACATACCCAGGCTGCAGCAGAACTAGAATGTGCTTTATGATATATCTAAATATGATGTCTTATTGCAATGTTAACAACAACCTGAGAGAGATGATTGCATTGATACGTCTGAAGTTAAAGCTTGGAAATATCATATACATCTTTGTATAACAAAATTCCAGAAAAGCACTTTAGAAAGGAGATTTGATATGAACCTCAGTATGGAGAAGTGCAATGCTAAAACTTTCTCTGCTCACTTCTTTTTGCAACTTCCTCTAATGTATTGGCATACAAGTTTCCATACTTAAGACATGCAGCTGGAAGAAGGAGATTAGCTAGGAAGCTATTTGGTTACACACATTTCATAGTAAGCATGAATTTCATCAAAATCTGGGTCCAAGAGCCATTTCCTTTTGCCATCCCATCCCACCCCAGAGATGACCAAGTGAGATGGTCATAGTTTCTAACTTAATTCCAAACAATTTCAAAGTTGTGATCAATTTCAAAGGTGGGAGGATAAATTGACTATGATCCCCTTGTGCTCCCCTTGAATTAATTTACACCCTAGAACTTCAGTTATAAATTCAGGCACAAAGTGCCTTTGTATCCATTGGCTTAAAACATTATGCACATATACAAACTTTATCCCAAGACATTGGAAAAGAGGATATAAAAGGATGACTTTCCTCACTTGGGACATTGAGAGAAGCAATGGCAGATAAAAGGTGGCTGCACAAGAACAGAGGCCTAGGATCACATATCTTTTCTCCATACATGCTCCAGAAACACAAGGTTCATCTACTTCCTTTCTAAATCACATTAGAAAATAGCTTGTTATTGATCTTATGGATATTAAGAACCCTCAGAAATGCATGTTTTACTACATGGGGTGAGTTTCCTTCTAACTTTGATAAAAGTATTTTTCATGCAAGTTTAAGAATTATTTTTTTAAAAAAACAGCAAAAACGGGATTTGAATCTTGGTTTTGGAAATTTAATGGGGCTGATCTACTTTAAACAATAATTTCTGTGAGTTGCTTCTCATTGGCATCCTTCAGTCTCAAGAGACTGGTATCGTGGTCTGGTAAGAGGTCCTAAAACAGCATCTAGTGTGACTAAAATGCCCAATTCAAGAGTGGCAATCCCTTCCACACTGAGGGCAGATACATTCTGTCCCCTTCCCAGCCCCCAGATTTCGCTGGTTCTGGGACTGCCTCTTTGCCTCAGCCTGCTGAACAAGTGTCTCTTCGAATTGGAGAAGGCCATGCTGCGTCTTTAGCCTCCAAGCTGAACAATCGGAGGTCAAGGTTTCCCAGTTGTTAATGTCCATTCCCAGGGCCTTTAGGTCCCTCTTGCAGATAGCCTTATATTGAAGCTGTGATCTCCCTCTGAGGTGCTTTCCCTGCACTAATTCTCCATACAGGAGATCTTTCGGAATCCGACCATCAGACATTCTCATGACATGCCCCAGCCAGCATAGACATCGCTGTTTCAATAGTTTATACATGCTAGAAATGTTCTGTCCCCGTCTCACACACGCACACCAGCAGTCGACCAAGAGTTAAAATAAACCAGCAGACAAGAATTTCCTTTGATAACAAAATTGGCAGCAACCCAGTGGCTGCTTGCCAAAAGTCTTTACTTACAAAGGGAGGTTTATCTCCTCCGACCGAAAAAATCAAAGTCCACAAAAGCCAAAGAATAGTCAAGTCCAGTCCAAAAATCAATCCAAGAAAAGCATATAACAAAGTTCCAGAAATGCAGAATGACTTGCTAGCTTTCAGTTTTGCCCATCACAAAGCCTGAATGGCCATCACACCCCCTTTTATCCCCTGTGGGGTGTGGTCCAGTGACTCAGCTTAATCTCTGGCACACCTCCTTCTCTGCTGCGTGCGCTTGTCTTTCTGACGCTGTTGGGGATCCAGCCAAGACTTATCTCCGTCGTTGTCTAACTGCGGCTGCTCAGAAGTGCCTGGCTCCTGACCTATCTCTTCTCCTTCAGAAGACACCTGAGGCATTGCCAGAGAGGAGGGTCCTGGAGAGGGAGGCCTTGCCAACTCCTCTCCTTCACTTTCCGAGTCTTCTCCCTCCGATAAGATGGGCTCGGGGATTCCAGCACGTTCCAAGACTGCGCTATTTGGAACATTGTCCTCCCAGGTGATGCCAAGAATTTGTCTGAGACAGTGCATATGAAAGGTGTTCAACTTTCTCTCCTGCCATGCATAGAAGGTCCAAGACTCACTGCAGTACAAGAGTGTGCTCAGGACTCAGGCTCTATAGACCTGGATCTTTGTATGTTCCATCAGCTTCTTATTAAGCCATACCCTCTTTGTAAGTCTGGAAAATGTGGTGGCCGCTTTACCAATACGTTTATTCAGCTCAGTATCTAAAGAGAGAGTGTCAGAGATAGTTGAGCTGAGGTACACAAAGTCATGGACGACTTCCAGTTCTTGTGCAGAGATCGTAATACAGGGAGGTGAATCCACGTCCTGACTCATGACTTGTGTTTTTTTCAGGCTAATTGTTAGTCCAAAGTCTTGGCAGGCCTTGATAAAATTGTCCATAAGTTGTTGAAGGTCTTCAGCAGAGTGAGCAGTGATGGCAGCATCATCAGCGAAGAGGAAATCCCATAAGCATTTCAGCTGGACTTTAGACTTTGCTCTCAATCTAGAGAGATTAAAGAGATTAAAGAGAGATTAAAGAGTTAAAGAGTTTAAAGAGAGATTTTTCCATCTCATCTGGTCCGGAGGCCAGCATGTTTCAGCATGACAGCAAAAAAGATCCTGAATAAAGTTGGCGTAAGGACACAGCCCTGCTTCACTCCACTTTGAATATCAAAGAAATCTGAAGTTAAGCCATCAAAAACTAAAGTGCCCTTCATTTCCTCATGAAAAGACCTGATGATGTTGAGGAGCTGCGGTCGACATCCAATCTTGGGGAGAATTTTATAAAGGCCATCCCTGCTAACCAAGTCAAAAGCCTTCATAAGATCTATGAAGGCTACGAAAAGTGGCTGACTTTGTTCCCTGCATTTCTCCTGCAACTGTCTAAGGGAAAATACCATGTCAGTAGTGGACCTGTTGGCTCGAAATCCACACTGTGATTCTGGATAGACTCTCTCTGCAAGCATCTGGGCAAGCAGCTTCCCTACAACACTAAGAAGAGAGATGCCATGGTAGTTGTTACAGTCACCCCGTCACCTTTGTTCTTGTACAGTGTGATGATATTTGCATCCTTCATGTCCTGTGGTGCTCCACCTCCCCTCCAACAAAGACAGAAGATTTCATGCAGTTCAGTGGAGATGTTCTTTTTGCAGCACTTCAGAACTTCGGCAGGAATGTTATCTTTCCTGGGTGCCTTGTCAGAGGCAAGGGAGTCCAGGGCTGCATTTAGTTCTTCTAAAGTTGGTTCACTGTCAAGCTCCTCCAGGACAGGCAGGCACTCAATGTTATTTAATGCTTCTTCAGTTACCACATTTTCTCTGGAATATAACTTAGAGTAGTGCTGCACCCAGGGTGCCATCTACTGTGCTCGGTCCAGGATAACCTCACCTGTAGTAGACTTCAGCAAACACAGATTTCTTCTGTGTTGGACCTAAGGCCTGCTTGATGCCATCATACATCCCTGTTATCTGCTGCTATCTGGATCCGAGAGCAAAGTTGCAGCCAATAATTATTAGCACATCTCCTGGCGGTCTGTTGGACTTTGCTACGAGCAGCTCGCAGAACCTGTAGGTTGCGCTCACTGGAACAGGCTTTATATGCAATTAGAGCTCTCCTTTTTTCCTCAATGGCTGGCGTCAACTCCTCTGAAAGCGCTTCAAACCAATCTGCTTTCTTTCTGATTTCCTTACCAAATACTGACAAGGTGGTGTTATAAACAGCATTCTTGAAATATTCTCATTGTTCAGATGCATTTACTTCAGCTGGGCCTAGGAGAGTTTCCTTGAGTGCTTGTGCAAATTCCTCCACTTTGCCCTGATTGTGGGTCTTGTTGATGTCAATTCGTGGTCTTCCTTCCTTCTTTGAGTGATGCAATCTCTTTGTTTGCAGTTTTGTTCTGCTGCACACCAAGGAGTGGTCTGTATTGCAATCAGCACCCTGATAGCTGCATGCGATTGTAATATTGGGGAGGTTGGAGCACCTGGTAAGAATCTAGTCAAGTGGTGCCAGTGCTTTGATTTTGGATGTCCCCAAGAGACTCTGTGTTGAGGCTTTGTTTTAAAGTATGTATTGCTAATGCAAAGACCATAGTAGCAGCAAAACTCCAGCAGTTGTTGGCCATTTTAGTTCATCTTTCCAACGCCGAACTGGCCAAGAACTATAATCAGCTCCAACTCTGGCATTAAAATCACCAAGGATAAACAGTGGTTCTTTCTCAGGGATTTTCTTGATAGTAGCAGCCAGATCATCGTAGAATTTGTCTTTGGATTCTACTGAAGATGATAATGTTGGAGCATATGTGCTAATAAGGGTAACCAGCCCTGCTAATGAGTGGAGCTGCAAGGACAGAATTCTTTCACTTCCTGTAGCAGGTGGAATAATGGATCCTAGTAGGGTGTTTCTGACCGCGAAGCCATCCCCATATTCCCTAGACTCGTTTGATGTTTTTCCCTGCCAGAAGAACAAGAAGTTTTTCTCCTTAATAGATCCGAGTCTAACATCATTGAAGGGCAATAATGTCCATCTGCAGTCTCCTCAACTCCATGTCAATGGCAGCTGTCTTACGTATGTCATCTATCTCTTGTAAATCATCAGAAAGGCCGGGGGTCATTGTCTGAACATTCCAGGTGTCCAACTTTAGGGCTAAAGTTTTCTTATGTTTGTTGCATGGTGCAAAGTTATCGATCTGCCTGTCGACTTTGAACCTAAACCCCACGCACCCTGTGAGGTTAACAGACCATGGCGGGGCAGCACCTTACTGGCTGGGGCTGTCCAGTTTAAGGCGGGCAGTAGTTGCCCAATGAGGTACAATGACGTCTCCCAGCGACAAAAGTGGCCCCTGGCATCACACTCTATGCCAATCAAGCAAAGACTTATAACCGGTAACTGCCACTTCCCATGTTGTTTCAATTCTGTATGCAAAGCTGGAGTGTCCTCTCCAGAGCATGAAGCCTGGGTAGATTAATATGGAGGATAGACTGTTACCCAAGCAGCAGATCCGTCCTCTCCACGTCGCTGAAATAGTCCAATGGAATGGCAAAACTCCATTCCATTGAACGATTAGTTCCAGCTGCATTGCAAGAGTTACCAGAACATGATTGTACACAGTCACGAACTGTTTCCGGGATTCCGGCTCCAGATTTTGTCTTGAGGTTGACTCCTGAAGCCTTTTCCAGTAGTAGATATAGCCACAAGACAGTGGAGGTTTATAATCAGAGTTTTCCTTCTCCTAGAACAGTGGTTCTCAACCTTCCTAATGCCGCAACCCTTTAATACAGTTCCTCATGTTGTGGTGACCCCCAACCAGGGGTGGGTTCTAAATTTTTTTACTACCAGTTCTGTGGGTGTGGCTTATTTTGTGGGCCTGACTTGGAGGTCATGTGAGTGGGTGGGCGTGGCTAGCTGGTCATGTGACTGTGGTCATGGCTATGTGTATAGGGACTACTCAGAGGGCTGAAAAAAGTCATTTCTGACAGGTCCTTGCACTTTTGACTGGTCCTCACACTTATGACCATCCTCACATTTATGCCCGTGCAGCTTTCTTAACAACCATGTCACTCATTTCCCAACTGCTTCTTTTCACCATGGTGATAAGATAGAGCAAAAAACGTAAAATGTGAGGATAGTCATAAATTTGAGATCTGGTCAAAAGTGCGAGGACCAGTCAAAAATAATTTTTTCAGCCTTCTGAGTAGTCCATATGCACAAAAGAACTACCCAGAGGGCTGAAAAAAGTGATTTCTGACAGGCCCTCACACTTTTGACCGGTCTTCGCACTTATGACTGGTCATCATTTATGCCCATTGTAGCATTCTTAAAACCATGTCACTCATTTCACAACTGCTTCTCTTCACCATGGTGACAAGATAGGGCAAAAACGTAAAATGTGAGGACAGTCATAAGTTCGAGGACTGGTCAAAAGTGCGGGGACCAGTCAGAAATAACTTTTTCAGCCCTCTGAGTAGTCCATATGCATAAAAGGATACAGCAATAGAGAGGGATGAAGGAAGGGAAGGGAAATTAGAGTAGGAGTGAGGGTAAGAGAGGGAGGAAGAGAGGAGGAGAAGGAGAAAGGAAGAGGAAGTAGGGAGGAGAAGAAGAGGGGGAGGAAGAGAAAGTAAGAAGGAAAGAAAAGAGAGAGGTGGTAGGTTTGAGGAGAAAGATTGCTGTACAATAAAAAAGATGAAAGGGAAGAAAGCCAACCCCAAACAAATATAAAGATATTAAGATAAAGAATGAATTGTTAAACTTTAAGGAATAAAAGAGAATAAATATGAATAAATAACAATAATTAGAAACACACATACAAACATACAATGTATTTTCTTTTGTAGGAAGTTAGCCCACCCCTTTCCTGGAAGAGTGAAATATTTTAGGAAATATGAAAAAGGCAGAATGTTATATTTCCCTGGGATAAGCATGTTTTGAAGCAGCTCCCATCTTCCTGCCCCCACCCTTTGTCAATGGGCCATTAAGGCCTGGGCCAGTCTATTCTACATAACAAAGATCTACCTCCTTCAGGCAGAGCTATAGTAGGAATTGCCAAAGGATCCAATAAAGATAGGATTAGCTCTCTACCCATCCAGCAACAGAAACTCACCACATGTGACCTGGGAAGCACATGTGACCATCAGCCAGCAAGGCTAGCTAAGATCCCCACCCCCTGGGAGTCTGACAACCAATCAGGATACTCTTTCGTGGCCCCAAGAAATGCAGAGCCAGAGAGAGTATAAAAACCCGAGGATTTACTGTATCTGCCCTTTTCTGTTCAGGAACTCAAGCCTTGTGATCCTGCCCACCATTAAACCATCTTTCCAAGCAGTCTCCATGTTACCAGTATCTTTTTCCCCACTTGGAGCAGAACCTAGAAGGAGATTTCTTCCAACACTTTGAACAGAGTATTTGGTCGGTTCACAAATTTAAACAGTGTTTAGTCATTTCAATTAAATTTACAATTTCTATATTTCCTTTTTGCCATATTTATTCCTCATCTATTTTTGAAAAAAAACCAATATTACCCTTCATCCTCATCTCTAATCTTAATCAAATTCAATTTTTCCCTTCTATTCTATATTATGCCGCTTCCCATTGTTATCTATTTTTATATCCATCCTCACATTGGTTAATTATGTAATATTACAGTTGTTTAATTTAAATTCAACATTTTAATATAAATCAATTAGTTATATAACTACCTTTTTGTATATTAATCAATATGAACATGAATATTCCAATTATTTCCATGCAATCTAATTTCTTACAAATCAATTAATTATATTTACCACTAATAATAAACCAAATAATTTCCCCCATATATTCCTCCAAACTACAACTTAACCATTTCTGCTTTCAACATAATATACAATTAATAGTATCTCAATTATTACAATTCCCTAGTTAAATAGAGCTTTTTTTCTTTTGTGTTTTAAAATCTTGAACTCTCCTCTTTTTCCCTAAATTTCCCATTGTTTGCACCTACCTTTTTGGGTAAGGAAAAAGAAAAGAAATCTGCCTGCCTAATTTTCCAACTTGCAGCAACAGCAAAGCCAACAGCCTCTTTACTTTCAGTTTTGTTTTTCAGCATAGCTAGAGGGAAAAAAATCTGCTCGAGCAAGCAGCAGAGCCCTGAGCAAAACAGCTGAGAGTCGGGAGCCGATCTAATCAAGGGCTAATTAGCCTATGCTGAAACTCCGCAGGCCAATAAAATTACAAAAAAACACTGAACCATTTGTTAAATTGCTGGCTTGCCCCGCCCCTCGCCCACCACTATTTATTGGCAATAGTGGTGCAGAGGGGCGGGACAAGCCAGCAATTTAACAAATGGTTCGCTGCACCACTGGCTATAGGGCGGCCCTTTGAAGCCCCGCGGCAAGAATTTAAACAGTTTTTTTTTCCTCTAGCCATCAGCTGGGACTCAGGAGGCAGCAATAGATTGGGAGTGGGTGGGGTAAGCGAACGGCCGGCGATCCAACAGAGCAGAGAGTGAGGGTGAGTGAAGGCATGGGGGGGGGTGAGAGAGGGCTTTGGTGACCCCTGTGAAATGGCCGTTCGACCCCCAAAGGGGTCGCGACCCCCAGGTTGAGAACCGCTGTCCTAGAAGATGGTTCTGCCATTTTATCTGCCATTGCATAAAGCCTTCTTCCGCCTTCAAAACAGTTGACCATCTTCTCCTGTAACCCTGCAGAGGGGTCCTTACGAGGTGCTACCAGCTGAATCAAGGTTTTTTTTAGAGAGGTATTATTCCTCCTGCTCACTTAATATTTATATTTTAAAATATAAATACTAAGTTGCTTAATATTTATATTTTTAAAAAATGAATTAACTATACTAAATTGCCCTCCCCCCATGGTTGGGAAAATAAACATAAGAACAGACTTTGAAGAGAGAAGTAAAGATTACAATTAAAGGAGAATTGACCCATTAATGCAATATTATTTGACTATAAAATTAAGGAAACAATATATCACAAAATTACTTTTAGGATTGTCAGCCACAGATTGCACTTTCTGAATATTTCACAGGTTGTAACAACCGGAAACAAATTGACAGGTGTTTCAGCCAAATGGATTTCTATACAATCTAGAGTAAATGCAAATGTAAATTTCATTCATATTGTTCAAAATACCTTCTAACTGACTTTTACATACAGGTAGTCTTCAACTTATGACCACAATTTAGCCCAACATTTCTGTTGATAAGTGAGACATGTGTTAAGTGAGGTTTGCCCCATTTTATGACCTGTCTTGCCACAGTTGTTAAGTGAATCACTGCAGTTGATAAGTTAATGATATGGTGGTTAAGTGAACCTGGCTTCCCCATTGATTTTCCTTGTCAAAAGGTTGCGAAAGGAGATCACATTACTTTAGGACACATGAATGGTCATAACTATGAGATGTTGCCAAATATCTGAATTTTGATCACATGATCATGGAGATGCTACAAAGGTCTTAAGTGTGAAAAATGGTCATAAGTCACTTTTTTCATTGCCGTTGTAACTTTGAATGGTCACTAAATGAACAGTTCTAAATCATGGACTACTTGTATATATTTGCTCTATAAGTTGAACTTAAAAAAACACCAAATTGATTGGCAAATGACAAAGTGCTAATACTCTGTTCTTTTACTTAATAATATTTTCCTTTGTTTGTCAAGAAAATATGTTCGTGCTTATGTTAATCTTATTTCCACTCCTTTTTCAGACTTGTTGCTTTGATATTTATTTACATTGATTTGGTTTATTCTGCTCAGACAATTGTGTCTCTCCAGTTACAGAGTTGGCAAATTTCTGTTCCTCATTTCCCAAGCTTACATCTATTCCATCCCATTTGTTTTATTAGTTTCCATTTAAACCACAAAACAAAAACCTCTGCCTGAACATTTATATGCATTTGGGTGTACATTTCTTCTAATGCATGCATTTGGTTGTGACATTTTGCATGATCCTGTGCAATATAACATAGTCTTGCAAATCGTTTGCATTACTCCTCCAATGTTGAGATGTAATTGCATTGTGACATGTGTGCATATAAACTATTCCAATTGCTTTTCAAGAAGTAAAGGGTGCTAAATCAGAAAGATGCCAAATTCCTTGACACATTACACATTTATGTTTAATGATATGCAGGAATGATTTTGGGAGATCAGAGGAAGAGCTTCAGTCTGGACAACTGTCATGTAGGACAGTTATCTGGTAGGAAATGTATCAGAAGGGACCAGCCCTAGTTTTCCAGAGAGTAAAAGCAAAGGAGGAGGAAAATATTTTTAATTTTTTTAAAAAAATAATTTTACAAAGATTTTTTTAAAAAACGAAACTACAGAATCACAGAAGAAACAAAAAATGAATCAAATTAACATAAAAGGGTAAAAGTAAAAGTGAAGATAAGATGTTTAAAGAAGTGACTTCCAAACTTTTTTGCAGCAATCACAAACAGCAGTTGCCATCATAACATTCCCATGCTGCATATCATCATTCTCTTCTTCCCATAGTTAAAACTTTTAAATCAGTACATCCAAAAACCACCACTTCATTTTTATCCATTTTCAGCCCAAAGTTCATTAAGGGCGTCATTTTTTTAAATAAAAGTATTTCGTAATGCACCAATGTAGTCATTTCTGCAAAGTCAGCCATCTTCAGGATCCATTCCTCCATTTTTGGTATTTATGTAGCCTTCTATCTTTGTGCATATAACAGCCTTGCTCCAGATGCCATATATAAAACCAGTCATCCATGAGTCTTTTCTAGTTGAGTGTCCATCCATCCATACTCTTAAGAAAAGTTCTGATTTCATCTGAATATTAATTTTTAAAACTCTTTGTATTAACGTATGTATTTGTATCTAGTATCTTTTCACTGCTTCACAGGTCCATAATTCATGATAAAATATCCCTTCAGTGATTAGAAATACATCTATATATCTTAGACAATTTTTATGGTGTCATATATGGTACTTCGTTTTTAAAAAGTTTTTTTTTTAAAAAAATTGTAGGACAAAGTAAAATTCAGAACGTTTAATCACATTATATTTCAATGATCCATATGAATATCATGATCAAATTCTTGGCCTATTTTATCACACATTCTTTAACTTTGTCCTTCTCCATTACAAATCTCAACAAAAGTTTATATATTTTAGCAATCACGTGTCTATCATTTCTACATAATTCATTTTCAGATTCTGTTTCATCACATTGTATTTCTGGTACTTTTATATCTATAGTAAATCTTTCTCTTAATTATGGATTTGAGGATCATTGTAAACTAAATCCTTCTGCAGTCAATTGTTCTGATTTCATCTTAAGCTCCCCATTTTCCAATACTACCAAGACTATATATTAACCATTTGTCCTTCCCTTCTGTGTCTTTTTTTATAAAACAGCTCTTTTACTGAGGCCAGCTAAGCCTGGGTTTGTATCTATTCCATATTCATAGTATGACATTCCTAATATAATGAATTTAAAAATCTACATTTACTTTAACTGTATAATAACATGTACGTAATCATGAGAGAAATACTTCCAGACTTGCAAGATTGTTAATGTAACCTTACAATAAAGACTGTATTAGTACTCAGAATTTATGCTTCTTGCCTACTACTTTGAAGGGCTAAGCAAATCTGAAAACATTTCTTCCCTCCGTTACTTTTACTCTCCACAATTTTAGGGAGGATCCCAAGTATACCCCCTCCTACTGTAGACTGAGATATCTTTTCCAAGATGGTTGTCTGGTCTGTGCTTCTTTTTCCTATCCCTCAAGATTATTCCCACATACCATTACAGAACAGAACAGAATAACGAGTTTGAAGGGACCTTGGAGATCATGGCATATGTCAGTGTTGGTGAACCTTTTTGGCACAGAGTGATGGAAAAGGGAGCGGACGCAAGCGTGCGCAAATGCCAGAAACCAGAAGGGCAGATGATCTTCCAGTTTCTGGCACACGCATGCATGCCAGCCACATGGTCTACTGATTTCTGGTGCAAATGCACGTGTGAAGACCAGATGGAACTTCTACTGTTAGGGGATTCAGAAAGGAAACAATTTTGACATCATGTGGAAAGCTCCAAATTATGCAAAATTAACTGATTTTAACCCCATGAAATATCACATCCAAAACATTGTGAATTACTTTCTGTCAAGCACAGGAAATCAGGAATCCAGACAGCTCAAATGAATATAGGTTTATTGTATGCTAATGCTCTCTACAAGAATCTGAACTACTAATAGTCAAAGCAAATTGGCGGTAATTAAGAGTCAACTGAATTCAAGGTGGACTGAACTCAGATCTCTTGTGGACATGAAGGGACTCAAGGCTGATAATGCATTTAACCCTTCTCTCGGGCTCAGCTCCTTTGCTTCCTGTTTTGGAAGATTTATAACTGGAAAAGCACTTAACCACTCATGGAATTGCAGGATCAGCGCGCCCCAGAAGCAAAGGCTTCAATCTCCAGCAGAGATTGTACATGGCAAAGCAGCAAAATGAACTCCTCCAGAACAAATTTTGAAGTCCCATATAAGAAGAATCGAAGTACATTACATACAAAGGAAAAACCCATGGTAGGTGCTGCTCATCTTCCTTATAACAGTTCCTTGTGCTGCAGCATAAGCAGTTCCAAATTGCTTATATTAACAGCTCTATATTTGCCTTTATTTATTACTTTTCTGCTTGGGAAACCTTGATCACCAGAATGAATTTTCATATTGCCTATTATCTGTTTGACATTTTTCATCCCAGTAGTTCCATGGCTTGCAAACTTTTTTTTCTTTTAAAAAAATAAGATTTCATGGAATCTCAGTTCACTTTTCTCAGATGGATAAGTTTGTGCGAACTTTGCTGCTTGATTAAGTTATGCATGAGGAAGTGGGGAAATGTAAGACAATTGTATATTCAAATGGCTGCTAATTACACCCTCCTGACATAGTTATTAGATGAAGAACACACTTAGAATAAAACCGCTGCACCATCTAATTGAACTCAAAAATATTTCTGACATTTTAATGAACACACCAATTAGTTTTATTTTACAAGTCTTTCAAATGAATCACAAAGGATTATAAAATGACATTCAAGGTCTGTGTGGTAATTAAGTTGTATTAATGTAAGAAGGTGAAAGAAAAGATGTTTGATGCTTACTTTGTTTATTTTATTTATACTCTGCCCCATCCCAAGGTCTATTAGGCATTTAATCATTGTCTGGGTCTGTCTTTTAGGTTAAGGCAGGCCCTGTAGTTGAACCTAAGGGAGAAGCAGCACTAATGCAAATGCAACAAGCAGAAAGAGATATAATCAATTGTGACTGTCCCTTTTCACCTAGAATTCCCCATTTGGACCCCAAAACTATTTCAGAGAGTTAGAGGACAAATTTTCAGGGAACATGGCATTCAGGTACAGAATTGTCAGCCCTGCATAACTTGTATGTTTTTTTTTTAATTAATATATGTTGTCTTTAGTCAAGAAATGTCAAAACCTCTTCTCGATAGCACTAATTCCAATCTCAGATAAATGCTTGCAGGATTGTCCCCCCTCCCAATAAAATCAATTAATTTATATTTAGTGTGGGGGAGGGGGAAGGGGCACATTTTAAAATGTTGCAAGACTTGAAAGATGTGGATATATATTTATACTTTTTTACTGACTATTGTATATCACCCAGGGGTGAAATCCAGCAGGTTCTGACAGGTTCTGGAGAACCAGTAGCGGAAATTTTGAGCAGTTTGGAGAACCAGCAAATATCACCTCTGGCTGGCCCCACAGTGGGGTGGGAATGGAGATTTTGCAATATCCTTCTCCCAGGAGTGGGGCGGGAATGGAGATTTTGCAGTATCCTTTCCCTGCTATGTCCACCAAGCCACGCCCACCAAGCCACACCATGCCCACCAAGCCTCGCCCATAGAACCAGTAGCAAAAAAAATTGGATTTCACCATTGACATCACCTCAAATTACTTCTTGTGAGTAAGTGGCTGTATAAATTTGATTAATATGCATTTATGGATTTATTTCTGTGGATTTTATTTCTCAAAGAGGGGCTCTGGACAGTTTACAATAAAATATCAGAATATAGAAACAAAATATAAAAAATTATGGTATTGGAATGAAAAATTTAAAATTAAATGATTTTTTAGAGGCAGATTAGTTAAACCCTGATAAATATAATTAAAAAGGTAAAAGGAGGGCTCTCAGAGCACCAACCAGTCCTACAGCTGCATGCAACTTTGGGCTCCCCTTGCTAGGCAGCCATGTTTTAACTCCTTTTTGGAAGGCCAGGAGAAAGTGAGGGGCTGCCTCACCTTCAAGGGGACATTGTTCCACAGGGTTGGAGCCAATGGCAGAGAAAGTTTGTTTTTCCCCCTGGAATTCATCAGTTGGAATTCTTTAACTGCAGCATACTTTCCCTGCCTGTCCAGGTGAGATGGCCCAGTGTAATGGGACAATAGGAAATAAATAAGTAAGTACGTAAGTAAGTAAATAAATAAATAACTAAATAAATAAATAACAACCTTTGGTGCTAGGACTGCATCTTCCACTATTTGTGATCTAATTGTCCTCCTGTTCTTTGTGCCAGGGATCCCCAACCTCCAATGCATGGACCAGCACCAGTCTGCAGCATGCCAGAAACTGGACTGCACAAACAAGTGAAGCTCCATCTGTGGGATACATGCAGTACATAAAACCACACTCCTCCCGTCCATGGAAAAACCACTCTTCACAGAACTGGTCCCTGGTGCCCAAAAGATTGGGGGCCACTGATTAATCTCCATCAGTAACTGATGTTTTATTGTACCGATAGAGCTTCAAGGGCTAAATTTCCCACTAGCATGTCATCATTGTATTTCACTCACCATATGATGCACCTAACTATTTGGGACAAAATGGGCAACAAACAATCCTTAGATCCTCATGTACTGCTTAAATTAGTTTCTGCCCCCTTTCTGCTGGGAAGGTTTGTCTGTCCCTTTAATGGAGATTGATGTTAGAGAAAGAATAATAAAAAGGTATTATAACAAGAGATATCCAAAAAGAAATGGTTGTTCCCATTTTGACACTGTTTTTGGCCACTGTTTCCTTTATTTCCACTTTACCTTTCTAAAGGTCTACTTAGGAGAAGATAACCTAATATTCTAATAAATTTGAAGGTTCCCATTCATGGAGGAAAAAAGATCCTTGAGTATTTAAGGATTAGTTACAGAAATCAGTCTCAGCATAGGAACGCTTTTTAAAACTTCAATCAATAAAACTGGAACAAATCCATGTAACAGCTAGAGATGAACTGTGACTTTTTATAGGAAATAAAGATAATTTAATTATTTTAATGTTGTTTTATATAAGTTGTTCAACACATGCATATAAACAAACATTTTTGCATATTTTGCAAAATCCAGCATTTCTTCAATGCAAGTAGTTAGGAACCTAAAACCTATACAGAAATCTATTGACCTTTAGCACTGCTGTTTAAAATTGAGAAAAGAACAGAAAGTAGCAGGCTTGAGGGTTGTGAACTCAGGGAGTGTAATTTCCGGTGAAATCAAAATAATATTGTTGGAAGCTGGCAAAATATTTTCTCCTAAAAGTACCAGATGATTAACATCTATGAAAAATCAATGTGAAATGTTGAAGAAACAATAGCAATAGTTCCTTGATAAGTTTTTTTTTAACTTAACTAAACCAAGAAATCAGACAAGATAATGACCACCAGCTAAAACAAATGGAAACGGAAAAAAAGAGTCATAGAAGAAACAGACTATAAATGGCATGCCTTAAATACTACAATAGCTGATAAGGAAAAGCAAGAATGTTACTTGCTTACTTCACTTCCACATTTGTAGGCTTCCTGAATTTAACTAGTTGGCTACTAAAAAGCATAGGATTGAAATTTTCTTAAACTTTGGTGGATCCTTTCAGTGCATTAAGCCAATATGTGGTTTTCTTGTTGATAGCATAGTATATTTCATAAATCTGGACAATTGTAATTTATTTGATAAGTTAAAAATTAACACAATCACTTTAGTAGATTGCATGCATGTTTAACTAATTTAATTTGCAAGAGAGAGGAAAAAAGTTTCCTTAAATCAAATTGGACATTTGTAGATACATCCAAGTCACTTTTTGGGGGCATAGCAGATTAGAAGCAGATGCCTATTACCCCTTTCCTTGACTTTTTCATTTCCCAGTTTACCTGACATACCGGGTCTTCCCTTGGTGTTAATAGTGTCATCCAAACATTAACCAAGCCAACCCTGCTTAGTTGCCAAACCCAAGGTTTACAAGGTTGGGCATGGATGGATTTTTTTCAAAAGAACATGAAAAGAATTGGCCTAAATTTTGATGATTAAAGACCATACTGGATTCAGTGGTGGTAGTGGTTGCATCTATGAGAAAGAAAGTGTTAGATGAATAAGACAAGAAAGGATTTTGTGTTTATCCCTCACTTTCTAGGCTTTGAGATTTTGAAGGTTTTGGTTCTTTAAAAAACAAAACAAAACAATGAGATGGTTCAAAATGCAAAGAAGAGACTGCTATGCTACCAATGTTCAGCAACAGTGTTTGATTAAGAAAAAGACCTTTGAGCCATACCTACAGTAGTCCTTAGGTTTCAAAATGTACTGAAGACTAGATGTCAAAAAATGATAGTTGGTCGAGAGAGAGAGAGTGAGTGGGGGGGAGACAGAGAGATAGGCAGACAGACAAACAGACAGACAGAATACTAAGATGTAAAGGTTTTATTAGACTTGCTTCAACATGTAAAAAGGAGAACATATCATAAATATCCTTGAGGGGGTCAAAATCAATAAGAAGATGGACATAAAATCATTATAAAAGATCCTCACTTTTGAACATTGGTGTAACATTGATCTGCATACCAAAATATAGAGTTTATATCTCAATATTTCATTTTCTGATGATTTTTACCCCTACAGCAAAACAGCTGCATTTATATAATGATTCTAAAACTCTGAAAACTTTATAATACAAGAATGTATTTAAACTCAATTTTTATAATTCAGAAAGTTAAATTTATAAACTGCCACAGAACAATAAAGAGATAAGCTATGATGTTTAGATGCTAATTTAGATGCCAAAAAGTAAATTTTAATTTGTGTAGTGCTTTGCATGCAATTCAGAAATCTTTCAGAATACCTAGGAGCATGAAAGCAATCATATCTTTTTTAAAAAATTACATGGATTTCTTTCAGATTAAATCTAAGGCACTACACAAATTCTGCTAAATTTGTATAAACATCAATTTTTTCAAAAATCAGGAATGGGGAATGTAAGAATTTGATGGGTCATATTCTTACATGAAGAAAAATCTGACATTTTAGAGGGGAAAGTGGACTAAATATGATTTGTAGAGTAATAATAAATAACCCTTACTTCAAAGTAATTGTAGGTGTGTAAACACCTGGAGTAGATTACTTGAAACCATTTAATGAATGTAAATACTAGCCCAGCAGTGAAATCCACTTACCTTCGCTACCCATTTGGGAACGGGAGCATGTGAGAGCGTGCACGCGCTATGCATGCATGCGCTATGCACGTGCACCTCTTCTGCATCCCAGTGGGTGGGCGGAGCCTCCTGCCGCCAGCGCTACTGATTCAGAGATCCAGTTAGAACTGGGTGGGATTTCACCGCTGTACTAGCCTATTATTGGCAATTTATGTTTGGCTGCAAAATCTCCTTTATGCTTATGGTTGATAAAGTATTTGATATATTGTAGGATTCCGAGACATTATATTTTTTATAATTAAAAAAAAAATAATTGTTTTTATAATAAAAACAAATTGGGGCTGCAAAAACTGAGATATTATTTAGAATGCTCTCAAGTTCTGTGATAAAACTTTATGAGGAATATTATTGTGCTGTTGTTTTATGTGGGGAAAAAATAGACTATCTTGAGGAAAAAGTAGCCTTTCAAGAAAGGTGAAGATCACTAAGATGTGATTTTTTTTTTTTCCAACCATGGATGAAAAGGTCTGGGATGCAACCACCTTCTTCCATTTTAAAATTCATTGCTTCAAAACTATTGGCTCATCATGATTTCCAACAGGAAACTTTTTCAGCTGTACTCCGATACAACAGAAATTGATTCTGGGGTTAGCAACTGGACTGGCCATCTTCACGAGGTAGAAGGCAGTTTTTCCCTATCTGTAGTAACTTGTGGAGTGCTTTGCTTCATAAATCATCACCCATCTGACACTGCTGACAATTGACATGCATGGGAGAAAGAAAAAGTTAAATTTTAGGCACTTATGAGCTGGATTCATTCTCTTGACAAATGCTTATTTTAATGAGAGTTTGCTTGAGCTTGGTCTGGCCTAATAGAATTAGGATTGAAAAAAATGCTGTAGGGATGAATGTATCCTAAATTTTCAACTGCTTTCAGATACAGCCCTGAACTGAAGGAAGATGGTTCTCAATATTTAATAATATGACAAAAGATCATACATCACTGATAAAACAGGAAATACATGATCAGTAAGATGGTTGGGCTGATAAATATATTTGTTTTCTTAATGAGCATTGGTGAGAGGGTTAGGACGATTAATGAAAACTCAAGTGCCATCGGTTGAAAACCTAAAAGTCAATATTAGGAGAAATTCTTTATAGAGCATCGTGTGATACTTGAAACTGAAGCAACCCGTTAGGGATACCAGAGAGTTGATGAGCTGACACATCTGATATGGTGTTATGTAAAGAGGATTTAACATTATGAAGGAAAGATGGAAATTAATCAGCTTTTCCTAGCCTAGCACCTTCCAAAAATATTGGGACTACTAACAATATGCCAACTGCAAATTGGAGTTCCAGCATATCTCTAACATGTCAGTCTACAGACATTCTCTCCCTCCTTCCCGTTTTAATGGACAGCAAATGTCATGATTATTTCTGCAAACACATATTTGTACACCGTGACGACTTGTTCAGAGACATTTTATCTTAGCTGATAGTTCCTTTGGGAGGAACATGTTGAGAAGTCAAGAGTTGTCTCTGATATAATTTGTGCAACTCAGCCCCTCGAATGTTGGTTACCACAATGGGAGGGCAAAGATATTCATTTTTAGAAAGCAGTTATGCTTTTTTAAATTTTCATTTAAATTCTAGGAATAATCCTAGTACATCTATTGAGGAAGAAAGGTGGGTTATATAAGCACCTTTAACTGGGAACATAATTTTTTTATGTACTATGCCATAGTGTCATTGGAAGATAGGGGCAAAACACAGGAAACAAAGTTTAGGACAAAACACAGGAAATTACTTCAATTTGAAGACAATTACAGATATGAAAATAGTCCTTCTGCTAGCCAAATGTGTTGGACCAAAAAAACAAAACAAAAACCCAAGTACTGAGCAGAACAATTTGAAATTAAGTTTAAAAGTGAGGGAGTGGAGACAGTGGACTTTTCAATGAAATTAGATCATCAGGAACAGTAATAACCATTGGGAATGTAAAAAAATAGTTCATATTATTACCAAAGAAAAAAATAATAATAATGCATTCTATGTCTGAGACAATTATCCAGAGACTACAATATGTAATCTTTTCTAGGTTAAGATTTTCTGAATGATTGTTTTGTATCACAGGAAAGGTATTGTATATATAAACATTTAAGCATGATCCAATTTGCTGTTGCTCTGAACTATTGTTTAATATACATCCTAAATTGCATTTTCATTTACATAGAGGAAAGGCAATTATTGACCACACCCAGTTTGATGTAATGGTAAGGCACCAAGCTTGAAACTGGGAGACCAAGAGTTCTAGTCCTTTTCAGGCATGGTCCAGCTAAGTCCTCAGGAAAGAAAGACTCTCCACTCCATTTGGTTGAAGTGATAAATTCTTTTACTAAGATTAAGTGGTTGCAGTAAAATAGAAGTTAAATCTGAATATTTGCTATGCAAGTGTTACATTTTTCCCCTTCCCATGGCCCTCCCCCTTTAACTAGCTGTCAGTGTCCAATAGCAAGCAGGCCAGAGGTTTCGGGAATGGCTTGGTTGTTGGCACCACTGAATGCAGTTCCTCATTCTGTTCCCAGGCCAGATGTCCTTGAAGGCTGCTTTGATCCGGTCCTGGCACCTCTGATTTCCATCAGGTACCTCCCCCACCCCCAGTGGTGGATTGCCCCGGTTCGCACTGGTTCTATAGAACTGGTAGTAAAACCGGCAGGAGGCCCCACCCACCAACCCCGATGTCACCAAAACACTTATGCGCATGTGCAGAAGAGCGCACGCATGAGTGAAGCAAGCGCACATGCACAGCCCCACTGAGAACCTGTAGTAAAGGTAAATAGAACCCACCCCTGCTCTCCCCCTCTTGCCATATGTCTTCCTGTTCCCAAGCTTACTACTTTACTACTCTACATTCTTGGCCTCTTCCTCTCTCCTTAGCATTTTATGGCAGGATGCCAACAGAGTGAAAAAATGAAGATGGCAGATCTGATAGTCCCACTTTAGGCACAAAATCAGCTGGGTGACCTTAGACCAATCACTGAATCTCATCCCAATGAAGAAGACAAGGGCAAAACGTTAAAAAAAAAAACCTTGCCAAGAAAATGCAGGGACTTCTCCAGAATTGGACATGATTGAATAGAAGAAAAAAAAAAAACATAATCATCCCAGTGGTGAAATCCAAATTTTTTTACTACCAGTTCTGTGGGTGTGGCTTGGTGGGCATGGTGTGGGTATGACAGGGGAAGGATACTGCAAAATCTCCATTCCCATCCCACTCCAGGGGAAGGATACTGCAAAATCCCAATTTCCACTCCACTCTGGGGCTAGCCAGGGGTGGCATTTGTCAGTTATCTGAACTACTCTAAATTTCTGCTACTGGTTCTCTGAACTACTCAAAATTTCCACTACCCATTCTCCAGAACCTGTCAGAACCTACTGGATTTCACCCCTGAATCACCCTTTGTAAGGGTGGAAAGGCCCTCTGTGGAAAGTGGAAAAGATAAGGCGGCAAAGAAAAAGTAAAGTTATGGCTCTGTATGAGCATCAATCAATATTTATTATCAAAGTTCTGTATTGCATGTATGTATGCATATACAGTATGTTTATCCAGACTGTTCACTGAAAAGGTTGGCGAAATTGCTTTCCTTCTATCTTAAAGAGCAAGTAATTGTCCCCATAAGATCTCTACATCTACATTAATTGGGATGGGTATCAAAAGTCACAAAATAAGCATGTTTGTTTGTTTATTTTATTAGAGAATGAAAAACCATGAATTTCCACTGCATCCTTAATGAACACATCAAAGTCAAAACAGGGCTGACATTTCCCCCCCCCCACTTTTCAAATTTTAGATCTCAGTACGGTACAGGTAATATTTGGATTCAAAAATCAATATGCCTTGTTTTGGGAGCTTGTATAGCAATAGCACTGATTAATCTTTGGTGGAAGACACAAATTTACATTGGTCTGAACATCAGCCAGGAAAAACAGAAGCTGTTATCTGATTTTTTAAAAAACCTAGAAAAATGCAACAAACTTTAGTAGGTTATACTGAAAGACTTTGTAAAAGAAGTTCATAAATATTTTTGCTTACATCTTTTATCAAAGCTGTTAGATTTAAGGAAAGGATTTTGCTCATTAGAGGTGGTTCAGTATAAAGCTTTTTGTACAGTTCATCCCAAATGTATTTGCTGTCAAACAGTTAATTATGCCAAAAGGGCACGTTCCATGGGAAGCAGTGGCAAAAAAAAATCTTATGTATCTTTTGCAACCAAAAGATTTGTGAGCATCTATATTTGTAAGAAGTTAGCACCCACCCCTCTGCTAGAAAAATGAAACATTCTAGGAAATATTAAAAAGGCAGAATATTTCCCCTAAAAGAGAAATAGAAATTTTAAGACAGAAACTCAGCCCCAGCTCCCTGCCCCCAGCAGATACTTTGGTTATTTACAACACAAAAGGCTGGGCCAGTTTATCTACAACACAAAAGACATGGCCCTCAGGACATGATAGGATTAGCCCTCACTCAAGATTTAAACTAGGACAAGCCGTAATAGTAATTGCCCAAAGCCCCTTCATTACATCATCACCCAGCAAGATTCAACCAGGCCTGGGACACAGACAGCCTGCAAAGTTAGCTAACACCCCCTACCCCAAGGGAGTCTGACAGCCAATGGGATACATTTCCTGGGTACAGGAAACTCTAAGGCAGGACCCAAGAGAGTGTATAAACAACTTCTGCGCATGTCCAAGATGGCGGCGTCTGCCTGAGCCGCGGCGTGAGGATGGGGGCTTTTTGCCCCACGGGTCCGTTTCGGGGGTCCCTGAGCAATTTTGACCCCCCACCCTGTCATGGGAGCTCCCCACCAGTCGGTTGAGGGGTTTGTCTCCCCGGAAGATCGTGGCTGGGGGGGATGGCGGCCAGGGGGGCTTTTTATCAGGTTCGCCTGATACGCCAGTTGCGCCCCTTTCTGGATCGGGACTCCCTATGCACGGTCACTCATGCCCTCGTTACTTCCCGCCTCGACTACTGCAACGCTCTCTACATGGGGCTCCCCTTGAGGAGCACTTGGAGGCTCCAACTGGTGCAGAATGCGGCCGCGCGGGTACTTATGGGGGCGACATGGCGCTCCCACGTGACACCTCTCCTGCGCGAGCTGCATTGGCTTCCAGTGGTCTTCCGAGTGCGCTTCAAGGTGTTGGTTCTCATCTTCAAAGTGCTCCATGGCTTAGGACCCAGTTATTTACGAGACCACCTTCTGCCTCCGATAACCTCCCACCGGCCAACACGCTCCCACAGAGAGGGTCTCCTCAGGGTGCCGTCTGTCAGGCAATGTCGGCTGGCTACCCCCGGGGAAGAGCCTTCTCTGTGGGGGCACCTGCCCTCTGGAATGAGCTACCCCCAGGGATACGACTAATCCCGGACCTCCGGACCTTCCGCCAGGCCCTGAAGACTTTTTTATTTCAGCAAGCCGGGCTGGGTTAAAAATTTTTTTAATTGGGTGAATTTTATGGGTAACGGGGTTTTAAATTGGAGAAGCCCAAGATAATTTAATTCTGTTTTAATGTATTTTAATATTTGCAATGTGTGTTTTTAATTCTGGCTGTTCACCGCTCCGAGTCCTTCGGGAGAGGGGGCGGTATAAAAATTTAAAAAATAAATAAATAAATATATATATATATATATATATATATATATATATATATATATATATATATATATATATATATATACTCCATGTGCTCTTTTTGCCCAGGACCCAAAAAAACCATGTGGTCCTATCCACCATTAAACCATCTTTCCAAGCAGTCTCCATGTTTCCAGTGTCTTTCTCCCCACTTGGAACTGAACCCAGATAGACATTTCTTCCAACATATTAAATCTCACATTTTCAGTACTCAGGTATATAACACATGGTTATGGAACCTAGGCTGAAACAATTATATCTTTCCTGCCAACTACTTGTGGTCCAGATTGTTGCAATTCTGCTGTAGATAAGCACATGGATAATACTTGGCATGCTTATGAGGAACTCTTCTTTTCAATTAAACCCCACTACTTTGCTACCTGATTATTTTTTCTTCTAGATGAGATAATGTAAAGATACAAGACTAGCCTTCCTATATTAAAATATGGATTACTTAATTTGGAATGCTATCTCCGGGAATAACCAGACAGATGCCTCTCAGGTGCTAAGATTAAATTCTGTCTTTTGTATGACTTTCATTTCTGGTTCTCAAAGATCTAATTTACCAGTTGCGTTTGCACAACAGATTTAACTCAGCCAGATACTAACCAAGGCATACAGTAACCTTTAATTTTGGATCTAGCAGCACAAAGTCACAGTATCCATTCATTCATTTATTCATGCATGCATTCAGTTTCAATGCTGACTGACTCCCGTTCATTCTGAGTGACTCACAAAAAAAAATTAGTCTGCTGAGCTCTGGTGGCTCAGCAGACTAATTAACATGCACTTACATCTGCTGCCTGCAATTACTGCAAGTTCAAATCTCACCAGACTCAAGGTTGACTCAGCCTTCCATCCTTTCTAAGGTAGGTAAAATGAGGACCCAGATTATGGGGGCAATAAGCTGACTTTGTATAAATATACAAAAGTATGAAGGCTATTATTTAACGCATTGTAAGCCGCCCTGAGTCTCCGGAGAAGGGCGGCATATAAATCAAATTTAAAAAAATAAAAAATAAAATAAAGAGCAATGTTAAAAAACAACAACATGCAATAAATTAGTCACAAACAAATAACAAAAATAGCTACAAAGTAGAAGAAAAGTAGGGACATCCTTATTAGCTCTTCACCAAACCAGGGTCCCAATGCAGACTGAAATGGATGTAGTTAACCAGGTTAATATAAGAGACCCTGAATCCATTTTTATATAAATATGTTTATATGAATACAGACTCTTTAATACTGGCTAATAATTGGCCAAATATATCTCCTTTAACAACAATCTCACTGTTACCTTTTTGTTGCCACACAAAGTCCTTTAAACTGGACAACATGACTTAAATACATTTAGACTTACTATCTAATATAATAACAGTCCCTGTTTAATTTTTATATTCATATATGTAAGATAAATATTCCATATATTTATTAACATTCTCTCTGTACTTGCTAGTATCATATGAACTGTCACTCAAATACATATTAATTGTAGCTTTTCAGAAGCCTAAATAACAGCAAAACTTCCTTTGGAAGTCTAGCATCTAATTTACTTGTGCAAATTTGAAAAGCAGTTTATATATAAAAAAAGTCTGTCTTCAATGCAAAACCATTTCCCATACTTTTGCAAGAAGCTTTAAGACAGTCCAATGACATGGTTAAAATGGTTCAGAATCAAGACAGAAAACTGTATTTTGTAATTAAGGTCATTGTGGCTTTCAGGTTCTATAAATAAATGTGAAGATGGTTAAGATGCTTCAGAATCAAGACAGAAAATTGTATTCCATAATTAAGGTCATTGTGGCTTTCAGGTTCTGTAAATGAATGTGAATTCCCATCTCTGCTTTTACTGCTGGGCAGCATGAAAAACATCTGAATTTTTATAGATTATATCCATTATGTAATGGCATTCTGGTACATCCTGTTCTATCTCTAATGAGACATCCTTGAGGATATTTTGTAAGGGTAGTGATCAAGTGCTCAGGCAATTGGTTCTTTTGAATCCAGAGACAACAAACACACCAGCGAATAAAAGGATTTTTAAGCTTTATTCAAGCAAACAGATCTAAAAAGCATAACATAAAGACTACATGTCAAACAAGATAACACCCAAATCTCTCACAAACTGTCAGGAGCTCCTTAATTATGACAGCATAGATAATCCAATGGTGATCAGTTTTAACAGTACCCCATGCTAGGGCCTGTGCAGAAGTTCTCTGATTAAAGATCAATATGAGGGTTTTTAATCAAAAGCTGGCATATGACATCCTGGCCCTGCTTCTATGGTCTTGAGATAGCAAGATCTGACCTTGATGGGAACCGAAAGTCTGAGATTTTCACAGGTCTGCAGCTGTGACGATTCTTGCCCCTTCTCCTTTATTCATCAAGCAGCATAGCTAAAAATAAGCTCTAAACAGATAGACTTATGGAAAATCAAAATATGTGCTAAATTCCTTGAAATAACAATGACCTTTCACATTGTCTCCGCAAAGGAACAATCTGGAACAACGTGAGTTAATCTCATCTTATTTGTAAATTGGAATTTATTTATCAACTCAGTTTTGTACTTCCTGAATTTTCTGAATCAGGGCAAAACTGGTAATTAAGCGTAATTAAGATACAGTTTCAAAATGCAGATACTTCGTGAAATGTATATGGTAAAAATGCCAGTCTTGAAAGGGTGTTTGTACAGGAAGCTGTGTTTTGTGAGAAGATATGCTTAGAACAAATTGACCTTTAAATGCTAAAATTCATGAGGATTTTAAAAATGCAATAGGTTAATGTGGAAATTGGATTGTAACTCGCTTTGGAGCAAATATGAGAATGTGAGACAGTAACACATCCACCCTATTTCTAATCTCTTTGCTAATAATAGCCAAAAAATAGGGGTAGATTTTTAAATTTAAAGTAACTATACTCATTCAGACATATAATGAAAAGAAAGAGAAAGTAGAAATAATTGCTAAATTAAGCATTGTAATCTAAATAAATACAGAAGTTCTTTTTCCAAAAAAAAAAAAAAAAGGATGGGAGAAAGTAAAGGAAAATTGCAAAGCTATCTGTGAGATTTTGAAACATTGTCCATACTGAAAAGAAATTCCAATGGAAAACCATTAGGTGAGAGAGAAGACTGAGACAGAATAAACTCTATTTGCTACATATTTTTAATTAATAGGAAATTATTGGGTTTTTTTTATAGAACAAGAACATAGAAATTTGGTTCTTTAAATTAACTTTGTTAGGTTTTCATGTGCCTCCCTTTGAACTTTTCTTTTAACCTTAAATCACTTGTTCTTTGCCATTCACTCAGCACTGTGAATCCTGATGAAAGCTGGCTACAATTATATATGTTCAAATTAGTGCCAGCATTTCTAGGCTATCTTTCCAAGCTGCCTCACTTTTCCAACTGCCTCACTTTACCCAATTGAGGTACCAGATGGCCGTGCTATTAAGACACAACGTATCTTCAATTTTTCAAATCCTGTGGGCCAAAGAAATCCTCTTGGTATTTACAAGGGTCCACTTGATACTAACAGGTTTCAGATTAATGGACCCTATTGGCACTTTTCCAATGGCTGACTAATATTGGCTTAGTGAAAGCAGCGAACCACAGGATATCGCGTTGAATTAATTCCAGATATTCCACTGATAGAAGACTTGAAATTATCTACCAAAATGATCGCTAATTGGCAAAATGTTTACTGAAGTTGCAAAGCAGTTATTGGAACAAATATGACCTTTCCAGTAAACGACAGCAATTACAGTGGAGAGAAAGAATGGCTTTCACACCTTCATTCTTCAAGCCTTGCAGTTCAGCATGTCAGTAGCTTAAAAATGTTTTAACACAACCTGGAACATGTTTTGACAAAGGCTATACAAATTTGGAAAGTAATCTAGAGCAGCATTCCCCTACCTGGGGACCCTTCAGTTACATGAACTTCAGCTTCCAGAAGTGACCTAGAACAGAGAAAAAAGGCTTTCATAGGTCTCCAGGTGAGGACAAGAAAAGGTAGAAGATGAAAGGCGTGTCACAAGAGGTCAATGCAATCCTGTGATTGATACACTTGCATGGAATGTCACAACGCAAGTAAAAATACTGAGATTTGCGTTTTGAGGTCACAAACTTACATTTTATCATTCTGGTTTGTACTTAATGCCTATGGCTTGCCCCAGTGGTGAAATCCAAATTTCTTTACTACTGGTTCTGTGGGCGTGGCTTGGTGGGCGTGGTGTAGCTTGGTGGGCGTGGCTTGGTGGGCATGGCAGAGGAAGGATACTGCAAAATCTCCATTCCCTCCCTACTCCTGGAGAAAGGTTATTGAAAAATCTCCATTCCCACCCCACTCTGGGGCCAGCTAGAGGTGGTGTTTGCCAGTTCTCTGAACTACTCAAAATTTCCACTACCGGTTCTCCGAACAGCTCAAAATTTCTTCTACTGGTTCTCCAGAACCTGTCAGAACCTGCTGGATTTCACCCCTGGCTTGCCCCAATCTAATTCTTTATCTCCTTCATAGATATGTGATGTCTCCTTTGGGCAACTATTCCGACACTTCCTCAGAGGCTGGCTCGAGGGGGAATGAGATCATTCCTGGCATGTCAGGAATTACAGACTCTGAACTGTCAGCAGAACAAGCTTCGGCTGGGGACAGCTTGCAGGCCAATGAAGAAGAGGCGGAAGAACTGCCTGCTATAGTGGATCTCAGAGCATGCAGGGCAGAGAAGTGGAGATCTGCCAGATTGATGGGGGAAAGGCCCTGCCACTCTTGATGGGCTTCACCGGGAGCTATTTAGCACGGCAGGCAGAGAGAGGTATTGTTAGAAGCAACGTGTGTGAGTCATGGCTGTGTGCTCATTTGTGTTTCCTGAGACTCTACATTACTATAACCCATGAGCTAATGTGGATGTACTTTAAGTTTTGTCTGGGGCAGCTTGCTATTTGTGTTATGGACCATGTTATGGCTATTTGTGTAATTGGCCATTGCCTGGGGAATTAATCTGGACTTGCTCATGGCTGGCTTCAGTTAGGATAGTTATAAAGCCAGGTGAAGAGAACTGCTGGGGGAAGACAAATAAAACCCTCCATAAACCACACTGACATGTGAATGTAAGTGAATGGGGCAGCAGAAAATGGAACTTTGAGGAATATTTGAGATATTTTAGAATCAGATTCTTATTATTTGGGAGATTCGGGAGCTTACTATCAACAGTAGCAGGCCTTTTCCTCCTTCCCAACTGAAGCTTTCTTTTGAACTCCATGGTTCTAGGGAATAGTAATAAAGTCTTGAAAGCCCAATAGTGGGGGTGCCGTGGTGGGTTGCTACCGGTTTGCCCCGGTTTGAGTGAACCGGTAGTGGTGGCTGGATGCTCTTTCCCCCGCCGGGATGTCATCAAATACACTCTGCATATGCACAGAAGTGGCACGCGCACGAGCGAACCGGTAGCAAAGATAAGTGAAACCCACCACTGTGGGAATGGTATTTTGGGTTTCTTTCTCATGCCTTCTCTTTTCCAGGACTGAATTCAGGGAGTTGCCTCTTTATTTTATTTTGTCTTACCTTTCTTATATACCATTTTCAAGGTTATCTCACAAACCTACACAATAACCTCTGAAATTGTTTTTTTTTTTTTTTTTTTTTGCCTAGGGAATGATGAGGAAAAGAATATTTTCTCAGAAAAAAATGTTCAGTTCATTTAAGATAAAGGTCACAGACCTTTCTGGAGCCTGGACAATATAAAGAGTAAAGAAACTGACCATAACAAAGATAACCAAGCTCTGCTACCAAAGTGTGAAATAGGTTTTAATTGCTCAACATATATATATTGTATACTATTGAAAGAAACTCAGACACCCCTCCTTAATCCCCAGAAGTATAACAAGGGGGAAGTGATACAGCACAGACTCACAAGCTTTTAATATTAGAGCCAATCTTCACAAAAGTAGGTTTACTTTCTTGTGATTTCTTGATCTACCTAGTGAGGTGACAGAGTGGGGCGGAGATCTCTCCCTTCATCATTGTTTTGGAATAAATTTATTAGAATTAGTCTCAGAACAATCAAGAGGAAATTATGATAGAGTCGGATTAACTGATTGATCCCATCATTTGGTTTATTTGGCTAAAGGCCAGGGCCGGATTTTCCTATAGGCTAACTAGGCTTCAGCCTAGGGCCTCAAGATCAAGAGGGGCCTACATTCAAATTGTTAGCAAAATTAAAATTACACTTTCACTATAGGTGAAAGGGCCTCATAAGTGGAATAGCCTAGGGCCTCTTTTCATCTAAATCCGGCCCTGCTAAAGGCTGGTGTAAGACTGTTAGACATAACTGCTGTAAGGATTTGCCATTGAAGCAGATTAGCAGCTAATGTAATTGCAGGAAAATCACCCCAATATGTTTCTTGTACCTACACATATCAGCATTTTTGCATTAGCTGTATCTTTCAACTCAGGCAGCTCCAGAAGGACCAGATACATCGTCTAATCTTTTATGGGAGAGCAGAGAGAGTAGGACTGATTGTTTCATGGGGCATCTATATGGCATTAAGATTCATATTAATCCGTTTACTGAATATTAGGACATGAAATTAGTACAGGAAATATAAAACTGACACTTTTATGCATATGCTAGAAAATTTATGCCTCCACCTTTGCTCGCCTGCTTCTGAAAGGAGAATTTTTCACAGCAGGACTCAGTTGCTTAATTAGCACAGAATAATTAGAACTCACTGCGGGGAGAAATTCCAAAGTTCAGCATTAGTTGAAGAGGATCTGATCCTTGCATTTAGGCGCAGGGAACAATACAAAACAAAAATGAGCAACTAGCTTGTCTAGCATAAGCAATGTGTTCCAGGGATTCTTTAAAACAAAACAGAATTCCACAGGGAAAGTATGTCCGGTAATTACAAACCAACCAATCTTCCCATACATTATATCCAATGGCAGTTTTATTCTCTTCTTTGCTTCAAGCTAGCAACAACCTGAGTGTACTTAAGTTGACCGGCTGACTAAAAACACTTCAGTTAAAATATACAACTGTGTGTGTGTGTGTGTGTGTGTGTGTGTGTGTGTTTGAAACATATACCCCATATCTACACAGCTTAGATTTTTTGGCAATTTATTTTTTAACAATACACTGGGGGGAAAAGATGTATGGAGTGATAAATTTTTTGATGACATACGCATTCCCAATAATAGCATGGAGCATTCATCGCGATATAGTTCCATTTCATTTGACAAACACATACAAACACAAACACTATGAACATGGTTGTGTATCCAGAGGTGTGTGTTGAAAAGTAATTTTGGATCAGACTAATCTGATAATATTATGGAATGACACAATATTACTAATTCCACTAATTCTAGAACCTGCTGAAAAAGGATGTAAACAAGCTTGATCAAAGAAGAATAAATAGGATAGAAGGAGGCAGCATTTTTTTTAAAAAAATGATTAAACAAGAGGAAAGTTTGGGAAGGAGAAATGTACTTAAAATCCTCACTTTAAGTGATATTCATTGCTAACAAGTAGTTAATATTTCATCACGGCAGTGTCAAGGTATGTTTCTTTCTCCTCATAGACAATCATTTCATGCAGGATTATCTCCCTTAGGTGTTCTACAACTTAGGTGTTCTACAACCAAGTTACTTTTCTATAGTTCCTATACAAAATGGAAGCCAGGATGTATTTTCATTTCCACTGTTCTTGGTCCTAGAGCTTAAGGCATCCTTACAAGGCTCAACTGGTGTTTTTTTTCCTGTGAATAATATAATAATGTAATGGAGAATGCAACATACAACAGTGATGAAGCAAAGAGATATTTAAAAAGTGTCCAAGAGACAATGCTACGGACATTAAGCTACAGAAACCAATAAAGGGAAGAAAATAGTAATAATTGTTGCTTCCCTTCCTGCAGGGAAGAGGTTAGGATCATAGGGACACAGAGTCATAAGGTTGGAATGGATCTTGGAAGTTTTCTAGCACAACCCTCTGTCCAAGGCAGGAGTCCTCCTACCATCTTGGGCAAATGTTTAGCCTACTTTTTCTTGGAAACAACTCTGGGAGGCAAGCTACTACACTGCTTAATAGTTCTCACTATCAGAAAATTCCTCCTTATTTCCAGGTTGCATCTCTCTCTGATGAACTTCCATCCACTGCTTTTTGTCCTATTCTCAGATGCTATAATTTATTCTCAGAAGAATAAATGGACACCCTCTTCCCTCCTCCCATCCCTCTGTTAAGCTAAATATACCTACTTCCTTTAGCCATTCTTTATAGGATTTAGCCTGCAGACCTCTTATAATCTTTGTTGTTCTTCTCTGCGCTCTTTCTAAAGCTTCAGAATCTTTTTTTGTATTGTGGTGACCAGAACTGGATGAAGTATTCTAAATGTAGCTTCAACAATGCAGTATAAAGTAGTACTATTACTTCCCTTGATATTGACCTTGATACTTTCTTTCTGTTGATGAAGCCCAGGACCACATTCACTTTTTTAGCAGCTACAGCACACTGCTGACCTCATACTTAAGCAGTGACCCAATAGGAACCTAGATCTCCGCTTGGGCACTATTGTTGAGCTGGGTATGCCAATCCTATACTTTTTTCCTACCTAAGCGAAGGACCTTACTTTTTCTCACCTTTGAACTGCATCTTGTTGAATAGAGCCCAATGCTCAAGTCTGTCAACATCCTTCTGAATCTTGAGTCTATCTTCCAAAGTATTCCCCCCCCCCCAGCTTGGTGTCATCCACAAATTTGATGAGCATCTCTCATCTAGGTCATTTATGGTCTAGGTCAAGACCATTTTGAAGAGCACTGGGGCCAAGACAGAGCCTTGAGGAACCCTCTGCATACCTCCCTCTACATAGATGTAGTTCCATGAAGGGCCACAAACTGAGTGCAATTGGTCAGCCAACTCAAAGCCATAGTACCAGTATGAGTGCAGTTGGTCAGCCAACTGCAAGTCCATAGTACCAGCAGGGGTATTGTCACATTTTTCTATCTTACCAAGAATAGATCTATGTTATCAAATGCCTTACTGAAATTTGAGTGTATGATATCTATACCATTTCCTTGGACCAATAATTTAATCACTTTAATAAAGAAGGCAATACAATTTGTTTGGCATGACCTATTCCTCATAAATCCTTGCTAACTTCTAGAAATCACCTTGCTCATTTCTAAGTCCTTACAACCCCACTGCTTTTCCAGGATTTTCCCAGGTATTGATGTCAAGCTATTGGTCTGAAGTTTCCTAGATCCACTTTCCCTCTGCTTTTAAGGATTGGAACAACATTAGCTCTTTTCCAGTCTTCTGAAGCCTTTCCCATGTTTCTAGAGCTCTCAAATGTTTCATTCAGTTGCAGCCCCTTCACTATTTTGTGGTATAAATCATCTGGTCCAGGAGACTTGATCTCATTTAGAAGAATTAGATTGTTTTGTAATCAATTTCTTATCTATTTTGATCTGTATTCCTCTTCTGCCTCCCAGAGTGCTGCTCTTGACAGGTTGGATTGTTTTCTTCCTTTGGTGTAAAGATATATGCAAAAATGGAATTAAGCAGACCCACCTTCTCCCTGCTGCCTCTCATCTCCTGGTCATCTTCTCCTCCTAGTGAACCCTATTACAGATGACATAGATTCATAGCTTTATTCTATAAAGCTTGGCTATGTGACCAGCACTGCAAGCTTTCAGTAAAAAAGAGAAAGCGGAGTTATTTTATAAATAACATATAGAAGTCCAAGAGGAGAAAAGATTGAGAGATGAAAGTGGGGATGAACGAAAGAAGGAGAAGAAAGAGCAGCCAAAAGAGATGAGAGAACAAGAAGAGAGCATTGAGAGAAGGAGCAAGGGCGAAAGAAGTTAAAGAACAAAGGGAGATAAGAATGACTAGATCGAAAAAGCAAATAAATAAATAAGAAATGGAAGAAGAAATTATAATATCTTTGAATATAAATGGACTGAATTTGGCAATAAAAAGAAGAAAAACATTTAATAAATTAGAGAAGTTAAAATTAAATTATATGTTAATTATATGTCTACAAGAAGTTTATATCAGAAAACAAGATAAAAAGCTTTTGGAATGAACAAAACTGGGGACATTGTATACAACATTGGCCTGTCAAAGTGAAAGAGGAGTAGTATTTTACATTAAATGGACAATCCAATCCAAACAAATATTTGAGAATGAGGAAGGAAGAATAGAAATTGTAATGAACTACAAAAAATATTATTTGTGGGTATAAGTGCTCCAAATGAAAATCAAGAAGAGTTTTATGCAAAATTACATAGGAAAATACTAGAATATGAAGAAATTTGCATAATTGGAGACTTTAATGCAATTGTTGATAATGAGCTAGACTATAAATCTACAAAAGTGAATAAAAAACCAAGAAAGACACTTCCGAAAACATTCCACACAATGATAGATGAACTAAGCCTGCAGGATGCTTGGAGAAAAAGAAACTTAAAGGAAAAACAATATACATTTTATTCAAATAGGCATATGTTATGGTCAAAAATAGATATGATGTGGATGTCAACAGATTTAATTTAATTTAATTTAATTTAATTTAATTTCCAATTTATATACCGCCCTTCTCCCTGAGGACTCAGGGCGGTGTACAGCCAAGATAAAAAACATAGAATACAAATATTAAAACATTTAAAAATATATATAGATTTGGGCCGAAAGTTAAGAATAACAAACTAATTAAAAAATTTAAAATTTAAAAATTTCTTCTAAGCCAACCCGGCTTGCTGGAAAAGATGGGTTTTCAGGGAACGACGGAAGGCATTGAGGTCATGGATTCTCCTTATCTCCGGGGGCAACTGATTCCAGAGAGTGGGAGCCCCCACAGAGAAGGCCCTCCCCCTGGGGGCCACCAGCCTACATTGTTTGGCTGATGGCACCCTGAGGAGGCCCTCTCTGTGGGAGCGCACGGGTCGATGGGAGGTCGTTGGTAGCAGCAGGCGGTCTCGGAGATAGCTAGGCCCTATGCCATGGAGCGCTTTAAAGGTGATAACCAACACCTTGAAGCGCACCCGGAAGACCACCGGGAGCCAGTGCAGCTCGCGCAGGAGCGGTGTTACATGGGAGCGCCATGTTGCTCCCATCACTACCCGCGCTGCTGCATTCTGGACCAGCTGGAGCCTCCGGGTGCTCTTCAAGGGGAGCCCCATGTAGAGAGCGTTGCAGTAGTCAAGGCGAGAGGTGACGAGGGCGTGAGTGACTGTGCACAAGGAATCCCGATCAAGAAAGGGCCGCAACTGGCGAATCAGGCGAACCTGATAAAAGGTCCCCCTGGTAACAGCCGTCAGATGTTCCTCCAAGGACAGCTGCCTATCCAGGAGGACTCCCAGATTACGCGCCCTCTCCGAGGGGGCCAGAGACTCACCCCCAATAGTCAGCGATGGAGTCAACTGACTATATCGGGATGCCGGGAGCCACAGCCACTCAGTCTTGGAAGGGTTGAGCTTGAGCCTGTTCCTCCCCATCCAGATCCGCACAGCCTCCAGGCACTGGGACATCACTTCAAGGGCATCGTTGGGGTGGCCTGGGGTGGAGATGTACAGCTGGGTGTCATCAGCGTACTGGTGGTATCTCACCCCAAAGCCACGGATGATCTCGCCCAGCGGCTTCACATAAATGTTGAACAGAAGGGGCGAGAGGACCGATCCCTGTGGCACTCCACAGATGAGAGGCCTCGAGGTCGACCTCTGCCCCCCTGCCAACACAAACTGCGACCGGTCGGAGAGAAAGGAGGAGAACCACCGCAACACAGTGCCTCCCACCCCCAACTCTTCCAGCCGGTGCAGCATGATACCATGGTCGATGGTATCAAAAGCCGCTGAGAGATCTAATAGGACCAGAACAGAGGAATAACCCCTGTCCCGAGCCCTCCAGAGATCATCCACCAACGCGACCAATGCCGTTTCCGTGCTGTGCCCAGACCTGAAACCCGACTGGAACGGATCTAGATAGGATGTTTCCTCCAGGAATTGCGGAAACTGTTGCGCGACCACACTCTCAACAACCTTCGCAATGAAGCGAAGGTTGGAGACAGGACGATAGTTGGCCAATATTGCTGGATCCAGGGACGGCTTCTTGAGGAGAGGCCTCACCACTGCCTCTTTCAGGGCAGCGGGGAAGTGACCCTCACTCAAAGAAGCATTAATGACGCCCTGGAGCCAGCCTCGTGTAACCTCCCGGGAAGCCAGTACCAACCAGGAGGGACACGGGTCCAGTAAACATGTGGCCCCACTAAGTCTCCCCAAAATCCTGTCCACATCATCGGGAGTCACAGCATCAAACTCCTCCCAGATAACATTCTCAAGACTGTTCCTCGTCACCCTGCCCTGATCTACCCAGTCAGAGTCCAGATCCCCCCGGATCTGAGCGATTTTGTCATACAGGTATTGTCTGAAATCCTCCGCCCTGCCTTCTAAGGGATCCTCCCGCACTCCCAGATGGAGCAGGGCGCGGGTCACCCTAAACAGGGCGGCCGGACGATTCCCTGATGACACAATAGAGGCGGAAAAGTAGTTAGACTTTGCCGTCTTTATCGCCACTAGGTAGGCCTTAATATGCAACCTTACCAGTGTTCGATCAGATTCAGCGAGACTGGCCCTCCAACCGCTCTCCAGGCGTCTTTTCCGGCGCTTCATTTCCCTCAGCTCCTCAGTAAACCAAGGAGCCGCACGGGATCGGCATCGGGTCAGAGGCCGCAAAGGCACAACTCGGTCCAAGGCCCCACCAGCCGCCCGATCCCAGGCGGCTACCAGGTCCTCGGCCGAGTCATGTGCTAGATCCTCAGGAAATGGCCCAAGCTCCGTCTGGAACCTATCAGGATCCATCAGGCGCCTGGGGCGGATCCATCTAATTGGGTCCGCCTCCCTGCGGCGAGGGGTCGCGGTTCGAAGATCTAGGCGAAGGAGTGAGTGGTCAGTCCATGACAAGGGTTCCACGTCTATATCCCCTATAACAAGACCACTCAACCACTGGCCAGAGACAAAAATCAAATCCAGAGTGTGACCTCCCCTGTGAGTAGGGCCATGAACTAACTGGGTCAGGTCCATGGCCGTCATGGAAGCCATGAACTCCTGAGCCACCTCAGACGTTTCACCGACGGATGGCAAGTTGAAATCACCCATGACTAAAAGCCTGGGTGTATCTACCGCCACCGTGGCTATCACGTCGAGTAGCTCAGGTAGGGCTGTTGCCACGCGGCAGGGAGCCAGGTACGTAAGCAACAAGCCCATCTGAACCCCACGGCCCCACCTCACAAGGAGGGACTCACATCCGGCTATCTGAGGCACAGTGGTCTCCCTCGGACTCAGATCCTCGTTAATAATAACCGCCACCCCCCCCGCCCCTCCCCTGGGCCCTCGGGTTTAGATTTAATATCTAAGATAGATAAGATTGATATAGAAGCAAATGCATGGGCAGATCACAATCCAATAATGATGATATGGAAAGGATAAAGAAAAAGAATGAGATGGACATTAAATCAAAGTTTATTAAATGAGAAAGACTTTATACAATATATGGAAAAAGAATTGACTTTTTTTTAAAAGAAAATAGAAAAGAAAATACATCAATGCAAAATGTATGCGATACTTGCAAAGCATATATAAGGGGTTTGGCAATGACATATGCAGGAAAAAGGAATAAACAGAATAGATAAGCTCAAAAAAAAAAAAAATTGGAGGAGGAATATAAGAAGTTGGAGAAAGAATTGCAAAAAAATCCACAAGACAAAAAGATCAAAAATTTAATAGACTTGAAAAAATATAAATTGAATTTAATAGAAAATGAAGACCTGGCAAGGAAAATAAAATCATCAAAGCAAAACTTTTTTGAAAATGTAAAAAAAACCAGGAAGATGGCTAGCATATAAATGAAGAAGGAAAAAGAAGGGAAATTGATAAGCCAATTATTAGATCAAGAGGGAAAGATACACTATCAAAATGAGGAAAAGAAAATAATAGTTGAGGAATAGCATAGTTCTGGGAAAGAGTTCTGTTTCTTCCCATGCAATCGGCTGACATCCTCTGAGCAGTTGTCAAATGAATTGACAAAAAATGTGTTTAATTTATCAGAGGTAAATATTTTAATTGGCAAACATAAATAAGAATCTATGGAGCTAGAAATTAAGAATATAGTTAGTTATTTTAGCACCTTGTGTTTACTGTATAAGAAAGGAAAAAATATGTTAAATTCCTACTATCTAATTCTCCCATTAAATCAATCATAAATTCTCCAAGGCTGGTTCAAAGAACCACTAATGCAATAAAAAAGTGGGCCATGGATTTACTGTACAGTATATGGCCATAAAGGCTCACGGTTTAAGCCACTGAGCCATCGTTTCCTCTATATATTGTATATGTATATGTATATGTATATGTATATGTATATGTATATGTATATGTATATGTATATGTATATGTATAGATGGATGGATGGATGGATAGATAGATAGATAGATAGATAGATAGATAGATAGATAGATAGATTCATACTGCAAGTTTAAATTTAATAGTGAACAGGGAAAAATTGACGTTTTAGCCAAATGCATCTGTTCTAAATCTGTGAATTCCCTGGTCTGTAAGAATAATTTATTCCTCTACTTTGGTTCCATCTTTCAGGCAGCACAATCTGTCAGTCATGAAGATGCATTTCCTAGGAAAGTTCCTTGTGGCAATCAGACTTTGATCTATATTTTGTTTTGTTACTAATCAATCAGTTGGATCAGTTCCTTGGCTCACATCTGTAACACCTTCTAATCCCCTAACCTGCCTGCTCCTGATCCCTTCATCTGATTCCTGTGAGCTCAAGATAATTGGTAGTCTCTTCTCTTCTCTTCTCTTCTCTTCTCTTCTCTTCTCTTCTCTTCTCTTCTCTTCTCTTCTCTTCTCTTCTCTTCTCTTCTCTTCCCTTCCCTTCCCTTCCCTTCCCTTCCCTTCCCTTCCCTTCCCTTCCCTTCCCTTCCCTTCCCTTCTCTTCTCTCCTTCAAAGCGAAAGAAACTGAGGCAGAGAGGAGACAGATCTTTGCAAGGTAAGTGAGTGCAGCATAGCAGGGGGTGGGAAGCATGAGGTATCTTAGTGGGCAGGCTCCATTACATTCAAAATTCGAAGACAACCTGTACCTTCCCCTGTTCCCTCCACTTTGTTACTGCATTCCTTATTCTATGCACACATCTAAAACTTTGCACTGTCTTTGCTTCTTCCACTGGAAAAGGTAGTAAAATGTTCAGAGGAGGCCAATCCACTCTGCAAACACCAATGGCCTTTTCTACAATCTAATGAAAGGCATTTATGTATACATGCTGTGGAATATTTTCCATTAGCTTCATTTTGTCCATAAATCATAAGTGATATGCTGATCACTTTTTTTTCACACGCAGGACCGGTGTATACAATAAGCTGCACCCTGAGCACAACAAATCTCTGCCCTGCTACTAGAATCCTCTGAAATGAAAAACAAGAGATTTATTTGAAGCATTTTGGTAGTATTAATGATTAAATGGTGGTGGTGATGAAGAAGAAGGAGGAGAAGAAGGAGAAGGAGGTGGTGGTGATGAAGAAGGAGGAGGAGGAGGAGGAGGAGGAGGAGGAGGAGAAGAAGAAGAAGAAGAAGAAGAAGAAGAAGAAGAAGAAGAAGAAGAAGAAGAAGAAGAAGAAGAAGAAGAAGAAGAAGAAGAAGAAGAAGAAGAAGAAGACGGCGACAGAATACATTTATGAAATGTTCCAAAGTCTGCTCAGAAATATTTTCATTTTAAGGCATAATTTTATTTAGAAATGATTTGTGGTTAACCTTCTCGTGCAGGAGCAGATGAAATGCAGAAATACAACTGACTTTTGCTTTTAGAAAGTCAGGCTCTGCGCATTTCACAACAACATGAAATGACATACTTTCGTGTTTGTACCTTGCTGGCATGAAGTCGAGAGATAAATATCTCCAACTGCATTGAGTTCTTCATATGTTATTTTATGCAATTTATGCCATTCATTTAGGCTGCTTGCTCTGTAATTGCTTTTCCTTGTCTGTCTCATTGTGGAATAGTAGCTTGAAATTAACTCAAAGTGCAAGCCACATGGAGTAAGAAGCTGTAAAAATTAGCTGCACTATGGTCATTTACAGCCATTATGGCATGAGGTATGTAATTTGTATCGTAGCATATAAAATACAGAGTGGAACTTAATGGCACAAATGCAGTTCCTTTGATTTTCCTATTCACTGTCAGTTTGCATTAGATTTTAATTGGAATAATTGGATAGAGCTTACTATAGTGAGAATGGGGAAAAATATTCCCAATTAGCCTCATTCAGTTGCCAGACAGAATGGAAATGGATAGTTCTCACCTGGTCTAACTTACATAGATAACAGGTAGATTAAATAAAGCGAGGTTATTATTTTAATATTGTTTTATATGGCCTTTATTATTCTTATTAAATGACTCAAGGTGGCAAGCATATCTAATAATCCTTCTTCTTCCTATTTTCCCTATAATAAAAACCCTGTAAGGTTAGTTGGAGTGAGAGAGAGGGAATGGCCCGAAGTCACCCAGCTGACTTTCATGCCTAAAGCAGGACTAGAATTTATAGTCTCCTAGTTTCTAATCTGATGCTTTAACCCAGGGGTGTCAAACATGCAGTCCATGGACCGGATCCATCCCACGATAGGTCCAGAGTTGTCCCACAGAACCATCTCGGAGACAACAAGGGACTGACCTGTGCTGCCCCAGCTGCCCACCCAGTCAGCTGCAATGACCAGGCCATGCCCCCCACCTCTGCCAGGGCAAACAAATTCCAGATATGGCCCGCGATGGGATCGAGTTTGACACTCCTGCCTTAACCAGTAGATCAAACTGGTCCTCATGTCACATCAAATTTGATTATAATTTCTTTCAGATTCCTCATCCTTTTCTTTTTTTTATAGAAAAAAAAAATGCCACATCATTTAGAACAGTTTTATTTTTATTTTCCTTTATTTTATTTGAGCTGAGGACTACACTTGGAAGGAGTGCATGCCAAGGGATGTAACTATATGTCATAGGTGAGGCCAAGTAAAAAACAAACCTGATTTTATTTCATTATATAATACAGTATGTACAGGGACGTGGTTGCTCAGTGGCTAAGACACTGAGCTTGTCGATTGAAAGGTCAGCAGTTCAGCGGTTCGAATCCCTAGTGCCAAGTAATGGGGTGAGCTCCCATTACTTGTCCCAGCTTCTGCCAACCTAGCAGTTCGAAAGCATGTAAAAAATGCAAGTAGAAAAATAGGGACCTACTTGGTGGGAAGGTAACAGTGTTCCATGTGCCTTTGGTGTTTAATCATGCTGGCCACATGACCACGAAGACGTCTTTGGACAGCACTGGCTCTTCAGCTTTGAAACAGAGATGAGCACCGCCCCCGAGAGTTGGGAATGACTAGCACATATGTGTGAGGGGAACCTTTACCTTTATAGGCATATATGTTGATGTGATGCATTTATTTATTTTTTTGCAGCTGAGGAAACCCAAACAGCTTTAAGCTAATAGCTATGCCATATTTATGTTCATCAGCCTATTGAAGCCAATATGAGAATGTTCTTAAGCAGTTTTATTTAATAATTCTATGAACATTTGGCTGATTTATCATACTGAGACTTCATTGAAGAAGTCTTGTAACTGTGCTATATGAGCTATACTAAATTTTCTGTCAATGTTTATAGTGTTTCAAACTGAAATTCTCTCTCCTTCTGAATATTGCATGAAAGAGATCTTGTGCATTATACCCTTTGATCAGTTATCAGATTCAGACAGGTATTTATTTCAAAATGCAAACAATGCAGAGATCTCAAATTCAGTCTGATACAGAATAGATTTAGGATCTTTCATTACAGCAATAGCATCGCTGGGGTGGGTACAATGTGCCCCACATTTCACTTACATCTTATCTGTTTCATTTACTTATCGGAAGAAAGTTTAAGATATGACTGTGTATACTGTAAATAACATTAGGGGTATTTTGGTATTGTTTTATGTTCATCTGTTTAATTATACAATGCTCTTGAATCAGGTATCACATGCAGGTACAAATCATCAAGGTCTTTTTCATACTTCTAGTCACTGAAGTTTCATTCATTTGATGTCCTTAAGGCACAGAAAAGCAGCTGCCATCTCTCAGTGTCTGACTTTCCATTTGCTTTCCATTTAAAAGTTCATTTCCTAGCTTCCTCAAGCAGAATTTGTAAAAATCTATACTGGATTATAAATTGCAGGTACATATATTCTTCTAATCTCTAAAAGCTTGGTTTACTGCCCTAGAGCCTTCTTCCATGTTGTCACTGGATTTCTGCAGATTTTCCTTCCTTCCTTCCTTCCTTCCTTCCTTCCTTCCTTCCTTCCTTCCTTCCTTCCTTCCTTCCATCCGCCCATCCGTCTTGTCTTTATGAATCATTTGCAGGAGACTTCATTTCTTTTAATCAGAAAAAGATCTGATCTCATCTATGAAAGCACTAATATTTTACTTTGTATTAATAGGAGCATGATAATATTAAGTTGAACTGGTTTGCAGATTTTTTTTTCTCCAGTTCATAGATGAAACTCACTGAAGCCAGTTTTGTCCAGTTTGGGCAAACCAATAGTGGCGACTGCGGGAGGCTCTACCCACCTGCCTGGACATAATGTGCGAGCACTGCACATCACAGAAGATGCAGAAGGCCGTGTGCATGCGCAGTGGAGCGTGCACTCACATTTGCAAACCAGTAGGGAAGGTAAGTGAATCCCACCTCTGACTGAAGCCTATTTCCTGCTTTTCTGGTTTTTGCCAGGGCTATGAAAAAAGTCAACTAAGCAGATCTACAGATCTTGGTTTATAGATGTCTGAATAGGTTCCTCCTAGCATTCAGTGAAGAGGAGTCTATTATTTCTGTGAGAGACTGGATTCACTGCTGAATTGTTCTTCTCCTTAGAACTTTTTTCTAACATTGTATTGGAGTTTGCTTTATTGTATCTTAACTGCATTATCCATCCTATACTTTTGAAGGCCAACAGGTCATGAACTAAATATTGGACAAGTAGTCTTTCCACCTCTTTATCCAAGTTGTTAATAGAAATACTGAAGAGTAGATAAGAGGATCCAGGATTGTACCTTGTAGTCCCTCATTTGATATTGTTTTTCAACTTCATGGGCAATTGCTGGTGAACTATATGAATATGATTTTTGAGCCAATTATACAGCTATGCAATTGGCATTAGAGTAGCTTCTTAATTAGGATTTCTAGAAAACTTTGTCAAATGCTTTGCTTGGAATCATGATACATTAAATCAGAATTTAAAACCTTTAGTAGTTATCCAAAGTAAACCAAGTTGTACTGTAGTTCATTCAGCAAAATTGTTTTTAACAAATCCAGATTAATTTCTCATTATTACATTATTACAGTACATAATAAAAGTGCTTACTAATCAAACTCATTATGATCTGTTTCAGAAGTTTCCCAAGTAGCAATGTCTGACTATATTGTCTGTAGTTTGCTGACTGGGTCTTTTTCTGTTTTTGAATGAAAGGATCACACTTCTTCTCGTTCAATTGTCCCAATCTTTCAATGATTTTTCAAAGCTAATATATAGGTTTCAGCCTTTATTAGCTAGATTTTTTTCAGTTCCCTAGGTTGCAGATCATCTGGTCTTGGAGACTGGAACTCATTTGAAGTAAAGAGCTATTCTGTTAACAATTTCAAGCTTCAATTTTGCTCCTTCTCTCATCTTTACAATTTCCTGACATAACACTTTTTTTTTAATTCAGAAGACATAACCAAGATAGATTCTTTGTTATTTGCTATCTTTATGCAGCAGCTGGTATTACAGATTCGCTTTTCCTTTTACCTTGACTTAACAACCATTTGTTTAGTGGCCATTTGAAGTTACAATGACATGGGGGGGGAAGTCATTTATGATTGTTTTTCACACATTCCCATGGTCACATGATCAAAATTCAGATGTTTGATAATTGACATGTATTTGTGCAGTGTCCCTGGATTATGTGATTGCCTTTTGTGACCTTCTGAGAAGCAAAGTCAATAGAGAAACCAGATTCACTTAACAACAAACAATGATTCACTTAACAACTGAGGCAAGAAAGGTCATAAAATGGGGCAAAGCTCACTTAACTGTCTTGCTTAGCAATAGAGGTTTTGGGCTCAGTTGTGGTGGTAAATTGAGGACTATCTGTATTTTGACTGTGTCTGAAGAAGCTCCTCTTTTTATTCTCCCTTATTGTCTTTGCATCCTTTGTTAACCTCCTGAGCTTCTACTTGCCTGATATCAACTGTACAGTTCTAAGATACCTGTGTGCGTCCTTTTCCTTTGGGACATGACCATAAGCTTTCTGGGTAGTTACAGTGCCTTCTTCTGCTGTCTTCCATTCCTATCCACCCTAATTGGAACTGTTTTCAGTTCTGCTTTTAGTATCTCCTTCTTTAAGAACTCTCTTGAGCTGTTTTCCCATTTACCTTCTCCTGTCATCCATGGAAAAACTGAAGACAAGATTTAACAATAGCAGTAAAAGTTATTGATTTGTGGTGTTTGGGGTCTTTTAGGTATTGCCAATTTTCCCCCCACAGTAATAATAATCACGTGAAAGACAATGTGACTAACTGAAAATATGAAGGGCTCATTTGCCAAACTGAATGCATCAGTGGTGTATATTAAATCAATTGTTCAGAGTGGTTTTGATATAGGCTGTCTTGGAGATAATTGTTTAGACAGGAAATATGGCCAAGATTTCAAAGCTAAAATATGCCATAGTGTTCAGCCATGAAAATATATAGTCTCAACAAAGGATATGAAATGATTGAAGCATTACTGGTGTTTTTTGGGGCAATGTACCAAATTCCTTTTGAGATGTGTTTATGATCTTTCCCTATGACATTCTTTAAGATGTGTGTTTGTTTTTATTTTATTTATTTATTTATTTATTTTGTCAAGCATATATAAGGTAACAGGTAAAAGTATAAACATAATTTGAATACATGAAAAAAGTAAGTAAAAAGGAATATTAGGACAGGGACGGTAGGCACACTGTTGCACTTATGCACGCCCCTTACAGACCTCTTAGGAATGGGGTGAGGTCAACAGTAGACAGTTTAAGGTTAAAGTTTTGGGGGTTTGGGAAAGAAACTACAGAGTCAGGTAGTGCATTCCAGGCATTGACTACTCTGTTATTGATGTCATATTTTCTGCAGTCGAGTTTGGAGCAGTTTACCTTGAATTTGTATTTATTATTTGCTCATGTATTGTTGTGGTTGAAGCTGAAGTAGTCATTGACAGGTAGGACATTGTGGCAATTCCTTCTAAGGAACTGAGGTTAGCCTTTCCAGTAATCAAAGCCTTCCTATTTTCCTCCTGTGTTCCCCTTTTAACTACTATTTATCGTTGCATACAGGTTGGCTTTCCAGATTCCTTTCTCCTTACCTTCTGTTGCTATGTTCCACTGCTACATTTTCACTGTGTTGTTCCTCAAAATGGAGGCTCTCTTTCCCTAAATGATATGTGAGTTTCCTGTTTTGAAATCCGTATTCACATGGGGACATGTTTTTAATTACTGCTTAGGTAGAAGGTCTTGGTTGCATACCATTCTTTGTGTAGAGCCAGATGGATCTAGCAGTTAAGATTCCAGGCTGGAAACAACCAGCATCGAAAAAGTTAATCCACTTATTATTTCCGGCTGGCCATGATGATGTCATCCCCCAGCTATTCCCTCCCGTCAATCCTTTCAGTTCCTGGGAGGCTCGACAAAGGAGATGCTGGGCTGAAATGAGGTTTGTGCATTCCTCCCCCCAAGAATGGCAGCTCCATGCCAACAGTATGCTGGAACTGACATTCCAGGCTTGAAACCAGGAGATTGTGAGTTCTAATCCATCCTTAGGCATGAAAACCAGCTGGGTGACTTTGGGCCAGTCAGTCTCTCTCAACTGAACCCACCCCAAAGAGCTGCTGTGAGGTAAACAGGAGGAGTAAGGAGCATTATGTTTGCTCCCTTGAGCTATTAGATAAAAATTTAGTACATAAAAATAAATAATTAATATAATTTATCATTTGGCATAAATGACTTACATGTATGGAATATGCATAAATAGTTAAATATAGATAGATAGATAGATAGATAGATAGATAGATAGATAGATAGATAGATAGCCCCAGGATAAAAATTAATCTGAAGAGATGTGGCAGGTATGAGTGCACTTACAAATATTGAAAAATTATGTCATGCAAACATCATCAAGTAGAATTTGTTATGGGATGTAATTTGCAGGATTTGTTAGCATCTGGTTCAAAATATTTCTCAAGTCAAAACTTGAATGGAAAGAAGCAACCCAAATATAAGTTTAGGAGTAGCAAGCAAAAGGCAAATTTTAGACAGAGTTACTTGTGACAATATGAGTGAGAGGGTTTTAATCTTATTTTTTAAAAACAAAAAGAAAGAAAGAAGTAAAGCAAACTCTCAGTAAACAGGCCCGTTTAAAGTGGTACCTCCTGCCCAATCGAAACAATACTTTCTGTCAAAGCAACAAGCAAAAATAATTTTGTTGATTTGACCTGAAACAGAATTAGTGCATGCACAAAGCAGTCTTTCAACTGAAATGAAGCAAGCAGGCAACCTTTTTTTAAAAAAATAATATTGTTGTTAAGGATTAATTTAAAAAGACAAAACAGATACAAAAACCTAATACAAAAATACAGGCAATCCCCAATTTACCAGAGTTTGTATAGTGATGTTACAATGACAGTGAAGAAAGTGACTTATGACCATTTTCCACACTTACAACCCTTGCAGCATCTCCATGAACACGTGATTTCCATTTGAATGCTTAACAACTGGTTCATATTTATGAAGGTTGCAGTGGCCTGGGATCATGTTATCCCCTTTTGCAACCTTCTGACAAACAGAGAAAATGATGAAACCAGATTCACTTAACAACCTTGTTACTAATTTAACAACTTCAGCGATTCACTTAACAAATGTGGCAAGAAAGGTTGTAAAATGGGGCAAAACTCACTTAACAAATGTGTCACTTAACAACATAAATTTTGGGCTCAATTGTAGTAGTAAGTTGAGGACTACCTATACAAAAAGAGGGTACAAGTCCTTTCCAAAAAGAAGAAAAAGCAATATAAGAAGAAATTTCTCCTTTCTTCCCGCAAGTATATTTAACATTAACAACATATCACTATCTCCTAAATATAACTAAATACATCTTCATTCCATACTTCATCCTTTTTTTCTGCAAACTCATCTCTAACTCTTCAGCATGCCTCAACAAAAATCTAGTAAAAGTTAACAAAATACCTAACAACATATAGTTCCACTTTCTATTTAACAATTGAAATCTAACCTCAATTAACAATTAATTATTTCAAAAATTTAAAAAGATTTAATATTGGCTAAATAATAAGCCCTTATTATTATATCAAGGCTAATAGCATACATTAGAAATAGCAACCATTATTTAATTATAATCAAACAAACCAATGTATTTTTTTCGTCATCCTCTCAGAAGACTTTAAATGCCATACATAAAGTTCTAATGTCTACTTTGTTCTGTTATCTTCATTTTTCTCTCTCAAGTCCTCAGGTCCTTCTCAATGTTATTAAAGTCTATTTGCAATTTCAATGTCACCTCTTATTTACTGGAGAGGCTACAATGAGCCATGGTGGTGCAGTGGTTAGAGTGCAGTACTGCAGGCTACTTCTGCTGATCACCAGCTGCCAGCAGTTTGGCAGATCAAATCTTGATTCAGTCTTCCATTCTTCCGAGGTGGGTAAAATGAGGACCCAGATTGTTGGGGGCAATATGCTAACTCTGTAAACTGCTTAGAGAGGGCTGTAAAGCACTATGAAGCGGTATATAAGTCTAAGTGCTATTGCTATTGCTATTATATTTAAATAAGTAATTCATATCATTCTTTTAACATCCTATTTGTGTATCTCTGTTGATTTTTAAAAATACAACAGAGATACACAAGCTCCATTTGTAAATGCAGTTTAGTTTGAATGTTTTAAATTCTGGGCCAAAGTCATGTAATTCTTTTAAAAATTTTAAATTTTGTATGACTATGTGTTTTAGTTCTGGCTGTGCCTGAGTCCACTAGGAGAAGGGTATACAAATTTAAATAAATAAATAAATAAATAAATAAATAAATAAATAAATCCAATATTTCCATTTCTTTCTTATAAGTTATAATTCTGGATTCCTGTATAATATTCTCTTTAATGTATTCAACAAACCTAATTCTTCTCAACATTTTTTGGTTAAATAACTTACATATTCCTTGAGTCTACAGGTTGTAAAAAAAAAAAAAATTAAGATAGCCATCTGGTGATTTCTAGTGGGTTTTAGTTAATTTTCACATTTTTCTTTAATCAATTTCATCTGAATTCTTAGCATTTAAAAATTTCCAGAAACAACACTGTAGTCATTCCTTTGTTGTATATTGTTAAAATAAAAATCTCACAAAGCACGAAATACAGTACATACTTTCCTTTCTTTTTAAACAGATTAAACAGGCACTTGTCCAATAATTACAAAGCTTGTAGTTCTGGAGGTTTTTTAAGAGGTAATAAAAAGAAAATTAAACTCCATGGCAATTAAAAAGGTAAGGCTTGGTTGAATTTTGCATCTTTAAAAAAGGCTACATTAATAGATGAGGAAACCTGTGATTAAACAGTAGGTACAAGTGGATGCAATAACATTCATTTCTGCTGTGAACTCACAAAAAAAAACCAGCTGTCCAGAAAACATGAAAGTGATCTCATTGTCTCTCTTTAATCCAGAGAGAATGATCGGTAGACTGAATCCTACATCTAGCTATCTTTTTTTTTTTAATTTGATTTATATGCCGCCCTTCTCCGGAGACTCAGGGCGGCTTACAATGTGTTAAGCAATAGCCTTCATACTTTTGTATATTTTTATACAAAGTCAGCTTATTGCCCCCACAAACTGGGTCCTCATTTCACCTACCTTAGAAAGGATGGAAGGCTGAGTCAACCTTGAGCCTTAGAGAGATTCGAACCAGCAATAATTGCAGGCAGCTGTGTTAATAACAGGGTGCTTAGACCACTGTACTATCAAGGCTACAATGTCCCCAACAATGCACTGGGCATCCGTTTGCCCACCTTACTGGAAGCGTTCAGTGAATGAAGCAAGCAGCCAATCTATACCAGCCTGCCTTGATGCTTTGCTTTTGTTTCATACCTATGGAACACCTATGCCACTACAATCCAATTTAAGTGGCTTATAGCAAGGTGTATATTTAATATTGCTGGTATTAACAGCAGCGAGGATTGTACTTGCGCAGCATTGGAAATATGAAGAAATACCACTAGATGAAGAAAAAAATCAGAAGATTTTGGACTGTGCAGAAATGGACAGACTTACATTGAAGATTAAGCAGAAAGAAGATACAGAATACTACTAAACATGGAATTTATTTTATCAATGGCTGGAAAAAAGGGGTAAACATTAGGAATATAATTTTTATTGTTAAGCAAACAAAACAACCCAGACATGATGTTTATTAAGCACTAATTAAATGTAATAGTAGAAAATTACTAAAATTTTACTAAAAAAAATTAAGTGGCTTATAAAGCATAAACATAAAGACCTCGAATCCTTGAATCAAAACTATTTGTTTGAAATGATATAATGCCTGAGCAGGGGGTTGGACTAGAAGACCTCTAAAGTCCCTCCCAACTCTGTTATTCTGTTAAAACAAACCACTAACCAATCCAGCTCTTAATTTTTGCAAGAATTCATCTAATTCAAAAATTTAAGACACTACAATTTGCTTTTCAATTGTCAGGATTCAGCTTTGAATGGGATCCTTGCCTTGAATCAGATTCAAAATGTTCATTCAAGATCCTGCAGGGTCATTTCCTTTAGCCCTGGACATTACAGTCTAGTTAGAAAAACCTTACTTTCTTGCAAATGTGAAGTCTTTTTTTTCTATATTTGGGGAAGAAGGATGGATGGGAAAGAGCAAGATAGCTCTTTTTATCTTGTTTGTTAGGGCATTTAAAAGTCCATTCACATTCTCCAAGTTGGAACTCTTAAACTAAAAGAGTTAGTTTAATTTCAATCAGATTTTTACTTCAATATTATACTGCAATTGAATCCTCTTCCCAAATTAACATTTTATATTTCAATAGTGAAAGTCAAATAAGACCAGGTTGAGTACCAGTATAATTTATTGTGTGCCATGTACTCTTAGTATTTAGGATTCTGATTGCTTGAGCTATCCTTTCAGATAGAAAGGAAAGTCTGCAAAATTTAAATTATGAAATGTCAAAATATAGCATACAAGATAGGAACAAAAAAGTATTCCGTGAATGCATTAAGTACTTCCTTTAATTATATTATCTCCATTAGTCTGAGGAACTGTGCATGAAATAGAGCTGTTAGATTTTAGAATGCTGAGATCAAACTGGGTAATTGTAATTTCTAACATTTAGATTTAATAGTTTTGTAGCACAAGACTTCACTGGAGAAATGGGGGAAATGAGGGTGATGTGAAGATAGTAAAACAGAAAGCCACATTCCATATTAATAATGAGGAATAATCTAAATGATAGTAATGAGAAACGGAAAGAATGCCAAACATGAGCAAATAAGCCTGACGTTTGCAAAGAATTAATATGTATCCTACATTTATCTGAAGATATTCTACATATATGTATATAAAATTGTGAAGACTGCAATAGAATTAAGAAATCAGTTAAAATGACTTTGTGGAACCTGGCAGGAATTTATTGTGAAGAAATAGAAAGTTAGCATTGGTACTAAGGAACTGGTTGCACAGATAATGGTAACTGAAAGGAGATAGAAGCAGCAGAAATAGGATCCTCAGAGTTGTTAAGATAAATAGAGGTGTAAATTAAAGGAAGCTACGACAAGAAGCTTCTTGTTAACTTGTAGACAGTGAAAGAACTTAGAATTAGGAGACCTCTGGCAAGATATCTCAAAAAACAGACAAGCAGGAAACAGATCAGGAAAGATGTAGAAAAGGGAATAAGAGGTAAAGTCTCAAAGCAAAGACACAGACATGAGTATGGGAAAAGTAACAAGAGAAAAATTATGAAGTTTTGTCCAGCTGAAATTCCACTACCTCCCAGAAGGGAAAAGGGCATTTGGGCATAGGGGAGAAGGACTCATGGGTATTGATAGGCAGTTCAGCCAAAGGAGGGGGAAAGTAACACACACAAACACAAACACATACAGAGAGTGAGAGAGACGGAGGGAAGGAGAATGAGGAGAGGGAGAAGGGAGAGATCTCAACAGGAGAGAAATTACCCAATAATCACAGCCTGAAAAGCTGAAAGGAGTATTGGACTAGATCCAGATTGTCCAGGATAAAGGAGATCCTTTCCTAAAGGAAGATGAAGAGAAACTGTTATATGAGGCCTTTGCACATGAAGCTATTGCTGGGGGTATTTCACCAGGCAGGAAAATATAGGCACTTTTGGTACTGAACTTTAGAAAAGTCACTGCAGATTCATTGATGAAGCTCATTTGATATCAGTAAGCAACCTTCTCTATGTGATGCAGGGAAATTTATCCTATTGAATTCCACAACTTACTTCTATGTAATACTGTCTATGTCTCTCTACTTTTGAATATTTCAAATTTTCTTGGATGTATATCTAGGTTCTATATTAAGTTTCCAAGGTGACAGCAGCAATCCAAATGCCAGGTCTATTTGATTATTGACATGTTAAACATGATTATATTCCTCCATGTGAGAGGTTTATGTAAGATTTTGGAATCTGTTGGCATGAATTATGTGTCATTATCTTCTAATTAACAATACCTGTTTTCATTCTTCTTACCTTAGGTCTCAATATTTAAATAAAAACACCTCAAAGAATGTTCAGCTTCATCCTATACTAAGTTAGATATGGCCAACCTCCTTACAAGTCAATGTCTTCAATTTTAGGTAAATGTGCAGAAGATTAGCCTACTGCACACTTCCTTTGAATAATTCAAATAATACCTACTCAAAAACAAGGTGATGATGAAAATGATTTAAAATCCTGGACTAGCTCAAGATTGAAGTATGGTCTCATAAGGATGGTGTCAGCATTCTAAGTAATGCAACCATAAAAAGCAGAAATCTGAGGCAGGTAGATTCCTCAAAGAACATGTTTATTGAATACATCATACCAGCACAGCTAGTGAAAACCAACTCTAAAAGTTCCCGCAGCTTTCCCCCTAATTAAAAGAGCAAATAATTCCCTCCCTATATCTCTCCAGTCACATTGTCCAATGAAAGTAACTGGCAGGCTGCTAGGTCACTCATCTCCTCCTTCAACTGCCAGCTGTTGGGATGACCTTGGTCCCACAAGAAAACTTTTTGTTTTGACTGGTAGCCGGTCTATCTACTTCCCCCTCCCTTCCCCCTCTCACAGTTTGTGGCAACTATGAGGCAGCAAAGGATAGCTTCAGCCAGGCTTGATTCAGAGTTGACAGGTGGAGCTACTGAGCTACTAAATTTAAATAGCATGAGGTTCAAAATTCTTTATTTCTAGGAAGACAGGTGGGAAAGACAGAAGGTACAGAATCTGTTAGGAGTTGTCACCTAATACTGATTTAGAGATGGAGTAAAAGTGCAAAAGCGTTAAGAATTCTTCCTGGGTCAGGAGATAATTTCCCACCGAGGGGAAAAAGCAAGAAAACTAATTACTCCAGAACAGGTTCTATCTTTAGGTGAATAGATTAGATTATATACTTAGTTAAGTGCCTATAATTCATTTTATAAATTATACTGGTGATTATTAGCATTTTTTAGGCATTCATCTATCTTTTTCTTGCATTTCAGACCAAACTAAGTTAAATCTGTTAGATACTATAAAGCAACAAAGTCCTACCAATCAGAATTTATCACCGCAGCTCCAAAACTGCAAATATATAAAGGGATTTTCTATTATGGTCAAAGAGGAAGGGTTTCTGTTACTAAAATAGATGAAGGATAATATACATAATATAATATGAGTGTTTTATGGTTTTTTTTTAATTGGGGGTTGTTGTTATTTTTGTTTTGAGTCCTCAGAGTTTAGTTTTGATGGTGGGTATATAACTATTTTAAATAAATAAATAAATAAATAAATAAATAAATAAATAAATAAATAAATATTCTTGGTTGGTACTTTGATCAGAAAAGGACTACAAGTGCCAAGAAATCAAGAAAAGAAGTGGGGTGTGACCTGGGAAAGACAAGTATGGCTTTAAAACATTCCACTGAAGGGAGATTACTTAATGCTCCATTTCACATATGAAGCTAAGCCAAGACTTTTAACCATATTTGAATCAGCTGCAATGATTTAGTTTATATATAGTGTTAAGTCATAATAAGTAGGCTGAACTACTGTCCCATGCAACCATATTATATCCTTTTGGTGGGAGAGGATGGTGTTGAATCAGTTTTTTATTCTGGACAACTGCTTGAACAAATCCCTTCAGGTTTTTAAGAAGGTTTTTTCAGAAGTGCCATTGCTTCCTTTCTACAGCAGAAAGTGACACACAGAGAGCAAAATCATCCAGATAACTTTGTACATCAGGCAGGACAAGAACTCATGGTCTCCTGATTTCTAGTTTAACACCTTAAGTCAGAAGTCTCTTGAGAATATTGTAGAAAACAAACTCAAGAGAACAAACCAAGGGTTGAACAAATCAACCCAGAGTGCTCACTCAAGGCAGAAATAACCATCAAATTATCCTACTATGAATACCCTAAAAAGAATAAAGAGAAGATGATAACTAGCAGCAAAGTGGATGGACTCAATTATAGTAGTGATGTGTATACCATTGGCAGATCTAAAAGACAGATTAGAGATAGATCATCATGGAGAAAATAGATCTATGTGGTTTCCTGGAGTTAACAGTGACTTCATGGCAGGTAATCACTCACTCACTCACTTACTTTTCATTCCCAACCCAACTCTTGCTTTACTTCATACACTTCTGAAATACCCTATTCCCACTACATTCAATTTCTGCTTACTTCAACCCTCACTTCCATATAAGGTGAGGGTTCTACAACCACACTTTAGTACACAATCATTTGAGCTTATTTTAACAGCCTTTCACTCCTGATAGCAGAATAAATGTAATGATTTTCCCTTCTCACAATAAAACTACAATTTATCTGCAAAATTTAAGGGCTGTAGTTGATGTTCTGCAGGGCTCATGTTTTATATTCCCTATGGTAAAGATTTCTTCCAGTGGAGAAGCAGCTTGTTGGTTTATCTACTGAAATTACATTCTCTCTTTTGATGAATCTCTACCTATTATTTCAGTTGTTCACTAAAATAATACAAGAACATTCAGTAGTACCATGTTCAATGTCCAAATACAGAATATTGTAGCAAGTTGATTAGAAAACTATTTTGTTCATGAAATGTTCTGTTGGGAAAGTCCATTAAAAAAAACTTCCTTTATTGAAGCAATCATATATAGTTACAGTACTATATAAAATGCTGAATGACTTTTACACACAAAAAATATCCCTAGATTCCCTACATTTTCTAATGAAGCTTTAGTGACTAAAAGAATCATCTTTTCTGATTAACAGTATATTTTTAAAAAAACAGCAATGTCTTAACTGTAGCCATCTTTTATTAATATTCTATCTATATAATTCTGGCTTCAAAATCACTATGAACTGCATTGGGATACAAATTGAATTACTGAATTAATTATTGTACTGATGTATCTTACCCAGCTCAGCTAATCAGAAATTTGTCATAGAACAGACTTGTATGAATTTCTCCACTGGACACAATTTCTCAAAGTACTCTACAGTATTCCAAAAGTATTCCAGATGAAGGAAAAAAAATAAAGCAAACATGGCAATATGTGAAAAGAAAACGGTGGAAGATATACTAAAGCTGTAAGTTAGCCAGCTACTAGTTCATGCTACATTCCAAAATGCAGATTCAGGCCCCAGCATTAAACTCAACAAGGCATCCAAGATAAGAACAGAACAGAATAACAGAGTTGGAAGGGACCTTGTAGTTCATCTAGTAAATGTTTCTTATTTAATGTACTATTTATGTGCTTTTATTCTCAGGATAAAGAATAACTACTTGAACATTTTTTTCTGCCTCAGCTGAGAGAATAAACTGGCTTGCCAGGAATTATAAGCATTTCTTTGATATCATAGCGTAGGTACTGACTTTTGCTAATCCATTTCAACATGTTTTCAAGTAGAATCTGAATAGAGGTAAGGGTGGAAAAAATCTCTTCCTGTTTATTTAGTTTATCCTCCTTTTTTTGCTCAGAGGTTCAAAGTGATGTCTGAACTATTGCTATGCCTCTTTTTTTCCCACGACATTAAGATAGATTAGGCTGAAAGTGATTAGTTTAAAGTCACTCTATGAGCTTCTGTGGCTAAAAGAAACTGGAATGTGGATCTCCTTATTCATACTCCAATGCCCTCTGATAAGATTCTGCATTCCAATTCTTTGGACTACAAATTCCATCAGGCCCAGTATATCCAATGGTTAGGAAATAAGACAAATTTAGGTCAAAACTTCTGAGTTATATAATATTCCCAGTCCCTCAGACTGGATGCACTGGATATAAAGCTTTTCTTTATAAACTGCTTCTAACCTTCCCATTTACAAGTTGAAGCTCATAGTTTATTTTAATACAGCTTGCCCATTCTGATACCCCTCCTGTGACAGATGATACTGGAATTCTGTGAGTTGCCATTCCACTACATCAGGTGATAGTAGTTCTGGAAGACTGTTCAAGCAAAAAGACAGAGCTTCTTCTTGTAAGAATCTTAGGTTTAGCATCTGCCATGCTGGTGTATTAAGAGTCCTGGTTTTCCATCTAATAGGTTGTTGACATTAAAGAGGTCATTACAGCTATTAGAACCATTCCAATGATCACCTGCTTGCTTAATGGTCAGAACAGATCAACATATTGTGTTCTGGTAAACTGGCAATCCTAGTAAAGGCAAAGTGGATAGCGAGCAAATGATGAAACCAGTGAAATTATGATTCCTTACATAGAAATCATATAATTCTTCAAGTGCACCTCATGTTTGTTTTGTAGTTTCCATTCTTTCATCTACTTTCATAGGCGTAAGCATAACTGCGCAATGTGTGCCTCTCCTACAGACTTGATATGTATTGCTTATTTCAGAAAATAGCATTATTAAAAATTTGAAGCAGTCAGATTTGTAACTACAAGTTATTTAAGAAAATGTTTCAGTCCAATTAGAAATACTTCTACAAATTTATCAATGGAGAGACTGTGATGGACCAGTCAACATCTGACAAAGAAGAAACAGTGATGTCTCTATGATCTCTTGATCTCAAGTGGGTCTCATTCAAAGGTGCCACAATGACTCAGGTTAGAGACACTGAGCTTGTCAACTGGAAAGCTGACAGACAGCCTATGTTCGAGACCTGAGTGCTGTGCGACAAGATGAACTCCTGTTACTTGCCCCAGCTCCTACCCACCTAGCAATTTTAAAGGATGCAAATACAAGTAGATAAATAGGTACCACCTCAGTGAGTAGGTAACAGTGTTCTGTTCACCTCAAAGTATAGTCATGCTGGCCACATGACCATGGAAGTGTCTTTGGACAACACTGGCTCCCTTGGCTAAGAAAAGGACATGAGCATTGCTCCCTAGAGTGAGACACAAACCTTTACTTTTGCATAGGTCTCACCCATGGTAGTATTATTATTTGGAGATGCATAAAAAAATTAAGAAATGTCCAATATGGTCTTCTTGTGAAGATAATATTCAACTCCTGTTGATTGCATGCATAGGTATGTGCAGTTTGCTTTTTGGCAAAAATACAGAAGGAGTTTCTTACTACCTCCTTGAAAGATATACTTTTGCCTTTGTAATCTAGTCCATAGATTTGGGTTTTCTGTTGACCTCCCATCCAAATAATAATTAAGACCAGCTTTACATAGCTTGCTGTTTCTTTTTATCACCTGCTAGGATAAAATGGGATTCTTTTTTTTCCCCCCTTACGTTCAGTTGTATCAGATTCTCAGAGACTGCCTGGACCAGTCCTAGCAATATTTTGTCATGTTTTTTTTCTAGAAGTGGTTTCCTCTTGCTTCCTTCAAGGACTGAGAAAGAGTGATTGGCCAAAGTTCATCCAGCTGGCTTTGTGCCTAAGTCAGGACTAGAACTCCCTGTTTCTAGCCTGATGGTTTAAACCACTACACTAAACTTGCTTTTGGTTTTCCTATATGTAGGATCAAATTTGTCTTCTATAGGAATAAATAAATTCTCATTTTCAATTAATTACTCAGTGTTGGAAGAGAGTGGAAATATCACTGCTTGAGTGGGAGTTAAATACTTTCAGCAAAAACACTTTTGGGGAGAATAAATTGAATATGTACCGTACATTTAGCAGCTTCAACCTGTTACAGTAGATTGATGAAAATCTGCCAAATATGTTTCTAGATGAATGAATCATAACATTATTTGGAAAAAAAAAATCAGTTGCATCAGACACATTACTTTTAGAATCCTTCATATAATAATTCAGGGGAACTTTTATTCTACTAATGAAGATTTAATGATGACTTACATAGTTATTATTAAGAAAATAGAGGAATGGGGAATATGAGGAACTTCATGAATCTAATTCCAATATAATAGTTATAATTTATTACTAGATTCTAATCTAATAGAAATCCCAACTTCATTTTATCCAATAGAAAAATTTGCTGTAAGAACACATCTGCATTCAGATGTAATAGGCAGGTTCGTGTCTAGCAAATATAGAGAAATTAAGTTGTTTTTTTTAAAATCAACACCATTAGTTGACTTTGTCAAAATCGGTCAAGCCATTGTTGTGTATCCAATTTCAATATAAGCAAGAGCTAATATTTTCATTTACCTGATCAATACCATTCAAAGCTGCTATTTGCTGACATCCAAAAGTAAATCCAGGCTACCAGAGGACACCTTGAACAGCTCTGAGCTGCCATGAAAAATCACGCACATCAATGTTGGTGCCTTCTCTAAATTATACACAGTGATTATAGGAGATTAGAAATAATTAAGTGGCAAGATCAGAAGAAAAAAAGTATACTCCATGGAGGAAATGTGGCAGACTTTAAAGTTATCATATACAAGTATCTTTTTGGTCACCTATCTCAAACTTACCACATATAAATTCAATCTTTGATACAAATCTACAGTGTGATGTTTAGTTAGCCAGCCAGCACAGGCTGGTATGACTTTATCTCACCTCCTGCATCCTCCTGCATCCTCAGCAAAGGAGATCAGAATGGGATAGAAGGGGGAAAATTCAGAAACAGTAACCCTGGGAATGGAAAGGTCATTTTAAAAAAAAATTTAAGGGTAAGAGAAAAAAGATTTAATTTTTGGCGTGAAATTGAGGGACAGGATGAGGTATTCCATCCCTGCCTTTTAGTTTAGCAGATTGGGCTTATTTTCACATCCCTCTAATCACCGTGCGAACTTGTCGTCCTAATCATTTTTAAATGACATATCTTTATAAGATTGCTTTTATCTCATTCCTCAGCCCAAAGCTTACATTCACATTTAGTCCAGTTTTGAAATAGTGTTTTACTACATTTCCCAACACAGTATTTGTCAGAGATGTGATCTAGGGTATTTTATTGAAGATGTTGTTTATTTCAGCAATAGAGCCTGAGATGTGTCTCCAATTGCCACTTCAAGTTGCTTTGGTCATGCTCCTCCCCTCCAGTCAGTAGCCATGGCGCTCAATGGGCATTTTAGTTTGGGTTGTAGGAGAGACTAAACCCCTAAACCCTTCTGTTAAGGTAGATGTCCACATAAAGCCTCATCAATGCTTTCTAAAAGCTTGTTAGACCTTACATATGTGTCTTATACAGATAGTCATTGACTTAGCACAATTGAGCTTAAGTGAGAAATTTGTTAAGTGAGCTTTGTCCCATTTTACAACCTTCCTTGTCACAGTTAAGTAAATCATTGCAATCATTAAGTTAGTAACATGATTGTTAAGTGAATCTGGCTTCCTCATTTACTTAGTTTCTCTGAAAGTTACAAAAGATGGTCACATGACCCCGGGATACTGCAACTGACATAAATACAAGTCAGATACCAAGTGTCTGAATTTTGATCACGTGACACTTTTGATCACATGAATTGAATTTTTTGAATTCAATGGGGATCACGTGATAGGGATTTTGAATTTTGATCTCACGGTAGGAATACTGGAATGGTCATGTGAAAAATAGTCATAAGTCACTTTTTTTCAGTGGCATTGTAACATCAAATAGTCACTAAATGAACTGTTGTAAGTCAAGGACTACCTTTATGCACAATAGGCACTCTCCTCAAAGACCTGAAAGAGTGTACAGGCTCTCTATATATCAAAAAAAAGAACCTAGCTTTTTCATCAGTGACATGAGATATTAGGGACAGAAATAGAACAAGAGGCAGAATGAGAGAGCTAAAGATAGTGAAAGAGTAGGCAAGAAGCAAACTTAAGAGAGAAGAAAATGTGCTGTGTGAGCTCCCTCCCTCTCTACATTCTATACTCCTCCTCCTCTGTGTGACATCCTGTCACTTGGCAACTTGGAAGGCCTCTGAGCCTTCCTTTTCAGATACCCACTTATATGTCCAATTTGTCCTCCCATATTGTTATTCCTCCTGGTACCTCACTGAAAGGAAACGAAACCAGAAGAATCTGCATTAAATCACCCTTGGCTTGGCTGTCGGAGCAATGCTATTGTGACCAACATATTTTGTGACAACTAGATAGCATATTCTGTGAGAAAAGTCCATTGATTAAGACAGCTCACTTACCACCCACAAAAAGCACATTCTGTCTAACTTCCAATTTTCTGCAAACACTCCAGATTCAGAATACAGAAGGTCTACAATGTCTTGACATAATAACAAATGTGATCAACTTAACCCCTGTTGCATTTTAAAAATGAAATTAGAAAACTGGGAAAGGCTGGCTATCCAAAAGTGACCTCTATTTTCAAACATAGAGTAATTTTAATCATCTTGTATATTAAAGCCAACCTCTGGAACAAAAATGTGTTGTCATGCTATGTCATCTAACTCTCTTTAAAAAATGTTAATCTTCCTTGAAGTCTACAGTATGCTATAAATTAGTGTGGCACTTAGATTCAGCACTTTTTCCCAGTGGAAAGTGGAATTCTTTAATTTCCATTTTTGTTCAATTATAGGCCTAGAGAAAAAATGCAATCTGATCAAAAATTTGCAGTTAGGATTACTGCTAAGCTTCCTTGAAGTCTCTTGTAAAGACAAGTGTGATGGTTAAATTCAGTGTGGTTTTCATTTTGATTGGGAGTCTTACACTTTTGGTTTTGCTCAGTTTTACTCCTGGGGAGAAAATATGGGGGAAATGCATTATTTATTTGATAGTCACACTCACATTTTATGTTTGGTTGAGAAATAATGGCTGGTGACATAATCGGTATCAAGTAAGGGATTTAAAGCTGTTTTTTTGCAGCCCTCCTTTGATATTAGAACATTACGGTTCTTTTTGTCTCTTATTTAAAAGGGGGTTTCTAAGGTTGATTATAAAAATATCAGTGGGAACATTTCTACACTTTGTTTGGAACTGTTGAAAGTACAAAAAAGGAGTAAACAGAATGTACTGCAGAGGAGAAAGACAGAGGGGTTCTAAAGGTAAGAAGGAGAATGGGAGTAAATAGTTTCTATTTGCACCTTTAAAAAGTACTGAGTAAATCTTTTCACAATTCTGTCATCACTCCTCTTCCTTCTGGTGTAGTTAAACAGAGACAGTGGTATCTGGTTTGCGGTAAATTCCTGAAGACTGACCTCGTGGTTAAAGCTGTCTCTAGACCAGAGGAGTGAATTAACAAAGGAAATGAAATAAAGGAAAACTTAAGTTTTGAAAGATATTATTAAAATTTCATAAAACTAATCTGCTAAATAAAATTAAAATGGTATCTAACTCTGGAGTGGGGATAAGCTTATAATGGTGTTAAAAGATTCAGTCAGTCACAAAGCCCTGCAACCAGAGGAAAGTTGATCTTTGTGCTGCTTGAACAGCAGAAAATTCACACCTATCCTAACACAATAGGGTGATCACCATATGAAAAATTGTAGCATCCCTCCAAATTTTCCTCAGGCTCTTACTTTCACAGGAAAGAACATCAAGTGTTTTTGCTGGCTATTGGTGGCTCAGCAAAACATGCATCATATTTGCACTGGGTGACTGGACTTATTTGCTGGAAAGCACAAACTGAGCAAGGATGGTGGGCTTGTTGATTGTCTAGGGATAGGACTGCCTGTAATGCTCTGAAACCTCCAGTCTCCTTCCCTGCTTGTTCTGTCTTTTGCTCTCTTTGTTTTTCAGGATCTCATCAATCCTCCCAATCACGATTTTCCCCGTTTTCTTTCTTCCACTATGTGAGTTCATATTTCTTTCTCCTATGGGTTTCTTATTGCACAACAATCTTTCCCCTCATGTTTACTGCATTCAGCTTTTGTATTTCTCATGTTATATTCATTTTTTTTACTTCCACATTTGAAGATGGATAGATAAACAATCTTATAGGGAGTCACTTCCCACTACTTTCTAGTAGCATATGCATACTCTCAAAGTTTTTCCACCTATTTTCCTATAATATCTTTAGTAAAAATTTTGTTCTAGGTCTTTGCTATTCATGCACAACTTTCACTCCATATTCCCTGTCAGTTCCTTGATCTCTAATATATTGATTTTAGATCCAAGATGCTCATCCATTCATACAATCTCACATTTTGCTACAAACCATTCAGATTCTCAGTTGACAAAACAACATCATCAACATACAGAAACATATAACGTGTGTGTCCTGATTAATACAATTCTAAAAGGTTCAGAAGAAACAGTGAGATAAATCATTCTCTTAATTTTAGAATTAAAGTTAATTCCTTTTTCCTTACCTACGCTTAAACAACATAAAATATTTTTCTATGCAGATAGTTGCAGTCACTATTGTTATTCCTTTCTAGGTCTTCAACTGGGTCCCTTAATTTTGTAAAACTTTTTCATCTCCTTCCTTCCCTTTCATTCATGTCATTAGGCAGAAACCATTTCCCCTGGATCATATGGCTTGAGAGTGTTGTACATTTTTCCAAGAACATGCCTCTAAGTCTTTTGTTACCATTTATTGGAGTATAATATGCAATTATTATTAAGGATGGAGTCCTATGCGCCTATCATAACCTAAATAACATCAAGTCTTATTTTCTGACATACATTTCAACTTGTTCTTTCATAATTACACTATACCTTAACTTCCCTGCAGGTGTAAATCAACTCACTCTAAAAGATTTTTTTTTTCTTAATTTCACAATGACAAGTTATATTTTTCCTTTCATTCATTTCAGGTGTCAATTTATGCTTTTTACCACTTAGTATCTTAACCTTCCAAGTCACAATCTTCCATATGTTGCGGCCTTTGGCAGATTGGCTAATAGACTATTTAGACCAACAGACACTATTCATCACATCTTTTGCTTCTTTTTGCTTTATATCAGGGACATAAGCTTGAGATTCTGACATTCAAGAAGGATGGTGTGAACTAAATTCAGTTTTCAGGACTTTCATGATGTAGGTTTTTCCCTCCTTTCTGCTTCTTGAATGTGTGACTCAAAAACATTGGTGACTCAAAAACATTGGTGCCTGAATGCACAGACTAGAGACAAATCTCACTGATGCCAAGTTTGAAAAATATGTTAATCATAACAAACATAGAAAGACAAAGAATGATTTCGGGACTAGAAATATCTGGCTCATCAGTTTATTTTGACATCATCAAAATAATGTCATCCACCATGTTCTGTTGTGAAAAAACAACTTTTTGAATACAGTTTTCAAAAATTTACATTACTGCTTCAGCTGCTTGGTTCAGACTGTATAGATAGACAAATGGTAACAATAAAATTCAAAAGCCAACTGTGGCCTTGACTTAAAATATTCATCCTCCTCTATTTTAGAGTTACTGGCTGTGCGTTCCTGAAATGGAATTTCAGTCCTTAGGTGTAATCTAAGTACATTAGATTTTGGGGTACTAGTGCTATAGAAGGCAATAGTAACACCATTATTTAATACTTGTGCTTATAAATATCCAGAAGCACTGACCCAACTGTAACTGGAAACAAGATATTAAACCGGTAGGTTTAACCTGATTTAGCAACATGCCAGTTATAATTTTAGGACTAAGAAATCAGTCACCTAGTATTATAAATAGCAAGGAATGACACTTGAATGACTCTTGAAGGAAAGATAGCTTCTTTCTTCAGGTGCTTTAGTGTGTGCCAGTCGATAGAGTTCCTGTAAGCCTTATTAACCTTTGTGAAAACCATTATCCTCCAACAGAGGCTCTTAAAAATATTGTGTGCAATATTTTTGAAGCACATACCATTGATCGAAGAAGAATGCCAAGATATATGTTACCTTGGAACATGGGTAAAAGGATTATTACCCTCAAAAGATTTTAGATTATTATCTAAGATTTGCTTTGAGAACCAAGGCACGTCTTGAAAACTTTCTGAAATGTTCATTCCACTTTTCTGGAAATGGAAAAAGAGGCACAAATGGTAAAATAAAATTCAAAATGTAATACTTTAAAGTATTTACTAAACCCTTTGGACAATATGCTAAATTTTAAATCTAGGTTAACAAAGCACAATGTTCATATGGCAGGTTGCATCCTCAAAACTGAAACATATTATGAATTAATGTTTCAAACATTCTGGTGAGAGAGAAGTTCCCTGAGGATCAGTTCTAGCACAAGTCTGAAAGCTCAGAAGACTAAACCTCTGGTCCTACTAGATAGGATCCTGTATAAATACTCAGTGGTGGGATTAAAATAATTTAACAACTGGTTGTTTGCCCTAATGACCAGTTGGGTAGGCATGGCTTGGTGGTCATGTGACCATGTGGGCATGACCAACTCAACATCACTCACGTCGATGGGTGCTTCGCCTTAGCTGTTACAATGTAATAAGTGTTAACCAGAGAGGCAGTTTATGAACAAACATATAAGGAACACTAATGGTGGCATGAAGCTATGTTGATTGGGAACTTTAATGTATTTTTGTGTGCAATCTAATCTACATAGCTGGTTGGGAAGTCAAAAAATATGCTGTAAATGTTATATACTGAACATTTCCACTGAACAAGATTCTGTATTGCAGGGAGGAATACGGATTTGAAGATAGACCAAGGACTGCCAAAGGAAATAAACTGAATCACTGCAAAATAAAATGATGGAAAACATAAATGATAAAGCACTTGATTTAATAGATACATATCTTAATGGAAGTGACTATTTTCTATGACAGTACATCATAACACAATGTAACATTAATACAACAACATGATAGAAACATTGCCAGAAGATATTATCTAATATTTATAATTGGTACTATCAGATAATTATTTCCAGTTCATTTAATTTGAAGTGATACTATAGAAATTAGTTTTACAACATTACAGAGACAAATGTGACAATAACTGTTGGAATTATTTATTTAGAAAAATAGACAAAATCTAGATAATGTCATGTAAAACAAGACACAGTAATAAAATTGCTTCAGTTCTCAGCTAATCACTCTTTTTCTATATAAAAATGGAAAATATCTGGAGGCACAGACAGAACTTTTCTAAAAAAAGACAATTTAGAGTTATATATCTCTCGAAGGAGGTAATTCTATACGAAATCTTATGCACAGAGAGATCTTGCCTTCTATTCATTTTAAACAATTCCATTTCAAATAAAAACATTATTGATTAATAATTATAGCACTTATTTCTGGCTTGTAATTATAACTAAAAGTATCCTGATAACATAAACATGCAAATAATAGAAAAAGGTTTTTGTTGTAATCAGAGAATAAGAGATAATGTTGTGATTATCCATAATTACATAATTTACCATAAAGAAAATTGAAACTTGTTTCTGTTTCTTTTTATTCTTTCTTTCCATGCTTTTTTCTCTTTCTTTGTCCTTTCTTTCCTTGCTTCATCTCCTCCCTATAATCTTTTAGTTCTTTGTAAAAATCTTAATAAAAGTGTGGTGTGTGTGTGTTTCATCTAAACTAAATTGATCAAAAGTAATGATTCCAAAATTTCTGATTTATGAAGAACATGATCAACAAAAACAGATTCAGAAGCTGTTTTAAAACTAGCATTATCCCAAATGTAATCTTTTCATGGTTAAAAGAATCCAAATTATCTTTGTCACCCAGTATTTTCCATATGGCATTAAATATTGAACCCGATAACTAAATAAGCAAAGCTTCTAATATTTGTCAGGATTCCCAGCTAATCTTAAAGAGGGGTTAATATCTAAAGTTTCTTATTCCAACTAATAACCAAGTACAATGAGCACTCAGTGATAAGACTGAAAATTTGACTGTAAATCCAACCTTCTTTAAAGGTCATTCTTATTTATATAGAGAAAATATTAAGATGCCCCTGCCTGAGCAAATTATTTCATATACTATAAAATATAGAAAATAAGAAAGATGACCTTGATGGAGACATGTGGGAGATTACTATTATAACAAATTTAATTTAAATGCCATCTGAATCCCAGCCTAAGCAAAGGGGGCTAAAGCTTTCCTTAAATTTAAAACATCCAGATAGCATTCATATGCTGCTCAGACACCTCCCTAAAAGCATGGATTTTGTAGTATTTATCAGAAGTTTAAACTAGTAAATTTGCATCCAAATATTCAGAGAAATGCAAAACCTTCTAGGCAACTTTTTTTTTAATCACTAGAGAACAAAATTTGGTTTCATTATTAGGTGCTGATAAGGTGCTGATCCTCACACTCTCCAAGAAATCAACCATGAATCCAATAAAAATGAGCAGTTTCCATCCTGACTCCAACATAGCCTTTTAGGGGAACATGGTGGCGAAAGTGGTGAGGTTATAATAAGAGAGGCAGTGGTGGGTTGCCCCCGGTTTGGACCGGTTCTATAGAACTGGTAGTAAAACCAGCAGGAGGCTCTGCCCACTGACTCTGACATCATCAGAAGCGATCCCATTGTGAACCAGTAGTAAAGGTAAGTAGAACCCACCCCTGAAGAGAGGTCTCTGGGGGGCTATATCATCTTCAATTCTCAATGAGTTTGTGCATCCCCAAACAGAGCAGCTTCCAATTTATATACTCTTGGTTCATGGCTTCAGTTAGAGGAATAGGTAGAGGCCATGGCTGGAGGGCGGGCCATTAACTGGAACAGTGCAACAGCATGTATTGAGGTCAGTCAACCTAGAAACTTCAACTAGGCCATAAAGCAGCATGTTTACTGACCAATATCAATATTGCCATACAGTATTACACAGTTGCTGCAGGAACTATCCTGGTTATCAGTAGGTTTTATAAGTGCAGTCCATAGTATTGGTTTCTATCTTTAAGGCTCTTAATTGCTCCAGGCTGTTTCCTCATAAAATCTGCCTACCTAACTTAAGTAGTCTGAGAAAACCTAGGAAGATCATGACAGGAAAGGGCTGATAAAAGGAATTAGTTCCTCTCAGATACAACAGTTTATGTTTGGAATAAATATACCTCCTCCCCATTGTATAGCCTTGCACAAAATAATAAAAATCTGACTTTTATGGATTGATTCTGGAGCCATCAATGTAATTTAATTATACCGATGCTCTTGTATGTGTGTGTATGTATGTGTGTATACATTATTATTATTGTATTATATACAATAATATATATAATACAATTGTATTATATCTTGTATTATATATAATACAAGATATAATACAATTGTATTATATATATTATATTATATATACTATAAACCACCTATAGTCCAATTATATTGAGATGATGCACACATTTCAGAAATAAAGAGAAATTCCAAACTGATAAATGAAACAATTTAACTATGAAGTAGGGATTTTATTTTATTTTGATGGTAAAGCTCATAGTATGATCAGTTTAGATGTGATAACTTGTCTAACGCTGATGTTATGTTAAACAATGAGTATACATGTAAGACATAAATCAAATATATTAATTAATCAGCATCAGAAAATCTCAGAGAAACACCATAGTTTTTGGTAGAAAAAAGCCAGAACAACAGCACACAACAGAACATTAAAACATTGACATGTTGATGTTATCGCCAAGAATCCAGCTCATATCTGAGGGATGTACTATTGTTTATGAGAAATCTAACCTGAATATTAATATATAGATACATGGAAACTCGCAATTAATACCATCTGAAAGTTTTGTCCCCTTAGGAAAATTCATTTTTATTCCCAAATCAAATCCTACTCAGTATTTTCCTTTTATTTATTACTGGATTTAGTTTTAAGATGTTGGTTAAAATCACTATGCTGTTTAAAAAGCAAAAAGCTTTATGTTTTAAGACATACCAGTTTAGGAAAATGTTTACAAAATTGTATCTGCCGTTTTGAATGTCTGTATTTCCTTTGCAGAGATAAGGTAATTAAAAGAATTTTGTAGGAAACTAGACTAGATTTTTTTAAAAAAAACATTAGTTTTTGTATAGTTGTGGAAAAATACAAATCAATAGAAGAACCTGTTCTCAGAGAAATGAAACAAATACATCTTTATAATTGCAACATATAACACAGAAAACAGCTGCATGCCTATTTTGAATAATTTGAGGCTGAATATAAATATGTATGCTGCAGGAAAAATTAGAACAAATCGGAACACAGTGGAACCTAGCTTTTTAATAGTGGGTTTTTTTTTTTTCAGAGAAAATGGAACTAAGCAGCTCATACATATTCTAAAAATCTGTCTGCTTACCTTTGAAATAAGTTAGTCACATCCTTTTGCTTCCTGATACAGGAATTTCCAGGCAATCAATAACTCTTATACAGACTGCCCAATTAATTATAACTGTGGAAATTATCCCAACACATATTCTGTGTATAATAGACTTTATTCCAACGATCGGTTTTGGGAAGAAATAAGTAAACCATTTTGTATTTAAACCACATGACATTTTGGCTCATTGTCATTCCATTATTTTCTCTGGAAGTACAGACTTCCCTTCCTCTCTTCCCACATGTACTTTTTTTGTTCCCTCAACTCAAATTACCTTTCAGGTAAGGTAGCAAGAGCTCATGATTCAGGTAAGGTAGCAAGAGCTCATGATCCACAAGTAGAGCTACTGGCTCTACTTGTGGATCATATGACCCCAGGAACCACCTGGGACCATATGATCCACATATATCAATAGGTTATCAGCCAAGAATATGAAGTATCCAACCCTCAAGAACTTCTCATCCACTGTCCCTAACCTAAGTGAAGACATTTCTCCTCCAAACCTCATAGTCCCAAAAAGAAGAATGTCCTCACCTCTACATGCTGAGAGAAAACAAACCAGTTAACTGTGAAAGAAAAAATGAGATCTCTTTCTCCATTGCCAAATTAATCATATCATTGCGGCAGTCCCTTGATTCCAAAATAGTCAGAAAAATATCTAAAACAGTAATTGTCTTATTTCAGAGCCAGTTTATCAGTTTTCTCCTATACAATGAGTATGGAGCATCTCCTCACATAATAACACATATAACAATCTAAGACTTTTTAAAGAAAAAATATTAATATTATACAAAAATATACATTTGTATTTAATATTTAAATAAATATTGAATATTGTAAAAAAATCTTTAAAAACTTTTAAAAACACAAACAAAAAACATAAAGAATGAAAATAAAAAATCTATTTTATATTTATCATTAGTCATTAGTTTACCAATGAATTCATTCTTCTAATGTAAATATAAATATTATTGCAAAATATAGCAGAATCTCTACCATAATAGCTCATATTGCTGCATCCTTTGATTTGTGGAACAGATTGCCTTTTCCGAAACAGACAGGTCACACATTTTCAAATATCATTCCCGGATCTGGAATAATATCAGTTTTCCAAGAATCTTTATGAGTTGTGGTATATACATGTGTCTGTATATGTGTATAAATAGAAAGAGTTATTATACAAGAGAGGTGGGTCCATCCAATTTGGACTCTAACACTTTTTTTAATTTGTTCCTTTGTAAATTTGGGGAGACAATCCATCTGTAGAAGAGCAAGCAGAGCAGTGGGTGGAGTGGAGTTAAGTAAGTCATCAGTGTAGAATATTACATTCCCACCAATGGTCTAAGTCCAACTCATTTTGAATTCCATTGATCCTTATCTTGTGCCAATTTAGTGTGGAATGTTAGTTGACTAGATTCTTGTGTATAGGCTTGAACAATAAATCTTCTGAACTGCAATTTAATGTATGATCCTGATTCTTTGTGCTTGATACCATCTTACACACACACCAAAAAATGTCTGGGACGAATATTGTCAGAAACATACCTTTATAACAAAATCTAAATCTGAATGGATTGTCCATATAATTGAAACCCATAAGGAAATTTATTCTAGGGTATTACCTCTTGCTATGGCAGCAGCTCATAACATTACTATAACATGATGAAAAAATTGCCAGAAGATATTATCTAATATTTATAATTGGTACTATCTAATATGATAATTATTTCCAATTCATTTAATTTGAAGTGATCCTATAGAAATTGGTTTTACAACATAACAGAGACAAATGTGACAATAACTGCTGGAATTATTTATTTAGAAAAAAATAGACAGGATCTAGATAATGTCATATAAAGTAGGACACAGAAATAAAATTGCCTCAGTTCTCAGCTAATCACTCTCTTTTTTTATATAAAAATGGGAAATATCTGGAGGCACAGACAACAATTTTCTAAAAACAGATGATTTAATGCCAACGTCACTTGAAGGAGAAACTCCACAATGAAACATTATGCAAGAGAGATCTTGCTTTCTGTTCATTCTAAATAATTCAGCTTCAGATAAAAACATTAATAATTACAGCACTTATTTCTGTAAATTATAATTTTGTAATTATAACTAAAGATATTGTAAGAATAGTCCGGTACAAAATACCATTACATCATAAAATTGCACTATTTTAAAACCAAGATAACAATGAGTACAGTTTCACCCAAATAGTTTCATGTTTCATCATGATAATTGATGACTATGAATTCACATGGAAAACATATAAAATCTCCCAGCTCATATATGAATCCCTGCTTCCTAGTAGCAATTTCATTGTTATTTGGTATTTTCCCCCCCTTTCAGCAAAGTCAGGATACTGGTGCTGGCAGTGGTGGGATTCAATTTTTTTTACTACAGATTCTGTGGGCATGGCTTGGTTAAGGTGACCAGATTTTAACATTGGTAAAGAGGGACATTGTGAGCGTGGCTTATTTTGTGGGCGTGGCTAGCTGGTCATGTGACTGGGTGGGTGTGGCTAGCTGGTCATGTGACTGGGTGGGTGTGGCTAGCTGGTCATGTGACCGGGTGGCCATGGCTATGCGTATAGGGTAAGGTGAACAGATTTTAACATTGGTAAGAAGGACACCATTGTGGGCGTGACTTATTGTGTGGGCGTGGCTTGGAGGCCATGTGACTGGGTGGGCGTGGCTAGCTGGTCATGTGACCGGGTGGCCATGGCTATGTGTATAGGGACTACTCAGAGGGCTGAAAAGTCATTTCTGACAGGTCCTCACACTTTTGACTGGTCCTCACACTTATGACCATCCTCACATTTATGCCCGTGCAGTATTCTTAACAACCATGTCACTCATTTCACAACTGCTTCTCTTCACCATGGTGACAAGATAGGGCAAAAACGTAAAATGTGAGGACAGTCGTAAGTTCGAGGACTGGTCAAAAGTGTGAGGACCAGTCAAAAATAACTTTTTCAGCCCTCTGAGTAGTCCATATGCACAAAAGGACTAACCAGAGGGCTGAAAAAAGTCATTTCTGACAGGTCCTCACACTTTTGACTGGTCCTCACACTTATGACCATCCTCACATTTATGCCCGTGCAGCATTCTTAACAACCATGTCACTCATTTCACAACTGCTTCTCTTCACCATGATGACAAGATAGGGCAAAAATGTAAAATGTGAGGACAGTCATAAATTCGAGGACTGGTCAAAAGTGTGAGGACCAGTCAAAAATAACTTTTTCAGTCCTCTGAGTAGTCCATATGCATTAAAGGATACAGCAATAGAGAGGGATGAAGGAATGGAAATTAGAGTAGGAGTGAGGGTAAGAGAGGGAGGAAGAGAGGAGGAGAAGGAGAAAGGAAGAGGAAGTAGGGAGGAGAAAAAGAGGGTGGGGGGAAGAGAAAGTAAGAAGGAAAGAAAAGAGAGTGGTGGTAGGTTTGAGGAGAAAGATTGCTGTACAATAAAAAAGATGAAAGGGAAGAAAGCCAACCCCAAGCAAATATAAAGATATTAAGATTAAGAATGAATTGTTAAACTTTAAAGAATAAAAGAGAACAAATATGAATAAATAGCAATAATTAGAAACACACATACAAACATGCAATATATTTTCTTTGAACAGAATATTTGGCTGGTTCACAAATTTAAACAGCGTTTAGTCATTTCAATTAAATTTACAATTTCTATATTTTCTTTTTGCCATATTTATTCCTCATCTATTTTTTTAAAAAAACAATATTACCCTTCATCCTCATCTCTAATCTTAATCAAATTCAATTTTTCCCTTCTATTCTATATTATACCCCTTCCCATTGTCATCTATTTTTATATCCATCCTCACATTGGTTAATTATGTAATTATGTAATACAGTTGTTTAATACAAATTCAACATTTTAATATAAATCAATTAGTTATATAACTATCTTTTTTGTATATTAATCAATATGAACATGAATATTCCAATTATTTCCATGCAATCCAATTTCTTACAAATCAATTAATTATATTTACCAATAATAATAAACCAAATAATTTCCCCCATATATTCCTCCAAACCACAACTTAACCATTTCTGCTTTCAACACAATATACAATTATTAATAGTATCTCAATTATTACAATTCCCTAGTTAAATAGAGCTTTTTTTCTTTTGTGTTTTAAAATCTTGAACTCTCCTCTTTTGCCCAAAATTTCCCATTGTTTGCAGTTTTGTACCTACCTTTTTTGGTGAGGAAAAAGAAAAAGAAAAAGAAAGAAATCTCTCTCTGCCTCATTTTGTCATGTTGCAGGTTTAGTTTCGCTTTCGCCTTTGTTTTCAGTATAGCTAGGGGGGGGGAATCTGATCCAGGAACTTTTTGCAGCTTTTTGCAGCTAATTAACCTAGCGGAAGCTGTTAACAGGGGCTGTTTTTTCTATTTTTGCAGGCATGGGTCTATTCATTTTTTTTTAACACTGATCAGCTGTAGGTCGGCCCTTTGAAGCCCCGCGGCAAGAGTTTAAAGAGTTTTTTTTCCCTCTAGCCATCAGCGGGGATTCAGGAGGCAGAATGAAAAATCGGGACTTTTTTAAAACGCCGCGGGACGCGGGACAAATTGCTCAAAAGCGGGACTGTCCCGCCAAAAGCGGGACATCTGGTCACCTTAGGCTTGGTGGGAGTGGCATGGCTTGGTGGGAGTGGCTTGGTGGGCATGACAGGGGAAGGATACTGTAAAATCTCCATTCCCACCCCACTCCAAGGGAAGATTACTGCAAAATCCCCATTTCCTCCCGATCAGCTGGGACTCGGAAGGCAGAGAATAGATGGGGGTAGGCCCAGTCAGAGATGGTATTTATCAGTTCTCCAAACTACTCAAAATTTCCGCTACCAGTTCTCCAGAACTGGTCAGAATCTGCTGAATACCACCTCTGGGTGCTGGGTACCTGAGTCTCTGCCTACAGAATAATCAAGTTAGAAATTATAAGTCTTCATGAAAATGAGTCCATGAAATTATTTCCATGCACTGGAATGCATGGAATTTTGCAATCATGGAATATGGGCATCACATGGAAATGCATATTATGTCAAATATAGTAATGTCAGACTGATTTAAATTTTCTGAAGGTAAAGAACCAACGGTAGTCAGATATTAATATTTCAGGTCACAAATGTTTGTTTCCAGAACTGAAAATCTGACACCTCATTTGTCTACAGGGCAAACCTGAAATGTTTGTTTTACTAAGAAAAGAGCTACAAGGTGGAAGGAGTGAAATAAATGTTTGAAAATTTCTTTTGTGTTTATAAACTGAGAAATAAATATTTTCCTATTTTGTTTTTTCCACCAAGTGTAATTTGTGCATCATTTAAATAATTTACTATCTCGTTGCTTTACTATAATTAGAAAAATAGTCACATTGAGATGATTCACCTTCCCACTGCTCAAACCATCTGATTTCACAGTAAAGATGTATCAGGATTTTATCAGAATCTTATAATACTACTAGAAGTAAATATTTACATATTTGTGATACTACAGCCTTCACCAAGAATGACAGCCAATCAGAGTTTCAAGTTCCAATCCAGAAAGGATTACTCATTGTGCCCCTTTCTTCTTGGTGACAACACAAAATTCTTCTGCTTTTTTTAAAAAAGCAACTGTTAAAAGCTGGAGGAAGTCACCAATATCTGTATCATTTTTATTTGGCCTCTTTTACCCATTCTTATTTTCCTGCTGTTAGGCAGGTCTTAATATCAGGGACAAAAGTTACAAAAAAAATAAAATAAAAATCAAAGATTCCATTAGTGATTTATAAGACTACTTCATAAAACACAATATTGTACAATATTGACACTTCTACATTGACCCTTGTTGCCTGAATAGAAAAGTTCCCTGTTTGCAATGTAAGTTGTAACTATTACAGGAAGGAGATAGGATAGTGTGATGAAAACCTCCCAGGAATGGAGCCATAATAATACTATCTAAGGGTAGGCAAATATGTACTCTCGGTATGGTTCAGACTTCAGCCCCCATCATTGGCAATGGATTATGGGACGTGCTGCCTAAACAATAATGCCTTTCTTAGCCCAGTAAGAACATACTCTCAGATTTTTTTTCCTTTTCTTCATCCTTCTTCCAATTAAAAGGGTGGCTGAAACCTTGATATCAGTATTTGACTTGCCTTAAGTCAAGCAAGAGAGTGATCCCTAATGATAATAAATAAATAAAAAATAATGGCTACATTATTTTTTTTCCATTTCTGTCTATCCCATTTTAAGGAAGAGGTTAATGAAGGTTGAAAAGGCAGCTAGTTGCTCCCCCAGCTGCTATTGAGACTTTCACCATGGTGACAATGAATGCTGAGCCAACTTTAAGCCTAAATCTTGACTTGTATTCTATTGGCTTTCAAATCTCCTTGCCGACATTTTGTTTTCACTTTTATCGTGCGGCATGTTTCCATTTTAAAAATCAATTGCTATATGACCCAGGGACCTGCTGTGAGAGAAACAATGTCTGAAATCATCTTATGTTGCATGTAAATAAACTGATGTCAGAACTACATCATTTCATCTTAGAGGGAGAGAGTACTCAAGTATTCATATAAAAATAAATAAATAACAGTTTAAAATGTACATAAAGAAAACTGATATATGAGGACAACCAAGGTTAATTTCCTTTTTCTTGGGGGCCCACTTTCCTCCTGAAGTAAATTTCAACAATGTGACCGCCCCTCCCCATTATATGCTAAATTGATGAAATCATAAATATCTTCAATGCTCAACTGAAAGGTAAACTCTTATTTATAGATCTACAATTTCTGAGCATAGTTTGGTTAGAAAGAGTGGTTAATAAATGCAAGGGTTACAGGGCCAATTGAAATAGCTAAATACATCTCTTATAATATGTTTAGCAAATTGCCATGAGACCTTGCAATGTCATTGAATAGTGACTCTTTCTGCACAGCTATATCCAAATTAGATCACATTCTGTCATTTAAAAATATCATCCGCCTCCTGTCTCACATGGTGTTACCCTAACAGTCAGCACTGGAAGGTGTTAAATGTTGCCATATGTCCATTCTTCACACCTTTAAGGGTGTAGGTTCCCCCCCCCAACAAATGTACAAAATCTCAGCAGGGGCAATTCTAGCTAAATAAACTCAGCTTGGCTAGCATTACAAGTCGATCCAATTAAAAACTGTGTTTCATTAGTACAACTGAGAAGATTAGCTATATATAAAAGGAAAATAAGAACAAGAGTGGGATTGACTTTCCAGCAAAAACAAACACAGAGAGCTACTTAGTTTCCAAAAGACCAACTCCAAAATTTCTCAGGAAACATTTTTTGATAAGATTTCTGAGGTATTTTCCCTCTCCCTTTTTTTTTTTTTTTTTTTTGTTGTTGTTCCCTCAGTCCTTATTCCAGAATATGGGACATCTTTTTGGGGGATTAGCCAGTGGTGGGATTCAAGTAATTTAACAACCGGTTCTCTGTCCTAATGATTTCTTCCAACAACCAGTTTGCCAAACTGCTCAGAAAGTTAACAACCGGTTCTCCCAAAGTGGTGCGAACTGGCTGAATCCCACCACTGGGATTAGCTCCTGGATATTTGCCACCATATTTTGCAACCTCTGCCATTTTCTCCCACTGACACACAGCACCTCCAGATCACATTTCACATTCTGATACCTATATTTTCAACAACACCTCACCTCCCTGAAAAAAGCAGACATAAAGAGGGCAGAAAGAATTGAAACTCTTGCCAATTGTGACTAACAAACCCCACAACATGAATAAACAGCATGACATTTAGAACTCTGGGAGCTGAAGTCCACAAGTCTTAAAGTTGCCATGGTTGGAGACCCCTGATTTAGAGGACCAATGAGGGACAGATTAGGGACCCATGTCAAACGTATGACCTGAACATTTTTTTTTCAGGTCATTGATCCATTACAAAGATATGGAGCTCATGCCAATTAGATCTGGGAAACTGTACTGTAATCTCTCTCTCTCTCTCTCTCTCTCTCTCTCTCTCTCCTTTCTATATATGCATATTTTAAACAATAGCTATCATCAAAATGTAATGGCTAAGGTTATGACTAAAGTTTAATCAATTAATTAATTAGTTTTATGTTGGCACAATGGAAATTCCATCAGAGACTCACTGATGTAACCGACACAAGCATGATTGCAGCTCATCACCTGTACACTCCTAAGCTATTTTGAACTAACCTTCAGATCCAATTAGTTTCCAGCTAATAGAACATTCTACGTTCAAAGGATTCCCTAACATCACTCAAAATTCCCAAAGGGCAACCTCAGCTAACTATTTGCAATAGGATTTTGAAAAATGGAAAGAAAGAAAAAAGGAAGGAAGGACTTATAGAGTGCAACAGGAAAGACTACAATTAAAAGAATCATTGAAATGTTCTTGTTGTTTATGCTGTCCACTTGTTTGTCCTGTGGAATGATTTGGATCAATCACATCCCTAGAATAGCAAACTAGTCTCAATTTTAGTTCTCTGGCCTGATAGTTTCCCCATTTCTGTTGAGGTTGTATTATAAACTGACAATAAGGAACATTTCAGGCAGAATTAATCAAACAAAGAAATTTATTAACTGCTTTTGATGATAGTATTGCATTGCTATTTCATAGTGTAATAAGTATGGATGAATATCTGAATTGTGCAGACCAAGAATAGACAAAGGGTTGAGCTTTAGTGAAGACATAATAAAAGCTACCATTCTAACCTATAGAACTGTACTAACAGCTAACATTGGTGTAGTAGTTAGAAGGGCCAAGGAATTCAAATCTACCATCAGCTAGGGAAATTTGTGGTAAATTCTTTAGCCATTCACAGTGTTTCTCACTCAACTTACCTTACAAAATAATCATTGCATTACAGACCTAGGAAAAGACTACCATATATGCCAAATATATAGCAAAGTCAGAGGCATAGTAATGTCAATTTTGACCTAAATGGATTGAAAATAATACAAGTGTTTGTTTTATGAGGAAAGTAGCTCAGTTTAGCCTTAGCCATTTTCAGAAGACCTGGAAATGGGTGGGATGATCATTTATCATTATGGAAGAAATTGAAGCTCCCCATTCAAGTCTTTTATCACCCCATTAGCTATTTTTTGCCTCTTTTTTTCAGCTGCCCACAGGTAAGAACCATTTCTCAGGGCTTACAGCTTGAAAAGCTCTACCTTTTTTCATATTTCCTGAAGCAAAGATACGGCCTCAGAAACACACATGCCCTGAACACATGCACAAATTGATGTAAACCTTTAATATTTCACTGTGTGTATTCATTCTTTTCTTTCCTTGTGCCCAGAGCTAAACATCTTATTACTCTTACAGTGCCATTACAGGCTCATCAGAATTTATAGTATTTATCCTTCAGGTCCTGTTAATAGAATACGCATTTTAAAGAACGGATGCTTTTTGACCTAGAGAATGGTAATGATGAATGCTTTCTGCTACTCTCCATGGTAGTAATGCAATTTTTCGAACAGAGCATTTTTCCACCAAAGGAATGTGGACATTTAAAAAAAAAAGGCGTCACATCTATTTCTCTAAAGCCTTACCCATCATAAATCCCACATGCACTTAAAAATGGAAATAATTCAATTTTATGCCCCCTCCCTCTCTCCCGTCCATTAGCCATGTATCAGACAGCTTGCACTTAAGGCAAAGAAAGCAACATGATTTGCCTTGGCAATATATTTTGCATGGCTTCAGTAGCTTGACTGGCATTTTCAGCAGCCAAAAGAAGCTTCTGACACACATACAGAAGTCTCTTCCAAAAACTTCCAATCACTGGAAGCTCTTTTCCAGCTCTTGAAGCTGGAGCTGAAACAGCCAAAACAAGCAATGCAGAACGTCACTTGGCTTTCACTTGACTTGTAAAATTGAGATAGGCTCTGCTGCTTCAAGAAACAGCTTCAAGGGGTGCTCCTCTTGAGCATTTGTTGGCACAAAGGACTACCCAAATATGTGGTGTGCCACAGTATGCTTTTTATTAATTAAGGGATTTCCTTTTTTTTTTTTTTGCATTCTTGCATAGTGTTATATATAAAGGATATTAATTATACTGAATTCAATCATGTGCTAAGAAAGCTATCAAATGGACTGGCTTCTTGATCTTCAATCACAGGAAAATGTTTCATTGAAGCTTAATAAAATCTCCAGACAACAACATTTAGCTCCTTTAATGCTCGGCAGCAATCAAGGGAGGAACTAATCTCTTCTAAAAGTTGTGACTTATTAGTCAAACTGAAATATTTAGCTTTGGTTTGAGTTGAATGCAGTGTGCGGTGTGAGATAAATGCCTAGGTAGAAGAAACACGAAGAGCTTAGAGGTGAGCTAATGTCATTTCCTTTTAATCTAGAGATGGAGGACTCTAGAATCAAATTCTTACTCAACCAGAACAGCAATTAGCCTGACCTATCTTATAGGGTTTCAGTGAAACTAAGTGGAAAAAGAGAGATTCATGAGTCCTGCCATCAAAGAAAAATAAGATAAAATGTACAAGAATAAAATGCAAATAATATGCAAATATCTATCTACCTCTTTTATCTCTATCTCTGTATCTATCTGTATCTCTATCATATGTCCACCTCTATGTCCGTCTCTGTGTCTCTGTCTGTCTGTCTGTCTGTCTCTCTGTGTGTGTCATCTTTCTCTAATATTATTTGCAATCAGTCTAAAACACCAGTCCATTCTCCATATTGAGAGCAGTTCTAGAAAACCGATTGCTTCAAAAGTACTTTTTCCTACCAATATAGATAGCATACATGGAGAAGTCCAAGAATAGTTTAATGTAATTTGCTAAGTAGCTCCCCAAAATAGGAAACAAGCAAATGAACCAAAAGTTATATTTTGTGCCCCATGGGCAACCTCCAGTTTTCTATGCAGCCTTTCTAAGCATGTGATGATACTGTGATGATACTGAAAAACACTTCTGAGCTATATGTTGGTGTTTCTTTCAGTTCCACCTAAATTATACTCACCTTCCTCAGGATTGCCCAGAGATTCTGCATAATTGAAAGATAGATTTACAGTGGGAGCCATGAACTAATAATAGCCTCTCTCTATCAATGACTCAATTCACCTGAATCAGACAAGCTATAATGGAAATAGCAGCAAGAATATATTTGCCCAAGTAGATTGTTAGTTGGCACCAAGGAACATGTGCAGAAAGGCTCAGTGGCTAAGACACTGAACTTGTGGATCAGAAAGGTTGGCAGTTTGGCGGTTCGAATCCTTAGTACAGCTCTCCTACGTGAGCAGGGGGTTGGGCTAGATGACCTCCAAGGTCCCTTCCAGCTTTGTTATTGTTATTACTGTACTGATATCCCTTGAAATAAAAATAAATATATTTAGTTTCCATCTATGCTTACTTCCAAATATGTTTAAGAACATGTACTCAGGCCCAAAAGACCATGTGTGAAAGAGTCCATGTGTGTGCATTTAGGCACAGATGCACACACAGCTGTACCACACAGAGTACAGCAGTGCCTACATTGGAAAATAAATCCAGCAGTGCCTACATTGGAAAAGTTCCATTGTGCTATTTTTTTCTTCCTCTTTTTTTATTTATTTTATTTTATATCAAATTTATATACCGCCCTTCTCCCTGAGGACTCAGGGTGGTGTACAGCCAAAGTAAAAACATAAACTACAAACATTAAAATACAATTAAAAAGATATATATATATATATATATATATATATATATATATTTGGCCCCATAATTAAAAGCAATGACAAAACAATTAAAAACATTTTTAAAAAGTGTTAGGCAAGCCTGGCTTGCTGAAAAAAGAAAGTTTTAAGGGCATGGCGGAAGGCACCGAGGTCTTGGATTCTCCTTATCTCTGGGGGCAGCTGGTTCCAGAGGGTAGGTGCCCCCACAGAGAAGGCCCTCCCTCTGGGGGTCACCAGCCTACATTGTTTGGCTGATGGCACCCCGAGGAGGCCCTCTCTGTGGGAGCGCACAGGTCGATGGGAGGCTGTCGGTAGCAGCAGGCAGTCTCGAAGATATCTAGGTCCTATGCCATGGAGCACTTTAAAGGTGATAACCAACACCTTGAAGTGCATCTGGAAGACCACTGGGAGCCAGTGCAGCTCACGCAGGAGAAGTATTGTATGGGAGTGCCATGCAGCTCCCGTAACTACCCGCGTGGCCGCATTCTGGACCACTTGGAGCCTCCAGGTGCCCTTCAAGGAGAGCCCCATGTACAGAGCATTACAGTAGTCCAGGCGAGAGGTGATGAGGGTGTGAGTGACTGTGCACAGGGAATCCTGATAAAGAAAGGGCCGCAACTGGCGGATCAGGTGAACCTGACAAAAAGTCCCCCTGGCTACAGCTGTCAGATGTTCTTCTTCCTCTTCCTCTTCTTTTTCTTCTTCCTAGATGTTCATATTTCTAGGTATCATAAAATTTTCTTTTAAAGGAAGGCAAAAACTCTCTGAGATACATCTATGGAAAAACTCAAGAGAATTTAGAGATATTCCACTTTTTAGTGTAAATTTCCTTAGGCTTTTGTCTTTTAAAATAGTACAGCTGAAATCTAAGTTTTTAATTTCTTTGGAAACAGCACCCTCTTCCCTTGGAAAATGAACACTGCAGAAGAGGATATTTCAGAGACTTTGAAAGAGAGTCCGAACTATACCCTGAAGAATTTGAAGTTTTTCCCTGTGAAGAGGATTTATGAAGCTTTCCAGAAAGACATCTCGCCACTCAAATTGTAAAATCAAGCACCAAATTCACCTTCAGTTTATGAAAAGCTCAGGGGCCCTGCTGTTTCATGATGAACCAAGAAACGGAAACACAATATTCAGAGTATCTTTTACAAGTTGCAGAGGTGCTTAGCAATCAATGAGTTGGAGAAAGATCATGGAGGAAAGCTGTTTCAGAACGATTGGCTTTAAGCAGCAGTAGACAACAATTCACATTTGTGCAATTTACTCTCCAGGTTTCAATCAACCAGCAGGGATTATTGTTTTTAAATGAACAACAACAACAAAAAAAAGCAGATTGCCCTTTAAAATATTTTCATCAATAATCTTCCTAATCTGCAAAATCATCACAGCATTCTCATAAACACCTGCTATTCTCTGCTCTACAGAGAATTATTAAAACTGCCCAGAATATCCTCGGTTTCCAGCTACCAGCCCTGAACGACATCTTCACATCTCGGTGTTTGAGGACGTTGCACAACTTTCTCAGAGATTCTTCCCATCCTGCTTACAATCTTTTTGGACTGTTCCCTTCTGGCAGAAGATATAGAACTATTAAAACTCAGATCACACATTTTCTGAATAGTTTTTATCCCAGTGCTATAATTGCAGTCAATAATGAACTAAAGGACCACCATCAGTGAGCTGTTGGACAGCATTACTTGGTCTGTTGTGTGGATGTTTGGGTGGTTCAGGGGCAGGGAATTTATGATGGGTGGGTGGGGAGTGTTTGGGGATTGTTATGTGTGTTGGGTCTGGTTTTTGGGTCTTATGTGAATTTCGTTGTATGGGTATACTGTGTATATACATACAATGACAATAAAGTATATTTATTTATTTGTACAATGTTATGATGGAACCTTGTCTCCAGGAAAGCTGCAGAATTTCTGATTCCTGTTACTGATAAATAATTATCCCAGCTTGTCTTTCTGAGCCTTCTCTTTTCTGCAGAAGGTAACTTTGGCAAGGAGACAGATGCAACCGAACTGCAATACAGATGGTGGACAAATTCATGAAAGGCATTTATCTGTACTGCTGTGCTGAGTAAAGGTAACTAACTAGACAGAAAACAGAGTTGATTCTCTTCATTCCCCTTCAGTTCACTAATATGCCATGAAGGACAGTGTAAGGGCTTCTGGGCCATTAAAAAAGAGAGGAGGATAACTTATAGATGCCTTCATCTCAAGGTTGATAAAGGTACACAGAACAAAAGGCTTCAAGTGCAGGTGCTGTATGGCCTGATTCATCAAACATGGCAGATGGTAAAGTTCATATTGTTCTCTTTAAGAGGCTATAAGAAAATCATTTGTCTTGCTTTCAGTATACCTTGCTCAAAAACCATCCTTAATGGTACTGTTGGGAAATTACAGTTGCATCCAGAATAAGTGTTTTACATAAAATATTAAGTGTCATCTACTTCTGCACAATCAAAGCTTCACCTCTTTTATGTGTGTGTTGCATCTGACCTATCTAAAATTGGGGTGGGGCTTTATTTGCATATTCATAAAAGTCATCTTGACATTCCCTCCTCCTTTGCCTCTTAATTCTTCCTACCTCATGCATGCAAATGGAAGAAAGATTGCTCAGTTGGTTGGGAAGGAGGGTGGCAAACCAACATGGCCTTCCTTCCACTTTTATACAGTTGCTTACAAAACATAAAATTTGGAGGAACTGGATTTATAGGAAGTTAGCACCCACCCCCTCCTAGAAGAATGAAATATTTTAGGAAATATTAAAAAGGCAGAATATTATATTTCCCTGGATGAGAAAAGGAGAAACATGTTTTAAAAACAAACACCCCCCCCTTCAGCTCCAGGGTGATGGGATTAAGACATGGCCCTCAGGAAATGATAGAATTAGCCCTCTGCCCGTCTAGCAACAGAACTCACCACATGGCACCTGAGGAGATTACATCACCCAGCAAGATTCAACTAAGTTTGGGATTCAAGACACTACAAAGTTACCCCTGCGTGGCCCCATGGGAGTCTGACAACCAATCAGAATATAGGAACAGGAAGATCCAAGGTGGGGCCCAAGAGCGGGTATAAATATATCTCTCTCTCCCTCTCCCTCCCTCCCTCCCTCTCCCCCCCTCTCTCCCATGTCTTTTTTTTTGCCCAGGACCCAAAAAAACCCATGTGGTCCTGTCCACCATTAAACCATCTTTCCAAGCAGTTTCCATGTTTCCAGTGTTTTTCTTCCCACTTGGAACTGAACCCAGATGGACATTTCTTCCAACAGATTATGACATTGCGTGTGCATAGCAGGAGATGCTGTTTTCATTTGAGATTTTCAAGAATGATCCCAACATATGAGCACAGATGGGAAATTCTATTTTCAGTAGTTGATTGAAGGAAGTGGACAAAAACTGAAGTTTTTCCTCAGAACCTCCTCTCTCAACAGTGCATATTCAGAGCAGACCACAGATCTATAACATGCTAAGCAATGCAGCTACTTCACTCTTGGTAATGAGTTGGCTGAGTTGCAAATGGAAAACTTTGAGGGATGATTTGCTCATCTCAGAAAACTACTTCCTCAAAAATCTGCACAGCCTATTATTTTTATTTTTTAAAAAAGTATAAGAGCCAGAAATGGGAAGAGCTTTCAATGGTATTCAATAGGAACTCAAGTGTTTTTTTATAAACAAGGTAGGGAAGAATGGCTACCAATCTCAAATGTGAAAATTATTGCATGTGTTAAACCCTTAGGTATTTATTATATTTTGGAGTATTGCTAGAAAATGGTCCTGTCATGGAAAGACAGGAAAATGTGTCCTTATCTAATGGACACATGTTTGCAACCCAAATACACTACCTCTAATTAGACCTACACAAAAATATTTTCTTTTTGTCCCGACAAATTTCTGTGCACAAGAACACATAGCAAATATAGAAAACAATTCAGCCTGTGTTCCCCTGCCAATAATTCAAATTGGAACAATCTTGAAGAATCCTCCATGTTAAAAGCTGTCTGCCTAGGATAAGTCTATTTTCTAACTTAGTATTTCTGGATGAAAGCTAAATGGAGCATGAACTAGAATTATATGTGTTTTGGAGAAAATAGTTAGAAATAAATTGTCTTCTCTTGTTCTCCCTAAAACCTAGATCCAATCGAAGAAGCAAAAGGATGAAGAACCAGGATGGACAAAAGAAAGTATTTTCAATGTGTCATTCTTTGTCACCAGGTATTAATTAATTAGGGCATCTTTCGGAAACTTTAGATATGGTTCATCTACTTGAATGGCTTTAAGAGAAGATTGCATGGATTTAAAGTTGATAAATCTGTTTTAACAACTACTTATCTGAATGGGTCTATATTATTTCAGCAATGGAAATATTATGAGTGAAAAGTCTTAGTATTTGCCTCATGTCCTACTAAAGTGGAAGGAATGTAGTTAAGATTGATGGGGTGGACCTACCAATATGGCACATGCTATCCAGGGATCACTGAGGTGGCTGGCTGCCTCTGAAAGGAATTTTTTTGGGCGGTGTTATCTTTTACCCGTGGGACACCTGAATGCCGGTAGGCAATTGGGGAGGCTCCTTTCTTGTCCCTACATGGTTGATTTGCTCAAGGAAATTGAGCTGCCGACCTCAGTGGTGCACAGGCCCAGTGTCTTACCACTTGAGCCACCATGGTGCCACATATATGGTATCCCACAGTCACATCGGTACCACAATGAAGATGCAAGGTAGAGAGCAATGTTCAAGTATCACCAAAGGATAACACAGGTCCTGAAGAATCAGCTCAGTGGGAAGAATATCCACACCATTATCATGTTCCAGTCATTAGATATCTTGCTAGTATAGTGAACTGGCCAAAGCAGAACATGGAAAATTCTGCTAATCTGAAAACCCAGAAGTTTGTCACAATATATATAGGTTTCCATCGCACATCCAACATCCAAAAACTGTGTAGTAGTTGGGAAGAGGGAAAATAGGAACTAATGAGTATCAAAGGCACTGCCCTGGATGAAATTCAGTTTATCCAGTAGTACATCAGTAAAATGGCATCCTAAGATGAACTACTAAGAGAATGCCTGAGAATGACTCCCATGCAGAGGAAGGAAGACTCCCATGGGAGGAAGATCAAGCAGAAGTAGAAGATCAAGAGGAAATGAAATTGCAATGCAAGACACTGCATTGGAATGTACTATTGAGAGATAGCTGAGGTGACATACGGTGGAATATCCTACCAATGGTTGGAAAGGATTAGACTAAAAGACAGCACTGAGGCACTGATCATTGCAGCAAAAGATCAGGCACTAAGCACCAGATCGATAGAAGCAGAGGTCTACCAGACTAGGCAGGTTCTAAAGTGAAGACTATGCAGAGAGGCCTCAGAGACAGTCCAACATAAAGTAACATGGTGCAGATTCAGGCAGGAACAGCATATACTGAAAGGCACAATGAAGCAGCTGGCATTGTATATAGGAATATTTGGATAATGTATGATCAGGGGTGTCAAACGCAAGGCCCAGGGGCCAGATCCAGCCTGCAGGGAGCTTAGATCTGGCCTGCAAGGCTGCCCTGGAAACAGCGAAGGATTGGCCCATGGTGCCTCTGCCAGCAAAAACAGAGCTTGGGAGGGCTGCGAGTGGCCCTCCGGAGCTCCGTTTTCACTAGCAGAAGGTTGCAGGAGGCCATCACAGCCGAAAACGGAGCCTGGGAGCCCATTTTCACTTGACAGAGCAGTCAAGCTACCATGGGCATGAGTGACTTTGAGCTGGCCATGCTCACCCTTGCCTCCCAAGGTCAAATACAACTCTGATACAGCCCTCAATGAAATCGAGTTTGACACCCCTGGTCTAGATGCTCCCAAATCCAGATGGAAGATTCAACAGAAGTTCATTGAAAATAAGAGCGCTAAGATCCTGTAAGACTTCCATATCCAGACAGACAGATACTAGCCAATCAATAAAAAATTATGAATAGACTAGGACTACAAGACAGTGGTAATGTTAGATATAGTGGTGCCAAGTGATAGCAACATCAAAATTGGAGATCCTTGATCCTTGAATTTCCAAGAAATTCACTGAGTGACTTTAGACTTAGCTCCTAACCCTACTCAGTTACTATGAATATAACAATGGAGAGGCAAAAATACAATGTACATTATGAAAGAAGCTGCAATATTCTGCAAGTATAATGCTTACAGATATACATACAGATATACATAACAATAATGAAGTCGCCGTAACTGAGTAGGTGGCTATATAAATTTTCCAAAATAAATAAATAAATGAAGTCATGTTAGCTTTGAGAAATAACTAATCACACATTTGGTCTTCAAAAAATTGTCCTTCCTGTTATTTTCTTATGCTTAGCCAATCAATATATCCACAAAACATATTGTTATCTCAAACAGATTTTATGTCTGCTTATAAAGGAAGCTGTTGACAAAACAAAAGGTCATTTTTAAAGTTAAATGGTAATGCACCGTCTCTTTTTTCTCTTCCATTCCTAGGCATGTTAGGTTGTCAGGTCTATTGTCAGAAATATGTGGCAATATTAGTTATTTGTAAATGGAATACATTTATGGATTCATTTGTCACTGAGTGGGATGAACATCCAGTGGCAGGCTGTAAGGTTAACCATTATTAGTTAGAACTCTGATTTAAGCATCCAGGAAGGGACATCACTCCTGTCAGTAATGTAACATTCTGCCTTACCAGGTAATCAGTGTACGGGAGAAATATCACATCAGCACACTTATCATTTTCATATTGTGCTACAATCATTGCTGTAAATAAGGGACATGAATACTTAGAAGCCTGTCTCCTAAAGGCATTGTTAATGGATTGCTGAGCCATTTGGAAATAATGAAAGCTCCAAATCTTTCATGCTTCTACCTTTGTATACAATGAGGATAGCAAAGCAAGCAGGTCTTATTTATCAAGCTCCTTTGGTATGGGGCATCCTGCTCTTCCCCTCACTTGGGTTACATTATGTAAATTCCATTTGCTGGTTGGAGGATGAATAAGACTTTTAACCTATTAATAAAAGAAATATATCACTTAAGATAAAATCTCCATCCCTGGTTTGCAGCAGTGGATAGGGTAGAATGAAGAAGTTAGTTCAAATCGGGGTGAAATCCAGCAGGTTCTGACAGGTTCTGGAAAACCGGTAGCGGAAATTTTGAGTAGCTCAGAGAACCAGCAAATACCACTTCTGGCTGGCCCCAGAGTGGGGTAGGAATGGAGATTTTGCAATATCCTTCCCCCAGGAAGGGAGGGAATGGAGATTTTGCAGTATCCTTCCCTTGGAGTGGGGTGAGAATGGAGATTTTGCAATATCCTTCCCCTGCCACGTCCACCAAGCCACGCCCACAGAACCAGCAGGGAAAAATTTTGGATTTCACCCCTGGTTCAAATGCATTATATTATGTGGTACATTATTCAGCTACCGTCAATAGGTCTGACTTGGCTATCACATTCAAAATCAAAGGGAGAAATCCCATAGGTAAATATACACCCCAAATCAGGCAATGAATTTCTATGCATTCTACAACACATTTCCATTGATTCATGGAAATTTACCATCCTTTGATGTCTAGAAAAAAGTGCCCTACCCTGTAGAACAGGACTGTATTATGTCATAATATTAATAATGCAAGATTATAGAGAGATTTGACAAAATCTCATCGGTGTGATGCAGATGGCTTCTGGAGATGCTTTGCATGATAGATTAGGGATATCCTCAAAAAAATTAGTTCCTGAGGGACTAGAAAAAAACCCCAAAATGTCTCTTATTCCAAGTATAAAATGGGTAGGAAGATTCCCCACCCCCAGCTCCGGCACTGCCAATTGTATAGACTGTTTCATAGATAGAAGTGATTGCAAGCAGGCAGACCTTGTTTCAGACCTTGCCCCAGACTGATCTCCTAGGAAAGCAACCCTCTCGACTCCATTTGATTGAAGTGAAAAGGCACTTTTACTAAGAGATGCTAATTACAGTAGAGTCAGGTGGAATCTGAAGTTCCCATGCATCAATACAAAACTAACCCCTTGGTTGGCCCAAACCTCCCCCCATGGTCCATCCGTATGCAACCAATCCGGCACCGCCAAGATGTTTTGGGAAGCACTGAAGCGTTTAGGCTGGTGAAATTCCATTCTCACGGTATGTGTTCTTGAAGATGCTGACACAGACTGGATTCCAAAATGCTCTGTTCTTCCTCAAATGTCAATTCCCGCCTCCCAATTTCTCATCATAAAGGTATACAGCTTGATTGTCCATTTGTTCCTCTCTCCCTTCCCCAGTTGATGGCAGAATACCAGCAAGGTGCCAAGCCGAAGGTGGATTTGACAAGGTGGATCTGACACCTTGTTAAATATAATTTATTTTTCAGTCAGCCATCTTCTGGGAACTTCCATCTTCAAAGCTTACACTATGGTACAAAAAGCTTCTCATACAAAAGCTAAATGTATAAGATACAATGGAAATAACTACGTGCCTGCAGCAATCATACTTTTTAAAGTTGAAGTATCAGGTTTTCTGCTGTCTGGTATACTCTTCTGTGTGTATAAGGATATTCTCGTGCTAGAAGCAGCTACTTAAAATTAATGAATCTTTGCTCTGAGTTCCTTGCTGTTGTAAATGAACATCAGAGGCTAGAACTTAGATGTGTCTCTACAGAGATATATGAAGCTCTGCCAGTTAAATTACTGGCTCGAACAAATCTAACCAGGACAAGAGTCTAGCCCAGTGGTGGGCTTCAAATTTTTTTACTAAAAGTTCTGTGGACGTGGCTTGGTGGGTATGGCAGGGGAAGGATACTGTAATATCTCCATTCCCACCCCACTCCAGGGGAAGGTTACTGTAAAATTTCCATTCCCTCCCCGCTCCGTGGGTAGGTTACTGCAAAATCCCCAATTCCTCCCAATCAGCTGAGACTCGGGAGGCAGAGAATAGATAGGGGCGGGGCCAGTCAGAGGTGGTATTTACCGGTTCTCTGAACTACTCAAAATTTCTGCTACCGGTTCTCCAGAACTGGTCAGAACCTGCTGAAACCCACCTCTGATGAAGATGTTAAAGAAAGCAAACTTGATGTCAGGAAAAACAGTGAAACTGCCAAGAAGAGAAGAAAACCCAAAGACAAGAAAAACAAAGGTCTCTGGAAGTTCACCAAGGATTTTTGAGATCTGTTAAAAGAAACAAGAAGCAATATTACAATCCCACTTGTGGAGAACAACCATGGTCAACAGATTGGGAAAAAAACCAGTCTACATAGTAATACCAAAGAAAAAGTCTTAACAGTATGCAAATTGTTATATAAGAGTCTTTAATATTATGTTAGCAAAATAAAGCTTAGGCTCATCCAATATAGATTAGATCTATACATAGAAATAGAGATGCCAGATGTTCAAGCTAGTTTTAGAAAAGGCCAGGAACATGAGACATTATTGCTGATACATGCTGGGTAATTGAGAAAGTCAAAGAATACCAAAAGAAGTCTCTATGTGTATAGAAGTCTCTATGTGTATAGAAAGGGCTTTAGCTGTACCAATTGTGCTTAGAAAAATAGGAATCACAAAACATATTGTCATTGTGTGAAACTTATATTCAAGTCAAAAAGTCTCAGTACAGATCAAACATGATGAAACAAACTGGCTGCAGGTTGATAAAGGAGAGAGACAAGGATGTCTACTCTTCCCTTGTTTATTCAACCTATATTTGGAATATGTATTGACGGAGGGTGAACTGGAAGAAAATGAAAATAGTTTTAAAATTGAAAGATGAAACATTAACAACTTGCCCTGTGCTGATGTCACCACTTTGGTAGCTGAAATGCAAAGACTCTGTAAACTCTAGTAATAAAAATCAAAGATCACAGGAGGAAAATGAGACTGAAATTAAACATGAAGGAGACAAATTAATGACCACAGGTACAACAATTAGCCTTACAACTGACAATGAAGATATTGAAGTTCAATCAGAATAGAGCTGGAAGGGAACTTGGAGGTTTTCTAGTCCAACCCCCTGCTCAAGCGGGAGATACCAATTCAAACAAGTGACTGTCCAGTCTCTTCTTAAAAACCTCTAGTGATGGAGCACTCACAACTTCTGACAGCAAGCTGTTCCTCAGGTTAATTGTTCTCACTGTTAGGAAGTTGCTCCTTAGTTCCAAGTTGCTTCTTTCCTTGATTAGTTTCCATCCATTGTTTCTTATTCCTGCCCTTTGGTGCTTTGAAAAATAAATTGACCCCCACCTCTTTGTGGCAACCTCTCAAATACTCAAATGCATGCTATCTTCCCAGGCCTTCTTTTCTCTAGACTAGCCAAACCCAAATCCTGCAACTGTTTTTCATATGTTTTAATCTCCAGGCCTTTAATCATCTTAGTTGCTCCTCTTTGCACTTTTTCCATAGTCTCAGCATCTTTTTTGTAATGTGGTGACCAAAACTGGATGCAGGTGTGGCCTTACCAAGTATTCCAGGTGTGGCCTTATTATCTGTCTTTTAAGATCAATTATCAATAGTAAAGAAACCAGCAGTCCAAAAAAAAAAAAAAATCACTGCAAACCAGCATTTGGTAGACTAGCAATGAAAGCCTTAGACTAGATATCCAGATGCCTAGATGTATTTGCATCTGCAAAGACAATCAATTATTTTTCTTGGAAGTGGGTCTTTGAAGAAGAATAAAAAGAATATTGACACTTTTGGATGTTGATGTTGGAGAAGACTCTTAAGAAGATCTCAGTCAAGCAAACAAACAGATCATTGAACAAATCAACCCAGAGTTCTCACTTGAAACGCAGATAACTAGGTTTAAATAGTTTGGATACATTATGTGAAGCTCTCTAAAGAAGTCTATAATGCTATAAAGCAGAGGGAATAAAGCCAGAGCTTTTTACTTTTTTTCCTACGCTTTTCCTAAATGCAATGATGTACTACTTCATTTATCTGCACCTAGTCTGTATACATAAATTCAGTTTAACTCCATGTGGCTGTCTGTATTTATACAGTGGTTTCTGCTTTTGATAACAGAAAAGTTGTGACACTGCAGCAGCAGAGTATTACTAGTTAGGAAGTTGTGGTAGCCTATACAGTCTGAATTGGATAACTTGCAAACCATTGCCAAAGTGTCTCAGACAGTCCAGAAAGGATTTTCTTCAGCCAGTTTTGAATTAAAATGGCATGAGCACAGAACACAAACATCTTAAACAATAACTCAGCGATGTCCTCGGATTAAGCTGGAATAGGGCACTTAAGAGAAAATAATGATGGGAGTGATTTCCTATTCTCTCCTTCTCAGTAAAATCAGCAAGTGAGTAGATCATCTGTTGTTATGATCTGCAGCAGACAACCATTAGAAACACATCCAGATATTTCAAAGGCTTAATTTTAACAAGCAGTATGTTGACTCTGCGGTGGAATGCATACAATTCTGTTAATAAACAAGAGGAGCAAACTACACTGTTCGTTCTGTAAGCTAGTTGCCAAAATCACTACCAGCTAGCAAATGATTTGTTACTAGTGAGTAAGGACAATTATCGACTCAATATGCCACAAGCTAAACATAAATGAGAATATGCATTAAGCCCAATATTGATTTTCTTTTCCAGTTTAAGAGTTTGTTAGAGCATTCTTCCCAGGGAATATTGTCAATGAGGTGAAAATGGGAGTGTCTCATGGGTAAAGTTTCCTCTACATCTTTCCTGAATGTGTAATACCTAATTGAGACTCTCTTAATCCTATAAAGTCCTGGATCAACCATTCATTTGACTTATTCCACCATCTATACTTTCTTCCAGACCAGTAAGTGAAATTATGGGAGGGACCCGAAAAGTGAGTTAAGATTAGTGATTATTTAATGTGTTTGTTTGATTGTATTGCTCTTTTAACTGGCAAGTGTTACTGCCTTGAACGAAAAGTATTTTTTCTGTCTTAAAAACAATTATTTTAGAGATTTGTATGGGAACGATAGGAATGTATCAAAGAGTAGAATTGAAATGAATGCCATCAATGATTATGTCCAATAAAACGAATGAAACAGATTAAAAACGGAGTACTTGTATTTGATACTTTCTAGGAATTCAAATCACAGGTGAATTAGATGTATCAAAAATGAATTTCCATATCTAGCCAATTATGGATGTTATTGTCAGAACTGTCATCATGTGCCTCAGCTGTCCTTTGCTAGACTGTGGAGCGGGGGTGGAGTTGCTGGGAGGGGAAAACAGAAACTACTCATTGTGCCTTCCCAAGGCATTGCCTCACTGTCCCAAAGCCTGGAAGTGGAATGTAATGGCTCACCATCTAGCCTGCCGATGCAGGGATTGTTGCCGAAATAATCCTTTGACTGTAACTGGACAATAGGAAGATAACAGGAGGAAGAATGAGAAAGGGAAAGTTAACTAGGAAAGCTTCACATGCAAATTTTTAGTTCTGGCTTTCCTGTATTGTAACCATCTGGCTTTTAGTAAAAGTATACCTTTCACACAAATGGAATCAAGGATTTTTCTTTCCTAGGAGCCCAAGTTGGGACAGATTTGACAGTTACAGTATTTATCATTAAAAAAATTAACAAAGAACATATTCTCTATTCATATAAGAGAACAACATAATTCTGAGTGTCCTTCCTTTGGATTAGGAAGGAGACAAACTCCCTGCAGCTACCCTTGCAGTAATGGAACTAGACTGGTCTTCTCCAGCCTTGCCAGATGTTCCTCCTGGGAGGCAGATATTGTAACTTTCCAATATGCCCCCTTTGCCCCCTTGTTTAGAAGATGCTTCTTACAGATTTGACCATGTGTACCGTCAACTTTATTCCAGCTGTTCTCTTATTTTCCACTTTAGCTCAGGCAAAAAGTTGGCAGAGACAGTAAGAACAAACATATGGATGATAGAGAGCACCACAGTTCCCATATGTACAGGAAGCAGATAAATGCATAGTTCCACAACTTAGGTTGAAGCAAATCAGTTGTGTTGACAGTATTAATATTTTTTTTATTTGATTTATATGCCGCCCTTCTCCGGAGACTCAGGGCGGCTTACAATGCGTTAAGCAATAGCCTTCATTCTTTTGTATATTTTATACAAAGTCAGCTTATTGCCCCCACAATCAAGGTCCTCATTTTAACTACCTTAGAAAGGATGGAAGGCTGCATCAACCTTGAGCCTGGTGAGATTTGAACTTGCAGTAATTGCAGGCAGCTGATGTTAATAACAGTGATTTAGTCTGCTGCGCCACCAGGGCTCTTAACAATATTAACAAACTTAATTTCCCCTTTGGAAGCCTTCCCTCTCCCTTTTTGTTTCATTTTCTGTTGTTTTGCAGAGAAGAAAATGTCACCTATAATTAGAAGGATCTGCCAGTTTGAGAGGTTAGAGTCCAGGCACAAATCCAATCTTATTTTTACAAATATTTTATTCTGGAACAGATTGCATTGGTAGATTTAAAAAAAAAAAACCAGATAGATGAAAGTTTTCCTAAAATATGGCAGGAATGACTATTCTACTGAATATGTTGTGGAATACAGTTGACAATAAGGTAAGCTCTAAGACCTCATACAAAGAAGCAGAAATGTTATTGCTGATACCCTGGACAATCATTTGGGATTTGCAGGAATCAGGAATTTGCATGAATTCCTGAATCAGGATACTTCATTTATTTGATTGATTTCTATAGCTGCCCATCTCTGCAAATGACTCTCTTTTTACTTTGTTTAGCTTCTGTGTCAGCCTTATTTGCTTTAAATCCTACCCAGTCTTGCCCATTTGCTTCCACTATCTCAGTCTTGAATCCTGCAGATATAAAAGTTGATCACACATACCATACTCCCTGATACAAATTTCCTATCCCTATCACAATTCCTTATGATCTGACACACCAAAGGAACTATCTTGGGAGGCTCTCCATTGATCTTGGTGATATAAAAGAAAAGTGGCTATGGGGACTGAACAGAAAACAATTAATGTAAAATGTCATCTTTGACACAGCAGCCACAAACATCTGAAAGAACAGAGAGCTGATCTGAAACAACATAGAAATCAGATAGATCATCATGGGAAGTAGAGTTGTAGGAGGCCTTCAAGTTGCTGTTGGTCATTATAATAGAGTAATATGAGTGATGTTATGTATTGTCACCCAACATTTTCATAATTGTTTTTCTAAAGCCACTGTTTCTTTATGTTCAGGTGCCATTGTTTAAAAAGTCTCAATTTGAGGCAATTTACAGATGAATTTCCACCTAATTAAAATTGGGAATTTGCAGACATTCTAGAAATTCATCCTTGTTTATTTGCTATTGCTACACTAATGATACGATACTGTCCAAAACTTCTAAATATAGCTCTAAGTGTTTGCAAGACTGAAACGCTGACATTTTGGGGATTTGAATGTGCAATAATAATAAAACAGAAATAGATGCAGTTAGAGTAAGGTCACTTCAGGTAAATTTATAAAACATTTCTGTTCTTTCTTCTTGTGTCAGCCCAAATGCATAGAAAATTAAAGAGCAATTTACCGTAAAGGTGCTTTGCTGAAATAGACTGGTGGTGAGAGGAAAAAAAACTTAAACATACATATTCACATACTCGTGCAAGTTTTCTTCTTCACACCTTTTCTCCTTATCTCTAACTGCAGAGCTGACCATAAGACGGTATCTGAGCAAAGGTTTTGTCCTCTATTTATTTTTTGTGCTTTCGAAAGTTCTCCCCTCTTTGCCTCTCAGAGTATAAAGTTTAACTCTTATCATATAATTAAAGACTGCATTCCTCCAGAGAAATTTTCAACTAATATCACAAAAGGGCAGGAACCATACAAATTTACAAATTTAAAATCAGATTTAGAGATCCTTCTGTACATTACTGTACTGCTTAAAATTGTTGGGATGTGAGCAATGCTTTGTTGGCTTGTAATGCAGTTTCTAAACTATAGATCCATATTATTATCTAGAACTGCATAGACATGATTGGGATAAAATTAGCTACTCTTGAGAAATTCTGGTCCAGATGTATCATAACTGATCAGTCCCTACTATTAGCAGAGAATGCTATATGTGCCACAAGAAGGAGAAGAAGAAGACTGGTAACTAGCTTGCACTTTCCCTAATGTACAGTATGACTGTATGTAGATTGTGATACAATGCAGAGAATAGGCTAATGATTTCCATACAATTGTTCACTTCATTTTCCTGTCAAATGCAGCTGCCTGCTTCTCTTAGGTATATGTGTTTATATGAGTACACATTGGAAACATCATTAATGTCTTAGGCAGTCAATCCATCTTGTAGCTGGGACATTAATATTGCACTTATGCAAAACAATTTTTCATGTTAGGCAATTTCCCATATATCCTGGAACAAGAAAAAGGGTTGCATTATATTTGGTTTAGATTAGATATCAAATTTAAATTATACATACACTGCAAGGGCACTTAAGCTCACAAAGTTACTGAATTTCTGAACACTTTATAGCCATGAATAAGCTGCTGGAAAATGGGTAAGCTGAACAGCTACATCTTAAAAATATTTGAAAGGTGTAACTTAAAAGCTGGAATCCTGTATGTTTCCTGGTAGTCGGTTTCAGTGAATCTTTTTTCAAGATAGATGTCAATAGGATTTCATTGTTGTTCATGTCTTAACAAAAAAAAAAATGTGTATGCTCTGCGCTGTATACATTGTGTGCATTTTTTCAGGGTAGGATTATGAGACAGCAATATAGATCTTCAAATGGATTATTAATTTATTAGGTGCTTTACTATAGATATACAGTATACCCATGAATTAGGATGCAAATGGAATTAAGTTATGTGTAGGCATAAAATAGATCTTGCTTAGAGAACATATTCATGGCTTGAACTAACATAGCATCAATGCATTTTTGTATTCTCCTTTTATATTCTTATTTTTTTCTTCACCATTTTTGGACATAGAATGAATCTTTTCAATACATTGTCCCCTCAGCTCCATAATTTTCTTCACTCTCATTGTTCATGCTCATGAAATGATCTTTTCAATGTATTTTCTATTTCAATTTCCCATCTTGGAAACTGCCCAGACCAGAGAAGCTGTTCTTACTTTTAAGATCTATGGATGGATGTAATTATATTGGCTCCATTTGTGAGACATGTGATACTGCTCAGGTGTGGATAAGGGAAAGGTATTGTTCACACATGAGAAAATTGTTCAGCTTCTTTTCGTTTGTGTATAAAACAATAAGAAGAAATTGAAAAGAAACAAAAGGGAAGAAATCCAAACACTTATTAGAAACTGATGTGTACTTGAATAATAACTGGAAAACAGAAGGTAATTGTTAGTCAAACATCCTGGATTTAAAAATAATATATTCCTTTTGCAATATTCTTTCTTTGGTCATGAAGCTTTTGCTCCCAGGTCTCCTGACTTCTATATATGATCAAGAGAAGTCAAGCAAGAAAGCCATTGTAATTGATGGCTGCATTAAGGGAGAGTATTTCCCAGGAACTTCTGTCTTCACAAGTCCCTCACAAATCAATAGCAGGTGATACATTCAATAACATCTTTGAATAAAGAGCTTTTCAGAAAGCCAGCTCCTCTCCACTCCTAGTGTGCCTTAATTCATCATGATAAGAGCCATCACAAGCATTGATTAAAAGCATGCTCTAGTCTGGTTTGATAAAAAGGTAGAAACATTTACAGAGCTGCCTAAAACCTGTCATCAAGTTTCTATGTGTGTATCAGGGGTGGGTTCTACTTACCTTTACTACCAGTTCACAACGGGATCATGCGCAGATCACCTATCTGGGACGGTGGGTGGAGCCTCCCACCAGTTTTACTACCAGTTCTTGCGGTAACCCACCACTGGTGTGTATTCATATTTGCTTGCTTGTTTTCTGAACATTTTTGGCAGAAAAGAACCACAGCCAGATTTGAGATAACTCTTACAATTCCTAAGGTGAATTATCCTAAGCATGAATGATCTATATCTGTGTGATCAGGTAGGCTTCTAACATAGAGAACATTGACCCAACAGATGTGTGGTTTTCCCAGGAATCTCTAAAAGCTGTTGCCAAACTGAAATTTTTAATTTTACTTTCTGGAGTAGAATTACCAGTAAGCTATTCAGAGACCAGATGCAGTCCTTGTTCCTGAAGTGTTATGAGTTCCCGATTCAGAGAGACACAAAATCCCAATGATACTGTTGAATTAGCAAACCAAATCTTCTTCTTCTTTTCTTAAGCTCACTCAGGAGCCTAAAAAATGTCTGATTATTTTTAACGAAGAACAGAGAGTTATTATGCTTGTGTCATCTCCCAAGTATTACTTCCCAATCATTTTCCAACCATGCCCAGCACTATTGCTGATATGCTGCTGAATCTTTAGGTTAAAGATGATGCATAGAATTCAAGCATACCCAGAAGGGCATTCTCACAAAATTATAGTTGCGCCAGTTGCGCCCCTATTTGGACCAGGATGTCCTATGCACAATTACTCATGCGCTAGTCACCTCCCGTATTGACTACTGCAATGCTCCCTACTTGGGGCTGCCCTTGAAGACCACTCAGAGGCTTCAGTTGGTGCAGAATGCGGCCACGCGGATTGTGATGGGAGGATCCCGATACGCCCATGTTACACATCTTCTGTGCGACTTGCATTGGTTGCCGGTTGCCCTCTGGGTGAGATGCTGGTGGTGACCTATAAAGCCCTACATGGCTTAGGCCCAGGATATCTGTCAGACCATCTGCAACCAGCAACAGCTCCCTATCGTCTGGTGCGTTCTCACAGGGAGGGCCTACTCAGGGTGCCGTCGACTAGACAATGTTGGCTGGCGACCCCCAGAGGTAGAGCTTTCTCCGTGGGCACACCCACCCTTTGGAATCAACTCCCCCGGGGGCTCCGGTTGGCCCCTGACCTTCGCACTTTCCACCGTGAACTAAAAACATGGCTGTTTAAATTGCCCAGCCTGGACTGATGGGGTTTTGATTTTTAATGTATTTTAATAGGCATTTAATATGTATTTTAACATGTTTCTTACTTGGATTGAGATTGTATATCTTAATTGTTTTGAGCCACCCTGAGTTCTATGGAGATAGGGCGGCATATAAATCTAATTAAAATAAATAAAATAAATAAAAATATATATGCATGTTCGTACATTTGTGATATGGTAGGTTTAATGATACTTAATGCAAAGGCAGGCAAGAATTTGTTAGCAATTTAACATCATTGATTGATTGATTTTTGTACATGAAAAGTGGAAGAATCTTGCATCTTTCGTGATCATTTTTCTTGTCTTTCATCTATGTTGAATTTGTCCATCATGATCCTATCCAGTGGTGAAATCCAATTTTTTTTACTACCAGTTCTGTGGGTGGGTGTGGCTTGGTGGGTATGGTGTGGTTTAGTGGGAGTGGCTTGGTGGATGTGGCAGGGGAAGGATACTGCAAAATCCCCATTACCTCCCCACTCCTGGGGGAAGGATATTGCAAAATCTCCATTCCCACCCCACTCTGGGGCCAGCCAGAGGTGGTATTTGCCAGTTCTCCGAACTACTCAAAATTTCCACTACCGGTTCTCCAGAACCTGTCAGAACCTGCTGGATTTCACCCTTGATCCTATCTCAAAAGGCAACATTATTCCATTTAAGTCACTGCCTCAATATTAAGCATTTCCTAAAATATTCATTCATTGATAGAAAGGATTTTTCTTTTAGTTGAGCAATGTCATGAATACTTTTTATCCCTGGCTCAGATACCAGGAAGTGACTGGACCTTTCAAGAACTGATTTCAAAGCAGTTGGGGAGTTTAATTTCTATGGCATCTTCCCTCTATTCCAAGATTGAAATCCACCCATAAAATGCAATACCTGCAACCAGATACTAGCAATTAGAATAAAAAAGAGCCATGACTAAAGGAACAATGAATTAGGAATATAGTTAGCAAAACAGCATGCATAGAAAACAAGAGCAGCAAAAAAAACTTTTTCAAGTAATATCATTTCTGCTTAATATTCTGAGGGAGGGAGGGAGGGAGGGAGGAAATCCAAAATGTATTTATCCATGCACATTCAAAATCTATCTTGATAGGAGAGAGAGAGATTTTCTACCACTCTTTATAATTTTTACAGATGGATTTTTTCTTTCTTTCTTTCTTTCTTTCTTTCTTTCTTTCTTTCTTTCTTTCTTTCTTTCTTTCTTTCTTTCTCTCTCTCTCTCTCTCTCTCTCTCTCTCTCTCTCTCTCTTTCTTTCTTTTTTGCCTTTTTTGCACGTATTCTTTACACTTTGTCCAAAACTCCTCCAAACTCATCTCATCCCATGTCAGAAAAAAATGGACTTTAAAGACAGGCTTTGAAGAACATAGGGACTGTGGCAAGGAAACAGCAGGAGAATAATTGCTGATCTTTCTCTTAGTCAAAATTCTCAAATCCAGCCCAACTAGGCTGCAACCCTATCAGAACTGGAGTACAAAACTTCCAAAATGAACTGGAACTGACCTCTGAATAAGATCTGAGTGAAAGTATTTGGGAAATATGCAAAATAAAAAATATTTTGACAATATTTTGTCACTCATTGTTCTTAGGCAGGAGTGGTTCTTCCTTAGAGTGGGGAAGATGATAGGATAGATAAATCAAAAGTACAGATTAGTGCCATATTCACAATCTTGCCTAGCCTAAAGCACATCAAGTTAGTCCCTGTGGAGATATCCTTTCATTATCAATAATTACATAATTCTTCTTTGTTGTTCTGCCAGCTATTAACCTGACTGAAGCAGCCAAGAATTTCATCCATGTCCTTCCAGGTATCTACCTACTTGCTTTCCTCCAGATGTTGTATTTATTCCAGCTTTTTCTGGTAATACTAATGCCTATAAGAAAATGGGTGTATTAACGCTTAAAGGGGTAGCATTGGGGAGTTGGGAGGCATCTTGAATTGAATGCATAATGTATAGTAGTTCTAAAGATAAAAAAAGGAAGAGAAAGGAAGATTCTCCAATGAATCCTACAGGAGGAACAATATGTACTTTTTTGAGGCTAAGATTCATGCAGGATTGCCTCACTGATTTGTTGCTAAATATATCTATCCAATTCTGGAGTGTTGAATTGTTAGCGCCTAGGTGAATGTTTCTAGGTGAATATCTTGTTAAGGATAAGAGAGATGGAATGAGAAAAGGAAGACAGTTCTTTTCTGATAATCTGCACAACTTTCCAGGTAGCAGAAACCAGCTGAAAACTAACTGAGAAATGAACAGAAGCAATCAGAGAGAAAAGCGAAATACCTGACAATTAGGCGGAAAAGGTTTCTTCAAAGTGGTCTTTGAAATGCAACATTTGAGGAGGATGCTATTCTTTTTCTTTTCTTTTCTTTTTTTTCTTTTCTTTTCTTTGCATGCATTTGATGGGATTGTTCATGAGTGTAAGGAAGGCAGAAAGAAAGAAAGAAAGAAAGAAAGAAAGAAAGAAAGAAAGAAAGAAAGAAAGAAAGAAAGAAAGAAAGAAAGACAAAGGGAAAGCAATTCTTAATCATCAATGTCCTCTTGCTTTCAGTAGGAATATAAGATATCCCCCCTTCCTCCATCGAATGGTATAAAAATGTTAGGGAAACATAGAAGGGATCTGATTTCACAAAAGGCTCCAAGTCTTGCCGCACCCCCCCCCCTTGAAATCTATTGAATGGAAATACATGCATCATTTATCTGAGTGAAACATTTATTAAAAGTTGTAGACATTATTTTTTTTTATTAAAATATTAAATAACACCACAAGCCTTCTGCCACGAGACTACCATTCCATATTTTAATGGAGACAATAATTGGATGTCAGTTCCGAAAAGAAAATAGGAAAGAATAGGCATCAACCACGGGTCTATGGATGTAGGGTGGTAGTTTTGTTTGTTTCTTTGTTTTTTGTTTGTTTGTTTTTTGCTGTGCTTGAGAAATTGTAATTGATATGTAAAAAGGGAAAGAGAATAATAAGTGTTTGCAGAGAGAGATAAAGTGTCTGTCTGTCTGTCTATCATCTGGCTTATCTATCATCTGGCTCATCTATCTATCTATCTATCATCTGTCTGTCTATCTATCTATCTATCTATCTATCTATCTATCTCTATCACCTATCTATCTCAATTATTCATCTATCTATCTATCTATCTATCTATCTATCTATCTATCTATCTATCTATCTATCATCTATCTATCTATCTCTATCTATCATCTATCTATCTCACCTCTGTGAAAACCTCCTCTCTTTCTCTTTTCTTTTTTTACCTCAAATGTTTTGAAAGCATTTAAGCAGTTAAAATCTCTCTCCATTCAAAAAGACAGACACCAAAAACTTTGACTCCATACACAAAGAAGCAAATAAAGCTAACTAGCTTGATTTGGCTTGGTTTTTCACTTCTATAAATTCAAAAAACTTACAGAAAAATATACATGTTGTACCATGTCTTCTATTTCAAATTATTTGGATCACACTTCTCCTAATCTAATTTTTTTCCCCAAGCAGTTTTCTCTAACACATTGGGATATTTTTTGTGCACCTTTCCCAAATAATATTTTTCTCTACATTTTTTTCCAAACATTTTGATAATTCCAACCAGTTCAAAAGAAGGTAGATTACAGCACTCTTTGTGTCCCCAGTCTCTGACTTTTCAGGATGCAATTTGCCTAAATTCTAAATTTGCCTAAACAATAACAAAATCCCAGGTGGAATGAAATTCTAATCTCTCCAATCTCTCTCCACAGATGCTGTCAAAACTCACATTAGAAAGCTTGTCAAAAATTCCATGGACTCCACAATTGTTTTTGGGGAAAAAATGTTACTGTCTCCACTAGATTATTACATGGAATCATCAGAAGTAGCAACCTTTTGCAGATTATGTCTGACCAAATGAGGGTCATACACCTCCCACCTAATCACTATATTGAAACTCTTCTTAGATTTTTTTTCCCCAAAGAAACTGCTAGTTTTTTGCTAGCAGTTAAACCATATTATCTTGATAACCCAATGGATAGCTTGGATAGCTACAAGTATTTTTAAACAGGGCCAATATTCAGTAAATATTAACAATTATCATAACATCCTCTGCTTTTTGTACTAAACTCTTAAAAAGAAAAATAATAAGAGCATCAACTAACCACACAATTTCATCAAAGAGATGTACAATGGAAATTTTATCCCTATCTGTCTGAGGAGGTCCTAAGTGTGTGACCCGAATCTTTAAAACTTTGATTTGGTAAAAATTCATTTCTTACAAAAGTCTGTAGAAACTTTATTATTCCAAATGTTCTCAAGGCTTTTCTTCCAGACAAAATAAATGTAATATGTACCATGCAGTTTGCTCTTAGCTAGTCAAGTGAAGAAGAGTTTTTTGTTATTTTTGAACCAAACCACTCCTTTTTCACATCAACCTTTATCATCCCCAATAATATTTTCTATCATTTTCAGCTTAACTTTCCCCCCCCCACCACTTCTTTATTGATGCTTATTTAGGGTTGTAGGATAATGGGGCAAATGCAAATTTTACCCATTCCAACCATAACCAACTCTGAGGAGGCTCCATCAACTGAATCATTCATGTAAAAATATTCATATCCCTACTGTGCAATTGTGAAAAGATGCAACTCTTTCTTGCTGATTTTATTGATGACTTTAGATAGCTAACAGTCGAAGTCACACTCTGTCAGCCCCCCAACTCTCCCATCTGTCATTAAAGTTTGGGAATCGTTGTTATAGAGAAAGTTCAGGAACATTACCAATGTCATTTTAACTATACAAGAGACTGAATGCCCCTTTGCACATGCAAATATCCCACTCGATTATTGCAGCATGAAGTGTTTTCTTCTCATTAATGAGCCATCAGGGATGGAAATCCATAAGACCACCTTGGATACCATCTCAGCTGTTGAATGCAGTCAGAAGCCATATTCTTGTTTTATGGAATGAAAAATGAAGGAATATTATAGCATAAAATGTATTTGATGAGATCTATAACAGGATAGCTTCTCTTAATCAACAATTCTTTAAAGGGAAAAAGTTTCTGTTGGTGTTATTCATCAAATATTACTCGTTTACATATTATCTTCTGGGAAATGAAATAATTGGTAAATTCTAAAATGTTTACTTTATTAGAAGCCAGGATGCTTCATAAAATTGAGACACAGCTATTTCTCCAACCAATGACTTCCATATAAGAAATCTTCATACTCCTGTAGAACACCAATAAAAGCTGGATTGGTGATATCCTTTCTTAAAGCTGTGCAAATCATTTCAAAGAGGGTATTTTGAGTATACAGAAACATGTATGAAGCTCCTCACTTTGAAGCATTAAAGCAGTCTTTTCTCATTTTCATATGGTTGCATTAAAGGTTCTTGTGATTGCAAAGCCACTTTGCTTCCACCTATTCTTCTTCCCAACCCCAGTAAAACAAAGTCACTAAATATGCATATTCTTGCAGAGACAGGGAGGAGTTACTTTCAAAACACTCATAAGAAAAGATGCTTTGTATACACCACCATGCATTCCAGCATGTCTGTCAAAGGATTTGACGCAGTGGCTCAGTGGCTAAGACTAAGCTTGTTGATTGAAAAATCAGCAGTTCAGTGGTTCAAATCCCTAATGCTGCATAATGGGATGATCTCCCGTTACTTGTCCCAGGTTCTGCCAACCTAGCAGTTCAAAAGCATGTAAAAAAGGCAAGTAGAAAAATAGGAACCACCTTTGGTGGGAAGGTAACGACATTCCATGCACCTTTGGCATTTAGTCATGCCAGCCACATGACCATGAAGACGTCTTCGGACAGCACTGGCTCTTCGGCTTTGAAACAGAGATGAGCACTGCCCCCTAGGGTCGGGAACGACTAGCACATATGTGCAAAGGGAATCTTTACGCTCTTCTTTATGATCTTCTTTAGATTTGCCTCAATGCTTATATTTCTTTTCTCTTTTGCTCTCAAAGCTTGATTATAAACAAAATTGAAAATATGAATTAATATATACATTAGATTTTACAGTAAAAATCAGTATGATGTCGCATTTGGCCAACTCTAGCCCAGTATCCCAAACACAATGTCCTGACACATTGGAAGACCTCATCATGACACATCATTTATGGTTGATCTGTAAAGTATTATTTTCCACCGACATGCACTGTAAAATAAGAAGAAAATGTCATAGCAGAGCTTGTTTATTTATTTATCCAGGGCTTCAGAATCAATCATAGAATAGGCAAAGATTTTGTCACAGAAGAAGGAAAAGCTTGGAAATTTAATTTTCATCAGACATGTGCTGACAATGTATCTAACAAGAAGAATAAAAGCTGATCTGAAAATGACACCTCTCAGGTCCTGCAGAGATTCCTAACAACTGATAGCTACATCCCTCAATTAGTTATCAATTTAAAGTTAGCAGAAAGTATATAAATCTACAACCAATGCAAGATTAGTCTTCTCTCTCAGCAGAAAGCTCACAATTTATACTGAACATTGTGTTAAAACTTAAAAAGTTAAACATATTTTAAGGGGCATGCATAAGTGCACCAACGTGCCTACCGTCCCTGTCCCCATTTATTCGTACCATTTCCTGTGTTCATATCCATATTTATACTTAGACTTGTTATCTCATACATGTTTGACAAACTAAATAAATAAATAAAGTAAAATAAGTATTTAAAAATGAAATTATGTGAGCCAATGATATACAGTGTGGGAGTGATGTCATAGAGAAGCGTTGATAAAAATGGAACCTACTACAAGTAGCCTTTGAATGTTCTGTAAGGGATTGCATTGCCCTTAAAAATCAGATTCATGGTTTAGGATTGTTTCTGTACCTAATTTTGACACTAAAGCCATAAATGGCCTGTCTAGCAAGAAACATATTTGCCTATCTTAGGTTGGTATCCTAGCTCTGACCCTACATGGATAGGCATAGTAATAATAATCCATGCCTATGATAATTTGTCATTTAGAATATTGTAATATATTGGATGTAAGGCTGCAGTTAAAATTGATTCAGAAACCAAAGTTTGTACAATGTGTTGAGGCAAGTGCAGGGGTGTCTGCAGACACATACTATTTTCATCAGACTGAGATCTAAGCTCCACTCTTTTTGGTCATGCCCATATAGAAAACTAACATGGCTTGCAACAATACTGTAATCCTGTTTACTCTTATCTGATCTTCTCTTGTATCTTCTACCCAGATGCCTTGGGCAAGAGTACTAAAGTGACTAGAAATGGGCTATTTGTCATCTGCTCTGGTTCCAGGGTTATTCCTAATGCAATTCAAGGTGCTGGTTTTAATCTATCAAGTCCTTCACAGAATCTGAAGAAATGTCCGACTTGTATCCTAATTTCATCTTCAGAACGTCCACTTTGGTTATCTACGCACACCAAAGTGCAATAAGAGATTTCCTAGTTGTAAGCCTTTTCTCTGATTTCTTCCCAACTTTGTCCTTCCCCAAAGATAGACAGATGTTTGATAACAAATTGTAGGCAATCATGTGATCAGTCTATAGTTTCCTGGTGTTATCTCTTTTGATGGGTCTTTTTTAATCAAATAGGGTTACCCAGTTATTAACCAGTTGTTGATGTCTCTTTTATGAAATATTTCATTAAGCTGTTTATCTATAATGGGATGTATGCTGGTCAAATATCTGAGTCTAAGTGACGCAACTGATTATTTCCAGATGTCCAGTTTTTAATCTTTTCCACTCTATTTCTGCTGTTATTATTAGGTCTTCCTTTTGATTTTTACTAAATTCATCTTCAAATTCTTTTATTCATCCAATATCTTTATTATAGTTTTTTTTGAGTTTCACATAGATCTTTCCAAAACCAGATTGTTTCCTTTTTGTTTGGATAGTGTTGCAAAGCCCTAGGTGTCCAGTCATAGCTCCTGACCCCTGTTGCTCACTTGTTGACAAATGCCCAGGAACTCTACAGTATCATCTGACACAATCCTAGTTGACCAAATCATGACAGGTTTGGTATAGATTTCATTTTCTGTTTTCTCACATATTAAATTATTTGATGGATACACTTAATCTGGCTCTTGTGATAAGACTTTTCTGACATGAGTGACCCCTCTGATAGAATACACTACTGCCAGCATAGCTCTCAATCTAATTAGAGCATCAAAAGCCCCTCCTGAACAAGGGAGTATTCATGGAGATTCTATTGTTATTATAGTTTGTTGTACAGTCAGCCAAATGTGTAGACTGAATTTGGCACTTTTATTCATCTATCAAGTCCTTCCCAAGGATGATTGATAGACAGATGTTGTTGTTTCATGGTATCCTTGTGAGATATTGTATAATCTATTTCAAGTAAAGCTGCCTTTTGCAATCGACTAATTCCATGTGCCTTTAGCATTTAGTCATGCCGGCCACATGACCACGGAGATGTCTTCGGATAGTGCTGGCTCTTCAGCTTTGAAATGGAGATGAGCACTACCCCCTAGAGTCGGGGACGACTAGCACATATGTGTGAGGGGAACCTTTACCTTTACCTAATAGTCATTTTGTCAATGCTGATGGTGTTCCAGTGGTGTTCCAGGTGTTTTGGTAACACATCCAAGATGCCTATTGTTATCGATACTATTTTTGCTTTCTTTTGTCACAGGCCTTTTATTTGCAGATCTTTGTATGTTGTGATTTTCTCCAGTTTTTTCTCTTACATTATCCTGTCTCCAGGTACTGCCATGTCCACTATCCAGACATTGTCAATTATTAAGTCTGGCATAGTTATATCAGTGGTGGGTTGCTACAGGTTTGCCCCAGATCAGGCGAACTGCTAGCGGTGGTGGAGGCTCTGCCTACCCACCTGGACATCTCTGTGCATGTGCAGAAGCATCACATGCATGCACGCATAAGTGTGTGCACCCACGAGTGAACCAGTAGTGACAGGATTTGAAACCCACTACTGGGTTTTATGATAGGTGCCTGTTAGTTTGAAGTATTATTTTTATTATGCTTCAATGCACAGTCATCCAGATGTTTAGGCTGGATTTGGCAATACTTAATAATTCTTAATAATAAAAAGAAAAAAATGATTTTGATCTTATTAGTTTGATATCCTTCTTGAATGTGGATAGAAGAATTATGAAAGTGCTGAGGTTTTTTTTCTTTATTTAAGTATCCCCTACTATTTTTAAATGTAAATAATATAGTTCATAGTTACATAATTAAAGCAATGTCAATACTATTGCATCATTAAAGCAAATATAACAGCTTTATATCAACTGCCATTGTAAAATCATTTCTACTGAATACTAGGTTGATGTAATATACTTTTGTGTCCAGGGCCCTATTGAATTAAATGATCATAGTTGTATATAACAATCCAGGGGAAATGTTCATTCATAAATCACAATTATGCCCATCAAATTCTATTAAAAAGGAATCAATAAGAGTTAAATTCTTCATTAGGTGCTTAATTTCTGGCATTTTCAGTACAATTAGAAATAAAATATAAACTCATACTTTTACCTGCTGTACTGGGCATGTTGGTGATCTGCAAAGCCAGGAGCGCAGTCCTATTTGGGCTTTGGATTTGTTGGTGATTAGTTAGGTGGGAACTATCTTTCCCACTCTTTTTACATAAACCAGTTTCTCTGATATAGCAGGAAAAATGCAATATTTTGTTTTAATTATAATCGACCAACCATTTTTCCCAAACCACACCAACCTGGCTTAATGACATCCTGAAAAAGAATTGAACATACTACATCAACCCTGGTTCTGTACTATTTCCATCTGTGACTCTACGTCATCTTCTGAAGGGCATGGTGTTGCAGCCTATTGAGCCTTTCGCCCTTTCCTCATATCTTCAAACAAACCATGATTAAAGACTTTTTATCTTCATCACTTTGCAGGTCTGTTTGCGGACAAAAACCAGACTGCTGCCATTTTATGCCATGACTATTTCTGCTTCACAGTTCTGGCTGAATGATTTATGAAATGCCACGAAAGTTGGATCAGGGTAGAAATATTGTTGATTGTATATCCAGGATTGGATGAATGAATGAATGAATGAATGAGACAGCATTAGGCAGCTTCTCCTAGGCTGTGTAGTTATATTGCTGACTCTGATCTTTAGGGTTTTTTGGGTTAGCATAGCTGCTTGGAAAATGTGATCCTTCCTGATAAGGACCTCTTCATTACTGTCTTTGATAGGATGTCAACTTGAGCAGGACATATTGACAAAGCTTGGTTTCTTCTGGAGAGAGTCAAAATAATTATTACTACTTGCTCTGGTAACTTTTCTGCCTCTGAACACTGGATTGTTGGGAGTATTGGAAGTCCTGATTCACAACCTTTTCTTTTTCTTGAAAAGGAACTTCTAATCTCTGGCAGGATTCAACTGTATTGAAATTAAAGTCAGCCTCTTCTTCAAAACACACTGACCGAAAACCAGAATTGGATTAATAGTTCACTATAAGAAAGTTTAGAACCTTACATTTTTCTAAATAAAAAGGCATAAACTATAACAAAATGATTTGCTGCTTTTTTCTCTTTTTCTTTTTATTGCAGATCAAGGGTGAATTGGCATAAATGCAAATCTTGGGCAGACATGCCAATTTTGTTAAGAACCATGACAAGCCCAAGGCTTATAACATGATTGAGGCATCATTGAATGTGTAGATTTAGATTGAAATGCATGGCAGATATAGAAGAAATTAAATGCTGAAATATAAGATGATCTGAAGGAAGAGTGTGGAATCTGTCTCACTTAATAGTATTGAGCTATAATTCCAAGTAGTTGAACCATCATGGACACTAATAAGGAATACAGGAGTTGTAATTTGGTAGTATTTGGAACTTACACTTGTTGTAAAGCAAAGCTAAAATCATAAGAAGCACTAATAGTGGTAGGAAAGACAAAGCTTGAGCAACTCTCTCAAGAGCAGCAGCATCTTCTAACATCTTTACAAACTTGGATCCCTTATTCTGAAAGATGTTCTAAAAATGTGTTTCTTTTTGAACTTGCTGTTTCTGGTTCTTAATCTAATTTTCCATCATATTATCATTACATACAAGCATATGCATCATAATAACTATCTAAATATTAAATGGTGTGTGTGTGTGTACATGTCTTTGAATCAGTGTTGACTCCTGTTGACTGCCTGGACTAGTGGCAAGAGATTGGAAGAGATTTGCCATTGTGTTGCTTCCTAGGGCTGAAAGCTCAAGATCACCCAGCTGGCTTCAAATCTGAGATGGTAATAGAATTTATAGTCTCTTAGTTTATGGTGCCTTACCCACAGTGGCTCTCTTTAGGTAAATTAGGCAAATATTGATAAAATCCAGAGGAATGACAGGATTCTCAAAATAGATGATTCCATAGACTTGTGTATAGATGTGAAGTGTGATAGCCACTTTTCCCCTACCACTATTGGGATGCTATTGAATGGCAACATGACAAAAGTTCTTGCCCTTTTCAAAGTTCATATTATGAAGGCAGGAATAGTGGACATTATTAGGCTGATTAAAAAAAGAGGAAATACTCCCAGCCATTTTACCCGCATAACAAATTTGTATTAACTTTCCAGATAAAGCAAATATTTCAGTAGATTTGAAGTGGGAACTCTGTGACTATTGAAGACTACACTAATTGTTTAGGACATACCTATGAATATACCATGGACACACTTGTCAGAATATTCATGAACTGGAATAGGGCTTAGTAACAAGGTCAACCAATGTATAGGCATACAACTAAGTCAACCAATGGGTGCTGATTGGTGACTGAAACAGTTTTGGAGCCTGGGCGTGGCTTAGCTCTGTGTTCAGCTCTGAAACTGAAACTTGTCTCCTCTGCTGAACTGAAACTGAAACTCTTCTCTCCTTTGCCTGTGTTTGCTTGTACTTGCTACCACATTGGAAAACCTGTTTTAGTATTGTATATTTACTTTATGTGTTATATTAAATATAAAGAGAAATTAATGAATCCTGCTGAATCAGTTACCTGCTTTCTGGATGTGATTGCTGCAACAAACTCTGACAACACTATATATGTATCCTTTCACCAATAGACTTACATAGTCTATTGCATAGACTCAGCCTTCCATCCTTTCGAGGTAGGTAAAATGAGGACCCAGTTTGTGGGGGCAATAGGCTGACTTTGTATAAAAAAGAACACCGCTTGGGGGAGGGGGCAAAAGCCCTACTAAGCAGGTATATACAAAAGTATGAAGGCTATTGCTTAACGCATTGTAAGCCGCCCTGAATCTTCGGAGAAGGGCGGCATATAAATTAAACCAATAAATAAATAAATAAATAAATAAATAAATAAATAAATAAATAAATAAATATACAGAAATGTGGAAATCATACCTTCTTCTCTACTGGAAAATCATTACAAACTACTTGTTTCCTTCTGCCATTTGTAGTAGGGCACTTTCAGTGGTGAAATGTAAAATTTGTTACTACCGATTCTGTGGGCATGGCTTGGTGATGGTGGGTGTAATGTGACTGCGTGTGCATGGCCAACTTTTTTTTTTTTACTTTTAAAAGCATTTTTTCTACAACTTTAAGAGGTTGAAGAAAAAAATGCTTTTAAAAGCCTCTGACGATCAGGCAACTTGCTGGGATCACCAGAAGCTTTTAAAGGCACTTTTTTTTCTACAACCTCTTAGGCCGAAATGCTTTTAAAAGTTTTTTTAAAAAGCCTCTGAAAAGTAAGCCTCTGAAAAGTTTTTTAAAAAGCATGACTCAGCTGGGCATGGGGGGGGGCAGGGATTTTTGCTACTGATTCTCTGAACCACCCGCCGTCATTACTACTGGATCAGGTGATCCGGTCCGAACCAGGAGCATTCCACCCCTGGACACTTTTCTTGTTCCAACCAGTCAGCCAGGTAATCTGCTTTCTGGTGGAAACAAAATAACTGATGTCCCTGCCATAAATGGAGCAAGGAAGTAACCATCTCTTTTCTGCAAATCAGCTAATTGTCTGAATTGAATGGTTTTTATAAAGCTCCAAATGTCAAATATGTTTTGTGGCTGGGAGCTACATTCCCAGCATCATGTAGGCCCACCTGGGTATTAGATAAATACCGAGACTGATTTCAGACATAGCATTAGGATGAAAAAAACTCCTTAGTAATTACAATACTATGTAAACATATTAGATAGAAAATAGGTTTAACTTAACAGTTGTTTCATAATTATTATTTTTTGTCAGCAACCTTGGGAGAGTCCTTATCAGGTTTAATGAGATCCAGTGTACATGTTCAAATAAGCATCTGTAAAGATTTCTAAATATATTATGGTCTGCCTAATGCCAATGCTAGCGAATGAAGAACTCCTCTTCCATCCTACAGTAGTCTAAGGTCACATCACCCTCTCAGAATCTGGATCAGGTTGTCTTACAAATATAGCAGGACAAATTGAATTGGTACTGCAATACTGCAAAATTGGACAAATTGAATTGGTACTGCAATACTGCAAAATTGGAGTCTGAACTTATGAAATGAAATTTCTGTTGGATTTCCTCATCGTGCAAATGTCTGTTAATGTATTCAGTCTTGGGGTTTCTGAACCAAATAGCTGCAATAAACAATATTTACTTGGTCAGATTTGGAGTACTCTAATTAAGTGGACACTTGAAACACCCTGTGAAATGTCAAATGGTTCCCTCCCATTTTCAGAAAGATGTAATGGGTGGTTTAAATGGTATATTAGAGCTATCTCCTCAGGGAACCTTAGTGTTGTTGTTTTGCTAATTGAATGGTTAGTGCTGGCACTAACTGTGATTGACAAGTAATTTAAATTGTACTTCTCAATCTGTTTCAGGGGAGTTCCAAATGAGCTTGAGAAAAAACATTCACCTGAGCACTAAATAGTGTATGGGTGGGTGCATGCTCTTACGATTTTTCCCAGATAACATGCCAAACCATTCTTGTTTGGTTGCAAGATACTGTGAAACACACATGCACCCCAAAAAAACAACAAGAAAAAGAAAATCCCCACTCCTGTCCAAGTTAATGTACAGCTTCTTCCAATCAGATTTTTATCAACTCAGTTCAAAAGTAATTGAATGGTGAGATTGAATTCAAAGGTAAATCGGGATAATTAGCACTGCATTGCTACAGCAGGTTGCAGCACCTAGCCAACCTTGACTGCTCAAAATAAAGCTGAGGAAGATTGGACCTGTTTATTGCTTGGGTGGGAAATAGAAGGGAAACTCCAAGATAGATTAGACTGGGTGTCAGCAACCTGCGGCTCCGGAGCCACATGTGGCTCTTTGGGCTCTCTGCTGTGGCTCCCATCTGGTGATCCCACCACTGACTGGCCCTGCCCCTTGCCCTCCCAGTCACTACTTGCCTGGCCTGAAAAGGTAAGGGTGATGGCGGGGGATGGAGAAGTGGCCAGGGTAAAGACAGAGAGATACAGAGAGAGGGGAGGGAGAGTGACATAGAGAGATACAGAGAGAGGGAGGAGGGAGGGAGAGAGAGAGAGAGAGAGAGAGAGAGAGATGTCAAAAGGATTTTGTGATTCCCGGTGTTTTTTAACAACTGGTTCTCTGCCCTAATGACTGGCTGGATAGGCATGGCTAGGGATCATGTGACTGGTGGAAGTGAGTGGTATCAAGTTGGCCACGCCCACCCAGGTTTTGTGGCTCCTGGTGTTTTCTTTTCTGTGGGAAATGGGTCCAAATGGCTCTTTGAGTGTTTTTAAGGTTGAAGACCCCTGGACTAGACACCAAAATTACACAAAAAATCCTAGATGAAAACCATGGCAAACTACTTTTATATATTTGCTGAGAAAAAATATAATTGTTCTCTGTTGTCCCATAAGCTAAGCTTGTCTTGGGCAAATCTTTATTGTTCCTTTAGATCTTCATTGTTCTAGGTACACAATACCCCAAACAAATAGTTTGGATTCTAGTCAAACTAGCCAAAAACTAGAGAGAAAATATTCAATGCATGCCATGTTTGGACTGGAAAGAATGATAAAAAGTGGGAATAAAAGGAGTGGTGGTAAAGTAATTTAGTATTGTCATGCTTCAATGGTAGGATAAGGGCCTAACACTAAGAGTAGAGTGATAGGGAAATCTGAGGGAGGGAGATCATAGTTTTCCTACTGCCCAGAAAGCAAAGCATGAAAATCACATCCTGAGGACATATGAAGTTGGATTGCTGTACTCAGTAGGACTTGGCCCATTCCAATTTTAAGATTCTTTGATTTTTTTTTATTTAAAATATGATATACTGCTTTTTATTTTTAAAAAAAGAGCAAAAAATTGCAATGGTTTACAATGAGTTAGAGCTATCATTTATTTAATTATTTTCACTTATTCAATTTGTACAGCTGCCTGTCTCTAGCATGTGATTCTGGGTGGCTCATCACATTCAGAACAACATCAAGAACAATAAGAAATGAAAATTTAAACAACAGCCATAAAAACATGCTAACTACTATTTTAACTACTATTAAAAAAAATAATTAAAAACAAAATATAAAGCTACCCAGTGGGTAAATGTAGTCAAGACACCCAATTCAATATAACGTATGGAAAGGTTTGCTACTATCACTGGATCACCCAAGCATGGTAGCACAGATGTGTCTTCAGGTCCTTCCTGGAGACCAGAAGAATTGAGGCCAATCCAGGGGTGAAATCCAGCAGGTTCTGGAAAACCGGTAGTGGAAATTTTGAGTAGTTTGGAGAACTGGCAAATACCACCTCTGACTGGCTGCAGAGTGGGGTGGGAATGGAGATTTTGAGTATCCTTCCCCTGGAGTGGGGTGGGAATGGAAATTTTTCAGTATCCTTCCCCTGCTATGCCCATCAAGCCACACCACACCCACCAAGCCATGCCCATGGAACCAGTAGTAAAAAAAATTGGATTTCACCACTGGGCTAATCTAAACTCCAGAGAAATAATCTTCAAAAGGGCAGGGGCCACAGCAGAAAAGTCTCTCTACTTGGGTTCTGTCTGATGGCATTCTATAGTAAATAGGACCCAGAACATGCATCTCTTGCCAAATCTGATGGGATGGATAGATGGGCAGACCCTCAAATATCCCAGGTAGAATGTTACATCTAATCACCAGCACTTTGAATTATACCAAGATGCATACTGACAACTAAGACAGCTCCAGAGCAGAGGTGTAACATGTGCTAATCAAGGGATGCACATAACTGCTTGTGCCATTGCATTCTGCAGCTTCCATGTAGAGCACATTACATTTCATTTTTCATTTCATTTTTTTCATTTTATTTAATTTGTATACCGCCCTACTCCCGAAGGACTCAGGGCGGTGAACAGGCACAGAATAAAACACATAGAATACAAAAATTAAGAGCAAAAATAAAATCGAATTAAATCAATTTAGCCCAAGACAAATTTAAAACCCCAGGTTAAGAGCAAATTAAAATTTACATTAAAATTTACATTAAAAAAAGAATGGGAAATGTTAGGCCAGACCAGCCTGGTGAAATAAAAAGGTCTTAAGAGCGCGGCGGAAGGTGCGTAGAGCAATCTGTAGAGCAATTCATTTATAGTAGGAAAAGATACATTAAAAGCACTAAAAGATAATAAAATAAGAAATAAAACAAAGAACAAAATAACAGTGAGATAATGAAAAGAACCAGCAAGAGATGGTGAAAAATTACAATGGGAGAATAAAAAGTTATTTGATGGAAGAACAAAAGAGTTGATTAACAGTAATCTGGATTGACATATCCTATTTTAGTCACATTATTCACATATATAAATTAAACATCCACTCATTCTAAAGCATGTAATATAGCCCCAATAGTGCCAATCTTCAAGAAAGAAATATCTCCCTGAACAATTATTAGCCACAAACCTTGGTAGTAAACTGTATGCAAGATACTTAAATCAGAAATTTATAGATTAGATGGAGGCAGAAATATTTTCACTTCCCAGACAGGCAAGTTTCAAAGAAGGCAGAAATAGCATAGAACAAAGATTTGTGTTGAATTGTTTAGTGAGCTCATATACTGTGTTATTGATTTTAAGTAAGTATTTGATAGTATCTCTTGAAACAATTATCGGGAAAGTTCATAGGTACATCAATTGATCAACGATTGCTTACTCTTATCTTTAAGATTCACAAAAACACTATTCTTAAGGTATGATAAGATTTAATGAAGAAGATTTAATGAAGATCGGTTTTCAAACTCAGTCCATGCCAGAAGGGAACCTGTTCTGTTACTCTATTATTATTCAATTTATGTAAAAAGTTCATATTCAACTATTGAACAAAAACAAAATTTCATTGACTGAATGTTATAGCCAGTTTTACTGTCATTCTATTCTAGGCAGTTAATGCTGTGATTCTATCACATATCCCAAAACCATTAGAAAGGACTTTGTGGTCAGTATTAGTCATAGTTAACTGTAATTAAACAAAACATATGATATTTTCAACACAGATGAAAAAGTTTAAAATAGATTATTAGCAAGTATCTATTTTGACTTACTTGGGATAGATTTTCACTCAACAGGAATTCAACATTTTTTATATGTTACCCAGAAGGAGCAAAAAAATATGTACAAACATATCTTACATGTTATAAGGAGAAATTCAAGATTTAGCTGGAAAAAACATACTGGATGTATTCTACTAATGGCAAGAATTTAAGCATTGGCACCAATTTATAGCTCTAAAAATGGAATTGATTAACGGATTAACCCCATCACAGATAATTTTAATAGCTTGTCAAATGAGTATTGTAGGGTTAAGAATTTAATGCTAATAAAGTACTTTATTCACTTAGCAGTTAAGTTATTCACAAACAAGTTTGATAATTTGGTCACATCGTTTTAAACATTTAGTTTGCTTAATATTCTCACATTTATATTTATAGCGCATCTTACTTTGCTCTACTTTATTTCTTTCAAATTATTGAAGTAATATTTTATTATATCTTAATCCAAATTTCATAACCTGCAACAAAACTATACCAAGCTGGTCAATGACTATAAGAAAGGAGTTTGTTTTTCTTTCTGGTTTATTTGCCTTTAAAACTCTACACAATTTTATTTATGATTTATGTATCTATATTTTGGCAATGTCCTGATTATTTTTATTGGTTCGATTTAGATGCCGCCCTTCTCCAGAGACTCAGGGTGGCTTACAATGCGTTAAGCAATGGCCTTCATACTTTTGTATATACCTGCTTAGTAGGGCTTTCAACCTCTTATTATCTGTGATGTGTTATCTTTCTCATTTTGAAGAGCTAACATGACTAAACTCCTACTTTTTTCAGTTTTGATCCACCTGTTTTTGAGCTTTCAGAATACAGTAATCTATCACTATCTCTCCTGAGCTTTGAAGGATGGCGATCTATATTTCTATGGGGGAGCCAATGTTATGGAATTCCTGCCCTTCAGAAAAACATTAGAAACAGAACTCTCTTAGGATTTATAATTCACTATCTATTTCTATTGGTTTTTGGTTTCTTTTATTATTTTATCTGTGGTTAATTTTTGGAAGGCTGTTTCTAATGGAAGAAGTATGTACGTACAGTAATATAATTTTGTACATTACTTATACTGTATATATGTACAGTAATGTAATTCTGTTTGTACTGTGGTTACTTTACAGCTGAGAGTATTGAAGTTTCATAGGCTTTTATGTTAACCAGGCTCAATACTTTGTCTTCAGCAGTCCTCTTTCGATGCTATAAGGATACGCCAGTGAACTAGCATTTACGTAAAAATGGCTCAATGGAATCTTTGAGCCATATGTTCCTTTGCTCTTCCCTTTACAACAGGTTTCCTAAACTGTGAAGTGTACCTCTCTTGAAGAAGTGCAGAATGAGTCCAGAGATGTGAATAAACTTTTAGTTACATTGTTAGAATAAAGTCACCTTTTGTAATGTTTCATTGTATTATTTTCAGTGTCCATTTGTGTTCATTTCGGTGTTTGGATTTTTAGGGGAGGCATGTACAGTACATTAATATTTCACTAGAGGGAGGTTTGATGGCAAAATGTTTAGGAATCCCTACTTCACAGGGACGCCAGGATGATTCTCAACTATCCAATCCGGAATACATTTTCAGGCAGAGAGATTTATTTAGCGGATAGCATACAATGTCAAGAAAATCTACACACATTAGACACACAATGCAGTCCTGACAGTCTAGATGTTCCTGTGATATAAACCAGATGGTTTGGAAACATCCCTTGGCCCATTGTATTTTTCCACACAAATGTTAACACTGTCTCTCCTTGCCTTTTGGGCAAATCTGAGATCTGGTATAGGTTGCACACAGTACACTGCACTCTATGATGTGAGAAACACTATTAAGCTCTTGTGGCACTGTTTTGACTGAGCCTGAAGAAGTTTGTCTTTAAAAGGACCATTTGAATCATTTTCAGATTTTCATTTTCATGATTCAGATTTGTCGACTGTATGTTTATGGATTTCCATTGATATATAAGGGAAATAGATTGGGGAGGATATGACACAGTTGCAGTAGTGACTCACTTCAGCATGAATGCTGAATCTTACTTTAAGAGTCTGGAATGGCTCTTTTCAGTAAATAACCAATATGTACATAAACCATCTTCCAGCATTTAAAAAAAGACTTTTTTAAAAAACTATTATTATTCCAAAATGTCTTGTATCTAAATGGAGCGGGATACAAGGACAAATTGAAGTAGAGGGCAGCACTTTCAGAAGCAAAGCTAAGAAAGCAGAAATGTATTAGCATCTTTATTGCATGTATAATTGGATTTCCTTTATTTCTGATTGGGGAAAGGGTCGCCATTAAAACATACCACTATAAAAATCTGTAATTTAGATTTCATTTTCTGCCGGAATACAGAAGAAACATTTTACATAAATAGTATCCATTAATCATTAAAAATAAAGGTTAGGTGTAAATTAGGCGGGCACAGTACTCTCCTTCTTTCTGATTATTGATGGCTTTGCCATGAAATTTGTTTTTCAAAGATGTGAAATGGGATTCTTTTTCTTGAAAACAATGGTGCATTTTGAGAGGGGGAAAAAAACCCCAAGTGGGCAACTTCTGAAATCTTATTACATTGACTGAAATGATGCTTTAGACAAACTCGATACCTGACAGTTCATTGTTGAATATATTTGCTGACAAAATCTTTCTCATGCTCTTACCTGCTCTATTCCTATTTGCAATCTGCATATCAGTTGCCATCAATGTGGCTTCTCACAGCTGCCCCTTACAGCAGTTCACAGTCAAACAAGTTCCTCAAAGATCTAGAGAGGCAGATTGGCTGCAAGATCCCTTATTTTTTGAAAAAGGAAGGGATTAGAATCTAGGAGTACCTTTCTGCTCATCCATTGGTGAATGTGTTAAGTTGGGAGCTCCTTTGATCTTTCTAGCAGGAGTCTTACTTTCAGCTGGCCAGACTCATTAAAGAGTCAGATGGCCTTAACATTTAAACCAATTAATAAATAAATAGCCTAATTATTTTCAGAGGCCTGGAAATTTCTCACTCCATTAAATCTGGAGTAGGCCTTCTCTTCTTTAGCTCCATAGCTAAAGTTGAATCCAACCCCATTGGCCTTCTAGAAGGCCCACAAAACTTGGTTTCGTCATCAGGCTTGGAGATCCCATGGAATGGTTAAATGATTTGTATACATTTATATTGCATTTTCCCCTGTTGTTATAGTTTTCTTAACAATGTTTTAATTGTTTTAAATGTATGATGTTGATTTTTATTTAATTTTTCTTTTAATCATGTACATATAACCTCTGTACCCAGAATCACATGAAAGTGAGATGGGCAACTATATAATTCAAGAACGGTGGAGATTAAATTTCCCAGGCTATAAACTGGAAGAGCATGAATAGTCTTTCTTTAAAAACAAAGGCAGTTGGGCGGCCTTGAGCCAGTGACTCTCTTTCAGCCCCCAAAGAAGGCAATGACAAAATAGTTTTGAAAAACCTTTTCTAGAAAACTTCTAATTCAGACAGTCTTATCCAGGAACTCGCTGGGAATCAAAAACTGACGTAAGGTAAGGTAAGGTAAGGTAAGGTAAGGTAAGGTAAGGTAAGGTAAGGTAAGGTAAGTAGGAAGGAAGGAAGGAAGGAAGGAAGGAAGGAAGGAAGGAAGGAAGGAAAGATTGCTGAGGCATGTTTATGATATGATACAGGAGAGTTGAGGGAAAATAATCATCCAACTTTTTAAAATATTGTGAATGTGTTTGACATGGAAAGCTGCCATTTCCATGCCAAGCCTATGTTTTGGAGAATCCCACAATGAACTGTGTAAGCTTCAGTGTAACATCTTGGCACATCCCCAGTTGCTATTCTCCACTAAACTTGTTTTTTTCAAAAATGTACAATGATTTGGAAAGCAGATCAACAGGGCAGCTGTGCTTCTCTATTTTGGAAAATCTGCATATTCATGGGCAATCAATAATTAATATACTACTTGCCTGAAAACATATGGATTAAATTACATCTCTGATCATACTTATTCAGGAAGGAGTAATACATGTTTGGCTTCAGTAGTCATTGTACAAACTTCACTTCAGAACTGAAATGGAAATGATAATTCAGTTGAATATCTCTCATATGTGCAAACAAAACAATTCACATTTAGAAAGATGCAGTAGCAGATGGTAAATTAACTGTATGATTTTCCTCCATTTGGAATCTGTACAAAAACCATAACTAGTTTTCTTTCTTTAAAATAACATTTACATGAATTATGTTATATTTTCCCAAGTAATTTGGATATGAAAGAAAATATTAATTTATCTTATTATGAGTTCTAAATATTATTAAAAATAAATCCACAATTCAGGTGGTGTTAAAATGTTTAATTACATTAATGCTTGGCAATTCTAGTCTTCACAAAACAAACCATTATTCTAAATTCTCTCCCTCTCCCCCACTTCCCTCTCTCCCTCCCTCCCCTCTCTCTCTCTCTCTCTCTCTCTCTCTCTCTCTCTCTCTCTCTCTCTCTCTCTCACACACACACACACACACACATACACGTATAAGACTAGACATTTTTTGTTTTGGAAAAATAAATGGACAACCAATGAATATGGAATAATCATTAATAGCAAACATGACCAATAATCTGAGATTAATGAGTAGTTATAGTTCCAAAATTTGGGGTGCTTTTTTAAAAAAAAACCTTGTTTACTTAGACAATATCAAAAATTAAGAACATTCTGGCACATACTTTTTCAATTGGCTGGAAATAGATTCAGTGTGCAGATTTCTAATTTTAATAACTTAAAGGCCAGTTTAAAGTATCATAAAGTTTTGAGGGAATCATATCATAATTCTTTATGGAAATCTGGATTATTACTGTAGAAAGACAGTAAGGAACCGTGTCTTGATTTTCTATAATGGCTATAATAGTAAAAGAAGTTTTTTAAAAAGCTATCACTTCCTTCCCACTTCCTTCCCACTCCGGGGAAGGAAGGAAGAAACAGAGGCAAAAAGTTTTGTAATCTGATCTAACATTTGCCTAGATTGAAACAATAATAGGTTGTTAAACAGGATAGGTTGTTACAGGCATACATACCCATTACTTTAATTCTTTTTCAATGGAAGCAAAGTTACACTAACCACAAAAATGAATGAGAAAAACAAACTGTATAATTCAAAGTCAGGAGATATGAGAAAGAAAATGTAATTAAATCTAGTCTACAGCAACAACATTCACTAATCTTTCAATGACGCATCCAATCTAAAACTTCACTAATATCAGCACAAATATTCCTTGTATCTTTATGAATAAATAAATAATCAAGTGAACCTCACATAACTTTGACTTACTTCCTGCTCAATGTTAATCTTTGCTTAGCATTTCCTTATGTCCCTTTTATGCTTTATTTCATCCTGTTGCACTCTTATCATAGACAACACCCAACTTTCAACAAAACATTAGTGCAAAACTTTTCAGAACTGCCATCTATTCATTTTTTTCCTAAGAGCTTATCGCATGTCTTACTAACCACAGCATAAAGATACTCAGCTTGCTTTTTTTTTTTTTAGAACATGTTCTCTTGCTACAACATTTGTCTTATCGCTAGTCCACCACAAAGCAGCTTATGTTTATCTCTAGCTGCTCCCATTTTAAAGTTGCATTTTTCCTCCTCTTTCAGCACTAGGCTGTCACTAAGCTATTCCTGAACTCAGGTCTACTGAGTCCAAAAACAATTTATATTACCAAAACAGATATTGGGATGGAGGGTAGATCTCATCTGAACATGAAGGCTCTTTCTATAGCCACTCCTTTTTCATTCTGCACCCTTCCTCTTTCCCGCCAATCTGTCAATCAAGCTATTTTTGGACACAGGTTTATAGCATTTCTAGCACTCTGATGGATCTATCTTCAGAACCAGGACAAGTAATAAGTTAGTGATAGGAAGCATCCTTGCACCAGGCAACTTGAAACATGACTACAGCCAATATCCTATGTACCAGGGGGGAGTTGCTACCGGTTCAGCCCAGATTGGGCGAACCAGTAGCAGTGGCGGGAGGCTCCACCTACCCCCCAGACGCTTCTGTGCATGCAATTACTTCTGTGCATGCACGCAGTCACAAGCAAACTGGTAGCAACATGTTTTGAAACCCACCCCTGCTAGGGTACTATACATACATCACTACATATTAAAAAGCAAAGGATGTTCAGTGATAAGAGAAATGGGAATCCACAAATCGCTGCTCATGAATTGTCCCATAGTAAAGCCATAAGATGGGGCTTCTCATAAGCCTCTTTATTGAAACAGATGAAAGCTCAAATGTCAGTAATGATGCATATGAGTGCAATTTATGCAACATACTTTTCTACCAATTCCATGAATTCAGGTGAACATGGCCATGAGGAAAAGCCTTAAATCAAAAATAATGCAATACCTTTTCTTTCTCATAATCATACATTTCTCAACAATCTACTGAAAAGTCAAGGAACTCTGGTCTGCACATTCCCTATCAAACATAAAGTTGTCTGTACTTTCTAAATTTTGCTCATTTGCAATCCTCATAACCTTTCAATACAAATTCTACTCAAACTTCCCAATGATGCTTAACAAATTTTGAACTTCTCATAACCTCAAATTGTCCTGTGATGTTCAAAAGTAATGTTACAAAGTATTACTTCAAAAAAAGAGTATCCCAAGCTTGGAGCCAACTACCAGAAGAGGTAATGGGTCAATCATAAGTAACAGACAGTTTAAACAAGCTTGGAATAAATACATGTCCATCATCCAAAAACATAAAAAATAAAATATAAAAACAATAATTAATAATCATGATCATAATAATTAATAAATTAGAAAAAATAAGAAAAACATCTCAAAGGGTAAGTTCAATGGACCACTAGGTCTGCCTTTAGTTTTCTATGTTTCTATGTAAACGACTCCTCCTAGGTATCTGGTGCAGGCTGTGATAACAAACCCAAATAAAATATGCAAATCCTTCAATGGAATTATCTGTCCAATTATAGTTTTATTTAGACTTAAGAATACTTATACCCAATACAAAGAAATGGATTTCAGTTTACAAATGGTCTCTTCATTTTTATTTTATTTCCTAATCAAGTAAAGTCTGGAATCAGATATTCTGTTAGCACTAAAACAAATGACAGCAAAACATTTATTATTATTATTATTATTATTATTATTATTATTATTATTATTATTATTAATTGAATTTCTATACCGCCCTTCTCCCGAAGGACTCAGGGTGGTGAACAGAATAAGATTTCATATACATATAATATTTTTTTTTTATAAATAGTAAATAATAAATTGAGTCAACTTAGTGTATCTGCTAAGACCTTGGCATAGAATTTAGATGTTTATGCTAGCCCTGCTTGTTGAAACAGAAAGGTTTTCAGGGCACGTCAGAAAATGCGAAGATCTGGGATTATCCGTATTCCAGGGGGTATTTTGTTCCAAAGAGTAGGTGTCCCCACAGAGAAGGCTCTCTCCCTTCGAACTACTAGATGACATTGTTTTAATGATGGTACTATGAGTAGGCCTACTCTGTGAGAGCGTATTGGTTGGTGGGAGGTTATTGGTTGCAGCAGGTGGTCTCGTAAGTACTCAGGTCCTAAGCCATGGAGCACTTTAAAGGTAAGAACCAACACCTTGAAGCGCACTCGGAAGGCCACCGAGTGAGTGCAGCTCACGTAGAAGAGGTGTTACATGTGAGTGCCATGTTGCTCCCATAATTACTTGTGCAGCCACATTCTGGATCAGTTGGAGCTTCTGGGTGCACTTCAAGGGGAGCCCCATGTAAAGAGTATTGCAGTAGTCAAGTCGGGAAATGACGAGGGCTTGAGGACTGTGTCCCGGTCTAGAAAGGGTCACAATTGGCGAATCAGGCGAACCTGATAGAAAGATCCTCTGGCCATGGCTGTTATATGATTTAAATGGAAACCAAAGGCTGAAAACTACATATACTGAATTTTCCTTTTCTAGTCCTCTTTATAATGCCATCTCTTAAAAGGGATTTGCCCCAACTAATCATGTAACTCACCCTAAAAGTTGCTGGTAATTACTAGATGTGCTCTGCTAATCTTCTGGTTGGCTGTCCTAGAATGTTGTAAACAATTTCTTCATGGGCTACTGAGTCTTTTGGTTTACCTACTTACCTGAGTCTGTCTTACTTGGTTTATTTACTGGGTCTGACTTATTTGGATTAATTTCTTACTGGCTCTTCAGTAAACCAAAAGACCCAGAGACTCAAAACAAACAAACAAAAAACAGGAGTCAACACTCCAGTAAAAGATCTGTGGAAAAGCCCTACTGATTTGTGAAGCTTTTATATTTAAAGGTAGTCTACATCTCCTTTTATCAGCCTTGTGCAGTGGTGGGTTGCCCCCGGTTCGCACCAGTTCTATAGAACCGGTAGTAAAACCAGTGGGGGGCTCCGCCCACCGACCCCGACATCATCAGAATGCTTCTGTGCATGCGCAGAAGAGAGCGCACACTTACTCGCTTCATGCATGCACATGTGCGGCCCCATTGCAAACCGGTAGTAAAGGTACCCTGGCCTTGTGAGGTAGTTCAGACAAGAAGCAGATGCACATGAAGCAATTTTGCTTTATTGTAAGGTTACATTAATAAAAAAATTGCAAGCCTGAAGGTATATTTGTCCTCCTTTGCTTTTCCAGTCCAAGAAATGAGAGAGAGTTCCTTCAAAGACATTTTCTGTGTCCACATTCCTGTTTTGGACTCAGCTGTCTCTTTCCAAATCATTGCTCTGACTGTGGCTCTGACTTCTATCTTCCAGGATCATTCTCACATGCCATTGCACCTCTTCAGATACTCAGGACAAAGACTGAAGGGGAAGTCCTTGTTGCTTTCATATTTTTCACTGATTTTCCAAAAATGCCTACCTGATCACCCCTGAGAGCAGAACTTCAGGTCCTGGCTTTAAAATTAAATTAGAGGAAATTATATTTGAAAAGAAAGGCTGGTGCCAATTCTAGCCTTTAAGTGTGAAAAGTGAAAAAATTGGGGTGCATTGTTCTGGAAGCCATTTGGACAATCATAAAACATTTTCAACAAGTTTCATAGCAATAAATAAATAACTTTGACTAAAGTGAAAGTTAGCCTGTCATATAATTTCTCAGGTGACTTTTCAGAGCAGTCAGCCAGGCCACAACATACTGATATTTATTTACAATTCTTCCTTTCATTTGACATACTTCAGGTGTTTAGTAAATGTCAAGTTTGCTAACAAAATTTCAGGGTCTAAATCTGGAGGGCCAGTCAAGTGGACAGCCACTCCATTTACAAGTTGAGCCAACCATTTGTATTAAAAATCATAAGTGAAAATCTCTGAAACAACCTCCTTCTAAGTTTTTGGATGAAAATTCAGAATATGGTAACCCCAGTGGAGGCTAACCATAGCTACTTAACCAACCCTACAATAGCTGTGCTTAAAATGAACAAATAAAACAGCCTGCCTTCCACTGAGGATCTGTATACTACATGAACCAGAATGAGGGATGAGAAAATATATATAGATCCCTCACATCCTAGTCATAATCTATTTCAACTTCTCCCCTCAGGATGCCGTTATAGAGTGTTACAAGTGGCAAAACAACCAGACATAAAGATAGTTCCCCCCACCCCCTGCTATCACTCTGCTGAACATTTAATTTCCACAGCACTGACTTAGGTCTAAGTATATTTACCCATATAGTATTACTATATTACTATTATCCTTCACATCTTTTCTACTACCTTCTCTTATTGGTATCATCATCATCATCATCATCATCATCATCATCATCATCATCATTGTTTTGTTTTGCATATACACTGAGAGCTTCAACATCGAAGACAAATTCCTTATGTGTCTAATCACATTTGGCCAAATTAAGCTGTTCTGTTTTGTTTTGTTCTGTTCTGTTCTAAAATGGATTTATTTTTCTTTCACAGGATGAATCTGGCCTCTTGCAGAAGTATGTATCAGTCTATTAACCTAAGATAATAGGGCCACAAAGGGCATTAACAAATGCCTGATGTGGAAGAACTACTCCTTATACACACAAGGAAGCAGACAGCACTGCTTAAACTGGCGCAAATTGGGAAATACTATTTTGGATGAGTAGCTGGAAAGCCCAATCTGATATTGTCTTCCTAGTGAGCTGTGGGTAAATTGAAGATGATATTTATATAGTTTCTGCCTTTCAGAAATGGTCACTGACCTATACTTTGCTTGGGGCCATTGGGAAGAATAGGTTCTATCCCCCTCCCCCAAGGAAAAAGATACATTAGATTTTGAAGCATTTTGCCTATGTGCAAGTGAGTATTTCTAAGAGTGGGAACCTAAGGATTAGATTTTATATGTACAGTATAACCAAAAAAAAATTATTTACAAGAAAATGTTATAGGGGTAGATAAAGCCTAGCACCTAGCTAGCCACATTCTAGGGTGAGATATATATATTTAGCTCTCCCACTTAATAAAAATTCTAGAGGGAGGTGGGAAAAAGTCTATCATGGACAATTTTTCTACTACAAATCTTCACAATCAGCATTAACAAAACCAGAGTTAGGAACTTTTTTTGCAATTAATTGGGTATCCACAGGGGAAGGGGGCTCAAAGGAGCATAACAATTTGCACAATGCTGCCATGGCACATATGAAGTCATTGTGTCATCTACTGAACAATTATGATTCTCTTACATACCAATGACTCCAAGAATATATCAGTCCTGCTTCTAAATGATATAAAGTGTGAAGCATCCATTAGACTCTGTTGATGTGCCTTCACAATCTCACAAGTTAAATGTGAAATCTTTTTCCTGATTTCCCCCCACCAAAAAAAGATTAGGGTAACCTTTTATTTTTACAATAAGTAGTGAGCTAAATGAGGTTAAAGACGTTGATCTGTCTAGAGCTATGTAGCAAACTTCAATACTATACACCCATAATAACTTGTAGCTAGCCAAGCAGCCTTGTTTTTATTGTGTATGTAAAAATGGAAACAAAGAGCAGATGTCAGTTCTGAACGTGGTAAAAGATTTTACACACACAAGATGGAGAACCTAATGAAAAAATCACAAAATATGCCCTAGTCATCTTTGTAGAAATCCATTTGCATTGAATTATTAGCTTGGAGAAATGAAATATTCCAGAAAGATGATTTAATTTCACCAAGAGTTATTGGCCTATGCTTGAAATAGAATATTGCGTTCTTTGGCATATGATTAATTGGGTTATGATGAATAGTGTCAGATAAGGAAGCTGTACTTCGCATACATTAATAATATTACACCCTAGCCATTTGTTCCACTACAAAAAGAACAATAACCTCTACAAAAAGTAGAAAAATCAAATCCACAATATGAAACAAATTTATGACAAAAAATAACCAACTCACAGTGCAATTTTAATCTTTTAGATTGTACCAGTTAGACAAGGTGAAGATTATTCCCAAGGTGTCCTACATTTGTAGAACATGGTTCAAGGACAAATGTGAATGAAGGATAAGGAAGGAAGTATTTGGAGAGAAAAGGTATAGAATTTCAAAGGCTGGTTCCATCCCAGATATTAGCATAAGGTTATAGCAAGAAAACAGAATACGGAAAAAATGCATTCATCACAGTCAATCAGCAGAACATTTCCTAGATTCCTAGCCACATCTTGCCAAATGGGTAATTGTATGAACAGCTTTTGAGAAGTTAAGTATAAACATGGGGAAAAGACACAGATCAAGATTCCAGCATGGATATTATCTGCTGTGCTTATTAAAATATAGCAGAGTGGGGAGGGGGAATCACTCTTGGGAGAAGAGCTATGCAATAGCAGCAAAAGAGCTAGCCAGTTCTCCTTCCTAATTTTTTTAATTAAATATAGTTACCATTTTGTGTAAGGTAGATTAAATTGGTCCATTTGTATGGTCCATTTGCCAGTTGAGGGGGTAACAATTTCTGTATTTTTCATCTTTTTATTGTTCTGGTCTCATTGTTTTCATTCGCTGTTGTTCTGTTGCCTTGGAATAAAATGGCTTGCAGAGGATAAATACAGAGAATAACTATACTATTGAACTATAAATTTTTTAAGCAAGAATTTATCTGTAGTCTAGGGAGGACTATTAATTGTATAGTTCTGATGCTAAATAGACTTCTGATGGTATGAGTTCTGGTTTTGGCCCACTTCTTTCCAACCTAGCAATTCGAAAGCATGAAAATGCAAGTAGATAAATAGGTATCATTTTGGTGGGAAGGTAATCTGGTGTGCCTCGGCATATAGTCATGCTGGCCACATGCCCACAGAAACATCTTCAGACAATGCTGCCGCTCTCAGCTACGAAACGGAGATGAGCACCACACCCTAGAGTCAGACATGACAGGACAGGGCTGACATTTACTTTTACCTTTTTTAACATTTATTTATTTATTTCAGTCATGCTGCCAGCTCCTAAACTAGCAGCATAGTATCTCAATACAAATTGAGATACTAAAAACAAGAATTACAATCAAGAATTAAAAGCATATTTTAAAAGACGGGCTTTAGGGCATTTTTAAAAGCTAGCAAGAAGTTAGGGCTTTCAATTGGACAATATTTTTGAAATAACCGGGACAGCTACTGACGAAGTTAGCATCCCATACTTTCGTTAGAGGTGACCTTGTAAGGAATGGGGACATGGAAATCAGTGTCTACTAAATGAAGCCCAGCATGCTTGGATGATTTTTCCAGTCACATCTGACAAATAAAAACAGGTGTTGCCACATAATGCATGGATACAGCTTTCAAGATCTGAATGAAAAGAGGCAGGACCACAACATGTCCAGAGTTTTTTCTCAATTATTCAATTTTAAGGAGACAGGAAGAAGCAATTTGAGCATAAGCCAAACCTTATTTGAGCAGACAAGTACTTTTACTTTCCAACTTCAACTTCACTGATCGTTTCACATTCTTTCTTGGGTGAGTCTCCTGCCTTCTGTAGGTATTTTGTGGAATATTATATTCTATACTTTTTCACTTGCCATTTTTCCTCTAAACTTTTTTTTAAGCATTCTAAATAAGCATAGGCCAAATATATTTATTCCAAGCGTGTATGCACTATGTTCTATGCTTCCAATTACTAAAACTATTCCTATTTATATGTCTAAGTTTAAGGAAATGGCTGACACAATTAGCATTATTTAAAAAATTTGATTTATATGCCGCCCTTCTCCGGGGACTCAGGGCGGCTTACAATGCATTAAGCAATAGCCTTCATACTTTTGTATATTTATACAAAGTCAGTTTATTGCCCCCACAAACTGGGTCCTCATTTAACCTATCTTAGAAAGGATGGAAGGCTGAGTCAACCTTGAGCCTGGTGAGATTCGAACTTACAATAATGGCAGACAGCTGGTGTTAATCACAATTATTACTATTATTTATTTATTTAATTTGTATACCACCCTTCTCCAATAGGACTCAGGGCAGTGAACAGCCACGATAAAAACACAATATATAAAATTTAAAAACAATTTTAAAAACATTAAATACTTTTGGCCGTCAATTTAAAATAACCCAATTAAACGCCCAAGTTGCGTGGGGGCCAATGATTCGCCCCTAATAACCAGCGATGGTGCCAGCTGGCTATATCGGGACACCAGAAGCCACAGCCACTCGGCTAAAAAAATGCTTTTTAGTCTGCTGAGCCACCAGGCCCTACCTCATTCAGTCTGAAGAACTGGCAGGCTGGTGATCTTCTTGCAAGCCTTTGATCTCCTTCATCTCATCTATCTTCAACTCCAGAATCACCTACATGAGTGTCTTAAGATACTGTTTCAGCACTCGTTTCCCACATCTTATTCTCAAAGGCTTTGAAGAGTCTGCTTTTAGTCTGATCAAGCACCTCTTAAATTATGACTCCCTAGAAAACATCACAGGTATGCCAAATTTATGTAGCTCAGACCTGTCATTTGAGGAAATGAAAAAGTTCCATTTTGGGGAATCTTTACCAAACTTCACTTTACCCTTCTGAACTGACTTACTGGATATAATAGACCTTTATGGAATTAGGCCATAGTTGTGCATAATTATGTTCCTACTGTTACAGGACATTTGGACAGATTGACATCTGGTGGAAGAGTGATTAAAATGGTCTTTTACGAGCAATTTTTGGTAATTTTTTTAATGTACTTGGGGAATAGTCTGATTTCTACTAGATGAAACTTTGATTGATTTGTATAAAATAGAGATAGCCCAGGGAAATGTCACAATTATTCTGACTAACATCTTTCTGCTATGTCACATCAGTTTTTTGTATTATTAGGGAGCAGAGAGAAGGAATATGACAGATGAACAAAAGTGGAAGAAATCTCACAACAAATTAAAGTGGGCATAAATTTAGAATTGTTAACCACCTGATGTGAACTCACAAAAGCTCTATCCATTTTATGAGGGAAGTGAGTTCTGGTGTGGTGTTATTACTTCTCCTAAGCCCCTAGAAACAATTGTTTATGGATCCATCTGATCCCTTTGTTTATGGATCCCTTTGGAATGCTGTTTAGCTGTGCTTTCCAGCCTAGGGTTGAGGAAATACTGTTTGATCTTGCCTTGTCTTTGGTATTCCCAAGCATTCCATCTTCTCCTCTATCCTGTTTAGCAACAAATGAAATCAATGAATCATTTTGAGGTTTGGATTGGGATACCATATCTATCTGATGACACCCAATATACTTTCTCGTTGCTATCCAACTTCAAGGAAGCAATTGGTAAGGTAATAATGGGTGGGATAAGGAAGAACAAGGTGAAATGAAATCTAGACAAAATGGTGCTATGAGTCCCTATACAGGTAGTCCTCAATTTACAATCACAATTGAGCCCAAAATTTATGTTTTTAAGTGAGATATATGTTAAGTGAGTTTTGCCCCATTTTAGGGCACAGTTGTTAAGTGAATCACTGCACTTGTTAAGATAGTAGCATGGTTGTTAAGTGAATCTGGCTTCCCCATTGACTTTGCTTCTCAGACGATTGTAAAAACTATTCACATGACCCCATGACACTGCAACCATCATAAATATGAACCAGCTGCCAAGCATCCAAATTTTAATCACATGACCGCTGGGATATTGTAATGGTCATAAGTGTGAAAAACAATCATAAGTAACTTTTTTCAGTGCCGTTGTAACTTTGAACGGTCACTAAATGAACGGTTGTAAGACGAGGACTACGTATTCTGGGACTGACATGTTTTGGATGAGATAGCACTTCAGCTTGCATACGTAAAATCTGCTTCTTGATTCTCAACCGCATGCCTAATATTCATATGATTATTAACTATATTGTCTTCCTAGGTAACAGGATCCTACTATTATGAAGGAAGGACCTTGCTGCCAAAGCCAATATATTTCTTGAGCTTCCCTCTGAAGATATTATGTATGTATGAATTTTCTGAAGATAACATGTTATCAGTTGACTTTATCAGAAAACTGCAAAATCAGTACCTTTTTAAAAAAAAAAAAATCAGAATATGGTTGCTGTTACTATCTTGGAAGAAAAATAACTAGTTCAGTTCTTTCCCCAGTATGGAAATACAATTATGTGAAGTCATGTTTGTTTTAAAAAGTTCTTTTTCCTTAAAAAAAAAAAAAGCCCACAAAAAGCTACAGTAATTACAGTTATGTCTGTGTGCATATAATATTAACATAGATTTGCCTATATTCCTTTTTAATCAGTTTTCCTCTTCATAATCTTAAATAATATTGCAGACCTCAGTATTAAAGAATCCATTCAACCAAATAAATCATTTATACAACATTATTAAGATTATTTTAGCTTTCTTTTAAAGAAAAACACCACTAGAGTTATATTTAAATTAGACATTTTAATTCAGATAATAATCTTACGACTTTTTCTTAGCACAGATTTTATAGCTATAGTCCAGTCATAATATTTTACTCTTTTTCCTTGATGAAAATTATGCACCAATATATCGTACCGCAAAGCTCTAAGAGCTAGCATTAATTATCAATTCATTAAATATTGATGAAATTAAAGCCAATAAAGGTTTGAAACCATACATTTGTCAGGTATTTAAAATGTCCTGTAATTAAAAAAAGAAGCATTAAAATGACAGTGTCTTTATAAATTAGCAAACTAATAAAATGTAACATACGAATTCTTAAGATTAGTTATCTACAAGAAAATTCTCTTATTTCCATTTCAAAAACCAACTATTAAGTGTCCCTGTCCATGGGGTCAAAACTGTTGAAAAACAAAACTTACTAGGTTTATTTCCATCAGGAAACTCATTCAGATGTTTTTATGCCCTGTATGTTAAGACAACTTCATTCCTTCCATTTCTCTTAAAGGGCGGAACTTATCTGAATTGAATGGAGAGACTTTTCAAGATGGGGCACACTGAGTGGAAATTAAAATATAAATCAGAGTCCCTCCTGCGTTGAAACTATGTATTTACTCAAACAAAGCATAAGCTGTGATTCTTTTCTACTCTGACTTTTTGTGATGTAGTCCAGAGGGAAAGACAGAATGTAGAATACTCCTAAAGATGATTGTCCATGCCATAGTATAACTCTTAAATGTTTGGATGCTATTTCCACAAAAATATTACAATTGGTCCCTATCACTCATCAAACAGAAGGCCATTCAAGTACCACCTTGGGGGCTTATGTCCCTTTCCAAAGCATGATAATAGTTCCCTTGTCATCCCATACCAATTCAGCTAGAGCCATAACTTCTCCTAAAATGCTATTTTATAAGCACAGTTAAATAAATCAGATATAAGTTTACTTTTCGGGATTAGTAATAGCTTTGAATCTAGCTGGAGGGCTGGAGGAGCAGAATGGTAAGGAGCAGAACAGTTGTAAATCATCTCATTGAACATGTTAAATAAGAATTTGAGTGAAGCTTCAGACCTGGACATTGAACCAGGGAATTTAAGGTGGAATTACAGTACAGGCTACCTATTCACACACACACCAAAAAAAAAAAAAATTGGCATGATCTGCTTCAGATTTACAAATGCAAAATCTGTGGAAGGATTGGGTGCTTTTTTATATATAAAAGAAAAAAATTATCAAGGATATAACTTGTTTTCTTGGTCATTTTTATATCTGGAAAACCATCATAAAGGATGCAACATGTTTTCTTGGTCATTTGTATACATGGAAATACAATCCATCAAAGATATCACTTATTTTCAAGGTCATTTTAACATGATACCCAGGGCTTGTCCTTTGTGAATTATCTGTGGATGGGATGTAGGCATATTGAGATAGCATGTCAAGATAGAATTTGCAGCTGTAAGATTCAGGCTCTAGGCTCTCTTTATTCAGCATCTCTTTCTTATTTAACTGAGCTCTATGATTCTGCCAACTCACTCTGTTCCAACCTGTTCTGTTGACACAACTTTTTATAAACAGTAAAACACACATACTGAGAATTATTCTTTTCTGCTCATTTATCAGCATCTAAATTAACCAACAGGTAACCACCAACCAACACTAAATCCTCCAATTATGTAGTCATTTGTGGATGTGAAAGAGCCCGTTAAGCACTTCAGGAACATTGTAATTTGAAACTATTCACTTGTTGCATATCTGTAAATTGACATTATTAAAATTTCCTGCAATTCAGTGCTACTAATGTGGGTAAATCCACCATGGTAAATGTGTCAATATTGCCAAATCCACATTACTGATTTGGGCTACTCATTCCTACTACATTAAATATTTACTTTTTCATGTCCTTGGCATTATCATTCCTCCTTTATGTATTGACCAAGGGAATTGCATCAGTGATTTTTAAAGCCAGCTAATTATATTTCTTTTTAGGATTTGGGTAACTCGTAATTCAAATTCTTAAACTTAATCCATTATTTTTTTAAAAAAAGATTTCTCCTAAGGGATATTGTGTCTATGAATCTGTGTGTTTCTCCCTCTCCTCTGTCTGTCTATCTGTCTATCTCTGTCTCTCTGTCTGTCTATCTATCTCTGTCTCTGACTCTCTCTCTGTCTGTCTCTGTCTGACTCTGTCTCTCTCTGTGTCTCTCAAGTTGCCAGAACCCTAAGCAAAGAGCATTCTCAGTTACATTGATTATTGCATCACATTTGAACTATTCTTGTTTCAGATTATGTTCATTCCAACTCTCAGGTTACTAGAACCTCATTTCCTACCATCTATTCTAAAGCATGCCCCTTTAGCCAGTACAGAGGACACAAGAAATAATTATATTCCTATGACTGATGGCTCACTTTCAGATCCTTGCCAGTGTAGTCTATAAAGACTATGTTGAAGCATTATCAGATTGGGCACAACTGGATAATGTCTTCAATTACATCTCAGCCACAGAGATCAAGATTCCTACCAATCCATGGGAGAAGGAAATTGAGTATTGATGGCTGCCCACAACCACCACATCAGAGTTGCTTCATTCCCAGATGTGGTACTTGGAAGATAATTACCCATCATCGGACAGGCTCAATTTTTTTCCATGTCTTATAGCTCTTCTGCTGCATCCACAAAGATTTAGTCCTTTGGGCCCAAATGGAAGTAGTCAAACAAATGATTTTTCCAGATTTTGCTTAAATCTATCAATTATGTTTGAGTATAATTCCTCATTGTGAAGGTATCTTGAGCAGGAGCTTCATACAGAAATGAAAACTAATACAAACTAAATTCAGAAAAAGGAAAGTAAAGAAGAGTTTAAAAAAAGGCAAAGAAAGAAAAAGTAAAAAAAAACACACCAAGAAATAAAAGAAAAAAGGAGTATAATAAAAAAAAACCAAAATATAAAGAAATGATCTTCATCATAACATATATAAACAACCTTGGTAGTTCTTCACCCCTTATAAGTTTACAAGCAGATATACTCTTTTTCCCATAACCCATACCTTATCTATAAGAAAACATCAACTTTTCAATATGGTATCAGGAAAAACCCATAAAGGGTTGCCAGAATTTCATAAAAACATGTCTTATTTTAATCTTTTTTCAAATAAACTTATTTCATATGTCTTCCTTTTGTTGGTTTATCACTTTCATTTCTCCTTTAATTTTTAAAACTTCAACCAGCTTCTTTTGTATATCCAATAAAGTGTCCTTATCTACCTTCTCTTTGCCTATCACTTGTATTTTCACTTTAAATGTCTCCCCTATCTTGTAATGCATTGTTATAAAGTCCCACTGACTAGGCCAAAGTATAGCGTGCAAGAGATCAGGTCGATTTCCTTAAGGTTCCCAGACAAGAACAACTCTGTGGTATTTTGTCAGCTGGAAATATTTAATACTTGTCCAAATGCAGGTAGGGAAACAAGTATGGTAATAAGAACAAGCTAATACTCTTATCAACCAATAAGCAACCTCTTGTTTCCTAGGAGGCATTATTGTATTATTAGTTGTGGGTGTTGAAGTTCAACAGGGACATTTCAAAGAAGTATTTTTTTATATCTTTTTTGTTTCCAAAAATTGTTTTAATTTTGTTTCCCATTTCACAATAAGGTCTGAGATGTAATTTAATGATAGCCCAAACAGCAATTATGCAGAGTATTGTATTACATTGCATTGCATTGATTAAATTACTATCATTTACATCACAATAAAAGCCATAAGAAATTAGATAAAACAGATAAAACAAGAAAAGCAAAGAGGATGAAAGGAAAGTGGCAATAATAACATTAGTGATAATAATGGTAACAGTAAAAAAGAGCAAACAGATTCATAAGCTAGTATGAGACCCTTTGAGCCAGATTCCATGTCTTCTGATTGCATTTGGCTGTGGCACAACATTTTGGATCATTCAAAATTTCTTAGCAGGAAAAGCACAACTTCTAGCAGGGTGTAAACAGAGATAAAAGACAAATGGGCAGGAAGGATTTTATTTATTTATTTATTTAATATAACTTATATGCCGCCCTATCTCCATAGGACTCAGGGTGGCTCACAACAATTAAAACAAACCAATAAAAACATAAAATACATACATAAACAAATATTAAAACCCATTAAAATAATAAAAAAAACTCTCAGTCCAGGCTAGGTACCGCGAACAGCCATGTTTTTAATTTGCAGCGGAAGGTGCGGAGGTCAGGAGCCCAGGGGGAGTTGATTCCAAAGGGTGGGCGAACCCACAGAGAAAGCTCTACCCCTGGGGGCCACCAGCCGACATTGTCTAGCTGACGGTACCTGGAGCAGGCCCTCCCTGTGGGAACGCACCGGGCGATGGGAAGCTGTTGCTGGTTGCAGATGGTCTGCCAAGTATCCTGGGCCTAAGCCACGTAGAGCTTTATAGGTCATTACCAGCACCTTGAATCTCACCCGGAGGGCAACTGGCAACGAATACAAGCCACACAGGAGAGGTGTTACATGGGAGTATCAGGATTCTCCCATCACAACCCGCGCGGCTGCATTCTGTACCAGCTGAAGCCTCCGAGTGGTCCTCAAGGGCAGCCCCATGTAGAAAGCATTACAGTAGTCAATACAGGAGGTGACTAGCACATGAGTAACTGTGCGTAGGGCATCTCGGTCCAAATAAGGGTGCAACTGGCGCACCAGATGAATCTGGGCATATGCCCCCCTGGTCACGGTTGTTATATGATCTTCTAGACTCAATCGCGAATTCAGGAGGACACCCAAGTTGTGTGCCCTGTCTACGTGGAGTAAAACTTCACCCCCTATAGCCAACGATGGAACCTCTCCTTCGGACCGAGATGCCGGTATCCACAGCTACTCAATCTTGGCAGGGTTGAGCTGAAGCCCATCCAGATCCGCACCGCTTCCAGGCACCAGGACATCACGTTGAGGGCATCACTGGGTTGGTTCGGGGTGGATATAAAAAGCTGAGCATCATCAGCATACTGATGATACCTCACCCCGAAACCACGGATGATCTCCCCCAGTGGTTTCATATAAATGTTGAACAGAAGGGGCGAGAGAACCGACCCCTGGGGCACCCCACAAGTGAGGGGCCTCATGGTCTATCTCTGCCCCCCTGCCAACACTGCTTGCATCCCCCCGAGAGGTAGGAGAACCACCATAAAACAATGCCTCCCACTCCCAACCCCTCGAGGCACTGCAGCAAGATACCATGGTCGATGGTATCGAAAGCCGCCGAAAGATCCAACAGGACCAGAACAGAGGAATAACCTCTGTCCCGAGCCCTCCAGAGATTATCCACCAGCGCGACCAATGCCGTCTCTGTGCTGTACCCGGGCCTGAAACCCGATTGGTATGGATTGAGGTAAACTGCTTCATCCAGGGCCATCAGGAGCTGATGTGCCACCACACTTTCGACAACCTTCGCAAGGAAGCGAAGGTTGGAGACTGGACGAAAATTACTTAAGACAGCTGGATCCAAGGTCGGCTTCTTGAGGAGGGGCCTCACCACCGCCTCCTTCAATTTGTATACTATGCTCTCTTCATTATAGTGCTTTGCCTGTAACAGGCTAGTGCTAGCCAGAAATAAATAGAAACTAAATAAAGTTTTCTGGCTAGTGCTAGCCACAAATAAATAGAAACTAAATAAAAGGTTAAAGAAGACAGGTGTGAAAGGGAAGAAACAGAAAACAGAATAACAGAGTTGGGAAGGACCTTGGAGGTCTTCTAGTCCAACCCCCAGCTTAGGCAGCATACCCTGCACCACTTCAAACAAATGGTTATCCAATATCTTCTTAAAAACTTCCAGTGTTGGAATATTCACAACTTCTGGAGGCAAATTGTTCCATTGATTAATTGTTCTAACTGTCAGGAAATTTCTCCATAGTTCTAGGTTGCTTCTCTCCTTGATTAGTTTCCACCCATTAGTTCTTGTCCTACCCTCAGGTGCTTTGGAGAATAGCTTGACTCCCTCTTCTTTGTGGCAGAGCTATTGGAACACTGCTATCATGTCACCACTAGTCCTTCTTTTCATCAAATTAGACATACCCAGTTCCTGCAGCTGTTCTTCATATGTTTTAGCCTCCAGCTGTGGTGGGATTCAATTTTTTAACAACAGGTTCTGTGGGCATGGCTTAGTTGGGGGTGTGGCTTGGCAATCATGTGACTGGGTGGGCATGGCTAGCTGGTCATGTGACTGTGTAGGCGTGGCTAGCTGGTCATGTGACCGGGTGGGCGTGGCTATGTGCATAGGGACTACTCAGAGGGCTGAAAAAAGTCATTTCTGACTGGGCCTCACACTTTTGACCATCCTCACATTTATGACTGTGCAGCTTTCTTAACAACCATGTCACTCATTTCACAACTGCTTCTCTTCACCATGGTGACAAGATAGGGCAAAAACGTAAAATGTGAGGACAGTCGTAAGTAATAAATAGTGGTGCAGAGGGGCGGGGCAAGCCAGCAATTTAACAAATGGTTTGGCTGCACCACTGGCTCTAGGGCGGCCCTTTGAAGCCCTGCGGCAAGAATTTAAGCAGTTTTTTTTTCCCTCTAGCCATCAGCTGGGACTCCGGAGGCAGCAATAGATTGGGAGTGGGTGGGGTAAGCGAACGGCCGGCGATCCAACAGAGCAGAGAGTGAGGGTGAGTGAAGGCGTGGAAGCTGCTTTCTCTATCCTGCTCTTTTGTGTCCAGAGCCGGTGGGGAACCACGTGGCAGCCCACGTGGATCCCAGGCAGCGGAACTCAGGCTAGGGAAGGGGTGGGCAATTGAATTCCTGAGACAACCAAGCTGTCTCAGGAATTCTGGAAGTTGAAGTCCACAGGTTGTAAAAGAGCCACAATTGCCTACCCCTGGCTATGGTAGGCTGGTGCCGCGCGGGTGGGAGGTGGGGGGGAGGGGCGGGTGAGCCAGCAATTTAACAAACGGTTCGGTGTGCTGCGGGGCCAATAAATTACAAAAAAACACCAAACCGTTTGTTAAATTGCTGGCTCGCTCGCCCCATTTATTGGAATAAATAGTAGTGCGGAGGGGCAGGGCAAGGGGCGGGGCGAGCCAGCAATTTAACAAAGGGTTCGGCCGAACCCCCTAGAACCCCCAGAATCCCACCACCTGCCTCCAGTCTCCTAATCATCTTTGTTGAAACCTTGCGGGGGATTCCCATAACACAACTTTTTGAACATGTATCTCCACCTAGATGAATACTTTACAATTAGGCTACTGCAGTTCTACAGGAAGCAATATTTTTTAAAGAAAACTTTGGAAGAGATGCTAATTCCCAAGCAAGAACTAGCCAAATTAAGTGAATTTAACTCTAAACCATGGTATATATTTATGCTACTTTTGATCATCTCATGAATATGCATCCTATGCTACAAGCTGATATAATAGAGAGACAAGTCCCTGTCTTGAGTAGTTGACAGTCTACTTTATGTGACAGTAAAAGGAACATAGCAACAAAGTATAGATAGGTTTTTGTTTGTTTTTTTAAAGTGAGCTAATGCACTTACATATATTTGAGGTTTCATTTTGGTAGGTGGATAAAGGCATAAGGAATGGGCCAAAAAAATTAAGTGGGAAAATAACGAGTGTGTTTAATTGACTAGAGCTAAAATCAATTGAGCTTAAAAGTGGTTTGCTTTAGCTACATCTTGTCTCACATTTATTAAAGGCGTTATTTGGGGGAACTGAAGAGCTTAGTTACTGTAGAGGACAGTTATCATGCACAGATGTACTTCCCAATGATCTTCCCTTGGGGATCGTTGCACATCTGCCAGGTAGTAGATGATTTGCAAATCATTATAATTTCCAGTTCTGCCCATGACATGTGTAAATTAACTTGGAAATTACATGCTTAGTACTTTACCTCTGTTCTCCATTAACATTTTTTTTAAAAAAAATATTTCTGCAATATGCTATCCCAACTTGTCCTTTTCTGTCTTATGCTTTCTTTTACAAACCAAGAGTTTCCTTCTTTTAATCTAATTTGGGGGGTGGGATGAGGGTCAAACACGTGGAATTAACTTCCCAATGCTGTCTTTGGAGACTGTTTTTTTTTTTAGAACTTCCCAGGTTAACTTTGAGATTTCCATATAGCAATAGCAATAGCACTTAGACTTAATACCGCTTTACAGTGCTTTTACAGCCCTCTCTAAGCGGTTTACAGGGTCAGCATATTGCCCTCAACAATCTGGGTCCTCATTTTACACACCTTGGAAGGATGGAAGGCTGGGTCCACCTTGACTCAGTGTTATAGCAATAACACTTAAGCTTATAACACTAACAATTGCAATAGCACTTATGCTTATATATCACTTCATAGTGCTTTTAGAGCCCTCTCTAAGTGGTTTAGAGCAGGGGTGTCAAACTTGGATTGTCACAGCATCATCACGTGATGTATCATGACTTTTTTCCCCTTTGCTAAACCGGACATGGGCATAGCCACACATGATGCATCAGGCCCGAGGGCCGCAAGTTTGACACCCTTGGTTTAGAGAGTCAGCATATTGTCTCTAATAATCTGGGTCCTCATTTTACCAACCTTGGAAGGATGGAAGACTGAGTCAACCTTGAGCCGGTCAGGATCAAACTCCTGGCACTCAGCAGAGTTAGCCTGCAATACTGCAATCTAACCACTGTGCCACCACAGCTCTCAATAAACAGGAGGAATGCATTGTCTTCCTTTTGTAAATGGCTGAGATGCTTTATATGTTGAGAAATAGGTGGGATTCAGCTGTGTGGCCCAATTTGTGGACGTGTGATATGTAATGTATTTAACTCATGTGTATTTAAATTTTGAAGGATCTTTGGGCAAGTAGCCCTCCACAACCTTTTCTTATTTAATTAATCACAACTTTGGCTTGCAATTATTACCACTTTGCACTCACTTCTTTCCCTCTCCAGGGTCTAGACTAGGGTCATCAATCAGCAGGAGATGATTAGATGAGCAAAACAACAGGCACTAGCCGAAGACGCAAGCAGCTCCAGGGGTAACTCATTGAATCTGATACTCCAGAGATGGAGGCTGAAAAATACTTTGAACAGTACTGATAAATAAATACCAAAAAAAAAAAAAAAAAAACCTAACCCTATTCCTATAAAATAATAAAATGCCCATACTGTTTCCCATTGGCATAAACCTTCTTTAGAGACAACACTCTTCTCTCCTGTTATGCATCAAAGTTAATCTTTCTCCGTATCATTTGATTTCGTTGGTCTCTAGCCCTTGTTCCTTAACCCAATGTCTTCTAGTGTTAGATTGCAACTCCCAAACCTTGCCATGCTTGGATTGAGAAAAACAATTTATTCTGTCATATGGATTTTCACACAAACATGTATTCAGATATCATTAATATTATAGCAGCAGGAATAACAAATGTATTTATCATGATCTTATAACTAAGGACATTACATACATAGGGGGAAAACCCAGTCAAATGACAACATGCTACAAACAATTATTTTTAAAAACATAAAATAAGCAGTCTCTAAACTAAACTCAGGTCATTAAAACAATATATTTTAAATATTACGTATTAATTTGAAAGCAGAGGTGCTGGTTCTATTCATTTAAACTTTAATGTTTTCACAGAGGAAAACAGGAAAAAGAAACATTTTAGTAAGTTGTTAAACGTTAAGAATTTTCACGCCAAAAATAAGACTGGTGGAAGCTGCCTATTCTAATATTACTCATCCAAAAGGTTGACCTAGCTTTATTATAAATTTACAAATAGGCTTCTTTTTAATCACAGCCTAGTTGAATTGGATAAAGAGGTGAAATAAACTCCCATGATTAACAACTGGATTCTCAGTCATCCAGGTTATAGTTGTCTCAAAGATGCTGTTTTCTTCAAAAGACAACTGGACGGATGATCTGATGAAGCTTCTTGGATGAGAAGCGAAATGTTTTCTTCTTCTTTCTCAAGGAAAAAAACCAATTGCCTTTTGAAGAAAAAAACCACCTTTAAGACTGTCGTGATTAGTGAGGATTCACAGGGACACAGAAATGGATGTAATTATGCTGATCATATGACACAAAATGGTCAGTTGAATTTTGCACTTCTTTCTTTGGCAGCAGTGAAGCTCTATGTTTCAGACTCAACTACCATTGAATGTGGTGATGTGCAATGCTGTTTATTTCAAGACATTACTTACCAGCCCCAGAAATGCCTTTAAGGCATTACAGAATGTTTACAGGACTCCTGTTCCAAAGAGATGGTCGGCAGTTTATGAGAAATGGTGATGTACGTTCTCACCATCAATCCTTTTATAAACATCATTAACCAAGAATAAGCAGGTGAAAACTGGCATTATTTTTATTAGATTGTAAGTTTAAGTATATTTATTTATTTATTTTACAGTATCTCTATAAAAAATTGTGTTTTGTGCCTCCAAAAAGGGGAGAGAGATACAATTGCAAAAACAAATGTGTAATGCAAACTTAAAGTGATTTATATATACACCAAGATTCATACAGAAAACAAAATTGAGCAACCTCTGCTCTCGTTTATACTTCTGCATTTTAATGTAAGTAAAGATTTTAAAAAATCAATGTAAAAGTTAATTGATTTTTTTTTAATATTCCCAGATGTTCCTTTGACAAATCTGTTATCTTCATATTTAACTGTTTACCTTTTAGGATCTTGCACTGTAAAACTATTATGGCCAAATATGAATGTAAGGAAAGGAATGAGAGAATGATACAGGTTAAGGAACTGGATAAGGAACAGGGAGACCAGGTGTTGGTCCTTCCTTAGGCATGGATGTTGGCTGGGTGACATGAACAAAATCATGCAAGTCTGGAGGTACAAAGTTCCTGCCACCACTTTTAACCATCTAATCAATTAGGGCAGGTCTATCCTATGTTTCTGTGGCCGTTGAGCCCTTGAGGGCCCCTCCCTCTCTTCTCTGTTTCCTAGGCAGCATCTTTTCCCCTCATTTTCCAAGGTCAGCCACACATTCCATTATAGGTGGTAAGAAGATCCAGCATTATTATCACTTTCTCTTCTCTTTAGAAAGAAATGGCAAGATAATTGTACTTTCAGACTTGCAAGATTGTATTAATCTAACTTTGAAATGAAATAGAATTAATTCATCTGGGCATGTTTCCTATATGGTCTACTTAATGAAGTCTGACATTCCATGATACATAGAAGTGGCTAATATAGCCACTTCTAAAGATAGTGTGGATTCAAGATCCAGTTCTAGATTCCAATTACTATTAGACATTAGACCAGAAAAACATTTTTCCCCACTGCATTCAATATTTTTTTTTGTACTGTATTGTTGACTGAACTCGTGTGATTCTTCCTGAATCAAACTGCACCTCTCCAGTTATTGTGATATGGTGCCTGGTTCTAAAGATATACACAGAGACATATTAATTACAGAAATCTGTACTTTGTGAGGAAAAATGATAATGAAAAATAAAGCATCACTTTAAATGATATAATAATGGATTGCAAAATCAATCCTAAAACAGTTTCAACCTGTTTTTGTTTGGAACGATCTAAAACAAAATAAGGGTTGAAATTTCTTCAAACTACAGCAATTTAATTGGTTTTGTAATTTAACAATCTGTGTTGTTGTTGAAATATGACAAAAAAGTATTCTGAAAGAATTCAAGAAATTATTCTGAAGTTTCCCATTTGACTAAAAATTGATATAATCATTAGAAATGTAAATTCAGGTATGGAGCTTTGGATTGTGGGAAAAGATTTTGGATGGTGTCATGTTTAGAAATAAAAATATATCTTTAAAATATACTGTATATTTTATTAACTATAATTAATATAGTTAATTTATTAACTATAATTTTATTAACTGTCTATATTATTAACTAACTCAATTCAGATTTATTTTATGAGAGGAATCAGGAATGTCATATAAAAATATCATTGGCTATCATGCTACAGTTCCCAGGACTTATACTGTATCAATTAAAGTGATGCCAAAGGCATATATATTTGTCCTTTAGGTAATGTTTAATTTAAGCACTTACATATCAAAGTATTCTCAAATGGCTATTCAAAACACCACAGCTTCTGCAGAAAGAAAGATCCTACTTACCTTTCAGACAAATTAATGTCACTGTTCCTCATTTTATACATGAGTTAAAGTGATTCAGAACCACAAATAGTAAATAAATTGAAACACTGATGTCAAAATGTTTTACTAAATGATTGAAGAGTGAAAGAGAGTTTTCAAATGCTACAAAAGCCAATGCATTTCTTAATGCATTGACGGCCGTGACCGGGAGGATTTTTCATCAGGTTCGCCTGATTCACCAGTTGTGTCCCTTTCTAGATCGGGACTCCTTATGCACGGTCACTCAAGCCCTCGTCACCTCCCGTCTGGACTATTGTAACGCTCTCTACATGGGGCTCCCCTTGAGGAGCACTCGGAGGCTCCAACTGGCGCAGAGTGTGGCCGCGCGGTGGTGACGGGAGTGATGTGGTGTTCCCATGTAACACCTCTCCTGCGCGAGCTGCACTGGCTCCCGGTGGTCTTCCGAGTGCGCTTCAAGGTTTTGGTGATCACCTTTAGAGCACTCCATGGCTTAGGACCTGGTTATTTACTGGACTGCCTGCTACCACCAATAGCCTCCCACCGACCAGTACCCATAGAGAGGGGCTCCTCCGGGTGCCGTCGGCCAAACAATATCGACTGGCGGCCCCCAGGGGGAGAGCCTTCTCTGTGGGGGGACCTACTATCTGGAACGAGCTCCCCTCGGAGATACAGAGGATCCCGGATCTGTGTACCTTCCGTCGCGCGCTTAAGACCTTCCTATTTCACCAAGCCGGCCTGACCTAAGTCTTTCCCCTTTTTAAATGGAAATTTTAAATCTGGTTTTAAATTATTAGGGTTTTAAATTTGTTCAGCCAAATTATTTAATTCATTTTAATCTATTTTAAATTTTGTATTTATATGTTTTATTCCATGGCTGTTCACTGCCCTGAGTCCTTCGGGAGTAGGGCGGTATACAAATTCAATAAATAAATAAATAAATAAATAAATAAATAAATAAATAAATGCAATTACACATTTCACTGTATTTCCATTCTGTTTACTAACCAGATGATCTTTTGACAGACACAGTTCAGCAAAACACTTTATTTTTATGCTGCTCCTTAGCATAGAAAGGATACTTCAAGCATACCTTACAGCAATTGTGCTGTAACTTGCATATTTGCAACATTTGATTAAAATAAACAGAAATAGCTTAAAAGAGTTATGAACATTTAAAATTAGAGATCTTTCAGCTGGATTTCTATACTGTTTGTAGCATGGTGGGTAATGTTATAAAGGGTTAGAGAAGCAAAACAGATATTTCACAGATACCTCCATTATGAATTTTTGCATGTGAGAACAGGTAAATTAAAAGAAAACGATGTACAAGACCTTCCTTCCTCCCTCCCTCCCTCTCTTCCTCCCTCTCTTCCTTCCTTCCTTCCTTCCTCCCTCCCTCCCTTCGTTTCTTTCTTTCTTTCTTTCTTTTGGGATTGAAGTTTATTTTGTCTGACATTACACTCACATTTTACAAGCATTAAATAGCAAAATAAAATTGAAATAATAAATCTTCTAGACAACACAACAGAGCGATCACAGCCAAAGAAAATATTTGACAAAAACAGCAGGCTGCTTATTGGCCTCCAAGATTCTGCACAGTTAACCATGAAAGTAAACTACAACAGAGTTCATGTATCATAATAAACTATGGTGTGCTGAAACATTTATAATAAGCCACAATTACTGGCATCATATTTTTCAGTGAGCCAAACCTAACCAAATCCCCTTTATGGCCTAGGATAGACATGTCCTAATTGAGCCTTCAGGTCTACTGCAAGCCCATTAAATGCTTCCCTGAGTTATAACCATAGAAAAAAAAGAGGGGGGGGGCGTTGCAATTATATTACAGTGAAGACTTTCCACAAGAATGGATCTTGAATATATAAATTACGAGCACAAGAAGCTGTATTATATATGGAGACTGAATTCTAAATTCCCATTAAATGGCATTTTATCTTCCATTACCTGATCAAGCAGACTTTCATAGCAGTCATATTCTTGAATTTAAAATAGAAATAAAACCATAGCTTTCGAGCCTTTTAAACATTTTATACATACAGTAGCTGATAGAAAAACTCCGGCTATAGTCATACTTAGCCATGTAACAGCACATTTATAAAGTCATTGAATTTCTACTCAATATTTCCTTTCCCCCATGAACAGAGTTCAGTAGTAATAAATGAAAACATGGAGCAGAGTGATTTTAAAATGTAATACGAAAATGTCTCTCAAATTTAGAGGTCAAATTACACTTCAGTTATTGTGAAGAAATTGTAAATGATTTAAGGGAAAAGAAAAGGAATTGAAAACAAACATTTTGTAAACTACTTCTTCCAAGAGCAAACATTCCCTCAGGGAAATGCAGCAAGACTGTAAACTGAACATCAAAGGGAATTGGTTTTGTTTTTATCGGGGAAAAAAGCATTCATGGAGCTTTTTAATATTTTATAGTATGTTTCAGTCTATCAAGTACTACAGCACCGCTGAATGGTTTGTTTCACTCACATATCCAACTTCAAATGGATTTCTGCAAGGTAAAAAATGTCCCTCGTGATTTTGGAAAAGTTTTTATGCACGAGTTTAATAAGAAACTATTATTCTTGCATCAAGATTGAAAGTTATAGATGTACAACCGAACTGTGGCTGAGAGTGGGCTTTAAATATTACAGTTGTGTTAACTGCCAATAAAGAAAGGAAGATCTCTTTACATCCTGCTTTTATAAAATGTTTATGTTATAGTTATAGGTACATTTGTACAAAGCCAGAGACTGAGCTATTGTTTTGCTTCCAATAAAGCAAGGTTGCTGACAATGAGTGATCTTTTTCATATGTTTGGTAGTGGAGAAATGAGAAAAACCCACTGTGCTAACAGAAAGCTGAAACAGAAAATGCGTACCATTGACTGCTAAGCCAAAAACATTTGCATCTTTGAGTAAGTTTTCTGGGCATTGCTGATGAAAGCTCACCTCTTTTAACTATACGTTATAAGTACATCCTCTGCCAATATCAAATGCTCATTTCATTTGGGTTCTCCCGAACTGACTTTATCTGTGCTCAGGCTTGTCTTTTGAATAACTGCATAACATATTTACATCTTCCTTCTCCCGTCTTGATTTTCTACTTGACTTCTTGGGAATTTTTCTTTGAGTTAACCTTTTCTTTCCTTCCTTCCTTCCTTCCTTCCTTCCTGCCTTCTCTTTTTTTTCTTTCTTTCTTTCTATTTATCTTTCTTTTCTTTTCTTTTTTTCTTTTCTTTCCTTTTTTTTTTTTTTTGCTACCCATAAATTTATTATGAGTTTATTCATCATGATGTCTGGACCAAAAGCTAGTTTTTGTGATAGTTTAAAAAAAAAAAAGAAAATTAGATGTAAACATTTCTGAAGATTTAATGTATAAAAGCTCAGTAGAAGCAGCTTTTTCTTAAATTTTGTGTGTTTTAACTGTTGCAACAGGCAACTTAAGAAAAGTTAAACAACATAGTAATTATTGGAACATATAATATATTATTGGAACATATTGGAACTACAAATTTTATTGCATAATTTAGTTGAATTTAGCTTTAGCTCCTTGCTTACACAATAGCTCATAAATAAAATAGTAAGAGTAGGTAAGAGTTACAGAGCGCATCCAGTGGTGAGTTTCTACCAGTTCGCCCCAGTTCGGACGAACCAGTAGCGGCAGCGGCAGGAGGCTCCAACCACCTGCCCGAACACTGCTCCAACCACCTGCACAGACGATCAAGCACAAGCACATGCACGCTCACAGTTCCAAACCGGTAGTGAAGGTAAGTGAAAACCACTACTGAGCGCATCCAAGATTTAGCCAAGTGAAGTTGGTCAAGGGAGATAAAAATCAAGACTTGATTTCTATCTCCCTTGACCAACTTTAGATGTTTGCCTTGACTCTTTTTTGCCCCCCTTGGTCTGACTACTTTAGTGGCCTGCTGGTGTAGTGGTGAAGATGTCTGGCTCTCACTTGGAAAGTTAAGAGTTCAATCCTAGGTAGCAGCAGATGTTTCTCTCCTAGGGCCCAAAGAAAAAAATATCTGCTCTGAAGTTTGTGTGGACATCAAGAAGGGCATCTGACCAGTAAATGCTCAACTCCATCGAGTTGCCCCAACTCTACCTTGAATTAAAGATTACAGGGTTGTAAAGAGGGAGGTTTTTTTGATCTGACTACATAAGATGATACTAGCATTTCTAATTGTATTAGATATTGACTGGGGTTAAAGTCAAAATGGAAATGGCCAAAATCAGATGTATTTACTCACATACACCAAAATGTTTTGCCCACTCAAAGTTTAAAATCGTAATTGCTACTTAGGGGAGGATTTGAATAGAATCACAAGGGCATGGAGAGATACTGGTCTCCAACTCCTGCCAAAATGTCCAAATGCCTCTGTCCCAGATGATTGTCCTAACTGAAACAAAGCTCAAACCCATCAAGGAGGCAGATTACATTCAGCTTTACCATTTCTGACCATCAATTTTTGAAACCTTTTTCTGATAACAGCTCAGATGCCATTGCTGAACTAGATTCTTGGATACATTTCAGAAGTTATATCATGCTTTTATCTAATCAGAGTTTTATATTGCTTGTGATTGATTGGACTAGTACTTTCTGTCAGATGTTCCCAGGAACGCAGGAAAACTCCAGCAATAAATCAGTCAATGCAATAATAATGGAAGCAATCTTATTTATTCAACACGTGGAGGGGCTTTTCTTTTGTCTTTGCAAATGTCTCCCATTTATAATTACCTGAAGTGACATTTTGTTAGTATTTCACTCTATTTTAGTTTTAATTTCAAAAAAGAAGCTTCCATACTGTAAACCCTGCAATAAATCATTTTTTCCATATACAGCACAGGTAAACATCTTTCATTTGTTAATAACCCTCTAAAAATACCTGGGCCTGACAGATTATTAATATCATACGTTATCATCTAGCTACCAAGAGGAAGGGAAATGATTAAAAGGAAGAAAAGAAAGAAAATACAAGGTATGCTAAATTCAAAAGGCAAAATTAAAACTCCCTCCTAAACATTCTTCAAAACAAATTAGTCTTAACTCCTAATCAGTTCTGTGTCACTTTCTATTCAACTCCTTTGCTATTTTCAGCATCAGGAAACAGGCAGGAAAGCAGGTAGGAGAAAGGGAAAGATGATATCACTGGACTTTAAACTAAAATCTCTTCAGCTGTAAACCAAGCATTTTTTCTTTTTCTTTTTCTTTTTAATTTTTATTTCTCATAAACACATTTACATGTACAGTCATTTCCATCATTTTTCATTCATTTTTTCTTTTAACTTTCATTTTTAATTTTTACTTTTTCGGGGCTGCTCTTTTACCCTTTACCTTTACTCCAACCTTTCTTCTTCTCCTCCCCTTCTCTTCCTTCCTCTCTCTTCTCCTACTTCCTTCATTCTTTCTCTCCTTCTCTTTCCTACTTCCCCTTCTCTTCCCCCACTCCTCTCTTCTTCCCCCCTTCTAATCTTCTCTTCTACTCCTCTTTCCCCTCCCGTTTCTTCCTCTCCTTTTCCCTTTCTTCTTTCACCTCTCCTCTCCTCTCTTCTCCCTTCCTCTCTCTCTACTCCTTCCCCCACTCCTGTTGTTTCCCTTTTCAATTCAATCTAAAATGGTATTCGAGCAGCCCCAATTTTCTAATTATCTTTATTCTCATTTCAATTTCTTATTCAATTATTATTTATTTTTATTTCATCATTTGCGTACATTTTTATAATATCTCTTCAGCTGTAAACCAAGCATTTTTTCATAGGACACAACTACTTTCCAAAATCTTACAACTTGCACAAACTCCCCATCCAACAGAATTGTTTTAATAGAAAACAAGAAAGACAGAGGAAGAAAACAAAGGTAATATAAACAAGGAATGAATATGGTGTCAGCTACAAGTTTACCTTTAGCTGATCCTAGGAGCTAACAGATGAGGTCAAAGACTTCATAAAGAAGATGGGTTATGAGAAAAAGAAGTAAAGATTAACCATGCAGTTTCAGATTTAAAGTAATGGGAAGAAAAAAAGGAGTCAATCCTTTAAAGAATCAAGAAATCTTTGGACCACTGATGATAGAAGAACTGGAGGAAACTTACTTACTTTCAGAAGTGCTAGAGAAAAATAACCTGGAGATGTTGAAAACAATCAGACAAGGTGTCAATGTTTTGTACATGGGAATCTTGAGAATGTTCTCCACAAACTGAGTAAAAACATGGTGCAACTTTAGGGTTTGTCCAGTGTATTGGACTGCACCGTCTATTATTATCAGCCAATATAGCCATTAGTTATGCCTTGGGATGATAATCATTACTGTTTCTAGGTGTGGCAGAATAATTCCCAGCATCTTGTTCCTGAAGGAACTGCAATTTAGAGCAGAAAAAAAAGGATCCTCATCATATGTTTTCAAGTGCAAGCAACACACTGCATGAAGGATAACCTGCTATTGCTGAGTAGAAGAATTGTGGCTGAATAATAGAAGGGGAATAGATTTTCCCCTTTAAATGATATGACACTATAAGGCAAATTGTCTACATCCCATCTGCAGCATTATTGCATATTACATTTTCAAGATTTTGTCAAGACAATTTCATTTGAGGGATATTAATCATAAAGTAAGGATTTATTTGCTTCAGCCTGTCAAAGACTCAGAATTAATTATTACAATATGAAGTAAATTACCAGAGAGGTTATTAACACTAATTCAACTACATTCTATCTCATCAGTAATAAAAATGGTCTTTAGATGATAACCAAATCCAAATTATTTGATTATTTGCAATCTATTTTGGATATAATCAAAAACTATCTATAACCACATAATCAACTTAATTTAATGATGGGTGTTTTCAAGGAGCAATGGCTCGGGCTAAAGAGAAGCATGGTCTGTGAGAAGTTCAGAATCCAACACCATTTCAAGCACTTTGCACTTAGACTGATATACCTCTCCACAGTGCTTTTACAGCCCTCTCTATGTGGTTGACAGAGTCAGCATATTACCCCAAAAAATCCAGGTCCTCATTTTACTAACATCAGAAGGATGAAAGGCTGAGTTAACCTTGAGCCAGTGAGGATTGAACTTCTGGCAGTAAGCAGAATTAGCCTGCAATACTGCATTTTAACCACTGTACCACCACACACAGAGAGGTGGGGGGATATTCAATTTGGAGATTTTGTACACACAGTAAGTAAAATGATCATTTAAGATGCACATTTTAATCCTCTCAAACAATTTCTCAAATCAATCTTTTTAGTTTATTTTCTTGTTTTTTCTCTGATTTATTCAAAAGCCCCGAAAGCTTATTATTGTTGATATAGCACAAGGAAAGATTTGGACTGCATTTGAAAATGCTACTGAAGAGTGGCTATAAAATTGCTTATGGAACTTATGGTGGAATACCAGATGTTTTTATGCTTATTTATAATTAAATAGCAGACTTGGCATAGCTGCCACCATCTAATATGAATGCTTGCTATTCTTCAACATGTGACCTTTACCATAGATTTCTGAAAGAAGAAAAGAATAAAGTTGAGCTACGTAACATAGCTGTCACTTAAGTAACAGGAGCAAAGGTGAATACCAGGCCTCGATGTAAAAGTATTTATACTGCATAGTCATCTCTTGTCTGTTAACTGATACCCATTTCACTGTTAATGGAAAACAAGCTATTCTTCAACATGTGACCTCTACCATAGTTTTGTGAAAGGAGGAGAGAATAGCAATTAGTCCAAGTTGAGCCATTCAACATAGCTGTCGCTTTAGTCCCAGTGAACAGATCTGAACTCCAGGCCTAGATGTAAAAGTATTTACACTGCACGATCATCTCCCGTCTGTTAACCGGCATCCACTTAATTGCTAATTGAAAACAACGAGTACAGAACAAACATGAACTCAGACCTTTGGTTAACACAAATGGTCTCCCTATATCTGAATTAAGCCAAGCATTTTCTACAGTGCCTAGGATTTTGGTGATCAGCTATAAAGGATGTGTTGTATTTTAATAAGACTGTACAACTATGCCTCTGGTAAGGGTTATTTATTTGTCCCCTGGTGGTGATTAAAAATTCAATAGCTGCCTTCTATTATGGCTCATATTTTATTTTCAAGTAGCCATTAAATACTCTTCAGCTAGCCTGCGGAATGAAGACTGGAATTGTAGCTGCTCTCATTATATAAGCATTATCAAAGACAAAGGTAGCTAGCTAAAAGAGGATGGAAGAGAAACTTTAGCCCCAGAAGTGTAATTAGTTTTGTTAAGGATTTAGAGAGAGAGAAAAAATCAGGAAATAAAAAATGGGTACACCAGCTCACTGCAGGTGTCCAGCTTCATAAACATTGGATTACTGTATATAATGAGATGCTTCCACTTCCTTTGTAAACCTCTATGAGCAGAATGCTTTGGAAGGTAGGAGCCACTGCTGTCTTATAAGCACATACAATAAGGGCCTGAGCCAGAGGTGGGTTTTAGCAGGTTCTGACCAGTTCTGGAGAACCAGTAGTGGAAATTTTGAGTAGTTTGGAGAACTGGTAAATACCACCTCTGACTGGCCCCACCCCCATCTATGCCTCCTGAGTCCCAGCTGATCACGAGGAAATGGGGATTTCGCAGTAACCTTCCCCTGAAGTGGGATGGGAATGGAGATTTTGCAGTAACCTTCCCCTGCTATGCCTACCAAGCCACACCCACCAAGCAATGCCACGCCCACCAAGCCACACACAGAGAACCAGTAGTAAAAAATTTTGAAACCCACCACTGGCCTGAGCCTAAATCATGTTGTCACTATATGCTGCAGAACATCCTTCTCTATGTATGAAAGTCTTTCAAGGTGCATACATGCCCTAAAATATTAGAAGGGGAGTTTGCATGGACAATTATTCCCATAACATTTATAATCCTCAAATGTCCAGGCTGAATCATTGATGCACTATGCCACGGCTGTCAAAATCCCGGGCCATGGGCCAGAATGCATCACATGCTGGCCACTCCCATGCCTGGTTTAGCAAATGGGGGGAGAAGTCATGATACGTCATGTGACAATGCCGTGACGATGCAAGTTTGACACTCCTGCACTATGTTATCAGCAGATAATTTGTTAAGTTAGGTCAAAGCTGGGAAAATTTTCAGGTCAAAAAAGCTGTTTTCAAAAAAGCAGCTAAGAGCAAACTATTGAAAAAAATGAATGAAGGAATTAATGAATGAATGAGTGGAGGAGGAGGAGGAAAAGGAAGAGATGATTCTCATTGAATATTAGCCATTCAGTTTATGCTGTCTTTGGTCATAATAAAGATTTTATTGATAGCCATTCAGTGAGGAAGTGGCTGTGTTTTTTCAAGAATAAACTTACTATTTTTGATCAATGATAACTTTATGAAGGAAAGAAAGACCCCAAAAAAGTATTTCCAGAATCTATGTTCTACTTACCCTTTTGTTTTGTTTTTTAATTTTTTAATTTTATATTTAAATTTGTCTTTAAAGGATTAAAAGGATTAAAAGAAACTCTCCCAGTACATGTACAAAACTTGTTGATTGAAAAGTTTTTAACAGCAATAGCATTTAGAATTATATATTGCTTCATAGTGCTTTACAGCCCACTCTAAGCAGTTTACAGAGTCAGCATATTGCCCCCCAAAATCCGGGTCCTCATTTTACTAACATCAGAAGGGTGAAAGGCTGATGGATTCTTGAGCTGGTCAAAATCAAACTCTTGACAATGAGCAGTGCATTAGCCAGCAATACTGCATTCTAATCATTGCGCCACGAAGATTCGTAATAGTTGAAGAACAATTTAAAAACTATTTCCAAAGTCATTTAGAAATGGGGCTTGGCTCATTTCTCTTTTGTCTTCCTGTGCCCTTATTACTTTCATCTCAAATGGCACTCCATAGTTACAGTCAGGCTCACAGTCCAGCTCATATTACCTTTACTTTTTATTTTGTAAAATCCACCAATTGTCTTTGCTCTTTAATATAAACAAAACAAAACATTTTCACAAAGATTCAATCTGTTTTCATTCCATTTTTTTTCAAAAACATTTTACCAAAAATATTTTTTTTCAAAATTACTATACCCTTTATGTGTTTCAGACATTCCTACATCCAATCATTGTTAAGCTTTTTCACAAAAAGTTTTAAAGTCTTTTTTTTTAATCCAGAAAGAATGTTGACTCACCAAGTGAATTTCTCTTATTCAGAAAAATCTCTTTAGCTGTAAACTGACTACATTCCAGATGTTTACTTTAAAAAAGTAGTCCAATCACAGGGCAAAATTTTAAGCAACCTATTCTCTTTCAGTCTCATCCTTTCTTTTGTCTTCCATACATTTCAAAATACAGAGTTTCAAAATAGGTTTAGACATATGAGGATTTGCCAAGGAAAGAAAAGCTTTCTATATGTTCATTTCCTTTAGGGCTGAGTTAATATAACTTGCCAGTCTAAGGGTCCTCCCTGAGAAATGGGATACTGAGAACGTCAAGAGGAATAAGTGTTTTTTCCAGTGAGACCGATCTATCAGGACAACCTGGTCTACCCATATATAGGACGGAGCATACTGCTTCCGCTTTCGCCTTTCAGCCCCAATCCAGGAGCCTTTGCAGGCAGTCGCTTTCATGACAAACTATTTTGTTTGCAGAAGCAGTATGCTCCATCTCATATTTGGGTAGACCAGGTTGCCCTGATAGACTGGTCTCACTGGAAAAAACACTTAATCTCTCCCCTGATATAGCCAACAAAAGAGAGTCCATGACTTAGAGGTTAAAACATCTACCTAATATGTAAGTACCTCGGATTTGAATCCCAAAAGGGTATAGCTAGCTGACGAGAGCTAAATAGCTTGAAACAGATCTATACCAGGGGTGTCAAACTTGTTTCATTGAGGGCTATATCAGGGTTGTGTTTGACCTTGGGGGCCCAGGGTGGGCATGGCCAGGTGGGCATGGCCAGCTTAACGTCACTCCTATCAGGGGCGCTGGTGGTGGCCTGAGTGTCTGCCAGTGAAAACAGGCTCCCAAGCTCTGTTTTCACTGGCAGATGGTTGCAGGAGGCCATGGGAACTTAAAATGGAGCTCAGGAGCCCATTTTCGCTGGCAGAAGCACCACAGGCCAGTCCTTCACTGTTTCCAGGGTGGCCCCAAGGGCCAGATCTGAATACCCTATGGGCCAGATTCAGCCCCCAGCCTTGAGTTTGACACTCCCGATCTATACTAATCTCCCTTTATTTCTTTGTCAGTAAATATAAAATTCAACATCAAGAGGAATATAATACAATACAGAGAACATCAAGAGGAAAATCCAGCATTTAAGATTACATTATGAATCAAGTGTATTGTTAATGGTCAAAGAATAAATAGCTCCACACACATAGCACTGAGATTAATATTCTAAAAAGATGTTTCACTGCTGTGAAAAGCTGGAAATGACCACATAATATTGCCCTCTTAAGGCTACACCCATTAGTGATCTCTAAAGCAGATACTATATCCCCTTTCAAAATGCCGGCAATACATTGTTAAAATTCCTCAAAAACTAAATGTGTCTACCTGCACATTATTGGCAACTTAACCTGCTTTTTTAAAACACTTTGACAAAGACCGAGATCAAAGTAGAATTCTGTTCAAAAGAAGGTACTAAAGAAGGTGACACTTTTACCACTTTCCACTGTTTAATAAGGAATCGATAGACTTACAATCATTCTTTCTCTTGACAGTCATTATAGCAGGAATAAGAAATGGAATAAATTAATTTTTCATCTGGGAAACAGTAACACTTTAATTTATTCTGATTGCAGACTTAGGATTTTAATTGTGGGCTTCCCTTGAGTTCAACTATATAAACAACTTAAGGAATCCATAACACCAAGTTTGAATTTGGGGAGGCAATAGGGAAAAGATCCATGTCAAAGAGACAGATTGACTCATAAATGTTGGCAAAATATATTGCCAGCTCTCAGAGAATAGAAAAGCCAGATAAAACTAGTGCTTTCAACAAAGAGTTATGTTTAAAATGTGTTTATAGTAAATAGAGTGAGCAGCCAGTTATCTGTGGACATAATACATTTTTTCTGAGGCTCTGGAACCTTCTTTGACTATGTTGCTGAAACTCAGTAGTTTCCTGGCAAAAATCAGTCATATGGCTTTCTATCCCAAACCTGTACCATTGTGTTTGACTGGAAAATGGAATCCAATATCTGTTCAAGTCTTAAATTCAGCTGAAAACCTTCAACAAAGTTGAGAACGCCTCTCGGAAATGAAAAATAAAAAATACTGGTTTTGTCCAAAACAAAGGAAGCCAAGATGGTGACCAGCTAGCACTCTTCATACAATCTTTTCTTCTGTGACTATCCTTCCCCTCTGACTTAACGTCACCCAGAGAGCCCCCCCAAAAATGGAACCAAAACCCAATTTTGGATTAATAACTTTCTGTATTATTATAATCAGACTGAGAAGCTCCTATCACCTCACCTCAGATGTCATGAACTAGGAATATACCGCTATCAAAAAGAAGACTTTTACAGCTGCAACCCCTCACCTTGCTAAGTAAACCGAAGCCAACATGAAAACTGACCAACTTGCAATCTAAATTCTTCAGCCCAAGCCACACTCCGGAGCAAGTAAGAAAGAAGACAATAGCCCTCCCTCCATGAGCTGCTTACATCCCCTATAACCCTGTTGCTCAACAGTCTAATATGATATTTTATCCAATCCTCACCCATGTATGTCTCCTTATGCTTTCCTGTACCTTTTATATCTTGCATTGTTTGTATTCCTTCCCAATATCTTATGCTGACTGATGTCCATAATAAAAATATATTGATTGACCAGCCCTGCTAGTTACCCAATAAGTCTGAACATTTTGTATCATTACCTCCCCAATGGAGCTCTTGGCACCAAATAATTAGACATACAGAATAGAGTGATTCTATTTTATGAAAGTTGCCAGATTTTGATTACATTGTAATTTTATTTTAGAGACTGGCAAATTTGCCTGATCACCAGGATGAATAAAAAGTCCCCTCTGAAGGTCCCCTCCTAACAGGACCTCTGATGGAAGGGTACATAGAAGTGGCCAGAAAGTCCTAGATTTTGTGAGGCAAAAATAGCTCTATTTTTATAGCCTGGTAGAGAATGATTAAGACTTGACTTTTGTCAGCGGCCTTTGGAAATTAAGGAGGTAGTATAAGAACTGAGAAAAATGCAGATATATGATTATTATTACTGGGAGGAGCAGGAGGAGGTGGAGGGGGAAGGGAAGGGGAAGGAGAAAGGGAAAGGGAAAGAGAACAGAGAACAGAGAAGAAAAACTGTGGACTTTTATTTAGATTGCCTATCCATTGCGGTCTAATTAAACTCCTCAGTCATGCTGTAGTAGAAAATGTGATGTGGGTTTTTGAATTTTGACTACAAATGGGAAATCCCAAATCAAATTCCTACTCAAAGCTTAACAGGTAACTTTTGTCTGAAATGGAAAGAAAAGGAAAGGGAAGAAAGGGGGGGAAATTGTTTCTATCACCCAAAGGTTTCATAATAGCTCAGATAAGTCAGAAAAAAAATCTTCTCTTTGTGCTTTTTAATTTCCAATTGCAAAAAAACTTGCCATATATAGATTCTTTTTATGAGTCTTACATGGGTCTTTCAACCCTGGATTTTGTAAATATTATCTCAAGACAAAGTTATTTTAAAAGGTCAATATAAGAAGCTATATGCATTCCAAATTGCTATAATTTGATTATCCTATTTTCTCTAATGTGCACGAACATTTAATTTCTTTTTATAAGCAAAACAAAACACAGAAGGTAGGTTATGCTCTTTAATTTTTAAAAAAGTTATTTTATGTATCTATCAGTGGGGTCTAATTATATGGCAATACTTGGGTGCATCTAAAATTATTGTTCTATTTTAAATGAATCTTTTGATCTCAAGTTGCAAATGTGGTGCTTTCTTAGAGAGTTGACATAAAGTCTCATTAGTTCATTGAACCGGCTTCTAAAACCTTTACTTATACTTCATTGCTATGCAAAACAGAGGAGAAAAGAGTTTTTGTAGGCAGTGAGAGAAAAATTTAATTTTTTAAAGACAAGCAGTACAATAGATAGAAATCAGAATACTACAAAACAAGATTCCTTTCAAAGAAATAATCAGCTCATAAAGAATGTCAAGTCAGAAAATTAAAATACAGTAAGTAACAAAACAACTCTAATGCTATGAAATTATCCTCTACAAGCAGTAAAACAATAATTCTGAGTAATATAATGGAAACATAATTACAACTAGTTTGTTCTTGGTGGTTTCTTTTTAGGGCAGAAAATAAATGCTGCAACTCCTTAGTGTTTTTTTCCCTAGCGGTTGGTTAAGTTTTTGAACTGGAAATTCAAATATTATACATCCATAAACATTGGAGCCATAGACCAAAATAAAATTGGTCTATGAAATTGTCAGGCTGGTTCTACAACAAATGCTCAAACTTAGAATGTTTCCTCATAATGATCAGAAAAATTGTCTGCATGCATTTTGTTGAATATAATGAGGAGGGAAACCGTGGGCACAGGTTTCCCTCTGGTCTGCCTGTCAGGTGGGAGAACCGATGGTTTAAACTGATTGGTTAACACTAAAAGTGGTAGATTCAAGGGATCTCAGTGGCTGAGCTGTCAGACAGCTTCCTTCAAAAGTGGGAGCTGCTGGACAGCTCACTCACTTCTTTGTACCGGTCTACCAAATAAACAAGCTGTTGTCTTAGCTGAGAGTCCTGCCTCTTCACTAGGCCCCCTACTTAACACATTTAATCTTGCAAAATGAATTCTGCCTAGTTTCAGTCTAAGCCAAAACAAAATGGAAGTTAGATTTGGGGGTAACTAACCTAGCCTAACTCACATTGCAAAATGGAACATTGGTAGTGATTTCTAGATTTAATATGGGACAAACCACAAAGTATTAAGGTAATATTGTTTACGCAGGACATTCCTCTGCTTGAAAGTGTTCTTGATCACAAAGGCTGTCAAATCAGAGACAAAATTTCCATGCTTAGGTCCTTTCCTTTTGAAGCAGTTTTCTACTAGTTGTTTTGTGCCTTCAAGCCATTGTTGGCTGTTGCTAACCATCTGGACAAGTTCCTGTAGTTTTCTTGGCAGGGTTTCTTTGGAAGTAGTTTGTCACTGCTGTTTCCTAGGTTGAGAGAGAATAACTGGCCCAAGGACACCCAGCTTTACACTTTCCAGCCTTTTGTCTTAACTTCCAGCCTTTTATCTAAACTCGCGGCCTGTGCATCACGTGCTGGCCACATCCACCTCCGGTTTAGCGAAGGGGAAAAAAGCTGCAATACATCATGTGATGACATGTCATCGCGAGTTTGACACCCCTGCCTTAACACAAAAGTGAAGCAGTACTATGGAGGATATTTATCCACAGACGCAATTGTTGTTTGTCCACACACATTACTCATTAACCATTGCCTATGTCATGATCTAATGCCACACATCAATTAATAATTCTGTAATTACATGACAAAAAAGATATGTTTGAAATTATTAGGGTTTTTCCATTATTATTTGAGCACAACTCCATAGCAGTCCATAAACAGTACTTCAGTTGTAGGAAGTCCATATACAGTGCTTCAGTGGTGACATGGCTTTTCAGATTGTCCACCCCCACCAGTGACTCCATGAGCATCTCTGAGCTGTATGGCAAAGTAGCTCTCTTTGCAGCAGCAAATTAAATCCTCCAGTAGAGTCCTTTGAATTTAATTTTAATTTATTTTTCATTTGCGCCGCTCTCAGGTTTTCCCCTCCCCCTTCTTTTTCATATTAAAGGCTAGTAATTGTCTGCCTCAAGTGCATAAGAATGCCATTCTAAAAATAAGAATGAATAATGGTGTGGTTGTTCACAGCGTTCTTGCCGTGATGTAGGTGCGCAGAGAAAATTAGCCAGGCAGGGAATGGGGAAAAGAAAAATTGATTTACTGCCTGTAAATTCCTTCTGAAGTAAATGGACTAGGTAGGAAAAAATCACTCCAAAAAAAGTTCTGTAACTTTTGTACCGCTTCAGTCAGTAAGGCTTACAATGCTGCTTGTTGGAACACATGGGACTCAATAATGTGGTGCATCTGCAGTCATAAAAAGAAAACAATAAAAATAGTTTTTGAGAGATTAAAAAAAAAACTCAGACCATACAGAGGATGTAGCACCAGGAAAAGAAGTCAAAGTGCATTGTATGGATTGTGTAAATCAAGTATTGGGAGAAACCTAGGATATATTGTCTCCATAGATATATCAATTAGGGATCATTGTGGCGCCCAGCCATTTTTGTAGAGATAAAAAGTGCTGCTACATGATTGCTACAAAGCAGAGGGAGGATTAGTATCGTTTATCTATACCAGGGAGGGGGGACTTGTAGTACCTCAGAAAGTATAGTTCTAAGCAGGGGTGAAATGCTCCCAGTTTGGACCGGATCACCTGATCCAGTAGCAATGGAGGTGGGTGGTTCGGAGAACCGGTAGCAAAAATCCCTGCCTGCCCCCGCCCTCCCATTGCCCAGCTGAGCCACACAATCATCAGAGGTTTTTTAATTATTTTTAAAAGCATTTTTTCTACAACCTCTTTGACTGAAAAAATACTTTTAAAAGTTAAAAAAAAAAGCCTCTGATAATCGTGCGGCTCAGCTGGGATCATCAGAGGCTTTTAAAGCATTTTTTCTACAACCTCTTTGGCCGAAGAGGTTATAGAAAAAAATGTTTTTAAAAGGAAAAAAAGCCCCTGCTAATAAGGCAAGTCAGCTGGGATCGTCAGAGGCTTTAAAAGCATTTTTTTACAACCTCTTCAGCCAAAGAGGTTGTAGAAAAAATGGTTTTAAAAGTAAAAAAAAAAAAGTTGGCCATGCCCACTCAGTCATATTACAACCCCACCAAGCCATGCCCACAGAACCAGTAGTAACAAATTTTACATTCCACCACTGGTTCTAAGCAGCGGTGAAATCCACTTACCTTTGCTACCGGTTCAAGAATGGGAACCTCTTCTGCACCTGCACAGAAACTTCTGTGCATGCGCAGATGGTAAAAAAATGAGACGTAATGATGTCCCGGCGGGTAGGCGGAGTCTCCTGCCACCGGCACTACCAGTTTGGCGAGCCGGGTAGAACCAGGGGGATTTCACCACTGGTTCTAAGTATCCTTCTCCACTGAGCATGCTAGGATAGGATAGGAGGATAGGTGGGACTATTGCTGTGTCGTTTTACAACCATATTTAAAGGCTGCAGGTTTCCAATTTGGGTTCTTTGTTGGCGAAGCTAACTCTTTTCTTTCTTTTCTCAGTACTGTAATTTCTCACCTTCACCTAAATTTCATTCCATTTTTCACTTTTTTGGTATCATCAGCTGCTTACTTTTCCTCTGATTCTACCAGGTTTCTGGTCGTGCGCCATTTGCTGGCGCAACCAGAGCCAGTCCCTTCCCCAACCAGTTGGGTCTTTCATTTCAAACGCCACTACAGCTGATGTCCCCCCAAGCACAACTGAAGATCTGAATCTGCCTTCGATCTAACCTACTTCAGCCCCAACCCTGTTAAATGAGCCTCCCATGAATCGAAATGCATGTACTAGACATGTTTTCTTGCAGCCACTTCACCAGCCATTGTCTCTTTTGTAACCAAACATTTGCCCTCAGATAAAAAGAAAATAAAATCTAGGTAATTAACTGAGGCAAGCCTCAAATGATTTCCTTAATTAACAGGAGGAGAAATTTTTTAAAAAACAGGTAATTTGCATGCAGAAAGGACCTCTGGCTTTCTTTTGTGCATATGGACTGTTCCACAAATGGGAATAATTTTCTAAAGCGATTGCTGCTTGGGGAGGGAAGGAGGATATCAAATTTGCTAAATAATTAGTCTAGCCCGGCACTCTTCATTCAACAACAAACTTCCCATGCAGAGAACACACACACACACACACACACACACACACATACACACAGAGAGAGAGAGAGAGAGAGAGAGAGAGAGAGAGAGAGAGAGAGAGATTTAAAAAATTCAATTATCTTTTTTTTATTGAAAAGTTTTAAAATATTTTTACAAACAAGTTTCCCCCCCCCTACTCCCCCCACCCATTCCCTTCTCCCTCTCCCCCCCACCTCGACTTCCCAGAGCAAAATACAGGGTATAGCATTTAACAAACATAATCAAACATAAACAAGCTAACTATAAGCTCTTAACTCCCCCTTACACTTTAACTCCCCCATACATACCAAAATATAAGAATATAAGAATTCACCTTAATATTTCATTCATAAACTATTTGCAACTTTTTAGTCCCATATTTATTTTGAATATAATCAATCCATCTTCTCCATTCCAATATGTATCTTTCATTCGAACAATCCTTCAAATATGCAGAGATTTTAGCCATCTCCGCCAAATTAGCTACTTTTAATGTCCATTCTTCAATAGTAGGTAAATCTTCCTTCTTCCAATACTGCGTCACCAAAAGTCTGGCTGCAGTTATTAAGTTCAGAATCAAATTAGTCTCTATAACCGTACAGTCTGTAATTATACCCAATAAAAACAACTGTGGAGTTAATTTTATCTTCTTTTTAAGAATAATTTGTATAATCCACCATATCTTAATCCAAAATGCCTTAATTTTTTTACATGTCCACCATATATGATAATACATTTCATCATCACATTTACATTTCCAGCACGTAGGTTGTAAGCTTGGATACATACAAGCTAACTTTTTGGGATCTAAATGCCATCTATAAAACATTTTGTAAAAAATTTCTCTCAAGTTTTGGGCTTGGGTAAATTTTACATTTCTGACCCATATTTTTTCCCATGTTTCCATCATTATTGGTTCCTCAATATTTTGTGCCCATTTTATCATACAGTCCTTCACTAACTCAGTTTCTGAATCTATTTCTATTAATGCATTATACAACCTTTTGATATGCATTGAACTTGGATCCCTAATTTGTTTTATAAAATTTTCCTCATTTGCAGGATACCAATTTTCTGATCCTCTTTCCATCTAATGTACAACTGTCCATACTGAAACTAAGTTTGAATTATCCTTTCTTCCCTTAATACCTCTAAAGACTTTAGCTGCAATGTACCTCTTTCCCTAATAAGAAGCTCTTTGTAAGTAATCACATCGTTTCTGTTCTACACTTATATTCTCTATCGTATGTCTAGGTATTGCCCATATAGGTAATTTATTATTTAATTTATATTGATACTTTTTCCATAGACGTAGTAATGCATTCCTTAATATATGACTTTTAAAATTCTTGTCCACCTTTTTATCGTATAGTAAATATGTATGCCACCCATATAACAAATCATATCCCTCAATATTCAATATTCTCTCTTCTGTTGAATTAATCCAATCACTAATTGCTGAGAGGGTAGCTGCCTCATAATGCAATCTTAAATTAGGCATTTTGAGACCTCCTCTTTCACGTATATCTTGCATTATTTTTTGTTTTATTCTCGGTCTCTTTCCTGTCCACACAAAATTAGTATTGCCCTTCTGCCATTCATTCAAATTTCCATCTTTTTTCAATATTGGTATCATTTGAAAAAGGAATAAGAACTTTGGCAAAATATTCATTTTCACTGCAGCTATCCTTCCCAGCAATGATAGTTGCAATTTTTTCCAGTTTTCCATCTCTTTCTGTATTTTTTGCCACAACAATTCATAATTTTACTTATATAATTTTGCATTTGATGTCATAATATAAACCCCTAAATATTTGACCTTCTTTACTGTTTCAAATCCCGTTATTCTTTCTATTTCTTCTTTTTGACTTTTAACCATATTTTTAGTTATTATCTTTGTTTTCCCTGCATTTATTTTAAGTCCAGATACTTGCCCATATTGATTAATTATATCCATTAGACCTATAACCGATTGTACTGGTTGAGTCAAAGTCACATTCGCAGATTGAAGTGGTTCGGGAATGATGAGAGGCACAAGCAAGCAAGTGACAACAGCTCTTTAATATACAGTGAGACTTCAGCAAAAACTCAGGGGCTGCAGTCCTCCTTATATACAATCCAGGAGGGACTGTCAGCCAATCAGAAACGTATGCAGGTTTGAATCTCCCGCTTAAAAGTATCAATACATAACACCCCTCCCTTCCCAGAAGGCACTGACATTCAAAAATTAACATATTTACAAACAAAATCTCGCAGGTGCTTAGGCTGAGTTCTCGCCCTAGTTGACCTGCGCAGTTCAGTGTTTGGTGGGGCGTCGAGCTGGTCGGAGGGACTCTTTGTCTCTCCCGGCTCCGCCAATGGAACCTCCTGGATTTTGTCCGGGGCGTGGTTATCCCCGGCTGGGAGTGGCGACTCGCTGGGGCGGCGCTGGAACCAGGGCTTGTCAGCTAAGTATTCTCGCGGCCCCGGGCTTGAGTTAGCTGTTTTGGAGAAGTGGTCATAGTTAGGCTCGGACATGTCTGCGTTGATGTTTGCCTCGCCAACCGCCCGTTTCCTCAGTTGGTCTATGTGGCGCTTCCAGAGTCTATCTACCCCCACGTCCACCGTGTATGATTTTGGGCCTGTTATCCCCACTATGGTTCCTGCGACCCACAGAGGACCGCTGGCATAATTGCGAGCGAACACTGGGGACCCGACCTGAAACTGCCTTAAGCCACAGGTCTCTCCCTTAAAGTTTTCGTGCGAATAGTTAGGGTGAAGCCTGTCCAACACACACCGGAGCTTTCTCCCCATGAGGAGCTCTGCTGGGCTTCTCCCGGTTGCCGTGCATGGTGATGCATGCTGAACCGCAAGGAATTGATCTATCCTGGCCTGCCAGTCCCCATTGTCTAATCTGGATAGTGCTTCCTTGGCTGTCCTGACAAATCGTTCAGCCAATCCGTTGGAAGCCGGGTGAAATGGGGCTGATAGGGCATGGCGGATTCCCAGGCCGGCCAAGTAACCTTCAAACAGGGTTGCTGTAAATTGGGGCCCATTGTCCGACACCAAGGTATCCGGCAGGCCGTGGGTGGCAAACAACTTTCTTAGGGCCTTGATAACCGCTTCGGCCGTTGTGGATGGCATTAATACAATTTCGAGCCATTTTGAAAAGGCATCCACTACTATTAAGAACGTTTGGCCATGGAACGGGCCGGCAAAATCAATGTGGATCCTCCCCCATGGGCCTTTTGGTTTCTCCCACTCTCGGATGGGCGCTACTGGGGGATCGGGGCGAGACTCCTGGCAGGGTCTGCACTTCCCCACCCACTCGGAAATGACCTGGTCCATGTTGGGCCACCAGACATAGCTGCGGGCTAAACACTTCATCCTGACGATGCCAGGGTGCCCCTCGTGCAATAACTCTAGAACTCTACCTCGTAGTTTAGTTGGAATTACCACTCTGTCACCCCACAGTAAGCACCCCCCTTGCATAAACAGTTCATTTCGTTTGTTGGCAAAACCTTGGTACTCCTCCCCGACCACCTTGTCCGGCCACCCTTTCAAAACCCAACCCATAACAGTCCGGATAACAGGGTCTCTATTTGATGCTTTCGCCACCTCGCCGGAGGAGATGGGCCCCAAAGTTAACGCGTCCAACAACAGGACGGAGGTTTCCGGTGTTGGGTTGTCCAGCAGGTCGGGAAGGGGGCAACGGCTAAGGGCATCCGCATGACCCAGGGTTCGCCCAGGCCGATGGACGAGCTGGTACGAGTATGCCGATAAGAAAATCGCCCATCTAGTTAATCGGGGGGAGAGGGCAGCGGGGGTTGGCCTGTCGCCTGCTAGCAGTCCTAGCAACGGCCTATGGTCAGTCACAAGTTCAAATTTTCGGCCATAGAGGTATTCGTGGAACTTCTTAACCCCCGCAATCGCAGCCAGAGCTTCTCTGTCCAATTGGCTATAGTTTCGTTCTGTGCTGGACAGAGTTCGGGAGTAGAAAGCAATGGGCGCCTCTAGGCCGTTCGGCAGTCTATGGCCTAGGACTGCACCAACTCCTACGGGGGAGGCGTCGCAAACTAAGACGAGCGGCAGCTCTGCATTGTACTGGATCAGGAAACTGTCCTCAGATAGGAGTTTTTTTACTGCCTCAAAAGCGGCCGCTTGCGGTTTCCCCCAGACCCATGGTACATTCTTTCCTAGGAGTTTGTGAAGGGGATCAGCGACCGTGGCCTTATCTCTTAAGAACATTGAGTAGAAATTGAGCAGTCCAAGGAAGGCTTGGAGCTCAGCTTTTGATTTGGGGGCTGGTGCGCTTTTGATGGCTCTCACCTTGCTTTCGGTAGGGTGGATGCCTGTGCCGTCCACCCTGTACCCCAGAAATTCTACCGAGGGGACCGCTATCCTGCACTTGTTCTTTTTAAGTCTTAGTCCCGCTTCTCTGAATCTGGACAGGACGTTCCGTACCCTGTCCCCTAGCTGGTGTTCGTCTTGGGCGCTGACTAAGACGTCATCGAAATATGGGACTACTCCCGGAAGTCCTTGCAACAGGCGCTCCATGGTGCTTTGGAATAAGCCGGGTGCGACGCTCACCCCAAATTGGAGCCTGGTGCATTTAAATGCACCCCTATGAGTCACGATCGTTTGCGCCTCTGCCGTGGCGTCGTCGACCGGTAACTGTTGGTAGGCTTGGGCCAGGTCTAATTTAGCAAAAATTTTTCCGGGGCCCAGGGAGTGTAGTAGATGGTGCACGATCGGCACCGGATAGGCGCTCGGCTGCAAAGCCTTGTTGATCGTGCACTTGTAGTCGGCGCAAATTCTGATTGAGCCGTCGGACTTAACTGGGGTGACTATGGGGGTCTCCCACTTGGCATGGTCAACGGGAACCAACACCCCTTGCTTAATCAGTTTGTCCAGTTCTGCATCGATCTTTGGTTTCAATGCGAACGGCACTCGTCTGGCCTTCAATCTTACTTGGGCTACGTTGGGGTCTAAGTTTAGTGAAATAGGGGTCCCCACATACTTGCCCAACGTGTCCCCGAAAACGTCCTGGAACTCGGTCAGGAGGCTGTCTTTCAGGGTTGACTTGGACATCAGGTGGACGCCGGTGAAGCCCATGCCAAGGGCTCGGAACCACCCCATGCCCAGGAGGCTCGGCAGCTGTTTCGTGACGATGGTCAGCGGCAGGTCTCTTTCGTAGTCTCCGTAGGTGACCCGGAACGTGCCCACGCCTTCGAGGGGGACTCGGTTCCCCTGGTAGTCAAGGATGCGCAGTCTCTGTCTGGAGAGTTGATCCTTCCGGAACGACGGCAGGAGGCTCTTCAGAGTTGTCCACGACATGATGGAGAGAGCTGATCCGGTGTCGATCTCCATCGAGCACGGTCTTCCGTTGATCTCGACCACCGTGCTGACTTTGTCCTCGACCGTTGTGCTGGCCTGGTCGATGTGTATGCTGCGGCCATCTCGCGGTTCAAATTCGCGCCGTTTTTTCGCGCCGCCTTCTCTCGTTGGCTGCTTCTGGCGCGCTGATTCCGGTTGGCTGCGGCGCTCACGTGGTTTGAGTCTTCTGGGCAGAATGGCTCTGCAGACTCGCGCCAAGTGCCCTTTCTTCTCGCAACGCCTGCAAATAGCCTCTCTGTATTTGCAGGACAGTCTATCATGGTGCCCGCCACAGCTGGGACAGCTTCGCCGGGGGCTGCCAGTGTCTTTTCTCCGGTGCTCTGTTTGGAAGACGTCCTCATCCGACTCGGACTCCGAGCTGGATCCGGCGTCTTCTCTGTGCACCGGGGCAGACTTGGGGCTGTCCTTGCTGGTCAGCGGACGCTGTAGCGTTTCAGCGGCCTTTGTGGAGGCTTCGTGAGCCCTGGCTTCGTCAAGGGCCCCGGCAAGCGTCAGATCAGGCTTGGCGAGCAGACGCCGTTGCAGCCTAATGTCCCGAACACCACAGATCAGCTGCTCAAGCAACGCATCATCCAAGTCTCTGTAGTCGCAATGAGTTGCGGCTTTTCTCAGGCTGGCCATGTACGCGCTGACCGGCTCTCCCTCTCGTTGGACGCGCTGCCTCAGTTGGTATCGCTGCACGAACTTGGAGGGGACGGGAGCGTAGTGAGCCCGGAGAGTTGCCATCAGGGTGTCCCATGAGACTGTTTGAACCGGCGTTGGCTCACACAGTGACTCGGCCATCTCAAACACGTCCGGTCCGCAGTGGCTTAGGAATAGGGCTCTCTTTCGATTAGCCGAGAGGCCCTGCATGTCGCTGGCTTCTAACGAGCATTCAAACCTCGTTAGGTACGAGACCCATTTTTCGCGGGTCGGATCAAAAGGCTTGGGCGGAACGTAGGCAGACATGTCCGGTATGTCTCCTGTGGTTCGCCTCGTCGCCTAGCTGAAGCTCGTGGTCTCACTGGTTGGCTTCTTGTAGCCTCAATCCCACCTTCGTCGCCAATGAAGTGGTTCGGGAATGATGAGAGGCACAAGCAAGCAAGTGACAACAGCTCTTTAATATACAGTGAGACTTCAGCAAAAACTCAGGGGCTGCAGTCCTCCTTATATACAATCCAGGAGGGACTGTCAGCCAATCAGAAACGTATGCAGGTTTGAATCTCCCGCTTAAAAGTATCAATACATAACACAGATCATCTGCGAATGCTCGTAATCTGTAATCATCATGCCTAATTTTAATTTAATTCCCTTATTTTATCTGAGCCACGTATTTTACTCAACAAAAGTTCCAAAGTCAAAATAAACAGTAATGGAGATAAGGGACATCCTTGTCTTGTTCCTTTTTCTATGTTAAAAGTTTCCGTTAAACTACCATTGATTATTACTTGTGCTGTTTGTTGCTGATATATTGCCTTAATAGATTGTATAAAGTACTCTCCAAACTGCATCTTTTCAATTATTTTCAGTAAAAAATTCCAGTTCAATCGATCAAACACCTTCTCCGCATCTAAGAATATAAGCACCGCAGGGATCTGGTTGTTCTTTCCCAAATACTCCAAAATATTAACTATTTGCCTTACATTACTTTTCATATATCGCCTATTAATAAAATCAGTTTGATCATTATGAATCATTTGTTGCATAAGTGGCATCAGCCTATTTGCTAATATTTTAGTAAAAATCTTATAATCTGTATTTAAAAGTGATATGGGTCTATAGTTTTTTGGCTGAGTATGATCTTTTTTTTTTTTAATTTGATTTATATGCCGCCCTTCTCCAGAGACTCAGGGAGGCTTACAATGTGCTCAGCAATAGCCTTCATCCTTTTGTATATTTATACAAAGTCATCTTATTGCCCCCACAACTGGGTCCTCAATTTACCTACCTTAGAAAGGATGGAAGGCTGAGTCAACCTTGAGCCTTGGCGAGATTCGAACCTGCAGTAATTGCAGGCAGCTGGTCTTAATAACCAGCTTAATAACAGGGTGCCTTAGACCACTGTACTACCAAGGCTCTTGATCTTGATCCTCTTTTGGGATCAAGGAGATAAATGCTGTTCTCCAGGAAGGAGGTATTTCTCCTCCAGTTTGTATTTTGTTAAATAATTCTTTAAGTGGTTCCACCATTTCTGTCTGCAGACTTTTATAGTAAACAGCTGTCAATCCATCTGTCCAAGGGGCTTTTCCCACTTTCAATTGTTTAATTGCTAAAACAATTTCTTCAGAAGATATTAATTGATTCAAATCTTCCCTTTGCTCTTCTGAAATTATAGAAATATTCTCCTTCTGTAGATATTTATCTATATCTGTACCTTGGATTTTATCACTAGTATACAACTTCATATAAAATTCTAAAAATGCTTTTTTAATCATATTTTGCTGATACACCTCTTTACCCTTATATTCTATTTTCTCTATGGTGCGTGACTTTTGTTTTTTTCTAAACAAATATGCCAACCATCTACCTGGTTTGTTAGCATTGCAAAAAGTGTTATGTTTGGCATATTGCAAATTAGTTGCCGCCTGGTCTGCCATCAACATGTTAAATTGCCCTCGCAATAAATTAATTGCTTCTTTTATTTTCTTATCTGCTGGATTTAATATTAATACTTGCTCTTTATTTTTTATTTCCTCTTCTAGTTCCTTCCATTTTCTTTCCTGTCTACATCTATATTTATTGTTCAAATATATTAAAATACCTCTCATATATGCTTTACTTGCATCCCAAACCATTTCCATAGATGTACCTTTATGCATATTCATAACAAAAAATTATTTCATAAATTGTTTACATTCTTTCACATTTTCCTCATATCTAAACAAATTTTCATTCAACCTCCAGGACTTCCTGGGCCCCTTTTCATGCTCTAATTCCATCCAAACCAGGCTGTGATCTGTTAATGTTCTTGGACATATGTTCGTTTTCTTCACCCTGGAAAGGAAATCATTAGTAATTAGTATAAAATCAATCCTAGAAAATGACTGGTGTCTATCAGGAAAAAAAAAGTAAAATCTTTTTCTTCTACATTCCGCTCTCACCAAATATCTCTCAACTCCATGTCTTCCATCATATCAAAAAAAGACTTAGGCAGTCTAGCACGCATTTGAATATTTGGCAAAGATCCTTTTTTGTCCTTTTTAGTATCCAAAACTCCATTCCAATCTCCCATCAATATGTACGATTTGTAGTCCCATTGTGTTAGTTTAGCATGTAAAATCTTGTAGAATTTTTCTTGTTGTTGATTTGTGCGTATATTCCAATCAAGAGTGTTTTTTTCCCTTCTATTAAGGTTTCAATTGCAATATATTTTCCTTGCATATCTGCTTCAATTAATTTAGCTATTAAGCCTTTTTTAAGTATATAACTATACCATTTTTCTTTTCTGGTGCAGATACTACAAAATGTGTCCCCAACCTTGCATTTATTAAATATTTTTGATCTTTCATTCTAATATGTTTCTCTTGTAAGCAAATAATGTCATTTTTATACTGTTTCAGGTAGTGAAATATTTTCCTCCTCTTTTGCAGTGAGTTTAAACCATTGTCATTCCAGGTTAGGAATTTATTTGCCATCTTTGGCAATTTGAAGCTTTTGAAGCATTAGCTGAAAGTCATCTTTCACTTTGATCTTCGGACTTGCCCCCCCCCCCCCCACCACTTCTGTTTTTGTAATTTCTTGTGTTTTTGTCAGAGCCTGCTACACCTTTAATTCCTCTTTGCGTTTAGTTGCTGCTCGAGTCTGTCTTTGGTCCTTTGGTTCCTCTGTTTTGCCAAATAACTCCGCGACTTGGGCAGAGCTCGTAAATTGTATTAAATCTTCTTCAGCAATCAAGGCCCCTCCTTGAGCCTGGGCCTGGGCCTGCATAAGTTCTTTCTCTCCCTTTCTTGCTCCCTCTGCTTCCTTTCTTCTTCTAGTTTCTGGGGAAAAAGAACCTCCAGCCTTTAATACATTGGAGTAAAAATCTCTTGCCTTCCATACTGTATTAAGACAATATCTCTGTCCTGAGTAATTCACCACCAATAAAAAATTCAATTATCTTAAAGTGGAAAAATATTAAGAGAAGTAATGGAATATGTGCATTAATAGAATGTTCAGCTCTACTGAACAGGCATGTCCTTTTCTCCTCTGCGTTTTATAAGAGAAGTGTTTTGGCAAAACAGGCAAATTAGGCCTGTCTAAAATGCAAGGAGGCTGGGGGGATAGCCACCTTGATTAATTTTTTTTTTAATGCTCCGATTTGTTAAAAGCAGTTCAAGTGAACCAAACAATGCATCCAATATGAACCATAGAATAGTTATAAATATGAATGACTGTTAAATGCAGGAGCACAAAAAATCTAATTAATCTTTTGTTTAAACAGTAGGGTGCTTTGCTATTTAAATTTATCCCTCTTATAATTATCAAAATACAAACTATTTTTTTCTGGCTGTTAGGAGGCAGAGTAAGGATCAACTTCATCATTTTTATCATTATTTTATATGTTGTCAAAGGTGGAATACAATCTCTGTGTTTAGTACCACTGTGTATTGTGGCCCATTGGTCTGCCCCAGACATTATATCATCAAAAGCCCAGGTTTTCAGTTCCTGCTGCTAAACATTAGGATGGTCTATAATAAGACCTTCTTCAGCTGTGATTTTATACCTGGCCTTATTACTGAGACCTGAGTGGGTATCCCGCTCAAAAATACAGCCACATGAGTTTCAAATGTGGAATCAGCTGAGATCCCAGGGCATGGATGATGGACAAACTATGATTATCCAAGGTATATGATGACTTTCAGAGAAGTTGTCCTATTGATAACCAGATGTAAGATTAAGTGTATAAAGTAACAGAATCAGCTGGGATTATTGCTACTATACAGATTCCTTGATTCCAAATTAATAGGGGAGATCCCAAGGACAAATTAATGTGCCTTTTCAGAAGGTAAAGTCAGATGTAACTTGGAAATTCATGGCAGCCATGGACCTGACCAAAATCATTAGGTTAAATTAAACTAGAAAGGAAAAACAACTTTTCTTCATAAGTTTTTTTCTATTAATGACCCTGTAATCCCTTGCATCAGGTTGGAGTCAAGACGACTGAACGGAGCTCCAGCATTTATTGGTTGGATGCCTTTCCTGATGCCTACGTGGAGTTCACAGCAGACAATTATTCATTGCACCCAGAGAGAGAAATATTTGCCACTACCTAGGATTGAACTGACAGCCTTCTGATTGTGAGGTAAGATCTCCACCTCTAGGCACCACACTGCTTAATTTCTTCATAACTTGTGGTGGCATCTTGTGCCACCACAAGAACTAACACATTAATTATAACATCAGGTTTTATGAATTAGACTTTTTTTAGAGGCATGAAGATGAAGTGGGCTGAAGTCCATGGAAGCTTATGTTACTGTGAAGCAGTACATAAGTCTAAGTGCTATTGCTATCAGAAATGTGTTCATATTTCTCCACAAATGTTTTTATTGGGTATAGTTAAGGGTTTTACATTGGGTGAAACAAAGCTGATATTGTATATGATAACAGCAGCAAGATTACTGATAGGTCAATATTGGAAAAATGAAGCTATCCCTACTATTGAAGAATGGACTTTGAAGATGGCCAGCTTTGCAGAGATGGCGAAGATTTCAGCATACCTAAAAGATCGCTCACAAGAGACTTATGTATGGGAGTGGAAAAAGTGGATAGATTATGTGCAGAATAAATATCAAACTAGGAAATATCAGATAGCCTTTAACTGAAAGTATTATATAGAGATAGAATATTTGAATTTTGTGAAGATGTGAAAAATATACAGGGGGTGCAGGGGTTCAAGTTTTATAAAAAGGGGATTTCGATTTGGATTATATTCTGTGGAAGTCCGTGGGGGAGGGGTGGGCTGGGGGGGGTTAGGGAGGGTTAGGGAGGTTAGGGAGGGTTGGGGGGGGAAATTGGGGAGAAAATGTAATTGTAAAACTTTTTCAATTAAAAAAAAAAGAAACGTGTTCATGAACTTCCAGTTGAGGTTATGGCAAGATTGGACATGAGGAGCAGGTCTCCGTCCTCCCGTGTTGAGTTCTCCTTGTTGGTGGGCCATGAAAAGAGCCAAAGCCACCTGGTAGGGGTGCCCTGTGAGGTTCTGGAGAGTTGCAACTCTCCAGTCTGCCCAGGGTTCTTTTTCCCTCTCAGCCATGATGAGGAGAAGAGGCAGCCGAAAGATGGTTGCTACGAAGCTGGGACAACCGAGGAACAACTAAGACTGGTGCTGGAGTGAAGTAGGTGAAAGTGACTGGAATTGGGGGACAGGGTTCCTTTTTACTTAAAAGCTAACCCCAAGGAACAATTTAGAACTATTTGCTCAGAATTGCTTGCTAAAGTGGCAATTAAGCATTCTGAGAAAAATAGCAGACCAGAAGGAAAAGACCTAAACAGTGAAAAATAATAAATTTCTAAAAATACAGAAGATTGGACTCTTAAACTGTGAAGACGTGGTATTTGGGAAGGCATTTTAAAACACTGCAATTATTTACTTTAAAAACTTATCCTGCTTTTATAATTGAATTTCAATTAAAATTATGATCAAAATAAGTAAAATTAGACTGACTGGTGGCAACACTGAAATTTAAGTTTAGAGCGTCACCTGCTGATGAAAGGAAAATAGACAAGTCTGGGAATACTTATATGAAGGATTGTGAAAATATTTACTGGGTTATATCAAACTACTGGAGACTCAAATATGAGAACAAGGTAGTTATTTAATTAAACTGACCCCTGAATGTTATGCTAGAAGATTGAACCTGTAAAGGGGATGTAAAGAGGCTTTTGATAACTTCTGGGAGCATTTAAATGGAACTGGTTGATTTCTTAAGGGATACAAAGAACTGTGATTAGTGTACTTCTTGAAGGGAAATTTTAGGTTTAAATAAATGGTTCTTGGACTACTGGACAAAAGTGGGGTTTTTAAAAAACAAAATAAGATGCTTAATAAGGAAAAAATGAGTAGAACTTTGAAGGAGATGGCGTTGATTTTCCAACACACAAAGGACATCATGGAGAAAGGATTTAAGGAGACTATGGAAAAAATGGAAAATACTATACAAGGGATGATGAATAAAGATCTAGACACTCAGAAAAGGGAGGAACTAACAGAAGGAATGGAGGAAAAGATAGAACCAAAGAACCAGCAAACAAAAGAAGAAGACAAGGAGATCATAATAAAAATAACACGGATTGATGAATCAAACCAGGGGAGAAATATTTTAAGAGAACTGAAAAGAGAATTGGAGATACAGGAAGATACTTTTGAATGGGAGATAGGGGTTTGGGCAGATACTTTGGAAGCTAGGCAATGGAAGAGGGGAGAGATGGGAGAAATACTCAGATTGAATAGCCAAGAAGTAGATGCAGACAGAGATAAAGATCCAAGAGAGGAATATGGGAGAATAGTAAAAAAAAAAAAAAAAAAAAAAAACGGATAGCAACTAAAATACTGAAGTGGACCAGAGACAATGGACAGAAAGGAAAGGGTTTCTCCTTTTTTTTTTTTTTTTTTTTTTTGATGTCTTGATTTGCTTTGCTTTGCTTTTTCTTTCCTTTCTTTTTTAGAATAGTGGCATGATTAGAAGTTAGGCAGAAATAAGAGAAGGAAACATTCATATAATGGAATAAAAGTAACAATAAAATGGGAAAACTAGAGATTGAATGATGGTATTATTAAGTACTTTTAAATAATATTGTGATTGGCATTGGAATAATATATTGAAACATTGAGCAATTAAATAAGGAACGAACATACTTTAATATAAATGTGTATTACTATCAGAATTATATAGATTTTATGATTGTAAAGAATATGATTAGAATAATTTTTTATATCTAAATAATATTAGGATTGGTATCAGAATTGTGTATTGAAACATTGAATAATGAAATAATGAATGATTGTATCTTAATACAAATAGATGTAAAGAGTGAAATATGGGAGGTAAGTTAAAAATGATCAGGATTCACAGCACCAAAGTGGGCAAGAGATGTTGGATAGAAAGAAGACATCTTTTAATAAAAGGGTGACATGATTAAAAGTTAGAATAGAGATAGAAATAAGAAAAAAGGGGAATATTAGTGTATACATTTTTACATGATAAAATAAAAGCAATAACAAGAGGGAAGCTTAGAAATTGAATGGCTGTATTATTATGTATGATCAAATAATATGGTGAGTGGCATTAGAGCAATGTATTAAAACATGGAATAATTAAATAATGATAAACTAAAACTTAATATAAATGTGTATTACTATTAGAAATATATAAGTTGGTTGAATGTAATAATTATGATTATTTTACTAGTTTTATTTGTATTAGAATGTATGACACCCAGATGCCACACTGTTTATGCATTGATATGTATATGTAAAATAAAATTTAAAAAACTTGAAAGAAAAAAAAAGAAATATGTTCAGCTTGTTATAAAATGCCACAAGGCCTTTTACTGTGTTTTGTTTTGTTTTGTTTTGTTTTGTTTTGTTTTGTTTTGTTTTGTTTTGTTTTGTTTTGTTTTGTTTTTACTTGAGCAGAGAAACATGGATGCTTTCCTTGTTTTTTACCCCCCTACTTTATTCAGAAACTGAAGAAACATGGAGTTAATCCCCGCTGAAACATGTTTCTGAGCACACATCAGTTGTATTTCCCTTTCAGCATGTTAAACCAGACTACTTTGGGTTAAAAAATGCAGATTTCCATTTGCCAGTTAATATGTAATTTGAACTAGTATTAAGAAGAATTCTTGGCAAGAATTTATTTTATTTCTACAGGCAGTCTAATTATAAACAAGTGGAATTAATGTGACTTAAAGCTACTAAATCAAGCACAATGCAGAATCACATCAATCCAGAAATGGCTGACCTTTAAGAGGATTTTTTTTTAATTTGGTAGATACTTCATTGGCATTCAGAAGAAGAATTGCAAATTAAAAGAAGTGAAACAATAACTCGTTCTTTTAAAAGGAGAGAAAAAACCTTAGCTAAAGAAAATAGTTCCAAGCCACGAGATTAAATTGTATATCGGGAAGAAACTAGACAAAAGGTTATTTATTTCCAGCATAAAATATGGTTGATTAATGAGTTCTGGTATAAGCAACTCCCCTATGAAGAAATATGGAAATATCTAAGGCATAACTTGAAAGGAGGGATAATATGGGCTGTATAAAATTAATCTCAAGGCATGGAGAATCTAGACCATGGGTTCAGTCAGTCTGATTTATAAGAGATTTGAGGAAGGCAGACAGTGCCATTCACTACCACAGGATGTAGTGATGGACATTAATTTTGACAACTTAAAAATATTTGACTGTTTCATGGAAAACAAGGCTTTCAATAGCTCCTTGTAGAAGAAACATGATATCACTATAATCTGAAGATAGATGTCGTAGTTGCAGTTGCTGACACAATGCAGAGGATGCTAATACTTCTAGAACCAAGAACTTTGATTGTCTAATACCAAAGACAATATTAAAAGGAGTTGGGGATTTTAAGACTCAACACACACATGCACAGAGACACTATCATGATATTGCCAACCATGTCACTTCAAGTACAACCCCACAAAGCCCCATAAAAATCAAAAGTGTGGTCCTTAACCAGAAAACTATTGTTCACGCTAGTTGGAATATGGTTACTGATGAATGCTTTGACCTGAATAACTAATGGAAAATACAATATTTAGGAATGCATATGTGTTATTTAGCGCAGAAATGATTCACTCAAAGTAGAAAGAATGAAAAATATTCATTGTCAGCCCTGGAAGCCATCTTTTGTAGCAGTATGAGGTTAAAGTTCATTTCCTCTATTTCCCAGTGAAGATATTTTTGATAGGATGTTTTTTTAAGTTTAGAGCCAGAGTTATTTAAGTGACATTAGATTGTGTTCCCTGTATTTTTAAAGCTTGATTGCAGTTTAATGATCTGTATAACAATATCTTGTTTTGTATTCCATTTTGTGTCCTTCAGTACAAAGTTAATTATGGTGGGGGAGAAAGTTGAAGGAATTATTATTCTATCAAGTTATTTCTTACTTTTCTCCTCAGAGTTTTAAACAAGGAAAGAACAGCTAATTTTAGTTTTTTATAGATGGTTTCAATATAATTTTTTATTTTTTTATTTTTATTATTATTAGATTTATATACCGTCTTACTCCCGAAGGACTTAAGGCGGTGAACAGCCAAGAGATAAAACACACAGATTACAAAATTTAAAAACAGTATAAAAACCTAATTAAATAAATTTGGCCCGGAACAGATTAAAACACCCCTAAAGTTTTAGACAAATTTAAAATTTACAATTAAAAAGGGAGGTTAGGCCAGGCCAGCCTGTTGGAATAAAAAGGTCTTGAGGGCACGGCGGAAGGTGCGTAAATCCGGGATCCTCTGTATCTCTGGGGGGAGCTCATTCCAGATAGCAGGTTCCCCCACAGAGAAGGCTCTTCCCCTGGGGGCCACCAGTCGACACTGTTTGGCCGACGGCACCCTGAGGAGCCCCTCTCTATGAGACCGTACTGGCCAGTGAGAGGGTACTGGTGGCAGCAGGTGGTCCCATAAGTACCTGGGTCCTAAGCCATGGAGCGCTCTAAAGGTGGTAACCAAAACCTTGAAGCGCACCCGGAAGACCACTGGGAGCCAGTGCAGCTCACGCAGGAGAGGTGTTACATGGGAACGCCACGTCACTTCCATAACCACCCACGCAGCCGCACTCTGCACCAGTTGGAGCCTCCGGGTGCTCCTCAAGGGGAGCCCCATGTAGAGAGCAAGTTTATTTCAATAAATCAGAATAGAACTGGAAGAGATCTTGGAGGTCTCCTAGTCTCACCCCACTGCTCAAGCAGGAGACCCTATACCATTTCAGTTAGGTGGTTGTCCAGTCTATTTCCTCTGATATGAGTAAGGATTGAAATAATAGTTTTGGCCCATTGTCTTTCAAACAAATTGTTGGGCCTTTAATGCAAGGAATACAGCTGAGTTATGGGTAAAAATAGCTTCTTCCATGATATCAAAGAGATCATCAAAGTTAATCGTGTGATTATGCCATATATATATATTTATATGTATGTGGGTCCATGTGTGTTTGATGATAAAGCTGAAAGGTGATAAAGTTAACCTACCACTCTGTTACGAATGATGACATTGAGATAATTTAGGGGTTAAAAAAGCTTAATGTTTCATCAAACTGCTTGAAAATTTTTTTAAAAAACTGCTTGGAAGAATATTAAAATTGTATATAACATGTTATCAAGCCTGAATTTTACTTGGGTGTGGGATTGTTTGTATCCTGGGGTGTTCTAATGTTAATTCAGTTTGACACAGTTTTGAGCTGGAGGAGGATGGAGCCTTCAGTCACCACAGCATAACTACTCGATGAGTCATGCACATTCCAATGGCTCACTGACCGGAGGAGGAGGAGGAGAGAAGTCGCCAAGCAACCAGCTTTCATCTTGGTTGAACAAAGTGGCCGATTGTTTTGGAAACTTGAGAAACTGAAACTTATATTGGGGTGAAAAGCCCGAGAACTTTAGTACTGGCTTTTCATCAGTAGTGCCAAGATGGTGTATCTAAATAAATTTGTTCTTTGAGGAAAAGCAATGCCTCAGAGTTCGATTTGTAATGGGTGCATTACTTGAGGCTGACACATGTATCCTATACATTCAATGAGATTTTTAATAAACTGTTGTTGTCAATTTTGAACTGATATTTGTAATGATATATTTATACCCAAAATGAAGAACATTTCTTTAAGATAATTTTGGCCACCTAATAGGAAGGAAGGACTCACTGGAGAAGAGCCTAATGCTGGGAAAGATTGATGGCAAAAGAAGAAAGGGACGACAGAGAATGAGGTGACTGGATGGAGTCACTGAAGCAGTAGGCATAAGCTTAAATGGACTCCAGAGGATGGTAGAGGACAGGAAGGCCTGGAGGAATATTGTCCATAGTGTCGCAATGGGTCAGACACGACTTCGCAACTAACAAAAAAAAAAAATCAAGATCACATGAAGTACTAGTACCACTCTACAAATCCTTGGTAAGACCACATTTAGAATATTGCATCCAGTTTTGATCACTGGATGCAATATCAATACAAAAAAGATATTGAGACATTGGAAGAGCAACAAAAATGATTAGGGGCTTAAAAATTAAAACATACGAAGAACGATTGCAGGAAATGGATATACCTAGTCTAGTGAAAAGAGGGATCAGGGGTGACATGATAGCAGTCTTTCAATACTTGAAGGGCTGCCACAAGGAAGAGGGTACCATCTTATTTACCAAAGCACCTGTAGGCAGGACAAGAAACAATGATGGAAACTAACTAAGGAGAGAACCTAGAACTAAAATTGCTAACAGTGAGAACAGTTAAGCAGTGAAACAAATTGCCTTTGGAAATTGTGGGTGTCTCAACACTGGAGGCTTTTAAGAAGAGACTGGATAGCCATCTATCAGAAATATTATAGGTCTGTTGATGGTTGATACTAAAGGGAAGAAGGCTCCTACCATGTTGATATCTTTATTGTTGGTTCTAATTTACATAATTGTATACATAATTATGTATACATAATAATTATATACACCATGCATAATTGTAACTTGCCAACATGCCGTCAGGGAATCAGAACATCAAGCATCTTCTGTATCTTTATTAAGAGCCTTCAAATGACAAATGATTCAAGAACTTGAGGGAAACATGGTTTTGTTACTTACCGGTACATCTATTTATTTATTATTTGCTAGATGTATAAACTCCCACTTTCCTTTATATATATTCTCATTATTTTAATTTGTTTTATGGTTAGTTCCACAGAAAGCAGTCCCCACAGTACTCCTATTTTCATGTGGTTGCTTATTATGTTCAGTTGGACATCTTTGATATTGCTTGATTCTGCCTATAATCCTGCATTTTTTAAAAAACAAAATACAGAATCTTTACTGTGAGTGCCCTACATGAACTAAAGTATTTGCTGTACAACAGGAAAGGGCAATCTAGGGCTTCAAGAGATGCAGGCAGTTCACAAATCCCCTCTGACAATTGCTTAAAAACGAATAGAATAATCTTCAGCCATTTTCAGCTACACTTATAGATGAAAATGTGGCATTAATCCCACTAAAAAGTTCTCTGAGAAAAAAATCTAGCTCCACTTACTTAACAACCTTTGGTCTCCCCTTGAATGGTAGATTTGGTCGCTACCAACCAGAAAATTGTCCATTTCTGCTTTAGAATATACTGTATCTAAGGAAATTCTGCTAACAAACAGAACTGGCATATGTAAGTCTTTGAAGACTGGTCCTTGGCAATGAAAAACCAGAAAATGTCTACACATATCCACCTCATTTCAGTGGCAATCAAATAGAAGAGTCTTCCCCAAATGTGCAAGAAGTTGTTTCTTAAGGCAAAATTCTGAAAATTCTATTTCAGAGGTGAACTTTTTTTTGTGGCTGTAATTTTTTTAAATGCATATTTTTTTAATAGCTGGGGCCAACAGAGTTTGGAAGGTATTACCTTCACTCCACTGGAGGAAATAAGGTCAAGATATCTATGGAGATTTCCATCATCCAAGTCCCAAAGGTGTTTTTTCAAGAGGCAAGTAGACTTTCTGGTTTTTCTTTGAAGACATTTCACTTCTCATTCAAGAAGCTTCTTCAGCTCAGAGAGAAGCAAAACATCCAATTGTCTCTTGAAAAAAAGCACCTTTGGGATAAATAATAGCAAATAAAACATACAAACTCAAGGTAAACCGCTCCAAACTTAATTGCAGAAAATATGACTTCAGCAACAGAGTGGTCAATTCCTGGAATGCACTACCTGACTCTGTAGTTTCTTCCCCAAACCCCCAAAACTTTAACCTTAAACTGTCTACTGTTGATCTCACCCCATTCCTAAGAGGTCTGTAAAGGGCAAGCATAAGTGCACCAGGGTGCCTACCATCCCTGTCCTAATATTCCTTTTTACTTACTCTTTCATGTATTCAAATTATGTTTATACTTTTACCTGTTATCTTATATATGCTTGATAAATAAATAAATAAATAAATAAATAAATAAATAAATAAAATGAATGAATGAATGAATAAATAAGGTCAAGATACTTGGTCTAGTAGCTTTGGAGTATTATAGGTGCATTACAAGCCTGTGGCCAAAAAAGCTTATCTTCGGAGTCCAAGCAACATCTAAAGTAAGTCCTGAATTGCCTACCGCTAAGGCTTCAATTGATTCTGGTTTATTCTAAATGGGCCTTTTATTATTTCTATTTTTAAAAAAGTGAAAATCACCCAGCAAAATCATTTGGGCTGCCTAAGGTCTTAACCTCCATGGCTGCTCCAGATTTCACTTACAGTTTTGCTTTCAGCTTTCCTGTTGTGCCTGTTTTCTCTTGTGTTCACTCCCAGTGATTATAAAATAGAACATGAGAAGAAGTTCTGAATCTGAACTGAGCGGGCAGGCAGTGTGTTCTTAAGAATACTGGCCAGATATCAAAATGTTTGCTTTGTGATGCCCAAAAGGTATAGATTTTATAAAAAGAAAAATATTGCTCTTATCTTATTATCTGTGAACCATCCTATTATAAGACAGTTTTCAGCAAACGTAACTGAAAAGTTTGATAGATTACATTCACAAACCCTGCTTAATCTTATGTTTGAAGGTCCCATTTCGGTTCTCTTTCCAGCTGTGCGATTAAAAAAAAAACCTTCCTTATTCAGCTAATTTTTTTAAAATCCTCCTCCTTCTCCTTCCCCCAGAAAAGTTTCTCCTTTTTTTCCCCTCTTCTCTCTCTCTCTCTTTACTTTTCCTCCCAGCTTTTCAGCTTGATTGTGAATAAAGAAAGGGCTGTTTGTATTTTCAGATCATTCCTTTTTACATTCAGATGTGTCTGAAGCATGCCAACAAGCAACACATTTGCCAATTAGCTGTGAAAAATGTAACACCATTTTCAGAAGCTTTGCTGAACACCCACATTCCAGGTGAGAACTCACGTAGCAGCATATGCCAAATAATGAACTAGCTGCCCCAAATCAGTATGGACTTCCGTTCTTGACAAAATGCAGATAAACTAAAAGTAACAAGAAACCATAATAGGTAGCTGAATGCCAAAAGAAAAGAGAAGCTGTCAAGCGGTTCATGGAAGTGTTAGAAGGCATTTTTCCTGAACTGTTAAAAGTGTCGAGTGAGAATTTGACAAATAGGCGTTTCAAGATACCAAATTATATATTTATCACTAAGCCTGACTTGCTGGCCACCTTCTTGTTGTATGTATGTAGGTTAACAAGTTTGACTTTGTTGGTGAAACACAATGATGGATGTCCCTTCTGCGGTCATTGAGCAGAGTTCAGAAGCCCAGGGTAATGGTTAAGCATTTTAATACACACATATACACATCACAAATATGCACTGAGGTAGTTCCACATATCATGACAATATGCCATTGTTGTGTGCTTGCTGGAAGACTGTCAGCTTCAACTTGATCAAGTCTTCATTGTAACTTACTGCTTGGGCATACATACACCTCTCTTCTCTGCCGCCCTCTAAATTTTGATTCTGCATATCATCCTACCTCTGCTGTGCACATTTGACTACAGGTAGTCCTCAACTTACAACTGTTCATTTAGTGGCCTTTCAAAGTTACAACGGCACTGAAAAAGTAATTTATGACCATTTTTCACACTTCAGCCATTGCAGTAGCCCCATCTGATCAAAATTCAGATACTTGACAACTGACTCCAATTTATGATGGTTGTAGTGTCCCAGAGTCAGGTGATCAGCTTTTGTGACCTTCTTATAAGCAAAGTTAATGGGGAAGCTAGATTAGTTAGTTAGTTAGTTAGTTAGTTAGTTAGTTAGTTAGTTAGTTAGTTAGTTAGTTTATTATATTTATATACCGTCCTTCTCCCAAGGGACTCAGGGCGGTGAACAGCCATGGTAAAAACAATATACAACAAAAATTAAAAGCTTATTAAAATAATTCAATCATTCGGCCAAATTTAAAATCATCATCCAACTAAAATCATTTTAAAACCCCTATCAAAACCCAATTTAAAAAACCTTTATCCTGCCAGACAAGCTTGCTGGAATAATAGGATCTTCAGAGCATGACGGAAGGCACGGAGGTCGGGGATCCTTCGTATGTCCGGGGGCAGTCCATTCCATAGGGCCTGGGTCCCCACAGAGAAGGCTCTCCCCCTGGGGGTCGCCAGCCTACACTGTTTGGCTGACAGCACCCTGAGGAGGCCTTCTCTGTGGGAGCCTATTGGTCGGTGGGAGGCAATCGGTGGCAGAATGCGGTCCTGTAGGTAACCAGGTCCTAAGCCATGGAACGCTTTAAAGATGGTAACCAACACCTTGAAGTGCACCCGGAAAACCACCGGGAGCCAGTGCAGCTCACGCAAGATGGGTGTTACATGGGAGCGATGAGCCGCCCCCATTATTACTCGCAAGGCTGCATTCTGGACCAGCTGGAGCCTCCGGGTGCTTCTCAAGCCCCGTGTAGAGAGCATTACAATAGTCCAGCTGGGAAGTGATGAGGGCGTGAGTGACTGTGCGCAAGTCGTCCCGATCCAGAAAGGGACGCAACTGGGAGAGCAGGCGAACCTGATAAAAAGCCCCCCTGGCCACGGCCATCATATGATCCTCCAAGGACAGCCGTGAATCCAGGAGGACACCCAAGTTGCGAGCCCTCTCTGAGGGGGGTAAGATCTCATCCCCAATAGCCAGCGATGGTGTCAGTTGGCTATATCGGGCCGTCGGGAGCCACAGCCACTCAGTCTTGGAGGGGTTGAGTCTGAGCCTGTTCCTCCCCATCCAGTTCCGCACGGCCTCCAAGCAGTGGGACATCACGCCAAGGGCATCATTGGGGTTGAAATGTACAACTGCGTGTCATCAGCATACAGTTGACACTTCACCCCAAAGCCACGGATGATCTCACCCAGCGGCTTCACATAAATGTTGAACAGAAGGGGTGAGAGGATCAACCCTTGCGGCACCCCACAAGTGAGGAACCTTGAGGTCGACCTCTGCCCCGTCAACACAAACTGCGTACAGTCAGAGAAGAAGGAGAACTACCATAGCATGGTGCCCTCCACTCCCACCCTCTCAAGCCGACGCAGCACGATACTATGATTGATGGTATCAAAAGCCACTGAGAGATCTAGGAGGACCAGGACAGAGGAGCAACCTCTGTCCTGGGCCCTCCAGAGATCATCAACCAATGTGATCAATGCTGTTTCTGTGCTGTAACCCACCCTGAAGCCCAACAGGCATGGATCTAGATAGACAGCTTCATCCAGGAATCGAGGAAGTTGTCCCGCCACCACACTCTCAACAACCTTCACCGCAAAGTGGCGGTTGGAGACAGGACGATAGTTAGTTAATACAGCCGGGTCCAGGAAAGGCTTCTTGAGGAGGGGCCTCACCATCGCCTCTTTCAGGGTGGATGGGAAGACACCCTCACTCAATGAAGCGTTGGTAATCTCCTGAAACCAGCCTTGTGTGACCTCCCAGGAGGCCAGCACCAACCAGGAGGGACACGGGTCCAGTAAACATGTGGTAGCGTTAAGCCTCCCCAAAATCCTGTCCACGTCCTCAGGAGTCACATGGTCAAACTCTTCCCCGGTGACACTCTCATGACTCACCTCCATCATCCCGCCCGAGGCTATCCAATCGGAGTCCAGGCCGATCCAAATCTGAGCGATTTTATCATTCAGGAATTGTCCAAAATCCTCAGCTCTACCCTGCAAGGGATCCTCCCTCACTCCCACCCGTAGGAGAGAACGGGTCACCCTAAACAGGGTGGCTGGGCGGTTCTCTGCAGATGCAGCAAGAGTGGGAAAATAGTTGGATTTTGCCACTCTTATCGCCATTAGGTAGGTCTTGATATAAGACCTCACCAGTGTCCAGTCAGATTTGGTGTGGCTGGACCTCCAATCGCTCTCTAGGCATCTTTTCTGGTGCTTCATCTCCCTCAGCTCCTCGGAGAACCAAGGAACTGGTTGAGATCGGCACCGAGTCAGAGGCCGCAAAGGCGCGACGCAATCCAAGTCTCCAGCGGCCGTCCTATCACAGGCGGCCACCAGTTCCTCAGCCGAGTCACGAGTCAGAGTCTCTGGGAATGGCCCAAGCTCCATCAGGAACCTCTCAGGGTCCATCAGGCACCGGTTGGTCGGTTCCGTCTCCCTGCAACGAGGGGAAGCAGTTCGAAAGTCTAGCTGAAGGAGCGAATGATCTGTCCATGACAAGGGCTTAATAACTAGGTCCCCTATTGTAAGATCATTCAACCACTGACCAGAGACAATTAACAACCATGTTACTATCTTAAGAACTGCAGTGATTCACTTAACTGTGGCACACAATGGGGCAAAATTAATGAATTTTTCACTTAGCAACAAAAAAAATGGGGATCAATGAAGGTTGTAAGTCAAAGATTATCTGTAGTTCATTTAGATTATGAGAGAAAACAAAACAAAACAAAAATCTTCCAAAAGTATCATGTAGAACAATAACAACAAAATAGTACCTAGTATATTTCTTCATTTTCTTGCACTTACTTTAGAGCAGTGGTGAAATGTTACTGGTTCACACTGGTTCAGGTGAATCGGTAGTGATAAAAACTACCAGTTCGGGCAAACCTGTAGTAAAAAAAAAGCTACCTGTTCATCTGAACCAGTATTTCTGACGATCAGCTGTGCCACGTGATTTAAAATCTCTAGAAAGCAGGAAATCCTGTTTTCTAGTGAATCTAAATTGTGCGGCACAGTTGTTCCCCCCCCCCTCGCTGTTCTACTTACATTCCCAAGCCTCCTTTTTCTGCACAAAGCATGCATTTGGAGTGTACTGTGCATGCATGCCCACTGCGCATGCATGTTGTGGTCCACCAGCAGCCTGCGGAGCTAACAGCGGAGTCGGACAGCGATGAGGCTGAGGAAGAACATGGGCCAGTCCTGGAGGCTGGGGAAGGCCCGGATGAGGGCTCTGCGTCAGAGGCAGAGATGGGGTCAGGGCCATCAGGGAGTGAAGTGCGGACCCCAGAGCTTCCAGAGACTGATAGGAGTGAGGCAGAGGAACAGGAGGAGCCTGTTCCTAATGTGTGCATGAGAAGAGCTGCCAGAAGGCAAGAGCAGCTCAAGCAAAGAGGACAACTCGGGAGTAGGGCCAAGAGATGATTGGCCCCTCCCATAAGACTTAAAACAGACCAGCAACGGCGTTTGGGCTTTGCTGGAAAACAACGTTGGTAGCTTCATCTTCTTCTTCGTCTAAGTCTTGTATTTATTTTTGTATCTGTGACTTCTGAACGTTTGCCAGGAAAGGCCTTTGGCAGTTTGCCTAATTGGACAAGGTTTGTGATAGGACTGAGGAATTTGTGTTGGGAGGAATTTGCTTTAATTTAGTTGAACGATGCTGGGAATGAAGTTATTCTCAGCTGTTCGAATAAAGTTTCTTTGTTTTTTCACTGACTGATTTTCCTACTACTTAGGCCTGGGTCACAACAATGCGTGGCCAGCAAACCGGTGGCCAACCAGTTCAGATTTCACCACTGCTTTAGAGCATGGTTTTTCCAACAGTGTCCTGCTTAACCCTAGGACAGAGTTTCTCAGCATCTTTAAGATGTGTAGATTTCAAGTCCCAGAATTACTCATCCAGTATGCTGCTCTGGAATACTGCAAGAGACTAAGGGGAAAAACTCAAACACAGTCAATTTTTTATCACTAGAACTTTGCCTTTTAATTGGAGGTTCTGGAAGTATTTTTTAAAAAAGACTATCAGGTCCGCTGGTCTGAAAATATTTGAAATTTTTGCCTTATAGGACCATAATCCATTCTTTCTTTGGCTTGTTCATATTCAGTAATTTATATTCATTCTTTCTGGACTGGCGTTATGATTTTCCCTGCTGCTCCAAAACATGGTTTATAGTGAACAGAGAGGAAAAATGTAATTTTTTTTTACATCCATATTTCATATATAGAAATGTTGACATAGCCAAATTTTTACTTTCCGTAAGGGTTTTAAGTCAATGAAAGTTGCAGAACGTTGCAAGTGCTTCTCTTTTGATTTCATCAATCACAATGAAAACCTTCCTGGGGCAAATAGTATTAGCTCACAGAAAGTTTTCTGTTCCCAATGGAAGAGGCCCTGAAGGAGATCAATTAACTATTTCTCAAATATGTGCAGCAATTTAAAAGTGATCAGGTATGCAGTACCACAAGGCTTTTAAGATTTCCTAAGTATCCCTAATCAATCAAGTATATTAAAATCATTAGGTTGAACTACAGAAATATTAGCAGGCAGAAGTAATCTAAATGAAAAATGTATAAACATTTTGCTATTCTCTATATTTCATATAGAGTTGTGTTTTTGTTTTACTTCTGTTAATTCTATTCTGTGATGAGAAAGATAATGAGAAATGGAGAGGGAGATAGAGATCATAGAGATAAAAATATAGAAATAGAGACAGAGATTGAGATAGAGGAAGGATTGAGATAGGAGACTGGAGGCTAAAACATATAAAGAATGGTTGCTGGGATTGGGTATGTGTACTTTAATGAAAAGAAGGACTAGGGTGACATGATAGCAATGTTCCAATATCTAAAGGGTTGGCATAAAGAAGAGGGAGTCAAGCTATTATCCCAAGCATCTCAAGCAGTGGTGGGTTGCTCCCGGTTCTGTCCAGTTCTTGTGAACCGGTAGTAAAAGCAGCAGGAGGCTCCGCCCACCTGCCTGGACGTCATAAGGTACGATCTGCGCATGCGCGTGCTCCCACTGCAAACTGGTAGTAAAGGTAAGTAGAACCCACCCCTGACCTGAAGGGAGGACAAGAAGCAATGGATGGAAATTAATCAAAGAGAGAAGCAACCTAGAACTAAGGAGAAATTTCAGGATATTGAGAACAATTAATCAATGGAACAACTAGCCTCAGAAGTTGTGAATGCTCCAACACTGGATGTTTTTAAGAAGAGATTGAACAACCATTTGTCTGAAATGGTATTGGGTGTCCTGCCTGAGCAGGGGTTAGACTAGAAGACCTCCAGGGTCCCTTCCAACTCTATTATTCTATTATTCTCAAATAGAGAGACAGAGACAGAGACATATCCTTGCAGAACAGATTATGTTTATAATCTGAAATCTCCCACTATTGCACATTCTTCCTAAATAAATATATTTTAAGAATAAATTCTTTAAACTGTGCTCTCAGTTGTCAAGGCTGTGTTATATAACTGAAAACAAACTGAAAATATAGGAAATGTTTGGATCATTGTCCATCAAAGTCAGCATTGTTTACACTAAGAAACAGTTCCAACAATTCCTGGTAGGAGTCATTCCCAGAATTCCAACTCTACCTGGAGATGGGTAGAGATTGAACCCAAGCACTTCTGCATGGAAAATGCAATCTCATTCTGAGTTTCGGCATTCCCCAAAACAATCTGAAATCTCATTTAAATCACAGCATTAATCCCAGAAAGTTAATCCCATTATTCTTTTACAATGTTTGTAGCAAAAGAGTAATAAATAAGATTAAAGATGTTCAAAATGTTTAGGATACAAACTTTCATAGTCTAGTAAAACAGCCAAGAACTATAACTATTTTTGACTGTATGTTCTTCAGAAACCTTGGTTAACCTGGACTAAAATAACTGCATATGTTTTGTTCTCCTCCTCTCCATGGTAATTCTTGCCCTTTCCTGTCTCTACATGAATCTGCTTTTCTTCTAGCAAAATAAATTCATATGTAGCTAACCAACTTTATAATGAAGCAAAGCAAGATGCTTGAGTGAGATAGATGTCAGCAAACTTTTCCCTATTCTCCACCCACCACTGCTGTTCAAAATTTGACATGTCTTCAAAAGATCTTTGGTTATTCTATCTTATTTTATTTTGTTTACATCCAGGCAACTGGCTTGAATGAGTAACTATTATAGAACTTGAGAAAAGCAATGGGTTGGTAAAACTATCAAATAGCTTTGCCTCTTCATATATTTTCCCATTTTTTCCTATCACATTGCTTCATCCACTTCCCATTTTGTTTCCTTAAAAATCGTTGGCCTGAAACTATCCACTAAAAATGGATAGTCCTAGAAATCACATCATCTGCCTAGGACAGGGGTGTCAAACTCGATTTAATTGAGGGCCGCATCAGTTGAGTTTGACCTTGAGGGGACTAGGGTGAGTGTGGCCAGGGTGGGTATGACAAGCTCATGATGTCACTTGTGTTGGGGGTGCCTGTGGTGGCTTGAGTGCTCTGCCAGTGAAAATGGGCTCCTGAGCTCTGTTTTCGGCCACAACGGCCTCCTGGCAGCTCTGTGGGAGCTCCGTTTTCACTGTCAGAGACACCATGGGTCAGTCCTTCACAGTTTCCAGGGTGCCCCCACAGGCCAGACTAAGCATCCCATGGGCTGGATCTGGACCGCAGGCCTTGAGTTTGCTACCCCTGGCCTAGGACTTGTAGTTCAGCTGCAACACAAACAGTGTGCTTATCTTCCTAAGCACTTAATTTCTCAAGCATGTCACTACCAGAAGCATTACTTTCTCATCATCTTACATTTTCAACCTGAAATCCATCTATTGGTTAGATCAGTTAGAAGATGGTTTGTCTCTGGCTGGGTAAAATTGATCTTCCATCTTCTTTACTCCCTGGGTAATCATCTACACAAATAGATCATAACCTGCAATATGGCCTCTTCTTTGGGTCTTCTCTGGATCATGCCCAAGCAACATTCTCAAGCCATCTTTTCTGGATGCCCATGAACTAACCACCTTTTAGCAGTGAAACACTGCCCAGACCAATTTCAGTTTGTCATCTCACTTTGTTCTTTATTAAAACTGATCTTCAGCCTGTGTAGGTTCAATAAATTGCCTAGGTCCAGTTATGGTTTCCATTCCAATTTTCCTTCCTGTTCTCTTTTCCAGAATTACTCTAATATTTTTGAGATTCCACCTCTAATGTCAGCCCAGTATCTGTGGCCCCTTCCTCTCCATCCTACAGGAATGCTTCATATAGAAACTAAACTTTGATCTGTTCTCAGATTCTCCTTCTCAGAAAAACTGGCAATAAGCATTTATTTGGGTTTCTGCATGAATGCATGAAAAGTCATAGAGAGTGCATGGCTGAATGCAGGCTATCATAAGGGCAGTGGTAGATTGTGACTTTTATAAAAAACATTCTAAGAGATTTTGTCCAAATAATTACATGAATAAACAAAAAAAAGCAATTACACCTTTATGAATCCAGATAGAAATAATTAAAAGTTGAGAGAGAGAAATAAAATCTATGAATGCTGCCAAAGATCTCATTCACATCTGTAATGTATTTCCCTCAGCACCTGGCACAGAAGCCAGTTACCCTTTACAGCTACAAGCAACTATACTTACAATATCTAATTCATACTCTGCTAGAAACCAAAACTTTTCTTAGAATCTGTCCAAATGAAAGAATGAGCAAGCTTTCGAGTTCTTTAAAATCAGTCGATGGCAATTATTAAGCAAAATAAATGTGGGGGAGAGAAAATGGGGAAGGATTTTATCAAAATTAAAAAAGCAAAATCTTTATTTGTACTTATATAAACTAAAGTCCTGAAGATCTATGGCTATGCTCAGTCATCCAGGTCATGGTTGGCCCAAAGGTGGTTTTTCAAGAGGCAACTGGACTTTTTTTGTTTTCCCTTGAAGACATTTTGCTTCTCATCCAAGAAGCTTCTTCAGTTCTAAATTGAAGAACTGAAAAAGCTTCTTGGATGAGAAGCAAAATGTCTTCAAGAATAAACAAAGAAAGTATAGTTGCCTCTTGAAAAACCACCTTTGGGATAAACTCTTGATGAGGAAGTCTTCTTCATTTAAGCTGAAGTCCAAACAGTATCAAGTGAGTCATCTCAAAACTTATTTTTGAATCATTATGTCAGAAAGCTTTGACCTATATCTCATTTGTCTTGAAGGGAGCTTAAAATTCAAGAGCTTGTTTACTGTTTCATGTCACTTTCATTGAATATAATACTGTTCCTGTTGTGGATTTATTTTTATTTTAATTTATGGATCTGCCCAAACTGCTATTCAATACTTGACATTTCTTTCAATCAGTTTCTTTCTTTCAGTTCCCCGCTTCCATGGAAATCTAACAGTATTTCAATAGAAATGTCTTCTAAAGACCAATAGGTAAAGGTAAAGATTCCCCTTGCACATATGTGCTAGTCGTTCCCGACTCTAGGGGGCAGTGCTCATCTCCGTTTCAAAGCTTAAGAGCCAGCACTGTCTGAAGACGTCTCCGTGGTCCGTCTGAAGATGACTAAATCCGTCTGAAGATGACTAAATGCCAAAGGCGCACAGAACGCTGTTATCTTCCCACCAAAGGTGGTTCCCTATTTTTCTACCTGCATTTTTTACGTGCTTTCGAACTGCTAGGTTGGCAGAAGCTGGGACAAGTAACAGGAGCTCACTCTGTTATGAGGCACTAGGGATTCGAACTGCTGAACTGTCAACCTTTTGATCAACAAGCTCCGCGTCTTACTAAACCATCGCGTCCCTTGCAAAGACCAATAGGATCTATAATAAGAGGTGAAACTGCATGAAATTGTCCAATATGAATATTGTAGAACTAATTTTTACCTCCAAATGTATAAGAGTTAAAAAAAACTGTAATTAAAAAGTTGTTTTGACTTAGCTTTATTCAATAGTGGATACCTTTCTAGAATGATGGATATTTGTACAGCAGACAAAACATAAATAACCATCACAGTTTACTCTGCAATGCAGAAATGAGAAATAAGTCATAAAAGGATTGTTTGCTGAAGCAGAAAAGAAAACATTCTATCCATGTGGCCTAAAGCAGATATTTACTTGATCTCTTGAGTACATGGTGTACATTTTAATTTAAAGGACTAAATGCAGTCCTCCACACTTATTATTATCCTTGGGCCGAAACCGAAAAGAAAGTTTAATTTTAACCTAATTTAGCATCACTTCTTAATGTAATAGAAACTGTGCAACTGAATTATTTTTCAATGGTAAAATATTACATAGAAGAGCCTATTTATTTAATGGATGGGTAAGGTATGAGGATTTGGTCGCGAGTAGATCAGTTCAATTTCTCTCATCCAGAAGAAGCACCTCAGAGTCTTTCATGATCAATTAAAAGACTGAGAGAAGAATAAACAATGATTCATATATATGCATGTTGCCTCTTGGAATACAAGCAAGGGTCTGGAATAGCTCCTGGTCCAAATAGGTGTTCAAAAACAAGTAGCTAAGAATGATTACCTAATTCTCACTGGAAAGAGATACTCAGTAAATCCTTTTCCTTTCATTCTAACTCCTATTTTGTTATACCCCAGATGCGTTTGAAGTCCAGCACAAATGAAGGATGCACCTAGTCCGCTCCCTGGAATGCTCCATTGTACCTCAAACAAGCAATCTAGAAGACAGATTGAAGTTGAAATGTTCCCTTGATGCAGACAGTTTGAAAACTTGGTTTACTTTACCTCAATCCAATGTTCAGGTTATGGGAATTAAAACCAATTTAATACTAGACAACTGTAAGTAGATGTATAAGCAATACTTCAAACCCATCAATAATCTTTTCCAGGATACAAAGTGAGCAACATTTTTGTTTAGAAATATTTAGCTGCAGCTTTCATTCTTATTCAGCTCAGTTGATATGAAAGCAAGAACAAATTTAGTGTAGTGATTAAGGCATAAAGCTCAAAACCTGGAGATGTGAGTTCTAGCCTCACCTTAGTCATCAACCCAGATGATCTCAAGCCAGTCACAGCCCTAGGAAGGAGACAATGGTGAACTACAACTGAAAATATTGCCAAGAAAAATACAGGACTTTGTCCAGATGGTCATCATGAGCCAAAAATTGACTTAAAGACAAAAAAAAAAAAAAAAAAAAACCCTAAGCAAAGATATAAGGATTCAATCAGTCTAATCTTTATTCAAGTAATAGATTAACATAAAATAGAAGAGCAAAGGTGGCAACAAACTAGCAGCTCCTGAAATAAGCTCCCAATTTGTGACTGGCCTCATCTCTTTTGGCTCAGACCTATGGCCTTAAAATGCCAGTCAAAGACAAGAAAAGAGCATGAACCAGCTCCAGTAATGATACTGGGGCCCATAAATACAATAAAGCATAGAAACAAATAAGGATTTGACTTTTATCTGCCCAGACAACACAAAAGCTACTGCTTCAAGATACCCCCCCCCCAAAGGATATTACAACTCAAAGGCCAGTCAATCAATTTATTATTTTTATTTGGTCATATATCAGCAAATAAAACAAAAACTCACAACCAATTAACATAAAAAGAAAAACACATCAGATTCTAAAATATTTAAGAAAAAATGGACGTGATATTATGGCATACTGTACAAACCACAGAACAATGTTCAGTGTGATCAACAAAATGAAATCTGATTGATCAGATAGTAACCACTTAAGGCAGAATGAGTCAGAACAACCAGAATGTTTTTGTTTAAAAATGGGAGATAATAATTCCTGATGAGTTCTTGTATAGAGGACCAATACAAAATAACATTTCAGTGCTCCTTTGCCACATGCACACAATCTCTGTTCAAAAATGATATTTCAATATCGCCTTTCAATAACACCACTTAGAAGGAATTGAATCTCACCAAGGATAGAACCCTTCTAAATTTCAGAATCATTGTACAGCTTAAGTATCTGGCTGGTTGGAAAATATATGCAGAATCATTCAGAAAGGTGGCTTCTAGATAAGTCTGATTGCAGCCCTAAGTCAATGGGTCATTGTGTAAGTTCAGCTAGTGAATGTTTATAAACCATTAGGGTGATGGCTGCCCATGTAAACCCATAATACATGCAATTTAGCATGTATTGTCTGGCAGCAGACAAGCTCTTAGTCATAATTAAAGGGTCCAACCTGACTGAGGAAAGAAGAGAATTCAAGCCAACAGAAGATGTAAATTCAAACAGATTTTTTAACTTTATTTTAAATAGGCCAGCTTCATGATGAAGCACTACAATCAGGACACACTGGGTAGGATGCTGTACTTGAAAAACAGATATCAGAAATTTGGACTGAATTATTTCAAGAGAAAGATCTGACATATAGAGGCCCAACTGAACCCGAAAGAGGAGCTGGGCTTGCATCTTAGCTGAGAAAACTTAAATCCTTGCAGGTATATAATGAGCTCCCTTGGAGAACACAAAGACCTGTAAGAAGATAGATCTCCTCTTTGTCCTTCTAAGCCTTCAGTCCAAGTAACTCTCTGGAGCAGGAAGGTAGCAGAGATAACCTCCTGGAACAAGTATTTTGCTATATGTCAGCTCTATCCTCTTAAATTAGACATAATCAATTCCTTCAATTATTCTTCATATGTTTTAGCCTCCAGTCCCCTAATTATCTTTGTTGCTCTTCTCTTCTTTCAAGAGTCTCAACATTTTTTTAATATATTACTGTAACCAAAATTAGACACTGGGTTGTTGTCTGTTCCTGCCAGCTAGGTGTCATCTGCAAATTTGATGAGTTCTACTTCTCTTCCCTTGTCTACATCTGGTTTTTCAGAACCTGACATTAGTGGTTGAATGGCATTATTTTTCTTCATATTCTCTCCATACCCTCTCTCCACTGTCCAATCTGCCAACCAGACTCCTTGCACTGTTAGTCAAGTTCCTCTTGTTGTTCTATCTGGTCCCCACTTTCTTGACTACCTTTCTTCTTGGTCTTCAACTTCTTCCTCTGGGTTTTTGGAATATAGAAACTTCAGCCTCTTTGTTGTTTCTGAAACAGTCACTAGCAGAACATAGATTTTACAACTTTTCTTTGCCAACAGTACAACAGCCTTTAAATATGGCTGGCTTTACCTCACACCCTCTTATAAATAAGGTGTAAGCATAGGCTAATTTGCCAGTCATATATCAAGCAGGCCACAGATGATTCCAATCAATATTGGCCTCTACACCTTCTCTAGTGATGGTAGTATATCTCTGATAGCTCCATATGCCAGTCTATGGAGATTCTCAGTCATACATGTCATGGTTGTGCCAAAGGTGCTTTTTCAAGAGGCAACTGGACTTTCTGTTTTTTCTTTGAAGATGTTTCATTTGTCACCCAAGAAGCTTCTTCATCTCTGACTGGATGGTGGTGAATGGAAGGATTTATACTCCTTGCAGACAGCTGGTCATTTGCATTCTTTTCACATTCTATATGCCAGTGTGAAGACATCTGAGATAATGATATGACTGACCAGGATTAATAATGCAATCCTTTCACATTTGAAAGAAGATTCTTTTAGGCTTCTGTCTGCCATTTTCTGTGTATGACTATAGTGCTTTAACAATAGTATACACAGGGGTGAAATCCAGCAGGTTCCAACAGGTTCTATAGAACTGGGAGTGGAAATTTTGAGTAGTTCAGAGAACCGGCAAATATCATCTCTGGGGTGGGAATGGAGATTTTGCAGTATCCTTCCCCTGGAATGGGGTGGGAATGGGGATTTTGTAGTATCCTTCCCCTCCACACCCACCAAGCCACACCACGCCCAAGCCACGCCCACAGAACCGGTTGTAAAAAAAATTGGATTTCACCACTGGTTATGCATCTTGATAAGAATAGCTGAGTCATTTGGAGGTCTTTGGACACAGAGGCAGCTTTCTATTTTACCAATTCTCACAGACAAAAAGATACTTCAGCAGTGAAATGAAGAGAGGCATATTTATATACTACAATTTCTCTCCTGCACTTTGATGGGAAAAAGAAAAGGGAAAAAATATTAGCAGCTCCTATTCACCACTGCTTTAGTTTCCTGATCTTTATCTGGAGACCAGAAAAGGTAAATTTCAAATTAATTCTTTTTTCCCAATTCGGGAAGAAAAAAGGGGATACTTTGGCTCAGGCAGAGTCTCTTATGAGTTACCTAAGTGTGAAAGATGGGAGTGGGCAAGAGCATGAATAATATAACCCTTTGCACTTTTACTTGAAAGTAAACCCTACATATCGGATAGCTTCAGTGTGCAATGTGTGATCCTTTCGTGATTCTTTATGGACTTAATTCAGGAATAAAAAAGAAATAGAAAGAAAAGTACAGATAGTAGAGATTTTTTAAAAGCTTTTCTCTTTTTTTTTTCACATTTAAGAGAATTGTGCTGTCAGCCCCATGAAAAGTATTAGTTTTATTCTCTCATAGACATAAGTGATAAATACAAAGATCATTTAATCATGGTTGTTAATGAAGAATCTTATAATTGCCTTTCAATGACATATGTGTGATGTGTTTGCTTCTAAGTCAGAAGTGACATTCTATTTTCAGTGTGCATTAATAGATACGATTGAGATATAATCAGACACAGACCAACTAATTGGGTGATGTTTGGTTTCTTAGTAATGCAGTGAGTGAAAGTCTTCCTTTTTCTTTTTCACTTTTTCTCTTCCCTTTTGTATTAATCATGAGGAGCCAGATTGTCTGGGGTAATATGCTGACTCTGTAAGGCGCTTAGAGAGAACTGTAAAGCACTGTGTGGCGGTATATAAGTCTAAATGCCATTGCTATAAGCCAGGAGTGTCAAACTCATGTCATCACAGTAGCAACACATGACAGTATCGTGACTTTTTCCCCCCTTCACTAAACTGGGCATGGGCATGTCCAGTGTGTATTACATCAGGCCCACAGGCTGCTAGTTTGACAGCCCTGCTATAAGCAATCTAATGCCATCCATAATAGGAGACCTGGACATATCTTCAGATTATTGTTATATCTTAAAAACGGAATTCTTTGGTTGCATTCTGCTTTGTTTGTCATAGCCTGGGATGAATTCTCTTACATCTTTTTTTTTCTCCTGAAATTGGGGAGAACTATTATGCTTTTTTTAAAAAAAAATCACTGCATGAATGTTTCCAAATTCTTGGAATGGTCCAACAATTTGGATTTTAATCTGAAACCGATAACAAGGCCTCACTTTAATCTTTTCAAAACAAGCATATCATTTTGAGAGGTGGGGCTGTACATGTTTATCTTATTTATTTAGCATTATAGATTACTTTTTAGAATGCTTGCAATGATCTGCTTACATTATCTCCTGTAAATTATTCTTTGTAACATCATGCTGGTTAAGAGTTCTGCAGAAAAAGCTTACACAATTTTTATGTGGATTTGATCAGCACCAATAAGAAAAATCCAGCTCTGGATTATTATTTTTATATATTTACCCATTCTGACATATTATCATCATTATATGGGGCTTTACATATAGCAAATTAGGAAATTTTGCATTATCTCACCTAAAGTTTCTCAGACTGATTCAATACTAAATAGAGGTTATTTCACATTTCCTTCCTTCCTTCCTTCCTTCCTTCCTTCCTTCCTTCCTTCCTTCCTTCCTTCCTTCCTTCCTTCCTTCCTTCTCTTTCTTTCTCCCTCTTTCCCTGTATGTATGAAAGCTTTTCAGCTGAGTAATTTCAACAAGAATTAGGGCTTAATCAACACACATATGGATTTCACGAGGCTTGAAACGGGTATATCTCTGTACGTCTATATCTTTATCTAGATGCATAAGAATACATATGTGATTACAAACACATGAAATCAGTATAGAATGAATATCCTTAACTCAATTTATGTTGCGTTTGCTAATCTGGTTCATTAACTTTCCTTGGGGAGAATGTTTTGTTTGGAAAACTCTGCATTCAATTATTTAACAGTACAAAGAACTACGGAAAAGCAGAGAAACCTATCCAAATGTATTTCTGCATTTGCAATTTTAATCTACAAAAGCAGACTTTGTAATTATGGATGCTGAAATTCTCATTTTGTGCCTTATATTTAAAACTATATAATAGCTTCATTTCTGCGAAGAATGGGGCTTCAGGGATCTCTGCTACATGGAGCAGAAACTGGAGGGTTTGTTTGTTTCATTTTTGTAGGGAACATGCATTTAACTTTGTTGCTAAGCTTGTACTTTTGTTCAAATACAATAAACACAAATGAATATGAATTTTTTTGCCTTGAGAACCTAGATATCTCAGTTCTCCAAGTGATGTTCCTTCCCCAAATAGGGAATAGGAATCTTCCATGCAAAAGATAGAAGGGTTAAGAAAGGGTACTTTAGGGTTTCTAGAAACTAACTGTGTGTGAGAGAGGGAGGGAGGTAGAGATAGGGTGGAAAGAGGCAGGGTGGGAGAGGGAGAGGGAGAGGGAGAGGGAGAGGGAGAGGAAGAGATCTTCCCCAAACTACCTAATGATCGAATACTGGTTGAATGTTTTAAAAGGAGGAACAGATTTTTGGGGAACAAAATAATGTAAGATAACATTACATCTTACACTGTTTTGTTGCAGCTCCACCTTGTTGAGTAATTTCTTGAGAATTCTGTAAATTTACATTATATTATTGAGACAACTGCTAGAATTAACCAATGAAACTAAAGCACAGAAAAGGAACTGTTCTCTTTGACAAATCAATAACAGATTTTTTTTAAAATCCAGGCTTGCCTATTTTATATCCTATTTGACTTCATATTGACTTGTATTATCATCAGACATGGTATCTTCTTTGATTGTCTTTGGGAGTTAGAAGTTCTATACTATGGTGGTTCTGCTCTTGCTTGCAAGAATAGTTTCAGAGAGTGACTGAGTCTCTAGACCCTGGCAACTGTTTATTATCAATATTACCTAACATCTTAATGAAGCCACTGCAGGAATTGATTAAGACTTTGAGGACTGTCATTATTATGTTGAACACTTATGCTTCTCCATAATCATGGAATAATAAGAGCTTATGCAGATTCTAAACCAGTGTCTGGATGCAATAATGGGTTAGGTAAGAATCAACAACTTGAGAATCAATATGGACAAGGTGGATATTTTGTGTAAGGATAGTTTCTGTGTGGGAGAAATTAGATTGTTCATAAAATGATTGCACTTTCTGGAAAGAATCAGTACAGAGTTTCTGGATTCTTCTAATGTCATTAGAAGACCAGGTAACCTAGTATGTCGGTTAGTCTGTTTCCTGGACCAGGATGATTAGCCATTGCTATTTCAAGCTTAGATCACTGCAATGGACTCTGGGAAGCACTTTGTCAATCACTTTGTTTGGACCACAAGGTTCAGCTGGTACAAAATGCTTCAGTTACCTTGCTGAATGAGACACTGCTATATATATATATATTGTATTTCTATGGAAGCACTGCATTGGTTACCAATTAGCTAATGAACTATTTCAGAGTTTCATTATTATATATACATTGCTCTAAACAATGTATTAGGACTAGGTACCTAATGCACCACCTTTGCCATTGCAGATATAATTGATTGCTGAGATTGTCTTTTGAGTTCCTGCAGCGTTTTCCCAGTGATAAATGTCATGTCATGCGCAACATTTGAAAACATATTTTCTCATTGTGGCAAAAATTAACAATTTTTTTTTCAGACAGGTTAAATGGGTCACCTGTAATTTATCTTATTTCAGTGCAGAACAGAACAGAACAGAACAGAACAGAACAGAACAGAACAGAATAGAATAGAATAGAATAAATATACAAGAAAATTGTCTCTGCTGCAGAAGCTCTCAGTGTACATAGAAATCAATAGAGTAATAATAATCATAATAATGATACCAGAAAGAAAAGGTAGTAGAAAAGATTAGCAGGATATTAGCAATGCAGCTATACTACATGGATAAATAACCTTAGGCATAAGACAGTGCTATGGGAATTAAATGTTCAACAGAGTGATGGCATGAGGGGGAAAAAACAGTGTCTGTCATGTTTTTGGCATGCCCTGTAGCAGTATCCTGAGCAGTATCCTGTAGCAGTACCCTGAGGGGAGGAATTGAAACAATTTATGTCCAGGATGTGAGGGGTCAGTAGATATTTACTCAGCTCTCTTTCTGACCCATACAATATACAGGTCCTCAGTGGAAGGCTGGCTGGTTGCAATTGTTTTTTCTCTTCAGATTAAATCTCTTAAAATTAAAGTTTGTAGGACTGAACTATAGATTCAGCAATACAACATTGATGGCTCATTAACATTTGAGTCTCCCTTGTCTAATTGTAACCATGCTGCTTGTCTAAACTCAGAAATTATGCCTTGACCTAGCATTTACTATTCATTGTTTTTAGTTTTTTTAGCTGATCTGCTTCTTGTCCAAGTTTATAAGTATTCCTGAAGCAGTTTTTCCATCACCTCCTTGAATCCAAGGCTCTCTTGACCTTCCTAACCAAGTTCTTGTAAATCTAGCCTCAAACATTGTAGCAACACCAGTTAAAAGGAAAAAGAAAATATATCATGGAATTTGACTTTCAGTGATTACATGAACACATTTGTGCACTTTTCCTTGTAACAATATGGAAATATTTTATCATGGTCTTCTGGGATACCCTTTTGACTTTTCAGTCTAGTTTAAGAGTATTTAAGGGAATATATTTGAATCTATAAAACAGAAATTGATTTTTACTCTTAAAATGTTTTTGATTCTTTATGGAATTTTCTGGGAGCTATTTAGACCTCTTCCACTTAACTTTGGAGGTGGAGGGGAATAGATAAAGTTGCTACCTGAATTAAGGTAGTTGCTTACTGAATTAAATGCTACCAAGCACAATGAAAAATAAAATCTGGGCAACATCATGGCTAAGCAAAAATTGGATGGAAACTGGTGACTAGAGAAACACGATTTTTTAAAAAAAAATCCATGGAAATGGATTTTTTAATCTCTGGAATAATAACTAACTCAGGGAAAGAAAAATAGTGATTTTTTTTAAAAAAGGGTTTCTGCAGATTATGAGCTAGCAATCTTCTATTTACAGGACAAATAACAGCAATTATGCTGCCTTTCCCAGAAATTTTATAATAGCTCTAGAAAACCTTGGAGACCATGATTCAGTTGTTGTGCTGGTTTATGACCATAACAAAGATTTGATCGATTGATTGATTGATTGATTGACACAGTTGAAGAGTTCTTCCAGCCTCTGCAAAATAACCAATGAACTGCTATTGTTAGCCTGTCACAAAGTAATAGTGCAAAAGATAAAATGGGCAGGAGCATAGAACGTGCTATGAGACATAGCAGAGAATTAAATTTGGAGGTTGCATTTGCAATGAAAGGAACATGAGTACAGAGTGATGTCAATCATTCCTCCAAAAATGGTTATTGTCCCATTCTGGTAATGGGGCAACAGGGTAATGGGGCAGTATAGATAAATCTTTAGAAAATGTGCTTTTAGTAAAGAATTGACCTTTGGCCAGTGAAGGTAGATCAGATGATTCTATTTCATTTTTTTTTTTGTTTCTAATTGCATAAAATGCTCTATGCAAGTTCTAATGAAGTACAACATGCCATATTGATATAGGAGTTAGAATGTTCAACTATAATGCTTGCAGAATTATGAGAACATAACATTCTAGGTTTTCGAGATGCTGCTGATTTTTATTTTAAATGTTAGATTACTGAACTCCTCCAGTAATTCAGTTGTGGCATGTTGGATGTGGCTATTGGAATAGACAACACCCCACCTCCTCTCTGTGCTCACTTTGCATCCTCCCTCTCCATCCTGTTTAATTTTATTTTAACTGAATTTTTACATTTAAGATCTTTATTTATTGTTTTAATGTTTTTTCTGCATTTAATCCTATGTATGAAAATCACCTAGAATTGAGATGGCTGGCATATAAAATGATAGATGATAGGTAGGTAGGTAGGTAGGTAGGTAGGTAGGTAGGTAGATGATAGATAGATAGATAGATAGATAGATAGATAGATAGATAGATAGATAGATAATGGATGGATGGATGGATGGATGGATGGATGGATGGATACTACTGTAATTTACCCTTGCTACTGAAATGTATTCAGTAGCCTTTCTTCTTTCAAATTTTATCACAATGCACAGAAATGTTTTTCTATGTTCTTACAAAAAACATAGAAAATATGTGTTTTGTAAAAAAAGCAAGATTTAGCTACACTCTCTCCCTTGGTCAACTAAATCCAGTGATGGGATTCAAATAATTTAACAACTGGTTCTCTGCCCTAATGACTGGCTGGATGGGCATGGCCATGGTGGGTGTAGCCAGGGGGCGTGACAGGCAGCACTCAGCCTCCTGCACCCCCCTGGGAGCAAAAATGGCCAGCAGGGAGGCACTGCCCCTCCGTGCCCTGTTTTCGGTCTCCCTGCAGCCTCTTGGGAGCAAAAACAGGCTATGGGGAGCCAAAATCGGGTGCGTGGGGACTCCTGGAAGGGGAGGGGAGGGGTGCACCTGCCACGCATGCACTTTTTCCAAGAGGCCCAGCGTGCCTCTTACTGGAGGACAACCAGTTACCAGCCTGTTCCCTGGTGAAACAGCTGTTCCCAAGCTGGTGGCAGCACTCTTGGCCCTGCCATCTCAGCAGCGCCATGCACCGGCCAGAGAAGTTCACCTGTCCACATCGGGCCTCCTCTTTCCCCGCAGACTCACTTTCTCTTTCCTCTTTCTGAGGCAGCAAAGGCGCAAGGGGTTTCCCAGGAAGCCCAGCACCCAGCAGGGAGGAGCCCAAGCAAGGGTTCAGGGTCACAGCAGAACGAGCAGCCAAAGCCCATCTCCGCCAGGGCGCCTGCCTTTCCCCCACTTTCTCAGAAGAAGAGCCGCTTGCTGGTCCTGAGCACCCGAGGGAAGCGCCGGGTGGCTATTTTGAAAGGGGCGGAAGTGGTTTATGCAAGCCGCGGGATAAGTATATTGCATTTCGGCGGTGGCTGAAACGGTGGTATTCTTGTTTTGCCTCTCCACACCCCATTTTTGGAATTGGGGAGGCAGCGAAGATCTCCAGGCAGCGGAGATCGCGGCAACAATGTTTTCAGGTGGCAGCAGGCATGGTAGGGTTTGAGCGATGGGCCCAACCATTGGTAGCACGCACCCCTACCCGACCCCCACTGCTGCGCCGCCAGCTGAGTCAGGCTCTCTGGCCATACACCAGGGAAGGAGCCACGGGCTGGGCAGCTGCCCACCTGCCAGCAAATGAACCTGAGCTGGCCGGTCGCTCTTCCCTTAACCCTGCAGCTGCAACTGCTGCTGCTGCTCTTCTGGGGTGGGGCGGCTGCTCGGGAAGAACACATCCCAAGTGACCCGCACGGCTGGTGAAGCGAGCCAAGAGGGGCATCTCAGCCCACTTTGATGATGGCCATGGGGTCATCTGAGCAGGCAGCCTACCACCACCCCACCCTCACCGGCTGCTGGTCCTCCAGTGGTACGGACTGCCTGGGACCATGCAAGTAGCTCACGCAGGCAGGCAGGGAGGGAATCCCTGTCTTACCTTCCTCTGCTCCCTTAGGAAGTGACCACCGGGATTCCCTCTCTGCATCTTTTGGCATGCGCGCCAGTTGCTAGTCTTTGCATGCGCATGCGTGCCAGAAACCAGACCAGCTGGCCGGTGCGCATGCACACTCTGGAAACAGGAAGATTGTTTTCCTGGAGTGTGCATGTGCAATGGGCAGCTGCTCTTCCAATTTCCGGCACGCCCGTGCGCATGAAAACCAGATGGCCAGCGTACCAGAACCCGGAAGAAAAACGGGTGATGGCTCCACGTGCCCGGAGAAATGGCTCTGTGTGCCACTTCCAGCACACATGCCATAGGTTCGCCAACATGGCCCTAGTCTAATTGGCATAGCTATGTCTTCAAGGTCTTTTGGAAAGCCAAAAGGGTGGGTTAGACAGGATCTCAGGGAGCAAGATGTTCCAGAGGGCAGGAACCGCACCAGAAAAGATTCTTCTTCTGAATCTTGCCAGCGAAAATTCCTTAGTCGATGGGGCTGCAGCATGCCCCTTCTGATGGCTCAAATAGGGTAGGCTAATCCCATTGGGATAAACCAGTTCTCAGATAGTTTAGACCCATGCCATAATTTGACTAGGTGCTGCTACTTGTGATTTAACTGTCTAAATTAATTCCTTTTTTGTGCATATGGAAAGGTCAGAAGTAGCAGATTGTACCAACAATTTAGCTATACTCTGTCTGCCTGTCTGCTTGGCTGGTTTTTCTTTGCATTTTGATAAATCACGCACATGAAAAGTTATGTAGTTATGGTCCTTAAAATGTTCAGATATGGCCAAAAGATGGTGCTAAAGAAGCTGCGGGATTTTTTTGTTTTTGTCTGGCTTGCACTTGATTATTGGTCTCTCTCTCTCTCTCTCTCTATCTATCTATCTATCTATCTATCTATCTCTTTGTGTGTGTGTGTGTGTGTGTGTGTGTGTGTGTGTGTGTGTGTGTAGCTTTTAAATAAAAAATGAGCTTTGTATTTACACTAAGGCACTATAAATGTATACCATTTAATTTTAACAGATAAGTAGCGCTTCTGTAAATGGATTAATTAGATATTACTTGCTCACTGGGATCACTCAAAGTTAAATGTGATAAATGGAAAAGACATTCTCCTGGAGTTGTGTTAAATTTTGCAATTAGATTACACTCTACTGCTAAACTTTCCTGTCCACTTAAGATAGATGTCAAGTAGCAGAAATAAACTGGACCAATTATATAGATTGAAACAACATAATTTTTCTTCAACATGCTGATATATTGGATATAGTTTAAGAGGTAAAGATTTGAATAAAACAGATAATTTACAACATATGGGGCAGGGGCATTATCTAACACAGAGCTGGGGAATGATGGCCCCTTTATGACTTGTGGACTTCAGCTTCCAGAATGGAGTATGGCCGAGCATGGCTGGCTCAGGAATTTTGGGAATTGAAGTACACAAGTCATAAAAGGGCCATTGTTCCCCACCCCTGATCTAGCAGAAGAAATGTTTCATACACATATTATTTTAGGTTCAATATGAAATGGGAACAGCCTCTACCTAGAAAATTGCAATTTACAAAAATGCCATTATTTTATCATTTAACACTTTTTTTTGTTTGTTTGTTTTATGGTATAAAAAAAGCATTATAATTTTCTCACATCACAAAAACATGAACTCATCCAAAGACATTGAATGGTAGGGAATTTTGGATGGATAAAGAATTTTTATAAACCATGGGATTTGCTACCATGAAGTATCATAATGATATCATCTTAGATGACATGAAAAGATGATTGGACCAATTCATATAAAATAAGTCTATAAAGTTTATTAATCAAAATGGCTATATAAAACCTCTAGAATCTGAGTTACTGGGAGGAAAATCCAAGGTGGAATATCAGGTACTAAATTAAATCAGTATTTGGTCCAGTAAAACTTAGGGTGGTATGTCCGAATTATTGTTTGGGTGATGTGTCAGAATTGTTACTTTGATGTCTGCTTGGTTTCTCCTCCCAGATTAATGAGTTCTGTGTTTATAAATTTAACTTCCTCTCTTGAAGTGTTGTTAAGCTCTTTGCTCTTGTCATGGTTGGTAGATTAACAGCATACAAAACATAAGTTTTTATGGCACTTATCTGCGGGGTTATGACCATTTGTCATTTTCACAGTGATGAGGTCAAGACTAACTTGGCCTTAAAGACTGTAATAGTGTATATCAATCTACATGAGAGTCTGCCATAAGAATCTGCTCATTTGTGTAAATCTGGTGTGGAGATATTGCTGGTTGGAAGTCTACAGTATGCATTTAATATTTCTTAGACTGGGTAAACAGGAAAAAAATATTTCAAATCAATTGTTCTATTCTGGCAGTTTAGAAGCTGAGATAGAGAGGTCACAATATTTTTGTGGCTGTTTCATCTATGACATTCTGATGGTTTTCTAGGAGGAATTGTTTTTTATTGTTGTTGTTGTTGCTGCTGCATACAGTGGCATTTGGCCGGAAAGATTGAGTTGCGTGGGGTACAGTCTTCCAATATCTAAGGGCAGTGGTGGGATTCAGCCAGTTCGCACCACTTCGGGAGAACCGGTTGTTAATCTTCTGAGCAGTTTGGTGAACTGGTTGTTGGAAGAAATCATTAGGGCAGAGAACCGGTTGTTAAATTATTCGAATCCCACCACTGTCTAAGGGACAAGGAAGAGAGAGGCAACCTATTCTCCAAAGCCCATGAAGGCAGGACAAGAAGTAATGGATGGAAACTTATCAAGAAGAGATTCAACCTAGAACTAAGGAGAAATTTCCTGACAGTGAGAACAATTAATCAGTGTAATTGCTTGTCTCCAAAATTTATGGATGCTCCATCACTGGAGATTTTTAAGAAGAGATTGGACAACCATTTATCTGAAAGAGTATAAGGTTTCCTGTTTGAAGAGGGAGTTGGAGAAGAAGACCTCCAAGGTCCTTTTCAATTCTGTTATTCTGTTATTGTGGGATCAGCTAGCAGTCAGCAGCAGCCAGAAATGCCCAGATGGCGAAAAAGAGATCTCAGTTCAGGGGGAGCCATATGGGTTGAATATTAGAGATTAGCCAAGACCATACCAGTACCAGCCAGGAACAGTCAGAAATAATGCAAGTGGTAATAACGGAGGTTGGGAGTGGGAATAGAAGTTTTTTTTAAGAGATTGCTTAATAGATATCTTGCACTAATATATGAGGATTATTTTAGTGAGCAGACCAGTGACTGGTTGATGCATGTAGGTCATAAGTCAACACCATAGTGATTAAATTGTGGGTCTTTGGGATGCAAAGCATGCCATCATGAGCCACGGTGGTGCAGTGGTTAAAGTGCAGTACTGCAGGCTACTTCTGCTGCCTGCCAGCTGCCTGCAATTTGGCAGTTCAAATCTCACCAGGGTCAAAGTTGACTCAGCCTTCCATCCTTTCAAGGTGGGTAAAATGAGGACCCAGATTGTTGAGGGCAATATGCCAACGCTGTAAACCACTTAGAGAGTGCTGTAAAGCACTGTGAAGTGGTATATAAGTCTAAGTGCTATTGCTATTGCTATCACACAAATATTTTTCCAAATATGTGTTATTTTTATACAGTCCTAACTGCTCTATACCAAGTTTTCTAAAACAGTAAAATATTCACTGCCAAGTAAAAGTTTTTCAGTGAAACATAGCATTTCAAAATTAAAAAGAGAACGATGGAAAGATTGACATGCATCTCTTTTCACTCCTTGACAAGAACAACTTTGTTTTGAGTTGTGATGTATTTTCAGTTGTATGATTGACACAGAGTGCATTTTGCCATTGAGGTGAGAGCCAAAGCTTTTAGAACACCTCTGTACTTAATATAAATTTCAGACTTCTGTGGATCCTTTCCCTTCTCTTTGAAACCCATCATTTGAAGAAACAAAAAGAAATCTCAAAACATAGCCTCCCAAAGTTTGATTAAACATACTTATCAGAGCTTCTTTCTTTCTTTCTTTCTTTCTTTCTTTCTTTCTTTCTTTCTTTCTTTCTTTCTTTCTTTCTTTTTCTTTCTTTTTCTTGAGTTGTGTGAGTTGCAATTTGACAATGCCCTGATAAAACAGAAACAATATTATCCAAAAAAAAGTTCTGCACAGAGAAAAAAAATCAAACGCAGGTCAAGAGAGCTTTGCTGTATCTATTTTTACCTTCCTTGCTTTATTCATTAGACTAGAAGTGGACAACATCGCGTATCCACAAACTCCAAATTTAAATTAATTGAAAAATAAATAAAATGGCTGGAATTTTATCAAATTGCCAGGAATTTTGGCATTCTCACAGAAGACCACATTTCCTGACATTTGGCACTCATGCAACATTGGTATGAGAGTGCAGAATAGCATTTGAAATTGTTGACAAGATTTTACTGTTTGTGCAGGAGTTTGATGATACTGTATTGTTAAAGTGTGAAGACATGAGAAAAGTACAGCTTGATTTTGTTTTGTTTTTAAAGCAAGACTATACATTTCTATACTGGGGGAACAGGATAATTGGTTCAATCCTGACTTTCTTTTCCAGATCTTTGTTTCTATCCTTAATATCTATACATGTGAGGCTAAAGAAATATAAAAGCCATTCGCTACTTATTACCTTTAGGATAAGATCTGATTAATAGCTCTTCTTCAATCACAGGCAATCTTCAGATTTATTCTGTCATTGGAAATCTCTGCATAACATTGGAGGATTCTTGGAGGGCAAACAGAAGCTCACCGTGAGCTATAGAGAATTGGTCTTCAGTGAATCAAGCTAGTATCAAGCACACTGTTATGCATGCAAATCTTACCACTAAGATTCAAAAGCAGGAACTCTACAAGGAAATGTTTATTTGCATCTGCACAATGGATCTGCACAAGCCATATTGCCTTCTTTGATAAACTGACTAAATTACTGGATCAAGGAAATTCTGTGGATATAGTATACTTAAGCTTCAGTAAGCCATTTGACCACAGCCTACTTCTTGGTAAGATAGAACAATGTGAGATAGACAATACCATCACCAGATGGATTTGCAGTGGCTGGCCAACTGCACTCAGCATACAGTTGTCAATGGAATTGCATGTAAATGGAAGGAAGCATGCAATGAGGTACTTCAAGGTTCTACCTTGGGCTCAGTGCTCTCCAATATCTTCATAAATAGCCTAGATAATGGAATGGAAAGGGCACTCATCAAATTTGTAGATGACACCAAACTGGGGAATTGCCAGCAAGATTCAGAAAGATGTTGACAGACATGAGCATCGGACTCTATCCAACAAGATGTAGTTCAGCCATAAGAAAAGTAAGGTCCTAAATGCACAGGTATAGGATAGGCAGTACCTGATTCAACAGTAGTGTTTTTTGACAGTAGGTCTAGGTGTCCTGATGGATAACTGCTTAAGTATGAGTCAGCAATGTGGTGTAGTTGCCAAGAAAACCAACTTGGTCCTAAACTGCATCAACAGAAAGATATCATCAAGATCATGGAAAGTGATAGAGCACCACACTTAGAATTTTTCACCTAGTTCTGATCATCACAAAACCAAAAAGTTGCTTAGATCATAGAAAGAGTACCAAGACCAACAGAAACTGTAAGGCAGGGGTGTCAAACTCACAGCATCACGTTATTGTCATGTGATGTATTGTGGAAACACTTCACTAAACTGAAGGTGGGCATGGCCAATGCATGATGCATCCAGCCCATGGGCTGTGATTTTGACACCCCTGCTATAAGGGATCTGGGAACTAAATTGTATGATGAACATTTAAAGAAACTAGGTATGCTTAGCTTAAGTCTTAAGAGAAGACTTGGGGGAGACAATGTTAGCAATCTTCCAATACTTGAGGGGCTGTCACAGGGAAGAGGGCATCAACTTAGTCTCCATAGCTCCTAAAGGCAGGACAAGAACCAATGGGCTGATGCTCATTAGAGGGAAGTCCAACCTTGGAAATAACAGTGAGAAAAATTAAGCAATGAACATCTTGTTTAAATACTCCATCACTGTAGATTTTCAAGAAAAGATTTAATAACCATTTGTCCAGGATGATATAATGACTCCTGCCTTGGACAAGGGTTTGGACTAGAATTCCTCCAAGCTCCCATCTAGCCCGATGATTACATGATTCTTTTATTCTACCAAAGTCCCTTGTTTCCTTGGCTCTATTTTTTTTGGTGGGGAGGGGAAATTCTGTGTTGACTTCAGTTAGAACCCCTTATGTGTGCATCTTCCTTTAGTAGCTGTCCTTCCTTGGGGATATATATGATAATATTCATCCCATTGCTGAGAAGCATTCAAGATAAACATGGGATCAATTCCATTTAATCTTCCAGAATGTAATTTTCACACATGTTCAAATGAAATCTCAAGCCTTCTTTTCAGTGCTGTGGGTTTGGTTGTTTTTTTTTTTTTTGGTTGCCTAGGCAACAGTAAAGTGAAAAGGATTTAGGGGCATAATCTGGAAGACATTGATGGGACAATCTTAGGAAATGCAAGGTTTCACAATATGATATGATTTATTTGGCTACATAGTTGCCTACTGAGCTATACGCACAAGCTCTAAGTAATAAACTGTCTTTATCCCTTTTGCTATGCACAGTAGTCCTAAAAGCCCATTCTTCCAAAGTATTATAAGCAGGTTACCCATCATAAACAGGACAGAGTTTCTCCGCTGATTATTCACGCTTACTGCCTGCACTTGTTCTTTACAAGAAAAATCAGTATTGATCATAAACAAACCAAATCCAATTTTAATTTCATTTAGAATCTACTGCACTTCAGAAGGTAAATGGTAACTTCTATTTGAGTCTGTCCCTGGCATATACTGTATGTATGCCACAAAGAAATAGAATTGCATCAGGGCTATGAACATTTTAAAACATACAATTGATAATGCATCTTTTAAAGAGAGCCATCAATTAATTGGTTTTAAAGAAAATTGAATATGAATAAATTTTCTGTAGCCTTGTGATGTGATGTGAAAGAATTTGTAGTACAAATCAGCCTTTAGTAAGATGGAATTCTGTAGATTTATTGAGTTTTAGCTTCTATTCTCCAGTACGTGTGGCCTCACAGATTACTATAAACTCTTTTTTTTAACCAACTCCTATATGTCTACATTTCCAGATAACTGCCCGAGATATAGCATTAAATGTGATATATTTCTCAAAACATATTCTTGTACATGAAAAGTACAAGAATTTAGCTTTTTTAAAAAAATAATCTGTATACAAAAACAATTTGTTAGTAAATGATATAAAACCAATGTGGAAAACTTAATAGATCAATCATGTTTGATTAAATTTATATGTAATCAAAACTTCCAGATAAGTTTGAAAAGTTGATTAAAGTGTAAAAGTAAAGACACTCCTGAATCCAGTTCAATTCTTAGTGACACAACCATGCAATATTGTTCACAAGATATATGTGAATATTCATGTTCATGCCTGAGTGTTTTTCAACTTCTCAGTCTGGTTTTGACCCTAATATTCTTTGGTGGTCTGTGTCCCAGACCTGTTTAACCTCTGAGTCCCAGCTATGTTGGCTAGCTGTTATAATCTGTTGAGATTAAGGAATGCATAGAAGGATAAGCGGATTGATAAACACAAGCTACTCGTTGCCTGAAGGCCATTGTCCATATTTTTTTCTTCATGACCTATAACCCTCGCACTCATGTATTCCCAAAATACATCAGAGACAAAGCAGTCTCCCCAAACTCAAGTCAATTAAAACTTGTAACCATTAGAGTGAAGTACTATGAATTGTAGCTTTGAGAAAAACAAATGATTAAGCACTACTGATGTTTCATTGCAGAATGTCTGTTTCAAGTTTGATGCATTTCTTATAATTAATGCTTCACCAGTCAGTTGGGCTATTCTTCTTCTGGGATTATATTTTATCAAGTATTCCATGTATCTCTATTACATTCTACAGATACATCTATTAGTATCCCATGTATTTCTATTACAGACAACAGACTTTTTTCCTGCTGACTCATTCCAATGGAATAAGTCCTCAAAAGAATAATTATTTTGTAAAATTGTGCAAAATGTGGCCTTGTATTTTTCTCATCTTCTTTCACAGTTTTAAGAGATGCAACTTCAAAGTTTAATTAACTAAATCGGGGAAACACATTTTCTACTGAACGCATGATAGAAGTTGAAAATAAAACATCTCCCTGGAGTCAGTTTGAAAGATTATATAACTAGCTCTGCTACATTGTTTTTCTCTCTTTGATTAAAATATAATATAAAAATCTGTTAGCGACATCAATGAAAGGAATTATCAAATTTTTAATGCAACATTTCTTTTGTTGTTTAAGAACAAAAATAAAAGAAATGGTTTAACACCACTTTACACTTCATAATTCTGCTTAAGATTACTTAAATTATGTAAGTCAAAGCTTTTTGATGTGGTTTGCAAAGCATTTTTTTCCTCAGTGGAGGCTGTCTTGCTTTAATTTTTAACGTATAGTTAATACCAGTAACACATTTCAAAGCGAACATCAATAATAATTACTACCACTCAATTTTCCACTAAAAATAGACAACTTATCATTGGAACTTAGTTTTTACGTGATCACTAATAAAGTATATTCAATTTTCTTTTTTTATAAAATATGGTTTCACATAAAAACGATTTTGAAAAAGTATTTATGGATGAATAAACATATCATATAACCAATGACCCTCTAAAGGATAGGCAGTGTTCAATTATAAACTTGTTTTATCTCATTGGAGGTGCATGAAGAAAACAAACAAAGCATTCCATTGAACTATTGGTTATATTGAACTGTTTCACATAGAAATCAAACATTTATAAGCTAGCATTGAGTTGAAAGGAAATTGGCAGCATCCCACTTTGATAAAATTTAAAGACTTGTTCCAATTAAGAATGTTGATATATCTTTACAAACAGCTAACCCATTGTCCTTAAGTACAGGGCAATTATTTCAATGAATTAAGGCTGCTTTTATTGGTAAATGTTGAGGGGATACTTTTATATTTTGAGATGATAAATTGGGACACATCTATTATGACAATTTGGAAGGAAGAAATAAACCAGGAATAGGCAAAGGTTTCTATCAATGGATATCTCTGGAATGTTGAAAGCATCTTATGGGCCATTCACAGATGGCTACCATGATAGTCTGGCTTGTCACAAAACATATGGCATTAGATGAGATAATAGTAGCTTTAATTATCTTTGTAAGAGGTACTTCACAATTATGAAAAGACTTCCATAAAAGACATGCTGTTATTTAGATCTTCTGTTACATTGTACGGTAGCAAGGAACTGCTTCTTTATGTGAACGTAGCCTTAGCTGATATTGGGTGAAAGGGAATTGTATTGTTTTTAATGAATTATTACCAGTGTAATATTTGTGAGATGGATGACCATATGCATCAAATTTGTATAATACTAACATGTTTGACTGGGCAAAACAATGCATCAATAACTGGAGCCAAGGTACCTCAAATGGGCTAATTTATAGAATATGTCCAAAATCTAGAAGCCATGTTTCCTAAGGGAATGAAATTTGGGAAACATGTGGCTGCTCCAGTGCTACTGACTGCTGCTGTGCTGCTACTGCTGTAGTTACATGATCTTCCTTTTCAATTTCTTGTGAAAATTTTCCAGTCAGTCTCTCAATCCCTTATTCCTTCACACAGAAGGAAGGAAGATAGGAAGGAAGGAAGGAAGGAAGGAAGGAAGGAAGGAAGGAAGGAAGGAAGGAAGGAAGGAAGATAGGAAGGGAGGGAGGAAGGTACAACAAGGTAAATATTTTTTCTGCTTTTTTACCACCTTCATTATTTTTGTAAATTTTTGTAAATAATTGAAAGTGGTAAATATACCTAATATTCCTTATCCCTCCTAATTTCCCCATAACATTTCCCCTGTGAGGTGAGTAGACTGACAGAAATTGACTGGTCCAAAATCACCTGGGGGGTGGGGGAGAACGGTGGGTTTTTTAGCCTGATGCCTTAATCACTAGATCAAACTAGCTCCATTTGTATTAGGTTTCATCATGGATTGACAAGGGTTCCTCAGCAATCAAATTAATGTGAAAAAATGTTTTCTCACAGCAGAGGACAAGGAAGACAAACAGAACCTCCTATAAAAGTAAATAACTTTTTACAAAATGTGTATACATCCTCATATATACCCTTGCAGAATTGACAACAGTTCTTTATTTGCACAACTCTTCTCTCCCAGTTACAATCCTTCCCTCACTTGATGTTCTTGTCTACTTGCATTTTTCATTTTTCATTCTTCTATCTGCTTGGTCTTCATAGGTGAAGCAGTGGGCTGAACTTGCTAGAATAGAAAATCCTTTTCGATTTCCAAAGAAATGAATCTTATTTCTCGTGACAATAATAAGAAACTGAGGAAGCTCTTCCTTTCTTTAATGAGTGATTTATTGGCATATGTTTTTAATTTATATCCTGACCCATCACAAAATATTGCTCCATACTGCAACTTTTCAAATCAAGAAATAAATCCTAGGGAAAACAGCTATACCTATCAAACAATTATAGATATGCATGTATATATTAATAGGTTTTTTATCTCACCCACTCCTGTTGCCTATTTTTTTGCCTTTAGCTTCAAATAAGTTTTAATTGCAAGTAAGCTTCAAGTAAGTTTTAAGCTTAGCTGTAAAAGACATCTTACACACTTAGGCCCCTTGAACTGTATTTTGGCCCTTAATCAATGCTCAACTGATGGAGGAAGAGACCGACTTCAATGATTGTAAAGACTGTCATCACAAGGAAGATCCTCTAATGTCTTGGATCTATTTACAGCTATAGGCCAATAGAAATTACCATTGTTGTTGGGTTTGTTTGTTTTTTAAAAGCACTTTGAAAAGAAGGCTATTTTATTGTATCATTGATTGATTTTGTTTTTGTTTTGTCTTCCACCCTACCTTGCCCTCTGAGTCTCAACTCCATATAGATAGAGCCTAGTTAGTAAGACACTATCAGATTATGGATGTGAACCCATGCTTCATCTGTATAGCAACTGGTACATGTTAGTCTTTGATACATAATTAATTTTAGTTGCCATAAAAACTATTAACAGTTGCCCTTTCCTATATCATTTTATTAAGGAGAGCCCAACATGCTTCTTTAAACACCCTTTCTTAATAAGCAAATACCTTCCTCATCATAAACCTTTCCAGATTCTTCTTGCTTATACAATAAATTCTTAATCCAACTTTCAAAAACAGAAAACCAGAAAAGAATAATAAATAAGACCAAAACAGAATCTTTAATTCTTAGACTATCCATATTTTTCCATGCAATGTTTAGGCTAATGTTCCTAATGTTGTCAAAGCATTAACTGAGTAAATTAAATTTCCACAACATATAAATATGTGTGTGTGGATATATATATTGTGGAAATATCTGTGTGTACACACATACACCCACACGTATACAGTATATATGTTCAGTACAGGGGTGTTATTCAGGAGGTTCTGACAGATTCCGGAAAACCGGTAGCAGAAATTTTGAGTAGTTCAGAGAACCAGCAAATACCCACCTCTGGCTGGCCGCAGAGTGGGGTGGGAATAGAGATTTTGCAATATCCTTCCCCTGCCATGCCCATCAAGCCATGCCCATAGAACTGGTAGTAAAAAAAAATGAATTCCACTACTGATACAGTATATTTCCACAACAAGCGTACATACATACATACATACATACATACATACATACATACATACATACACAGACACACACAGACACACACACTGTGTGTGTGTGTGTGTGTGTGTGTGTGTGTGTGTGTGTGTATTCTTACCATATTTATGCAGGTAAATGTCAATCTGCCTGTGCCTAAAGAGGCTGTCTGCTTTGTATTCTCAAGATATGTATCTCAGGGATTTTATATGTTCTTAGGGAAGTGATTGAACTGAAGTCTTCTTCTTCTTCCTCTTCTAAATTAAGGGACTCTTAGGTGACCCTGATATCCATAGTTGCTCTTGAAACTTCTGGGCTTTTTTTTAAATATAAAGTATAGATTGTAGAAATTAAGTCCTGAGCCCCTTTTATCTTTTATCATTTCTTCGTGTCTCTGTTTTCCTGTTTTTTGACTGCATTTCAGGTTTCATTATATTTAATAAATAAACATCAAGCCATATTGTTGCAAGCTGCATTAAATGATACAGAATGTGTCCTAGGCTTGGTTTGGTTTGAATGTAAAAATGAAATTGGAATGTGCTGAATGCAAACAATGAAAAAAAAAAATACTGTTTCTCCTTTCCACCCATATTCTGCTGCAATTCTCCACGTTTTCCATCAGCAGTCTAGCTGCTATATAGTCTGTGGAATGCCTCGATGAATGAGCTCATCCTGTATCTCATCTGACAGCCTTGCTTTGAACTGGTCAGGTAAGTCACTTTCATTCCAGCCCACATCCTGAGCTAACAGCTGAAACTCAGCAGCACGCTGCCATGTTGATGCGGATGTTACCCTGTTGTAGGTGACAGATTGCAGAGCTGGCAGCCATTTGCTTGACTAAATCCTCAAAGTTAGCTCTCAGGCATACCACCGACTTAGTTTGGTTGTCAAATTCTGGTTTGATGCCTAAAGGAGGAGTTGTCTACAATAGCACTCCCTTAATCAGTACATATTTGTTGGATTGGCAGGGAAGTCATCAAATCTCAATCAACTTGTCTCATCTAAATAATACATAGTTCACATTGGATGAGAAATAGAGTAGATTGGGGATTTCCAGCATAGCTATGATGCAAGGAGGCAGTTATTCAGTTTATGAAGAACCCCAGCTGCTTCAGTCACAGGATCTCGAGCTAAGATTAATATGATAATCCTTGGTTGTAATAGATTTGTCACCGACTGGGCTATCTGGCTTGTCTTATGGGCTTATGAGTCCATTGGGTTACCATTGAGTTTGGTCCTATGGCAAGGTCATTTGATCACCAATTATAAAGTGTGGTAGAAGAACTTCATTTTACCACATTTTTCATGTATAAGGCGCCTACTTTTTCTTTAAAATATTTACTGGAAAATGGAGGGGCATCTTATACACAGGAGGCGTGGAGGAGGAGAAGGCATGGCCCATCCCCTTTCTCCAGCTCTGCCAGACGAGCCTCTATCTTATATGCAGCTCTATCATTCCTCTCTATTGTAGCTGTCTCCTGTATCACATTGCCACTCTAGGTTTCATCTCTATTGTTCCTGTGATGCATTTCCTGTTCTTGTATTACTCACTCTCTAATAAGATGGCTTCTGCACAACGATTGCTTGTAGTGCGCTTACTTACTCTATATGAAACATGGGGGCATCCTGTACATGGGGGCTTCTTATAGATGGAAAAATACAATATTCTTTGATACTTTGGGGTAGCTCCCCAAAGCTGTAGGAGAGGACAAACAAGCTATCAGGATCTTCCAATCAGAGTTTCTGCTTTTTTTTTTTTTTTTTTCATTTTTCATTTTCTGGGCTTGAACTTTGTCTTTTTTGGAGATCAGTCTTGAGGTTTTGTTTCTTTTATAATTAAAAATAAATAAAGATGAAAAGCAAACTTCACATTGTGCATGGCAGAAAAAAGAATCATCTTACACATTGCACCTGGGCAGCCCGGGGACAGCAGATATTAAATCTGAATGTCATGGTCAGTTTTCACCTTAGAATGAAACAGGGAGACCCATAGATTGGCAGAAGGACTACATCAGGGGTCTCCAAACTTGACAACTTTAAGGCTTGTGGACGTCAACTCCCAATTCTGGGAGATGAAGTCCAGAAGTTTTAACATTGTCAGATTTAGAGACCTCTGGAGTACACATAAGCATAAACACACACCTAGAAAAAAAAAACCCTCTTACCTTGCCTTTCCTCTCATCTCTAGCAATCTGCATCTGAATTTTTAAAAAATAAATTATCCTACTCCTGTGCGGAAGAGAAAAATGAAGTCCCTTTTATAGGGACTAGAAGATATTCCAAATAATCGCCCAACATTATGTAAAATGGAACAATTCATAATCCATTACTAGGTGCTGATTTAGGTCTATTTCCTCCTTACGAACATCCTTTCTTTTACAGTATTTTTCTTTCATTCCGTTAGCAATCACAGCAGCAACAACAGCATAGGAACAAATGATAAAGTATCTTCCAAATGATGCTGTCATGTTGGACTTGCACCAAAAACAGTTCCAGGATTGTGGGTAATAGAATGAATTTATAGTTTGCCCATTGTTTCCTTTAGAGAGCTGTGGATTTTCTACATAAGGTAGCAACAATATAAAAGAAAAACAAACATCATTTTTGAAGCTGTTGTGAGTGGAAGGCATCTGAAATGGAGAAAAGTTGGAAGAGAAAAAATAATTTGGCAGAATGAAATTCCTGCAGGGTTATAGGGACATCTAGTGGCCATAATGGAAATTTCAGCTTGAGTCCTTTAAAGCAGTAGTTTTTTAAAAAATTTTGCTCTCAGAACCCGTCTCTCTTTCAAAACATATGGAGAACACCAAAACATATTTTGTTTGTATGGGTTGTATTTACTAATTTTTACCATATTACAATTTTAAATTGATGTTTTCACTGCCACTATCATTTCTCATGACAGTTTGGTGGGATTTTAATACTGTATTATTTTTCAGCAAAGCCTGAAAAAATAATTTTGGCTTTACAAATCTCTGAGTGGATTTTAAGGGACCCATATATCTTAAGACAATACTTAAAGAAACACTGCTTTAAAGGGAAGAAATGGGAACCTCACACACAAGTATAACTCTCTTAGGTGTGTATGCAAGTAAAATTCCCACAAACACCAGCCAATGTGGTAAAATATAGTAGTGCCTACATTTTATGTTACATTGGATGTTGCTGTATGTGTTTACAAGTCCATTTGACCAAATGTTTGTAATGTCCTCCTGATGTGGTAGGTCACTATTTCTCTTCCTCAAAAGGCCTATTTTTCCCTGTTGACTTAGATAAAGTTCCTTGGTTTTAATGCCCTCCTATAGCATTTCTCCCTAAACTTTTCTTTCTAACACTTTATCTGTTTCTGTTGGTTTGAATAACATCATTAATTCCTTGTGCAAGGTTGCATTTTATAGGACCAACCTCCCATCAATAACACTTTCAGGAACACTTTCAGGAACTACAGTCTAACATCTACTTTTTTGGCAAAGATTTTCCAGTCAATAATGGAATATATTTAATGCTTGAAAACAATTGCTTGACCTTTTAGAGTTGGAAGTTCCCCTTGTTTTCAAAGTTTGTTTCACTTTTTCATTTGACATACAGATTCAACTGAAAACAAAAAGCATTTCCAATATTTTGTATAGTTTTTGCTATTGTTCCAAACTCTTAACATTTACTTTTTTTCATTTACATCATATAAACTCCAATATGGGAAAAATATATATTTTAATACTTTCCCTCCAATTTCTGTATTTCTTGTATACATGTCTTAGAAATCCAGTCCAAGAATGTGACCAACAGGATATGAACATCCTTCTTTAAAAAAGGAAAAAAAGGAAAAATACTCTCTATTAACTTTACTTTTCAGTAATAATATGTTTAACCTTGGGGAACAAACCAGAAAGAGTTTTCACAAATAAAAATAAACTACACTAGAAATTTAAGCTCAGGAGGACAAGCTAACTGTCATTTTGATATAATATACTTGCTTACCCAGAGCTAACTGGGAATAAACTAAACAAATGTGTTTGAACTTGGCAAGGCTATAGGACCAAGACACTTAAAATAATAAAAATGGGTCAATAACAAGAAGGAAGGAAGGAAGGAAGGAAGGACGAACCACAACAGCAACCCATTATTGTTGCTGACAGCGGATAGTTGAGTCTCTAAACGAAATATGTTTGTGATGGATATAAATACAAGAATATGGATTTTCTAATATTTAAAAATAGTCAATACTTATAAATATTGACAGATTTAGACTGATTCCCCACCCACCCACTCCCCATTGTAAGGAAGAATGCTGTGGCTCAAAGAATAAGAAGTCTTTCAATCCATGATATAATGGGATGGGTGACATTTTTGGGGTTTGGAGGCAGTGGTGGGTTTCAAAAATTTTTACTACTGGTTCTGTGGGCGTGGCTTGGTGGGCGTAGCAGGGGAAGGATACTGTAAAATCTCCATTCCTACCCCACTCCAGGGGAAGGATACTGCAAAATCCTCATTTCCTCCCGATCATCTGGGACTTGGGAGGCAGAGAATAGATGGGGCAGGGCCAGTCAGAATTTTTACTACCGGTTCTCCGAACTACTCAAAATTTCCACTACCGGTTCTCCAGAACTGGTCAGAACCTGCTGAAACCCACCTCTGGTTGGAGGATAGATTTTATTACTTATTTCAGTATTCAGTGGCTCAGGACAGCATGACCATCGAGGTGATCTAAACACTTAGGAGCTTTTCTACACGACGTGGCTAGGCAACATTTATGTACAGCATAGGTGAGTCAAATCTTCAGGAAGCTTAATCACTCTTTTCAACTTAAAAGAAAACAGAAAACCTAGAAAATTATGTCATGAAACTTAGCCGCTTTGTTGCCAACATTCCACAGTGCAATCTGAGATTCTGGAGAGCACAAAGTTTATCCTGAGGTTTGCCAATCTCTCATATACAGCTTGCATGTGTTTGTATGTGTCCCTATCAATATCCTCATGAACACAGGATGCAAACCCTTAAATGTCTCTGCCACTGTTGCAAGTAAGATGGGTAGTCCTGTCCTTTCCCATGGAAAGCTACTATCCTGCAATCTCCTTAGGAGGAGCAGCCTTCTGGAGCACATATGGGTGATTTCCTATCCTATCCTTATCTAAACAGGTTCTAAAAAATCAACCTACTGACCCATTCCTTGACCCTTGCCATGGTCATCAGCTCACTTTTAGAGAACCATCTTTGATTTGCCATACTTGCCCCAGAAACCCAAAATGAAGCATCTATGCTTTGACTGACAATTCTTCTAGCCAATCATGACATTTCTGTGTGATGAGAATGTCCCCCGAATGTTCTTCCTCAAAGATAAATAAATGAAATAAAAAGCAAGAACTATTTCTTTTCCACCAAACAGAACAAGGGTGTATTAAAAAATATAGAAGAAATTTTTGACATAGTATTAAATAAAATATGAGAAATTACACCACCACCCCCCAAACACTCTACTATTGTTTGTTATAGTTCAATCTGGAAATCTAGACCTGGACTACCAGTTCAAGGTTCCTGGCAGGATGACTTCCTTGTACATTACAACTCTCTTTTGATTAAAATACTTCTGTTAAAAGAACTGGATGACAGACTTTCCTTTCTGAGGTAGAGTTTTCTCTTATGTGAGCAATCTGAAAGCTCTCCTGAGAGGTGGCAACTATGGATTGCAAGAGTGAGTTGAAGCATCTCTTAAAATGTTTCTCACATCCCAACTACCCAACTGGGGCTTACAGCAAAGTGTAAGACAGTATAGTCATAATATATTATAGCACTGCAGCATGAACTGATTATTTTAAACAGCTTCAATTTTTAGAGAAATATTTGGCTACTACAATCAGGAAGTGAGAATCGGACTAATCCTTTAGATTCTGAGCTAGGGGACACTCAGTTCAAAAAACGAAGCGAGCCAAAGAAAGCTGTCGCCAAAATGTTTCCTCTAGTGGTAACAGGCTAATAAGATAAATTATCAACATTAATTATTCTGTCTTAATATTTAAGATATAGATAAATCCATTCTCTCCTGATATACATTTGTTTGCCCCCTCCAACTTAGTCATTCTAAGATTTACACTACTGCATCATGGCTTCAGTTAAAAGAGAAGCGGCATTTGATTTGAAGCAAGTAGTTCAACAAAAATATTTGTTTGAGGGATTGCCACAAAGAAAAGGAGGTCAAATTATTATCCAAAGCACCAGAGGGCAGGACAAGAAATAATGGACTAGAAGATCTTCAAGTTCCCTTCCAGATTCTATTCTATTCTATTCTATTCTATTCTATTCTATTCTATTCTATTCTATGAATTAAGTATAAACCAATAGAAAAATTGTAGCATCAGAGAAGTTTTAAACTTAGAGAGATCTATTCGGTAACAAAATTTAGATAGAGTACAATAGGATGATTCAGTATGAAAGAAATCTAGTGCCACATTAAAAATGTATTTCTATAGTCCTTTTTAAAAAAAAATCCTTGATGTTTAAAATAGCTTCTAATTTCATTGCAATTTATCTTATCAGGAGTCTTTCACACCTGACTTTTCTTTCTTTCCCAGAGACCAATGCAATTGTGGAAAGGCATGAAAAACATCTGCATTGTATTATACATCAAACATATACAAATCCATTTTTGCACTCTATGCACATGGTAGGAAATTAGAACTGGGAACATTTTTTTTCAAACAGAATAGCTGCATTATTCAATCATGATAGCAAATACAATTTTCCTGCATAGGAAAAATCACGTAGATAGAAAAAGTAATGTTCCTTGCAGAGAAGTAAGGACCTATGAGACATTAGGAAACTCTAAAAAATAATAATTTCCATGAACATCTGGAGAAGTGGCAATAATTAAATTGATGCACACTCAATTATATGTGAGAATAGGTGTATCTACAATTTTGCTTCTTCAATCTGATTTTGTTTTAGAAATCAAATAATCAGTACCCAAAAGCTTGAGCCTCAAAGTCATAAAGAGCCCCACTTACAATGTATTTCTCATGCTTCAGAAGAAGGCCCCTCAGAACAAGCATATTGATTTATTTACAGGTAACAAATTCCAGGAAGAACACCATTTTTCTTTCTTCGTTCTCCCACTGAGTGACCCTTAGATGCCTTCTTGTGTTTGCCTTTAGGATCTGAATGCTAAAATATAACTGGTTTAAGCATCATTTATTAAATTTCAATTAACTATGCCGTAAATCATGGTGTAAGGCATTCAAGATTAATTTAAGATTAATCTGAATATACTGTAGCCCCAAATGGCTTGAAACTACAGGTTTGAAGGAACATCTCTTTCCATACGTTCCTGCCTGCCTGATAATAGCTTCCTCCCAAGTGCAGTTCTAGGTTGCTCTTCTCATCAGGTATCATGAATGACACCCAGGAGCAGATCTTCTTGGTGGTCACTTCCCAGTTCTTGAATGCTTTTTGCCCTTAGACTTGCTTGGTCCTTATTTTATTATCTTTCCAGCATTATTATTATTTTTTCATCCCTGGTTTTTCAAAAGATTAATATTTCAATTTAGTAGGTTACCACAAAGATATTTTTGCCTACTCTCTATGTATGTACTGTTTATAAATCATCTTTTTAATCACTGCTTTATTTATTGTCTTTTGACATCACTAGTTTGTTTAGGTAAGTTGTAGCTTGAGAGAGAGTTGTAAGCCAATGAGAACAGTATGTACATTTTGAAAACAATGAGTAAATTTGACATGTTTATGAAGCACAATGGCTGGATTCACAGAATATGCTAATCCTCAAAGAAGTCAAGTGTGTTCTGGTTTTTACAGTACTACATGTAAATCCACTGTCTTTGAAGAAACCATTGGCACTTTTGCACAACTTTCTTTTTAAAATGCCTTCCACAAGAAATGTCAAGATGTTTACAGTAGTGTCCAGGGATCATGGTCAAAAGGGGAGATGGTGGCCATGATGGTGTGATCAAACCGCCATCTGGTTTTTATGTATATTGCACTATTACTGTATTCCATCTTCCTTTTTTCTTTAACCATAGCCAGCAGCTACCACTGAAGGCAAATATTCTGCTTTATCAATCTTAATACTAAGTATTTTCTAAACTTTAGGGCAACGGTCCCCAATCTTTCCAGTTTTGCAGACTGGTGGGAAGAGAGGAGAGGGAATGGTTCCAAACCAGTGGTGGGTGGGCGAGCACTCACACACAGCTTCCACAGCCCAGTTCCAAACAGGCCATGGCCCAGTATTAGGCCATGGCTCTGGGGTTGGAGACTCCTGATTTATGGAATCCAAGGAGTTTTCAATCTTATTTATGCCTTTCTTGTGATTTTCTGTCACCTCTATATATTGTACATTCAATATTATCATTAGATGCAGGTTGGTGTAGTTAAGGCACCCATATGCCCCAGGGACCTGCCTGTGGTGAGGCCGAAGGAACGTAAGAACAGGAGTAAGGGGTGTCCTGCAGAGAGGTGGGCAGAGGGGTGGACAGGCCCTGAGCCTGGGACTAGTCATGTGTCAACAGAGAACTGGTGGCATAGCTCTGCCTTGACTGGACCTGTTGGGTCCAGGATGCCTACCCGACCTCATGCCTGGAGCCCCATTCCAGGGATGGAGGGAGAGACGGTGGACCTAGGACTGGGAGAAGGAGGCTTTAACGGTGAGGTGGGCACTCCTAACATGGCAACACCTGCTTGAGGGCGTGAGGAAACTATCTGAAGTGTGGACAGACCACAAAAACCTGGAATCCTTCTAAACCCCAAGAAAGCTGTCCCGTAAACAGGTGGGCACAGTACTTCCAACAATTTACCTTCAAGTTGAAGTACATTCTGGCAGGAAAGAACTTTCCCATATGCCCCAGTATAACAGCAGACAGGAAGAGGTAGTACAGGCTAGAAACTGGGAGGCTGTGAACTGTGAGCCATATTTAGGCACAAAGATGACACAAAACTTGTCAGCCTCCCTAACCACCTTGGCCAAGTGTGCCAGCTGATCATCCAAATCTTTGCATCTCTGAGCTTCTCTTCTTCCCTTGTTAACTATAGAGACTGGGGTGCCAGCTGAGCACAGTGCCTGCAGAAAAAAAATCCTTGTGTTTTCTTACAGGTTGATAAGATGATCTCAGCTACCATATGGATTTCCCTGGGTTAGAAGAGGGTCTGGAAATTGTACATAAGCAAACTCTACAGCTGCAGATTTTCATGTTCCAACTACTCGTATATCTCAAGTGAAAAAGTTATAACACTGAAGACTGATAGAAAAAAAAAAGTGTAACACAGGAAAATAAATAAAATATAACTTGCTCTCTTAGTCATTGCTCAACAAGGTAAGCTTAACATTTCTTTGAATCTTGCCTGCATACACAATAGTTTTGTTTTCCTTTACTTTTTAAAAAAATATAATTGGTAGATATAGAAATAAAAAACAAGAAAAATAAGAACTTTAACACACAAAAAAAAAATCCACATGCTGTTTCCTATTTTCAAACATAACATTCTAAAAGTTGTATAATTTGTTTCTACAAACTTGTCCTTATCTGAGTTCTGCTAGCCTTTAAGAAAACAAGTCAATTTTACAAGCAATGATTATCCCACTATTTTTCTATCCCCATCTCTATATTTAGGTGCTTTTACCACTTCAAATGTTTACAATATTTAACTTAACTGCTGTTAGTAAGATTGACATAAATTGTGAATATACCTGCTGTAGTTTCTATTAACTAGAAGGTGAACGCTTGCAGGTAATTGGAAAATCTGATGTTTCTTAAATCGTACACAATGTACCATTCAAAAATAATGTAATATCAGTTCATGACCAAACAGGAGGAAACCTCTACTTTGGATGACTGACATTTCCATCAATAATATTGACCTTCACTATGACTTTTATTTCATTTATCTGGCTGAATTGCCACTGTTAGAAGCACCCCATTAGGAACACCAAAAGCATTTTGAGAATGAGATTTAAAATAAGCCTCACTCACAAAGATCACATTCAGGAAATTGGAGGACAAATTTTGGCATGTTATTCAATAGATTATTATGGAAATACAACTGGATCAAGCTAAACCTTTATAGCAGGTTTAGAATTGTAGTTTACCGTGAAAAAATGAAACTTATTGGAAGCTTATCAATTTATTTTTCTTGAGAATCAGCAGTAATCCTTTTCTTTCATGGCATCATCTATTTTCATGATTTAGAGTTGTTTCTAGGGGATAAACCCATTCAATATCTCCATCTCCTGCACATATACATATTAAAGGGGCCTAGAATTCAGAATCAAACTACTTTCTCTTGGCTCATAATGTAGACAATGATAAGGCACTGCTCCTTAGACTTGGCATAAAAATATAATAATGAATAAGAGAAATACTTTTACTACCATTTAATAGTGCTTCTAATCTGCTGAGGAAGGCAGCCACTTCACCTTAGGAAATGATGATGGATCTTAACTATTTTCCATTTTCTTAATCAAGAACATTGACTCTTGTAAAGTCATGTACCAAGACGAAGGGTGTAGATTAAGAGATAAACTTTATGGTAAAACAATAGAAATGTGTAATGGTGGAATATCTTCATCAGATTCCATTTTGAGCCCAGAAAGACTGCCTGTGGATACTCATCAGATATTAAGCAATTTTTGTCACCGTACAACTTAAATGTTAACATTCCAGCTCCTTTACTAAGACCCCCTCTATGAGGCCACCCTGTGATTTCCTACATAAATTCTATTCATTGTTTAAAGATCTGTCAAATCTATCATGCACATAATTTAATAAAATTAGCCAGTTATTTACAATCTGCCTTTCAGTGATGCCAAATGTCTAGACCAACATTTCCTTAGGTACTTTGATTTTGTCTAAAAATATTTAGCATTTTATTATAAGGATACAAATCATTCTATCCATGGGTTCAGCGGTTAAACACTGCATCAGTTTTGGGACAAGAGAAATTGAATCAGACGTTGAGCCTCTCTGTTTATATATTTACACCAATTTTTCTGCTAAGCAACCATAAGAGATAAAATAAAACAATTAAACGTGACATTTAAAACATTATATAACAAAATAATGTTATATTGGAATTAACTTAGATGTACAAGCTGAAAATCCTCTACAGCTGTAGAAAATCTAAACACTTTTTCAAAGAAATAAAAGGGATCCAAACATGGGCGTGCCATTGTTCTCCAAGCTAAAACCTTTTTTAAGTATGTATGTAGCATTATGGTACATGTAAATAAAAGGGATAGGGCTTAGGTCACAATTGCTCACCATTGCTTTTGCCAGTCTGGTCCCTTCCCCTTTACCCCCTCTACACATACTACTCTGCCAGAGGTGGGTTTCAGCAGGTTCTGACCAGTTCTGGAAAACCGGTAGCAGAAATTTTGAGTAGTTCAGTGAACCGGTAGTAAAAATTCTGATTGGCCCTGCCCCCATCTATTCTCTGCCTCCCAAGTCTCAGCTGATTGAGAGGAAATGGAGATTTTACAGTATCCTTCCCCTGGAGTGGGGTGGGAATGGAGATTTAACAGTATCCTTTCCCTGCCACACCCACCAGGCCACGCCCACCAAGCCATGTCATGCCCACCAAATCACACCCACAGAACCGGTAGTAAAAAATTTTTTGAAATTTTGAAATTTTGAAAGCATGCATGACAGAATTTGAAGAATATTCTTTCCTGTACCCTCAAGAAAATCACTTCAGAAAAAGGTCTTGAAATGATTTTTCTGAAGGTATTGTTCTGTATTGTCTATAATACTTAGTAGAGGCTCTCCATGGACACAAGTTGGCCTATTGTTACCAACTTCTATCTTTTATTCTGGTACCTCCATTCTCTATATTACTATGAATTTATGCCAGAAATGAAGATTGTGTAAAAATGTATGTAATATGTGTATAATCTTCCCAATTCTAGTGCCCAAACTGGATGAAACTGTCTTAATTTTGATTCTCAATCTATCATTACTATTTCCAAACTCAGTTGTTGTTCTAGTCTCATGCCTTCTCAAAATAGGTGAGACAATGTGCTTTTCTTCTGTGGATATAGCAAAGAAATTTTAACATTTCAAAGTTCTGGAGACAGCAAGCTTCTTTATTGGGATATAGTTGTAGATAGTATGCACCTAAACCAGGCCTGTGTTTGCCACTGTAACCGAGAGCTTTTCTGAAGCTGGTTCCACACGTTGTATAAAGGATCCACAAATTCTATTAAATCAGACATACTTACATTATGGTTATGTTTGGACTACATGCTAAATAAAAATGCAGACTCTGGTTCCTTGGTGGCCATTTGGAATTCAAATGATGCAAAGTACCGTATTTTTCAGAGTATAAGATGCACCTTCCCCCCACCCACCCAAATGGGGGTGAAAATTTAGGCGCGTCTTATACACCAAATGTAGACCCGCCCACCCACTGGCCCCTACCCTTTGGCCTCTGCCTCGCAGCAGTTACCTCCTTGCAAGCAAACAGCAACAAAAACAGCTCCTTTCAGCTTCAGCACAGCCTGATTAGCACAAGTTGATTGGATCGGCCTCCCGACTCTCAGCTGATTTGCTCTCAGCTGTTTTGCACAGGGCTCTGCTGCTTGCTGCAAAGAGGTAAATTGCTGGAGCAGATTTTTTTTTTTTTTGTCTTGTGCTAATCAAGCTATGCTGAAAACGAAAATGAAAGTAAAGCAGGCTGTTTGCTGCAACCAGGCAAAATTGCTCAGAGGCAGAGGCAGGGGGAGATTTCTTTTTCTTCTTTTCCTCACCAAAAAAAGTAGGTGTGTCTTATACTCCCGTGCGTCTTATACTCTGAAAAATACGGTATGTGATGTAGGAAAATTATTCTTGTATGTGTTAATTAAACAACCTTTATAATTCCTTGTGTCATGAAAACACAGCCCGATTCTGTGACATGTGAATATAAGGATATTTTGTCCTAGCACTATGTGTGAAACTTACAACTCTGGCTTATTCACTGAACAACAATAAAACTATAACATGTAAAGGTTTTTTTATTTCAGCCTATCTTAGAATCTTGTTAAAGGTACTGTTTACTTATGAATCCTATACATACCAGAGAAGGAAAATAGACATTCTTTTCACCAGCAGACTCTTACTAAAATACTTCCTAATTTAACAACAACAACAACAAAAAGATAAACATTTTTATAATGCATATTCATTTAAAAACATAGAAGTCTCATTAAATTTATCTATGCCTTTGTTGCCTGTGCAAATTGCCTTTTGAATTATATTAGACATAGTTCAAAATTTTAAATGTTTGTAATCTATATACTGTATATTCCTGAAAGATTTACCCTGGATTTCTGGGTGCCAAGTCTTAAGAGTCCAGTAACTCACTGTACAGATATACAAAGCAAAAACAATAATTAGATCCCATTGTTTTGATAAATTCATAAGATGCAGCATCTACCACAGCATCCTAAAGATTGGGATGGACAAGGAAAAAGAAAACATCATTTTTTCTCCCTTTGCCATTGTCTTCGCAAAATTTTCTCTTTAAAGTTTCAGTGTGCATTTTGAGGAAAATCTTCACTGATGGCATCTACTGTCAGCAGTTCCAAAAACATGAATGACACCAAAATAATTTTTCATTAATCCACTGAAAGGGAAAGAAATCACAAGCATCTTTCAGAACCACCAAGAAGTCAGTATTTCTTCCACATATGATATGCATTGTAATTTTTCTTCTTCCTGATGTGGCAAAGTTTTATCTGAAATAAATCATCCAAGACTGATTACATGAAAGATCCTCCTATCATAACGAAAAGAATACCTGTGAAAAAATTGCATTAGAGATGCTGTCTAATATCATCTGTTAACTAGGGGAATGAGGGGAAGTATGGAAATGGATTCCATTATAGCTTGCTTGTTTATTATTTTACAAATAATTCAAGGTGTCCAACACACATTCCTCCTTCTCTTTTCTCCACAATGACCCTTTGAGATGAGTTGAACTGTGAGTTGGGCTGAGAGAGATTGACTGGCCCAAGATTACCCAAAGGTGGAACTTGAACTCTTACTTCCTAGTTTGGTGCCTTAACCACTAGACCTAACTGGTTCTATACTAGCAATATGACACAGTATTGACCAACTCAAGATTTGCCACTTCAGTGAAAACCGGATTAAAATGATACTTAGTCATGTCTTGATTTCTTTAACTGGCAAACCAAGAGCCTTGGTAGTACAGTGGTCTAAGGCACCCTGTTATTAAGCTGGTTATTAAGACCAGCTGCCTGCAATTACTGCAGGTTCAAATCTCGCCAAGGCTCAAGGTTGACTCAGCCTTCCATCCTTTCTAAGGTAGGTAAATTGAGGACCCAGTTGTGGGGGCAATAAACTGACTTTGTATAAATATACAAAAGGATGAAGGCTATTGCTGAGCACATTGTAAGCCGCCCTGAGTCTCCGGAGAAGGGCGGCATATAAATCAAATTGAAAAAATTTAAAAAAAAAAACCTTTCTGCAAAGAGGATTTGAATAAGGAAAGGGGAAACTAAGATTTGAGAACCTCAGTGGAGTCAAATTCGTACATCGCACTAAGCTCCAACTGATTTTAAACCATGAACAAATAATTCATGCTACTTCACAGATAATATTGAGCTATAAGCCATGGTTTATAAACCAGAATGCCTTGATTCACTGTATACATAAAGCCAAAAAAGTAAAGCATCCTCAAGTATGAGCCATAGAGCTGACATTACCTGATGATGTTGTTATATTTTATGGGAATCTATTATATTGGAAACAATATTAGCAAGTATTTTTCCAGAGGAGCAAACTGGAGACCACACGATCTGTAAGAATTTAAGACCTGTTAGATTTAGGGAAGGGACTTGGAACATGTTCACCCTGTCTGACTGATGAGATTAATAGATACCTTCCAGGACAAGCACTTCTGCAAGTGATCTGATCTCATGCCATTTAGGGTTTAAAAGATGTATGCCTATTAAGAAACTGGAAGGTAGTTCAGCTCACCCAGTAGCGGTACAATATGGGCCAACTGTGGGTCACCCAGAACTGCATGCTGCCACATTCTGGACCAGTTCTAATTTCCAGATAATCTTCAAGGAATGTGCCATGATCTCCTTCATTTACTTGCTCCTAGCAATTTAAGTCCTGCTTCCTTTCATTCTTTAAAATCACAGTCAAATATCAATACTGTTAAGCAAATCAAGGCCATTCAATAACACTCAAAAAGCTGGGATTGTGTCATTAGTTTCAGCTGATGGGGGACTCACAACATTCAAGAATATCATTTTTTTTCAGCTGTAACAAATGTAGTCATACAACAGATTTTGAGGGTTGCATGCATGTATGTTCTATCATCCTAGTGTGAGAAAAGCCTAACTTCTCTCTGCCAAAACAACAGACGAAAGTTCTGATGCAGTTAAAAAGAATAGATACAAGGGGCAAATTCCAAGAGCTTTAGGAAATGTCTACTTATTACTGTGCTGCGTAAGCAAAGATGAGAAACATGTTTATGTAACCCGGGTCAGCAGTTCTATAGTCCTTTTTTCCAGAATGAATTGACAATAGCCAACAACTATAGCATCTGACATTTATACAAAAGATGATTATATTTCTTGTATGCTGTTGCAAAGTGGAATTTTAAAAAAAGCAAAACTCCTTCCAAGGATTCCCCCATAAAAATATTTAGAATAGGCTATTACTAATCGGGATGTATTGTATTATATTAACCTTTATTGCAAAATAAAGAATTCAACAAGTTAGCAGCAGATAAAACCAAATAAAATAACATAGTTTACGGCAAGATCATTGATGCAATCCAAGGGTATTTGGTTTTACAAACAGTGTAGCAAAATTTGGCCACATATATAAAAACTGAATCATACTGGTTGGATAAGATCCAGTTCAGTTAGTTTTTTTAATTTACCATAATTCAATTTAGCTGGAGAATTCTTAGCCTTTCTGATCTACACTACTAACTTCAGTCATGCTCTACAAAACCTAGAAAAGAGGTTCTCTGGGTTGAGCAAACCTATTTCTAAACCTTGGTTTCCAATGAACCAACATTATGTTTCCTATAATACAACTGTATAACAAATTATGGAAATGTGAGACAGTAAATTTGATAGTCTATAATGTAACCACACAGTAACATTTATTTAAAGCATTAAATAATAATGTCATGGGACAAAACAGATGATATTCCAAGTACTGTTAAGAAAGGTATATGAAATGTTTTTATGCATACAAGGGACAATTCATTGTTAGTCTTGTGAACCAATTAAACATTCTAAATAAAAGAAAAATGAATGATTTAATATGTTGCTGGTTTTACTTAAAATATATGTATTAAAAATAAGATTATATCACATCCTTTGTTTTCACAGAAAGTTTTTTAAAAAACCAATAAAATCCTGTCGTGATTTTAAACATCTAATTCACACTATCATAAAACAGTTTAAACAGTATGACAGATCTTTTGGTAAAGTCTTAATAATACAATAGATGCTAGAATAGCTATTAAATGAAGTAAGCAACTTAATTTTTTATGTAAAATTAATTTATTTCCTTTTATGTAAAGGAAAATGAAATAATTAAATAATTATTTTACAAATCCAGCAACTATTGAATAAACAGTCTTTAAAATTGGGAACTTTATAACTTTTTAAAAATATACTATAGAAAATATAATATAAAAAACAGATTACTGGCACTAAATCATTCTATTTATAAAGTGTGAGTTTTTCCAGCAAAGAGCAGGCTCAGAACATTCCCTTATTCTTGTTTTAGATCTGCAATTAGCAATTAAGACATAGCTGTGTAATAAGAGATTTAAATCTTATGCAGATTAAATTTAACTGAAATGGCCTGTCCCACAATGAAAATAAATCAACAAAAATCACTCCATCTTAATAACTATAACCATGCTGGAACAGAGGTATATCTCCACCAAAGAAGATGAACTTTTGTCAGCAGAATAGAAAGTAATGTTCAATGTAGATGGAAGTTATAGTTAAATCTGCAGGAAGTTATATAGGAAGTACTATAGGTAGTTCTTGCTTAACAATCATCAAAATTATGACAGATCCCAAAAAAACTACTTTTGACCCAGTTTCAGAGATCTGATGGCTGCACACAACAGCCCCATGGTCACATGACTGCATTTTGGTTGCTTGGTAACCGGCTTGCCTTTACAGCCTAATGCAGCATTTCATAATCACATGACCACTACAGGGTATGCTGGTTTCCAGTCTTTTCAGCCAGTTTCTGGAACGTAATACCCATAGAAATAGATGGATTTGCTTAACCTCAGCATTCATTTATTGATTGCCATGTTTGTTTAATGATGCCACTCAGGAAGTCATTAAAAATGAAGTGAACCATATCTGAACAATCCTGGCTATCGAGATTTTGGAAGTTACTGATGGCACCCACAATTCTCCTTAGGATGTCACTTTAAAACTTTTAAATCTTATTTTAGCAAGGACTTACTGGAAATGTATGTATGTATGTATGTATGTATGTATGTATGTATGTTAGGGTATGGCTGGCTGATGAGAGCTAAAAAGCTTGAAATAGATCTATACTAGTCTCCTTTATTTCTTTATCAGCAAAAATATATTTGGTATAAAAATGGTTTGTCAATGCGACTGCTTGAGGGCTCCTGGATTGGAGCTGAAAGGCAAAAGGGAGCAGAATGCCCCCTCCCACATGTTGGGGTAGACCAGGTGTCTCGGTAAACACTTTATATACACATATATATACATCTATATATAAGATATATATCTTATAAATTCTCCATTACAGAGAGCAAAACATAAAATTATTTGCAGCATGTAACCAATCCATACTTCTATTATTTATATAAGCCAAACAAGGAGAACACTTAAAGTATAATACAATGAACTAATTAAAGATTAATATTCCTGAATACCCTGTTGCATAAAAACATTCAAAGAATGGAATTAGAATTCATTTCCACATCTGACATGATTTTAATTTTCTCTCAGTGAAGAATGTTAGTTATCTGTTTTTTTTTTGGGGGGGAACCCCACACCAATGATTATTTTTGCATATTTATTTGCATTCATCAGTTATTTAACTCTAAGATACATTGGCTGTAGAATGGCATTGGCTGAAATATTAATCAGTTGGCAGTAAAGAAATATAAACGTTAAAATCTATGGCTGAATTCAGATCATGTATTAAGAATCCCTGATGTTTATAATATATAAACATTTAATAACAACTAAATCAAGAAAGGGCAAAAACAAAAAAAAATGTGAATATAGCCCAGTTTTTCAGAATGAATTACTATTATTTAAATGCTTATATATGTTTCCAAAACAAAGACGAAAACTAGAATAAATTTCTAGCAAAAACATCCTGAAAACTTTCTTAGAATCAGAGACTAGAGGGCAGGCACTAGTTAAAGAGTACATGGCTCACCATAAACTCTCTGAAGTGAAATCATGATCAACCATGGAAGTAACTGGATTACATCCATTAGGGAATGCTATCTCGTTCAATCTATCTTGAAAACAAAGCTCTAAAGCATGACCCTTCAGTTGATCTTTTGTTCCCGTCTCCAGGGACATTAATATTTTTGTTCTGAGATCAACACAAGCTTTGAAACAAAGCATTTTAACAGCCAAGGATCATTAGTTTTGAAACAGCATAAAAGTAGGAAAGGTCTGATCATACATATTTGCAATAATTGCCATTGCGAACTGCTACAACTTGGCAAAGAGAACCATGTTATTTTAAGAATGTATATTGGCCAAATATGAGATCACTTCACAACATTCCAGTCAAAAGCAATGCAGTTACTGTAACATGAATTCAGGTTCCCGGCACTTGAACAATACACGTTAGACAGCAAAAATGTCATTGCAGGTACATATGTACTATGCTTCAGTCTGGTCATCGTAAGATTGGATTACATTTCTGGTTCAGTGGATATAGTTTGGTCTCTAACCTATTTGAGATGTTTAAGAGACCAGTTTAGAAATTGGAATGTCATCAATTTTAATCCCATTTTCAACATGAAGTCAATATTTGAGGGATTTTAGGCAAGTCACTCTCAGCCCTAAGAAGACAATGGCCAGCCACTTCCTGAAAAACCTTCCCAACTCCTGCAGGGAGTTATCCAGGCAGTCACTAGAAATCAAAAGTTGATTTAAGGTACAAACCCATGCTAAAAAATACCCATCAGCATTTTATTTATGTATTGAATTTTTATACCTGCTCAACTCAGTGTCATTCTTTTATCATTTAATCTGTATTTTTTTCCTGAGTGCTGGACTGAGTTGCTCATCCAGATTTAATTATTCAGGTACCAAGCAGTAGCATAGCCCATCTTGTAAAGATTTACAATCATAAGCACAAACCAGCAAGTAAAATATAAAGGGATTTTCTGTTTTGTTTGAAAAGGCAACCCCATAACTATTTATTTTTATTTATTTATTTATTTAATTTGTATACCGCCCTTCTCCCAGAGGGGACTCAGGGCGATGAACAGCCAAAATTAAAAAACATACAAATACAAAAGTTAAGATAATTAAAAAGAATTAAATCATTAGCTTCCCAATTTAAAACCCCCAAGTCCATAAAATTTAAAATCCCAATTAAGAACCATTTAGGCTAGGCCGGCTTGGTGGAATAAAAACGTCTTCAGGGCTTTACGGAAAGTACGGAGGTCCAGGATCAGTCGTATTCCAGGAGGCAGCTCGTTCCACAGAGTGGGTGCCCCCACAGAGAAGGCTCTCCCCCTGGGGGCCGCCAGCCGACATTGCCTGACCGACGGCACCCTGAGGAGGCCCTCTCTGTGAGAGCGTATTGGCTGGTGGGAGGTTATTGGTAGCAGAAGGCGGTCTCGCAAATATCCTAGCCCTAAGCCATGGAGTGCTTTAAAGATGAGAACCAACACCTTAAAGCGCACCCGGAAGACCACCAGGAGCCAATGCAACTCAGGCAGGAGAGGTGTTACATGGGAGCGCCACGTCGCTCCCATAATCACCTGTGCGGCTGCATTCTGCACCAGCTGGAGCCTCCGGGTGCTCCTCAAGGGGAGCCCCATGTAGAGAGCGTTGCAGTAGTCCAGGCGTGACATGATGAGGGCATGAGTGACCGTGCACAAGGAGTCCTGATCCAGAAAGGGGCGCAACTGGCGTATCAGGCGGACCTGATAAAAAGCCCCCCTGGCCACGGCCGTCATATGCTCTTCTAAAGACAGCCGTGTGTCCAGGAGGACACCCAAGTTGCGAGCCCCCTCTGTGGGGGTCAGTGACTCGCCCCCAATAACCAGTGATGGCACCAGCTGGCTATATCGGGACGCCGGTATCCACTACCTTGTTTTCCCCAAAATAAGACATCCCCTGATAATTAACCCAATCGGGCTTTTGAGCGCATGGCAATAAGGCCAAGTACTTATTTCAGGATTCAAAAAAATTTAAGACAGGGTCTTATTTTTGGGGAAACACAGTAAAACAGATGGTGCAGTCTTTTCATGAAGAGCAACATTGTTTGGCCAAAGGGCACATCTCTATATTCCTGTTTGTTACTTGGGTGGGAAGATAACTATACACACCAAAGAACCAAGAGAAAGGATAGGAGCATGATCTGGGAAGGACTGGCTATAGTTTGGCTCTGAAATATCTCACACATTCCATTAATTAAATATAGAATGATGATTTCATAGTGTGGCTCATACACAATACCAAATTGGGGGCACTGTGTATTGTGTATTTAGCAAGCCATAACAGCCTGACATATTCTTTTATCGTAAGGCATAACTTGATCCATGAATAGATTCATGGATCAAGTTATGCTAAAAAGAAAAACAAAAGCATCCCCCATTGTGATTTAGAATTAGGCAGATTGCAATAATGACAGATGTTGCACGGGACAGGAGTGTGATGGAAGAGGAAAGGAATCTATAGTGTTTAAAAATAACTAGGTTTGCAAAAAAAAAAAAACCTTTTATGCAGAATGGTTTCCGATATTTTAAGGCTCAATTGGCAATATAAATAATTGTAACTATGTCCATACCTGGGAAAGGAAGCCACTCTTTGTTTGAATAGTTTAAGTTCCTTTATAGAATGTACAACTTTACTTAAAAAGAAATAAACACTTTTTTTAAAAAAAGTCCCTGTCCTTTAACTAAATTAAACTAAATCAAGAGTCTACTATGTTCAATTATATAAAAATTCAACAACAACAAAATAAAAACCAAGCTATATATTAATATCCACCTCATTTTGTTTTCGATGTTGTTAAATGAATGGATGGTGGAGATAGGTTTAGATTTTTAACACTCAACTCACAGTGATACAAACATTTTTATATAATTGGGAAGAACAAACTTTCATGAAACAATTTACTTAGAATACAGCATTCAAACAACCACAGAGTATTGACATCAAAAATGAGAGTACTGTATTCTTAAAATAACAGTTCCTCAACTCAGCCTCTAAGTACGCTAAGATTACTGTACAACTTCAAACATGTTAAATAAATCAATATATTTCAGGGGAACCTTAAGTGTTGAAGTGTTTTAAAGGAATGAGGAGAAATATACAAGAATAACTGGATCAGAAGATTAATATAATCTGAAAAAAAACCAGTTGAACCAATTTTTTAAATTTTACTTTATTTTACCATTATTATCTAGTATGATGTTTATGAATTCTATTGTATTAAGTATTTTACTTTGTCCTTTTTTCTCCTTCTTCCTTTATGTCTTATTTTGGAATGTATACTGTACGTGTTATTAGGTTTCTAGCTGAAAATAAAACTGCTATCATTTTCATCAAAATCATCATCATCATAGATGCAATTGAACTCCTTTACTTTGTAATGATCCATTCCCAGAGGATTCTTTTCTGCATATAGTCTATTTGATCAATGCAACAATCCTTGGCTCTAAGTAGCAAAATTCGTATTGATCCTTATGTGTGGTTATTGCTTTTAGCTTTGTTGAAGTATCTCCTTGCTTCAACATTGCTGAGTGATACAGAACAGCGTGATGGGTTCTGCCTTCTATACTCAATACTGTCTGTTATCACTTCTTTGATTACCTATGAAGAAAGAAGCAAAAATAGCATCAAAACTGTACTAGTGGTAAAAGTAGAATACCCTGCATTTTCTGTTGTCTAATTATATGAGCATCAGTATCAAACAAAGGATATAATGTTGTTCTGTTTTGTAATTTCCTTTTCTTCACAGGATAAAACCTTTAAAAAAGTATCTAAATTTGCTGCCATAAATGCTCTGCCTGCTTACAGAGGAATATGTTCCATTAATCTCAGTGGAACCTTCCTCTAAAGAGGTACTATGTTTCCCCCAAAATAAGATCAGGTCTTATATTATTTTCTTGCTTCAAAAGATGCATTAGGGCTTATTTTCCAGTTATGTCTTATTTTTGAGGAAATGTACTAAATGTGTCTGGCTGGCTGATGATCTTAACTGGGGCTTATTTTGGGGGTAGGGCTTATATTATAAGCATCCTGAAAAATCATGCTAGGATTTATTTTCCAGTTGGGTCTTATTTTTGGTGAAACACATTATCTATCAGATTTGCACTGTATACTTTTTACACTAAACGAATAAAAGATCAATTACATTAAAGAAATAGTTTCCGATGGAAATACAATGATCCAGTTCTCTTTGTGTATATTTGTTTATACGCATATAAAGAAACACACATACATTTTCCATACATGTATTACAGCACATGAATAATCCAAAGTTCCTTTTTGAGTCTTTGAATGTGAAACACTAGAGTCCTAAAGAGTTTATGCACACGCCCAAGTGTGCATAAGCCCCCCCTCTCCCTCCCTTCCTCTCTCTCTATGTATAAATTGCTGTAATCTTCTAATTTTTGAAATAAAAAAGAGAAAGGCATTTTCTAATACATACTGTGATACCATTCTCCAGAAAGATGACAGATTCTAGCCACGATCCAAAGTTAATAGCACAATTTCATAAGTGCATAAACACAGCAGCAGCAGCAAAAATTCCTTCACATATCTTTAATGCAAGTGAAGGCTGGACTTATTCCACCAAGGTATGGACAAGATAATATGTGCACTGATCTTGTATATCCTTTGGGGGCATTTTTCCCTTCTTTCAGACATTATGTTCATAGTTTAACATCTGGGACTCCATTTTCAGTTAGAATTACTTTTGGCTAAGGAGATTATATGAAAGGTGAATGTATGCAATAGCAAAGACTTTGATGCAAATATTATCATGGACAATCGTGACGTATGATTTTATAATTTATGCTTTTTGTTTTTAATTTGTACACAGTGTGTCTTTTTAATGGAGAATGAAATTTAACCACTAGATGGCATCTTTTAATCATAATATACCCAACAGTTCCAACTTTTGCAGGAAAAGTAATGTTAGTAATTACTAAACTGTCTAGCAAAAAAACCCCTTCAACTGTATTTTACATATAAAGACTGTGATTTTGTCCAGGAGCACAACCATAAATTAAGTTTCCCTGCTTTTCCATCTAATCATTCCTCACTTTTTCTGTTTTGTGAAAGAGACCTTCGAATCAACTTCTATTGCTCAGAGTTGCCTGAAACCATGAGATGGGCAGCATATAAATTTAATTAACAAATAGATAATTTTCCCTTGTATTGAACATGCATCAACATGTCCATATGTGGAATTTCTATGGGGAAGGGAGGATGGGTTACAAAATGTTAAATGTAACAAAAATGTCATTGTCTATGCAAATGAAAGTCATGTGCCTTCCTTTTCCTCTTCAATGAAACATTAGCAAATTTTCTGCTTTTTCATAAACAAAGTTATATCTTTCTGCATTCTGTAGAAGGAGTTCACCATGCAATTTTGCCCAATATGAGTAATTAGAAGCTCTACTTGTCAATAAAGCTTAACAGGTAAATTCATGGCCAGAACTGACTAAAGTATGAAAGTATCTTACTAGTTCTAAGGGTTTGGTTCATATCTTAAGCCTACAAAATGGATTTCTGAAATTAAAGTAATAATGAGAAAGTAAGGTTAGAGCAAGGAAAAACAAGGTGCTTTTAGAAATTTACAAATGAAACCTCATCTGAATGGATTAAGTTAGGGAAAGAACCTAGGAGGAGTACAGGCATCACAGAGATTTGCATAGTTTGAATATTTATGTTTGCCTATGTAAACAAAATACGATGAAGTCATAATCAAATGATATAAATTATGCTTATTTGCATGATGGCATCATTAAGCAAATAGCAGAAAGTTGATGTGCTGCCTGGGAAGTCTATTGGATCAAGATCTAGTAAAAGAAGGCTTCATTGCATTTGGAATAGTGAACAACTTTAGAATGCAATTTAAAAATATTTTGATACATGCTTGACTGTAACTTCTACAGCAAATAAGAAAGGAGAAGCACACTGAGCCTGGATTTGGAATTTTCTCCAATCCTTAAACAGCAAATCCACCATAAATTGCATTATCATATGGGAGGGGCTGAGTGGCGCATAGGCACTGCATTCCAAAATTGTTGCCAATTACTACTCCCATAGGTAACTGGATTTTTGTTTTTTCTTTGAGGACGTTTTACTTCTCATCCAAGAAGATAGATACAACATCATCTATTTCCAGTCTACAACAGAGTCCTTTCAGCAGTTCCAAGGAGACTCCACACCCATTTGCACTGGTCAGGTGACCCTGAGGACACAGATAAAGCTCCAGGTGGCCTCAACAATTCTCTAAAAGAATGCAAATGACCAACTGTGTGCAAGGAGTATAAATCCTTCCCCACCATCCAGTCAGAGTTGAAGAAGCTTCTTGGATAAGAAGCAAAACGTCTTCAAAGAAAAACAAGAAAGTCCAGTTGCCTCTTGAAAAAAACACCATTGGGAAAACTATGACCTGGATGACTGAGAATCTCCATAGATACTCCTCCCATAGGAATGTTTAGGGGAAATGCTTTCAGCCTCAAGAGAAGTCCAGTCCCAGTCCACAAAGACCATGTGTAGGCTGATTGAAGACTATTGGAATTAAGGTCTAATGCATTTAGAACGAACCAGGTTGAGATGACAATTATGTTTTCCTTAATGCAGTGGTGAAATTCAATTTTTTTTACTACCGGTTCTGTGGGCGTGGTTTGATGGGCGTGATGTGGCTTGGTGGGCGTGGCTTGGTAGGTGTGGCAGGGGAAGGATACTGCAAAATCTCCATTCCCACTCCATTCCAGGGGACCCCCATTCCCTCCCCACTCCTGGGAGAAGGATATTGCAAAATCTCCATTCCCACCCCATTCTGGGGCCAGCCAGAGGTGGTATTTGCCGGTTCTCTGAACTACTCAAAATTTCTGTTACTGGTTCTCCAGAACCTGTCAGAACCTGCTGGATTTCACCTCTGCCTTAATGCCAAGATAATATTAGCCCTAAGAATATGTCTGCATCATTCTGAAATAAGAATATTCACAGTTTTGGGTGATAGTCATATTAAGAAGGAATCAATAAAAAGCCAATCCAAGGTTTTTGCCTGCTGCTTTTTAGAAGAAAGCAAAGATATAAGAATTAAGATCATTCCCATTTAAATATATGTTGCTGAACACCTTTCTATAAAAAAAAAAATCAACACTTCATTTATCTACAATTTATAGATTTGCAAGGAATATAGAAGGATTTTCTTGTTTAAATAATTCTTTCTTAAATCCTAGCCTAGATTACTGAAGGCAAACAAAGAAGGAGCTATTATATTTATATTATATATATATATATAAAATTTATTCTGCACTATGCTCTCACTGAATAAAAGAGCTGCCAATTATTTAAAAGTAGACATCATTTCTGTCTACTCATCTACTTTTCCAAACTGCTGAAGAAATAATAGGTGTAACTCTCTGCAGGACAAGAATCAATGGAACTCTAAAGCAGAAAGCACTTCAAAGCAGCAACAAGAATCTTGGTTTTTCCCAACCTTTGTTTGCAGAACTCAAGGCAGAAGTATGGACAATATTAACATACTCTTCCTTATCTCCCATAATTGAGGAAATTGTAACTTTTGCCCAATAAACCTATTGCGCTGGCATTGCCCAACAGCTTCAGTGATCATTTATTGTATTGTCATCTGTCTATGTTTAATAATTTTCTTTTTCCATCCCTTGCTCTCCAAATAATAATATGGAAACTGGGTGTTTTTTTTCCTGATGTTCAAAATTGGACCCACTATATACAAGTAAGGTATAGTAGAAGAATCATTGGCTGTGTTATTTAACATATACATTTTTATTTTATGTTATCTGGACCCATTTTCTTTCTGGTTTTGAAAGTGAAAGGGAATTATCTAGAAATTAATAACAATTTTCAAGATAGAAGAAAGAACCCTTAAATGGTAGATATAAGAATCATTGAATTCAACAGAGCATCTAAAAATTCCCTTGTATATTATACATACATCTAAGTTGTTAAGGGTATTGAACTCCATCAGATCGTGCAACCTGTTGAAAGCCTCATTTGAATACTGGAAGTTGAAGGTGGAGAATGGTGAGTCAGGATCATCAAAAATATCAAAGTCAGCGAAGTCTTTCTCTTCTTGAGTTTCTCTTGGAACACCTATCATTAGACAGCAAAGTAAAAGATATCTTAAGACCAAATAATTCAGCAGATGGGTATAGACTGTAAATTTCCCTTGCAAGCTTCTCTTCCTTTCATTCTTTAAATTCCGAGGCACACTGAGAGTGCTACCAAGAATAAGCAATGGTTTCAGCAAAGTCAGTGAAACATTAATGAATCTTATTGAACCTTTGCTACTGTCTGAAATGGAATTTTGGCTTATTGGTTTCAGAATCTTATAAGATGCTATACACGTTTAATCCAAAGATCATAAAGAGATAGAATGAAATAACAACTGAATATCAAGAATATAAAAATTATCTTAAAAAGGTAAAGAAAATCCATGTAAAATAATGTTATATTAATCCAAATCAATTGCCTGTAGATTTTAACTTCTGGTGTACAAAGCTTCACAAAGTTGGCATAGACTATACAAGCTATATCAAAAACTGACCAATCTTTTTACAGCTGGATACCATATAGGTCAGTGATGGCTAACCTTTTTGCCGTCACGTGCCAAAAGCCGTGGTAGCACAGGGGGCTCATATGCACACATGCCCACACCCATAATTCAATGCGTCCCACTATCATGTGTGCGTGCGTGCCCCCCCATGCTCCCCCTGCTTTTGGCACGTGATGGCACGGTGGGCCGGTAGGCCCATTTTTCGCCTTCCTCAGGCTCCAAAGACTTTCTAGGAGTCTGGAGAGGGTGAAACAGCCTTCCCCACCTCCCCAGATGCCCTCCAGAAACTGGAAACAGCCCATTTCCTGACTTCCGGTGGGCCCGGAAGGCCTGAAAATCAGCTGGCCGGCACGCACATGTGCACTGGATCTAAGCTAGGGCAATGCTCGCGTGCCCACAGATATGGCTCCATGTGCCACCTGTGGCACCCGTGCCATAGATTCGCCATCACGGATATAGGTAGTCCTTGACTTACAACCATTTATTTAATGACTGTTTGGTTTTCACACTGAGAAATGTTGCAGCATCCCTATGGTCACGTGATCAAAATTTGGGTACTTGACAATTGGTATGTATTTATGACAATTGCAGTGTCCTGGGGTCATGTCATCATCTTTTGTAACCTTTCCAGCTGTCTTCCAGTAAGCAAAGTCAATGGGGGAAGCCAGACTCACTTAACAACTTCAGTAATTTGCTTAACAATTATAGCAATTTAACAAACTGTGGCAGAAAAGATCGAAAACTGAGGCACAACTCACTTAACAACTCTCTTGCTTAGCAAAGGAAAATTTGGGCTCAATTATGGTTTTAAGTAGAGGACTACCTGTACAAAATTTGGAGTGTGTGTGAAAACCAGAGATAATTGGTTATGTAGTCACATAATGCCATAAGTGATTGGAATTTTTTTTTTTGGACAAGTTTTTTTTTATTGTCTTAAAATTCTCGCGAATGCAGGATTGTTTTTAAGTTGTTCCTCAAACAGGCAAGAAATCCAAATCTAGAGTGCAATTGCATTGTTGGCAAAAATGTGACTTTATTTACATTACATTGCCCATCTGATCTAAATAAACTGATAAGCTAAGGAGTAATTTCTTATATTTGAAATTCATCGTCCGTTGTGTAGACAATGGATATATATTTTAATGTGTTTGAAACAGAAACAGCAGTTGCAAAGATATTCCTACCTCCCTTTCCCTGTAGTGCCCAAAAAGAAAGACAGAAAAAGAGAGTAAATTCAGTGTTAAAAAATAAAATAAAAGAGCATAAATCTGTACAGAGCAAGGTTTATCTTACACGAAACTGATTGTTAGATTTATTTTTTGTGGTAATGATGCTTTTCTGGCACTGACCTGGTGCTTTATAATTTCTGAAGTTAATATTGGCCAAAACAAAATGAATAATCGTGGGACAATCTATTTCAGATGCAGGATTTTTGGGCTTGAAGACATAACACTCTTTTAATCCTTCACGATCAAACACATTTGGGTCTATTTTCGGGAAAGGAAGGTTGTTCATTTTGGCCCATTTTTCAGCAAGTAAAATTTCCTAGAAAGAAAGTCATATTTTTTCAAGACACAGACATCATATAAAGGAACACAAGAAAGGACAAACTGATACAATCATGCATAATTGAGAGAAAGGAGAATAGTCTTCTATTGTTCTGACTGAATGTTGGAAGATGGAAAGATGCACATCAGAACCATCCTCCGCCATTCATTTAGAACTGAACAAGCTTCTTGGATGAGAAGCAAAACATCTTCCAAGAAAAACAAAATCCAGGGACTTCGAAGGGACTTTTGAAAAAGTCCCTTCGAACCAACCATGACTCGGATAACTGATAATCTTCATAGACATATAGTTCTATTATTTTATTATTTATTTTTTAAATTATTAATTGAATTTATTTGCCACCCATCTGGTTTCGAAGTGACTCTGGGCAGCTTACAACATAAAAACATTAAAATCATTAGAAGCAAATATTTCTAACCCATAAAATGACAATACAAAGTAAAAACTTCATTGCAAAATAATGGTTCGGATTTCACATTGCACTAAGTGATAATGTTTAATCCTTTCCATCACATGGATTTCTCAGCTGGGCAAGATGTTTCCATACATCTACAACCACATTATTCTACCCAGAGGACAAACAATTGCTTTAATTCCGTTTTTGGAAACTGGAAATCATATACTGCACCCTTTCTCATTCAAAACAAAGTCACCCTGCACATGCCATTGCAGATTACAAAACATATTCCCATATCTCCAAAACCACAAAACCACAGAGAACAGATAGCATGAATACCCACAATAGAGGAATGGATAAATGGAGTTCATAGAAATGGCAAAGCTGATCAAGTTGGTCAGGCAAAAAATGATAAAAGATTATTTTTAAAGACTGGACTAAGTTTTTATATACTTTTTATATGGACTAAGAAAAAACTAATTTATGAATGTGGGGATTAGAAAGGGGAAAGAGGAGGGGAAAGAGTAAGATGGCAATTACTCAATAGAAAGAAGGGTGGAACTCAAAATTCTATGTTTTCTTTCTTTTTTCAGTTCTTTTCTATTTTATTTCCTTTTTTTTCTTATTCTACTGTTCCGTTTTTATATCTTTATTGCAATGTAAAATTCTAATTGTAACATATGTTAGAGAAACAGAAGGAACAGCCTGAAAAGACATTTTGTTAACAATTTAGGAGCTTATAGTAATTTCTCACTATAGAAAAGCTGGAAATCAAAATAGCATCAACTCTTGCAGCTTGGCAATAACATCATTTTCTTCAGTTATCATGTCAAAGGAAAGATGTAAAAGCCAAAATTAAGGAATTGTCATCTAAATATAATTGTAAAGACAAGTGCTTAATTTTTCAAAGATGATGAAGAGACACTGTCATTGTTTTTATTTCTATTACTTTTTTGAGCTTCTAGTGGTTCATCCCCTTTCATAGGAAAATTATCAGAAATATAGCTCATGTGATACTTCTATGTTCAAATCAAATATAGGCATTTCTGTTCAACACTGATTAAACACGTACTTTGCACCAATCTTTTGTTGTGAAGAGGCACAATGAGTGTAAAATTGTACCATTAAAATTGTAGCTTTCTCTTGATTTCAATATATTTTTCTTCTGGTAAAGGAAATACCTTATTTCCTGCCATAATGATATCACTTATTTCTTTGCTTCAGTTAAGAGTTAAGAGAACATTAAATAAGGAAAATGCAATAAAAATGTAATCCTGTTTATTCTTTTGGCACTCATTTAATTATTTGTACTTTGAAAAAACAGAGTTAGAGAAAAAATCTTACAATACAGTGTAAAATGGTTCTGCCTCAGAACACTACAATCTCATACTTCCTTTCTATTAGAAGAAAATCATGACTGCTTAAATGTTTTATTTGTTAATAAAATATGATCTATGAATAGCAGATATAATGATCTCTCCCCCCTCCCCAGCCTCTCTCTCTCTTCCTCATGTTAGTAAAAAATAAAAACCCCAGTATCTGTTCAACAGCTGAATCTCTTAATACACTCTGTGGAAACTGAAGAATGTAATATTCTAAATAATGGTCATTTGGTGCAATATTTGATGGCCCTTCAACATCTGTTTGTGATTAGCTGTTAGATAATATAAATGTTAGACTTTATTGCTTTTCAAGATCCTAATAAAAGGGCAGAATTGCGGTGGTATTCTTCAAACTGCAAGAATAATAGATAGAATCCTATTTCTTTTTCCCTCCCTGCGGAAAACATGGTGTCCGTAGAGCAGGAAGTATAAAAGCATACTTTTCAAACAGCAACGTTTGAGAATGTTACTATATAAAATCCCACATTTCAGTTTATTAGTAGTATTAAGTCGCCAGTAGCTTTTTGTGAGAACACTACCCAATGAGTTTGGTATGGTTGCAATTATAAATGTAACATTTAATTGAATATAAAAGGGTGGATCTCTATAAAACAAGAGGGTCATAACATTTCCTGCGTCATAAAGTCAGTTTCATGTAATGCTACAAATTATGCTGACACTTATGGCTCAATTTCTATTTTTTTTCCATGTTTCCCAAAAGCCATGACATTATTCTCAAGTGTCTATTGTATGATCAATGTGCCAAATATTTCCCCAAATGTATAATGTTATCTCTATCTGATATTTTTCCTGGTAGTATTACGAAGTCATATTTACAGAACAATAAATGAAACGAGAATTTACTTCTTTCAGTGTGTCAAATAAGCCACACGCATAGTTGTATACTCAACAAAATCTCTGAACGGTACATTTCCTAAAGGGGTATGGCATGAAATGGCCAAGTTTAGGCACAACCATTGTTTAAGATATTCTAGTTGGAGCAGATGTTGAGCCCACCCACATTTTTCTCAGATGGGAATAAATATGTAGGACAGATGAGGACACAGTATAAAGCAGAGAAATCTGTTTTGTGTTTCACTCCTTTGGACTTATTCCATGGAGGGTGACTTGGCTAAGCTATCCTTGCAATCATTCCACAGGACAATAAAAGACTTCTGCTAGTGGAAGTTAAGTTTCTCCCAAATGGCTAGAATAAATAATTTCCTGCACACAAAAAAGTAACCCTCCAAATATTATCAAACCTCTTTGGCCAAGGATAGAATTGCATCTAGTCCTTAGAACAGATCTAGTTTCCAATCTATACTGTAGCTAAATAACCATAGAAGAGTCTATTGACGATGATTTTTGCTTGATTAGAAAATGTCCAATCAGAGGATATTTTCTCCCCAGTATTTACCATTCTTTTTGTTAAATGTAATAATCTACATCATAAATATATAATAAAATTTACGTTCAGTCTATTTACAACTGACCTACCTCACCTTTTATCCCCTCCTTTCTGTGAGGTAGGATTGAGCTGAACAAGTCTGACTACTTCAGGTTTATATAGCTCAATTTATTTATTTATTTAAATTTTTATACCGCCCTTCTCCCGAGGGACTCAGGGCAGTGCACAGCCAACAATAAAACATGTATATCCATAAAATTTAAAAACAGTTTGAAAACATATTAAATAATTTGGCCCCAATATTATTAAAAACTAAAACAAACCATTAAAATCCATGTGTAAGACAGCCCAGCTTGTTGAAACAATAATGTCTTGAGGGCACAGTGAAAGGTGCGTAGGTCAGGGATCATACATATCTCTGGGGGCAATTCATTCCAGAGGGCAGGTGCCCCCACCGAGAAGGCTCTCCCCCTGGGGGTCACCAGTCGACATTGTTTGACCAACGGCACCCTGAGGAGTCCCTCTTTGTGGGAGCGTATTGGCCGGTGGGAGGCTATCGGTGGCAGAAGGCGATCTCGTAATTACCCAGGTCCTAAGAAATGGAGCGCTTTAAAGATGGTAACCAGCACCGTGAATCGTACCCGGAAGACCACCAGGAGCCAATGCAGCTCGTGCAGAAGAGGTGTTACATGGGTGCGCCATGTCGCCCACATAATCACCCGCGTGGCCGCATTCTGGACCAGTTGGAGCCTCCAAGTGCTCTTCAAGGGGAGCCCCATGTAGAGATCATTACAGTAGTCCAGGTGGGAAGTGACGAGGGCATGAGTGACAGTGCACAAGGAGTCCCGATCCAGAAAGGGTTGCAACTGGTGAATCAGGCAAACCTGATAAAAAGCCCCGCTGGCTACAGCCGTCACATGATCTTCTAGAGACAGCCGTGCATCCAGGAGGACACCCATGTTGCGAGCCCTCTCTGAGGGGGCCAAAATCTCACCCCCAATAGTCAGCGATGGAAGCAGCTGGCTATAACGGGACGCCAGAAACCACAGCCACTCGGTCTTGGAGGGATTGAGTCTGAGCTTGTTTCTCCCCATCCAGATCTGCACAGCCTCCAGGCACTGGGACATCCCGTCAAGGGCATCATTGGGGTGGTCTGGGGTGGAGATGTACAGCTGAGTATCATCAGCGTATTGATGGAACTTCACCCCAAAACCACAGATGATCTCACCCAGTAGCTTCACATAAATGTTGAACAGGAGGGGCGAGAGGACCGACCCTTGCGGCACCCACAAACAAGGCGCCTTGAGGTCGACCTCTGTCCCCCTGCCAATACAGACTACGTACGGTCAGAGAGGAAGGAGGAGAACAACAGCAACACGGTGCCCCCCACTCCTAACCCCTCCAGCCGGCGCAGCATGATACCATGGTCAATGGTATCAAAAGCCACTGAGAGATCTAATAAGACCAGGACAGCGGAACAACCCTTGTCCCAAGCCCTCCAGAGATCATCAACCAATGCGACCAATGCCGTTTCTGTGCTGTACCCCAGCCTGAAGCCCGACTGCTACAGATCTACATAAACAGGTTCATCCAGGTACTGGGGAAGTTGTCGCGCCTCCACTCTCAATAACCTTCGCCACAAAGTAAAGGTTGGAGACTGGATGATAGTTCGCTAATACAGCTGGGTACAGGGAAGGCTTCTTGAGGAGGAGCCTCACCACCACCTCTTTCAAAGTGGAGGGGAAGAAACCCTCACTCAAAGAAGCGTTAATAATCACCTGGAGCCAGCCTTGTGTGACCGCCCGGGAGGCCAGCACCAACCAGGAGTCCAATAAACATGTGGCAGCACTAAGTCTACCCAGAATCCTGTCCAAGTCCTTGGGAGTCACATGGTCAAACTCCTCCCAGATAATACTCTCAAGACTCACCTCCATCACCCCATCTGAACCTACCCAGTCGGAGTCCAAGCCTTCCCGAATCTGAATTTATCATGCAGGTATTGCACAAAATCCTCAGCCCTATCCTGCAAGGGGTCTTCCCGCGCTCCCAAATGAAGTAGGAAGCGGGTCACTCTAAATACGGCAGCTGGGCGGTTATTTGCAGACGCAACAAGAGCAGAAAAATAATTAGATTTTGCCGCTCTTATCGCCACTAGGTAGATCTTAATATGAGACCTCACCAGTGTTCGGTCAGATTCAGAACAGCTGGCCCTCCAATCACTCTCCAGGCATCTTTTCCGGTTCTTCATCTCCTTCAGCTCCTCGGAAAACCAGTGAGCCAATTGGGAGCCACCAGTTCTTCAGTCGAGTCGTGAGCCAGAGCCTCAGGAAAGGCCCAAGCTCCATCAGGAACCTATCTGGATCCATCAGGCGCCTGGGACGGAACCACCTAGTCGGTTCTGTCTCCCTGCGGTGGAGGGTAGCGGCTCAAAGGAGTGAATGATCTGACCATGACAAGGGCTTGATGGCTATATCCCCTGTTTCTAGATCATTCAGCAACTGACCAGAGACAAAAATCAAGTCCAGAGTGTATCCCTCCATGTGAGTAGGGCCCTGAACTAACTGGGTCAGGTCCATGGCCGTCATGGAAGCCATGAACTCCCGGGCTGCCTCTGATGTTTCACCGACAGATGGCAGGTTGAAATCCCCCATGACCTTAAGTCTAGGGGTATCCACCGCCACCCTGGCTATTACATTGAGCAGCTAGGGCAGGGCCGCCGCTACATGGCAGGGAGCCAGGTACTCAATCAGCAAGCCCATCTGCACCCCACGACACCATTTAACAAGGAGGGACTCACATCCGGCTATCTGAGGTACAGTGGCCTCCCTCGGACAAAGACTTTCCTTTATAATAGCCACCACCACCCCGCCCCTACCCTGAGCCCTCAGGTGATGGAATGTACAGAAGCCTGGTGGGCACATTTCAATGAGGGGAAACCCCTCCTCCCAGCCCAACCAGGTCTCTGTAATACCCTCCAGGTCAACTCCCCCCTTTTGAACAAGGTCGCAAATGAGGAGGGCTTTGTTTATCACGGAGCTGATGTTGCACAACATCAGCTGGAGGCCCAGGCCCTGAGGATCTGTGCAACCCGGGGAACGAGGGATGCATTGGGGACCGGAGTGCACAATCGCTCACAAACAGCGAGTGCGCACTCCCGAAACATGATATGACCCCCTGCTACCACCATATCTGCCCCTCCCACCCACCTCTAATTGGGAGCTCTAATATTGATCTTTCTTGAACCTGGTCCAACCTCTAAGCCACTACTCAGAACTTGTTGGAAGACTTACAAACTTAAAATCTAGAGTGATGTAGGTTGTCAATTCAGGTCCATAACTGCCCTAGGTTACTCACCTTAAAAGGAGGACTAGAATCACTGGGGCGAGCAGAAAAATCAAACGAGATAATAAGATCAACTCCTCGCTGTGGTCTTAAGATAAGTGGATATGGCAAATTAAAAGTAAGTCCACTGTCCACAACATGAATTTTTTTACTCTTTACATCCAGAGGTTCCAATATCCTGTCAAATTCATTGGGATCTAGGAAAAGAGAGGTAATGATATCAAAGATTTATGCCATTTTCCAAAACAAATTCTCATGTTTCAAAGTAAAAAATACTTGGAAGTTTACGTGTAAGAAAGCTAAGAAAACCTGGGATCGTGTGTGTGTGTGTGTGTGTGTGTGTGTGTGTGTGTGTGTGTGTGTGTAAATTCAGAGAATTCTAAAATTGAGTGCACAATTGAAACCAGAGAGTTTTGTTCTACATTTGATGGACACACAAAATGATCAAAACAAAAAACATGAGATTCTTTTCTTACACATGATAACAGCAGCAAGGCTTCTTTAAATACAACAATGAAAGGATTCCCAAATATCAACAATATCAACAATGGAATATCAACAATGGAAGAATAGATGAAGTTAATGGAGTTGGTGAAGAAGATGAAACTGACTGTTTGGTCGAAAGAAAATACTTTATCTAGCTTTGTTTCTTCTTGGAAACCACTTTTGGTCTTTTTCCCCGAAGCTGAAAGAAATGAAACTTTAACCTTGGGATCTGATGACTAGAACTGCTTATAACCACAGAAGCTCTGTATGCTACGATTTTCTATAGTTCAAAGGGTCATTGTATTTCATGCATGTACCAAAGAAAATCAGAACTTATTCTTTTCTATAGCATTTTCTCCTTCTTATCTACACCCTTCCTCCACTGTTGTTTTTTCCCTGCTTCCCAATTTTGTCTTTGCAACTTTCTTTTTTGTACTTTATATTCTTTTTAAATTCAGTAATGTTTTGTGGAAAAAAAAATACTTGAATCACATATCTGGTTCAAATAAAAGCAAGCTATTATTTATACTGTTAGAGAACTACTGTAACCAGTTTCAGGATATTTACAGTGATAAGTCCAATAATAAGTCTAAGTGATGATGGGGAGAGGAGGGGTGAGCATTGATTCACAAATAACTCACGTTATAAATGAGTGATATTATCCTTTAGTCTCTTGGGCTCACTACTCATCTCTACAGTGTGGTTAGACTACTGAAAGTACAACCCATATTCATTGTGTACTTTGGAGCCAGTCAATATCTCTCAGACTAAACTACCTTATTGTGATTCTTTAAAGAGTGGAAGGGAAGGAATAAAGGAAAAGAAAGAAAACTGTGCATCTTTTTTGAGCTCCTGGGCGAAGGTGGATGGGGTATAAATGCAGCGGACTGCATAATTTGTGCCTGCAGCAACTGAGAAGAGACAATCCCAGTCAGTTATACATTCTCTTCAAAAGTGACATATCTAAATGATGGAATGTAGATTAGCACGAGCAAGAAAATGTGTGTGAAAAACAATGTAGCTGCATGAAGCAAACATTTTATTGCTATCATTATTATTAAAAAAGGAAAGCCATTCGCAAAAAAAACCCCTACCATTTTGCTTGTTTAAAGCACTGAATGCTATAAGGCATGGCATAATAATCCAGTGGAATTACCCAATGTTTATTTGTGATAGTCCACATCCTTAATATTAGCAAAATAAAACCTTAATGGATTGGCTTGGTCAACCCTCAGATGTGGTTTAGTAAATTGAACAAAACCCTGAAACCAAGCGCTAATCCCTAGTCCTTCCATAATGCTTCACTTTGAAATGTTATTAATAGTATGGGAAAACCAGTTTTCTTTCCTGTAAATATCTTGATTTGTTAACTGATGTTAAGCCTAAATTTTCTAGTTTAAAAGCCATGAGGAATTCTAATTTCATATAAGCCAGAAAATGAATCATAAAGTGTCAGGAAAAGGAGGATGGGACCACACACCTTTTTCTTCGCTTACATGCCAAAGATTTTTGTCGAATATTTCAAATTTGGTGGATATATTTTAGAATCTGTCTAAGAAGCTACTTGATGTCTTATGAAAATAGTCAAAAAATAAAATATATTCAATTGCAACAAATGCAATCTAACTAGAGGAGAATCAGGGGACATCTGTATTAAATGAAGTTTCTTAAGGGCCGTTCTCTATTGCTAGTTTTTTTTTTTTTTCCCAAGATGAGGCAGACATAACCTCATCTTTCCACTCTATTGTTGCAATTACTTTTGTAGAGCTTTACTAGACCATGCAGAACAAAGTTTCATATGGATGGATAAATGTAAAATCTAAGAACAAATGCACATCTGGGTATTATTTTGTAAATACAAATTTGGCATGGAAAACCACATTTGGTTCAGGTTATTCCAACCTTGTTCCATTTGTTATTTCCAGTTGCAGCTTCCATATGTACAAGCAGTTCATTTAAAATAATATATTTTCTCTTCCAAAAATTAATTAAATCAAGAGTACGTGAGAAACAGAGACATTTCCTTTCCGGAAGTGCTTTTAAGGAAAGCCAGAAATGTAGAATGAATTTTTGTTTCACTTTGAGTCTGTGCTTGAATGAGCACTTATTAATAAATACAGGGTACAAAACCCTCTATTCATTTTCCACTGAAGAAGGAATTTGGAAAAACATCTATTTCAGCCACTTCTGTCATCCCAGAACAGTTGGGAGGACAAAATGAAGAGAAAGTTTCTGCTATAGGCAACACTTTGAATTCCTAGTTGAAAACTAGACTTTAAATGTAAAACCATCTAAAAATAAAATGTCAGTCCCCGTTTCTTCAAAACTCTCTATATATACCAACAAATAAAGATATAAAAAAATAGCCATCCTCAGTTAAGGGAGTCCCTGCAGATTGCCGACTACAGAGGGCGGTGCTTATCTCCGTTTTCATTTCTGTGGTCATATGGCCAGCATAGCGGTATGGCGCCTATTTATCTACTTGCTTTTACAGGATTTCATACTGCTGGGTTGGTAGGAGCTGGGGCAAGAACAGTTGTGTAGCACTCTGGTCTCACACCTGGGTCTCAAACCTGGGCTGTTGGCTTTCCAGATGACAAGCCCAGTGTTTTAATTGCTGAGCCACTGCATTGCCGCTTTCACCTAATCTAACATATATTGACATGCACACACCACTATAGAAGTTATAGGATACCTGACTTTCTCAAAGAAGGAAACAGATAAATGAGAAAAGATACTCTAGATTTTCTTCCTTGAGAGCTTTCTTAATGGGAGGTGGTAAGGAATAAAATCCTGAATACTGAGAAATATGTGTGGCATGGAGAAACGAGACATTTTTTTTCCTTCTTATAAATAATTAGCAGCAGGGATTATCCAGTGATCTCAGGAGTTTTAGAACAGACCTAAGAAGTAACTTCTTCATAGAATGTATAGTGTTTTTTAAATTTATTTATTACCACAAGATGTGGTGATAGCCACCAATGTGGGTGGATTTTAAAGGGAATTGGATAACTTATTGGAAGAGAAGTATTGCAAGAACTATGAGCCTTGAAGACTCAAGTTTGCAGCTTGGGGAAGTAAATTTATTTATGGCTGAGATTTAGAGGCTGACTCCCAGTAGCTTACATCAAATAAAAAGAATTAACCACAAAAAATCCTCCGCATCCAGTTAAACCCATTCCCTTTAATAAAAAATAAATAAATAAAAGAGTTGTAGAAATACAAGCATAGAAGAGAGACATTTCCCTCCCTGCTTGTAAGTAGCCCTTGGTAGACTATTGTGAGAAACAACATGGTGGATTAAAAAAGTTACAAGGAGTAAAAAGTAAAGATAAAGGTTTTTACTGTCCAGTTGTATCTAAGGGGTGGTTTTCTTCTCTGTTTCTCAATCAAGGAAGACAGCATTGTCCAAAGACATTTTCTGTGGTCATGTGGCCAGCATAACTATATGCTAAGGAGCAGGGAATGCTGTTACCTTCCCATCCAAGTGGTACCTATTTATCTACTCGCATTTGCATGCTTTCAAACTGTTAGGTAGACATGATGGGTTGTGGGGAAGTCAGGTCTTGAATCAGGGCTCAACGTCTTTAACTGCTGAACCCCTTTGTTACGAGGAGGCAGATATTTAAAAGAAATATTTTTACTGAAACACTTTTCAAAATGTATGCTATTTTAAGCTTTTGATAGGATTTATAGTTCCATCTGAGCTGATATTCTTTCAAAGGAAATACTTTGAGGTGAAGGGATTTATTTTAGAAAGCAAGAGTTCTAAGTATGAAAGGGATTGTATGAGAATATTCATAAACTAATCATCCAAATTATTTAGTCTCCATTTACATTTGAACAATTTTACTACAAATAAATAAAGTAGAAAATTGGTGAACTGGAATCAAGTGTTTCTTGTTATATAACTTCCAGTAACTAGGAGGAGTGAATAAGAAAACTTTGGGAGGTGCAGACATAACAGAAAAGTTCATGTGTTGGGAGGCAAAAAAAAATATTGGCAGATCCTAGTTAAAGTGCCTAGATTGCTATACTCCATGTTACACAATGGAATGAACCACCCTATTCTTCAAGCAGCTGCCCAGTGTGTTTATTTACCCAAGAATTGATAATGTTTATTTATTCAGTATCGGACCAAGAAAAGTTGTCAAGTTGGGTTACTGATTATTGCTTCTGCTGGGCATCAAATGTAACAGTTTTTACTTCATGGAATATTTAGTGGGGAATATTTAAGTCTTTTATATATCGTATTCTTGTTATATTGTATATACAATAAAATAAATGTTTACTTAAATAATATGACAATTGAGGGATTCAAAATGCTTCCTTCAATAGAAATAAGAATTTAACTTTCTAATCAAGAGACCTCAGACAGGCAAAAGCAAACTGAGGCAAGAGGAAACCAAATCTTATATTATATGAAGTTTTCCTGCTGCCTGAAACTTATTTCTTAATTCTATATTTTTTTCCATATGGAAAACATAAGACTAGTTAAGAATAAGTATAATATAAGAATACTTCCATAAGACTTGAGAAGTTCCCTACAAAGCTCTTGCTTAAAGAGAGGCTGCTAAGCAATATCCTGCCATAGGCAGGGAATTGGATTGGCAGACCTCCAGCCCTATATGATTCTAGGATATACCTGGCAAAAGGTTTTGGAAGGGCATTTCCTGTTGATGAGAACAAATATCTCCATCTTGCATCAACTGAGTCTAAGGTTACAACTGTTCTCGGATGATCCTATATTCCATTCTGGCAAACTGGAGATAACTTTCTCAATGACTTGAATGAACTAAAATGATCAAGTTTGGCTGGATCCAAAAATGGCTTCTAAGAAAGGGACACACCATTACCTCTTTCAGAGCTTATGGACATACCTCCTCTCACAGAGAGGTCTAAATCATTACATACAGTACACCTACATGTTGCCTCTCTGGTACCTTCACAACTAGGAAGGGCATGGATTTAACATAAATGTAGCTGCACCAGTAGTGGGATTCAAATCTCGGTGCTACCAGTTTGTTATCGTTGGCACGCGGGCACACACGCTCACTTTGTGAGCGCGCTGCGCTTCTGCGCATGCGCAGAGCATTTTTGATGACACCTGGGCGGGTGGGCGGAGCCTCCCATTGCCGCCACTACCAGTTCGCCCACCACTGAGCTGCACCTATAGCCCCAAGGACCCTGTGACTTCTCCCACCACATATTTAAAATATTCACCATTTTTAATTAAAAGCTCCTTTGGAAATTATATTAAAATATGGGATACATTTAGTAATAGAAATGATTAAAAGAAACATACAAATAAGCGTCAATTTCCAGAGGATATACCACTGTTCTCATTTGGTTTAATTTTGATATAATGCCATTAATTAGAAGAATAACCTTATAAACACACTTATGAGAATAGTCCTTCTCTATTCCGATTTTCCCTAATCATAATTTTCAAGGTTTGGAGACAGCCAAAGTAATCTTCCAGCTTACTATTTGAATAATAAATATGACTAATAATAATAATCCAACTCCTGACATCAGATTGTCGGGCTTTTTCTAATAACCAAGCTATGTAAGACAAGATGAGGAAGTGTCAAAATTAGGTTAATTGTCACAGCTTTCCACAATGAGAATGCTGATCATGTTAGCTGTCAACTGTCTCCACCCCACAAGACTAAAGCCAGATGTCTCTTAAGTGCTGAGAAAGGCAGAGAATAGAAGTGCTGGATTTAAACTGTGGGAGATACAAAAAGGGTCTGCACTATCCTATTGACAAAGGGCAGGCAATTGCTTAAAGTGGCTTTATTCCAGTATAAACTAAAGATTATTATCCAGTTATGTGTCAAGTGTCTGCTCTGTTCCAACTAGTGTGCCTAAGAATGTTTTGACAAATTCAAGGGCGAGGAGGGTGGGTGATGGAGTGAGTGAAATTGGTTATGTAAGGCCCAAACTATGCATAACTCTTTAAGTATACAGATAGTCCTCGACTTACAACCACAACTGGGACCAGAATATATGTTATTAAGCTGCTAAGTGGGTTGTGCCCAATTTTACAACCTTTTTGCTGTGGTTGTTAAGGGAGTCACTGCAGTTCCGTGAATCAAACGGTCGTTAAGCAAATCTGGCTTCCTCATTCAACTTTGCCTGTCAGACACAGGGAAGGTTGTAAAATGGTGATCACATGACCTGCTGCAACCCTTGTAAATATATGCCATGGACCGAGCACCAGAATATTGATCACGTGAATGTGGGGAATGTTGTGATGGTTGTAAATGGGAGCACCGATTATAAGTCATTTATTTTCAGGGATGCTGTAACTTCAAATGGTTGCTAATAGTTGTAAATCAAGGACTATCTGTATTTCGAAGCAAATCTCAAAAAAAAAAGAAAAAGATTGCTGTCAACCCTGAAGCTGCTTGACGAGGCAATTTTGAGACTTCAGTGCTAAAACATTGGAGAAGAGGAATAGGGAGGAGGGAAGAGATAGTTGGGGTGTTGTAGCCAAAACAAAATACTTTCTCTTGGGAACCAAGGACATTCCTGCAAGTGCTCAGAAGGAAGGGACTGGAGTCACCTAGCAACTGGACAGCATCCTGATTGGACCATGTGACTGATTGTTTTGAGAAAGTGAAAAATTTTTACTTTTAATTAAGTGAAAACCATGAAAATATTCAGAGTCGGTTTTCACCAGCCTGTGCCAATATGGCATATCCAATAAACTTATTTTTGGGGGAAGTTGCCTACCTCAGAGTTTTGTTTGCTATGGGTAGGTTACTTGGAACCCTTTACATTTCATTCTGTCTTACTGATCAGAGAAACAGAATGAAGAAACATATGGATTTTCACCTGTTACAGCAGTATCCACGTCATCATCTTCCATCGATTCCTGAGTACTGACACCAACGAAAGGGGATAACGGATAGCAAGTATTGAGATTCAAACCCAACATGAAATTGTGGACTTTGCCAGCCCGGCCCTCTCTGGTGTTGAAAAGGGTGCTGTCGCCTACCAGTGCCATAAACATCCTCTGAACCCAGCTTTCCTGGCTGCTCTGTTCGTGAGATTTTTCAGCCTGGGGGTTTTCCGAGCCTGTTTCAGAAGGTTAAAAAAAAAGGCATCAGCATCAGCAAAAAAAAAGGCATCAGCATCAGCAATAGTTAATTAACTATTCTCCAGCAAGCAAGTAACAATGAAGCCAGTACTTAAACATTAAGCAGCACATCACTGTTCCTACATGAACTTACTACCTGTGCTCAGAGAAGTTAAATTGTGTCTCATCACTGGTCTGCAATGTGGCAATACTAACATTTATTTCTTTCTTTCTTTCTTTCTTTCTTTCTTTCTTTCTTTCTTTCTTTCTTTCTTTCTTTCTTTCTTTTTCTTTCTTTCCTGCCCATCTCATGGTTCAGGCCTACATTGCAGATTGTTTTAAGTATTACAAGATGACAACATATGAAAAATACTTTCAATATCTTAAATGTAAAATATAAATTATAAGATCATTTTTAACCTATGCTTTTTTAATCTGGGACATAACCTAGACATTTAAACATCTATCTTTAATTTTAAAAAAGAAAAAAATAAGCATAAAAAATAAGATGTATGAAGCATCCAGAAATGTTTAATGGGGGAAAGTACCCTTGTCCAATTAACACATAGTCTTGTTTGGCTCTTTCAGTTATGTCTTTCTTTGGTTAGGCATTATCCATAAAATATTTTCTAGGCAGTGTCACGATTGGTAACTTTTCTTACCTTTTGGCCCCTGTGATTCATCATCACTATCTGAATCATTGCTTACAATCTGTCGCAACCTGATATTTTCTGTGAAAACAAGGAAAGAAACAGTTTGATACTTTAAATATTGAATAAACATGGAGAAATGGAAGAAATTAGAAAATATATTAGTACTGGGGAGGGGAAGGTGGTCAATCAGAGTATTTCTTCACTGCAGTTGTCTTCCATTCTGTAAACACAAAGATAATATGTGTCTTCTGTGGACCATCACATAGAACAGAGATGGGGAACAATGGCCCTTTTATGGCCTGTGGACTTCAACTCCCAGAATTCCTGAGCCAGCCTGGCTCAGAAATTCTGGGAGTTGAAGTCCACAGGCCATAAAAGGGCCATTGTTCCCGATTCCTGACATAGAGACTGGAGCATGGCAGCAATATAGGGCAAAGGAAGTTGTCTGTACTTACTTAAAGATTGTAACCTAGCCTAATTTCCCTATAGAGGTACTTTAAGGAAAGCAAAGTCATTGTGATATTTTCCTCTTTTTTTTAAAGTTAATTTGAATTTTGCAGATTTTTTTAATTCCAAAAGATTTTCCATCTCCATAAATATCAAAGGATAGCTAAGTAAAAATTGAAGGCATTGGATTTTTTTCTTACAAAGAAAGCTGCAGTTCATGCCACCCTCTGATAAAAGAGATTAAGAAATAAATACATTATTTATAAAGCTAGTTTCTTGTTCTCTGATACTGACTTCCTTTTGCTGTTTGCTATCTGATCTAACTATTTATTATTATTACAGTATTAGGTAAAATCAAAGGAAAAACCTTTTTTGGGGGGGAACCCTTATACTTTTTTTTTTTTTTACTTGAGCCAAACACACTGTCTGAATGATAATGCACACTAGTCTTAACCGAGTCAAAAGCAAGCTCCAATATAGTGTGAGAAACAAAGTAATCTAACAATCAAGCTTCTGAGGTACAAGTGAGATTCAGTAGCTTACAATTTTCCCTACTCTGCTTGCTGTCAATGTAATAATAGCAATTAATGTACTTTTATTTTCTGTTTTCACAGTAGATCATAGAAGATCTACATACAGTATTAGATTTTTAAAAAGTACTTTATAGGTTACTTAAAAGTAAAGCCTATAAGATCATGACCGGGATCAGGACCAAGGGTACACAGGGAAAATAATTTAAGTCTTTCTCATAGCTATTTCCTTTGGAAAATGAGTCTAGGGTGGAAGGAAAAAGATTGTAAAACTTCCCTCTCCATTCAGATATACAATCACATATAAGTAGGATTTATCATTTGCAATAAAAGAAAAAAGTGAAGAGGAAGCTTCTATATGTTCTATGCAATATGTAATTTGATCTCCAGGGTGGCTGGGTTTTATTTATATTCTTAGATACAGGCAAACTGGAAAAAGGATATTCTCAAGCCTTAAAGCTGAAAAGGACAAAGGACCACCAATCTAGTCTCCTCTTGGAATTCCTGCTTTCTGAGACTCTCAAATCAATCTCCTGGAATTACATTAGAACCCACTTCTATAATCATCTCCCTACTATAAATAATAGCACAAAATTAGTTCCTCGCTGCTGGTTCTCATATCATCACTGAAATGTATCATTACATCTTCAGAAGTGAGCAAGCTATTTCCCACTGGACTCACTAAGCCCTTCATAAAAGCCGTAATATAGAAAAAGAAAAGAACCCTACATCAAATGTACCATGATCCAAGAGGCAGACAAGCTTTGTTAACATAGGGATCTGTCTCAGAACAGCAGCTGAGGGAAAAAAAACACACAACTCTAAAACACTGCTTCAGTTCTAGACTCTTTCTACATTACACCTACTTATAATAAACTGTACTGCGATATAATCCTGTTTTAGTGCTCCATCTAGTTATCCAATATTAAATCAGTTCGGCATTTTAAATGCATTACGATGACACTGAAAGTTGGAAGCTAGGAAGTGAGGAAAACTGGTTTTAGGACTCAATTCATGGTTATGATATCCAACACAGTCTGGCATACTAAAAGCATTTCAAATACTTTCAAAAACATCTTAGTATGAGCGGCTCTGATTACTAGATAACTCCAATATTTTCCCTCCTAAGAGATAGATTTCCAAACTATTTTTGTACATAAGGAAAGAAAGGGGGCAGGATATTTTATTCTTCGTATCAAAAAACTGACATTATTCTCCAGAGTTCATTATGAAAGAATTAGATTATCTTACTCTTCAGGAATTCTTTTTATTATTTCTCAAGTAAATGTTCCGTTGGGAGTGGTTTGCATTTTAGAAAGCAAGTAGATCACTTCCTTAAAAGAATAGTTGAGAGTGTGACTTTTACAAGAGTCATGCTCTCACGCAATGGCCATCTGATTGCATGTCTGTGTAGATCAGTATCAGGGTTATCCTGTGGCCAATGCACATATTTTTTTCAACTCTGCAATAAGACTGACTCTGCTTTAAGGATTTCTGACTAACATCATGCAGTACTGTAACAACAAACTATCAGACATTCAATGAGAGAATGACTACATCATAACAACCAACCAACCCCTGAATAATTTAAAAAGGAAACAGAGAAACAGATTTAACTTTAAAATAAAGGTAGTCCTCGACTTACGGCTAGAATTGAGCCCAACATTTCTGTTGTTAAGTGAATTTTGTCCCACCTTTCTTGCCTCCATTGTTAAGTGAATCCCTGCAGTTGATAAATTAATAATCTGGTTGTTAAGTGAATCTGACTTCCCCATTAACTTTGCTTGTCAGAAGGTCGCAAAAGGTGATCACATGACCTTGGGACACAGCATCAGACATAAGTATGAACCAGTTGCCAAACATCTGAAATTTGACCACATGATCATGGGGAAGCTGCAACGGCCGTAACTGAAAAATGATCATAAGTCAACTTTTTTCATTGCCTAGTAACTTTGAACAGTCACGAAATGAAACACTGTAAGTCAAGGACTACCTGTAATGCAAAAGTTAACCATATCAAAGTCAATGAAATCAGTAGGTTTTTAGTTTTTGGAAAAATGTTTTATCCATTTGGGAGTAAGTCTCAATGCCTTTGAAAGCCTACAGTATATACAGTATTTCTCCACTACAGCAAACGGGCATGTAATGCATAATTTGAATGGTTCTTTTGAATGAAGTACAAATTCACCAGTTTTAGAGTATAGGCAAGCAGCTGCTACCAACTAGCAATTTATTTTAGATGCTCCCAAATTTTATTACCTAACCTTTTAGGAAGAGATGAAATTTCCTGTAGGATATGTGGAACTGCAAATTAGCCAAAAATGTATATAGATATATTTTTCTCAGCCACAGTATTTCAAAAGCCTGACAACTGCCTGGGAGGCAGGAGGAGGAAATGATGGGTTTCTGTAAGGGATCACAGACTAAAGTAAGAGCTGTCAACCATGAGTAAATAAAGGAGTGACATGGGTGACTACTACAATGAAGACATTTTCAGAGACAGCTCATCTCCTGCATTCTCTGTGGTCTATTTGGAATGAAATAAAATCATGTATAGTATTCTACATTTCTTCAAAATAGTTTTAGTATTGCTTTAAAAAAATTGTATTGACATCTGATGCTTTGTTCTTGTCCATTGTAGCAATTCTTCCATTTAAAATTCTATGTCAATTTTTATATAAAGTCATATCATGTCATGCAGACAGTCAGAGTGGTGCAGTGGTTAAGATACTGAATCAGGAATGGGGAGACCCAAGTTCTAATTCTTCATCAGGAACAGAAACCAGCTAGGTGACTTTTGGGCAAGTTATTTTCTCTCAGCCCTAGACTAGGAAGATGAAAAAACATCTACCAATTGATACTGGCGCAGTATGACAGATTATGTTCCATAATTTTTAAGGAAAAGGCTTCCATTCTCCTGAGTTTATTTGAGCTAATAATAATAAAGCAGCATAAATTACGGCGGTTCAAAAACTTGTGATCATGTGGACTTCAGAAGGATCACAAGTGAATTACAGGAGTGGTTGCAATTTCCCCCCCAAGATTGCTCATGTTTTGACTGAAACAAGTTTGAGAGATGGCTAAACTTATGGATCTAGCCATCTGTAAAAAAAACAATGATCTTGTTGCAGAAATTTTATCTTTCTATTTGATTATTCTTCACTTGTTCTTTAGTTCATGTGAGAGACAGATAACAGTCTCTAATATAAGCTGCATGGGGGAAATAAGCCACATGAAGTTTTCATCCTTAACAGATGAATAGACATTCATTCAATGAATAAACAGAACAATAAAACTCGGAAAAAATAGACTACAGTTCCAGTAATCAAGCATTGTTCTTACTAAATATATAGCCAGATGCTTCAGACAAGCTTCCACACAGGACATAAAGGCAGGGATAGGCTTCAAAAATTTTAGCAAGGGGTTCTCTGCCCGGTTGCTGGGTGGACGTGGCCATGGTGGGCGTGGCCTAGTCGGCATCCTGCACTGGTGGGGGCTTTTGCCCTCCCCAGGCTCCAGAGGCTTTCCTCGAGCCTCTGGGACGACAAAAACAGCCTCCCAGGCTCCTGAGGCCCTCTGGTGGCCAGAAATGGGCCCATTTCCATCCTTCCCAAACTTCCGGTAGGCCCATTTTTCACCCTCCCCGAGCCTCTGTGCATGCCCTGTACTTACCTGCATCCAAAACAGCTGCATGGGAATTCCTGGGAGGGGAGGGGTGGGCAGGGCAAGCCAGGAGTGGGATTTGGGAGTTCTCTGAACTGCACAGAATCTTACTAGAGGTTCTCCCAAAACCCCAACAGCCCACCCCTGCATAAAGGCAATATTCTTTCCTAATGATATTCCATACTATTGGAAGAAACATGGCATCCAAGCTGCTTATACTGTAGCTATAACAGCCATAACTACTAAAGTCCATGAATTTGTCTAAGCTACTTTAGCCCAGGGATCCCAAGCCTTTCTACACTGGTAAGTGCATATGGTGAACATTCTTTCTACCCAGCTGCAAAACCTCTGAAAAGAACTTAGCATTCACAACCTGGCTATCATGGGACACATGGACAGTTGCAAAGTACTTCCTTTAACAGATAACCATCTCCATCACCTTTAGATTCCATTCCTGCAGGTCAAGGTGCACTACAGGTATTCTGTACCATTTCTACTTACTTTTTTCTTTTTTAATTGGCAAGTAGGACATTTCCAACCAAAGCATTTACACTGTAGGTTATTACTTCCTTAAGAACTAAAAGGTGACCTGGAAAATAGATGATCTTGGAAGCTGAGACTTTGCTTTTCAGCATGCCAAGTTTACATTTGTTTAATTATTTTTAAACAGAAATATCAACATAGACACATGCTCCAACTTTTATTACAATACCTAGTTCTTCTTCCATTGTGGGTCCTTTATTGTGGCTGTTAGAAACCCCAAGCACTCTGTTGATCAGTATAGCAAATGCACTTCCCCATACACCTGAAAACAAGTAAAATATTTTATGTATATAGATGACTGATAATTTATCCTTTTAATATAATATCTTTATTAATTTTCAAAGTCAGACTTTAACGTACAAACTAACTTATAGCATTTATTAAATTTAAAAAATAACTATTATTACACTACTGTAAAAGAAATCTCAGGAACAGAGTGAAGAAGAATACAAACTATGAAGCCTTACACTGGATAGAAACTTTCTGTTCATCTACCTGTAAGGATTCACTCATAGGACTAGAAAAGTCAAATGTGATTCATACATACTTTAACTGCGTGTTAAACTACTAAATTTGGGCTGCAAATGTCTATTTGGTAGCAGACAGATATACATTTTCTAGATATATAACAGTAATGGTACTGTAAGTTTTGTCCTTGGATTTTCAGAGAACAATGGTACTATTTTTTAAAAAAAAAGAATAATGCTTGGGCATTATTTACTTTCTGAGATTTAATCTAGTACTTACCCATTAAGAAATGCAGAGGGTTCTCTTTGTATTTTTTCACTACTGTGCCCATAAAAAACTTGCTGCCAAAAAGATTGGGAGTCATGAAGGTTCCATATTTAGCCATTCCAATCTCATAGGGACTGAACTCCACCCAATCTGAAAGCAGCAATAAACAATGGTTAGAACAGGCAGAGAAATGAGGAGTGACTTAACCTATTACAAAGGCAGTGCTTACAAACAGAAGTTTGCCACTGGTTCAGACTTCTGATTTTCTCACACTTTTCTCCTCCCAGTATACATATATGAACATGTAAACTAGTATAATCAAATAGTTTGGGTCAAGAAAGATCTTGGTTCCAACTAGAGAATCATAGCAAAAGACCAAACAAAATGTTAAGCATCTGTTGAAATTGTCACTTCAGATACTAATACTGTTTTGATAAATTCAACAATAAAGGGATAGAGTAAAGTGTTAACTGAAAGTGGTTTGCCATGGCCTTTTTCTGAGATGTTTCTTCAACTTCAGTTTGTCCTCTTCCTTCCTTTCTTCCTCCCTCTCTCTTCCTCCATCCCTTCTTCCTCCCTGTTCTATCCTTCTTTCCTTCCAGTACTTCCTCCCCTCCTCTTTGAAGCAGTCACATCTTTCACAAATTTCATTCCGTGGGGGAGTAATAGGTTCCAGCATTCTATAAATTAGCTTATCTCGAGTACCTTTGTTGACTAGATTTGCCCTATGATGCAGCATTTTGTACAACTGAAGGTTACAAAGTGTCAAACAGACATGAGAGTTTTGGTAGTATAGAGATTTGATTGTTTTTGTGTGGAGAGTTATTAGCTATGTCTTTTACTAATTTTACATTACTGTTTTGCTCATGTGTTTTGCTTTATTGAGTATGGGATTTTGATTTATTACCATAAATAAATTGGTCCATGATAAAAAACAAAACAAAAATTAGAGCTGGGCACCAACCCACAGTGAACTAAGTCCCACTGACCAACTGCAGCATCACAAAATCAAAATTCATACTGAGCTGCCAACTAATACACATAATAACTAATACAGATAATAAATATTAAGCAATTCTGCCAGTTCAGTGACTTTACTAACAGAAATGTAATGCAGTATTACATTTAGTGTATTAATAAAAATAATCATTTTCACTCACCTCCCAAGCCCTGGAATTTACATGAAAGCTAACTTTCTTTCTATTTCATATACACTACATGTAGCACATATTGTTTTGTTTTAACAATAAACCTACTTACTTAACTATGTGCAGCACATGCACATGCACAAAGGTACCAGAATTTTGTTTTTTTAGCATCAAGAGAATGTTTATGTTGATTTATTTACATCATTAAAAAGCAGCTGATTAAAACACAAAGGACCTATCTGATTCATAATTATTATCTAAAAAGTCTGTGTCACTCATATGTGTCTGAAACAGAGTAAAAAGAGCTGTATACTGATACAACCACTAAGCAAGCACCAATTCTTTCAATCAATCCAGACCAAAAGCATCAGTTTCATCTTCAAACACTTTTGCTCCACCTTTAATTCTAGTTCTTTGTCATTTTAATTTCTTCTTTTTGGGGTGGACAAAATAAAAATCAAGCTTTGTGGTGTTTACTTGAAGCAATATATACTTTTTCTTATAACTATGTTTCGTGGTTCAAATCTCTTTCCCTTCCTTTTTATAAAGCTATTGCATAAGGTCATCAATGTACAATTTGACCCTGTGCCAGTGTCCTGTCTTGGTGCCTGGAGGCTGTGCAAACAGACTAAGTGGATTTTGAGGGGCCCCATTGGCCCCTCAAAATGAGGACTTTTCATTTTTAGTTTTGGAATAGGCTACCCTTCCATATTCAAAACTGATATGAAACCTGGGGATCATCTTTGACTTGAAAAGGTGGCGGCAGATATAGAGGTACTTTGTGTCAGGTCCAAGAAACCAGAACAGTTTTGTGAGTAGGCCAAATTAGTTTCTTTATTGTTGATCACCTATTTACAAGATTTTTGCCAGAAATTGTATTTTCTTTGGAACCAGCAGATAGACTTCAGTAGTCTGACCTCTGCTACTTCCTCCCATGGCTGGAACACGTTTTTACTGCCCCCTCTAGTTTAGCCAGTGATTCTGCCACTTTCTACAGTTCCATCTTGTGTGTCAATTGTGTCCATTCCTGCATTAAGAGGCCCTTCATTTAGTTACTCATATCCTGATCATATCATGCAATGCACCCTCTGTGATCTCAAAGATCATCTGGAAACTACAAGTAATCCAGTAGAACAGGAAGTGACTGGCATAAGCCTGTGTGACACCCATTCCTGCACAAGTTGCACTGATAGCCAGTGAGTTTCCAGAAACAATTCAAGATGGTAGTCATTACCTCTTAAATATGGTCAAGTTATCCGAGGACCACCTACCATGGTTTCTGCTCATCAGGTAAGATCTACATAGTTGGCATGTTACCTGCCATCTATTAACAGTGCCATCTATTGGGACCCAACATACATGCCTGCCCTCTAGGATAGTGTCTCTCTAAAGATACTGTACATGTGCCTCTCTCAAAAAATGGGGTTCTAGAAGTCCTTAAAACTTCTCCCAAGCTCTGAAGAAGGGTGGTTGTTGAGCTCCTCATGGGTGTGTTTTGGATAATTTGTCTTGTCTGGAAATTCATTTTTTTCCTGTCTATTATTGTTTCTTTTACAAGTCACCCAGAATCATTCTTGAATAGGATGGTCTTAAATAAATAAAGGCTGACTGAACCCAGATAGTGAGAACACTGACCTGCAAACATCAGTTCTGACACATCAGGTTTAACATGAAGACAGGTAAAAAGTGGCAAAGCTGATTGTGCTTTGTTGATTTTTTCCCTCATATAAGATAAAGTGATATCCATTCTCTGCAAAAAGGAAACAGAATTATGTAGTTTAATATTTGAACTGAAGCTGATATATTTATTCATATTTCATATTTTTAATCACCTATCTCCCTCAGAGTTTTACTTTTTTTAAAATACAAAAAAGTTACTTCAGGTTACTTCATTATGGTCATAAACCAGCTGAACATACACCAAAAATGTAACAGAATTATCTACATGAAAATTATAAATAATAATCTTGTAACAAAGACTAAGAAAGCCTTCTCACTACTGATTAGTCTGGTTAAAAATCACAAGTTGGTGATTACTGGTTCTATTCATTAGGCTTATAAAGCACTCCTACTCTTTCAGACTCTGAGCAGCTTATGTGCCAATAACTTTCTATAACTTTCACAATAAATAATACTAATTATAATAAAAATTTAAAAACGGTGAAAATATTATTCATATATTAGGAAACTCAAAGGATATTCTCATCGGCTCAAAGTTGACTCATCCTTCCATCCTTCCGAGATCAGTAAAATGAGGACCCAGATTGTTGGGGGCAATATGCTGATATTGTAAACCACTTAGAGAGGGCTGTAAAGTACTGTGAAGCGGTATATAAATCTAAGTGCGATTGTTATTGCTATTTTCAACTGATGTAAAACAGTTGAAACAATATAACAACAGGTTATATTGCTGATGTAAATGGGTATTATTTAATTTTATGTGCTAAAATAACAGAGACTATACCAATGATGGTGAACCTTTCTGATGGCACGCAAGCTGTCGCCCCGGTTCAGCTCTTCTGCGTATGTGCACATGCCTCCCACTGGCATGGGTGGGGCGCATGCAGGGGGGGCATGCACACATATGCAGGGGGGCATATGTGGGGGCGTGTGCACATGCATGGGAGTGCGGGGGGGCACACACACATGCGTGGGGGGCAGGACGCATTTTTGACATTTGAATATTTATGATAAAGTGGTAATAGAAGTATTGGGTAGCTACTGCAGCTTTCTGGGTAACCAAAAGGCAGAGCCCAACTCACATTTGTATTAGATTATGTTGTAGTTATAACTAGAATTCAAACCATTGGTTTAATTGTGATTAGTAGAGTTTTCTCATCGTTGTCTACAGTTTCTACTACAAAGTCAGCAGTTCTGATGCATCAAGCTGTGTTTACACAAATATTATGCACCTAAGATTTAAACAGCTTCCCTAAATCTTTTGACCAATGCTTACATTTTGAACCAGTGTTTCTCCTATCAACATTCCGAAGATATCTGTAAATGTCACAGGCTGCCCAGACCTCTTCTTTTTCCATAGTGCTTCAATGTATCGCTTCACTTTCTGGGGTGTAAGTAGTTTCAGTGGGGTGTGACTAATACTGTTCCTCAACTCAACATTTATCTCCTTTGGCCCTTTCACCGGGAAATCTGGATGAGAATACAGGGTTGACATGTACCTACAAACAGACCAAAACAATATTTTTAGTGCATATAAAAATGGACCAAAGATGGTCACAAGATCTTCAACCAATAATGGTGACAAATGAGGGGACGCTCTCCAGGACTCACAACTATTGCTTAAAGAGCAGGTGGCAGTCTCGGCTAGGAGGGCCTGTGAGTTAGGCCTTTCCTAGACCAACATTTCCTACTCACTCTTCCCCTCACCTATGTCACCTCCTAGCTTGACTATTGCAATGTGTTATACATGGAACTGCCTTGAAAAGTATATAGAAGGTTTAATTGGTTCAAAATGTGGTGGCCCACATGCGTTTGGGTAAGCCTAGATTTGCACATGTCACTTCTCTTGTGGAATAATCAGTTGCCAAATTGCTTCTGAGTCCAACTCAAGGTGCTGGTTGACACTTTCAAAGTTCTACATGGCTTGAGTCGATGTTATTTGAAGAACCATATTTTCCCAGTCATATCTACCCAACCTGCCATAATGAGAAAGCAGGGAATCATATGGGATCATCTTATCGTCCAGTCTCCAACCTTCGCTTCGTTGCGAAGGTTGTTGAGAGTGTGGTAGCGCAACAGCTTCCCCGGTACCTGGATGAAGCTGTCTATCTAGACCCGCTCCAATCCGGCTTCTGGCCTGGGCACAGCACGGAAATGGCATTGGTCGCGTTGGTGGATGATCTCTGGAGGGCTCAGGATAGGGATTGCTCCTCTATCCTGGTCCTGTTAGACCTCTCAGCGGCCTTTGATACCATCGACCATGGTATCATGTTGCACCGGTTGGCGGGGTTGGGGGTGGGGGGCACCGTTCTGCGATGGTTCTCCTCCTACCTCTCTGACAGGTCGCAATCTGTGTTGACGGGGGGGCAGCGGTTGACCCCGAGGCACCTTGCTTGTGGGGTGCCACAAGGGTCGGTCCTCTCGCCCCTTCTGTTCAACATTTATGTAAAGCCGCTGGGTGAGATCATCCGTGGCTTTGGGGTGGAGTTCCATCAGTACGCTGACGACACCCAGCTGTACATCTCCACCCCAAGGATGCCCTTGAAGTGATGTCCCAGTGCCTGGAGGCTGTGCGGGCCTGGATGGGGAGAAACAGGCTCCGACTCAACCCCTCCAAGACCGAGTGGCTGTGGCTTCCAGCGTCCCGATATAGCCAGCTGACGCCATCGCTGGCTATTGGGGGCGAATCACTTGCCCCCACGGAGAGGGCTCGTAACTTGGGCGTCCTCCTGGACGCACGGCTGTCTTTAGAAGATCATTTGACGGCCGTGGCCAGGGGGGCTTTTTATCAGGTTCGCCTGATACGCCAGTTGCGTCCCTTTCTAGATTGGGACTCTCTACGCACAGTCACTCAGGCACTAGTCACTTCCCGCCTAGACTACTGCAATGCTCTCTACATGGGGCTCCCTCTGGGGTGCACCCGGAGGCTCCAGGTGGTCCAGAACGTGGCCGCGCGGGGGATTATGGGGGCGACGAGGCGCTCCCATGTGACACCTCTCCTGCGCGAGCTGCACTGGCTTCCGGTGGTCTTCCGGGTGCGCTTCAAGGTGTTGGTGACCACCTTTAAAGCGCTCCATGGCTTAGGGCTGGGGTACTTACGAGACCGCCTTCTGCCACCAATAGACTCCCACCGGCAAGTACGCTCGCACAGAGTGGGCCTCCTCAGGGTGCCGTCCGCCAGACAATGTCGGCTGGCGACCCCCAGGGGGAGAGCCTTCTCTGTGACGGCGCCCACCCTCTGGAACAACCTTCCCCCAGAGTTACGTACAATAACAGACCTCCGGATTTTTCGTCGGGCCCTGAAAACCTATTTATTTCAACTAGCTGGGCTGGCTTGAGTTAAATTTTAAATTGATTTTAAATTGGGTTGTTTTAATTTACGGCCAAAATATTTAATTATTTTAATACTGTTTTTAAATTTTGTATGCTCTGTTTTTACCTTGGCTGTGCACCACCCTGAGTCCTATTTGGAGAAGGGCGGTATAGAAATTTAATTAATAAATAATAAATAATAAATAAATAAGAAGGTCCATCTAGCAGGACAAAGAAGGGCCTTTTCTGTAATGACTCCCTCTCTGTGGAACATCATCCCTGCAGAGATAAGATTGGCCACCGCTTTGACACCCTTTTGTAAGGCCCTGAAGACATAGTTCTGCCGGTGGGCCTGGGGACCCCAGAATTATATGGAGCCCATCAAGTGGCTGATCTAATTATTATCACTGGTGGCGGGGAGAGTTATTGGTTTGTTGTACTGGGGTCTTATCCTTACAAGCCGCCCGGAGTCACCAAGAGTGAGTTGGGCAGCCATGTAAATTTTTTAAATAAATAAATAAGAGAAAAGCGGAGGGGAGGAGAAGAAAAACAAAACACTGGTGAAACTTGTGTATTTTACGTTTATCTAAAATAATTTATAATATATATACATATTTAATAAAACTTTAATTGTTTATAAATACTCAGTCCTCTAATTAACTGAGACATACAATATGTATTTCTCTAATCTCTGTGTTTAAGATAGCATGCTACCAGAAACATAGTTTTTAAGAGAGGAGATTACTTCAATTTAAGAATTCTAATTTCATCATTTGGTAGCAAGATTTTAAATTATATTTACTGATCCTCAAAATAAATCTGACAGTAGTTATGCCATTTTTTAAATTTCATTTTGACTAAGTTTATTCTAAAAAACTGACAAAATTTCATCTAGGGCTGCAGCCTCTTTAGCCTTTACAGCAGGAAAATATTAAGTTTGTTAATTGAATTTATTCCATTGTCACAATTGAACAGACTATCAATTATTAGCTATCAATATAAAATAATAGAATATTCCAAGAAAGAAAACAAAGTAATATTATAAATTAAAGTTGTCTTACTCCTACCTATTTCTACTTGCCCTCCTAGTCCAGAACTCAGATGCTTGAGTTCTTTTTTAAATTTTGACAATATGACCTATGCTACCAGACAACTCAATCTTTCATCAAGCAGTAAGAGAACTTTACTCTAGAACAGGGGTGTCAAACTCACAGCCCGTGGGCCAGATGTGTCACGTGCTGGCCATGCCCACCCCCGTTTTGGCAAAGGGGAAAAAAGTTGTGATATGTCACATGACAATGTGACACCGCAAGTTTGACACCCCTGCTCTAGAGTCAAGTTCTCTTACTGCTTGATGAAAGATTGAGTCGTCTGGTAGCACAAATTCCCTGGGAAAGCTATCTTCAAGGGACTGTGAATTTCCTTTTATTTTATGCTCTAAGAACTACTGGTTTTAGAAATCAATCAAATCCATTATTTTAAAGATTCAGTAATAATAAACAATATAATTGCTTTCATGTTATGAAGTGATATTTTAATTTCAGTACATTTAAAGCACCCTTGAGCTATACTGAAGATTTATTGCAGACAATTTTAGCTGATTAGTGAACCATACACTGTAAGTTTAAGTTTAAGGCAAATTTATTTTAATAGGTTTCAATTTCCTCAAATAGTGTAACTAAAACATTAAAAACCTAAGTTGCAAGCTTTTATTAACTCAGAAAGATTTTTAAATCACCAAACCAAAGAATTAGAAATAGAAGTCAACCACTAGCTAAAAGCTGATTTGCCTTTTTTAAAAAGATTTTGGCAATTTAGCTATAGAATCAAGGGATAAAAAATATACATAATAAGAGTAAGGTATTGCCTATTAAAATAAAAAAAGCTTTTTTAAAAAAAAATCAAACTTGCCATGTGGATCCAGATAAACCAGCAATATATGTTGCACAGTCTAAAATTCCAGATTCATACAGTGCTTTCATTACTCCAGATAATCCCACAGTTGCCCGAAATCCACCTCCAGATCCCAAGACTGCTATTACTGGCACCTGGAAAAACATACAATTAGATGCCTTCTAAGGTATTTATCACACAACACGAGCAAGACATTATATAGTCATAGTAACATTATATAAAACACATAATGTAACCAGGGGGTGGGTTCTACTTACCTTTACTACTGGTTCCCAGCGGGGCTGCATGCGTGCATGAGCGTAGAAGCTTCTGCGCATGCGCAGAAGCGTTTTGATGACATCGGGGTTGGTGGGTGGAGCCTCCCACTGGTTTTACTACCGGTTCTATATAACCAGTGCGAACCGGGGACAACCCACCACTGAATGTAACAAAAAACCCACCCATCCAAAAAATCATTTGTTCACTCCTAAACACAACCCATGGTTTGTATCTCTCTTCATCCAGCGTTTGAAGAAACATTTGCCAAGAGCTGATCTGTATTTAATACTCTTCAGAGAGATCAGTTTTGAGGTTTTTGTAGGAAAAAAACAATAGGCTAGAAAATTCTAATCTATAAGCAACTTTACTATCCCACCATTTTAAAAATTGGAGCACTGACCTGTATGTTAGCATGTCATTTATAATTACTGTCTCTCTCTGCTTTATGCATGAAAATTTAGAAATAATCTCTAATTTTACTTTAAGATATTCAATATAGAGAAAGCATACGTAATGATAAATTATTTGCTAATTTGTTTGCTGTGCTGACCAAAACCATTTCTGGACCGTTTAACAACACGAAAGTTTATATTTGGACATTATAAGCAATGAGAAATGTTTGAGAAAATAAGAACACTGTGTATATCTCCCTGTCCTTTCCAGTTCCCATTTTCCCACATATCAAGACCGCATGTCTCACAGATGAAACAAATGTTCCAATAAATTTTCATAATTTCAACTCAAACAAACCAAATAAAATTATTAGAGGCTAGAGGTTTTTTTTTAAAAAAAAAACGTAAGCAGTTATAATTAGTTATTACTAGAATAACTAACTCTAACCTAATTAGTTAGAACTAGACTTAGCTAGTTAGAAAAGCAAACAAAGTCTTAGCAATCATGCATAGCATTAGGCAAAGCACTTGATAAGAAAGTTTAAAGTGTTTTGCTTAAGATTAAAAACCAAAGTTTTCAACTGAAACAAAATGATATGAGAACTTCAGCAAGTATTCCAGATTTGGAGAAACCAAGTGGCTTGCTGATGAAAGAACATGGAAACAAAAATTTACAGAGAGTTGAAAGGTGAAATAGGATTTGAAGTTACAGTAAAAAAAAAAAAAATCTAATGCAATGTAGCTTTGGATCATTGTGGGGTTGAACTAAGGACTGCTGGATATAAGCCAGTGATGGCTAATCTTTTCCGGACCGAGTGCCAAAAGTGCACATGCGCGTGAATGCATGTACATGGCTGAACCCCCAAAATGCAATGTATGTGGCCCCCTGCATACGCCCCATCCCTGCGTGACCTCTACATGCCCCATGCCCCTACACATGCGCACATGGCCCCTCACATGCCCCCCGCATGTGCAGCAGAGACCCAATGACCAGCTGGCTGGCGAGAGGCACGCATGCATGCGCAGCAGAGCTGAACTGAGGCAATGGCTTGTGTGCCATCAGAGAAGGGACTGCGCGCCACCTCTGGCACATGTGCCATAAGTTCGCCATCATGGATATAAGCCCTCCAACTTACATCACGAATGGAGGCCAAATCAGCTCCCAATAACTTGTTCAGATGATGCATTACTCTAGTTTTCCGCTGCTGTCGGAATTCCTTCTCTTCATCACACAGAGCCATGCTGAAACGGAGGTCTGTTGAAGAGCTGCTGAGCAAAACACCTGTTTAGTCCTAAAACTCCCACTTAAAGAACAATTTAATCTACTTAAGTTCTATGCCAATAATGTCCTGCTCAAGCATGGACTTTCTGCAATGCCACTTAAATGACGGTTTAATAATATTTAAAGTGCTGAATTTTTAAATATGTTGGTAATGCTTGCAGCTCCAAAAGGCTCAGAAGGAAATGAATTGTCTGGCTTCACTGCCATCAGTTTCAGGCCAAATTATAGTACCAAGATAGCATAAATCATGCTTGTGGATACATGCCAGGGGAATTCAGTGAACATAACTACAGATAACGCAAAATACAGGACTGCCAAATAAATATACATAGAACTAAACTACAGCAATATCCTATGTTGAGATCAACAAGACAATACTGCCTATCTCAATGGATTCTCAATCCTATGTCATTGTAGTCCAATAGATCTTTATGATACAGTTTATACATCATAATTGCAAACAAAAAAGGAAGACATGTCTCAGTGCTATCATTTCTGCAAATACACTTTGTGAATACCAAGATTACTTACCAAACTTCAAGAGAGACCTCCAATATGACTTCTATAACCTAAACAAGTAATGTTATAATTGTATCACAATTTTTGTCAAAAAATTTATGATCTATTGTTTTATAAACAGAGGAGTCTCACCTAACATTAATCACCTACCAGTTTATATTTTTTTCTAACTTTCCAGGCTTTAAAAGCCTTTTTTAAGCCATTACATTTTTCTCAAAAACATTGTTATTTATATTTCATACTTTTGTTTTACTTAAATTAAGAAGTGGTATGAACTATTTTTAAGAATAAACATAAATATATTTTCTTGGTCTCAATACATTATCAATACAGTTGAATACTATCTCATATTCACCCACCATTTGAATCAAAAAAACACAAACTGCAGAATAATTTTATGTTAAAGAGAAGAGGGGAGGGGAGGAAAGAGATTGGGAGGGGAGAGCGGCTGGGGCAAGGGAAGTTTTACATCTTATATTCTCTGGAAGACACGGGAAAAAAATCAATATATGTTCCTAAGAGAAGGAATAATATATGACTTAGTAAAAAAAATGTAATGGAGTTCATCTTATAACCAATGTAATATGATTTTTTTTTTGCAATGCTGTTACATAGGGTGCAGATAATAAATAGTACTGCCATATTGCATAAGTAATCAGAGCAATTTTATCTGGGAAGTGATTTTGAAATGCATTACTGATAGGAACGGAGAGAAAAAAATGAAGTAACACATTCCATCCATATCAAAAAAAGGAATTAAAATCTAGACTCATGCAAACTATCAAAATCAGACAATAGAAAAACTTGACAGGTATCTTTTCAAATCAAATTCATTTTTCAAAGTATGACTATTATCCAAAATTGAACAAACACCAGATTCAGCAATCTAGTTATGAAAAAAACTAGATGCTGTTCAATTGATATATGAACATGGCTCAGGTCTTGACACTACAAATGAAGGACTAAAAAATCTGGGATAGCAAAATGTAAGTACATTTAAACATGGCTTATGGCTTCTCATGGATGGCTCTTCACAACTGCAGCTATCAACATGTGTATTGTTCATCCATCTGTGCAAATTGGACTACAAAATAAATTTCATTTTAAGACACTGCCTACAGCAGTGGCTTCAGCCAGGTAAATCTCTTATTAAAAAATACTAAGATTAGCACTCTTTGAAAAGCTTCAAAGAATAAAATAAAATATGTGGTTTGATTCATATCCTCAATATCCCAGTCATAATTTTGTAATCTTTGTAATTTCAACAGATCGCATCATTTTCAATACCAGAAATGTTTAACAGAAGTAAAGAACATCATTTGTGTATTATCACTAGATTCTAGATTTTAGATCCTTGACTTATAACCTTGGAAAGTGACCATGTTGATTTTGGAACTTACTTTATTAATGATGAATGGAACTTGCTTCTTCTCCCCAATTTTCAAAGATGAAATGGGAAAAGTTGCTGTACCAATAGTCTCATCCATCACATAATTTGCATCCATAAGAGTAATCTGAAAAAAGATACACTTAAACTGAACCTTCTCATATCCTAAACAAATGTAAAAGAAGACTTTTTAAAAATGAAGCAAACATGCTTAGTAAACAAAACTTTAAGTTAATTTTCAACATACATTGGATTGATTAAAGATCTAAAAACACATTTTGTTACCAACTTATTTCACTTCAAGTCAACAAAGCAATATTGGTTAAATATTTTTACTTTTTTTAATTGGAAAACCTGTAAACCTTTACCAAAAATGGCAAAACAATTATACTGAGAGATTGCACGCATGATAGTTTTGAAAAAAATATTTGTATTTTTACAGATGATTAGTACTAAAATTATGTTAGACCAGCAACTAGTTCTTCAGGATGAATGGACATAGTTGTATACCTACTGGACATAAATTAGATTGGCCAAACTGATATTTACTCCTGATTGTCATATAATGCTGTAATATATTGTAAAAATACAAACTTCTGATTTTATATGCTAAAGGCAGGAGATAACTAATTATTCTGTTCAGAAAGCAAACAAAATGTCATACTCTGTAGAAAATTATTTCTGATGAACCCGATATTTTGCCTCTCTTTAGAACATTCCCCTCCCTGTTGTTCTTCCCTTTATCCTTTCTCAAATGAGCTCATTTACTTAGAAAGGGAGAAATAAGTAATATTACAAAGCTCATTTCAAGCTAGATTGACATTCAGAAGCTGTAGACCAGCTGCAATAAAACATGTATTTTTGAAATGAGAAATTCATATTGGAACTTTCTCATTCTGGTCTATATTACAGTATATTATAGACGGCCTGTATATTTTAGATGTATACACGTGTGTGTGTGTGTGTGTGTGTGCGCGCGCGCGCGCAGGCGTGTGCGGGTGTCTGTGTGTTAATCTTAGCTCTGTGATTCCTACTGTTTCTCATAATATTTTATACTTGTAAAAGTACTTCATCAAAAGAGATGGGCTTAGACTACTAAATGCCCAAATCTCTGCTCACAAGATGTCTCATCTTGTCATTTTATACTTATCATTTTGGTTAGTGTTATTTCACAATGGTAGAAAAGGTGCTCAGAAACACACTGTCCAAGTTAATCCTTTTAGATTCCCCAGTTTAATTTCTTTTTTCCATTCTCCAAATGCCTTTCTCTCTTTGCACACTAGGTCTACGTCTCCTTACAATTTGGACTATATAACTTTAGACTGAAGGTGTCCCTCTGCAAGGGAGATGGGTGGTGGGTGGTTTAGAAGACAGAGAGAGAGAATGAGAGAGAGAGAGAGAGATATGATAGATAGACAACAGATAAGATAGATAGATAGATAGATAGATAGATAGATAGATAGATAGATAGATGATAGATGATGGATAGATAGAGACAGAGACAGACAAAGAAGAGGCTAATGTGATTAAATATACATTCATGCCATGTAGAAAAGCAAATATCAGCCCTTAGATTGTTTCATTCAGTAAACTTTCATTTATAATACCTGTGTTTCCCCCAAAATAAGACCCTGTCTTATATTTTTTTGAACCCTGAAATAAGTGCTTGGCCTTATTGCCATGCACTCAAAAGCCCGATTAGGCTTATTATCAGGGGATATCTTATTTTGGGGGAAACAGGGTAGAAAGTCATAAAGCATACCACCTTAAGATGATGGATAGATAGAGATAGAACAAGGGTACTTAACACACACAGTTGCTGAATTAGTCTGCCTCTTTTGACATTGCATTTAATATTTTTAATATAATATCCACACCGCATGAGTCCTTTTCCCTAGAGATATTTGTACTAGTACCTCCAGAATATTTTCCTGGTTGGGATCCAAAATTATCTCAAAAGTTTCATTCCACTCAGGATTCACATTGTTGTTGATATAGTTTGTTCTCTTCCTGCTGTCTGGTGCTGTGGGAATAAAGAGCTCCACATAGGGGTCAGGAGTGTCTACTGTAATAAAATAAGATCATGATGGTATCAGCAATAGCTTCTCTGAAAACCTGTAGGCCAGCCATAACATTATATTCCTTAAACCAATTTTTACGTGCTGTTTAAGAACTGATTTCTAAAGAGATACTATAAAAGTACTATGTAAAAAAAGTACTATGTAAAAGTTTTATATGATATCTATTTAAAACTATATATCATATAAAACTATATGAAAGTTATACTACTCTTGCAATAACATAAAGTGGTCATCAAGTTTGATACAACCATTATCCATCTGATTAGCTTTACTTAGTAAGGAGAAAACAACTAAACACACTAAAATGAATTAAAGAATCAATAAATAGGTCCAAAAAAACATCTCCCATATTAAGCATAATAGTATATACAGAGAAAAGGGTAAAAGTAAAGGAGTACCTGCAGATTTTACTCCACTAGTTGTTGCCAACTATAGGGGATGATTTCCATTTCAAGGCCATTGACCCAGCACTGTCTGAAGACAGTTCCATGGTCATATGGCCAGCATGACATCACGGAGCACTGCTACCTTCCCACCAAAGTGGTACCTATTTATGTTCTTGCATTTGAATGCTTTCAAACTGCTAGATTAGCAGGAGCTGGAGTGAGGATGGGAGCTCATCCCATTCTGTGGCACTTGGGTCTCAAACCTGAGCTGTCATCTTTCCAGCTGACAAGACCAGTGTCTTAACTGCTGTGCCCTCACATCACTCTTATGTAAAGAGAAAGAGTATAGACATTCATGCATATATCAGCAGTCAAAGTATGGCTAAATTAGTGCCCAAGAGCAAGCATGCTAATTATAGCCTTATGCTAATTGAAGTATTTATCTGACATTGTGAAACAATGATTTATCCCTTCTGCAGGCAAATATATGCATCTGCTCTCAATTTAGGATTGTCAGGAGATCATCAGGTGGAAAAGGACCTGGACTTTACAGTACAGGACTTTACAGACATATGTAGCCACTTTGAATACCTGTATATGAAGCCACTCTGATAGTCTCGTTAATGTTAGTCGGTATATGGATAAATTCATCCTATGTCCGAATAACAAACTTGTTTTATAGTTAAGCCTTTTTACTACCCACAGTGTATGAACAGCATTCATCATCTCTAAAAAAAACCCAAAAACAACCTAATCCCAGGCATAGAAAATTGTGAATCAACGGCAGGACATTCTCATCCCAAATCCCGCAGTATCATCTGAATCAAAAGATTCACTCCCTGAAAACTTTGGAGTAAGAGCTACTATATCTTAAAGAACATTCATATTTTGCTATCGTCTCTGCTTTCAGGAAGAAGAAAGTAGGAGCAACTACAATGTAAAGGACTCCAACTCCCCTCCCCATCCCAAGTGTTGGTAGATTCCCTGAGTATTTAGCACAGGTAATGCTCAATTGGGAAAAGACTGTGCTGGATGGGCTTTGAAGTAGCAGCAGGTGAGGATAATGCAGGGAAAGCACGCTGTAATAAGATGCTATGATCATAGCACAGATTGTGATGTAGCAGAATGTGATGTAGCAGAATAAAGTCTTTTTAGTAGCATTCTGTCTTATACAAGGTTTCTTAACTTCCAGAATGAAAATTTGTCCAAAAGAGTGACCAGCAATATAAGTCATCAAAAGTCAAAAGTACATTCTTTTTCAAATAGGCTTGTATATTGTTGAGTACATTTTAAATTATTTTTATTGTCATGATTTTATAAAGCAGACATTCTGGGGTGGTTTTATTTTTTCCTATGAGGATACCTCCTTATGAATGCTTGCTGATGCTTGCTGATGCCTGTTTGCTCAAAGCTTGAACAGTGTCCATGTTTTTTAGATGAGTACATAGTAAAAATGGATCTTATCTTTATTTGGCTGGTTGAGTTACACTATCATAAAGCCATTCTGCTTTCAAATCAGATACCTTTTTAAATTTTATTATACACATATTAATGAAAAGGTATTCCTATGATAAAAAATATACTGGCGTAGAAGACTGAAACTAAACATAGTTAAAGCTATAATTGCAATCACATTCTGATCTCTAGTTAATTTTGCAACCTTAGCCCTTAAGAAAATGCGATGTAATCAGCTTCAGCAAGCAGTATGAAGATTGATGGCTTGTTGACTGGTTGAATGGAAAATACATGTTTTAATAGACTGTTTCAGAATCCAGTTTCCAGACTCCCTACAAACAACACTTCTTTTACTAACATTCTAACATTCAAATTTGTTAGGTCAGAACTGAATGTGTATTTTTGAAAATGAAAAAGGGATTAATAGAATCTTCTAATTAAGCTTTTAAACAATCTTCTAATTTAATTACTAGCTGCTATGGATACAATTAGTTAATAAAAGAATTGAGGAATGCTCAATTCTGTTATTAACAAGTAGTAGAGGTACTCTACTATAGGCTTAATGAAAGTGAGGTAATAAAAGGGAAAAAAACAGAAATATTCTGGGTGATGAAATGTGTTTTACTTAAATGAATTCTTCTGCAGACAAAATTTAGGAAAAAAAAAAGAAATCAGGATAAATTATTTTTTATTTATTAGATTTTTATCCTACCTTTATTACTTCATAGGTAATAAGTTGTGTGTTACCTATTTTAGGTAACTGAAGGTGGTGAGTTACCTATTTTACCTACAACAAGAACCCTGTGAGATGGGTTGGGCTGAGAGAGAGAGAGTGACCCAAAGTCATACAGCTAGATTTCATGCCTAAGGCAGGGCTACAACTCACAATCTTCTGTTTCTATGCCAGGATCTTAACCATTATATCAAACTGAAGGAAAACAAAAAGAAAAGGCAGCTGTTTAGATAAGTTGTTCTAAAATCAGAAATGTAAATCAAATGATAAAGCAGGGTCAGTCCAAAACTTTATCAATGTTCACAGGAAATGTTTTTAACCATAATTCAATTGAATATTTTCCTATAAACAATTGCAACATAGATTGCACTATTATATTATTTGTTATTTTAATGCAGCTCCTCAAAAGGAAGCCAGAGATATGAGAAACACTGAAAAGCAATATGAAGTCCCTCAAATGGTACTTGACTGCCCCTGCTTATATGAAAATGTTGTTGTAGTTTTCTTGGCAACAATAAAGACATGTGTTGTAACCTCTAGATGCTGAACCTGGAGCTCAGATCATGGGACTTGGATTTCTTCAATTTTCTTTCTTCAATGGGATTTGGATTTTGTCCATCTTCAGTTACGTGAAAACTGTTTTTATATTCTAGCTTTCTCTGTTATGATTCTTATTTGGTGGATGGTATTTTGATTTTGTCTTTCTGAAATTTCATTATTTGACACTGTTATTTATAAATAATTTTTAGGGATTTTTGATAACATTTTTGCAAATGTATTTATATTCTTGTAATTGGGGGTTTATTGGAACTGATTTTTACTGGCAGCTGTCACAAACTGGATGTAACCAGGTTCAGTATGTGATTTTCAGCTTAGAATTCCAAATCTCTCACTGACTGCAATCTGACATAAAGAAATGGCTAAAACATTTTTCATAATGTAATAGAATTGGAAACAATTAGAAAAAGCTAATGGAAGGTTTACTGTAAATTTCAGACAAAGTAGTGCACAGAGTTTCTTCTAAATATTTTTCATTTTAATTTATTTTTAAAAAAAACTGGTAATTGAAACATTCATATCATGAATTCTTTGGAATCTAATTTGCCACATAGCAAATTAGGAAATTCTGGATTTTGGTCCACCTATTCATGAATAAAAAATGTAGTATCACTGATATCTTACTACATCTTTAAATGAATGTATCACAGCACAAGAATGTGTGGTCAGATGATCATCTTAAGAAGACCAAAAATTCCAGCTGTAACTGTTCAGGTGCAAGTAAATAGAACTCACTGATCAGCAACCAAGTAGGACCTTCCTTTTTCCCCATTGAAACTATTTGAAAAGGATTTACCTCCACCCAGGATGACACCAGAGCAGGCTTCTAGCACAACCTTTCTCCTTAATAATCAACTGAACATACGACACATTGCATGGTCACATGACCATTTTAAGAGGAAAGATGGTGGTGGTGATGATGATAATCTTTGCACAACACTTACAAGCCCTTTTTTACAAAGGAAAAATAGAATCCAACAGAGTCATCCACCAAAAGTGACTTTCCTCTCCCTCTACTTCAAAAAAGTTACAGTGAGAGTCCATCCATTGCCCATTCCATATCACTGTATTTTATGGTTTATGCACACTTGAATTCAAAGTGAAGTGGTCTTTCATGAAAACACTACTTATAATATTCCTGTTTCTAAGAGACGAAAGCAGTAAAAAAAAAAGAATAATTTTCTCTGAAAACCCCATAGGGGAGATTCCAGATAAAACATTTCAGGGTTATTAAAGGTCAGAGCTGTTAGTGACAAAATTACCCTCTTCATGTTTCCTTCAACCACTACCTAGACTTTTCCTTATCTGGAAAGCCTGGAAGAAAAAAATGTTATCAGTTCTGCAAAGGCATTGTAAGTTTGTAGCCCTAAGAATCTCCACCAATAAAGCTCTAAAATGACTCAATTTGGTATGAGATCTGCATTCAATTTATTTATTTAATATAACATACACGTGTTACATTTCAAATTTCTGAAGCAGCAAAAATTAATTTGAAAATCAGTCATACCTGAAGAACATACCTCTCTAAACTCATGTGGTAAGAACTGAAAAGAAAACAATACAATATAAATAACACTAAAGTGATACTTACGCATATCTCCAAAAGCCCCCTTGGTGACATTTTTAGCTTGCTTAACCGTCACAGTAAATTTGTGTGAATACTGATGTTCCACCTAAATGTCAAATAACAATAGATTAGGAAGCAAAAGAATTATACCCAATAGAAAAGTAGCAGCTCTTCAATGAGTTTTCAGCTAACCTACAGTTCCCCTTTCCTCCCCCAAAGAAAATTAAGTACACACCGGAACACACAGCATTGTGTATTATAAAGTTATTTTCTCTTCAGCTGACTGCTACCACTCCTATTCATCTGTAGTTATTTTCTTCCTCTTTGTATTTGAGTTTGAGTTTCATCATATTAACTCTCCTCCCCTTCAAGCACAGGTACTGTTCAAATATGTCATTAGTCAGCAAGAGCACTGCATAGAGGTAGACACTGATTTTACAAGAGTCTTTTAGATACATTTGCAAACTTTTAAGTACATTTGCAGGCACCTTCATCCCATGAGAAAAATATACTTTTTGATCTGATTAATTTTTTATGATGCCTAAATATCATAGAATGCAACTCACAAATATTCAAAAAGACCTGTATTCATGACTATATGGATTTATAGCAGTGATTTTCTAACTTTGCAAGTTTGGGCAAAAAAAAAAACACAACTTTGTCCATCAATCAGTCCAAGCTTAGACATATTCTAAGATATTTGCCCTAATCTCCTTTAATGTCTGCCAAATTTCAAAAGTCTTTGCAGGCAATGTTTAGATTAAGAAGGAAGAATTGTCCATCTGCACCCCGACAGTCAGCTTTAAGGGAAGATGCAAAGGAAGAGTTTGCTTTTGCCTCAATCTTGTGGGAATCCAAAGTGAAACTTGTCATTTCCATGCAAAGCAAGAAAGCAACTTTCTCCATCTTATATCCCCCAAATGAATCAAAGTGTAACTCCTATTATTGCCTGCATAGCAAATATATTACAATATATCTAGGGAAACCAAAATATAGAACAAAATATAGGAAGTGTGTTCTGCTTCAAGAGACAGACAGCAATCTGTCAACGTTTGCAAACTGAGAAATGACCAGATAGGCAACTTATTATTAACTTAACTAATTTCAATCATACAGTTTGCTATTTATTATAGTTGGATTATGTAGTCATATTAATGCTGATATTATTGCATTGATATACTCAAAATAGTTTTTATGTTATATTGATATATTCCAAATAGCTTTTACATCCACAAAAAATAAACCTAATAATTTGAAAATTTGTAATTTGATAATTAAAGGAACCTTTAATATTTCTGATGATACTGAAAAGATTATCAAATTGGTGCCAAGCAGCCTATTCTGGAAAGAACATTCCTTGAATGAGGTCAGAAAGATTTATTCCTTATAATCACTACTAGCAGGATTTTCACAAACATTTCATGCTAACATCCTGCTAGTGGTAGTGAGGGGCAAATTTTTCTGACTTACATGCTATGAAAAGCCACATTCATTCCACTACCTGGATCCTGTAGAGTTAAAAGGCTTGCCCCAGCATTTTGAACTGTGGTTAGAAATGAACTGATATGACTTTCATGCAAAAATGTCAACTACTGCAACAGCTAGTAAGGCTGAATGATGAAAGGGTGTGCGGGCTGAGATATATAACTGCCCTGATCCTTCTGCCCTCCTCAGACCAGAATACTGTTGATGGAATCAAAGAGTATTTGGAAATTTTCTTCCTAAGAACAGCCATGGGCAAGATTAACATGGACAAGAACAAAGAAACAAAAACTATCTCTCTGTTGGCTGGTCGGATTTTGTTGAGTGACAGGACCAAATCCAAGCAATAAAAAAAAATCATGTACGATCTTGCTATCTTGGTTGATGATAACAATCAGAGCAGATCCTAACAATGCAATCACTTAAGGGATTGCTGGTAGAGTCAGAAAAATGCAAAGGCAAACATTATTGGATTGCTCAGGGGGAAGAGTCACTATCTTTTAAACTATACTGCAGTTATCTGCTCAGCAGCCTGATTCCACCTATTAATGAATGATGGAGATCCATGAGCTTTATCTACTTGAATAATGAGACATAATATTAATCTGCAAAAAAAGAGAAATATCTGGCCCTCTTTGGAGAATTATAAGCTGTTACAAATTATGTCCAATTGCTGTTTTTATTTTATATATTTTATTTTATATAAGGGAGGGAGGGAGGGAGGGAGGTATAACCACCTCATAGCATGTGTGACGGCAGAAAAAAGATTTTGGCGGGAAAATGTTCAAACAGGTTTGGTGGGGAAAAGTCCTGTCATGAAATTATAGAATGGCAAATTATTTTTACATAAAGCTAATTCTTGGATGAAAATGATCAATTGCGTAGTAGAAAATTTGCATAAAGTGAGGAGAAACCATATTGTTATATTTCCAACTTGAACCCTTTATCCAGGAGATGGCAGTCAAAGCTTATGTCAAAGCAACTGTGAACAGTATGACTACTACTTTATTCACCCCAACTTGCAATATTCCACTTCCATTTCTTTTGCCCCATTAAGTCAAACCTCAAATAAAAAGGGGGGGGGAAGAAGGGGGAAAAACCCTTATTGCATCAACATTGCTTTTTGAGAATTATTAGTTGTCTCAGAAGGATATGACTGCCATAAGAGTCAAACCCACATTACAAATTTAAAAAAATCCGAGAAAGTGAAGGATATTTTAGAAGAACATTATGATGAAGGATTCTTGCTTGGTGAGCATGTTTTGCCAATTATTTCCACAGGATATGGATACAACTCAAGCTTAATTTTTGTTTGACTACAGTTACAGGAATATGAACTTCATATAGAAAACATGTGCATTTGAGAGCATGTGATAATTTTTACAGTAACTGTTCAGTTGTTTTCCTAACGTATGAAGTTAAGCAGCCAAAACACTTAGCTAATTCCCAGATATTGAAAACAAATAGTATCACATTAAAAATGATTCATCCAGTTTACCTAATAGGTGTTTCACTTGCTGCCACAGATTAAAGAACTAAAGAAACTAATATCTTCAAGGTGAAGTTATTAAATGTGTCTTTTTTTAACAAAAAAAGTTTTGTTTTTTCAGAGGTTACTCAGAAAGCCCCAGATATGAACTGCTGAAAGGAGCTATCAATAAAAGATAATTTGTGGTGATTAACTCCTGATTTTACGACTCCATATTTATTTTTTTATTTTATTTATTTTATTTTATTATTTTATTATTTTATTATTTTATTATTTTATTATTTTATTATTTTATTATTTTATTATTTTATTATTTTATTATTTTATTATTTTATTATTTTATTATTTTATTATTTTATTTTATTTTATTTTATTTTATTTTATTTTATTTTATTTTATTTTATTATTTTATTTTATTTTATTTTATTTTTTTAATTGAATTTGTATACCGCCCTTCTCCTAGTGAACTCAGGGCGGTGCACAGCCAGAACTAAAACACATACCAATACAAAATTTAAAATTATTAAAAGAATTACATACTTTGGCCCAAATTTAAAACAATTCGAATTAAAACCCATTGACAGATTAAAAGCTAAAAAGCTAAAAAACTAAAAAGGGGGGGGTTCACGCCAGCCCTGCTTGATGGAAAAGAAAAGTTTTCAGGGCACAGCAAAAGACCCAGAGATCCGATATCATTCTTATCTCCGGGGGCAGATTGTTCCAGAGGGCAGGAGCTGCCACAGAGAAAGCCCTCCCCCTGGGGGTCGCCAGCCGACATTGTCTGGTTGACGGCACCCTGAGGAGTCCCTCTCTGTGGGACCGTACTGGTCGGTGGGAGGCTATCGGCGGCAGAAGGTGGTCCCGCAAATACCCAGGTCCTATGCCATGGAGCGCTTTAAAGGTGGTAACCAACACCTTGAAATGCACCCGGAAGACCACTGGAAGCCAATGCAGCTCACGCAGGAGAGGTGTCACATGGGAGCGACCCCTCGCTCCCATAATCCCCCGTGCGGCCGCATTCTGCACCAGTTGGAGCCTCAGGGTACTCCTCAAGGGGAGCCCCATGTAGAGAGCATTGCAGTAGTCCAGGCGAGACTGGATCACTTTGATCTGGTGATCATTGTTCCTACTAAATAATATTATGACCAAGGTGCTATCAAAGGACAGCAAACAAGACCATTGGTTCTTAGTGCATGTATTTCTACCTGATCTGTGTTTACAACTAGTCCTCACTTACCAACTGCTTTGTTTAATGACATTCAAGATTACAACAGTATAAAAAAAAACAAATCCTTGCATTTATAACCGTTACAACATCCCATGGTCACGATTGCCACTTTGGTGCTTCACAACTGGTATGCATTTATAACTGTCACAATGTCTCACTGACCTACAGTCACTATTTCTGGACTTCACAACCAGCTTCCGACACGCAGAGTTAAGGAGGAACTCAGAAGTAAAATTGCACGTATCAACCACAATGATTCACCTAACAACCAAATTGGAAGTGAGCCAGTCATAAGCCAGTCATGGTTACATGATTTTCCAATTAGTGATTGCAGCCCTTAGCAACAATTGCCAGCTCCAATTGTGGTCACTAAGCAAGATATATGTGTATTCCAAAATACACCCCAAATAAAATTATATTAAAAAACCAAATAAATAAAATGAACCAAGAAGGAACAAGTAGAGCATCAACTTTCAAGACATACAAATAATTGTGCAAAACTGAGCAAAACATAAATGGATAAAGAAGTGAGATAAAATTGACCAGAATGAAATATTAACATTGTCCAGCAAGATAGGAAACCTAGTACTCTTCAGCTATAGAAACTGAAATCCTATTCTGGAAGGGATTTTCCCAGTTACTTGTTTCTTGCACGTACACAATGGAATTTCTTGTAAATATATATATTGATGTTTTCATATGCTTAATGTTTTGGGGTTCCTCATTTTATAAGAACTACATGCCTTTTGTTGTATTTCAGCAACTTAAAAGTAATAAAGAGTTATTTAGCAGAAATTTCAGAAACAAAAATGCAACAGGGTAATCACTTAAATTTTTAGTTTGCATCTGTAAAAACTTGATGGAAGGTGCTTCTCTACAAATATAATGAGAAATTTTGAAGTCTTTCTTTCAAGTTAAGAATCAAACCACTGTTAGAACATACTCTTGAGAATGTTATCTGGGACGGGTTTGACCTTGTGACTCTCGAGGATGTGGAGAGGATTCTGGGTAGGCTTAGCGCTGCCACGTTTATTGGACCCGTGTCCCTCCTGGTTGGTGCTGGCCTCCCGGGCGGTTACACGAGGCTGGCTCCAGGGGATTATTAATGCTTCTTTGAGTGAGGGTCTCTTCCCTCCCCCTCTTTAAGAGGCAGTGATGAGGCCTCTCCTCAAGAAGCCTTCCCTGGACCCGGCTGTATTAGCGAATTATCGTCCAGTCTCCAACCTTTGCTTTGTTGCGAAGGTTGTTGAGAGTGTGGTGGCATGACAACTTCCCCAGTACCTGGATGAAGCCGATTATCTAGATCCATTCCAGTTGGGCTTCAGGCCTGGGTACAGCATGGAAACGGCATTGGTCGCATTGGTTGATGATCTCTGGATGGCTCGGGACAGGGGTTGTTCCTCTGTCCTGGTCCTATTAGATCTCTCAGCGGCTTTTGATACCATCGACCATGGTATCATGCTGCGACGATTGGAGGGGTTGGGAGTGGGGGGCACCGTGTTACGGTGGTTCTCCTTCTTCCACTCCAATCGTACACAGTTTGTGTTGGCAGGGGGACAGAGGTCGGCCTCAAGGCGCCTTGTTTGTGGGGTGCCGCAAGGGTCAGTCTCTAGCCCCTTTTGTTCAACAATTATGTCAAGCCGCTGGGTGAGATCATCCGTGGTTTCGGGGTGAGGTTTCATCAGTACGCTGACGATACTCAGCTGTACATCTCCACCCCGGACCACCCCAATGATGCCCTTGATGTGATGTCCCGGTGCCTGGAGGCCATGCGGATCTGTATTGGGAGGAACAAGCTCAAACTCAACCCTTCCAAGACTGAGTGGCTGTGGTTTCTGGCATCCCGGTATAGTCAGCTGGCTCCATCGCTGACTACTGGGGGTGAGATCTTGTCCCCCTCAGAGAGGGTTCGCAACTTGGGTGTTCTCCTGGATGCATGGCTGTCCTTGGAAGATCATATGACGGCCATGGCTAGGGGAGCTTTTTATCAGGTTCGCCTGATACACCAGTTGCGTCCCTTTCTGGACCAGGATGCCTTGCGCACGGTCACTCATGCCCTCGTCACGTCACATCTCTCTACATGGGGCTCCCCTTGAAGAGCGCTCGGAGGCTCCAACTGGTCCAGAATGCGGCCGCACAGGTGATTATGAGGGCGACTCGGCTCACCCGTGTAACACCCCTCCTGCACGAGCTGCACTGGCTCCCGGTGGTCTTCCGAGTGCAATTCAAGATGTTGGTCACCCCCTTTAAAGCGCTCCATGGCTTAGGACCAGGGTACATACGAGACCGCCTGCTGCCAGCAACAGCCTCCCACCGGCCAATACGCTCCCACAGAGAGGGACTCCTCAGAATGCCGTCGGCCAGACAATGCAGACTGACGACATCCAGGGGGAGAGCCTTTTCTGTGGGGGCACCAGCCCTCTGGAATGAGCTGCCCCTTGAGATCCGTCTCATCCCCGACTTGTGTACCTTTCGCCGTGCCTTGAAGACCCTCTTGTTCCAACAAGCCGGCCTGGCCTAATACGAATTTTAGAATGGGTGTTTGTATGTTTTAATCTATGGGCCAAATTTTTATATATTCAATTTTAAATTGTTTTAAATTTTGTATATTTATATGTGTTTTAATATGGCTGTACACCGCCCTGAGTCCTTCAGGAGAAGGGTGGTATAGAAATCTAATAAACATAAACATAAACATACTGTACAGCTTGATTATTTTAATCAATATCCAATTTCTCTTTCTCTTTGAGCCCAAACCAACAGCATGAAGATACAAAACTGTTAATCTGGAAGACAATCTAGATCTGTGATGGTGAACCTGTGGCACACAGAGCCATATCAGTGGGCATGTGAGCTCAGCTCCGGCATGTGTGCGTGCACTGGCCAGCTGATTTTCGGGCCTTCTGGGCCCACCGGAGTAGGTAAACAATCTGTTTCCTGCCTCCGGAGGGAGTGAGGGTATGTGGGGAAGGCCTGTTTTTCTCTCTCCCCAGGCTCCAGAGGCTTTCTAGGAGCCTAGGGAGGGCGAAAACGGCCTTCCCAACCCACCTGGAGGCCTTCCAGAGGCCGGAAACGGCCCATTTGCCAACTTCCTAGAAAGCCTCTGGAGCCTGGGAAGGGCGAAAAACAGGCCTACTGGGCCCACCGTGCCATCACGTGCCTAAAGCAGGGGGAGCGCAGGGGGGGTCATGTGTGCATGCATGGGGGGGTGCATAGAATTATGGGTGTGGGCGGGCACACACACACGTGACCCCTTGTGCTCCCCCTCCTTTTGGCACGCGATGGCAAAAAGGTTAGCCATCACTGATCTAGGTTGTGTTTTTTTTTTTAAAGACCTCTTTCGTATAATGGGAATTGACACATACTCTATTACAGCATGGAGAGCTCCAGGCAGCAAGCTAGCAGTTGGTGGACATCTTACACTGAATTTACAGATTTTGCTAAATTGTTGGTCTGCTAAATATTCTAACATTTTGGAATGTGTTCACAACTGCAGTACGAAAAAATGACTTTCATCTACAATATGGCCCTACATAGGCATATTAAAAGTTATACAATTATGAATGTCGATTTAATTTACTAATTAAAATAATTTTCCTTATTTTACTAAAGTTGAGTGAAATAGACAAAAGAAGCTCTGGGTAACATTAATCCGGTAAAAGTATAGTCAAAGTGAAACAGCCATTCTGTTTTGTAAGTATGAGCTGTTGTTGCACTTAAAAGAATATAATGACTTCATCCTTGTGGAAAAGGTTACAATCATCAGATATAAAGGATGCATAAGGAATCGAAAGTTCAGCCAGGGTATTTCTTTTGCAGCTTCCTTCTCTCTCTCCAGCATGGCTCCTTCCAGTGGTTTGCTGTAACCACAGCTTGCTGTCAGCTTAGGTCAGTTTAAACAACACTGGTTGCAAACACTCAAAGAAATAAATAAGCAATCAGGAGTCAGGATTACTTGGGACTTCTTGACAAAGACCTAATAACCATAGCAAACCATAGAAGGGAATAAAAAAGGTTGCTTTGAGGGAAGACAGAAGAAATGGGAACTAGAAACAGTTGCCATGTTCCTGATCTTCCGAGCACAGCTTGAAGACTAAGAAAATGTGATATCTGAACCAGAACAATTACTTATTTCAAATGAACCCCAATAACCTAATCTACTTTAGTTTCTTCTGAAATAAATACTATTATTTGCTAGCTTTCAAAACAAATATATATTTTGTTAGGAGTTGGAGCATCTCTGCAGTGTAAATGGCAAGAACTTGTTCCAGGACCCTGGAATGCTTGGATATTGTAAGCTCAAATATCTAAATATTTTAATTTCCTACAGGTTTTCAGAATCAATTCCATAGTGCAGTTAGTGCAGTTTCTTTTTTTTTATTGCAAAAGTTTTACAATTACATTTTCACTCCATTTTTCCCCCAACCCACCCCAAACTCCCCAACCTAACCCTCTCAACCCCCCCAACCCTCCCCCCTGACTTCCACAGAATATAATCCCATCAAAATCCCCTTTTTATAAAAACCTGAACCTTTCAATCCCCCATATAATTTTTCATCTTCACAAAATTCAAATATTTCTGTTTTTATATAATACTTTCAATGAAAAGCTATTTGATACTTCCTAGTTTGATATTTGTTCTGCACATAGTCTATCCATTTTTTCCATTCCCATTCATAAGTCTCTTGTGAGCGATCTTTTAGATATGCTGAAATCTTCGCCATCTCTGCAAAGCTGGCCATCTTCAAAATCCATTCTTCAATAGTGGGCAAAGCTTCATTTTTCCAATATTTACCTATCAATAATCTCGCTGCTGTTATCATATACAATATCAATTTAGTTTCATCCAATGTAAAACCCTTTACTATACCCAGTAAAAACAATTGTGGAGAAAATTGAATGTTTTCTTCAAAACATTCTGCATAACCCAAAATAAAAATTTTCCCTCAAGTTCTGCGATTGTGTAAATTTAACATTCTGAACCCATATTTTTTCCCATGTTTCCAACATCACTGGTTCTGTGAAATTTTGTGCCCACTTAATCATACAATCTTTAACCAATTCAGTTTCTGAATCCCTTTCCAACAAAACATTGTAAAGCCTTTTAATATGCATTGGACCTTTCTCTTTTATATGTCTAACCAATTCTTCCTCATGCAACATAATACCAGTTTTTTGGTCCTCTTTCCATCTCAGTTGAAGTTGATTATACTGTAACCAAGTTAGATTAATCCCTTCGTCCAACAGTGTCTCTAATGTCTTCAGTTGCCATCTGCCCGCATCTGTAAAAAGAACTTCTTTATATAACCCCCCCCCCGAGTGACGTTATATTTGTATTCCATATAATATGACCAAGATCCAGCCATAGCAGTATTTTATAATCCCATTTGAATCGGTGCTTCTTCCAAACTCTCATCAAGGAATCTCTAAGTATATGGCTTTTAAATACTTTATCCACTTTATCTTCATAAAATAAGTAAGCATGCCATCCAAATTCAAGGTCAAAACTTTCTATATTCAATATTCCAGTCTTTTTCCTTCCAAATCAATCGCTTGCTTGAGTCAAAGCTGCTGCTTCATAATATAACTGTAGGTTTGGAAGTTTAAGACCTCCCCTTTCTGGAACATCTTGCATAATTTTCAATTTCACTCTCAGTTTTTTCTCGTTCCAGACAAACTTATTCAGTCCTCTTTGCCACTCTTTCAATTGTTTATCACTTTTAAGCACCGGAATCATTTGAAACAAAAAAAGAAATCTTGGCAAAATGTTCATCTTAACTGCTGCTATTCTTCCAAGTAAAGACAGCTGCAGTTTTTTCCAAGTCTCCAAATCTTTCTGTACATCTCGCCACAACACCTCATAATTATTTTGAAACTATTTCATATTCGATTCTGCAACCTGAACTCCTAGATATTTAACCTTTGGTACAATCTCAAAACCTGCCCTCCTTTCAAGTTCTTGTTTTTGATCTTGTGTCATATTTTTAACTATCATCTTAGTTTTTTTCTGATTCAATCTAAATCCTGATACTGTACCATAGTCTTTTATAATGTCTTTCATCTGGATTATTGATTCCATCGGCTGTGTTAGGGTAACAACCAGATCATCTGCAAATGCCCTTATTTTGTAGTCCTCTTGCCTTATCACTATTCCTTTCAAGGTACTCGAATCCCGTATTGCATTCAACAAGACTTCTAGTGTTAAAATAAATAACAATGGGGATAATGGACAACCTTGTCTTGTTCCTTTCTCAATATTAAAATCTGTTGTCAAACTTCCATTAACAATAATCTTTTGTTCTTGATAAATTGCTGAAACCGCCTGTATAAATTGATCCCCAAAGTCCATCTTTTTTAAAGTCTTTAATAGAAAATTCCAATCCACTCTATCAAAGGCCTTCTCCGCATCCAGGAAAACCAGCACTGCAGGGATCTGTTTATTCTTCTCAAGATATTCCAATAAGTCTATAACTTGCCTTACATTGTCCTTCATATATCTGCCTTCTATAAATCCCACTTGATCATCATGAATCACCTCTTGAATTACTGGCATCAACCTGTTGGCTAATACTTTTGCATATATTTTATAATCATTATTCAGAAGAGATATTGGTCTATAGTTCTCAGGTTTTTTAGGACCTACTTGCTCTTTTGGTATCAAAGAAATGTAAGCTGTTTTCCATGATGGGTGTATTTTACCCCCTTGTTGTATATTACAAAACAAGTCTCTGAGTTGTTCCACCATTTCTGCTTGCAAAGTTTTATAATACACTGCAGTCAAGCCATCAGTTCCGGGAGCTTTAGCTGTTTTCAATTGTTTAATTGGTACAATTATCTCCTCAACTGTTATAGGGTGATTCATTCTTTCCTTTTGTTGTTTGGTAATTTTTGTAACTCTTTTATTTTCTAAATATTTTTCTATAAGTCCATTCTGCATGTATCTTTAGCATATAATTTGGTATAATAATCTACAAAAGCTTCTTTAATTAATTTTTGTTGAAAAATTTCTTTCCCTCCAATATCGATACTATCAATAGTCCGCATACTCTGCTTCTTCATTAATGTATAAGCCAACCATCTGCCCGGTTTATTGGCATTGCAAAATGTATTATGCTTCGCATATTGTAAATTTGTTGCAGCTTGTTCCCCCATAAACATTTGGAATTGATCTTTCAAAAGTTTTATAGCACCACTTATTCTTTCATCTGTTGGATTTTTAATAAGTAACTGTTCTTTATTCTTTATTTCTACTTCCAGTTCAAATCTTTTCTTTTGTCGATTCAGTTTATGTTTAGAGTTCATATGAATGAGTACCCCTCTCATATACGCTTTACTCACATCCCACACAATTTCCATTGGGGTACCCTTATTCAAATTTATTTCAAAGAATTCTTTGATCTGTTTTTTAAGTTCTGTTATGTTTTTTTCATATCTAAACAAATTTTCATTTAATCTCCATGATCTTCTCTCAGTCTTTCCAGTCTCAATTTCTATCCATACTGGACTATGATCGGATAGAGTTCTTGGAAAAATCTTAGTTCTTTTTGTTTTAACAAGTAAATCATTTGATAATAAAATAAAATCAATCCTAGAAAAAGATCTATGTCTATCAGAGAAAAAAGTATAGTCCAAGTCTTTTGAGTTATGTATTCTCCATACGTCTTTTAATTCTAAATCTTCTTTCATATCAAAAAAGGTTTGTGGTAGTCTGATCCTTGACTTCGCCAGATTCTTTTTATCTAATTTGGAATCAATTACTCCATTCCAATCTCCCATAATCAAAATAGATCTGTAATCCCATTGCAATATCTTGGTATGCAAAATTTTATAAAAATGATCCTGTTGTTGATTAGGAGCATAAATTCCAATCACAAGAATTTGGCCATATACAGTGTGCAGTTCAATTGCTATAAACCTGCCACCTTCATCTGCTTCTATAATTTTAGCTGACAGTCTTTTATTTATGTAAATAACCACACCATTCTTTTTTTCCAAATTTGAAGCTATAAAATGTATTCCTAATTTTGAATTTATCAAATATTTTTGATCTTGTGTTCTGACATGAGTTTCTTGTAAGCAAATTATATCATTATTAAATTGTCTCAAATATGTAAATATCTTCTTCCTTTTCTGTGGTGAGTTCAATCCATTCACATTCCAAGATAAAAAGTTAACCGTCATGTATACCTTTTTGAAGCGACGAGCAGAATTGCCGGATATCTTCCGAGATCTTCGGCTTTGCTCCCCCCATGGCTTCACTTTCTTGTGTAGTACTCTTGACTCCTTTTTTGTATTGTTGTGCCTTAACTCTTTCCTGTAATTGTTTTTCTTTGAGTTGTTTAGAGACTGCTCGAGTTATACGCTGATCTTTGGCTTCAGCCATTCGAGCTAGGTCCAAGGCCACATCTCTTGTAGTCAAAATTGGAGAAGATTCTAACAGGGGCTCCTCCAGAAAACCTCCTGTAGCACCCTGCATTTCCACTGGCTCTGATTCAACCTGCTTAGGCTGCTCTTCCAGCTCTTGCTGAGGTTGCTTCTCCTTATCACTCTCCTTTATCTCCAATACAGTAGATGTACGTGGGGATGGTGATCTCTCTTTAAAAACAGTATAATAGAAATGTTCCGCCTTTTCAACAGTGTTCAATCGATATCTTTCTCCATTGTACTTCAAAATTATACCAGTTGGAGTACCCCACCGAAATGGAATCTGTAATTTTTTTAAATCATTTACTAAAAAACCAAAATCTTTTCTATCTTTCAACATCTTTGGCAGTAGTTCTTTATAAATTCCAATTTGAGTTCCCTCCACTTTCACAGAAGAAAGAAAAGATTTTTGCAAGATATCATTTCTCATTCTTCTATCTGTAAAATATATCACCACATCTCTAGGCAGTTGTCTTTGTCTGGCCACCCGTGAGTTCACTCTGTAAATTTTGTCTATTTTGTAAAAAATCTCTTCAGAATTAATTTTTAACAACACAGCCAAAGCATCAGCACAAATCTGTCTCAAGTCTTGTCGATCATTCTCCTTAATACCTCTAATTCTTATAGCGAATTCCATAGACCGGAATTGCATCATCGTAATTTCGTTTTCAACTCTCTGCATTTTATTATCCACATCAGAAATTTTGAAATCAGTATCCTTTATTTTGACATTCACTTCTGATTTAAATTCTTCCAATTTAGAGTCCACTTTAATAATAATTAGGTTGATGAAATTATAAAAGGGGAGTTAAGGGGTTTTGGGAGTTATTAAATCTTGCAGTTAGCTAGTTTATTATAGCAAATGTTTGGTGAAATCTATGCCCTGTTTTTGTTCTGGGAAGTCGGGGGTGGGGGGTGGTGAGGAGGGGTTGAAGATTGAGTTTACCAAGGATTGATTTTTTTTTCTTTTTCTTGATGATAGTTTGAATGAATGTTTATATTGTATACTCGTTTGATCAGAAAATAAAACTTTTTTATTAAAAAAAATAATAATAATAATTTCTGACAAGCCAGACACCACATTTGATAATTTATCAGTCACCTTGCCATAATTCTCTTTCACCAACTTTTTCATTTCAATAATTTCCTGCTTGATTTCCTGTTGAGATTTTTGGAATTTATCATCCATTTCCTGTTGAGATTTTTGAAAATTATCATCCAGAGCCTGAGTAATAAATTCTTTTAAACTTTCAAAATCAAAATCTTTTTTCTGACTCTGCTGAGCAGAAGGAAACTGCTGTTCAGACTTGTGCTTGTGGGGGGGGGATCCCCCCCCTGCTGCCTTGCCTTCCTGTTTTTTAGAAGCCATTCTGCCACGTAGATTAGATTTTCTGAAAAAGGAGATCCTTTTTCCTTTTCCAGCACCACAAAGTGCTCTAAAAAAGTCCCCCAGGTTTAGTCAAATTGGAAATAAAATTAAACTGAAGCAAGCTCAGGCTTATTTTAAAAAGGATTTTTTCTCCCTCTTCTCCTGTTTCTGCTTGTTACAAGCAGCGCAACTTTGTAACTTGTTAGAATAGCTTTACAAGACCACTCTCACTCTCAGCTTGTTAACACTGGAGCCGGGCGCCATTTTTTCAAGCCGCTTTCACTCACTCTGATTTTTGCTTAGATCAAAAAGTCACAAAAAAAATAATACTTGCAGTTTCTTGGTTTAAAGGTTCAGGTTGTTTTTTCTGCTGATTAATGAAGTTAATTTCAATCAATTTGGATGTTTCCTGCAGCCGGCTTGCTCTGCAGCGAGCAGAGTCGTCCCACGCCGTCCGGAGTCTCAGCAAGTTGAAAGGGAGCCGCACCTGATTCCTCCCCATCAGCGATCTTCTGGGGGCTCTCAGGGGCTCGACCTGCGCCTTGCTTACTCTTCTCCTTCAAATCCTTCAGATTCTGGAGTTTTCAAGCCGCTTCTCAAAGTCGAAGCGGCTCTACAGGCGGCGGGGCTGGCGGTCCTTAGAGAGGGACCGTCTTTCACCGGAGGCAAGCAAACCGGAAGTCAGTACAGTTTCTTTTTATAGAATTTCTAGCCCTTCTAGCAATCAATTTGAACTATTTAGTTTAACCCAGTGCCTTTCCGTTTTATTTCCTTATTTTAAATTTTTCCTATCTCTATATTTCAAAACATGCAGGCCCTAATATTTGTTACCATAATTAAAATAATTATTTTGGGTAATCAAAATAGAACAATTATTCACTTACCATAATCTGCTGAAATGGATCTATACTGGACATTGTAGAATCAGTGCTGAGTCTGTGATAGGATAAGAATTATGCTATCTCTTGTAGATGTAATGGTTGTTCCCAAGACAGCCTCCAATATGAATTTCCACTTTTTGAAAATGGCTGAAAAACAACATAAAAATATTTATCCTATTGTGTAACAGATTTCTAGATGAAATATCATAATCTCCTAACCTCACAAGTCAAATCATTGTTGAACCTGACAAGGATGTTGAACTTGGCTTTAAGGCAAGGTAGTGAAGAAACAAGCCAAGGCAACCCAAAGTCCGTAAAAAAAAAAAAAAATCTTACTAAAGTAAGAACATCTAAAGTAAAATAAATCCATAAATCTTGCAACAATTTTTCAAAATGGTTTATCTTACAGTTCTGTTGAACTTTAATTTAACCTCTCTAGGCAGCATTCCCCTATTTGCAGAAATTATAGAGAAAGAATTCTAAAGGTTTTGGAGACCTCACATTGAAGTAGATTGATTGATGAATACTTGCTCTGACACATTTATTTTATTTATTTATATGCCTAACAAAAACTACAAATTCAAACGAACAAAATGAAAAAACTAAAATGTGACAAGGGACAATAGGCATGTGAGTACACTTACGCATATCCTCTTAGGAACCTTTTAAATATGGGAGGTTAAGTTAGAATTAAAACTGTGAAAGAAAAATATCCCTGTAAAGAGGCTTATTTGCAGACAATATTGAGTTTCTTCTTCTGGCAAGAGATGGACAAATCACACATTAAATTTAAGTTGAAATTTTGGGCTCATGCCCCAATGCCTTGCTTTTTTTTTCTGTGGAGATACATACATAAATAGATACACACACACACACACACACACACACACACAGAGAGAGAGAGAGAGAGAGAGAGAGAGAGAGAGAGAGAGAGAGAGAGAGTCCAATTTATGCACATAGCCAAAGTGTAAAGTGTAATGTTTTAAACATATCTCAGACAGCTAATTGCAAAATTCAGATATTTTGGACAGGAGGACCTAATTTATCAAGTGGTACGGAGAAAAAGTTTCTGATGTGAGATTCATGAGCATTCCAAGCTGGATGCTAGCCCAGGCAGGGCAGAATGAACATTTCCAGGTATTTCTGAATCATTTGTTTTGAGATCAGTTTAATCCTGAAGGCTTTAGAAGCTGGTTCTCTCCAGTTCAGATTTGCCAACTTTTAATTCTAGCTATCCCTTTTTATTATTATAAATTGTATCTCCTGATCCTAAAACTCCTACAGCTAGCAGGAATGTGTGATTAAAAAGCATGTGTACCAGGGGTGGGTTTCTACTGGTTCACCTTGGTTCAGGTGAACCAGTAGCGGCAGCGGCTACAGTTATGAAAACCAATTAACTGTAGTATGTGGCATATGTTACTATTTAACAAAGCATGCAATAGCATGATGCAAAGTCAGTCCAAACTCTACAGTAGAATTCTACTAGTCAGAATATATTCTCAAGGAACATTCAATAGCTTTGCTTCTTTCTAAAAACTTCTATCAGAACTTCAATCAGAAGAGCTTTAATAGCACAATATACTGGGAGGTGACCTATATTTGGGCCCAGGCAGTGGTATCAGCCTGTTTGAGAGAATGGGTGGTGTTCTTCCCCTCAAACCTGTCAATTTTGGGCAACTGCCAACTTTCCCTTTTTAGGGAACATGGTCAGATGATTGCTTAATGACCTGTGGAGATTTGCTTAACAATATCACTTAATGTTGGCAATTTGGATCCCAGTTGCCATTGTTAACTGAGGACCATCTGTGTTAGGCAAGGAGCCAATACGGTAAAAGTAACAGTGGAACCTGGAAGAAGCTGACTGTCTTAACCCATTTCATCTGGGATTCAGTATGGAGACAGCATTATTTGTACTTCCTGATAACTCTGAATGATTTGGGAAGAGGGTGGTGCTCTATTCTGGTGTTCCTTAATCTCTCTATGTTTTTAATGCCATCAATTACAGTATCTTTCTGGCCAGTTGTGGGTTTTAGGAGTTGGTAGCTCTGTGTTGTGGTGGCTCTCATCAGCTGGTTCCAATCAATGTTGATGTGGGAAAGGTGTCATACCCACAGCCTTTCACTTGTGGGGTGCCTCAGGGTTTGACATTCCTTCCCCTCCTGTTTAGCATCTACATGAAACCACAGGGTGAGTTAATCTTTTGGAGTCTGTTATTATCAATATGTGGGTGATACCTAGTAATACTTCTCAATGCTATACCAGCCAAGTACTATTGTCAATTCCTATCTCAGTAGCTGGAGGCTTTGTGGGTCTGGATGGGGAGAAATAGACTCAGACTCAGTCCTGACAAGACTGGGGGGCTCTGGATTGGGGGGAGGGCTTTGCAACTCTGGGAATTAGAATGCACATTGCATCTGAAATCGAGTTTTACAAAGCTTTATCTGGTCTGTCAGTTTCATCCACTCCTGGATCAGGAAGCCCTTCAGATTATCAGACATGCCCTAGCCATCTCTTGCTTAGACTCCTGTATTGCATTCTACATGGGGTTGGCCTTGATGACTACTCAGAAGTTGCAACTGATCCAGAATGAAATAGCACAGGCAATGTTGGCATGTCTTGGAATGTCCATGTGTCACTACAGCTCCTACAGCTTCACTTGTTGCTAGTGAGCTTCTGTGTACTATTTAAGTTGCTTATTATCTTATTATCTTATTATCTATAAATTCCTTCATGACACATGGCCAGTTATGAATGATATCCCTCAGAGATACGCTTAGCTCCAATTCTGAGAATGTTCCAAATCTTAAAAAACCATGTCTGTCTGGATCTTCTTTCTAGCATTTTTTTTATTGCTTTATTATTTTAAGTATAAATTTAGCCAGTCCTTTGGGAGTCCTGTGGCTCCTAAATCTAACAAATCAATCTCAGGAAAATAACAGACATAGAAGAAAAATAAAAAAGTGAAAGACGTCTTGAATAAAGAAGAGTCCACCACATTGTGAGGCAGTCAGAACTATTTTAATCACATCTTACCAGTCAGAAAATTGTTCTGATGTCCAACTGAGAATTGCAGCTGTTTAACTCACAAAGCCAGAATGAGAACAAAATAATCATTGAAAAATTCTCCAGATCAAGATCATCACAGATTATTTAGTCATCACAAGATTAAATGATTTTTTTTTTTTTTTTTTTTTTTTTTTTGCTTTGCAGGTTGACTAAACACAAAAGAACAAAGATTGTTGGATGTTTACTAAGGGTCTGGAGGTCACAATTCAACACTGACATTATTTAGAGGTATAATTTGGTATTTCTACATGATATATTGTACAGTCAGTTTGTGGTATAATAAATGGAAAGTCCATGTGGTTTCCTCTAGATAGTATTAAGTCTCACCCGTAGGAAGGAATAGGCAACTATCAAAAGAAAATTGAGAAAATCAAAAGATATTGAGAAAATACCCCATTTATGAAAAAATATTGTTAAATCTTGGTAATAAACTGAAGTCATGGCAGTACATCTATGAGGTAAATTAGTTCTAGAATAGAGGTCCTCAACCCCTGGGGCCAACCCAGTACTGGGCTGCAGACCTTTGGGAACCGGGCTGTGCAAGTGGTACCATCCTCTTTCTCCCCCCCCCCCCGCCCCACTGCCACCAATCCACAAAGCTGAAAAGGTTGGGGACCACTGATCTAGAATTTGCCACAACTAAATTAGAATAATTTACATTATAGTAGCCATTACTTTAACCTATAGTTTACAATGGGCCTATTTTAATGTTGTGTATGGGTGCTTCCATATTGTCACTTCTTCATTCCCCAAACACTCAGGAATGAAGTGTTTTTGTTTTCAGGGAATCCTCGATTGTTTTCACCCTTGCTAATTTGGAACAATAATGTGGACTGACAACTTCTGCTATGACTACTACAGGTCTTTGTAGCAACAAAAGTCTTGATAGTCCATCTGAAAGGTGAAAAGCAAGGGAGAAAAAAAGGAGAAGACAGGCAGATAAGACAGTACTGTTTAAAGCATGTATATCATTTTGCAAGATTACATCTATTGAGCAAAGACTGGAAAAATTAACCAGAACGGTGTAAGAACCAAGCATTTTGAAATACCATAGGAGCAGCCTCCATACTGTCATAAATAATTCCTCACAACATTTCAAAAATGTAAATGTGGAATAATTACCCTCAATGTTTATCTTTGATGCTTAATATTCTATGATGCAAGAAGATGCACTCAATGATGTAGCATATCAAGAAAATAACTTTAAGTGAAGGACTGCAGGGACAAAACATTTTGCATAACAAATATTTCTGGAAAAATACATCTGTAATTAATTTAAAAAACAGCACTAATAAACTAAACTCAATCTAGTAAACTAAACAAAACAATGAAAAATTCAATAAAAAAATACCATATATGAAAACAGCTGCTATGCACATGAAAGGGGAAATCACATTAAGAGATTCTCACTCATCTAGAATTCAAGTTTACAGCGCTGCACAATAATGTATTTTCCCTGTTCCAAAATCATAGCTAGCAACTCCTGCCTATCAATAGGAAGGTTCAGGTTTTACTATCCTATATCTTTATTTTGAGATATCTGTTCTGGTTGCTAAGTTGTCTTAAGATTTTTTTTCACATTTTATGCATGCATCTTAAATTTGTCGTATGCATAATTCGCTTGTAATAGTTCAATAAAAAGCAATGCAAATATTTTAGAAATTATTTTTTAATAATAGCTACTAAGCTAGTAGCTAATAGCTAATAATAGCTACTAAGTTACATAGCTACTAAGCTCACTGAGATTTACTTTCTGGTAAATGGGAGTAGTGCTTAACACTATATAAATAAGCAAACACATTTTAATAGCTAATTATGTCACTTTCTTGTTCACAGAAAGCATCACTAAAGAGAAAAATTAGTCATTGGTAACATGTGAACATGTGCAAATTATCAGAATTAAAATATAAGCCACTGCTGGGCTTTTAGAAGGGATCAATCTTTACAATTAATGTATAAAGGGGGGGGCAGAGAAAGAGAATTATTGCTTCATTATCTGCCTACACATCTGCTTAAAATGGCATTTGTTACCAACAAAACAGCCATACATTCCTTCAATGAGTGCTAAACATGATATAGACTTTGGGGATTCTCAGGGATGATTCACACCCTGGTCAGCACTTCTTTTACTCTCCTACCATCGGGCAGGAGATATAGCAGCATAGCCAGCTGAACGAATAGGCTGAAAAATAGCTTTTATCCATGGGCCAGCAGACTTCTGAATGCAACATAACAGCACAATCAGGTTTAATATAATAGACTTGCAGGGCCAGCGCAATGTGCAACATGTTTTTACCGGTGTAATATAATATAATGTTATATACATATATGTATATGGGAATGTGTGCAGTTATTACTTATTTGGGTTAGGGATTTTTTTCTTTTATTTACTGAGTTATTGAGATGTATTCTGTGTTTTCGATGGAGGAGGGGTGGACCAAGGGAGGCTCATTCAATCTCGTTGTACACATGTTGTGCATTGACAATAAAGGTTTGATTTGATTTGATTTGATTGTCAGAAGCCTTTAAATGTCTACCAAGCAATTAGGATGTCAGCCTCAAATATGCAGTGCAATTCAATATAGATAAAGCTACTGCAGATTATATGTTAATTGCCATATTTTTTGGAATATAAAATGCACCTTTTTCTCCCCTAAAAGGGGGTGAAAATTTAAGTGCATCTTATACACCGAATGTAGCCCCACCCACCCACTGGCCCCCACCCTTTGACCTCTGCCTCCCAGCAGTTTACCTCCTTGTAGCAAGAAGGAACAGCTCATTTCAGCTTCAGCACAGCCAAATTAGTACAAGTTGATTGGATCGGCTTCCCTATTCTCAACTGTTTTGCACTCAGCTGTTTTGCGCGGGCCTCTGCTGCTTGCTGCAAGGAGGTAAATTGCTGGGAGCAGTTTTTTTTTTTTCTTGTGCTAATCAAGCTATGCTGAAAATGAAAGTAAAGCAGGTAGTTTGCTGCAACGAGGCAAAATTGCTGGGAGGCAGAGGCAGAACAGATTACTTTTTCTTGTTTTCCTCACCAAAAAAGATAGGTATGTCATATGTCTGAAAAATACAGTATGTAATGGGCTGCAAATTTCCACAGAACATCCATTCAGGGAACTCTAAGAGCTATGGGGTTGTATGGAAAGATAAGGGTCATAGTTGGAGAAAGGGTAAAATGAGGTTTAATTCATTCATGAATTTTCATTGCTTGATGGGTCTTCGAACCTTGAGATCTAGATGGGGCTTAGGAACATATGTCCGGAGAAGTATTGTCACTTTCTTGATTAAAGAACACTTTATGCTTCTTTGAAGGGACTACTGCATAGCTGCGATCTACCAAGCTCAGCGGAAGTCAACATATATTCAATATAGATCTCATTTTTGTTGTCTGCCTTGAAAATTACCTCCAAAAATAGGCAAGTGGAAGGGAGTTCCATTAGCCTGAAAGACAACTTGTATCTTGATGCATTGTAATTGTTTGATTAGTAATAAAAATGTCTAAGCCTACTTTCAGTTTTTACCAAAAAAAAAAAAAAAAAAACAACAGTTAAAGTTACCCGACTACATTTTTCTTTAAGAATGAGAGCTATGCAGTCTAACTGGTCATACAAGACATGACTGCCAATTTGAAGTGATAACCATTTAACAAGGTCAAAAATAATTCAAGGTTTCTCATATCACATTAGACAGGACATTACATAATTAAAGTCCTGTGACAAAAAGGTAAATGTACTTCCCTGGAAAATCATATGTTGAAATATATGATCTGATTAGATATTTCAGTAGATACCTCTATTTCTTAAGTTATAGCTTCCCTCCTTTCAGACATAAGTAATGCAGCAAGTTGAAAAGATGTAAGATGCATTTGAAGAATTGAAAGAAGAATATATGGATTTTTATAGTTTTAGGTGCTGAAATTATGGGTCTTTTAGGCTAAATTTTCCTCTCTTTTTTGTGTACTGAATGTGCAATGCCATTCATTTGCATTTGATCCCCCAGGTTCACATCTGGTAATTACAAATCAGGTAGAACACAAGATTTTATTTTTATTTATTTCTTAAATTTAAATGCCATCCCTCTCACCAATAAAATAACTCAGGATGGTTATAAAATGTTAAAAAGATAAATATAAAAACAGTTAAAATTAAAAGATTTAAATAAAAACTAAAGGGCAGATGGCATGTGGGTGAGTTCTTCTTTCTTAACCCATCAACCACTTTCAATGAAGGGCATCCCCATCAAGGCACCAAGTCAGCTGGCAAAACCAGGTTTTGGAGGCAGATCTCAACTCTGGAAGCAGATTGTTCAACAAAATGTTCAACAGGGCAGGGGCCACAGTGGAAAAGGCTCTTCTCCTTAACCCTGCCAGCCAGAATTCCTTGACAGATAAGGTCGAGCGAATTGATCACATTGGGGAGATACCTTGAATCCATGTCGTAATGGCTTTAAAGCTAATAACCAACACCTTGAATTGGACTTAGAAACAAGCTGGTAACTAAGTTGCTGCATTCTCTATCAGCTGTAGCTTCCAAATATTCTTCACGGATAGCCACATCCACAGACAACATAGATGTTAGGCAAAGGGCATCTAGAGGGCATCAGTTGAGGAGGACAACAAATACTAATTCAAATTGACTTTAAGGGCAATTTGGAAAATATTAATTTTCCTATATAAATCATAAGGAGACATTGTACAAAAAAAGGACTACTGAACTAGCAAAAGTAAAAAAGATGGTACACTATTTGGCTCCAGATAATCATGCAACAGCTCCTTAAAGCCATGTGACACAACTGTTTTTGAAAACTAAGAGCTTGCAAGGAGTTTAAAACCTGACACTGAAAATTGCTACTGAAAAAAAGTCATGGCCTGGAATGTTACTTAACAGCTTTTTGCGTCCCACCTTATTCTTCTGGCAAATCAGAGCCAAATCTTTTATGAAAACCTCTTCCCAAACTCCAAAACAAGAAAGAAAAGGAAACAGGAGCACTCAATGTACGGATTATTTAGAACGGTTTAAGGCATTAGTCTGTTTGCAATGAAATACAGCAATGAAGCTGTATAGCAATTCTAAATTTGAGACGTGAAGGGTTCCCACCCTTTCCACAGATTCTGGTTTCAACCTCAAAGTTGAAACATTCTTATACTTTTTAGGGGAGAAACTGTTGGCATGTAATCTAGCCATTAAATGATACATAAAGGTAATCAATCTTGGATCATTGATTGGATCAACAGATATGAATGATCCCAGAAATTCTGAATAAGGGACATGCTAAATAAAAAGAATAGCATTATCACCTTTCATTACTGACTTCAGCACCAAGAATTGAGCAACCACAGGCCAAAATGGTGAATTTTAGGCCCAGCTTTATTACTACATAATAAACATACTATGTTTAGCATCTAGTTTCACTAGACAGCTATACTGAAAATATCTTTAACATCCACTTGCAACATTTTTAACATGTTATGGCATCTTTCAAGAAGTACAGACATTAAAATATAAACACACTTTCAGCAAATTAGTTATGCAATTGCAATATTACAACAAGCAAACTTGCACCATACGCTATCTAGTAATTAGCAAGGACATCCTACTCTATAGAAGAAAGTGATCACTGGAGATAATATTTAAGATTAATCATAATTTATGGGCTCAATTTCTGTACTATCACACTGATAGGAAGGTTAGATAGAACAATCTCTTGCTTTCCAAGAGGACAGTCCACGGTTAATTCCTACCACATGGTTATCCAAGTTGTAGCAGGCTGAATTTTTAGTAACTGTGCAAAAGGAACCCAACTTTTATGAATAAATATACACAGAGCTGTATTGCTCATGCCTATACAAGGATCTAGTCAACGAATGGTAAGCACTACATTGGCTCTAGATAAAAGTCAACAATTATGGGACATGGTGGCTCAGTGCCTAAGATGCTGAGCTTGTCGATCGAAAGGTCGGCAGTTCAGTGGTTCAAATCCCTAGTGCCGTGTAACGAGGTGAGTTCCCATTACTTGTCTCAGCTTCTGCTAAACTAGCAGTTCGGAAGCACATAAAAAATGCAAGTAGAAAAATAGGGAACACCTTTGGTGGGAAGGTAACAGTGTTCTGTGCGCCTTTGGCCTTTGGTGTTTAGTCATGCTGGCCACATGACCATGGACAGCACTGGTTCTTTTGCTTTGAAATAGAGATGAGTACCACCCCCTAGAGTCAGTAACGACTAGCACATATGTGCGAGGGGAACCTTTACTTTTACCTAAAAGTCAACAAAATTCAAGGGGGGGGGGTGGATGAACTTGGAACATTTGTGGACATGTAGCAATTCTAGGCTGAGTCCTCACTTCACTCAGTCCACAGCCTCTTCTCCTACAGATTGGGAAGTTAACAGAACTGTGCAGGATCCCTTTCCTTCACTGATTATAACAAGGACATACATCCTTCTTGTCCCTGAACATCTCATTCAAGTCAACAACTCATTCTTCTTTACTGAATTTACTACTAAAGTTGTAGGACACTGAACAGCACTTTTGGAATAGTCTTTAAACAAAAGGCAACACCCATTGAGATCCTTTATGGAACCTTGATAAATAAATACATATTTTATAAAGTGATCAAAATAGCATGACCAATGAAATTTGATTGCTTTACATTTTAATTAAATTTTAACTTTCTTTTTTTGAGATCATGAGTAGTATCTGGCATCTGAAACAATTGCCAATCCCTACATTAAGCCATTTACGGGTGACATGGTGGCTGTTCATTCCTGCTGAACACAAGCTAGATTGAGCATGCCCAGTCTAACAAAGAGGACTAGAGGTAACATGATAGCAGTCTTTCAATATTTGATGGGCTGTCACAGAGAAAAGGGGTCAACCTATTCTCCAAAGCACATGAGGGTTGGACAAGAATAACAGATGGAAGCTTATCAAAGAGAAAAGTGATCTAGAACTAAGGAGAACTTTCCTACAATTAATGGCTTGTCTCCAAAAGTCTTAAGTGTCCCATCACTGGAAGTTTTTAAGAAGAGATTGGACACCATTTGTCAAGAATGGTATAGTGTCTTCTGCTTGAGCAAGGGATTGGACTAGAAGACCTCCAAGATCCCCTACAACTCTGTTATCCTGTAATTCTGTAACAAGCATTTTCCTGTCTTTTCTCTTAAATGTGCTGACTATATAAAGCTCAAACAAGCTCTGTTTGGTAACATAAATTTTTAACCAGGTAAATAAGTCCCGTTATTTTATGAAAACCAATATGTGTCTGATCTATCCTTTTATCACAACTGTGAGAGCAAAAGACTCCAATTCTAACATCTTAAACAGACTGAATGATGAAACGTTACTACCAAAAAATAATAATTTGTGAGAAAATGGATTGTGCGAATTAGGACTGTACTTCCATGTTCTTTCTTGGGTGAGTTTGCTAGTGTAATGTTAAACCTTGAAAAATGAAACAACAAATGTACTAAACCAAATATAAATTATTTATAAGTTTATCTAGCTTGCCATTAGAAATAGCAAGCTAATAATACTTGAAGCAACTATTTGGTTTGAAACTGGAGGCAATGCAATAACAGAGAATTGGGTAATGAAAACTATACAATAATTTCTTTCAATGGATAAGATGGTGATAAAGATCACTTCCATCTCTTATAGTTTATGATTCTAGGAAATGAGTAATTTAAGGTTTGTGGTGCTCGTAACAACAACCATTTGTAAGAATCCTCACAAACTATCAAAGCCATGTGTGCTCATTGGTCATAAATGTTCCTTGTGTGGCAGTTAATTCTCAAACTGTCAGAGAAAACAGTAAAATATCAAAGCTATCTTTTACCAAACCAAGAAACATGAAGTGTCCTGCCCCTCCCAAGAAAGGGAGATGAACAATATGTACACTGATTTTGCTATAAATAGGTTTTGCTTTTGATACAACAGCAGTTATTGCAATCCCTTTATAATAGCTTTTCCACAATTAAACTACTTATCAATGTTTCCTGGGTATTCATAGGTCTGTTTAATTCGTTCCAAGCTTGACCATTAATTGCAATGAATTAACTACAAAGAACTCTTGCTAAAATGCGAGAAAACTTAATTTCAAGTTTATAAACTATATGGTTGCTCTAACCAAATGTCTTGTCAAGGTGTTGACCAATAAACACAGCAATACCAGCTTCTTCTACTGCAGAGGTCCCTAACTCCCGGTCTCTGGGCTGTGGCATGGTCCATGTCAACAAGCAAAGACCCATCTGCAGGATGCAGGCAGCACATGAAACCACATCTCCTCCAGTTCCTGGAAAAATGTCTCTCCATAGAACGGTTCCTGGTGCCCAAAAGGTTGAGGGCCGTTCTTTCTACTGTAAGGAGCAAATAGTGCAGGATCAGGGCCAACTCTACCAGACCTAGAAAGGAGGCTGGTTTCCTGGCTAGACAGCAGGATGGAATTCCAAAAAGACTTCAAACTTTTATCCCTCAATACAAGTTTTGCTTCTCCTTGAGATGGGCAGAATTTTTCATAGACTATTCCAAGATAGGATTCATATTTGGACTTTTGACCAGGGAAATTGCCAGATGGGCAATTCCACTTCTGGAACATTACCTTATTCTAACAATTATGCCATTGTTATGGCAAGATGCTAACACAAACAATTATTATTCTGCCTAAGAAAAGCAGAAATATATTTATAGCCAAGTCTGGATAGTGTTTTGGTTTTTTTGCATATAATGTAAATATTTATGACTGGAGAACAAAAGCCTTGAAATCGGTAGAGTTCAAAGGATCCTTACATCAGTAACAGTGCTCACATGTCATACTTAAACCTAATAACTGATAGCACTTACCCAATCTTTTATTAACATTGATTTCTCCCCCACCTTACCAGCTGCTATTTTATCTATTAATGTGTTATTTATAGTTAGCATACAATTTAAACCTAACATAAAAAAGAATTTCTGGACACAACTAACTAAGAAATTTAAACAAAATATTGTTACTTGTACTGATTGGGGGAAAGGACCCATTTTTGTCTAACTTGTAAATTAAGTTTGATAAATCAACACGCATCCTGTAGTCTATTTGAAGACAATTCCAATTCCAATTCCCATTTTGTACACATCTTGTGCCTTGACAAGAACAGTGTTTGTCAAACTTTCTGAACACATGGACCATTAAATAAACTTTGGGGAAATTTGGGAGGTCTCCAAGTTAACAAATATCCTTTCCCTATGTTTTCTTCTTCAAGAGCATGATAATGATTATAATTTATTAAATAGAATAGAATAGAATAGAATAGAATAGAATAGAATAGAATAGAAATAGAAATAGAAATAGAAATAGAAATAGAAATAGAAATAGAAATAGAAATAGAAATAGAAATAGAAATAGAAATAGAAATTGAAATGTATATGCCACCTGGCTCCCAGCTATTCTGGTGACCACATTTTTCAGTAAATATGATAATAGTTGTAGTTTTCCACTCTCTCAATATTAAAGTCTTTTTAAAATGTGTCTTGTAGTAACAAAATTAAATCAAAACTTAAAGAAGCCTATTTCTTATGACTTATGACCTCAGTTGGGACCAGAATGCTATTCTTAAGCAAGAACTTCTACTGCTTACAAGGTAGTAGTTAAATGAGTCATGCCCGAGTTCACATCCTTTTTTGCTACTGTTAAGTAAGTTGCTGCAGTTGTTAAGTGAATCAGGCAGTCATTCTCCCACTGACTTTGCTTGGAGCATTGCATATGGTGATCATATGACTCTGGGATGCTACCACCATTAAAAATGTGAATTGGTTGCCAAGCGCCCGAATTTTCATCACATGGGGATGCTGCAACAGTTTTAAGTGTGAGGAGCCACTTAAAAAGTCTAAGCCACATTTTTCAGTGTCATTGTAACTTAGAATGGTTGAGGATTACCTGTATGTAGCTCAACAGCTTCGCCTATATATATCCTCATTAGATGCACTGCATTGAAAGTGTTAGACTTTATTAGATAGATAGATAGATAGATAGATAGATAGATAGATAGATATGCTAGATAGATAGATATGCTAGACAGACAGACAGACACAGATATATCATATATATAAATATATATCATATTATTCAAATAATAAAGTCTAAAACTTTCAATGCAGAACATCTAAGGATGAAATATATTTTAAACATTGCAGGGACCTGCGTACACCATCCTGTGCTTGAAATTACAACACAATGACTTCAATGGGACTTTCTCCTAATTAATAGCTTTATTACAAGAACCAAAATGCTTGTCATGATGAGCTTGCCCTATGGCACAATAACTCATTCATTACAACAACATCTGTTATTCAGCTACAGTAAATTACCATTGGGGTTTATAAAAAGTAAGGCTTTTAATATAGATCTAAATGTTATGTTGTATGTGCATTATTGTATTGTAAATTTTCAGATTAGGCTTTTTAATATATGTATGCAATTTGAAATTTAATCTGTTTGCATCTGTATGTTGTTATAATTATACTTGTTTATTAATTCAAAGATGAACTTGACATTTAACAATGACATCTGTTTATTAGAGAATATTTGTAGGAGATGACCAGACTGAGCTGAGGGAGGGATCAAATCAGGGGTGAAATCCAGCAGGTTCTAGAGAACCGGTAGCAAAAATTTTGAGTAGTTCAGAGAACCGGCAAATACCACCTCTGGCTGACCCCACAGTAGGGTGGGAATGGAGCTTTTGCAATATCCTTCTCCCCAGGAGTAGGGAGGGAATGGGGATTTTGCAGTATCCTTCCCTGGAGTGGGGTGGGAATGGATATTTTGCAGTATCCTTCCCCTGCCACGCCCAGCAAGCCATGCCCACCAAGCCACACCCACAGAACCGGTAGTAAAAAAAATTGGATTTCACCACTGGATCAATTGTGTCATAAGTAAGAAATCACTGAGGACTCGCAAGAGATCTAAGTCCAGCCCACCTTGAATGCCTCTCTTATCTGACGCTCATTTTCTTTGACCATTAGATGGTCCAATTCTTGTACAGAGTTTAAGCTTGCAATAAATCTTTATACTCATTTGAACTGCCTGTATCTCCTGATTTCCCTGCACTTGCCATTGTTCAGATTTAAGGCTGAAGTCCTAGAATAGATTCTCTAATTACTGGGTGGTACCTCCTAGGGAATTTCTAAACCGGGGTGAAGTAGGAGAGCTTGTTCCTTTAATCTCTGCCACTGCAAATCAGTTAGAATCAGCTTTGCACCAATTTAGCCTTGGCCAGGGTGTTTACAATTATCTATTACACAGCCCTATTTGAATTCATTTAACATTCACTTTGATGCTTAAAATAATAATTTGATAAAAATTGAGAATCTGGGGAAATCTGTTCTAACATCAAGAGTTCTTTGTTTTTTTAAAAAAAGTATTAACAATGTTGTGAGGAGTGAGTGCTCTTACTTTTTTTTTTTTCAGGAAAAATTTTCATACAAGGAAATTTCGAAATATCCTTGCTTAATACTTCTCTTTATCTTTCACTATTTCAAGGTAGTGCTCAATTATTGGGACATACAATTTGACACAAAAACAATTTTAAAGTGGAAGTGCAGTTACCAAGACTTCTGAAGAATAGATTAGTAGTAATCCATATAAATTGAACATAACCAAACAATTAAAGGTAAAAGTGGGTTGCTGTCCAAGCAATAAATTTTTAAGAGGTGACTTGGACTTTGCCAAGTTTACTTAATAGTGTAAATTCAAAAAAACAGAATAACAGAGTTGAAAGGCACCTTGGAAGTCTCCTAGTCCAACCCTCTGCTCAGGCAGGAAATCCTATACCATTTCAGGTAAATGGTTGTCTAATCTCTTTTTTAAAAATTCCAGTGTTGAAGCACCCACAACTTCTGATGGCAAGCCCTTCCATAGGTTAATTGTTCTGTTAAGAAATTTATCCTTAGTTCTGGGCTGCTTCTCTTCTTGATTAGTTTCCATCCATAGCTTCTTGTCCTGATTTCAGGTCCTTTGGAAAATAGGTTGACTCTCTCTTCTTTTTGGCAGCCCTTTAGATTTGGAACGCTGCTATCATGTCACCTCTATTCATTCTTTTCATTAAACTAAACACACCCAGTTCCTGGAACTGTTCATATGCTTTATCCTCCAGTCCCCTAATCACCTTTATTGCAGTTCTCTATACTCTTCCTAGAGTCTCAGCATCTTTTTAATATTGTGGTGACCAAAACTAGATGCAATATTCCAAGTGTGGTCTTACCAAGGCATTATAAAGTGATACTAACACTTCATGTGACCTTGATTCTATCCATCTGTTAATGCAACCTAGGACTGAGTTGGCTTTTTTGACAGCTGAATCACACTGCTGGCTCATATTTAAATGATTGTCTACTAGGAATGCAAGATTCCTCTTACAGTTACCACTATTGAGCCAGGAATCACCTATACTATACCTGTGCATTTGGTTTTTCTTGACTAAATGTAGAACCTTACTTTTCTCTACACTGAATTTCATTTTGTTAGATAGGGCCCAGTGTTCAAGTCTAAAGTTATTCTTGCCAGGTTTGTGTCATCTGAAAATTTGATCTAAATCATTGATGAAAATATTGAAGAGTTCGGGCCCTACTCCACTGCACAGTTCCCTCTATGCAGTTTCATTGAGGATGAATCCAGAGATTCATTTGTGAATCTCATTCATTTGATATCTACAGGAGTATTAACACTCCTTTGGTTCTACCATTCTCAAGATACAAACAGATATGCAATGAGGCTTGTCCTACTACCATGTTTCCCCAAAAATAAGACACTGTCTTATATTTTTTGAACCCCGAAATAAGCACTTGGCCTTATTTTCAGGGAAGTCTTAGTATTTTGCGGCACATGAAGCAAGACAGGGCTCCTCTTGCAGTCTTACCTGATTTCCAGCTCTGTCTCCCTAACCGTAACCAGAGGAAATAGTGGGGACTGGCTGTGCATGCATTTAAATATTTTCGGGGAGGGTTATTTTAGTGCATGCACTCAAAAGCCCGATTGTGCTTATTATCAGGGGATGTCTTATTTTCAGGGAAACAGGGTATGTATATTTTCTCCCTCTATCTCCATGCTCACTACAGCATAATTCCAACATTAACAGCTTCTTATTAAGGCAAGAAGAAATGATATATTATATTGTAGGAATCTACTACAACATGCCAGCCCTTCCTTGGTAGGGAACATAGCTTTGCTCGCCATTCTTTAAAAGAACTATTGTTCTGCTTGCCATTGTATAAAAGAACAGTCTCCTCTAAGCAATATAATCATCCTGTCTTTTGGACAATAAGTGACAGAAGATGAATGAACATTTTCTCAGGAAATTGGTTCCCTAAATCTGTATTAGCAGTAGAGAGAGGTATGTGACCTCAACCCTTTTTACATTCATCTTAAACTCCACTGCAAATATTCTTTCTAAGAGCAACTGTCAGCCATTTAAAAAATTACTTCTGTTTTAACAGCCAGTCAAGGAAGGACTATTTGAAAGGAAAAACCAATAGAGAGGAAGTTAAATTCTTCCTAACTGTACATACTAAGTTGTTTTCTAGTACTATATTCACACCTACAATTTTCTACTGCATGGACAACATGACATAAATACTACTCACAATCACTGCTTGAATCAATGTCATTGGTTGTCCAGACAAACTATCTTTCAGGAAAACATAGAACATCGCTAGTCTCATAAGTTAAAAAACATCTCAGAGGCAGCATTAGCAAGCCGCTTCCAAATTGGTGCCAAAAAAGCTGTGTCTATTCCAACTGCCAAGTTTTGTTCAGAGACATATTGTATGTAATGCTCATGCAAACTAATCATTGTCCCTACTTTGCAATACCTGCTGGAAAAAACCAAAGCAAAAAGATCTTCTCGACTTCCATCAAATTCTAAAAAGCAAGACAAAATTCCTTCCTTCTTGCTTATCTGTAAACTTATTTTGGATGTTGGGCCTAACTAGCTCAACCATCCAGAAAATTTAGTGAGAAAATGATGACTGAGAAGCAGCTCTATTTCATTCATTCCCTTTGAATTCAAACTAGTTCCTTGCAGTACATTTTCCAAAAGGGCTGGCGTTTAAAAGGGAGGCGGAGGATGAACAATCAAAAGGATGAGTTACTAAAAACTATCCAATTCTTCTACTGAATAGTTTTGAGGAGAAAGCAGTTGTTCCTGCCCAAAACCATTACTACTTTCTCTGCTTCAACCTATAGGTTCTGCTTGCTTTTTGGAACAAGACCTAAAATGGACACCTAACATCAAAAACGTCATCAAAAAAGCACAACAAAGAATGTTCTTTTTGCGCCAACTCCGAAAGCTCAAACTGCCCAAGGAGCTGCTGATACAGTTCTACAGAGGAATTATTGAGTTTGTTACCTGCACCTCTATAACTGTCTGGTTTGGTTCTGCAACCCAACAAGACAGACACAGACTTCAGAGGAAAATTAGAACTGCAGCAAAAACAATTGCTACCAACCTGCCTTCCATTGAGGACCTGTATACTGCACAAGTCAAAAAGAGGGCTGTGAAAATATTTACAGACCCCTCACACCCTGGACATAAACATGTGGATTCTCACTTGATATGGTAGGCTGAATTGCTAGGACAAAGGAGTTAAGAAGAATTGAGGACTTGAGCAACAACTGAAGTGGTCAAGGGAGGAGGAGCTACTTTGGTTCCTTCTCTTCTGAATTCCATCTCCTGGTAACCCAAAACTGGGATGTCTGCCTATTGAATTCAATCTTTATCTGCTCCATCTACAGAGGCAGGATAGATAAAAGATTATTGCCTCCACACTTTGCAACTTCCTCCTTCTTTCTCTTTGATAATGCAGCATAAGAGGATGGCATGGTAAAAGAAGACAATATCCTGCTCTCTGACCCTCTCCAATTAGGTTGTGTAAAGGTTATATATACTACAGATAAATTTATCTATAGCTCACCTTCATTATTTTTATAAACAACTCAAAATGGCAACACTCCTTCCTCCTATCTTTCCCACAACAACCCTGTGAGGTAAGTTGTGTGGAGACTGTGTGACTGGCCCAAGGTCACTCAGCTGACTTTCATAGCCAAAACAGGATTAGAACTCACAATCTCTTGGTTATGTATGATTGGGTGACGCATGATGCTTGAAAAGCACAAAAAGTTTGAAATAATCTCTACCTTCTTTTCCTTGCATACTAGTTATTGCGTTCCCCAATATACCATGAGTTTTAAGTGGTAAAATTCAGAAAATGATGAGTATTGAGAGAAGAAGGAAGTATCTTCAGCTACTATAGCTCAGCCTATTCGGTTTAGAGTTTGATTTCTCTTCCTTATTCACAGACTATTCTTCCTTCAGAATAAAATGTCTGGATCCTGTGATAAAACCTTAGGGAATACATACAGAGAGAGAAAGAATACACAGTGTGCACACACATTTTCAACTCTGACATTTTAAGTCAGGGCAAGAAATGTGGTATCCATAAATATCTTCTTTGATGTCTGTGTCACAGAATATAAAGATTAGAAGGAATATTGAAAATCATCTAAACCAGTGATGGCGAACCTTTTAAACACCAAGTGCCCAAACTGTGTGCATACGCATGCCCAAACTGAAAGGTGCACACGTGCAAATACGTGCATGTGCAAACATGCACATGAGCAGATATGTGTGCATGCGCAGCAAAGACCCAAAGACCAGCTGGCCGGCGGGAGGTGGGACATCCCAACACCAGCAGTGCAGCAAGAGGTAAGCTCTTTTTCTTTCGTGTGCTTTTGTTTCGTCGTTTGAAGGGAAACAGAAGGTCACGAAAGAAACGCCATGGAGATCTGACCTGGGGCGTTGGCATGCATGCCAGCAGAGAGGGCTCTGAGTGCCACCTCTGGCAATGTGCCATAGGTTTGTCATCACAGATCTAGATCAATTCCTTGTCCACCCATACAGTGTTTGAACATCTTCAGTGAGGCAGTCTGTCCATTGTTGAAAAAGTCTTACCATTAAGACATTTTTCCTGATGTCCTGTCACCATTTATTTACTGTCTTGCTCATCTTAACCTACTGATGACCCTATCTTCTGAAAGAACCAAACCAATGTTGCCCCTTTGTTGCATGATGGCCCCTTTCAGCTATTTAAAGACAGTTATTATTCATTACTACAATCTTCTCATCTCCAGGCTAAACACAACCTATGTAGAACTATCAACTGGGAAGTTTTTAAGAGTCATACAGTTTTCCCAGAAATTTTTCCACTGGAGGCACTTTCAAAGGCATATGATGCACGCTTTCTGCTTGCTAGGCCCTGTGGTTTTCTCCTAGGTTGTTTTGTATAATTACAAAATAGGTAAGTGGGAAGCAGAACCAGCAGTTTACAGAGCAGCTGTAGCCATTCTTATCCTTATTCTTCTTATTGTTGTTGTTATAAAAGTAAAAGTAAGACGCTGGGTTGATGGAATGGTTCAGGTATTGCACTAGAAACTGGGAGAATGTGAGTTCTAGCCCAATCTCAGAGCTGAAAGCTGCTAGGGGATTTTAGGGGAATGGGTTTTTTTTCAGCCCAACCCACTTCACAGGTTCACTGTTGTATTGAAAATAAGAAGCAGTATTATGACTGCAGCCGGTTGCCTTAAACTGTACAAATTAAGATGAGATATAAATCTAATGAGCAGTTTGGGCTAGGGGTTAAGGCAGCAGGTCCCAGAAGACCATGAGTTGTGGTCCTGTCTTTGGCATAAAGCCAGTTAGATGACTTTGGGCCAATCACTTTCGCTCAACCCTAGAAAGGACGCAATGGCAAACCATTTCTGAAAAACCTTCTGCAAAGGACTGCAGAGCTTGTCTGGGCAGCCACCAGATGTCAAAACTGACTTAAAAGGCATAAAAATAAGTCTAATATTTTTCCATAAAAAAATAACCTGGGGAAAAGAAGATGGTAGAGAATCAACCTTTTGATTTTTTGTGTCTGGTTATGTCATGATGACCATTTTGTTACAATACCCAAGACTTCCTTACCCAATTCCAAAGGTTTCCTTATTGTTGTATTAAGCATTGCTTTACAATCTACCTGGTGTTTGACATAATTATAAGCAGCGCAAGATTTGAACACATTTGACTAAAATATAACTCAACCATTTCATACACTACCTTTGTTTAATAACAGATTAAGAGCAGTTTTATCAAGAATTAGAAAAGACAAGTGAAATATCAGGATCACAGTAAACTGGGGGAAACATAAATAAGTTTTCCACTAATTATGTTGATCCTTGAATAAGTAGGGACAAATATCAACCCATCTACTTACCCAAAAATACATCAGTCCCATGAGTAATTCTTACTAATATATTCAACAGAGTTTATTCCCAGGTATGAGAATCTCTTAAGGATTCTAAATCCCTCTGTTTGCATTTGAACATGTTTACTATCTCGTCTAATAACATTCCCATGTTTCTCCCGACCTCGACATTGCCACATTGTCGGTTTCTGTTCAGCGAAACCCAGCCACACCATCCCTCTCCCAAAATTATTTCATTAAAAGCACGCCCGATAGACGGAAGAATAGCTTGCAAGGGCACGCATATTAGATCGCCTATGGATCTTAGAAACAGAAATCCGTATTCCTTAGGATCGTCAAACACGCGGGAAACATCCAAGCGCCGATTATTCTCGGTTCCGTAAAAGTCACAATGTCACCACTCAGGCAACTTTTTTTTTTCTTCTCCAACCCGGTCAAAATATGCTACGCAAATACATGAACATGTCGCAACTCCTCCTGGTACAAAAAGCCCTCTTTCCCCTCCCTTGCAATGCAACATCGCCCGTTCAATTTTACGAACTTGCAGCAAATTAGCGAGAGGGAGCAGTCTGATTTTTCAGCCTGGGGAAAAAAGAGCGCCTTTTCCTTTCTAAGCAAGAAGCAAACGGCTTGTCTATCCCAGTAGCTAAGACAGTAACTCTCTCCTCTATTCCATTCTCCTACACCTAGAAGTTTTTCCCACTCTCCCAAACATTCTCGCTACAATGAAGCATGCTAAGCATATGGCTTACAAATGTGGTCGGTGCGCGGTTAGGTGCCCCGAGGATAGCGCATCCCACGATCCAACTAGATCGGATTCTCCTTTGGATTGTCCTCCGCCCACTCCCTCGTTCCTCTTTTCGACTCCGCTGGGCTGACTTTTCATTCGCAACCGGAGTCCAGTGGGCGGAGTTGTGGAGTCAGATGGTCCAGGGGTTTAAGGAGGCGCTCAAAGTTGAACTTCGCTTTGCTAACGTCACTCACTTGTGGAATGACGGCCGGCGGTCGGCGAAGTGCACGTGGGAAGGGTCTGGAAAGCGTCGGTGGAGGCAGTTGCAAGGAATAAAGCAGACCAGTCAGCCGCACGTAGATTCGCTCGGAAGTTTCTGTTTTCCCTTCTCTTAGCCAGTAAGATTAGCTTCTACGTGAGCATTTGAAGGTACAACCTGTTGGTGCAATAAAAAACATGGAGTAGCGTTTCAGGAGGGAAAAAAGTCCTGGGAAAAACGCCCCAGTCAGTGGTTGAGCTCACTTACTCCTCATGTTTCGTTTCCGCGTCGCGAAACCGACGGCTGAGGCTGTGCATAGGGTCACGTAAAACCAGGTGGACCACATCTTGGATTACATTTTCTAGCATCTTACTCCTTTTCCCATGCTAGTTGAAGGTCCAAGGTTCCTCTCTGCCTATACAGCTATTTGGGGAAGAAGACAAAGGAAAACCAAAACCACTATATTAAACAGGATTCAAATAAATAGAGTGAGAAATGGGTTTTTGGACCAGAAAATAAAGCTATACCTTAAAGAACAGACATTTAAAAAATTAAAATTTTCCTACAGTATTTTTTTTTTAAGTTTGTAGCTTCTCTTTGCATATATATATATATATATATATATATATATATATATATATATATATATATATATATATATATATATATATATATATATTTCTTACTTCTTCGTAGGGTCTATGTGTGTTTTTCTTCTAGCCAGGTTTTCCCTACGTAGCCAAGGTTTTTTTGTAGCTCCAGCTCAGTAGAATCTCATCTACTCGGTTCTGGGCTTTTTTCCTTTCTAACACCTAGCAAGCTCTGACTGCTAGGTGGGAGACCTAAATAGATCCATTTCTAGCTCGTTAGCTGTCATCAGTAGGCCACACCCACCTCCTCCCTGTAAAGGCATAGTATCAATTTTCTTACTTCTTCGTAGGGTCTATGTGTGTTTTTCTTCTAGCCAGGTTTTCCCTACGTAGCCAAGGTTTTTTTGTAGCTCCAGCTCAGTAGAATCTCATCTACTCGGTTCTGGGCTTTTTTCCTTTCTAACACCTAGCAAGCTCTGACTGCTAGGTGGGAGACCTAAATAGATCCATTTCTAGCTCATTAGCTGTCATCATTAGGCCACACCCACCTCCTCCCTGTAAAGGCATAGTATCAATTTTCTTACTTCTTTGTAGGGTCTATGTGTGTTTTTCTTCTAGCCAGGTTTTCCCTACGTAGCCAAGGTTTTTTTTGTAGCTCCAGCTCAGTAGAATCTCATCTACTCGGTTCTGGGCTTTTTTCCTTTCTAACACCTAGCAAGCACTGACTGCTAGGTGGGAGACCTAAATAGATCCATTTCTAGCTCGTTAGCTGTCATCAGTAGGCCACACCCATCTCCTCCCTGTAAAGGCATAGTATCAATTTTCTTACTTCTTTGTAGGGTCTATGTGTGTTTTTCTTCTAGCCAGGTTTTCCCTACGTAGCCAAGGTTTTTTTTGTAGCTCCAGCTCAGTAGAATCTCATCTACTCGGTTCTGGGCTTTTTTCCTTTCTAACACCTAGCAAGCACTGACTGCTAGGTGGGAGACCTAAATAGATCCATTTCTAGCTCGTTAGCTGTCATCAGTAGGCCACACCCACCTCCTCCCTGTAAAGGCATAGTATCAATTTTCTTACTTCTTCGTAGGGTCTATGTGTGTTTTTCTTCTAGCCAGGTTTTCCCTACGTAGCCAAGGTTTTTTTGTAGCTCCAGCTCAGTAGAATCTCATCTACTCGGTTCTGGGCTTTTTTCCTTTCTAACACCTAGCAAGCTCTGACTGCTAGGTGGGAGACCTAAATAGATCCATTTCTAGCTCGTTAGCTGTCATCAGTAGGCCACACCCACCTCCTCCCTGTAAAGGCATAGTATCAATTTTCTTACTTCTTTATAGGGTCTATGTGTGTTTTTCTTCTAGCCAGGTTTTCCCTACGTAGCCAAGGTTTTTTTTGTAGCTCCAGCTCAGTAGAATCTCATCTACTCGGTTCTGGGCTTTTTTCCTTTCTAACACCTAGCAAGCTCTGACTGCTAGGTGGGAGACCTAAATAGATCCATTTCTAGCTCGTTAGCTGTCATCAGTAGGCCACACCCACCTCCTCCCTGTAAAGGCATAGTATCAATTTTCTTACTTCTTCGTAGGGTCTATGTGTGTTTTTCTTCTAGCCAGGTTTTCCCTACGTAGCCAAGGTTTTTTTGTAGCTCCAGCTCAGTAGAATCTCATCTACTCGGTTCTGGGCTTTTTTCCTTTCTAACACCTAGCAAGCTCTGACTGCTAGGTGGGAGACCTAAATAGATCCATTTCTAGCTCGTTAGCTGTCATCAGTAGGCCACACCCACCTCCTCCCTGTAAAGGCATAGTATCAATTTTCTTACTTCTTCGTAGGGTCTATGTGTGTTTTTCTTCTAGCCAGGTTTTCCCTACGTAGCCAAGGTTTTTTTGTAGCTCCAGCTGGTTAGAAGAAAAACACACATAGACCCTACGAAGAAGTAAGAAAATTGATACTATGCCTTTACAGGGAGGAGGTGGGTGTGGCCTACTGATGACAGCTAACGAGCTAGAAATGGATCTATTTAGGTCTCCCACCTAGCAGTCAGAGCTTGCTAGGTGTTAGAAAGGAAAAAAGCCCAGAACCGAGTAGATGAGATTCTACTGAGCTGGAGCTACAAAAAAAAACCTTGGCTACGTAGGGAAAACCTGGCTAGAAGAAAAACATATATATATATATATATATATATATATATATATATATATATATATATATATATATATATATATATATATATATATATATATATTTGCCACAAGGGCATATGGGGAGAGAATGAAGAGAAAGAAGGGTCTTCACTACTGACCTGGGTTTTGTAATATTAATGTTATTTAATGTACTCCCTGTGTTTAAGAGCAAAATAATCTATCCTCTGATATCTAGTTTAAATGGAAGTGAGATTTTCCTATTTCCGTGTATTTTTTTTAATCAAGTTTTTACTGTAAATGCAGGAACACCTCTTAGCGTATTCACTGACATCTGGGCTACCCCCCTGCACTGAAGATATTGTGGACATTGTCTTGGAAAATGTTACTTAATGAGTATTCTTTTTGTAGTCTGCTGGTGGTCAGGAGCATTACTCTCCCAATGGCTCCTGCTGAATTCATTTCTCCCACACTTTCCCCCCCCCCCAATAAAGGTAGCAGGAGAAAAGTGCTAGGAATTATGTAATTATAAACATTTCTGCAGCTGGAATTGGCAGCAGCTGCAGTTGTTTGAGGAACTGCCTATTTCCCACGGTTTCTGCCTGGCTGGTACATGCCAGCAGAATTGGCACATTCTGGGTCTCTGGTTCAACAATGTCATTTATCAGGGCCCAGAAAGTAAGCGTTCCCTGTTGTGGTGCTGCCCTTTGGAATGAGATCACCCGGAAATCCATGTGCCCCTCCCCCCACCCTGCTGGCATTGACATAAAGCCTTGAATACTTGTTTGTTGAGATGGATGGATTCCCTTCTTGGGTATGCCTTTTTTATTATTTTTATCTCTATATAGTGCCTGAATCCCATCTTGTTTTGAATTAGATTGGATTACTTTATGATAATATATTGTGAGCTGCCCTGAATCAGTTGGAGACTAAATTGAATTAAATTAACACTGAATGAAATCTTTATAAGAAAATGATGTCATCTAGTTTTATGAAATAGATGGACTGGCAAAAACCTGTTTCTATATTAGTCCTTTACTCTTAGAAGAACAAGGCCTCTGATACATTTCCTATCCAAGACAGACCTCAAAGTATATGAATGATAACCAGGACCCCCAGAGTGGAATTTCAAAGATCAGATTTATATCTCATCAGCTAAAACTTGAAATTCTCAGTTAGCTTGCATTTTTGTTAGAACTTCAGCAGCTACCATGTCATTATGCTAAACCATTGAAGGAAGAATAACTATCGATAGTTTGAACAAGGCAGTGGTCCCCCTTCTTTCTCTCTCCCTCTCTCTCTCTCTCTCTCTCTCTCTCTCTCTCTCTCTCTCTCTCTCTCTCTCTCTCTCTGTCTCTCTCTTCTACTGCTAGGAAAAACAGGATGTGGCTTAAACTGGCTAGCAAGTGGATAGAAGCAAGGACAAGTGATAAGGAAGCACAATGTATCAGCCTCTGTGGAACATTCAGCCTTTGAAAAACTTTCATTTTTTAAAACTCCCATAGATTGCAAGCTTGTTGCCTGATTCTGTGCATATAAAAAGAGTTTTCCTCTTTTGCGGCATAGGTAGACCTGCTGCTTACTTTTATTGAAATATAAAACAAATGAAAAAACCTTTAATAAAAATGCTAAAAAAATGTGGTTACGATATAGAAATGAAATAATGGGAAATGGAATTCTAGCAAGATGTCTAAACAGAACATGGGTCAAATTTTATTTTGTTATTTCTCTCTCTCTAATGTATATTTTACTAAATACCTTTTTTTAAAAAAAAGAAAACTAATACAAAGTAAGAAAAAGAAAAAAAGAAGTCAAAGAGAAAGCTAAACGTGTAAGAAAGGGGGAAGGAAGTAAAAAAATATAGAAAAGAAAGAACATACAAAGAAGTAGTTTCAAATCTTTAAGTAGTTATAAGTACAATTATAAATTTAAGTCTTACTGTATTCTGTCTTATCAAAATGCTAAAAAGTTTTTTTTCCCTTCTGTTCAAAAATTCTTCAGATGTTTCTTGTCACTAGTAAACATGGATATTGTCTTTTTTTCTGATCAAGGAACTCAATTTAGCCATTAGCAAATTCTGTCATCTTTACCAATCATTCTTCCATTGTGGAATCTTTCCATATTTGTGCGTACAAAAATCTCGCTGCAGTTATCACGTACAAGATTTTGAAAGTTATGAATTTTGGAGAAATTTTATAAAATGGATAAACTCAATTATGAGTTATGAGCACATATAATTGTGAATGGAGATCTAATCAAACTATATAAAATACCAAAAGGAGTAGGACAAGACTATTGACCCCAGCTCCTGCTTATTTTGGTTCTGGAACACCGAGTGGAGATATACAAGAGGATGAGAGGATTGTACGAGTAAAGATTTTTTTAAAATGACTTATAAGCGTTTTTGTGGATGACATGATGTTAGTTTTGGAAGATCCTTTAAAATTCACAGGAAGTGGAACATTAATGGATAAATTAAAAGATTTTGGTGCATTAGCAAATTTTAAGGTTAAACAGAAGATGAAAATGTTAGTAAAAATACAAAAATGCGAGCAGACAAAATAATACAATTATTAAAAATAATAAAATAATGTATGCTTTTAAATACTGCAAGACTGGATTTGAAACATGTACAAATGACTGACATATATAATTGCTAAAATTATACATTTTTTATTGAAATATAAAACAAATGAAAAAACCTTTAATAAAAATGCTAAAAAATGTGGTTACGATATAGAAATGAAATAATGGGAAATACATGGTGGAAAAGACTGAAATTTATGTAACAACTTCAAACAGAATTGCTATAAAATAATTAATCTGTATATCATCAGAGAAATTGTACAGAATGTACAAAGGTACTTCCAGTTTACGTTGGAAATGTAAACAACATAGATCATTTGATTATGTTTGGTGGAAATGTAAAAAAGCAAGACCTTGGTGTCACCTCCCTTGCGGGACCTGTATTGATTGCCAATTTGCTTCCAGGTGCAATGCAAGGTACTGGTTGTCATCTTTAAAGCCCTTCGTGGCTTGGGACCAGGTTATCTGAGGGACTGTCTCTTGCCTGTCACATCCACCCAACCCACTAGAGGGGGAAGGCAAGGAATATTTCAGCCCTGTCCCTTAGGGACATATATTTGGCGGGACCCGGAAGAAGAGCCTTCTCCGTGGTGGCTCTCTCCCTCTGGCCCCCACTGTGACACTCTTTCAGAAGGCCCCAAAGACATGGTTCTGCCAGCAGGCCTGGGGAACCCAGAGCAGGATGGAGCCCATTAAATGGCTGGTATGAGTGTGTGTTGTGGCCAGGGTGGGGAAGTGAGGGGTTATTATTATTTTTTATTTTATTTTTTTATTTCTTTTATGTTGTGTTTTTATTTCCTGTAAGCCACCTTGAGTCACTAAGAGAGAACAGGCAGTAATATATTTTTTTCCCTAAAATATTTTTTTAATCTATTTTTTTTCTTTTTGCCTTTTTGATTCTTTCTTTATCCTTCTTTTTCTTATCCTTTTATTTAGAATTAATTCCTGTTAATTTTTATGTGTTTAATTAATTTTTAATTAAAAAAGTATATTAAAGAATGAAATAAAAGCAAGCAAGAGGTAGGTCAAGCATCCAGAAAAAATGCATAATGAAAGCAAATCAACATTAGAAAAGTCAGGAGGCTGAGAATCACTTTCAAAGGAAATGTAAGACAGTCCTGCTTCCTGGGAAGCTGCCACATAAGCCAGTTCATGAAAATATTTTTATCACTTCCTGTAATAATAAAGGGATATTTCCTGTAATGATTATTAAGAAATGAAAAGGGGACATTCCTATGAAAATAATAGTTTAATCAAAAAGAGAATATATTAATTGTCACACAGGTGGACTGCTCTCAATGTAGGACTTTATAAGCTTTTAAAAAGCAACGAAATGCTTTCTTTAATATATTTTTAAGAGAAAAAAATACTTATTATTTTTGTTTTACATCTCAAATTGATCCAACTTCTTAACAACATTTAAAATATGCTACATGGTTGAATTATAATAGTATATCTGAATATTTTGATAAAAGATGTAAATCTTTGATACTCGGTGTACCAAAAAGAAAGAATTAAAACTTCCACTGCATGCTATGGGAATCTTAGGAATAGCCTTCTCTAGCACTCAAGCCCAGTAGGGATAATTTTGTCTTGTTTGTTTTATTGATTGTATTTTTACTAGTCAATGACTGAAAAAAGTTTCTGTCAATACTCAGCAGTCTGGCCCCACTGCAGCCTTAAGCGACTTGATTTCTGTAATAAATTGGCTTGAAATTAATCTGAAACATTTTTAACCTGTTCTTCAGCTTGGGCCATGAAAATGCCAAGTATTCTGTCCAGATCAGAGCTGTCAAACTCTCAATCTTACACGGGAAAAGACCCAAATACACCAAAACTTGCATACATGCATACATACATATATACATACACATGCATTATTATTCTTATCACTTGGCCTGGAAGGGGAAACTGGCAGAACTCTTTTCAGTTGGGGGCAGGGGAGGAGGAGGAATTACAATGTCAATAGTTTTAATATTTTATTGTTTATCAGCAAAACTGCTTTAATTTCTTAACCAAAGAATTCAGCCTTTCACCATTCCATTGGTGAAACTTCTTTTATAAAAGCCCAGCCTTTCACTGGTCCACAGGTAAAGCTGTAAATCAAAAGAGGGGAAATAAGTTTCAACAGCCTAAAATGGAATGGCTACATACTGTAGGGCAGCAGTCAGTGACCAGAGGAAAAAGGAAGTTCCTGCTACAGGATACAAGAGCAACTGAAGCAGAAGCATTTGCCTACAAGAAAATAAGACCCAGCATGCAAACCAGGTAATATAATACATGTCAGCAGATCTCAAAACTAACAATCCACACCTACCCTACTAAAGGTTAATATGAAGAAAGAAAAGATAGCTGGAGATTGCTTTTACAATAAGACAACATAGTTGTTCCTGGGCTTGAGACATAGTGGCCATGCTAACTCAGGACAAGGAATGATTGAAGATGAGCTTTACCTTTTAAAATGCACATTTTGAAATGCAACTTAGTTTGTCAGAATCTTAATTCACAAACATCAAGTTGCATGCAGGTCATCCCAGATAAACAGATAATTATCCATTACCCATCCATTTGATGTTCTTGTCAAAAACAAGAACAGAAGCATGAAGTCTGTCTTGTTCTTGGGGTTTGAATGACATGAACTACAGTATTACATTAGGATTCCATTTTTCTTTCTTTTAGTAACTAATTAAGATACTTTCTACCACTTCTGATGGTCAAATTTCTGGCTGAATCTTGCTTACATAGTTTCTACCTGTACGGGTTTTTTTAAACCTAGTTTTTCTGTCTCCTGCAAATTTTTCACAGTCATAAGCCATTTATGCTCTAAAATGCTTACACTGAATCTAGAATCTAATAATGTCAATAGATGATGCAATAATAATTATTGATATATTGATTGTGACTGAAATTAAAATTAACGAAATAACCACAACATTAATAAATGTCACTTGCATTTATCACTCAAGCAGAGTGAACTGCTTGAGAGGGGCAGCTGTAGATTGAATAAATAAATGTTGAGTTATTCATGATAAACACAGTTCTCTAAATTGCTTAACATACAGTACCATGAAATAGAAAAAACTAAATCTATCCAGCTGGCGTTTTGTCTGTTTAGGACACATTTGCTTTCTATTAATTGTTACATATTTCTTGACAGGTTTTAATTATTAAGGACACTTGTCCACTTTTATGTATTTGTTCATTTGTTTATTCAGTTGGATTTTCAGTTACAGAAATTTTGAAAAAGGAGCAAGTATTTGAAACGTAGTGGACATTGTCAAGGGACTTTTGAAGGCCATTTCTTCTCCTTTTTATTTGGTCATATATTACAGGGAGCCCTCTTTGGTGTTTGCATGCCCTTCAGTGATTCAGTGACTCATACTTGCTATTCCAGTGAATCTTCACTAAGTTCCATTATGAAATCCACAGTCAAGGCCAATGGAGTAACAAGGAGAATCCAAATGGAACTTACAGTCAAACACAGAAAATCTAGCTAAATAATGAGTAATAAGAAAGGCAAGTACAAAAGGCACTTATATTCAATACTATAAGTAGCAGTGTGATACTTGAAATTATGAAACTGGAAGTCTTGCAATCCATTCCAGGATTCAATGGGAGAGTCATGAGGAGGATTTTTAATTTTTGTTAATGCAAACAAAGAAAGATTTTAAAAGTACAGAGAGAAAAAAGGGGGTGGAAAAGGGGAAACAAGTATAAAGAAAGAAGAAATATAAAGACATAACTTCCTTCTTCTAACAGACTTGAGCATTGGGCCCTAGCCAACAAAATGTAATGTTTCTCAGTGGTGAGAAAAATAAGATTTTACACTTAGGCAAGAAAAACCAAATCACAGATACAAAATAGGTGATAGTTAGCTTAATATTAGTACCTGTGAGACAGAGGTGGCTTTCAGCAGGTTCTAACCAGTTCTGGAGAACTGGTAGCGGAAATTTTGAGTTCAGAGAGCCAGTAAATACCACCTCTGACTGGCCCCATCCCCATTTATCCTCTGCCTCCCGAGTCCCAGCTGATCGGGAAGAAATGGGGATTTTGCAGTAACCTTCCCCTGGAGTGGGGAGGGAATGGAGATTTTACAGTATCCTTTCCCTGCCATATCCACCCAGGTTTGCCCACCAAGCCATTCCACGCCCACCCAGCCACACCCACAGAACCGGTAGTAAAAGATTTTGAAATGCACCACTGCTGTGAGAGGGATCTACCTGCCCTAGTGGATCATCACTTAAGTATGAGCCAACAAAATGCTCCTGCCAAAAAAACCCAACGTAGTCTTGGCTGCATTAAAAGGAGAGCATCAAGATCATGAGAAGTTATAATACCACTTTATACTGCACTAGTGAGGCCACATCTGGAATGTGATGACTACTTCTGGTCATCATGATACAAAAAAAAAACCCAACAACCCTAAAAAGTGTGCAGAAAAGAGCAATAAAGATGATAGAGGATTTAGAGTCTGAATGGCAAGATTAATTATTAAGGAGTTAGGTATGTCTAGCCTACTGAAGTGAAAGATCTGAGGGATATGATAACTGTCTTCCAGTACTTGAGGGCCTGTCACAGACAAGAGGGGATTTTGTTATTCCCTAGGGCATCAGAGGGCAGGACAAGAAGTAATGGGTGGAAACTTGTTAAAGAGAGATCCAATCTAAAAAACTAAGAAATTTTCTGACAGAACAATTAATCAATAGCTTGTGTCCAGGAGTTGTGAGTGCTCTATCACAGGAGGTTTTCAAAAATAGACTGGACAACCATTTGACTGAGATGGTATACGATATCCTGCCTTGAGCAGGGGGTTGGACTAGGACAGTGATGGCAAACCTTTTTGGCACCGAGTGCCCTAACCTGAACATCAGCTAGTCTTCAGGTTTCCAGCGCTCCGGCACGCGCAAAGACCAGCTGGCCGGTACGCGTGCACATGCTGCAAACCAGAAGAGCAGCCAGCAATGGCGCGTATGCATGCGTGCCATAGGCTTGCCATCATGGGACTAGGACCTCCAAAGTTCCTTCAGCCCTATGCTTCTATGTTCTAACATTGTCTCTTTAACTTTTCTCAGGACTGCTTTCATAAGTATAACACATCTTTTTTGTAGGTACAAAATAACAAAGTTGTCCAGTCACTCTTCTGAGTTGAAATTCACACATCCAAGTAAGCCTTCTGACTTATTATCTGGGTGTCCCTTGTAGCTATTAAAGCATCAGCCAGTTTCATTTGTAAGTCCTTTGTAACATTTTTCTCCATATCACTTTTGTAACCTATCATTTTCAAAATCCATATCCAAAACAGGAATGGCTTATTTTTTTTTTATTTCAAGCATTAACAGATATATACATTAACATAAATCCAAGGTACATATAAAAAAGGAAAAATGTCATAGAAAATATACAAAAAAGTGTTGTACTTATTGTTTTGACTGCTAATATTAAATAGCTATTAAATAGCTGTTATTTTTTAAAATTATGGTAGCAGCATGGAAGCTGCCTGAAAATAAAGGCGATAAGCTTAACTCTGTAAAGCATTCAGTTATTTTTCAGTTTATTGATGATACTTATCTCTCCAAGACTTTTTTTTTGCCAAAAGAGTATGATTTTATTACAGTATCATCACAAATGAAAAAAAAATATCCTTTTTTTAATACTCTCCCCACCATTTGAAACAATAATGTTGAAATCTATATGTCAGTCTAACAGCAGTCCAATGCCAGCCATGTATAATCTTCCACTACAGTTTTTGCATTGAAGCTGAAATGAATTCACCCAGGTTCCATAATTACTGCCACTTTGCCTTTCAGAATTAAAATACTTTTTCTCTGTTCTATATTAATGAGTCTTCTCCTTTAATTGTAATCTCTAGTTCTTTCTGGCTGCCTCTAGTAAACAGCCTTCAAGGTCTCCTCTTATCATGTTTTTCTCTAATCCACAGTATTCCCATGGAAAAGTTTCTAACACTTAGATTCAAAATCTTCATATATTTTAATAGGATTTTGAATAAATCACAGGAAGGATTTGTAAAATTAGTTTCAAAATCTTACTTCCAGTTTGGGTACATATAGTAACAGTTTCAATTCAGTTGCAATAATGCTGAAGTTGTACTTATTATATAAATGCTTTTTAATAATAATAATTGTAATTAATTGTTTTTAGATTTATTGTTCACTTTGCTTAGTGAGATGGGCACCTATATAAATTTGATTAATAAATAAAATAAAAGAAGGTTTTTCAAACTGTTCTGTAAATTCAGGTTCCACAAGAACTTGATGGAGTTCTCAGAAGAGGAAAAACATTCACTCAAATGCAGCCAATTTCTATCACTAGAGCTTCACCTCTAGTGATAGAAGGTTCCAAATTTTCAAAATCTGGTTCAAAGGGTTTTAAAAATCCTGGTATAAAATACACTTAAAATACGTGACTCGCTTAGATGAGATGGAGGGTATAGAAATTTGATAAATAAAAATAAACATACAATAATCACCTGCCATTGCTATTTCTTTTGCAAGTTTCCACAAAAGCTAAACCATTGTAGTCAGTTAATGGCAATATGTATCTTTTTTTTTTTTTTTTTGCTGATTTGCAGCTTTTTAATCAGTATCTGTGGTTTATTTATGTTGGTGTGGCCACAGTGGTTCATGTGGTAAGACACTGGGCCTGCGCACCACTGAGGTTGGCGGCTCGATTCCCTTGAGCGAATAAACCACATAGGGGCAAGAAAGGAGCCTCTCCCAATTGCCTACTGGCCTTCAGGCGACCCACGGGTAAAGTTAACACCATCCAAATTATAATTGGTTGTACTGAAAGTCCAAATTTCTAGTTTGACCAGAATTCAATCACTTAGTGTGAAAAATTGTCCTAAAATATCATCTTAAACAATGCAATAATACAAATCACAGCAACTTGATCTATAGCAGTGGTCGGTTGCTACCGGATCACCCTGGATCGGGTGAATTGGTAGAGGTGGCAGTGGGTGGCTCCACCCACCTGCCTGAATGCTTCTACGCCTGAACGTTGTGCACACCGAGTGAACCAGTAACAACGGGATTTGAAACCCACTACCGGTCTATAGGGATGTACAAAGTTTCCCTTCTAAAGGCAACTACATCTCTTGAACTCTGCATGTGTGTGCAGATGCAAGATAATCAGTTCATCAGCAGGTTCAACAAAAGTACTGCCTTTGCATGGAAAGGTAATGCCCATATAGAGTAGGCAAACTCTTGAAACTACCACACTTTCTTATGGGGGATGCAGTTTCCTCAATGTTGTGGAAAGAATTGTTTCATTACATACCTGTCAAATATTTTACACAGCAATTATTCAGTTAATAGCTGTCCTTAAAAGCAGATTCATTCAACCAAGTCTTCTATTTAAAAGCAGATGCTGAGCAAGTCAGATGTTCTTCCTTTTATTAAAGAAATTAACATTTTTTTAAAAAAAAAGGTTAAAACTAATACAAAGAAATATAAAAAGAAAACAAAGAGAAAGAAATCAGAAGAAAGGCTAAATGTGCAAGAAAGGAGGGGGGAAGGAAAAGGAAAATACAAAGAAGCAGCTTCTGATATTTTTTACAATAGTTAAACTGTCAATTATAAATTTAGCTTTTACTCTAAGTTTACACCATGACTCTTCTTTCTTTCGTCTTTCAATCGGCCATTTCAGCAAGTTCCATCATCCTCACCAACCATTTCATTGTAGGCAATGCCAAATCTTTCCATCTTTATGCATACATTTCAGCAAGTCAGATATAATTCCTGAGGAAGGGAATTACATAGTGAAGGGACCACCACTTAAAAGACCTAGTCTTGGTGTCTGATAAATCTTCCCAACAATATCCGCAAGACCACTATTCCCTAAGGACATCTGCCCATCCTTCCAGGTGTGACAAGATGGGCATGCTCCTAGTCCCTTCAACCAAATAATGTGAAGCTAGGAAGCATGCCTTTTCTGTGTCAGTCCTTGTTCGCTGCAGTTCAGCAGACCTCCATCCTTTTAGCCTTCCATGAAGCTCTAAAGACCTGGCTTTTCTCCCAAGCATTGGGAGAGGATGAGATGATGATGTTAACATAGACTGGCATCAGGTTTTTGTTGCTTTAATGCTTTATTAAAGCAATATTCAGCCAATGTGACATACATGCACACTTCAAACCCAAGAACACATTAAGGCTTGTCCACCCCGAAGATAAAACACCCAGACATAAACTGAGCAATGTGGTATATGCTGTACAATGCAGTGAGCCATGTGCAGATCTGAAACCACTTCGTAAGCACATGGCACAACATAGGAGAACAAACATAGATTCAGCAGTCCATCTGCATTTAAAAGACACAGGCCACTCTTTTGAAGACAGCGATGTCCTCATTTTGGACAGAGAAGACTGCTGGTTTGAAAGAGCAGTCAAAGAAGCCATCTATGTCAAAATTGAACAGCCCTCTCTCAACAGAGAGGGGGAGGGATATGATATCCTCTATCTCCAATCTACAACACAGTCTTTTCAATAGTTCCAAGAAGGCTCCACACCCATTTGCATCACTCAGGTGACCCTGAATGACACACATAAACCTCCAGGTGACTTTAACAACTCACAAAAAGAATACAAATGACCAGCTGTCTGCAAAGAGTATATATCCTTCCATTTCCCACCATCCAGTCAGAGCTGAAGAAGCTTCTTTGATGAGAAGTGAAACATCTTTAAAGAAAAACCAGAAGGTTCACTTGCCTCTTGAAAAGGCACCTTTGGGATTTTAATGCTTTATGTTTTATTAGTTGTGTTTTATAGTTTCTAAAGTGATTTAAGGTCTTAATTTTTGATTGGGAGAAACCCAGAGTTGCTGCAAGATGGGTGGCTATATAAATATTTGTGAATGAGTGAGTGAGTGAATGAATGAATGAATGATACACTGAATTAAGAGTCATTCATGATTTCTTTTATGATGTATGATTTCTGAGTCCAGTGCCTCACTCTGGATCTCATTTGTTTTTTAACATATTGCATACTTGCATGGGATTTAATTGCTTAAGACAACATAGAAGTCTTAATGCTGGTCTAAGCAACAAACTGGGGATTTTCCCCATTATAGTGGTAGCACAACTGGCCCAAAGCCACCTCTCAGTGTCAGAACTAGACCAGGTTCCGTCATGCATTACAGGGCCTTAAGCAATTCTGATTGACAAAGTAACACAAAGAGACCTTTGCCACTCTCAGAAAGAGCATAAAATGGGTAGTGCACACACTTCCTCCCGTGCCCAGTGAAGCAAAGGACCACTGCACTAGTTGCATTCACATATGCCCATTGCAGTCATATTTGTATATTATGCAATCAGTTGTGGAAATAAAGTAGTGAGTAGGAAAAGGATTAAGCAACCACATCCATCAGCTGATTCCTGCTCTGACTCACTTCTTCCAAAAGGAACAGATTTAGCTATATAACATGTATCTGAAAGGCAAAATATAGATAAAGGCTCTTTTCTGAATTGCCTTCTATTGAATATGTGACCTTCATTTTGGATTAAATGTTGGTTTATTCTATTAAATTAACAAATTCACTGACTTGGAAAAACTAAAGTATGCATCATAAACTTCCTGTCAAATACATAAAAATCAGGAAGTCTAGGCAGTTTAAAATCAATATAAAGGTTTATTGCAAGCTCACAGTCTTTACAAGAATCTGAACTACTAATGCTCAAAGAAAATTGGTGGTAGATAAGAGTCAATAGAATTCAAGTTGGGCAGGAGGTAGATATCATGTGGGCGTGAAGGGACTTGAGACTGATGATGGATTTGACCCCTCCCACTGGTTTAGCCTGGTCATCTCCTACACTGTGAATGCAGAAAATCTATTTCACTGCATATTCTTAACATATTCCTAACTTCTTAGAGTTTAGATCATTTGGGTTGCCTTCTGGAAGGTTATTTTATTTTATCTCATTTTATTCTGTCTAATCTTTTTCTGGGAGATTTCCTAGTAGCCTCTGATTAAAATAATAACTATGTTTCAGTTTTTTTGTTTGCTTGAAATCAGGCAAAATCACGTAAGTACTGACACTTTCTGTGATACACAAAATGGGATTGATTAGTTTGTGCAGTTTGCCTGTTATGGAATTGAGCCATTGTTTTAGGATATTGTTTTAATCCACTAAAATGGTTTATTTGTTTGAATACAAAGAGCAGATCTGAATAAGCTATGAGAACCAAGCCAAATTGTTCCTTTACCTTATATATTGTGCTTCACAGGTCACAGGTGAGAAGCAACTTGGGAGAAAATGAAGTGTGGAATTAGAAATGTGGAGAATAACATTCGTGGTTGAATGGTTTAGGGATTACTATAAGCTTCTTTCAGGCATTTGAAAGGAATATGGAAATTTGAAAGGAATATGGAATATGGAAATTCGCAAGGATCCTCTATTTGCCCTCATATTTAACATGTTATAATACCTGCGCATGCTCCAAGATGGCGGCGACCAAATGAGCTCCGTTTCGGGGATGGGAGAGCTGCCGGTCGCCAGGGTCTTCAGGAGCCTTTTCGCTCATCTTCGGCTCCAGTCCCAGTGAGGGGAGCATCCGCCCTGCCTGGTGAGGGTTTTTTCACCCTCCGGAACGTCAGAGCAGGGCTGGACGGCACCGCGTGAGATGGGGCGATGGGCCTGGCTGCGGCAGCTGTTTCCGGGGTCGGAGGGAAGCGGAGGCCAAAGTACTCGGCGGCGGGCGGCGTTTGTGCGGCGGCGGCTTGGAAGTGGCCCCTCCTCGCTCCCTATAGCCCTCTGGATCCCTGGGGCGCTCTTGTCCGGCGTTTTCGGGGGCTCCGGTGTGCCTTGGGAACTTGGGGTGCCTGGTTGCGGGCTGGCGACGACGGCGGCGGCGGCGGCAGAGGCAATGGCTGACATGGACCGGCCGACCAGGGAGACAGCCAGGCAGCAGGTTGATGGGGGAGAAGCAGACAGCCTCACCCCTAGGACTACCATCTGGCTCACAGTAGATTTTTACTGTGATGGGGTGTTTTAGAACAAAGCTGTGACTGGGGGTTGGAAATTGGGGTTGGAGAGGCGGGAGGCTGACCATGGTTTGGTTTGTTGGTCGCCTTGGATGGCCTCCCCTCCCCCCGCTCTCCCCCAGGTATGGGCAGGTGTTAGCCTTAACGGCCAACCACCCCTGGATTGGGCTTCCTGTCTCACTACTCCTACTCTCACCTCAAGGAAGATCTTGTGCCCGTGGGTCTATTATTATCTTTATTAACATCTTTATTATTACCATCGTTATTAACATCTACACTTTGGACACTTTGGACCCCTTATTATGCTCCACTCATGCCCTCGCTGGTTGGAGAGACTGAGCACCACCTGAGAGAGCTGAGGGATTTTCCGCATCCCAATGGAGAGGATAGAACATTGCTCCTGTTAACTTTGTAACGGGACTGGCCGTCGTGAGAGGATGGTTGGCCATCAGCCTCCATTGGAGAAAAAGAACATTGGACCTTCTCCCTGTCGTGAGAGGACAGTGGAGTCCAGCCCTATAAATGGATATTGTGTGACCTTTATGCTCAGTTATCCCTTGGACCATGACAGATTCCTGGACTGGCTTTCTTTTCCCATCTTTGGTTCGATTGATGCTCCAAAAAATTGACCTTCTTGTGCTGCGAGACTCCCCCCTCTCGCAGGCCTGGCCCTCCACGTTATCGAGGGCCTATCTTGATGACAGGCTTTGGGACCCCGAGAGATGGCATGCAGCAAAGAGGGGGCTGAGGGGTTTTTTAGCAAAATTTTTAAGGAAAATTTTAAAGGGACCCGGGAGGACGGGTGGGGGTTGTAAAAGTGGACCTGGGGGGGTCCAGATAGCGACTGTGCGGGATGATGGGTTGATTAGCTGCAGCAGAGGGGTCGCGAAAGGAAATTTAACCGGGGGGCAGGGGGACGATAGAAAGGGCTGTGTAATTGAAATCTTGAGTGGGAGGGGCAGGTATGACGGGTGCAGGGGGTCATATCAAGTGTCGGGGGTGCGCACGCGCTGTCTCCGAGCGATTGCGCACTCCGGCCCCCAATGCGTAACTCGTGTCCTGGGTTGTGTAGAGCCTCAGGCCCAGGGTCCGCGGCTGATGTTATGTAATGCCAGGTCGGTGGTTAACAAGGCCCCCCTCATCTGTGATCTTATTTTGGAGGGGGGTGCAGACCTGGCAGGTATTACGGAGACCTGGTTGGGCCAAGAGGGGGGGTCCCCCTCGTAGAGATGTGCCCGCCAGGTTTCCGTGCATTTCATCAGCCAAGGGCCCAGGGGAGGGGTGGGGGAGTGGCGGTGATCATTAGGGAGAGTCTTTGTCCGAGGGAGACCACTGTTCCTCAGATAGCCGGATGTGAGTCCCTTTGTGTGAAGTGGGGCCGTGGGGTGCAGATGGGTTTGCTGACTACGTACCTGGCTCCGTGCCACGTGGCAGCGACCCTGCCCGAGCTACTCGACGTCATTGCCGGGGTGGCGGTCGATACCCCCAGACTTATTGTCATGGGGGATTTCAACCTTCCATCTGCAGGTGAGGCGTCAGAAGTGGCTCGGGAGTTCATGGCTTCCATGACGGCCTTGGACCTGACCCAGTTAGTTCAAGGCCCCACTCACATAGGGGGTCACACTCTAGACTTGATTTTTATCTCTGGTCAGTGGTTGAATGATCTTGGTAGAGGGGATCTAGATATTAAACCCTTGTCATGGACAGATCATTCACTCCTTCAACTAGACTTTCCTACTGCCTGCCCCCACCGCAGGGAGACGGAACCGACTAGATGGTTCTGTCCCAGGCGCCTGATGGATCCTGAAAGGTTCCTGACGGAGCTTGGGCCGTTTCCTGAGACTCTAACACACGACTCGACTGAAGAGCTGGTGGCCGCCTGGGAAAGGGCGGCCGCTGGAGCTTTGGACCGTGTCGTGCCTTTGCGGCCTCTGACCCGATGCCGATCTCAATTAGCTCCTTGGTTCTCTGAGGAGCTGAGAGAGATGAAGCGTCGGAAAAGACGCCTAGAGAGCATTTGGAGGACTAGCCAATCCGACTCCGACCGGACACAGGTGAGGTCTTATATCAAGACCTACCTAGTGGCGATAAAAGCGGCAAAATCTAACCATTTTTCCGCTCTTATCGCATCTGCAGAGAACCGCCCAGCCGCCCTGTTTAGGGTGACCCACTCCCTTCTTCGGGGGGGAGTGCGGGAAGATCCCTTGCAGGGTTGTGCTGAGGACTTTGTGCAATTCCTGCACGATAAAGTCGCTCGGATTCGGGATGGCTTGGACTCCGATTGGATGAGTCCACGGGAGGAGACCGGGGCAGGTCTTGAGAATGTTATCTGGGAGGAGTTTGATCCTGTGGCTCCCAAGGATGTGGACAGGGTTCTGGGTAAGATTAGTGCCGCCACGTGTTTATTGGACCCGTGTCCCTCCTGGTTGGTACTGGCCTCCCGGGAGGTCACACGAGGCTGGCTCCAGGGGATTATAGGTGCTTCCTTGAGTGAGGGTGCCTTTCCTGCCGCCTTGAAAGAGGCGGTAGTGAGGCCCCTCCTCAAGAAGCCTTCCCTGGACCCGGCTGAATTAGCCAACTATCGTCCAGTCTCCAACCTTCGTTTTGTGGCGAAGGTTGTTGAGAGCGTGGTGGCACGACAACTTCCCCGGCACCTGGATGAAGCTATCTATCTAGACCCGTACCAGTCGGGCTTCAGGCAGGGGTACAGCACAGAAACGGCATTGGTCGCGTTGGTGGATGATCTCTGGAGGGCTCGGGACAGGGGTTGTTCCTCTGTCCTAGTCCTATTAGACCTCTCAGCGGCTTTTGATACCATCGACCATGGTATCATGCTGCAGCGGTTGAGGGGGTTAGGAATAGGGGGCACCGTTCTGCGGTGGTTCTCTTCCTTCCTCTCCGACCGCTCGCAGTTTGTGTTGGCAGGGGGGCAGAGGTCGACCTCGAGGCATCTCGCATGGGGAGTGCCGCAAGGGTCGGTCCTCTCGCCTCTCCTGTTCAACATTTATGTGAAGCCGCTGGGTGAGATCATCCGTGGTTTTGGGGTGAAGTGCCATCTGTACGCTGATGATACTCAGCTGTACATCTCCACCCCAGACCACCCCAACGATGCCCTTGATGTGATGTCCCACTGCCTGGAGGCCGTGCGGGCCTGGATGGGGAGGAACAGGCTCAGACTCAACCCCTCCAAGACCGAGTGGCTGTGGCTTCCGGCGCCCCGATATAGTCAGCAGGTGCCATCGCTGACTATTGGGGGTGAATCCTTGCCCCCCACAGAGAGGGCTCGCAATCTGGGTGTCCTCCTGGACACACGGCTGTCTTTAGAAGAGCACATGACGGCCGTGGCCAGGGGGGCCTTTTATCAGGTTCGCCTGATTCGCCAGTTGCAGCCCTTCCTGGATCGGGACGCCTTGCGCACGGTCACTCACGCCCTTGTCACCTCCCAGTTGGACTATTGCAATGCTCTCTACATGGGGCTCCCCTTGAAGAGCACTCGGAGGCTCCAACTGGTCCAGAATGCGGCCGCGCGGGTGGTTATGGGCGCGTCCCGCTGTGCCCATGTGACACCCCTCCTGCGCGAGCTGCACTGGCTCCCAGTGGTCTTCCGGGTGCGATTCAAGGTGTTGGTTACCACCTTTAAAGCGCTCCATGGCATAGGACCCGGGTACCTCCGAGACCGTCTTCTGCCACCAATAGCCTCCCACCGACCAGTCCGTTCCCACAGAGAGGGTCTCCTCAGGGTGCCATCAGCCAAGTTATGTCGGCTGGCGACACCCAGGGGGAGGGCCTTCTCTGTGGGAGCCCCAGCCCTATGGAATGAACTACCCCCGGAAATTCGTAAGATCTCCGACCTCCGGGCGTTTCGCTGCGCATTGAAGACCCTGTTGTTCCGCCAAGCCGGACTATCAACACAATAGTCTTAAATTGGGTATTTAAATTTATTGGGGTTTTAAATTTGAGCCACCTATTTAATTATTTTAAATTTTATACTGTTGTTTTGTCTGTGTTTTTAAATAGGCTGTACACCGCCCTGAGTCCTTCGGGAGAAGGGCGGTATAGAAATAAAATTATTATTATTATTATTATTATTATTATTATTATTATTATTATTATTATTATTATTGTTATTATTATTATTATGCATTTCAGAAAGGAAACACTACTTCCATTCTAATTTAAGATTCTTATTTTATTTATTTGTTTATTTATTATTAAATTTATAAACTGCCCTTCTCCCGAAGGACTCAGGGCCATAAATACAAACATTAAAAACAGTTTAAAAAGAAATATATAAATTTGGCCCCAAAGTTAAAAAACAATAACAAAACATATTAAAAACATTTAAAAAGCATTAAGCCAGCCTGGCTTGCTGAAAAAGGAAGGTCTTCAGGACACGGCGGAAGGCACCGAGGTCTTGAATTCTTCGTATCTCTGGGGGCAGTTGATTCCAGAGAGCAGGTGCCCCCACAGAGAAGGCCCTCTCCCTGGGGGCCACCAGTCTACATTGTTGAAGACAAGGTTGCATATTGATAGACATTTTCCAGAGAAAGTGATGGGTGTTTTACAATATGAAGTACAATGAAAGTTGTTTATACTGTGTACTTTATTCCCTCATAAAGTATGCTGGGAATCCTTGGTTTTCAGTATGCTAAGATGGAAATCGGCTTCTTTGATTTAAGTGTAACACTTTGCATATACCCAATTATTGTATCATCATTACATTTTATAATTTGCAAACAGCAGCATGTATTCTATTAAGCAATACGAAATCAGCCATTGTGACTTCATCAATAACTACAGAGAAATATTATTTTTAAAGAAATAACCCTCCTCTTATTTTTATAAATCAGTCAAGATAATAAACATATTTAATACTCCTTCCTCCTCCTATGTTCCTCTTTTTTTTTCTTTCTTTCTTTGGCTGGGAAGGTTGCAAATGATTGTGAGATGCTGCAACAACAGTTATAAGTGCAAGTTATTTTGGTTGGGAAACCCAGCCAGCCATTGACAGAAAGCTATGAGATGAAGTAAAGTAGCAGTCATGATACAGTTGATGTACTATTGTCATGTAATATCACTGAGGATCAAAACACCCATGGTTCATTTGGGTTTTAATTTTTAGAGAAGTGTGGAAAAAGTACAGTAAAGTAGATAGAAGAAATAGCACTTAGAATGATGAATATGTATTTGTTTAGAAAGCTCTATTATTCCAGAGGGAAAATCTTCAGGGAAAACCAATGAAGATAAGCACAGGCCATGCTTTGCTGCAAACTATGGATTACTTAAAAATAGTCTGAAATTACTTTCACTTTTGAAGTTAGTTCAGGTATTTATTTATTTTATTTTATTTTTTTGTAATGCCCTTCTAATACTATTCCCCCATCCTGAACAATCCCATCTTTCTAGACCTAAATCTTTCCTCTTTTCCTTAAATTGCCTTGCACACCCAGAGATTATAAAAATTCAGGCTTTCATTAAACATAGGTCATAGGGAAGAGACGTTCAAACCTTTACAGAAGGTTGCATAGTGATAACCAGACTCTGGTTCAAAGAAATCTAATAATGATTTAGCTTGCCATTATTTTCTCATCATCATTCTAAGTCTTTTTCCCCCTCTATATTTTGTTGGTAATCACAATTAAATTAACAAGATTGGAATGTCTGCTTAATTATGAATTCATGACCAGATGTCTGGGTATCCATTACTCTCATGAGAATTGTGAACATGCAAAATACAATTTTTTTTTCTAGTTTTCTCTTCTTCTGAAATGAAATATCAACTTTCTCTTGGTATTGTGTGTGTGTGTGTATCCCCATTCTGCCTCAACAAGCTATTGGTGGGTATGTCTACAAATATCTGGTATACCTGATAAACCTTCCCTATTTTCTATTACTGAATTGTATTTTTGTTAGAACTTCAGCAGCTACCATGTCATTATGCTAAACCATTGAAGGAAGAATAACTATAGATAGTTTGAACAAGACAGAGGTTCCCCTTCTCTCTCTCCCTCCCTCTCTCTCTTTCTCTCTCTCTCTCTCTTCCTCCCTCCCTCTCTCCCTCTTCCCCCGTTCTGCCTCAACACACTATTGGTGGGTATGTCTCCAATAATCTGGCATACCTGATAAACCTTCCCTATTTTCTATTACTGAATTGCTCTTATTAGTAAGCAAGAAGATCAAATGTGTTAGTTCAGTGGTGAACTGAACACTATTCAATTCCTTCTTTTTTGTAAATATTTTTTAGGGAGGGAAAAAAACAATTATTCTGGCTGAAACTCTGCCAATGTACTAGTACAACTTGCCAAACTGAATCTAGCAATTGTCCAGAGGACAGCTCTCCGAATTCCTGATATGTCCCAGCTAATTAGGTATACTTAACATGTAGGCTGGGACCCTATTTTCATTCATCAAACCTTTTGATGGGGAGAAGAATAATAAAACTCAATGTTCTATAAAGAAAAAGTTGCTAAAAGATTTTTATCACCGGATATTTATTTCACAAATAATATAAGTAACCTTGTATGACTTTAAGTAGCCCCTTAGCACTTTATTAATTATAGCACAGGCCATTAATTTTCAGATGATCCTGTTTGGCTTTCCTGAGGCTTGTATTACAGTTAAAGAATAACAGCATACATATTTTGTTTCCTTAAAAAAGCCTTTTAAAAAATTAAATGGCCGGAAACATTGTTTTTCACTTCTCCCTTCACATGCTCCATTAGTTAAATTAGAATTTTTTTTAAATTTTTTATTTTTTGTGTGTGAATGATCAAGCTAAACGCACTCCACCTTCCATTTACAGCTTGGCAGAATCCAGCTGTTTTGGCTGCTTTCTACTTTATCAGGCATGTCACAACCTCTACAGGTGAATTGAGAGTCTGCTTTAAGCTGCCAAATATCCTTCTAATGTCGAGTTTGGCTTCACAACTTGAGTCTATTCTTAATTTTCATTATGAAAAATTTGTCAGTCAATTGATTTTTGGCCAAAGCCAATTAAGTGTTTCTTTGCTTTAAACTTCAAGGGACATGTGTTGAATGAAAGTTGGAAAACCCCTTTTTTCTCCATTCTACTTCCTTTCCCTATTAATGAACCATAAAAGCTGTCATTAGAAAGATATTTCCCCTGGGAAATAAGGTCTTGGTATAGGCCAGGGCTATTAAATTCCTGGCCGGCAGGCTGAATGCATCACACAGTGGCCACACCCACACCCGGTTTAGCGAAGGGGAAAAAAGTCCCGATATGTCACATGACACCAATGTGATGACGTGAGTTTGATACCCCTGGTATAGCCATTGGCATTCTTCGCTGGACTTCCAAGGAATGCAGAAAAAATATCTTTTTTAAAAGGTGTATCTTTCCCCAAATTAAATATGGAATAATATATGATATAAAAAGAGGGAGAATGAAATTGAGAAAGTGGAAGAATGAGAATAGGCCTTTTAAATGAAAGTACCTGTTGCAATTTTGCTCAGACTGTTATCATAAAAAATATCAGTGCTTCTGTGTGTGTGTGTGTAACATATCTCATAATCCAAAACTAGTTTACTGCTTTATAGCAAGCACCATATGAGGGATGGCAGACTTACAGTACTGAAAAAATTTAAAATGAAGATTTATGCTATTAAAGATAGATGTTGGCTGCTGATCGTGCTGAATTATAAAAAAATAATAAGCTATAAAGCAGAATGGTAAAGAAAAGAGTTGTGGTTTTCAGCTGTGTTTTTAATATTGCTGATGCTGGTTATTTATTTATTTATAAAATTTAAAGGCTGCCCATTTTTCTTCAGGGTAACTCTGGGCAGTTATTTTATAAAATGGGGGATTCCTGGGACATCTAGTCTCTGCTGGGACTTCTGAAATTTCCTTGGATCAGGTTACACCCAGATTCATCTAAATGTCAGAGGATTGAAATCCCTGAGAGAGAAACAATTGTAAATATAGATTAACAGTCAATCTGCGCTAATCCTGAGAGGAGAGAAGAAAAGAGTGCATGTATGTATACTCCTGTGTGTCATAGACTGCTTTATGAAGCTTTAAGTGTATTATTTTGGATGTAGAGAACTGAAAAGAAGTGTTAATGACCTATGTTAGTCCTTGTTACGTGCTTTCTGTGAGATAATGGTAAGTAGAAATGGTGAGAAGGAAAAATAGTGGGGAGGGGAGTGGCATTAGGCAGAATGAAGTAGTCATCTCAGGCAAATTATTTTAAATAGCAACCTCCCAAAGAGGGGAAAATGGTGTACACAGAATGTTCTGTTCTCTGTATTATAATCTGATAAGGGAGAAGGCACCATGTGTATTTTGGTTAGCAAAATGCCTTGAACAAGACTTGCTGTTCCAATTAATGATCAGGAAAAGCCATTTGAGATGTAACAACCACACAAAATTCAAGGCAGACTTCTCTGCCTGAGCCAAGTGGCTAGTTAATTTGTTTACCCATAAATTCACCTGAGAGGTCCAAAAATTTACTATGAGGAAAAAGAGGAGAGGTGTGGTGGACGAAGAAAAGTTACTAACTACATAAAGGAATAGTAACAATTGATTGCCAAAACTCTTTGTTGTGACTCCGACCCCCGAGCCCGTCTTATCGGAGGGAGAAGACTCCGAAAGTGAAGGAGAGGAGTTGGCAAGGCCTCCCTCTCCAGGACCCTCCTCTCTGGCAATGCCTCAGGTGTCTTCCGCAGGAGAAGAGATAGGCCAGGAGCCAGGCATTTCCGAGCAGCCGCAGTTAGACAGCGACGGAGATAAGTCTTGGCTGGATCCCTGACAGCGTCGGAAGGACAAGCGCATGCAGCAGAGAAGGAGGCGTGCCGGAGATTAAGCTGAGTCACTGAACCACACCCCACAGGGAATAAAAGGGGGTGTGGTGGCCATTCAGGCTTCGTGACGGACAAAACTGAAAGCTAGCAAGTCATTCTGTATTTCTGGAACTCTTATATGCTCTGCTTGGACTGATTTTTTGGACTGGACTTGACTATTCTTTGGCTTTTGTGGATTTTGATGTTTTCGGTCGGAGGAGATAAACCTCCCTTTGTAAGTAAAATCTATTGGCAAGCAGCCACTGGGTTGCTGCCAATTCTGTTATCAAAGGAAATTCTTGTCTGTTGGTTTATTTTAACTCTTGGTTGACTGCTGGTGTGCGTGTGTGAGACGGGGACAGAACACTCTTCAGCATAGATATTTGGAATTTGTGAATGAGTAACTCTCTTTTTCTTAACTAAATGGTACACATCCATAGGATTTGTAATATACTTAATTCCTTGAAAGTTTATTGCATATGCAAGTTGCTGCTATAGATTGTATCATATATATATATATATATATATATATATATATATATATATATATATATATATATATATATATATATATATATATATATAATATCATGTATACGAAAGCCTTGTCTATGGCAGAGATTCTACTTTGGTATCCATTTCTGTATGGTGGATAAATGTTTTAGAATTTCTTTTAAAGAATTAATTTCTTAACTGTTTGCTTACATAAATAATGCCATTATGTAATTAGTGGCTAGGGTTATTTTTCCTGGCTACATTCCTAACTTTTGTTTAATGTTTGTACAATTCATTTACAAATGTCACTTTTTTTCATCCATTTGTTTCAGTCCAGTAATGCCTTAAACTATATAGTATAGATTGGCATTGGAAAACCTGTAAGAACATTCAATAATTGAAATATTCTTTTTCCAATCTTCAGTTCTTAAATTATGAAGTCCAACAACATCTGAACACCCCAAAGCTATCATGGAGAAACAGTTTGATTGCTATTACTTCTACACCTGTCAAAATATTTATTTTAATGTCTTGTCAGCTTTTCTTGACTAATCAAAATTCAAGATCTCTTTCTCTGTAATATACTACATAACAATGGTATGCAAGAACAATAAATACGTCTTGCATAAGCATTGCTTGGAAACTGTAAAAAGAAAATGCAAACAAAGAATGTAGCTTTTGCAACAAATATTTTCCAACAGAATTAACTAGAAGGCAATTCTCATGTTGAGAAGGACTTACTTTCTTAACATTTTGTCCATGGTTTAGCAAAAACTGGAGAATGAGATCATTAAAATCATGCATTAAACACTTTAGGGGGAAACTATTGACATTATTATATTGAAGATAAATTTAAATATGTTTTATCAACAGAACATTATTTTGGGAGAGTGAATGACATTGAAGAAATATAATGCAAGACCATTTAGTGATTTTTGCTAAATTATTCTGCCAAGAGCAAGAAAGGGACACCACAATAACAAAACAACAGAATGAAATTTGAAAAGGGAGAAAAAGAGCCCGTTTTAAAATTCTGGATACTCAACGTCATACTGCATCTTGCCTCTGTTACAGTGAGTTCATATCCAGCAACATAAACCCTGCACCTACTCTGTTCCTGTTGTAATACACTATCTGTGATTTTGGCCACTGCAATGGTCTATGACCGTAATAAAAATTGATTGATTGATTTTGGCCTCTCCCATGAGGCGCTGTTAACAAATATTTTTCATTTGCTGTATGTAACTCTTTATCCTATATACCTAGACTTCTAACTTTGTGAGATAGTAGAGGCAGGGGGCCTGGCCTGCTATGGTCCATGGCAGGGGTCGGCAACCTTAAACACTCAAAGAGCCACAAAGGTCCTAACTGGAAGCCCCTGTTCAATTCTGCAGCTGACCGGAAGTCCGGTTCCCCCATCATAGTCTCCTAGTTTAGCGTCCTTTTTCCTCTGCTGACTGGAAGTCTGGTTCCCCCACCATAGAGTCTCCTTCTAGCGTGGCATCCTTTTTCCTATATCTGTCTTAACCAAAAGCCCTATCAATTGTGGAGTTGACCAGCAACAGGGAGCCGCAGCAGAGGGATGAAAGAGCCACATGCAGCTCCAGAGCATCATTCTTGTAGTCTGAGATTTTTAAATGCATTTTCACTCTCAGTCTTGTCCAGTAAAACTTGTTACTCTTCCATAACATATTTTAAATATAGCCTATAATGGTTAAAATCAACATTCTAGATCATCACTCATAAGTATCTCTCAATAGGTTGAGGGCTAAAGTGTTTTGCTTCTGTTAAGTCAAATATAATGTTCTTCTTTAATTGTATTGTTTAGTTCCTTCTGTTTCCCACTAATGTCCAACCTTCCAAGTCCCATTCTTTCTTTCTTTTTTAGGAATTCAAGACAAAAGCAGTTTTCCAAATAAGGATTATTATAATTTCAAAATTTTACTTCAAATCCAGCTGGACCCCTTAGCTCGTTTTAAGTTTCCAAAACCACTATTCTAAATCACCATTTTGCTCTTTATTCTTTTAAAAACGATTTAAACTTGCATTTAAATTTTCTTTCACTATGGATTGAAGGAAACTCACCCAGTGTTATAGAACTTGTTATTCTAAAAGTTCCTAATGGCTATAAAGCAATTAACAATTTCCAAAATTGATTAGAACAGAAATATAAGAACCCAATGTCCATAAAGGCGCTGACTGCAGTTTAAACAAAGATGCAAAGATTATGTTCCTTCATCCCCAAGAGCTCTAAGCTTGCTGGAGACTGCTGCCTTACAGTCTTCTTACAAGGAGCAACTGTCTGGATCACTTGTGGGTGATCACAAGTCCTGTTCTTGTCCAGAGAGATAATCTAAAGAGCCAGTCCACTCACTGGCTCTTCATTCTGCTGTGCTATTGGCTTCACTCTTAGAAGGACTTATTTTAGTTTGCAATTTCCTTCATGGAAGTCCTCAGATAGCTATTTCAGAAGAATCATACAAACACTGACATATAATGATACAAATATTGACTTCCGGTTTGGCGTCGCAGCGATGCAGATGGGGAAATGGCGGGGTTCTATTGAGCCTTGCCAAAACCCCGTCTGGCTAATCGCCGCTGACAGGTCTGCGGACCTACCCTGTCCTGAAGAGACAGGGGGAAAAAGAGGGACCCCTTGGGTGGCCGAGAGGAACAGGCAAGTTCCTCAGAGGCCGGAGGCAACCCTCTAAGTCAGCAGCAGGGGACGGCAGCCATGACGGCTGCCTCGAGACTGCGACAAATTGGGATAAGCAAAGTGCAGGAGGAAGGAAGAAAGAACAAAGCGCTTCGGAGCCGGGTGAGTGACACCAGCCCAGGCAAGAAACGACGCGCTAATGAGGATATTTATAAATAAGACCCCTAGCCTTACTTAGTGGCTGAAGATCTGAGGGGCTTGAAAATTTTGGGGGAAAAAAAGAGAAAAAATTGTTAAACCCTTTAAGAACTGTATTTCACCACTGATTGATTGGAGGGAATTGCTTATTAACTAAATAAAGCTGGATATTTGAACTTTTTTCCTAAAACTGAGAACTTGAAAAGAAGAAAGTGAACTAAGGATTTTTCACCTTTAAAAGCCAGACAAAGAGATCAAACGGATTGCTACATAAATGTTTCAAAATGGCAATTGAAACTGTGACTAAGTGAAAGTGCTCATTGTGGAAATTTGCTTTACCTGAAAAGAACCTATTTGACTTGCTACATATTGTGGATTACTTTGAAAAGAACTATGGTTTTTTGAACTTTGGCAATTCCTATTCTGTCATTTGATGGCTTTACAAAGAAAGAAGAGATACAATGTTTAATAAACTTTTAACTAACTAGCGCAGCAACAGAAGTTTTGGTGCAGCAACAGAAATTGAGAAGCTGATGTTTTACTGGAAGCAGACTTTATAATGGAATTAAAAGGATATGCAGAGTTTTAAGCGTGGAAGTATTGACTTTGAATTGAAATGCACATGGACAGATAAGGAAAAGAAGAAGCAAAATAGATAAATTGGATAGCAATGTTTGGATGTTTAATTGTTTAAATGGTTCAAAATTTAAATGAGCTTTAAATAAAAATAAGAAGTGTTCATGGTAAATAAAGATAGAAATATTATAAAAATAGAAATCAGAAGTCAAGGTGACTAAAAGTGATAGGTTCATAAAAGCATAATTTGTTGTAACATGCTCTAGTTTTAATTTGATAACAAAGTGGTGGATGATAATTATGATTAATTGTTAATGATTTTAGATGATGTATTAAGGTACACAGATGGGAATTATAATTGTGATTATATTTAATATATAGTAGGAATGATTAATATTAAGAAATAAATGGGGATACACCCTGGAAGAGTATAGTTGAGATAGTGGATTAAAAGATAACATATGGAAAAATAAATTTTTAATAGAATAGAATTTGGAGTTAATGGAGGAGAATATGCTGAGAAATCAGCCAAATAATGAAATGCTGGAAATCAGCCAAATAATAGGTGGAGTAGAGGAGGAGAATGCTGTTAATCAGCCAAATAATAGGTGGAGTCAAGGAGGAAAATTTTGCTGTTAATCAGCCAAACAAAAAATGCTGTTAATCAGCCAAATAAAAGGGGGAGTTAAGGAGGATAATATGCTGAAAACTCAGCCAAAATATGCTATGCTGGAAATCAGCCAAATAATAGGTGAAGTAATGGAGGAGAATAAGGAGAACATATTGAAGAATAATTATTAATAAGGGGTGAAAAAGAAAATGTTGAGGGATAATTAAAATGAAATGGTAAATTTTGAGATTTCTGTGTAAAAGTTTAAGAATATAACAGGATAGATTGGGTTTAGAAAACAAGAAAAATAGAAAGAAATCTTGATTAATAAATTGAAATAAAAATTGAGTTGTATATATTTTGAAATTAAGATTTGTGGTGATAAAATTGTATGGTAAATATATAGATTAATAGAATAGATTGTTTTTGTGTTTAATGTTGACGCTAAAAGGGATAAAAAATTTAGATAAAGCGGTTTTGAATTTCGATTTATAATTGAATCTATAATTGAATATAAAAAGGAGATTTGTTTTAGTAGAAGATTAGGATGTATGATGAGATAATAGAAAGATTAATTAAGATGTTGAAATTTATGTTAATATTGTTTGTTTTACATTTGTTAAATTAGTGTACTCATTTGTGACCGGACCAAGACTTCATTCTGGAAAAAAAATTCTGTTTTATGTTTATGTTGGAAAAAATAAAAAAAAAATTACCAAAAAAAATTGATACAAATATTGTATCTTCTACTTCAGGTCTCTCAGGTTTTCTTCCTGATCCCTAAATTGTTCAATATATTCAAAATCAGGTGGTGTCTTGCTATACTACCCTGTTTCCCTGAAAATAAGACATCCCCTGATAATAAGCCCAATCAGGCTTTTGAGCGCATGCACTAAAATAAGCCTCCCCAAAAAATAAACACTCCCCAAAAATATTTAAATGCAGAGCTGGAAATCAGGTAAGATGGCAAGAGGAGCCCCATCTTGCTCCATGCACCCCAAAATAATAAGACCTCCCCGAAAATAAGGCCAGGCACTTATTTTGTGGTTCAAAAAATATAAGACAGGGTCTTATTTTTGGGAAAACATGGTATTATTTTCTATGATACTAGATATTCTGACAACCTACAAGTTAAAGCTCACTTCAGATGAAACTGTTAATAGTTCCTGTTACTGGTAAGTGAAAAGGATATGATGCCCAGTCACTGAAGAAATAGGTTTATAGCTTGCAAATGCTCTTAGATCCACAATCTCTATTAGAACGTCAAAGGAATTTTCTTTTTTCTAACTGATGTTGATTCTTTGTCCATTCTTTGTCTATTTGTACATGCAGAACATAAATGCAGTTGTCTATGCTCTGATAACTTTTAATATATATGTGGGATATCCTTTGAGATGTTCCAGAAGCAATCCTTTCCAACATGACATGAAAGACTCAATCAAGGCTAAACTGTTTGAGCATCAGTGAAGTAATCAAGTGCTCATTTGCACAAAAAATATGTCTTCCATATTTTTGGAACTGACATATTAACTGGATTCAAACTTTATATTAAATTACTGGGACTATGTCAGGTTTACATACTGTAATTCCCACTGTACAGTGTGTGTATGTATTTAATGTATGTATGCATGATATATAAAAGGGTTTAACATATCAGAAAGGAACTGAGGTGGAAACTATTCAGAGGGGCCTCAGAGACAGATCAACACATAATGGCATAATGGTAAGATGCAGGAAGAGCATGTACTGAATGGCACAACATACACAACAGTGTATGGGCTAGACTCTCCCAAGTCCAGATGGGTGATTCTATATAAGGTGATGGAGGATAACAGGCAGACACTGGCCAATCACCCAGATATTGTGATAGTCCACATGGACCAAAAGATAATGTTGATGATAGATGTGACAAATGACAACATCAGGAATAAAGAGAAGCTGGGGAAATACTAGGGCCTGAAAGAGCAACTAGAAAGATGAGGAAACTAAAGGCCAAATACTGGTATCAGGGCTGTAGCTCCTAAGGTGGGTGAGCGCTCCAACAGATTCCAGGAATGACACCAGAGCTTTCTGTCCAGAAGAGTGCAGTGTTAGGAATTGCTAGCATACAGTGCAGAACTCTCAAACTTCCAGGTTTCTGGAAGTGAATCCGAGACTGAGGAAGATGCAGCCACCCATAGGGGTGAGAAGGGAGAGGGTTTTTTTTTAGATATCTGTGCGCACTCAGAAATTGTGGTTTATTCAATATGCCATGGTTTTAGAAAATCATAGGATTATGATTGAGTAGGTGAGAGGTGGGTTTCAGCAGGTTCTGACCAGTTCTGGAGAACCGATAGTGGAAATTTTGAGTAGTTCGGAGAACCGGTAGTAAAAATTCTGATTGGCCCCGCCCCCATCTATTCTCTGCCTCCCAAGTCCCAGCTGATCGGGAGGAAATGGGGATTTTGCAGCAACCTTCCCCTGGATTGGGGAGGGAATGGAGATTTAACAGTATCCTTCCCCTGCCACGCCTACCAAGCCATGCCCACCAAGTCATGTCACGCCCACCAAGCCACACCCAGAGAACCGGTAGTAAAAAATTTTGAAACCCACCACTGGAGTAGGCTATTATACTTGGACAGAAACCCAGGATTAAATATACACAAAAATAAGAATTTAAAATTATCTCAAGCTTTTAACCAGTTTGCAAGATGTGTGTGTGTTTGGGCATATTTTATCTTTCTCTGTTCAGTTCTGTAAGCAAGATGTGTGCATCTGTGTATACATACATACGCAACAACACAGACATACTTTGGAAAACATGAGTATATTCCAAGTAAATGTTTTCCATTTTATAAGTCTCTCCTTTTTTAAAAAAATTCTTGATCACTATTGGTAGCTATTATCATAGCACAGAATGGAAGATGGAATGTTTAATTAAGTATCAGCCTATACTTGTACAGTGATAATAAATCATAAATGAAACAGGATATTTTCTTAATAAAAAGGTTTCTACTTTCCAAGGCAAGATAGCAAAAAAGTTAAAAGTCAGCATTTATAACCTAATGCAAATTGATTTGGGGGAAGTAATTTCATTGCAGGAAACTCGAAGTTCAACATCTGGCTCCCTCAAGTGGTAGTTTTAATATTTTGTTCATGTTGGTTGGTTTTTTTTAAAAAAAAAAAACCCTTAACTATATTTTAAAGGATGATGATCAAGTCTAAAAAAGAAAGACTGCTGTTGAACAAGTTCTGGCTTGGTGGCAGTTCTATTCTGATGAACTAAGTGGTTGCCTTTTATTGCTCTCATAAATATTTCTTTGACATATTTTGAAACATTGCCAGATAAAAATATTTCAAAGATGTAGTGTCAAGTCTCATTGTCGGTGTTTTACTTTTTAAGTTAATCATTGTACATTTTCTTATTGCTGCTACCTTGTTTAAATGTACCAAGTATGTTGCCTAGCACAAACATGGCAATTGTATATTGTAAAGCACCTTTCCCCAAGAAAATATTCTGGCCACAGAATCTGGCCAAAGTTTAAGGCCTTCCCTTGGCCCAGGATCAAGCTGGAATAGCGAAATATTATGTTAGGCATACAATTTGACTTTAGGGCAGTGATGACTAACCTTTTTCTTTTTGTGCGCCCAAAGTGCACACTGCACTTTGGGCGCGCTGCTATGCATGCTCTCCCTGCGTGTGCATGCATGACCCCCCCAGCACATGTGCATGTGACCCTCCCACGCTCCCACACACACACCCCATGCATGCTCATGCGAGGGATTCAAAAATTTTAGCAATCAGTTCTCTGCTCAGTTGCTAGGTGGGTGTGGCCATGGTGGGCATGGCCGACCTGGCCTCCTGCACCACGGCATTGGGGGGGGGCATTTTCACCTTCCCCAGGCTTTCCTCAAGGACTTCCAGGAGGCCAGTTTTTTGCCCCTCCCCAGGCTCCAGATTATTTCCTTGAGCATCCAGGAGGGCGAAAACAGCCTCTCCTGGGCTCCAGAGATGCTCCTGAGGCCAGAAACAGGTCCATTTCTGGACTTCCAGAACTTCTGGGAGCCCGTTTATCACCCTCCCAGAGCCTCCGTGCAAGCCCTGCACTTACCTAGCATCCAAAATGAACTGTATGGAGACCCCTGGGAGGGGTGGGGTGGGTGGGATCAGCCAGTCCTTGCAACTACCGGTTCGGCGAACCAGATGTAAAATTAGCATCTGGTTCTCCCAAACCGGTCCGAACTGGCTGAATCCCACCCCTGCCGTGACCCCTTCCGCCCCTCCATTTTGGGCCTAGTAGGCCTCCCTGAATTGTCCTGGACTCAAAAATGGACTGGGGGGCGCCACACCCCCCATGCTCCCCCATGCCCCCACATATGCACACGCAACCCTTGCCCCTTCACATGTGCACACGAACCCCCCGCATACGAGCGTGCATCTCCTGCATGCGCACCACCTCCTGCACATCCCAAAAATCAGCTGATGGGAGGTATGCACACGCATGCACAGTGGAGTTGAGCTGGGCAACGGCTTGCATGCCCACAGAAAGAGCTCTGTGTGCCAGCTGTGGCACGCGTGCCATAGGTTTACTATCACGGCTTTAGGGCATGTGCTGTGCTTATTTTTTAACCTATAGTCAAAAAAAGATCTTCATGTAAAGACATTTTGTCTAAGACATTCATCATGAGGCTGCGGTTGATGTAATTGTATAGGAGTCTTCTACAGCCAAAGTTAACCGTTCTCAAAGTTGTTGATTAAATAAGGGGTGATATCAGAATCTCAGAAATTGGCTTTTACTTTGACTTCTTCATATAATGGCTCTACTGTGTTTGCATGGCTTTCTGAAAGAGAAGTGACCCTAGCATTCGGTTCTTTTCCTTTAAATAAACCAAATTCCTAAAATGGCCAGCAGAATGAGTATATTTATGGCAGCATGAGGAAAATCCAAGCACATTTATGAAGCAACAAAGGGATACATCAATTTAAGTAAACTTTCAGCTGCTTGCCTATGGAATAGAGTTCAAATATACCAGATTTAACTTCTTCAAACACCCAAGAGAAGGCATGAAACTTTAGAAAATGCCAGTCTACTTTAAATCTGTCACCACTATTTTTCCCAAGAACAAAAGTATTGTAGAAGAAAAAAAGGAATTAAGGCACATGTTTTAACTTAAACCCAGATGTTGATTTTTTTTTCTTTTTAAAACCAAGAGGCTCTAGTTTATAACTTTGTTGATTGTATGAGTTGTTTCAGGAGAATATTTTGCTTAAGAACCTTCAGTTGACTCATCGTATCTTCCTTAAGATACTTTATTCTTTATTCTTTAAATAAAGGACTTTCTTGTTCAAGCGCCCACCATCGTATTATTATTACATATTTAAATTGATTAGTCATTCAACTCCAATGGACTCTGTGCAGCAAAGAAAAACTCGAAAGATACATTAAAATGCCTCATAACATTAAATCCAGCCAACAGTCCAGCCTAAAATGATTTCATAAGCAATAAGATCAACAAAACAAAGCAGGCCTAAGACAGTTAAGAAACATCAACCTTAGGTGGAATCAAAGACAGATTTGAGATGTTTCCAGAACCCTAAGAGAAACGATGTTGTCCTTATTTCTGGATGAGATGTTTCTTCCAGAGGTTGGAGGCTGAAACAGAGTCTCTGGAAGCTGCTCTGATTTTATTGTTTGATTAACAAAACTTGCTATGACAACAGCAAAAGCATGTTTCATATGAAATACAAATTAGCTCAGGGAAGATGAATGATCATCTCCTTATTGAGCACATAATTATAGTGTATGATTGACACTGCTAGCAAAAAAGATTTACAAAATATGTTCTAAGAAGGCTATAAACATCAGAACATGCTTTTCCTTAAGAATTTTAAGAAAAATAATAAAGATGTTATTAGGAGTTAAAAGATTAGAGAGAGCTAATTTGAGATGAAGACAGACAAAGCCTCTTTCTAATACAAGGTACTTACCACCAGGGAAAAACTTGAATTAAGTTCATCTATATGAAAGAACAATGTCATAGATTTTTTTACCCCGGTAGTGAATACTAGTGAGAAAAAATCTTAAAATTTATCAAATCAGTGAGCAGGACAGGAATGCTGATTAATACTAATCTATTATACTAAACTTTATACTAAACTACTATCTGATTAACTATAAGTTACTAAGGAAGTTGTAGTAAGCAAGATTCACGCAATAAGCAAGAACCAATAATTTACACAAATGTTTAGTCCATCTCTGAATCTCTGTCAACATTTCCTCACAAATATCTTTCAGAAGCTCTATAATTTTCATATCTTAGGTCTATCTACTATTTTTGTAGTGGCTTGGTAGTTCCTGTTGCTACCACCTGGCCTCAGAAGGCCCTCACCAGACAGTCCCTAACCACAATGTGCAAGAGAGGTAGATAGGGCTGCCATCCTCTATGCTGCTTTTTCTGGTAATCAGAATATCAAAATGCAAAAGTTAAAATAATTTCAATACTGCCAATATATAGAGCAGAGCAGAGGTAGGTTTCAGCAGGATCTGACCAGTTCTGGAGAACCGGTAGTGGAAATTTTGGGTAGTTTGGAGAACCAGTAGTAAAAATTCTGACTGGCCCCGCCCCCATCTATTCTCTCCCTCCCAAGTCCCAGCAGATCGGGAGGAAATAGGGATTTTGCAGTATCCTTCCCCTGCCACCCCAACCCATGCCCACCAAGCCACACCCACAGAACTGGTAGTAAAAAAATTTGAAACCCACCACTGGAGCAGAGTCATGATGACTAAGGGATTCCTTTCTCTTTTTGTCTCTTGGGAGGCAATTCAATCTCACAAGAATTAAACAAAATCAATTTTTACGATTAAAATAATAAGATAAAATGAAAGCACCAATTTAATTTAAATGTTAAATGCCGACGTGCAATGTGAAGGAGAAAATTACAAACCACGTTATCAGATCATGGCTATTTGGAACTTTACAATTACAATTACAGTTAGACCAAAAAAGAATACAACAGAAAATACAATATTCAAAATTGACCATATTGTGGCACTCAGCTGCTACAAATGAAAAGCTGCCTGACCAAAGCCCCTAATATAATAGAAAGTTCAAAATATTACAAGTCACATATAGCTTAAATCTCTGGCTATATATTCAACTTCATATGTATATACACATTGTGTGCTATTCACACCAGTTTTGATTCCTGGGGATTGTCTGGACTAGTCCATGCAGTTATCTTGGCAAGATTTTCAAAATGGTTTGCTATTGCTTCATGTTTTTATGGCAAAGAGAATGATGACTGGCCCAAGTCCACCCAGCTGGTTGCATACCTATGACATGACTAGAACACAGTTTCCTGGTTTCTACTCTGCTACTTTAACCACTAGACAAAACTGGTACAATGAAGAACAGCCTTGTGGTGTACCTCAAGAAACATTTGCCATGGTTACACATTCTGGCTGCTGAACCTCACAAGGATCTCCCAGCAAGAAGCAGTGGCATAAGTGCTGGGGGTAAAAAATAACTTTTTTAAAAATTAAGAAATAGAAGTTTAATAGAATCACCTTTGGCAAGGTGGGCGGCATACAAATTTAATAAATAAATAAATTACATGCCATTGGCGGATAGAAACCCATTTTTTCCCCTGGACTTTTCTCTTTTATTCTGGCATGCAGGATATCTTCACACCCTCTCTCTAAATCCTGGCCAATTCATACTTGCAGATATAGGAAACTATAGGCAGATTGTCTTTCAGTATGAAATGAACAAAGTTAAAGACGGTTAAGCGACATTGTGGTCTAGATTTTACACACTAAATCCCTGGTTGAATTAAGCTTTGATTCTACAAAATCACAAGGAAAAGCAACATCAACGTGATCCGTATTGAATTAAAACTCTCAGAAAGCTTCGTGGATCATAATAAACTTAGTATAGTGAAGACATGGGCAAAAGGTGTTTTATTGTGCTTTTAGCATCCAATCCAATCTCACAGATTCACAACTTTCATTTCCCAAAGGAAGACAACTAGATTGAATTCCTCATGTTAGGCTTGTTGAGATCAGGAAATAAGCAGTGGGAGACTTAGTAGAGATGTTGCCTGGGGTGGGGTGAGGATTGGCATCCTCCCATGCCACTTCATACTGATAAAGTCATGGTTGTAAGCAACTCAGAGCATGATGAAAAAGGAAGCACACATAAAATAAAGCCAGCCAACAAAAAACATTTTTTTCCTAAACATCAGTGAGACTGAAGAAGAAGTACACTTTTGAGAAAGGAAGTACATTTTTAGGAAACTGAAGTGTTCATTACTCGAAAGTAATAATGGGTTGGAATGGCACTCTTTGAACCATAGAAGCAATGCTGTGCTGCATTTAAACAAAGGCATATACTATTGTGAGTGAAAACATCTAAATCATTAATTCTTAACATTTCTGTTAGGTATTTTAAACCGGGGCATTGAATAATCTTCCCCCGTATTAATGGTCAGCTCCGCTAGTCTCCCAGCCTGTGCCCCAAAGTTATAAGCAGTCATGTTTATATTCTATTTTTTTTTTTTAATCTTCTGTTTTTGACTGAAGTGGGCTATAAACACACACAACTCCCCATAAGCTTTGCCACATCACTCTTGGAATTCTAAATTTTTACAGGCTTCCTGCGGAAAAGTTTACATGTCCAACATTTTGCTGTTCCATTAGATTAGTGAAGGACAATTAGCTTTTTATTAACATTTCAGCCTCCTTGGTATTTAGCACATAATGACTGTAAATAGCTAGAAGCCAAAGCTCTCAGAAACCATAAATTATAGTTGTATTGTAAGGACTGCCAAGAGTTGCTGAGGACAGAAAGCAGAGAAAGGGAAGCAAGCACTAAGTGTTTAAGTCCATAGAAAAAGAGCAATTGTCCAGCTCTGTGTACTTTTCTTTGTACAATAGCAATAGTTACCACTGCTTGGGTGCTCCACTAAGTAATATTGTAGTTTATTGCTTAGTTTGTAGTGCAAATCCAGTCTGTATTTTATTATGTGAGCTCACTCAACTGTATTCTTTTCCAAGACCAATGCCAGTAGTACTACTAAATAGTACTATGCCTGCCATATCAAGACATTCAAGGCAGCATACAGTTATAAACATCATCATAAAATGAAAAAAAAAAAGGAGTGAATTGGGGAAATTGACAAACAAAAGCACTTCAGCCGTACGTCATCCAATAATTAGACACTATTTAATGAATGATGCATCTATCAAGTAGGATCACCCTTCCTTCCGGCTTTTGGGAAAGGCAAGCTTTAAATGATTTTGTACAGAATAGCAAAGTTAGAATGAAAAATACTCTCACAATGGAGAATGGTATTCCAGGGGGCAGGAATGACAGCAGAGATGGCACACCTCAATAACACTGTTCAGTTGACAGGCCATGGAGCACAATCATCAAGTCCCTAACAGGACAGGCAGAGATAATTGTGGAAAAGTGGTACCATACATAACTAGTGTCCAAGCCATGAAGGTGCTCTGCAAATAATATTGAATTGCATCCAGAAATTGATTGGTAACGAGTATAGCTTGCAAAGCAGAGTGTCATGTGTGCATACAGAGGTGCATTCGTAACTATTTATGAAGCTGTATTCTGAATGAGTTGTGGCTTATGAGTTATGACTCAAGGAAATCATTCATTTTATTCACGGGGGCAGGGTATTACAAACCTTGCTATGTATATTTTATCCTCATTAAATGTATGCCAAATATGCTAAGGTTTATTCCAGATAAGTGATATAGGATTATAGCCTAATATGATATTTTAAAATCACAACTCCCATTCTGGTGACTTCCTAGTGGGTTGAAACAGGATTTTGGGTTTTGCAGACTCCTAGGTTGGGAGGAGTTTGTCATAATTTGTCTATCAACATGTCACTGTGATTATTGACTATTGGCTTAGGACCAGGGTATATACGAGACCGCCTTCTGCCAGCAACAACCTCCCACCAACCAATACACTCCCACAGAGAGGGACTCCTCAGGGTGCCATTGGCCAAACAATGCCGACTGGCAACACTCAGGGGGACAGCCTTCTCTGTGGGGGCACCAGCCCTCTGGAATGAGCTGCCCCTAGAGCTTCGTTTTAACCCCAACCTGCATACTTTTCGACGCACCCTTAAGACCCTTCTGTTTCAGCAAGCTGGACTGGCCTAGTATGAATTTTTAAAATGTATGTATGTTTTAATTCACGGCCAAATTTTTATATTCGATTTTAATTGGTTTTAAATTTTATAAATTTATGTGTTTTAATATGGCTGTACACCGCCCTGAGTCCTTCAGGAGAAGGGCGGTATAGAAATCTAATAAACTCTTAAACTCTTAAATGCATGCCTAGTGTCAATTCCTGCTTACGTAGACATGTTTATTACATGTATTATTTATTACATCAGCCAAAGGCAGCCAAGTGAAACATTATCACCATTTCCTGCCAAGTGATGCGATTTTTAATAGAAATGCAGAAGCTTCTGTTGCATTATTTTTCAACATTATGAAAATGTATATTCTACTAAACATTAAGATATGTGGGGATCTCTGTGTCTTAAAGAGGGTGAAAGACATTAGATTTTGTAACACAAACAACAGGATACCAACAAATATTTCCTTTTATTCTGTTTCTCAACAGAGTCTATAAGAATCCTTGATCTAAGTCAAAGTTCTCAGCCTAACATGTTTGTCTCCCCCAAATAGTATTTTCAGAACCCCCAAATTATTTTTTTAATGAAATTGGTTGAAACTGTTAAATCTTGATTTTCCCACTAAAAAAGTACTTATTTTTAACACACTTACTAAAAAGACATCTATAGTATCTTATCAGTCGACTGCTACTTTTCAGAAATGTCACATTTACGTAGTTTTTCCTAATAGTATTAAGTTAACTCTGAATTTTCTACTTCAGCCACCAACATGTCCTGGGGCTTTTTATGGAAACCTACTCCCTGGTTTCAAAGAGCCATTATGGACAAAGAAATAGGTGAAGTGGCACAGGATAGCACATATGCAAACTCCAAAACATATTTTTAAAGCATGACTGATTCTGCACACAGAATACCAAAAAATGTGGAAAATTGTAGAACGTATTAAATATTAAAAGCTACAAAAAATATGGGTACAGATAAAAAGATCCATTCCAAAATGACAAGAACTTCCACTTATCACAAATATAATGTTTTAGTGGATCAGTTAAGGAATATCTCATAATCTCTGGACCCAAATTTCCACATTGACTAATATGTTAAATGATAACTTGTGATACACAACAAAAATGCAGAGCCCACAATTAATAATAATAATAATAATAATAATAATAATAATAATAATAATGAACTTTCAAAGAAAGGACTGAAAATCTCGCACTTGATGTACATGGATGATTTGAAGCTGTTTGGTAAAACAAAAGCTGAACTGAATTTATTAATTGAAAACACAAAAGAATTCAGCCAAGACATCGGTATGCAGTTTGGAATTGACAAATGTGCAACAATAGCAACCAAAGCAGGCAAGATCATAGAAGAGGATGGAATAGAACTAGAGAATGAAGAAATGATAAAGGCAGTAAAATCAGAAGAAGGCTACAAGTACTTGGGGATTTTAGAAGCCTCTGACTTAATGCATAATAAAGTCAAGGAATTAACTTCAGCCAAGTACATTCGGCGAATTCGTAAGATATTAATGTCCAAATTGAGTGGAGGAAACATCATAAAAGCCATAAATACTTGAGCTATACCTGTGATTAGATACTCTGAAGAAATAATTGACTGGACCCAGATGGAGTTAGACAATTTGGACAGAAAAACAAGGAAGCTTATGACAATGAATCATGCCTTGCACGAAGTGATGTTGACCGATTATATTTACCAAGAGCAGAGGGTGGTCGAGGACTCCTACAAGTAAAGCAGACTGTGGAAGAAGAAAAATGCAGCTTGAATGATTACATCCAGAAAAGTGAAGAACCAATGATTAAGGAAGTAAATAAAGGATGCCTTTTAAAGACAACTAAAACAAAAGCAGAATATAAGAAAGAAGTAATTGAGCAGCGAGCTGAAAATTGGAAACACAAAGCTCTGCATGGCCAATACTTGAAAAGTATTGAAGGCAAAGCTGACCAGAAACTAACTTGGAACTAGTTAAGATCAGGAGTACTGAAAAAAGAAACAGAAAGCTTTATTTTGGCAGCTCAAGAACAAGCCCTAGCCACAAACTGCATGAAGGCAAAAATTCAATATGTTACCACCAACAGCAAATGCCGCCTCTGCAATAAGAAAGATGAGACAGTCGACCACCTGATCAGTGGGTGCAGCAAAATTTCACAAACTGACTACCTACAACACCATGACCGTATTTCTAAGATCATTCACTGGAAATTGTGCCAGAAGTTTGGATTTGAGTACAGCAAAAACCACTGGGAACATCAGGTTGAGAAAGTTTTAGAGAATGAGAAACTCAAGATCTTATGGGACTTTAGGATTCAGACTGACAGGCACTTGGTCCACAACACACCTGACATAACAATAGTTGAAAAGAAAAAGGTATGGTTCATTGACATTGCAATACCTGGTGATGCACGGATTGAAGATAAGCAGCAAGAAAAACTCACAAAGTATCGGGACTTGCAAATTGAAGTTGAGCGACTGTGGAAAAAGAAATTGTGTGTTGTCCCAATTGTAATTGGAGCCCTTGGAGCAATACCCAAAGGGCTACCCTGCTACTTAGAAATTCTAAATTTGCCGGACTTGAACATTTTGACTCTACAAAAAACCACCTTACTCGGAACAGCTTACATCCTCCGACGACATCTTAACAGTTCCTAGGTCCTTGGTTAGGACTCGAGCTGCTGAGCTATTAACCAGCCTCAAAAGCTGTGAATCTCACTAAAGATTAACCAATAATAATAATAATAATAATAATAATAATAATAATAATAATAACAACAACTGACCACCTGATCAGTAGGTGCAGCAAAATTTCACAAACTGACAACCTACAATGCCATGACTGTGTTGCTAAGATCATTCACTGGAAATTGTGCCAGAAGTTTGGATTTGAGTACAGCAAAAACCACTGGGAACATCAGGTTGAGAAAGTTTTAGAGAATGAGAAACTCAAGATCTTATGGGACTTTAGGATGCAGACAGACTGACATCCTCTGACGATACCTTAACAGTTCCTAGGTCCTTGGTTAGGACTCGAGCTGCTGAGCTATTAACCAGCCTCAAAGGCTGTGAATCTCACTAAAGATTAACCAGTAATAATAATAATTTTATTTATATTTCTCCCTTCTCCCGAAGGACTTGGGGCAGTGTACAGCCAGAATTAAAACATAAATATACAATATCATAGTTAAAATTAAGTAAAATCACTAAATAGTTTTGGCTGAATTTTAAAACCCAAACTTAAAACCCAATTTAAAATCATTCAGTTAGATACCCCCTCCTGTCGGAACAGTAGGGTCTTGAGGGCACAGCAAAAGACCTGGAGGTCAGAGATGTTACGGATATCTGGAGGCAATTCATTCCAAAGGGCAGGAGCTCCGACAGAGAAGGCTCTCCTCCTGGGTGTCACCAGCCAACATAACTTGGCCGACGGTAGCCTGAGGAGTCCCTCTCTGTGGGAGCGAACTGGTCAGTGGGAGGCTGTTGGTGGCAGAAGGTGGTCCCGTAGATATCCTGGTCCTATGCCATGGAGCTCTTTAAAGGTGGTGACCAACACCTTGAATTGCACTCGGAAGACCACTGGGAGCCAGTGCAGCTCGCACAGGAGAGGTGTTACAGGGGTGTAATGAGGTGCGCCCATAACCATCCGCGCAGCCGAATTCTGGGCGAGTTGGAGCCTCCGACTGCTCTTCAAGGGGAGCCCCATGTAGAGAGCATTACAATAGTCCAGACGGGAGGTGACGAGGGCGTGAGTGACCATGCACAAGGCGTCCAGGTCCAGAAAGGGACGCAACTGGCGGATCAGGCTAACCTGATAAAAAGCCCCCATTATATGCTCTTCTAAAGACAGCCGTGAGTCCAGGAGGACACCCAGATTACGGGCCCTCTCTGTGGGGGGCAAAGATTCACCCCCAATAGTCAGCGATGGCACCAGCTGACTATACTGGGACACCGGGAGCCACAGCCACTCAGTCTTGGAAGGGTTGAGCTTGGAAGGGTTGAGCTTTCTCCCCATCCAGACCCGCACGGCCTCCAGGCAGCAGGACATCACATCAAGGGCATTATTGGGGTGGTTTGGGTGAAGATGTACAGCTGGGTGTCATCAGCGTACTGATGAACTCTCACCCCAAAACCACGGATGATCTCACTCAGCGGCTTCACATAAATGTTGAACAGAAGGGGCAAGAGAACCGACCCCTGCGGCACCCCCCAAGCGAGGCGCCTCAAGGTCGACCTCTGCCCTCCTGCCAACACAAACTGTGTGCGGTCGGAGAGGTAGGAGGAGAACCACCATAACACGGTGCCTCCAATTCCTAACCCCCTCAACCACTGCAGCATGATACCATGGTCGATGGTATCAAAAGCTGCTGAGAGATCTAATAGGACCAGGACAGAGGAGCAACCCCTGTCCCGAGCCCTCCAGAGATCATCAACCAACGCAACCAAAGCTGTTTCTGTGCTGTACCCTGCCTGAAGCCCGACTGATACGGGTCCAGATAGACAGCTTCCTCCAGATACTGGGGTAGCTGTCGTGCCACCACACTCTCGACAACCTTCACCACAAAATGAAGGTTGGAGACCGGATGGTAATTTGCCAATACAACTGGGTCCAGGGATGGCTTCTTGAGGAGGTGCCTCACCACCGCCTCTTTCAAGGTGAAAGGAAAGGCACCCTCACTCAAAGAAGCATTTATAATCCCCTGGAGCCAGCCTCGTGAAACCTCCTGGGAGGCCAGTACCAACCAAGAGGGACACGGGTCCAATAAACATGTGGCAGCACTAAGCCTACCCAGAATCCTGTCCATGTCCTTGGGGGCCACGGGGTCAAACTCTTCCCAGATAATATTCTCAAGACTCACCCCATCTCCCTCCCTGCACTCACCCAGTCGGAGTCCAAGCCTTCCCGAATCTGAGTGACTTTATCATGCAGGAATTGCACAAAATCCTCAGCTCGACCCTGCAAGGGATCTTCCCGCACTCCCACCCGAAGGAGGGAGTGGGTCACCCTAAACAGAGCGGCTGGGCAGTTCTCTGCAGATGCAATAAGAGCGGAAAAATAGTTAGATTTTGCCACTTTTATCGCCACTAGGTCGGTCTTGATATAAGACCTCACCTGTGTCCGGTCAGATTCAGATTGACTAGTCCTCCAAACACTCTCTAGGCATCTTTTCCGACGCTTCATCTCTCTCAGCTCCTCAGGGAACCAAGGAGCCAATTGAGGTCGGCATCGGGTCAGAGACCGCAAAGGCATGACGCGGTCCAAAGGCATGACGCGGTCCAAAGCCCCTGTGGCCGCACTATCCCAGGCGGCCACCAGGTCTTCAGTCGAGTCGTGTGCCAGAGTCTCAGGAAATGGCACAAGCTCCATCTGGGACCTTTCGGGATCCATCAGATGCCTGGGACGGAACCATCTAGTCGGTTCCGTCTCCCTGTGGCGGGGGGAAGTGGCTTGAAAGTCTAAGTGAAGGAGCGAATAATCTGTCCATGACAAGGGTTTAATGTCTAGGTCCCCTCTACCAAGATCATTCAGCCACTGACCAGAGATGAAAATCAAGTCCAGAGTGGGTCCCCCTGTGTGAGTGGGGCCTTGCACTAACTGGGTCAGGTCCATGGCTGTCATGGAAGCCATGAACTTCCGAGCCATCTCTGACGTCTCACCGATGGATGGCAGGTTGAAGTCCCCCATAACAATAAGTCTGGGGGTATCAACCGCCACCCTGGCAATCACGTCGAGTAGCTCAGGCAGGGTCACCGCCATGTGGCAGGGAGCCAGGTACGTAGTCAGCAAACCCATCTGCACCCCACGACCCCACTTCACAAAAAGGGACTCACATCTGGCTATCTGAGGAACAGTGGCCTCCCTCGGACAAAGACTTTCTCTAATAATTGCTGCTACTCCCCCACCCCTCCCCTGAGCCCTCAGCTGATGAAATGCACGGAAGCCTGGAGGGCACATTTCAACAAGGGGAACACCCCCCCCCCAGCCCAACCAGGTCTCCGTAATCCCAGCCAGGTCTACAGTATAATCAATGGTTTGCAGGGTAGTAAAGGCAAACCTAAAAGTGAGTAAAATGCTGGGCAGTGAATCACAATGCATATTACACAAGAGATGCCATTCTGCTAAAAACCACAGGAAATGTGAAATGGCAATGGATGCGTATGCGCTAATTGAAAAACAAAACACAAACAAAACATCCACTCTTAAACCAGAAAGATTAAAAATATAGCTCTCGCTCACTCTTACGTTATCTGAGTCTCCTTTAGGACTTTTTACAGAAAAGGTTTTCCATCCTTCCTACAAGTACATTGCAACTTCAACTGAACTTCAGATTTCTTTGTGTTATGAGAAATTATTGATGACTTAATAACTCCAGCTAATTCTTTGTTTATCTGTCAAAAATGGGTGTTCTTAGGTCTTGTGATTAGCATATTTTATTCCAACTTTTCTTCAAAGAATTTATGGAGGCCTAAAAGGTTTTTCTCTCTCCATTCTACCCTCAATACAATTATCTGGCTGTGGTTATGCATGCCAAATTATCATTTTGGTAATAATGGGTTCACCAATCAAATTACAGTTGGGCTGGGTTTACATGTTACGTTATGCCAGAATGCATAGCTTGCAAAGATGCCAAGCAAATATATATATATATATATATATATATATATATATATATATATATATATATATCAAAGCAAATCATATTCTCAACTATTGAGAATATGTTAGATCAATAGAGATCAGACTCTAAGATCATCTAATAATCGGGTGTCAAACTCATTGCGTCATGTTGCCATCATGTGACGTTTTGTGATGTTATTTCCCCTGTGGAGCTGGGGTGAGCATGGCCTGCCCATGATGCTTCTGGCCCATGGGCTGCCAGTTTGACACCCCTGATCTAATAAGATTTCAAGTTGAACTGAGATTCAAAACTAGGTATTTTCAAGTTTGGATAGTATTGTCCTCTAATGGTATGCTGAAAGTTCTTCAGCAATCTACACACACATATTCCTTTTTTCCCCCTAGTTTGATAAGCTTTTTATCCAGAACTTACTTTAGTGGCAAGGTGTTGACTATGTATGAGTCAATGTCCTGTCTTAACAAGTATCTTCCCTGAAGTCTTCAGCCTTTCTTCCTTCCCATACTTCAGGGCTTTTTTCAGAGCAGGAAATAGTAACCCAAAATTATTTAGAGACACCCTAAGAAGTAGATAGGAAAAGAGAAACGTGTTTGACATTGGGGAAAACCACTGACATATTAGATATTGGCAAAGCCATTTGTCTTGTTTGTGTACTATCCTATCTCTTTCTGTCAGAATGCTCATATCAAAAACAACAACAACAACAACAATAACCCACTAAAGAGAAGGATAGATGCTATTGAAATGATGTTACTTAAAAACCGGTTTAAGTTATGGTAACTGGCTGAATGACGCTCAGAGACATACATCATCAGAAGAAGGGCCTGATGGAAACATTGCAGGCAGAGAATGTGCGGTAATAATTACACACGAAGCCATAGTCCTGTGACATACTGAAACACATACTAACTAGTAACATTTCAGCTTAATATGTTATGAAAGTCCAGGAAATTGAGTAAATTGTCTAAGTTTATTTTGGGTAAGCATGGTGTTTGAATACATGTAACATGAAATTGTTTCTCAAGGTGACCAATAACCTTATATAAACTTTACAGGTCACGGTAGCCAATGAGTTGCCTAGATTAGTGGTTTGATCTCCTAACGTAATACATGAAGTTATAAGACTCCCAATGAATACAAACTAGTCCCATGAGTTTATAGTTCTTATAAACTATTTCATATTGAACAAGAAAATATTTATCACTTATAAACATTAAAATTTAATCAATATATTATAAGAGGTCCCTGATTTTGGTACTGGGTGGTTCACTAAAGGCTTGCATAAAAGAAATGGGAAGCAAAGCCTAGAGTGAGTTTAACTTCGGGGTGGAGTTCCATCAGTACACTGATGACACCCAGCTGTACATCTCCACCCCAGGCCACCCCAACGATGCCCTTGAAGTGATGTCCCAGTGCCTGGAGGCCGTGCGGGCCTGGATGGGGAGAAACAGGCTCCGACTCAACCCCTCCAAGACCGAGTGGCTGTGGCTTCCAGCGTCCCGATATAGCCAGCTGACGCCGTCGCTGGCTATTGGGGGTGAATCACTCGCCCCCACGGAGAGGGCTCATAACTTGGGTGTCCTCCTGGATGCACGGCTGTCTTTAGAAGACCATTTGACAGCCGTGGCCAGGGGGGCTTTTTATCAGGTTCGCCTGATACGCCAGTTGCGTCCCTTTCTAGATCGGGACTCTCTACGCACAGTCACTCAGGCACTAGTCACTTCCCGCCTGGACTACTGCAACGCTCTCTACATGGGGCTCCCCCTGGGGTGCACCCGGAGGCTCCAACTGGTCCAGAACGCGGCCGCGCGGGGGATTATGGGGGCGACGAGGCGCTCCCATGTGACACCTCTCCTGCGCGAGCTGCACTGGCTCCCGGTGGTCTTCCAGGTGCGCTTCAAGGTGTTGGTGACCACCTTTAAAGTGCTCCATGGCTTAGGGCCGGGGTACTTACGAGACCGCCTTCTGCCACCAATAGCCTCCCACCGGCCAGTAAGCTCGCACAGAGTGGGCCTCCTCAGGATGCCATCCGCCAGACAATGTCGGCTGGCGACCCCCAGGGGGAGAGCCTTCTCTGTGACGGCGCCCACCCTCTGGAACAACCTTCCCCCAGAGTTACGTACAATAACAGACCTCCGGATTTTTTGTCGGGCCCTGAAAACTTATTTATTTCAACTAGCTGGGCTGGCTTGACTTAAATTTTAAATTGTTTTAAATTGGGTTGTTTTAATTTATAGCCAAAATATTCAAATTATTTTAATATTGTTTTTTAAATTTTGTATGCTCTGGTTTTACTCTGGCTGTGCACCGCCCTGAGTCCTATTTGGAGAAGGGTGGTATAGAAATTTAATTAATTAATTAAATAAATAAATAAATAAATAAATAAATAAATAAATAAATAAATAAATAAACAAACAGTTTTAATACTTTGCATTAAAAATCTGATTAGGGTTTTTGCTTTAAGATCTTCTGGCATGAGTTAATGAAGTTCTCTTGGAGCAGAAGAGGATATCTGGGAGTGGGTCAAATCAATTCCCAAGATCAGAGAAGATTCATATCTACAGTGTTTCCCCGAAAATAAGACCCTGTCTTATATTTTTTTGAACCCGAAATAAGCACTTGGCCTTATTTTCAGGAAGGTCGTATTATTTTGGGACACACGGAGCAAGATGGGGCTCCTCTTGCTGTCTTGCCGTCTTACCTGATTTCCAGCTCTGCATTTAAATATTTTCGGGGAGGGCTTATTTTCGGGGGGAGGCTTATTTTATAACCCCAGTTGGGCTTATTATCAGGGGATGTCTTATTTTCAAGGAAACAGACTATTAAATAGAAAAGAACCCTTCTCATTCATAAAGTCATAATTTATCCATATTTCAAATGTTTTATTAGCTTACCAAAACATAGAATAAAAAAATGAAAATAGTGGGAAAGAAGCAGAGGAAAAAGGGGAGAGGATAAGATGTAGGGCAGTGATGGCTAACCTTTTTGCTGTCACATGCCAAAAGTGGGGGAGAGTGGGGACGTCGCATATGTGTGCCCACACCCATAATTCAATCCCCCCAAGCTCATTTCTCACCCTCCCCAGGCTCCAGACGCTTTCTTGGTGCCTGGGGAGGGCAAAAAATGCCTTCCCCAGCCCCCACCCCCGGAGGTCCTCCAGAAGCAGGAAATGCCCTCCCAGAGCCTCTGCACGAGCCCTGTACTTACCTGGCATCCAAAATGGGCCACGTGGAGACTCCTGGAAGGGGAGGGGCAGCATGGGTGGGCCCAGTTGAAAATCAGCTGGATGGTGCACGCCTGCACACTGGAGCTGAGCTAGGGCAATGACTGCGATATGGCTCTGTATGCTACCTGTGGCACGTGTGCCATAGGTTCACCAACATGGGTATAGGGTAAAGGGGGGAAAGAAAGAAAAGCATATATTTAATTTCTAAGAAGAAAAGTGAAGATCAGATAGATCACTATGTCTGCATACATTGTCAAGGTTTTTATGAACACTGTAATGTTTTAGTCTGTAACACTTTCCCAAGAGATTTTGGAATTGCAGTTCTTGGAATTCCCAGTCATTAGTGATGCTGATTGGCAGTTCTGGAAATATAGTTCCTGGATTTCTGTAAGGCATCTGCGGGAAAAAGGCTGATGATTTATAATGCCAGTTATCCTGAACCATCTTCCAGTTTGACAGAAAAGAAAATCCAGAGGTCTACTGTAACATGAGTATCACTGGTGGGTTGCTACTGGTTTGCCCCAGTTTGGGAGAACTGGTACTAGCGGTGGCGGGAGGCTCCACCCACCTGCCCAGACATCATCAAATACGCTCTGCGCTTACACAGAAGCTTCTCCGCGCAAGCGAAGGTAAGCAAAGGTAAAACCCACCACTGATGACTATCCCTATTTCTGTACTTTAAATAGTAGATAGAGACACATGTAACTCAGTTAAATAGATTATTAATTATATTACTGGTGTTGTGGGGGTGGGGGAGAACTTGCTCAATTTCTGTATGTCCAGGGGTAAAAGCAGAGAAACAAGAGGACCTTCCAAATTAGCAAGACCAATCAACACTGTTGCCAAAGAAGCCATCCTGTTTTCAAGGGTTGTGCAGATTAGCATATAATTGTACACTAGTACCTATCTATTTTACTATTGAATGAGAACATTGCAGGAATATCTGAAAAGCTGAGGAAGATCTTCAGCCAACACAACCTATATGCACACTTTAAATCCAAGAATACATTAAGGCAGAAGCTTGTCCACCCCAAGGATAAAACACCCAGACATAAACTGAGCAACATGTTATATGCAGTACAATGCAGTACAATGTGCAGAACTGTACATTGGAGAAACAAAACAACCACTTCATAAGTGCATCGCACAACATAGGAGAACAAACAATAAGGACTAGATTCAGCAATCCATCTGCATTTAAAAGACACCACTAACTCTTTTGAAGACAATGAAGTCCACCTTTTGGATAAAGAGGACCACTTTTTGGACAAAGAGGGGTCAAAGAGCCCATCTATGTCAAAGTTGAACAACCCTTTTTCAACAGAGAGGGGGTGGGATATGACATCATCTATCTCCAATCTACAACACAGTCCTTTCAACAGTTCCAAGAAGGCTCCACACCCATTTGCATCACTCAGGTGACCCTGAATGACACAGATAAACCTCCGGGTGACCTTAATGACTCTCTAAAAGAATGCAAATGACCAGCTGTCTGCAAGGAATATAAATCCTTCCATTCCCCACCATCCAGTCAGAGCTGAAGAAGCTTCTTGGATGAGAAGCAAAATGTCTTCAAAGAAAAACAAGAAAGTCCAGTTGCCTCTTGAAAAAGTACCTTTGGGACCACCACGACCTGACCTGGATAACTGAGAATCTCCATAGACAAGTGGTGTTCCAGTTGTTTTGGGATTGCAGCCAAGAAGCCTATGACTATTAGTATCTTTGCTTTCTTTTGCTACAGTTTTTCTATTTCTATTTACAGGTCTTTTAATTTTGTTATCTTCTCCAGTTCTTTTTCTTCTGTTCTGCTGTCTCCAGGTACTGCCATGTCCACTATCCAGACTTTTTTTTTTTTTTTTGTCTTTCTTATCGACAATTGTTAAGTCTGGGGTGTTACGTGGCAGCTGCCTGTCTGTTTGAAGTCTAAGTCCCAGAGCACTTTAGCTTCTTCAGTTTCTATTACCTTTCCTGGTTTATGGTCCCACCAGTTCTTGCTTGCAGGCAAATAGTACATCTTGCAGACCTTCTAATGCACCATTGTTGCTTCTTTGTTATTCTCTTGTGTGTAGTCAATCTATGAAATCTTCTTGCAACTGATACTGAGGTGGTCCACTGTTTCTTCAGATTCTTTGCATAGGTGACATTTGTTATCTGTTGCTATCTTCTCAATTTTGGCTTTGTTTGCATTATTATTATTTATTTTATTCATTAAACATGAAACTCAATCAACTGAACATTCAAAAATGCATCACAAATACCATTGACTGGTGCTAATGGTTGATATGGGTTGCTGCCAGCATCCTAAGTATCAACCAAGTACCTTCTTAAGATGTACGATGTTCCAAGTAGCACAGTTTTTTGCAGTTCTGCTGGTGTTATTGCAGGAAGCTGCAATTTGTTGATGTATCTTATAAAATTCTTGGACCAAGTGCCCTGATGACAATGGGTATCACTGCTACATGTTTCATCCATAGCCATGTAGTTTCGATGGCCAGGTCGCGATATTTCATTATTTTTTCCAGTTCTTTTTCTTCGACACTGGCATTTCCTGGTACCACAATGTCAATAAATTGTACGTTTCAAGTTTTCGACAACTGTGATATCTGACGTGTTGTGTTCCAAGTGATGATCCATCTGTATTCGAAAGTCCCACAAGATCTTCACCTTCTCATTTTCTATAACTTTTTCCACTTTATGTTCCCATGACTTTTTGGATACAGGAAAGTCGTATTTTTTACATAATGGCCAGTGGATTAATTTAGCACCTCGGTTGTGTCTAGCTTTGTAATCAGTTTGTGCGATTTTTTTTTTTTTTGATTTGATTTATATGCCGCCCTTCTCCGAAGACTCAGGGCGGCTTACAATGTGCTCAGCAATAGCCTTCATCCTTTTGTATATTTATACAAAGTCAGCTTATTGCCCCCACAACTGGGTCCTCATTTCACCTACCTTAGAAAGGATGGAAGGCTGAGTCAACCTTGAGCCTTGGCGAGATTCGAACCCTGCAGTAATTGCAGGCAGCTGGTCTTAATAACCAGCTTAATAACAGGGTGCCTTAAACCGCTGTACCACCAAGGCTCTTGGTGCATTTTGCTGCATTCACATATTAAATGTGAAAGTTTCAACTTTATTGCTGCAAAGTCGCAGTTTGGATTGTTGGTGGATTTTTGTATCTTTGCTTTCATGGCATTAGTTTGTAGTGCTTCTTCTTGAGCAGCGAGTATTAAACCTTCCATTTCTTTCTTAATGGTTGCCATCTTAAGTCATGCCCATGTAAAGTTGTCATCACATTTTCCTTCAATGTTTTTCAAGTGCTGTCAAGCTTTGGTTTTCCATCTATTTAATCTGTCATCCAGCTGTTTTTCCTTATATTCTGCCTTTGTTTCTGTTGTTTTTATAATGTTCTCTGTTTTCACAGCCTGCAACAATCTTTCTGTGCTTTGATTTACATAATCATTCAAACTTTGTTTTTCTTCTACAGTTTGATGGATTTGCAATAGCCCTCTGCCCCCTATTCTTCTTGGCAGGTACAACCTATCAGTGTCACTTCATGGATGTAAAGCATGGTACATATTCAAACGTTTATGTGTTTTCTGGTCCAGGTTTTCCAGTTCAGCCACAGTCCAGTTGATGATTCCAGCTGAGTGGTGTAACACTGGAACTGCCCATATATTAATGGCTTTAGTTATGTTTCCAGCATTCAGTTTTGATTTTAATATTTTGCAGACCCTCCTGATGTATTCCTTTTGTGTTGACTCTTTGACTTTTCCATTCAAGATGTTATCTGCTTCCAATATGCCTTGGTATTTGTAATCACCATCCTTTGCTAATGCTTTCATGATGCTTCCATTTCCTAGTTCTATTCCTTCTATTTTTAGAAGGAAAATTATTATTTGGCTTTGTTTGCATTATATCATCATCATCATCATCATCATCATCATCATCAAATTTATTTGCTGCCTATCTCACCATGGGCTACTTTAAGCTATTGCTCTAATCTCATTGGATATCTTGGTCCCAGAAAATCTATGTAGATTCTCAATCATTCACGCCATGGTTGTTCCAAACGTGCTTTTCCAAAAGGCAACTGGACTTTCTGGTGGAGGGGGGAGCAGTTTCCAGTTCTTGAAAACTAAACTCAGTTCAGAATTTGAACTCAGTTCAGTTCAGAATTCAGTTCTGAAGAAGGTTCTTCAGCTTTGAAGAAACTACTTGGATGAGAAGTGAAACATTTTCAAGGAAAAACCAAGGAAGTCCATTTGCCTTTTGGAAAAGCACCTTTGGAATCCCACAGGATTGTCCCCCTCCCCCCTTGTAATCAGGAGGGTGTGAAAACCTGGCTGGCTAGGAATCCAAGACGGACACACAACTCCTTGACCCTTTTACCCTTTAACTTGTCTTAACTCTACTGTATTCTTGTTTTGTTTTTCACTCTATTTTTTAATATGTTTTATGGCTTATATCTGTAAAGTGTTCAGAGTTAGTTGGATAGTGCAAGGGGGAATTTCTAAATTTGGTAAATAAAATAGTTAATAATTAAATACATAGTATGAAAAATACAACAGATAAGCTTGGAAACACATTTGCGCACCTTCTGCATTATGCCTTGTTTACAGTGGATTGAAAGCAATTTGCATTGAGATCATTTTTCATTTCCATATGAAAATAGTCTATTGTTCTTCCACGGGCTTAATTTGAATACACCACACCGACCTGCTGGGATGAGTAACTTAACCACATTAATAAAATGTTTAGATGTTATCCAGAAAACTCATTTATAGTTATCTATGTTGGAAAATTGTTTAGTTGGCACCCAGTACACATCTAGACAATAGCAATAGCAATAGCACTTAGACATATATACTGCTTCACAGTGCTGTTACAGCCCTCTCTAAGCAGTTTACAATGTTGGCATCTTGCCCTCAACAATCTGGGTTCTCATTTTACCCACCTCGGAAGAATGGAAGGCTGAGTCAACCTTGAGCCTGGCGAGATTCGATCTGCCAAATTGCAGACAGCTGGCAGTCAGCAAAAGTATCCTGCAGTACTGCATTCTAACCACTGCACCACCACGGCTCTTATGTAAAGGTCAGAACAAGCATATGCATCACTCAGGTCAGCTAGCCAAAAATAATGTTTGATTACTCAAGTATCAGCAAACATCAAAAAGAGTTCACTAGCAAAAAGAAACTGAAAAGGCAGGGACAGAAAAACACCAACATGCAAGAATTTACATTATTTATCTATATATCAAAAGGCATAGAACTTTTCATAACCTTTGGAAACAATACTGTAGGTATTGTTGCATGAAGACCTAAAGGGAATGGCCTTTGGCCTTTTTATGGACATGGCAGCAGAAGAGTAGATATGGAAATCAGGGTACCCACTGATCCCGCTTCCCTGTATTCTACACCAGGAAAGAAACTTGGTGGATGGAGATGATGTATCGAACTTTCTCATTCATATCAGGCACATTTATTAAATTATCTGCTGTAATGTTTTGTGCAATCTTCAGCCATATCTAAATAAGCATGTCCAATCATTAGCTATAGGCAGTTTTCAATTAAAATCATTGTTCTTTTAAGTATCTGCCTAATCCTTTTATTGCAGTCTGAGCTTCTTGTCTTGGCTCATTGACTTTTCCATTTATCTGGCCAACTGCATTGGCTATGCTAGTCTGCTCACCGATGCAATGTGTAGTAGCTTTTCCACAGCTGTCCAATATTGTTCATTGCTTGGTAACTCACTTTAGTTCCTTTTCTGGGAAAATATCCAACTTCCATGGTCATACTTGACTCCCATTCCTTCATGAGACCTAGACATTTTATTATGTCTAGTAAAATTATCTTCCAATTAAAGATGTATTTCCTGCTTTTCTCCTTTTTTATTGGCATTAGAGTCGAGTATCTCCAAGATGTTTTACTTCCATTAATTAATTTAAATTGTTCACTATCTCCAAGATGTCTTTTTGGTCCTTTGCTCATGCTATTAAAAATCATCAGTGTAACAAAGAATGTTCACCATTTTCCATTTCTGGCTTAGGTATATAAGTATGTCCTAACATTTCCCTGTTCAAGACCCATGTTTTTCAAATTTGATTTAATTTCTCCAACCATGTATGTTTCGGCTTGTATATAGGTACATTTTTTGAAGTTTACAAATCAGCTTTTCTTTCCTTGCTTCTTCAAAATCTGGTAGTTAGCACATTAATATCTCTTTTACATCATCAACAGGAATGAAAGGGCTCCATATACAATTTTCTGACTGCTGCAAGTTTTCAATTTTTTATTAGTAGAATACTGATGTTTTTATTTTAATTATTGGTGCAAAATTTTATTTCTGTATATTTGTTTATAGAGTGAATTCAATTAAGTATTGTTAATTTGACTGAATTCACTCTATATGATATCACAACAATCATAGTTTATGATCATGGTAATCATATCCTATAAACCATCATTTAGCAAAACTCTGCTTAGCACAGCATATAAACACAATTTAGTAATCAATGGTTCCCTTTGCATAATTAAGAGAAATATTTAATTTTTATTTTAAAAAGTACCAGGAATAGAATCTGATCCAATGAAATTTGAAAACAAAATATGTATAAATGATGAAGATGTGATTACTAAAATGTACACACTTTTGTTGGGATTTGAAATGGAGGAAAAGTTTAAAGATGTATGGTAAAATAGGCCAAGAATTTCAGTTACAATATTCAGATGGATCAATAGGAGAGAATGAGGTTAAAAGACCTGAAATTCACATTGTCTTACAAATCAAAAGAAAACTTTTTAATGATGTACTGTTGGTATATGACACCAGAGAAATGGTCTAAGATGTATAAAGGTACTTTAATCACTGTTGGGATTTTAAAAAATATGAGGGGACATTTTATCAACAGTGGTATGAAAAAGCAAAAAGATACTGGAGGGAAATACATATGGTGATACAGAGAGCTTTAAAACTTAACAGATGAAACTGAAACTTTTCTTTGTTACGATTTATAAACACTCAACTAGGAAAGGCTCATTGAAAAATGGATTTATATATGATAACTTCAGTAAGGCTAATTTATACACAAAGATGGAAGACTACAGACACTCCAAAGATGGGAGAATGGACTGTGAAGATGGCTGAGATTACAAAAGTGTCTAAATTGACTTCTTTGATTAAAGAGGAAACTAGACCTATTTTTATAAAAGACTAGAAAACCTTTATAGACATTTTGCTGAAAATAGATAAAAATGAATTGCTGATTTTCTGATTTATTGATTAAAAGGTTTGTTTGCTTATGGGAAGAAGGGGAATATGATATGCAATTTGAGAGCATGGGAACGGTAATTGCTATATTCATAATTGTTGCAAAGAAGATTGGAAGTAACTTTTTAGATATCTCTCTTTTTTCTGCTTTTTTGTTATCCTTTAGTTTTTCTTTTATCTTTTAAAATCTTTTTTCTATTTCTTCTAGGAGTTTAAAATATTTGTAAAATTTATTTTAATAAAAATTGTTCATTAAAAAAAGGAAATATACATACCCTAGTTTTTCCCTGAGCAGTAAATAATATATACCATTCTCTTTGATAATTAAGATAATATTAGCATCACATATTTAGCATAGATAGCAAAATGGATAATAATTAAGAGTGTTACTGTTTGCATTAACCCTTCTCTTCTAAAAGATGAATCAATAAGAAAACAAATTTCTTCTGGTGGTTCGTTAGGAAAGCATGCTTTGACTTATTGTAAAGTTCTGCTTTCTAAATCTGGAAGTAATTTATAGCTGAACGGAAGTACTTTTTTAAATAAAAGAACTGCACATAGACAATGTAATGGAGAATGGAAAAATACAGACTGAAGAAATAAACCTGCCCGTGGCATTGGAAGATGATAACTACCATATAAACATTTAAAAGGAAATGAGGAAGAGCAAAACAAAACAAAAAAAGTTGAGTCATGCTTCTGTAAAATTATGGAATGTTTCACAGAGTTGTGAGATAGATGAGACAACCTGAAAACATTTGACTAAAAAAAAACAAAAAACCCAAGCATAGTTTCTAGAATCTTAACACCATCTTGAGAGTCTCTATAGCATCTCTATAGCATCTTCTAAAAATCTAGAAGCACTTTTTCTGACTAAAAGATGTTATTAAAAATCATGAGCTCATGAGTTTCGCCAGACTTCTCCTGAAACCTGGAGATTTTTCTCTCACAGCTCTTCTCCTGAAGCATCTTCTAGAGTTATTTATGAGGGCTGGTTCTTACATTTTTTACAAAATAACTCATAGCTACTTTATCAACCTGGCTCACCTCGTCAGAAAAAGAAAGACTTTCTCCTTGTATCAAAAAGTGTATATATACTCTATATACAGTAGCTTTTTCATTTAAAGTACCCACTAAAATTCTTGTGTTGTTACTTTAGCATTTTTCCTAATAAAGGTAACTAAACTGATGAATGTTGTTATGTCCTTATAAGGACATCCGCCCGGATTGGCTGCCAGCCATCGGGCGGGAAAGTTTGAATCACTGTCAGGGGCGGTGCGACTGCCGGAGCGAATATAAGGAGAGCTCCGGCAGCGCGCAGCCAGTCTTGCTACTGTTTCTTGTTCTAAATAAAGTTACTAATGTAACGAGCTGGTCGCGTCTTCCATTCCTGCGCCGATCTAACACTGGCGACGAAGGACTAGGACCAAGAGACGAACCTCATGGCGCCAAAGCCAACAAGACCAAGACTCCGGCACCTGAACCACAGTAGGCATTTCCATAGGCATGGCATCCGCTGAAGTCACTTTGCCAGCCCTTGCTCCTTTCCGCCCAGGGAAGGACAAGTGGAAATCCTACGTGGTCAAATTTCGGCAATACCTGAGAGGCAACAACATCAGGGATGCCGATGATGACCGAAAAAAGGGCATTTTCCTGGCCAACTGCGGCTCCGAAGTCCTCGACATGGCAATCGATCTCGTAGCACCACGAGACATCGAAGAAGTGCCATGGGCAGACCTGCTGCAGATCCTGGAAGACCACTATGCCCCAACGGGAACACCAGTGGCGAACCGTTTCACCTTCCATCAGAGGGACCAGAAAGAAGGTGAGACCATCAAAGAATTCGTGGCCGCCCTACGCCAAATCGCAGCCAGCTGTGAGTTCGACCACATGGACAATGCCATCGCTGACCGCGTGGTTTTCGGCATGAGGGACAGAGGCCTGCAAAAGAAATTCCTGAGCAGGAAGAAACTCGTGCTCAAGGATGTGGTGGAGGAAGCCACAGCATCCGAAATCTCAGAAAAAGCGGCTGCCGCAGTAAGCAAAGCCAAGGGAATCCACAAGATTCGCTCCACAGCGCAATCATCAACCAAGGATTCCACAGCTGGATCCGAGTCGGAGGAGGAGTCCACCGTCCACAAGGTATCCAGACCCCCCAAGGCGGGAAACTGCCCAACGAAGCTACAAGGGGGAGCGCTGTGCCAGCTGCAGAGGGGACCATGCCAGGGCAACCTGCAAGTGGAGAGATGCGACCTGCCGATGCTGCAACAGAAGGGGTCACATCGCCAAAGCTTGCAGAGCCGAGGAACCAGCCCCAGAGCCCTCCAGCCACCGTCCCCGCGAAAACCGTAAAGATTACCAGAGATCATCCAAATGGTCCTTTGGCCAATCTAGACACAGGGACGATGAATTTCCCCGAAGCGGAGCGGTCCACCAGACGACCATCGCACACACAAACTCGGACAATGCCACCAAGTTCCATGTGACCATCCACGTGGAAGGTTCACCCTGCTCAATGGAGGTAGACTCGGGCTCAGTCTACTCCATTATGGATTGGCACCAGCTGAAGCGCCTGCAACCCAGCATCAGCAAGCGAAACCTGAAGCCACTACACTCCAAGCTCGTTGACTTTGGGGGAAACCCCATCGGAGTATTAAGAGCCAACATCCGAGTCTCCTACAACGAGTTCCAAGGCAAGCTTCCCATCACAGTCGTGGAGAACAGCCGACCGAACCTGCTAGGAGTGGAGTGGTTTAAGCCGCTGGGGCTATCCATCGGAGGCATCCACCAAATTCGCAGGGATGAACTCGACAACCTCATCGAAGAGTTCAAAGAAGTCTTCGATGGTAAACTTGGGAAATTTGTGGGGAGGCCAATCTCATTTAATCTGGACAAGGGAATCACCCCGATTAGGCTGAAGCCCCGCCGGGTTCCATTTGCCCTGCGGCCTAAAGTAGACGAGCAGCTGGATAAGCTGATCGCCCAGGGCATCCTGGAACCGATCGATCATGCCTCATGGGAGACCCCCATTGTGACCCCACTGAAGCATGATGGGTCTGTGCGCATCTGCGCCGACCATCGTTGTACCATCAACGATTACGTGACCTTTATAAATGAACATTGACTATTTGCAGACTAAGAGGGGAGGAGTGTTATGTCCTTATAAGGACATCCGCCCGGATTGGCTGCCAGCCATCAGGCGGGAAAGTTTGAATCACTGTCAGGGGCGGTGCGACTGCCGGAGCGAATATAAGGAGAGCTCTGGCAGCGCGCAGCCAGTCTTGCTACTGTTTCTTGTTCTAAATAAAGTTACTAATGTAACGAGCTGGTCGCGTCTTCCATTCCTGCGCCGATCTAACAAATGTGATGTTCTAGGAACATATAGCCATAAAGCCTTTGACTTAATATAGAGAATAAGGAAGATTTGACAGTGATATGCAAACTCTGTTGCCAAAGCAACAAGAGGTAAAGCATTTTTTTAAGTCCAGGATGTCCAAATAGCATCTGGAAGCAGCTCAAACAGAAACGTTTTTAATTCTTTGAATCGTAAACTGGAGATACAAAACAATCAGACTTGCAAGATTCTGTTATTATAGCCAGTCTCAATAAAAATAATTTTAGCCTTTCTGTGGAGTTGATTTCTTGGGCTGATCTGCTTTGTGAGACAGACACATAAGATTATTTTTACCTCAAAATGAAGCCAAAATCTAGTTATATGTAATAGAATTTTTTAATTCTCTCCTAATCAGTATGAGATCTTTATATTTCATGCAACATAACATTATCTTCAGGGGTAGTATTCACTTACCTTCCCTACCGGTTTGCAAATGTGAGCGTGCACGCATGCGCACGGCCTTCCGTGCATGCACTTTGCTCGCGCGCATAGCTTGCATACATGTATGCGGCTAAAAAAATGTGCCTAAATAGGATGGCATAGAGCTGTGGGTGTTCCCGCTACCGGTTCAGGTGAACCAGTCCAAACTAGTTGAAAATCACCTCTGACTATCTTCTCTTAATTTTTTTTCCTCCTGCTCTCTCCCTTAGGACTCAAATTCTCAAATTCTTTCCCAAAAAGATTTCTGCTAACTCACTGTATATTACTTTAAAAGAAATCTAAAGCCACTCTTCATTTTCTCTTTCAACTGTTTGTCCTGAATAATTAAAACTCAGTATTAATAAGCACAGTGTATGACACTATAATTACAGTACCTATAAGCTTATAATGACCAAAAAATTTATTATTTTCAGATGAAGGACTGGTTTGCATGCAAGTTTATAAATTTGGCTGATTTCCAATAATATGTAGCAATATAATGTATGCGGATTATATTGCATATAATATAATGAATTATATTAATTTCATTAGACAAGACTGGACTTCTAGTCTATATGGAAACAATGATAATTAACTGAATTTAGTTTTTATTAGTTGAAAGCTTGACTAAAGTCAGACATTCCTTTCAAAAACAATTCTTACAGTTATTATATAAGCAAGAGATTAGCAAATCTTTTGGCAGCTTGTTCATCAGCATCACAAATATGTAGCCCAAGTGCAGAAAATAATTTCAACATGAAGAAACAAAGACTAACTGCGTACTACTTGGTCATGGAAAGAACAGAGGTCAAACACGTCTTTGAATTTTTCTGTAAATGACATGATGGGCAATATATATTTTGGAAATAACATCATGAAATAGTAACAGTAATATTCTCGCAATTACTTCTCACTTTTCCACTACCTTCTGGCTATACTAGAGTCCTTTGAGGACAGGAGTGAGCAAACTTTTTCACCTCAGAGCAACCTACCATCCTGTAACAGAATTTCAGCAAGAACATAGACAAACGTTGATAGCGCAATTTTTTTCAAGGCATTTGAAGAATTTCAGAATTTTTACAGAGGATTGGGAGGATTAAGGGTGGAAATAGAAACAATTTGCCAACTAAAAGAGTCTCATTCCTATTGCCATCCTTAGAATCCTAAAATAAATAAACAAATAAATACATAAATACATAAATTTTGATTCCACCAATTTTGGACTGATGATGTATCAATTTTTGTAAGCTTATATTATCACTCTATACTATCTATTCTTAATAAGTGTACCATGGCTACTTAGATTACTCAGGGACTCTGTAAGAATTGTATTTCTTTCTTTCTTTATTTCTTAAATTTATTTGCTACCTATCTCACCATGGGACTACTCTAGGCAGCTTACAATAATAAAAAGGAAGAAAATGAAAGGAGTGTAAAACAGAATAGAAGTAAATAATAAAACCATAAAATAAACAATGAAAAAGAGACTATATTGATATGATAACCAAAAAGATGGACTAGTGGAGCAGAGACAGCAAGAGGGGGATATGGAATCTGCCATCAATCCAGCAGCTGCCACCAGTGTGGAATGCCCGCATCTGGTCTCCAGGCCAACTGGCAGAGCTAGGTCTTCAGGCTACTGTGGAAGGATAGGACGGTGCAGGCAGATCTTATCTTAGAGAGTAAGATGTTACAAAGGGCAGGCAGAGAAGTCTCTTCTTCTGGATCCTGATAGTCAAGAATTTTTTGATCAACAGAATCCAAAGAAGGCCCTCTCTGCTGGCAGGAGAAGAATGGGCTTGTTCTTTTTACTTAAACTTTCACAACTTAATCATAAGTGTAGGAGGTTAGCACCCACCCCTTTCCTAGAAGAATGAAATATTTTGGGAAATATGAAAAAGGCAGAATATTATATTTCCCTGGATGAGAAATGTATAAGCATGTTTTGAAGCAGCTCCCATCTTCCTGCCCCTACCCTTTGTCAATGGGCCATTAAGGCTTGGGCCAGTCTATTCTACATAACAAAGATCTACCTCCTTCAGGCAGAGCCATAATAGGAATTGCCAAAGATCCAACAAAGATAGGATTAGCCCTCTACACAATAGCAGCAGAAACTCACCACATGTGATCTGGGAAGCATGTGACCTGGGAAGCACATGTGACCATCAGCCAGCAAGGCTAGCTAAGACCCCACCCCCTGGGAGTCTGACAACCAATTAGGATACTCTTTCGGGGCCCCAAGAAATGCAAAGCCAGAAAGAGCATAAAAACCCATGGACTCGCTGTATTCTTCCCTTTTCTGTTCAGGAACTCAAGCCATGTGATCCTGTCCACCATTAAACCATCTTTCCAAGCAGTCTCCATGTTTCCAGTGTCTTTTTCCCCACTTGGAGCAGAACCCAGAAAGATGTTTCTTCCAACATAAGTTATACATTATATATAATGTATAGACTTGTGAATATTTTACCATGACAACAAAAATGTGATTTGTTTCTGCATAATGATTTGTTTTTGTATAAATTAGATTAAGATTGACACAAACTTGTGTGAAGATTCTGACTAACTCCTGACAGAAGTTCTTCACTGAAAAGCTAAAGTCTTAGCTAAATGGCTGATAGCTGTACTCTGTAGGAGGTAAAAAATCTCTACAAAGGAACAAAGCAGGAATAATTTATCTCTTAGAATTGGGAGTATGAAAATAATGGCTCCCTTCCCTCAGATATCAGAGAAAGTGTCAAGTAGTGCACACCTTGATCCATCTTAAAATCATAATGGATAAGTTTGCCAACACAAAAAAATAAATCATGATGAAAACAATACAACAGATAGAGGTGGAAATAAAAATAAAAAATAAAAATGATGTCTCTCACCAAACAAGATTAAGGTGATAAGAAAAACTTTAAAAAAATAATTTCTGTTCAGTTTTCCTAGAAATATGATTCATATCATTTGATCAGTTATCCAGTAAGCAATAGTAACCTGAAACTCTGAAGATTTGTTTCTGATAAAATGGCCATCATGCTAACAAACTGCAATCCTACTTTAAAATATTTAAATTAATTTAAATTCTATAAATTTTATCTTAAATGTTACTAAAGTTCAAATCTCACCAGACTCAAGATTGACTCAGCCTTCCATCCTTTCTAAGGTAGGTAAAATGAGGATCCAGATTGTGGGGGCAATAAGCTGACTTTGTATAAAATATACAAAAGCATGAAGGCTATTGCTTACCCCATTGTAAGCCACCCTGAGTCTTCGGAGAAGGGCGGCATATAAATCAATTTTTTTAAAAAATAAAGACTCAGAATATCAGACCTAAGAGGTCAGACCTTTAGTAGCAGACTGATAACTATTATCCACAAAAACACATACCTTCATAGAGACAGCAATTCTTCCAGTCTGCAGTAAAGGTGATACTGGATATGAAGTAGAACAAGAAGTTTAAAAAAATTGTTCCTCTGTCAGCTGACACTGGATGTTTATACCTCAGTTTAAAAAAGGAAAGAGAAAAAAGTGAAATGACCACAATCCAAACAAGTGAATCTACAGATATTACAGGGATAGACTAATAATTTACATTCATTTGTCACTCTAATAGTTATAAAAGAGCAACACTTCTTGTTCTTGTGAAGGAAACAGTAATAAGCCAAAATATTTATACTGTCATGAGTTAATGCTTTAATATGTTGGCTTGTCCTGTAAATAGTATTCAATTATATGTTAATAAAAAGATTTAGGTTATTGGTAAAAAAAAGAAATATTATAAAACTACTTGAGTTTCTGTATCATAAAGTATACATTGCAAAAGTAATTAACCATGAGTTGAAAATTGTACTAGACAAAATCTTGAAAATTGTGAACTACATTAAAAGTGTCTCATTTAAATTACATACACTAGACCTTATAAATAAATTGTGTGATTCTTTTTTACACAGACACTAGATTATTATTGAGAAGAAATGTTTTGCCATGAGTGTATGTGGTGAAGAATGCTTACTTTCTTTGCTCTTGAGCAACAAGAAGAATATTGAGAGTTACTAGTATGTGATACTTGATAGGGAAGAATATTTGCAGCTCAGAGTTAAAATGAGAAATCCTTGGTGCTTTCTGAGCTTGGTTGTTTTCTTGCAGAGTGCACTTCATTACACAGTGATGACATTATCTACAGTACTTTGGATAATGAAACATCTGCAAGAGAACAATGAAGCTCAGAGAGCACTAAGAACCCCTCAGAGGATACTTGATCTGGAAAGTTATGTTATTTAATAAATATATTTGAAAATTTAAAATAAGAAAACTACTACAGTCAAGCAAAGCTGAAAATATCTTCATCAGACAAATTAATATGGTAAGAGAGAATTTGCAAGTTCTGCAACACAAATGTTGCTGCAACAAACAATAATGAAGTTTTGCCATTAATTGCCAACCATCCTGAAGTACTGCAAAATAATAGTATTATTTTTGACTACTACATTGAAAACTATGAGTGACTCAGAAGCCGCTTTACTGAATCAATATTAAACCAATCTTACTTTTAGTGAAAATGAGGAATTAATGAGCATGTGCTAAATCACATTTTGAAATTAAAGCATTTGAAATAGCTCTTGATTAATTGGGTAGAATGAAGAATGAATGCCCTCCATTGTAAAAAAAAAAGGGGGGGGTAGTTAACGTTCATGCAACTTCCTACATTTTTCTTGTGCACATTGAGATTTTTGGTAGCATTAAAACTGCAAAATTAAATAATATATAAGGTTAGGAAAAATTGAGAATGTTTGCCCACTGCTCCACCTCACACCAAAAGTGTATGTGTATGTATGTATACATACCGCCCTTCTCCGGAGACTCAGGGCGGCTTACAAGGCGTTAAGCAATAGCCTTTACACTTTTGTATATTTTATACAAAGTCAGCTTATTGCCCCCACAAACCGGGTCCTCATTTTACCTACCTTAGAAAGGATGGAAGGCTGAGTCAACCTTGAGCCTGGTGAGAATTGAACTCGCAGTAATTGCAGGCAACTGGAAGCTAAATACTACCTTTAACAGTAGCATTAGTCTGCTGTGCCACTCAGGCTCTTTGTGAATCTCATCAAGCACAAGTATTCCTTTAGGTGCCATAAAACAAGATAAACCCTATCTGCCTGTTCAGTTGTTTCATAGTAAAATAAAATTGGAATACACTAAGCATAAAATACAAGCAAGCATTATCATTGCAATATTTTGAAAGCTGATGGTTAGTTTGCAGGACCATTTATTGAAACTGCAACAACATGTTTTCTGAAAATAAATACTGTGTTTTCCTTAGGTTTAATCTGTAGTCCTAACAAATTCCATTTTGCAATGTGTATCTTTTATATATCTACTAGCAAGAAATGGACCAGGAATGCCACACAACTTGATAATGACTTTAAGGTGCCATCAGTTTAATCCTGTATTTCATTGTACTTGATTTCTGGGCTATAATGCAGTCTGGAAAGTCAGTTTATACTTCCTGTATCTACTTTAAACCCTAGTCTTTATGCTTGATGAAGTTTATATGTGCTAAAGAGCTCATATAACCAGATTGTTCAGGTTGACCTAGCAATCCACCTGCCTTTCTCTTGATTATATCACATTTACAGCAATGATTGCAATCTGAAACAGATTTGCCTCTGCTTCAATGTTTTCTGCTAAAACGTAAATAAGAGGGTAGTCTGATCTAATCTCTTTTACAACCCAGTGCTGCATAATAAGCTAGAGTATGCATTCATGCATTCAAGGGACAAAAGAGCACTTCAGTGAGATTTTTTTTTCCCTCAAAGGATCACATTGCAAATCTTTAGCATAGACTTACATACAATGTATAAATAAGTGGGAGGATGATCCAACCCTGTTTTGGTATATGGAAGTGGGACTTGCAATGAAACCTTAAACTGTGGGGTGCAAAATACATAATTATATTTCTCCTTTTACTCATTCCACTTCTCACTCCAAAGTATGCCATTACTCCGCCACCACTAAATGCTATTCACTAGATGGGTTTTAGGCGGATTGTTATTTAATTTATTAGCCCCAGAAATTTATATTACTTCCAAACTTACATCTTATTTCTGCAGATATTTCCCTTGAATTTTTCTGCACAAAAGCCAAGCTTCGGGGAACTAAAATCATCATTCATGCAGAGCGTGGGGAAGGAATGTGTGGCATTTCAAAAGCCGCAATACTACAACTGTCGATCTTCCTACCCATTAGCCTTACTGACTGGACTGACAGGAACTGTAACTTAGCACTACTTGGAGGCTCAAAGATTCCTCATCCAATCTGTAAGATAACAGGGATACTCAACTGAGTAACATTCTTAGCGGTATTTCAGAAGATTGCCTGCAGGCTGGACAATGTGAAGATGGGCAAGTCATAGAAAATTTAGCTTTAAGCCTTCATATACAGCATTGGAAATGTGTTAAGTGTAAGCATTTACCTACCTGGCACTCATGTAAACAATATTTCCACTTAAAGAGCACATTTTGGACTCTGGCTTTTGGCAGGAAATATCATTACTACGGTGTAATATTGTGCAGCTCTAGCACTGCCATCAATTTACTTGTTATGTACAGTATTAAATAAAAAGCATCCTTCGCGCAGAACTCATCAACTAATGACTTCATGAACATATCCATGTAGACTCCTTGACCCAATTTTGGAAGTAATTCATATTATGGAAGTATACTTTCAGGATTTTTTTTTTTTTACTTCTCAAACTACCTATAGGCTTGGTATTTCCTGAAGGTATACTTCCAAATTTTAACAGCTTAGCTTCCAAGTCACAGCAAGTCAGCTAGGTAGTGCCATCTGCTTAGATGCCACATATTTTATACCAGCTTATAGATATGTGGAGACTACAACCTATATAATTCCCAGAATTCACAACATTATTATTCCAGCACACTTTGAGGCACTATGATGAGGAAAATCTTTTCAGAATAGCATTGGATCCTTCCTCAAATGTACTCTGTGCACGTAAATGTTTAATTGGGAGTTTTCACCAAAGTCTATATGCTGTCTGTCTGCCTGAAACAGGAGGGGAACAAATGCACAAAGAGGTCTCCACATTCAATATCTTAACTCACTGCATATTTTTAAAACACGTTATTTATTGGCTAAGTTTGCATATCCTATTTAGTCAGAATAATTAGTTTTGTCTTCATGTTTTGTGTCAATCTAGCCATTGTGGTTGTTTAATGGCCTTAATTCAGGCCAAACTAGTCATGGGGGTGGGGGTATTAACAAGCTATAACTTTGTATGTTATGTAACTCAGCTATTGTATTCATATTAATGATTGCGGTTTAATTGCTTAAAGTACATGTAGGAGGGAAGAAAGAGAAAGAAAGAGTAGTAGCATTTGGCTAGAAAGCTGAGACAGGCTTCAGCTTGTGTATTACCTTTTGCCAATCTGAGCGCATTGCTCCACTTTGTAACTCCAAGCATGATTACATACATGCTCTAGAAACTTTTTCCCCTTACTTCTGTTCCTGTGATATTCCCTTGGTCTCATCTCCAGCATGAAACAGGCTTAACTTTGTGTTAAAATATTGTTTTCTTCTTTATTCCAAAATAATCCAAGTTAGTTTTTGATGGGGGAAAAATAACAAAGGCTGGTAGCATATTTTCTAAAAATAGCCGTTTTATGAAAAGGCATAAGTTGTGAGGTGCAATTCATCTCATCAGACTCTCTATAAGAATCTAGCTTAGGCCTTCCCATAAAACAAGTTAGCTACAAATAGAAGAAACTTGAGTAACTGCAGTGAATTGAAAAAAAGCCAGGATGTCCAAGTTGCCAATAGGAAATTAATATGCCAGCATCATTTTTTTGCTGATTCAAGGATGAATCTGGCAGCAGTTTCTCTCAAAAGTGGGGGAAAACCCAAGTGACTAGTACAGAGTCAACTCACACAGTAATGATTTTGTGATTGCACCAACAACCCATTTTTAAATCTCCAGATATGTCCACCAATTTCCCAATTGGGGAGAATTATCTTAATTTTTTTATTATTATTTTTTTAAATTTGATTTATATGCTGCCCTTCTCCGGAGACTCAGGGCGGCTTACAATGCGTTAAGCAATAGCCTTCATACTTTTGTATATTTATACAAAGTCAGCTTATTGCTCCCACAATCTGGGTTCTCATTTCACCTACCTTTGAAAGGATGGAAGGCTGAGTCAACCTTGAGCCTGGTGAGATTCGAACTTGCAGTAATTTTAATTTTTTTAGATTTTTGTCTTTATTTTTATTGTGGCTTGTGTTTTATTGTTGTGAGCCACCCTGAGTCCATTGTGAGATAGGGTGGCATATAAGCTGAATAAAATAAATAAAAATAAATAAATAAATTGCAAGCAGCAGATGTTAATAACAGTGCTTTAGTCCACTGTACTACAGGCTCTTAGTTATAATAACCAAGTCTTTAACTTTTATTATTTTCTTGTAAGCATGGGAAAGAAAATTATGAATCCCTCCATGGCTGTTCCAATATAACACCCCTGGAAGAAAGAGTTTACAACGTGCAACCACAATTGAGCCCAAAATTTCTGTTGTTAAGTGAAACATTTTTAAAATGAGTTTTGCTCTATTTCACGATTTTTCTTGCCACAGTTGTTAAGTGAATCAACTTGGTAAAATTGTAACACGGTTGTTAAGTGAAACTGGTTTCCCCATTGACTTTGCTTGTCAAAAGGTGACAAAAGGGAATCATATGACCCTGGGACTCTGCAACCATCATAAATGTGAAATTCAGTTACCAAGCATCTGAATTTGGATCGCGTGACCATGGGGATGCTGCAATGGTTGTGCAAAAAAAAAAAAATGGTTATAAGGTGCTTTTTTGACTGCTGTTTGAACGATCACTAAATGTTGTAAGTCGAGGACTACCTGTATATGGTCACAAGAAAATTGGGTGACACCTAGGCGTTCTTTAAGAATACAAGCGAAACAGCTTAGAACTATGCTGCCTTCTGTCTGACCTAAGCATAGTACACAAAATTACAATGTCCTACCTGTCAATGACTACTTCAGCTTCAACCACAATACAATAGACACAAACTTATGGTAAACTGCACCAAACAAACTCAATTGCAGGAAATACGACTTCAGCAACAGAGTGGTCAATGCCTGGAATACACTACCTGACTCTGTGGTCTCATCCCCAAACCCCCAAAACTTTAACCTTAGACTATCTGTTGACCTCCCTGCATTCCTAAGAGGTCTGTAAGGGGCGTGCATAAGTGCACCTACGTGCCTACCGTCCCTGTCCTAATGTCCTCTTTTATTCGTATCCATTTCATGTATTAATAATCATGTTTATACCTATATCTGTTATCTAATACGTGCTTCACAAAATAAATAAATAAAATAAAATAAAATAAATTCAAAAGCGGTTTTATTTTGGTTTAAAACCAAGGAAAGATCCCTGACCAGCGTGTTTCAAAATAAGGAATTGAGACCATTTAAACAAAGAAAAAAGAAAAGAAAAGAAAAGAAAAGAAAAGAAAAGAAAAGAAAAGAAAAGAAAAAAGAAAAGAAAGGAGCCCGGTGCTGCAGTGGCTGAAATCTCACACCGGAAGGTGTGGGGGCAAAAATGGTTCTTCTCAGCAGCCGAGAAAAAAAAAAATAGGGCGAGAAAAGGGAAACTGAGGTGCGGGAAAGCCAACCGGCACTTTGTCACTTGGCAAACAAAGTAGTGCTTTATTAGCGGCCACATTAATTAGGAATTTAAAGGGTGGCTGGGGATGATGGAGAGAATCACATCCAGTTAGGAATGAGGCGAAGAGCAGCGACGGAGCAAAGGCTGCCCGTACCCAGAAGGGTAAGGAAACGAGGCAAACGTAGAAAAAGCCATCAGATCAGCGGAGGGACGCTCTGAAGGCACGAAGATGGGAGCCTTGCGAGTCCGAGCTCAGCAGACAGCAGCCCCAAACAAGGGCGTGCGAGGTCGACGACAAACAAAACTTCGGCGGCTTTTCTTGGCGGCCGGAGGAGCGCTAGACTCTCCCCGCGGCGAAGGCGGGGTGGGTGGGGGAGAGACAGACGGACGACGCGGGCGGGAGGGGGCGCGTGCGTTGCGTGCGTTTCCAAAATGTTTCCCACTCTTCCCACTTGCAACATTTTTTTTTTCTTCCCCCGGGATTTAGCCGCCGCTCGGAAAGGGGGAGGGGGAGCTTACTTTGGTGGAAATCACCTGAGGAAAATCCCATCCCAAAACATAAGTATTCCACCCAATACCCTATTTGCGTATGAAGGGCGGTCCCGGAAGCCTTCCGGAAAGGAGTTGAGTCACCAAGGGAGCATAAAGGCCGAAGGTGCTTCGGATCGCATCCAGAGTCACGCCGAGCTGGATAGTTTTCTCGCAAAAAGCGCGGCAGCGGAGAAACTTCAGCCTGAGTAGGAAAGTTCAGAAGAAGTTAAGAAAAGTGGACGCCGACTTGGCTGTTTTCTACCCAAAATTGGACATGATTGTTCCAGCCCTGTTTTTATTTTCTCTCTTGGCTTTCAGTCAAGCAGGTTAGTATTGCTAATTTTTGTTCCTCCGGCGGTTTGGTTTTTTTTTTTTTTTTTTTGTTTTGTTTGTTTGTTTGTTTCTTCTTTCCATATTGTTGGCTTTCTCTTTTGAGGTCTACCAAAGCTTTCCAAGGGCATGGTTTTTACTTTATTTTTATTTTCACTCCTGGTGACTTTAACTTTATGCAGGAATAAAGAAATAAAGGTGGAGGGAGTCTTTACCTTTAAAAAAAAGAAAGAAGAAGAACTGGTTGATGGCAATTGTCACAGAATGTCGGTTTGGGATAGGAGCAAGCTGGAAGCAGGTCGAACCTAAAATGTATAAGGGAACTTTATTATATTTAGTGAGATTTACTCAGGGTGTAAATAGCCGTATGGGGTTTGGGGAATTAGTGATTTTCATAGATGCAGGGCTCAGTCACAGAGAAAGATGCTTTCTCTGTTACTTAAGTATCTTTCTGACATGACAAAATTGGTAATTTACTGACGAAAAATGTTAAAAGTAGAAATCAGAAATGTTATATGGAAGTGCAACAAGGAATAAATACCGTGTTTCCCTGAAAATAAGACCCTGTCTTATATATTTTTTGAACCCTGAAATAAGTGCTTGGCCTTATTGCCATGCACTCAAAAGCCCAATTGGGCTTATTATCAGGGGATGTCTTATTTTGGAGGAAACAGGGTAATAAACACAGCTATTCCCTCATTTTATTGCCTGACCTTTTGGATTTCTATTTTAATATGTTTGGCGCATATTGGAGTGAGAAAGGTTGGGGGCTGATCTCTTATTACCCACCCAAGAGCTAGACAACACCCATCTCAACGGAATACAGATGGGTGCTTGGGTTCCTTAAACAGCCCGTGATCCTTATTGGGGGACTAGACTATGATCATTTTCTGCACCCCTATGTTACCCTGGCATCCTCCAATGTGGTTGGGAGACACTGTCCTCCCCACTAGTGCTGAAATTAATATTCAGCTGTTTTGTCTATTTCACTGCAGTGCATAGAGCTCATCGATAGAGCATAAGCATTTCATAACAAAACTCCCAGGATCAATTGTTGGCATCTCAAATAAGGCTGAAGAGTTCTTTAGATGAAAAGCCTCAATAGCACCAACTAGTCCCTTTCTGGAGCCAGTATGATATAATGGTTAAAATGTTAATCTTGAGGGGGGAAAAACCAACTTCAAGTCCATCCTCAGTCATGGCAACTCACTGAGTGAATTTGGGCAAGTTATGCTCCCTTACCGCAACTGTGTTGGGGATGGGGACAAGATTTGAAAAAGTAGATAATTGGAAGAAATGTACACCATCTAATGTTCCTGAAGGCAAGGCAGAATGTAAATCTAACAACATATCATCTTGATAAGTCTACCAGTGGAGAAGCAAAGCATGTTCAAGTATTTAATAATGTATCTTATAACAGTCGGTTAATTCAGTCTATGATAGCCTTCTGTCCCCCAGTCACAAACCACTTTTGGGACCTTTCAGTACTTTGACATTTTAAACACTGGCTGCTAAAACTAATTATCTTGTGGCTTTTTGTGCCTTGGATGAAGTTTGTCAGTCTCAAAAATGTAGCAAGATGCTACATAGAGGAATGTGATCTGATGGTATTGAATGAGAAGGATTTATGTATTTGCACAGATGGCACTAATTTAATGGGACTTTATATGATTTTAACTCAAACTGCTTCATATGTCTTAATTCTATTTCAGTTAATCCTTGCTGTTCAAATCCATGCCAAAACCGAGGTTTCTGCATGACAAAAGGTTTTGATCAATATGAATGTGACTGTACACGGACTGGTTTTTATGGAGAAAATTGCACTAAACGTATGTATTTCTGAAAATATTATAATTGATATAATGAATTTATTTTTTTAAAAAACCCATAACCTTTATAGATTATGGGCAGATTAAGACTTCTTTTAAAATGTCTGAAAATAAGATTCCTATATATGTAGCTTAAGGCAGTGTTCAGTGGTAAGGTTGTACTATATTTAAGGGTTAAGGGAGATAAATCGGGAAAGTTTTAATCATCTATAATTAAGCAAACAAGATATATAGGCTCAAGCCAACAGTCTACACCTTTCATGAATTTGATGATGTTGGCAAATCAAAGAGATACATTTTATTATATTTGTGTTTTGATTAGTAAATAAACTTTTTTTAAAAAAAATCTGCTGAAAGCACCATTTCTTTTCAACTAATCTGCAAAAGAAATAATGAGAAATGCTGGTGTAGATAGTATTGAATTACTGTATATCACGCAATCATCATATTTGATAGAAGGCAGTTTTCTAATAAATTTTGTTTCTATACTTTTTATGCAGCGGAATTTTATACTTGGCTCAAATTTAAGTTAAAGCCTGCTCCAGAGACAGTACACTATATACTCACACACTTCAAAGGCATCTGGGATATAATCAACAACATTCCATTCCTCCACAATGCCATAATGAGATACATTCTAATGTGTAAGTCTTCCAACTCTATTACATTGCTCGTACTGGCTAATCTTGTTTTTGTATACTTGGAAATCAGTCTTATTGAATTCAGTGAGTTTCTTAAATCTTGAGTTCCTTAAGTAAGGAAGGTTGTAATCTTAATCTCAGCTGTAGCAATTTCTTCCCTTTAGAGCACTTGTGCATTGATTAAAAATGCTAATAAAAAAATGATCGTGGCATTTGACAAAGCTATAGTAAATTGAAATTCTGTTTTTTATATATGTATTTGGTATAATTTGGTATCATTTTGTAAGCCAGCCAGAGTCACTGCAACAGTGATATGGGTGGCATAAAAATTTAATAAATAATAAATGGTCCTTTTTAAAAAGAATATTAAATAAATATTTATAAATCTTAAAAGAAAAATAGAAAAGAAAAATACAAATCTGGTAAAGAAAACATATATAAAGTAGAGTAGTAGTGATAAAAATATTTACCTTCCTCAAATAAAAAAATCCTTCCTTTTATTTCTAGCAATCTTGACATTTAGTCCCTTCAAATAACATTCTAAAACTTTGTTTCTTTTCATTATCCTTTGTCCTTTCTCACAAAGTTCTTCAATCATCTGTTTTTATTTATATATCCAGTGTAACATCTTTTTTCCATATCATTCTTATAAGCTGTCATTTAAAAATGAATCATTTTTATGACAGTAAGCTGTCATTTACTGAATCAATTTTCAGTGAAAAAAAAATCCACCTGGACTCCTAGTTTGTTTATAATTTTCCAAAATCAACATTCTGTTGCTATTTATTCTTTAAAAAAAGGGCTTTTTAAAGCCCTTACATTTATATTTATAACTTCTATCACTAAGGATTAAGAAAACTCACCTGCTGTTTTCAGGCCTAGGATCCAAAGATTCCTAACAACTGAAAAGCAGCTAATACACAAATTCCAAAAGTGATTAGAAAGGAAGTATGTGAACACAGTGTTCATAAAAATGCTGACTGTGGTTCAAGCAGAGATGGGGCTTCCTTCTCTCCCAGAGCTCTAAGCCCACCAGAGCCACTGTTTTGTCTCTTCACAAGGGGCAATAGTTTGGAGCACTTGTGCTCTATCTGAAGTTCTCTTCTTGTCAGGAATTATAGGAGTGCTGTGGCTCACATGTTTAGAACACTTGTCTGACAATCAGCAAGTCCGTGTTCGAGACCCAAGTGCTGCCGTGAGATGGGATGAGCTCTCGTCATTTGCTCCAGCTCCTATCGCCCTTGCAGTTCGAAAAGATGCAAATACGAGTAGATAAATAGGTATATATCACTCTGGTGGGCAAAACAGGGAGATGAAAGGAGCCGCCAACGGGGCATCCCCTGGGCAACAGTGATATCCCAGATAATCCTTTTAACCAGAAGCGCTATGATACTTCCAACACCAAAGCAGCAGCAGGTAGTACAAAAATCCAGTTTACCGGCACCTCTTCATTCTAGTGTAGTCATGGGCTCCATTTTTCACAGAGTCCCATCTTCAGTTTGCACTTTTCTTTCCTGGAAATGAAAAATAAAACTGCTGTTAAAAGTCTTACAAGTTAGGCCAGGAGAAAGTCTGAAAAATAAAGAATATTTAAACTCTGGCAACATTTATAGACTAAGTGCTTGAACCTAGAGCATCTAGATAATCAGAGCATCTAGATAAAATCTAGTAGCATAATATGTGACTAGTACTAGTACAGAATATCCTGTTCAGTGGTTTAAACAATTTCTAGAAGTGATTTCTATAATCCCACACAAAAATTATCTGCAGTTGGGTTGATAAGATATGTGTATTATCACGAAGTATACAGCTGGTAGAAGAATGTTTAGTGTGTTGTCAATTGCTTTTTTTCTGGAAGATACTTAGTAATAATTTCTGAAACCTATTTAGGCCCCTTTATAAAATTGTAAGACAAAATATTATATCCAATTTACTGGTAGCAAAACTGAGGCTGAACAACTACATTATTTAAACTTGTAAAGTTAAGAGATATGAAACCAAAATCTAATTTTTGCAACTTTTGGGACATACTTTTTTCAAATTTATGTTTGAGATAATGTATGGATGCTTGTTGCAGATTGTTTAACCATAATACAATTTTTCTCATTTCGTCTTTCAGCCAGATCCCATTTAATTGAAAGCCCACCAACCTATAATAGCCATCATGGTTTCAAAAGCTGGGAAGTCTACTCCAATCTTTCCTACTATGCTCGAGCTGTTCCACCAGTGGATCATGACTGCCCTACCCCTATGGGTGTGAAAGGTAAGAAGGAAAGCAAATCAGTGCATGAGGACTTGGAGAAAAGTACTTCATCTCATAAATGAAGTGGAATTGTGATCAAATAGCCTAAACTGTAAAGATATAACACAGATACTGCTTCCTCATTGTGTGGCTAGAATGGAGTAACAAGTTGCCATGAAACATAAGTAGCAAATGCCCACACGGAACTTTAAATATTAGGAAAAGTCAGATGTTGATATAGTAGTTTTTTTCCCAATGAAATATTATGCCAAACTTGTCAAAGAAATGGGGCATGGGTGACTCTATGGATGTATCTGCAGTATTATCATGGCAATCAAATTCATGCATTTATTTATTTTTCACATTTTTGAACCACCTATTTCATTCAGAGACAGAATTTAGATGGTGTACAATACTAAAATATAAGAACAGAACACAAAAGTTAAACATTTAAAAGGAGACAGGGATGATTAGTCACTGTTAAAATTAATTGTAAAGCAAAGGGAGAGCCTTCAGGGCCCTACCCAGCCCCACAGTTGCATGCTCCTCTGGGCTCCCCAAAATTAGTCACCATTTGAAACTAAGACAAGAGACTAAGACAAGCTGAGCATAATTACATGGATCAATTCTAATCTGCAAAAAAGTATCCAATTTTTCTATGTCAGCATTGTATTTCCTTCTTATTGGAATTCCATTTCGGGAAGAAGTCAGAATGTTTCAAAATGTAGTTGGTTTTCTTCATCTACAAATACAAATACAGAAATAAATATTTGCTTTATATTTCAGGCAAGAAGGAACTTCCAGATTCAAAAACGATTGTAGAAAAATTCTTGCTAAGGAGAAAATTCATTCCTGATCCTCAAGGCACAAATGTCATGTTCACCTTCTTTGCCCAGCATTTCACTCACCAGTACTTCAAGACAGATACTAAAAAAGGACCAGGTTTCACAAAAGGTCTTGGACATGGGGTAAGATTAGTTAGATAAGTTGTAACAAGCAAAAACTTTGCTAAGTGCTGTTTTGAAAATAATTACGGTATCTTGAAAATACTGGAGAAGTATTTCTACTGGAGCAGCAGAATGTAGCAATAGGATTCCTAACAAGTCTCTCAACTCATCTCTTCTCCTTAGAAAGAGTGGCATATTTTGTCATCTAATCAGTTCCTCAAAGAATTAAGTTGTTTCATATCATCCATTCAGATTAGCTGTGCTACATATACTATTCTTGTATCTATTTTTTTAATCCAAAAGAAACTGGCTTTGTCAGCATCTTCTAAGAGCCAGGAATGTCTTTATGAAAACCATTCACTTTGCATCTTATAAATATAACTTTTATGAATGTAGTTAAGCACCTGAAATGTTGAATCCAGCTGAGGTTAATGCTGGCAGTTTTCAGAATACTTAACTGGATTGTGCTCAAATGTTGCCTGAGATAATGGGCTATTGAAATTCCATTGATTCAAGGAAATTTGCTCTTTTATAGTTCCCCCTCCTGTTGCCCCCTCCGCCTCTATATGTATCATATAGAGATCTAGAACTTTTTCAGCATTATTCCTGGCTGGCATTCACTGTATTTATAGGTATTCTCTCTGTCTTGTTTAAGGACTGATTCTAACTTTTTGTCTTTTGTTCTGTGAACAGGTTGATCTTAGTCACATTTATGGAGAGACTTTGGACAGGCAGATGAAACTAAGACTTTTTAAGGATGGAAAGCTAAAATTTCAGGTGGGTTTCCTGGAGAAATTCCTTCAGTTCTACTTGATGTATTGCTGCCCTATAAAGAAAGGACTAAGGCAGCTAATGAAAGCAGAAGGCTCAAACTCACCAACTTTTCCATCAGCTTACTATTTGAAGTAACATTGAGTAGGACAGAATTCTGTTTTTTATAAATTGCATGTATGAAAATGCAATTTTCATTTACTTTCTTTTTAAATTACAGATGATTGATGGAGAAATGTATCCACCTACTGTGAAAGAAACTGAGGCAGAAATGATCTATCCACCCCATGTCCCTGACCACCTGAAATTTTCTGTAGGACAGGAGGTCTTTGGGTTGGTTCCAGGGCTGATGATGTATGCCACATTGTGGCTCCGGGAACATAATCGGGTCTGTGACATTCTTAAAGGAGAACACCCAGAATGGGATGATGAACGATTATTTCAGACTGCCAGATTAATTTTGATAGGTAATTGAACAAATATTACTCATACACTTTTGTATGAAATCTAAAAAATAATATTCAGAAATGCAAAGGGGAGGTACTGTCAGCATTCACAAGCTACAGTGGTTAAATAGAAGTTCATTGTATAAAGCCGGTGTTTAATGCTGAACTGTAAAGGAGCTTTTGAACTAAAAGCAAAGTTGGATAGACTTAGAGAGTGATTTTAAGTAAGGCATCAAAAATGGTTTGGGGCAGGGTGAGAAACAAATATATTTCACCCTCTCAAAATAAAAAGGAGTATCTGGAATAGCTATAGAATTTTCAAAGAAAATTCTAGTATTAGTATTATAGTATTAGCATACTATATCAGCCAATAGAAAATAGTAAGCTTTGGAACTTTGGGGGAATGGAGACAGATAACGGTTGTAGAAAAGAATATGGGAAGGAACCTTTCTTCCTTATTATGATGCATTTTTCAGATATCAATGCAACATGTGACAATTAATTTGCATTACCTGTCTGAATACCATTTGCTGAAGGAAAACTGCAAAAGATAATTATTACACCCATAATCCCTATCTGAACTTCACAGAGTAATGGGAAATATAATGTTGGTCAAGACAGATAATTTCTTAGATTGGTTGGGATTATTGACTTATTATTTGGCCTATTTACAGTACAGAATTCTGCCAGGCATAAAATAAACCATTTTGGAATAGTGGGATTAGGTATTTGGGGCTGTCATTGAATCTAAACTGCAATGCTCATTTTATTGTGTATTTTCTTAAAGGAGAAACCATCAAGATTGTGATTGAAGACTATGTGCAACATTTAAGTGGATACCATTTCAAACTGAAGTTTGATCCAGAACTTCTCTTCAACCAGAGATTTCAATATCAGAACAGAATAGCAGCAGAGTTCAATACTCTCTACCACTGGCATCCTCTTCTGCCGGATACCTTTCATATTGAAAACCAAGAATATACATACCAGCAGTTCATGTATAACAATTCCATTATGTTAAATCATGGCCTTTCTCACATGGTGCAGTCTTTCTCCAAACAAAGGGCTGGAAGGGTAAGATTCTTTTCTCCACTTTCTTCTACCTTGTTCAAAATTGCATTTCAACTGACATGAGGGAGCAGACATTTATTTATGTATACATCTATACTTCCCAACTTGTATAATAGCACAGCTGTCCTTTGTTAACTCACTACCATATCTGAAAACCTTGTAAGAACAGAAAAAGAATAGCCCTATTGATAGTTGGTGTGATACTACCTGAAATTTTAATTGAGATAGTTATATGATTTGATGTATTGCTGCTCTATAAAGAAAGGACTAATGCAGCTAATGAAAACAGAATGTTTCTTATTCTACATATTGAGAATGGCCTATACATGTAGCCTATGCAACAGAGGTCAGCCAGTAGTCATATGCAAAAGGAAACTATTTCATTATTTCATGTTAGGAACATAGAAAAATATCCTTCTTTTATGTGGAGAAAGATGCTCTCAGCTTCTGCTTCAGAACACATGAGGAAATGTTCCATTTGTTTAATCATTCCACCATCATATAAAAATAAATATCAGCAAAAAGGAACAGGGTGGCTTAGTGGCTAAGACGCTGAGCTTGTCGATCAAAAGGTTGGCAGTTCAGCAGTTTGAATCCCAGTCCAAATCCCTAGTGCCACGTAATGGGGTGAGCTCCCGTTACTTGTCCCAGCTTCTGCCAACCTTACAGTTTGAAAGCACGTAAAAATGCAAGTAGAAAAATAGGGACCACCTTTGGTGGGAACCTAACAGCGTTCCATGCGCCTTTGGTGTTCAGCCATGCTGGCCACATGACCATGGAGACGTCTTCAGACAGCTCTGGCTCTTCGGCTTTGAAATGGAGATGAGCACCGCCCCTTACAGTCGGGAACGACTAGCACATATGTGCGAGGGGAACCTTTACCTTTACCTTTATCAGCAAAAAGGGTTCTAACTATCTAATTTAATTTAGAAAATAGGCAGTCTTCTTTGTTTTGGTAGTCAAATAAGATATGGGAAATCCATGCCAAAGGTATACAAAATTATATTATCTTTCCTATTACATATTTATTTTTCTTTGAGAGCGTAATAAGCATAACAGTCTTTAAATGAATAACACTGTTTTCTCTGGCCTAATATAATTTGCACTGTGTCTTCATTATGATTTTTCATATTATTATTTTTGCCAACAGGTAGCTGGAGGTAGGAATGTTCCTGCTGTAGTGCAGAAAGTAGCTAAAGCTTCCATTGATCAAAGCCGGCAGATGAGATATCGATCCTTGAATGAATACCGAAAGTTCTTTATGCTGAAACCTTTCACATCATTTGAAGAACTTACTGGTAAGTCATGGGTGCAAGCAAGCAAGCATGTGTGTATCTCAAAGGTAGATTTTGTGTCCCCTGGAGATGCAATTCTTTGCATCTCCAATTAAGGAAAGAGTGTACAATCTAAAAAGCTTCACTACAGATTGCCACTGAATTATAACTTTTAATCAAGAGGGAAATGCAGAGAGAGAGTTGCAAGTACACAGATTTAGCTACATGAATTTTAATAATGAAATGCCCATTTCATTATTATGACTGTTTTAAGGCAGATTATGACCCTGAGCTAAAAAGAATTGCACCACCCTTGTTTTAAGGGATTGAAAGTAGGAGGTTTATTGATTTAGGTTCAACTATCTTCTATCCTGGGTCACCAAGATTAAAATGCAATATTCAAGCAATATATTTTATTTATCAAATTTATAAATAAAAAATGCATAATGTATCATGTAAAAAACAAAAAGTAAAAATAAGCTAATGATTTCTACTTTTAAAAGAAACATGTAGTAGTTACAGATCAAGAAGAAAGAGTTTATTTTGTACTGAATTACAGGTGAAAAAGAAATGGCTGCAGAACTTCAAGAACTCTATGGAGATATTGATGCTATGGAATTATACCCTGCTCTTCTTGTTGAAAAGCCACGTCCTGGAGCCGTCTTTGGTGAAACCATGATTGAACTTGGAGCTCCCTTCTCCTTGAAAGGTCTCCTGGGAAACGTCATCTGCTCACCTGAATACTGGAAGCCAAGTACTTTTGGGGGTGCAGTTGGCTTTGACATTGTGAATACAGCCTCACTCCAAAGCCTCGTTTGCCATAATGTGAAGGGCTGCCCCGGCACAGCTTTCCATGTCATCAGCTCTGAAACATTGGCAACAAATAACGTCAGTGCATCCAGCAGGTCGATGGATGAAATCAGTCCTGCTGTACTTCTCAAAGAAAGGTCAACAGAATTGTAGTGGGGGGAGGGGAATCACTATTGGTGTATATTTATTTATTAATTTATTTATATAACAATATTTATTTATATTTCAAGCAAAACTGCCATGGACCTCTGTATATTTTTCTGTGCATTGGCATTTAATTCAGGATGTCTGACTTGAAGGGGTTCTTGCTTAGATTTACAAGACAGGTTCTCTTCATTCCTCATTATATCTTCTATACCACAATGAGATATGTGAGATATTCCAAAATGGATCAAGGACCACAGATTTGCTGCTTTAAATACAAGCAATAATCTTGAGTGGGGTTTTTTTTCCCCATTGTGACACCATGATGGTAAAGCAGGTTAAATGTTATTAATTCAACACTGAAAAAGATTTAATTAGTTAACTCCTTAAAGAAAGGGCCTTACCAAATGAATGAGAAATAGAAAAGTAGGGAGTTATGCACTTTTGAAATATTATTGACCAAAATTTTATGATAAGTCTAAATTGGGCTGTCTGTTAACTGATACAAAATCAGGAAGCAGATAACACATTTTATATGAGAAAAGATTTAAGATTTTGAAAACAGAGAATTTTTTGCAACCCAATTTCATTTCCTGAGTAATCTTATCTCAATTAAGCAAAAGGATGATCCACTTCCTTAAAATAAAAGGCATTGCTTTTTGATTCAGTTCCTAAATATATTGCCTTACTAAATGAATAGGAACAAGTAGCCCAATACAATTTGTTTTTCAGTTTTTTCAAATCTTTCATCTGTATCTTTTTTTATTTTCAGAAACTAAGAAAATTACCCAATTCCTGTAAAACCCACTTTTACATTAAACCGTTCAATAGTTATCCAACAATCAGACATTAAGTCATTTTTCTCTTAAATTTGCCATCAGGTTTCCATAGAGTTTGTGGTAAGTTTTTATTTCCCTATGTCACTTATATATATGGTGGGAAAGAGCCTTCTCCCATAGGGGAGAAGGTGAGTTCTGGATAATCTACTCTTGCTGGATTTCAGCATGATTTTGTACTCTAGAATCTCTCTTTTAGCATTGCACTTTATGCAAAGAAGGCCAGTTCAATTAGATTATAGATTCTATAGTTGACTCATAACTTGAAAATGCAATTCTTTTTTATGATGTTTGTTAAATGTTAAATATTTTGCATGGCTGAAGAAATATTGGCATCTAATAGGGTCTAATACACTACTTGCTAAGAATTTCACTTTTTGGAGGGAAAAAGACCCTTTAGTACAAAACTTGATGGTATTTGTGAAGATTTTTTTTAAAAGATGAACAGTGAAAGGGAAAAATATTGCTGGCTGGAAAAAGAAATCTCAGGATAACCAAAGAGTACCTTTAGGGTGCTCTTAATAAAGTCTTGTTGCTGTTAGTGTTATATCACTGGAACTAACAGAGAAGAATCTCTGATTATGTCCAACTATTTGCATTTTTCTTAAGACAACACTGTCTTACTTAAATTGGTCGCCTGTGTATCTTTAAGTTTCCTATTGCTACAATTTTTTCCAGTTGTCTTTTCATCAGCAATACAGTACTTTCTTGAACTGAATGCTTAATTTTAATATTTTTCCTTAGTGCTTCATCTTGGTCAGTGTTTCCTCTTTCTATCTGTTTGTCTTTGATTGCTCTGTTTGTCCTTCATACCTTTTATACAGTACTTGTATTATATAAATGCTATGTAAATAACTGGTATTACACTGTAAAATGCCATGCTGCAGAATCATGCTTTTTCTGCATTTGTTCAATGTATTTATCAAGCAGATTAGTTTTCTTTTATAATAGGTTTCCTTTTCTTCTAGAGGAGAAAAAAAAATCCCAAGAAAACTAATTTATCTCAGCAAGCTGGTCTTGGTTGGGTGTTTAGATTATAGCTGCTTGACAGCCAAGATGTTGAGGAACCCAGAGAAAATTTGATTAAATCTGCTGAATTTGTATATTTATTAAATATTTTTACTTAATGCTTTGGTTCCCAGAACATTTTATAAAAACAAGAAACAAAAGAATTCAACTGAACAATTTAAATAAGTTCCATGCAGGAAATAGATTTTTTATGAATTGTGGCCTCTTAAATGTATTAATGAAAATGAATGTATAATTTATTGATGTAATTATTTAAATTATGTTAAAATATAATTTTAATTATATTTTTTACTTTCACAGTGTGCATAAAAATGTCAAAAATAAATTTTAATACTAAGCATTTTGAGTTTCTTTTTTAAAAAAAAGTATCACAAAAGTGAATTTCAAAATTGATTATTGCAGTCACTTAAGAATGGGTTGGGAGCCACTAGTTTGGGAAAGATTTCAAATTTAAAGATTAATAAATTAATCCATGAATTCCACTCAGAAGTTCTGAATGGTACTTCTGCAGATAGAGAAAATTAATTTTAGGTATTAGAAGGACATGAAGGACCCACCTCAACTAAGCATCTTGAGAACTCAATTGCTTGGGAGAAGGGAAGTGTTTCATGGGTTTCCTCCTCATTGGTGAAATATGGGTAGTTCACAGTTTGGAAATATGAATTTAAAACGTTTCTATATACCTCTATTATCCTGTATTACCCATTAAAATCAATTCCCCTAATAAAGAAGAATCATGACAGCTCTCCAATGCTGGATAAAAGCTGGGTATTATAAATAACGTATATAAGTAATGTTGTTTAATAATTACTCAAGGACCTTGGCCAGCAGATCTGCAAATCCTGGGTCATCTACTTTCAAACAGGAACTTTTGCTATAAGCAGGGAGTTTTCCAGGAATCCACACAGATTTGTTAATATGACTTCTGCTTGTTTCTTTGATCACAAAATTTCATTCATCTTGAAACTTGAATTCATTTACATCAGTTTTCCTTCTCCAACCTGAATTGCAGTTCTCTCCTACCACTAATAGTCCTTCAATGGCCAGTTAGGGCTTTGAAGGATCTTTAGTGCTCTCCGAGTTTGGTTGTTTTCTTGCAGACCTTTCGTTACCCAAACTAAGTAACATCATCAATGCTAGTCCTGATGATTAGGACTGATGATGCTAGCTAGTTTGGGTAATGAAACATCTGCAAGGAAACAACCAAGCTCAGAAAGCATCAAGGACCCCTCATTTCAATTCTGAACTATAAATACTCTCCTATATCGGTAGTTAAGGGTTTGCTTCTAACAAAAATGAGCCTAAAGAATGAAATAAGATCTTTTTAACTATTATCAATTTATCTCTTCCTCCATACAAAACACCTACAGCCTTTTCACCTTTCCCCTCACTCACCTTTCCATCTTCTCTCTCACTCACACAAAATGTCCCCCAAAAGCCATTGTTCTTTTGTGGAGGGGGCATTTCTCAGACACATCCATTCATTTTCATCTTTTTGCCCACAATTTTCTCTTCGGCTTCTAGTGACTGTCTTGTATCTTGTTTTGGTAATACATTCAGCATTCAAGACAGTTTTTAGTTTTGTCAAATGTAATGCTTTATCAACATTGCTGCTGGAAGAAAGATTTTAAAATACTCTGTTTCTAGAGTACCTTTGCCATTCCTTGATGGAAGAATAGAAACCTCCTCTCCTAGGTTTCTTTGTTATCAATACAACCAGGCTTGAGGTTTCTGTAATACATCTATACATCTGAATTTGGAAGTAGCAATCAATTATATTATATGTGCTCCTGCAGAGAAACAGCTGCTGTTATGCAGACTATGATGGTCTATGATAGCAATAGCACTTAGACTTATATGCTGCTTCATAGCGCTTTATAGTCCTCTCTATGTGGTTTACAGAGTCAGCATATTGGTCCCAATAATCTGGGTCCTCATTTTACCAACCTCGGAAGGATGGAAAGCTGAGTCAAACTTGGACTGGTTGGGATCGAAATTCTGGCAGTGGGCAGAGTTAGCTACAATACTAACCACTGCTCCATAATGGCTCTTATAGAGTTGGGAAATCAGGGTAGGACACAATACATTGATTGAAAAGAGGAAATTATTTATTTCCTCTTTGCTGATAGCTCAGTGGTGATTTTCAGGAAGGTTTTAAAATTCTGCTGAGTTGCTACTGCTGACCATTGCAGTTTCTATTTTTTTAATACAAGATCTACACATTTCTGCTGTGTATGAGGGGTAGCAAATTGCTCATGGTTTCTGTAAACAAAATCTCTTTCTTTCTTTTCTTAGCAACCATTTTACCTAAAATTGTCCACTCTCCCTGATAACATAGGGATTAAAATATCGTCCTTCCAATTTGCAGCTGTGAAATGGAAACTACCCGTGAAAAGCTTTGTATGCAAAACTTGTACTTTGTTACTGAGCCGTGGTTCTTCTCCCAAAGGAGGAATCATGATCCAGTCGATCTAAATGACTCTTTCTTTTCCTGAATTAATAACTGAAGTATATTTTCTGTCCTGGTAACCAGGTGGATCCCCTTATTTAGACACAAACAGAGGAAAGCATAGGTGTGCCTTCTTCCTTTGTTCAGACCTGCCCTGTTAGTTAATTATTTTTAACACCCATTCATTTTCTTCTTTTTCTTCTATTTATACATTCCTTTGATTGTGCGTTGAAGGCTGCACCCTTTTCACTCTGCCATAAAAGAAGCGGGTGTGCGTGCAAGACTTGCAAACATGAAAAATCAAGCATGTATGAAATAGGTCACATATCGCTTGCACTGGAATAGATGAGACTGTGACCACCACAGGTATATCTGCCTTACAACTGCATTTCACTATTTGACCAAACAAAAGCAAATAGCATGGATTGAAGAAGATCAAAATACCCATAGGTGTGGGGTGGGCCCTGTCAGGCACAAGTAACCAGAAACAGGAGTTGAATTCAAAGCACTAAATGTTTTTTACATGCTACCTATACACAAGTATCTGATCTACTAATGGTCAAGCCAAATTGGCACTGGATAATGATCAACAGAATTCTCGGAGCAGAACGGGATCTGGTCTTTGGTGTTTTGTGGTTCAGTGATTCCAAACTGATGACACGTTTAACCCTATCATTGGGTTCATTTCCTACAGGCTCATAGACCACGATACTTGCAGTCTCAGTAAAATGAGTTAGTAACCAGAGCTTTAGGAACACAGTAACACATGAATGTAAGAAAACAGAGCACCTATCCACTTGTTGCCCACCACCAACCACATACACAGGAACATATACAAGCACACTTTTAGATAACAAAGGGATTGCTTTCTAAAATGAGAAGCTTCTTGTATCTTAGGGTGGGTCAATCTATAGTTCTTCAAATATTGCTGAATAATGACTCCCTTACCTTGCATTTGGGCACATCAGATATACTGGAACAAGATATACTGGAACAAGTATTGCTTAACTTGTAAGCCGCTCTGAGTCTCCGGAGAAGGGCGTTATATAAATCAAATTTTTAAAAAAAGAGAGTCAATGTACTGTGTCCTACCCTGGTTTCCCAACTCTATCTATAAGAGCCATTGTGGCGCAGTGGTTAGAATGCAGTATTGCAGGCTAACTTTGCCCACTGCAGGAATTCAATCCTGACTAGCTCAAGATTGACTCAGCCTTCCATCATTCTAAGGTCAGTAAAAGGTGGGCCCAGATTGTTGGGGCCAATATGCTGACTCTCTAAAACACTATGGAGTGGCATATAAGTCTAAGGGCTATTGCCATTGCTATCACAGAACTTCATAGTATGCACAACAGCAGCTGTTTCCTGCAGGGACACCTAAAATACAATTGATTGCTGCTTCCAAATTCATGCCCTAATCCTTGTTATACGATGCATATCTTTTCTTCTTGCTTCATGATGAAATTTGTTTTTCTTTTATCTTAACAGGTTGTATGAATCCAGGTATCATGACTTCATAAAAGTTTTTTTTTTCAATTCTTTCTTCTATTAGGTCTTGTCAATTTTTATTTTGTCTTCTCTTTTTATATGGACATAATTTTATTAAATTTTAGTTAATGAAATGAATCAAGAATCTCAACCCAATGGAACTTGCATCTATTAATAAAAATAAAACAGTACAAAATATATTCAGAAGAGATTGATAAAACTGTCTAGATTTCATTCCTACTGTTTTTAAGGTAAAAACGAGAAGTCCTTCTTTTCGCCTTTTTCATAATGGTCCTATTTTGTTCAATTCCCTTCTAGCAACAGTTTTACCAAGTTCTTTATCAACAACTACTCTGACATATTGTATACCATGTAGTCTCATGTTTGGAGATATTAGCTCATTGCTATCTGATTAGAATCCAAGCATGGCAACTTAATGCCATTTCAAACAGAATATTTACACTGCATGGATTCAAACAAAAGTGCAGCATATTCTAATTTTGTTAGACAAAATTGGATAAACCATAGAGTAGAATGGTTGAATACTTGCTACTGCTTCAGGAAGATGCGGGCAAATTCATGAAGTCTCCAATGGCTCTAGATTGACACCTTCTCCTCTTACTGCCACTGTTTTCTCTCTTGCTCATTCTTTCCCCCATTCTTTGTAAGGAAACATGGGGAAAACACATGGCTGAATGATAAGTGACAGAAGACTGGGTTTGGGAAGGAGCATGGGAAATGCTGCTGATCAAAGGGCAGAGGCATATGCTTTGCCTAAAAATATATATATATCCCAGAATCAACTCCTAAATCTCTTGCCATTTTCCAGATCCTTTCCTGAGATCTGGAAAGCTACTTCAAGTCTTCACTGCCCTTCCAACAGATCGTAAAACCATCATCTGGTTTTAGTGCTGATATATTTCTGGTTCTAGTTTATAGGAAACAGTTGTGTGCTTTCTTTAAGTTGCTGTGATTCTGCAGACTTTGTGGGTGGTACATTTTTTTCTTTTTCCAATTCCCCTACCCCTACCTCAAGCTCTGTGCTTTGGAGTTCTTTTTCTCTGCCTCCTTTTCCCTGCCTTTCCTATCTTCCAACTCCCCAAAGTTCAACATTACTTTCTGGAGTTTGACTCTTTGTGCCCATTTAGAATGTATTTACAGTATTCTTCCCCATAGTAACATGCCACCATCATCACAGCAATTAAGAAAAATTCCCAGTTACAAAATTGCTAGCCTAGTAGTGTTTTACCTTCACAACTCTTTAAAAATAAAAAAAAAGATAAAGGTTTCCCCTATCAGTCATCGCCGGCTGGTGCTCATCTCCATTTCTTAGCAGAGGGAACCAGCATTGTCCGAAGACACTTCCATAGTCATGTGGCCAACATGACTTTACACCGAAGGTGCATGGATCGTTGTTATCTTGCTACTGAAGTGGTACCTATTTATCTACTTGCATTTACATGCTTTCGAACTGCTAGGCTGGCAGGAGCTGGGGCAAAGACGAGCTCACTCTATCATGCAGTACTTGATCTCGTACTGCCAAACTTCTGGTCAACAAGCCCAGTGTCTTAACCACTTGAAGCTTTTAAACGCAAAGGAATGGTGGCCAAATATCTGGGAATCTATTGGAGTAGTTTGATGTCTTTGTTAATATTTTGTTACAATGTTCTTTTTGTTTTTTTCTTCTTTTGTTCTTTTCTTTACCTAGACTCTCAGTTTAAGAACCACTGGACAAATATATGCACATACATGTATTGAAAAACATGGGTAGCATGAGAGTGACTGATTGGATGTAGGGATGATGGGATTTTTGTTATTCCATGACCTGTAGCATTTCAGGAAGAGAAACACAGATTAGATTACTTTGTAAGCACTTTATTGTTGGGCAGCTGAGGGGTAAACACCGGTTAGCTCATGGTGAAGTCACCTAGCTTTCAAAATATTGCACTTTTATTATTATCTGACAAATGAAGCTAGTAAAATTGCTCTCTTATAGACCCAATAATATTCATACAAACTGACCTTCTGGAACCACAGCAGTTTGATTCTGAGACTCTGCTGGTTCTCAGCACCAACTATTGTTGCATTGATGGAATAAAGGCCTAATTTATTATTGCAACTTGATACGTTCAGATGAAGAAGCAGAATAAAAGCTAACATTATAATGAATCACAGGCCATTTGAATGGCTGGTGGCTGCATTTGGTTTCATGGTTCCACATTTATTTTTGCTCTTGTTACATCATGTAATGTTGCTCAACAAATTTGAAGCCTGGATAGATAAGACCAAATAATTTGCCTTCTTAGTCAGGGTTTTTTCCTATGGATTTCACATGCTGATCTTAGTTTTGCCTTACTTTCCTCATTTAATGTGTAGACACTTCTCCTTTTCACTCCTATCATCTCTTTCAATTGATGTAAATGTTTCCCGTTTACATAAAATGCCAAGCTGTTTCCTTCCTGTATTGTATTTCTTTTGTGAAAGATTTCTTGCTGAAGAGAGATGTGGTATCTTCTTAGTAAATACAGAAGCAGGGTTTTTGAGACTATGTTTCACAGAACCTGAGGGTTTCATAAGAACTTAGTAGAGTTCTGTGAGAAATTAAAGACACTGAAAAGTGATCTTTTTCACTTTTCATCCAATTTTCTATCTCTGGAGCTTTGCTTCTTAGTTATGAGTTACAGTAAATTTAAAAAATAAATTTAAATTTTATTTTTTAAAAAGACTTGACAGGTTCCACAGCCTGAAAAAGTTTGAAAAACTCTGATCAATTTTCTATTACTGAAGAAGCTTTGCTGCTTAATTAGGAGTTCTGGGAATTTGTTTTTTAAAAAGACTGAAAAAGTTTGAAAACTCCAATCTATAGTGGTATAAAGAACAATAACAATAAGCTACCATTTTGTGAAGTGATAATACTTCATTTCACAGGGCATTTAAAATCTAATCACAATCAGAATAAATCTGACACAGAACCAGTGTCACTTTAAAAAAATATTGGATGCATCCTGCATTTTGAATTGTTGATTAATTTTAAGTATATAGACTAGAAAGAAACTACACAGTTTCCTTTGAGATGAATCTTAATGTTTTCCCTCTAAGCCAAAGAAGTCTTCAATTTCCACATTCCTCCCTTAACTACTTCTTCTCTTCCTTCCACAGAAATTAATAGATGACAATCTTAGCTAGTCTCTTTTATCCCAGAAAACCATGGTATGCCCACAAAGCAGAATTACAAATGAGAATTGAATTGTGGTTGGTAATCCTGGTTTGTGACTAATCACACTTGCCAATCATTCTTTGTCAGACATGTTTGTTAACCAGCAAAATGATTTGCTTCCAAACCAGGGAGGTATCACCAGAAAAGGAAGAGAGGATAAGATTATGGCTCATGCACACACATATCAAAGGATACTCTGCAGCCCTCCCAGATGCTGCTGAACTACAGCTTCCAGCAACTGCGACCTTCTAGATGTGCTAAACAACTACTGTGGTATTAAAGAGGAAGGCAAACCTGGGAAAATTTGGTTCTGGATAGAAATATGTGCATTTTCAAAATAAACCACATGGTTACACCAAATAAATAAATAGTTTCAGGGGATCAAAAATTAAGAGCAACTGGAGTCTTGATGCCTTCAACATGAGTTTGAGAATAATAAATATCCTCTGGATTTCTAAAGGAAATGATTTGAGGTCAACATGCATTTCCTGGCATCTCTCTCTGAAATACAGATTGACAGGAAGGCAATTTATATCCAGAATGTACCAACAAGAACAGGGCCTCTGCTCACCAATGTATGCTCAAGTTCCCTATAACTTCTCTGACATTTTTTTTCATACAAGTTTAAATGTCTTGCTTGAGCCAAATATCAGTGTTTTGCGTCAGCCAAGCATCTGCCACTGCAAACTTCATTCATTAAAGCCACTCATGTGTACAATTCCATAACTGAGAATAATATATATCAGGGAGCTAATCAGTTCTTTATTATTAATATGTAACTTGGTGACACAAGAAACATCACACTGTGGAATTTAAACAGCTTTTCTAAATGGCTTCCCCAAGAAAAATCTGCAAGTCTCTGCCACTTTTTAAAATAATGCTAAGAGTGTCACCAGCCTTCTCCCACCATGCTTGAGTTTTGCATTATTATTGTAATACAGTACTAATAAGGTATTTTATTAGGTTAATTCTGCAGAAGAAAAATAATATCAGAATCCTGATTTTTCAAGATTCAGGATTATTCAGGATTTACTGGATACCCCATAATGAATAAGCGGAATGAGTCACGCTGTGTACTTTTGTAATTATAGACTGCTGAGAAATATTGATAAAAGTCAAAGAGCAATAAAAATTCATGAGAAAATATCTATGTCTAAGTTCTCAAGCTTTCAAAGAGTTCCATTAAATAATCTCTTACCTAATTCTTTGAAAGAGATATCCCATCTCTCACAGTTACTTACAAATGAAGAAAAGTTAAAATACTGGTACAGACTCCACAACATCCATGTAGTTATGAATACCCTGGGCAGCAGTCTTTACTGTCTTTCATTCTTATTGAAGAATGATGGGTTTTTGTAATAATTTGTAATTATACAAGTAGATCCCAGTAAAGACAGTAAAGGCACAGTATGAGCCATGGTGTTGCAGTGGTTAGAGTGCAGTACTGCAGGCTACTTCTGCTGATCACCTGCTGCCAATAGTTTGGCAGATCGAATCTCACCAGAATCAAGGTTGACTCAGTCTTCCATCCTTCTGATATTGGTAAAAATGAGGACCCAAATTGTTGGGGGCAATATGCTGATTCTGTAAACCTCCTAGAGGGGGCTGTAAAGCACTATGAAGCGGTATATAAATCCAAGTGCTATTGCTATTCCTATTCATACATCAGCAAAATGCTGGATTTTGTGTCTCAAACAGATCTGAACCCATAGTAATTCCCCCCTTCCTATACAAATTGCCTCAGTAAAATTAAGGATCCAACCCTCCATTTCATTCAAGTCCATATATTCAGTAGCTATGGTGAAGTTTAAAGGTTCATAAAGATTTACATGTTCTTTGCATTTAGACAGCATCAGATGGAGAAGAGCTAAAAGGATTTCATTCCAGCCTTCTTAAACCTTCTGTTTACCATAGACCTATGTTGAAACAGCAGTTCTCTTTTAGAAAATTAATCCAGCCCATGGCTCTAAACAGTTTGTTTTCATTTACTAAGCAAGTGGACAACAGAGTTCTATTTTCTGTTTCTGTTTAAGAACTAAACCTGATTAGCTTTGGAGTAACTTGGAGACAATGATATTTGTTATGTATTGATACTTTTAAGCGGGAGTTTCAAACCTGCCAACGTTCCTGATTGGCTGACAGTCTCTCCAGGATTGTATATAAGGAGGACTGCAGCCTCTGAGTTTTTTGCTGAACTGTATATTAAAGAGCTGTTGTCACTTGCTTGCTTGTGCCTCCCGTCATTCCCGAACCACTTCATTGGCGATGAAGGTGGGATAGAGGCTACAAGAAGCCAACCAGTGAGACCACGAGCTTCAGCTAGGCGACGAGGCGAACCACAGGAGACATACCGGACATGTCTGCCTACGTTCCGCCCAAACCTTTTGATCCGACCCGCGAAAAATGGGTCTCGTACCTAACAAGGTTTGAATGCTCGCTAGAAGCCAGCGACATGCAGGGCCTCTCGGCTAATCGAAAGAGAGCCCTATTCCTAAGCCACTGCGGACCGGACGTGTTCGAGATGGCCGAGTCACTGTGTGAGCCAACGCCGGTTCAAACAGTCTCATGGGACACCTTGATGGCAACTCTCCGGGCTCACTACGCTCCCGTTCCCTCCAAGTTCGTGCAGCGATACCAACTGAGGCAGCGCGTCCAACGAGAGGGAGAGCCGGTCAGCGCGTACATGGCCAGCCTGAGAAAAGCCGCAACTCATTGCGACTACAGAGACTTGGATGATGCGTTGCTTGAGCAACTGATCTGTGGTGTTCGGGACATTAGGCTGCAACGGCGTCTGCTCGCCAAGCCTGATCTGACGCTTGCCGGAGCCCTTGACGAGGCCAGGGCTCACGAAGCTTCCACAAAGGCCGCTGAAACGCTACAGCGTCCGCCGACCAGCAAAGAGAGCCCCAAGTCTGCCCCGGTGCACAGAGAAGACGCCGGATCCAGCTCGGAGTCCGAGTCGGATGAGGACGTCTTCCGAACAGAGCACCGGAGAAAAGACACTGGCAGCCCCCGGCGAAGCTGTCCCAGCTGTGGCGGGCACCATGATAGACTGTCCTGCAAATACAGAGAGGCTATTTGCAGGCGTTGCGAGAAGAAAGGGCACTTGGCGCGAGTCTGCAGAGCCATTCTGCCCAGAAGACTCAAACCACGTGAGCGCCGCAGCCAACCGGAATCAGCGCGCCAGAAGCAGCCAACGAGAGAAGGCGGCGCGAAAAAACGGCGCGAATTTGAACCGCGAGATGGCCGCAGCATACACATCGACCAGGCCAGCACAACGGTCTAGGACAAAGTCAGCACGGTGGTCGAGATCAACGGAAGACCGTGCTCGATGGAGATCGACACCGGATCAGCTCTCTCCATCATGTCGTGGACAACCCTAAAGACCCTCCTGCCGTCGTTCCGGAAGGATCAACTCTCCAGACAGAGACTGCGCATCCTGGACTACCAGGGGAACCGAGTCCCCCTCGAAGGCGTGGGCACGTTCCGGGTCACCTACGGAGACTACGAAAGAGACCTGCCGCTGACCATCGTCACGAAGCAGCTGCCGAGCCTCCTGGGCATGGGGTGGTTCCGAGCCCTTGGCATGGGCTTCACAGGCGTCCACCTGATGTCCAAGTCAACCCTGAAAGACAGCCTCCTGTCCGAGTTCCAGGACGTTTTCGGGGACACGTTGGGCAAGTATGTGGGGACCCCTATTTCACTAAACTTAGACCCCAACGTAGCCCAAGTAAGACTAAAGGCCAGACGAGTGCCGTTCGCATTGAAACCAAAGATCGATGCAGAACTGGACAAACTGATTAAGCAAGGGGTGTTGGTTCCCGTTGACCATGCCAAGTGGGAGACCCCCATAGTCACTCCAGTTAAGTCCGACGGCTCAATCAGAATTTGCGCCGACTACAAGTGCACGATCAACAAGGCTTTGCAGCCGAGCGCCTATCCGGTGCCGATCGTGCACCATCTACTACACTCCCTGGGCCACGGAAAAATTTTTGCCAAATTAGACCTGGCCCAAGCCTATCAACAGTTACCGGTCGACGACGCCACGGCAGAGGCGCAAACGATCGTGACTCATAGGGGTGCATTTAAATGCACCAGGCTCCAATTTGGGGTGAGCGTCGCACCCGGCTTATTTCAAAGCACCATGGAGCGCCTGTTGCAAGGACTTCCGGGAGTAGTCCCCTATTTCGATGACGTCTTAGTCAGCGCCCAAGACGAACACCAGCTAGGGAACAGGGTACGGAACGTCCTGTCCAGATTCAGAGAAGCGGGACTAAGACTTAAAAAGAACAAGTGCAGGATAGCGGTCCCCTCAGTAGAATTTCTGGGGTACAGGGTGGACGGCACAGGCATCCACCCTACCGAAAGCAAGGTGAGGGCCATCAAAAGCGCACCAGCCCCCAAATCCAAAGCTGAGCTCCAAGCCTTCCTTGGACTGCTCAATTTCTACTCAATGTTCCTAAGAGACAAGGCCACGGTCGCTGATCCCCTTCACAAACTCTTAGGGAAGAATGTACCATGGGTCTGGGGGAAACCGCAAGCGGCCGCTTTTGAGGCAGTAAAAAAACTCCTATCTGAGGACAGTTTCCTGATCCAATACAATGCAGAGCTGCCGCTCGTCTTAGTTTGCGACGCCTCCCCCGTAGGAGTTGGTGCCGTCCTAGGCCATAGACTGCCGAACGGCCTAGAGGCACCCATTGCCTTCTACTCCCGAACTCTGTCCAGCACAGAACGAAACTATAGCCAATTGGACAGAGAGGCTCTGGCTGCGATTGCGGGGGTTAAGAAGTTCCACGAATACCTCTATGGCCGAAAATTCGAACTTGTGACTGACCATAGACCGTTGCTAGGACTGCTAGCAGGCGACAGGCCAACCCCCGCTGCCCTCTCCCCCCGTTTAACTAGATGGGCGATTTTCTTATCGGCCTACTCGTACCAGCTCGTCCATCGGCCTGGGCGGACCCTGGGTCATGCGGATGCCCTTAGCCGTTGCCCCCTTCCCGACCTGCTGGACAACCCAACACCGGAAACCTCCGTCCTGTTGTTGGACACGTTAACCTTGGGGCCCATCTCCTCCGGCGAGGTGGCGAAGGCATCAAATAGAGACCCTGTTATCCGGACTGTTATGGGTTGGGTTTTGAAAGGGTGGCCGGACAAGGTGGTCGGGGAGGAGTACCAAGGTTTTGCCAACAAACGAAATGAACTGTTTACGCAAGGGGGGTGCTTACTGTGGGGTGACAGAGTGGTAATTCCAGCAAAACTACGAGATAGAGTTTTAGAGTTATTGCACGAAGGGCATCCTGGCATCGTTAGGATGAAGTGTTTAGCCCGCAGCTATGTCTGGTGGCCCAACATGGACCAGGTCATTTCCGAGTGGGTGGGGAAGTGCAGACCCTGCCAGGAGTCTCGCCCCGATCCCCCAGTAGCGCCCATCCGAGAGTGGGAGAAACCAAAAGGCCCATGGGGGAGGATCCACATTGATTTTGCCGGCCCGTTCCATGGCCAAACGTTTTTAATAGTAGTGGATGCCTTTTCAAAATGGCTCGAAATTGTATTAATGCCATCCACAACGGCCGAAGCGGTTATCAAGGCCCTAAGAAAGTTGTTTGCCACCCACGGCCTGCCGGATACCTTGGTATCGGACAATGGGCCCCAATTTACAGCAACCCTTTTCGAAGGCTACTTGGCCGGCCTGGGAATCCGCCATGCCCTATCAGCCCCATTTCACCCGGCTTCCAACGGATTGGCTGAACGATTTGTCAGGACAGCCAAGGAAGCACTGTCCAGATTAGACAATGGAGACTGGCAGGCCAGGATAGATCAATTCCTTGCGGTTCAGCATGCATCACCATGCACAGCAACTGGGAGAAGCCCAGCAGAGCTCCTCATGGGGAGAAAGCTCCGGTGCGTGTTGGACAGGCTTCATCCTAACTATTCGCACGAAAACTTTAAGGGAGAGACCTGTGGCTTAAGGCAGTTTCAGGTCGGGTCCCCGGTGTTCGCTCGCAATTATGCCAGCGGTCCTCTGTGGGTTGCAGGAACCATAGTGGGAATAACAGGCCCAAAATCATACACGGTGGACGTGGGGGTAGATAGACTCTGGAAGCGCCACATAGACCAACTGAGGAAACGGGTGGTTGGCGAGGCAAACATCAACGCAGACATGTCCGAGCCTAACTATGACCACTTCTCCAAAACAGCTAACTCAAGCCCGGGGCCGCGAGAATACTTAGCTGACAAGCCCTGGTTCCAGCGCCGCCCCAGCGAGTCGCCACTCCCAGCCGGGGATAACCACGCCCCGGACAAAATCCAGGAGGTTCCATTGGCGGAGCCGGGAGAGACAAAGAGTCCCTCCGACCAGCTCGACGCCTCACCAAACACTGAACTGCGCAGGTCAACTAGGGCGAGAACTCAGCCTAAGCACCTGCGAGACTTTGTTTGTACATATGTTAATTTTTGAGTGTTAGTGCCTTCTGGGAAGGGAGGGGTGTTATGTATTGATACTTTTAAGCGGGAGTTTCAAACCTGCCAACGTTCCTGATTGGCTGACAGTCTCTCCAGGATTGTATATAAGGAGGACTGCAGCCTCTGAGTTTTTTGCTGAAGTCTCACTGTATATTAAAGAGCTGTTGTCACTTGCTTGCTTGTGCCTCCCGTCATTCCCGAACCACTTCAATATTTATCTACAGAGCTCCAAAAGTGGTCCTTGAAGTAGAATTAATAATCTACACATCCCAGTGGTGAAATCCATTTTTTTTTACTACCAGTTCTGTGGGCATGGCTTGGTGGGTGTGGCTTGGTGCGCGTGGCAGGGGAAGGATACTGCAAAATCTCCATTCCCACCCCATTCCAGGGGAAGGATACTACAAAATACCCATTCCCTCCCCATTCCTGGGGAAAGGATATTGCAAAATCTCCATTCCCACTCCACTCTGGGGCCAGCCAGAGGTGGTATTTGCTGGTTCTCAGAACTACTCAAAATTTCCACTACTGGTTCTCCGAACTGCTAAAAATTTCCACTACCGGTTCTCCAGAACCTGTCAGAACCTGCTGGATTTCACCCCTGGCACATCCTGAATGTTTAATACAATGTATAAGACAAACATCTGAAATACATTAACTAGGGAGGAAGTCCCACTGTACTAACAAACATTATATTTCTGCCACTGCAGCGAGGTTGGCCTGGCTGGTGGAATTAGGTAGAAAGCCTAAAGAGTCTAAGAGAAGACATGACAAAGCCTATCAATTATTCCGTCCTAAAATTTGCAAGAAAAATGAACGTTGTTATAATGTATCTAGGCAGAAAAAACCCAATATTGCTAAATCAGTGAGATTTATGAAGGAAAGATAGATTAGTTAGACATTACATAACAAATCAAGGCAGGAGGCCTAGCAAGATAGGTAGCAGGAAATAAAGAACTTCAAAAGCTCCAAGTCAATCTTGTAAGCTAAGATCCTCCAGTATTGGGCCAAAAGGATTGGTGTCTCAGCAATACGCAACTGATGGTTTATGTAGTTCACTCAAATCTTTAACATTTAACTTTTCCACTGCCGTGTGGATGATTTGATTTTGCTGTCCCACTACAGAAATGTAGATTCTATCAGAATTTTATTTTCTAAGAATGATGAAAACCTAACATAGGAAATTTTCCAAAGAAGCAATCAACCCCATTCTTATCACGTTTCTACTCATGGTAAACAGTACAAAGTTCAACAAAATCACAACTAACCCAAACCTCGAAACTGAATTAGGGAAATTGCAACATTTAGTTCAGGAGAGGAAATTGCTCTTCCTCATGATTTCTTAACTTCCTTAAACATGAAGAATAGAATATGAAATAACTTGTGCCAAATCAGAGTACATTAACACCCAATGGGCTAACCTCTCTGGCTGTATTAAAAAGTTAAGCCCCTGTGGAGTCATCTGCTGGTGCTGCCATGCAGAACGAGAACATCACACAGAAAAAGTGGGTGTTTTGTACCAAAAGTCCAGTAACATTTCAGTAACTAAGGCCAAACAGAATAGTCACTTAGTCAAAGCAAGCAGAGTTAATAGGGTTCAGCCTTCGTTCATATACAAAACTGAATATTATACTGTAATTCTCAAATTTCCTCCCCCAGGGAAAGAATTTGTAGTAATTCTTGCTTAAAAGAGATGTGGGGGAACGAGCAGTCTTGTTATTTTTTTGAAACCACAAACATTGCACTTTGTTCAAATGTGGTGTAATAGCAAATCATTCTGCAATTTGCTTTTGTGCATGAGCAATATGGGAAGCAGCAGTATCCTTCAAACAACTTTTTTTTTTTTTACAAAAACAATTTGGGAAAGAATGCATGTGGTTAGCTAGCTTTCAATGTTCACAGAAGGACACTTTTTGCTATATAATCTTGGTGAGCTCAGATTTGATCTCTGTCTTGGAGAGCAAAATGTGAATGATAAAGTTTCAGTAAAAGGATGGGAAGAGATATTACAGAATAACAGAGTTGGAAGAAACCTTGGGAGACTTCAAGTCCAGCACCCCCCTCAAGCAGCACATTCTACACCATTTCAGACAAATAGTTGTCCAATCTCTTCTTAAAAATCTCCAGTGATGGAGCATTCACAACTTCTGGAGGCAAGTCGTTCCACTAATTAATTGTTCTAACTGTCAGGAAATTCCTCCTTAGTTCTAGGTTGCTTCTCTCCTGCTTCCATCCATTACTTCTTGTCTTTGGGTACTTCGGAGAATAGGTTGACCTGCCTTTTCCTTATGGCAGCCCCTCAAATATTGGAACTCAAACATTGGGAAGGATTCATTTTGTGAATAATCTGAAAAGGCAAACTTAAATAACAGGAACCCTGCACGTACATTATACATGTCAATGTGGCTTGATGGTACATAGTGATGATTCCAGTTGCATTTTGTCAAAATACATTGTTCACGTTTATTGTAGACAACTTTTTGCTCAGTTTGTTTTCTCCTGTGTAATACTATTAAGACTCATTCTCTTTTCTTTAAACATCAGCCATCTTTATTTCATGAACCGGTACATTTTAGAACCTAATCTTTCTCGCCCAAAGCAGCAATTGACATCATCATTGCCAATCATTAATTCATCAGATTGCAAGCACATTGTGCAATTTATCTACCTGAGTGGCAAAATTGCCAGAGCTATTAATCAAGTCTATTGCTTCCACATAAGAGTATCACAGCATTATTTTAAAGCAACGAGGCCATTTAATGAAAAAGCCGTGGAGAAAAGAAAAAGGGAGTAAATTACCGAAACTGTTCATAATGGATTGTGGAAGAACCATTCTTTGAATAGATTTCCCACATAGAGTCCATTCTCCTAGGGTTGATGCTTCTGGTCCATAGAAAGTGGCACAGCTAACGCAGCACTCCACAGGTTTGTATAGGAGATACACTCATTCTACACCGTTACTTCCAAAATGCAACCAACTTTAGGCAGGAACACCAGTTGGTCTATGATCCATAGCAGCGGTGAAATCCACTTACCTTCGCTACCAGTTCAGGAACGGGAGCTTGTAGGAGCGTGTGGGTGCTACGTGCATGCACACCTCTTCTGCACATGCGCAAAGCCTTTCGCACATGCGCAGAGGGTAAAAAATGGGACATAATGATGTCCCGGTGGGTGGGCGGAGCCTCCCACTGCCAGCGCTACCAGTTCATGTGACCAGATAGACCCGCCAGATTTCACTGCTGATCCATAGGCCTATGTTGAAAAGTATCTGTGTCTACAGGTTTAGGTTTTATTCATGTTATGTATCTTTGTTGTGTAAAAACACTCCCACCTGCAGCAGATCCATAGCCCTGTGAAATGTTGGTCTGTTCTTCACAGCGGTTCAGGGTTTGTGGCTAATCTCCAGAATATGAGAGAAGACATTATATTAAGCTCTATTGGCAAAGTCATCTACTTTCGGTACAGCGTGTGCCAATTCCAAGGGTGTTCCTTGGTTTTCAGAAGTGCAGGAGCCACAGAAGATCCATTGCAGCACATAACCTAAGTAGCATTCCATGCCTAAGCTTCTTGCCTCTGATACTGTTTCTAGCTGTTTCTAAAGCTAGCTTCACAAATTCATGATTGATCCTTGCCATTTCATCCCTGCAGGGAATGCAAGATTATCTGACTGGCTTCTGTAAGGAGTAGTCTGTATCATCATTTGGGGGATTTTTACCTTCTTACTAGTCCTTAATGTTTTCCTTTTGTCTCACACATGAATGCCATCACACCATCTTCTCAGAATTAGACACTAAAGCAGCCCCCCTTTCCCCCTTCCTTCCTTCCTTCCTTCCTTCCTTCTTTCTTTTCTTTTCTTTATCTCTCTCTCTCTCTCTCTCTCTCTCTCTTTCTTTCACAAGCAGTCCTTGATTTATGCCCACAATTGAGCCCAACGTTTCGGTCACACAAGGTGATCACTTGACCCCTGGACACTGCAACTGTCATGAATATGAGTCAGCTGCCAAGCGTCCAAATTTTGATCACATGACCATGGGCATGCTGCAATGGTCGTAAGTGTGAAAAACAGCCATAACTCATTTTTTTTTCAGGGCTGTTGTAACTTCAAACTGTTACTAAATGAACTGTTGTAATTCGAGGAGTACCTGTAGTATGATCATTGCTCTGCTGCTACATAATTAAAGCAAATTTTCCCCTTCCCACCACATTCTGCAAATCTATGGGAACTTTGTAGCAAGCAAGAATGAATGTTCAATTTCATAGAAGCAAAGTAGCAAAAAAATGATTTTTCTTTAAACAAAAACCTTGAGAAACACAATTAATGGTGCAATTTAATGGTGATTTTTTGAACTAAAAATGGTTTTATTTTTTGAAAAAAAAATAAGAGAAATGAGACTGAACTGCTCTGCACTATTGAAGTCAAGGATGAGAAAACCAAAAAAAAAAAAAGGCTTCACCAGGTCTGAGAAGAAACCAAAAATATGCTTCCTAGGAAATTCAAGTTGTAAACTTGAATGAAGCATGAATTTCTATGGATGAAGATAGTTCAGCGATATAATGGTCCATGGTGGGATCAATTGAAAGATTATATTTTGAAAATAAGGGGATCAATAAAGGGGAATATTTGTAGCTCAGGGTTGAAATGACGTTGATTGCTTTTTTGGTAGACATTTTATTACCCAGACTAGGCAACAGTGCTGAGTCTGGTTGTTTTGTTGCAGACATTTCATTACCCAAACTAGGTAACATCGTTAGTGCACTGATGAAGTTACCTCATTTGAGTAATGAAAACTTATTTGAGTAATGAAACATCTGCAAAAATAACAACCCAGCTCAGAGAGCACCAAGGAGCTCTCAAAATGAGAGGAACATAGTAGCCTGATATCCAGAATGAAATAATTACATGTTCAACCAACTGTTGAATTTTATTTATTTGCATTTATTTTATTTATTATCTATTAAATGTATGTGCCTCCTGCCTCATTTTACAAAGCTGCTCTGCAGAGTTGATTTCAGTCAATCAGAACTAGATCTCCTACTAGATTAAAATCTATCAACATTTGAAGGAAGAATAAGGTTTAAGCATTTTAAAGTGCCCCGCTGATTTCAATTAGACATTGTGTCCATAGTTTGTTTGTGTTTTTTACGACCCTGAAATCCCTTGCTTTGAGGTGTGGTTCGGGGCAACTGAATGGGGCTGAACGTTTCCTGGCTGGATGCCCTTCCTGATGCCTATGCAGAGTTCGCAGCAGATATTTTCTCTTTGCGCTCTGATAGAGAAACATCTGTCACTGCCTAGGATTGAACTCTCAACCTTCCGAATAGCAAGCAAGAATCTTCACTTCTATGCCACCATACTGCTCGTAACATCAAAAGACTCAATATGGCAGCCACAGCCATGCACTTAAAGCCCCATCTCCTTTGAAAGCACAAGACAAAAATAAATACAGAAAAATTAAATGTATTAGGGCTTGGAACACACAGTTGCTATCTTGACTTTTTAAAACCCCTGCAGATGTCTTTGCCAAGGCTGAATACATGCTTATTTTTTCTATTATAATTTTCTGTCATTGAAATTATTTTTGAAGCTTAAGTACTATTGTTGCAGTCCTTTGACTCCAAGGCATTTTATCTTCCTCAAAGACCTTAGAATTAGGGTCCAGTGCCAGCATGGAGCTGGCATAAACAATTTCCCTACAGAGAAGAAAGGAATTTTTAATAGAGAAGGGGGAAAATACACTACAACAAAGAAAGGAAAAAAATACTTCCTGTCCTCATGCTGGCCAACATAAACACCTTACATTTAAGAAATGTTGTTTTGCAAAATGTTTACAACAAGAACACAAACTTATTTCCCCTCTCCTGCTGATTTTCTCCTCTCATTTCTTAACTATGGAAACTTATATACAAGCTAACCAGAATGATGACCAGATATTAGAAGCATCCTCCCTTATAATAAACTTGTTTTGAGTTGAGATGGTCAACCCCAGATCCTGTCAGCCTCTGAAGCCTTGTGATATGCCCCATAAACTGGAGATGACAGATAGGGGACCCACTTTCAAGATTCCTGCTCAATGACTATTTCTTCTACCTCATTAAACTTGAAGTAATTATCATATGTTCTTATTAAGGAAAGAGAAACAGGCCAATGGTCATTCCTTCTACCTCATTAATCTTAAAGAAAAGATCATATGCTTTTATTAAGAAAAGAAGTCAAAAGATACTTCCTCAAGGCTATATTAAAGTGCCCCTGAATAGCAGAAAAAAATATATCAGAAAATTTTGCTTTGCACTCTGCCTTACTGTTTTAATGCAGGACATATTAGATAAAATGATTAGTGGCGTCCTCCTCCTCCTCCCCTCCCCAAATATATTGGCAAACAGGAAAAACCACCACCAATTACACTCCTGGGTAGTCTAGGGAGAACATTTTGTTTGATTAGTAGATTTGATCAGGTTTTGTGTGTTTTGCACAGATGGTTCCAAGACATAGATCTTCCATTCTTCCAGAACAGTGTCACCTGTATGTCATTATCCTAAAGTAGAGCCAGCAGGTTCTGACAGATTCTGGAGAACCGGTAGTGGAAATTTTGAGCAGTTCAGAGAATTGGCAAATACCACCTCTGGCTGGCCCCAGAGTGAGATGGGAATGGAGATTTTTCAGTATCCTTCCCCCAGGAGTGGGGAGGGAATGCAGAAGTTGCAGTATCCTTCCCCTGTCATGCCCACCAAGCCCTGCCCACAGAACCGGTAGTAAAAAAATTTGGATTTCACCACTGAGCAGGGCTAAAATATTTAGAAATATTTAGAAACTTTTTATTTGTGTGTTATATTTGGGGGGGCATAAATAGTCAACTCTCCCTCTCTTTGAGAGACTCTTGTCAAAGGAAGTGCGGGAGGACCCCTTGGAGGGTAGAGCCGAGGACTTTGTGCAGTATCTGTATGACAAAATCGCTCAGATTCGGGAAAACCTGGACTCTGACTGGGTAGACTCAGGAGGGATGATGGGGGCAGGTCTTGAGAATATTATCTGGGAAGAGTTTGATCCTGTGACTCCCGAAGACGTGGACGTGGATTCTGGGTAGACTGAGCGCAGCCACATGTTTATTGGACCCGTGTCCCTCCTGGTTGGTGCTGGCTTCTCGGGAGGTGACATGAGGCTGGCTCCAGGGGATTATAAATGCTTCATTGAGTGAGGGTGACTTTCCCGCCGCCTTGAAAGAGGCAGTGGTGAGGCCTCTCCTCAAGAAGCCTTCCCTGGACCTGGCAATGTTAGCTAATTATCGTCGTCGCTTCGTGGAAAAGGTTGTTGAGAGTGTGGTGGCACGACAGCTTCCCCAGTACCGTGTGGATCTGGATGGGGAGAAACAGACTCAGGCTCAACCCATCCAAGACCAAGTGGCTGTGGTTTCCAGCGTCCCGATATAGTCATTTGGCCCCCACAGAGAGGGCTCGCAACTTGGGCGTCCTCCTGGATTCACAGCTGTCTTTAGAAGAGCACTTGATGGCTGTGGCCGGGAGGACTTTCTATCAGATTTGCCTGATATGCCAGTTGCATCCCTTTCTGGATCGGGACTCCTTACGCACGGTCACTCATGCCCTCGTCACTTCCCGCCTGGACTACTGTAATGCTCTCTACATGGGGATCCCCTTGAGGAGCACCCGGAGGCTCCAGCTGGTTCAGAGTGTGGCCGCGCAGGTGGTTATGGGTGCGACGTGGCGTTCCCATGTGACATCCTCCTGCGCGAGCTGCACTGGCTCCCAGTGGCGGCCCCCAGGGGGAGAGCCTTCTCTGTGGGGGCACCTGCTATCTGGAATGAGTTCCCCTCGGAGATATGGAGGATCCCGGATTTACGTACCTTCTGCCATGCCCTTAAGACCTATTTGTTTCAACGGGCTGGGCTGGCCTAACCTCCCTTTTTAATTGTAATTTTTAAAATTGGTTTTAAAACAGTAGGGGTGTTTTAAATTGTTTTGGGCCAAATTATTTAATGGGTTTTTATATTGTCTTTTAAATTTTGTAATTTGTGTGTTTTATCTCTCTGGCTGTTCATTGCCCTGAGTCCTTCGGGAGTAGGGTGGTATATAAATCTAATAAAATGAAATGAAAATGAAATGAAAAGTTGGAAAGGTGGCATACAAATCCAAGGAGGAGGGACAGCAGGGAAAGATGGCTCTTTAACCTACCAAGACTCCGATTCCATGAAACTGTACCACCCATCCTGTCCAGAAGGTTGGCTGGAAGAATTTTATTTTTACTTATCTGGAAAGTTAAAATGGAAGTATAAAATGTGCTGGCTTGGTCAATTTCAGATGGCAATCAGGAACCCTGGATCCAAAAAAGAGAATGCTTTTAGAATGTTGATGTGTAGTGGCAGGAGACAAAAGTGTGGAGAAGGAAGATTCTTTTAAATCTATTAATGCCTGTAGATGACTATCTCCAGTCTTATCAGCCTCCAGCCAACAGATAAACCTATTTTTCCTCTCCACTTCCTTAGTATCATTTATTTTTGATTGAAATAAGAGAGGAGCAAACCATTCTCTTCACCAAAGGCTAAAGAGCATGCACAGGACCATTCTTGATCAACTGATTTAGAAATGTGGAGTCATTTATGACTTGTTGCTATGCCTTCTCATGTTCTCCTTCTGCCTAATCCAAGCCAAAAAGACCAGGAGTTCTTCAATGCCAAGTGACCAAGCTTCGAGGTGGCAAGGTTTCACCAGCCTACAGTGCCAATAGGAAATGTGCAGAACCCAGCCTTTGAAAGTACCAACGTCCATATTGCCCTGTTGGCAGATCGTTCATACAACATGGATTGTGTGAGAATAAGTTAGGAAAAAAGTTTAAACTTTTTAAAGCAAATGAGTAAAAGAGTGGGCTGTCTCCCTCTTGGGCTGGCAACAGGAGAAAGACAGTGTCATGAGGATAAGTCCTGAAAGAATGATTTGTGAGGCATCTTCATTCCTACTGTTATAGGAATATGAGGATGAGACCCCCAAAACACACACATTCTATCTTAAGGCTTCCTTAGCTTTTAGAAACATGTAGGGGGAAATTGGCTAGAGTATTCACTTGTTCATTCCAACACACAGTATATAGTGGTTTGGCTGCTATAACATCCATAAGCAGAGAGCCCTAAACTGACCAGTCCCATTGCTGCAAAATGCCACTAATCTGGTGCTCCTTCCACTCATAAAGAAAGGTTTTCCTGGCATTTGAAAGTACGTGGAAGATATTCATTTCTTTTCCATAACATTAGAATTTTAAGGAGCTCTCGGCAGAATGAATCTACCAGTATGATGAGTGAGATGGGATTAGAATCCCTTTGTTAACTGAATGGGAAGATTTAATTGAATGAGAAGGGAAAGAATAGAATCCTGCTCATATCTTAGGTCTGCATTCTCCCCAGGTGAGTCCTTCCTTTTTTTCTTTTTTTTTCTTTTTTTAATTTGATTTAATCTGATTCAAATCCTCCTTTTAGCATTGGGACAGCTGTTCCATTCTTGATAGAAGTCACCTGGGCTGGATTCTCTCCTTCTTTGACAGAAGATAAAGAACTGTTTCAAATGCTGACCTGAGAGACAGGAAATTTTCCAGCTTCTGATGTTTGACTTAGAATGTAAATTTCCTGGACTTTCCTGAACTCTGCCTACTATCTAGATAAGTGTTTCTCAATGTCATCATTGTTAAGCTGTATGGATTTCAAATTCCAAAATTCCCTAGCCAGTATATTGTTGAAATCCACACAGCTTAAAGTTGCTGAGGCTGAGAAACACTAACCTAGATCAATTGACTCTTTCATACCTGGACTTCTGGAAGTCTTCCATTAAGGGAAGCAGCAGGGTGAGTACAAAAGAGGTGGATTTGTAAATGCTTGGAATCACACATTGTGCTAAACAGCAGTGTATTTAGTCAGCTATTGTTATTTGTTATAAACCATGGTTTATGGTTGAAATGTTCATACTGAGGGCTAAGGTCCAACACATGTGTCTCCTGAAAAAAATTGACACAAGCTTCAGATACCTCAAGAAAAATATTGAATATACACTTGGTGAATAATTGTATTAGTATGCTGTTACCTTCCCACTGAAGTGGTACCTATTCTACTTGAATTTGCATCCTTTTGAACTGCTGGGCGGACAGGAGCTGGGGCAAGTAATGGGAGCTCACCCCATTGTGTGGAGCTTGGATCTCAAACCCAGGCTGTCAGCTCTCCAGCTGACAAGTTCAGCATCTTTAACCACTGAACCATCACACTCCAGATATAGATATATATCTATATCTATTTAACTCTATCTTTCTCTCTATAGATAGACAGACAGACAGACAGACAGACAGACAGACAGACATAAACAGTAATTGGCATACACACCAAAGTTCACAAAAAAGGCCAGCAGCTAATTGTGCAAAGTCAGCTTATCATGATTTATTTAGTAAGCCATTGACAAGCAAACCATAGTTAAATTGTGATGAGTGAACCCATTCAACATTTGGAAAAAACAATAGTGATGTCCTAACTGATTTTTTTTCTTTTGAAACCAAGTTGATCTTCCTTTGCAAGTGCTGAGGGAACTCCTCTTTGTTGGCCATAGACAGGCCACTCAATATAAATATAGATCTATGTGCTCTTTCCCCCATGCCCTTTCAAAATTATGTAAACTATAGCTTATATCTTAAAACAATCTTATTAGTAAAAGACATATCCATAAGGCGAAGGAGCATTTTGCAACATCCTATGTATTATAGCTTTCAGAACTATTGACTGTAGCCATCAGTCACAAAATATTTGCCAATTGCTTATTGCTTGCTATAGCTCTCATGCAATTTCATTTAGTGTATGGGATTTCATATACAGTGGTACCTTGGTGCTCATCGTTAATTGGTTCTGGGAGGTGCAATGAGGACCCAAAACAATGAGAACCAATTTTTTCCCATAAGGAAGAACGTAATGAATCAGAAGGCAACCAACAGCGACAAGTTATAGCTTGTGTATTGAATACCAAACAAATGATGAGTGCCTGTCAAAATGCATTGAGTATCAAATCTGATGAGTTTCAAAGCAGTTGAATACCAAGTTGAATACCAGTTGAATACTGTAACTGGCCACTCTATATGCAGTTACTATTGCCTGTACATGCTATAGGAAATGAATGTATCAGTATATTCTCATCTACTCTCTGCATCTGAACAAATGGACTGTTGCGTGCGAAAGCTTAGGTTAATGGTATCCATAGCAAATTAAGTTTTTGTCAAAATAATGAAATGTGTTTCATAACGTCATGTCACAACTTCCATCCCTTTATATGCTTGTGACACTGCAAAGCAAGCCCAAAAGGGGCAGACTTGGTGTTGCAATGCACATTTTGTCACCAGCCTCACCCTTCTTCCTTTTCAAACACCCAGAGCTTCAACAATAAGCACTTTATAAGATGCCCCAATTATTATGAAAGGTTTCCAAAATTTCCCCCAAGGTAATTTCAAGTAAAGGGTATCAAGACCTTGTTGAGATCACTAGTCAGGAATCCCAGTTCTGAGGTTATAAAAAGTCTCTAATAGCCTTACAAGATTACCACCTCTCATCAGCTGATGATGGTACTCTTGTCTCTGTTTATTGTTTTGTGGGAAACTGGAGTGATGCAAGCACCAAAGCCAAAGGCAAGTTATCTAACAGACTGGCATCGTGGTTCCCCTCAAACAGTCTGGGTGCTCCTCTTATCTGTTCTATCTCATGCGATCCTCTGCTTGTAACCAGCTATTATCACCTTCCTTATCTAACAAATAAAAAGTATCAGAATTCCACAAGAACAGCTCATGAATGACAAGCAAGGCTAATCAGCTTTGGTGGGGCATTTCCATTCTTTCCTGATGAGAGACAACCACTTTTGGTTGAAACAACATTGCTAGACTAGATCATCTTGTATCTACATGACCTTGCTGTTGTTTCAGGACTGGAAGACACCAACATCCAAGGAGGGACAAAAAATGCTCACCAAAACACATGTTGTTCAATAGTTTTTTTTCCCCTCGCTCTCTTTTAATTGATTGTAGCCTGCTTTGAGATCTATTAAAATAGAGTGGGTTATACTTGAATAATAACTGGTGTTCACACCTTTTTTTTCTTTTTGTTTTTCTACATCCATCATAATGGAATGCTATCTGGATGCTGATAATAGCCAGCAATAATTCCCCTTTCTCCTAGAATAAGCAATCTACTTATACAGTTATGTTCTAAAGGAATGACTGCCCGAGGTCAATAATGAATGAGTGGGAGGGGAATAAACAGGAACTTGACTGAGATAAGTCAACAATTGATTATGAAAAAGGTGTTTAATCTAACAAGAAGGAAAGGGAGAGACAAACTGGTGCTTGATGAGATCATTTCCCCTTTTAAGGAGTGATTTTGCATTACTGGAGCAATACCATTATTTTTAGTCAACATTCTGATGTCTAGGAAAATTCTCAGTCATCCAGGTAATAGTTGTCCCAAATCCGAGAATCGAAGAAGCTTCTTGGATGAGAAGTGAAATGTTTTCAAGGAGAAACCAAGGAAGTCCACTTGCCTTTTGAACAATAACTTTGGATCAACATTCTTTTAGTTTCACCTGATTTGCCAGCATTTTATATTTTAATTTATTTTATTTTTTGTACTTCCCCTTTATATATTTTTTTACAAATAACGTGCTGAACATATCCAACACAGCTTCCTCCTCTTATTGTCCCCAAAACAACAACCCTGTAAGGTGGATTGGGCCCAAGAGAGAGTGACTGGCCCAGCTGGTTTCATGCCTAAAACAGGACTAGAACTCACAATCTCCTGGTTTCTAGCCTGGTATATTAATCAATAGATCAAACTATGCAGCTAACTTGTGTAGAAAAATCATTTCAATTTTTTTTTGACATCCATTCTAACACTGATAATCTATGTTGGCTACCCATTGGACTGTCCATTTGTCCTTTTGCCTTCATGCAAAGTCAGACTTTGGGTCATGGCAATTATTTCCTGAAGTTTCCTACCTATGAATTGACATTTTCCTGAAAATGCTTCTTCAGAAAACTTTAATCGTTTGCCATCTTTTATAAAGAGCAGGAAATTTTCACTGATGACATCTGCTTAGAGGTTGTTGTTTTTTCCACAAAGAAAAGGCTACAGGTCATTTGCAAAGCAAATTTTACATGCAGAAAGTCCCAGATCCATTTCTGTTTATTCTCCAAACAGAAATATTTCCTAGTTGGTTGCTGCCACTCCTGGTTTTACTACAGGAGTGCCTTGGTAGTAAGGGGTGGTTTTATGAGAAATTGGTTGATATTAATAAATGGTTGGAAGAAATCTTTATTTCCTACAAAGGTTTTTAAGGGCCTCAAGCTTGTTAAGGTAGACTGCTATTTTTAAAGTCGTCAATTTAATTGGAACACAGTGTGTATACTAACACTCCCCCTCCCACATATTTAAAGCAGCTCCATGTTTTTGTAAGTTGCATAGCTGTTTTAAAAGCTATTCCAAGAATTCTACACGCATGTACATGCCTAACTCCTTTAAAAAAAAACCACTTTCCTGAGAATTATTTTCTGCTAATAACTTTTCTACTAGACTATGTAAAAATTGATAAACACATTAGTGGAATCAGTTTGATCGCTAAGGTGCTGACCTAGAAACCAGGAAACTGAATTCTAGTTCCACTGTATGCATGAAAGATGGTTGGTTGACTTTGGACCAGTTTCTCTCTCTGAGTCCAACTCATGTCACAGGGTGGTTATTGTGGGGAAAATAGGGGGAGAAAGAAGTACTAGGTATGTTCACTCACTGTCTTGAATTATTTATAGAAATAATAATAATAATAATATATAATAATAAAATATAATAAATGTTGGAAAGAAATAAATAATACTAAGGCCAGCATTCTAGTATATAATGTCAACCCTTGTACATGGTCATAATACAGTGATAATGTGTACTTTCATGCCAACTGTGGGAGAAGGGAAATGTATGAAAGATAGAGTATGTGAGACCACCTTAAAACAGATCAAAAATATTTGTTTAGAAATATTTCAGCTTGTGGGAAATGCCAGTATGAGAAATTCAGAGAACACAGATGAGAAAATACCGTTCTCCAAACAGAAGTAATTTTCTTGTGATTTGAATGATGCAGCGATAGAAAAATATCAGGCGGAGAAAAATGCCAAGATCAAGTGTTATTGGAAAGTATAAAAATATATGGGAACTACACTCCTGGGGAGCCATCACATGAACCAAGGTACCATCATGGTAGGCAGCCCTTCTTGATTCATCTAGAAATTTGTGACCTAAAGTAAATTATTGATACAATTTGCACACAAATGCAAATATCTGGGGTAATGGTTAGATTTTCCCAGTTTTCCCAGTTTCACTATTGCTTCTTTGGATTCCAGACAATTCCCACAAAAGTTCCAGCATTGGTTTCCGGGTGGCTGCCAGACTGTGAACGAAGAACCAAATATGTTTGGTGGTGCCGTATGAACTCTCCCCATTTCTTTTAATGTACAGTGAGAGTGGAATTGTGATCCTGCAAACAAGATTGTAGTTACTGCCCTGTAGTCCAATCTATCTCACTTAATATCCTCCAGATGTATTGCAATCCCAGAGGAAAAAAAATCTGGAGGGAGCTAAGGGTTTTTTGGAGGTGGGGGGAAGCTTCTTTACAGGACATCAAGTTGGTGGAGGCTAGTTTAAAAGAGCTCATGTGATTGCAAAACCTTATCTCAACAATGTGCTTTATACTCTGTAACATTTTCTCTTTATCTGATGGCACACTCTGACACAATGTGAAGAATATCATCATTTGGAACAGTGTGTCCATGCAAAAGGAAACAGTTCCTTCACTCCATTGAAGCAATGGAAGGAAAGAGCCAAAATATACTCTTTTTTTTTTTTTTTGATATTTTGTTTTTTTTTTTTAAATATTTTATCATGGCCAAGCTCCTTATAACAACAAACAATTTCCTGATTGACATTAAATAACAGTTCGAAAAGTTGCCCCCCCCCCACACACCCCAGGTTATAAACACAGAAATGGAGACTGGAAGTAAGTAAATCCTTCTTTCATGTATGGACATGAATGGAAATGTCTTGTGGTTAACACTATTACTTGTTCTTTGTCAAGACCAAGAGGTTAATAGGTTTTGGGGCCCACACAACTGAGAGTTGTGGGGTTTCCATCTTTGGTTCTGGATAGAGGAGCACTATCCCATTCAGAGTTCGTGCATGAGCAGGGGTGTTCTCCTGGACCCGTGATGGCGAACCTATGGCACACGTGCCCAAAGTGGCACACAGATGCATGTTTCCTGGCATGCGCATCATCGCCCGTTCCTCTTCTGGGTTTCTGGAGCACATGCACACACGATGATCTGGCCTTTGTGCGTGTGGCAGTGCCAGAAACGGGAAGAGTTGGTCTTCCATTTTCTGGCATGAGCATGTGTGCCAGCCAGCTGATTGGCACATGCACATACACAGCAGTAATCGGAAGACTTGCTGGCCAGCGCACATGTGTGTGATGGAAACCAGACGTATGCTATTCGGCACATGCATGCCCCATGGGCAACCCCTCTTCCTGGTCACAGCTCTGACAAGCGTGTGAAGCAGTGGTGGGTTGCCCCCAGTTTGAACCAGTTTGCAAGAACCACTAGTAAACCTGGCAGAAGGCTCCGCCCAGGGGTGAAATGCTCCTGGTTCAGACCTGCTCGGGTGAGTAGGTAGCTATGGCAGCAGGCAGTTCAGAAAACCGGTAGCAAAAATCCCTGCCCCCGCCCCCATGCCCAGCTGAGCCACGCGATCATCAGAGGCTTTTTTTCTTTTAAATAGCTCTGACGAGCCAAGCTCTGAAGATCCCAGCTGAGTTGCCTGATGGCAGAGGATTTTTTAAAAACCCTCTGACGATCAGACAACTCATCTGGGATCGTCAGAGCCTTTTGAAAGCATTTTTTTACATGGTTTTACATGTAAAAAATGGTTTTAAAAGTAAAAAATTGGCCACACCCACCTAGTCACATTACCCCACCACCACCAAGCCACGCCCACAGAACCGGTAGTAACAAATTTTAGATTTCACCACTGGCTCCGCCCACTGACCCGAATGTCATCATAAGTGATCTGCACATGCACAGAAGAGTGTGCATGTGTGAGAGCTAAGCAAGCGCTGTTGTGGCCCCGCCCTCTGAGCCTATCCCATCGGAGGAAGAAAGCTCCGAGCATGAGGAAGAGGAGTCAGCCAGGCCTCCCTCTCCAGGCCCCTCCCCTCTGGCACTGTCTCAGGAGCCGGCCGAGGGAGAGGAGAGTAGCTGGGAGACAGGTGTCTCGGATGAGAGTGAAGGAGAGATGTCATTCCTGGACGCACGCCAACGAAGGCATGATAAACGATTGCAATCCCTAGCAGCTAAGGAGGCGTGCTAGGGATTAGAACTGAGTCACTGGACCACACCCCAGAGACTATATAATAGAGGGTGGTGGCCAGTGATCCCTGTGACAAACAAAAACAAACCCTGGATAGTCACTAGAGCATCGACCGAAGCTGCCGAGAGGAATATTGTTTTTGTTGGACTCTTGTATGCTGAGTATATTATCTTTCTGTTTCTATGGCAATAAAAGCACTTGGCAGACGGTGTGTATATCGCTGCCAAGTTGGAGATAAAGACCTGGGTGTGTGCCAAGTGCTTCCTTAACCCTCGGCTGGCTGTGTTTGTGTGTGTGTGTGGACGGGGACAGATCAAGCGCACACGCGCGGGCACGATGCGAACCAGTAGTAAAGGTAAGTAGAATCCACTCCTGGTGAGAAGTGCTCCCTTTTCAGAACTTGGTGCTGCACGTGTGCTCCCTTTTTGGCATTCAGTGCCGAAAAGGTTCACCATCATTTTCCTAGACTCTCTTAGATTCACAGTTTCTTTCTTGAAGAACAGGTGGCATCTGGGGACAGGAAGGCTTTTGCACAATAATATCTTCTGCACCAATTGCCCCCATTCCTGGACCAGGAAGTCCTGCTCTGGATCAGCTCCCAGTTGGAACTACTGCAACTTCTGATTGGCAGGGTCTAGAAACAGAGCTTTCTCTGCCATTGCCCCTGCTCTGTGGAATATCCTTCCCCTAAAGATGAGTCAGGCCCCCACCCGCCTGGCCTTCCAGAAAGGAGTTTAAAGCATGGCTCTGAGACCATGTGTGGAGAGCCCAAAAAAAGCATGCAGTGGTGGGGCTTGTTGGTGCCCTGAGGGCTCTCCCTTCACCTTTTCAATTGATTTTTTTGAAAGGCTTTATTATTCTTACCTCCCTGTAAAAAAAAATTTTTTTTGAAATTTTAATTCTAATTTTTTTAATTTTTATGTACTGTTTTTATGAGCTGAGGTGGCGCAGTAGTTAGAGTGCAGTATTGCAGGCTACTTCAGCTGACTGCTAGCTGCAGTGAGTGATGTATATGCTTATTCTGACCTTACATAAGAGCCGCAGTGGCGCAGTGGTTAGAATGCAGTACTGCAGGATTGCCAGCTGTCTGCAATTTGGCAGATTGAATCTCACCGGCTCAAGGTTGACTTAGCCTTCCATCCTTCCAAGGTGGGTAAAATGAGGACCCAGATTGTTGGGGACAATATGCTGACTCTGTAAACCGCTTAGAGAGGGCCAGTGGTGGGTTCCTCCTGGTTCGGCCTGGTTCTCCCGAGCCGGTAGCGGTGACAATATTTTTCTTTTCACTGTTAATCTCAATGTAATATTTTAATTTTTTGGTGTTCTTTCTATTTCTCCCTTCTCTCCTTCTTTGTCTCTTTCTGCCTTTTCTGTTTTTTCCATTGTTAATCCCAATGTAATCTCTAAAAACCTCCTTTTTATTATTACTATCCATATATTCAATTAGTTTTCCAAAATTAATCTCATTGTCTTTATCTTCTTCTTTGTTTTCAGTCTCTGTGTCTTGCTTCTCCATCTTTGTTTCCTTGTCAGCTTGAACATGCTTTCTCTCAGTTTTTGGATCCTCAAGTTTCGATTCTCCATGTAGCATCGTAATTATTCCTCTTAGTTCCACTTTCCAGGACGAATACATCATTTCCATCTTTTTTCTAATTTCCTGCACCATTTTATTCTTTCTATATTAGTATTGTTCCAGATTTAAAAGTTCTGTTGTTTTCTTTCTTTTTTTTTCCCCAAAGTCAAGCCCTTTTGCAGACAAAGCAATCTTCCCCAAAAGTTCTCACGGCTATTATTACTGATATAGTTCAAAGTTTTCCAAAACAAATATTCCAAATTGCGATGCTCTTTTTTTCTCCTGAAGATGTCTCTCTAGAATCCACAATTCTCTTAATTGTTTAACAGAGTGTCCATTTTGTATCAATCTTTGTTAACAATCTAGCTTCTTTTTTCTTCTTTTTAACTTTAAAAATACCAAATCAGTTTTATAGTTCAGTCCAAATTAAACAATATTTTTCCCCTCTTTTTTTTTTTTTTAGGTATAAAGCACTTCTGTTGCAGGGCTTAATATCCAACTGTCTTTTATTTTTCTTAGTCTTCAACAAGAAAGGATTTATTTATTTTCTTTCCAATCCTTTAGCCAATTTTGGGGTTGTTTCTTCTAATTCTTAAAATTTTCCAGTTAATTTTATTCAAAAATCAATTTTCTTTTCAGGTTTTTGTCCCTTTAAATTCTGCTTACATCTTCTTTTCTTTCCCCATGCCCATCAGCCACTAGTTTTACGCTGTGGGTTTCAGATTTTAAAATAATTTTTGTTATTGTTATTTTGCCTGTGGGTTGGCTGTCACTCACCCGGCTTCAAAAACTCTGTTGCATTCACCGCTCCTGCTCAATACTCAGTCCGGTTGCCCCAGTTCTTGACAGCCGCAATGGCTGCCGCCTCTGCCGCTGAATCGGAGAGAGATTCCTCTGACCTTCGAGGAATTTGCCTGTTCCTCTTGGTCTTCCGAGGTGCCTCTCCTTCTTCCCCATCCCTATAGGATGGTTCTGGTCCAAAGACCCCTCAGCAGCGGTTTGTCAGTCCGGGTTTTCGCAAAGCTCATCAGAGCCCACTAATTCCCCGACTGTTTTATTGCAACGTTTCCGGTCGAATCTAAATCTTGCCATCTTATGGGAGATGTACCTTTTTTGCGGCCGCGCGGGGGATTATGGGAGCGACGGGGCGCTCATATATGACACCTCTCCTGCGCGAGCTGCACTGGCTTTCTGTGGTCTTCCGGGTGTGCCTCAAGGTGTTTAAAGTGCTTTAAAGTGCTCCATGGCTTAGGGCCGGGTTATCTGCGAGACCGCCTTATGCATATATATATAAATATATATTTATATATATATATATATATATATATATATATATATATATATATATATATATTTATTTATTTATATATAAAATATAAATTTTATATGCAATGTTTTATCTTGGCTGTACACCGCCCTGAGTCTCGCAGGAGAAGGGCGGTATAGAAATAAAATTATAATAATTATAATAATAATAATATAATGTGCATGTTTCAATTTTAATGTTAAGTTTGGAGGCTTGGGGACTTGGTTTACTGTTTTTCTTCTTGTTGTTTGCTGCTCAGAATCACAATGTTTCAGTTGGGTGGCCTCTCAGCCTCTTAAATTCTATCGCTATCTAGGAAGCGTCACTGGCAAATCAATTCTGAAAACTTCAGGCACTTGTCAGATCTGAGTTGAAGGATTTACATGCACGCATACACAACACTAGTAAGTATGTAAATACAAGCTTATGGATTAACTGTGCTTAGAAAAACCTAAGTCTATTGCCAACTAGATGGACTAAACTATAAATCTCCTAAAGCTGGTTTGGAATGGGGGAGAATTGTAGTAAAAAAAAAATCTAAATGAAACAAATTGAGTAAAACCAACTTAAGGTAAGGCTACTGGTAAGCAAAAATTAAAGAAGGTTTTCTGACTCATAGCTGATGATACAATGAATGAATCACTGCAGTAGCTAACCAGGCAATGCAAGATATTGCATTATTAAGGAAATTTCAAGACAGGCATAGAAAACTGACACTGGTGACTGTTGTGGTATTTGTATTTGATGCCGTACTTCAAAGAAGGAATTAAGTGAAATGAGAGCAAAATAAAGTCGACAGCCCAATCTTGCTGCCATGGGAAAGCCAGAGGACTGTTTTCATTTAGGAAAGTGATGATGGAGAGCTCATATCCATATTATGATGAATGCAGAGCTGCTGCTGTTGAAAATAGCAAAGAGGGGATTGCCCTCTCCTTCACCTACACAGTCCTGGACATTTATTATAAATTATCCTGCACTGCATTGTAACATTACGACTTTCCACACTCTGTTAGTCAAGAAACATGGGAAGAGTGCAATACTCACTGTGTGCAGAAGAGAAGATAAACTATTATGGGGCTGATGTTTTGAGAAATATCTAGCTCCATCTAGAGGATGGATTTCTTATGAGTCAATTTGGGCTAAGGGTTAGAAGAAGAGCCATGAATATATATATATATATATATATATATATATATATATATATATATATATATATATATATATATATATATATATATATTTTCTCAGGTTTTCGCGGGTGTTTGTATGTAGGTCTTTGGTTATTCGGGTCTTCTCCCACGTAAAATTGGAAGTGTCTTGGCGACGTTTCGACGAAGTCTCATTCGTCATCTTCAGGCTGGTGTTCTCGGCTTCGTGCTTCCAGGAGCAATGTGAGATCGCAGCTGTCTCTTCCTTTTAACTGCTAGTGGGGGTGTGAGCTGATTGGGTGGGAACTTGGCTGTGTTCTGATTGGGTGGAGGTGTGTTCTGATTGGTTAGGGGCTCGGCTGTGCTCTGATTGGATGGGGGATTGGTTGTGCTCTGATTGGCTGGGGGTGTGTTCTGTTTGGGTGGGGGCTTGGTTGTGCTCAGCTTAGTCTGAGTTGCAGGGGGATTTGAGCTGGTGAGCTGCGTTGTTGTTGTTTGGCTTCGTGTTTGTGGCCGTGCGAGCTCTTCATGGTGGGTGTCAGTCTGCTTCAGGTATGGATTGGAGAGGTTTAAAGTGGCTAATGATGCAGCTGCAGTCTGGCTTCTGGTCCTTGGTTGTGGCTCATTATCAGTGTGGGTTTGAGTCTGCTTTCTGCGTGGATGTGTGGTGGTGACATCCTGTGTGGCTCTCGTGAGTGTGGGGCTGGTGTCATTCGTCGTGTTAGGGACTCGTTTGTCAATAAGGGCGGGTTTCCAAATGGCTGGTAGGCGGGAGGTATCGTCTCGTTTGTTCATGTTGTGTGGGCGTTTTTCTATCTCGATGGCTTCTCTGATTATTCTGTTGTTAAAGTGTTCAGTTTTGGCGATAGTTCTGGTCTTTTTAAAGTCAATATCATGTCCTGTGGCTTTAAAGTGTTGGACCAGGGAAGAAGTTGGTTCTTCTTTTCTGACTGAGTTCTTGTGTTCTTCTATGCGTGCACTTATTCGTCTGTTGGTTTGTCCGATGTATGTGGTGGGGCAGGCGGTGCATGGGATTTCATATACTCCTTGATTTTCTAACTCAATTTTGTCTTTGGGGTTCCTTAGGATGGTGGATATTTTTTGGTTTGTGCAGAATGCTGTCTTGATGTTATGTTTGTGGAGGATTTTGCTTATTCTGTCTGTGGTGCCTTTTATGTATGGGAGGAGGGCTTTGCCGTTTTCTTGTTCTGTGTCTTGGATTTTAGTGGGGGTTTCTTTTTGGATTAGGTTGGTGATCTTATTTCTTTGGAATCCATTGGATGTTAGTACGTTAGTGAGGGTGTGTAGTTCGGTTTTTAGGTGTTGTTCGTCAGAAATGAACTCCACAGAAAAAGATTCCTCCTAGACCGAATCAACAAGGATCTCCTCACACTTCACCTCAAACTCAGCAACAAGATCCACCCCGCACTTTGGGACAAATCCAAACAACTTGCCGTCTGGAGAGCCGAAACACAGACCACCCTCAAGACTGACACACACACCAACAAACTCCGAAGACTACAAGAACGCCAGAAACAATCCCCTCCACCCTCACAGCCACACATGAAACAAACAGTGCAAAACATCTCAGATAGGATCCTCACCAAAGCCGAAACCAATGTCCTTTCCAAAGGATTCAACTTTGCAGTCGCTCCCAAAAGCATCCCCACTGAAACCATTATATGCGGAGTTGAAACCAGCCTGACCAAAATCAACCCCGACGATGCAAACAGAATCAGACTCGAAATCACCAACATCCTCTGCACCAGCAAGCCACCCAAAAGTAACTTACCCAAAGAGGAACAGACAGCACTACTTAACCTGAAAGAAGACACCAGCATAATAATCCTACCAGCAGACAAGGGCAATGCCACGGTGGTTATGAACACATCTGACTACCAAACCAAATTAACCAACCTACTCCAAGACTCTATATACAAACCCCTAAACACAGACCCCACCACCTACCTGGAAAAAACCACCAGATCCAAAATAAAAGCCTCCCCCATCAGCGAAGAGATTCAGCAAAGAATCATACCCAGAGAGAAATCATCCAGATGCCCTAAGCTTTATGGTCTCCCCAAGATACACAAAGAAGGAACCCCACTTAGACCCATAGTCAGCTCCATAGGCTCACCCCTACAAAACCTAGCCAAATTTCTTGCCAAACAACTACAGCCCTATGCAGAATCCATCACCTCATACGTAAAAAACTCATTCCAGTTCATAGACATCATAAAGCAACAAAACTTACAGCCCAGTGACCTACTCGTGAGCTTTGATGTCATATCCCTCTTCACCCAAGTACCAATCAAAGAAGCCTTGACAGTTATCCAAAACAAATATAACCCCCCCCCCCAGCACATCTTAGATCTGACCAACCACTGCCTATCCAACACATACTTCATCTATAATGGACAGAAATACAAACAAACAGAAGGAGCACCCATGGGATCACCCCTCTCACCTGTCATTGCCAACCTCTATATGGAATACTTTGAAACCCAAGCTCTAGAAAAATCTGATCATAAACCCAAACTCTGGCTCAGATATGTGGACGACACCTTCATCATCTGGCCACATGGGAAAGAAAAACTGGACAACTTCCTCACACACCTCAACAGCCTACACTCCAAAATACAGTTCACCATGGAAACAGAAGCGAACAACCAACTTCCCTTCCTGGATGTCTTAGTCTACAGAAAATCCAATGGCTCCCTAGGACACACTATCTACCAGAAGAAAACACACACAAACCGCTATCCGCACGCACTCTCACACCACCACCCTGCCCAGATCAACTCTGTAGCCAAGACACTCATTTCCAGAACAAAACGCTTAGCTGACGAACAACACCTAAAAACCGAACTAACGTACTAACATCCAATGGATTCCAAAGAAATAAGATCACCAACCTAATCCAAAAAGAAACCCCCACTATCCAAGACACAGAACAAGAAAACGGCAAAGCCCTCCTCCCATACATAAAAGGCACCACAGACAGAATAAGCAAAATCCTCCACAAACATAACATCAAGACAGCATTCTGCACAAACCAAAAAATATCCACCATCCTAAGGAACCCCAAAGACAAAATTGAGTTAGAAAATCAAGGAGTATATGAAATCCCATGCACCGCCTGCCCCACCACATACATCGGACAAACCAACAGACGAATAAGTGCACACATAGAAGAACACAAGAACTCAGTCAGAAAAGAAGAACCAACTTCTTCCCTGGTCCAACACTTTAAAGCCACAGGACATGATATTGACTTTAAAAAGACCAGAACTATCGCCAAAACTGAACACTTTAACAACAGAATAATCAGAGAAGCTATCGAGATAGAAAAACGCCCACACAGCATGAACAAACGAGACGATACCTCCCGCCTACCAGCCATTTGGAAACCCGCCCTTATTGACAAACGAGTCCCTAACACGACGAATGACACCAGCCCCATACTCACGAGAGCCACACAGGATGTCACCACCACACATCCACGCAGAAAGCAGACTCAAACCCACACTGATAATGAGCCACGACCAAGGACCAGAAGCCAGACTGCAGCTGCATCATTAGCCACTTTAAACCTCTCCAATCCATACCTGAAGCAGACTGACACCCACCATGAAGAGCTCGCACGGCCACAAACACGAAGCCAAACAACAACAACGCAGCTCACCAGCTCAAATCCCCCTGCAACTCAGACTAAGCTGAGCACAACCAAGCCCCCACCCAAACAGAACACACCCCCAGCCAATCAGAGCACAACCAATCCCCCATCCAATCAGAGCACAGCCGAGCCCCTAACCAATCAGAACACACCTCCACCCAATCAGAACACAGCCAAGTTCCCACCCAATCAGCTCACACCCCCACTAGCAGTTAAAAGGAAGAGACAGCTGCGATCTCACATTGCTCCTGGAAGCACGAAGCCGAGAACACCAGCCTGAAGATGACGAATGAGACTTCGTCGAAACGTCGCCAAGACACTTCCAATTTTACGTGGGAGAAGACCCGAATAACCAAAGACCTACATATATATATATATATATATATATATATATATATATATATATATATATATATATATATATATATATATATAGTGTAGAGCAGCGTTTCTCAACCTTGTTAATTTTAAGATGTGTGGACTTCTTAAGAGCAAGGCTGGCTGGGGAATTCTGGGATTTCAGATCCATACATCTTAAAGTTGGCAAGGTTAAGAAACAGTAGCGTATGGAACAGGGGTGGGTTCTACTTACCTTTACAGCAGGAGCGCGCATATGCAGATTACCCATGATGATGTTGTGGCGAGTGGGCGGAGCCTCCCACCAGTTTTACTACTGGTTCTATAGAACCGGACTGAACTGGGAGCAACCCATCACTGGTATGGAAGCTAAACACTAGGTTGGCATAATGAGTATCAAATATACTTATGCTGGTAATTAAGGCTTTCTCTTTGTATATGTACAATATTATATCTGTTTATATAGTATAGTATAGTATAGTATAGTATAGTATAGTATAGCATAGCATAGCATAGCATAGCATAGCATAGCATAGCATAGCATAGCATAGCATAGTATAGAAATAATAATATGTTCAGTTGGCCAAAGATTAAAACAATTTACATTAGGCTATTTGGGGGATCAGTAATTAAATTTTTAATTTTTTTTTTAGGAGCAGATTTGACCCTCAAATCTCAGGCAACTCCTGCTCTGTTTTGTAGCTCTTAAGCTAAAATTCAGTTGCAAAGCTGCACTCCTCCATTTGCACAGCATTGTTAATATATGGTTTAAAAATACATCAAGGATAGAGTATTAAATTATGATGACTGGTTCTGAACAGAAATAATTTCAGGTTTGCCAAACATTGGTGGGATTCAAAACTTTTTACTACCAGTTCTGTGGGTGTGGCTTGGTGGGTGTGGCATGGCTTGGTGAGCATGGCTTGGTGGGCGTGGTAGGGGAAGAATACTGTAAAATCTCCATTCCCTCCTCACTCCAGGGGAAGGTTACTGCAAAATCCCCATTTCGTCCCAATCAGCTGGGCTTGGGAGACAGAGAATAAATGGGGGCGGGGCCAGCCAGAGGTAGTATTTATCGGTTCTCCAAACTACTCAAAATTTCCGCTACCGGTTCTCCAGAACTGGTCAGAACCTGCTGAATACTACCTCTGCTGCCAAAGCTTTGCTATTGTTTTAATTTGGCAACCAGTGTAATTACTTTTCAATAATACTGATCCAAAGAAAGACATACTTTGATTTTCCAAATTTTGTGGCAACCAAAAATATCTTAAAGAATCTGATGTTGCAAGACCTTTAAAGTCTTAGGAAAGAGAAGCAATAAACTAACAGCAGGATTAAATTACTGAACATTGTTCAGTAATTTGATTTCCCAAGTTTTTCAGAAATTTTGGATAAAGATGAATGACTAATTGAGCCTTACGACAGTTAAGTATGTACAACATTTCCAACTCATTTAAATGTATAATTTATAAACAACAAACTCTCAATGGACTTTGCATAGAATGGACAAAATTCCACTGTGATTTATGTCATTTATGTGACAATTTCATTCCACAAGTGCTTCTTCTTATATCATTCGTTAATCATATACTTTGTGTATACTACACTGCAATTGTGACGTATCCTGATGACTCTACTAAGGCATTTCTATACTTGATATTTTTTTTAACCATGTGAAAGTAATCTACATGGATTTTTTTTGGTGAAAATGTTAAACAGAAGGCATGGGATGAGTACTAAATATTTTGCAAAATGAAAAAGTAGGGGAAACTGTGATTTTTCATTTGTGGTTTGGATGCACAATTTGAAAAACAACTACCTTAGTCTCATGACACACTACAGGAACAGTTTCAGAAAAAACAAAAATATCCATATTGGAAAGCTTGTTTGTTACTTTTGTAATCAAGCATGTCCAATGGGTTTAATAAAACATTCCTAACAAGCAACTTCATCTTTCAGGATATTAAGATTTTGGATAATAGTCTTCTCACATTGAAATAACATATTAAAACACATGGAAGAACACCTGGTACATATTTTATATACAGTACATACTCAGTTTATATATTGATTTCAAATATATTTGTTCCTTCTGTTCTGTATGAATTTGACAGAACACTTGTTACCATTACAATAGTAGAATACTTAAACCCATTCAAAATAATTAGGACCCTTTCAAGGCTACAATTAATCACTCAGTTGTAATATATTTGAGAAATGTTGTTTAGTTCAATGCAAAGTTAAATATTTTCATCTAGATCAATAAGAAAACCACAAGGATCTAAGGAAAGAGATTTTCTCCTATTTTATTGTTTAATGGCACATACTTTCAACACTGCCATTTTTCTTAACACTATATCCTTTTATAGATTCAAAAGTTAATGGTGCTTGCAAATTATTACAGAAGCTTTGTCTCTCCAAATACTTTGGCCTGTCTCTGATTTACTCAGCATATTTGGAAAGTCATAACTAAATTTACAGAATGTTTAAAGGTAGAAACACTGGTATAAAATGTTTGCTCCTGTTCGTGTTGGAAGCACTGAGGTGCTTCTGAGTTGAAAGGATTGGTTAGTGACATCACTGTGCCTGGGGACACCTGGTTGGGGGCTTCTTTCATGTCCCCATTAATGTGCCCCCCCAAAGTGGTACCTATCTATTTACTCGTGATTACTCGCTTTCAAATTGCTAGGTCAGCAGAAGCTAGAGCAAATGATGGGAGCTCATCCCGTCATGCAGCAGCACTTGGGTCTTGAACATGGGCTTGCTGATGTCAACCCATCATCCTAAACCACAAAAGCCACTGCATTCATGTATAAAATGTTATCTTTATCAGAACTACCACCTGTACTCAATTTTTAAAAAATCATTTAAATCATCAGATTTTTGTGGTATTGGTATTGTCTGGTGTTAATCCTTGCTTAATCCCTGATCAACCATCAATAGATCCAGAGAAATAAACCACATGTACACATCATACAAAAGAGGCAATAAAAAAGACCAGAATACATCATCTCCAGCAACCAACAGGCAGCTAGGTAGTTGAGTGAATGTCTGCAGAAGGGAATTCCCAAACCTTTTTAAAAAACTATACTAGCATGAATTGCGATGTTGCTTCATCTCTTACAAATCCTGACTCCCAAATGAATACATTTCTGACCAAGCCTGTAGCATTTTTGCAAGCTGGTGATCTCTGCCTTAGTAATGACTGCATACATTCTTATGTCTTGCCCCTGATTAAGTAAAAACATCTAAAATAGGTACTGAATTGGGAAAGAAAATGAAATAATCTTCCCAAGAGAGTTTGCCTGCTTTCAAATGTGTTATTCCCTCCCACCCCCTTTTTTTTCTTACTTTATGGATTGTATCTGTATTCTTGCCCAGGATCATTTCAGAATATTGTACTTTTTGAAATACCCTTCTTGTAGAATGGACAAGCAAGAACAAGCTGCTTTTTAAAAGGCCCTTAAAACATTTTTTAACATTAAAAAACATTTTAAAAGGCCCTTAAAACATTAACTGCTGATTTTATCTATTAATTTTAATTATTAATCCTTCTGTACTTTTTCATTTCAGTTGTAACTTCTGCTGTTTTTAATGTCTCAAATTTATTATTTTTATTATAAATTGTAGTAGAATAGCCAATATCATATCAAGTTAAGCAGACAAACAAGTAAACAAACAATCTATCACTGAATAAAGATTTGAGGTAAAATAAGTAAGATCTTAAATAAGCAAAGAATATTTGAAGGAACAATTAACGTGACCAACAACACTTTCTTTCCTCAAGCATCCTTAATTTAGCTTCAGGTAAAAAGGAAAACTTTTAAAATCAAAAACATAAATTTATATGTTCTTATTCATTGACATTCCATTGAGCAATGCACAGAAGCATATGTCATGTTAATTTTGGCACTGTTAAGTTACAGAAAGGACAAGATATATTTAAGATTTATTCCAAGAGGTAATTAATATTTCCCAGTTTTCCATTTTAAATTGAAAACAGTAACCTTGTTGCCTTTACTTTATTGGATCAAAGGCAATATTACATCACTTGACTTTAGCTTGTCCATATTTTGTGAATTTCAATCTTGCAGCAAAAACTGTGGGTGGTAAAAGTGTAGTTGAATTTCCTTAGTTGCCAGCCACTGTGGTATGTTGAAAAAAAGTTAATCATAACCTCACATTTTCCACATTGTTGAAAATGGCAGATGAAGAAGTCATGAACATCACATTGTATTACCAAAAGGACATTACAAAATTATGTACACAACTGAGGACCATTACAGAAGGACTGCTGTACATGACACAGTGGTCGGATAGTGGTTTGGTATGTCTGTCAAGAAGCGGGCACAAAGTTCATATGAACACTTACTCTTTTTTAAAAAGAAACATTTTTATGTAACATTCATTTCAAATGTTACGTTCATATGATTATTCAATAAGGAAACTACACCCCACCCCTCCAAAAAAATGGCAACACGCTCATATTAGAGTTAAAAAGAATCAAGTTTTTTTTTTTTAAAAAAAAAATGAAAATGTAGAACTAGAGAATGAAATGTCTCAGAATGTTAGGATAATCATTCAAAATAATAATAATTCAAAAGAAAAATAATTCAATTATTGAATTATAATGTGTATCTCTCACAAGGAAATGTATCATGAAGACCAAAAGGATGCCATAATGATTAGTGTTAAATTATTACAAAGCAACTGGAGGTCAAAAGACTTTCTTCAAAAACTAGAAAACTGTTAGATCATGGGACGCAATGAAGAGGCAGGATGACAGACAGTAACGTCAGCTCTTTATTTAAGTAAGTGACTTCTTCAAAGGCTTAGCAGGCAGCGCTCCCTTTTAAAGGGAGCTATCCCACCGATTCAGCCACTGACAATGCTTTACTTTTCCCACGATTTGAATTCACCAATCAGTGGTGGGCCCCATTTGAATCCACCAATCAGCGGTGGACTTGCAAATGTCCAGCTAAACCCAGACCTGAGTGAAGCCTACATTCCTGGCTTCACTTGCTATTTACATATGTAACAAAAACCTATCCAAATGAAAGCAAAAAGTAATATAATTGTTGACCAAAGAAATGCAAGCATTCAATAAAAGTTTATTTAAGAGAGAGCCAGTTTGATGTAGTAGTTAAAGATGGTGGCTCCAAAACCAGGAAATTGTGAGTTCTAATTCCACTTTAGGCACAAAAGCCAGTTGGTGACCTTGGGCCAGTCATTCACCCAAATTACCTCACAAGGTTCTTATTGTGGGGAAAATACGATGAGGAAGGAGGAGTTAGGAATTTCACTGCCTTGAGTTACTTATAAAGTAATAAAATGGGATAAAAATTTAATTTAATAGTAATAAAAGAACTGAGAAGCATAGGGCAAACTACTTTATGACAAGCAATGAAGCATTATAAGTGATTCAATATATTTCAATCAAGAATCTAACTATAGAAATCACGGGACCGCTGGACCATTGATTCATTAAATAGTGAAAATGTACCAAAATTAATTGCTTTTGGTGATGTCCTTACCTCTGAAGGCATAAAACTTATGCTAAGCTATTTTTTTAGGAGACAAATCAGATGAATTTTGATTCATGAACACAAAAGGTGTGGATAAAGTTTAGATGAAAAATTGAAAAGCAGATATATCCCTGGATTTAGATCATTTTCAACAAAAATTTAAAGTAAAGACAAACTGGCAGATCTTTTCAGGAAACCACAGATGCAACTTTTCTTGTGGACCAAAAAATTACCAGTGGAGCTTCAGGTATTTGTACCATGTAAAATGGTAGACAGTACATCTCTGTTGAGAACTCTACACAGAGTCACTTCTGTGAGATGAGCAGCTGTATAAATAAACAAAGAGATGCCTGGAAGCTCTAGTGGAAGAAAGTTAATGATCCTGAATCCAGTGGTGGGTTTCAAAAATTTTTACTACCGGTTCTGTGGGTGTGGCTTGGTGGACATGACATGGCTTGGTGGGCGTGGCTTGGTGGGCATGGCAGGGGAAGGATACTGTAAAATCTCCATTCCCTTCCAATCAGCTGGGACTCAGGAGACAGAGAATGGGAGCAGGACCCAGTCAGAATTTGTACTACCTGTTCTCCAAACTACTCAAAATTTCCGCTACCGGTTCTCAAAAACTGGTCAGAACCTGCTGAAACCTACCTCTGCCTGAATCCATGTTTACGACTTTTTAGAATGCATTTTACTGGCCATTATAAGAAATAATATGTTGAATTAGTAACAGTAACAGTGTGGAAGGCACCCTGGAGGTCATCTAGTCCAATCTTCTGCTCTTGCAGGAGACCTATGCTATTTCTGATAAATGGCTATCCAATCTCTTCTTAAAAACCTTCAGTGATGGGACAGCAACAACTTCTGAAGGCAATTTGAAATAATATGTTGAATTAGATGAGCAATTGACCTAATCGAGCAGGTTTCCTCTTATATTCTTAGGTGTTCACATATCTTTTTAAAATCTTTTTTTAAATAAGTGTCATTTTTCAGTAAAAACGTGTTTCTTGCAGGTTCTTAAATTTACTACACCTCCCTGCAAAAACATGTTGCATAACTAGTTGATACTAGGAAAATGGGGTAGCTTTCTTCCTCTGGCTTTCTTCCCCTGGCTGGTTGTCCATATGCAAGTGTGTTGTACAAGGGAGTATTTTCTCCTTGAAGGGGCATTCTGGACCTGTAGGCCTTCAATATGCTAACTGGAAACTCCATCTATTTAGAAGTAATAATGACTGGCTAGGCAGTTTTCCAGGAAGCGATCACTTAAAGGAAAATTTTCCTATGATTGCACTTCATAAGCAATTGCGTAAGAAAACATGGCCAGAGGCAAGGTTTTGTGACCATAGATGTTTAATGCATACCAATCCACTTAACTCCAGCTGGGGACTGTCACTATTTAAGAGTCATTAAAAAAAACAGGAAGTGGGCTGTAAGAATGCTTTTTGGATCAAATGAGGCAACTGTATTACCGGGGACATATAATACCACCAGCAACAAAATTGCTAGTTTGGACTAAATGTTATTTCTAAATTGGGGGAGAAAGTCCATCATCCAATCCCATGACTCATTTGAGTTTCCTGTGTTACTTTAGTGACTCAGGTTAGTTTGTCTATTGTCTATATGTTGAATTAGTTTTACTAACTTTAAGGGTACAAAAAATTTCCCCCCTGAAAGCAGATTTCATTGCTCACCGCATAGGACATGTAAGAGATTATCTCCCAAAAATCTGTTTTCCTCTTTTCCAAGTTTGTCATATGGAGATGCTAGCTGTTATTTCAGTTTCTGAATATCATCCAAACTCTTCTCAAAACACCTTCTCTATTTTTTTGGTAAACTTTCCAATTTCTTCTCGAATTAAGGAGCTGTAAAAAAAATATATTGTGTGTAGACTGTAACAACCCGAGACAGTAAGACTGTTCTTATCATTATTATTTTTCCTCAAATTCTGCTCTCTTTGTTATTTTAATCGTATTGATTCTCCCGAGACAGTATGTTTCAATATGCCCTTAAATTACAACACTTCAAAATTTGGTGGCAAAATTATTTTTGACAGCATTTTGTTTTTTGTTGACTGGCTTTCAAAATTATGGGTAAGAATAGACATCTAAGGTGTCTGGGAGCCAAACTAATATCATTTCTATTCTTAAGACCACCACTATCCTAAAAAGCCCAAAACTTTAACACCAGATTTCAAACAGGAAGAATTAAGGGTGTAAATAAACATAAATGCCTTACTTTTTAATTCTAACTCCAAAATGAAAAAGAACCTTCAAAGTCCTTAAGTTTGTTGTCAGCATGATCTCTTGTGGTTTTCAAGAGACTGAGAAGATTGAGTTGTCACCTGTAGCATTTCAGACATTGTCCATCCTGGTGTATACAATTTTTGCTCAGTGTTTCTACAATGAAGAACATTCTAAAATGAGCAGCCTTTCCTGAGAGATCATGTTACTACTTTTTGGAAGAAAGAAAGGATTGAACTCTGTGGAAATACCCCCATCTATTTATACTAAGAGACCTGAATACTCTTGGTTCAAAACTAGGAGAAGGTGAGTACAGCTAAGAAATACATAGAAATATGAAGGGGGCGGGGAATAAGGATTTATTACCAGTTTGGTAATATAATATTGGTATCATATAAGTTTCTTTATCAAGATATCTGGAAGTTTTTTTTCCAGTTTTTGTAGAGTTGGAAGAAGTATCTACAACTAGAAGGAAAACTGCAGAGAGCTACAGGTGCCTGAAGCCACAACAATTGAAACCAGAACAGGTAAAACACTAGGAAGGCCAGAAAGAAGCCCAATAGGAGATGAAGCAGAGGACAAGAAATGGTCCCAGCAGCAACAGACCTTTGAAGAAGCTCATCACTCCATCTGTCTGTACTTTCTACCAGTTTCTAAATTGAACCTACTAAATTGCCAATGTTATGGTATGGATAGTGATGCCAGAAATATTTTTCTGGCATTCTTAGTAGGAACTTGTGGTTGTGCTCCTGTGTTTGGTATGCTCTCTTTTTTTAAAAAAAATAAAATAAAATAAAATTCTGCTGCCCTGGAAAGTGATGGAGCAACAATATAATATTCTTCTGAATCTGTGCAGTAGATTCCCATTTCTGTGGAAAATTCATGCTTATGTGTTCCTATAAACATTCTAGAATCAGATTCCAACCGGTGTTACATAGAAAAGCCAAAGAAATTCAGAAATATACTGTAATGGAGTCTGTGGTGCTCTCTGAAATGTCTGCTTGCAAACATTTCATAACCAACTAGGTAACACCATCAGTGCGAAAACATGTGGGGTGCAGCTGGAAGTAGCCAAGAGAGACAAAGATTACAGGTAGTCCTCAACTTACAACAGTTCATTGTGACTGTTCAAAGTTACAAGGGCATTGAAAAAAGTGACTTATAATCATTTTTCACACTTATGACTATTGCAACATCCCCATGGTCACGTGATTTACATTCAGATGCTTGATATTTGGTTCATATTTATGCGATCAGCTTTTGCAGTCTTTCTGACAAGCAAAGTCAATGGGAACCAGATTCACTTAACAACTGTGTTACTAATTTAAGAACTGCAGTGATTCACTTAACAAATATGGCAAGAAAAATCATAAAATGGGGCAAAACTCACTTAACAAATTTATCACTTAGCAACACAGCTTTTGGGCTCAATTGTGGTCGTAAGATGAGGACTGCCTGTATGTGTTTTTATATAATATAAAATTATATATTACAATATGCCCCACCAATGCTGGCATATTGCATGAGATTGATCCATAACCCTTTTTACATGTTCTTTTTAAGATGGGTGTATCCAACAGTACTACTATAACTCATGTCAACACCTCTGCTATGCAAAACTTGCTCAAACATTCAATGCCAACTGATATTTTTATAAAACAATATGAGACATTGCCAACAAGCAGTGTATGCTTGTTACCTAGCTAAAAGATTATAAACAGATAAATATTGGATGAGGTAAAATTGTGGGTGGAATTTTATAATTTGAAACTGAATGACTTAATTAGCTAAAAGCATGCTCATTAATTTTTTAGAATTGGTAGTCTACCATTTCTGCCAAAAAATGTTATGTCTAATTATATATTTCATTGCAAAATAGTTAAAAGGAGCTATGCTTTGCATTTTCCAATGCCTTGGTACAATTCCCTAGAGCATATTAATTAACTGGTATATAGTCCACTTATGTACAACATGTAATTAATAAGGTCAGAAGCAAATATTAGGCTGGATAAGTTATATTTGAAGTTTTGCTCTAAAATTATTTAGAGAATTTAGAGGTTGCATAATGCAACTAGGAGGGTTGGTAATTTATATCAGAATCATGTTAATTGAGGTTACAAGTAACAGCAGGTGATTAAATGTTGTATTTAAAAAAAATCAACTGAACATTCACGAGATTGTTCAGTCTAGTAGGCAGCAGTGTTCCTGGGTCTGTTTTCCAAAATATTATATATGAATTCTATTACACATACCGTGTTTCCCCGAAAATAAGATCCTGTCTCATTTTTTTTTAACCCTGAAATAAGCGTTTGGCCTTATTGTCGATTGGGCTTATTATCAGGGGATGTCTTATTTTGGGGGGAAACAGGGTACTTCTGGTTTAAATTACAACCTTGTATAATGTCTATGGAGATTCTCAGTCATCCTGGTCAAGGTTGTCCCAAAGATACTTTTTCAAAAGCAACTGGAGTCAAAATTGAAGAAACATCTTTCATGAAGAGTGAAACATCTTCAAGGAAAAAACAAAGAAAGCCCACTTGCCATTTGAAAAAGTACTTTTGGGGTGACCTTGTGTCATCTTTTCACCATGTATTCAAGCATCCATAAAAGTGAATACCTAAGTAACTTATTCACAATACTGAATATATAACACTGAAGGAAGAATTTTTAGACAGAAGTCATAAATAGAAGTCAATAGAAGTCATTCCCCAAACATATTATAACAGACATGAAAGTCCCTTCCATGAAATATTCAGAATAAGAATAAAACACAATGGGGTTTAAAAGAGGTTTAGGCCAGCATAAGCATTACACATTAAAAAGGTGTGCTTTTTTGAGGAAAAACTAATCTTTGCATACAAAAATATTGCATGCAAACAAGCCACATTTATTTATTTGTTTGTTTGTTTGTTTGTTTAGTTGGTTATAAATGCTAGTTGAATAAATTAGAAAAAATATGGAAAACATGGACAAAAACAAATCTACCTGCTGAAGATCTTTATGAGTTAAATGTAAGATATTACTAGATGCTAAGAGGAGGATTGGGTTTGCCCAATGTAAATAATGTCATGATGGTTGAAACTGAACTTCTCTGTTGTTTAATTTGATGAAAGACTGAGTGTTCCAGGGAAATAGAAGGATACTGCGGTTAGAGAGACATGATCTGAGATTTGGGTGGCATAGATATTTGTGATATGATAAAGCTAAGATAGGTTTTAAAAATTACATTAGACATGCTTTTTTGGGTGTGTATTCAACAATACTTCTATGGCTCTCAGCATTTTATAGATTGGAAATGATAAGCAAACAAAAATAGTTAATTCACTGTGAAATATTAGAATTCTTTTCAAGGAAAATGTAAAATAAAATCAAGTTTGACTGAAATTAAAAATTCTTTTGGAAGCGAGTGAAAGAACTTCTAATGGGTGAATGGAACGTATAAAGAAAGGTAATGAAATACTTTCAGATGAAACTGAAATTAAGGCATAGTAGAAAAAATATTTTAGCAATTCACATGTGAATGTCTAAGAGTAGAATTGAAATTAATATTACACATTAGTATCTGAGAAAAAAGTCATATTTCTGAGGTAAGTAGTAAATAAATCAATTTAAATAAACATATAAGTTATAAAATGGATGTAGTACAATGAAAATGTTAGCAAGTGGGAATTTGAAAGATGAAATGGTATAACTATATAGCTAGAGAAATGTTAAAAATAGGAGTGGCTGTGTGACTTGTTTAATGTGTGTGCACTTTAAGACTACATTTTATCTGGCAGTTGAAGAATTAAGCTATTGTTCCCATATCCAAAAGGGAAACTGGCAAGAACGAATGTAAAAATTACAAGCAGATTAATCTCCCAGGTGTGGCTGGGAAGGCATTTGACAAAGTACTGATGAAAAGGAATAAAAGTATGATCAATTTGGGTGACTTTATGCCAAATACTATACAGGTAGACCTCGAGTTAGGACTACAACTGAGCACCAAATTTATGTTTCTAAGTGAGACATTTGTTAAGTGAGTTTTGCCCCATTTTATGACCTTTTTTGCCACAGTTGTTAAGTTAGTAACACAGTTACTGACAGTTACTAAATGAATCTGGCTTCCCCATTGACTTTGCATGTCAGAAGGTCACACAAGATGATCACATGACCCCAGGACATTGTGACCGTTATAAATAAGAACCAGTTACCAAGCATCTGAATTTTGAACATGTGATGGTGCAATGGCCATAAGTGTGAAAAATGGTGATAACTCACTTTTTTCAGGGGTTGTAACTTTGAACAGTCACTAAATGAACTGTTGTAAGTCGAGGGCTACCTGTATAGGCAGAACAGATTTTTGCTCTTCAAAAAAACATCAAGAACAGACATTGCATGAATGTGGAAGTGTAATGGTATATAGAAATTACTTTGGGTTATAGAAGGGAGGGTGATCATGCCTTATTTAAATTAAGTGTATTTCAGCTCACAGAAGAATGGAGGGCATGGGAAACATCTCAGAAGGGACCCTCCCTAGTTTCCCAAAGAATAAAGAGAAAGGAGGAGAAAATACGCCTTGAATTGCAAGATTCTATTCATGTAACCTTACAATAAAGATTGTGTTTCTGGTCTGGATTACCTCAAAGAGCTGACAGAAAGATACTAAGATACGTCTGTATATAAATAATACCATGATGGTTGATTTGTAGCTAATAATCAGTGGAGTCTGTAACAAGTCTGCATCTGAAAATTAAAGCACTGTGGAGGGTAAGATTTGACAGCATTGATGGAATAAATATTAGACACCTTTATACACTGAGGGTGGAATGTAAGAACACTAAAAACATGAGTAAGAAAAAGGTACGAAAAAGGGAGTCAGAAAAGGAAGAAGGATTGAACATGAAAGAATAATTAATAGGCGAAGAGAAAGCGAAGACCAAGAAAGTCATGATTGAATGGAGCGGCCAAGAATCTCAGAAGGAGAAAGATAATGTGCAAAGTATTGTGTGGATGTGATGAAGGAAAGAATGGTTTGCAAAGAAATTGCAAGGAAAATGTGTTGCTGCCAAATAGATTAGAAACACTTCTTTCCTTTCCTTACAGCGTTTGTTGTTGCTCCTTTTCTATGCTTTCTATGTTGTTACTTAATACAAAACACTTGTATTCTTTTTCCCTTTTTTCAATGGTACACTTATCAGTATGAATTTGTATCAATCATTTAATTCTCGGCTCGTTACCCAGCCAGCCCGGATTGCAACAAAAGAACCAGACGAAAGAGCGATTTGCAATGCTTTTTACTTTTGGTCATTTTAGCAACACAGCCAGCAGAAAAGAACAAGCCAGATCATAAGTGTAAAGTCAGCGCTACACGCAGCCACTGTGTTGTTGCAATCCGGGCTGGCTGGGTGACGAGCCGAGAGAAAGTCAGCGCTACACGCAGCCACTGTGTGGCGCTATTTATACATATTTCCCCACTCTAACCACCATCCAGCAGTTAAAGGCAAAACCCCTCCCAACAGCAGTTCGGCGGTGAAAAAGCCGGCGATTCCCTGATGTCATAGGAAAGCGCCGCACCCTCGGTCTCTGCTCCGCGCCATCCTCTGTGCTGTGCTGTGACAAGCCGCCTCTTATGTGGACCTTTCGAACAGCTGGTAACCTTCTCCCCTCCAATCCCGTGAGTGGCGAGACCCGGGTGGGGCTCGACCTTAATGCTGTATTATTTATTGGAACTTTTCTTGATTAGTTTAATGTAATAAACAAAAATGGTATTTTTAAATAGTCACAAAGAATGAAAATAAAACTTTTAGGAAAACATGATATACATTGTGACCATAAAATAAAGGACATGGCATTCTGAGCTGCATTACTACCAGGGAAATATGTTAAAAGGTAATTAGTAAATCAGCAGATTGTTACATTGGGCACAAAAAGCCTAGCAAGATTGAATAACATAGACCAATGGTCTTCAAACTTGAGATATCCAAGGAACCTTCTCAATGTGAAAAATCAGTTTTGAATTCATTAATAAATGTGTTTTAGAACATAGAATACTGTAATAGAGTTGGAAGGGACTTTTGAGGGTTTCTAGTCCAACCCTTTCTTCAAGCAGGAAACCCTATAGCCGTGATGGCGAACCTATGGCACACGTGCCAGAGGTGGCACACAGCACCCTCTCTGATGGCACGTGAGCCATTGCCCCATCTCAGCTCCACTGTGCATGCACGTGCGCCTCCTGCTGGCCAGCTGATTTTCAGGTCTCTGCCGTGCATACGCAGGGGGCAGGGGGCGAGAGGTGGGACACGGGGGTCACGTGCACATGCGGTGGAGCACAGGGGGTTGTGCATGCATGAGTGGGGGGTGGGACACATAATAATGCACATAATTACATTATATATGTGTGACCCCCCGTTGCATTATGGGTATGGACGCTGCACATACACCAGCGTGGGGTGGGCGCTTTCGGCACGTGATGACAAAAAGGTTAGTCATCACTGCCCTATAGCATTTCAGATAAATGGTTATTTTTTTTAATCACAGGCTTCTCTCTTTTAACTAAAACAGATTTGGGTTGATGATGTGGAATATTCAGTTTATTCCTCTTCTTTGTCCTCCATTTCGTGAAAGATAAACTGAATATTCCACATCATCAATCCAAATCTTCCTTAAAGTATTTTGTATTTCAGTGATATTGATCTCAAAGCAATTTCTTAATGACTGCAACTTTATGTATTTATTAAATGATTGTTGGTTCATGGTTATCTCTGATCAGGAGCTAACTCTGTTTCCTGAACCTAGCATAGTTCCTAAATCATCTTATCTGATACAGCTTTTTATCTGAAATGTTCCCAAAGTACCACATTAAATACTTAATACAAGGACACTGTATGTTCCATAACATGAAGAATAATAAAGCAGATTTAACTTTTTATGCCTATGTGTTATTACCTTTCCAAGCCATTTGTCACTCAAATTTATAAGCACCATTCACATGATGTTAATCATTGAAATTAATGGGTTCTTAGTCCTGATGGTTATGTACTTCTTTGCTGAGTGCTTTTCAAGAGTAGCTTAGCCTTAATGCTATTCCATAATATACAACAATAGGAATCTTGGTAGGCAACACTGGGAAAAAATAAACCAAATTACATCTCAAATAATTAAAGTTGCTCTTTGGTATGTCTTTCATTTTCAATGACATTTCAGTTTATTACCTCTTACAAAAATGAAATGTACCATTAATTACTATAATTATCATTTTGTTAAAATCAGCCCATAATACAGCAAATTCATAACAGATAATGAGACTATCTAGAGCAAGATTTTTTTCTTGATAATACTCTCTTCACAACCCCATTTCATATATTTATATTTTGGGGGAGAGAAGAGGGGAGGGGAGACATTCTTTGCCTTAAACTCTGAGATGGGCAGCATATAAATTGGATAAATGAATTAATTAATATAAATAAATAAAATCTTTTTGCAGGCATTGTTAACAATTCATTGAAGGATTCTTAAAGCTTTGAAGGATCAAATTCAATTCCAGCACTTTTTTTTCTTTTTGAACCCCCTGAAATTTCCAAGGTCAATCACAAAGATAAGAAAGTTTTTATCATTTTTCCCCCTGATGGAAAGAGTGGGAAAGGTCTCCCAAATTAATAAAATATTTAAATGGGGGCAGGGGGCAGGGGGCGGGGGAAGAGACACGTTATACATTGCTTGAAATTATGTATGTGTTATGTATTATGTTTTCTTGGTGGGAAGTTTGAACTAACTGACCATCAGCTGATTGGCTGACCACCACAGCTGCAAGGTATATAAAGGGAGCTGTTTCCCTAGGTCAGTTGCTGGGTTCCCACCCTACAATAAAGAGCTGTTGTCACTCACTACCTGGCTTGCTGCATCCTCATTCACCCAACTTAACATTGGCAACGAAGGTGGGATTTGAGGCCAGAAGCCAAGGAAGAGCTGGAGCTACAACCGAGAAAGAGCTGAGGCCATGGAAAGAGCTGAAACCACGTTCCAAGAGAGACGCGGAATGCCCGAATCCAGAACCCAGCCAGGCGAGCGAGCAGAGCACTGGAGAATCACGAAACGATGTCTACCTACACACCGCCAGCGCCTTTCAACCCTAAAGAGGAAAAGTGGGGATCCTACATGTCCCTGTTCGAGTGTTTCATGGTGGCCAACGACCTGCAAGGGCTACTGGACGTTCAGAAGAAGGCCCTGTTCCTGAGCCACTGCGGACCACGGGTGTTTGACACAGCCGAAGCCTTGTTGGAGCCGAATTCGGTCCACACCATTTCATGGTCAACGCTGCAGACCCTGCTGAAAGACCATTATGCCCCAACTCCTTCCAAGTACGTCCAGCGGTACGAGTTCTGGCAAAGGCTGCAACAGGACGGGGAGTCGATCAGCGAGTATGTCGCTGCTGTACGTAAGGCCACAAACCAGTGTGAGTACCGAGACTTGGATGAAATGCTCCTAAAGCAACTAATTTGCGGAGTGAGGGATGGCTGGCTACAAAGGAGACTACTCGCGAGATTGAACCTGACCCTGCATATCGCACTAGATGAAGCAAGAGCCCAAGAGTCATCCGTAAAGGCCGCCAAGAGACTGCAAGGGACCATCCATGGCCGGACAGCGCAGAGGTCAGTGACCGTGCACCATGAAGCCGTAAGCATCAAGAGTGAAGGGGAGTCTGAGGAGGAGGTCTACCGCACAGAGCAGTCCAGGCCAGACCGATGGGGACCCAGGGACGACTGCACCAGCTGTGGAGGACCACACTCCTGACACGACTGTAAGTTCTGGGATGCGATCTGCCATTTCTGCGAGAAAAAGGGCCACATCGCTCGAGTCTGCAGGGCCAAGCAGGTGGACATGGGCAACGCCGATGCACTCAGTCGATGCCTACTACCAGACAAGCTGGAAGACCCCACACCCAGCATCCCCATTCTGCTGATAGACGTATTGGACTCGGGGCCCATCACGTCAACAGAAGTAGTAAGAGCCTCAACCAAGGACCACGTGATCCGGACGGTTGCAAGTTGGGTGACGAGGGGGTGGCCGGAGAAAACTGGGGGTGGGGAATTTAAACAGTATGCGAGCTAACGGGACGAACTAACCATGCAAGGGGGCTGTGTATTATGGGGCGATTGGGTTATTGTTCCCTTGTGCCTAAGGAAAAAAGTCTTAACACCATTGCATGGGGGGCACCCTGGCATTGTTCGGATGAAGGGACTAGTCAGGAGCTACATCTGGTGGCCCAACATAGACGTAGACATTACCAAGTGGGTGGGAAGATGCCAGCTCTGCCAAGAGTCCAGGCCAGGCCCACTGACAGCACCGGTGAGGGAGTAGAAAAGACCCAAGGGGCCCTGGTCCAGGATCCACATAGATTTTGCTGGGCTGTTTCACGGACAGACCTTTATGGTCATAGTGGATGCATTTTCAAAGTTGCTAGAGATTAAGCTTATGAGGGCCACTACCACCGATGCGGTCATCAGGGAACTAAAACAGTTGTTCGCCACACATGGGTTACCGGACATCCTAGTGTCAGACAACAGGCCCCAATTCACGGCCACACAATTGAGGGGTACCTAGCGGACCTGGGGGTCAGACACGTCCTCTCGGCCCCGTTCCATCCGGCTAGTAATGGTCAGGCTGAGAGATTTATAAGAACGGCCAAGGAGGCCCTCTCACGCCTAGGCCCTGGGGACTGGCAGGAAAGAATAGACCGATTTCTAACAGCCCAGCACTCCACACTGTGTACCGCCACAGGCTGAAGCCCGGCAGAGCTGTTAATGGGAAGGAAGCTCCGAAGGGTACTGGATAGGCTGAATCCCAACTACTCACCCGAGGTTTTCAAGGGGGGGGGAGAGGAAGCTCAGGGAGTTCACCATAGGGACTCCAGTCCATGCCAGGAACTATGGGAAGGGCCCACTCTGGGAAGCAGGAACAATCACAGAAAGCACAGGGCCCAAATCATACAGAGTAGACATGGGGGACAGGAGAGTTTGGCACAGGCACATAGATCAACTGAGGAGACGAGTAGCTGCAGACGCTGAGGAAAACTTCAACGAACCGCTCCCTGACTACCAACCAGAACCACAAACTACATCAACCCCGAGTGCAGCGGAGGACTTGGCTGATGATCCTGGCGTCCAGCGCTGCCCCATCGATGAGGCCCAACCGACCGCAGAAGTTGCCGCCCACAAAGAGATCTCGGAGGTTCCATTGGCGGAGCAGGGAGAGACAGGGAGTCCCTCTGATCTGCTCGATGCCTCCCCTCCAACTGAACTGCGCAGGTCGACCAGGATACGTACACGCCCTAGTCACCTGAGAGACTTTGTATGCAATAGTTACCCAAAGTGACTTCTGGGAGGGGAGGAGTGTTATGTAAATAGGTTTTCTTGGTGGGAAGTTTGAACTAACTGACCATCAGCTGATTGGCTGACCACCACAGCTGCAAGGTATATAAAGGGAGCTGTTTCCCTAGGTCAGTTGCTGGGTTCCCACCCTACAATAAAGAGATGTTGTCACTCACTGCCTGGCTTGCTGTGTCCTCATTCACCCAACTTAACAGTATATATGTATGTATGTATGTATGTATGTATGTATGTATGTATGTATCTATGTATCTATGTATCTATGTATGTATTTCTCTTTAGCCAGGTTCTTCCTACGTAAACCAAGATTTTTATGCAGCCCTAGTTCAGTGAAATCCCAATCTACTACTTTCTAGGCTTTTTTTCCAGCAGCCAGCAAGCTGCTGGAAGACTTAGTTTCCCAATGGGCAGCAGGGGAGCTTGCTGGCTGCTGGAAAAAAAGCCTAGAAACCTAGATTTCACTGAACTAGGGCTGCATAAAAATCTTGGTTTACGTAGAAAGAACCTGGCTAAAGAGAAATACATATAAAGGCCTATGAAAATAAAATCATACATACATACATACATACATACATACATACATACATACATACATACGTAAAATACAGTATAATTGTGGATTGGCTGAATGCTAGAAGACTGTCATCAGATAAATCTTTTCCAGTTGTTCTTAGTTTAAGCAACCATTTGTCATTTTTAGATATCTAGAAAGATTCTGAATTGAGCCAGGTTTTCTGAAGAGAATTAATGAACTTCAGTATTTCTAAGGAAGTCTTTTAAATTCTTGTTACGTAAGGCTTATCTCTGTTGTCCTGTTACCCCTATTTCCAGATCATTAAACCAGCCATATTTGGCGGGCTGGGGACGGGGACGATGACAAGGAGAAAAATATAAACCATATTCAAGTGGAATGGAGTGGAAACAAGGGAAATTTTATTTTAAGACTACTTCTGCCTGCATATAGTTGCATATCCATACATACTCTGTGTGCGTGCGCCTGTGTGTATCTATGTGCATACTGTGTGCAAATATGCATATATGTACACACACACACGCACAGAAGAAGAACAAGTTTGATCTAATGGTTAAGGCACTTAACTTTCTAACCAGGTTAGAAAGTGGGAGACTGTGAGTTCTCGGAATGGGACAACTCCCATTCAATTTAATTATTTAAAATAAATAAATTTATTTTAATTTTCGTCATTCACATTTTATTTTGTCCCTCCTTTTGCATCCATTCTTTATTGAATTTATTCCACCATTTCTTTGATATTAGTTAATTCTTGTCCTGCAGTCAGTTATCCCGTGGCAAGTTGGCTTTGGTGAGTTGTCATAGACCCATGAGTTCTAGTCCCATCTGAGGCACAAAGCTAACTGGGTGATCATGGGCCAGTCATTTGCTCTCACCCCATGAAGGATGCATTGGCAAACCACTTTTGAAAAACTTTGCAAAGAAAACTGCAGGGACTTGTCAGAGAGTTGCCAGGTATGGGAGATTCCATAGGAGGAAGTGATAGCATGTGGTATGAAGTACATAATTTCCAAGCCATTGTCCGTGTGTCTCAGTATTGAAAGATTTTTTTCCTACCAAGTTAGACTCAAGCCATTGTGGGTATATTGCAACACTTTACATGGTAAATGAGGCTATGCTCTTCATCTCACAGATTATTGTCCTTACATAATAATATCATGAGAAAAATGTTATAAAGTAAAACACATTCCCAATCATGAAATGTAGATAAGACCAGAATAAAATAAATAATCAAAGTATGTTTTCATTAAGGTCATTAAACTCTCTTTAAGTTAATCATTACTCCAAACTGAGATCTATTTTTGTGAACATACACATTCCTCTTTATTGCTATATTTAAACTAGAGATCTGAAACTCCAATTATCACAAGCAAAACATTTTGTGTATATATATATATATATATATATATATATATATATATATATATATATATATATATATATATATTGCACATCAATTCCAGTATTAAAACAAAAGACTGATGTTTTGATACAATCTTGCAATATGTATATATATTTCAAGATTGTATCTAAAAACCAATCCCACTGCCCAATTCCTGCTTTGCTTTTCCTTCTCTCATAAAACAGATCTTCTGTATATTTTGCTTTTGTTTTCTCCTACACTCTGTCCCTCCTTCTTTCCTTTGTCTAGCAATAGCAACAGCTTTAGTACTTAGACTTATATACTGCCCCATAGTGCTTAGTAGTACAACATTCTCTGGATGGATTTACAATGTCAGCATATTGCCCCCAACAATCTGGGTCTTCATTTGACCAACTTCAGAAGGATAGAAGAACTCCAGGCTGTTGGCAGAGTTTCCTTGTAATACTGCATTCTAACCAGTGGTGGGATTCAAATAATTTAACAACTGGTTTGCCCAGGGTCAGGTTGGCTGTTGCGGGAGGCCTGGCCCTTCCCCAGCTCCGCCGTATATGCGGGATGAGCCTCCTGTGATGGCCAACCTGACCCTGGGTGAATTGGTTGTTAAATTACACCTCCCTCCCATATCAAAGTGGATCCTGGGCACTGAGCTGCACTGCAATGGAGAAACAGGCAATGCAGTGGCTGGCTTGAAGGGAGAAGGAGGATGGAGAAGAAAGAGGGAAAGTGGCCTTCTCCTTCCTGTGCGCCAGCCACTCCGTTGCTCATTTCTCCATTGCAGCGCAGCACCCAGGATCCACTTTGATAGGGGGGTGGTAATTTAACAATTGGTTCACCCGAATTGATGCGAACCGGCTGAATCCCACCATTGATTCTAATCACTGTACCATCAGGAGTCTAAGGGAGAGATCTTGCTTATCTTCTCTGTATCTTTGCATTCTTTGTGCAACAAACCAGCAAAGAGTTTGTTGTGGCAATGCAGAATCATATTCTCTGGCAAAGTCTCACGTCCTCATTTTCCACAATCTGAGAGCCCTCCCCTCCCCTGGAGCACAAGAGTAGGCAGAAATTCCCAGATGACAGAACTGTTTGACTACATTGCCTGGACTGACTGTCATGAGTTGTGAGGTCACTGTTGCCAGTCCATTCCTTTTCTAGAAGGACTTTCTCTGGCCCAGCCATGGTACTTGGGTCTCTAGCTTTGCTGGCCAGTATCAGTATACCACTTTATAATGCCTTGGTAAGGCCACACTTGGAATATTGCATTCAGGTTTGGTCACCACAATGTAAAAAAGATATTGACACTCTAGAAAGAGTGCAGAGAAGAGTAACAAAGATGATTAGGGGACTGGAGGCTAAAACATATGAAGAACAGTTGCAGGAACTGGGTATGTCTAGTTTAATGAAGAGAAGGACTAGGAGAGACATGTTAGCAGTGTTCCAATATCTTAGGGCTTGCCACAAAGTAGAGGGAAACAAACTATTCTTCAAAGCACCTGAGGGTAGAACAAGAAGCAATGGGTGGAAACTAATCAAGGAGAGAAGCAATTTAGAACTAAGGAGAAATTTCCTGACAGTTAGAACAATTAATAAGTGGAACAACTTGCCTGCAGAAGTTGTGAATGCTCCAACACTGGAAATTTTTAAGAAGATGTTGGATAACCATTTGTCTGAAGTGGTGTAGGGTTTCCTGCCTGGGCAAGGGGTTGGACTAGAAGACCTCCAAGGTCCCTTCCAACTCTGATATTCTATTATATTCTATTTTAACCTTCACAAGTATTGTTGCAAAGTACAGAAAAATCACTTGGACTATGAATTCAGATTCTATATTTAGACCTTGCATTGTATTTATAGTGTGAAAAAGGGAACAAAATCAAATAAGTAATTCAAATGATGAAATACTTGTCCATAAATGTATATATAGATAAGGCAATATCATTTTAACTTTTCTATACCTTGATGTTTTTGCAGATTTCATCGGTGTTAAAAAAAAAGGAATATAATCAATGGAAACAACACTGCCTTGCACATTTCTAGGCTACATTATTGTAAGGACAATTATATCAACTCTCCAGTGTTCACCTTCTATTATAAAGTTTATTCTCTGAAACACAGCTGTGTAAATATTCAGAATTCCTTGAGTAAAACAAAGACTGGATTCTTGGCCGCAGAGGTTGAAGAATAAACCCCATTTAAGAATAAGAAAAACAACGCAAGAATAATATCAAAATCTTTGGATCTCTCTGCAATTGGATGCCCTGCGTACATTCCAATACATTTAGTGAAATGGTATAGTGAGGAACAATATAGAGCAAGCCTTCAAACTGTCAGCACATGGGCCGGATGCGTCATATGCAAGACATGCCCACCCCAGCTTCACAAAGGCAAAAAGTGGCACAATATATCACAACACGTCACGTGACACGATAGAATTTGACACCGTCAAATTATAGGGACTATAACAACTGATCCCCAACTACTCTGGATACATTCCTGCCTTCTTTTATGTCTAGCACAGCCAATTAGTCATCTTGTAGCAGTTAAAGTTACAGAACATAGTTTTCTATATATTATCTACCCAACCGTAGGATAAGCATCCAACAGTTAACCTCTAATTATTTTAAGTATGCTATCATCTTTCCATTCACCCTAGTTCCGTGATGGCAAACCTATGGCACGCGTGCCACAGCTGGCACACGGAGCCCTTTCTGTGGGCATGTGAGCAGTCGCCCAGCTCAGCTCCACTGAGCATGCATGCATGCTCCTGCCAGCCAGCTGATTTTTGGGATGCAGGGGGGCGGAGCACATACGGGAGATGCACCTGCATGCACAGGGGTCACAGGTGCATGCAGAGGGTGGGGGGAGCATAGGGGTGTGCGCCCCCGCAGCCCATTTTTGGGCCCAGGAGGCTGCAGGAAGGCCTATTAGGCCCAAAATGGGGGGTGGGGGGATCGCACACTCCAGTGGTGGGTTTCAAAATTTTTTACTACTGGTTCTGTGGGCGTGGCTTGGTGGGCATGGCAGGGGAAGGATACTGTAAAATCTCCATTCCCTCCCCAATCCAGGGGAAGGTTACTGCAAAATCCCCATTTCCTCCCGATCATCTGGGACTTGGGAGGCAAAGAATGGATGGTGGCGTGGCCAATCAGAATTTTTACTACCGGTTCTCCAAACTACTCAAAATTTCCGCTACCGGTTCTCCAGAACTGGTCAGAAAGTGCTGAAAACCACCTCTGGCACACTCATATGTGAGGGGGTGCAGGGGAGCGGGGTGGTTTGCATTATGGATGCGGCACACGTGTGCTTTTGGCACATAAGAAGAAAAAGATTAGCCATTACTGCCCTAATTCATGGGCTAAGGTGAAATCCCTCTCCTCTCTGAAAGAACATAGTGACTTTACCTAATACAGGTAGTCCTCAACTTATGACCATAATTGGGCCCAACATTTCTGTTGCTAAGTGAGACATTTGTTAAGTGAGTTTTGCCTCGTTTTGCAACCTTTCTTGCCATAGTTCTTAACTGAATCGTCACCATTGTTAAGTTAGTATCATTTCTTGTCAGTTGGAAAGGTTGCTTGCTATTTGGAAAGGTTGGAAAAGTTAATCACATGACCCTAGAATACTGCAACCATCATAAATATGAGTCATTGCCAAACATCTGAATTTTGATCACATGACCATGGAGATGCTACAATGGTCATAAGTGTGAAAACTGGTCATAAGTCCCTTTTTTTCAGTGCCGTTGTAACTTTGAACAGTCATTAAATGAACAATTGTAAGTCAAGGACTATCTGTACGCATTTTCATGATGTTCCTAGTAATTCAATTTCCAACATTTAAGCTGATTTACCAAAATGTTCTGCTGCATTCTCATTAGGATTTTTAGAAACTAATAAAAGCTTCTGGAACTTGCTCCTTATTCTGTTTTGGAGGTTTTTTCCATTTATTCCACAGATATTTAATGTTCCAGTATATGCAATGGATATTTATATTGGAGTACAAACATAGGGGATTATAACTTGGCAACTGTGTGTGATGAACTACATCCCACTCTGAAGAAAATAAGAACAAGAGGGGAAAAAAATCAAACTGTACCACTGAAAAATGTTCCACTCAAACATATTAATGGTTTATTTATTCTACTTCGGCAACAACGGTCTATTACTATTCCTATTTTGGATGAAGTGGCTTTGCAAAGGTTAAACAAAGGGCACTAGAAGCATGATATTAAGCAACAAGAAAAAAAAAGTTGCCCATGAGGTAAATTTTAGGTCTTTAAGGCTCTCTACATAATCCTCAGCTTATGCCTAGCTCCACAAGCTTATTAGTACATGAGCCAATATTAATATCTGGACTTCATCACATGCATTGCAATATCGGCAAACAGAGAACTTCCATCTGGAAGCAGAAGGGTAGGCATTCCATTATGTTGTCATTAAAAGAGAGATGTGCACTTTTGCCCCCACTCTCAGCAGCTATACTTGAGATAAGGTGGCAGTTAAAAAATCTAAACCCCGCCAAAACCCCATCTCCCTGGGGTCCAGAGGAAAGTTTTGCAGCTTGCACTCTTCTGGCTGATGTTCATTTATTTACTTATAGGGAAGGAGTTTCTTTTTTTTTTTTCAGTGTGAAATGGAGGGGCTAGGCATTTTGCCTAACTGATCAACATCTGAAGATAGATTGCCCAAGAGAGGAATCATAGGTCCAGAAAGGGAACTTTTTAATTCACTCTCACTAGTTCTTTGCAACCACTGCAAATTTCTTGTGCAGAAGTACTCTTAGAGCCCTGATAAATTTAACAGTTTGAGCATCCCATTCAATCCTGCTTTGAATGAAATCTAAAGTTAGACGACTTGGACAACAAAAAGATTTGTTACCTGGAGGTGTTATTACTGATTACTTCCCCCCCATCCCAAGGAGCGTACTACTTAAATAGGGTGCTACAAATTACTCTTGCCTGAAAAAGCATAGATGAGAGTGTATCAAAAAGGAATAATAAGTCAAGCTATCTAAAGGTTTTATGTGTTTGTATATGATTTTAGTACCCATGCTTTATCTACATCATTTTGGAGTTTACTATTTATTCTAAGCCCCTTAGAATAAATCTTGCTTACAGATACGTCAGTGCTGCTCAGCTGCAGTACCAACAAAACTCACATTTTCTCAAGCTTGTATAAAGTATACATACACAAAATATGTATGGATACATGTCCATACATACATATCCATTCACATATCAGTGGTACACTTAATAACCATTTGGTTTGTTTTCACATTTCTTCGTGAGCCAAACAGGCTTAACATTTGTCAGACCTTGAATGACATGTCTCTGGGTAATAGTGACAAGACAAAAAATTCAGTTTCGATGAAATGTCAGCTGTGATTAAAAAGGATCAGTATTGAACAAAGTTCATTTTTTTCAAAAGAAAAGATAAAACCAACAAAGCACATTCACTTGGGAAATTCTGAAAGAATCACTACTGAGGTATGGAATGCATCCCATCTTTATGAGTTGTCATGATTAGTTTTTATGAGAAATGGTACCGAATGAGTGTATCCATTTCATCATGATAACTTGAGGATTCTAGTTTCCATTTAGAAACAAACTGTGATTTGTAAAATCTGTATCCGCCCTGGAATGTTTCCAATACTGAATGGGGGTATTATCCATTCAAAATATGACCTTTATTTTTTGTACCAAATAAATCATCTTCTGAGAAAGAATGCAACACTGGATGCATTCTCCTTAACATTCTCAGAGATGTTTATTTTTGTCAGGCCCACTATGTCAGGGGTGGGGAATGCTAGCCCTTTTATGATTTGTGGATTTCAATTCCCAGAATTCCTGAGCCAGGAATTCTGGAAATTGAATTCTGGGAGTTGAAGTCCACAATCATAAAGGGACATGTTCCTCACCTCTGCACTAGGTAGACCAGACCATAAAATCATCTCCATAGGATAACTAGAACTATACTTTATGGAGCTATAGCAGAATCATGCAAGTCTGATTGTACTTTACCTTCTTTCCTATACCTTAAGTGAATCAGAGAGGGGCTATTGGTATATTACGTTTGCTTCAGATGCTGAACAATATTTTGCTACCTCGTGTATTTCTGTGTATGCCAAACAATATGGCAATTCAAAATAGTAATTTTAGTTTGAAAATCCTGGTGCTTCAAGTGTTTTATGATAGTATTGTTTTGTTTTATTTTATTAAATTTTTATTGTATGAAGTCAACTTTGTTGTGCCTTGTTCTACCCTGATACCCACAAACACAAAGGGCACTACTTAACATTTTAAATAAATTCTTTGTAATCCTGCCACATTTGTTGACGATATTACAAATCTAGGGCAGAGATTCGGTCCCTATTAGATTTTCTTGCTGAAAAGACAATCCTGCTAGAGCTTTTATTATATAGAGATAGGCAAAAAATAACGTTGGCAAAGGAATACAAAAGAAGTTAAGAAGTTAAGAAATAAAAGAATCTATAAAGAAAACCTTAGCCTTAGAAATGTAGTACTGTAACCATAAAAAAGACATTTAGAATGTCTTTGCCTCTATAAGCAATAATGTCCAATATTTCCAGAAAATTACAAATTCTTAAGTAGTAATTAGAAGCTAGGCATAATGGAAGGGAAGGCTAAAATGAATTATTAAAAGTTTCTTCTTAAGATGTGTGTTAAGTTTTATTTGTTTAAATAAATTAATTAAACCAAATTTCATTTTCCTGTATCTATACTCTTTGTGCTTTATATCAGCTTGAAAAATGTAAAGTGACTATATTTTTATAGCAGAGTTTCTTTAAAAAAGTATCTATCTTGATTTTGCCAGGAATATTAGAGCGAAGAAGGAAAAATTTAGCAGAGTTTCAAGAATGTGTTATTATAAAGTTCCAGAATTTATTGTGGAAATTTTGGTCCAACAGCTAACAAATTGCCACTGAAAAAAATTGTTACCCTCAGCAGCCAAAAGAGAGTATAAACTATGCAAGTTTATAAGATGAATCAGCAGTTCATCAAACACTAGGAGGTAGGGAACATATATTTTAATTGTAAAAGCCTGGATAATGTGGTGTGTAACATCCTTAAGCACGGTTATTAGACAATAAGCCATTGTGAATAATGTATAAAAAGGTATCTTCCAAGTAAATATGCAAAAAGTTGTGCTGCTGAAGAATGAAACTACGCAACCATAGAAAGTGAAAACAACGGAAATATGAAACCATCTCTCAAAGGGCAAAGGATAGTGTTTAAATTCTTTACCCATCAGTTACACATTAAGGATTTATCACCTTTCTTCCTCGCCAGTCAGAGTAAATAATGGAGTAGGTGGAATCATCTCATCCACCTTAGCTGAGGGCATCTTTTATCTGTTTCCCAGTCAGGAAGTGAGCACATCTAGCAAATCAATTAAAAAGTCTTTATGAATAGGCCTCTTGTATTTTACATCCTCTTTTATATTTTACCATTCTTCTAAAGAAAGTAAAGTTTTTAAGAAGAGATTGGACAACCATTTGTCTGAAATGGGTTTCCTATTTGAGCGGAGTGTTTGTGTGTGGAATAGAAGATCTCCAAGGTCCATTCCAACATTGTTATTCACTTAAAAGCTTCTAGAGACAGAAGGGAACAGTACATTCCTTCAGTGTACAGCCTGAACAAAAATCCTGAGAAATATTGACTGGTTTAAAGTTATCCAGTAAGCTTCTCTTATACTAGTGCTACACTTTCTGCATTATCTCGCACTGACATTTAATCAAATTGTTAACATTAGTTAAGCAGTGGCTATAAAGCTGTTGTTTGAATGCGTTTATATAGAGATATAATTAGCTTGTTTTATACACTATTTTTTTTCCATGGCTGAAGAAAATTAATTACGCCAGTTCTGTGAAGTATTCAATAACTGCATTCATTGTGTAGCTTTTGCATGGCATGGCAAAAAAAAATAAAAAAAAATTAGACAGTTTGTTTGCAAGACCAATCAGAATTCAGACAAACTGGATATTTTGGATCCATTGCAAACTGGACGGATTCAGTCACAGTGGTGATGGTGCAACATTGGAAGACCTGAAATATCAAGTTATGGTCAGATTTTTATGGAGAAAATTTACATATGTAATTGCTGATGGGGTTCTCAATGAATTGATGGCACATAATAATTAATAAAATTGGGCCCAATATTTATTCAGGACAGCCTTTCAGAAGAACAGACATAAGTATATAGCAATATATATTCTGCAGAAATCTCACTAATTAGTAGATCTCCAGGCTTCCTTTTATAATGTTTAAATCAAACACAATAATTCATGCTATAGTTTTCATGCTCTTTTATGGTAATTTCATACTTTTTAATAGTTAACTGGAAGACTGTTACCATCTAATTTATCATCACAACCTATTGACTCTCTTGCATGGATGTTTTCCAGACAACGTTATTATCTCTATGAGTAAGAAACTACTCTGCCCATCAGAGGTTTTAAACAATTATTTGCATTCCCAGGAGGTAGGGGGTAGACACTTCACTTTCCCTACTACGTGGAAATTTGCATGCAAAATACCATAATTACATGGTTGATTTCATTGTTTCCCCACAACACCAATGTAGATTCTATGATGAAATGGGCTTTTCTCTTTCTTTCTTTCTTTCTTTCTTTCTTTCTTTCTTTCTTTCTTTCTTTTTCTTTCTTCCTTCCTTCCTTCCTTCCTTCCTTCCTTCCTTCCTTCCTTCCTTCCTTCCTTTCCTTTTCTTTTCTTTTCTTGGTATTAAAAAAAGCTTCTCAAAGTTGCATGCCTTTTTTCAGAAATATCTGCAATTTGGCATCCAGAGACCCCTCCCAGGGAGTTTGTTTATCCCAGTCCAATACTTGAAGAGTTACTCCACAGAAAACCGCATTTTGATCTAAGAAAAATGGATACAGCTTCAGTTTTGATAGATCACAAAATTTGCCCATGTGTGAAGGTGATCTTGGTATCTAATAATTCACTTGCACATATTTATTTAAAAAGAGAAAGAGGCATTTTTTTCAATGGTTAAATTCTAGATGATATGATTATTTGCAAATTTTTCAAATCATGGTGCCATAACACAGTTGCATGTGGAATGCACCCAAATATTACACACAGTCTTACAAGATTTGAGCCACTATACTTGATTTTTGCTATGGAGGGAAGGCAACAGATGAGATTTCAGTATTTTACTTTTTTAGAGTCCAGAATCATATACTATAGTATTATCTGAAGCGCAGAACCAACTGTTAGTATTTAAGATGACAAAGCTCATAGTTATTATATAGCTGTTTGATGTTTAGGAGATTTCTTCCAAAAAGAAAAATCATATTTAAAAATAAGAATTACATTTACTTCTTAAAAAGAATATTGTAGTTAGGGAGAAAAAAATGGCTATACATACAAGATTTGTGGCTTGGAAACAATATATCTGAGAAGGATTTGGGTGTGGTCAAAGTCAATAAGTTGAACATGAGTCAGCAATGTGAGACATCAGTTAAAAGGCTAATGGAGTTTTGGGCTACATTAGAAAAAGCATCACATCAAAGACAACTGATGTCATTATTCCTTGCTACTTCGCACTGATGTGACCCCACCTGGAATATTGTGAGTCAACATTTTCAGAAGGGCATTGACAGGCTAGAGCAGATCAGAAGAGGGCAACAATGTTTATACAAGGCTTCAGGTCATGTGCTATGGGAACAGGCTGAAGAAATGTTCACTATGAAGAGGGAAAAAAGAGGTGTAGGCAAGACATGATAGTTACGTTCAGGTACATCAAGAAAACTGCATAGAGAAAATGGTCACAAATTATTTTCCATGGCATAGAAACTAAGAAAACAAATAACATTTGTAAATTACAGTTACCTAGATTTCATTTAAATGTAAGAATGAGCTTCCTGAGAATAAGATCTATAAAACAGGAGACCAATTTATTTATGAAGATTGTCAGTTTTGATTAGAAGTTCCTTGTAGTCTTTTCCAACTCTACAGTTCTGTGGTTTTATTTTATTTTATTTTATTTTATTTTATTTTATTTTATTTATTTTATTTTATTTTATTTTATTATTTGTCAAGTACGTATTAGTTTATATATATATTATTTTATTATTTGTCAAGTACGTATTAGTTTATATATATAAGTATAAGCATGAATTGAATACATAAAATGAATACAAATAAAGGGAACATTAGGACAGAGATAGTAAGCATGCTGGTGCTCTTGTGCATGCCCTTTACAGACCTCATAGGAATGAGGTGAGGTCAACAGTAGACAGTTTTAGGTTAAAATTTTGGGGGTTTGGGGATGAAACCACAGAGTCAGGTAGTGCATTTCAGGCATTGACCACTCTATTGCTGAAGTCATATTTTCTTATATAGGTGGGCTGTGAGTCCAGACAAATGTGCATCTGTATCTTGTTTAGCAACAATTCTATATTTTCCCTGGAAACCTTAAATGATGAGGTAGTTGAACTGTAAAGCTCCTTTATTTGAACAATTTATCCTCTCAATAGCAAAGTGCATGTTGAAAGTGACTATATTTCAATTTCTGCATGTAGAATCAACCAATTATTTGAATAATTGTATAACTCAATATGCATTCATTGGAAACTGGTGCTCACAAACACTGATCCCCACCTAGTTAATGAAACTTCTAGTGAAAGTTCAGGCCAATATTTGCCCTACAAAGTCCATCTCAAACTGTTATAGAAAATGTGGGACAGATTTTTTTTAAAAAAAGAACACTTGAACACCAGATTTGCAATGGCTCAATAAATGTTTCCATGTTTACCAATGGAGTTGTTTATTTCTCTTAACATGAACTAATTTTGCCCAGAGGAATTCATGATACAACAAGTGCAAGTCCCTGTGTTGCTGACACAGTAAAGCATGAATCAAGAAATAATTCTTGAAGGGTTGTCATAACTAGCTCTATGGGTTGGCACATCACTAATCTTCGGGAAGTATCAAAATCTCTCCATTGTTGCTTAATCATCCATTTACTATGATGTCTAGAGGCAAAGGTGTGAGCCCCATCACTGATGCACTGCACCCATCCATATGGCCCTATAAGGATTACAAAGCCTTCTCTAAGAAAGCTTGATCATCCCTAACTTCTCACGTAAATACCAATTAACCACAGCACATAAATACCAATTAACCACAGCAAGTCTGTCCACCTGTGCCTATGTGTGCATTTCCATAAAAACTGAACTAATCCTTTGTCTGAAAGTACCTGTTTCCGCTTTAGTTGTGTCTCAAACTCTGCGACCCAGGATCTTTGCTCTATGGGAAGACTGGGGAAAGTGGTTTTAATAAAAACTCATAATTATTATCTGACTTCATCTCTGATGATTTCAGACAAACTTATCTAACTCAGTTTTAGTTGGGGTAATGAAAAATTCACTTGTCTAAGAGTGATCCCTGTTGCCCAGAAATACTGCTTGACAATGAATTTTTAAAGTTATCTGATCATTTTTAGAAGTTTATGAAGATTTGATGGCAGGGCTTTTATTTATTTATTTATTTATTTATTTATTTATTTATTTATTTATTTATTTATTTATTTATTTATTTATTTTTAGTATATATCCTGCCTAGGTTAGATCTGGCTGCCAAAGGCTAGCTAGACAATCACTGGATAGCAGCAAATAGTTTTCTGTAAATGTTTGCTGCCACCTAGCAGTCAATAGGAGAAAATATCTATAGCTCAGGGTTAAACTGTGGAGTCCTTGGTGCTTTCTGAGCATAACTGTTTCCTTGCAGACATTTTCTTACTTGATTTGGTAACATCATCAGTGCTAGTAGGTATGGGGTTTGCTTCCTGTTTATATACAGTGGTTTGCCCTGCCTGTCAGGCTTGGAAGCCATCTGGAGACTTTCAGATTCAGGTTTTCCCAGATGTGCCAATATGACATCTCTAATAAAATGTAACTTTGAGGAACCTCAAGCCTCAGAGATTTATTTCATTGGGGGCGTTACTTGGAACCCTGACATTGCCCCTATTGATATGAGTGTAGTTTTCTCCTTGGCAGTTCCTTGACTAGGATGTTGTTTCCTGCTTGATTGTCTGGTGTTAATCCTTGCATATCTGGGTGTAGGCTGTTGGAGAGTATGTGTTCTAGTCTTTTTGTTTCCTTCTTAGCTTTTTTACCATTCTTGGCTTAGAATGGTAGGTAAATGTAGTTCATCTCTATATGCCTATTGATGGTTGATTTGTCTGAATACCAAGCTTCCAGGAATTCCCTAGTGTTTTTGGATTTAGCTTGGTTTAGAATGTCCTAGATGAAATTATGGGTGAGTCTGTCCATGTGTTGTGAGATTAAGGCATTTTCATCATGTTGCTGACTGCTAGTTGGTATTTCATGGATACACTCTGCTAGTCCTTTGCCTGTCTGTTCTACATAGAGACTGTTAACAGTCCTTACACTTCCTAGCTTTCACTTACAACTTCTGTTTTTCCCCCTTGGCCTACTGTGTCTTTTTGTTTACTTAAGATGTTTTGGACAGCTTTAGTTGGTTTGTGTGCTATAATGAATCCATGTGATTGTAATAATCTTTTGGTTCTCTGTTTTGATGTATGGCAGTGTGTGTTATCCTTTTCATAGATTGTGTTGGTTGTGTTGTAATGAATTGAGTGGTCAGGGACTTTTCATAAAGTTACATAGGTATCCATTTTGTTGGAAGATGTTGGGTAGGTGGTCTGTTTCCTTTTTCTGATCCTCTGGGTTGCTGCGGTGTGTTTGCACTCATCCAGATAATGCTTTTACACAGCTCCTCTTGTGGGAAGTTAGGTTGCTACTTTGGTAACGGAGCGCTTGTTGGTTCAACTCTGAGCTACACATATTCTCTTCTATTGGAGCTACATATGAGCATTAAATACTATAGGAAACATGCAAATGGAAAAATTTGAATGTAGGCAAATTTCCACCAAGGGACGATTATTCTTTTTGCTTGAGTGTTTACAATAGCATGCTCTGCCCACCAGTATCGGATACAAAACACCAATAAACTGGACAGTTGGATGGAAAACAGCTCAACAAAGCAACCACAGCAACAATATATATATATAGCTAACTATAATGAATGTTCACCTCAATCTAAAGAAATATCAACACACCATAGATAACCTCAAGGAGCAACTGGAAAAACTATGAGCCCAAAACACAAACCACAAAAATGCTCACAGGCACCATCAATCTCTAAGAGAAACTGAAAAAAGGGAAAAACAAAACTCCAAACCAAATTGATCAAGCTAAATCCTAGAAGCAAAGAGGTACTGAACCCAAATGGGTAGTCAATGTATCCACCCACCCACTATCCATTGCAGAACACAATATCCTCCAGAAAGGCTTAGCTAGAACATAGATGATGCTAATCAGTTAATAGTCAGACAGAGTACTGCAGTCTAATAAGGTAGCCTTAAGCTGATGAGTCTTAAACCTGTGGGAGGAATAGCTCTACCAGATGAAGCATCAAAAAGCTGAGTGGCCCTCAAGAGAGGCTTCTCTTGGAGTAAAGTTTATTTTGGAATTTTCACAATGTTTTCTGATACAATCTAGTCATCCAGTGGGTTGCGGCCATATGAGTGTGTGTATGTGTGTGTGTGTAGTGTAATAACTAAAGAGCAGGTAACAGTAAAAAGTAAACAGACTAAGAATAAGTTCTGTCCTCAGCTGAGAAACTCATCGGCTAAGCAATGACCTAACATTAATTTTACTCCAAAACAAATATGCATATGTATAGACTCTTTCAGAGAAGTGTAGCCAACAAAAGACAGCTCCATGAAAATGGAACTGACAACTGCAGTGGAAAGAGGAGCCGGTAAATGAATCGGCTCCTCCAACTCCTTCCAAATGAGAGGATTTAGGATGGCCAAATCGTGCTTCATACAGATGTTCCCTGCAACAAGGCCATAAAATAGCAGTCTCCAGGAGGTCCATGGAATCAGGGAAAGTTTGCCCAGACCACAGTTCACAGTTCACCACAGTTGATGGATGTTGTAGCCAACTACCCAGGATGTTGTAGCTCAGGACTCAGGATGTCACAACACTGGAGCTCAGGATGCTGCTACATTGCCCATTTCCCAGGTCGTTACAACACAAAAGCCTAATGGGCACCTAGCTAGGACCTCGCCCACACAGAATGTTATAAAATAGCCGACTAATCTGCAAACATCAACTCCATCAATTAATCAAGATGTAACACCACAGCCAACCAACCCGCTTACAACAACAAAGCCAGCACTCCCCACGTCCCCACCAGTATTTATAGAGAGAAGGCATCTCCGATCACGCTTTGCTCGTACATGCATGAAGCCGAAGACACCAGCCTGAAGATGACGAGTGGGAACTCATCGAAACGTCACCAAGATACTCTCAATCTTACATGGGAAAAGACCCGAATACACCAAGACTTGCATACCTGTACCTGTGAAAATCTATGAAAACAAATATGTGTGTGTGTGTATGTGTCTGTGTCTGTGTATAATTTATATATAATCTTAAAGAAGTAAATTATTTTCACAGTTGTTTCATTTACTTTACTATACACATACACTGTATGTATGTATGTATGTATGTATGTATGTATGTATGTATGTATGTATGTATATATATCTGAGGTTTTGCAGGTGTTTCTATGTAAGTCTTTGGTTATTTGGGTTTTCTCCCGTGTAAAATTGGAAGTGTCTTGGCGATGTTTTGACGAAGTCTCATTCGTCATCTTCAGGCTGGTGTTTCCCCCTGCAACTCAGACTAACCCAAGCACAACAAAGCCCCCACCCAAACAGAACACACCCCCATCCAGAGCACAGCCAACCCCCCATCCAATCAGAGCACAGCCAACCCCCATCCAATCAGAGCACAGCCAAGCCCCCAACCAATCAGAACACACCTCCATCCAATCAGAACACAGCCAAGCTCCCACCCAATCAGTTCACACCCCCACTGGCAGTTAAAAGGAAGAAACAACTGCGATCACACATTGCTCCTAGAAGCACGAAGCCGAAAACACCAGCCTGAAGATGACAAATGAGACTTCGTCGAAACGTCGCCAAGACACTTCCAATTTTACACGGGAGAAAACCCAAATAACCAAAGACAGACAGACAGACAGACAGCTGTATATCATCATCATCATATTATTATTATTTTAGCCATTGTCTATCTATTGCAGAATGAAGGTCAGTTTCGCATGTTTCCAACCAATATGGATACAAACACACACACTTTTTGTATTTTCCTTAGTTTGCATTAGTTTTCTTTAGATCTTTGTATTTTTAAATTTCAGTAAAATTTCTCTTTTTTTAAAGAAAAAAATTCTTTTTTTTAAAGGATATATACAGAGATCCTTTTGTTACCCCCAAATGACATACATGCATTCCTGAAGATATCCCTGGTCTCCATTAAATTTGTGCAATTCTGAATAACCACCTATTGCACTGAGTTTATATCAGTTTAGGGCTAAGGAGAACAAAACTTCTTCTTCCTGAAGCAACAAACCAGCATTATGGATGTCAATTTTGCAAGCCAGTCAGAAGAGCAATGTATTTTCCTCTAACCTTTGCATGATAGCTGAATTTAAAAGGCTGACTTCTCTAGCACCTACATTAAATCCTAGGTTGAACCCATGGCAACAAAGAGATATCACATAATCTTTTTGGAACATATTAACCTTGAAACAATATTTTTATTCTACATTCTTACATTCGCAATCATAATAAGTTATAATTTTTATTGTCAAAAGAACTTGCAAAATAAGTAGTATCATATTAATTTCCCACTCCCACTCCTTTAGTATCGATTCCAAAGACAGAAAGAGAAAAAGCACTAACCGTGGTTGGCACAGTGGTTAGAAAACAGTACTGCAGCCTACTTATCCTGACTGCAGTTCAGCAGGCTCAAGGTTGACTCAGCCTTCCATCCTTCTGAGGTCGGTAAAATGAGAACCCAAATTGTTGGGGGCAATATGCTGACTCTGTAAACCCTCTATAGAAAGGGATGTAAAGCAATGTGAAGCAGTATATAAGTCTAAGTGCTATGGCTAATCATAAGGACAAAATACTACAGGCCTCCTAATAAAAAGAAGGCTGTACCAATTCAATAACAGCTCATTGGGAAAGTGAACTTGATTCATATGTCAATCATATTCTTAGAAAATATTAATAATGGTGCCACATGTCCCATCAATTATTCATCTCCTGTATTTCCGGATGGTTTAGCCTACTGCTAACCCCAATATTTAGGGTTCATCTGGAATTCTGGTTGGCTTCTCTCCACAACTGTACCTATGTAGTAAATCCTTTAAATCTTTGGAAAGCCTCACATTTCATTGGTCTGAACTAATTAACAGAGTTTGCTAATTCCTTTATAATAATCCTCTTACCTGTCCAGAGCTATTTCTGCAAAAGGTCATGCTTATCCAAAGGAGTAAATCTCCATCTGTATCTATCTAGCCTCAATTGTTAAGGCATCCAAGACTCACAAACACTCGGCCTCACCGGATCAAGATTCTTGGGGAATACATCAGAAAACCTGGGTTTGATTATCTGAGTTCACAAGGTAGTTTTTCTTTGCTAGCAGGGTACTAGCAAGTTATATGAAACTTAAACTTATATTTTAAAAGTATATTTTACTGAAGGTTGAGAGGAATGTAGTTTTGTAGTGTTTTTTGAAGGCTGAAAGGTATGAGACCCCAAACATTCAAAGAAAGTTTGACTTTATATTAAGGCTGTGCATGCTTTAAAATTGACTCAGAAGCAGAAATTCAGAATGCACACGAGCACAAATATAAAGCCTCTTTAAAGCAACTGTGGTTTTGATGTGGTTCAATGTGAGCTTAAAAAAAGCTACTTTAAGGAGGCAGATTAAAGAGATGGTTTGAACCAAGACTTGGTTCAACTTTGGGAGTTGAAGTCCACATATCTTAAAGTTACCAAGTGGACAAACACTCTTATAAAGTACCTCTTCCAAATCATTTTTTTAAACCATGAATACACAGGGAATGGAATCCTAAGGTGCAGATAGAGGTGACTCAGAAGTGAGCAGAAACTCCCTGTGGAATGTTGCTGTACTAAATATAAGAACTTCATCTTTCATTCCTAATATTCAGGAAGTTTTTAGAAATGTAGTATTTCAAGTGTACACTTGGGGATTGAAGTGAAGATGAGTGATGTACTTGAACTGAGATCGATCTGCTGTTTCAGTTTATAATTACACTGAATTTTCATCAACAGTATTATTATAGATATGTCTAGTATATTTGATATGTTTCAATCTAATGCAATGTATAACCTGTATTGCATATTAAGCTATTAACTGCTTAGACTCATATTATTGATGCAATATGGAAGCATAAAACATTTAATGAAAGTAAACCTACAGAGGTATGTGGGTATGATCTTGAGGAAATGAGCTTCACAAAATCTACTGACTAGTTAAGTGTGTTTTAATGGTATGTGGAAATGACCTTTGGAGACAGATTAGATTACCAAGGAGTGGAGAGGTGCTTCAAGACTTGAAAGATTCTACTACTGTAACATTACAATAAAGGTAGCATTAGTAATCAAGGTTTATGCTTCTTGTCTGGATGACCTCAAAGGCTGGCATCAGTTTTGCAAGTTTAAAAGCATCTGTCCTCTCTTTTGTTTTCCAGAAAACTAGGGAGGATTCATTCTGAGATGCTTCCCACATTCCTTTTTCTTCTGTGGGCTAAGATACCTTTTGTCTGATGGTAGTCTGTGACTCTTTCTCCTGTCTCCAAATGTCATTTCTACATACCATTTGAAGATGCTTAAATAGAAGCCAGTGTGTTTAGTGAAACTCATTTCTAAGTAGATCTGCAAAGCATTGTACAACAAGTGCACTTAGGATTTTTATTTTGTTTTATGCATCAAAATGTTTGAAAGTGGTAGTCCTATTCTATGGGCTTCAGTTCAGAAATAAATTCAGTAACCATTATTCCTACATAAGTGTGAGTGCCAGGCTGCAACCCATGTTGACATGGTTATTACAGTTTGCTGATGAAATCACATTAGTCCTCATAATGTAACTAAGAAAATGTTTCCATTTGTGTAATATAATCTTGAATGTACTGTATTCCTGTTCAAACAAAGACTGACATCCATAGATGTTATTTTGCCAACATGTAAAAGTAGGTATCTTTCTTTTTAAAGATTTATCAAGCCACACTCTTAAATGAATTACCACCGTTGCAATGAAAAGAAGTAATGTTTTGTGTCAGGTTGCTCTAGCTGAATGGGTCACGACTATGTGGTGATTTACTGTATCGAGTGACAACATAATTGTCAAGAGATTAAACTGAATCTTAATCCACAATATATATTAATACTTCTGTATAAGTAGAGGGAAGGGATATATTATTGATGTTCCCCAGGAAAAAAATACTTGTAGAATAGTATGGGATAGGAGTCAGTTAACTATAACTGAGACATGTATATTGGAGGCCAGACAGTTATGGCCTCTACTTATACAAAGAAAAGGTTAGAAGAGGCAAACTTTTTATGCGTTGGAAACTTGAGGATCTTTTCACTTATATGTTCTGCAATGAAGGAATGGTTGGAGTGACCATTTGAAGAGCAAGAAATTATGCCTTTGTTAAATGCTAGCAGATTGCCAACTCATTGCTATATTAGTCCCTGACTAATAAAGCTACTTAGTAGCACTCAACCGTTTCTAAACAAAGCCATGATCTGCTAACAGTAGTATGGTTTACAAAGCTATTAATTTTAGAAATAAGATCATTTAAGGTCATACTGTACTTCTGTCTAAATTCCAAATTAAGTCCTGCTCTTTCCACTGGTTTTCTTCCTTTCTGGTCCCCAAAACTCTGTCCCAGTTTTTCTTGTCTTTGACCATTTTTTTTTTTTTTACATTCTGCTTCTTCATGTAATGCTGGAAGATTGGCAGGCAGGAACTGGGTAGTGATATGTAGCTCTTAGGTGGATGGTACATAGAATTTGATATCCCTGTATAATGGTTAAGAATGTAAGACAAATTTAAGCAAACATTTAGTTTAGTAGCCAAAGGACTATAATTGGTTTATGCTTTGTTTTGTTTGTATACCTGTGTAAAGAGGGAAGACCTTTCTCATCATCAGAACTTGGGATAGTCTGGTATAAACCAATACTCTTTAACCTGTGGTAAAATGGGCAGCCAATACATCGTATAAATAAATAAACTTAGATGTCTCACTCTTGGAAAGAATAGGCAAAGATAAGATCAATTTGTCCTCTTTGGCCCTGGCAAAATCAGGTGAGCTGAGGTCACTGAAAGCAGAGTTGATTAACTATGGATTGGAAGCTGTATAGCTGTTTGGAAATCCCCTGTGGATTTATCTGTTGCATTTTTATGAGTGGCAACATTATTTAGTTAGACATTAATTAGACATTAATATTCATGGCAATCAGAGGTGGTATTCAGCTGGTTTGGACCGGAATCGGAAATCGCTCTATGCTGTCCTATTTAGGCACATTTTTGTGGTCGGGCGCATGCACAGAAGGTGTATGTGCAAGCAAGCGCATGTGCAGAAGGCCGCGTGCGTGCTCACATTTTTGGTGCTGGGTAAACCGGTAGGTAAATTATGTGAATCCCACCTCTGATTGCAATATAAAGCTGTATAGAACTGCCAAACCATCCAAAGCTAATTGGATGCTGCTTCTATTATCATTTTAAGGGTTTGCTCACCAGCATCTCTGAGATTCCCTGACTGACAGAATGGCATAAGGTTCCTTCCTTCCTTCCTTCCTTCCTTCCTTCCTTCCTTCCTTCCTTCCTTCCTTCCTTCCTTCCTTCTTTCCTCCCTCCCTCCCTCCCTCCTTCCCTCCCTCCCTTCCTTTCCCCCCTCGCTTCTTCCTTCCTTGTAGTAGTTTCTTACCTTGCATTGGAATTAAACCTTAAACACTCATAATGGCATGGTCATTTTTTGTGTGAACTAAGTTCTGCAGGGCTTTCCTGACTTTTCCTCTGCTGCAAGTCCACATTTGCAGAGATCCAAGCAGCATCCCAGGATGAAGGTGGGTCCAACAGAAGCAGCTGCAGCATGAGAGTATTAGTGCAATACAGCAATGGAACATACCTATCAAAGATTGATCTGTTTGCAGTGGAGTCATTCATTCCAATGGCTATTGACAATTGTTAGTTTAGAAAGCATTGACTTTTTTTTTTTTTTTTTTGGATTAAAAAATATTCTGTCAAGCTTGAATTGCAGTGCTTACTTCAACTTTGTTATGCCCATGCTAAAGCATTACAGGGATATATTTACAGACTATATACAGACTATATAGTTTACAGACTATATGTTTATAGTCTGTAAACAATCATTACTAAGTCAGCCGAGGGTTCTCTGCTATTTGCCATGATTCATTCTCAAATGAAGAAGCTGTGTCAGTTGTTACATCAACAAGAGATTAACTCTAGAATGTAAATGCATTAGATTGTCTTTCTTTCTTGTTATCTTTATCCTTCATTATAAAGCCTCTAATTACCATTTAAAGTTTTGGCATTTATATACAATTTTATATATTGCAGTGAATATTAATATCTAGGTGAATAATGATGCTGCTCATCAAAATATGACAGTCACTATACTTGATCCTTAAAGTGTAAAAAGTACAGAATGCGGCCGCGCGGGTGGTTATGGGCGCAACCCGTTGTGCCCATGTGACTCCCCTCCTGTGCAAGCTGCACTGGCTCCCAGTGGTCTTCCGGGTGCGATTCAAGGTGTTGGTCACCACCTTTAAAGCGCTCCATGGCATAGGACCCGGGTACCTCCGAGACCGTCTTCTGCCACCAATAGCCTCCCACCGACCAGTCCGTTCCCACAGAGAGGGTCTCCTCAGGGTGCCGTCGGCCAAATTATGTCGGCTGCCGACACCCAGGGGGAGGGCCTTCTCTGTGGGAGCCCCAGCCCTGTGGAATGAACTGCCCCCGGAAATTCGTAAGATCTCCGACCTCCGGGTGTTTCGCTGCGCATTGAAGACCCTGTTGTTCCGCCAGGCCGGACTATCAACACAATAGTTTTAAATTGGGTATTTAAATTTATTGGGGTTTTAAATTTGAGCCACCTATTTAATTATTTTAAATTTTATACAGTTGTTTTGTCTGTGTTTTTAAATAGGCTGTACACCGCCCTGAGTCCTTCGGGAGAAGGGCGGTACAGAAATAAAATTATTATTATTATTATTATTATTAAAACGTACACTGTCATCAAGTTTATCATGCAGCCAAAAAATGCTCCAAGTTTTAAAACTTGATTGCAACATATATAATACAATAAATGCATCCTGTTTAGTATTGTCATTTTCTTTTGTTCCACTATAATTTCCTGATCAAAGGAAGTTTCTAATGCAGGGCTGAAAAAGTTTTTCAAATACAAATTTTTCCCCCCCCCTTTTCCCCCCCTCCTCCCTAACCCCCTCCCCCTCCCCTCCCCCTGTGGCTTCTCCAAAATAAAACCCAAATTCATAACAGATTATATAATACTTCACCATCTCCTTGTTCCACCCCCCATACGCTGACCCTTTCTTTCTAATAGTATTATTATATCCCCCTTATACTATACATTTCAAAATAACATTCAACTATAACATTATATAATAACTCCTAGTTTAACATAATAATATTATTATATCCCCCAGTTTAGCAATTTCTACTCATAATCTACCCTTTTTCTCCTCCCCCATACATATATCTCTTAATTCAAATCTTTTATATATATTAATATAACATTTCAAAGCAACCTTCCACTATAAAACTATATAATAAATCCTAATTTAACATTTATTCAACTCATAGTCTGCCCATTCCCTCCACCCCCATACATATATCTCTTAACTCAAATCTTTTACATATATTCATATCTAAACATAATATCCCTTTCTTAAACTAAACAATCAATAAGCTAACCTGTCTCCACCCACTTTCCTACAGGACTACCATACATAATAATTCTTAATATCTTTATTCTTCTGCCCACACCACTAAGAAATATTCCCTTATGTAAATAAAATCCTCAAATGACTTTAAACTTGTAATCCATATGATATCTTCTGTAATGTCTTTCAGCTGGATTGTTAACTCCATCACCCATGTTAGGGTAACATCACATCCTAATTCCAACAGTATGTTCAGTATCTTCAATTACCATCTGCCCCCATCAATAGTAGATGTCTTCATACATAAAAAACAACCACCTGAGTGACTTTATATTTATATTCCATATAGTGACTATTGTAGTGTCTTTCATCTAAATTATTAATTCCAACCACTGTAATAGGGTAACAACCAGATCTTCTGCGTGCCCCAATCCATAACTCTCTTGCCTTGTAGCTCAGCATAAACGTAATACATTTATCAAAGAATCCAAAATAGATAGTTCCAATCCATTCAGTTTAAGGCCATTTTCACATCCCAAAAGTACAGCACTGCAGAGGTCTGTCACTCTCCTCAAGATAATATAAACCAATACTTTGCCTCAGCTATCTTTTCATGTATTCAATCGTCTCTTAGGTAACTGGCATTACACTGTTTAGTTTAAAAGTTTTTATTTTTGTAAAACCTGCTTCTTCTTTTCTTGACTTTTTGTGGGTTAGATCTCCATCCTGATTTCCTTTCTATAAATTGTATATCTACAAAGACCTCTGTGACTTGTTGTTTTTCCATTATTTCCACCTCCTTCTGCTTATCCTGAATTTCTATCTCTTGTTGATTTTGCTTTTCTTTATTCCACTCATGTATTATACATGGAGATGTTGAACCTATTTTGAGAACCTTATAATAAAATTCTTCCGCTTTTTCAACAGTATTTAATTGATACCTTTCTCCTTGATATCTCAATATTATTCCAACTGGAGCATCCCACCTGAATGAGATGTTTTGTTTCTTTAGCTCAGTCACCAAAAATCCAAATTTCTTTCTGTCTTTTAACATCTTGGGTGGCAACTCTTTATATATCCAGATCTTTCTTCCATACAGTTGTAGAGTAGAATTAAAGGATTTTTGCACAATATCATTTCTTATTCCTTTATCTGTAAAGTAAATCACCACATCTCTAGGCAGTTGCCTTTGCTTTGCAATCCAAGAATTTACTCTATAAGCCTTGTCAATCTTACAAGATACCTCCTCAGGATGAACCTTTAAAATCCCAGCCAGAACTTCAGCAGATATTTTTCTTAAATCATCTCTATTATTTTCCTGTAACCCTCTCATTCTAACCACAAATTCCGTGAGCCTGTATTGCATCATTGTAACTTCTTTTTCAATCCCTTGCATTATATCTTCTGCATTGTAAGTCTCGTGATCAGCTTCCTTTTTAGACTTTACTTCTAAGCTATTGTCTTGAATATTTATCAAGTCATTTTCAATTCTTTGTATTTTATTATCCAAATTATAAATCTTATCATCAACTTCCTCCATTTTAGACTCTAATAACTTAATATTTGTATCCATCTTTATAACTATTTCTGAAAAAGCATTAGTCACTGTTACAATCTTTCATTGCAAATTATCATACTTTAATTGTATCAATTCTTTAATTTCCTGCCTAAATTTTTCAAAATTCTGGTTCACAATCTCGTCATATCTTGCCATCTCCTCCAGAACAAATTCTTTTAAATTAAAGCCATTCTTCTGAGTCTGCAAGTTCGAAACTTGTTCACATAATTGTAAATGGGGGACCCCCCCCCCCGCTGCTTGTTTGTCTGGCTTTGTTAGTTTTAACACCATCCTGCCACACAGACAAACTCTTTTTAAAGAAAGAAGACTTCTCTCCAAACAAAGTCAATATCAAATCTCCAAGAAGAAAGAAACTTAAAATAGAAATTTTTCTTCTCAATTCTAGCCAGCATTGTTTATTCTGCTACTTTGTAGCTTGTTACGGAAGGACTTTCGCTTTCGGCTTTCTTCTTCTCAAGCCTCAGCGGTCGCCATTTTAAACTTTTTTTTTCCTTCACTTAAGATCGCTTAAAAAATCATTAAGAATACTTGCGATTTAGAGTCCCAAGTCCAAATCTCATCCTCTTTAACTAAACAGTCTATTGATTTTCATTGAAAGGCTTGGTCTCGTCGCCTAGCTATGCAAAAGGCAGAGTTCTCCCGAAGCCCGGAGCAGCGGCGAAGGAAATAGGGAGCCTCATCCTGCTTCGTCCCCAAGAGTAAAAGAAAAACTCTGGGGACTTCGCAGAGGGCTCTACCTGCCCTCGCCTGCTCTATCTCACATTTCCTTATGGAAATGGAGTTTTTTGAGCCGCCTTTCAGTTGTAAAGGCGGCTCTTTACGGGCGACGGGGCTGGCGGTCCCAAGGGACCGTCTGACAGTGACCGAAGCCAAACCGGAAGCCATTTTGTGAAGTCTTTAATAGCAAAGTACAGAAAGATTGATGATGGGTCTTGTTAACTTTAGTGTCAAGAATGTAAAGGATTAAGGTAAAGAGATCTTTAAAAAATGAGTAAGCCAAAACTCTGGGATTCATTTATTTGTGAATTATTAAAGTGGGGTCTCTAAGAGCTATTTGAACATCTGTATTTCAGAATCCATCTTTTATCCAAATAAATTAAAATATCCCTCTGCTCATGGTTAATGTTTTGAGATTTTCCCATTTCTTCCCCATCTCATAAGCTGCCCCAAAGATCTCTTACATAGTTGTTCAGTTTGCAACTTACTTTTCTTTTTCAAAATTCAATAACCTTAAATAAGTGAAAATAAAAAAGGGGAAACACAAATACTTTTAAATCTCCAAAATCTTAGAAAGCCCCTGAGTCTTATATATCCTGTAGTATCTCGACAGACTTGGATCTTTATTGTTTGTCATCACAGAAAAGCTTAAAAAGCTGCTAAAGAATCCATTGCAACCTGGGTATGACATTAGAGAGTAATCTTTTAAACCATTTATAAGAATATTGTGAAATTCCTGATTTAATATAGCTTGAAATCCTGTGGAGCAATAGCCAGTGATGCCATTTTGATGGGGTCTTTTTGGAAGTTGATATCCAATGTGGTCAGAGGGAACACTTTCAGTGATTTACCATTTTCTGTTTTCATTTCCAAATGTAACATGAGGGATATAGAGGTCTTTTTCTAGTTATAAAAAATGTTTATTGTACTTTGGGTCTGTATTCTAGCTAACAATAGTCCACGTTTGAAGAAAGAGAAGTCATTGCTTTGAGGATTCCATTTATTGAAGCACATACTCTTAAAACAGTAGGACCTTCTTTAGCCACACAAGCCTGGAAAATAGTTGGGTTAATTTAATGAGCAGAAGAGACATGCTGCTTTTTTGGAAGGTCTTTCTTCCAACTCATTTGTGGGGCTAGAACTCATGGTCTCCCACTTTCTAGCTTGATACCCTAACCACTACATATTGATGTAGCAATCAACATTTTAATTAACCTTAAACACAGAAGAAAAAGTAATTCCTTCAGAGAACATGGCCTTGCATTGTTTAAGACTTCAGGAGGAGGAGGAGGAGTAAAAAAGAGAATTAGACAGTAAAACAGTGAGAAGCTTTGCTTAGATATTACAAAGAGTTAGTTCATTATGCAAGTACCTCCTCCCAAACATGAAATTAATCTACAAAAGTATCAATCTTTTTCAGCAGCAGTGTCTGGAATTACTTTTACCTGTTGCTTGTTGTGTTGTGTTGTGTGGTGTGGTGTTGTATCATTCAGCTTCCTATCAATAAATATAATTCACCCAACCTTACCTTCTGAAATCAGCTAATCATGCAGGAACATAAATATTCTATCACCGTACCCTTACAACTCAAATCATTTTTTTAGAAGGATGCTGTTATGGCTGATAAACTCAAAAGTAATGGAGAAGTTAATAATATAGTTTTACTACCTTATTTATCTCCCAGAGGAAAAACAAACAAACCCCAAATCATTTCAACCAAGGGAACTTTTCTTACATATGCAGGCCTGGAACTGAATTGAAATGGATCAAGAAAAACAGTTTTATTTGGATGTACTTGAAGCTCGCCAGCAACTGCTCATTTATGTATGTCACTCAGGGGTAGATTTTAGCAATTGAGCTATAATAGTTTTCATCTTTTGTAGGCTCCCCTTTGTCTCAATGAGCAGTTTACACCTTGGATCCATTCAGACATTCTCTCCCTATTACATATAAAAAGCCAAGGAAGGCATAGATCAAACAAAAAACATGGTTATGTCTAAGCATCTTTACTATCTCCCTCATATCTCAATGCAAGAAACACATCCAACACAACTGAAACAACAGTAATCTGAACACTTCCACTACCAAAGACTGTAGAGTCTAAGCAAACAGAAGATATAAGTGCCATTATCTTCACAGTTCCTCAAAATTCATCACAGCATGTCTCTGGCTTTCATTTGTAGATAACAATTGCTGTATCATTGGAGGACACTGGAAAAATATAATGGAAGTGTGGAGAAAAGGAGCCTTGTTTGCTATCCTTATTATGAGCTTCAATCAGATTCAGCATGATTTTCTTTCTATCTGTGTCATAGTTGTCATTCCATTTGCTTTGCTGGCTCCATGGTAATCATTTACCGTTTCATGATAATCAGAGAGAGAGAGAATGTATTTAGAGATCAACTGCCTGGGATATTTTGGTAGTCCGCTGTGATTTCCATTGGGAACATTAGCTACTCTCCTAGATCTTTCCAAAACCTTTCACCATTCATAAGACAAGATTATTTTGTTAGATCCCCAGCCTTACAGAGAGAAGAAGCCACTGAAAATCAATGCTTTATCAATGAATAATCCAACCATGACAACAGTAGAAATTAATTTTCATTTAATTAATCAAAGAGAAATTAATTTCACCATTTCCAGTTGATGATTATCCTCATCCTGCTCAATTAAGAGAACATCCACATGCATGGACCAAAACATTTTTGGTTGCACACCAAACTATGGTTTAAAATTTTGATTTAGCATAAAATGGAAATCCAGAAATCAGTTGTTATAGCTAATCATAATTAAATCTAATCATAATTTTCTCAGTATCATAACACACAGGGAGGACAACCTTTGAGGCTAAGCCAGAGGAACCTAGGGTCTGTCTGTCCAACCTGTCCAACCTAGGGTCCATGGGCCACATCAGCCCTGGACACCTAGTAATGCGGTACCACGAGATAATAAAAATAAATAAATAAAGGAAGTTTGTTATTTATAGTCATTAACTATATTATATTATTTTATATGTGGCCCAAGCCAATTCCTCTTCACTCAATACAGCCTAGGCAAGCCAAAGGGTTGGACAACCATGATTTAAAGATAACTGATTCACTCAAGAAAGAGGATGGAGGCATGTAGTTTTTGAGATGAAATTTACCATTGGAAGGGAACCTGCTGTTGAGAATAGTTTCTCTTTATGCAGCTATGAATTAATCCTACATCCTTGTCATTCTCTAAAACGGAGAACTTGGACCCAGACTTGGTTTGTATCTTGATCTTGCTCTTTTCTTGCATCCTTTGATATCATCTTGTTACTTTAACATACTCATTAACTTTTTAAAACTTTGTTTTTACTTCTTCCTTTGTCTCATTTCTGCCATACCCAGGTTGACTCTGGGTGTGCCTCAGTCCTGGGTTTCAAAAATTTTTACTACCGGTTCTGTGAGTGTGGCTTGGTGGGCATGGCATGTCTTGGTGGGCGTGGCATGGTGGGTGTGGCAGGGGGAGGATACTGTAAAATCTCCATTCCCACCCCAATCCAGGGGAAGGTTACTGCAAAATCCCCATTTCCTCCCAATCAGTTGGGACTCGGGAGACAGAGAATAGATGGGAGTGGGGCCAGTCAGAATTTTTACTACCAGTTCTCCGAACTACTCAAAATTTCTGCTACCGGTTTTCCAGAACTGGTCAGAACCTGCTGAAACCCACCTCTGGTGTGCCTGATCCCATAGCATTTCCACCATCCAATCTTCACTCAATAATATAAATCCTGATCTCATTACTGTTATTTGGCACAATGCTGGTTGTATGACTCTAGATGACACCATAGGTCACCAGTGAGGGAACAAACAATCTCTGTTCAGCAATTAAGGCATCTATGGTTGAATAGAAAATGCACTGAATTCAGTTTTCCAGGAGACACACTAGAGTTCTGCAGAGTTTAGTGGTGAGCTGTTTTCCCTTTGGGGAAAAATTTGCCTCACCTGCCTTCTGACATTAAATCTTCCATTTATCTTCCATTTAATAAATCAATCACAGAATGGTGCCTTAGAGGCACAGCATTTGGCAGTGAACCCAGTTGCAAACATGAAATCAAGCAAAATTAACAGTGGGTGAAGCACTGACTTTATGCCAGTTTTCAAGCCCTCCTATTGGTCGTTAGGAAGGAGCACTGGCGGTCAGGTCATATGATCCAGTTTTCTCAGAATAGCAATAATGAAATGACTGCCGGGCAGTCCAAGAAGTTTGGAAAACATTGGGATTTGAAAACATTGAAGGACAAGATTTATCTTTAAAACTCAAATGGGCCAAAGAGTTGGACCTAAAGGGATCCTTCCTTTTGCTGAAGACATACTTCAGGAAAACGAGAGGTCTTTAAATCTAGCAAAAGCATTTACTAATACGAGACAGGGAGATGATTTTCATTAAAATCTATCTATATGCAGCCTCCTATGCTAAGGATGGAAAATCTTTTTTCAAATAAATTTTACCTCAAGAGATGACATGATAGAATGGTTGATATCTCAAAATTTGAAAATATAACACGTCTAAATATTTAAGAAGTTAGGAACAAAATACAATGTGTTCTCTATTTTAATACTAAACCACATACTATTTAGGGGAGACCAGTAAAAGTAACTTTAAACAAATAAAACAGTTAATTTCAGTTATGTTCACCAATCTGGCATATCCAAAGCAATCAATTAAATTTTCACCTGTACCTTTTTAAAATGTTTCCGTTGCCCCAAATAAGGAATTGCATTAAGACTACTAAAGAGGATAGATTGAACAAATCCACTAACCTTCCTGTCAGCCTGGTGAATTAAAATGAACCAGCTGGTGGTAGTAGCTGATCCAGGCTTATTTATTCTTTCTCCTGTAATATGATTCTTTCTCTAATCTAATATGAATCCTTCTGCATATCTTGCAATATGTTCAGTTTGCAACCCATATTCCGTATCAGTTGCATTCAATGGCTGCAACCAGAAAATAGCAGATGCTTTTCAGAATTGAAGAAACTTTGAATATGTCATGAGAATTGTCAGTGTAATATATATTTTAAATGTGGCATTTGGTTTTGTTTTAAAGAAAAATGGGTTTGGTGGGGAATGTATTTAAAACATTTATTTGCAACTATAGGTGTTAGCAAAGTGCAAATAATATTTTTGGTTGTCTGATGAAGACAGACATGTAATAAAAGAAGTTGCACTGTTTGCAATGGTTGCAAGGAAGATACGAAAGCACATATTGATAAAGAGTGTCATCAAAATTAGATGGCATGTATTGACCTCATTATGGACTGAGGTAATTTTATTTGGTAGGGAGTGTGATTTAAATGAGGTAGGAAGTTAACGTTCTGTCATCCTTGTGATTGCCATGGACATACAAATGCAGTCCAGCAAGAGTTCTTCTGAGGATAGAAAACATTTGTGAAATGTTCTAAAAGAAATGTGTGCATTGCAAATCAGTAATAAGATAGTCAATGAATTTCTAAGTTTAGGTATATGAATTCCAAGTTATCATGATTATGTAGACTCAGAGGCAAAAGATTGAACAAAACCTTCTGTATCTGTGCCTAGCTTGTAAGATTCCAGAAACTATGCTTGACTTACAATAGAAACAATGCTAGGCTAAATTGGCAAGTATTTTAAATAACCAAAACAGCTTATTCCTAATAAAACATTTCTAGTGGCCTTTGTAGGACAACTGTATATATATACCGTAATCACATTGCTTGTCTTAACCATATTATCCTTTGCTAATGGGTAAACACAAGATTAGCCAATTAGCCTCAAAAGCCTAGGATGTTCATGGCTTTACACCGATACTGAAATGCCTTAATGGTTTACTTCAAAAATTTGGGACAAACTACAAAAAGACTAGCTTGGCTAGGCACAGATACCGATACCTCAGAACAAGGACTGTGGAAGAATCAGAAATAATAGTGTCAAACAATAATCAATCATCAGATTGATTTTAGTGCTGAGATGGTCTCCTGGAGATCAGGATGGCTAAAGCAAAAAGTGCTCTTTGGCTTCAAGGAGGCTCTAGCAATCTTAAAGGATACCTAAACTTATTTGCATGAAGGATCACTCATGTCAAAAGGGAGATACAGATAGTCCTTGATTTATGACCACAATTAAGCCCAAAATTTCTGCTACTAAATGAGACCGTTTTTAAAGAGAATTTTGCCCCATGTTATGACCTTTCTTCAGTTGTTAAATGAATCACCACAGCTGTTAAGTTAGTAACACAGTTGTTAAGTCAATCTGGCTTCCCCATTGACTTTGCTTGCCAAGGGGTCACCAAAGGTAATCACATGACCCCAGGATACTGCAATCGTCATAAATATGAATCAGTTGCCAAGCATCTGAATTTTGATCAGATGACTGTGAAGATGCTGCATGGTTGTATGTGTGAAAAAATGGTTATAAGTCACTTTTTTCAATGCCATTATAATTTGAATGGTCAATAAACAAATTGTTGTAAGTCAATGATTACCTACATATTCTGTAAGAAAGAAACCTACTTTAATTCCTATAGAGAAATTGATCAAGATAATTGTTTGCAATAAATGTGACCACGAAAGGGTCTGAAGTAAAGCAATGAATTCTCCAAGTTTAGATATATGAATTCCAAGTTATGACTATGTAGACACAGAGGCAAAAGATTGGTCAAAACCTTCTGTATCTTCTGTGCCTAGCTTGTAAGATTCCAGAAACTATGTCTGATTTATGGTAGAAACAGAACGCCAGCCTAGATTGCAAGTATTTCAAATAAGTTATGATTGCAACTTTGTTTACAACTTTGCAATGTAGAAGTAAAAAATGAAAAATGATTTGTTCCTGGGTTTTCCTATGTAGTCCTGGCACTGACAGCTATTATGGTGGACATTCTACCCACTGAGTATCTTAAGAGATGATCGAGATATGATAGATAACCTACTCAGTAATGGAGATGTTGAGCCATTTTGTTTAAAGCATAAATAGACATTTAATAGATCTTTCTCTAAATATTTTGGGATGCAGCAGTGATGCTTGGTGATATTGGAGAATTTCACTGATTTTTTAAAAAATTAATTGATCCAATATGTGTTTCCCAAATCATAATTCTGTTCTACTTTCCTTTGGATTCTGGACTTGCTCCTATACTTTTTCTGGACCTTCCTCATTCTCTACTCAAAATGTACTTGTCAGAGAAAATTGCATTCAGTAGGAGAAAAATGTGCAAAATATGTACTGTATAATATATGGAGTGACACCAAAATCCCTGCAGAACTGTCTTCTCCAGTAAGTTTTGGCCTCTTGATTCTTATATCATGGGAAAAACTGCTAGTCAATCCCCATTTTTAGGAGGTGACATCAACCATCTTGTAGGTGTTGGATTGTTGTTGTTGTTTTTCTGTCAACTGGAGCACCTGCATTGCAAAGAGTCTCTCTTTAGTGAGTAGATCAGCCCCCACATTGCTGGTTTTCCATAAGTTACTGAAAACAGACTTATTTCAGACAGCCTTGGGAGATTGAAGTGATGTTATCATGGCTGGCTTCTGTTTGTGGGTAGGAGTTGTTTTATTTTTAACTACTTATTTAATTATACCAAGGTTATTTTATAGTATTATCCTTTTTATGATTTCATTGTAAACTCCAAAAAAGGCATTTTGATTGTGGCAGATATAGATCCATCAAAAAAACACAACATATAAGTAGGGAAAGCTACCTATTTAAATAAGGGTTGGGTGTTTGCTTACTTGTGTGTTGGTTTGTTTTGCACATTACTTAATGGAGGGGAATGTGTGACCCTATTCCTGGAAAGTATCATATGTGAAACATAAACATGTGCCATCATTCTTCTTAGTTTCTCCCTCTTAGCAACTAATGCAAGTATGTGCTAGTTTTCACTTATACATAAGTGCAGTGTAAATTTAGAAAGGAATGACATGACCGAATATAGGAATGTTTAATAATTCCAGCTGTCTCTGTTAACAAAACAGTTTTATTGGTACACCCAAAGGAGATGTCAATATGCTTGGAAAAATTAAAGTGAAGGCATTCAAGTTGGTGGGAGGGATAACAGAATGCTATAACATAGGTATTTCTTATTAACTAGAAGATTTCTACATAACACCAGTTCGTTCCACCAGGATATATTGATCTTAATGTAATTAACAGGATTTTTTTAGTGGTAGAGTGCAATTTGAAAGAACTCAGAAGTCTGCTAGAACTCCAATTATATCTTGTTAATTAAGCAAGAGAGAATTCAGGCTTGCAAGCTTTTTTTAGTGGTAGAGTGCAATTTGAAAGCTGTATTTTAGCCATCAAGTTTGTCTGAAATTGGTGGCAGAAGTCAGAAATCTGCTAAAACTCCAATTATATCCTGCAAGCCTGAATTCTGCCCATCTCTGATATAAAAAGAAAACTGTATCAGCATCTGCATTGCCCTGAATTGAATTTGTAGTTGATCTAATGTCCTTAATGATTGGCATTATCCTCAGAGACCTTTCCCAGCTAACCAGTTAAGCTGAGGATTTATGCTGGAGCTTTTAAAATCTGCATTTATTTATTTATCTTTTAAAAAATGCTATTAATTATATTCCACCCATCTCACTAAGTGAATCTGAGCAACTTACAATACAGATATAAAAATACAGATATAAAAACATTTTAAAATATTAAAATGAACAGGAATTAAGTAAACTATTAACTATTAACCAGGAGCCTGGTTTAGCTCAACGGACAGAGCTCTGTAATTTAATACCAGCTGTCTGCAATTAAAGTAAGATTGAATCTGCCAGGCTCAAGGTTGACTCAGCCTTCCATCCTTTCTAAGGTAGGTAAATTGAGGACCCAGTTTATGGGGGCAATAAGCTGACTTTGTATAAATATACAAAAGTATGAAGGCTATTGCTTAACGCACTGTAAGCTGCCCTGAGTCTCCGGAGAAGGGCAGCATATAAATCAAATTAAAAAAAAAAAAAACTAACTTCACAAGCAGTACAGAAGAGGGTTCTTTGTACTCCACCAGCCACCTCCAACTTAAAGCATCCTCACTGGGAGCCCAAGTCAATCAACAGAGCCAGGTATTGAGATCCTTAAGGAAGGCCAAGAAGGTGGGAACCAATCTCACCTCCAGCAGTAAGATGTTCCAAAGGCCGGGGTCACAACAGAAAAGGCTCTTCTCCTAGACCCTGCCAGCCAGAATTCTTTGACCAATGGGATCTGTAGTATGACCCTTCTGGTGGAGCTAGTGGGGCAGATCAATCTCATTGTGGCAAAATGGTTCTTCACGTAATCTTTACTACCATTGAGACCTTTTGAGATTATTTGTGTATTTTAATGGCCTGTACTGTCCCGGGTTTTGAAATTTCATAGGGAAATAGTAAAGACATTTAACCAAGTGAAGTACAAACATTTGTACTTACGTGACATGAAAGAAATGTATTCATTGTGAAGTAGCCAATTTTCCCTTGTATATACTTGCAGCTGCTAAAATTATCACTTGGGTAATGCCTCCTTGAGATATTTTTACCCACATGGGTGTGTCAAACAAACCTCAAATAGAATAAGAACAAGATCAAACAATTTGCCCTTTGTACAAATATATTATCCATATTTCTCCATCAGAAATAAATGCACAAAGACTTCCCGGTGCATATTTACTTTTCATTTTACCATGACAAGTACTTACTTACCAATCACTTACCAATCACTTCTTTTTTTAAGTGACACTTATAATTCCAAATAGCATATCTTTAGAACAGGGGGACTGAATTAGGCCCACAGGGTACTTAAATCTGGCCTATGGGGCTGCCCTGGAAACAGCAAAGGACCGGCCTGTGATGCTTCTACCAGTGAAAACGGTGCTTGGGAGGGTCACGTGCTGCCCTCCTGAGCTCCGTTTTCCCTGGCAGAGTACTCGAGCCACCACAGATGCCCCCGACATGAATGACCTCAAGCTGGCCACGCACACCCTGGCCACACCCACCCCAGCCGCTCAAGGTCAAACACAACCCTGATGTCGCCCTCAATTTAATCGAGTTTGACACCCCTGCTTTAGAATTATAGCCAAATGCATGCCAAAGCAATAGTAGAACTATTTCAGACTAAATGCAAATATTTCTTATATCCAGATACATCTGCTCTTTGGCATCATTTTATTTAGAATGCCAGGAAAACTTTAATTCATAAACAAATGAATAGGCATTATATAACTTCACTTTCATTCCCTACATTTTTATTTACTCATTTTTCCATCCAAAGAACAATATATTCTGTCTTGCTGTTTGGTAGTCACCCAGACACATGGTTTAATAAGCCAGAAAACAAAATTATTTATACTAATTCTAAAATTGATAAACTTTGCCTTATTTAAAAAAGAGAGAGAGACATCAAGCTTGGTTTGACATTTTTAATTTTTAGCTTCTCCTTGTTGAAATATTTTTCAATGTAATTGCAATACGCCAACCCACACTTCATTCTTATTATAGAATTGTATATAGTATTCAACTTCAACAATTTGAGTGTCACAGTGGCCTAGAGGTGAATATGCTCATCTCCTACTTGGAAGGTTGAGAATTCAACCTAGGCAGTGACAGATGTTTCTATATCAGGGTTCTAAGAGAAAATACCTGTTGTGAACTCCACATAGGCGGCAGGAAGGGCATCTGGCCAATAAATGCTCAGCCCCATTCAGTTGTCCCAACTCCATTCTAATGAAAGGGATTAGAGGGTTGTAAAAAGAAAAAAAGTCAGCTTATAACCATCCATATAGCAGCCATTCAAAATTACAATGGCCCTAAAAAAATTAACTTAACAACTGGTTCTCATACTTAACCACTGTTGCAGTATCTCCATGGTCACGTGATCAAAATTGAAGTGTTTGACAATTGGCATGTATTCAGAGCATCATCTTAGGGTCATGTGATCACCATCTGCAACCTTCGGAGCCAATTTCCAACAAGCAAAGTCAATGGAGTAAACTGGATTCACTTAACAATCACTCCTTTCTCTTAACAACTAAAATGATTCGCTTGACAACTATGGCAAAAAAGGTGGTAAAATCAGGTGCCTTACTTAACATTAAATCTGTCTTCGGCCAAATTGTTTAATTCGGTTTTATTCTGTTTTTTAAATTTTGTATTTATGTGTTTTTATCTTGTAGCTGTTCACCGTCCTGAGTCCTTCGGGACTAGGGCGGTATATAAATCAACTAAACTAAACTAAACTAAACTAAACTAAACTAAACTAAACTAAACTAAACTAAACTAAACTAAACTAAACTAAACTAAACTAAACTATTGGAAATTCTGGTTCCAATTGTGGTCATAAGTCGAGAACTACCTGTCCTGTAAAAGACAAAAGGAATAAAACTCTGAAATTGTAACTATAGTTGGAAAATATGGTTCTATTCATTTTCTAAATGGATCTTGACATGCCACATAAACTTTAGCCTTGGAAACACTACTTACTCGTGCCTTAAAACAAATGCTATTTCATCACTGCTTTTTTCCAATCAAAGTAACACAATTGCTAATAAAGAATGCTGTTATTTTAACAACCAAGTTTTCTGGAGATGTGTTTTTTGTTTGAATATCTCCACTTCTATGTTTTTTATGAACATACATTACAGGGAAATAATATTGCTGTCCATATTTTGCTTAGATAATATAAGGTTTTTTTTAAATAGAATATCTGATAAAAGAATATATGACATTTAATCACACTGTAACAATTTGAGCCTACATGTCAGTCTAGACTAATTTTTATAATCCCTTTTAAGAGTTAGACACATTTTTCCTGTATTCTTTCAGATATTCAGCAGCGAATTATAAGGATTTCATAAAATGAACTACCTGTGGCTATTGCTTGTTAATTATGTGGTGATATGCTTTAAAAGTCTATAGTCTTTGCCCATAAATTCTATGTGTAAATGTTTTTCTATTTGTCTGTTTGACTACTAGTCTCTACCAGCCTGTTGCAATCATGGAACACCAACAAAGTATTAATTTGGAAGAGGAACTTGAAGCCCCAGAAGCTGTACATACAGGTAATCAAGTCAAAATATCCCTGATACAAATGATAAATGACTGCTTTCTGGACACTTTGCTTAACACTGAATTGTAAGGGCAGCAGTAAGAATATGTTGTAGAATAGAGGCAGCATGTAGAATTAATTCAATATATACATAAATTCTAAATTTTGTGTGTGTGTCTGTGTGTGTATGTATAAGTATATAAAATAATCATAAAATAAAATAAAATAATAAAGTAAAGTAAAGTACAATAAAGTAAAGTAAAGTAAAATTATATATATATATAATATATATATATATATATAAACATGGACAAAAATTTATCTTTTAGCCTTTTGGCTAAAATCAAGCGTAGTGTCTCTATGGTCATTAGGACTTAACACTAACTCCTCTAATGGTTGACCCACAATTTGTAAGAGAAATTTATAGGATTTGGAAAACTTTCTACAACATTTCCTCTCCCCATATTCTTCTTAAAAGAAATACCATATTTTTCGGACTAGAAGACACTCCAGACTATAAAATGCACCTAGCTTTTGGTGAGGAAAAAATATCTGCCTCTGCCTCCCAGCATCCATCCGGTATTCATCTGGCCCATTCGCTGCGGCCCATTTGCCTGCTGTCACGGCCTGTTCACCGCAAATTGTTTCTCACAGCCCATTCGCACTGCTGCTGGGGCTCATTCAAGGCCACTTGTTCGCTGTGGCCCGTTCACCACTGCAGCCCATTCACCCATTTGCCGCTGCGGCCCGTTCGCCACTGCCACTACATTCCATTCACCGCTGCCACCGCGGCCCGTTCTAGAACAGTTGATCGGCCCCACACCAACACCACTCCCTCCCTCGCTGCAATATTTGCTGTATAAGAAGCACAGACATTTCCACCCACTTTTTTGGAAGGAAAAAGTGTATCTTATACTCTGAAAAATATGGTAATTAGTCAAAGCTGGATCTTTTACAATCACCTCAAGTAACTAACTGTCCACCAGTAGAACTGTAGTCTGTGTAAGGTTCATAATTATTAATTTTTGCACCCAAATATCTCCTGATACAGCTCTATCTATCTATGTATCTATCTATCATCTAATCTTCTATCTAATTTATCTATCAATCATCTGTCTATCTAATTTATATGCTACCCATCTCACTATCCAAAGCGACTCTGAGCCATTTACAATACAATAATTTTTGGAGTGAATTGAATTTGGAAATTTCATTTCAATAATAAGACAATATTTTTCAGCCTCTGTTGGGGATATACAGTATCTGCCTATGTCTGCTTTTCTATTTTCCTCACTAACCTTCTTTGTTGAAGCATCAAAAGACTGATAATTAAAAAGGAAAGATTGATAATTTAAAAAGAAAGTAAAACTAAATAACACAAAATAAAAGCATTTTCTTCTTCTAGGACCTAAAGGGGTGATCAATGACTGGAGAAAATTTAAATTGGAGAGCCAAGACCAAGACCGTCTTCCTCCAAGTAAGAGAGAGCTCCTCATCAGGCAAATCTCTTCGCCCTACAACTGTCAGAGCAGAGACCATAGAGACATCAGAGAACGAGTCAGTCGTAAGGTAAATGAGGGAAGGAAGACAATGTAATGGAAAAGATGCAAGGGGGAAAGTTTCAGATAATTTTTCTATATATTCAAGAAAAATGGGGTAGGCTTGTTATGCTAATGCACATAACAGATACATTTTCACCATGTATGTCAGATGTATAGTTAATATGCATGAGGTTGAATATGGCATCATACATGTTTTGAAATCGGAACTGTTCCAGGCAAGAGAAGATAGATCCCGTTTAATAAATTGGTATGGGTATAAAAGCCATGTCATACAATCCACATTCGTAGAAAGTATGGGGGAAAAGCATGTGGGACCCCACAGTCTCCTTCTTTCACATATTTCTGGAACATGTAAGTAAGATCATTTGAACCCCTGGAATAGTTTTGGGGATCTTTTAGTCCTCGAAATGTTGCAAACAACTCCTTGGTGTAACCTAGAAAAGGGATGCAGGGAGCACAGCAAAATCTGGAAGACAACAGGTTTTTTTACCTGTCATAGAACCAAATAAGTAGGATTCCTATAGAAAATAGTTTTCTCTACTTTTATATTTTACTAATATTTTACTACATTTGCAGTGTTAAAGACACAAAGAACAAGGGAAATGTATTCCCAAAGATCAGACTGAGTATTGAGATATGACCATTTTATAATTTTACCAGGCCCTGCATTATTTATTTATTTATTTATTTATTTGTTTATTTGTTTGTTTATTTGTTTGTTTATTTATTAAATTTATATACCGCCCTATTCCCAAGGGACTCAGGGCAGTGAACAGCGAACGATAAAAATACATTTAATACATCCCAGTTTAAAATAAAATCAAAAAAGCAATATAAAGGGAAAGTTAGGCCAGGCCGGCCTGCTGAAACAGGAATGTTTTGAGGGCACGGCGGAAAGTGCACAGATCCGGAATCTTCTGTATCTCTGGGGGGAGCTCGTTCCAGATGGTGGGTGCCCTCACAGAAAAGACTCTCCCCCTGGGGGCCGCCAGTCGACATTGTTTGGCTGACGGCACCCTGAGAAGCCTCTCTCTATGGAAGCGTACTGGGCGGTGAGAGCCAACTTGTGGAAACGTTTAATGGCTCCAAGTCATTGGCAAAAACTAGGTTGATGTTTTTTGACAGTGCACAATTAGAATAGAATCCTCATTGTTCCAGAAGTAGATATATCTTATTTTAACATCCTGTACCAAACAATGGCTTATTTGTTTGCCTGATCCAGTTTCATTGTTGAAATGCCTATATTGTAGTCAACTCACTTTCATTTTGTGACAATATATAGTAGAAATAATCCTCCTGAAGGTACTGTCAACATTGGACAGAAAGCCTGCATCAGGATCAATGCCCTACCAATGCTCATTGGAATAAATATATTTACATGGAAGCTTTTGAACTTTCAGTGCTGTTCTTTGAGTATAAAATGTTCTATTTATATTCCACGAGACTGCATGAAATCTCTCATTTTATGATTGGCAATTAAATCGGCACTTATAGTTCAATGTATTCTTACAATTACTTGCAGATGAGTGTGCAAGAATATGAGTTGTTGAATGTCAAAGAAGATGAGAGTTGTTTACAGCAATACCAGAAGCGCTGCATGAAGAACATGCACGAGCGATTGAGCTTTGCGCCAAAGCACGGCTACGTTTCTGAGCTGCAGGATGGGAAGGAGTTCCTGGAAGCTGTGGAGAAAGAACACAAGGCCACCACTGTAATTGTCCACATCTATGAAGATGACATCAAGGAGTGTGACGCACTCAACAGCAGCCTTAATAGTCTTGCTGCTGAGTATTCCATTGTGAAATTTTGCAAAATTAAGGCTGCTAACACAGGGGCAGGAGACCGTTTCTCCAGTGATGTTCTTCCAACACTACTTGTCTACAAAGGTGGGCAGCTTATAAGCAATTTCATTAGTGTGACCGACCAACTGAATGGAGAATTTTCTACTACAGATGTGGAGACTTTCTTAAATGAATATGGGTTACTCCCTCAGAAAGCAATTCCAGAACTTGGCAATGGTGACATGAATGAACAAGAAATTAAACAGTAGATAGGTTATCTAGTATTTCATCATCTGTGCTCAGTGAATTTTTAATTTGGATCCCATTTGGGGCCAAATTTACGTAGGAAATGCTGCATATAGAAGCATTAAAAAAGACTTATTAGGAAAGTATAGAAAGATATAAAAGAAATAAGGGATTCCCAGATCTTAGCCTGATGATCCATTTTTGTTTTTTCCTCTTCTTTTCACTTTTACAAGAAATAAGAGAACAAATTAGGATTGGTGAAATCTTCTTAACAAGGGGATGCAATGCTAGATATAAATCACCCAATTGTAACTATACCCTCAGTAGTATGGACAATTTTCAGAGACCACTGAAGATGGACTAATACTGGACATTAACTTTTTTGGAAGGATAGGAGTAGGAAGTGAGATTGTTTTAATCCTCATTTGGAAGGAATTTGACTAAGATAAAACACATATAGAAGTTGACAGATCCCTAAAATACAAGGTATGTTTGGATGGAGCTACTAACATTATAAAACTTTCAGCAAATATTCAAAAGGAAACTTTGATTTCATTAGAGTTTTAGAGATGCAAAACATTTGCCACATTAAGGATAAAGACAAGTTTCCTTTTAAACACTGAATATTCAGGGCAACTCTAAACTCTGATGAACACCAACTTTGGTCAGGATTTGATCTATCAACAGTTTTCTAATTCTGAATTTCCTGGTTTACCTATATTCATGCAAGAAGTCCTTTTTGAGAATACATGATGAACCCAATAACAATATAAGAAATAAATACAACAGACTCATAAAATCTTACGGCATAACTGTTATAATTTAGTTAGTTAAAAACAGTTATCTAAGGGATCACGGCAGGCATCTAATAATCTCAGGGATGTTGTCAGAATGTTGTTACAGTGCCAGAAATGTCAGAATCAGGATAGGCTGGAATAGGATCAAGCTTAACCCCTTGCAAGATTGACTATCTGTAGATATTTGGATATCCCACTCCCCCCATATCAGGTGTCTTCCATTTTTAGCCTTAAATAGAGTTGCACCATCATCAGGACTGTTGTATAATTTGAGGTGTCCTCCTGGATTAATAGCTCCTGCTTAAGAAACAGGCAGCCGTTGTGGCCAAAAGGGCCTTTGCACCAGTGGTGAAATCTAAAATTTGTTACTACCAGTTCTGGGGGTGGGGGGGTGGGGGGGCATGGCCAATTTTTAAAAAACTTTTAAAACCATTTTTTCTACAACCTCTTCGGCGAAGAGGTTGTAAAAAAATGCTTTCAAAAGGCTCTGACGATCCAAGCTGAGTTGCCTGATCAGCAAAGGATTTTTTTCCTTTGACGATCCCAGCTGAGCCGCACAATCATCAGAGGCTTTTTTATTATTATTATTTTTAAAAGCATTTTTTCGGCCGAAGAGGTTGTAGAAAAAATGCTTTTAAAAGTAAAAAAAAAAGCCCCTGATGATTGTGCGGCTCAGCTGAGCATGGGGCGGGGGGCAGGGATTTTTGCTACCGGTTCTCTGAACCACCCACCTCCATTGCTACTGGATCAGGCGATCCGATCAGAACCAGGAGCATTTCACCCCTGCTTTGCACAGATTCATCTTGTGTACCAATTGCATGCATTTTTGTACCAGGGAACCCTTCTCACAATCATTCATGCTTTGATCAACTTTGGGACTTTCATTGAAGACCCAGAAACTGCAGCAGGAGTGGTTCTGAGCATGCTACATTATGCCTATGTAATTCTGCTGCTTGGTGAGTTGTAATAATTGCAATCATTAGGAGTGCAATCCAAGATAATAGTTATCACCTATAAAGCCCTTGACAGCATAGGGTCTGGTTATTTGAAGGACAGTCTGTTTCCTGTGATGTCTACCCATTCATTAAGGGCAGTTAAGTAAGTCACTTTAATAGAAACACCTGATGCTTGTCCAAAAGACAGGCATAATTGGAAACGTGGTTTTCCAATATTTCATTTCAGAAATGTAACTAAAAATAGGGGACAGGGGAAAGTGAAAATTTTACTTTAGCGAGATATCCTAGAAATTCATTTTTCTTGAATGGCTAACATGGCTATTACCAGCACTTAAGTATGGGCTAGCAGTGTGCTGTAGCTGCCAAAACAGCTAATGTAGTCCTAAATTGAAGAACAGAGCAAGATCACATGAAGTGGATAGTACTTGTAAAAAATGCACTGATGAGACCACACTTGGAATATTGCATCCAATTCTGGTCACCATGATACAAAAAAGATTCTGAGACCCTAGAAAGAGTGCACTGAAGAGCAACAAAAATGATAAGGATTCGGGAGGCTGAACCATATTGAGGGAAGTAGGTACAGTGTGTCTAGTTAAATGAAGAGAAGGATAAGATTTGATATGATAGCAGTCATCCAGTATTTGAGGGGATGTCACAGAGAAAAGGTCGACCTGTTCTCCAAAGCACCCGAGGGCAGAACAAGAAGTAACAGGTGGAAGATAATAAAAGAGAGATCCAACCTAGAACTAAGGAAAAATTTTACTGATAGTGGGAACAATTAATCAGTGGAATGAAGTTGTAGGTGCTTCCATAATTGGAGGTTTTAAAGAAGAGACTGGACAGATATTTGTCTGGAATTGTCTACTTGAGCAGGGGTTGGACTAGAAGACAACCCTAGTATTCTATTATGATCAGACAGAGTCAACATGGTTTGATCCCCATTGGTATAACAGTGCCACCTGATGACACCCAGGAAGCAGACCTTATCTGTCCGGTGACTGCCCTTTGACACAACATCCTCCCAGAGATTTGAACAGCTCCTATCCTGACTTTGTTTAAATAAACCTTGAAGATCTGGCTCTTCCCCTGGCCCTACCTTAGGGAGTGTGACAAGCTCCTTTGGGAATTACAGGAAGTGGAAGAACATTTTTTTTTATATAAAACTACCATCTGAGTTTATTATGATGCTTTTCTCCTATTCTTTTTAATACTGTACATTACTTGGAGTTGCAACTGGACAGCTTTAGAAATTTAACCTAACAAGAAATAAGCAAACAAATAAAAATTATCTGATTTGCGAGTAGTTATCATAATTTGATTTGAAATTACTAGCCAAAAAAAGAGACATTATATTTAGCATGTTCTGTTTGGAAAGCGTCACATAGCATTAGCTGCTAATCAAGTACATTATCTCTCCAAATCTGTAGAGAAATTAAAGAGTGTATTTTTAACTCACTTTTAATTGTGTGCAATTAGTAAACTTAGATTAGTGTTGGAAAACATATAAAGAAAATGTATACTTGCATCAAAACACTTATTAAATACTGTATGATGTCACATGGTAAATTAAAACAATGTGTTCATAACACAATATCAATGACTAAACCTTTCTATTCTGTGCAGATGTAATTAAAGGCTAGTTAAAACATAGCTTTTAAATGGGTCTATTCTATTTTTTAATATGTGCACACAGACAATATAAAAAACAAGAACAAGTGAATGCTGATTTTTCCTTGTATTTAAGCAGCTGTAATGGAACAAACCATCACTGCCACCTCCTCAATGTTTAGACAGAGGGAGATGAGATAATAGGGCTGGGGCTAGTACTTCTCCCCTGGGCGCAATCAGTATATAGTTCAGTGGTGGATTGCTACCAGTTTGCCCTGGTTCGGGGGAACCGGTAGTAGTGGTGGCAGGAGGCTCCACCCACCCGCCTGGACATCATCAAATATGTTCTTTGCATGTGCAGAAGCTTCTGTGCATGCACAGAAGTGACGTGCATGTGAGTGAAGCAAGCAAGTGTGCGTGAGCGAACCAGTAGCAAAGGTAAGTGAAACCCATCACTGACATAGTTGTGCAAGAAAGACTCAGAAAATATCTTGGTTTGTGCTTTCCTTTGGGGGAAGAGCTATTGCTAGACAACAGTTCTAAAAGGGAAGGGGGAAGGGAAGGGAAGAACTAATGATTTCTTCTGGTTTTGTCTTCAGCACCATTAAAATACACTCTCTCATCTAGAGTGATCCCCAAAGCTTTCATTTATAAAAAATGAAGTAAACAGGAACAGTTGTGCAATGTATATTAAATAAAGCCTTACACAGAGAGACTAATTTCACAGTAAGTGGTCTAACACATCAGAGAGGCAGAAAGTTGAATGGAAAATATTCTGGCTTAATGGGTGGAGGGCTTTCAGATTCCTTGCATACTGTGGATCTCTCTGGAGTTTGCCAGACTGAACTAATTTCACAAAAGGGGAACACTGTCACCTTGTTTCTGTTCCAATCTACTCTCAGGTAAATAGAATAGAATAACAAAACTGGACGAGACCATGGAGGTCTTCTAATCCAACCCCGTGCTCAGGCAGGAAACCCTACACCACTTCAGACAAATGGTTATCCAATCTCTTCTTAAAAACTTCCAGTGTTGGAGCATTCACAACTTCTGGAGGCAAGTTGTTCCACTGATTAATTGTTCTGTCAGGAAATTTCTTCTTAGTTCTAGGTTGTTTCTCTCCTTGATTAGTTTCCACTGCTTCTTGTCCTACTCTCAGGTGCTTTGGAGAATAGATTGACTCCCTCTTTTTTGTGGCAGCCCCTGAGATATTGGAACATTGCTATCATGTCACCCCTAATCCTTCTTTTCATTAAACTACACATACCCGATTCCAGCAATTGTTCTTCATGTTTTAGCCTCCAGCCCCCTAATCATCTTTGTTGGTCTTCTCTGCGCTTTCTAGAGTCTCAACATTTTTTACATCTGTTTAACATCTGTATAATGTATAACAGACATGAGCATTACAGTGACTTTCCACCCTGCCCAGTGACATCAGACAAGGAAACCTCAAAGATCTAAGTAAAAGTCAGAGAAAGAAATAATTCATAAGTGTGCAGGAAATAGATGCCCCAAAGATTAGTAATGCTTACAAATGTTGGAATGCGGAGAAAGGTAAATGATTTGATGGCAAAAAGTGGCAGGTCCCCTGGGATTCTTTATCTTGCAAATTCAAAACATTTTTAGATACATATTTTTTTAAAAAAACTTGAAAAACATCAGATTAAAAAACTGAAATGCAGGGCACATTCTAAAAGTACTAATATATAGTGATCATATATCTTGAAGGCAAGATTGAAAACCTGGACAAATCTTGGGGAAAAAAGATTTTAGTCCTAAGAAATAATACCTTCATCCATTCCTGAAAATATAAAAAAGGTCAACATTGTAAGGCAAGATTTTAGAAAAGCATTTAACATATAAAATTGAACCCAGGACCTTTTCATGGCAAGTGGCAAACTATTCAGGCAGACCCATAGAAGTAATGGAAGATGGAAAAAAAAAAAGCTGGAAGAGGAATAAAGCTGTAGTAGAAAGATATTTTTCTCTCAAATGGTATTTATTCACTTTCCTTCTAGTTTTTCCTTAATGGAGTTAAATGTGATGGGTATTTACAAATAGTATTTGTTAGATGGGACAAGTTGGGTTCCTGGCAAAATATTGGTGGCCCTGCCTGCTTCCTCTTATATATATATTTAGACAATTGATCTGTTTCATGGATAAACAGATAGTACCTCAATTTGAAACATTCTTGATATAACAGTGTTCTATGTATTGTATTTTTGGTTTCTTAAATCAAATATAGAATTTCTAGATTGATCATCTCCTGGCTTAGGTTGCTTAGCTATATAGTGGGAATAAACATAAAATATAAAAAATATATAGAAAGTTTACTATTCTGCATATATGTGTATGTAGAAATGAATTGGGTACACTATTTTTAGACAAAATGTGTCTATTGTACAAGATTTAGTGCTATTCATTTAAAACTGAATAGCTTCCATCTAGTCTTCGTGTATTAAACTCTGAGGATTAAAAATTATATAAAATATGTAGATCATTAACTGTATCCCATTGTATCTATAATTTTAATAGATCTAATGATAAATGGCTATACAAAATAACATATAACTAACCAAGCATGCACAATTTGTATTCTTGGAGGCAGTCTATAAACTGAAAATTGTTAGCACTCATTCATATGGAGCTAACCAAGCTTCTGTATATTATGACTCTTCAAGGTAACAGTATATGATTAATGAAATTTAAATTAAGGGTTTTGTAGCTCCATCAGGATTTCTTAAGGAAAATGAGATTAAAAGGTGGCATTCAAGAATCTTTTTTCTCACCTTCCTTTCAACCAAGGACAGGTAACAAGACTGTGTCAAGTGTAGATTTATGGCCTTCCAAATGTTCCTGTGTTATCATTTTCAGCAGAGATAAAAAAAATCAGGAGTTGTGCCCAAATTACATCTCAAAGATATATTTTGTGTGCTGTTGTTTTTTAAAAAAATAACCTTGCAGAAGTAATCCAAATGGCTAAATTCTCCCCTTAATTTATCTTGCATTCATTAGCCATGACCTGTTCTATGTATAACTCTGAACCCTCACACATTAAACTTTGAAAGCATATCCAGTTTTTTTTCCCACTTGGTGACAAAACCTGATGGAAACACATCTTCTTGTGACAGCACAGTTCTGCATGCACTGAAAGAACTATGTATTTGGGGGTTAATGTAAAGAAGTATGTATGTTTTCTACAGAATGAGGCTATTGGTACAACTGGCTCAGCATTTAGGCTATTTAGTTAAATTTCGCAGGGCTCTAGGGCCCATTACAAAACATCTCTAGTAAGAGCTATCTATTCCTTTCAGGAACTTGGGGAACAAAGGAGGTATAAGAAGAAAATTGATGGGTGTCCACATCAATTGTGGCTCTGGCACTATTTACTATCTGTTCAGCCTGCCATACAGTTCCAAACAGGTTATTGTTAATCAGTGGTAGTTCTCCAGGATTCTTTACCATTTATAATTAGGTGAGTCTTAATCTGAGTCTTGATCATATGTATTAGGAGTGAGTTTTAAGCTTTCTGACACTATATGCTGACACAGAACAGATCTTGAACCTATGCTCTGATTCATCACTATATATTTTTGGCCAAGAGGAAATTGCAATAAATCTAGACTAGGAATATAAAATAATTTTGCCTTTAATCTTCGTGGAAGAAATTGAGTTGGCAGGACCGGATTTTAATGTTATTATAGTACGATGATAACATACAAATGAAATCTGGCTAGAATTGAACCTTTCTTCCCCAAAGCTGAGTCACTTTATAAAGTATGCAAGGTGTAAAAAGCTCATGGCCTTTTCTATATTTTTATAGTAAAAATGCCTTGTTTGCTCACAAAAGCTCAGGGCTTGCCCCAGAAACTGATTTACTTTTACAGCACTTCCTGGAATTATGTTTTTGGAATTATGTTATGGAATTATGCAATACAAGTAAACAGAGAAGTAAGGGTTTATGAGAAACACAGACTTGTGAGATGTTACTGTGAAAAAGTGAAGGAAATTAACCATGACAAACATTAAGCTTACATTTTATACCCAATATTTAAAAATGCAGACCTACCTTGACAGAATGGAATGGAAATCTAGCAGGCAAAGTGGAAAACATATTAAATGTACAGCTGTTTGAATGCCCTTAGATTATACATGTTGACCACTCAAAGAAAACGTGCATCACTAAGCTTGAGTAAATTGTCTGACTTAGATTTGCTTCCTGATTCTGAGGAAAAAAGTGTCCGTACTTTGAGAATTGCAATTCAAATGGTTCTTGTTTTTCCACACTGAGTTACACAGGACCTACACATTTGGATTCAAAGAAATCTTAGAGGAGAATGGTCCCCAATCACAATAATTCATTTTAAAATTGATAAATCAAATGCATTTGAAGGATTTATAGGGGTGGGGGGAGTAAGAAAGCTATGATGAGATCAGTCATTTATTTACTTATTTTCAGATTACACTGCCCATCTCAAACAGTGCTGGCTCCACACAGATCATTAAAAAAAAGCAAATCCCCTTCCATGTAATAATAGACAATATAAAAATACAAAACATAAAATGGTAATCAGCTCTACAACAAAACAATCACAGGGGGACTCCCACTCAGTTGACCCCTAATGCTTGGGGGAAGACCCAGGTCTTAATGGCTTTTCTAAAGGTAAAAAGAATTGCGGCCTATTGTATATGGGGGGGGAGGGTGGCAGATTGTTCCAAAAAACAGGGGCACACACTGGAAAGCATCCACAGGAAAGCCACATTTCTTAGGTTACATAACATGAGCAAGATTTAAAAGAAGGAACTTGGAGCATGCCTTTCCTGTGGAAATTATTGGGAAAAGTAACCCGGTCCTATGCCATGTAAGGTTTTAAAGGGAATCACCACCATCTTGAATTGAACACAGAAGTCTGTCAGAGGCCAGCATAAACATTAACACATTTGGTCCAAAATAGTGTTGAATAAAAGGTGCTGTGCGAGCACTGTCATGGCTAGTGTTCTGGTGAAGACTTGCTCAGTAGTTTATGAGTTCTCAGCTGAATTTCAGTTCCAACCGCAGTACTGCAACACCACCAATTGTGTCCATCCTGGCTTCACCACAACTACTGCTTTGGATGCCCAGTAATTGGCATATGCTCCAAAGGCAGTTCTGGCCGTCTGAGGCTGGAAGCCAGCTCAGAGTCCCAACAGCCTTTTTCCGTCAGGAGTCAAAAGCCGTCTGCAACTATCAGAGGCCCAGTAAGATGATCAGGAGCATCCTCTGTTCCCAAAAACAAAAACAAATCAATCCCAACTGCAACACTCAAACTTCAAAACTTAACACTAACTCCCACCATGTAGCTTAAATCCATCATAAAATCCCTATTGGTTGCCATCTTAAAGAAATGAGGCATCACTACTTCACTATCAGAAGTATAAAGTATAGCGATTTCTGAATTCTCAAAGGGTAAAGTTATCATGTTTAATGCATTATTTAGATGAATGTACCTGGAGCTAGAATCCCTAAACGTGAAATATGCAGTAATGGAACTTTATTTATATATTTATTTGATTTATATAATTTCCTCTGTATTATTATCTTATAACCTGCTGAGAGATCAAGAAAATCACCTTCATTCTGGTTCCATCAGAAGATCAGTTTTCAATCTGACCGAGTCGCCATATTTAACCTGGATTCCACCATCCAACAAACAGCATTACTCTGGACAACTCAAAAAATGAGTTAACCATACTACTAGAAAATGAATCATATTTTTACAACTTGAAAATCAGCAACTTACAATGTAACAATGATCTAAAGTAGCCGTATAATAGAACTCGCAGGAAAACAAAACTTGCAGCCCACGCTTAGCTACTGTGAAAACTGTGAAACAGTGGAAAATGCAGGATTAAGAAACAAGTGGTATCAACCAGATCCATCATAGAAGACTTGGAGAAGGGAAGGGCAATTGCATCAGAAAGATCTTGCCTGTAAGAATTTCTAATGCCGTTAAGAATCTCTAATTAATTAATTTATTAAGTCTGTAGTCTGAAAATCAGCAGTTGTATTGGCAGAGAAGATGGAAAAAAATCTGTCATTTCATGAAGCAACACTTTATTTTCCTCCTAGCTATTGAAACAGACCCAAGATGGGGCAGGCATGATCCTGCTCTTTACTTAAGCCATTACTTCAGCTGAGTAGAATGGCTCTAAACTGGGTTCTCTCAAAACATTCTGACAGGTGTCTTATTCACTTTACCAGCAGAAAAATGAGGTGGTAGGAAGAAGAGAGAAAGGTTTTTCCTGCTCTTAATTTGGAGGGGTGGCAGAACTCTATCAGATGTTTTACTCAAGGCTATCTTAATTTCTCCTTGTCCATTTTCAAAGAAGGACAAGTCACGTCTTCTATGAATCACACCAGCCTCAAAGTCATTAACACAACATAGATCTATGCCACGCTGTGGTTATTTCATATACAAGAATAGAAAGATAATAATCTGAGAACAGGTGAATATAAAATTCAGATCAACTTTTAACAATGACTACCAGTGAAAGCTGGCAGACACAATGCACTCACTGAGAAGGGGGAAAGAATTTCTAAACAGAACACTTCCTTAACAGGACACTCCCAGAGTGAATAGGTTTTTGAACACTCACAACATTCTTGAGTGTTCTCCATCATTATTTACTTTCTTCCCTAAATAGCATTGTAAAGTATTTTGCTTTGAGACTTCTTGCAACATATACTCATTATCCTGGCGACGGGCATCTTTGTATAAATCCAGAATCTCTTAAAGATGTTCCCTTACTTGCTGACTTTTTCTGTTGTAAGTCGAAGTGACATTAATGGAAGAGAGTTTGAAATGGAGCAGCATACAAACTTTAGTAATAAAGTTCCTATAAATCAGGTGACCAACATAGCCAAGTTAATATCTGACAACTGAAGTTAATATCTGACAACTGAAAGTAACTCAGATAAAAAGGCAGATTACTTTTTTTAAAACTTATTTATTTTTGCAATATTGTAAACTATTCAATCCCCTGAGGCTTTGGATTGTGAACAATGAAGTGGACATAAAAGAGGAAGCAAATAAACTTTGTATATTTCAAAACAGCAGGTTAGACATGATCCAAGCCTGTAACGCTTTATATATTAATAAAGGACCACATCACATGAGTTTATTTTCAGGAGAGGAGAGGAACAATCTCTATCACTTACATGTGAAGTTTTCCCAAAGGAAAGAGAAAATAAAGTTTTGTTAAAAAGTGGGGAGAGGAAGGGAGAGAAAAATGCACAGAACATTCCTCTTTCTGAAAGCGTGATGAAGAGAACATGGACATAATGACACACCTTCTCTGTAATAGACCCTAATATCTGGAATCTGTCAGAGGTATAAAGTCATTCTTGTGTTTCACAAGTAAGTAAAATATATCCTATTCCAGTGAACCCTTAGCTGGGGTTTCAATCATAGCAACTAACTATTTTATTCTATGTTGTATTATTATATAACAGAGTCACAAGTATCCACCATGGCTGGCGCAGGATATCTTCACTGTGAAATAGATATGCATACATATACTCACATCACATATACTCTGTGACAGGTGTAGATGAATCAAGGAAGATAAATAATCACAGTATGTAACTGAAAAAAAAAACCACTTATGGGTTCATTCAAAGAAAAAGGAACTTGTATTGTATATCCTACAATTCCTGTATTTCCTAAAAAAGCACCATATCAGCAGGGTTTTTATACATTTTATTAAATAAGGAGAATGTTAGAATAGATATGTTATGTTTCAGTTGTCCCCTGTAAAATTAATCCCTTGGATGTGCCAGTTGACAATGTGAGTTCTCTCACTTTTCCCTAAAAAGCAATGTATACCACCTACATTATTTTCATGAAGAAAGAGAATAATTGCTTTTTAGAGCCATGTATTGCTATTGTTAGATGACAACATATCTTAACATATTCAGTTCAAGACGCCTGCATCCTTACAGTACATCTGTAATGACATGAGTTCTGACGTTCGTTCTTGCTTTCTGAAGCTTAATCACTGAAGTAGTTAAAGGAGAAAGCTATTGCAGATATGGCAACTGCCACAGCTATCACCACTCCTGAAAAGAAATAAAAAAGAATAGAAAGATAATACAAATTGGTAATTTTACTTTAATTCGTCTCCAGCTAAAAACTGCATTTTTACTAGTTTAATTTTGTAGTACACTGTTTATAGTCTTTCTCCTGTGGATATATTTTGGGAGGCAGGAAAAAAGTATATTACTAAAATAAAGAGTAACTGCAACAGCAAAAGAATGCTAGAAAATCAGGAACCAAAACAGCCAAGTCAATAGGCAATGAATGTTCTTTACATTGTCTGTCTATCTGCCTGTCTTCCGCAGGTACTCCTTCTTTAACAATCTTTAGGACTTGGTTGCTTAGCAAAGCGATTGCTAAGTGAAACTGCAACTGTACTTACATTTTTATTTCAACTTTCCTTTGCTTCAGACGGTCATAAATATGAGGATTGTTTGCCAAGTTATTATTGCTGTAACTTCAATTGGTTGCTAAATAATGACTCAGTATCTATCTATCTATCTATCCATCCATTCATTTATTTAAATTTATATAGACACTTACCTCACAAATGTGACTCTGGACAGGGTACAATAAAACTAATGATTAAAACAATCTTAAATAACCATTAAAACAATTAGATATAAATGTAAAGAAGACTGTCTGAGAATGCTTCAAGAAAATTGATAAATCATACTAAAAGTGACTATTTTAAGCAGTTCAGGAGTGGCATAGCCAGCTCTGGCTTCCTGACCCCAGACCCTCCCTTTCCGTTCCCCAAATCTCTGCATCTCATTGGCCTTCCAAATCACTCTCCCCATATCTACTACCTATGCTCCCAGGAATGCCCCCCCTCCCTCTCATCTCCTAGGGGAGATTATCTTCAATGAAAATAAGTAGGTGAAGTGTCAAGCGTCCTTTTGCCAGCTGGCCCCTCTTCTTCTTCTTATGTCAGCACTAGAGTAAATGCAGGTTGAAGTGCCGACAGCTAAAATATGCATACCCATATTTTGATGTAGTTTCAACAGTAGCATTTCTTTTGTCACTTGTTTCGGTTGTGTATTATCTTGGAATTCCTTTGGCAGGCTTACTTCAACTATAATTAAAAGAAATAAGACAAAAGCATGAGTTTATACGTTGCTTGAACATTTCCAAGCCAATGTTCCTTTTCTTTGTCAATTTTTTTTTTAAAAAGGGTTTTTTTCAGAGCCCAGGATGGAAAAACCAAGTCAAATTCTTGTTGCATAATTTAATTTTGCATACAAGGTATAAACAATCCTGGGTCTTACTTAAGACATCACTGCCTTTAAACTCACACCCCAAGGCAGGTTATCCCAAATAAAGCACATGGAATATTTTTTAAGACACATATTAGTAATTATTAAATACCTGGGACTCTAAAGAATGAACAAGAAATGAATTGCACTACTCTTTGAAAAAATTCAGGAGAAGATGAAAAGTTTTGTATTATTAATTTTCCTTCCCATTTGTATATAGCCAAATATACCTGATTTCTTTCACACAAAATTTTCCCAAAGATTTCTTGCATAATACTCAGCATCAGAAATTCTTCTGTGCTATACTTATTATTATTTGAAAGGATGATGTATAAACTATGTAAACAGAAACTTTTACATAGATCCATCCCAATAACGGAGCCAACATTGTGCAACAATTATCTCCCCAAATAAAGAACACCTCAAAGCAAGACAATTTTTTCCCCAATATTTCCATCTATGAACACTTTTCTGAATGCTCACAGTAAACAAATACAATATAAAAGCAATGAGCATTTAAACTTAATAGTCAATGAAAAGCCTTTATAGTTATAGCAGATAAACCAAGAAGGTGTTAATCTATTTTGATATTAATTCATGTAAGTTATATTTTCTGCACTGTTCGATTTTAGGATATTTTTCAGAAGAGAGAACTCCATGTTATGATTTGCCAACAAGTACAATGATTACTAAAATCATGGAGTAATTATTCTGTACGTAAGTAGTCAACATTTCTATAGTTGCAAAATCTAAGAATCAACAGAATATATTCCACAAGTTAGTTTACTTAACACAATGGAATATTTGTCATTCTAACCAGTCAGAACTATTTAAAAAATGCTAATTTATAGAAGAGCAATTAAGAGGCATAATCATAGTATTGTGTTCCTTAGCTACTGGAAATTCTACCCAAGTAATTTCTACTAGACAATGTTGAACGTAAATTTTAGGATGATGTCCTAGGACAACCTGTCCCTTAGTTTTTACATAGAAATAGACTTTACAAATCTGAATATCCCATGTGGCTATCAGATATCAAAGGTACACTTGGAATCTATGTCATTAAAATTGGCAGTGTCATATTTGTTCTTTCTTAATAGGCTGTGAGGTATTGTCAATGTCAATATAAAATGAAATAAATTCAGCAATTTTGACCAAATGGTTTTTACACCTTTCTGCTGTTTTTCTAACTTATTTAACATCCATAATGAGGAATGAAGAAATAAAAATGAAATCTGAAACTGGCAAAGTTTAAGAAAGAACACCACCCCATCACCCAAATGTATTTCAGCTTTTTAAATTCCAACTTTTGGCCACAATGGAACAATTCTGCTTGCCTTGCCATGGAAGTCATCTTAACCACAACTATTCTAAAGCACATCGTGGCTACTCTCGTGTAGAGACAGGATGCCCATTCTTGGATTCAATAAATCTTCAACTAGATTAAGAATAAATTAAAGGGAAGAGATTATCCTCAGTGAGGTACCCACAATCTTATTTGTGTTTCTCTGTTCAAAACCTTTGGTAAACAGAAGTTGAATTGCAGTCAAACCACTTAATGCATATTGTACTTTTTCATGATAAGGAACAGAAGTTCCTAAAATATAGATCTGTGAAATATCTATCAAATTATCAGTTGCTCAGAGAATCGTGTTTGACATAATTATAGTTCAAACATAATTAAAATGTTTTAACTAAATATAAAAACTAACAGGTTTTATTCAGTGCAATAAATTGCATCTAGGAGAGGTCACTGAGTTAAACTGAGAAACAATACACTGAAAAAGCAGGTCTCTTATTTTTCATCAGTTGTTCTTGTGCACTATTATACAGTTGCAAAGATTATACAACTGTAGATAACACACTTGGGATATTGAGATAATTTCCAGAAAACCATCTTTTGTTTCCTTTGAGATGCTTATTCTCTAAGAAGCCACCATCCTTGTGAGAAGGATTTTGGGAGAATGGAGAATTGTAAGCTCATTTTCTGAATTTTTTTGGTTTTGCGTTATCCAAGAAAGTGAATTTGTGATGTTTTTGTTTAGGGTTAAGATAGACAAGATATAAAAGATCCAGTCTTTCATTGGAAAAAAATCTATTTTTTTGTGCTTCAGTTAAAGATTGTTCTACAGCTTACCATTTATGAAAGGGCAAACGTAAGCGTGCTTGAATGAGCTTCTCACACCAGCTGGAAAAAAACTGAATATCACTATTGTTTTCTTTTGACCTGGGCTATGGTCTGCTTCAAAACAAGAGTCTCCCAAATTATTTTAAGCAAAAGATAGGTTCTAAGACATTTTGTTGAACATCTCCTACAGCGTCTTAGTTGGTCCTTAGCTCCAAGGAAAACTAATAAACATACTTTTATCATAGAGTTCAAAATCCCCCTAGTGATTAAGAAACATTCCTTTAAAAAAATTAAAATAATTTACATATTAAAATGCTATTTTGCAATGAACTAATTCAATGCCCTTAAGGTTACTGTCTGGTTACAAGTTTCAAAAGTGGGAAAGACCCCAACAAAATTTCCTTCAAATGTTTTGGAGATACAATACATCATGTGCCTTTGGAAACCATTTAAAGTATCGAACATTTGAATGAGCCTGAATTAAAATGTGCTTCAGTTTCAGATTTGGTTTCTGAGTAATTCCTAGCAGAAAACAATCTGATTCTTAGCAGTTACATTTACCTGTATTCACTTCCTCAGCAATATGCAAATCATCTGATTGAACAGCTTGATCCATCATTTCAAGAAAATGCTCCTGAATTTCCCTGATTGTCTCATCACCAAATTTATAATCACAAAGCAACACATTGGATCCCACAATGGGAGTGAAAACTCTACATGGTAAGATGTGGTATTCCCTTTCGGAGTCTAAAACAAAAAGGAAGGGAATCCCTTGTTAATTACTAATAAAAAAAGCTTTAAGAGCACTGCTGTACACAAATAATGGCTGCACATGTAATTTTTAACAGCATAAGACATTTTACATATGAATGAAACACATATACAGCATCAATACTACTTCTGAATAAGCGTAATAATAATAATACACCAGCAAGCTCCCAGCATCCAATTTACATTAAATTGACTTCTTATACTTTTAGAGTGCATTGAAGAGTGTTGCCTGAATCTTTTGGGTTAATTGGTAAGAGATAAAGGCACTGATGATGTTACCTACCATGTTTCCCCAAAAATAAGACCCTGCCTTACATTTTTTTAAACCCTGAAATAAGCGCTTGGCCTGATTGCCATGCGCTTAAAAGCCCAATTGGCCTTATTATTATCAGGGATGTCTTATTTTGGGGGAAACAGGGTAGTTGGGTAATGAAAAGTCTGTAAGCAATCAACCAAATTCAGAGAGCATATTTCAACCCTGAGCTACATATATTCTCTTCTGTTGAGGCAAAGGTGGGACTTGGGAGAAAATGCTGTCAAAACTCAATTTCAAAATGATTGAATTTGAGCAGCACAATTATGTACAGGCTTTTTGTTTCTTTGTGTTTTTTATAGAGATAAGAAATGTTTAAGAGTGGTAAGGATGGTTATTTCTATCTATGTCCTATCCCACCCCCACCCCTACCCCCCCGCCTTAAAAGTCCCTCAAAAAGGCAAAGTGCAAATGAGGAAAATGCATGTATACTCCCTCTGATGACTTCAGAGCATCTATCGATTATCTGTTGCGAGCCTTCTAAAAATTAAAGGCCCAATCCCTAAAACAGCATCCAGGCTCAAGATAGGATGAAATTATGCTCAGAGGTTGATTGCTAAGCATGTCCTATGAATAGGCCAGAAAATATTATTTATTATTATATTACTATAATATATCCATTTCCTAGAAAAAATGGTACTTTTAATCAAGTACTTGCTGGGCACAACAGGTAACTGAGATCAGAATATCTTTCCAAGCCATGTCATCAAAGACATATTCTCCATGAAAGGTAGGACACAGTGAATCAAAAGAATCAAGAGAAGTATATAAGTAATTGGCAACATTTGTCCTTGAGGTCTGTGACAATAAAAGAGGACATTAACGAAAAAGGAAACATGGAAGGGAGTAGAATATCTTGAGGAAAGGAAAGTAATTCTGAAAGATTTATGTTTCAATAGTAAAATGTAGTCAGCATATATCATTCAATAGCATTCATATACAGTATAAACACAAATATGCTATCTGAAGAGTTAGTTAAAAATTATAAGCCATCTGGCCATATTAGTTAAAGATGAAAGTTTTCCAAAAACAGATACATTAGCATTGTGAATAGTTGTCTATTTCTGCTTAGTACATGCAGAAGTGTGGGAAAACAAAAAGACAAGAGAAACTCTTTCAGTTTTTACTACTCTATATGAGGCCATAGACATTATACAGTTTGATCAGTTCATCAAAAGGTAACAAGAGACCCTCAGCTTCTGAGAAAAATATAAATGTAAATTAAGAGGATAAGGTGTTTGGAATTCTCTATAGACACATTGGCACACTATATTAGGAATTCCAGGTATAATGCTGGGATGCTTAATATAATTTCATTCAATATAGGGCAGCATAATTTGTCAAAAATGCTAAGTAGGTTCTAGCTTTATTGACACATCCCTTATCTATTTTCTAAATATTGTAGCAGAGAAGTCCAAAATTAAAATACTTATAAAAAGTGCACTTTTAGAAAAAAATGTATAGAATAATGCACATGTAATGTTGATGCACTTTCTAAAAATCACACACTTACCATATTTTTCGGAGTATAAGATGCACCGGAGTATACCCGATATAGCCAGCTGGCACATCGCTGGCTATTGGGGGCGAGTCATTGACCCCCACAGAGGGGGCTCGCAACTTGGGCATCCTCCTGGACACACGGCTGTCTTTAGAAGAGCATATGACGGCCGTGGCCAGGGGGGCTTTTTATCAGGTTCGCCTGATACGCCAGTTGCGCCTCTTTCTGAGTCGGGATTCCTTATGTACGGTCACTCATGCTCTCGTCACTTCTCGCCTGGACTACGCTAACGCTCTCTACATGGGGCTCCCCTTGAGGAGCACCCGGAGGCTCCAACTGGTCCAGAATGCGGCCACGCGGGTGATCACGGGAGCGACATGGCACTCCCATATAACACCTCTCCTGCGCGATCTGCACTGGCTCCCGGTGGTCTTCCGGGTGCACTTCAAGGTGTTGGTTCTCACTTTTAAAGCACTCCATGGTTTAGGGCCAGGGTATTTACGAGACCACCTGCTGCTACCGATAACCTCCCACCGGCCAATACGCTCTCACAGAGAGGGCCTCCTCAGGGTGCCGTTGGTCAAGCAATGTCGGCTGGCGGCCCCCAGGGGGAGGGCCTTCTCTGTGGGAGCACCCGCCCTCTGGAACGAACTACTTCCCGGAATACGGCTGATTCCGGATCTCCGCACTTTCCGTAAGGCTCTGAAGACGTTTTTATTTCAGCAAGCCGGTCTGGCCTGAATAGGTTTTAGGGGTTTTTAATTGTATTGCTAGGGGTTTTAAATTGGGGCGGCCGTTTAATTTAATTTATTTTTAATTATTTTAACTTTTATACTGCATGTTATTTTAATTCTCGGCTGTTCACCGCCCTGAGTCCCTTCGGGGAGAAGGGCGGGATATAAATTTAATAAATAATAAAATAAATAAATAATAAATAAATACGATTTTGGGGAGGAAAATAAGAAAAAAAAATCTGCCTACCAGGTATTCATCTGGCTAACGTCCTTAGTTTGGTCAGCTTCAGCACATTAGTTTTATCCCCTGCTTGGGGATAAAAACAGCTTCTAAAGCACAACTGATCTTTGGAGAGAGAAGCAATGAGAAAAGCAGGCAAACCACAGAGATCGCTTCACTCGCTAACGCCTTGTTAGGGCTGAAAAAAAGCTTCACAGCTGAGAGTCGGAGGGAGCAGGCAAAGCACATAGATTGCTTCACTTGCTAGCAACCTGTTAGGGCTGAAAAAAAGCTTTGAAAAAGCTACATTCGGAGTATAAGACGTACTCAAATTTTCAGCCTCTTTTAGGAGGAAAAAAGTGTGTTTTATACTCTGAAAAATACGATATGTAGAAATAAGTTCAAATAAAATTAGTTTGGAGAAACTACGTTAAATTTTTAAAAGCATATGATTGGGTTATTGGGCTCCTTCTTCTCTTACTTTTCTTTCCTGGTATTTCATTGACAAGCAAATCTTCAAACAATATTTCACAACGATCAGAGAGAGTGTTTATTATATCTCTCTTCAAGGCCTATAAAAAAACACAGAATAACATGTATAAAAGCTATGTATGTGCAAAACCCACCATTCTGAGCCAATCCTTGGAAGATCCATGAGGTCAGGAAAAGAAATGAAGTGCTCTGGAGTTCTATACAACATTTTGTAACAGGTTTTGTATATTCCTAATAAACGCTCCTTCTAAAACTTATAATATAAACTTAATACCTGTTATAAAAGAATTGAAATTATTGCCAGGGATGCTGACTCTGAAAAAAACCAAATGCATTCATCTTTGCAGAGGAAAGAGTGTGTGATAAAAACAGGTTACATGACACACTGTCAAAATTCAGCCTGCCTTCTAGGCAAGACTGCTCGCCAATTTGGGAGATTGTCACAGAAATGGCAGTAGAGTCTCTTGTCTGCAATATTTTTTTAAAAAGATTAAACTATTTGGAGAGAGGCCCCTGATAATGGGCATCCTGTCTGATTATTATTCCTTCAACAGAGGAAGACTGTGCATATCACTTTATAGAAATCCTGCAGAAAGAAAGTGGATAGAACTCCCCATGGGGCTATTATATGCATAGTTTGAAATCAAAGACAAGAAATGCTCCTTATTCTCATCATCTTTCATTTTCTCAGACACAAGCAAGAGGCTCTGGCTATGTTCATATATCACACTTCATTGGAAAAGTCATTTGTACAAACCCAGGACTTATTTGTACAAACATAGCATAAAGAAATCATGACGAGACACAAACTACCATTGAGTTGTTCAAAGAAAAACCCCATATTAACAATACCTCCCAGGTCTTAACTTTAGAATTAGCTACACTTTCATTAAAAAACATTTTTAAGACCATCACCCACTCTAGTTATGCTCACCCTGTCAACACTATCCCCAAGATTATTATTACACAATCAGATGTTTGAAGATGTACTGGGATGATAAATGACAAAACTAGGGAGGGCTAATATAGATTTGAGGTTCTGTTTTGTCATTTTTGAAGAAAAGCTTGCATGGAACCTCTGGTCAAAATTTTATGGACTATTGCAATTATATCCCTTATTTATATTAATTACTAGGAAAATCAGAGATCTTGGCTGGAACATGAAAACAAGCAAATTTTTCAAAGATGTGAGATAGTATAAATACCTGAACAGCATCTTTAACTTTAGGCTTGTTATTATGGATGTAAGCTTTACATTTTAAAGCTCCTTTAAGATTTATGGAACCACTGCAGATTTGAACTGTAGCTGTTGATCTGGAGTTTGTACTTTGCATCTGAAACAGAGAAGAGGCAGAAATCACAAATAGTACATATGTTAACCAATTCCACCCTATTTTTAATAACTGTAAACTCAGCTGTAAATGTGAAGTTCTATTTTTATTTATGAGAGTTCCCATCATTGTCATTTCCAAATGGTCCTTTTAGTTACCAACATTAACAGACATTGAAATGTACAATATTGAAACATCCATGATAAAGAAATAAATATAATAGTATAGTAAACAAGATAGCATTACACCAATTATCCCCAAAGGTTCTTTGGAATAGTTCCATTTTAAATAACTTCCAGAAGGCTAATTGAGAGGGGGGAAATTTCATTTCCAGAGAGAGGCTGTTCCATAAAGGAAGTACCTTTCAATGAGGAACACCATCAGGATTTTTCTACGTTGGAAAATGCTTAATGCATATTCTTTATTAATATTTATTAAAGTGATCTGCATTCAAGCTGAAAGATAATAGACTGCCTACAGCCTCCTAAACAAATTAGCAGATATTTCAACCAGCTTTCATCTTTTACCAACCATGTTACAAACACTTTGAAGTTACTCATGGAAAGTGAAAGCAGTCTGGGGAAAAAAAGGAAAACTCCCAGAAAACCCTTCTACCGCCTTCTACTGAAGATTTTCATTATTCTTATGCTTGCTGAGATGGAGAGCCAAGACTGATAATTACAAATTTGCCTAAGGCTATGAACTGATATGTAAGTGAGATCTAAATGGAGAATGTCCCATCTTACTTTTTAACCCCTTTGTCAAAAAGTTTACTTACCAATTGTGTTAAGACCCTAACATCAAAATTCCTAGAAGCTGATGGCATATATCCTCTTGATTTTTTCTGTAAAGATAATTCAAGTACAGAAGACAGCTGAACTGAAAAGAACATTGGTAAGTTCAAATGCTAAACTAGAATCTATCAGGGGAAAACATTTAGACATTTGAGTATTTTATTAGTTTTTAGTTGTGGGGTTGTTGTTGTTGTTTTTTTTTTACATGATTCTGTGACAAAAACATTTAATGAATCAGTGAAGTTTTCCACCCTTCTGCAAAAACTTCTAATTCATTTTATAAGCGACAACAAATGTTCTGCAGTTCAGCTAAGTTCTTGATAGTCAATGTTAATATATATGCCTTTAAATCAATCTTGAATGCTGGTGACTGCCTAGACAAGTCTGTGCAGTTTTCTTGGCAAGATTTTGAAAAACAGTTTGCCCTTGGTTTCTTTCTATAGTCAAGAGTGACTGGCCCAAAATCACTCATATGGTTTTGAGCCTGAAGTAGGATAAGGACACACTGCCCGTTTCTAACCTGGTGCCTTAACCATTACACCGAAGTAACTCTCTAATACTACAAAGTATTAGTTTATTTTTAAAAATGTACTCAAAATATGGTAGAATACAGAATCAACTAGGCGCAACATATCAGACTTGCATGATCACCATACTGGAGAACATAATGCTTAACTCAAAGAAAATTCTGATGATGATAGGGTATTTTGCTTTGCTTAGGGTTTTTTTTTTTAGGTATAAATATTAATAACCACTCTACAGATATTGTACATTGCATTCTCAAACAATGTGACCTTAATCTTGACTTTTAATGCATCGAAATAAAGCTACAATCTATTAACAGAACAGATACTATGCAAGGATTTTTTTTCTGCTTTGATGTAAAAGAGGCATCCCTTCCCTCTTTGCAGATGATAGCTAGCAACAGAGAGAGAGAACCGAGCCAGAAGATAGGCTGAGATCTCAACAGGCAATCAGTGGTGCCGTGATGCCTACCAGAATCCTTCCCTCTTTGCAGTTGACAGTTAGTAATAGAGAACCAGAGAAAGCTGGGCCTTTAACACGCAGTCAGGCTGCAGTTAGGATAATGAAGCAGGAGAAAAAATCAGGACACAGAGTTGCAGGCTAAGCAGCATACGTCAGCAGCAGCGAACAGAGAAAAGCGACAACTCCGACCTTGCAACATACCCACAGTTTCTAAACTAAAAGTAGGGGCCCAATGATGACAGGTTAGAGAGCTTGTCGAAACGTTGCCAAAAAAGAAAACCTTTAAAGTGTTGGTTAGGATTTTAGCCAAAGTTTTAAAAGACTTTACAAAGTGTTTTGTTAGGAGTTTAGAGGATTTTGAGCTGGGATTTTAGCCAGGATTTTAAGATTTTAAGCATTTTAACTAACAGACTTTTAATGACGTGGGAAAACACCCGAGATTTTAACCATGATCCAAGAATTACTTGGATCATGGTTGGATCCAATTTTCAAAAGCATCTTATTAATCGGTATAAATAGAATAATGACATGGAAGAATTTCTGGATCGAGAAGAGACACTAGCAACCCAGACTTTATGTTATTAAAATTGCAAGTGAAAAAGAAGTGAGGTAACCTGAGAGACTTTTCAAGAGGCAGCAAAGAGATTTACTTGTTCAGATTAAAATCCTCTCCCAGGAAACTGGATATGAATAGATTCAGGTTCTGCTCCTACTGAATTCAGTGTGGTTTTGCTAAGAGAAATAACATTTATATTTCAAGTCTTCTTGATGTATTAAACCAAGAGGAGTGAAATTAACTTTTCTGACTGCAGGCAGAATAACTGCCTTTTAGATAAAATAGTGATCTTGTCCTTCTCAGTGGAACATGTAAAACTAAACTATTATGTTGTCTATATGTAATCATCCACATGTATTTATGATAATTTCAAATAAATGTTAGCGGGCTAGATGGGCAATTTTTAGTTTTTTTTTTAATTTAAGTTACAGAAATTCACCATAAGAAACACATTCTCTGAACCAACTGTCTGAATCAATGAGTTCCCTACTCAAGGCTAAGATTGGTGGGTACTGTAAAATCTGTGAAATTCCATAAGGGAGAGATTCTGGTCACAAATACTGCCAGGAGAACGATTTCTGTGAAAAGGACTGAAATGTATCTTTCATTTGCTATGTGAACTTGAAAAGGAAGTGCAAACTGCAAAAACTGTCAAACATGGAGATAAGTTCACTGGAGAAAGTTGATAGGATGCCATGAGGCTCAAAACTAACGAGTTGCTCCCGTTCTTCTTTCAGTAGAAGAATAGCTTTCTGAATCTTTAAAACTATTTCATGTAACAGAAGAACTATCACAGGATAAAATGATGAACAAAGTATCTCCATGGAATAACATTTCGCTTCTTCAGAAAAATAAGGCCCTCTTGATTTCAAGTGATGACCGCTGGAATGTCAGGCTTAAAGTCTACATCTGCTGTTGTGTTAAAAAAAAGGGGGGGGGGGCGGAGGGAATCATCTGAATTTACAACTGGCTGTTTGATCTGTTCTCTTATTGAATGATACAATATAGGCAAGTGGAAATCAAGGGAAAGAATATCTGGCCACGTCTCCCTTAGCATCATTGGCAGCTGGGAATAGAGTTTTAGATCATCAGAAACATTTTGCTAAAGTGATTTGGTGCCACCTTCTGGTTAATTATGCAAACAGACAGGGAAAAAGGACATTTAAGGGCATTGATAGGGATAGACAGATAGATAAGGCAGGGATAGTGAAAGTTGGAGACTTTCTTTGTCAATGCGTTAATACTAGGATTTTGTCTGTAGAAATGCAGGCAAATGCAGGAGCAGCATTGGATAAGCATTATTAGACTCATGAGATCAAACTAGCAGGGATAATTTCACTGACTAGTTTACTGTAAGAAGAATTATTTAAAGTAGTGTATGACAGAAACTATTGAGGCCATGAACGATTTCACTATGCATTCTGTACTTAGATTACAAACTGAAATCCAGTAGCAGAGTTTACTGTTGCTGATCAGACTATTCTAATATGGTGAAGAATACTATTTATGGAGTGCCAAATCATTAAACCACTCTTACTTGAAGCCATTGGCACAGAGAGGAATAAGGAGAAAAAACTAAGACATGAAAAAAAGTGTTTTTTTAAAAAAAAGAAAAGAAAAAAACTAAGCATAATTATTGGTATTCTAAACAAATATGGAAATAAAGGATAAGATAAGAACTAGGGATCATTCTAGGGTAAAGCAAGAAATGATTAGGGTGGAGACAGAAAAAGTTAATGTAACAGCAGACTTTAATTATGCATTTTTCTATTGTGCTGGATAGTAGGAATGTTTAAAACTTGGTCTCCTTCATGTACCAAAACAGGAAATGTTCATTTCATCATAAACTGTACAGAAAGGTTTTTGGAAGTTAGAGGGGAAGGAAAATCCACATGAGACCAAATTAGATCTCTGAATGTATATATATGCAAAATTGAAATGGATAAAAGAAAATTTAATGTACAGGTAGTCCTCGACTTACGACCACATTGAGCCCACCATTTATGTTGTTAAGTAAGAAATTTGTTAAGTAAGTTTTGCCCCATTTTACAACTTTTCTTGCCACATTTGTTAAGCGAATCACTGCAATGTCAGGTTTCGATGCTATCTCAAAATAAATGAATTTCCAAACTGTCGATCTTGGAGGAAATTTTCTCTTTATTGAGCATAGTGATCTGTCCCTGGCTCTTTCGCGGTCAGTACTGATCTTTGCCCCCCCAATCCCTCCCTTTCCAATCCCCAATTCTCTGCGTCTCATTGGCTATCTTCCAAGGCACATTCCTCATCCCTTCTCCGTCAGATCACAGGAATGTCTCCCCCTCCCATCTCCGAGGAGACAGAAACTTCAAAGGACTTAAGTAGGCAAAAGTTCAAGCTTTTCCTCTCCTTATATATGTCAGTGCTGGGTGCTGACATGCAGTTGTTAAATTAGTAACATGGTTGTTGATCGCATCTGACTTTCCCATTGACTTTGCTTGTCAGAAGGTCACAAAAATTTATCACATGACCCAGGACACAGCAACCGTCATAAATATGAACAGTTATCAAGTATCTGAATGTAAATCATGTGACCATGAGGATGCTGCAACGGTCGTAAGTGTGAAAACTGGTCATAAATTACTTTTTTCAGTGCCATTGTTTAACAACTGAACAACTGCTGCTGCTGCTGCAAAAAGTGATTTACAATCATTCCTCGCTCTTATGACTGCTGCAGTGTCTCAACCTGTGGTCATGGGATCAAAAGGTGGGCACTTGGCAACTGGCTCACACCAGTAGTGGAGTTCAATTTTTTTTACTACTGGTTCTGTGGGCATGGCTTGGTCGGCATGGTTTAGCTTGGTGGGAATGGCAGGGGAAGGATACTGCAAAATCTCCATTCCCACCCCACTCTGGGGCCAGCCAGAGGTGGTATTTGCCGGTTCTCCGAACTACTCAAAATTTCTGCTACCGGTTCTCCAGAATCTGTCAGAACCTGCTGAATTTCACCCCTGGCTCACACTTATAACAACAGCAATGTCCTGGAGTCACGTCATCACCATTTGCATCCTTCCTAGGCAGCTTTCAACAAGGAAAGACAATGGGGAAGACTACAGATCACATGACATCTTGCTTAACAATGATGGCAAAAAAGGTCATAAAATTGGGTGCACTCAAGTGATGCCTTACTTTTTCTGGTTCCAACTGTGGACTACCTGTATTTTTTTCAAAATGTCCTGAAATAAGGAGATAAACTCTTTCTCAATCTCTACATGGATAATATGGATTTTTTTTTTACCCAAATGTAACCGTAACTCTATATAATAATTTTGGAGCTTGTTTAGACATTCAAATATGAGCCCTAGTGAGATTTATTAATCCTAGCTAATGCCCATTCATAATCAAGTTTTAAAAAGTCTCTACCTTAACACATTGTCCAAATTTGATCATTATGTATTATGAAGTTACTAAATGTCGATGTACTTATTTAGCATGCACTGTATTAGTGGTCTGCTTTAACAAACATTTCAATTGTTTTCAATAGAGCACTGAAAAATCTATCACGCAAGCAGCTACAGAGGACAATAATTTCAAGTTTACATTGTTCACCACCTACCTGTCCTTCTAGTAAGTCAGCATCTTCTTCTCTGGCTTGTCCATTTATCAAAAAGACAGCCTTCTCTATCTGTTGAGCCCAACGTCCTAATCCATTCTATAAAACAGAATCAAAAAGAGTAATTTTACTAAAAGAACTACTATATTTCTGACCAGTGTAAGTGAAATACATTTAATAATTTTAAAAGCTTAAACTGCAGGGCAACCCTCAGATGTTCTCTTCTAAATGTAATTTAAATAATTCTAGATCATGAAGCAGACAAGTTGATTCAGTCTAATTTTTGATACTAGTTTCTAAAGAACTCTAAAGAACAGGTCTAAGCTGTCATATGTGGATACATCTACAACAGTGTTTAAATAAAAGATATGACATGATTTCTAAGCCACTGTTAACTTAGTGCAGAGGTGTCAAACTGGCAGCCTGCAGGCCGGATGCGTCACGTGTAGGCCACGCCCACCCCAGCAAAGACAAAAAACATCGCAATATGTCACAATACATCATGTGATGCGATCGAGTTTGACACCTGTGACTTAGTGTTTCAAGGTCTCACTCTTCTTTGAGTATGGACATGCTAGATTACCAATGAAAGGATGGCATGTTATTATCCAAGTATTTGTTAGTGAATGGCCACTGTTGGTGATCTCTGACATTTACTGTTATATACCAGTGCTAAAGCATATACAGTATTTTTAAACCGATAAAGTTATGTTTAACCCTTATATTTCCATTCCATTGCTCATTTTGATGTTAGATTATCAAAAGTAGCAATGGACAGTGTTCAGAATACATATAGTACTGATGATCTCTCCTAAATTCAAGACAAAAACAGAAAGAAGTTAAAGAAAGTCCTGTTGGAGAAAAAAGTAGCTCTGTGAGGGACTTGAAAGAAATTAGTTGACAACTGTTAGGATACCAAAGAAAGATGTGCAGGCAAAAGATTAAGGAAAGCAAAAGAATGACCTAAGGTTAAAATATTCTAGTGAAGAAAGCAACAAAGCCAATAAGAATTAAGCATTATGATATAATTAATAACACAATGTGAGGGTTTTTTTAATTACCCTGGTATTTTTTTCTACGTTGTGGCTGGCCAATGTGGCAGGGAGAGGAATATGTATATTAACATTAATTGTGCATTCTAAAGATAGCCAAGAAGCAGAAAGAGTGTTCTGGTATTTCCAGTCGGCTGGCTTAGCTGTACTCTAAAAGGGGGAAAAAGAGGCTCAATTACTACAAGAAATAATCCAATAATCTCAAAATATAAATGATAAATCATCCAATTTACATGACTCAATCTATAAATTTATTTATGAATTCAATAAGAGTTATCCCGACATAGGCACATACAGAATTCTAGTTTGCGTATGTGTAATTGCTGCTCCCAAACATACTTCTTTCATGCAAACTTTAAATGGGAGCTGGCACAGCCCCTACTGAAATAATAATAATAATAATAATAATAATAATAATAATAATAATAATAATAAATATTTCTATACCGCCTTCTCCCGAAGGACTCAGGGCGGTGTACAGCCTATTAAAAGCACAAGACAAACATAAATTAAAATAATTTAAAATTATTAAATAATTCGGCTCAATTTAAAATCCCAGAAATTTAAAACACTCAATTTAAAATTATTATGTTGATAGCCCAGCCTGGCGGAACACCAGGGTCTTGAGTGCACAGCGAAATACCCGGAGGTCGGAGATCTTACGCATTTCCGGGGGCAGTTCATTCCACAGGGCTGGGGCTCCCACAGAGAAGGCCCTTCCCCTGGGTGTCGCCAGCCAACATAACTTGGCCGATGGCACCCTGAGGAGACCCTCTCTGTGGGAGCGAACTGGCTGGTGGGAGGCTATTGGTGGCAGAAGTCGGTCTCGAAGGTACCCGGATCCTATGCCATGGAGCACTTTAAAGGTGGTGACCAACACCTTGAATCGCACCCGGAAGACCACTAGGAGCCACCCCTCGCGCAGGAGGGGTGTCATGTGGGCACGAGTTGCGCCCATAACCACCCGTGCGGCCGCATTCTGGACCAGTTGGAGCCTCCGAGGACTCTTCAACGGGAGCCCCATCTAGAGAGCATTACAATAGTCCAGCCGGGAGGTGACAAGGCGTCCCGGTCCAGAAAGGGCTGCAACTGGCAAATCAGGCGAACCTGATAAAAGGCCTCCCTGTCCACGACCGTCATATGCTCTTCTAAAGACAGCCGTGCGTCCAGGAGGACACCCAGATTGCGAGCCCTCTCTGTGGGGGGCAAAGATTCACCCCCAATAGTCAGCGATGGCACCTGCTGACTATATCGGGACGCCGGAAGCCACAGCCACTCGGTCTTGGAAGGGTTGAGTCTGAGCCTGTTCCTCCCCATCCAGACCCATCAAATCTAAGAACAAAGGTACAATTTTTATTTATTTACTTATATCCCACCGTTACTGTTTTCATAAACCACTCAAGGCAGCAAGCATACCTAATACTCCATCCTCCTCCAAATTTTCTCCACAACAACCAGAGTTGGCCTGAGAGAGAGTGTGAATGCCTGGCCCAACATCACCCAGTCAGCTTTCATGCCTAAAGCAGGACTAGAACTCACAGTCTCCCAATTTCTAGCCTGAAGCCTTAACTACCAGGTAGATGGTTCCACTTTAGGTACCACTTAATGGCAGGTTAACTTAGTTGACATTGACAAGCCAAATTCAAGTAGTTATTTGTTCTCACCCAATACAGAACCTACCTTTGGATCTTGCACATCGTAGGTACGACAAAGTATTCGTTTCCAGTTAACGAACAGTAACTAATTAGATTTAAGAGATACTACAGTAATAAGAAGTACTTAAGACTCTTATAATGAAACCCCTCCCAGCCACCTCTAAAGATCCAAACTAAAATTCAGTCTGTTCAGGTCACTTTTTGCTTCCTTTTTAGCTAACATATGCAACGAACAATAAGCCGTACATATGCAGCACTGTTGCTGGTTTATGTGATAAAATACATTCTGTAGTTAAATAGGCACCATTAATACAACTACTTCAGTAACAATAGTTAACTATAAAAAAATAAACCAAGGAACTGTTGTTACTCTTCTTGGCCACTAGTTAATCCTTCTTCTCCCATTCTGTCTCTAATAGGCCTTGCTACTGTTGAAAGCTGAAACTGTGAGCCTTCTTGACATGAATGGTAGAGAATGAAAACATCAATATTTATTGCTAGAGAGTAAATCTCTTACTCTTTACCTATTAAGTCAAATCACACCCTAGAATAGTAATAGAAAACATATGGTGATTCAGATGTAACTGAATCACAGTATCAGTACCATTGGTCAATCTGGCTAAGACAACCTGGAAGTTAGAAATAACATAAAAAGCAATGGTTCCTCCACTACTGATTTAAAATCTGGATTCCCATCTTTTATGATATGATCATGTTCTTAGTTATGGCAATGTGTTGCAATGGTAGAAGAATCACCATATATTTAATATTCTAGTGTAAGATTAATTAACTATGGTTATGTAGTTGTCTTGGTACAATTATCCAAATAGGTTCAAGAAAAAGAATGTAAAAATACGGCTCTTGACAAAGGCGTTTGGAAACACAAATGAATGATGGCACATCAGAACGGTTGCAGTTTTATTAGCCATTTTTTTTTAAAAAAAAATCTTATTATATTCGTACTGTAAATTGCTCAGAGGCTCCAGAAATGGAACGGCACATAAACTGTAGCATTAAAATAATAATGAATAAAGATGGGATCAGAATGGAATTCTGATGTGTAAATACACTGCTCCGCTTCTTTAATTCAGTAAATCTCTATGGAACAGTTATTAATAAATGAGAAAAAAGCAAAGGAGCTCAGTGTATCGAAACACTCATTTCCTCCATTTTATTCTATATTATACACCATATGTTGAACATCCATTCAATCTACTCTATACTGTTGCATACAGTGGTATCTACTGTACTTACTAATATAATGGCCTCTGACACCTCCAACCCCACAAACATATTTCACTTCCCCAATTCTGTTACATTTTCTGCCCAAATTTGTTCTGAAAACCTTTCTAATCCTCTGAGCAGCACAACACGAAAGGGTAGAACACATCTTTGAATAGAAAACCGTTCCCAAAGATTTGAACATAGCACATCAATATATCAATTAGCTTACATTGTAAAAATAGCAGGCTATTTTTTTTTTTTTTTACTAACTGAGATCATATGGCAGAGCTAGCTACAAAACAAACTAACCTTTATCTAATGTTGTTTTTTTGGAATGATTTGAAGTATACTTTGCACAGTATAACTGTGCAAAGGTAAAGCAGAGGTAAATTATCAACTGTAATTTAGAAGGAGCATAGATCTATGATATGAAAACGGATGCAAAAAGGATACTTCTTTGTAGTTGAACAAAGATGAAGCGCCACTCTATCTGAAACATCTTCTTCTGTGATGTTCCACAATCTCTTTCTAGCTACAGACTTTTCTACTGCAAAAAGAAGCTTGGAGAAAAGCAGAACAAGAACAGAGTCAAGACTGATTCTTAGGTATTTTATCTATCCATCATGGTGGTATAGAGTAATATTAAACATATAGAGTTATTCAAGCCTTTATTCGATATAGCTCTTTGTGTTGCTTAGTAGCAATACCGAGTACTGGAGACAGTTCAGGTCAGTTTATGCTTCCTTTTAGCTAACATAAGCAATAGACAGTTATGGAGACACATTAACATAACCCAGATGCTTGTCCTTGAGCATCAGAATTTGGTAGTAACAGATTGCAAAGGGAACACTGATGTTTGTGGTATATGTTGATAATATCAGGAAGGATACCACAAGTGTGAAAAGTAACAGTAAACTCAATCTAATAGTTTATCCAAGCATTCTAAAGGAAGGGGTGCTTTTATAATTGTGTTGTCTATTGTTTCAAATATTATTCACAATGCTGTATGTAATATAAAATGAAGAGTGAGCTTGGTCCAGGCTCTTTTCCTGAAATTAGCTTGTAAGGAACTTAATGACTCACTGTAAGTATCTATTAAAGTATATTGTACTTTGTTATCTCCAAATACTTCGCTTCTCCTTTTACGGGAGCATTTCATTTACATATGTATGTATCTACTGTATGTGTCTACAGTATGTATCTACGGTATGTATGTATGTATGTATGTATCTATCTATCTATCTATCTATCTATCTATCTATCTATCTATCTATCTCTTATCGTACCCCATGGCAATCACTTTCATTTTGGCAACTTACATAGTAGAAAACAAATGTTGTTAACTATCTACAGTAACTGTAAAAAATAAAACAAATGTTTGTAAGTAAAATAAAAATAAAACAAAACATTACTTTTATTATCTACCTTCCTCAGGATATTTTGGATTTCTTTTGCCAGCTCTGGAACTGAAATGATAAAAACACCAACAACTAGCAGCCCGCCAGGAAGCATTCTTGATACCTAAGAGAATCAAATACAAACGTATTACTACTACTACTACTACTACTACTACTACTACTACTACTACTACTGGCCTAACACTCCTGCTTTGAAAGAGGCAGTGGTACGCCCATGTCTCAAATGGCCATCCTTAGACCCAAAAGGTTTTTCATTATAGACCAATCTTTAACTTGTTGAGAAGGTGGTCAGTCTGCACCTGATGAGAACTTTGGAGGAAATAATTATCTAGATGTGTTTCAGTCAGATGTGTTTTAGGATGGGTTTGAATACTGAGGCAGCCTTGGTCATACTTATTTATGATTTGTGGCAAAGTCAGGATGGTGTTGTGCATCCAACCTTCTGCCTCTAGATCTCTCAGTGGCTTTTGAGTCATAATAGCCGTTTAAGTAGTCATTTATAGCTAAACAGGTTTGCAATGGCTTAGTCATTACTATGCTTAATGGCAGCCCAATGAATCTTCATGTCCTGGTTCTTCCTCCTGCTTTGGAGTAACAACTTTGGTAGTTCCACTGCCTTCTAGGGCAATGGTCCTCAACTTTTTTGGCTCCATGGACTGGTGGTAGCAGTGGGGGAGGGCATGGTTTTGTGCATGCACCACTTGTGCAAATGCAACTTTGTGCACTCGCCCACCGCTTGGGCAGTCCAGTTCATATGGGCCACAGGCCAGCACCGGGCCACAGACCATTGGTTGGGGACCCCTGTTCTAGGATGTACTTTATGCAACATCTTCTCCCTAACCCCAATATGAGAAGAAATATGGTTCTCACAATCTCTGGTGAGTAGAAAGTTAAAAAAAAAAAATACCCCCAAATGGAAATAATTTCAATAGTATGATTTTGTGAATCTAACATAGAAGCATATGACCATATGTTTCAGTCCTTTAACCTTTCTCATTGCTTCATGGGAGATAAAGAAAACCATACTTTATTAGAAGAAAATAATAATACCCATTTTAACTTTAAATATGCAGATATTCAGTGTTGGAGAGAACTACACTAACCCCTTGATTAAGAAAGAAAAAAGAAATGCAATGGTCTGAGAGCAGAACTCAGGACTATTGAACTCAGACTAACCAATCAGAGATCAGCTTGCCAAATTTAAATATAAGAACCTGATTAGTCCCTTTTTCACTGAAAAGCATCTCCTGCTGCTTCTTAAGATGACAATCATGGTTGACAGCAAAACATCAGAATACCAGAAAACTAGATCCTGTCTATTCATTCCCAAAACTCATTACGGTCTGAATTTTTTTCTACCTTCCCCAGACTGAAGGTCTAGAACACGGGTGTCAAACTCGACCACGTCACATGACATATTGTGACTTTTTTGCCTTTACAGAACTGGGGTGGGCGTGGCCTGAGTGTAACATATCCAGCCCGCGGGCAACTAGTTTGATAGGCCTGGTCTAGAGGTATCTGCCTTAGGTGTATATGACAGGATATCTCGTCCACTTGAGAATGTCCTAGTCTACCTGGCAAGCAACAAAGCTATATTCAATATGGCAAAGCATATACAGTCAAAATTTTAACATTTATGAATGTTCCATGTTTAAATTAATGTCTAAAAACAGTAGAAGGTAGCGTTAACTTAAAAAAACAATCATTATGAAGCTGAGACAGGCTTACAAGAAAATTCCTTTTCTATGGCAAAGTAAGACAATTTTTATTACTTGTCTGGCATGTGCTGCTGTCCATTCTTCATCAATATTAGACAAATCTGTATGGTGGTTTGCACTACTGTTACTTTCTTCCTCTTTTACAGGAGTTCGAATAGCCAGCAAAACATAGTCTCTCTGCTGGGAACACTGAAAAATAGAAAAGATAAAGTTGCATAAAGGACAAAAAGCAGTCCATACAGAACATTTAAGGGCACTTTATACAATGGCATCAACTGGACCTTATGTAGCTTATATATGTTTCTAAGAATTCATTTATAGAGTATCTCTGCAGTACACATCATCAGAAACTTGATTCCAAATGAGAAATGCAGGAATATCAAATGTAAAGCAAGTGTAAATAGCCATATAGATAAAAATGGCTACCAAAAAAATTTCCCTTTAAGCCCAGGGCTTCCAAGATACACAAAAAAATATTTTAACACCCTAGCATTTGAAGCATTCAACAACATCACTTCTGTTAAAAACCAATCATTATTAATCCAAGAAAACTCTATCCTAAAAATATATTAATGGAACAGATTGTGAAAAGAAGAATATCAAATGACATTTTAACTATGGGTACTGTACACAGCTTTACCAAAGGCCATCACTCTGCTAAACAACTAATTCCCACAACATTGTAAAACTATTTACTAAGATTGTATTACTATTATTCTTCTCATCCTTCCTATTACGTATCTCCTCCCATTTATGACTATAACCATGTTGCTTGTATTTTTACTATATATATTGTTCTGTTTGTTTCCTAGTATGATTTGATTGCTTATTAGTAACCTATGACTACCATTAAGTATTGTATTTTATGATTCTTGCTGAATGTATTTTTTTTCTTTTTTTCCTTTTATGTACACTGAGATCATATGCATCAAAAACAAATTCAAAGACAAGTGTGTCCAATCACACTTGGCCAATAAAGAATTCTATTCTATTCTATTCTTTTTTTTTCTGTTTATACAGTACATTAAGGAAACCTCAGTTTAGACAAAACTTCTAAATGACAATAGCTAATGTACAGATACGATGTTGGAATTATATTTAAATATATACAGAATTGCATAATTAGTGAAATACATCAATAACAATGAATAAAGATGTACATTGGTAATTGATGACATGAACTGAAGTTGCATAGTGTTTTCTTCTCAGAAGAGACTTCAAACTGCAACAGAGGAAGCATAGGTGAAAAAGTACAGCAGACTTACCTGCCCTACTAAAAGACCAGTAATAAGTCTTTTTGGTTTAGCAGTCAGGTCTGATAAATATTGTCCAACAGCTTCCTCCACGAAGTAGCTTCTTCCCATTATTGCAAAGTCTCAATTGCCCAAATCATAAAACGTGTAATAAACGACGAGGAGATGAAGAAGAGGCTCAATTACTCTAGAAATTAAGGGAACAAACAGACCTTAATTTCTACTCTTAAAAAGTCAACGAAGGGGAAATGCTACGTAGAGATTAGTATCATTGCACCATATGGATTTTTTAAAAAAACTTTTAACTTTTTCATCTCCACCCTTGCAGCCCTCTCAATGCAATTTCCTATACAGCAGCTGCAATCCAAATTAACCTTTTTCGCTTTATTTCATGTTTCCCCGTGTTGTCTTCCTATATGGACCCATCCAAAGCATCACCCGGATTCTTTCTTGCCCCTTTACACAAGTACTGATGTGTCCCTCTGTCGTCATCTCTCCGCGCCAGTACTCGCCTTCCTTCAACAGGACGCATTCAGATGACGTAATCACGCGCTTCATTCATGGCAAAAAAAAAACAACCCTTCGTATTTCAAGCATTTCTTATGCCGTACTAATTATTTTTCTTTCTTTTTTGTCTCCTATATCATAAAGCTCTGAAATAGCAGCTTCCTGCTTCCCGTGTGTCCTTTTAACTTTTATATAAACCAACGAAATCGCCTCTTCTCAAATAATTCCGCCACATCCAAGATGGCATAGGCAAGGCGGCAAAAACGCTGGATGTGTTTCCGGCGGCAGACGAGTCATTTCCATCATTAGGATGAGAAAACTGTTTGCATAGGTTGTCAACTGCCATACGCACGGGCTTCAAAACTCTCAGATCTCCCTACAGCCAGCTGGGAGTGGAAGCCATTCATATCAATCAGGGAAACTCAAATCTTTCACATACATCCACTGTTGTGTTTCAAATGCCGACATCCCCGCGATGCAAAAAAAAAAAAAGTGAGAACCCCCGTCACATTTCCAAATTCATGAATTTGGGGTAAGCTGCTCCACGCGTCGCTGAACCGAAGCAGCCACATACTACGCTCACAGCTCACAACAGCTGATCTCGTCATTAATTATAGGATTAATATTTTTATATATAATTTTATATATAATTAATAATATAGTATAATCAATGTTATAATTATATATTAATTATATATTAATTATAGTACAGTAGCTTAGCCCTAGGCACTGCTGCGCTTTGCGCGTGCGCCGGCCACACGACGCGCGTGCGCCTTTCGGCCGCGTGACGCGCTTTCTCATCTTCCCGCTCTGCCCTTTCCGGGGCGAAGAGTTAAAAAAAAAAAACAACCCCAGCTGGGGCGGTGGGGGGGTGGGAGTTGTTGCATGGAAAGAGGTGTTTTTCTGCGGGTCGTCCAAAATGGCGGCGGTTCTGCAGCAGGTTTTGGAGCGCGCTGAATTGACCAAACTGCCCAAAGCCGTGCAGGGCAAGTTAGAGCGATTCCTGGCCGATCAGCAGAGCGAGATCGACGGGCTCCGTACCAGGCACGAGCGTTACAAGGTGGACAGCGGTGAGTTGTGAGGGCCGGCGGTCCCATCTTTTTCTTGCGTGAGCGTCTGAAAAAAAAGGGCAGAGGAGGGAAAATTGGGAGGAATTCCTTTATTCCAGTGTGCTGGGCATTTCACACAAAGGAACGAAGCTAAAAGGGCAAACACCAATTTGCTGTTCTCTGTTGCATTGAATTTCCCTTCACCATGCGCTGTGTTACCTGCAGTGATGGATATTGTAGTCAGATATATTTATATATAAGATGGTACCGCGTGGGGCCCAAGGGCTACTTGAGCCAAGCCAACCTTCATTTTTTAACAGTAAATTACTCAGTAGATACTGAGTTAGGATGTTGCCACTTTGAGGGATCGTATTATACCAGATTTCAGTCAGTGTGACTGCAGTTGCGTGCACACTGAGTCATATTAAGAGTCATGAAATTTATTTACTAAGGCTTGAGTAGATAGATGGGACATCGTCCCACCTACTTAATACGTTTAGACATCCATTTCAATTTTCAGAGCATGTGAGAAGCAATCTATATGTCCCATCCTATGAAACAGTTTGCCTTAAAGAGTTAAGGTTGGTGTTCTGTGTTACTCTAGTTGCAATTTTCTTTCCTGTCCTCCCCCCTCCCTTTTAAAAAAAAATACATTGATGATAAGGTGATTGAAAGTACTTGGAGGCAATCTTCAAAAGAAAAAAAAGAAACCCAATCTATAATAAATACAGTATTCGGTTCCTTGTCTATGGAGTTCTTGAACTGGCAAAAAAAATGTGTGATACCTAGTTAGAAATTGTTATACCCTTTGTATATTGTATTTTAATTTTTTATATGCCATCTAGACTAGAGTCACTGAAAATGAGTGGGCGGCCTCCAAATAACTAAATAAAAATATTTCACCTGTGATATTTTTAAAATAACTTTGGTTTGTTAAAAGCCAGGCACTAGATTGTATCCAGAGTAATCTATACATAAGGTTAGATTCATTGGGTATGGTTCCTTTAAGTTCTACTTCTGAAAAAAAATGAAGTTCTAAAGAATATTCACACATTCCTAGCAATATTGCACATTATTATCTCCTGTTTAGAGCAGGGAGAATTTTTCCAGTTGTTACTGAAATACAGTCTTCTCCACCTTATTGTTGATTAGTGTACTGTATTAGAGTTTTGAGTGTATCACCAACTTTCCTTTAATTAAAAATTAACCTACATCCAAAAAGTACAAATAACTATTATTAGCCATCAGTTTAAGATTCAGTATCCATCTTCAAAAGCTTTACATTCTCAAAATGTAAAGATTTATATAGGTAGTCTTCGATTTACAACAGTTCATTTAGTGACCGTTCAAAGTTATATTGGCACTGAAAAAAGTGACATGACTGTTTCTCACACTTAATGACCATTGCAGCATGACCTTATGGTCATGTGATCAAAATTCAGACATTTGGCAATCGGTTTATATTTATGATGGTTGCAGTGTCCCAGGGTCATGTAATCTCCTTTTGCGACCTTACAAGCAAAGTCAATAGGGAAGCCAAAGCTATTTTACTACGGTAATTCTGTATTACTAACTTAACAATTGCAACGATTCACTTAACAACTGTGGCAATAAAGGTCATAAAATGGGGCAAAATTCATTTAACAGACGTCACCCTTAGCAACGTAAATTTTGGCTTCAGTTGTAGTCATAACATTAGGACTATCTGTATAGAGGTGTTGACTGTACTCATGCTTATCAGAATTTTTTATAATTATGTCTTGTTGCATTTAACTCTAAATTCCAGATGTTTTGTCTGTGGCTGGGTATTATACAACATCCATTGTATTGCTTATATAAATATGAGACTACCAAAGGTTGTTGGCTCTTTCATTATCTTAACAATTTCATTGAAATCAATTTAGGAAATAATCCTACATATACTGTACTTAGATAGATGTGTAAAATTCCTTGATCATAATGTCAGAGCTGATGTGGATACAGTTGGATTCTCCCAAACCTAGAGAAGGATTGTGTTCAACCAACTTGAATTGTGAGGAAAAAATAGTGGCAAATTTGGAGAAACAGTTTATATATCCTAACTGGATATGGAGATATAGCAAGAGAGAAAATGGTACATGTAAAATTTATTTTTATCCCACCTTTATTATTTTTATAAATAAGGTGGCAAGTACACCTAATACTTCTTCCTCTTCCTAGGCCAAAAGTCACCCAGCTGGTTTTAATGCCTAAGGCATTATATATTTATAGTCTCCTAGTTTCTAGCTTGATGTCTTAACCACTAGACCAAAGGTGCAAAAGTTACATTTTTATTTATTTTCCTGCAAGGGATAATACTGAAATGTATTAATGGGTGTTTTGCAGAGCAACAATACTTTGAAGTTGAAAAACGACTGGCTCAGAGTCAGGAGAGGCTTGTTAATGAAACACAGGAATGTCAGAATCTCCGAGAAGAGCTCACCAAGCTTAGTAAGTGTAACATTGTTAAATGGGTCACAAAATAATATTACTGTAGTTATATGTTTGTATGAAATTTAAAACAAATACTGAAAAGTTTTGTTTTAGAAAATGAACAATGTGCGATTTATGATTCTAATCATTTTTATACCACTTACTGTTCAAGATATTATGAGTGAAGACTGTAAATCTAAGTACTAAAAAGCTACATTTCACAATAAATGCCCCTCAATAGGCGTATGTAAAGTCTCATATATAAGAAGAATGTGGCTACCAGCTGGTGCATAAGCTTAAAATTACCCAAACCAGCAGTGGGGTTTTTATAATGAAAAGAACTTTCTTTTAGAATTATATAGCTTATCTGTGATTGAGAATATTTGAAATGAATCTTCAGTCTGAGTATTCCTTGGGATAGGAAAGGATATTGTTGGATCATGGTGTTGCTATTAAGTGGTTTATTGTAATAAAAAAATGAGAATGGCCTTCCTTTTGAACACTACAGATGAGCAATTGAAGAAGTTAACTGAGAAAAACAAGGAACTGGAAGCTGCTCAAGATCACAATGTGGCCATACAGGTATGGATGCTTTCAGTTACACATGTGACAAGAAGCATTCAGAATTGTAATTTGTGCCCATTTTGTATTTTTTATCCCGATTTTTTTTTAATAACTCAAGCTTTTTCTTTTTTTTTTCTTTTGGTCACTTTTATTGTTTTAATATTGGCATTTTTATACAATTGCTAAATGGATAATATACTCTTTTAAAATAAATAAATGCAACATTTTGCCACATTTTCTAAAAGTTTTAGTCGTCTACATATCTGATGAAATCAGTTTGGGGCTATATTATTTCTCATGTAATCAAATTTTCTGACTTTTTTAGCCCATGCAGCTAGCAAAAAATAGGTACAATATGAGGCTTGTGCTGTAATCATTGACTTCAGTTCATAAGACCTTTATTCTGTTATTTTACTACAGTCACTTATAGTAGAAATGGAGCCTGATATATTCTCATGTTACATAAGGATGGAGGTATTGTATTTGCAGGATCTTATTGCTGGATGGATCTCAGTGTGGTATTATATGTGATTTTAGATCTAGGACAATTCCTATAGCTGCTGATAGTTCTTCAAATTATTGGGTTTGAGAGAATAGTTTAGAGAAATAGGCTTCAGCATTTTTAGTTGGACTAAGAAACAACTATATTATGCATTTCTTGTGACCATTCTCAGATTTTCTACCTAAATTCTCATAATTATCAAACTAATACTGGAGAACATCAACAACAATAATAATGATGATGATGATGATGAAGAGGAGGAGGAGGAAGAAGAAGGAGAAGGAGGAGTTTTTTGTAGAAACTAGTGCAGTATTGGCATTTAGAACTGGACAGGACCTTGAATCCAGCCTGCTCAGTGCAGAAATTACTAGAAGTGTTGGGCAAATGATTATTCAGCTTCTACTTGAAGACCTTCAGCAATGATGAACTTGCCATTTTATGTTGTAGTTTGTATCACTAGCTGACATCTTATTCAGTCAAGAATGGTTTCTAGATCTCAACTCTAAACCTAATTTCTGATTGTTTTGTCTTTTGGGTTCTGCTTCTACCCTCAGAAGCAATAGAGAATGAATACATTCTTGTTTCCTTTTTGTTTTTAGAGTCAGCTCACCAGAGCAAGAGAAGAATTGGAAGCAGAGAAGAGAGATTTAGTCCGAACGAGTGAAAGAAGAGCTCAAGAATTGGAACATTTAAATGGTAAAAGGCTGTGTTGTAAAACTGTCTCAATCTTTCATTGACTTAAAAAGAACAAGGAACACAGAGATTAAACTGACAATGGGAATTCTTAAAGTTGGTAACATTTTAAGAAGTTGTAATTCTTTTTTTGAGCTAAATACTATAAACCAACCCAGAGTGAACTTGGTGTTTACTGAAAAAAATATCAGGTGAAGTAATATGGAATATTATTCAAACTACCACCATGAAAAATGTCAAAATGTTTGCACAATAATAAAAATTACAGACAAAAATGCCAACAAATGTACTATAAAATCATAAAAGAAGTTATAAATACCAAAAATTTTGTATAGCTGCATAAAGAAAAGTATTGAAGTTCATGTACTTGTTATTCAGTTAAGCATTTAGTATCAAAACTATTAACATTATTAATTTATTAGCATTATTAAATTATTAACATTAAATATGATACCTTCCCTAGAAATACCTGGAGGCTTGTCAGCACTGAAAGGAGATTTCATTCCTCTTTTGAGCTGGCATGAAAATGAATTAGTAGAGATGTTATTAAATCAAACTGCCATACCAGTTTAAATAAAAGAGGGAATACAGAAACTGACCAGAAACTAGTTGTTTCTTCCACAAATGGACAAAACCTCTTCTATGCAGGGATGATGTTAAATCTAGCAACAAGAATGGCAAAGAATGAATTTTTTTTCATGGCTACAGTTGTTATCAACAGTTTTACATGACTTGCTACAGGATGGTCTTATTGTACATTGCCACCCAGAAAGATGTCTCTGATAATAACCTGAGAGGATAGGTGCTACATAAATCCAAGGAGGCATTTCTTTGCCCCCTCCCACTCCCAAAATGCTGGCTTATGCAAATTGGTGCTTTTTTTGTGCCCAGTTATTTCTGCCAGAAAAGAAGTAACATGTTTACAATTGATGTGGCATACACATTCTGTAAATAAATACAATGGGAGTAAATCTTCAAAGTGAAACATTTTGGAGAGATGCGAGATGCCTTTCCTGTCTTTGTTATGCAGTTAACTGCTTACTGATTCTGTTGAAGGAAACACTCAAGTTGTTTTGATCGTTGAGGATGAGCAGTATGTGGGAAAGTGGTCAAGAGAGATTCTGCTTTGGAAGCGAGGGTAATAGATTATATCTTGGTGGTTAAATTTCAGTGGATATGTATCTGATGTGAAAGGAGGACAGTCAAAAAATAAAAGTCACAAAAGGTAATCAATTGATTATAAACTGGATCAGGCTCAATTTAGGAAAGTTGATTTTAACATTGGTTGTGTCAGCTGACTTGGGGCATTTTAACATGGTCTTATTTGTGTTCTTTTTGCAGAGGATGTTAAACGTCTGAATGAGAAACTTACAGCAACAAACACTGCAAAAATAGAGCTTCAGTTAAAACTGGATGAGCTTCAGACATCAGCCTTTTCTGTAAAAGTAAGCATTGGGAAGTTGTTAGTGAGACATCCTTTGTTCAACAGTAGACAGGAGGGTATTGCAGTTCTAACATCTTATTTCAGTTATTCATTCTTAAAAGTTATAGATATCTCTAACAATCCTATAACACTTTTCTCACAATTGAAGCGCATTATGTTCTGGGAATCTGAGCATATTGTGACATTTCCCCCATTTTTTAAAAGCTTAATAGCAGTGATGTGATGATACCAGAGGGCATAAGTTTGAAATTTTGGGTCCTGTGTTTTTGCGTCTTTCCTTTTGATTTGATTTTTTTTTTTTTAAACAGGCATGTTAACATTTTCAGAAGCTTAAATTCCTGCTTTGCTTGTTCTTTTTGTATATAGAATGCCCCTGCATTCTGTATGCCACTGAATCTCAATAGCTTGTTCTTAGAAAAGAAAAGCTACAGAGAAGGGGTAGGAGTGCCTACAACCAGCATGAGGTAGATAGGCAAATTCAAAATTTAAAAAATAGGTATAAGTCATAGCAGGATTGTGTTTGAATAGTTTATTTGAGTTATATACATATTTAAGAATACTTTAATCCTCATTGATACATTCATAAATAGCCCAAAGAATTATTTAACCATAGTTTACTGAATTAGTTAAGCATCAGACATCATAATATGGGTGAACCAAGTGCTATTGAGTTCAATTGGATATCTTTCTGTATAGTACCTACAAAATCCTATTAAGAAACTACATAGACTTGATTGATATGAAGTGCCCCCAAATATATCTTGATAGAACTTCTGTTCTATACTGTAGTATATCTTTGAGCAACTTCTTTAGCTTTTTATAAAAGTATGGAATAAATACATTTCATATATTTTAAAATTATATTTACAGCATCGTGAGCAGAGGTGGGAACAAGAAAAGGAACTATTACAGAATCAGAACACTTGGCTGAATACTGAACTGAAGGCAAAAACAGATGAGCTTTTGGTCCTTGGTCTAGAAAAAGGATCTGAAATCTTGGAACTCAAATATGGCCTGGAGAACAAGAAAGAGGAGGTAGAGGAAATCAAATTTCAATCTAATCAATATTACTATGGCAGACCAGGTGCTAGGCTTGTAGACTCCTTTTAACCTGCTTTTATAGTAGCAAATGTAATCAAATGTCACAGTTGGAAATGTTTCTTGTATATAAAGTATTCTAATTCATTGTAATGTTCTAGCCTTCCAACTTTGAAAAACCATATATCTTAAGAATAAAAATGGTTCATGTTTATCTTGTATCACACACCTAGGTTTCCAGACTGGAAGAACAAGTCACTGGACTAAAACAATCTAATGGCAATCTGCAAAAACATGTGGAAGATCTTTTGGAAAAATTAAAAGAGGTACATATAATTGCTTTGCTTGAATTTTTTTGGGGACAACCAAATTTTGAGATAGTTTTGCTTCCATTCATAATTTTCATATAAAGGATCTTTTAAAGAGCACCACATTTTTTTCCCCAAGAAAGGATGTATATAGTCTTGTAGGTGAAATGTTTTATTAGTTTCTTGTATTATACATATACAAGAAGTCCTTGCTTACTGACCACTTGTTCAGTAACTTTGAAATTACAACAGTGCTGAAAAAGGATATTTAAGACCAGTCCTTGATGTTGCACCCATCACAGGTCCTCAAGTCACATGATCACATTCAACTACAGCTTGAACTAACATAAGTTGGTGAAGCCATGTGACATTTCCCTTTATGACTATTATTGCTTAGTGATGAAGTTGCCAATCCCAGTGAGAACTATCTGTATTCTGAAAAATGCAGTGAAATGTATGGCATATTTAGAGCATAGTATTATGGCATTTCAGAATACATGGAAGCAACAGTTGGTGGGAATTTAGTTGAAAACTATCTCATGTTACTAGTGTTAAAGACTTTATCCTTTATTCCATTTTAAATCATTCAGGATTTTTAAAGTATTGAATTGTTTTAGGAGTAAAAGAATGTATTGGTTGTTTTATCTTTAATTGTTTCAAACTTTAGAGATTAAATATGTATGTTAATTTTTTAGGCAAAAGAGCAACAAGCTAGTATGGAAGAGAGATTCCACAATGAACTAAATGCCCATATCAAGTTATCTAATTTATACAAGGTAAGATTTCACTATTTGTTCATGATTTCATCTTCTGTATTTAGAAGAGGATAGTTATGTGAGGAGGCATGGTGTCAGTTTGGATCAGCAAACTGGGGCTATGAGTTTTATATTGTTCAAATTCTACTTCATGTTCCCAGAAGTATTTTACAGGTTTCAACTTGTGTCCACTTCCATAGGCTTTAGCTTTTAAAGAACTGCACATTTTTCTTAGTAAATATGACTATCTCCTGGCTCAGTTACAATACTTTGTATTTAGAGTGCTGCAGATGACTTGGAAGCAAAGAGTAATGAGTTGACTCAGGCAGTGGAGGAGCTGCACAAACTTCTCAAAGAGGCTGGTGAAGGTAAGGGTTATATCATTGAAGAATTGATTTATTTTGCAAAAAGTTTTTTAAAAAATTTTTTTCCAACACACAAATTACATCTTTTCGGAACAGAGCCCTGATCTGGTCATCAATTTATACAGGGGGTTTTTTCCCATCTTTAACAAAATTTTATATATTCTATTTTGCCATAACACTTATTTCTTAATCTTAACTCACCTATCTCAACTAATACCATCTTTTAAAAAAAATTAAATCAAATTTACAAAACAATTATCCTTCTATTAACCCCCCTTAAATCTTAATTCAATTAATACTTCATAGTACATTTCACAATTCTTACCCTAAATCCTCACTATTAACAATACTTAATCTTAAATCACCTATCTTCCCTATTACCATCTTATAAAAAGTTTACTCTTATTTATTTAATCAAAACAATTACCCTTCTATTAATCCATTTTAAATCTCAATTCAATTAATACCTCATAATACATTTCACAATTCTTAGCCTAAATCCTATTAAGAATACAGGTTAAACATGTTTATGTTTCAAAATCTTATTTCCCTTTCTAAAACTTCCCACATTTTTACTTCGTATAATGCTCAATAAATCTTTATTTCCCTATTACTTCACCAAATTTAGATCCTATCTCTAATCCCAAAAATATAGCAATTTAACATTGAAACATAGTTCTTAATTCAAATAAGATACAATACAATTTTTGAATTATTTCCCACAATTCTCTCTCTTTAACCATACCATTTGTATAAAAACCAGTTTGAGTAATTCTTATTTGTAATTCATAGTCCTATATTATTTCAATCTTCTTTTCTTTTTTGCTTAGATAGATATATTATCAAAAATATTGAAAATATTAAAATATTAAAGTTATTGAAAATATTCAAATTATTGCAATTGTTATAGGTATTTAAACAATATCCCAGTTTTTATACTCATCAATTATTCTCAAGTAATACCATGTAACAACTTAATAAAAATTGATTCATTATGTCCATTGATATATTTTCTTTTAACATAGTCTGTTTCTCATATATTATAGCTTCCATCCATATTTCAACTTTAAGTATCTGTAACATATTCTTCTCATATTTCTGTTAACCATCATTAATCTCAATATAGTTATTTTGTAGATCAAAGTCTTGGACTTTTCTATTTTACCCCATATTCCCCAATTCTTTCACTGTTAATCCCAGTGTAATCATCTTTATAACTATTGTTTTTCACAATATAGTCTCTAAAAACCTCCTTTTTATTATTACTATCCACCTGTGCATTACTTATTCATACTTAATCATGTTGTCTTTGTTTTCTTTATTTCCAGCCATTATGTCTTGTTTCTTCATTTTCTTGTCTGCTTGCGTATACTTCATTTCAGCTTCGATGTCCTCTAATTTTGTCCTCCATGTGGCATTTTAATTATTTTTCTTATTTCCATTCCAAGTCAAATACATCAATTTGTTCCTTCTCTACTTCCTGCACCATTTTATTCTTTTTAAATTGATGTTATCCCAATTGTAAGAGTTCTGTTGTGGTTCCTCTTTTCTTTTTTTCCCCCATAGTCAAGCCGCCTGCAGACAAAAAATCATCCTCCACAAATTCTCACGGTTGTTATCTGTAAAGTTCACGATTTCCCAAAACAAAAACCAAGTTGCAATGTTCCTTTTTACTCCAGAAAGTGTCTCTCTGCAATCCACAATTTCCAATTGTTTAACAAGTATCCATCTTGTTTCAGTTACATAACAATCTTACTTGGCTTCTCTTTTTATTTTTATTTTTAAAAGTATCAAATCTTTTTATTAAAGTCCAGTGCAGATTTAAACTCTTCCAATCCTTTGACCATGTCTCAATGTTTAATGTTTCCAATTTATTCAAAAATCAATTTTCTATCAAGTTTTTTGTCTCTTTAAAGTTACATTTCAAAATCTTCTTTGCCGCCGGGCTCCTTAGCCGCTATTTTATTGCTAGGGATCTTGTAGTTAAAAGATGTTTCCCTTGATGTTATTACAAGCCTGGGTTGGCTGTCACTCATCTGGCTTCGAAAAACTCCGTTCCGTTCCACTTTTCTCCTGCTCAATACTTGATCCGGTTGTCCCAGCTTTGTGGCAGCCGCCATGGCTGCTGCCCCCCGCTGCCGAGTCAGAGAGTTCCCTCCAACCTCTGAGGAACTTGCCTGTTCCTCTTGGTTGTCCGAGGTGCCTCTTTTTCTTCCCTGTCCCTGCAGGACGGTTATGGTCCGAAGACCCATCGGTGGTGGTTGATCAGCCGGGGTTTTCGCAGGGATTGTCGGAGCCGGCTAATTCCCCGACTGTCTCGCCGCAACGCCAAACCGGAAGTCAGAATTTAGAATTTTGATTGAGGCTTTATCACTTATTCTTCCTGCTTTCTGCAAACTGCCAATTAACATTTGTTGAAAATCAAGTCTAGGCCCCAAGTTACTTTAAGTATGCCAAAGAAGGGCAATATGAAATAAGTCACTTTTTATATGTTTCCAAAATATGGCTTGTCATAGTGGTTGTTATTGTCTAAAATGGCAATAAAGCAACATTTTAAAAATCACTATTAGCTTTAAGTTGAAAAAAAGTTTTCCAATTCCTCCCCAATCCTATAGTCACAAAAAAAGCAAGACATAGCCACAAACATCATAGAATTCCTTTTCCATTAACAAATGCTAGTTATTTCATCTGTTTGACTTACTTTTTATATATATTCTATTTTTGGCTTGCTCACTTTCAATAGATATTTGCTGTTTGCCTTGGGAAGAGGGAAGATACTGTTTGGGCAATGCAAGTCTGCTTTTTTTTTTTTTTTTTTTTTTTGGTTTTTCTTCATCGCCAATAATAATGTGAAGTGGGTTACTAAAATGGAAGTATCTGCCTTATTGTCATCAATCACATGATCTTCCATAGAACATACATGTAACTTGCTGCCAATGTATTTTTCTGCCATTCTCAGCTAACAAAGAAACACAGGATCGTTTGGCTGAGATGGAGCAAATAAAGGCTACAGTTGAAAAAGAACTGAAGGAGAAGATTAGCAAGTTGGAGAAAGAGTTGGACAATGCAAATGATCTAGTTTCGGCTACCAAGCGAAAAGGTCCGGTAACTTCTAGGGAAGGGACAGTTTAAAATTTGGGGCACTCAGCATTACCATTAACTGATTAGCTGATTTCATTGTAGTATATATGATTGTAGTATTAAAAATGAAATAACAAAAAATGCTTTGAAAACAAATTGCTGTCCTTTGTGTGAATTTTTTAAATTATTGTCTTCCCAAAAATCACGAGCTTGCTATAACAGGAACGTTTTTGAGCAATATTCATGGTCATTTTTGTTTTTAATATGTAAACTAATAATCTCAATTTGTAGTTTGCAAAAGTTATAGTTAATTGAAACAGTGAGCCTGACCTCCCAGTAAGGCTATGCAAAGATCTGGATTTCAAGGGGAAGAGATGATTTGGACTGTACCACGAGCACAGACATACCTACTTAAATCAAATGCAATATCATTCTTTCCTCTTTGAATCAAGATTGCGGAATAGTTCTAATAAATGGAGTCTGCTGTTTCCTAAATGTCTTCATTCAAACTATAGTTTAAGATTGTTTCATGAGGCCCCCTTGGCTTCTTTCTGGACATAGGTGCTCTTCTTTCCAACTTCCATTGCGCAGCCAGGAGAAGTTCAAAAGCTTTTGGTTAATATAGCTTGTTATATCGTGTTGCCCAAGAGCTTCTAGTTAATGTCAATCATGGGTAACCTTTTTGATATTCAACTTCGAAATTTTCTTAAATGAATTCTAATTAAACCTAACCAGCATTTGGAATGAGCCTACAAAGGGTTCAGAAATCTTAAACTCATTCCATGCAGCTTATGTTATTTGGGTTATCGGAGCACAGTTAATATGCTAAAAATATGTTTAGAGGAAGATTGTTTAATTTGATTGCTTATTACATAAATGACCACCTTTTAAAAAAGTACTATGACCTTAATCTTTTCCAGGAGCCATACTTTCAGAGGATGAGCTGGCAGCTATGTCTCCTACAGCTGCTGCTGTTGCAAAAGTGGTCAAGCCTGGTATGAAATTAACTGAGGTAGGAATTAAATGAATGATATTTGTAGTCTTTACAAGTTCATGTATTTGATGGTAGCAACATTCACAGGAATAGTGTTTAAACAAATTTCTTTTCACTGTCAATAAGTAGTATTTGGGATTATCCTCATATGATATCCCTGGCCATATAATCCACATAGAAAAAGGAAGAAAATATATATAAATGTAGTGTTCTTTAATAAGAAATGTGTTCCTTACTAATATTTAAAACTGGATTATAATTTACAGAAGTACTTTAATTCATTTTGGACAAATTACTTGTTTCTGTTTTAGATTCTTTCTCTCTGTGCATAGGCTGTTAGGGAGGGTAACAAGTCCAGATTGATTATACTGGATGGTTAAGCCCCTCAAACACATAACTGAATGATACATTGAAAAATTCTTTTTGGATAAAAAACATGGACAGGATGATTGCCTATTTTGATTTGTTCACCACAGCTTTACAATGCCTACGTAGAAGCTCAGGATCAGCTGCTGTTGGAAAAATTAGAGAATAAGAGGATCAATAAATATTTGGATGAAATAGTGCAGGAAGTGGAAGCCAAGGCACCCATTCTGAAGCGTCAGCGAGAAGAATACGAACGCTCCCAAAAGGCAGTGGCGAGTCTTTCTGGTAAACTTGAGCAAGCTATGAAGGTCAGTATAAAACTTAAGGGAAGTTCAGACACAAAATATAACAACCTTTGCAAAGGTGCTCTAGGATCCCACACTGTTTTTCAGCAATAAACTATTTTTCATTTGCAATTCATCAGCTTCTGATTTCAGAGCAAAATTTAATGGAGGATTTATAGTATACATCAATCTAAGAAAATGAAAACAGAAAACAGATTTGGGGGATTAGACCTGTACTTTGTGATAAAGAATGTTGCTTTCAGTGGATGATAACACTTCAGACTTCATGTAGAGGTTTCAGCTTTGAAAGTTTCATAAATAAGAATGTCTATATGCATATAGATTCAAACTCTTAACAATGTTCCTGACAAACTCGCTTTTTGGTTGTTTATGTTTATCTAAACAAGCAGTGTATCCTATGGTATTACCACCCATCAAGTTTTTCTTTGTGTGATTTCAGTGATCGTGTGGCTCACTGCTTAATATTGTTTGAAGACGCCTTAAAATTCTTCTGTAATTAGTTTGTCAAGAATGTGGCAAAATTTTGGAACAGAGGATCAGTTTATAACTTAAATGATTTCTTCCAGCTCCAGCTCCTTATGTTGTTTTGTTTTTCCTCCATACTAATTATGTAACCATTGACCTGAGGTGATGAGTAATGTAATAATAGGTTAGACAGAACATACTCCTATTTCAGAGCCTTCCCAGAGGCCATCTTCTATAGTTGACTATGTCCTTGCTATCTATATTCACCTCCACAACTTGAAAAGCCATCTTGTCTGATGCTCTATAACCATAAAATGCTTTCTTTATGTATGCTGCTTCTCCCTGGGCATTCCACAAGCAATTTAAAATATATCTTCTGAACAATAATTTGATTACTACTCTTATTTGAATCAGTCCATATATTTTATTAATTAAGGGGATACTATTATTTTATATTAGCCGCTTTGAGATGATTTTAGTGAACGTTCGTATAATGTAAAAAAAAAAGAATGCTAATTTATTACAAAGAATAAACTTGTAAGTGATATTTGTCATAGCGTACTGATTAGTAATACAGGTGGTCCTCGACTTACAACAGTTCATTTAGTGACCGGTCAAAGTTACAACGGCATTGAAAAAAGTGACTTATGACCGTTTTTCACAATTACATCCTCTGCAGCATCCCCATGATCATGTGATCAAAATTCAGGTGCTTGGCAACTGGTTCATATTTATGACCATTGTTGTGTCCCAAGGTCATGTGATCATCTTTTGTAACTTTCTGACTAGCAAAGTCAATGGGGAAGCCAGATTCACTTAATAGCCGAGTTACTAACTTATCAGCTGCAGTGTTTCACTTAACAACTGAGGCAAAAAGGTTGTAAAATGGAGCAAAACTCACTTAACAAATGTCTCATTTAACAACAGAAATTTTGGGCTCGATTGTGGACGTAAGTCGAGGACTATGTTTATTTGGTTTGAATGAGATGACATTGTGAAGATAGAAATATAACCACTTTCCCTATAAACTATACAGGAGTGTGAACAGTCACTTCTTTATATATTTGAGCAACTGTTCTCACCAGGAGCCATGATTGGACAACAATGGAGAGATTTAATTTGCTTGTTCTAATCTTAATATAGCATTTATATGTTTATTTTTTTCTTTTTTCTCTTTCTAAAAAAGTCCGTTAAACCAGCAGTGTCCAACCTTTCTGGCTCCAGGGGGCTGGCAACAGAGGAGGGAGGGGATGTTTTTGCATGCACGTACACTGCTTGTGCAAATGGAGTTTCACGCGCTCTCTGGTCGCTTCTGCGGCCCTGTTCCCAATGGGCCGTGAATGAGGAACCTATTCATTGCCACTGATACAAACATATATGTTAAGATCACATGAATCATTATGTGTGATGAATAATGATATAAATTATTTTTTTCCCTTTTCTTTATTTTTTGCAAATACTAAGATTTTTAAAAGCATTGAACAATTTTCAGTTTTAATCATGCTTAATTTGGGGTTACAGGAAATTCAGCGCTTACAAGAAGAGGCTGATAAAGCAAACAAGCATTCTTCTGTCTTTGAAAGAGAGAACCAGAGGTTTGAAATTCAAGTCAAAGATCTTTCACAACAGGTTAGTTCTTCAGATAGACCATTTCTTGTTGAATCACATGACTTGAAAATACAGGTCACCCTTAACTTGCTACCCATCACTTAATGGAAGTTATAACAGCACACCTGTATCTATAAATAAATGATTTTTACTGTGAAATTGAAATATCTGTAAACCTCTCATAAAGTAGTAAAATGGGAACTGTTGAGCTCTTTAATACAAACTTTGTATATAGCTTTACTCTCTGTTCTCCCCAGCAGATGCCTTGTTAAAATAGACTTCTTATATTCTATAGGAGAAGGGTGAAACACACAGATGAACTGCTTGACTGAGCCAAATTGCCAATGAAATCATCTAATACTTAATAATACTTCATCTAATACTTAACAAAAGAGGCTCAGAAACAAGAAAGTAGACATAGAAAGAGAACAAAGCTAGGAATAAAGAATCCTATCATATTTATCCTATAATTTGGTTCCTGCCGTAAAGGGAAAATAACTGAAATAGTCTGATATTTGATTTTAACTCAAGGATGGATAACCTATGGGCCTTGTATAGCTCCTAGGCTTCCCATTAACCTTCAACACCTAGAAATGCCATTGTCAAATTTTGATTGCAAAAATGATTGGATGTTGGTATGATTTTGACTAGTTTGGAGATGGTTTTAAGGATGCTGTCACAACCACCAGAAAAAGAATGGGACGTAGTTAGGATTTAATTACGCTAACTAAATGTTCCTGAAACTTAAGTAACTCTGGAAATGGATTTGTGTGATAACGGATGATATCCTGTAAATTTGAAAGAACGGAGGATATGTATTTATTTGATGGAAGATAGAGTTCTATAGCGTGAATTAACTATTTTCCTATTTGAAGATAAGGGTATTATTGATGGAGCTTGAGGAAGCCCGAGGTAATCATGTCATCCGTGATGAAGAAGTCAGCTCTGCAGACATCAGCAGCTCTTCTGAAGTAATAAGTCAGCGCCTGGTTTCCTACAGAAACATTGAGGAACTTCAGCAGCAAAATCAACGCCTCTTAGTAGCACTTCGAGAGCTGGGAGAGGCAAAGGAGAAAGAAGAACAAGAAACCACTTCTTCTAAGTATGTTCCAGCTTTGGCAATGAATTTGGAATACCAGGAGTTGGTGTCTAGAATAAAGGTTCTATTAACACTTACGTTGGTGTTCAAGTAAAAAATAATTCTATAAGACCTTAATAATTAATTAATTATTAAGAGTTAATTAAGAATTATTAAGAGCTTAAAATTAATAATGGTGAAATTTAGAAAACATGGGGCTAACCCAGTGTTCAGCTGGGTTAGAGCTCCCTCCTTTTTTACAGCTCCCACTGTAAAAAAGGAAGCTTTATCATAACTCTTACATGTTTTCAGTAACTTCTATAGTTCCTTTATCTTTTTTTTTTTTTTTTTTTTTTTTTTTTTGAGGAGAAGGGGGTGGGTCTTCGTAGCCTTGTCAGATCATGCTTCAGATGCATGACTGACTTACTGATTCCTTCTTGTATATTAGCTGCAAACTTACACTTTTAGTCAAATTTCAAAAAGATAGTATGAAGAAATACGGGTAGAAATAAAAAATCTGCTTGTTGAACAACTGTTCTGCCCATTTTATAAGCAAAAAAATCACTGTACTAGAGGTGATAGTTCATATCTCTGTTTTAAATTCAAAATACAATTTTATTCCTATTTTTTAAACCATTCCTCCATTTTGGCATATAATTTCTATATTTTATCATAAATAACCTTTTCTTGCCATGACAGGATTTCTGAGCTCCAGAATCAACTTGGAGAAGCTATTACTGAGCTAGAAAAGCTGCGTGAGGCACGCCGCCATCAAATGCAGCTTGTAGATTCCATAGTGCGTCAGCGTGACATGTATCGGATTTTGCTGGCCCAAACTACTGGAGTTGCCATTCCATTGCAAGGTGAGAATTGGGCAGGGACGCAGGCATTCTTTTATTGATTTTTTTTCTGAACTGCATCATTGCTTTGGGAAAAAAAATCCTGTCCAGCCTTTTCATCATTAAAAGCAGTCACAATGTAGGTTTTCACCATGGTTAACCTTTCAGAAAGGGGGTGTGGTGGCCTAGAGATTAAGGTGCTGGTCTTGTCAACCAGAAGGTAGGCAACTCAAAACCCAAGCACTATGTGATGGGATGAGTTCCCATTCTTGTCCCAGTTACTGCCCATCTAGCTGCTTGAAAGCATGCAAAATGAAAATAGATAAATAGGTACCAATTCGGTGAGAAGGTAACAGTGTTTCCTGTGCCTCAGTATATAATCATGCTGAACACTTGATCGTGGAAATATCTTCAGACAACACTGGCTGAGCTAGGAAACAGATGAGCACCACCCACTAGAGTCAGACACAACTGGACAGTTGAAATGTTTTTTTTTTACCCTTACAGAAATAATAGAAATAATTATTTTTTAATTTGCTTTAATTATTAATTTTATTCTGAAAATTCTTAGAACTATAGAGCAAAAGATAATGAAGAAAAGCTGAGCTAACATTTTAGTTATTCCTGTTTTCTTGTTTTATTAGGGATTTTTATTAGGGAATTTTTTACATGTTTGCATGAAGACATGAAAGACATAAAACAGACTTTGGCCTTTGATTTTAAGCAAGCAGACATACTTTGTCATGTATTTGTTTATGGTTTAATATTTGTTTAACAGTATTGTTGAAGCTATTATACGTGTAGCTGAGTCCTAGAATCTAACTAATCTTGGAAAACGAAGCAGGTCTAACCTAATTTGCACATGGATGGGAATCGCCAGGAAATAACAAAGCTGCAAGCCAAATGGAAAAGTCAAATTCCATAGGAAGGCAAAGACAAATTATTTCTTTGGTTTTGTCGGTCCTCTCGCCCCTTCTGTTCAACATTTATGTAAAGCCGCTGGGCGAGATCATCCGTGGCTTTGGGGTAGAGTTCCATCAGTATGCTGATGACACTCAGCTGTACATCTCCACCCCAGGCCACCCCAACAATGCCCTTGAAGTGATGTCCCAGTGCCTGGAGGCCGTGCGGGCCTGGATGGGAAGAAACAGGCTCCAACTCAATCCTTCCAAGACTGAGTGGCTGTGGCTTCTGGCGTCCCGATATAGCCAGCTGGTGCCATCGCTGGCTATTGGGGGCGAATCACTAGTCCCCACGGAGAGGGCTCGCAACTTAGGCGTCCTCCTGGACGCACGGCTGTCTTTAGAAGAGCATATGACGGCCATGACCAGGGGGGCTTTTTATCAGGTTCGCCTGATACGCCAGTTGCGTCCCTTTCTGGATCGGGACTCCCTACGCACGGTCACTCAAGCACTCGTCACTTCCCGCCTGGACTACTGCAATGCTCTCTACATGGGGCTCCCCTTGGGGTTCACCCGGAGGCTGCAGTTGATCCAGAACGCGGCCACGCAGGGGATTATGGGAGTGACAGGGCGCTCACATATAACACCTCTCCTGCGCGAGCTGCACTGGCTTCCTGTGGTCTTCCGGGTGCGCTTCAAGGTGTTGGTGACCACCTTTAAAGCGCTCCATGGCTTAGGGCCGGGGTATTTGCGAGACTGCCTTCTGCCGCCGATAGCCTCCCACCGACCGGTTCACTCACACAGAGAGGGCCTCCTCAGGGTGCCGTCGGCCAGGCAGTGCCGGCTGGTGACCCCCAGGGGGAGAGCCTTCTCTGTGGCAGCACCTGCCCTCTGGAATGAGCTACCCCCTGAGATACGCACAATATCAGACCTCCAGACTTTTCGTTGGGCCCTGAAGACACACTTGTTCCATCTAGCTGGGCTGGTTTGATCCCATCCTCAGTTTTTTTAATCGAGATTCGGTTTTAATTGGGTTGTTTTAAATTCGGGCCAAAATTATTTAATTGTTTTTTAAAATGTTTTTAAATTTTATATGTTATGTTTTATCCTGGCTGTACACTGCCCTGAGTCCCGCAGGAGAAGGGCGGTATAGAAATATAATAAAATAAATAATAAATAATAAATAAAATTACATGACTATGTCTATCAAGTCACTAGAAGTCAAGCTGGATTGTAGGAAGTATTCCCTTTTTATTCTGTTGCATATTGTCATGGTGATAATTTCATCAAATTATGGAACAGCTTGAATTTAGTGTTTGTAGCTCTGAATGCCAGAGCCAGTGAATATCTCACTACAGATAACATTTATGTAGAGGTGCACAAGCCCATCAGATATTGCTACCAAATGAATTTTAAATGTGACAAAGGGACTAAACTATGAAATACACGAGTAGAGAGTAACTGCATTAATTGTTTTTGATTCTCATTACATTTAGATATAAATAAATGAGTCAAGATTTATTTTTTGTCTTGGCCTCAACCACTTTTTTAAAATTGATGGTAGCATGCCTTTTGCCAACTAAATGTTTGGGAAGCTCGTGATGTGGCCGATGTATGAGGCTCACAGCTAGCATGCTCAAGTGATTTGATTGTTAGTTTAAAACAAGGGAGTTTGGGTTCAATTCTTCAGCCAATTATAAATCTCTTTAGATCCCCTTGGGTTAGGATTTCTCTTATCTGACTTCAGTGGGATGTTGTGAGTTCAGAACACTGAACTCCGTACAATCTCCATGGATTCCAAATTTTCTTTTTTGATATAATTCAGCTTCAAGCATCTTGCCTGAGGAACTGTCTCTGACATCAACCCCTAAGCGCCTGTCAGGTTCCCTTCCAGCTTCAACTCCAGCTTCAGTCCCAGTGATCGAGTCAACTGAAGCAGCAGAAGCAAAGGCTGCTCTTAAACAGGTATGGGTTTTGCTTTTCACACACTTACAAAATCAAATATGTTTTTCTTCTGTTTAGCCTTCTGTTTACCTCTATATGGTTTTGTTTATTCCAAACACTCCACAGCTGCAGGAATTTTTTGAGAACTATAAGAAAGAAAAGGCAGAGAATGACAAGCTGCTGAATGAACAAAATGAGAAGCTTCAAGAACAGGTTACTGACTTGAAGTCACAGAATACAAAGATTTCTACCCAACTTGAATTTGCCTCTAAGCGGTAAGACAAAATCAGGAACACTCATTAAAAGAAATCCCTTCACAATTGATCTAGCATGTTTCACTACTAATAAGAAAATTCCAGTTTCAATTAGCATATTTCTTGGAAAAGTGTTTGAAAATTATGTATTTGGTCAGCGTAACATCAATAGCAATAGCACTGGAAGTAGCACTTAGACTTATATAACGCTTCACAGTGCTTTACAGCCCTCTCTAAGCAGTTTATAAAGTCAAGATATTGCCTCCAACAATGGGTCCTCATTTTACTGATGGAAGGCTGAGTCAACCATGACCCCCATCAGAATCAAACTCCAGGCTGTGGGCAGAATCAGTCTGCAATACCGCATTCTAACTATTGCGCCACCAAAGCATCATCTAAGCTTTGGAACTGAGAATGCCATATGTTTGGTTTTTGTTGTTTCCCTCCCCGTTCTATTCTCTTTTTGGCTATACTTAAACCTGTGTGTTGGTGATCATGGTTAGTTTCAAGCTACTGTTTTCAACATGAGATTGTGTTTAACACATATGGATACACTGTGCCTAGTGAAAGGCCCAGACTCATAGGGAATAAATGTGTATTTTCTGTTACCCCTCATAGAGAGAATAATTTGTTCTTTTTGGGTGGAAGTGAGAAAAGCTGAGAAGTTTTCGTTTCTAGAATAGAATTCAGTTCTCTATAATTTCTGTTTCATTATCAAATTGCTTTTATTTGATTTTTGTTTTCATACATTAGCCAATTACCATAGGTGATTCCCATATCACAGATATAATTCTGAAATAATTACTAGGGTAAATACTGGGGAAAACGTTGTTGAAGAATTTAGGATGTTGCTTGTATCTGTCTGAATAGATCATTTCTTAATTCAGAGTGGCAGGCTACCTTTCAGTATTCTCAAACACTAAATTGACCATTAAAAATATTTTAACGTAGTTGAGATTTTGTGTGTGCATGCGTGCGCGCAGGGCGCATCATTGCTTCAAAAGAGAACACCTCGGGTTATCTGAGTGAACTTGGAGACTCTTCAGTGGTTATGACTACAGAGAGAGAAAAAATGGAAGAGAGATTTATTTTATTTCATATATACTTTATAAATAATTTAATAATTTTAATAATAAAAGTACTCTGCTACTACTAGAATTGTTGAAACCATGAACAGAAAACATTCCCCATTATAATGTGTGCGCGCACACACATACAAAAATTTATAGGCTGCCCATCTTATCGCAAAGTAACTTATTTCTGCACTTCATGCTAATACAACCACTTCAGAATCTTCCAAATATTTTCTTTCTCCTTGTTTACTCCCTGTACATTTTAAAATAATTTTTTTTCTGATTTTCCTCTCTGCTTTCTCTGCTTCCATCAATTACAATGGAATGGTTTTCTTCCTGGTGAAGTTATGAGATGTTGCAAGATAATGTAGAGGGATATCGGCGAGAGATCACATCACTGCATGAGAAAATTCAGAAGCTGTCAGCAACTACTCAAAAGCAAGAACAGATCATCAACACAATGACTCAAGAATTAAGAGGAGCCAATGAAAAATTAAATGTTGCAGAGGTGATTGCTACTGGCTATTTTTTACAGTATTGTTTATTTTGTAATGGCAAAGACTTCTAATAAGCCTCCTTTAGTTTAATTCCAATTCGGGATCCTCCAGAAATATTTTATTTTGACTGTGGAGGATTGTAAGGATTGAAATATAGTTTTTCTGCAGCAGACTTAATTGGATGAACCATTCAACTAATATCTGTGGCTCAGGGTGGAACTATGGAGTTCCTGGTGCTCTCTGAGCTTGGTTGGTTGCTTGCATTACCCAACTAAGTAATCATCAGTGATGTTGCTGCTGTTGTGATCAATAAATAGGATCCAGTGCATAAAGAGACATTTGACCCAAGTGGCCCAGCTCCAAATCTCCTTTCAGCCATGAAAAGTCTTAAGGATATCTTAAAGAGCAACTTGCACATGTACAATTTTAGGCTTGTTGCAGATACTTTCAAGACTTCATTGTAATTGTCCCAAATGTTGAAGGAACTCTCTTCTGAGCCAAAAGCTTTAACTGTTTTCTTTTAAATAGACTTTGAAAATGTAACTTTTTTATCATGCATTTAACAACAGATCATTTTAATTATTCTAACTATTTTTAATATTTTAACTAATTTGTACGGTTGTAGGTTTTCTGTGAAACAGCTTTTCATAGCTTCTGTGAAAAGTAAGAATAATACATACCGTATTTTCCGGCGTATAAGACGACTGGACGTATAAGACGACCCTCAACTTTTCCTGTTAAAATATAGGGTTTGGGCTATACTCGCCATATAAGACTATCCCTCTTCCAACACACACCAGATAAAAATTAAAAAACATCAACTGCCTCAACACAATGTAAAAGCAGCTGTGCTAGACCCAAAATGGCCCCTGCAACTAGCAGGAACTTCACACAGCCACAAAAAGCCCAAAAAAACAACTTTCACACTTTACACACACACACAACACAACACAACTGACTCACCCACAATGTAAAAGCAGCTGTACTAGACCCAAAATGGCCCCTGCAACAAGCAGGAACCTCACACAGCCACAAAAAGCGCAAAAAACAACTTTCACACTTTACACACACACAACACAACACAACACAACACAACTGGCTCATCCACAATGTAAAAGCAGCTGTGCTAGACCCAAAATGGCCCCTGCAACAAGCAGGAACCTCACACAGCCACAAAAAGCCCAAAAAAACCAACTTTCACACTTTACACACACAAAATTCCACATACAGCTTTGTGAGATTTTGTGTGTTTGTGTAGTTAGAGTGAAACACTACAGAAACACACCACATCTCAGAAAGCTGCACAAATATTATTTTATTTTTATTTTTATATGAAAACTAAATTTAAAACTTCCTAAACTTTAAATGGCTAGGTCTAAAAAAGAACAACTAAAAAAAAACCCAATTAACTATTATTTTAAAGCTCCCAAAGGGGAAAAAAACTTACCCAATAGAACAGGGATCTCCAACCTTGGCAACTTTAAGACTTGCAGACTTCAACTCCCAGAATTCCTCAGCCAGCTTTGTTTTGCTGGCTGAGGAATTCTGGGAGTTGAAGTCCACAACTCCTGCCTGCATGATTGCAGGCAGAGAGTGGCTTGCTGATGGAATGGATTCAGGCAAGCGAAGCAAGGCAAGCGTGGCGATTACCAGCTAAGGTAAGCAAGCTGGAGGGGGAAAACTTTTTTGTTTTTACAGGACTCTGGGCTCTGGCGATCCCAGCTGCGATGCCCGATTGGCAGGCAACTCAGCTGGGATCGTCAGAGCTTGCAGAGTCACGTAAAAGGAAAAAAGTTTTTTCCTTTAACATGGCTCTGGCATCCCAGCTGAGTTGCCTGATTAGCAGGCAAAGCTGGGATCGTCAGAGCTTCGATTGCCAGAGCCATTTAAGGCTCGTTAGAGTCTTTTGGACTGGTCTGCCTGGTTACAGGAGAACGACACCCGGCGTATAAGACGACCCCTGACTTTTGAGATGATTTTCATGTGTTAAAAAGTCGTCTTATACGCCGGAAAATACGGTAAGCCAAATTGAATTTGGAAGCAATGTGAGATAAATATACAAGCATAATAAAATAGAGTTATCATGATCTTTCACTAAACTAACCTCCTTTGAAATCCTTTGTTTATACTGATATATGCTGATTACATGCTGGTTTGTTCCTACTTGGTTCTTTCTGGAGTTTCTGTAAGTTTGACGTTGAGAGAAAACAAGATAGGTTTCTTTTTTTAAAAAAAATCAGAGACAAAGAATCAAGTGGAAGGAATATAATAATTTCATATGCCCACACCCATTCTAGAATCACAGTGTTATTTTCTTCTACAGAATTGCTTATATCTTCCTACCATTTATCCCCAAAATTAGGGGGGAGGGGAAACAGAACTTATCATGAGTTGATCAATTTACTTTAACATGATGTATTCAGATATTGAACAATGAATTTGGATTTAAAATGTGGATGTGAATTGAATTAATTAATGTAAAATGAAATATCTCTTCCTAAGGTGAGAGCAGAGAATTTGAAAAAGGAAAAAGATATTTTTAAAATGGCCGAAATTCGTTTGACTCAGCAAAAAGAATCTTTAATAGCAGAACATAGAGGACAAAATCTGCTCCTTACTAATCTGCAATCTATTCAGGTATGTTCAGTTGTATTGCATTATTTTTTTTCTCTCTTTATTCTCCTTAAAAAGTGTTTCTCAACCTGGGTGACTTTTAAGACATTGGGAGTTCATCTCCCAGAACTCTAGAAGTTGAAATCCACACATTTTAAAGTTGCTGAGATAGAGGAAACACTTCTCCACAATATGTAATGATATGGACCAAAAACATCCTGAAGCATCATTAAGTTCCACATGCTACAGATCTGTAATGCTGTTATTGGTTATGTTTGGTAAATAAATATAAACAAGATTTGAATATAAACAAGATTTGGCAGGAAGACTGCATAACAAAATGTATTTTTTTACCAGGTAATTTTGGAAAAGGGGGAGACAGAAACTCGACACAGGCTCAATAATCAAATAGAGAAGTTGGAAAGAGAAATAGCCCAGCTGAAGAAAAAACTGGAAAATGAGGTGGAGCAAAGACACACACTTTCCAAAAATCAGGATGTAAGTATTGGAAACTGAAGAAATTAGATGTTTGGATGACTTTCTAAGTAGTCGCTTTTAATAGGAAGGCATCTTGCCATTTGTAATTCAAGATATTATAAATTCCTTATTTGGAATTTATTTATTTAAGCTTATTTGGAAGTTTAGTTAAGCTCTGGTTTAGTATCTTAAGGGTATACAGAATGCTAAAGCAGAATCCAAAAGATTCCTTATAGTTATTTTGGTTTGGAAATTGAATATAATTTTTAAAAAATTTTAGTTCAGTGAATTTAATTTGATGTAGACTTAAGTGAACACATTTAAAACATCTTTCCATCACAATCCTCTCTTGCTGAGAGGATGAGCAGGAGGAGTTCTGTTATTAAATAGAAAAGTTTGTTTAAAATTACTGTATTTGCATTTGGAATGCACATTATTCCACTGTTTTTGTTTTTGTTTTGTTTTTGTTTTTTTGTGGGGGGGAGATGGAGGTATATTAATGGATCTCCAACATGACTGTTTGAGTTCTGGCACAGGTAGTAGATATTTTGATCATCCCTGCCAGTAGTAGGATTTTTTTCCCTCCTTCCGCTTCTGTTCAGTTTGTCATCCGGTTTCATAGGTAGCCAGGATCACGCCAAGGCACATTATGTGCGTTGTACTTGTGATGTTGCATATTGTGATCATCTTGTAAAAGGATTCATTGTATCTGAACATTGTATATCTCTGTTGACTTCCAGCCCTTCATTTGCTGCTGGAGAAGTATTATATTTTTCTCCTGTCTTTCAGTTCTCTTTCCTTAAGAAAAGCTGGTATTTACAACAATGCTCTCTAGCCCTAGGTTTTCTTCTATACCAGTGGGAGACAAGATAATATTCTCTGGATATTTTGAACACTAAATCTTGTAGTGCTTTTATATCAGTGGATGCAGTGTTTTGTACCACACAAATTATATAGCCTTCTATGTAGGGAATGATTGATTTCAGTTGCTAAGAAAATCTCAACACCTTTACATTTTGGGGTAAAGAGTTTTTAATATTTATTTAGCAATGAAAAGATGGTAAGTTTAAATGTTCTGTATGTTTTTGAGACAAAAGGCCAAAACAATCTTGATATTTAGGTAAAGAGTGCACTTTAAACTGTTTTCTGGGTAAATGAAATGTGATGCTGAAATGTGAAGTAAGGTACTTGATGTTCCTTCTCAGATTCACCTCCTGGATGCTAAAAGACAGTGTGAGACTGAAGTGAATCTTCATGCTAATACAAAAGAGCTGCTGAAGAATGCTCAAAAGGAGATAGCAGCATTAAAGCAGCAGCTCCACAATATGGAAGCTCAAATAGCTTCTCAGTCATTGCAGAGAGCTCCTGGTCAAGGTAAGGGGGAAAAGGGTGTGTTGCCAGTTAGAACCCATACCCAATGTGAGAACCAGGGAAGAGGAATCTCAGCATGATGAGTAGAATTCAGCGTGCCAGAGATATTTTGAAGAAGCTGAATATAAGGCTTTCATGGTGCTGTTTTGTGAGGGCTTTTAAAATACATCTTCTAAATGATGCAATTCAAATTTAATTTATCATTGGCCCAAAATGATAATTGGTAGGGTGTTACTGTATACTGTTTTGTGGAAGTTGAAGATATTGCATTGTTAAACAGACTGAACTATAGCCTACGCAATAGTAGACTGACATTCCCTTTTTTCCTGGGTTGTGGGAGGATCATTATGTTGGTTTACAATTAGTAAACCAAATTAGTTTCTGGCTTTGTATGATGAGTGAAACGGCTACAGCCAATTTTATCTGTTTGCCAGCTTCACAAGCACTTAAATTTCATAACATTCTTTGCTGATTGTAGTTTTTCTTTTTTTGTGTTAAAAAGCCTTTATGAATAAATATTGAAAGTTATTAAACCATTGAGAAAACATTATGTACTTCAAGAAAATGTACTATAAATGTGCTATTATTTCACATAATAAATCCCTATTTAATAATTGCTTCCAAATTTTTAGGTCAGTCTAATATTGGAGAGGATGTGGATGATCTTGTAAGTCGATTGAGGCAATCTGATGACCAAGTTAATGATTTGAAGGAGAGGCTGAAGACTGCCACAAGTAATGTGGAGCAGTACCGAACTATGGTTGTGAGCCTTGAAGAATCCCTTAACAAAGAAAAGCAGGTAATATGTTTTTAATATTATCCACTAAATATAATTCAGCTATGGAACTTTGTTTTCCTTATGAAATTCCACCTGAGAATTTTCTCATCAGGAAAATGCATGTAACAAGACAAAAGTATTCCTTTTAAGGATCAGAGGAGCACTTGGCCCTTCAGCCCTGTTCCTGACTGACCACAATCATTTTTTGTCCCCTATATCTGACAAATCTGGGGTTGAATGGCCATGACCAGAGTCAGTTCAAAGGGCATTGCCTTTCTCCAAATGTTTTATTTATATGGGTATTTTGCTTATTTTTGGAACTCTAAAGCATAAGCATGCTATTATTCCAAGAATGTTTTTCAGACTTGTAGCTGACCTTGGAAAAATATTCCTCAGGCTATGAGAAGACTAGCTGCTAAATCAATTTGGAGAAATGTCTTTTAGATACATAAATTACACTTTCCATGCTGAAGAAACCTGAAATACAATTGCATCGATGCATTTCTCTTATATATACTCTTATCTTGATTCCATCTTACTGTGTAGGTGACTGAAGAGGTTCGGGCCACTGTTGAGACCCGTTTGAAAGAGTCCTCAGAATATCATTCCCAGCTAGAGAAGAAACTAATGGAGGCTGAGAAAGAAAAACAGGAGCTTCAAGATGAAAAACGTAAAGCTATAGAAAACATGGAACAGCAGGTATAACTAACATGATTATTTTCTGCATCAGACTTTCTTTTTTTTTTTTATTGAAAAAGTTTTCAAATACAAGTTTTTCCCCCTTTCCCCCCCCCTCTTCCCTAACCCCCCCTCACCACCCATCCCCCCTGTGACTTCTTCACAACAATAGGCTATTTCATAACTAATTACATACATAATATCTTTCCTTTCCCTTACTCCCTCCTCAGAATACTGACCCTTAGCATATTATTCTTATAACTCCCATTTTTACAATAGTCTGCCCCATCAGACTTTCTTGTTATTGTACACTTGGCTATTCCAACGAATGGGCTGATGCTGATTCTTGGGTTTTATTATTTATTGATTTTAATTTGGTTTTAACGGGATTTTATTATTTTATCATTGTATGTTTTTAACCTGTGTTTGCCGCCCTGAGTCCTTCGGGAGAAGGGCAGCATATAAATACTGCCAAATAAATAAGTAAATAAATAACCGGAAAAGAGAAGTAGCATAGAGACAACATGTAAGAAGTTCTAAGTGTTCCTGTTTTGGATTGTCATTTTTTTTTTTTCTTGTTGAAACATTTTGGAACACCCCTTGCTTTCAAAGTTTGCACATAGCTCAAGGACATGTTATTTTAGATGTTGGGAAGTTGCTCTGCTTTTATTTGTCATCCTGTACATCCTGTATTATGATTCTTCCAAGGAATTGCGGAAGAACTGAAAATCAAGCACTTTGTTGCTCGTTTTAGCACAATTAAGATAAAACTTGAACTAATTTTCAAATTTTTAACAATTTCAAATGTTTCTCCAAAACATTTTCTTTAGAAATCATATTACTAGATACAACTGATTCTCTTTATTGATGGAAAACGCTAATCCAGGGAAGTTTTTTGTCAGAAGAGTGAGGGAAATGAATTTTGGCCGTTTTACTGTTAGTGCAATTTCAGCTGGGAGATTTTGGAAGTTATGGAAATTTAGAGTGAAAAGAATTGTTTCCCGAACTGACGGAAACATCCATCAGCTTCAGCTGAATTCTGTTACTTGAATATGAATATGTTAGCAATTGGAATCAAAATGAATTATGATATTCATTCATATTATATTCTCTTTCTGAAATTTTCTCTGTCCATCTCTCTATCTCTGTTTCTCTTGCCAGAATGAGTATCTGTATATCTATTTCTATCTTTGGGGGTCAAAGACCTTGCATCTGGCTGTTTGAGTATAGCTGGCATTGTATATAGCTGGTTAAGGGTTAAGTAGCTTTAATTTACTCATTAAAATTTGTGGCAGCAGAAAAATGCTTGCACAAAAAGATTTAGAGATCCAGATACTTTTTATCTGCAATTTGTGTTCTTTTTATAAAATAAAAAGATTCATTCAATGATGGTTTCAGTCACTGTGTTCAAAGGTCTAAGGATTTATAGGAAAAACTGTATTTCCATGTCTGCTGAGAATAGTATCGGATTTCATTTTCCATCAATCTGCTTCTCCTGTAGTTTGATCTTTCACAGATCAGAAATCTGGTATGAGAATGGCCAAATTGAAGTATGCCGAAGAACAGCAAATGGTTGGTTGCAGATATGGAAAAGTTTAGGTTGTCTGACCCTGTCTCATCCCAAAGCTAAATATCTATGATTCAGTTGAACCCCCTCCAACAGCAAGCTTCACAAGAACATTTTAAGACACACATCCCCACACACACAAAAAAGATGTGATAACATAAATGCCTCTTGATTCACTTCTACCCTGACAGTTTGCAGACAGGCAGTATGTTATAAAGTCCTTAGATTCCTATATAACTGTATTAAAAATATTTCTTTGGGAATATCTGTAAGCAGAAATGTATTAAGTATATTTCTTGGTAAGGAGTTTTATTGTCTAAAGTGCTGAAAATACTTTACCTTAAGTTAGGCCTAAGTCCAGGACATTTTTAATCATTGTTATTTTAAAACCTAAGTCTATACTATTCTTTTAGATAAACATTTTTTTAAAAGAAATGAAAATTTGACCCTTGATGCTTTGTTTGTAGCTTTCTGAGTTAAAGAAAAACCTTTCCAATATGAAGTCTGAACTTCAGGAAGCTCTCCAGAGAGCAAACGCGGCACTCAGCAATGAACAACAAGCTAAACGGGACTGCCAAGAGCAAGTATGGTTCTCAGATGTTTGACTGACCTTTGCAGTTTGTTTGTTTGTTTGTTTATTTATTCATTCATTTAATTTATTATTTAATTTTTTTGCAGTTGAATTAAGTATTGATTAAATTGGGTAAATGGTTTAGAGTCACTTTTGCATGTCAGTAATAAGTGTACACCAATTATGAAGAAAGCATGCTAACACTAATTTTTCCGTCTCGCAGAAGACGCTTCAAAATTAAATGTTCTGTTATTGTTGCTGTTCTGTGATGTAGAATGATTTTTTTTTCTTGAGAGTCTGAAAGATTGAATACATCAGCTTTTATTTCCACCCACAGATCCTTAATAAATCAACAGGGGGCTTTTTGACCACCCATTATGTTTTCATACACATAAGTCAATTGTGAAATAATATGCATGCATACAACATTGGACTTCAACTTGTACATTATGTTTCTGGGAGTATCCAGTTATATATTATTTCTGTTTTGGTATTATTTGTCCTCTGCACTCTTTTTTGAATAATACTGAACCCCTTTTCAGTAATGAAATGTTACATTAGAAGAAATTATTTTCTTCTAATGTAACATTTATATCAAAATCTTAGGGGAACATTCATGGTGAACTTATGGTGACTGATGGTGATTTTGTAGCTGGTGGTGATTTTGTTCTCTACATAGATACATTTGTATTTCGCTTAGCCAGCAAGTATAAATCTCTTTATTAGGAAGCAACCTTAAGGAAACTGAATCATTGAATTCTTTACAAACTCTGAAGCAGTGAAAATTCTGGCTTCTTATAGGCAAAGATAGCTGCTGAAGCTCAAAGTAAATATGAACGGGAGCTGATGCTTCATTCTTCTGACGTTGAAGCTTTACAAGCTGTCAAGGAGCAAGTTGCAAAGAATTCCACAATAAAGCAACAATTAGAGGAAGCAGCCCAAAAAGCAGAATCCACATTGCGAGAGAGCAGAGCTTCATGGGAAGAACGAGAAAGAGCATTAAAGGTGAAGGGTGTTTTTTTTTTTTTTTCTTCTTCCTGACTTTAGCAATCTGGCATGTTTTATGGCTGTGCCTAGTCTTGGAATTCAAATTTATTTGTTTAAGTTTCTGGGATGATCAATTTTGGTCTTCTCTCCTAGGATGAAGCTTCTAAGCTTGCGTCTCGCTGTGAAGACTTAGAGAAACAAAGCCAACTGTTGCACGAACAGCTGGAAACTCTGAGCAACAAGATGATGGCTTCAATGAAGGAAGGCGGGTCAGGAGCCCTAAATGTGTCTCTCAGTGAAGAAGGAAAATCACAAGAGCAAATGGTAGAAATTCTCAGGTATTGTTGAGTTCAATGTGTTGATCTAATACAGTTTTGATTAATGCTTGCATGGTACCACATGCATACCATAGTCACATTTTGCAGCTCACTTTGCACGCAGTGTGTGAGAAGTTGAACATGAAAATATCTTCGAACCAGCACAGCTGTTAGAAGACCCATGATATTGAACAAATAGGGACACCATGATTGTCTGCATCTCCTTTGTCTTGAATTTATACCCTATACATTCTCTACCTATTTAACTACTGTGTGATCATAAGGAACTATGATTGAGAGATGAATCTAAATTCCCACTCCAAATCTAGTTTATATCTTATTTGAGGTTTGATTATCTCTTGTTCATATACCCACTAATACAAGCTGCCCAGGACTGGGAGGACAACTCAATCATTCATCCTTCATTCCAAAATAATGATGACGTATTCAGATCTAGAGTGCAATGGTGCCAAAACTAAATCCCAGTTTTGGTGAATAACAAACCTGTTTTTCTTTAGAGGTGTATATTTAAATTTCAAAGTTTTTTTTTACATTAAAATATCTAAATGTTTAGATTTGTGGACCAAAAAAACCCCCATCAAGACTTATTTTGGAGAGCTATAAAGTTAACTAGAATTTTTCCCCCCTTGACAGGTTTATTCGCAGAGAAAAGGAGATTGCAGAAACTCGATTTGAGGTTGCACAAGTAGAGAGCTTACGCTACCGCCAGCAGGTGGAACATTTAGAAAGAGAGCTGCATGAGCTGCAGCAAAGTCTGAATGCAGAGAGGGAGAAAGTACAAGTATGTATCCACACATTCCTTCTTATCCTTTTTTTTAAATGATGTTTCTGAGCCAACCAACAAGCATTACAACTTATTATGAGACCGCACATATTATCAAGAAATATCGCTTTAATAATATCTAGGCAATACCACTGACTTGTTTTCAGAAATGCTACTTTTGGTAAATAAAAGAATGCCAGATACACGAACCTGAAAAACTAAATTAATGATTCTCTGAAAAAAATCATGATATTTGTCTAAGAAGGTATATAATTGGTGCCAAGTTCTCTTGGAAGATGGTTTGCTGTATGTGTAGAAAAATGGTAAAAGCCAAATGTGCCTGGTTGACATATAATAGTTGGCTCTGAACTCGAATACACAAATGTCCTAGAATTTTTGTTACTACATAAGATTCTGTAACAGAAAATGCATGCAATTAGAATTATAAGAGGAGGAGAAGGCTTAGTTCTCTGGGCGTATGGAACTTATTCAGTTCTACATTGTATTTCTTGTATGACCTCAGTTTGGGAGTATTTATAAGTAATCATTTCTCGAGATGAAAAACTGAAAATGGAAAGCAAGCTAGGAATTTGGCACATATATTTGGATTTGAACATTGCATTGTATTGTAGGTGACTGCAAAAACAATTGCTCAACATGAAGAGTTAATGAAGAAGACAGAGACAATGAATGTTTTGATAGAAACGAATAAGATATTAAGAGAGGAGAAAGAGAAATTGGAACAAGAACTTCAGCAAATGCAAGCAAAAGTTAGTATGAATTTTAAATTTGTCCTTGAAACCACTAAAACAAATTCTCTGAATTAGTCCTTTGCCTATACAGTTATAAATCTATGATTTTCATTTAATTCAGGACCCTGAAAGAATATTGCACTATTGGTACTTATTTTAAAAAAAACTGTTTCATTCTCCTAAATTTTGCAGAATGGACAAGAACGGATTATTGCCTTGTGGAAAGTTGGAAAATATAAAAACTCCTTTAAATTTTATATCTTATCTACAGTTATAACCGTAGTCTTTTTACCAACAAACGGTTGAATATTAAAAGATACAAAACAACAAGCTATTTATTTTCTCAAACAAAAATAAATGTTGTATTTTGACTGTATGGAGAAACAATGCTCCAAGTAATTCTCCCCAGTGATGATTTCAGGTGCGTAAACTGGAAGCTGATATCTTGCCTCTGCAAGAATCCAATGCTGAGCTCAGTGAGAAAAGTGGGATGCTTCAAGCAGAGAAAAAGCTGCTGGAAGAGGATGTCAAACGATGGAAAGCCCGGACTCAAGTGAGCTCCTTTTAGATTCTAGAGCATGAATGGTGTTTCTATAGAATTAAAAACAGTTGCTTTCTTAAAATGGTTGAAAACATAGGAAGAACAAGAGAACAAAAGTTAAAAAAAAAAGTAGTTTTTTAATAGTTACTGTCGAGGGTTGTGAGTCTATATCTGTGATATACCTTATGCTATATAGAAAAGAATGAAATTAAGAGAGAAAGCAATTAAGGCATGAAGAAGCTTAACATTTCATTATTTCTCACTTCTCACATTTTATACGATAATGAAATGTGAGAAGTTTCATGGGTTCAGATTATTTGAGAAAATAAAAATATCCATGGGTACAATTCCCCTAAAACTAAAGTTATAAAGTATTAGTCTTCATAAGATTTTTTTCTTCTAAAGTAGCAGTTATAAGTGGTGAGGAAGTAGTAGTATATATCTTCCTCCCTCTCCTTCTCCCTCTCTCTCTCTCCTTCTCCCTCTCTCCCTCTCACCCCTTCTCCCTCTTGCCCTCACTCCCCCCTCCTCTCTCTCTTCTTACGTATCAGATTTGTAGCCTAAATCCCCTGAATCTCTTACTTATAGCATTGGTTCACGGTATCTAGAACAGGGGTCCCCAACCCCTGGTCCATGGACCAGCACTGGTCCACAGCATGCCAGCAACCAGACTGCACAAACAAGTGAAGTCCCATCTGCAGGATGCAGGCAGCACACTAAACCATGCCCCCTCCAATCTGTGGAAAAATCTCTACAGATTTCTGGTGCCCAAAATGTTGGGGGCTGCTGATCTAGAAGAAACCCTTTGGATGTGGTCATTTTGATCCACATTAGTCTTGGTTTCACTTTTACATTTTTTCACTTTCTGAAATGCACAAGAGTACCAAATTAAAACTAGATCTGCCTTAAGTTTAAGATTGTTTAATGGTCTCTTCCAGCATTTACTGAGCCAACAAAAAGATGCAGATGTTGAAGAATATCGGAAGCTTCTTTCAGAGAAGGAGGTGAACAACAAACGCATTCAGCAGCTAAGTGAAGAAATAGGCAGGCTTAAAGCAGAAATTGCAAGGTGATTTCTAAAGAATGCCTTATGATCTGAATAAACACTAGGGTACTGTGAGATCTTTTCTGAAAACTAATATATTGAATTCCATTACATGAGCTCAAAACATCATCACATCTATGTTTGTTCAACTTTTACTTGTGAGGAATTAGATGTTCTTGTTCCACTTGCCTAAGTGGTACTCTTGTATTGCATTTCTTAAATATACTGCATCTTGCTTTCTTGGTATTCCATGTTTGATCGTTCCCTCCTTCCTGCAATGTGGATAAAACTGAACAATATAGTAGCTGAAAAGCTTTTGTAGTAGAACAAATGCTTTACATCCTCATTTCACTCCCCTGCATCTCCAATTAAATTATCTCAAATCACAGGATGAGAAAAATCTTTGCCCAGCTCCAAAGATGAGGTATATGGAGACTTGGAACCAGAGTTTTCTTGACAGATTAGAATAACATTTGCATAGAATACTGTCACTATATTCTTCCATACTTTTCTGACCCACTACTCCATCACTCACTTTTCAGAAGTAGAGTATTAAGACTCAGGAGAAGAGGGCCCAGGAAAGACTTTTGCTGTCTGAGCAAAATCACAAATTTCCTAAACTCAGACCAAAGCAGATCAAATGCTCCTTTGGTTGGCATTTTATCCATTGTTGGGCTTTCTCAAGGCCCTAGAGTAGGTAGATGTTGTTTGCTGGTGTTAAAAGTAACCTCACGGGGTGTAAATTGCTCCAAGTAAGGTCCAAATTGTACCTTTTGCAATTGACTGGTGGCAATTTTGTAAAGCCAATGGTGTTCAAGTGGTGCTCCAGATGTTTTAGGGATTGCACCTAAGGAGCCTACCTTCTTTGCTTTCTTTTATCACAGTTGTTCTAATTCTATTTACAAATCTTCGCATTTTCTGATTTCACCAGTTCTTTCTCGTCTGCTTAAGACAAAAGACTGGAGTGTTATGTGCAGGTGCTTCCCTGTTTGAATTCTAAAGTCCCAAAACACTTTAGCTTTTTTATTTTCTATTACTTTGTATAGTTTGTGGTTCCACCAGTTCTTGTTTACAGGTAAATGATATTTCCTGCAGATATTAGATTTTTATCTGCCTGATAAATGTTATCTGAAAGTTTAACATTTCTTTGAAACTTTTTAACTGGATCTTTGAAACCAAATATTCATTTAAAATGTTCAAATTTTAAAAAGTACAGCAGTTATATATTGTATTCGTTTGTATTTAACTCTTTTTCAATTAATTTTAAGAACAAATGCATCACTGACAACAACTCAGAATCTGGTCCAGAGCCTCCGGGAAGATCTAACAAAAACAAAAACAGAAAAAGAAAACCTTCAAAAGGACCTGGAGATGAAAGTAGTAGACATCCAAGAGAAAGTCAAGACAATAACTCAAGTCAAGAAAATTGGACGTCGCTACAAGACTCAATATGAAGAGCTGAAAGCACAGCATGATAAAGTAAGGCTTTTGCCATCATGGTCTGTGAAAGTTGACCAGCATAGCTTAGAAGCACCTGATAGTTTTCAGGCTTATGTAGTCTGGATGGGTACCAGTGGTCATACTTCTGTCTAGTCTTCATGCTTCCTGTTAATGTCAATGTGGTTAAGCTACTTACTAATTCTGAAATTACCCTAGGAGAGAGAATCTATATACTTAAGAGGTGTTCAACGACACTGAACATTGATGATACCTTTTTGATTTCCTCAATATCCTTTCCATGATACTTAAGAGAAGCCACTTCTTTTGCTTTAGACATATGTTTCCTTTTTCCCATCCTTTTTCTGTAACAGTGATCTGATTGTGCTGGCTACTTAGGCTATAGCCTCACAAAACTCACAACCTCAACTCACTTTTCCTCAACTCACAAACACATATCCATCTTCTGAAATAACCAGTCTATGTGGAGGGCCTGAAATGCTCAATGATCTTCTGTAATGGCTAAATGGGCTTCATGCAGCCAGGTCCCCCCCCCCCCCCCCAAGTCTCTTTTAAGCTTTGAATTTTGTTGAAAACTTATCAGTATGGGTTTTTTTTTCCTCAGAAAACAAGAGAAGTAAAATATATGTACGTATGTGTACATTTATGTGCATGTGCATCTGTTCATTTGTCTATCTCCCACATCCCAAACACTAGAGGAAGAATTATTTATTTAGCTATTTGATTATTAAATTTATATGCTCCTATCTTACTATCCAAAGCAGCTAAAAATATTAGGCTCTAGCTGCATACAAAACAAAATAAAAACTTCCAATGCAGTTGAAGCTTTCTTGTTATTCTGCATAGGCCTGCAACGTTGAATTTCATCTCCACAGCTTTAGTACAGAAGGCAGGCCAGTGTGCAGGAGGTTCTGTATGATGTTAGTAGAATGTATAAGGCTGGATATCGTTGTACAAACGTTATTATTAATGGTCTGAAATTGTAGATGGTTGCTGAGACTGCCACACAGGCTTTTGCGGAGAAGCCAGAACAGCATATTTCGGACAAGGAACATCAAGAGATGAAAGAGGCTCTAAACCAAGCTGAGGTCAAAATAAAAGCTTTAGAGGGCCAGATTGAAAATCTACAGAAGGTAAGAGAACTTTCAAGGGGAGTATCTGTGCGGCTCTGATGCATTTTCTAGCAAAACAGAAGTAGAGTTTGTCACTCAAAAACTAAGTCACGTTTAAGCCTCTAAAGCTGGGGTATCAAACTCGATTTCATCAAGGGCCGCATTAGGGTTGTGTTTGACCTCAGGGGCCAGGGTGGGTGTGTCCATCTTGACGTCACTCGTGTCATGGGCACCAGTGGTGGCCCGGGGCGCTCTATCAGTGAAAATGGGCTCCCGAGCTCCGTTTTTGGCCGCAACAGCCTCCTGCAGTCCACTGCCAGCAAACACAGAGCTCTGAGCTCCATTTTCACTGGCAGAGGGCTGCAGGAGGCCGTTGCAACTGAAAATGGAACTCGGAAGCCCGTTTTCGCTGGCAGAGGCACCACAGGCCATTTCTTCACTGATTCTAGGGTGGCCCTGCGGACCAGATCTAAGCACCCTGCGGCCTACATCCAGCCCATGGGCCTTGAGTTTGACACCCCTGCACTAAAGCTTAAGCTTCCACAAATAGTGGTTATGAGAATAAAATAGATTTCCCTCTGGGCACCTTAAGTCCTTTAAGGAAATTATATGGTAGAAAAAAGGTTTATAGAATCCATTCATAGGTATATTATACCATGGAAAAAATAATGGAAGCCTGATCAATAGCAAGCTATAGGGCGTTTTAAGATTCTTGTAGCAGGTTTATGTGAAGAATTCCTAGCATTATACCAATCCATCAGCTATGGAAAGTTGCAGTGGCCTAATGTTTCATGCCTGGGTTTCCATAGACTCTAGGAGAGAAGGACACTGAAGTAAAGAATCTTCAGGAGCAAATATCCCAGCTGCAATCAGACCTTTCCCGCCTTCGTCAAGATCTACAGGAAAAAACAACACAGGAAGAACAACTCAGACAACAAGTCACTGAAAAAGAGGAGAAAACTAAAAAGACACTTCTGGCTGCCAAGCAGAGGATTGCACAGCTGGCAGGTAAATTGGCTTTAAAAGTTTTTAATTCTAGAAGAAATGCCATTTTAAATAAGTGAATTTGTAGAAGATTCACTATCTGATTTTGATTTACATTAGCTTTTGGGAACTACTGTTGGTTTTTCAAGTGATTGTTCAACCGAAGTAGCATATGGATTAACATGAAAGAAGAGTCTTTGTCAGATAATTCCTAATGCTAGAATTGATCACAATTGCTATTCTCTTGGAAGAAGTTTAATAAGAACAGAGAAGGAAGGAGAACTAGAGAAAGGAGAGATTTGGGATACTTGTGTTTTTAGCTATCTTTTATTATTGTTGTGAGCCACTGAATCATTATGTGAAGCCATATAAGTCCCATAAATAAATAAATTGTCACATCAGTGGAGCCAATACTATAAGATTAACTCTCTTCCATTGATGAGACAAGGCCAAGAACTTCTTTTCCCTTGGTAGGAAATGTATGTTCAGTTTATGCTCATGCATAGTTTGCTCAGAGGAGAGAGGCAGATTTGGCCATCTTTAGAATCTGGAGTCAATCCTTATGGGAAAGGAGGAAAGAAGAAAATTTCTGCAAGAGGAAATCCTTAGAAGTTAGTATTGGACCACTACAAAGGAGGAGGCATCCTCCTCCCTTTTGCCTTGTAAGAGAAGGCCTTTCTAAACCAGAGAAACGAGAAAGCAGTAAGTGGGACAGCAGGAACACTACTACTCCCCTTACAGCCACAAAGAAATGGTGCCAGCATTGTGGAGATAGGGATAGGAGGGAAGGGGCAGAAGTTGCAGGCAGGTTGTGCCATTACCAATGCTCCTCCAAAATGATAGTCCAGTGGTTCCTATCTGGTACAGGGAAGGAGCAGATCAAGGATTTTCCTGCTGGAGCAAGAAAGTCCCAGAGTAAGCAGTTAAATAACATCCTCAAACCAGTGTCCCCTCCCCACCCCCAAATTTAAATCAAGCATATGGCTTAGGAGAGGACCAGGGTGCTGGACAGAACTAAGCTTGCCTACATAGAGCATACTCTATAGAGCCGTGATGATGAACCTATGGCACGCAGAGCCCTCTCTGCTGGCACCACATTGTCGCCCCAGGTCAGATCTTTGTGCATTTCTTTTGTGGGCTTCTGTTTCCCTGCAAAAGAGGAAACAGAAACTCACGAAAGAAAAAGATCTTACCTCTTGCCCCACTGCCGGACTCCCGCCAGCCAGTTGGTCTTCGGACATGCACATTTGCGCATGTCCGTGCATGTGCACGTTCGCACACCTTTCCGTTTGGGCATGTGTGCGCATGCAGTTTGAGCACTCGGTGTCTAAAATGTTCACCATCACTGCTATACAGTATAGGAAAATCAACTCGTTTGAACTATGGTGTTGGAGAATGCTTCTGTGCATTCCTTGGACAGCAAGTACTGAGGCATATAATTCTTTCCTTCTTCCAAGAAGGAAGTTTATAACATTTATAAAATTGTCCAGTTCATATTTTGGCTAAGAGTCCTTCAAAAATATATATCTCTTTACTAAAATACTTTGTTAAGCACTATCAAAATGAAGTGATTGATTGTTTGTTCTCTTCTTTAATCCAGGGGCAAAAGATCAGCTGACTAAAGAAAATGAGGAATGGAAGCAAAAGAGCAGCACATTGGAGGAACAAAAGACAGAGTTAGAAGTTCGGATGAGTGCACTTAAATCACAATACGAAGGCCGAATTTGTCGTCTAGAGCGAGAACTCAGAGAGCAACAAGAGAGACATCACGAACAGCGAGATGAGCCTCCAGAATCTATTAACAAGGTAGATATTTTGTGCTAAACAAAACTTCTGTAGATTGGATATTTTTATGTTTTCTTTGCCTTTCATCTTATGCGTAAGTTTAATGAAAGAGATTGACTAAAATAGTACTGATGATGTTACCTAGCTTGGGTAATGCAAGAAAAAGCAAAGTCAAAGAGCATTAAGGACCCCTCATCTCAACCCTGAGCTAAAGATATTCTCCTTTATTAGTAGGGATATTCTCTATTTTTCTAGACTGCTATCCCAAGGCAATCAGGAATAGTTTTAATATGGGGAAATTATCAGTTCTTTCCTGAATGACTAAAACTGATATGCAGAAGCCTATGCTTTATCCAACTTGAGGATATATGTGAGCAAATAACATACATTTTCTGATTATTATTAAATCAGAAATTAAATATTATTAAATATTATCTGATGAGATTGCAATAAAGGCTCAGGATAAATAGTAATAGCTCTTAGACTTCTATACCACTTCCAGTCCTCTCTAAGCGGTTTACAGAGTCAGCATATTGCCCACAACAATCTGGGTCCTCATTTTACCGACCTCAGAAGGATGGATGGCTGAGTCAACCTTGAGCCTAGTGAGACTCGAACTGCCAAATTGCAAGCAGCCAACTGTCAGCAGAAGTAGCCTGCAGTACTGCACTCTTAACCATTGTGCCACCGTGGCTCATATCACACTATCCTGGAATTTCTATTGATTGTAAGCTACTTCAAGATTTTATAATAGGTAGCAGTATTCAAATTTATTAAATGAATAACTTAACTACAGATATATTGATGGTTATCTTTTGCCTCCTCTGGCTTAAACTAATAATTCTTATCATTAGGCTCCAGAACAGCAAAGGCAGATCACTCTTAAATCAACTCAAGCTGCAGGTGACCGAGGAATGTGAGTTCTTAATTTTGTTTTTATTATACTTTTCAAACCATCTTAAACTTAATTTAGAATGCTTAAAACACCCGCCAACATATCATTTATAGAGCTAGTACTTCAGATCCACCAACAGCCAACATCAAGCCAACTCCTGTTGTGTCTACCCCAAGCAAAGTGACAGCTGCTGCCATACCCGGGAACAAGCCCACCCCAAGGGCTAGCATCCGTCCAATGGTTACACCTGCTACAGTCACCAATCCTACAACTACTCCAACGGCCACCGTTATGCCAACAACACAAGTGGAGACTCAGGAAGGTAATTTCTGATTGAAACGTACTGAATTAAAAATAAATGTAAAGACATAATAAACAAGTGCTTACTATTTGTAAAGTTTATAAAAATAGTTTAATAGTTTATTTTTTAAAAAAAACTATGTTTTTTTGAACCTCTAGAAAACTGGATCAAAGTCAAAAGGTTGGCCCAACTGTTATTATACAGCACTATATAAAGCCCCTTAATTGCTTAAAGAAAGCAAATGTATATCCAGTTTGAGATTGAGAAAACCACTGATGAGTGAAAAGTTATAACATCCCCCATCATAATGCTCAGGATGTCCCTAATTCAAGGATTTTATGCATCCTGAATCTTCTCATTAAAGTCTAAAGATCTCTGTGATAGTATCTTGTAAAATAGGAATATTTGAGCATTGTTGCAAATCTACTTAAAAAGCATTTTAAAAGTGTGAAAAGATGAGAAATTGAATTTGAAAAAAACATCATTTGGTGGGCTGTAATCTGAACTCATTTTAATGATGGAAAGGATAACAACTTCTCAGAAAAATAATACTGTTAATTCTAAGTTCTGTTCCTTGTTGGTGAAAACAGCATGCATTTCACAGTGACAACAGCTAAAATGTTAGTCCTTTTTGTTGCATATTTATTCATAAATCTTAATATTGTAAGAGATGCTTGTCTCAATATTTAAATGTCATACTATATTAACATGAATCATATTCCAGTATAACAGTTATCTGAAGATAGAATACTGAAATATACATAGATTAATTTGACTCGGTCAGCAACATCACTGTTTTTGTTTTGTTTTGTTTTTTTAAATGAGGTGACATAACTTCTAGATTGTTTTCCTCATTCTGAGCCGAGATTCCAGCCCTCACTTTACGCATTAAAATGACCAGTGAAAGTGACCAGTGTCCTAACTTCATTTCAGCAATGCAGTCAGAAGGACCAGTTGAACACGTTCCAGTCTTTGGAAGCACAAGCGGATCCGTGCGTTCCACGAGTCCCAATGTGCAGACATCTCTTTCCCAGCCCATATTGACAGTTCAGCAGCAGTCTCAGGCCACGGCTTTCGTACAGCCTACCCAACAGAGTCATCCTCAGATCGAACCAACGGCTCAAGAACCGTCCCCAGCCATCATGGAGGTGGTGCAGAGCTCCCAGATGGAAAGACCGTCTACCTCAACGGCAGTGTTTGGCACAGGTTAGGTTTCTGGAATCCTAGAAGGCACATCAACCTTCTGCCTTCAGTTGTCTAGATTCAGTTCTCAAATATTCAGGAAAAAAACCTCACTTTGGCTGGGAGTTGAAACCTATCTAGATTGTATCCTGATTAGGAAAGATTGTGTGATAGCAATAGCACATTACACTATATACTGCTTCACAGTATATACTGTATGTACTATACAGTATATACTGCTTCGCAGTGCTTTTACAGTCCTCTCTAAGCAGTTTACAGAGTCAGCATATTGCCCCCAACAATCTGGGTCCTCATTTTACTGACCTTGGAAGGTTGGAAAGCTGAGTCAACCTTGTTATGATATAAATGTTGACGATGTAATATAAAATTAAGCAAGTATTTTCAGCATTTTAGAATTGTTGATTATAAGCAGCCAAATTGTCCATCAAAAGAAGAACTCCATAGCTACTGTTTGTTTGTTTTTTTCTTTTTCTTCGATCTTTAATGTATTTGACTAAAGGAAAACACTATTCTCTCTTAGTTTCAGCTACTCCCAGTTCGTCTCTGCCCAAACGAGCACGAGAGGAAGAAGAAGAGAATACTGTTGAAAACTCAGAACAGATTCCCGAGGAAATGGTTGATCTGCCTCTTGCAAAGAAACTGAGAACTGTGCAGAGAGTTGGGCCAGAGGTTTGTAAGGGGAACTATTGGGTTATGAGCATCTCAAGGAAAAAATATTGCAGTCTTAGATATTGGCTTTCAACCATTTTGAATATCAGACTGTATTAACTGTCGGGCCCTTGGTCATGTCATCTACTTTTGCGACTTTCTGACAAGCAAAGTCAGTGGAGAAGCCAGATTCATTTAACAACCATATTAGTAACTTAACAGCTGCAGTGATTCACTTAACAACTGTGGCACGAATGGTCCTAAAATGGGGCAGAACTCACTTAACAACAGAAATTTTCTGCTTAGCAACAGAAATTTTGGGTTAAATTTGTGGTCATAAGTCAAGGGACTACCTGTACAATGTTTGTCATTAAAATTATCTTATATAGTCATTTGTCAGATATCAAATGTCAAGTAACAAAGTGATTGCAGATTTAAGTGGTTTGTATTGACCAGTTTTTAATAATTAAATACTTTCAATATTAACAACTGACCATGAAAGCTGTTATTTAAAACTTTAAAAGGTTTGACTTTGGTATTCATGGATCAGGAGCAATATTAATTAAGATTTGCAAATTATTACAGTTATAGTAATAGCCTCTACTGTAAAATACTGGGGTTGTTTTGATTTGTTTTTTGATGTGCAGTGTATATGATCTTAACATTACCCAATTAACGCCATACATTTCTATATTTCAGGAGGAAGTAACTGCAGAAGAGAGCACGGATGGAGAAATAGAAGCTCAGGCTTACAATCAGGATTCACAGGATTCCATTGGCGAAGTAAGTTCCTGATTGCAGGAACAATTTCCACATCTTATTTGTATGTTGTGACAACATGCAGAAATATCCATGTGAATGAATTAGGGTTGCTTATCAATTTTTCTCTCCAGCAATAGTGTCCATAGCTCCTCCAACCCTCACATAATTTTTATTATAAGAGGATTTTACATAGGCATTACAAAAAATCCTCCAATACTCATGTAGGACAGGAGGTGCTATCAGAAGACAGAATTAAAGCAGTGTGTATGTGTGTATGCATATATACACAATACATTTGCATATAATACTGTATTTCTCAGTAGCCTTTTACTCAACTACAGCTAGTCCTCACTTAGCAACCACAATTGGAACTGGCAACTAAGTAGTTGCTAAACAGGATAGTGACCTCTTATCTGTATAAGTCATGCCTACTAATTTAAACTTCTACGAGTTGGTGCAAATGTTCCATCCTTTCTTTCTCTGGTGAAGCTTTTCTTTGCATTGCTGTTCTCCTGGCATGCATATCTGGTTTCTTACTACCTTCTTGTTTAAACTAGCAGTTTCATAGCTCCACTCAGTGATTAGGAGGGACTAGGAGGTCTTTGCAGTAGTTAATTCCACTTTGCCTTAAATAGATGTCAGTTCAAGGACATGCCCTCTGAAGAAAGAAGTTCTGAAATGGTTGGTCACATGACTTCATGTTTCTAGTTCATTCTTAAAAGTTTCACACAATAGTTTTCATTTAACATACAGGCTTCAAAGTCAAGGAAGCACAGTAGTGTCCATGGGGAAAAGAGGATAAGGGAAGGGGGTCAAGTGATGTCAGCAATGTTGCAGTGGAAGCCCCGCCCCTTTTCTACCTGCACCGTGAGGTCACATATTCAAAACGGGCAGAGTTTGTAATGCAGAGCCCCGTTTATTGCTCAAAATCAAAGCATGGCTTCTTCCTTGGGGCAGATTAAAACCCAGTTTCCTATTTGCTACAGCCTTTAAAACCGAGCTAGTGAAGGTTTTAACCCCATGAAGAACTTTCATTCATTTGTGTTCATTTGTGAAAGAGAGAAAAAAGTTGTGAGGATGGTTGTTAATAGTATTTGTTTTAATTTCCCTGACCACTACTGTCTTCCTCTTCATTTGAAGGGTGTCACTCAGGGCGAGTATACACCTATGGAGGATAGTGAGGAAACTTCTCAGTCCCTCCCTATAGACCTTGGACCTCTTCAATCAGATCAGCAGAATACAACCTCATCCCAAGAGTGTCAGGGCAAGAGAGATGATGTCATTGTCATTGACAGTGATGATGAAGAGGATGAAGATGAGGAAAATGATGGTGAAGCAGAAGTAATTTGTACTATATTTATTTTCTTATTTAGTGTGGGCCTGTGAGTGAAGAAGGAACTATTTAACATCCCCAAATTCCTATGATGGTTCCTCAGTTTCTATGTATTGGCTCTCATTGAGTATTATTGTATTGGTTGTGGCTTTTTGTAGGAGCAACCATTACATATCTTTGGACTTTGATATTTCTGAGTCTACTAAAAATAGTCTAAATCCAGCCTAATTTTTAGAGTAAATACCAAGAATAAGGATGTCCTTGGTTCTATTAGTTAATAAAAAGGACGTATTTTACTAATTTAAAAATGCATTACCATTTTATTTCTAAAAGTTACATAAATTCTGAATTGAAGGTTGTATTTCCAACTGATACTGCTAGGAATAATTTCAGACTTTTATCCAAGAACGCAGTCATAGTTTCATTTTTATGACCCTTTCTGCCTTTTGTGACAATACCACTTTTATTATTTGAAATATCGCATATTTTAATTCTCAACAAAAGATTCCTTTAGTTTCCAAAGACCATTACTTCATCGCATTGTGCATGGTTCAGTATACTTAGAGAAAACATTTTTTTTTTTTAGGAATATGAAGATGAAGAAGAAGATGATGAGGATGATGATGATGAAGACACAGGAATGGGGGATGAAGGTGAAGATAGCAATGAAAGCACTGGCAGTGTGGATGGTAATGATGGATATGAAGCAGATGATGCTGAGGTATGAATATTTGTTGCTAATATGGATAAAATTAATGATTTAAAAAATCACCTTTTATATGCAAATCTACTTTAACTTCTTGGGGAAAATAATTCTCAGAGTTTTCATAGCACTGATCAAGAGAGATAGCCATTTGGCTTGAAGCACTGGAGGTAATTTTTCAGTTCGGAAAGAATCCAGTGGAAGAAATGTCAGTTTTTTCCTCTCTCTACCCCTGTTAATATTACAGGTAATTCTTGATATCCACTCTTAACTTATTTCAGGGTGCGGATGGAATGGATCCCAGTACAGAAACTGAAGAGAGTATTGCTGGAGGTGAAAATAGCCAGAGGGCAGCTGACTCCCAGAACTGTGGTATGATTAACTCTATGTTTTCTTAATAGTATATACTTGTTTAAAGGAAACAATCATTTGGGCAGGTTATTCACTAGTGGTATCCATGTTTTATGCCCTTGATTTTAGAAAAATAAAGTCATTGAAATCATTTTAAAACTTGATGTTTTTGTTTTGTTTTGTTGTTCTTTTTGCCCATTTCTTCTGATTCCTTTTGCTGGATGAATATCTAGTTCCTTATCTCAACTAAGCAAAGATGCTTTGAAATCTCTGAAAGCTTAAAATCAGGCCCCTCTGCCTTGACAAAATGCTCTTGTTTTGTTAGCTCAAGGTTTTTTGTTGGTGATATATTGAAATACTCGTTCCAGAAAATATAATTGAGCGTGGTTTAGGAAGCATGAAATGATTTGGAGTTACAAATGTGCCTCTGTAATTTTAATTATATGTACAGTATATGTACATATATGTAAGTATATGTCATTATATATATTTCCATATCATCAGGTGATGGGAGCACAGGTACCGTAGAGTCTTCATTCTCTCAGGAAAGCCCAAGGGAACAGCAACCAACCTCTGCTTCTGAGAGACAAGTTCCCCGTCCACCTCGACCTCATCCTTTACCTCCACGATTAACTATCCATGCTATTCCTGCTCCACCTCAGGAACTGGGACCTCCAGTGCAGGTGCGAGAACCACAGGGAAGACTACTCTGAAATGTTCTTGCTCATGTGGCTTTGAGAGATTGCTCATTGCTTATTTGTATCAGCAAAATACAAATCCTCTCTTGGATAGTTATGTTAGATTTTGCAGCAATCCAACCAGCACACAATTCAAACAATTCAGCAGGATTCTTTTATATAAGAAACTTTTTTACAATACCATATAGCATAAGCCAGAACCAGAACTCAGAATCCAGAAGTACAGAATCAATAATCACAGAAGCTATAGAATCACAGAAGCACTTACGTATACAGTATACAGATCAGTGAACCTAAGCCACGCCCAGGCTCTGAGCCGTATGGGTCACCAAACAGTCCCCATTGGCTAACCTGTTACCATGTCTAATCCAATTCATGAACCCTTTATACTGACAAGTTAGTAAAGCCAGGTTTTATTTTTCTCTACAAATTTTACAGCATATTTGCACAAAAAGCAATAAAAATGCTCAGGATTATTGTATTTGGTGTATATTTCAAAATTTAACTCTTTTAAACTAAAAGTATAAATGATAAAAGAATATTATTTCTGCATATTCATCCAACGGGCCCAATTTACATCATGGTTTACCGTGTTTGCAATTCATAACTCTCTAAAACTTGTTCAACGTGAATGTTGGGCTATGCAGAGATTTTTTCCTTACGTTAGTGAAGCTAGATAGCTAGATACTTAAGTTAGGATAGGGAGAGATAAAGTTTTTAATTAAGCTGGAAGATCAAGTTACTCAGTAGTCTTTATAGAAATGTGAGATTTGAGCTCAAATTTCCTAGTTGTACAATGCAATCCTGGGTAGCCCTATTCAGAAGGAATTCCTATTGAGTCCAATAAGATTCAGTAAGCAAGTAAGCAATCTATTTACAAGCATAAATGGGCAGTCTGGGGCCCTTCAAATGTTTTTGCACTGTCATCACCCTCACCAGCACAGGTAGTGGTCACTGGAGCCTAACAAAATAATAGTGGAGGACCAAAGATTGCCTTTGATGTCTGGGGTTTTATCTGGCCTCCTGATGTTACATACTGCTATTTTAGTTTTATTCTTGCTATCCCCCTTCCCCAGTTCAAATCTATTAGGCTAAATTTTCTTAAGTTTCTAAATTGCCTAACCGCAGTGGTCCAAAACACATCTCTGGACCTTTGCTCTGTGCTTTCATGTACCGTATTTTCCGGCATATAAGACGACTTTTTAACACATGAAAATCTTCTCAAAAGTCAGGGGTCGTCTTATATGCCGGGTGTCGTTCTCCTGTAACCAGGCTGACGAGCCTTAAATGGCTCTGGCGATCCCAGCTCTGACGATCCCAGCTCTGATGGTCGATCCCAGCTCTGACAGTCGATCCCAGCTCTGACGATCCCAGCTGAGTTCCCTGCAACTCAGCTGGGATCGCCAGAAACCATGTAAAAGGAAAAAAGTTTTTTCCCTTTTATTCTGACGATCCAAGCTCTGACGATCCCAGCTGAGTTCCCTGCAACTCAGCTGGGATGGCCAGAGCCATGTAAAAAGAAAAATGTTTTCCCCCTCCAGCTTGCTTACCTCAGCTGCTAGTCGCAACGCTTGCCTTGCTTCGCTTGCCTGAATCTATTCCATCAGCAAGCCACTCCCTGCCTGCAATCAAGCAAGCAGGGAGTTGTGGACTTCAACTCCCAGAATTCCTCAGCCAGCAAAACAAAGCTGGCTGAGGAATTCTGGGAGTTGAAGTCTACAAGTCTTAAAGTTGCCAAGGTTGGAGACCCCTGTTCTATTGGGTAAGTTTTTTTCCCCTTTGGGAGCTTTAAAAAAAAATAGTCAATTGGGGTTTTTTTAATTGTTCTTTTTTAGACCTAGCCATTTAAAGTTTTGGAAGTTTTAAATTTAGCTTTCATATAAAAATAAAATAAAATAAAATAATATTTGTGCAGCTTTCTTAGATTTAGTGTGTTTCTGTAGTGTTTCACTCTAACTACACAAACACACAAAATCTCACAAAGCTGTATGTGGAATTTTGTGTGTGTAAAGTGTGAAAGTTGGTTTTTTGGACTTTTTGTGGCTGTGTGAGGTTCCTGCTTGTTGCAGGGGCCATTTTGGGTCTAGCACAGCTGCTTTTACATTGTGGGTGAGCCAGTTGTGTGTGTGTAGAGTGTGAAAGTTTTTTGGGGGGCTTTTTGTGGTTGTGTGAGGTTCCTGCTTGTTGCAGGGGCCATTTTGGGACTAGCACAGCTGCTTTTACATTGTGGGTGAGCCAGTTGTGTTGTGGTTGTGTGTGTTTAGAGTGTGAAAGTTTTTTTTTGGGGGGGGGCTTTTTGTGGCTGTGTGAGGTTCCTGCTTGTTGCAGGGGCCATTTTGGATCTAGCACAGCTGCTTTTACATTGTGGGTGAGCCAGTTGTGTTGTGTGTGTAGAGTGTGAAAGTTTTTGGGGGGGCTTTTTGTGACTGTATGAGGTTCCTGTTTGTTGCAGGGGCCATTTTGGGACTAGCACAGCTGCTTTTACATTGTAGGTGAGCCAGTTGATGTTTTTTAATTTTTATTTGGTGTGCATTGGAAGAGGGGTAGTCTTATTTGGCGAGTATAGCCCAAACTCTATATTTTAACAGGAAAAGTTGGGGGTCGTCTTATATGCCCAGTTGTCTTATACACCGGAAAATACGGTAATCTCTCCTAAATGCATCAGCATCTCCAAAAGGATTGGTACCATTTTAAGGATAAAGGAAAAACAGAGCTCATCTCTTCTCTAGCTTCCTTTCCCATTAGGATGATGTGGGACATCTAATGCTTGTTTATTTTGTGCAATTAATCTAGATGATTTAGAAGAGTTGTCAAGAGGAATTTCATTAAAGTAGCTCTTTAAAGATAAGATGTTCTAGAATGAGATTTTAAAGTGAACCAAACTGACTGTGATTTTGTGGTTTAGAGCCTGAATGTTGTATAGTATAGTGTTTAGATTTTCTGGATGTTACATTTCTCCTCACTAGAAAAGAAATCCTTAAAATGCTTACACATGCTTATTTTAAGCGGAAATATATTTTTAAATGCCAATGTTGAGAATGTGTCTGAGAAAATACATTAGAATTCATAGTCAAGTGTAAACCTAAAATTTCAAATAACAGATTAGCAGGAAAATTGATTCAAAAATAAACATTTGCAGAACTGACAGTGGCTGACTTCATACTTGCATTCTGTCATTTCTTGAAAAAGCAATAACCAACATAACACTGAACCATAAATCATTGTTACGCTTTTGGTAGCCAACTGTTTATGATGTTACTTTCCCCACATTCTTTTGCAATTATATTTGTATTTTGGTCTGTGACCGCAAATAAAAGTTATTATTAAATCATTGTTAAACACTATGGCTAGAGGCATCTAGCATTTCAAACTAAAATCAACCATGTCACATTTTGGAACAACACAATCAGAGTGTAATCAGACTCAAAACAGAACAATATTCCCAACCCTATATTTTTAAAAATTGACATTTTCTACTGAAATCACTGAAGCGTTTTAAAAAAATTTTCTTGGCTATATAGAGGATACAAATGACTCGGAGGCAGTCTGTGGGACGTGGACTCCAACTAACTCCAGGCATAGGTGGCATGGTAAGTAATTACCATTTCTAAATACAACATTTGTATTTCACCTGTGTTATGGCAGGCCCTTAATTTACTGATCTGCTTCCCTGCATTGTTAAAGGATCTTATTGAGAGACAGAGGTGTTCTTTGAAATAAGTTCCATTTTGGTTGAAGAAAAAAATAATATATGTTTGATTAAAAATAATGAAATAGGCTTTGTAATAAAGATATGCCCATCCACTCCACTGAAAATGGTTTGGTGATGATACTGCAGCAAATACTCCCATTCCCAAGTGGACTACAGTGCAACTACCTCCCTGCTGAAATTTGGGAGTATTTCTCACCACTAAAATAACCTACTCCTCTTTCATTGTACTCTTGCACTGTATCCGGTTGTATAGTCTATTTTGTTTCCTACCCTTGATAAAGCCCTATATTCTTCGAATTCAGCATGATTGGGAAATCAGTACAAAATTCTTCAACTGAAATGTTTTAGTTATTCCAGAGTTTCCTCAAAGTACTCATTCACTAAGTTGTTTGGTGATCCAAAGCAGAGACTCTGCATATTTATAAAAGTAATGTAGCCTTTAAAAAACTTGTTTAGTGGGGGGCACATGACATGACAGATGATACTTTTAAAGGAAAACATGCCAATAGTTGTTAATATCTCTTTCTAGCAGCAGCATTTCTTTGATGATGAAGACCGGACAGTTCCAAGCACCCCAACATTGGTGGTACCACATCGTACGGATGGATTTGCAGAAGCAATTCAGTAAGTTGATTCTGACCAACAAAAGACCAGCAAGCCTTTTAAATACTACAGAATGTATGGATTTCTTCACTTGGTATATATTAATTATATCTCTTTCTTATCTGTTTGTTTGTTTGTTCAATAGCCACCCATCTTACATACATGACTCATGGAAAAACAAAAATGCAACCAAAGTCGTAATGATGACAAATATTTAAAAACAATGAAAACTATTAAAGCCATAGGACTCCAATGTTAAAAACCTTATAGAAATATATTTTCAGTTGCCAAAGATAATTTATTGTAATTCCTTTAAAATTTCAATTTTTTTCTAGCTCTTAGAGTGATGCAGAATTAGTTACTGATGGGTAAAACAGAATGTAATCTGTCTTCCAGCTCTCCTCAGGTTGCTGGAGTTCCTCGGTTCAGGTTTGGGCCTCCTGAAGATATGCCACAAACCTCTGGCCAATCAGATCTTGGTCAACTTGCATCACAAGGAGGTATAGATATCTGAACTTGTGCTTCTCTTTTATATTTAGATGGTGTTTTATTTTGTTCTGTTCTGTTCAAGTCAGTGTTGATTCTTGGTGATCATCTGGACAACTCCCTGCAGTTTTCTTGACAAGATTTCAGAAGTGATTTGCTATTATCTCCTTCTTAGGCCTGAGAGAGAGTGACCAATCCAAGGTCACTCAGCTGGCTTTGCTCTTGGTCTCCTAGTTTTTTGCCTTATGCTTTAACCACTATACCAAAATGGCTCCCTTTATTTTTAGTAGGCGGCATTAAATGTAGGTCAAAAAGAACTCAAACTAGAGAACTTTCTGCTGAAGTGCAAACAAATGCAAATATGAAAAAAAAAAACCTCTGATACCAATTTTTAGATCATTTACTACTTTTTAAAAACACATACCCACACATTTCTTTACAGTCGGTTAGGATTTGCACTGAGGAAATTCTATCCATATTGTTATGCTTTTTTTTCTGTATTTTTTAATAATTTTTAATAAAAAAAGAAATTCTAAATCATTCATACAATATGCATATCAAATATAAATCAGGTATGAGTATTTATATCCATTAAAACATAGATATAGGATTTCAAAATGAACTTTAGATCGCTACTTTAAATTGTTACATTAAGCGCAGTATCTTTTTTAAAAAAAAGTCCAAAAGGTTTTCCAGATATATTGCTGTATTTCTGCTTTTTCAAAGTTTAGGTGAGTTTTTTATTTATTTTTTAAAAAAACCAAGCCTGGGCTTTTCTGTTAAGGTAACATAGAATCAAATGCTTTCTTGGTTGAATATTATGCCTTTGAGACTGTATCAAAGTATTTTTTTTCCCCCCAAATTCTTGTTAGGGCTAGGAATGTATGAAACACCTCTCTTTCTTGCCCATGAAGAAGAACCAGGAGGTCGTAGTGTCCCAACAACTCCACTACAAGTTGCAGCACCTGGTGAGCTCAATTTCTACAGATGATGCATTCCTAGTAGTGTCATTAGAGCAGAATGTTTGTTGACAGAAAGGGAACTATTTGGTGGGAAACAGATGTTGATGCTTTTCATCCAGAGAAACACTGGCTGGTAGTTCTCAAGTTGAGGTTAAAAACAAAGATATCTGTGTAAGTAGAGAAGCAAGGCATCTGTGATGCTAAATTTCTTACAATCTTGAACAAAGAATCCTTTATTTTTCTGGGAGCATTAAGGGCATTTTTAGAAAAAGCAAAATCAAAATCAGAAAATCTTAACTAATTTCTAGAAAGGTTGTCTCAAAGGATCAAAGTTTATTATCACATAACAAAAAGTGTAGTTTATGGCACTCTAGTTTCCTCCACCTCCTCTGATGCTGTGTCTATTCAAAAATAGACACAAAAATCTGTTTTTCATGTAAAATCCTATACATCCCTAATTATCTTCTCTATCATCTTGATTCTCTCTCCTACCCCCAAATCAACATACAATTCAATCTTGGCTGCTACAAGGAAAGTAGAAGGCCATTGCTTTACAACTTCTAAGCATAGACTACAATTTTTCTATGATTGCACATACCCTGAAAACAGTAAACATGTTTCTGTTGAATTTGTAATACAGGGATAAGCAATTTTGGGGAAGCTAAGTTCATTTTTAACTTTTTATGAGAGTCCAGGAATCATGGTGGGTGGAGTTGGTATGACTTGGCTTCGTTAGGAAATTTGAGAGTGCTGGGCTTAATTCGAAAACAATGTTAAACCTTTTCAACGATTGGTAAGATGCTACAGTACAGGGATTTAGCAATAGGGGCTAGAGAAGTGCAAAAACAATTGGTAGATTTCATATTTTGATGCTGCCAATTGTTCTGACTGGCATGTAACAAAAGCAAGAATGTTTAACAATATAAACATATAACACAAATTTCTACTTTCCCAATTTTGGCGTTGTTGTTGTTGTTTTAATTATAGCATTTGGTGTGATGGGGAGAGAAAGCATCATCTTCTTGGTTTGGCTTACACTTTGTTCTCCCCCCCCCCCCCCCCCAATCTCCAGTGTCTGTATTTACTGAAAGCACCTCTGCTGATGCTTCCGAGCACGCCTCCCAATCTGTTCCAATGGTTACAACTTCCACTGGTAATTTATCAACCACTTCTGAATCTGGAACAGGCGATGATGGTGATGAGGTTTTTGTGGAGGCAGAATCGGAAGGGTAAGCTGAAGGTTTTGGTTGGATAAAATCAGGGTTTTTTTGCCTGCAAAAGCATCTGAACAAGATAGGTACAATCTAACTGAAATGAGGACGGTCTGATCATTTATTATCTATCACTGAATCTTTTGTATTTTTTAAAACAACCAATATGGTGGTTTGATCTACCACAATATTCCCATCTTTCCTAATATACTCTTAATATCTGTTTGGACTTGTTTCTGGCAGAGCCACTCTACTTCCCAGTCTAAGAGCACTCTTAAACCCAATCTGTTTAGATAGGAGGTTTTGTGCCATAACAGATGGATTGCCCAAGGCAGAATTTCAATTGTACATTCCTGGCCAATGACTTGCATCTGGACTTGTGTGGCATTATACCAATTATTTATTAGTAGTAGTCCTTATAAATTGCTGACATTTTGAGATCTCTGCAGGAATATAGTCTTGATATAAAATTGCCAAATGGTTCCAGAGAGTGATTTGCAAGTTCACTAGGTTCATAATAGAAAATAGCATTGATAGCATTCTAGTTCAGACTAGTTCTCTTCTGATATTGGGGATTTTGAAACTTTCCAGGAGGTAAAATTAGGACACACCAATAAATTCTTTGGAAACATTTCTATGCACTGGAGTGATTTTTTTTTCTTTTATCCAACTTTGTTGCTCTGGCTAAGGCTAAGTGTAGTTAATTCTTGATAATGATGTACTTTTTTATTGATCACAATCTGGCCATAGAGCCAATTGAAGTAATTTTGAAAGGTGGGTTCAATAACCTCATTGCTAAGTGTTGTTTCCCAATTGAGCTTTTTGCAAAACTGACTAAATTTTCTTGGAGCAAAGCATCATTATTATTTTGCTCAACTGTAGTAGTTTAATACATATTGGTTATAGTAAAAATCAGCAGAGAACTGACATAGAGCTGAAAAAAACAGTGAGAGATTCACTTCTATGCTTCCATTTTTTCTTGCCCCACCTTTAAAGGGAACAGTCTTTCCAAAATAAAAGCCTCCATACTAGTTCTCACAGATATGGTAACTGTTAACTTTTGCTAGAACAATAAAGACGAAATTCCAATTTCACCACTGAATATGTCATCTCCTGTGCTATCACTAGGTGTGGGTGAACATAAAGTGTAGACTGCTTTCAAAGTTAGGGTTTCGTGGTTTTCTGTTCTCGTGGGCTCTAAGATAGGCTGGTTGAAGCCCCTTGTGGGATATGTTTGTATATATTTTCTGTTGTTATTCACATTTCTTCCCTGTGCGTCCCTTTTGTTTTAGAATTTCTTCAGAGGTAGGTCTAGACATTGATAGCCAGCAAGAGGAGGAATCATCTCAAACTCCTGATGAATCAGATCTTCCTTCTACCAGTCAAGATCCACCTTCTAGTTCATCTGCAGGTATATATAACTCCCATCAAATCCTGGATTTAGAGAACCATCATTTGAAGTACAGGTAGTCACTTAAGGGCTGGAAGTTATGACGGAGCCCCCAACAGCTACTTAGGATCCAGTTCCTGAGGTCCAATGGATGCACACATCCCAGCGGTCACATGACTACATTTCAGGTGCTTGTCAACTGGCTCATCTATATGGCCGGTTACAACATTTGAGTTCATATGACCATGATTTAGGAATTTTTTGCCAGTTTCCAACCAAAAAAAAAAAAAAATACCCCACCCATGGGAATATATGGATTCACTTAATGATTGTAGTGTTCATTTAATGACTACCACAAAAAAACATAAAGCTGGGCCTGATCAGGTTCCTTGACTTAACAACTGTCATGACTCATGATGGAAATTCTGGTCTACGTTATGATAATAATTTGAGGACTACCTGTACTTAGAAATGTTCATTGATATGGGACATCAAACAAAGAATAATTGAACCTCTGATGGTTTTGTATTTTTCCACCATTTCAGCTTTTATTGTAGAAAAGATTGCAGTCTGTAGATATGAAAAGGAAGGATTTTCACTAATTGTTCTCTGCAACTTAAAGATACATTTGGCCATGAAGTCTGGTCATCAATCCTCCAAATGTTTGATGAAACACTTTTTTAAAAAGTATACAGGAATTTGCTTGTATTTCCCTTCATTGAAGTTCCATTCAAAAGTAACTATTCACCTGGTCTATAAACTTGCATGTAGAAAAAAACTTGCCACTTATTTTCTAATTAAAGATTTTATTTGTTATACCCACACAGTCCTGCAGTACAAAAATCAAGAAGAATAATTCTATTACCATGAAAAAATCAATCCCCCACTATTTATTTTCCAGATACAAGCAGCAATCATCCCAAATCCTTCCGACGCGTTAGACTTCAGCCTCCAACCTTAAGGGCTGGAGTTCGTGGTCGTCAGTTTAATAGACACAGGGGTGAGTATATTTCAATCCCAGTGGGGCTTAGTTAAATAAGTTAACTACTTACTGTTGAGAAAAATGAAGTATGCATACAAGTAGAAATTTTGAAAAATGTAGGATTTGACCCCTGCTAGCTTACGTATTTTAAGAGGAGGAATAGCAGAACCTGGGGTCGGTGTGAAAAGAAGGATCAGCCTGGAATCTCTGCATAGCCACAAGCAAACTAGGTCTAATCCCCCTTAAATGCCACTGACCCTTATCAAATTTATGCAGGTGCTGGCCCTTAACTGAGAAGATTCCTGGGCATAGTGATAAATCAGCTTAATTGAACCTTCACATTCATGCTTGATATGTATATACCAACTGAGTTAGTTGTTTTAGTTACAAAGAAAATTAAAACATTTAAAGAAGATGAAAAACAGAATGTAGTAAAGAGATATGACTCACAGTAAATACCAAAAAAGAAAAATACGTTATTAGCTGGACAAAAAAAAAAAAAAAAAGAAATAGTGATTTCTAAGCTGAAACTTTTTAAAAATTGAAAATCTTGTTAGAAGCAATATTTGCAGTTACTTGAAGATGTTTGTCTTAAATATGGATGTTAATTTCACTTAATGGTAACTTCAACACCTCTTTTTTACTAATCATGTTGCTGTAATTTCCAGAATTCTCAAAACTTGTTCCCATTAATATTTGAGTGAAGTTTAGGATATTCCCTATTCAGTTTCCAGATCTAGTTAAGATATGTGTAATGGAATAGAATTTTCTAATCCAAATTGAGGATGTGGTGGCTGTTAAGATTTTGACAGTGATATTCAAAATAAGATATGGAATGATTATTTTACAGTAATAATAGTGGCAGGGAAATTCTTGTAATGCAGATGATTAAAATATCAAGAGGCAAATGAACATTAATTGAAACAAAAATATATAACTGCTATATCTTTCTTGCAGGTATAACTCATGCAATGGGTGGCAGAGGAGGCCTGAACAGAGGCAATATTAATTAAATGCTGTACAAATTTTGGAAATGGTGTATACTGTTTAGTCTGCCTTTATTCTGCATTAGTATAACAGCTGCCAAGCTTAAAGCAGTCTTTTTTAAATGTTAAAAAAGGATTGTTGTATGGACATTGGATCGTCTTTTATTAATAAAAACTAGAGAAACTGTCACACAAAAGCATTTCTTTCAGGTTGTTTGAGTTTCCAAGTTATTCTGCAGGACACTTGTACCAAGCATTGGACACAGTCTGCCCAGTTTGCGTTGTAACTGGTCTTGCTATTCTGCTGCCCACATCCAAGCTGTAGTAGTTATCTGAAAGGGAATGGAACAGGAGAACAGGGTTGTTAGATCACACCACACAAGTATTAACAGTTGAAAAACCAATTAATCATGTAAATCCTCAGTTCAAGATGGGCTTTTCTTTCCATGCAATTTTGATCATTTGGAAACAGGCAATAAGACAGTTCCTCCTGTCTTATTGCAGAGGAAACCTTGGTGTACTTTATAGTGGACAGATAGCATTGAGCAACTCAAACGATTGGAAGATGAATGGACTAAGATACATTTGCCTCATTTATCTGCTTACGTTGGGGAAAATGGGGTTGAATTTTCAGTTAGACAAAAACCCTAGAAAATTCAGTCAAATCAAACCAGGGCAGAGAAGGGACTTGTACTTATTTTTTTGAAATGTATAAGGCAGCCTAAGGTTTCCTTTCAGCACCAGGCTCTTTACACAATAGAGGCTCATCAAAAAGCTCAGAGAAAGAAACCTTGTCTATCAAACAGCCCAGTGATGTTGTAACCATGCTAGACTTTTTAAAGAGTAAAGGAGGATGGAAGAAACCTCTTGACCGTTTTAAACTTGTAAAAAAATAAGTGCAAACTCTTCCTACCTTAATGTGAATACCTTTTGTTTTCTACCCAGAAAGGACAAATGCTAGCCAACTATGGTCCTGCTAGCATTTATCTATCTATTATCTATTGAGATTAATGGTTCTATGTAGAGCAAAATATCCAAGTTCAGTTGCAGCATGATCCATGGGGTTGAATTTAGTATCCTGTATAATCCAGTGCTGTCTGATTTTATATCTCACACAAAGTCGTGTTTTTCTTTCAAATTTGTCTTGCACATTTTGGCCAACTGCTAGTTTAAAAGTCCTGTTTTAAAACATCAGTTGCAGCAAAAAAAGGAATGTTTTACACTACACAACACTTACCATGCTAAGACACAGTGGCTATTAGGAAGTGAACAATACCATTGTTTTGTTATTTTGAATGGTATAAATGATATAAAGACATATTTCTCAAAAAGATCACTGTAAGACTAAAGCTAAATAAATAAATAGAGCTGAATCTTTCCACTCTATTTCTTTCTTTCTTTCTTTGGCCATCTAAGAACAGGTGGCAATGTTGTTCTTAGATGGCCAAACAAGGTCAGATTAGTAGTACAACAAGGGTTTTAGGGTTGTATACACTAGGAATTCTTTAAAAGCTTTTTGGAAGAAGGTAATGGCAATCCATTTCCATAGCTCTGTCAAGAAAATTCCATGGATGTGATTCTCAGGAGTCAAGCCAGACTTGAGGACTTGAGGACTTTCTTGATAATCTTTGTATGTAGCATTTAGCACCCTATGAAGGAATGCAGTTCCTTCGAAAGAGATCCATTATCAAGTGTATGTTATATACCATTGATCATGCTATCATGCTGCACCGGTTGGAGGAGTTAGGGATGGGGGGCACCGTGTTGCGGTGGTTCTCCTCCTTTCTCTCCGACTGGTCGCAGTCTGTGTTGATGGGGGCAGAGGTCGACCCAAGGCCCCTTGTATGTGGGGTGCTACAGGGGTCGGTCCTCTCGCCCCTTCTATTCAACATTTATGTGAAGCCGCTGGGTGAGATTATCCGTGATTTCGAGGTGAAGTACCATCAGTACGCTGATGATACTCAGCTGTACATCTCCACCCTGGATCACCCCAATGATGCCCTTGACGTGATGTCCCGGTGCCTGGAGGCTGTACGGATCTGGATGGGGAGAAACAGACTCAGGCTCAACCCATCCAAGACCGAGTGGCTGTGGTTTCCGACAGCCCGATATAGTCAGTTGGTGCCATCGCTGACTATTGGGGGCGAGTCATTGGCCCCCATGGAGAGGGCTCGCAACTTGGGTGTCATCCTGGACTCACGGCTGACTTTAGAAGAGCATTTGACGGCTGTGGCCGGGAGGACTTTTTATCAGGTTCGCCTGATCCACCAGTTGCGTCCCTTTCTGGATTGGGACTCGTTATGCACTTTCACTCATGCCCTCGTCACTTCCCGCCTGGACTACTGTAATGCTCTCTACATGGGGCTCCCCTTGAGGAGCACCCTGAGGCTCCAGCTGGTCCAGAATGCGGCCGTGCGGATGGTTAAGGGAGCGACGCGCTCCCATGTGACTCCCCTCCTGCGCGAGCTGCACTGGCTCCCGGTGGTCTTCCGGGTGCGCTTCAAGGTCTTGGTTACCACCTTTAGAGCGCTCCATGGCTTAGGACCGGGGTATGTACGAGACTGCCTTCTCCCACCAACAGCCTCTCACTGATCAGTATGCTCCCATAGAGAGGGTCTTCTCAGAGTGCTGTCGGTCAAACAATGTTGACTCTCTCCCAGGGGGAGAGCCTTTTCTGGCAGGTGTGGGTGCACCTGCCATCTGGAACGAGCTCCCCCTGGAGATACGGAGGATCCTGGATCTGCTCACTTTCCGCCGCAGCCTCAAAACATTCTTATTCCAGCAGGCTGGTCTGGCCTAACCTCCCTTTTTAATTGTTTTTAAATTGGTTTTATAATTGGGGTGTTTTAAATCTGGCCAATGTATTTAATGTATTTTAAATGGTTTTTAAAGTTTGTATTATGTATATTTTACTTTCTGGCTGTTCACCGCCCTGAGTCCTTCGGGAGTAGGGCGGTATATAAATTTAATTATAAATAAGTAAATAAATATACATATAATAAAACGGGCTGTAAAAATGGCTACTCAGCAATTATTTCATATTTAAAATTCATATAAACTGCATCTATTTTTCTGTTTAAATAATTTCTAAAAATGGAGTACTCTTACACAATTAACATTTTTCACTCGCCTTTCAAAGCTATGTTTTTGTCTAGTTTTTCAAACTATTTTAAGGAGAGAAAAGAAATGTGATATGGGACTGTTCTGAAACTGAGGATCTCAAGAGGAGTACAAAAAAATCTTATGAGAAACAGCCTCAAATAGCTGGCAGCATCTGAAGTGAGTGTCATAGCCACAACATACCTTTAGCAAATGCATAGTAATCGTATCCATCCCCATTCTCCTCGTTAGGAACAGAAATAGCAGAATTAAATTCTTTTGGAAATCCTCTCCAATATGAGGTAATTTTAACCTCTGGCTGCAGTACTCCTGCAAACACAAAGCAATTTCTTTTGAAATTATGAAGATGATATAAAACCATTCAGGAGATATTTTAATGGCACACAAGCCCTGTGACAAAATATTTAAAGAACAAGATATAATCAACCTCCATACAGTTAGGCTGCTTCATTTGGAACTTATTTTTGGAGCTGTAGCATTGTGCAACCCAATTAATCGTAGCATATAAACAAGACAAAACAAGGACCATGCCTGTTGAATGATGGGTTATCCGAATGACTGGGTACTGCCTTATCCGGATGGTTCGGAAGATCTGACGAGATTGTATTGAACGTCCAAAGCGCCTCTGCCTCAGAACCAAAGTCTTTGGTTTATAAACTGGATAATTCACAGTTACAACTTTCTTCTTACACTTCTTTGGTTTTTGTTTGTAGACATATTGTTGAACATTGCCACCTACAGTAGAAAAGTAATACAATGAAACCTAGTTTTTAAAGACCTAACATAACAACCGATTACATTTCACAAATGACATAGATTGCAGGACATGTAAAATAAACATTTAACTGCCTCATCCTGATTACATGGCATTCAGTGGATTTGTACATTACTGTATTCAGGGAGGTGTTTGGATGGAAATTTAGCTTCTTGTATCCAAACTGGTAAATAATCGAGGTGGTCCGTTAAATTAAACAGGAGTAAGTATTTCAAGAACAACTATGACATGGGGACAGTATTAATTGTTTATATGCAATAAAACGAATGCAGATGCAGTTAGGCAACAATATTTTTGATAGAGGAAGGACTTTAACAGTATTAAACAGCCATTTAAAATCTTTTGATCAGTGAGAATAAAGTAGCACACCATTTTTTAAGTTTTAGTTTTTTTAAAAAAATCAGAATGCTATGGATGCTACTTTAACATGTTCCCACATTCATGAAATGCCTAATGCTTCTTTGAAATTGACTGCTACTATGCATCATCCCATCGCTTCCCTTTGAAACTACTTCTTTCCTGCTGATTTAATTAAGTCACTTATTTGACTTAAGCATCAAAGAGTGTCATTTTGTGCTGAATGATAGCTGTACCAGCAAGGGAAAGAAGCCCAAAATGCAATAGAAAGAAATCAGCTTCATTCCTCAGGTTTTAATCACACCTTCCCACTGAGTCCTGCTGTATTGCCCCATTGTGATTCAGGGGTGTTTCTAGGAGAGAGGAGTGAAAAACATCAGAAGCAAATGTCAAGTGTTATATATTCCCAGCAGGAATATATGTGAAGGTCATCCCACTGCACAGCTAAAATCTCACTGTGCAGCCACCTTTATTGGGCAGAAGCCATATAAGAAGATGCTGGAGGCAAATGATCACTTTAGTCACAAAAAGCATCAATTCAGACACACAAGGGAAGAATATTGGTAAACCACTCCAGTATTTTTACCAAGACAACCACATGGATAGAAAATATAAAAGGATTTACCACTTCTTTAATTCATCTGATAGACACAACAGACCTACCTTCTTTGAAAAAATGTACAGATTCTGGCCTGCTTCTGTACTGAGCCACCGAAAGAGCTCCCATAATTTTCCCATTCAGTCCTCCAAATCCTTTTACAATCAGCTTAGGATAGCCAGTGTCCATTACATCATTGGTGAAGCGCCAGTATTGGGGCCCCTGAAAAGTGCAATGCTAGCTGAAGTTACACGAACACCTAAGGCATATGTTGTATTAGACACTGATGCAACTTGTAATTCGTTCATGAAGAAATGTAACATGGGGCTTGAAAGATTTTCCTTCTACAGATAAAAAATGGGAGGAAATTTTAAAATAAAACTCCACTGGAAGTGTGTTACCAATGAATTTAATAAGTAAACTATTCATAAAAATCTAAGGACTTTTTAAAATATGTAGGCATGATTTACTTATTACTTTTATTAACCTTACTACTTATTGTTTTTATTAGCCTTATTACCACTTTTCATGTCTGAATGCCCAGATTAACAGCACAATTACAATCCTATACAAATCAGTTTGAAGTAGTATAAAAGTGGCAGAAAGTGCTGTAGAAACTGGAATGGACTTGTAGAAGTTTGCATCTGGAATTCTGTTCAGAACCAACCAAATCCCCCAAAGAGTACAAGCCACCACTAAGAATATCTTCCACTATGTGTTGATGGTTGATTGAAAAACACAGTGAAGTACATAACATGGAAAAAACATCAATCAAGTTTTGCTTCTAATACAGGAAGTTATAGCCGTGACTAACCAATTGTGGAGCATGGTAATTGCAGAGTCAAGTTCCCCTCAAAAAGGTGGTTTATAGGGATGGACAAAATGGAACAGTTCATTGCACAAACTGAAAAATGTATGTTTGATCTTCACAGAACAAAAACTATGGATTATCTTGTTCCAAATGTGAATGCAAACATCACAGAAGAAATTTTTTGGGGGGAGACATTGTAAGAGTGGGGGGAAAACCAAGAACATTGGCAAAAGATCTGGGGAGATTGTGAAGGGAGGTACTGGGAGATTGGAAAGGTTATGAGATACTCTGGACCTTGCTGAGGAAGAACAACAGGTAACACACCTTGCCATAGTCATCCTGAAAAAATACTTTCAGATTCCTGAAAATTTTGTTCTTGGCCAATAGGCAAAGCAAAAAAGACATCCCAGTTTTGTGAACGAGCAAAGGAGCACAGCACACTCCTTCTTGTCTCATTGTGCAACAGCTAAAACAAACTAGGAAAGACATTTGCAAAATAAGTTGCTGCTTGGTGTGCTTTTACCAGTAGCTCCAGGCTTCCACATCACTATATGGAGGCTTATTTCTGGTATCTCTGATCCATAGTAAATGCAATTCACAGTGAATGCACTAGAAATGCAAGTGAAAATCTTGCAACATTGGCAGAGAAGAGTAACAGAAACCAGTCATACAGAGAGCTGAGTAGCTATGGAAAGCTATAAAAAGTTGCAACTGGCAGTTACAGGCTAAATGACTGCAACATCTTCCCACCATACTTTTTTATTTTTGCCTTTGAGTCAGTATGACTCCTGGAGACTGCTTGGCCTAGTCCCTGCAATTTTCTTGGCAAGGTGGAGGAGGAAGAGATGTGTTTTGGAAGTGCTTTGCAATTGCCTCCTTCCAAGGACTGAAAAGGAATGACTGGTCCAAGATCATCTGGCTGGATTTATATCTAAAGTGGGACTAGAATCCAGTCTTCCTAATTCTAGCATGATGCCTTAACCATTACAACAAATGGGCCCCATTATTTACCCTATACTAAATTTAGTTTGTTGACGTTTCTAGAACTAGCATTCTTCAACTTGTTGCTCTTCAGGTGGAACTATGAGTCCAAGATTTCCCAGCCATTTCTCTGATTCCTTCAGAGATAGTTCACCAGGAAGAAGGACTACAAACATATATTTTATCCAAAACAGTGGATTTGAAGTAAGCATAGAGAAACAGAGCGTCCCATTTATTATCTTAGGTTACATGGAAGGAATTAGCTTGATTTTTTTTATATAAGCATAATATTTTCTATAAACAAGTACAAGTTAACCTGACCCACCTGTGTTCCTGCTAAATTAAGTTTATTTATGAGGCTTTGGGAGCAGGACAGTTTTAAGGCAAATTAGCCTTCAAAATTCCTGGCAATACATTTTAGGAATATAATGAAAGAGGGGACAATTCAGGAACCCAAGTTAAGACAGTACATCAGAGGTATGTAATATGTGGTGCAGGGGCTGTCTATGCCCCTGTACATAAGCCCCTGTGCATGACATATAGGGCCTGAGTCCCTCCAAAAGTTGTCATCAAACTCACAAAGTTTAATAGGACAATTATGTTTTAATTTAGTTTTAATTTTATTTAAATGCAAAAGATACAAAGTGAAATTGTTTTTGTCTTGGTCCCAATTACTTTCTCAAAGTGTAGTCTCCATATGACCTTAAAAGGACCAAGTGTACTTCTTGCCTGAAAGTTAATGAACTTGAATGTAATGATTTAATTTCATTATGAAATGAAAGTCACATAAATTGAATGTACAATCTGAATACAGCACAGGAGTGTGTGGTGTGGTATGGAGAGAAAGTCTTTTCATTCAATATATTAGTACAATTATGTTAAATCATGTTACCCATTTGTCAAAGTTGCCCTACACATTGAATTACAAGATAACTACAATGTTTGGACTACAAATTAGCAACCATTTTTCAGACTAGCATATGTTGTGAACTTAGCCTGTGTATGTATGTGTGTGTATTTGTGATTGGCCAAATGTTATTCATTGATCTTTGCCTTAGGGTGGAAATTTGAACTTCTGTATCACAAGTGTGCGTCCCAAGCTCTACAACTAAACATATTAATTCTTCGACTTTACTCCATCAAAACCTGTCATTAAATATAATTAGATTGAACCTCTCCAAACAAAACCATTTCAATGCACAAGCCATTCAGAGTTTCCCAGAGTGGAAAAAAATTGGGCGTTACATCTGTCTAGCATCCCTTTGGTTGTTCTTCAGAATCTTGGCAAATATATCCTGGCTTGAACATCACAGCAAAACATTTGGGACTGGTCCAGTTCCTTCTAAAGAGGCTTCTCATTGTATCTTGGTTTTACAAACGCAGGTGTCAGGGACTGTATCTAATTTTCACACTATTTTAAAATGCTTGTTGAGGAGCAGGAAGTATTGAATATGAAGCAGGGTGCTTCTGGAGTTTCCTTACTTTTTTTCCTATTCTTCAAACTATTTCCATATTAGCTCTGGAGCAAAATCTTTTTATCTGGTGCCTAAACTCCAATAATTTCTTTCCTTCAAGTTTTGCCATTCTGGCTAAGAACTGAGAAAGCATGAGAAAGTATGTCATTTAAGGTTTTTAAACATAGTTGACCAGTTAATCATTTTAAAGTCTTTTGATTGATTAAAAGGGTCCATTATTTCTTATTATTTAAAGACTACAAACATAAGCTTTTTAAATAACACTTAGACAATCGATAGAGGAATGACACTATTATATAAGCAATGTGAGAGAAAAGGTGATCTTTCATCAAAAATGGAGCATGCTCAAAGAGATATAGATAGGGGTGTTTTAGAGCTAAAGATAGATGTGCAAATATAGACAGATTTCATGGAAGCCAAATCAAATGTGGTAGAAGTATATGAGGATATTTTTATGGGTTTCTTGGTATAGGAATATTTCATTCTGTAATGATCATTTATCTGCTTGTATCTTACTTGTTTTTATCTTCTGGACATACAGTAGGATTGTAAGCCACTCAGAGTTGGTAAATAATAAATAAATAAACAAGCTTTAACTGGAATACAGTTTACTATATATTCCCTATTTTTCTCACCTCATATTTTGCTTAAAATAGAAATGTCCCTTTGGAATGGAATAATGTCAATCTGCTGCAAAGTTACTTCACAAAAATGTCTATATTTAGGGGCAAGTCTCACTTTCTACAACAGAGTATACTGCCAAAAAGGACGCATATAGGATTGCACCAAACCATATATGCATTTATTTTTAAAACTGTAAAACTTTTACTAAGGACTTTTAAGTGTATCTTACATGGTAAGTGGATGAACTTCTCCATTGCTGATAATGATGACTAATTTGATTGGCATCTCACCAAGAAAATTCATTTTAAATTCTCCTGTCGAACATGATCATATGTAGCTTCTCAGGATAGGATTTTTTATTTATTTATTTTTTGCTTTGTGCAGAGACCTTGATCATGTGAGTTCATGCATACAGCCACACCATTGACTTCTCCAGCAAAGCCAATTATTTTGATCTCTTTAAAAAAAATCTGGTAATTTGTAACAAGTTGCATATAATATAAATGCAGTGTGGGAGATTTACTTGATCATCATCTGTTGATCAAAAATATCTTGTTTTTTGTTGTTTCACGTAACATTTCAGATTATACTGTATAGTCTTTCCATTTCTTAACTCTTATAGTACCAAGAATCACATTGTGGGAAAAAAATATGACTTACCTTGAAAAAGAAGGTTTTGCCATCACAGTTACATCTAGAAAACACTGTGTCAATGGGGGAAGGGATATGCCATCCCTCAGAGATTTTACGAGGTTGAGGGGAAGGTGAGCTTGTTCCATTTAGCAGCCAGTAGTAATGACCTGCAAAGCCAAGTAAATGCCAGTGTTATGTAAAAAGAAACAATATATTAATACCCAACCATGAAGCTCTTAACAAGGCAGATTTCACAGTAAATAGAAATTTGTGACAGGTGAAATGGTGGATATGGTCCATAGTGGCCTGGGCAACTAGTTTTTTGTTTTGTTTTTTAATTTGATTTATATGCCGCCCTTCTCCGGAGTCTCGGGGCGGCTTACAATGCGTTAAGCAGTTTGTAGAATTCTATGCAAACTTCACCCTCCCAGCCTCCACTTGTGTTAAACTATTATTCCAAGAATCTCCAAACACTACGGAGAAGGCTGAGTTTGGGTAGTTTATGAGGTCTATACATTTTTTCTACCAAAGTCAAAGGTTTGTTTCTAAGCTGTCCAAATGATCTTGCTCCAATTCTGGAGAGCACTTTCTGAATGTGGCAGTCCACATTAGCAGTGCAAATTTCATTTTAAGAACCAGTATGTGAATATACCTTCTGATGAAGTTAGAGAAGGTCTTGATCAGAACTACCAACCACTGTATAACTTCACTCGGATCTGGGAGTGAAATGTTCATAGCAAAATGCATATTTTAATCTATAACATTTGGACAATGTCCAAAACTTAAGCTCTGTCATGTGGTAACTCACCTCTGAAAACCGCAAGTGATCCATTTTGTAGAGGGACAATCCCGTCTACAGGCTTCTTATTACACAAGTTCATCTCTTCTGGTACATCTAATAAGTAATTAACTTTTTTTAGTTTTAAAATCCAGGTTTTCTATAATAAACACTGTAAATCATATCAAGAATAATTTGACAGTTTATGATAAAAGATTTGCATCAAAATGAACTCCCAAGTTTTCCATCTCACACACACATTGGGGGGGAGAGGGGGGAGAGAGACAGAGAGACAGAGATAGAGATGTACTGCAATGTTTCCTAAAACTAACATGCAGTACTTTGAATTAAGGCATAATGCATTGGGTTAATATATTATTTTTATATGAAATATTTGTTCTCTTTCACAAAATTTCCAGGGAAAAATTCTTATGATATACTCTGTTTTTCGAACATACAACTTATATGATTAACAATGTGCTTAATCCAGATACATTTTGTAATTTAAAAGGGCACTGCTTGGTATATTATTTTCTATAATATTTCAACTTTTTATATGTAGAAAAATATAGCTGATTCTTGTGTCATTCATTCTGTATCAACTGTGGAAATTTGTTGGGAAACTGGGTGTGAATAGTGAATTTCCCTTTACTTTGTCAAATATCTCCACTGCACTCTTCCTAATTTGAGAATAAATTAGAAATGGGAAAATGCTAAAGAAATATGACATTCTGGTAAAGTATTGGTTCTCCAATCAGGACCTAAGATACCCACCTAGCTTTCATGCATAAAGGAAGTGTGGAATTTACAATCTCCTGGATTCTAAACTAGTACCTTAACTACTATACCAAACTGGTTCTCTAAATGTATGAGCAGTTACTTAGTTTATCATTATTAAATGCTTTTTCTAGTCAAAAAGTTTGCCATTTACCAGCTTGGTCTTGGATTTACAGTCTCCTGCTAACTTCCCCCACAGGCTTTCTCCAAGCCAGTTTCCCACAAGGAAACTCAACGGGGAAGCCAACAGGAAGTTGGAAGTTGCTCCCACTGCTTTTTTCTCATCCATGGTCATTATGTTTCTCTGATTAGGTAACAATATATCTCTGAAAGGATGACCGAATGTGTCACAGGTTACTAATATACAACTAAAGCTCTTATTAAGCCACTCATTAAATATATATTGCATTTTCAAAAATAAGTTTGTTCACCAAGATTAGATCATAACAATAGTTCAGTCACAGAAATAGTCACATTAATCTTTAGAGAACTGATGGGGGGGGGCACATACAAAATGTGAGTGGGGCATGAAAATACCAAACAAACACGAATTATACAGTCCAAGCCCAGAATGTTTAGATGCTTAACTATAGTACTTTAAGAAAGAGTTGTTCAATCAATCTTTCAAGAATCTCTTTTGAAGACAACAGTATTTTCCAAATATGTTCCTCTCAAAATCTTCAATTTCCATCATGTCCAATCATGGAAGGCTACAGTTAATGGGAATTGTAATATAATGTCTGAGGCCTGAAGCTTATATCTCAATTTAGTCATGAAATTTGAGGATAATATTCAGGTAATTGCTATTCTTTTCAACTTATGCCACCATAAAGTACAGGTGAGGGAACAATGTTGAACTTAATAGGAAAAATGGAAAGTACAATAGAAACAATGACATAAATCATCTTATCGAATTATGTAACAATCCTCATAGAACATCTTCCCAAACTGAAAAGAAACAATTATCCAACTGTAAAACCCAAGAATACAATTTAAAAATTCAAAAACAGAGCAAGGCATAAAGAAAAAACTTATCTAGAAATATGCAAGATTTTTAAAAAATGTATTTTTAAGGCTATAAGGTTATTTCAGATATATTGGGGCTCCTGAGATCATTACCATTTTGGTCTGGATTCTGGAACACATCTCTTCTTCTTCCAATCTCCCTAAATAACAACCCAATCTTCCATCAACTGTATTAGGCCTACACACAATTCCCCACTCACATATATATCTCAGTGCCTTTCAGAAACATAGTTATAATGATGTTCAGACTTATTACACATTATTGCTATTGTACAGGGCTCCAATAGATGAAAATGAAAATGTAGATGTAGATGAAAAGTGAATGTACCTTTGTACCATAGAGATGCAGCAATCTTTTCTGGTGGAACATATGCTGTAGTTTTGTTGAACATCATCTCTGGAGATATAGTTGTGGAAATGGTAGCATCTCTTGGACTGGAGTAAGAGGCAACTTGCCTTTGTGTTGTAGGTATGACAATAGTGGACCAAGTAGAGGAATATGATGTAATTTTGTTTGTTGTAGAAGATAGGGTGCTGGAAGTTGTACTCACTTGTGTTACTGTATTCTTTTTAGTTGGGTTTTCCTTTGTGGTTCCTTTATCTGAAACAAGATTAATTTTTTTATTAGTTATTACATCTGGATGTTCAGGTTTATTTATTCGAGGGGAGGTTGTAGTTTCAATAGTTAATGTCCGAGTAATTTTGGTAATGATATCTGCCCTTCTCTTTTTATCATTATCATTTGGGCTAGGTAAACTAAGATTTGATTCTGTTGTAATAGCTGTAGTCTTTGTGGGGTTGCTGCCTGGCCTGTCATCTCCCTCAAAATTAGCAGAATTACTCAAAGGTTTAGATTCTGTTGTGGTGCTGAGAGTTGTCTGTGTGTCAGTTTGTGCTATTATTGTCTTGGCAACTGTTGCAATTGTTTCCAGTCCACTGATACCATCACTATTGGGAGTAAGTGACTTTCCTGATAGATCAGTAATGTTTCTTATAATATTGATGTTTATTGTAGTTTCTTTTGGTCTGTTATTTATAACATTAACTTCAGGAATGGATGTGTCATTTCTTTGGTCCATTGACATTGCTTTTATGACTGCAGTAGTTCCAGTTAGGAAGATGTTTCTGTTATCAGGACTGCTTGTATCCATTGGATTAGTCTTTGCAATTGTTGTCTTTGTAACTGTATTAAACTTGTCATTGTATCTTACATCTGGATTAGTCACTGTAATTGTTGTACCTGTAACATCAGTAACCTTATCCAGCTTGTCATGTCCTATCATATCATCTGGATTAATTGTATCATCTGGATTGCCACTTTTGTCAACACTATCAGGTTTGGTTGAATCATCCAAATTAGATGGTAAGATTGTTGTTCCCATCACTGCTGTAATCCAGTCTGGATCAACATTTTTATCAATTCTATCAGGGTTAATTGGGGCATCTGAATTTGTTGATGTCATTGTTGTCTCTGTGACTGGAGAGGCTGCTTCTGGAATGTCACTTTTATCAATTCCATCAGGATTGGTTGAATCTTCTGAATTCATTGACGTACTTGTCTCTGGAAATGGAGTTCTTGTTTCTAGATTTTGATTTATATATATTCCATCGGGATTAGTTTTGTATTTCAGATTAGAAAGTGTAAATGTTGCTTTTGTAGGTGCAGAGGTTTTGTCAGTAATGTCACTTTTATAAATTTCATCAGGATCAGTTGTGTAATCTGAATTTCTTGGTGTCCTTGTGGTCTTAACGGCAGGAGAATTTGTTCTGATATTTGGAATAGTGGATGCGATTATTGATTCTGTCATGGCAAAAGGTCTTTCTGAATTGTCCCTTTTATGACTGGACTCATCTTGACCAGACTTTGTGATTGCTGTTTCTGTTACTGCTGTACTTATGTTTGGATTGTCACTTTTATCAATTCCATCAGTGCTGGTTGTGTAATCTGAATTTGTTGATGTCCTTGTTGCCCCTGTGACAGGCCTGCTTGTTTCCGGATTGTCACTTTTATGGTTGGTCTCATCTAGAGCAGTCTGTGTACTTGCTAATTCTGTTGTAGCAGAAGCTCTGTCTGTACTGTCACTTTTATCAATGGCATCAGGACCAGTTGTGTGATCTGAATTTGTTTGAGTCGTGATTATATCTGTGACCAAAGTGCTTGTTTCTAGATTGCCTGTTTGGTGACTGGTCTCATCTTCACCAGACGTTTTAATTGAAGTTACTGCAACTGCAGTACTGTCACTTTTATCAACAGCATCAGGACCAGGTGTGAATTCTGAATTTGTTGTCCTTGCTGTGTCTGTGACAGAAGCACTTGTTTCTAGACTGTCACTTTTATGACTGGTCTCATCTTGGCCATTCTGCGTAATGGCTGTTTCTGTCACAGCAGAAGTTGTTTCTGGATTGTCACTTTTATCAGTTACATCAGGACTTGTGTATTCTGAATTTGTTGTTGACATTGTTGCTTCTGTGACAGATGTGCTTGTTTCTGGATTGTCAGTCTTGTGACTAGTCTCATCTTGGCCAGTCTGTGTAGTGATTGTTTCTGTCATGACAGACGTTCTCTCTGGATCGTCACTTTTATCAGTTACATCAGGACTTGTGTATTCTGAATTTGTTGTTGACATTGTTGCTTCTGTGACAGCTGTGCTTGTTTCTGGATTGTCAGTCTTGTGACTGGTCTCACCTTGGCCAGTCTGTGTAGTGACTGTTTCTGTCACGGCAGAAGTTTTCTCTGGACTGTCACTTTTCTCAGTTACATCAGGACTTGTGTATTCTGAATTTGTTGTTGACATTGTTGCTTCTGTGACAGCTTTGCTTGTTTCTGGATTGTCAGTCTTGTGACTGGTCTCACCTTGGCCAGTCTGTGTAGTGACTGTTTCTGTCACGGCAGAAGTTTTCTCTGGACTGTCATTTTTATCAGTTACATCAGGACTTGTGTATTCTGAATTTGTTGTTGACATTGTTGCTTCTGTGACAGATGTGCTTGTTTCTGGATTGTCAGTCTTGCGACTAGTCTCATCTTGGCCAGTCTGTGTAGTGATTGTTTCTGTCATGACAGACGTTCTCTCTGGATCGTCACTTTTATCAGTTACATCAGGACTTGTGTATTCTGAATTTGTTGTTGACATTGTTGCTTCTGTGACAGCTGTGCTTGTTTCTGGATTGTCAGTCTTGTGACTGGTCTCACCTTGGCCAGTCTGTGTAGTGACTGTTTCTGTCACGGCAGAAGTTTTCTCTGGACTGTCACTTTTATCAGTTACATCAGGACTTGTGTATTCTGAATTTGTTGTTGACATTGTTGCTTCTGTGACAGCTTTGCTTGTTTCTGGATTGTCAGTCTTGTGACTGGTCTCACCTTGGCCAGTCTGTGTAGTGACTGTTTCTGTCACGGCAGAAGTTTTCTCTGGACTGTCATTTTTATCAGTTACATCAGGACTTGTGTATTCTGAATTTGTTGTTGACATTGTTGCTTCTGTGACAGATGTGCTTGTTTCTGGATTGTCAGTCTTGTGACTGGTCTCACCTTGACCAGTCTGTGTAGTGACTGTTTCTGTCACGGCAGAAGTTTTCTCTAGACTGTCACTTTTATCAGTTACATCAGGACTTGTGTATTCTGAATTTGTTGTTGACATTGTTGCTTCTGTGACAGATGTGCTTGTTTCTGGATTGTCAGTCTTGTGACTGGTCTCACCTTGGCCAGTCTGTGTAGTGACTGTTTCTGTTACGGCAGACGTTTTCTCTGGACTGTCACTTTTATCAGTTACATCAGGACTTGTGTATTCTGAATTTGTTGTTGACATTGTTGCTTCTGTGACAGCTGTGCTTGTTTCTGGATTGTCAGTCTTGTGACTGGTCTCACCTTGGCCAGTCTGTGTAGTGACTGTTTCTGTCACGGCAGAAGTTTTCTCTGGACTGTCACTTTTATCAGTTACATCAGGACTTGTGTATTCTGAATTTGTTGTTGACATTGTTGCTTCTGTGACAGATGTGCTTGTTTCTGGATTGTCAGTCTTGTGACTGGTCTCACCTTGGCCAGTCTGTGTAGTGACTGTTTCTGTCATGGCAGAAGTTTTCTCTGGACTGTCACTTTTATCAGTTACATCAGGACTTGTGTATTCTGAATTTGTTGTTGACATTGTTGCTTGTGTGACAGCTTTGCTTGTTTCTGAATTGTCAGTCTTGTGACTGGTCTCACCTTGGCCAGTCTGTGTAGTGACTGTTTCTGTCATGGCAGAAGTTTTCTCTGGACTGTCACTTTTATCAGTTACATCAGGACTTGTGTATTCTGAATTTGTTGTTGACATTGTTGCTTGTGTGACAGATGTGCTTGTTTCTGGATTGTCAGTCTTGTGACTGGTCTCACCTTGGCCAGTCTGTGTAGTGACTGTTTCTGTCACGGCAGAAGTTCTCTCTGGATTGTCACTTTTATCAGGACTTGTGTATTCTGAATTTGTTGTTGACATTGTTGCTTGTGTGACAGATGTGCTTGTTTCTGGATTGTCAGTCTTGTGACTGGTCTCACCTTGGCCAGTCTGTGTAGTGACTGTTTCTGTCACGGCAGAAGTTCTCTCTGGATTGTCACTTTTATCAGTTACATCAGGACTTGCGTATTCTGAATTTGTTGTTGACATTGTTGCTTCTGTGACAGCTTTGCTTGTTTCTGGATTGTCAGTCTTGTGACTGGTCTCACCTTGGCCAGTCTGTGTAGTGACTGTTTCTGTCATTGCTGAAGTTCTGGCTGAATTGTCACTTTTTTGAACTCCATCAGGATCAGGATTGGTTCTGTCATTTGGAATAGAAATAGTAATTATTTCTTTTGTCACTGCAGAAGTTCTATCGAGATTATCATTTTTATCAATTCGATCTGGACCAGTTGTGTAATCTATATTTTTTGGTTTCCTTGTTGTTCCTTGTTCATTAGAAGTTGTTGGTGTTGTGTCTGCTCTACTGGTTGTATTTTTAATATCTGTTGTTACGGTCTCTTTTCTTGCAGTAGTCATATCCTTTGTATTAGTTTCATCCATTGCCGTACTTGCTTTCATTGTTGCTGTAACTTTGTCATATAAATTAGGTTCATTCTTATCATCTCTTGACATTCCTACAGTAGTAGTATCTCTGTTAGACATTCTTGTTATTGCTTTAAGTGAGGAAGACGTGGGGTTTGAAGAAATAGCATTTTCATGTTTCTTCATGGTTACCATAGTTTTAGTAGGCAATGATATCCTACTGGTTGTAGAAGCAGCAGTAGATTGCAAACCTAACAGTTTTGTGGTAGTAATTTTGAAGAATGAAATAACATGCTCAGAATGGGGATTTGGGAAATAGCTAACATGATCACCCAGAGTTGTTGTAATACCTTTATTTCCTTGGGTTGTAAGCTCTGTAGTAGTCTGCTTTGTAGTAGTAGATGGCAGCTTCACAGTAGTTGTGGTAGAGGATGGTTTTGTGCTACTCGTGGTGGATGGCTTGTTTGTGGTGGTGATGGTGGTAGTTGTGGGTGGCAGTTTTGTTGTTGCTGTGGTTGGTGGCAGCTTTGTGGTGGTACTTGTGGTGGATGGCAGCTTTGTGGGGGTGGCAGTAGATGGAAGTGTGGTGCTGGTGCTGGTGGATGGCAACTTTGTTGTCATTATTGTGGTGGGTAATATCTTTAAAGTAGCAGTAGTGGATGTCAGCTTTGTTGTGGTTGTGGTTGCTGTGGAAGCCATTTTTTCCATTGTTGTAGTAGATGGCTGCCTCGTGGTCGTGGTTGGAAGCTGTGTTGTAGTTGTGCCTGTGGTGGATGGCATCTTTGTTGTGCTTGTGGCGGATGGCATCTTTGTTGTGCCTGTGGTGGATGGCAACTTTGTTGTGCCTGTGGTGGATGGCATCTTTGTTGTGCCTGTGGTGGATGGCATCTTTGTTGTGGCTATGGTGGATGGCATCTTTGTTGTGGCTATGGTGGATGGCATCTTTGTTGTGGCTATGGTGGATGGCATCTTTGTTGTAGTGATATTTATCGTAGTTGTGGTAGCCTTTGTTGTTAATGCATTGCCTTCCCCACTACCATCATCCTCTAAAATTACTTTCACTGCTTTGGATGAAGATTTTCTTCTTGATTTTGATGCTTCACGAGCTTAAGCAAAAAAAAAAAAAAAAAAAAGGGGGGGGGGGGGAGGGAGAAGAAGAAAATTAAATTTTCTATTTTTCATTCCCTGAAAAAAATGTTTCCCCTGCCAACTTTTCAACACAGTGCTTCAGGTCCCATAGATTTAAAATGATGAAAGGAATCACCAGGTCTAAAAGCATGAGCAACACATTTTGCAGATTTCTATTAAAATAATGCTAGTTGCATACTGATTAGTGATATTTACCAAAAATAATTCTGTATTTCAGAAGGGGAAAAAGAGGTTATGGAATGATTTGTTACTCATTGACACAATTCCTCTCATTGTATGATCCAATTAAAAAAATCTAAACTCAAAATACTGCAGAATATTATCAAAATATTTGAATGGGTTGATTCTTTTTACCACACGGGTTTGCAATTACTGTAAATCAAGGGAAGGGGGGAACCTTTCATTTCTTTTTGCCTCAACCATTGGCCTCTGAAGTTAACTCTTTTCAAGGCTTCAAATATCATAAAATAACACACCAGTAACAGACTAGGCAAATTTGAGATTCTGTGACATCCTAATATCAACTTTACTTCTTCTGGGTTGTTTTTTTTTTTTTTTAACAATGTGATAAAAATTGTTTTAAATGAAAACCCGTAAGAGAAGTAAATGCTTTGTCTTTTGGCTTGTAGCTTTCCAGATTGTACTAACATGTTTTGGGGTTTGTTGACATGTACTAAGTATTCCCAATAAAATCCTCAAGGTTTCTTTATACTTACCCTCTACTGGAAGATTAGCAGAAAGCTCCAAAGATGTGGTTAAAAATAAGTCAAGATGGTGGCTGAAACAGTGGAATCAAAGCTCTATCTGTTTTTTAATGTGCATTGCATATGCAACACATGTAAGACACATCCTCGCATCATCATGGCCATTATATTGATTTTTTAACTTTAATCTGAATACACCCTTAAAGATTAGGAACTATTATTTTTAAATTTTAAAATACTTTTTCAAGATAGAAAACCATACATTACTCATATATCTGCTTCAATGCAATCCTTATTCCTGGATGCTTAAAAAAGATCAGAAGGCATACCTCTCTTTTTTTCTTCTTCTAGTGCCTTATCATTACTCTTGCTTCTATCACCAGTTTCTCCCAATAAAGCTGTTGCTCTCCGAATCGATGAGGATTTTGAAGAAGTAGAATGCTGTTCAGAATGCTCTACAATCATCAGAAAGATAAACATTCTAGAGATTATAGTTCTTGTTCACAGATGGAGTCCCTGGGAAGGTAGCACAATTTGGGGATTTAGGTTGCACATGACCCTCCCTCCCAATTTTTGGACATGGCCTACCAAAGCTTCCAAATTTGATCCCACAGCTATATTTTTAAGAAGAAAAAAGTAAAAAAAAAAAAAGTTCGTGCAGAGATTCTTCAACCCGTCTTAAAGTTTGTATTCAATGGTTCAGATTACAGGTAGTCCTCAATTTATGACCAGTCACTTTGCAATCGTTTGAAGTTACAACAGACCAGAAAAAGGAGACTTATGATCTATAAAGTTCCAATGGTTGTGTTTGGCCACTTCACAGTCAAGTGGCCAAACATGGCAACATGGCCACATGTACAGCCATTTGCAATATCCCACAGCCACATGGGTGCATATTTGTCACGCTATTCGCTTTTAGATTAAACAACATTATGCAAAATGTAGATATGGATAAGAAATTATAAAGAAATTAAATGCATAGAATAAGGAAAAACAGAGCAAACATGGTTACAATTGGTAGGATCATTCACTATGCTTCATATTTTTCTGTCGCAAACTATTCTTGTTTTCATCCTATCAATCACCACTTCATATACTGCTTTTGTTCCTTTTTACCACTCTCTTTTTGAGGCTCATAGCACTCTCGGCTCTCTATTCTGGAGAATTAGGCCTTCTGCAATAATCTTGGGCAGTGAGAGAACAAGGGAACACTTTCTGCTAAGGTCAAATGCAGTCCATGACCAAAAAAAGGGGACCTTCCTTGTTCTAAACTGCAGGTTGAGTAGGTAGATTCATCTAACTATTGCATACTTAAGTTCCAAAGAAATATACAAGATGGAGAAGTATTTGGCTAACAGGCCAACCATGGGAATCAAGATTGCAAATTAGATTTTGTGGAAACCATTGAAAGGATGCATCATTGTGACTGCATTTTAAAAAGTGTTTATCAATTCCAACTTTTGTCTTTTTCCCGGTATAGAGGTATAGACAAGGAAATTATATTGGAGTGTGTATATGTATGTGTATGTGTATACATTGACTGCTAAGAAACATTTATTGCTTCCACAAAAATGCAGCTAAGGTTTACCTTCCACAGTTTCATGAGACACCGTCTTGTGCTTCTTCTTCTTTAAAGACACTGGTTTGGGGTTAGGTTTAGGTGAACGTTTGGTTGTTGATTTTGGTTTGGAGGTTGTGGCTGATGGCTTGGTTGTGGTGGTTGTTTTGGGTATTGTTTTGAGTATTGTCGAGGGACCTCTGGTCATGGTGACAGTCACTGCTCCTGAACAGTGCAGCATAAACAGTAGATCTCAGTTGAAATTGTTTATGTATAACTTTGTTAGCTAATTTAAGTTTGCAATTATTGGCTATTTACTGTTTTAAACAAAAGACTTGTTAAAAGAAAGCCCTTTTTTTTAAAAAAAAAAAAAAGAAGAAGTCCGTATTTCAGCTCTGATTTACCAAATTCTGCTCTCCCTCTACCATCTCAATAATTTTTAAACTAAAGCTTAGTAGCAGGAATATTTTTGTCTAAGAATAGAAACAGAAATAGAAAAATAAATTTAATTGCTGTATACACAAAATAAGATAAGTTTGCTGTGATCAATGACCTACTTACAATATAACTTAAAATAATACTGTATAATAAAAACCTACTATAATATTTTGCAGTCCAACAAATGTCATACAGGGAAAAAAATGACATATAGGAAAAAAAACAAGATTTTGGACTTCTGTAGTTAATATTAGAACAACAAACATGTAATAGATATACTGTAGGTGGCAATCAGGCTCCTGGAATTCACTCAAGGAAAGGATAAATCAGCTGGCTTGCCATACTCCATGAAATGAGAAATTGCATACAGCCTAATCCACAAGGTCACAGCCTCTGAGAAACAAGCATGTTATTAGGAAACTACTATACCACTATGGAGTTAAAATCTTGAATCCTGTTAGAGTGAAGGACCAGTGATGATTTTAAGCAGTAATATTTGCAAAAGAAGAACCTACAGTGTACCTATGGTTAAAACCTCCATGACTCAAGAGACAGACTTCAATAATTCATCTTATCTCTTGGCTAGATGTTTTTGTAACAAAAACTGGAACAAGCAATTTAAAGGCATGTTATTTTTATTGAGGGTATAAACATATGACTGGTCTATTTTTTATTTCATTCAATTGTATCTGATTCTCAGAAACTTCCTGGACAACTCTCTGCACTTTTTTGGTGAGGTTTTATGAAATGGTTTGCATTACTTCCTTCCTAGGGCTGAGAGAAAGTTACTGGCCCAAAGTGGGACTAGAACTCACAGTCTCCCAGTTTCTAACCTGATGCCTTAAGCACTATACCAAATTGACTTTCTCCTGGTCTATAGGAGGTGAGAAAACTCATGTTCAGCCTTGTGAACATTCATAAGGTTGAATGTTCCTCCAAATTTCCTTCTCAACATAGAAAACCGATGTGTCAAGTTAATGGCCTTTTTCCCTGCTCATGCAACATTTCCACTTGCAAAAGCTAATCCTGAATTGTAGCATTAGGAGTAAGTCCAAAAGTAAACTCCAGTGTCTATTACAAGCTAGGTTTTGGAAAAGAATCATAAGATTTTAAGACTTACCTGGACAAGCCTCTTTAAAGTCTGGACAGCACTTGCCATATTTGTGACAATCTGGATCACAGTCACAGAGTCTGCCCCGGACATATCGGTCAGTACAGTGTCCTTTACAGGAGAGTTCTACATGGAATAATGAAGGAAGAATAGCATTCTCATCTTCAGAATTGCAATTATATCTTCATTACATTACTGCTATCAAGTTCCAATGTTGAAAATGAACATTTGTATAGAAGGATAGCTCATTTTTAACACTGGAAACACGATTGTGAATCACACACTTGTCCCTGCAAACCCACTCATTTATTTTTGCAAAAAGTTGTAAAAAAAAAATAGTAAAAAAAAAGCCCTAAGTACAGTATAAACATGACCTCAGAAAGTAATCACTAAAGCATATTATTTAGATGACACAACTACATGTTTGGGGAGTATATTTGTTTTCTGTTTTACAATTGCAAAGCCCTTATTATTTAGCAAACTTGTTTATACCCTTTGGATTTTATAATGAAAGTTGCAGATAAGGTACAGCATGGCATATGTCTTTCTCCCTATCTATTTTTCTATTTGAATATCAAGCTGTTGTAGAACCTATCAGCAAGATATTGTGATAAAGCTACTGCCTCTAAGCCAAACCATCTGTAAAGTTCCCAGTTACAAAATGATTGAGAGATGATAGAACACCCACCCGGATTCTTCCCTATGTAATGCGATCAATAAGAAAGAGGGAGGACTGGAGAAAATGCTTGTATTGACCTAACATTAGTTCATTTAGAAGTTATAGTCTGCCTAGTAATACTGGGATCCAGCTTATATAATAGACAATACATGAAGTTTTGAGAGGTCATGATTAAATATGTGTGGACAGGGGCTCACATTTCACGATACAATTTTCAGAAAGTGGACAATTCCCACTATGGTGAGAATGTTATACATGAACTATATCTTGTCTGCATGACATTTGCTCCTACGTGATATTTTATTTTATTTTATTTTTTGGAATTTGTCAAATAAAAATGAAAAGAGAATAAAAATACAATGACAGGGACGATAGGCACGTTAGTGGACTTATGCACGCCCCCTCTGCTGACCACTTAAGTATGAAGTAAGATCCACGGAAGTCAATTTGTGACTGAAACTGAAAATTTGTAGCTGAGACAACTGAGTCAGGTAGGGCATTCCAGACTTTGACAACTCTATTACAGAAATAATATTTTTTTATAGTCAAGTTTAGAACGATTTACATTGAATTTAAAGCAGTTGTTTGTGTGTGTATTATTGCGATTAAAACAGAAAAAAGTCATTTACAGGTAAAACATTACTATATATAATTTTGTATGCAATACCTAGGTCTGATTCCAAACCGAGAATTTCGAGCCGAGTAGCAGAAGGAATTCTATTGTGTGCAGAAGAGTGCAAGATTTTTCTTGTGAAGTACTTCTGAACCCGCTCGATTGTACTGATGTCAGATATGTGTTGGGGATTCCAAACAGTTGAACAATACTCTAAAATTGGTCTAGCATAAGTTTTATAAGCTCTAATTAGCAATACAATGTTTCCAGAAAAAAAGCTTCACAAAATTAAGTTTACAACTCTTAATACTTTTTTAGCAATGCTGTTACAGTGAGCTTTGGAGCATAAATCGTCAGAGATAAGTACTTCTAGGTCCTTAACAAAGTGAGGGTCATCTGATAGATTAATGCCACTTAGCTTATACTTGACATTCTGATTACTTCTGATTACATTCTGATTACAATATGTAAGACAGAGCATTTATTAATCGAAATTTGAAGTTGCCAAATAAATGACAATTCAGACACATAATCGAGATCACTTTGCAAAACAACAGGATTATCTGTATTGCTTCCCTGAAGATTCCTGTACAGAAGCATATGCATTTCAGTATAGGTAGGTATGTTTCTATTTATTTATTTATTTATTTATTTATTTATTTATTTATTTATTTATTTATTTAATGTATTTATATGCCACCCTTCTCCAGAAGGACTCAGGGCGGCAAACACAAGTTAAAAACATGTACAACAAAATCCCATTTTTAAACCAAATTAACTAATAAATAATAAATAATAAAACCCAGAATCAGAGTCAGCCTATTTGTTTGAACAGCCAAGTCTTCAGGTCCCGACGGAAGGAGCGGAGATCAGGAGCCGTCCGGAGCTCGGTAGGCAACTCATTCCAAAGGGTGGGAGCACCCACAGAGAACGCCCTACCCCTGGGCGCCGCCAGACGACATTAACTCGCCGTCGGAACCCTGAGGAGAGCAGCCCTGTGTGAGCGAACAGGATGGTGGGAGGCAGGCAGGAGAAGGTCCTGCAAATATCCGTGACCTAAATCATGTACGGCCTTATAGGTGAGAATCAGCACCTTGAAGCAGACCCGGAGAACCACTGGTAACCACTGATAATATGATTCTTATACATTTTATATAGGAGTTACTCACAGGATATGAAATAATCATTATTCCCAGAAGAATTATTTCTTTTGTGCTAGAAAAACCAATTCAGAGATTGCAAACATTCTCATTCTTAAAATGTGGCAGGAGATGGGCTGAATGAAACATGGTATAAAATAAATATGATAAACATCCAATTAACAATTACAACCAATTAATCCCCAGACACAGCTATTTATATGGCAGTCAGTTATGTTCTATCACTCTGAGGAAAACTGTCGCTATTTTTCTAGTTTGAGAAAGGCTAAATATACTGTGTTCCTGAAGATCCCACAGAGAAGTCATTATTTTAGTCGAACAGAATGTTAAACAGGTTGAGTGCAGACCTACCTGTCAGGCAGACCTGTTCATAATCAGGACAGCATTCCTGATAAAGTTGGCAGCTACTGTCACACTGGCAGCCAGGAGTTCTAGAATACCCTTCCGTACATCTCCCTGCACAGCTTGATACACCTAAAAGCACACAGAATTGTCACACCAGATTGGTAGGTAAGGAGAGAATGAATGGTAAAGCATCAGGAGACAGGAGGATCATTTCCTCTAGAAATACAAATCTTAATTTCTATCAGAACATAAGCAATATGTCTTAAATTATGCCACAAACAGAAATGTTTTTCCAAGTAGTAAGGGGTTGGGTTTTTTTTTTCTTTTTTAGTTCTTACCGATACATTTATTTATTTATTTATTTATTTATTTATTTATTTATTTATTATTAAATTTCTATATCGCCCTTCTCCCTGAGGACTCAGGGCGGTGTACAGCCAGAATTAAAAAACATGCAGGACAAATATTAAAAAACAATTAAAAGATATATAAATTTGGCCCAATTAAAACTCACTACCAATTAAAACATTTAAAACATTTAAAAACATTTAAAACATTTCTTCTTAAGCCCGGCTTGCTTGAAAAAATGGGTTTTAAGGGCACGACGGAAGGCATTGAGGTCTTAGATTCTCCTTATCTCTGGGGGGAGCTGATTCCAGAGGGTAGGTGCCCCCACAGAGAATGCCCTCCCCCTGTGGGTCACCAGCCTACACTGATTGGCTGATGGCACCTCGAGGAGGCCCTCTCTGTGGGAGCGCACGGGTCGATGGGAGGTCGTCGGTGGCAGCAGGTGGTCTCGGAGATAGCTAGGCCCTATGTAAACAATCACAGAAGTGAAACAGCATAAGAACAGTTTTCTGTAGATTGCTATCCTTCAAAATAGTCTTGTGCCAGCCTGATGACCTCAAAATGTACAGGGGCATCTATTTCCATAACTGAAAACCAGAATAGCCTTCAGCCATCAGCTGTTGCAGAATTAACCACATTCAGAATTTGCTCAGTGATACTTTACTTAATAAAATATATTTACTTCTATTACCAAATAATCTAACCCTAGGGCTATGTTGAAGTTTTACTGTAATATTATAATATTATAAATTATTATATATTATTATATTAAATATTATTATAATATGCATTTGTCTGAGGAGGCCAGTGCCAGTGCCAGTGGCGGTACAGCAAATTCCGGGGCTCCTGGAAAATGCTGATATCTCAGTTGCTTTAGGGGATCCCCAGGGATCATAGCTGTCCTGTAGGGACAGTGAAGAACAGAAGCACAGGTATGCTTGAACAGGGAAGCTGCAAATTCCCTGAACAGTCTGCATCAGCCTCCAATCCAGCAGCAAGGGAAGACAGTTGTTTAGGAACTGTCAAAAGCCAGGCGGCCACACACAAGAGGAAGGAGAAAGAATGAGGAGCAATGATGAAACGGAGTATTGTTACTGAATGAGTGATTAGCCAATTCATAGGTAAAAAGAAATTTTTAAAAAAACTTTAAAAGAAGTCCCAACCTGAAATAAGCGGCTAATTGGCACTTGGGGATTTAAAGCGAAGGAGGAAAAAAAGAGGAACTTTAAAAACGAAAGCCCTAAAAGGAGAACTAACCACCTGGATTTAAATTGGACTTGGAAGAAATTAAGAATAAATATAAAGAAAAGGAAATTGAGAGAAAGCATTTATTTAACAACAAAAGGAACTAATTGAAAAAAACAGAAAGTACTACTTTTGTGGATTTTTTTTGCCTGGGGATTTGCGGATAGGAGAGAGTCATTTGCTGGTGGAAATGAAATATTGCACTTAAATCAACGTGAGAAGCCGTATGGGGAGTATTTGTTTACATAGCTGCAGTAAGATTACAAAAAGAACTTGAAAGAATAAAACCTTGAACTGGGGAGAATTAAAAGGACTATCTGAATTGGATACTGTTTGGAAAGAAGAAAGAAAACTGTTGCAATATTTTCAGGATCAGACTCAATAATTAAAGTAAGAATAGTATGTTTAAATAAAGCTCTGTTTAATCACAGATGGCATTCTATATTCACTGAATATTCACAAATAGAAGCACTGAAAAATGGCATACAGCTCCTTATATATACAAGGGGAGGAGCTAGATATGGGAGTGGTTAGACATACATACATTAAGCAATGGAAATAAGTTAACTCTTGATATACTGTACAGATACTATTTACATGATGGAGAATAAAGCATTTACTTGTGACAAATCCCCCTCTAAATGCTGATTCGACATATGACAATAATTACATTTAGATTCAGAACAATATAAAACTTGTAGTTTGGTAGTTAAGTATTTGTGTTGTTTAGAAGGTAAAGGTTTTGTCAAGATGTCAGCTATTTGCTCTGATGTTTCACAATGAATAACTTTAATAAATCCGTCTTGTGGTAATTGCCTTACATGTTTGAATTTTATATCTATATGTCTAGATCGCTGTCCAATAGCATCAGATCTAGATATTTCGATGGCAGCTTTGTTATCTTCATGTATGATATAAGGCAATGAAGGTTTTTTCCAAATATTAGACAATAAATCATTAAACCATACTAGGTTATTTGATGCTTTAGACAGACAGTAGTCTGCCTCAGTAGTTGATGTAGCTACCAAATCTTGTTTACCAGTGTACCAGTAAACTGGGCAGCCGTTAAGGAAAAATATATAGCCAGATGTACTTTTTCTACAAGTGACATCACCAGCCCAATCTCCATCTGCATAACATGTGAGAATGGGTTCATTTGTATTATTGGGTTCTAATAACAAGCAGAAGTCTAAGCTATTTTTTAAGTATCTTAATATCCTCTTGACAGCTTCCCAATGGTATGATAATGGTTTACTGACATGTCTGGATAATAAGTTAAGGGGTAAAGCAATATCAGGTCTAGTCCAGTTAGAGATATAGAGAAGAGAGCCGATAACAGACCTATACAATGTGTTATCTTTAAATTCTGGAGACGACTCATCAGTGTTTCTTAGAAAATCAGTCTGCATGGGAGTATCACATGGTTTGGCATCATTTAGGTTACATTTGTTTAAGAGTTCTATAATTTTATCCCTTTGGGAAAGTTTGAATCCCTTCTTTGTTTTGCTGATTTGAACACCAAGATATTTGTTTACTTTCCCTAATGATTTTAAGGAAAAGTGTTCATTGAGTTTTGTTACAAAAGTTTCTCTCCTTTTTGTATCTTTGCCTATATATAGAATATCATCAACATAAATCAATACAAATTCTGGAGAATCACCTTCACTCTTAACAAAGAAACAATTGTCAGCAGTAGTGGCAACAAAGTTCATAGTTTTAAGTACTTTGACCAAACATTCATACCATCGCTTGCCAGATTGTTTCAATCCGTATAGACTTTTGTTTAATAGCCATATATCATTTTTGTTTGTATATTGACTATGAGGAGCTCTTACATATATATCTTTATCTAATTTGGCATGTAAATATGCAGTTTGTATATCATATTGAAATACCTCAAGATTAAGTGCTGATGCTATAACTAGAGCTGTTTTAACACTCTCAGTTCTTACATTAGGAGAGTAAGTGTCTGTATAATCCTCAGGATATTTTTGAGCATAACCTTGTGCGACTAGTCTGGCTTTATACAGTGTGTTACCTCCTTCCAAATTCTTAATTTTATATATCCACCTGGTACCAATAATAGTCTTATCCCTTGGGGCTTGTGTGGGTGTAAAAACATTCAGTTCTTGTAAGCTATTCATCTCCTTGGTCATTGCTGATTCCCACTTTTCTCTTTCTTTGGGGGGAAGTTTCAGCACTTCTTCATAAGTGTTTGGTGTTACTATTTCTCCATTCATATACATTACATAATCTTTGTATTTATTAGGCACCTGATTTCTGTTACTTCTGGTTGTTCTCACTGGTATACTATCATTGTCATGTAAATACCTTGCTTCCTTTTTTGTTACTGAATCAGTTTTTATTTTGTGTTGACTATTTGTCCATGTTCTAACTTTGTTTTTGCGTGTGCTGTTATTGTTTTTCTTTTCAATATTCTTATTTTGATGTTCAGTGTCTGAATTGGTGTTTGGGAATATTTCATTAAGGTGTATTTTGGACCAATTGGCCTGTTCATGAAATACTGCTGTTCTTGAAATTATGAATCTGTTATTGTTATCAATAAATCTGTATCCTTTTGTGCCTGTTTCGTATCCCATGAATTTAAGTCTTCTGGATACGTTTTCACCTTTACGCCTTAATTGTTTAGGTATATGTACGTCTGCAGTGACTCCAAATATATGCATGTGTGTTAACTTAGGTTTCCTACCGTACATCACTTCATATGGTGTTTTATTCACTATGCTGGACCAAGTCCTATTTTGGGTGTAATTGGAAAATTGTAAAGCTTCTGACCAGAATTGTTTACCTAAACCAGCATCTTCTAATGTGGATCTAATCATGGTTTGTAGTGTCGAGTTCTTTCTCTCTGCCACTCCGTTCTGGAATGCAGAGAAAGGACTAGATGTGTAATGCAACATCCCTTTATCTTTTAGCCATCGTGAGAATTCGTTTGACATGGACTCACATCCTCTATCTGTCATAATTTGTTTTATTCTAATGTTGTGTTGTGTCTCTGTGCGTTTGTAAAATTCTTTGAATTTCTGAAATGTTTCATCCTTATGTCTTAATGTGTAGACAAACCCATAACGACTATAGTCATCCACAATGGTTAGGAAATAGCGTTTTTTATATGTGATTGATGGTGTCAATGGGCCAACTAAGTCCATGTGTACTAATTCAAAGATTTGTTTGGTTGACCTGGTTGATTTTTTGGGCCTGGGGCTAGTTTTGAGTTTTGTGGATTTACACACTGAGCATTCTAGGTAGTTTTTACAGTTTTTTATTTTAACACCATCAGCATGTTCAATCATTTTTTGTACTACAGGAAAACTAGCATGTCCTAATTTTCTATGTAAGATATGAGCACATTCATCATGAATGGGTTTGCCTATATTAGGTCTTTTATCATTGGATGAGTTTTTGTTGTTATGAACTACCTCATGTTCCTCATTATCACTATTACTATTTTCTTCGTTATTTATGTCATTGTCATCCTCTATGTTGGAATCAATATTGTGTAAACATCTTTCATTTGTTATTAAGTAAGGTAAGCCTCCTTTTACAATGACAGTACCTACGCTTGTTTCATTTTTCTTTAAAGCTGCATTCCCTTTTGAAAAGACTATGTTTATGCCAGATTCTCTGCTTAGTTTTATTGCACTAAGTATGTTATGAGGTATTTCAGGTATTAACAATACCCCCTCTATTTTTCCTAGGCCAGGTAAGATTATATTTCCTCTACCTATGACTTGGACCTTCCCTTGATTAGCTACTTTGATTACAAATTTATCTTCAACAAATGAAGATAATATATTTTTGTTGTGTGTAGTGTGATTTGTTGCACCAGAGTCAATGAGCCAATCGTTATCTTCTGGTTTATGTATGTTGTTGTTGTTGTGTTTGTTCAGTCCATTCAATGAACCAGATTTTCTATCTCTTGAATCATCTCTACCCCCTCTATGTTCCTTATAGATGGGTGGACTACTATATCTATGTCTGTCAGTGGATGACTGTCTGTTGTGATATCTATCTCTATGATCTGTCCTATGTTTATCTCTGAGAAATTTAGGACAATCTCTTCTATTATGCTCCTTGGACCCACAATTATGGCATTTGATTGGTTCATGGTACCTTTCTTGAAATGCCACTTTCTTATATTGCTTATGCTCTATGTAATTATTATAACGATTTCTTCTCGAATTGTCTTCAGCTATCAACCTATTAGAAAGGTTTTCTATGGATAAATACCCTAAATTGATTGTATCTAAATGGGATATATAATTATTCCAAGATGGGTCTAATGAATTGATAATAACACTTTTCATTGTTTGATCTGAAATTATTTCTCCTCTTAGTTGTAATTCTGCTCTGACTTTGTTTAAGTATATTAAATGTTCACTTATGGTGACCCCAGATTTTAACCTGGCTGAAAAGAAATCCTTAGACATTCTTGTTGTAGTGGCTACACTATCACTGTGAAACAGCTTAAACATGCATTGAACAATTTCTGATACAGTTAGATTTGACTTAATACTATGATACATAGCAGGAGATATACTGGATATTAGTAAGAAAAATGCTCTATGGTGTAGGCAGTCCAATCTTAAAGTCCAAGGTCTTTTTGGAGGGTTAGTAATGAAAAACAATAAATTTTCTTTCATAAAGACAACTTGGAGCTGTTGGCACCACTCTTGTAAATTAACACCATCTGCCCTCAGTTTTGGGAAATCATTGGGTAAATTCCCAATGTTGTTAGCTCCATTACTTACAACTGGAGGAAGTCCATGGTCTTCTAAGTGTTGGTAACCGCAGAATGGCATGGGGATGCTAGCGACGACTTTAAATGGCAGTCTCTGTCTTTCTCTTGCTTCGAAGCTGTCTGTGTAGCTTTGCACATGCGCATTGTCCATTTCGCTCCTGAAGTCATGGTGAAAGGTTCTCGTCGCTGCAGCTCCCTCGCATTGTTCTTCTTCGGAAGACTCAGTCTCTGGTTCAGCCTTGGGAGTCTTGGTGGCGATGGGAGTCCTTTTATTGAGAGCGCTGGTCTCTGGAATTGTTTGCGGTGTAGGTTGGTATCTGCAGGGCTCTCTGGGTTCAGGCGTCGATGCTTTCGCTGTCTGCATAGAGGCGTGCGATCTTCGGGAAGTTCGTTTACTCACTGTTCTTCCTTTTGTTTTTTTACTGCAGTTTTTCGTTGATTCTTTAGTTATTTTCAATTTTGACCCAAAAGTTGCAAAAAGCGTTTTCATTGCAGACTCTACTTGATTTTCTATTGATTCTTCTTCAGTCTCTGTGTCAGACTCTTCTGATGTATGGATCTTTTCTCTTTTGTTTTTTGCATCAAGTAAGTCCTTTCGCGCCAGATATTTTGAATCTTGTCTTCTGATTGGCTCTTCATCGCTTAGACTGAAGGTTCGTTGAAACCAAGATGGCTGCCATTCAAAATTTTGCGCGGGACCGTTGTTCTTCTCCTTCGTTGCATTTTTGTCTGTAGACAAATCGCTCACCTTTTTTGAGTCTTTATTTTCATCTGTAACGATGTGCTTTTCTCTCGCTGCTCCGCTTTTTTTCAGGAAGTCTTGGAGGTTCGCGATGAGGTTTTCATTATTCTTTTGATCTTTTAAAAGTTTTAGTATTTCTGACCTGAGTTTGTTATTTTCTATTTCGTTTTCTTTTTGATCATTGTTCTCATCTATTATTTCTTCATTGTCTGTAGTACAGTCTTCAGATTCTCTCGATATTTCAGTTGCACATTCATCAATTATTTCTTGTTCTGCTTCCATTTCTTTAGTATATGCCCTGGTGTTGGGTCTTATTTTTTTGCTTTTTGATTTTTCTCTCTCAGACATTGTTGAATTTTTTATTGAGTCAATTAACCATCCTCTGCTACCAAATTGTTGCAATATTTTCAGGATCAGACTCAATAATTAAAGTAAGAATAGTATGTTTAAATAAAGCTCTGTTTAATCACAGATGGCATTCTATATTCACTGAATATTCACAAATAGAAGCACTGAAAAATGGCATACAGCTCCTTATATATACAAGGGGAGGAGCTAGATATGGGAGTGGTTAGACATACATACATTAAGCAATGGAAATAAGTTAACTCTTGATATACTGTACAGATACTATTTGCATGATGGAGAATAAAGCATTTACTTGTGACAAAAACAAAAAAGACATTAAATGAACTTGAATTCGAACTACTATATATAAGTGAAAATAAAAATAAATTTAAAAGTTATTTCTTCTTAAACTGAAAATATGGAAAATTGGGAACATGAGTATGAGGAGTTGAGGGAGATGTTGCAAAAGGTGCGAGAAGCGTTTAAGGGAAACAAAGAAGCAGAAGATTGGATAGAATACAAAAAGAAAGAAAGAGAAAAGATAAATGAGAAGCAAGAATATAATGTGGAAAAGAAAATAATTGAAGGAAAAAATATAGATGATCACACTGAGATTAACAGTGATAAAATGAAAATAGAAAGGGGAATATCTCTCAAAAAAGAAGAAAAGAGAAGGAAATGGGAAAAGAGAAAGGGAGAGAACTAAAAAGATAATAAAGTTAAAAATTAGAGAAAAGATGCAGGAAGGAGGATATAATAAATACAAAAAGAAGAAGAGGAAGAAAGAAATAAGTGAATGGGAGAAAGGGGAGAAAATATCAAGAAGTGGAATTCAGGAGAGTGTAAAAGAAAATGGTTAAAAGGAGAAAGAAAAAAATGTAGTAGTAAAGAATTAAAGCAGTGATATGTTGATTTAAGGGAATGGCATTAGTAGTAGAAGTTGTATGTAAGAAACAAACTGGAATAAATATATAGATTACTGTAAAAGGGAATACTTAATTGAAATTAAGACATAAAATTGAAATGAAAGTAAAGAAATGTGTGCTAAAGATTGAAAAAACAAAGGAAATTGAAGTAAGAAATGAAATTGAAATGTTAAATAAATGATGTAAGAAAATGTTATAAGTAGACCAGCAGATATAGAAATGGTCTATATGTTAAAATATCAGGAAGTAATTGAAATATTAGGAAAAGAGAAAAATAACTATTGAAATGGACAATGGACAAGAGGTGAAAAGTTAATTAAGTTGAAAGATTTTAAGGTAAAAATGAAACAAATTGAAACATAATAATAATTTCAAAATATGATGGGAATTTTGAGGAATATATGCAATAAAGGGGGAGAAAAACGGGGATGCCTGGACACCATAGGGAAAAAAGCACTGAATTGAAAATGAATACAGCAATAGAGAGAGATAGAAGAAGGAGTAGGGAGATTGAAGGAAGGGAGAAGGAGAGAGAGGAACAGAAGAAAGAGAAGAGGAGAGAAAGGAAAGGGGAATAAGAGTAGGAGGGAAGGTTAGATAGGGGGGAGGAAAGGAGAGGGGGAGAAAGGAAGGGGAAGTAGAGAAGGAATAGGAGAGGAGGGGAGAAGAAGGTAGGAAGGACAAAAGAAGGGAGAGAGAGGAAGAGAAAGAGAAAGAGAAGAAAAATTGCTGTAAAATAAAGATGAAATGGAAGAAAGGCATCCGTTTTAAACACATTTAAATATATTAAGATAAAGATTGAATTAATAAAAAATAAAATTAAGGAGAATGTATATGATTAAGAATAGAAAAATAGAATTTGAGGGTGATATACTGTTTAGAAAAATAAGAATAGAAAAATTAACAAATATGGAAAAAGAACACTTTGGCAGAAACTGTAACTAAGTAAAATATATTTGGATATGATGAATTTGATATGATATGATATGACATGATATGGTCAATACTCTATTTCAAAAAATATATGGGTGTGTATTGGGGGTGGAAAAAACCAATAAAACTTGTCGAAAAAAAATGTGCATTGGTCTGCTGTGTTTACATCCACTTTACGCCTCTCATAGCAAAAGTAGCAGATTGGTCTTATAATTGTACAAAAGTAGCCCAGATATGATGGTTTGCCACTATTATTGCCATGAGGTAGGCCTTAACTGTGGCTCTGACCCATGTGTAGTTTAACTTGTTCTTAGTTTTCCTCCAACAGCACTCTAGCTGTCTTTTGGACCTTTCCAGCACTGTTGTTGTATAGTTACATTGCAACTCTAACTAGAATTGAGCTTTGTCTCTGTATGTATGTATGACATACAGAGAACTTTGAAGTTCTCTATAGTCTATTACATAGAATTAAGGAAACTCTTCTCATTCCAACCTCATTTCTAGTATCGCTCTTTAGTATGCCATTAATATGTTTAAGATAATAGACCATATAATCAGTGGTGGGATTCTGAGGGTTCTAGGGGGTTTGGCCGAACCCTTTGTTAAATTGCTGGCTCGCCCCGCCCCTTGCCCCGGCCCGCCTCCCACCCGCGCGGCACCAGCCTACCCTAGCCAGGGGTAGGCAATTGTGGCTCTTTTACAACCTGTGGACTTCAACTTCCAGAATTCCTGAGACAGCTTGGCTGTCTCAGGAATTCTGGGAGTTGAAGGCCACAGGTTGTAAAAGAGCCACAATTGCCCACTCCTTCCCTAGCCTGAGTTCCACTGCCTGGGATCCACGTGGGCTGCCACGTGGTTCCCCACCGGCTCTGGATACAAGAGAGCAGGATGGAGAAAGCAGCTTCCACGCCTTCACTCACCCTCACTCTCTGCTCTGTTGGATCGACGGCCGTTCGCTTACCCCGCCCACTCCCAATCTATTGCTGCCTCCGGAGTCCCAGCTGATGGCTAGAGGAAAAAAAAACTTCAAATTCTTGCCACGGGGCTTCAAAGGGCCGCCCTATAGCCAGTGGTGCAGCCGAACCGTTTGTTAAATTGCTGGCTTGCCCCGCCCCTCCGCACCACTATTTATTGCCAATAAATAGTGGTGGGCGAGGGGCGGGGGAGCCAGCAATTTAACAAACGGTTCGGTGGTTTTTTTTGTAATTTTATTGGCCCATGGAGCTTCAGCATAGGCTAATTAGCCCCTTGATTCTATCGGCCTCCCGGCTCTCAGCTGATTTGTCTCAGCTGTTTTGCTCAGGGCTCTTCTGCTTCCTTGCAAAGAGTCCTGGAGCAGATTTTTTTTCCCTTAGCTCTGCTGAAACACGAAACTGAAACTGCTTTGCTGTTGCTGCAAGGTTGTAAAATTAGGCAGGCAGAATTCTTTTCTTTTTCCTCACCAAAAAAGGTAGGTGCAAACAATGGGAAATTTAGGGAAAAAGAGGAGAGTTCAAGATTTTAAAACACAAAAGAAAAAAAGCTCTATTTAACTAGGGAATTGTAATAATTGAGATACTATTAATTGTATATTTCTGAAAGCAGAAATGGTTAAGTTGTGGTTTGGAGGAATATATGGGGGAAATTATTTGGTTTATTATTATTGGTAAATATAATTAATTGATTTGTAAGAAATTGGATTGCATGGAAATAATTGGAATATTCATGTTCATATTGATTAATATACAAAAAAGGTAGTTATATAACTAATTGATTTATATTAAAATGTTGAATTTATATTAAACAACTAATATTACATAATTAACCAATGTGAGGATGGATATAAAAATAGATGACAATGGGAAGGGGTATAATATAGAATAGAAGGGAAAAATTGAATTTGATTAAGATTAGAGATGAGGATGAAGGGTAATATTGGTTTTTTACAAAAATAGATGAGGAATAAATATGGCAAAAAGGAAATATAGAAATTGTAAATTTAATTGAAATGACTAAACACTGTTTAAATTTGTGAACCGGGCAAATACTCTGTTCAAAGAAAATACATTGTATGTTTGTATGTGTGTTTCTAATTATTGTTATTTATTCATATTTGTTCTCTTTTATTCTTTAAAGTTTAACAATTCATTTTTTATCTTAATATTTTTATATTTGTTTGGGGGTTGGCTTTCTTCCCTTTCATCTTTTTTATTGTACAGCAATCTTTCTCCTCAAACCTACCACCTCTCTCTTTTCTTTCCTTCTTACTTTCTCTTCCTCCCCCTCTTCTTCTCCTCCCTACTTCCTCTTCCTTTCTCCTTCTCATCCTCTCTTCCTGCCTCTCTTACCCTCCCTCCTACTCTAATTTCCCTTCCCTTCCTTCATCCCTCTCTATTGCTGTATCCTTTTATGCATATGGACTACTCAGAGGGCTGAAAAAGTTATTTTTTACTGGTCCTCGCACTTTTGACCAGTTCTCAAACTTACGACTGTCCTCACATTTTACGTTTTTGCCCTATCTTGTCACCATGGTGAAGAGAAGCAGTTATGAAATGAGTGACATGGTTGTTAAGAATGCTACAATGGGCATAAATGTGAGGATGGTCATAAGTGTGAGGACCGGTCAAAAGTGTGAGGCCCAGTCAGAAATGACTTTTTTCAGCCCTCTGAGTAGTCCCTATGCACATAGCCACGCCCACCCGGTCACATGATGAGCTAGCCAGGCCTACACAGTCACATGACCAGCTAGCCATGCCCACCCAGTCACATGATTGCCAAGCCACACCCCCAACTAAGCCACGCCCACAGAACCTGTTGTTAAAAAAATTGAATCCCACCACTGCATATAATAGAAAACTTTGTTCAGGACAGACATCAAAGATTTTCAACAAAAACCAGTGTGAGAAATGTGTTAAGCTTTCATTTGAAAACAAACTTACCTTATTTTACAGTTTTAAACCAGTAAGTGAGCCAAAACGTAGAAAACCTTCAAAATTTTCTCCTCTTTAAATTGTATAATATAATGCACGGTTATTAAAGTATACCTATTTTTCAAAGTATATTAGGCAAACATTTGTAGGCATAAAAATGCATAACATTAGCGCAAAAATTGAATACATCAGGCAAAAATGCAAAGAAATGTGAGAATGTCTGGAGAAATATGCACATAATTTAGGGCAAAATTTTAAAAGAAAATCTCTCAAATGAGAATGCAATTGTATGAACAAAAATGAAGCAATGAGTAATCTAGATTGGCAGATTACCAAATCTTAAAATCTATATGGTAAGTCCTTCCTATCATTTTAGGCGAAGGAAAATTAATTACTGAGGGGAAAAAAATCCTTTGGCTGACATCTCTTTGGGGAACATAAATACAAATACTAGTTGTAAGATTTCCTGTGTGTGTGCTCTTTTCCCTGCTACATTCATTTTCCGTTTTTCCCTCTTAAACTACTGTATACAATTCCACTTAAGTAGGTTATAGCCTGATCTGCCATTCTCAAGCCATTCTCAAGTGCTGCATTTGCTTGACATTTTACAGTACCTTGTGAAGAAACTTGCTGCATTAAGCACAATGACAATAAAAATAGGGTGATCTGGTACATATTCCATGCCATGGTGACTTTTAATGTGCACTTCTTTCCTTTAAACAATAAAATATTATTTATTATAATATGAATAATGCATTTATAATAACAAAGTACATCAAAGAACTTTACTTTTATGCACAAAGACCTGAATATTTCATTAAGTGTTAAAGGACACTTTCTTTAAACTATAATGGTATGGGTGGGTGTGTACACATACCAATATACAGTATGAGTGTGGGTTTATATCTATATCAACATACACACACATACAAACACACACACATTTATATGTTTATATACACACATACTATTCATCATGTCAATATAAATTTAATATTATACCATTAATTTGACATTCTTACCAATTAAATTAAATATTAGAATTTTTTTTCATATTAACTAAGCATGAACAACACATTTAATAAGATAATCAAGATAACAAATATTAAAATTTTGCTCATAAGAAGTACTAGGCAACAAGTATTTTATGGACACATTTATCTTTCACTCTATGAAATAGATAATAGATAAAATGGATAATATATCAAACTCATAAATTCTGCTCCCTTTCTCCTTGAAAAAAATAAATAAAATTGACTAAAAAAGAGATTTCTTAAATTAATTTTTAGAAATATCCTAACAAAAAATTCATGTGCACTTCATTTAAAAATGTTCAAGTCCAAAAACTATTAAAATTAATTCTATTTTTGAGTGTCAATTGAAAATATAGCAAATCCTTTAAACCAAGGTCTAGCTACAGAAATTGGGATTATTCTACTTACCATTTAATGGCCAATTCTGTCAGCAGTGACTCTCCAGTTCCTTATATATATTGGTAAAATTCATTGGGATGAACTAATTAGGCAACACATTAGACAAAACCAACTGTGACAGTTTATGACAGCAAATTTTCCACATCTCTTGGAAGTCATCCCAGAAGACTAGACAGCAACATCTGAAAAACACACCCATCAAGAAAAGGCTATAAAAATGTAGACTTATTAGTCAACACACTTTCTAATATTTTAGTTAAGTGAACAAACTGTCCTGAAAGTTCAGAGGTATCTGCCAGAAGCTACCATTAACCACCACCAGCAGTGGGTATGACTGACTGGTTGACCTCAGAGATTTGTGAGAATGCAACTATGTCTTTTCCTGGTCTTCCATACCTGCCCTCTGCATTTGCCACAGAATCCTGGGAAAAGTCACCCTAATGCATTTTAGACAGGTGCTACACACCTACCCACAAATGCTCTGAATCACATTTCTTTCTTGAAATCTGAAGCACTACACAGACTCATTTAGTTTAGTTGATTGACAGATGGCAGTCATAGACCAAACTATAGAGTCTTACTAATTTCAACATTCTCTTCTGTCTTTTTTCCTTGTTATAGGTGTATACTCTAATCTGGTCCAATCTTTGGACCACTTTGCTTTCTCGCATATTTGTTGATATAGAATTTCTACTTCTGCAATTTCAAGTAGAATAGGGGGTATTTCATTGTCATCTGGTTTTATTATCCCCTAGAAGAGCCAGTTCTGGATCACTGTATATTTTATTTTGACAAATATTCTGTAATTTTCAAATTCTGTTTGTAATGGGGTTTAGTGCATTTTTAAAAATTGATTTCTCTCTCTATCTTAGGTCTCTTGAATAATTACTTTTGACAAATCTTATTTTAGCTACACTTTTTCCTGTGATTTTTTTCATCTTAAAATCAACTGTCATGTTTCCTTTTCTTGTTACTCCATCTTGACTGAGTTTTCTTTCCTTGTCATTTCTTGCATCACGTTAAAAGTCAGCATTTAAGTCATCATAGCACCTTTTTTACCCAAAGCTTTCGTCCATCGTCTTTTCCTGGTCTCTTGATAGCAGTTCTAAACCCATGACATGGATCATTTCTTCTATGAAACTCAGGGGAATTTTCTCCACTTTAATTTTATTTATTTATTTTATTTTATTTTATTATTTTATTTTATTTTATTTTATTTTATTTTATTTTATTTTATTTTATTTTATTTTATTTTATTTTATTTTATTTTATTTTATTTTATTTTATTTATTTTATTTTATTTTATTTTATTTTATTTTATTTTATTTTATTTTATTTTATTTTATTTTATTTTATTTTATTTTATTTTATTTTATTTTATTTTATTTTATTTTATTTTATTTTATTTTATTTCTATACTGCCCTACTACCAAAGGACTCAGGGTGGTGCACAGCCAAACAATAAAAACACATACATACAAAATTTAAAAGTAGAATAAAATCAAATTAAATAATTTTGGCCCCGACAAATTTAAAACCCCAAACTTTTAAAACCAATTTAAAATTGAATATATAAAATACTAAAAGATATTTAAAAATTAAAAATCTTTTATAAAAGAGGGGGAAAATTAGGCCAGGCCGGCCTGGTGAAATAGTAAGGTCTTTAAAGCGCGGCGGAAGGTGCGCAGATCTGGGATCCTCCGTATTTCTGAGCTCGTTGCAGATAGTAGGTGCCCCCAAAGAGAAGGCTCTCCCCCTGGGAGCCACCAGTCGGCATTGTTTGGCTGATGGCACAGGGAGGAGCCCCTCTCTATGGGAGCGTACCGGCCGGTGGGAGGCTATTGGTGGTAGTAGGCGGTCCCGCAAGTACCCAGGTCCTAAGCCATGGAGTGCTTTAAAGGTGGTAACCAAAACCTTGAAGCACACCCGGAAGACCACCGGGAGCCAGTGCAACTCGCACTGGAGAAATAGTATCTATTATTTCTTTACATAGCTCCTCATTAACATATACTCATAATTGAAACACACTAAAGTTATTTCTCATACTAATGGTATGTTCTCATGGTCCAAGGTTTTAAATTTTAACTTGTATATCTGACACTCATAGTCTTCTTGCAATCTTTACCTAGAGATGTCCTGGCTAATTATATTTTATTTCTCCACAGAATTATACCGGTAGTTGGCCACATGGGCAGCCAGGTGCTTCCACTGAATTTGGCATTTTAATCCACCTATTGAGAGGAAAGGAATGGAGAAACTCTAAATCATCATCATCATCATTATCATCAGTACTACAGCAAGTTGCACTTCAGGTGCTTTGTAATACAGAAGGGTCAGGGTAGGGACAAAAAATAAAAAATAAACAGGAAATTTCTTTCTTCACCTGATGCCTTCTAAAGGCATTAAACTACAACTCTCATAGTCCTCAACAATTGTTCAGGGTGAAGAAAATTCAATTCAGCACATTTGGAAGGCACCCAGGAGGAGAGTACCCAACTAAAAAATGTCCAGTCTTTTTATTTATTATTTTAATGCTTCCAATTGGTTGTTTTTGAGAGGCTGAAATAGAAGAGGGGCCATGCTGTTTCTCCCATTGTCACCTCATAACTCAACCAGATGTTCTGAATAGAACAAAGACCATGAATAAATATTGATCTGAATTACCTGGAGGGCCTTTTGCACTCAAAAGAAGGAAAACATCATGCAGCTTTTATTTTTTTCATTTAAAAAAATCCTCAAGGAAAGATGAGTTGTATGTTGACTTTTACTTCATGTTAATCTGCATTTCATCACATAACCTTTCTGACTGAGATGAGTCAACATTCCCCCCCAAATAACACCCTTCCTTCAGGTTTGGGTGAGAGTAAGGTGATGACAGGTGTATAAATGGGATGTAGTGTTGTTGTTCTTTCTTCTTGTTGTTACTTACATAAGGAATGTAAGTTTCCCATCATGTAAATAACTGATTTTTCATACATGTGAAAGGAATCACAACAGAAATTGCTACATTCTACATTTCTGAGCAGCACACAGCAAAGAAATGCAATATGATGTTTTACTCAATGTTCTGCATCGTTAATAATGCCTTATATTCAAACATCTCCTGAGACTCTTTAGTTAAATTGGAAAATTTCAGTTGGAAAACAAAAGGATTGTAATTCGTGCTAAAAGTTATTTATTTACTAAATTTAAAGAACACACACTTTAGAATGACAATAGGATAAAAGTTACAAGCACACTGAATAGAATTAAAAGAAAAAGAAAGTGAACCTTTGGGAATGAATGCACCTAATTCATCAATATAATTTCTACGGTTTCCTCTAGGCCAGGGGTGTCAAACTGGCATTGTCATGGCGTAGCCACGTGATGTATCACAACTTCCCCCCCTTCGCTAAACTGGATGTGGGTGTGGCCAATGGGTGATGGATCTGGCCCAGGGACCATGAGTTTGACAGCCCTGTCCTAGGCCCTTATTGTGGACCACCAGCAGCCTGCATGGATCGTGGCTGATCCCGACGACGAGGTGTGGTGTAGCACCAGCAGCCTGCACAGCCAGCGCTTGCATTGGACAGCAAGGAGGCTGAAGAGGATGTGTTGCCAGAGGCAGAGACTCAGCCAGGGCCTTCAGAACCTCCAGAGGCTCCTTCAAGTGGAGAGAGCGAAGTGGAGGAGCCTCTCCTCAATGCTCGAGCACACAGGGCTGCCAAAAGGCAGGAGTGGCTACTCAGGAGGAGGAGGTCTCCTCAAGAGTAAGGCTTGAGGATAATTGGCCACTTCCTTAGCCTATTTAAGTCACATGCTGTTAGTAAGTTTCTTGCTGGAAACAACTTGTAATTATCATCAGAGCATTTTTGGAAAAGTCTTATCGTATCTTGTTTTCTGGGCTGGTTGCCAACCTTTGCCGGACTTTGGTTCATTTGAACTAGCTATTCATGAATAATCCACAAGCCACTGTTCATCAGCTTCATCATCTCAGTCATGTGTTGCCCTCTCCTTAAAAGAAACCCTTATTTTCTAAGAACATGCGGGACCTAGCAAAGGTACAGGTACAGCTTTTTAAAGGTACAGCTTGCTAACATCATGACTACACTCATGCCAGATCCAATGCACCTTTTCCATTTTGAGTCTGAATACGCTGCAAAATACTGATGTTCATGCATTTCGAGTGCATCCTGTTTCTCTCTTACGTTGTCCAATTCATGTTGTCCAGCCTCTCTCCTTTGGTCCTCTCTGTCTTCCATCACAAAGGAGATTTCAATTTGAGTTTCTAGGGTTCCCCCCTTCCTCCCTCCCTCCCTCCCTCCCTCCCTAGAACCATTGTTTTGTCTTCCCCCTTGTAGTTATAAAGCAAACTAAGAATCATGCTTGCTTAAATAGAGGAAGCACACATTATCATTTGTTTTAAGTTAAACAAATAAGGAGAACTCATTATTCTCCCCCTCTCTTATAAGACAAAAATGCCATTGGAAATAGATGAGGACTTTTTAAAAAATGTGCAATTCCCCTGTCTCACAATGTTAACTCCTGATGGCCTCATTTTTCCATTTCTCCTCCTTTTCACTTTTCTTTTACTTACCAACCAACCACCTCAAGATCTATTTGGGAGATAAAAGGGAAATAAAACCTTTAAGGATATATGACTCAAAACGTTTATTTACACCAATTTTGTTCCTACAAACATCCATTAAACCCAACAATTATTTTTCAAACAGCACAACATTACACTGTATGGGTCAAAAATGATTGCTTTGAAACCAGAGTGTCTCTTTCCACTTTCTCCAGGAAATGCCTGAAAACTTATGAAGTCCCATGGCAGGAGATCACCAACAAAGCTTCATTACAACATTAACACTACTCAGAGAGCAAAAGGCTTAGACGGGCATTACAGTCATTTAAGGTGTGCTCTGTTCTGCCAGAACTTACCAGAATCCTGTAGTGGAGAAGATTCTTCCCCTCTTCCACAATGCTTTCTTTTCAGCACTTTTTCTCCAGGGATGGAATACACCACAAAAGACTAGAGACATTTGCGATAGCTTTCAGTAAGATGAAAAAGCAGCACTGTATTGTGCCATTGTACAGCAAGTTCAGCTCCTTTGATATGTGCATATGTCATAATGCATGTACAAAGTTCATTTACCCTTCTTGATTCCTCTTCTCCCTTCCAGATGCCTTTGAATGGGACAATTTGTGGATTTTGCTGTTCCTATACTTTATTTGACTGGGTGTAATTAATTATTTGGAGATAAATTTAACCTCCTAATTATTCTTGTTTTGGTTTCCCATCACCTATTAATCACTGGTCCAATTAAGTGTGACACAGGGCTTGGGCCAGAGTGAACTCAGATCAGTGATACACTATAATATTTATTTATTATTTTATTTTATTTTTCATATTTGTATACCGCCCTACTCCCGAAGGACTCAGGGCGGTGAACAGCCATAATAAATACAAATACATATAGAAGTTAAAAACTATTAAGAAACAGATTAAGTAATTTAGGCTCAAAGATTAAGAACATCCAAATTTATCTAAAGAGGTTTAAAACCCAATTTAAAAGCCAGTTTAAAAGCCAAATTAAAAAGGGAGAGTTAGGCCAGACCAGCTTGTTGGAATAGAAATGTTTTCAGGGCACGGCAGAATATGCGTAAGTCTTGGATGTTTCGTAACTCCGGGGGAAGCCCGTTCCAGATGGTAGGTGCCCCCATAGAAAAGGCTCTCCCCCTGGGGGCCATCAGTCGACATTGTTTGGCCGACGGCACCCTGAGGAGTCCCTCTCTATGGGAGCGAACTGGTCGGTGAGAGGCTATTGGTGGCAGGAGGCGGTCTCGTAAGTACCCTGGTCCTAAGCCATGGAGCGCTCTAAAGATAGTAACCAAAACCTTGAAGTGCACCCGGAAGACCACTGGGAGCCAGTGCAGCATATTATTATTTCCCTCAGTTAAAGTCTATATATTGACCCATTCCTGGATTCATTCAACAATACTGCTTGGTTCAAGTAACACACTATATTTTGGTCTCTGGTCTATGACTTTAATAAACTGGAGTGAATCCAGTTTATTAACTGGAATAAACTGGGCTTTAATAAACTGGAGTGAATAGCGATAAATCAGACAATTTCTCCACCAGTGACATAACCTCTTCATAGCATTACTTGGCCATTACTCACACTATAGAATGGCTGGACAATTCCAGAAGATGCTTTAAGTCAATAGTGGAAAAATAATGAATGACAAAATAATTATTTGGTTCACAGAGTGTATCAAGATAAAGGTTTGATTCTTACAGCATGGCAAACTACCCAAGTCCTTTTTAGTCTAGACTATTGTGCAAATCCAGCCCTTTAGAGGTTGATAATCCCTTTCATAGAGCTACAAGGATTTCCTGGGATGAAGAATTACTTACAAAATCAGATCTATACTGGGGATATGTCTGGCTTTCATACTGTACAGAGAAAAGGTCACCTAATATAGATAAATAAATATTTTACATTGTTAGCCTCCCCCCTCATGCTTTTGAATATGTGTTAACTCCTAGCGTTTGCCAGGAGACAAGGTACTCCATTTTTCTTGGCAAGATTTCAGAAATGGTTTGCCATTGCCTCTTTCCTAGGGCTGAAAGAGAGTGGCTGGCTCAAGGTAACCCTGCTGCCTTCATCCCTGAGGTAGGATTAGAACTCACAGGTGCTTGCCTTCTAGTGCTTTATAGCCTATAGTTTGCCTTAACCTCTACACCAAACTGATGTTGTACATTATTGCCTAAGATCTGTTAAAGTATACGAAACTGTTAATAAAACTATCGTTTTTATTTTACTAAAACATTTCAAGAATATTTTGATTTTTTTTCTTTTTCCTCTTTTTTGTTCCTTATATTAATTATTTAGAATGAGTCTCAGTTTGGAGGCAGCAAGTAAAATAAATGCTAGAATAATTATTTATTTAGAAACCTGTCTCACTTTTGAAATACTTGCATATTATTTAAGTCTGGCGTAAGGAAAGAGCTATCCAACCCAGACCCAACACATTTACTTTGATAAAGGGAGAGGCTCACAGACAGAAACATTGATTCATAACTTTCCTGAAAAAAGTAATATTTATAATCCTGCATGAAACAGGATGCATTTGAGTCAAATACCACAGACAGATGATCAAATGAATTCCATGTAAACCAGATAATAGAAGTCATAATTTGAAATTATGTTTTAGCTTCTAAATCTTCTTTGCTTAGAAACTCTATTTCATGTATGATGTAATAATCTGCAGCTTTTGTTCAGATACAATGACCATATTTCAGTTTTTGAAAAAAAAAGATTCTCTGGAGATAAGATTGCTTATGCTGCTTCGTTCAATTGTTTTACTGTAATTAGAAAAGGAAAAAAAATGTGTGAGAAAAAAGAGAATACATATTTGGTCATTAGGGCATTTATATATTTGCCGGACTTTAATGAAATAAGATAGACTGCTGGCTGTTACTTAAGAGACATTACCTCATTGTAAATGGATTGGCCCACAATTTATTTCCGTCCATTACAGCATGAGTACCATACATATCAGAAAACCACCCAAAATCCTGTCATTTCCCCGCTTTCTTCTCAAATTCCACATCAGACAAAAATCAGTTTGGCACTTTGAATGGAGAATCCTAATGAGGCAACTTCACTATAAAATAAGGAAACCTTTCTCCTCAACAACATCAACACATGTGCTTGTTCTGCCCATATCATTCTGTCCTGCCCCTTTCGTTCAGGATCATTTCTTTGACTCTCATCCCATGACTTTTTCTCTTTCTGTGCTAAATATACAGAAATATATAAGTTTATTACTCCTTTAAAACTGTCCAATAGCCAAATTTCTCAAGACAGTTACAATAAAATCTCTGATCAGAACTGATTTTCTGCTGCATAATAAAAGCTTCTTCAACTTTGAAGACTTTATAATAATAATTATTATATTTATAATATCTTTATCTGATGGCCAGATTCAACCAATTTTCATGAATAAAGACAATATGTTTCCTAAGATAATATTGCAGGATGCAGTCTGGGTCGGTCACCGGGACCAAAGGTTTAGTCTTCCAAGCTTTCAGACTCATGCTAGAGCCCATCCTCAGAGAACTTCTCCCTCTAGCAGAGAGAAGTTGTTGTTATTATTATTGTTGTTGTTATTATTGTTGTTGTTGTTATTTATTTGTTTGTCAACAAGTACAAGGAAACAAGTATCAGTATAGACGTAGACATGGACACATGAAAAAAACTGGCACAAATAAAAGGATATAAATAGGCAAAACATAGCTATAAACATATAGAATGATTACATATAAATGGGGAGAGTAGGATAGGGACAGTAGGCACGCCCCCTTAGGGACCTCTTAAGAAACATGAAAGGTCCACGGTAGACAGTTTAAGTTCTCTCAGGATGGGCTCCAACATGAGTCCAAAAGTTCAGAAAACAAAACCTCTGGTCCTGGTGACTGATTGGATCAACCAATTTTATTTAAATCAGTCTACACTGATCGAAAAAAATCTTGATATAGGCAGGAAAACAGACATATTCATTCTCATATTTTGAGACAAACTTTTTTTTAACGTCTGAAACTCATAAGAACATTATTATTTTTTTTAAAAAAATCAATGCTTCAATATCACATTCACTTCAAAACCTAAAATAATAACTAATTACTGGACATTGTAAAAGTGTTCCTTCTGTATATAATTTTTAAGAATGATTAGAATAACACCAGCATCCCTACCACAACAGTCGCCATCATCATCATCTCTTTCATTCTGAAATAGCTTCCCATTGCCTCATAGTAAAACATAGCAAGCTTTGATTGTATTGCTCACTTATTTTTCATTGTTTATCTGTACATATGAACCATGATTTTAAAAAGATGTATGTAACCTCTAATAGATGCATGCATTCTCAAAAGTACTTGTATACTGCTATCTTTCGAAAAGCATATATCTTTGTAAAAAAAAAAAAATCCTTCATTTTCTGGTATGTACATGTTTTATGATGCCTGCATAGACATTAATATCAAAACACCATGCAAGAGTCATTCATTATCCAGGAACTTGTTCAAAATTATTTCTAGAGTGTAAAGAAGTTGAGTGCATTTACTGATGTCCTTGAATGTCCTCATGACAAATGTTTTTAGACTCTTTAAAGTGGAAATTTATTTATTTATTTATTTATTTATTGGTTCAATTTATATGCCGCCCTTTTCCGGAGACTCAGGGCAGCTTACAATGCGTTAAGCAATAGCCTTCATACTTTTGTATATACCTGCTTAGTAGGGCTTTCGGCCCCCTCTAAGCAGTGTCCTTTTTATATTATATTATTCAGCCCCAATCAGTAAGTGAGTTGCTTAACTAAACATGTCAATTTCATCCACAAAAGTCTTTCTGGTGAATGTGTAATTAATTTTTGTGACTAATGAAAATAAAATAAAATAAAATTTGAGGAGAAGTACATCAATGAATCTCCTCTGAATATAAATACAGAAGGAAGAGGGTCATGGATTTTTGTTGATTTCTCCAGCAGGAGCAGAGGAATTTATTTTTTCAGTCCCTCTGACTCTTCTTCAGTTGGTATCCATATGCAGGCAGCATGGATGCTTCATAGACCCACGATGGCGAACCTATGGCACGCGTGCCACAGATGGCACGCGGAGCCATATCAGTGGACACATAAGCGTTGCCCTAGCTCAGCTCCAGCACGCATGCACGCGCCAGCCAGCTGATTTTCGGGCCTTCCAGGCCCACTGGAAGTCGGGAAACAGGCTGTTTCCAGACTCCGGAGGCCTCCAGGGGGATGGGGAAGGGCTGTTTTCGCCCTCCCCAGGCTCTTAGAAAGCCTCTGGAGCCTGTGGAAGGTGAAAAACAGGCGTACCGGGCCCACAATGCCATCATGTGCCAAAAGTGAAGGGAGTGCGGGGGAGTCACATGCGCATGCGTGAGAGGGCGGGGCACAATGAATTATGGGTGTGGGCATGCACACTCACAACTGCCCCGCGTTCCCCCCACTTTTGGCACATGATGGCAAAAAGGTTCGCCATCAATGTCATAGACTTTCAAACATGAGAATATATCTAGACCCACTCCAGTCCGGCTTCCGGCCTGGGCACAGCACGGAAACGGCATTGGTCACATTGGTGGATGATCTCTGGAGGGCTCGGGGTAGGGGTTGTTCCTCTATCCTGGTCCTGTTAGATCTCTCAGCGGCTTTTGATACCATCGACCATGGTATCATATTGCATCGGTTGAAGGGGCTAGGGGTGGGGAGCACCGTTCTGCAGTGGTTCTCCTCCTACCTTTGACCGGTCACAATCTGTGTTGACAGGGGGGCAGCGGTCGACCCCGAGGCGCCTTGCTTGTGGAGTGCCACAAGGGTCAGTCCTTTCGCCCCTTCTGTTCAACATTTATGTAAAGCCGCTGGGTAAGATCATCCGTGGCTTTGGGGTGGAGTTCCATCAGTACGCTGATGACACTCAGCTGTACATCTCCACCCCAGGCCACCTCAACGATGCCCTTGAAGTGATGTCCCAGTGCCTGGAGGCCTGGATGGGGAGAAACAGGCTCCGACTTAACCCTTCCAAGACCAAGTGGCTGTGGCTTCCGACGTCCCAATATAGCCAGCTGGTGCCATCGCTGGCTATTGGGGGTGAATCACTGGCCCCCGCGGAGAGGGCTCGCAACTTAGGCGTCCTCCTGGATGCACGGCTGTGTTTAGAAGAGCACATGATGGCCGTGGCCAGGGGGGCTTTTTATCAGGTTCTCCTGATATGCCAGTTGCGCCCCTTTCTGGATTGGGACTCCCTACGCACGGTCACTCAAGCACTCGTCATTTCCCACCTGGACTACTGCAATGCTTTATACATGGGGCTCCCCTTGGGGTGCATCCGGAGGCTGCAGTTAGTCCAGAATGCGACCGCGCGGGGGATTATGGGAGCGACAGGGTGCTCATATGACACCTCTCCTGCGTGAGCTGCACTGGCTTCCTGTGGTCTTCTGGGTGCGCTTCAAGGTGTTGGTGACCACTTTTAAAGTGCTCCATGGCTTAGGGCCGGGGTATCTGCGAGACCACCTTCTGCCGCCAATAGCCTCCCACCGACCAGTTTGCTTGCACAGAGAGGGCCTCCTCGGGGTGCCGTCAGCCAGACAGTGCCGGTTGGCGACCCCAGGGGGAGAGCCTTCTCTGTGGCAGCACCTGCCCTCTGGAATGACCTACCCCTGAGATACGCACGATATCAGACTTCCGGACTTTTCGTCGGGCCCTGAAAACACACTTATTCCATCTAGCCGGGCTGGCTTGATCCCATCCTCTCAGTTTTAATTGAATTCGGTTTTAATTGGGTTGTTTTAAATCTTGGGCTGAAATTATTTAATTGTTTTTTAAACTGTTTTTAAATTTTATATGCAATGTTTTATCTTGGCTGTACACCGCCCTGAGTCCCGCAGGAGAAGGGCGGTATAGAAATAAAATAAAATAAAAAAAAAAATAAATACGCTTGAATGCTTCTACCTCCAAAAATGATGCACCATGAAAAGTTATGTTACAGGATCAAAGGACTTCTGCCTGGTTAAGGCACCAGGCTAGAAAGCAGAACACTGTGAGTTCAAGTCCTGCCTTAGTCATGAAAGCCAGCTGGGTAATTTTGGGCCAGTCACTCTCTCTCACACCAACCCACCTCACAGGGTTGTTGTTGTGGGGAAATAGGAGGAGGGAGATGTGTTAGATATGTTGGATTGTTTGTAAAAAAAATAATAAAGGCAGGCTATACGTACATATATATACATACATACATACATACATACATACATACATACATACATACATAAACACACATATACAGTACATACAGTCATCTTAAGACATAATCTATTACTTCGCCAATAAATTGTACCACACTCAGGACAAAATGGCTGCCCCTGACGCTGGAAGAAAGGGGACATGCCTGACAATACAGCCAATCAGAACTGGAGCTGCCACTAAAACAGGTTGAAGCTCTTGAGACTCGGCAGTAAAGGGCTTAGAAATTTGAATCAAAGCTGGAAAATTTGGGCACAGGTGCATTTGCAATGGGCTGCAAGTTAGAGAAGGGTGATGTAATTCATTTTTCCACTCAGGAAGCAGCAAATGGCCATCCTGGTGATGAACCAAAAGAAAGAGTGGATCTGCGCTTAACCGCTCTTTATATCCACAAATAAAGGAAGCATGGTGTCTGTGTGAGTATTACTAAAAATAATTATGTTTGGAAATATCTCGTCATAAATTTATGGAGTAATTAACCTTAATGTGTTGCACTTGCAGCTTGAGCACTGATCAACTGAAAGGAATGTTGGGCAATCAGGCATATTGTGACAATGTAATAAGATCTCAAAGAAAACACTTTTGACCGCTATGAAAATATTGTGCCAAATTAAAAGTAGTTGGGCAATTTATTGAAGTAAATAAGAGTGTCATTGAAGGAAGTAGAGTTCAACCTGAGCTAATGTTTTCATCACAATGTTTTTCTTTTTCATCTAACGCCATGATGGTTATTTAAAATAACCTCATATTTTCCTCTTCAGATTGGGCTATTTACTTATTGCCTACTACCTTCTCAGCCCTAGTGTTTAGAGGCAAGCACTATATTTTGTCAATAAAATTCAATTTGGACTATGCTACCTCCTATTCAAGACAACATAAAGTGAATAGCAGAGAGCTGTACAATCTTTTCCATTTAATGTAGATAATATGTTTTAAAATGTATACAACAGCAGCTGGAGAAACCAAGTAAATAAAGTAATATATTGTCGTGTGATTTATTCAAAATGTATCTTATACAATTTCTAGTGATAGGTGGCACTCTGGAATTTTGAGAGTACTTTCACAAAATATCTATGATGGAGCACCAGACCAACCGTAAAATATCCATTTCCCAGAAGACAAACTGAAAAATCATTTCCAACAACTTTTTCTAATTTCTCAGGATGCCCACTTCCAGCCCCTCAAAAATGCCTACAATTTACAGTCAGAAAAGTTAAAAGGTTTAGAGTTTCTGTAATTCAGCCTGATTTGGAAAAGCTTCTCTGCAGACTATATTGTTACAGATGCTATAGCTGAGCTATAAAAATATGCCTAGTTAGATAGTAATCCTTTGCTACCATTTAGTAGTAGTTTAGATTTTTGCAGCCTAATATAATATAGCTCATAAAAGCATTTATTCCTCCTTCCCTCATCCCATAAAAGAAAAAAAAAGCTATCTATTAGTCATGGGCATCTCAACTGATTCATTGCATGTACACCCACTACATTTCAATAGACACCCAATAGTTCATAGTACCACTATAAAACACAAACAAACACCCACAGAACAGAAATCAAATAAAAATCTATAAAGCAATCCAACAAATTCTACACAAGAAATTATGGCATTGTGCAATTTGGAAAGTTAAAGAGAATGGATCTTAAAACAAAAAAATTGTTTTTGGCACGAAAGGAATTTTTTAAAAAAATTAATACAGTCAGCAAGGTGTTTTGCATAATATCTAAACAAGAATGCTATACCAAAGGCCATAAGAAAATATGAAGAACTGAGATTTGTATTCATTGATGAAGCCAAGAGTTTATTAGTTCAAAAGTAAGTACCCTCAGCAAGATAAGATCATCACGTTTATTTTGCTGGGTATTTTACACCAGGAGTACTCAACAGCCTAACTGCACCCAATGTATAGATATGGCAGACGTAGATACTCACACTAGAATCTAACGGGGAAAGACCCAAGAGTGTATGCACAGTTTTGTGTCATAGTTCATATGTAGGATTGAAGACAACCTTCCAAATGAGAAAACCAATGTTCTCACTCTTCAAGAAAGGGATGTGATAGAGGAGAAAATGGGAAGGGGAGGTGGCAAAATGACAAACCTAGGTGGGCTCACTCAAGTTTCTTGGATGTAATGCAGGATTCACATATCGTAAATCATCTCTTTCATGGCTGGGTTTTTAAGCTAAGAGTTTCTTTTCCTGTAACATGCAAACACTTTTCTGATGGCATACTAACATGCCCTGGTGCACATTTTGGGAAATGCTATCTAACAGAAAAGCCAACTCTTAATATATACTGACATGTATGCAGGCGCATATATGTGTACAATTCTGAGCTACAGTTTCAAGAGCAGAGCTATAAACTTTAATTTTGAGGTTTGGGGTATATGTAAAAACTGCTTCACTCTCAAGTGTACTGTAGACAGAAACAAGGCTGTTTTAATTCCAAAAGTCCTACTGCAGTTCACAAGTTGAAAAATTTCCACAAAGTCAGAGCATCCAGCTGCCTCTCTGTCCTGAAGATCAGCAACCCATCTGCCAATAATGAAATCTATTAACATTATTTCATTGGAGCCCTCATCAGTATCACAATACGACATTAGCATAGAAGTCATTTAATACAGTGAGTTAACATGACATATACTGCACCCAACTTTTTTAAAAAATCTATCATGATATAGAGTCAAGCTATCATTTTATAAGTTGGCTTCTGAAAGTCAAAAAAAGTTAAAACTTTTTTACAATTTAAATGCTAACTGATGCAACTTTGCATTTGTATTAAAAATGTTATGTGCAGTTGATAAATAGGTACTGGGTATGTATTAAGAAATAACCACTGAGATACGTATTAGTTGCTTGTCCTAACATAATGTACAGCTATATAAGTATACAAAGGAAGGCATGGATCTTATACGATGCAATGAAATATTATTAAGTTATACGAATTAATTTTTCCCACACTCTACACAGTTTGTAGAAAAACATGTTTGACAGAGTTACAGGATGATCACAGAGTTGCAGGATGATCTCAATTAATTGCAAGAGGATTAGTTTAAGACCCAAACAGATCTTTCTTTTTTTTCAGAGTTAAACTAACTCTTCCCTCATTAATCACATTCCCCAAACTCCAAATCCAGTCAATGACAATGTTTCATTTTCCTATCCCACCAGCAAAGATTTGAAGGGAGACTGGCTGAAAAAAACCGTGATGGTTATTTTGAAATATACAGTCAAAATTCCTAGTTCACTTATCTGGGAAGGGCACCAACAGCTACCAGTCTGACCTGGGAATGATCACTCTGTGTTGAAGAAGACCAGCCACTCCATCTTTCTATTCCCATAATATGGGAATATGAAGTAGATCAAAAGCTAAATCACCCAAGCATGCAGCAGTATTAATGTCTAACAACATTTCCCACCCCCGCCCAGAAAAGCAAATTACTCAGGCAAAAATTATATTTGCTGCTGCTCCATAAATTGGGAGCCATGGTTCTAAAGTTATTCCAACTTCCATGGAAGAAAGCCCAAAGTTATCATATCTTGTTCTCCAAGTATGACAGGACCTGGCAGCACGTAATAGAGGGAACCAGTTTCCTCCTGAGAAAAATGTACCTATCAATTGTGAGATTCTATTTCAGGGGTTTCTATTTTTTGAGGGAAAAAAAGCCCTTACATTGTATAGAGAACACATACAAGCAAACTTATATATACATATACTTTCATAAAAATAGAATACATCTTGGCAAAAATTACTTCCAGAGTTTAGTACCACCTTATACAGTGTTTTGACGTCTAATACTTTTAAAACCAAACTTGGTATTTGGGGTACGCAAGTTCTAATATAATCTTAAATTCTTTAATTATCCCTTGAAGAAGAAAGCTGAAATTCCTTCTTTGCACACTTCACCAGATTTCTTGTTCTAAGTAACCAGTGCAAATGCTGACTGTTGATCCTAGCTTGTACACCATATAAAGTAGCCATAAACTGTACTACTTTAAGGCAAGGGCAATTATCTTTCCTGCATTAGGGATTTATTACAACTTTAGTTTTCAGTCATGTGATAGATGTATCCCCTCTGGAGGAAAAATTGGCTACTATTTGTTTGCACTGAGGAAGCTTGCCAGCTTGAACAATCAACTAGTGGAACAGCTTGCCTTCAGAAATTGTGGGTGCCCATCACTGGAGGCTTTTAAGAAGAGACTGGATAACCATTTGTCAGAAATGGTATAGCGTGAGCAGGAGGTTGGACTAGAAGACCTCCAAAGTCCCTTCCAATTCTGTTATTCTGTTATTGCTGCTGTGCATTATGTGCAAACAACTGTCTGGGATTCTCACAATCTGTCCTGTTTTTCTTACAACTATATTTTAATTATTACCAATTACTATCTTACCTTTGTGTCATATCCAGGAAAGTTATTTTTTCCACCAAGTGTTAAATAAAAACTATTGTAATTATGAAACATTTGTTATTTTGTAAAAAGAAAAAAAAAACCCAACCAACCATACCATATTTCTTTTCATACTGTATCATGGACATTATTTTGTTTTCATGCTTGGGAAAGAAATAAAAACATCCTTACATGTTATTCTTTTAGCACTAAATTATTGCCTAATTACTATCGCTAACTAGTTCCAAAGAGTCAGCAGAACAATCTTTGGGAGGTGATTGCTCCAGTGTAATAAATAAAGCATGTGGTAAGATTCCAATGATTCATAGACTACAGTTATATTTGTCAAGATGACATTATTGCAACAAGATTGGCAGTCAGAAATAAGAAACGTAGCACCATTTTCTCCCAAGTTGCACAGTCTACAACTGTTTAGAGATGAGGCAGTCATTCTGGAAGTGGTGACACCCAGCGGGATGAATGCATGTGGTTAACATACTTTGATTATGTTGGGCAATGCTTGTCCTAGTAAGGATAAGCAGACACAGCTATATAGACTATGAAAGTGGTCTGATATTCAATGGCTCCATCACTGCTGTAAGAAAGAGCTTTGACTCTCATCCGATATGTCTCTGGCTCTTGCAGAGGCCTTGTGGTATACACCACCCCCTTCAAGTTCTCATCTCTGAGTGAAAACGGGATGTTCGTGTCCTCATTCACCATAAGGAAACTGGTCCTTGGGTGCACCACTCCATCTTCAGTGTAGGCAACTAATCGAATTAGATCCTGATTGGCCGCAATCCCAAATGGGAGAGATACAAGTTTGTATTCCAAGGCATAAGGGCTGAAGGCACATTCCAAGTCATTGGGCAGGCAGTTCTTGAGGCACGATCTGAAAAGAAACAGTTGTGGATATTAGTCTAGAATTAATCTAATCAATTTCTACTATTCTTTATCTTGCTTCATCAAATCTTAGCCACAGTTGTAAAATCCAGATCATCGTTGGATTGATTGGACCCATAATATAGTTAGGTAATTCTGTGGATTATTTATATAGAAACATATGTGCTAGTCGTTCCCAACTCTAGGGGGTGGTGCTCATCTCCGTTTCAAAGCCAAAGAGCCAGCGTTGTCCAAAGACATCTCTGTGGTCATGTGGCGGGCATGACTAAATGCCAAAGGCACACGGAGCGCTGTTACCTTCCCACCAAAGGTGGTCCCTATTTTTCTACTTGCATTTTTTATGTGCTTTTGAACTGCTAGGTTGGCAGAAGCTGGGACAAGTAATAGGAGCTCACCCCGTTACACAGCACTAGGGATTCAAACCGCTGAACTGCCAACTTTTCAATTGACAAGCTCAGTATCTTAGCCACTGAGCCACCGTGTCCCTTTTATATTGTCTCTAGCAAGTCTGATTTGTGATGAAATTGAAGTGAATTTTGGAAGAAGTATTCCTATTTTGTATTTTTAATTACTGTACTTCAGTTTACTCTTTCTTATTCCCATTTTGCATTACATGTTTACCCGGAAGTGGAACAATATGATGGTAATGTATATAAGTAAATTAAAATAAATGTATATTTTAAGTCATCACATTCAGCTTACCCAAACTGAGACACTTTTTAAGTAGATTGTTAAATTAACATTAAACAGCACTTAATACAGACAGCACTTCAAGATTACAAGTGCCCCTTGTTTAGTGACTGCTTCTTTAACCAACCCTTCACAGTAACAACAGTGATTTTAAAAAAGTAACTTGTAAATTCTTGCATTTATGATCTTTACAGGTCTATAAAGCAAAGAAAAGTATGAAGTAAGAACATAAGCACTGTTGCAGTATCCCTTATTGACCACTTTGCTTAAAGATTGAGTTGTTGGTACCAATTGTGCATGCTAAATGAGGACTCTCTCTCCCTCTCTCTCCCTCTCTCTCTCTCTCTCTCTGTGTGTGTGTGTGTGTGTGTGTGTGTGTGTGTGGTGTGTGATGCTCTACTGAATTACCAAATCATAAAGAACACCTGGGAAACATAGAGAGATGAAGTTAAAGCATACCCAGAAAGACGATCTCGTTGGTGATTTGGAGGGCAAGGAGTTTCTATACACTGATAGCTTCCTTTCATGTTAAAACACATGCGGTTTGGTCCACAGTAGATGTTCTGTTCAAGGCATTCATCTACATCTGATATAATTCAAAAGGGATGACAATTTCAGATAGGCCATTCATTGATTTCATTTTTTCTTTACTTTGCATCCCAGATAAACAGCACCAATAGGGAATGACACAGAACCATCATTGTCATTCATATAAAGGAATATTTCATAAATTATGCATATGAATAAATAAAATAAATAACTTCTTTCCATTGGAGCCATTTGCTTCCCACCAAATATATTAAAATATAAGATTAAAAAAAGAAAGAAAAGGCTAACTGTTACAAATTTTAATTCCAAGTGGACACTCATTTCCTTTTCCCTGTGTTTTGCTATGATTTTGTGTCAGGCTCTCACTGGAGATCCCAAAGAGTTTTACATTTAAAAAGAAATGAAAACTCTTTGTCCCAAAATTGTGATTTATGCAGTCATCTTATTTGTGTTCCTATAAGGAACTGTTCCCTTTCCTATTATCCACTGCGGTGGCGCAGTGATTAGAGTGCAGTACTGCAGGCTACTTCTGCTGCTTGCCGGCTACCTGCAATTTGGCAGTTCAAATCTCAACAGGCTCAAGGTTGACTCAGCCTTCCATCCTTCTGAGGTGGGTAAAATGAGGGCCCAAATTGTTGGGGGCAATATGCTGACTCTGTAAACTGTTTAGAGAGGCTGTAAAGCACTGTGAAGCGGTATATAAGGCTAAGTGCTACTGCTCTTGCCATTCTTAAAGGTAAAAGTAAAGGTTTCCCTTTCCCAGTTGTGTCTGACTCTAGGAGGCAGTGCTCATCTCTGTCTCTTAGACAGCATTGTCCAAAAACATTTATATGATCATGTGGCCAGCATGACTGTATGTCTTGTGTGACCTTCCCACAAGAGTGGTACTTATTTATCTATCTACTAGCATTTGCCTGCTTTCGAATGCTAGGTGGGCAGGAGCTGAGGCAAGTAACAGGAGCTCACCCTATCACGCAGGGCTTGGGTCTCAAATCCAGGCTGCCAGTTTTCGAGCTGACAAGCTCAGTATCTTTAACCACTGATCCATCGCGCCCCCTACATCTATATTCTTAGTGATGTGCAAAATATACTAATTAACTTAGTAGTCTTCAGTATGAGCAGATAGGAGCCCTGCCTTACCTTAAAGACAACTCTTGGAAAACTCTCACATGAACGAAGGCCATTATTGAAACAATTAATGGATTAAGATACTTACTATCTACCATAATATCAACTGAAATGTATTTCTAAGGCACTGATGAACTATACTGATGAATTTTAATTCTTGTACTTTAATTTTTCCTCACTGTCAAGACATTTTCTTACCTTGACATGTTTTACCATTGGGCATGATTCGGTAACCCGATGGGCAAAAACACTGGTAACTCCCTAAGGTATTTCTGCATTCATGCTGACATACACCTCTGTTCTCACATTCATCAATGTCTGCAAAAATTAAAAAAAAACACACCCAAACATTTAGGTTCTATGTAAAGTGACAGGCTAAGAGAGGAAAACTCAGTTAAGGCAGGATTCCAAATATTAAATTCCAACACACAGACACAGACATATACAACTAGAGTTTTGCTGTATTTAGACTATTTTTTTTTCCCTTAGCAAATGCAGTTTAGCAAATCTGAGGAATCCTGCCACAATCAGAGCTTTTGAGGTTGACATATAAAGCTATTTTTGAAGTCCTTTCAACTATTAGACAAGGAGCCTCTTGTCCAATCCTTCAAAACAGAAAGTAAAGGGAATATAAAGTTGATAACTGCTAGTTGTAAAAATGTCTGTCAGCAGCACCATAGTATTTCTGAAGAAGTGAGAAGACTCAAAGCCTGAGATTCAGTCCACACCATTCTGAAGGCTGGCAGAGAAGGACAGAATCATCACTGCCAAAGTTACTTCTGTCTTTTAGGAGCCAGGAGCATAAAATATAACTCCCCAGGGGAAATCCCTCACTGAGTACAAAGGCCTCCCTCATAGTCTCAACAAGCTCAGCATCTTTCACTCAGAAAATCAGACAACATTATTCATCATAGATTTGGGAACTTCTGAGAAGAAACAACATTGTTATAAAACAGAAGAATATGACCTGAAGCATCAGGGTAATCCAGCTTGCTTTTATTTAGTCTTTCATATAGGACAGTGGTTCACAACCATTTCTGCACCAAGGACCTCCTTTAAAAGCTTTTGTGGCCCATGGACCAAATGGACCATGACCAATGGCGGGTTGCCCCCGGTTCGCACCGGTTCTATAGAACCGGTAGTAAAACTGGTGGGAGGCTCCGCCTACCGACCCCGACATCATCAGAACGCTTCTGCACATGTGCAGAAGAGCGTGCGTGCGGCCCCGTTGTGAACTGGTAGTAAAGGTAAGTAGAACCCGCCCCTGACCATGACCATGGATTCCCCAAGACTTAACTCAAAATTTAAATCATAACATTTCTTCAAGACTTTGCGGACCCACTGTGACAACATTGTGTTCTCTTCCATGGGTCTGTGGACCACAAGTTGAGATCCACTGGTCTAGGAAATGGATGCTCTGGCACTTAAACATTTTAAATGTTGGGCAAATATGCTTCTACTGACATGAAAAAGTACCAGTCAGCTCATGCCCTTCGTGTCACCTCTGCTGCTTGTTTGGGAAGTTATATCTTTTTCAGCTAACATATGTAGATACATCCATTAAATAAACAATGTTCTAAGAGGGGGAAACTGGATCAGATGGAGATGAAGCATAGGAGATTAAACACAAGAGAGTGAAGTTCAAACTTCTTTTAAGCAATGCATGGGTTCCAATCTAGAATGGATCTAAACACAAAAAAATCCTGCCATGTTGATTGGAAATTGATCTCTTCATCTTCCTTTGAATAAGTGGGGAAAGATGCAACAAATATCTTAAAATATCCTTTAAGTTGACCATGAAATGTTTATTTGACATGTTTTAAAAGCTCTCAATGAGATGGAAGAAAGGGCCTATCAACCTCATTTTTAACGTGTGTTTGTGGCAATTGTACTATTAAATAGCATTAAAATCATTGTTCTTAATGGCTGCATTGAAAATGAACAAATCCCATGTTTGAACCTCTCAGTGCATTTTTTAAAAGCAACTTCTCCTCTCATTTCCTCCTTCTTTTTGCATTCTCACAATAGGAAACAGTCTTCAGAATCAGTTATAGATATAAAACTAACTGAGCAAAACCATGCAGATTTCACTTAACAATTGTCCTGTTTAGCAGCTGTTCAAAATTATGACTGCACTAGAAACATAACTTTGGAAGCAGTCCTCACACTTAACGTTGCAGCAACCCTGTGGTCACATGACTGACATTCAAGTGCCTTGCAACTGGCAGATGGTTTACAACCATCTCAATGCCCGGTGGTCATGTGATCATCATTCACACACTTCCCAGCTGGCTTCTAACCAGTAGAATCAATGGAGAAGCCAGAAAATGAAATTGCATGTCATGGTCATATGATATCTCACTTAATGGCCATGCTAGACTTCCTTAATGACCAGCAGAAGAAGTGCTGTTCTAAGTCATTGTGGTCATATGATGTTTCACCTAACAACCATGTTTGGCTATGGAGTTTCCAGAACCCAACTGTAGTTAAGTGACTACTTGTACTTTCTTAAATCCACCATATAAACATTTTAAGAGCCTGCAGTAATAATATTTTGAAAGAAGAAGCTCTTAGTTTTGGGTCTAATTCTAAGCAATGAAGATCCTGGATATACCTTGCTATTAACAGCATTGCAATTTGGGGAAACAATCAGCTTTTATTGTACTCATTTTTGGCCACCACACCCAACAAAGAACCTTTGAAAGTCTTTCTAATCGGGTAGGAATAAATGAAGAAATACATTCATTCATGTAGATAGGCTTTTAGAGCTTTAAAGATGAACTCTAATAATGACAACCTGCCTTTTTTGGCAGATCCCAAGTGGAATGAGCAGGAAAAAAGAAAGAAAGAATATGCATCATATGTACAGACATATACAGTACATACATATACACACATATATAGGCGTGACATTTACCTATACATTTGTTATTTCTTGCCTCATAGCCTTCAGGGCAAAGCTCTCTAACATTTCTTCTAGTCCTGGCGATGGGAATTCTGCTGTTCCTATACTCTGAGTAGGAGCTGTAGAGATTGGAGGAGTGCCTGATATATTGTTGAGGTCGATAGTTGTCTCTCATGGGGGAGTACTGAGCATAATTATAGCTATTGTAATAAGTGCCATAATTTGGGAACCTCTCCAATCCAGCGCAAGATTTGCCATCGCCTAATAAATGTTGTCCAGGAGGACAGATACACTTGAAGCTGCCGGGCATGTTGGCGCATTGATACGCACAAGGTTTAGGCACTTGTTCACATTCATTAATGTCTGTTCATGGGACATGATTCCAAACACATCATGTAACAAGGGGAAGGAGAAAAACACACATAAACAAAAAAAAAAAAAAACACACATAAAAACTCATCAGTCTGAGGAATACGCTGAAATTACAAATGTGATTCTAAAACCACAAAACATAGACAGTACATGCATTAATCTTCTTGCGCAACATTTGATGAAAACCATGAGATCACCCTAGCTAAATGTGCACATTTTTACAGCAAATTAAGTGTTCTCTACATACAGTGAACAAAATAGAAGCCTTGCTTTTTCTCGATCTGGAATTTTTCAGCATTTTCTTAACCTTTAAATAGTCGCAAGGTTCCTGCAATGATATTCAAGTGTTCCCTAATGCAAGACAGGGATTATGATCCTGTGTAAATTTACCTGGGCACAATGGTACTTTGAAGGAAATTTGGACCAATTTACATTTTAAAATATAGAATCTTTTGAATGACAATGAATTGAAATATATACTATAAGTCAGGGGTGAAATGTAAAATTTGTTACTACCAGTTCTGTGGGCATGGCTTGGTAGTGGTGGGGGGTAATGTGACTGTGGCCATTTTTTTTTAACTTTTCAAAGCATTTTTTCTGCAAATGCAAAAAAATGCTTTGAAAAGCTTCTGCCGATCAGGCAACACAGCTGGGATTGTCAGAGGCTTTTCAAAGCATTTTTTAAACCACCTCTTCCGCTGAAGAGGTTGCAGAAAAAAATGCTGTAAAAGTCTCTCTGACGATCTGGCAACTCGGCTGGGATCAAAAAAATGCTTTGAAAAGCCTCTGACGATCTCAGCTGAGCCGCGTGATCATCAGAGGCTTTTTTTTAACTTTTAAAAGCATTTTTTCGGAAGAAGAAGTTGTAGAAAAATGCTTTTAAAAGTAAAAAAAAAAGCCTCTGATGATCGTGCGGCTCAGCTGTGCATGGTGGGGGGTGTGTGCAGGGATTTTTGCTACCAGTTCTCTGAACCACCCGCCACCATCGCTACCGGATGGGCGATCCGGTCCCAAGCGGGAGCATTTCACCCCTGCTATAAGTGTACAGCCCTTGAATCTGCAGAGAACTTTAAAGAAAGCATGTCACTTCTGTGTTAAAGGTATCTCATGCTTAAATGTCCAGATTTTATTTTGTTTATTTTCTTACTATGATTACAGTAAAGGCCACTAACAGTGTTTAAAGCACATGAATTTTAAAGGGAGCATTAAAATTGTATATCAACTTTTCCCCATACAAATAGGAAATATGAGTGCCTGTTAGAGGTAGTTACCATTTGTGGTAACTACCTGCTCTACTATGCCCATTTGAGTGAGAAAATGTGCCCTAGGTAAATGTTTATCTTATGTGAATAGTTATATTTCCTGGGATTTTTTTGCCTTCATACATGAAATTAGAAGCTGAGGGGCTTCTTTCCCACAGTAAAAGTCTTAAAAGCCCAATCCTCTGGAAACTACTAATTTCAAGAAGAATACCGTAGCACCTTGAGCTTCATAGGCAGCTACCAATAGCAGGTGATATTCACAAGAATATTATTCATATTTATTAGAGCTGTGAAAGTAATCTGGATTCAAAGAGCATAATGTAATTTGGAACCCAAGAGGGCAACACTCATCATATAAACTTATTAAAGGCTACCATTTCTTTCCCAGATTCATATGCTCCAAATCACAATTTGCCATTCAAATTCTTATCTATAGATAGACCTAAAGTTTATTCAATTCCAGATTCTGACTTACCCACACACGGTCTTCCAACTCCCTGGTATCGATAGCCTCTTGGGCACACACACCGATAACTTCCTTTTGAGTTTTCACATATCTGGTTGTATCGGCATTGGTGAGTACCATCTCTGCATTCATCAATATCTGATGAGGAACACAACATCTTGCATTAGGAAAAAGAAAATATTTATTTTTCTTAATAAGAATATATATTTACAGGGTTGCAAACCTTCCTCAACTTTTTTTTTTAATCATATTTCAGTTTCGAAATATTTATGTGTCAGTTATAAATATTTATTAATCTGATTTATATGGCTGCCCATCTCATGTTAGTCAAATTAGTGCCAGATGCCTTCTAAAGAACATGTAGATTATCTTGAATCTGCTCATTTTCATTTCTTATATTCTTAAAAAGTAATGTCAGAATATTTTTCACCAGGAGGAAATGAGGAATAACACGGAAAAGAGCCATGTAGTCTATGGTAGCAAAAAGTCAGAAAACTTTTTCCGATTAACACATTTTATTTAGAGGCTTTGATTTTTGTGAACTGTAGATCACTTCATCAGATATATAGAGAGTGGCTATACTGATATGATGAAGTAAGCTGCAACTCATGAAGGCTAATATCTTTTAATAAAATGTGTTAGTTGAAAAAGGCACTAAAGAGTCTAGATTTTTTGTGACCATCATAGGTTCATGTAATATTCATGATTACCATATTTTTCAGAGTATAAGACGCACCCTTTTCCCCCCTAAAAGGGGGTGAAAATTTAGGTCCGTCTTATACACCGAATGTAGCCCCGCCCACCCACTGGCCCCCATCCTTTGCTGCAAGGAGGTAAATTACTGGAGCAGATACTTTTTTTTCCTTGTGCTAATCAAGCTATGCTGAAAACGAAAATGAAAGTAAAGCAGGCTATTTGCTGTTTGCTGCAAGGAGGCAAAATTGCTCAGAGGCAGAGGCAGATTTCTTTTTCTTATTTTCTTCACCAAAAAAGGTAGGTGCGTCTTATAGTCCGGTGCGTCTTATATTCCGAAAAATATGGTATATTTGGTAATATCAATGATCCATGACTATCATTCAGAAATTTGAGAGAAAGAGGAGAAGATAACTGAAACAGCTTGTTCTCTGTTATACCCTGAAAATAATATGATAAATAAATGTACAAACCTATACATGTTCCATTTTCTGCTTTGGTCATTCCACTTGGACACAGGTCAATGCATTTATAGCCACCTCGTGTATTCTTGCATAACTGGTCAGATCTGCATATATTTTGTCTGCATTCATTCACATCTTTTTTTTTTTTTTTAAAAAAGCAAAATGAAATTAAATAATTAAATTTCACTGTTGCCTTGTCTGTTCAAAGGGCAATATTTCTGTGACTTCCCTGCCACCCCACCATCTTCTCCAAAGCAGGAGCGAGATAGCATCTTTTCTGCAAACAATGGACAACCCTATTGAGGAAAAGGGAATGCAGAATCACATCAGTTGACATTCTAAATATCTGAATGGAATAGAATAACTGGAAACTTCAAGGCTGCTAGCAGGACATCTCTCAGGGCTTCTGCTAAAACAACCCATTTACCACTGAATCACATCTACTGTTTTGTAGGTAAACTGATCTTGAAGAGAAAAGGAATTTCCCCAAGTACTTATTTTATTTCAGCTATGGAGATTGCAAGTCCAGGAATAATGATTAATTACATCAACATAGTGAAAAACTACACTTCAAAAAGCATGGAAATAAATTGTCTGAATGCTCAGAATCCACTATGTACAAGTATATTCAGTGACTGTTAAATTTCGGTTGTGCTGGGTAAAGTATTCACCCACAAGTGAAAAGCAACTCCAGTCCCACTTTGGGTTATGTCAAATTTGTACCCGTGCATTTTCGGCCTTTCAGCTGATAGCCTGGATCACATCCACAATGGAAGCTTCCAATGGTGTTGAAGCAATGCTGTTGACAAGGGTGTGACTCTTGGCATTCATTTACATCTGTTGAATAATAATAAAGACATTTTGATCTATTTCTTTGCATCCAACTTTGTAATACTAGAAAACAACCTGGCACTTTTGCTGCTGAGCAGAAGCAAAACCCAGAAGGAAGAAAGGATGATTTCTACTCTGCTTCTAGGTTTATTACATCATGAAAAGTGTTTGTAGTGCTTTGTGGTTGTCCAGGTTGGCTATTTTTTACTCCTCTGTCTATACTGCAGGAAAGCTCCTTATCCAAGGAGTCAATGCCCCCATGTCTCTGGACACACACAAGCAACATAGTATGTGCTTCTCCAGTGCCTGTATGACAGTCAGATATGTATAATTCCCAGTTTATCATTATTTCACAAATATCCAGACTTCAAAATTCTACAACTCCCTGAAGCTTTCAGATACTGACTTCCTCTAGAACAGGTGTCTCCAACCTTGGCAACTTTAATCCTGGCAGACTTCAACTCCCAGAATTCTGGGAGTTGAAGTCTGCCAGGTTTAAAGTTGCCAAGGTTGGAGATACCTGCTCTAGAACATGTAATGTTGCTAGGTTCTGTGCAGTTCTTAAAATCCATCAGAAGATTACCTATGCCAGTGATGGCTAACTTTTTTGTCATCACATGCTGAAACCGTGTGTGTGTGTGTGTGACAGCACGCCCACGCGCCTGCACCCATAATGCAATGCGTGCATGCCCCCCCTGTGCAACCGCCCCCATGCATGTACATACCTCCCTGTTCTCTCCCACCCCCTGCGCATGTGCCCCCCACACTCCCTGCCCCCGCATGCGCGTGTGATCCCCCGTACTCCTCCCACACATGCATGCAATTCCCCACGCTCCCCCACCCCTGTGCATGTGTACACCTCTCCCACATGCGTGGCAGACGCAAAAATTAGCTGGCCAGCAGAAGGCATGCCCGCATGCACGGTGGAGCTGAGCTGGGGCGACACTCGCGTGCCATCAGAGAGGGTGCTGCGTGCCACCTCTGGCACACCTCTGGCACGCAGGTTCGCCATCACAGAACTATGCCATAAACCAGACTAAATAAGTCTCTAGTTCATCACACTAGAGTGTTTTGTAATTTGATAGATATAATCTGTCACTACTAACTTTATATTCTTCTGCATCCCTTTAATGCTCCTTCCCCTCCTTTTAGATTTTTTTTAGACTTTTGTTATATATACTTTGTTTTATATTTTTTAGCTTTTTAAAAGTGATCATTGTTTTAGATTTTGATATACCTTTTATCTTTTAATTGACCATATCCTACCCTTCTTATGAGGGTCTATGACATCAAACATGGATAAATTAAAATGTTATTAGTAAAAATGAATATAAAGAATAAGAAAATTATTAAAGACAACTTTGAATAGTGGAAACACCATCGAAGTCATCAATATTTGGGTCATACCTGTTATACACCCTGTTTCCCTGAAAATAAGACCTCCCCGGATAATAAGCCCAATCGGGCTTTTGAGCGCAAAGGCTAAAATAAGCCCTCCCCGAAAATAAGCCCTCCGCGAAAATAAGCACTCCCCAAAAATATTTAAATGCATGTGCAGCTGGTCCCCACCATTTCCTCTGGTTAGGGTTAGGGAGACAGAGCTGGAAATCAGGTAAAATGGCTAGAGGATCCCCACCTTGGTCCACGCGCCCCAAAATAATAAGACCTCCTAATTAACAGGATTAGCACATTCAGGCATTAAATCTGGGAATGGAAGTAGTACACTTCAGACAGTGCTAGTTAAGCCCTTTCTCTGGCCCAGGACAAAATCCTCTCTGAATGGAGACTAGAGGGCAGACTCACAACAGTCTAAAGTGGCCAACAGGAGCTGAGTAGATCCTGATCCCTGACCTCATCAGTAACCACATTATTGTTGGAATATGCTAGGTGATGTCCATAGCCAAAATTTTAGTGGAAAAAGAGAAAAATTACTATTTTTCTAAAGACAAGCTTAAACTGCCTCAGCTGTGGGTTAGGGATGAGATAATGTTATGAGTGGTATAAAATCAATTACTGAGTCATGTTTCTGCCTCAGGGACATAATCATGGCCTCAAAACTTTGCCTAAGTAGTAGCTAAGTAGTAGTACTCATGGACGGCAGCCCCAACACCAAATGCTTTGAAATTGAAGGCTGGAAATGTCCCATGAGAATGGTGCAATGTAATGTAATAATTGTTGAAATTTCAGCTCAATGCAATTGAAAGGCACATGTTAAAAACTTGTGATCGAAATCAGAAAGTTACTAGCATATATTATCCCTAGCTCATCTGAATGGAAGACTATTAAAAATATTGGATACTTAGAAATTATAAACATATATATATATATCAGAAAACCACATTGTGAGAAAGCAAAATCTCAGTACATGTTTTTCCAATCTGTTTCTTACTATTCTAGGGAACACCTTATCCCCATGAAAGTATTATTTAATGAGCATTAGGCCCTTTAATGAAAGTGTTTGGTGCATATTGTCATTTCCATACCTTGGCAACTCAATCCATCTGGTGTTCTTCTAAAACCAATCCCACATTGAACCACACAGCGATATGAGCCAATAATGTTCTCACAGTCTTGGCCAACCAAGCATGAATGCCTCCCTAAGGCACACTCATCAATATCTGCATAAATAGCAATACAAAAGTGTAATACAGTTCAAATGGGAATATAGGCTCTATTGAAGCATAGACATATCTCAATATATCATCATGGGAGAAGCAGCATCCATTTTCTCAGGAAAAGATAGTATACAGAAGCAGCCTAAAAGGGCATAATCAAAAAAAATATTGAAGCTTATCAGCTATTGTGCTACCTTCTGGTCTTTAAAGAGAAGCCATTTTATTCTTTTCAGTCTATGACTCCTTTATTCTCCATTGTTGTTTCTGGGTCCCCAATTCCCTAATTAAGAACAACTGCCTACCACAAATAATTACTCATGAGGTAGAACTGTACTGGAGAAGTTATGGTGGTCCCTCACTCTGGAGAAGCTATTCCTTGGTCTCACCTAGATTTCAGGGATACTAATTGTCCTCCAAGAGATTTTAGAAAGTGATGCTTACCCTGACATGCTCTTCCATCTGCTGATATAGTAAGACCCTTGGCACAGGAGCAGTAATAGGTGCCTACAACATTGTGACATATATGGGAACATGGTTTCTGAGTTGTACACTCATCTTCATCTAATGGGAGAAAAAAACAGAATAATTAACAGATGTCTAAATACCTAAGAATACAATCTGTAGCCCAACAGCTTCATGGTGTCTGCTAGAAATTTAATCTTTCACGTCCCCAGATTCTATTCCCCACAACAAGAAATTCCAACAATGATAGCACCCGTACAATAATAGTAAGGAAAAGAAACCAGGAACCATCACATTGAAATTCTACCCAGGTTGAAGATGCTGCTTGAACTCACTCATTACCAAGCACATCAGAAAAGAGCCTTGGTAGTACAGGGATTTAAGGCACCCTGTTATTAAGCTGGTTATTAAGACCAGCTGCCTGCAATTACTGCAGGGTTCGAATCTCGCCAAGGCTCAAGGTTGACTCAGCCTTCCATCCTTTCTAAGGTAGGTGAAATGAGGACCCAGTTGTGGGGGCAATAAGCTGACTTTGTATAAATATACAAAAGGATGAAGGCTATTGCTGAGCACATTGTAAGCCGCCCTGAGTCTTCGGAGAAGGGCAGCATATAAATCAAATTAAAAAAAAAAACCTATCTTAAATTCAGTTTTATTTAAAAGAACATGTTATATGATAAAGCTAGGAGCTCCACATTGTAAAAACAAATTCCAGCATTTCAGATATACCTGCCAGTTTATTTCCTCGGGCAATTTTGGATTTTTCCACCACTGAAAATAACCCCCTTTTTAAAAAATAAAATAAATAAACACCTGGAAGGACATTTATACCAACAGTACTTTACTATCTTTTTGTTTTGATAATTGAAAGGGGAAAAAACAGTCCATGAAAGAGGAAGGAGAATATATGGTGTGCTGCAATTTTTGCAATGGTCAGGTTTGTGGATTCTCTTACCTGAACAGTAGGGACCAGAAGAATCCAAACTAAACCCATTAGGGCACTGGTTGCTGTGATCTCCTGTGGAAGAAGGGAATGGCTAATCAGATTGATATAAATTGTTACTCTTATCTTTCAGAAGACAGCCATTTCAAAGATGGAAGACCCTTTGTTTTTTATTGCTCCTGAGGTAAGAAATAGAACTGATGGATGAAATGGCATGGAAACAGATTTTTAACTACTGTAATCATAATGATAAACAGTTCTCGACAACGGAGCAGATTGCAGTGAAAAAATGGCAGGTTCTTCTTTATTAGAGGCATTTCATTAGAGGCTAAACTGCTGTCTGTCAATGTTACCACAGCTGCATCTTATGTTGCAAATTATCTGTTGAGAAAACAGTTGGGCTAGTTTCAATTTTTTTTCCTATTATGGCAACCTTTAATATACTTGCTGGGCATCTTAGTTCAAAAAGTTTCTAGAACTAAAATATTTACCCAGAAAGTACATGGTGTGTCTCTATAAATCACATTTTAAAAATGAAGTCCAAAATAACATTTGTATTCAAGGTGACTGTAAGAAAAGAACATCACCCCCAAACAACTGCAGCTACCAGGGCAAATGTCATGTTTACAGGAGACATTCTGTCTTCATTAGTATTAAAAAATGGTAATTGTCATTCTTTTGGGAAGATGCAAAAGGTTAGCTTGAATTAAGGAAATTTATGCTGGCTGATGACCAATTCACGTTTGATACCCCATTGCTCAAATGTACCCAAAATTGCCAGGATGGATTAGGTCATAACTTCTCAAAGGATGGTTGCATCTTGAAAAAACTTTATTTACAAAATAAGCAAAAGGTAAGATAATAAAACTTTTATGAGTGCACGATTACTGTCAAACATTTCTAAGTCTGTGTGCAACCATTACAAAGTTTTTTATTTGAATTGGTCTTTATTTAGTTAAATATAATTATATTAAACTTTAGCATATGGATTGCCTCATTTTACTGACAGCTTTCCACAGGTGATCTGACCTAAATTGTAAAGAAGGAAAATGACAAAACATATTTTAATAATGATGATGATGATGATGATGATGTGTGTGTATATATCTACCTTCCTCAAAATCCATACCTTTTGTAATGGAAGCAGCAATTTTAAAAGTCAGAGCTTCTTCATGTGGATTGTATTCTGTTTTAATAGAAGAGGCTTGAAGTGTTTCAACCAGGAAAGGCATTTTCCCACGATTTGGATCGTAAGTAATGGTATGGTTCCAGGTGTATGGTAAACTGACACCATCTATGCTAAAGAGCCGAGTGGAGTAAGCATAAAGCTGACCAGGGCCTGTTTGAATGTAATCTTCTGTATAATCCTAAAATGAACATCACAGCTTTAAACTGAAGAAACTGCCTTGTTCAGCATGCAAAAATTCACAATCATTTACAATTAAAATTTCAACTGATACTTATTGAGATATATGGTTTAATAAATTGGTGAAATTGATACTGATCTCAATTACTTGTTTTCCAGAGGAATGGCATCAGTGTTTTATTCTCAGTGCAGGAATGAATGGCAAAAGCCCACGTTCCGTATTTATCTCTGACTTTTGGAATAAATTAGAAATGCACTTTAAGGCACCAGGCTAAAAATTGGGGGGCTATGGGTTTTAGCCCTTCCTTAGGCACAAAGTCAGCTGGGTGACCTTGGGCCAGTCACACTCTCTCCTTCTGAGGAGAGCAGGCAAGGAACATTGACAAAATGTTCCATTGCAGGATACAAAGGTACACTGGAAAGAAATTCGGCACTACCTTGAGGGAAATCAATAAGAGAAGGAACATGAATATTTTCTTTTAAAAGAGGAAAGAACTATCTTTTACATCCAAACCCCAAAACAATTGCCAAAATTTATATATCCTTTCAGAGTAACCAGTGCCCCAGCAACATAATATGACACCAGTGATTTATTTATTCCCAGTGGTTGGCTCTTGTTGGGACAGTAACCAGTTCTTTGTGCTAGACTATTAAACCACATTCCCCAGAAGGCAGAAATGTTCTTGGTCACATGAAGAGTCAGATATCTCAGCATCTCCCTCTGCTGGAAATTAAGAAGTATAGGTAATTTTTAAAAATTAAGAACAGAACTTGGAAGAAGCCTAAGGAAAGAGAATGGCAATAAAATAGGGCTTTTATTATCTACCAAACAACTTCTGATTAATGTAAGATCTCTTCAAGGCTAGAAGGTGACAAGTAATTGAAGTAGATGAACATTGGTTCAGGAGGTTTCTATGTCTGTAGAAATAGGGACACTGCCTATAGATAAATATTGTACTAGATGTACTAGAAACCAACAAGCTCGGAGAATGAACCTTCACCCTCACTAGATTTCATTTCTGGTTTTTGAGATTTTAGCACTACACTCTATTTCATGTTCTTATTTCTCTTTGCAAATTATTTTGTTGCCTGTTCAATCTTTGGACAGTCTATTCTAATACATTTTAGACAATTATCTTCATGGGAATGTTTCACCATACTAGATCTTTGACAAGTTTCATAAGTCCTAAAGAAGCCAAAAATTCAGTCATAAATAGCAAACAGAATAATGCTAATGGATAGTGGACCTCAAAACAGTGTACAGCCTTCAAGGAACAAATGGTCCAAGATTACACAAGCTTGCTGGAGACATGGGACAGAAAAAGAAACATGACTGCTTAAAAATAAATAAGAATTGCATGTAACACAGTCAGTTTCAATCCTTATTATGGTACAGCAAAGTTTAGAGAAAAAAATAAATAATATGGCACAAAACTTAAATTAATAACATTGTTTCACCAATTATTTACTTGTTTCAACAATATCTTTTTTTGTGTGTGTTTGTATGACACTTCAATATGACATATGGTTGAATATGGTTGAAACTGTATATAGCAAAGAATGTCTTAATAATTTATACCTATGATTGCAGCAATGTCTTGACTTACTTTTACATTAACATCAGCTGTTGACTGTAGTTGTAGTATGTGGCCACTGATGACAACATCCAAGAGTAAAGAACCATCTGAATCCAAACCACGGGCAACATGACTCATTCGTACTTGCTCCCCTATGGATTTCAACAATAGTTCTGATGAGTGAATGATGTGAGCATTTCACATCTTAAGTGTGAAATGAATTGATATGGACCATTTAGTCTGGAACTAAATGGCTGTAAAAAAAGCATTTCTTGAAATATGTATTTGCTAGTGATTACAGAAAGGCTTCTACCCAAAAATACCAAAATCATATTTATTAAAACATAAAAATAAATTAGAGGCAGCTACTAATGTCTTTCTGCCTCAGTTGCCAATTTGCACAAATCTAACAATTTCTACTTTATTGTAATTGTTTCATACTTTTCATTCTTTTTTAAAACCATTAATTCAAAGTTGCACACATTTTATTGTGCATTTTAAAACATGCTTTCTCTTTCTTTTCTTAGTATACAGATTTTGTATACATTTGTTGTTTGGAAAGTACAAAGCAACATTTGGCTATCAAGGTGTTACTGCCATTGGGTTTATTTTATAAATTAACTTCTTCCTAGAATCATATGCAAATTAATTGTGAACACTTCTAAAAGAAAATGTTTTGGATCTTATGCAAAACAAACATCTGTATCCTATTTTTACTAACCAGTAGCAAATTCTACTTGTGTTTCCCGCTTGAAAACTGCACTGGTGAGTGAAAAGCCATTCACAGCTTCTCCAATTTCCTTGGCTGTTATCCAATAAATAGGACTCAGAATAGAAACCAGCACTCTCATTACAGGACCTTTTAGGAGGAATAACATTATGATAATTTGCAATTTTTGAAAATATTTTTCTTAATCACTTCCTAGAAGCAACTGCCTCTCACATTTAGCTGACAAAACTTGAAGATCGTGATTTTTTTTCTTTGTTCCTGACTGCCATAAATAATTTATGAAAAGGATAGAATAAATTCAAAGAATGTATTGATATAAGCACAAGGATCTCAATGTGTTTGCTTGCTTTCTGGTTTTCCCAAACCCTATCGAATGCTCTGGTGGCCTTCTACATAGACCGAATGCCATTTGAAACCCACAAAGGCCCTCAAGAGTCTGAACTACTTTTGTGCTGTGCCATTTTCCTAAATGCTTCTATGCTCCTGGAAAAAATAAGATGTGCTCTGTACTTATGAAAGCTTGATAATATCTAGTATTGTAGCCATGATAAACATAGACCTTTCATGTTGATTTATAATATTTTAACTAAAACAAATGGTGTAAATCTAATACATCTAAATAAAATATTTAATGCATAAAAGGAACAGCTGTACCAAGATTCCAAGGGATATTTGTAATTTTGGCTTCTATGCTTGTAATATCCTCATCTGGACCATCTATTACGGTAGCATTCAGGAAAGCGATTCCAAACTCAACATCATTAATATGTCCAATGACACTTCCTCTTGCATGTGAGGGTCCACCTATGGGGGAAAGGAAAGAAAAGCCAAAGGAAGCAGTTTTCTCCAAAATACACAACTAAATTCTACAATTCATTTTCTAATGATGGTTTAAAAAAAAAAGCAACTAGACAGATTCACGGAGAGAATTGCTATCATTGGTCAAGAAAATAATGCCAAGAAGCATACGCTTCTCAGTGGCTTAATATTATTGCAGTGTTTCTCAAACTTGGCAACTTTAAGATCTGTGTACTTCAACTCCCAGAATTCCCCAGCCAGCCTGAGGTTGAAAAACACTGTATTAGTGCATTTCTGGATTTCCTATAGATATCACAAATGCTGGATTAAAGAACCATTTTTTTTCCGTACGTCTCCTTATGTTTGGTAATATACCTGTCTGGGAAATCTCTTACACTGAAATAGAATATTTTTAAAAAATAAAATCATATATGGGTTTGGGTGTCAAGTGCTGGTTTGAGCCACAGTGCTTTCTCTGTTAGGAAACCATAAAATTAAATTGCACATCTATCAGACTTAATCATTCTACTGGATCGGGTGCCCCGAGAGGGATATCATTTTACGAGGTGCAAAGTCCTGTACATAACAAAATGTGGCAGGAAGGAAAGTAGAGTAAGCTCCTAAAGGAATTCAGACAGGGTTTATGCCATTATTTGAGTAGGAAATTAGCCAAACCACCAGAGTATATTAATCATTCTGACAAGTAAAACCACTTCATGTTCTTCTGCTGCATTTTGAGGAAAAAAACATTCCAAGTATTGGCCACAAAAGAGACATCTCTGTTTTTTCAAACCTCATCAGATTTTTGTAAATTTACAAATTTACAAGTTTCAGGGGGAATCAACAAACAACTTCACTTGGATTACCCAGCGTTCTAAATAACTTTCTAACACTTAAGAAACTTTCTTAATGGCTCTAATAAAAAATATATAATAATTAACATTTAGATTAATTTGCAAAATTTTGCCAGGAACTTTGAATAGTTTCCAAATTCTTTTTTGAGTTTAGCTGAACATATTAACTTCAAAAATTGGTCTTTTAGTGAAGCAAAGGATAGCAGATCTGCAGTGAGAGAATATATATCTGCTATAATTATGAAACTAAAATATGCTAGTCCAAGTGCTTATAATACCAGAAAATATCAAAGATCGGCTGCAATATTAGAAGTCAAGTGCTCTACTGTCCTTTGGTTCAGAAGCTTAATAAATATCCTGAGTAAATCTACCCATTGAGTCAGCAACATAATACAGGAAGTCCTCATTTAGTGACCACAATCAGGACTAGCAACTTGGTTGAAAATCAAAATGCAAAGGTTATAAATGTGTGTATTGGTCACAAAATTACTTTTAAATGGTGCAGTAGCTAAATAAGGACTACTTGCATTTGCTAGTGATTTCCAAGTAACTATACTTAGCCCAATTAAAAGATATTTGCCTTTGGCAGCTAGAAAGCATCAGCCGTTTGGGCCTCCAACTACCTTGCTTTCCTTGCCTCTTCAGCATGCTTTGGTGCAAGCTGGAAACTGAAGCAAAAAGAGGAAAGAATTGGAGCCAGTAAAGATGTCAAGAAAGATAGAAAGATAGTATGTGGAAGTCATTTGGAGAAAAAAAAAAAAGAGCAACCCAGAAGGAAATATATTACATAGAGAAGGAATAATCTAAAGAAAAATGAAGGTGGGGGTGGGATGCGTCATTCGTATTTGCTGGAATACGAAATGTAGAAATGTGTGTGAGAGGGAGGGGGTTTACTGATCCTGAACAAGAGAAAATGTACAGTCGATTCTCATTATCCACAGATTCCATGTTTGCGAATTCACCTCCTCGCTAAAATTTATTTGTAATCACAAATTGCAATACTTCTGCAATCATTCGCAGACACGCACAGGGTGGCAAAAAATTTAGTCACCCAGCACACATGTTCCCAGCTGAGGTCGAACAAGATGATGCTCTGTCTTCCTGTTTCAGCTCTAATACTATATACAAGTATCCTTTTCACCATCTATTTAATTCACAATTTTTGGGATTTTTTTGTGCTGAAATATATATTAAATAAGGTTATTTTAAACATAAAACATAAAACTAGCTTATGTAATGATTGGTTGGTGAAAATGTTGCGACCATAGGTTCACAGGATTACTCCCCAGGAGTAATCACATAGTATTTGCTAATTCGGTGTTTGTGGCAATTTTGTAGAACCTAAGTGAGAGGAGAGACTAAATTATGCATTGAAATAAATAAGTTTGTGTTTGGGGCATCAGGTTTTATATATGAAACACAATTGCAAAACTCTTTCTTGTGTTTGGCTTTGCCCACTATGACAGCCTTATATTAATCTTTATCTTTCTATTTTTCAGAATTCTTAAGGTGCCAGTGGTTCAACATTTTGGCAGCTTTGACAAAACGTGATGCTTTCTACCCTATTTGTCATCAGGTAAAGGACCTTTTATGGTCCCTAGCTGTGGACTTTTCTTAGCTATTCTCATTCCTTTTTTATGTTCTCATTTGAACATCAAATTCAAGATAAGTATGGTTGATGCTGTACCTCTTTATTCTTTCTTCCCTCTGCATCTAAAAGAGGAAAACGCTAAGTGCCTTCCAATCTGTATTAATGTGCAGGATGATATTTTTTTTATAGAAAACATTACAAGAAAGATAATGGAAATAAACAATGCAATCACACCAGCTCTGAATCATTTAGAATCTATTTCAGCTCTTAAAGACCTAAATAGCAAAGGATTTACATTACAAATTTCAACATGTACCATTATACCATTATAATAGTGCTGAAAGCATTCACTGAATAGACAGGATCAGCATTCATTACAATAAAAGACAAAGATTGGACAATAGCACCTTCTATCTTAACTTATCATTTGCCTTAGGAGAAACTTTTACATTTCCTCTTAAAGCTGCTGCAATTCCAGTAATCATTAACCTCTCCACCTCATGTTGTTTAAATCCAAGAGTAAAGACTCATTAAAGCAGATTAGGATTCAGAATATACTTTCTTCTTGTTTGGAAAGTAGCACCAATAATAAGTGAGTTGCCCATAACATAATATGCTTCTCCTTTCCTCCAGCATTTGAGACATAAACGTGGGTATGCACAGGTACCTGGACAAGCCTGAATGTTACATCTGGATATTTGAGCCCTATCTCCAGGACAAGGACGTCCATTGTTAGAGACAGGTGGATTGCTGCACAACCGTGATCGAATCTTTTCCCCTGCTCCACAAGATGCTGAGCATGTACTCCAAGGCTGCCATGGACCCCAGTTTCCATCCACTACAAACCAATACAGAAGTAAAATAAAATAAAATAAATTAACAATGTTTCATTAATGCTTCTCAAGAGTTTGGGGTTGGGTTGTTGTTGTTTTTTGTAATGACAAATGCAACTATTATAATTCAACAATTATATAATAACTGAAATTATTACTATTACTGCTAATCATGCATAGATGAATGAAAGAGCTATCAATAGTTAAAAGGTAGATGAATGGTGATCAAATGAAATCTAGGATTGAAATAGAGCAGGCTAGAGCAAGAATAGGAGCAAGAATATGCAAGGGAAGGAAGTTGGGGGATGGGATAGAAGATTCCTCACTTACATAGAGTTCAGAAACTCTACTCACAATCTTTAATATCTATTTCAGAACATACTAAAGTTGCATGCACATTCACACATCTATTTTCTGTAGTAAAATAGTAATAAAGAAGATAGATGATGGATGTTTGCAAGTTAAGAAACAGGCACAGCAGGTCAGTCTCTTCAAAAGTGGGTTGATCTCATTCATCTCCAAAGGAGGTCAACCAAGTGGATTTTATACATCCCTTAATTTTTTCCTCAATCAGAGTCTGGGATGCAAAATGCCTCCATGCTATATAAAGCAAAATAATCAATGCAAAGGGAGCTTAGCACCTTACTCTGTTCCTCTTTGCACCATTATTTTGGTTGGAAACAGAGCTACACTCCAGCAATATGTAGATTCGTACAAAAAAAAAAGAAAGAAAGAAAGAAAAAAGAAAACCAATAGCTCATTTACAGATATCCAGATTTCAAATCCATCAGAACTTGTGAAGAATTTTTTAACCCTATGAACATGCAAGATCTTATGAGATAGATTTTTAGTTCTGGTTGCTTCTATTGTTATTGTTAGAAGTAACCTCATTGTTTTGCAGACATCCAGAATATTGTATTTCCTATCTGACTGTGTGTCTCAACCTAACTCACCAGGACACAGCTCAGCATGACACCTCTGAGTCTGTGTATCAGCCCCTGCACAGGCTCTTCCTCCATTAAGTGGGTGAGGATTGTCACAAGTCCGATATCTTCTCATATGGCCACCATTACATGTTCGACTGCAAGTCCCCCAATTGCTCCACGGGCTCCAGTTTCCATGTCCTTTGGGAACAGGACATTTTTCAAATCAGTATTTTTTTTATACTGAAAGGCACAGGAATTAATAACAATAAAAAGAATGTATCAGTGGTATGCTTATTGTCAACCTATTTTTAAATAAAGAGAAAGGAACACTTTTGGAAATAACTATATTGAAATAACTCCTCTGCCCTCCTACCTGGAATGTAACCTTATAGCTCTCTTGGACCAGACTCCAATCCAATTTTTAATCTCCTACAAGATGAAATATTTCTCAATATACATCAAATTGGCCCTATGTACTTACTGGGGCAGAGGTCAGTGTTGCAAAAGTCAACCTGGAGATCGTTCCCTTCACATCTGAGTCCACCGTTCTCTGGCGGTGGGTCTGAGCAATCTCTTGTTCTCTGTTGGGTACCACCTCCACAAGACATAGTGCAGGCACTCCAGCTAGACCAGGAAGTCCATTTTCCATTCACTAGTTAAATGAAAATGGATAAAAGTGGAAGAAAGATTAGAGGAGAAAGAGAAACAGCTGGCAAAATTTGAAATGATTATAAAAGAATATGAGGAGAATGAAGAATATATAGGTAAAGGAAGAATTGGGAAAATATATAGAATATTAATTGAATTAGAAGAGCAGGCAAAAGGTTTAAAATTAATTTGGGAATCAGTTTTAGGAGAAATAAATGACAATGATTGGAAAAAAATTGGAATAGAAGAGTATATAAGAATACGTTAGTTAGAATTAAGGAAAATGGATACAAAGTGATATGGAGCTGATATTTAACACCACATAAACTAAATCAAATAGATGGTAAATATACAAATATATGTTGGAGGTGCAAGAAAGTGGTTGGAACATATAAACACATGTGGTGGGATTGTGATAGTGCACAAAAAATATGGGACATGGTGTTTAGAGAAATTAGAGCACTTTTGAATGTAAATTTAGATATGTCACCGAGAATTGCATTATTGTTGCTGGTAGAACAATGGGATATAACAAAACAAAAATGAAACAAAAAAAAAAAGAAATGATTGTAAACTTGATAATGGCAGCTATATTAGTGATGGCTAAATACTGGGGATGAAATTGGGATATTCAAAGAAATGAATGGTATAATGAAATTTGGAGTATGGCAACAAATGATAAATTAACAGAAATTAAATTTTAAAAAGGGATGATTAAAACAAACAAATATAATGAAATATGGGAGGATTTTATAAAATCAGTGTTGGTGGAAGGCAAAGGGAATAAACCTACTCAGGAATATATGCTGTTTTGGAGGGGATAAGGGCACATTTAGAATATATTATATATTTTTATTCTTCTTATAGAAGAAGAAATATAAGGGTGGGGAAATGGCCTCCGGGGTTGGAGGTGCACTGTATTATTTGTATTTTTTTCTTTTTTGTATTTAGATGTGTATGTATAAGTTCGTATTGTTTGCATTACTTGTATTTAAAATAAATTTAAAAATTAAATTAAAAAAAAACCCTAGTTAAATAAAAAGATGTATCTTTTACATATACCAACATATAAACATTCAGATAAGAAATTGCAAATATAATTGCTGTGCACATTCTGTGTAACTAAATTTGATGTCTAAGAAATCTACAAATTAGAGCAGTTAATTGAGGAACCAATGCAGTATTGCAGACTAACTCATTGCTCACTGCTAGGAGTTCAGTTCTCAGTGGCTCAAGGCTGACTCAGCCTTCCATCCTTCTGTGGTTGGTAAAATGAGGACCCAGGTTGTGGGGGCAATATGCTGGCTCTATAATCCTCTTTTGTAAAGCATTCTGAAGCAGTATGTAAGTCTAAATGCTATTGCTATTAAGTTCCAAGCAGTAGTTAAGAATATGAATATTCTCTATATGAAGGAAGGCTCACCCTCCTTTATCTTACAAAACCAAACTTTGTAGTTATCATAGACTGGCTGACTTTCTCATCTACAAGCTGAACCGCTAACTGAGAGCCAAGTACTGCTATTAAAAAAAATGGAGGAGAGAAATTAGAACTCTCTTTGTTCAGTGATTTGTTACCTGAGCACATCCCCAGAGGTTCATTTAAAGAGCTTACATGATAAATTTTCCCTTTCCCTTTCCTTCTCTCTTCACCATAAATTCAATTTAGCCAAACTTCCCTTCATTTCTGTCTCACACTATATTTAGAACACACACTGCATTTAAATGAGAGCCAGTTTAGTGGTAGTGGTTAAAGCATCAGGCTAAAAACTGAAAGATCATGAATTCTAGTCCCACCTTAAGTACAAAGCCATCTGGGTGACTTTGGTCTACTAGTCTCTTTCCCTCACTCCTAGGAAGGAAGCAATGGCAAACCGCTTCCAAAAAGTCCTTGCCAAGAAAACTGCAAGAATCGGACTCAATTATACAGAATGGAAAAAAAAGTGTTTTCTATAAATTCAGATTAAAAACAAAATCTATTTATAATTTACCTGGACAATTTTTCTCATTGCAAACCTGCATCTGTACATCAGGCCCATTACAGTAGGAACCATCAAATAATGGAGGAGGATTATTGCACAGCCTTATTCTGTTCTGAGTACCTTTGCCACACGTCTCACTGCAAGGTCCCCATGATAACCAGGAACTCCAGGCACCATTAACTAGAAGCAAACAAAGTTAGTCCAAAAAGAAACTGTAAAAATAGAAAAGAAAAATATAAATTGGAATGGATCATAGCGGCATATATGGGAAGGCCATTTGCACAATGGATATTTTTTTTTGTCCTCTGATTCTCTCCAGAAGCCTATCAGGGGATTCCAAACATTTTGGAACATATTAGAAGAAGAAAACTGCCTAAAACTAAACAAGGGCATTTTGAGCTACCACTCCTATTATTACTTGTACAATTTAAGAGGGAATCAAAAGTCTCATTAAAATGGAAAAGAGAAAAAAAATTATAAAGGCAGACATGTGGGGTTTTTTTATGATTAAAAACTTTTGGATCCAACAATTTCACTTTTGGTTTTCTAATAGGAAGTTTTTAATTTTATGAATGTATTAACTGCATATAGCACTTTTCAGAATAGAAGCGTGCATGGCAGTTTACAATCTAATATCTGAAACATTTAAATTAAGAACAGCAATCCAAAATGAATCTCAAAACAGATTATGGAAACACTGTAGTAGAGTAAAATCTTTTAAAAACCTTCTTAATTTTCCATCTTCTTAAAACTAATTCCAGTGCTTACTCTGGAACAGACAAGTAGATATGTTTTACAAATGATTCATTGAGGAAAAAAAAGAAATTTTATGTCAAGCATATGACTAAATCATTTCTCACCTGGGCAGGGCCTTATGTTGCACAGAATTGGCTCCACTGCATTGCCTTCACAAGGTCTTCCTCTGTGTTGAGCTGGAGGGTTGCTGCAACTTCTGGTTCTGGTTTTGTTGCCTTGCCCACAGGTTTTAGAGCATTCTTCCCAAGACCCCCATTCTGACCAGCTTCCATCCACTAAATAGCATCCACAATTTATTTTCAGTTACTCATATGCACTGAAATGATTGATAACTTCATAATTACAATAATAAAAGATTCAATGGATTGGTGGTATAGATTAAATAGCAACATTGGCCATTATTCAGTATTTCCTTAGTACGTTCTCTTGATCAAATCAAAATGTCCTCTTGATCAAATCTAAACATAGTTGTGGCTGCTAAGTTTGTGAATTTGGAAGAAAGTTCCAAGGACACAAGTGGAATTTCATTTAAATAACTTCAGCATCAAGAGTGAATGCTAGGGGATAACATAATGTAAAAATTATTCATGAGTAATAAAGAAATAATTGCACTGAATCATGGTAGAAGTATCTCTTAAACATTTATGGTATCCATTTCAGATTTATAAGATAATCAATCTGAATAAAAAAAAGATGAGCATTTACCTGGACACAACTTGCTCTGACAGATGCGTATTTCATAATCAGGCTCCATACAGCTTCGTCCACCATTAGCAGGAAAGGGATTGTTGCATAGACGAATCCTCTTTTGGACACCAGGACCACATGTTACACTACATGGTTGCCAGTCAAGCCATTGAGAAAACCCACCGTGCACTGCAATGGAACAAATTCATTAATTTAGTCAATACTCCTTTTAGACCTATACACGCATGCTATTGACTGCAGTCTTTAAAAAAAATCAAAAGGTTGACCTGCCATTAGTCTACAACAATTTTGTTGTGAATTATGACAACTAAATATTGAATAAAGACTTGGCTGGAAGTGATTCAGAATTAGCAATTGTTCTTGGCTTTTGAGAAATGAGAAAAAATCCCCTTTTTCATTATCCTATCACAACCTAAAAATGGCCTATAGCAGTGGTTCTCAACCGTCCTAATGCCGCGACCCTTTAATACAGTTCCTCATGTTGTAGTGACCCCCAACCATAAAATTATTCCTAAAACCATTGAAAATATGTGTTTTCTGATGGTCTTAGGCGACCCCTGTGAAAGGGACATTCGACCCCCAAAGGAGTCGCGACCCACAGGTTGAGAACCACTGGCCTATAGGCTTGCCTCCAATCTCTGAAGATATTATTCTATCTATATAATTAAAGTAGGTGAACTAATGAATGGATTAAAGTATGCCTCCTAACTTCCTTTTATTGATGTTTTGAAAAGGCTGATAAGATAGGAAGGAAGTTAAAAACGAATGGTCATAAATAATATTGGGGCCTTTATATGTCAAGAACAAAAAAGAGAGAGAAAATAATGGAATGAGTAGTTCCTTGATATCCTTGATATTATTATAGAATTCATTCCATAGATTCTGATCAGTTCACAATCTGAGATCTACTTCTTTATTTCTCTTTTATCTTTTCGAGGGTTAATGGATCACAATATGATACAGTAATAACTGGCAGCCTAGTTCACCACTAACATTCAAAAGGCCAGAATATCTGCAAATGTGTTCTGCAGCACTGGAGCAACCAGACCAAAGACCTGCCACCAAGTCCAGGTTTTTTCTACTTGTAGGGAAAGCATTGGAACCTTAAGTATTCCCTGTCTCAATGCCATCAAAGAATGGAAAGAATCCAGTGGTGAAATCCAAAATTTATTACTACCGGTTCTGTGAGCGTGGTTTGGTGGGCATAGTGTGGCTTGGTGGGCATGGCTTGGTGGGCATGGCAGGGGAAGGATACTGCAAAATCTCCATTCCCAACCCAGTCTGGGGCCAGCCAGAGATGGCATTTGCTGGTTCTCCGAACTACTCAAAATTTCCCCTACCGGTTCTCTGAACTACTCAAAATTTCCGCTACTGGTTCTCCAGAACCTGTCAGAACCTGCTGGATTTCACCTCTGGAAGAATCATATTGAATGATTCAGCCCTCAATCCAACATTATTCTGTTTCTCAAGCTTCTAATAATTGAGGTACACTTAGCTTTAATAAAAATTGGTGGAACTATTCACTCTTATTCTTCACTCTTTACTCTTAAACTTTAAATAATTTGTTTCTAGAGCATGCACAAAGAAGAATGGCATGTCCTTAGAAACCATACCTTGTGAATAACTGAGGCAGTTTATGGAACCTCTGCGTCTAGCATACGTTCAGATAGATAGATATAAAAAACTTGAATTTAAAGAGTGATGCAGAGATGTAAAATTAATCTTTTCCAGTAAGTACAAATTTAGATCTTATAGGAGATTTTCAGGTTTCAAATTAATATTATTTCTAAAAGCACAGCAACAGTTCTCTCTTCTGACATGAGTATGTCTCAGTAGACAACTTTACTGAGTGAGAGATATAAATATAGTGACATATCTTTATTGCTTTACTTAAAAATGCAGGTTGATTAACTACAAAGCCTCAACACTAACCCTGGACAATGAATGGCATTTTGACAAGGACAGAACCCATGAGATTCCTAGCTACACATTCATATTCAGAAGTATCCTCTTTACGAGCAACTGCAATACGTAGGGAGCCATTCGTCAAAACAGTCATTCGGTCTTGATTCAGAAGAGGCCAGCCTTGACGAGACCATTCAATAGTTGGATGAGGTTCTCCTTCTGCTTGGCAGTTCAGTACTGCTGTGGTTCCAGCATCAACAATGATCTCGACTGGTTCAGTTTTAATAACAGGTGCACCTAAGAGAAATAAAATATTCCTGGGTTGGCTGGCTATTCTGTGATAAATCAGTAAAAGCAGAGCGCTCTCCTTTTTAATACTTCTCAGTAGTCTATTCAATGCTATAATGCAGTACTATTTCCATTTCTCTCATTTTAATAATTCTGTGGCTTAAACATTTTCATTTACTGTCCTATTTTCATTTTTTTTAATGGTCGTAAGTGGCAGGCATTTTTGCTATTATATCGTTGCTTCTCTCTTTGATTAGTTTCCACCCATTGCTTCTTGTCCTACCCTCAGGTGCTTTGGAGAATAGCTTGACTCCCACTTCTTTGTGGCAGCCCCTGAGATATCGCTATCATATCACCCCTATTATACCCATCGAACGTTGTGGTAACTCCTCGTAAAATAAAATAAAAAGCATGGTAATCCTTGAAATTTTTAATTGGATGCCTCCTCATACCAAGCTAAGAAAATCTCCACAGGAGTATGTGTGTTTATATAGTCATTATTCTCAAATTTTCTTAAAAATAGGCAAAATATGTTATGCTTGCTTACTCAAAAATGAACATTATTGGAATCTATAGGATGTATCCCAGATTATGTAATACTGAGGCAAATAACAATATTTTCTCTCAATACATTCCTTACCCAAATCATTTTGGAAAAAAATAAACATTTTAAATCCTTTTTTTAAAGCAATAACTAGATTGCAATATTTAGTAAACTGAAAAGTAGTAATATTCTGAGCCACAGAATTGGTCAGTTCCAGTTAGATGCCAAAAAGAGCCTCGGTAGTACAGTGGTTTAAGGCACCCTGTTATTAAGCTGGTTATTAAGACCAGCTGCCTGCAATTACTGCAGGGTTCGAATCTCGCCAAGGCTCAAGGTTGACTCAGCCTTCCATCCTTTCTAAGGTAGGTAAATTGAGGACCCAGTTGTGGGGGCAATAAACTGACTTTGTATAAATATACAAAAGGATGAAGGCTGAGCACATTGTAAGCCGCCCTGAGTCTTCGGAGAAGGGCAGCATATAAATCAAATTATTAAAAAAAAAAAAGAATGAATTCTTCAAATAAGTGAAGTGACAATTTCCTCATTCACGAACTCTCTATTTCAATTTGATGCCATCCACATGTTTGACTAAGAATTCCCGAATCTCCAGACCCATTTGAAGGCCCTGAGGCTATGGAAACCTACTTCTTGACAAGAAGGAAATGAAGGCAGTGAAATCTGAAAGCAAATTCATGTTAGTAAATATATTGTTTGAGATTAATTTATGACGTTGACTTTGGAGCATTGACGTGGTACTACATCATTAACTCATCTCTTGTTCAGTTTCTAAAACTGAAGGGGAAGTGAGTTGGAGAGAATATGAGTTAAATAAAGAATTCAGTTTGTTTGGAAGCTACTAACATTTACAAGTATAGCAGATACACCTGGGTACACATTTCATAACTCTTAGGAAGTTGTAGGAATATGGGTCTGTAACTTACTATGTAATGTAAGAGTGACATGATATTCAACTGCACCAGCATCATTTGTAGCTATACATATATATTCTGCAGCATCTTCATTCTGAAAATATACAGGTGACTGTTCAGTCTGGGACTGACTATATCAAACAATATCTTACACATTTTCAAATGTAGGATTTAAGTGAAATTATTCATTGCAGGCAAATATTTCTAATTTCATGATATGATATAACTTAGCTAAATAACTTTTTTTTTTTAGTATGTGGATTTTATTAAATCCACCTGTTTATATATGATCCAATTTTCACTGACTATGTTGACTGGAATTTTTAGGAATCTGGAGTTTAGGCAAGATTGTTTTATAGTGTGCCAATATGGAGGTATAGCCTGACTGGTCACAAATAAAATAAAGATATTTATAATACTATGCTACTTGGGAATTCTCTCCACATGTGCTGCAAATATGTCTCCCATAATTCCCAGTCATAATTGCCATCTTTGGCCCTGCATTGGCAGTTGTAATTCTGTTGAATCTAGCAAAGGTTAGGAAAATCTGGAATCATACACACATACATGCATGCAAAAATATTTTAGAATATATGGAATATATGAATATATGAAAAAGAGCATCTGTAGCAGTTACAAAAAAGAAAAAGTTCAAGTTGAATTGATATCCCTTAATGGTGTCATAAAAATAAATGGGATGATCATAGCAAGACACCTTGCTGGTAGAAGATGGATACTATCATGTTTAATTAAATACAATTGTTGCATTAGTTCAGTGTAACTCACTACTGTGCCACGAATGGCAAGGGATCCATTGCTAAGTTGTCTGATTCGATTGCTGATCAAAGTGCCAACTCCTTTTCTGCTCCACTGAATAGTTGGAGGAGGGTCTCCTGTGACTTCACAATTGAGAATGGCATTGCCACCCAAGGGTTCAATCCGACTGGAATGATAATCTCCTATGAATACCGGAGGTTCTGAATTTCAAAATAATAAGAAACTAAGTAGAAAACAAAAGTCTGTAGAAACTTGAAACCCACAATATTGGGGAAACATTACGTGGATCTGAAACATAACCCATAAATATATGTCATAACCCATGAGATTTAGCCATTCTATTTTTCTAGGCATTTCTGCTATTTTTGCATGGAATCATTTGCATAGTAAGACAATTTGTTAATTACAATATGTATCCAAATTTATTTTAACCCAAATTGGAAACAGAAATTTTCATTCCACCTATCGATCATAATTAAATGCTTTATTTTTGTAAACTGAATATTTTGATTGCCATTATTCCTCCTTGCCATACATTATATTGTAGTTAGATGCAATATGAAAGCAGAAAATTGTGAAACAAGGCCAAAACTTATCAGCAATACACACCTTTAACATAAACGGATCCAAGAGCCTTAATAGAACCAACTAGGTTTTCTGCCATACACACATAGGTTCCTGAATCTTCCTTAGACACTTTTTCAATAATGAGTTTACTCAATCCATTTACTCCGTCATATTGTGCTAGCCGAACAAGTTGAAAAAAAAAATAAACCAACATAAATTAAAACATTTTTGTAAAATTTATTTAATTCAGTAAAATATGTTTTAAAGACATATTGACAATTTCCTATAATTGACTTCGCTTTGCAGCAAAAAGCAAAAAACAAAATTTGAAGCCAAACAGGAAGCCAAACAGGAAGCCATATTGTCTCATGTTCTGCTCACAATGCAGTGAGTCCTCAACTTACAACCACAATGGAGCCCAAAATGCCTGTTGCTAAGCAGAGTTTTGCCCTATTTTATGACCTTTCTAATCCCAAATGTTAAGGGAATCGCTGCAGTTGTTAAGTTAGGAACACACTGGCTGTGGGCCAGTCTTGTGGGTATACAATATTTTTTGACCGAGTGCCAATAATGTCCCTCTGTAGCTCAGGTCACTCCTACTTTGCCTCCGGCCCACCAGTCTTTTCACTCAGTCGATTGGATTCAGACCTGAGTTGCCTTTCTCTACGTTTCTTTTTGGACTTTAACGTTGCTTAATCAATTGCTTTCTTGGACTTTTACTTATTTGGTGCTTGTATTGGGAGAGCTGCGCGTCGTGGGATTGGCGGAGGCCTCCACCCGGGCTGCCGTCGGTGAGTTTGCATTCCTAGGGATCCAGAGGTTTGTCTTTGGACGCCTCCGATGATACTTTGCCGTGGGTGTAAGAGCTGGGTTCCCGGCTTGCCAGTATAACCGCCGTCACCTTCGCAGCTCTCCGCACTACAGGCGGCATCAGGGTCCCTGCCAAAGGTACGGCATATTCGTTAGTCGGGAGGACGCTTCGTGGCTGTTGATATTTCCCACCATTTTGCTTGTGGGTTGAGCGGCGGCGGCGCTGAGGGGAAAAGACACGGGTCGTGCCTGCCATTGTGGTGCTGCGATGTTAAAATCCAAAAAGAAACATAGAGAAAGGCAACTGAGGTCTGAATCCAATTGACTGAGTGAAAAGACTGGTGGGACAGACGCAAAGTAGGCATGACCTGAGCTACAGAGGGATACGGCACAGCTCAATTCCAACGCAATGTCGTACAAAATAATTAAATCAAAATGAAAATAAATTGACGTCTATGAAAATTCAATTTAACAATGCAATCGGAAACATTGAAATGGAATCGTAAAATATTTAGTATAGCGTGTGTTGCTTTTACGTCCAGCAGATGGCGCCGTTTTGCAATGTTTTTCAATGTTTTTCAATGTTTTTCATATTTTACCTGTCACAGGTATGACATCAATATAATATAGGTATATAAAAACATGCACATATTCGAATGCAATGTTGTGTCAACATTTCAAAGCAATCAGTGAAGAACTTTTGGAGATTTACAATTTTGAACAAACAAACATTTACATTATTATTTATATAGATTATTCATATTTCTATGCCGCCCACTCTCCGAGGACTCTGGGTGGCTTACACCAAAGACAGTATGCTAAATAGCATATTGCCCCCAACAATCTGGGTCCTCATTTTACCCACCTCAGAAAGATGGAAGGCTGAGTCAACCTTGAGCCAGTGAGATTGATCCGCTGATCTGCTGAACTAGCAGTCAGCTGAAGTAGCTGCAGTATTGCACCTAACCACTGCACCACCTCGGCTCCTCTTTAATGGCTTTAAGTATTTGAAGTTTGAAGTTTATTAGATTTCTATACCGCCCTTCTCCCAAAGGACTCAGGGCGGTGTACAGTCATATTAAAACACATAGATTTATAATATTTAAAACCAATTAAAATCGAATATATAAAATTTGGCCCGCAAATTAAAACACACATACACCCATTATAAAATTCGTATTAGGCCAGTCCAGCTTGCTGGAACAAAAGGGTCTTAAGGGCATGGTGAAAAGTATGCAGGTTGGGGCTAAGACGAAGCTCTAAGGGCAGCTCATTCCAGAGGGCTTGGTGCCCCCACAGAGAAGGCTTCCCCCTGGGTGTTGCCAGTTGGCACTGTTTGGCTGATGGCACCCTGAGGAGCCCCTCTCTGTGGGAGCGTATTGGCCGGTGGGAGGTTGTTGATGGCAGAAGGCGGTCTCGTATATACCCCAGTCCTAAGCCATGGAGCACTTTAAAGGTGGTAACCAACACCTTGAATCGCACCCGGAAGACCACCAGTGCAGCTCGTGCAGGAGGGGTGTTATGTGGGTGCGCCAAGTTGCACCATAACCATATTTGGTAGATATTTGTTATTTTAGTAATACTTTTTATAGCTGGGGATTAAAGTAAAAGAAATGTGTTTCTCTAGGCCTAAAGCTACAGGTTAAACCTAAAAAATAATCTACACAAACAAGGCATATGGCCCAGTTCCAAAACACTGATGATGTTAGCCAGTTTGGTAATAAAACTTCTGCAACAAAACCGCCAAGCTCAGAAACACCAAGGACCCCACAGTTCAACCCTGAGCTACAAATATTCTCTTCTATCAGTACCAGAAATATTCCCTCCTTAGTTTACCAGGACAACTTATTTTGCAAATCACATTGTGAAGTAAGTAAGTAAGTAAGTAAGTAAGTAAGTAAGTAAGTAAGTAAGTAAGTAAGTAAAGAAGGAAGGAAGGAAGGAAGGAAGGAAGGAAGGAAGGAAGGAAGGAAGGAAGGAAGGAAGGAAGGATCAGAATAGAAATTAAACTCGGATTTGCTTCCCACATCCTTTGTACTCTGTTATTGGCTGAGTTGAGCTGAGTTGGTTGAATTGAATTGGTTGAATGTGCTCTCGTGCAATTACATGTACAGTCTATACAGTGTACTTCAGATTTGCAGATGGTAAAAAGAAATCCAAAGGCTATATTTACAGTGTGTGTGTGGGGGGGGGGATGCTTTCCAATCTGAAAGAACATGGCTCCACATCTAATTTTACAGCCTACCATTTATTATAGTTTTCTGGATTAACTCACCTGGAATAATATTATTGTTAAACGTCCATTTAATGTTGGGTACAGGAACTCCTGTTGCTTTACAAGTTAATTGCAATTGTTCTCCTTTGTTTAAAGTTACATCTCCAGGGAGTTCAGTAAAAGCTGGGAGCACATAAACTGTTAAACTGACAGTATGGGTGTCTTCACCAGCCACATTGCTAGCAATACAGGTGTAGCTCCCAGAATCTTCCGGCTAAATAGAGAAGGAAAACAATTCCATATTCATAGAAGGCAAAATCCAAAAAATATAATAGGTATTTGTACTACGGAAACTATTTTAATAATATTAGTAGGTAGATTGGAATCAGCCAATAGAACAGCAGCAGCAAAATGTCTCATTATGATTTTTAGCACCTTCCCACCTCCCCCAAAAAAATTGCTTCCAAGTAATAGAGCGTTATAAAGAATTTAGGTATTCAGCATGGCACATGTTGAAAAAAAATGCAACAGAAGAAATATTACTTTCTCTTCAAATTTACACTTCTTATCAACAACAATTATGTGTAAGCTATGATTAAATACTTTTTATTTAGCTTTTTATTATTTTATTGTGTTAAAATTTTAATTGCTATATATTGTTTTCAATTATAAGCTGCAGGAATCATTGATTGAGATGGGCAGCTGTACAAATTGAATAAACAAACAAACAAACAAATAAATAAATAAACATTTGCATCAAATGTTGGGTAACAAATGTACAGCTGTGATGTTTGCATGATTACGTCACTATAGGTATCATTTGGGCATCACTGTAGATTATTAACGCACAGTGCTGCTGCTGCAGTAAGTGCAGTAAGTGCATTCCTACTCCCACACCATTCAAAGGGTGTTCATCCCAAATTGTATAGCTAAAAGACACAGATAAACCTCCAAGTGCTTCAACGACCCTTTAAAACAGTGGTTCTCAACCTGTGGGTCGGGACCCCTTTGGGGGTCGAATGACCCTTTCACAGGGGTCGCCTAAGACCATCGGAAAACACATATTTTCAATGGTTTTAGGAATAATTTTATGGTTGGGGGTCACCACAACATGAGGAACTGTATTAAAGTGTCACGGCATTAGGAAGGTTGAGAACCACTGCTCTAAAAGGATGCAAATAACCAGCTGTCTGCGAGGAATATAAATCCTTCCATTCCCCACTATCCTGTCAGAGGTAAAGAAGCTTCTTGGATGAGAAGTGAAATGTCTTCAAAGAACAAAACAAGAAAGTCCAGTTGACTCCTGAAAAAGCACCTTTAGGACAACCATGATCTGGAGGACTGAGAATTTCTACAGACTTGCAGGAAGTGCAGTTCTTGCATGAAAAGAAAATTTGATTAGATTATTTTTATACTAATATGTAAAGCTGAACAGACCGGGAATGTCAGTTGAATAGATAATTAGGTATACATAGATAAATAAAGCTGCTAACCATTTGCATTCAATCATCTTTTTTCATTGCATGTTTATTTTCCCCATGTTACCACCCTCTGACTTATAAAAAGTTATCCAGTGAAGAAAGGAGATATTTAGTTCTGTACAACTTTGATGACCAATCTTTCTTAAACATGCTGTTTAAATAGAGTAACAGAGTTGGAAGGCACCTTGGAGGTCTTCTAGTCCAACCCCCTGCTTAGGCAGGAAACCCTATATAATTTCAGACAAATGGTTATCCAATCTCTTCTTAAAAACTTCCAGTGTTGGAGCATTTACAACTTCTGGAGGCAAGTTGTTCCACTGATTAAATGTTCTAGCTGTCAGGAAATTTCTACTTAGTTCTAAGTTGTTTCTCTCCTTGATTAGTTTCCACCCATTGCTTCTTGTCCTACCCTCAGGTGCTTTGGAAAATAGCTTGACTCCCTCTTTGTGGCAGCTCCTGAGATATTAGAACACTGCTATCATGTCACCCCAGTCCTTTTTTTAATCAAACTAGACATACCCAGTCCAAGCAACCGTTCTTTATATGTTTTAGCCTCCAGTCCCCTAATCATATTTGTTGCTCTTCTCTGCATTCTTTTTGAGTCTCAACATCTTTTATATCATCATGACCAAAACTGGATGCAGTATTTCAAGTGTGGCCTTACCAAGGCGTTATAAAGTGGTTTAACTGAGGCTTACCTTAGCATTCTCTATAATGAAGTCTTCATATGGTTCAGATCTGTGCTTAGCTGATGGGCTTGTGTTACCTTTCCTCCATGTCACTGATGGTGCTGGCATTCCATCAGCAACACAAGACAGAATTGCTCGTGAATTTTCAACAACGGTATAGTGGTTCTCAGCTGCACGGATCTTTGGTGGAACTGTGAAAAGTATTTTTTTTTAACAAACAAATAATTGCTTTTATTAAAATTAGGCATTTTGTATACTGTACTGTATGCATATGGACGTGAACATGTATCATCACAAAAGAGTCTTCAACATCTTTTAGTAGATATTTGTACAGATGGTGACTGAGGATGATTTGTTTAATTTGAAGAAAGCAAAACTGTTGGAAATGCTGGCTAAAAGTTCTAGGCATTTTAGTCCAACACATCTGGATGGCTAAAGAAGGCTGAAATATAGTCCAGTATTCTACAGAAATATGAGAGAATATATCACAACACTGGGAAAAAATGTAATTTAATAGGGAAATTTGGGAACTAGCAAACATTTGCCAACAAACCCTTAAATTATGTAGGCAATAAGATTAGCTTGAGTTCATCAGTATGCAGTGTTCAGAGATTACACTTAGTATTCTGCCACAAATAAAGAATTCCCCCCTTTTTAATATACCAAAATATAGGTTTTAATTTTAACATTATTGTGTTCAGAAGAAATATTCCAGAGCACTTTATATTAATGATCTTTTTTTTAAAAAAAATATTTTAAACTACTACAATAGTAATTTTTCCACTGTTCCTACACTTTTTTGTTTGGGAATGGGAGAAATGTACAGATGATCAAGATGGGATGGGATGTTACCCAAGAAAGCAAGCCTACCAATCCACAAGATATACAGCAGCATCTTGGCTCCTGCAAGGAGATTGATGGAATCAAAGGGCCTTTTTATTATTGTATGTTTTTAACTTGTGTTCGCCACTCTGAGTCCTTAGGGAGAAGGGCGGCATATAAATTTTTGGTAAATAAATAAACAAATAAATAAATAAATAATTGATTTGCATAAATATTCAAACATTTGGTCTAAGCATTGCATGTTTTGATTGGTATAGGATGCTTACATAGCAGTCTTTCACATCCTTTTCAGAGTTAAACTGAGATCTGGATTAAGTCCAGGAAATTAGCTAAGACAGCATTGTGTATTTGCTATCCTACTGGCACAGGACTAAGTATAATGTCTAGAGTGAAGCTGCTCTAAGGCAAGTGCTGATGGGTTGCTTTAGCTTTTTATCTGCAAATGGAAAAACTGAGCAGGATCCATTCCTCTCTTTGTTGGTTCTTCCATGTCTCCACTTTGGGTTTCCTTCTAGTAGGCCTCCACCTCAGATCTGCAATTTTTCAGCTCTATGAATTACAGAATGGGGCACAATGGCTGCTGGGATACATTGTATACCTATGGATACACTGTGCCACTGGTTATATCACTGAAGTCTAATTGAACATCTTCAGATTTCAGGTGACTGTCACTGCAGGTTCATCAGACATCAGTTGGTTACTACCATTGGTCACTGTTACTTGTGGTTTAGAGCCAGGACTATTCTGATCTTTCCTTTCTTAGCTATGTAAGCACAAAATGCGCTAACTCCATCTAGAGTTAGCCATCTCTAACTGATCCTATCCTCTTCTTTTTCAGATTTGTTTTTATAGGGTGATTTGGTTAAATATATATCACACCAGAATTCCACTCATTATTTTCAGAGTAAGTTTAATACTCTGCAATCGCCTGTTCATTAAAGTGATAATTATATGTTTACTTATGGAATGAAAAATTAAAAACTAGCCAGTATTTTGATTCTTCAGTGTGTTTAATAAATAAATTCAAGTTTCCCAGGTTTTAATTTTACTTACCTAGGACAGTGAGTTCTACACTGGAATTGCTGGATCCAGCCACATTAGTAGCACTGCAAGTATAATGTCCAGTATCCGTAGGTTGAACAAAGGCAATCTGCAAACCTCCTGTGCTGAGAACCCTTTGCCTCATGGACCCAGTGATTATCTGTCCATTTTTTTGCCAGGCAATCACAGGAGACGGGTAGCCTTCGGCTTCACATAACAGGGTGACAGGTTTATCCACAACAACCACATATTCTCTGGGATGTGGTTTGATAACTGGAGGGACTGAAAAGTCATTGCTCAATTGAATTTTTCTTTGAATTTTAATTCAGAGACAAACCTCTCCCCCCTAAACAACTTTACATATATACAAGTACATATACTGTGCGTCTTATACTCCGGACCGTCTTATACTCCAAAAAATATGGTAAATATCTGATCTTTTCAAAGAATAAATTAAAGACCCCATAGTCCAAGTCACCATATTTAAAGATTTTCTTGGCCTGGTATCCAGCTGAGAGTCAATATTGGATTAGTGGCCTATTCTGTACAATAACTGTTTATTTTCCAGTATGATGAGCTGAGCCATAGTTTTTTTTCTCCTTTCTTTCATTAGCTTCTAAAACAATACATCTCTTTGAAACAGTTTCTAACCAAGGTTCAGTGAAAAGCACCTTTGCAGTGTTTTCTATGGTGGCATCAAATAACAAAGTTGTGGGCTAGGTACAAAACTTACCTTGAACTTTTAATTTGATCTTCCCAAGGGCAGTGCCTGCTGGATTCTGAGCAACGCACATGTACGTTCCAGCATCTTCAACAGCAGCTTTAGCAATCTGAAGATTGCCATTGGGAAGCACTGTGTACCTATTTCCTAAAATACATATAGAGTGTTCTAGGTAAGTCAGAAAGAAGGATCAGGTTAAATTCTAAACAAGATATATGAGGAATCAGAGAAGGAACTAAATTTTGAATGAGGAGACATATCGACAATTTTCCGATATTTTTTTAAAAATAAAACCAAAAATAGATAAGGGAAGAGTTTAAACTGCACACTGATACCCCTGGATAGATTAGTAGAGAACATTCTGGTAAACTGGTGCTTTGTCTACAATGGTGGCCAGATAGTGAAGGAACTTAAAACATGTCCATAATTTGCAGAAATTCCTCTGGCTCAGCAAAGTTACCTATCCCATGTTGTAGAATACAGAATGTAGTACAGATTCCCTCTCAATTACATGTTGCTTGTTGCTCTGAAGGGAATTGAAAATTATGATCAAAACAAAATACCTGTTGTAATAACACTGACCCCTTCCTTCTGCCATGATATTACAGGATGAGGTGTGCCTAATGCTTCACAGGGCAGGAGAACTAGGTTGTTCAGGATAACATCTAATGTTCCGGGTTGCACTCGCATTGTTGGTGGTTCTAACAGAAGCACACAAAAAAGAGCTAGTTAATGATCTAAAAAACCTCTTTATTTATATAAATCGCTTTTCAGGGTTAAAAATAAAATTCTGTGAGTGCTTCTACCAGAGTAAAACCATTAAACTATAAATGGCAAAATTTAACTACCTAACATTCCATAACTAGCAAAATAAAACTTTTTTATTTTCAAGATTTCATGGATTAAGTTAAAATTATAAGAGCAGATCTGAAAAATTTAATCACAGTATTTTAGGTGGAAGAATTTTCCTCTGTAATATAGAAATCTTTCTGTGCCAACTCAGAGAGCTCAAACTGCCCAAGGACCTGCTGATTCAGTTCTACAGAGGCTGTCATCTGCACCTCTATCACTGTTCGGTTTGGCTCTGCAACCAAACAAGACAGACACAGACTTCAACGGATAATTAGAACTGCAGAAAAAACAATTGCTACCAACCTTTCTTCCATTGAGGACCTGTATATTGCATGAGTCAAAAAGAGGGCTGTGAAAATAACTACAGACCCCTCACATCCTGGATATAAGGACATAATGACTATGACTATCATTAAATGTTGTACCTTATGATTCTTTATCTTTTCTTTTCTGTACACTGAGAGCATATGCACCAAGACAAATTCCTTTTGTGTCCAATCACACTTGGCCAATAAAGAATTCTATTCTATTCTATAAATTGTTTCAACTTTTACCCTCAGAATGATGCTAAAGGGCACTGCACACCGGAACTACTAGACACAAGGCCATTTTTTTCCCCACATGCCATCACTCTGCTAAACAACTAATTCCCACAACACTGTCAAACTATTTACTGACTGTATTACTATTATTCTTCTCATCCTTCCTATTACCTATCTCCTCCCACTTATGACTATAATCTTGTTGCTTGTATCTCTATGATTTATATTCTTTGTTTCCTAGTATGATTTGATTGCTTATTTAGTAACCTATGACTATCACTGTTGTATCTTATGATTCTTGATGAATGTATTTTTTTTCTTTTTATGTACACTGAGAGCATATGCACCAAAGACTAATTCCTTGTGTGCCTAATCACACTTGGCCAGTAAAGAATTCTATTCTATTCTATTCTATTCTATTCTATTCTATTCTATTCTATTCTATTCTATTCTATTCTATTCTATTCTATTCTATTCTCCTACCCTACCCTACCCTACCCTACCCTACCCTACCCTACCCTATCCTATCCTATCCTATCCTATCCTATCCTATCCTATCCTATCCTATCCAGGGAAAGGTTTAATTAAGAAATATGTCTTTGATGTGTTTATTTATAAACCTTGATGGGCATTTACATGGAAGGAATAAAGAATATCCATGCTGTTTGCTAGTACAGATCTGTTAGGGCCATACCATTTTCTGTTCTGAATGTGTTGAAAGCTCTTAGATTTTTAGTTGTGTGACAAAAAAAAATCTATTAATAAGATAAGAAACATACAAGTTCCCACCTCACCTTGAACATGAAGGGTGATGTGTTTATAAGCAGAGCCAGCAGCATTCCATGCAGTGCAAGTATATTTTCCCGCATGGTCCAATTGAGCAGCACTTATATCAATAGCACCTAAAAAGAAGAAATGAGAGACCTCCATTGATTATGCTAAACAGTGATTAGTGACCATTGGCAATTCTCAGTCAGTTTCAATACAATTCCAGGAAAACCTAGTGGAAGCTTTCTAAATCAGTGTTTAGAGTCTGAAATGTGAAATAGAAGATTGATGCTTTTTAATCTTCTCTATTCTGCATTTCATCTAAATTGAAAGATTTTATACTATATCACATCTAAATTGAACAGCATAAACTATCATAATTCCAAGATGAGGATCATCACAGACTGGCAATGATTAGATATACCAAGAGTTTAGCTATTGCTGCAGAACTTGAGTGAAATATGTTTCTGACAAAACATCCTATTTTAGGCAAGAGCAGCAAAACTTTAACTCTCTGCTTTCCTCAACATTTTTTTTTTCATTACAACACTCCATCACCATCACAACACATCTCTGTTCTGCTATATACTGTTTTCACGGCATGCACAACCTGAAGTCAGAATTCTGAAGCCATTTCCTCGAGAAGGAAGCTTTATTCCGTTCTTGGTCCAAAGGATTGCAGGCACTGGAACACCTGATGCTGTGCAGGGAATGATTATAGGGGATGACTTGGTTACTAATAGATCTGTAACTTCATCTGCTATGGATGGTGGCACTAAAGTAAATAAAGATAAGTATTGGTATTAATCATCTGTATTGTGATGATGTCTCCTTGAATGACCTACAATTGCCAGAACACTAAAGAATATACCGTATTACAATACTAATGTATTTGTATTTGAATAAGCTTATAGTTTCTACCTGAATAAAAAAAATATATGGATCTCCTTGCTTCTTTTTTAAATGCAAAATGAATAAAAAACATTTTATGGAATGGATTAATTATTGATTAAAATATGTGATACAAACAAAGCAGATATTAAAATAATGCAAAGATCTACCATACAATGTCTTATGGAATTATATTGATTGGATGGATTTTCATTCTGTGTAAAAGAAAAGATTTGCAGCAGAATGGATTCCCAAATCCCAGAGTCCAGCGTCAACAGCTTTCTATTTAGCAATCCTTACCTTTCTTTTTCTATTTTTTAAAATTTTATTTTGAAATCTGATTTTAATTATTAAAATAAAATTCTCCTACCGAAACGTGCTGGTAGATCAGCTTTTAAATTTTACAAGAACATATTCCAATGTTAGTACTGTACCTTCTACCATGAGACTAATGTTCCTTTGATCTTTGCCGGCTTCATTGGTTACTATACACTCATAGAGTGCAGTGTCTTCTATAGTAGGAGAAAGGATCACTAGTGAACCTGAAGACAAAAGCCTGGAAGAAAGCACAAAAATAATTATTACTGTTTACCACAGTGCTTGTCCCAAGAGATATAATTCAAATACTGAGGTTAACAAAAGACCAGTAGAAACATAGATTTCAGGCATTATATTTCTATTTTAAAAAATTGCTTGAGGGAAACAAAGATCCCCACCCATTTATTTATTTATTTTGTGAATCAAATTAAGATGATAAGTTTGGATACTTGATTTCCAGAGTGTCACTTCAGTATTTAATTGCTTTACCCAACACATAATGAATGAGAGTTCTTCTAAGAAATCATGAAAAACAAGAAGGAAAAAGGGCTTCTGATCCTAATTCTGTTTTTCAACCTGGTTCCAGGCAGCTAGCAAAAACCTGCAGGGTTTTCTTGATGAAGGTGGAAATAAAAGAAATTGTTATCATCATAGATGATGAGAGAAGGTTTTCCTTTTCTCCTCCCCCAATGGCTGCTACAGGGTGAGAACCTTTTTTTCCTTTACCCGCATTCTGCTGTGTTTGCTGCCAGAGCTAGTTCTTTAGCAGCCTTGCCCTCTGGATTTGATGGGGGGCGGTTAGAAGATTGCAACTCCTTGCAGCTGAAAAGTCAAGGATCTTTCATCTCTCCTGACCTGCAGACGTCTTGGTAAGCAAGCCTAGGATTTTCCAGTTTTTGAAATTTTGCTTTTTATTTTAAAATGTTAATTGGATGGCTGAATGCTGATTTATTTCAACCCCCTACTGGTCTTTGTCTGCTCTTTCAGAAGGCTTTCCTTCTCAAAGGGCATCCTACTCCACCTAAACTATGTCCAACAAATAATTTCCAAATATTTTCTGCAAGAAGAAAAGAAGATCCCATACTCTCCTCAGCTACATCAATTTATCCAGACAAGATCTGCTTATTTGGGATTCAAACAAGGAAACAGAAGCAGGATCTGCTAATTTATAGTATTTGATTTTGGCGTCCAAGGAGAGACATTCATAATCCCCCTTTTAAGAAGTAAGACTGTTGACAATTTAACAAGACAGTTAATGAGAATATTGCCAAAACCTTAGACAGGCAGATGGTAGTAAAGTAATATTTATGAAACATTCATTGCAATTGCATGAGCTAAATGACAGGTGATTTAACTCCTACATAAAATCTGTGGAAACTATAAGTCTCCATTCCCCCAAAATGAAGACTATAGGCAATTCTGCCTCCCCCCCCCCTTAGGGCACCACGTTAGCTTTGATGCTACCATAATCAAAGAAAAGGGAAACGGTTCCCCCTCTAAGGCCATGGGAACTTTGCAGCCAGGAAAAATGGATAGTTCAGGAAAGAAAGAAAGAAAGAAAGAAAGAAAGAAAGAAAGAAAGAAAGAAAGAAAGAAAGAAAGAAAGAAAGAAAGAAAGAAAGAAAGAAAGAAAGAAATTCTATGTTGTAACAAGGATTTAAAATATATATATATAGATGCTTTGCAATACTATTGATGTGGACAACACGGGGAGTATTTTTCAAAGTGGCTAAGAAGAAGCTCCCACTGAGTGAACCAAACAGACAGTACATATTTGCCCTCTGTGTATTTTAAAAATAGGTTCTCCCCCCCACCCTTATGGGTGGAAGAGTAAATTTTTATTCTTTTTAAAGCACAACATGCAATCACTGCTCTGTATTCATAAAAACAAATAAAAAACCATTTTTTTTACCTGTATGAGTTCTGATCCAAATTGTGAATGTGCCCATTCTTCTTCCAGGTTATGGCTGGCTTAGGAATCCCTGTAGTTTCACAGGCTAGTGTGGTTTGTATATTTACAGATACTGTGACATTGACAGGTCCTGGAGCAATATATGGAGGAACTGAAAAGAAAAAAGACCATTGGTCTTTACCAAATGAGAATGGAAAATAGAGCACAGTTTATCATAGCAGATATAACTCAAATAAAACTCCACCAACCCACCCTTAGTGGTCCAACGTAAGTTCATGTATCTTCAGGGACAGTGGGGGTTTCATATAGACTTCACTCATTCTAATTCAACCCGTACTGATGTCCTGTTAATTAACTAACTAGTCAAAAGAGTATATTTTATTTATGTGTTTCTTTGTTTCTTTATTTAATTATTATGCCACCTATCTCCCCTATAAGGTGACTCTGGATGGCTTACAGGTTCTAAAACAAATAGAAAAATAATTACAATATATTAAAATATTAAACATTTAATTCAACATTAATTAAATTTTTAAATATTAACTAATTAATAATTGAGTAAATTTTAAAACAGATTAAAATTTTAAAAACTAGACAAAAACCAAAACTAAGAGATGGATGGCATGGGGATGAGGTTTTCTTATCCTTTCAGTAAATAGTGATTACTGCATTATGGTCCAGCATAGAAGAGAAAATAGGATTATATGGATCCTGTCTAGCATTCTTAGTTTAAGCCTATTCAATTTCTCCTATGGTATTTGTTTGTCTGAAAAAACGCATATTTACCATGGACCTGAAGATCAATTCGCTTACGCTCAATGCCAGCCACATTGGTTGCCATACAAAGGTATCTTCCAGTGTCAGTAACATGGGCTGAATGTATATGAAGGGATCCACTTTCTAATAGTGAATATCTAGAGTAAAACACAAGGAATTTAACACATTCTCAATGCATACGCAGAAAAAGAATCATTATTCACACAGCTGTTTTTCCTCTGTCCTGTGTTTCATTAGAGACTCCACTAAAAAAATAATATTAAAAACATGTAAACGAAAGAAGCAGAAAACATATATTTGTGGTTGGTTTTCTGGTTCACAAGACTCTGCTTTTATACTAACCCAAAACTTAATATACAGATTTTTAAATGTATAAATATAATGACAGGGATAGTTTTTTTATGTGCAGACATCTCTATGAAGTTGTACTTAGACGTGAGTTGGCAATATTGTGAATCCACAAGACCTTCAGAAATGTCTTACTTGCTGTTCAAAGTAGGCAGAATATCTAAGTCACCATAGAGGATTTTAGAAAAAGAAGCTAATAGTTAGATCTAGTTAATACTTAGATGAAGGATCATAGGAAATAGCAGAAATGTAGATTAGATTGGTTAGTCGAAATCATTCTATTAGAAGGTAATGTCAAATTAACTAGGGTACATGAACATGGAAAAAGTTATGTAGTCACTGATAGACACACTTGCTGTAGTGTAGGATTAGTGAAATCCACACCCAACAATTTGATCTCAGATATGTTTTAAAACTCTATTTTATCTACTTGAACATAGCAAGTTCAGTCAATGAGATTAATTTCCTCAACATAATATATACATTAAGAAAAATATAGAGAATATACCACAGAATGTCTGTTCAGGAAATCAGTATTTTACCTCACATTGTTTCCACCTAAAAGGGCTCCATCTTTTCTCCATGAAACTCTTGGAGCTGGAACACCTTCCACAGCACACTCCAAGACAGCAGACATATTAATATTCACAATCATAGTCTGAGAACCATTTTTGATTGAAGGGGGAACTATACAAAGGAAGATTCCCAGACAAAATCAGGAAGTTAATTTAATTTATTGAAATGAGATTTTCTTTCATCCCAAAATACAGGCCCTAGGTTTTAACGGTATAAAATTGACTTTTCTTATGCAAATCTAGGCTCTAAAAACCTGGAGAACCACCAATGAGTAAATATTTAGAGTTTTGCAATGCAGGTACAGCAATGACAAATATTTCTGTGTTTGTTTTATTTAAAACAAAAATACATGTCATATAATGTAAATTCCTATTTACCTTTCTTGTGAACAACCTACTTAAAATGTATAATTATGTTCTTACTGTGCTAATTTTAAACAAGTTTTTTTATTCAATAAGGGTGATTTCTAGAAAAGCCTGTATTGTATTTAAAAAAAAAAAAACACAAATCCATATATATATTATAGTTTCCTAAGTGTTGTTCTCTTACCAAAGGACACACTGCTATGTAAAATTTAAAAATGAAAATTGGACCATCCTTTTTGAACCCAAACTTATCTTTAAAATTTATAAAAGCTGCTTTAACTATCAAAATTAAAATAATGCATTTTAAATCAAAATGGGGAAAAAAAAACCTTAGGGAACTTTCTTCCACCAAGAAATAAACAGATGAAAGATCACAAAACTTCTTTTTTTTTGGTTGTTTTTTTTTTTTTGAGAAGTCTAATATTTTGAACATTTACTTATGGAACTATCTTACAAAGATTATATAGATTTATTTTCTTCTCTTACCATTTACAGCCAGTACAAATTTTCTTGTGGTTCGGCCTGCAACATTACTTGCGACACAGGTATAACTTGCTGCATCATTTAAGTCTGCATTGTTGATTTGCAAATATCTTCCACTGGATAAAATGCGAATTCGAGGAGTGGCCTGAGAATCAGATTTTCAAAACTGAATTTCTTTTCAATAATAGACAAAAAGAATCAAAAGAATCTATTTTATTTATAATAGATAGGGAGCAACAGAGTTTAGGAATGGGATACAATAGTGGTAAAGTTTATTTGTTGGTTGGTTTGATTAATTTATAATCCATGCTTCTTCTAAGAGCTCAAGATTACTTTCAAAGCAATCTCTATTTTATACTTTATACTCAGTATATAAAGTATATACAGTACTGACTTTCCATGACTAAGAGAGGATTTGAACCTGGGTTCTTCTAGGACTTTAATGGAGGGATAGTAAACCTGAATTCAGTATGCACGTTTGAATGTTAGAAACATAGAAACCTGGTGGCAGAAAAAGATCTAGTGGTCCATTGAATTTGCCTTCGATTTTGTTTTTTGTTTTCTTTTAAATTGATTAATTGATTGATTAATTTTAATTATTATTTTTCTATCTTAGAATAGAATAGAATAACAGAGTTGGAAGGCACCTTGGAGGTCTTCTAGTCCAAACCCCTTCTTAGGCAGGATACCCTACACCACTTCAGACAAATGGTTATTCAATCTCTTCTTAAAAACTTCCAGTGATGGAGCATTTACAACTTCTGGAGGCAAGTTAATCCCACTGATTAATTGTTCTAGCTGTCAGGAAATTTCTCCTTAGTTCTAAGTTGCTTCTCTCCTTGATTAGTTTCCATCCATTGCTTCTTGTCCTACCCTCAGGTGCTTCGGAGAATAGCTTGACTCCCTCTTCTTTGTGGCAGCCTTTGAGATATTAGAACACTGCCATCATGTCACCCCTAGTCCTTCTATTAATCAAACTAGACATACCCAGTCCCAACAACTGTTCTTTTATGTTCTGTGGGTGTGACTTGGTGGGCGTGGCATGGCTTGGTGGGCATGGCTTGGTGGGTGTGGCAGGGGAAAGATACTGAAAAATCTCCATTCCCACCCCACTCCAGGCGAAGGATACTGTAAAATCACCATTCCATCCCCAATCAATAGGAAGGTTACTGCAAAATCCCCATTTCCTCCCAATCAGCTGGGACTTGGGAGGCAGAGAATAAATGGGGGCGGGGCCAGTCAGAATTTTTACTACCGGTTCTCTGAACTACTCAAAATTTCCGCTACCGGTTCTCCAGAACTGGTCAGAACCTGCTGAAACCCACCTCTGCTCCAGTCCCCTAATCATCTTTGTTGCTCTTCTCTACACTCTTTCTAGAGTCTTAACATTTTATTTTATTTTAAAATTGTTGTTGGGTTAGTGTTGAATGTTGACAGTACGCCATCGGCAGACCCACAAATGGCTGCAATTAGTGTTGAGAACCTATTCATCAATGGCTATCAAGGTGCAAATACCTGTTTAATAGGTAATATTTGTGTGAGTTTCCCATCATGTTCTTTTGTTGTATTATACTATTTTTTTTTCCTTGATAGGTGAGCATATTTCCCAGAAAAGAATGGATCCTCCATTAAATATTAAACTATTTCATTATGCCTGCAAAGGACACTTTATAAGTTAAACTTATTATGCACGTGTGCAATGCTAAGGTATACCTACTAGGAGGTTAGATCCAGCCTACAAACATTGAGCTTGATATGTGTATACTCTTATGAAAAGAGGTCATATACTGTATGCCTTACAAGCCAAATCTTTCACCATATGTACAATTTGAGTACTTACACAAAGTTTGATAAGTAAGATAAATCACAGACAAAAGACTTAGAGAATGTACCTCCAAAATTTCTCCATCTTTGAGCCATGTAAGAACAGGAGGAGGCACTGCATCTGATTTGCACTCCAGTATAACCTGCTGGTTCTGTAGCACACTAAGATTTTGAAAATTGCTTGTGCCAGCAATATTTGGGGGAACTGCCAAAGAAAAATACAAATAGCATAATAAATGCAAACATTTCACTTACATAGAGGCACACTGACATAATTTGATAGTTCTGGACATGACATTTGTCAGTCTGAAAACAAATTACATTTCTTTGGCAGTCATTAAAACATAGATGATTTCTGGGAGTGGAAGTCCACACATCTTAGGGAGATAAATCCTCCCAATCAAATTTATTCAAAGCTGTTATTACTTTTTCTACAAAATCAGTCTGATTCTTATTTGCTGCATACTGTATGTTGAAGCCAGCACTATGGTGATTACTCCCTTTAGTAAAAATTAATCATCCCTATATCTTTAAATATTTTCTACCATATAATCCTTATTAACTTTAAGTAAGATAGCTACTGCTCTTGAATTACTATTCCCTTTGTCAGAAAACTGTCTTCCAAAATATTTGTGCTTAACATTTTCTGATTTATAAATTTCCTGTAACATAGGAAACAGACTGATAAAAAATATTTATACCGGTAATGGTTACTGGTTTTAATTACTTTTATTGGATTACCTACCCCTAACTTTTAGTGAAATTATTCTACATTATTCACTCATTGCCATTTTATAGTTCTGTTTCTGTATTGTTTACAGTTCTACATTAAATTAATACAATATTAAACATTCATTTTATAACAATTATGTAATTTCCAAGTGCAAAAAATTCCTTTATGAATTCTAATCCTGTAGATTATAATTTATGCAATCTAATCCTGTAATCCTCAAATAATTTAGTTTATTCTAGTCCAGTTTAATATCTGTAAATCTTAATTTTTTTCTATTATCAAGCTCAATTTTCATAACAGGATCATATGCTGTCCAGCAGTCTGACTGATGACTGAGATTTGAGAAGCCAATTCTTTGTTATTTATTAACTTGTTCACACAGATATTAGTCAAATATGAACTGGAAAATTATTGGAAAATTTGAATTTGGAAATCACCTGTCACACACTACTTATTATTAATTGTTAATCTACATTTTGATTTTGCTGCCATTACTGAAATAGATTAGCACAGCAGCTTTCACAAACAGGTAAAGCTCTTCCTGACAGTGTTTTCCAGTCTCAAAGGCTGATTGCTACTCCATTATTTTCCTAATTTTTAAATGTTCAAGGATATATGTTCTATATAATTGTTTCTTCTATAACCGATTACAAAAAGACACTTTGGGTGATCATGAACTAGCAAACACCATATATCCATCAATTTATATAAAGAAACAGCTGTACTTTAATACAAGGAACACTGTTCTGCTGAATTGAAAATACACACATGTACACACAAATATACAGAAGCATGTTTGTCACTGCACACATTCATTTTCAGTGAGGAATGAAACCATTGGGAAGTTTTCTTTAGTTTCCCGTGTCCCACTTCCACGCTGTCCAAGATACCCCAATCTTCATGGATAATGTGAAAGGAATGGCAGATAGTTCTGAAATCTCTGAATCAAGTGCAATTACTTTGATATATGCCTAGTAATATTCAGAACTTCAATGAGGGGTGGAGGTGAGTAAAGGCTGGCCAAATTGACCCACAGAATCTCTGCTCATTCTCAGCCCAGGTGTCCTGCAAAACCTTGTAAAGGGCCAGCAGCTTTCTAACATGTGCCAGAATTGTCCCCAGGTTTCAATCCATTGGAAGCTGTTGAATAAGCCAAGATCTGAGACAGCATGGACCATCAATACCAGTCCTACTTTTTTTAAGCCTAGGGAAAAAAATAATGGCAGAACCTAAGCTGAAAGTATGAGACTTAGATATTCAGGAAGACCTGAATGTTCACTTCTGTCATACAAAAATTGTTCTGTCCTCCTGGATACCCAATTACTTCTATACAATTTTGTATGTTCCACATAGAAGGCTTTTCTCTCTAACATGTATAGATCTCTCCCTACTAGCATGCATAGATATTGTCCCTTCGAGGGTGACATATGATCAATATGCTAATCTCCCATATGAATATAAAATATGCATTTGCTTAAATATAGAGGTTGAATTTGTTTCACACATCCTTTGAAAGTGTCCACTGCACTCATACTGGAGTTCAGACTTCATACACTCCCATTTCAGTCTGATATACTCCATTCATGATGAGAAAAATGAGATGCCATTATTAAGTGACAATATTCAGGAGTTTCAAAGGCAGTAGCAACATTTTTAAGAGCCTTAACTTGTAGAAACTGTTTGGTCTCTTCAATGAATGTTAATTTTATAGGGTTCCTGCTTTTATACATGGATGTACTTTTATATATGCCTGTATTAATGTTGTGCTGTAGTTTACATTCTATGGGGCTGTAAATAAATAATCCAAGTCGGTAACATTAGATATTAAGCAGAAAAGGTAATGTCAGCCTACACAGTGAGTGAACTTACAGTTGATGCTGTAGAAGTGAAAGTGGTAAATAGTTGTATTTTCTTGAGACCAAGAATAGATAGAGGTGGGCAGTATGCTAGAGAAACAGAGAGATTAATCATAGGGAGAAAATAGTGATTTAAGAATAAGAATATTGCAATGACAATGAGGACTGCAATACAAAGCATTGTGAAATTTATAGTTGTGAAAGCTTGTCATTAAGAAAAAACAAAAACAAAGCAAAAACCTTTTGATTATGGATTTTGATTTGGTTATAGGGAGTTCTTTGGACTGTAAGAGTAACCAACCAATCAACCAATCAATCGATCCCACATCAATTAAACACTGTTTGCTGCCTTGAGATAATGATCAGCAAGCAGAAACTCATATATATTTTGCATGTGCAATGTGAATGGAGGAAAGAGGAAGAAGTGGAAGGCAGTGGATAAGATGGATAGATGGGGTCAAAGAGATTATTGAAATGCCTTTGAAAAAGCTACTAGTTTGTTATCAAAGACATGTTGAGATGGTAAGAATTGAGAATGAGAATGAACCTGATTTGATGAACCTAACTTTGAAAAAAAATTGCGATAAAATTAAGCATAAAAATCTATGTGAAACATTTAATTTTCCATGCCTATTTCACAGTGGGCTATATATGAAATAGCACAATTAAAAATATGTGATAGAACAACTTTCCTCAACTTGGGCACACATCTATAGAATTTTCAGCAATGGTCATGCTGACTAGGGAATTTTGGGAATTCAAGTTCACACATATGGAGCTTCCTTGGATTAGAAAGCCTGTATAGGAAACTTTGGGAATTCTTCATATTTATCCAAATTAATATTACCATGTACTCTCACTAAATATTCTTTGTCATCATCTCCTGCAGGGCTAGAAGCCAAACATGTATATCTTCCAGTATCTTCTACCTAAAAGACAACCAACATCTCAGTTAGAAATAGAACTGAACTAAGTTACAACAGTTGAGATGGCTGTAAAAGAATTAAATAGCTATCTTTCAGTACCTGAGCACTGGATATTCTGAAGACCTGTCCTCCCCTTAGGACACGAACAGTGTCTGTTTGAGGCAGTGGGTGTCCATCCTTCATCCACGTTAGTTTGGGGATTGGAATCCCATCAGAGATACAGAGGAGTTCAAGAGGATTGTTAATCACTGTAGAAATTTCTTCTGGGTTATCTGATTTATTAATATGAGGAGGTTCTGAAAAAAGATATCCATAATATCATCCTCAAAAAACAAAAAACAAAAAACCTGACAATTTACAAGAGAGTTAGTGGGGGCGGCGGGGGGGGAAATAATATCCCCATAATATTACCCCTTCAATACACATAAAGCCCTTAGATATTACCCTCCTTTACTATCCAGCTGAAGGAATTTTAAGCAATCAAAAAATATACTAATTTAGTATATGATAGCCATTCTAAACATTCATTATGGAAGCTTTAGTCACATAGCGAGCTGACCAGCAATAGATTCAAATTAAAGTTTAACAGGCCCAAATTACTAATGTCACACAGTTCCTATTCTTTTTTTAGTAAAACATTATTATAGTTTTTGGTTGATCAGACCACTAATTAGTTGTAAATAGATAATCCTTACCTAGCACTTTCAGAGTAAAGTGTTGGTTGTCTTCCCCAGCTTCATTAGATGCTATACAGGTATATCTACCTGAATCATTAATCTCTGAGTTTAATATATGAAGACCCTTTTTTTGGTTTTCAAAAGTCACACAAAGGTTACTGCTTAAAGTCTGACCATCTTTTAGCCATGATATAGTTGGTGTTGGTATTCCATTAGCCAAGCACGTCAAAGATACGGGATTCCCTTTTAGTACAGTTACTTCTGTTTCGCCACCATTGTCTATGCTTGGAGGTACTGGAAGGAAGCAAACCCATTGAGGATATAAAAATTATTTTTAGTTTATGAAACAACAAACTGATTTCCTATTAGAAAATGTATTACTATATTTCAACATTATAACTCTAGGTGGTTAACAATGGTTAAAAACACAATGTAACAACAACTTCACAATAAAATTGCCAGCTGAGATATAAAAAAAACCGTACCACAACCATCAGTAGAAACATTCCATGGGCTCGGCTATACTTCTTAAACTCCATGTCCAATGAAAGAACTAGGTCTTCAAGGTCTTTCAAAAGGATTGTGCTGGAGAGAATCTGGGAGAAGATGTTCCAAAGAACAGGTGCCAAGACAAAATAGGCTTTCTCCTGGACCCTGCAAGCTGCATATTTTGGAACCATAGCAGGCCTCTCCTGCCAGGTCTGAGAGGACACCATCAAGGAGGAGCGGTCCTTCAGAGAATCCAACCCCATGCCATAAAGGGCTTTATAGCACCTTGAATTGAACCTGAAAGCACATTAGTGACCAATGCAGCTAGTAGACCAAAGAGATAATAAGCTCTGATCAAAGGGGCATAACTCCCCACCCCTTTGCATTTTGAACCAGCTGCAGTTTCCAGATGCTCTTCAAGGGATGTTGTGGCCTGTCAGCGGCCTGCGCAGCTAATAGCTGATTCCAACAGCGAGGAAGCTGGTGTGGTGCTGCGCCAGCAGCCTGTGCAGCTGGTACTTGAGTCAGACAATGAGGAGGCTGGAGAAGATTTGGTGCCCGAGGCGGGAATTCAGCCAGGGCCTTCAGAACATCCAGAAGCTCCCTTAAGTGAAGCGGAAGAAGAGGAGGAGCCTCTTCTTGATGCACAGGCACGCAGAGCTGCCAAAAGGCAGGAGTGGCTCCTCAGGAAGAGGTCTCCTCGAGAATAAGGCTTGGGGCTAATTGGCCACTCCCTTAGCTTATTTAAGGAGGAATGCCGACTGAAGCAATTTGTAGGGAACAACTTTAATTCACTCTCCTTCACATCTGGTTTCTCTGCAAATTGCTTCTGGGCTTTCTGCCAACCATAGTAAGATTGTGATTACTTTATCTTTGGTTTCTTGTAGGCTGTTAAGAAAGTTTATTAACAGCTTTTGTTTGAAAAAGACTGAGTTATTTTAGTAAATTAAGTTTTGTACAGACTTTGTGTGTGCTGCGTTCTTTGGGGTCCGAAGCTAGGGCAGAACAAGGGAAGCCCCATATAAAGTATATTGCAGTGGTCCACAATCACAATCATGTGACTGTGGGAATGCTGCAATGATCACAAGGTTGAGATCCAGTCATAAGTTTCCTTTTTTAACACAATTGTAATTTTGAACAGTCACTATGTGGTCAGTAAGCAAAGACCACCTGTATTTATGAATACACAAGGATGTTACAATTTTACTCTCTATTGTTTTAAAAAGGCTTACCATGAACCTGAAGACTGTAATGTTTATTGTCGACACCAGCTCTGTTGGAGGCTATGCATGTGTACATGCCAGCATCAGCTACCTGTGCTTTAACAATTCTGTAAGGAAAACAACCACAAACCATTTTGAAATTTAAAAATTCCTTATTCTGCCTTATACAGAGTACATACCAATTAATCAAATTAAAAAATGCTCTCAAATTAATCTCAGTTCTTGGTGACTACTGCCATTTTATTGGCACTGTTATGGAAATAATTTGTAACTGCCTTCTTCTGGGATGCTTTTTGATTTCCTAACTAAGTCAACAGATATAAAATTCCCAAGCACTCCCTCAACCCTATACTAACCAGGAACAACCATCTGAGATCTGCCAAGGTTTGCCATATATAGAAATGTTCTGAGGCATTTATAAAATGGGCATGTGCAAATCTTGAGTTCAGAGTTGAAGTTCAAGATTAGCTAGGGTTGCCAGGTCTGCTTCCAAAAAATAGCGGACAAGCGGGGGGGGGGGGGGGGGGTTAAGTAGTAAAAAATTTTTAAAAAATTACAACTAATTATATATTTTCTTACAAACATTTTAACACGCCATTTTAGGACAGTTGACACAAGCTACAATATATTTTAAAAATGTGAACTGTACATAATTTTATAATATATTTTTATTTTAATCTCATCATTAATTTTTTTGGAGAATCGAGTTCAATGGATATTCGATCTTTGTCTCATTCTAATTTATGAAAAAAAAGACAAAACGCGATTCTCCTATCCTTATTCTCTTAGACTGTACAGCTTTAGATTACGTACCATTTCATCATAAAGCCTTTGAATAAAAAAAATGTCCACTATTTTGTGAAAAAAAATAGTGAACATAATGTGAAAAAAGTGGACTGTCCACTCAAATAGTGGACACCTGGCAACCATAAGATTAGCTGGATTAAGCTGAATCCTTCAAAATCGTTCAGATGTTCCTATTCATGTAATTGAATCTTTGGATCAGCTAATTTTATTGAATCACATCAATGAACTCACCTAGATTTTGCTGGATTTGTATAGGACTATTAGTAAATAAAGGTGTTTCCCTAAGATTTCAGGAACCTGCGTTTTGGGCCTAGTAGCCTCTCTGCAGCCTCCTGGGAGAGAAAACAGGCCGCAGGGAGAGCGCCCTCCCCCCATGCCCCATTTTGGGACTAGGAGGTCTCCCTGAAGCCTCCTGGAAGCAAAAATGGGCTGCGGAGGGGGGGGAGTGCCCCACACACCCGCACCCTGTGCTCCATTTTGGGCCTAGGAGGCCTCCCTGCACTTACCTAGGAGCCAAAATGGGGTGCGTGGGGACTCCTGGAAGGGGCAGGGTGGGAAGGGGCTGAGCTAGCCAGCAATTTAATTACTGGTTCGCCCAAACCAGCTCGAACTGGCTGAATCCCATCACTGCTTAACATCCCCCAGACTCTATTGTCATCTGATTTTCTACATTGTAAAATGCTTTTTCAATTCAGTAAACTCGAAGCTCATATGCTACAAAGCAAAATAGCAGCTCCGACATAATCTTTATTTCCCAAATGAACCCCTGTACAATACTATACTTTGTTTGGAAGGGATTCTCATCTGCCCATTCAGAAAGAGGGCAAAGATAACAACAGATAGTAAGGTGAGGGGCCTTGAGACCTTGGTAACTAGCTTTCTGATAAATTGATATAGCATAGTGGGCAGTTTGTAAATGAGCAAGCTTCCTGATGAATATTTTACAAACATGTTCACGATATCTTCCAGATATTCCACAATTTTTCAATTGTGCACATATCCAAAAAAATATAGGGGAGGGGAATCTACTTCTTGAAATTATGAAACCATCGTAATTTACAATGAGCAGTTTTCATTTGGTATAACATAAATGAATGACACCTTACCTGAGTACCTGTCCAGCTGAAAGTAACCTGATGTGGGAAGATGTAGAGAGGGGAAGACCATTCTTCAGCCAATTTATCTGGGCAGGTGGAGTGCCCATAGCTTGACATTCAATGTTTATTGATGTGTCCAATACCACAGTTAGGGCCTCGGATTTCTCTTTATTTTTATTGATAGTGGGTGGCACTAAAATTTATAACCAAATAAAGAAAAAACAAGTTACATATATTTGCATGTATACTTCTCTTTTAAATTGAGTCTCAAAATCAAGGTGGAGAACCTATAGCCCTATAACTGATTTTCAGTTTTGACTACCAATAACCTCAGTCAATATGGTCAGTGAGCATTAGTTCAATGGGAGTACAACCACTGGTCTACTATCTCTATTCAGAATAAGAGCAATTATAAAACATAGTAATCAGAAAAATCACAAAAAATCTGAAAAAGATTAAAAATCATGAAATATGTGAAATATTGTTGAAAACTCTTCACTGCATATCTGAACTGAATTAAATACATTATCTATGAGAGTCTCAGACCCATTTCAAGTAGCAACATCATTATTCTATTTGTAGAGGAATTTAGAAAAGGACCTCAAGGAGGAAAGAAATTATTGGTACTGTATATTAAATAATAGAAATTTGTAATTATTCCCAGTGAAGTAGTTCAATTTAGCTGAACCCCAAGGTGGCAGCGTTACTCTTTTTCCTATCCAAGACAGATTCCCCATAGTATTCCAACTAAATCATATTAAGATGTCATGATCAACAGCCTTCTATTTCCCTTAATAGATCATGTGGAATTTCTTTATAAATTGTGTCCATAGCCAGAAAGCATTTCCAGTGTAATACATCAAAAAGACACAAATGATAACAACTGTCTCTTCATATTTATGAATTGGGTTTTGTCCTTGTAGGGTCACACTTTTTTCTGCTTCTCTTTTTTTAAACAGAATTCTTAGTGAGTCATTTTCTAATGTAACTCCAAGGTATTAAAAAAATGAAGTGGTGTAGCAGTGGGCTAGAAGCAGAAATATAATTGGGACCTCTCTGCATTTGGAACAGAGCTAAAGATCATCTAGCACAGTGGTTCCCAACGTGGGGCCCATGCCCCACAGATGGGCAATTTGATTTTTAATGGGGGCAATTCAAAAATGAGCTATTAACTGAATATTTGAATGTCCACTAATTGTTCTTATATACTTGTGATGAAACAGCGGTGTTTCATATACCTATTGTTGTCTTTGTTAAAGTGCCTGGTCTGAAAAGGATATCCCAGCTGGGGGGAGGATGGAGCAAGTACCAGCCAATCAGATATGTTCCCACTAAGGATCATGGGACTGGCAGAGTCTCTCTCTCTCTCTTTCCTATGGGCTTTGCTGCTGGGTGGTTGCAGGGAGAGCTGCTCTGTGGGGAGACAGAGTGGATGGCTGCTGGGGGAAGTGAAGGATACAGAACTAGGACCTAGGTTTAAGTAAGAAATTGTTAGATTTACAGTTATTTTTAGGCTGTGTTTTCCCAGGCTGTGTTTTACAAGACTTTTCCTCTCAGAGAAATCTGGGGCTGTTCACTTTTTGAATAGTAAGAATTATATGTCATGGGGGAGGGCATCAGGATTTTAGAGATGTTTAGGTGGGGCATGGCCAAAAAAGGGTTGGGAATCACTGATCTAGCATCAATATATATACTTATTTACAGGTACTTTTATATGTAATGTACATCATAAAAATGATAAAACACCTGATTCTAAATGCTGTACATGTCCCACAATACAGAACATCTGTGATTGGTAGGGGCAACTCAAATTGCTATGTTAATTATATTTCTTGTTCTTTAATAATGTTCTCTGAGAAGCTGTAATCTCATGTGGCTGACTCATATGATTGAATCAGTCATGCACTAGACATTTGTTAAACTCCTCTTAGCCACTGCAAGGGAGGCTAAGAGAAAATTGCTTCTTTCTTTCTTTCTTTCTTTCTTTCTTTCTTTTTCTTTCTTTCTTTCTTTCTTTCTTTCTTTCTTTCTTTCTTTCTTTCTTTCTTTCCTTTCCTTTCCTTTCTTCCTTTTTCTTCCTTCCTTCCTTCCTTCCTTCCTTCCTTCCTTCCTCCCTCCCTCCCTCCCTTCCTCTCTCTCTCTTGAAAAAAATCAATAGTGCTTTGAGTAGAATTGGAACTATCACAAAGTAGAAGGGCTTACCCATTGCTACCTTTTCCTACTTCCTCATTACATAGGTGCTAGGCGGGGAAAGTTAAAAGTTAAAAAGGCAGAGTGAGGTGCCACAAATTTCTCCTTTTTCTAGGACCTCTGGAAGACTTACAGGAAGCATTACATTAAGGACACTTAATTCCCTGCTAAAACATCCAGATAAAGCTAAATTAAGAGACTACTTAATTTAGAAATCCTGAGACTCTGCTATAATGCAACCTCTTTAGGGCAAGATCGTTCGATTAGTTGTTTTGACTTTGCATACATTCTAACCACGCTTAGGGGGGCCCAAAAAGCCCTACTAAACAGGTATATACAAAAGTATGAAGGCTATTGCTTAATGCATTGTAAGCCGCTCTGTGTCTCCAGAGAAGGGCGGCATATAAATTAAATAAATAAATAAATAAATAAATAAATAAATAAATAAATAAATAACCAGCCTCCCCATGATCTAGATAAGAGCACCATACCAACAAAACCATAATCAAATCTCGTTAGCTGTCAGAACTACATAGAAGATAATTTTTTTTAAAAAAAATAAGAGCAGTAGTATACCGATGCCAAACAAAAAGGAAAGGAAAAAAACTGAATATTTTTGGGGGAAATTTTCATAAACACCTTATGTGTTTCCACATATGCTATAAAGTCAATTAATTTCAGTGCTCAGGATCCCATGATTTGGGCAGCATACAAATATTAGATAGCTCGGCAACAGTTAGATTGGCTAGACAGACAGACGTTATTACAGAAAACTGTACACCACTGTGTAGTGTTACCCAAGACTTCATCTTGTATGACAGGAGTACACTAAGATCTCAAGAATACGTTCAGCCTCACAAAGTTTTATGACTAGTCCAAAAAATTGCCATTAATATGTATGTTTGATGTGACAAAAGAGGGGTTTTAAATACATGGTTGTGGTAGTACTGATTGTACTTTAGATCCAATTTTATATTTGTACACCTCTTTTTCCACTTGTGCAGTTCTTATTAATAGCCAAATATAGTTTGCTGTTCAAAATAAAAGTGTTTAACTTTACTATAGGGGTAGACTGTGATCTATGTAGCTTCTTTAGGTTGCTGAGCATCAAGCATATGCTCCATTTGACCTATGTTGAAAACAGTATTTATAAATAGTTTACATGGCTTTTTTAACTAAAAGAATTGCCCTTTGAAACAAAGACTTGATGTGAAAAACTGAAAGCTATATACATTTAGTTTAATTTATCACAATGTTTCTGCTTGGATGTTTGAGAATTAATGCCTTTATTGTCAGTTCATTTGTAGATTGGATCAATTTATCATTGAAATATCATCTACACTCTTAACTATTTACTTTTGATAATAACAACACAAAATCTATATATTGCAAAATGCAAACAGAATTTTAATAACTTCTTTTGATATATACATATTAACCAGTCTAGTTTTTCATAAATTAATCCATAGGATTATTTTATTTTATTTTAGGTACTTTGAGCTATACAACATTAAACAGGAACATCTTAATTTAGTAATTATTAAAATGATTAAATTCATATAAAACTTAGCATTTTAGCATGAGCTGTGATGGCACAGTGGTTAGAATGCAGTGTTGCAGGCTAATTCTGCCATCTACCAGGAATTCGATTCTGACCAGCTCAAGGATGACTCTGCCTTCCATCTTTCTGAGGTCGGTAAAATGAGGACCCAGATTATTCGGGGTAATATGCTGAATCTGTAAACTGCTTAGAGAGGGCTGTAAAGCACTATGAAGTGATATTTAAGTCTAAGTGCCATTGCTATTTTTTTGTCCCTTAAAATTAGGAAAGGTCTAATGAGAAACACATTTTACTCACATTTTCTCAGATGAAGAACAACAAACAAAACCAAAGCTCACCATATATATTCACACTGAATATCCGGTCCTCTTCCCCTGCAGGATTGGTAGCAACACAAGTATATTTCCCTCCATCACTTGTAAGGGCATCAAAAATGTTTAGTAAGCTCCCATTTGGAGCCAGGCTGAAGAAAGAAAGAAAATCAAAGAGTATACTGAATTTCTGTCTATAGATCCTTCCTTCCTTCCTTCCTTCCTTCCTTCCTTCCTTCCTTCCTTCCTTCCCTTCCCTTCCCTTCCCTTCCCTTCCCTTCCCTTCCCTTCCCTTCCCTTCCCTTCCTCCCTCCCTCCCTCCCTCCCTCTTCTTCTCTCTCTCTCTTTCACTTTCTTTCACTCTCTCTCTCTTTCATGACTTATATGACCAATTCACAACAGTGCTCTTTTCCCCAGGCACATGAATAAACATCCCTTGATGTCAATACTTTCCTCCTAGCCCAATACTTGAGGGAAGAATTAGGTCTTCATTGCTCTCTACAGCCTTGTTCCAAAGGGCTGAGAAGACACCATTTAAGGGAGGAGACCTGGAACATGCCCATCCTGTTAGTTCTGTCAGCAAGACAAATGATCTGAATAAAGACCTCTGTTCGTTGCAGAGAATATTTGAAATGGATATCATTTTGGCTTTGTTTTTGAAGATATTTAGATTTTGTTATTTTATTTTACTTCATTACCGTCAAATGCATAATGCTATCTATATAACCCATATAGACCTAGGCCTCAAATCTTGCCCCCAAATTTCAAGCTTGGTTCTACACTTTTCTTCTCCTTTGCTTTTAACTTCCTTTTCTTAGTCAGAGCTAAAGAAGCTTCTTGGATGAGAAGTGAAACATTTTCAAGGAAAAACAAAGTAATTCCAGTTGCCTTTTGAAAAAGCACCTTTGGGACAACCATGACCTGGATGACTAAGAATCTCCATAGACATTTCCCTTTGCTGACCGTTCTCTTGTTTGGACTCTGCTTCATTTCCCAAAGAGAGAGTTCAACACTTAACCTAATCCGCTGAGATTCATCACTGCTGATTGGTTTCCCATCTTTTAGCCACTGAATGACAGGTGTCGGGATTCCACTGGCCTCACAGGAAAGCTGGATGTTTTCTCCAAGGATGCCACTGACTTCACTTGGCATTTCAGAACCAGCAATAACTGGAGGAACTTCAGAATAAAAAATATCTATCAATAATAACTGCATAAGACAGAGAGGAAGATACAATAAAAGCACAATTTATTGAAACACTGAGCCTTCTTGGAAAAGAAAAGCTTCTTGGGGAAAAATAGCTCCTGAACACTTCTACATCTTCGTCTCCAATCATTCTTACTTCCGTTCAAATTATCTCAAGGATTTCAGAAACTTAATTTAGGAGATAACAAACATTTAGTAAGAATAAATAGTGGCACCTGAAGCTGTTGAATTCACTGTACTGAATTTATTTGTTTGTTGTTACATTAATACTGATATATAAATAGTTCTGGAACTACAGGAGTTATTTTACATATATTTTTCAGTTTTAAAAAAACATAAAAACATGCATACATACTTTCAACAGAAAGGACATAAAATTTCTGAGCTTTTCCTTCTACATTTGAAGCAATGCAGGAGTAATTTCCATTATCAGAATAGTCAGGTCTGGCAATTTGCAGCTTGTTTCCTCCTGACAAAATAAGCAACTTGTGGGTAGCAGAAGTTTCTAAATATAAACAAATATGAAGAAATCAGAATATTCAAGTTAACCAACAAGCTGGTTAACTTTCATTTTAGCTCCATGTCTATGCTTTGAAATCAGTTGCTATCTGACAGCTTAAAGAATTGTGCAGTCCTTGGTGCTTGCAAACATTTCATTATCCAACTAAATAATATCATTAGCACTAATGTGCTGTGAGCCATGGTGGCACAGTGATTAGAATGCAGTACTGCTACTTCTGCTGATTGCCGGCTGCCAGTAATTCAGAAGTTCGAGTCTCACCAGCTCAAGGTTGACTCAGCCTTCCATCCTTCAGTAAAATGAGGACCCAGATTGTTGAGAGAAAAATGCTGACACAATAAACCACTGAGAGAGGGCTGTGAAGCACTGTGAAGCAGTATATAAATCTAAGTGCTATTGTTATTGCTACCTAATTGGGTAATGAAACATCTGCAAGAAAACCACCAAGCTCAGAGAGCACCAAGGACCCCTCACTTCAACCCTGAGCTACAAATATTCTACTCTATCTTAAAGAATATCAGAAGAAAGGAATATAAGGCACAGATCACTTGTTTGATTAGGTTTCACAAATCCATAAGAATGGGAGAGAAGGTACAGGCTGTTCCTTTAAGAAAGGAATGTATTCAAAGCATCCATCAGAGGGATAAATGATGACAGTTGCATTGCCCGTAAACACTTTCCCTTTTGTAGGGTATTGCGGCATTGTAATGGAGATATATCTATCTATCTATCTATCTATCTATCTATCTATCTATCTATCTATCTATCTTTGGTTATTCGGGTCTTCTCCCACGTAAAATTTTACGTGGGAGAAGACCCGAATAACCAAAGACCTACATACAAACACCCGCGAAAACCTGAGAAAACAAATATATATATATATAGTATTTAGAGTGCAATTTTCCTTTCATCCTTGTGATAAAAGCAAACATTTTTGCAGATATCATTGATCACCATTAGCCCCCACCCCAAAGCACTCAACAACGTTTCCCAACCTTGAAAAAAACAGCACATGACAGATCAAAAGAAAAATTCCTTTAAAAAAAACAAGTTTAGCAGTTCAAGAAAGGTAGGCTTACCTTACAGAGACTTTATATACCAATTCTGCATTGTACCCCATTCTTTCCCTCAGGTACTCAGTGGGTGTTTTGAAGGCTATAATAGAAATGCTGGGGGCTGCATGCAGTAATGATTTGTCCAGCTTTGGCTGAGAGAGAATTTATTTCATATAACTTACATTGATTTTACAAGAAACTGTGCTTCTGTTTTCCCTTCCAGCAAGCAGGAGAAGTTCACATATTTTTTCCTTCCTATTCAGTACTGCTTAATCTTTGGTCACACATAACACGCTATTCTTTCATTTCTTATATTTTAAGCTCGGTTTTTCCATTCTCAGTATTACCAACATTAGCTTAATATTTGCCTTTTTGGGTATTAGCTATCTAGATACTTTAGGGGTGGAAGAAACAGAAATGCATTTCTGTTTTGAGCTTACAACAATTTTATCTGAACCTATTCCCCATTTTGGATCTTAGAAAATCCAACAAGCAGCTGATAGTAACCAACGTTACGTGAGCAAACATTACCAAGGGGTTTTCCATTCTTAAACCAAGTTATTGCTGGTGGAGGAATTCCAGTAGCATCACAGGTAAGAGTTATAGGGTTGCTGATGGTTTCATTGATCCACTCTTGCTGAGGGCCTTCAATGGTAGGCGGTACTGTGAATGAAGACAGCAGGTTGATACATGCACCAAATTACCAATAATGGATTATGGAAAAAAAAACAAATGGTCTTGATAGAGTCTGTACCTTATCCCTTCCTCCTAACTGCCACCACAGCTTCCTGTTATGCAACAGGAAGTATTAAGAAATAAAGATTTGAACATAAGTAACTATCTATCTTGTCTTATGTTCAGTTTGATTCACTTTATTCCGTCTATTAAAAGCTTACCATGAACATTAAGATGGAAAGTTTTGTCATCACGTCCTGCAATATTTATGGCTTTGCATACATACTGGCCTGTATCAGATACCTGTGAATGTAAGCAAAAAGTGATATGCAATTACCGTTTTACTAATTTTAAAAAGTATCAATGCTAGGAGAGTGTCATTCTAATATAAAATTCAGGACAGAATATAATAAAATTAAAAAGTCAGTAAATTGGAGTAGGTTTCTTTGTAGTTCAATTGTTGAAATACTGTAAATGAATAAGCAAACCCTTTACAGGCAATCTTCGCTTACCAGCTGTCTTGTTTAACCACCATTTGAAGTTACAATGGTTATAAAAAATAGCTTTGTGACCAAACCTCACATTTATAACCATTGCAGAGTCCTATAATCACATGGTCTCCATTTGTCGCAACTGACATATTTATAACCATCGCAGCATCCTGAGGTCACATGATTGCAATTTATGAGCTTTACAACCAGTTTCCAACAAGCAGAATTAATAAAGAATATGAATGTGAAATCACATGTTGCGGTCATGTGATGCCCTGCTTAAGAACTTTGGAGATTTGCTTAACAATGAAAACAGAACTGATGGCACAGCCATGTAATTTTTCACTTAACAACCTCAGCGCTTAGCAATAGAGTTGCCCCTCCAATTGTGGTTGACAAGTGAGGCCTACCTGTATAACAATTAGTTTGTTGGAATACAAAGCAGTAATAAGCCTGTTTACATTTTTCCAGCTTCATCTTTCATTAATCATTAATCATTAATCATAGAGGTTTTTGTATATGATGTGTGTCATTTTGAAGACCACAGTTATGTGAAGTTTGAGCTAGACTTTTAAAAGTACAGAAACAAGACATATTTGTATACCTCAGTCATCTTGATATGGAGTGTCTGTCCATCTGCTACAATCCCCACATTGGATGAGACTGAGATCATACGGCCATTCTTGTACCAGGTGATGCTGGGAGGTGGAACAGCATTGGACTCACACTCTAATGTCACTGCCATTCCAATTCTCACATTGACTATTGCAGGAGGTGTGCTGCTCTGGCCTTTAATACTTGGAGGAACTTTGGAGTAGGGGAACATAAGAAAAAATATTTTTCTTTGACTTTTCCCAAAGAAGTGCTATGTTAAGAAGAACTGTTAGATGTTAATACTGACAATGGAAAAATGTTCTATTTTAAATATGCAAAAACACACCATGAATAGTAAGGAAAGTCCTCTTGGTGCTTTCTCCAGCACTATTTCTGACTATGCAGACATATTCACCACCATCAGATAAACGTGCCCTAGGAATTTGCAGGGTGCGACCACCTAAAATCAGGACAACAAAATGGTTCAAGTGAATTACTGGACCATCATCACATTATACACTGAATTTGTATGGGATTCTAAAAGAAGCTTCAGAAATAAAAATAGGGACATGAATGTTCACTGCTTAGAATGAATTAAGAACACCACTGGAGACCTTTCTGTCCTGAGGTACAAAAATGTCCAACTACTGTACAAAAACCTTCAAAGAACACTGGAAACAGCCCCCAGTACATACCACCAGTTATTTGTACCTTTAAGACTAAATTTGGAATTATCTTAGGAGAACAACCTAAAATTTAATAATAAATCTAAGCTAAATAAATCACAATTAAGTATTCCACTTTAAATGGATGAGAAGTACCGTATTTTTCAGAGTATAAGACACACCTTTTCCCCCCCTAAAAGGGGATGAAAATTTAGGTGCGTCTTATACACCGAATGTAGCCCCGCCCACCCACTGGCCCCCATCCTATGGCCTCTGCCTCCCAGCAGTTACCTCCTTGCAGCAAGCAGCAAGAAGAAACAGGTCGTTTCAGCTTCAGCACAGCCTAATTAGCACAAGTTGATTGGATCAGCCTCCCAACTCTCAGATGTTTTGCTCTCAGCTGTTTTGTGCAAGCCTCTGCTGCTTGCTGCAAGGAGGTAAATTGCTGGAGCAGATTTTTTTTCCCTTGTGCTGATCAAGCTATGCTGAAAACAGAACTGAAAGTAAAGCAGGCTGTTTGCTGTTTGCTGCAATGAGGCAAAATTGCTCAGAGGCAGAGGCAGAGGCAGATTTCTTTTTCTTCATTTCCCCACCAAAAAAGGTAGGTGTGTCTTATACTCCAAAAAATACGGTATATAATTGATCATTCCAAATTATTGCAACATTCTATGAAAAAAACAGCTCCACAAAATTATTTTTTTATATACACACACACACATACACACATTTTGCTCTATTTTTTCTATCACCCTTGTTGAAATATTGAGAAAAGAAAAGAACTACTCTATAAAAACAACCCACCCAAAGATCGCTTACCAGGAACAATGAGAATATTTGTGTTCAAGCTGAGATGTTTTCCATCCTTGAGCCAACTGAGATCAGGAGGTGGGAAGCCGGTGACCTCACATGTCAATGAGATTAAGTTATTCACCACAACAGTTAGGTTCTCAGGATTAATTCCAATAATATTGGGAGGAACTGTTAAAACATAACCATGTCCACATTTTGCAGTCTCATTTATTAAAGGTTCCTTCAGATCCAGTTGCAAATTAAAACATTACAGTATCAGCTTCCCAAGCGTCAGCTGATTCTTCTACAGGGGAGATGAAAAGAATTAAGGGAGAATATGGAGCAAGATTTCTATCGCTGCCACATTTTCTTTTCCCCCCATCACTTCTTTTTTCAAAGATTTGGGTTTTTTTTTTTAATCAATGACCAAAATAAAATGACTGTGTCTTTCTTTTCAATCTAGGTGGAACAGAATACGGTGCCAACATATTTACATAGTTGCCAACATGTTCACACAAATACTATTGGGTGGTAAATTTATACTTTCTCTGTATATTAGGCATATATAGAGTAATAGGCAAGAACAATAGGTAAAAGATTGTGGAAAGTGCACTAAAAGGAAAGTGAATAAAAATAATGATCACGGTGACATTATAAAGTTTCAGTACTATTCTTATTAACGGATCTATGAGTTAAAGTTGAGTAAAATCAACTGTTGATTATTTTATTCTGTACTATCTAAAAATCATTTATTTTCAAATAACTGTTTTTAGGTAATCAGGCTAGCACACCAGTTTGAAAAGAAAATAATGATGTCTTTATAATTGCTCTTAACTATTTCTGAATAATATTCAGCTTAATGGCTTGCAATTTGTTTTATTCGAATCACTGTTTATTTACATAGATGATGGAGAGAGAGAGAGAGAGAGAGAGAGAGAGAGAGAGAGAGAGAGAGAGAGAGAGAGAGAGAGAGAGAGAGAGAGAGAGGGGCAGGCAGGCAGGCAGGCATTAGAGTTCTTAAGAGTTTTTGAATCCCATAAATCGCTTCATGCAAAAAAAGTGATAAAAATATATACCAAAAATGTTTTCCAAGTTGACTATACCAATGGTCTCTAACTTTTCCGACTTTGCAGACTGGTGGGGGCATGGGGGGAGGAGAGATGGAATGATTCCACATGAGGGGTGGTTGAGGCTTTATGTTTAAATTGCTATATTGTTTACTATTTTTAGTATTTTTTAACATTAAAATCATCCAGAGTCATATATTGAGAGAGGTGGCTATATAAATTTGATTAATAAATAAATAAAACAAGAAACAATTAAAAGTCAATGGAGTTCGTTCAAGGAAAAGGCAAAGAGTTTGGGATGGTGAGACCAAAGCACTGAAGAGGACATTTGTTAGTCCTGATGTTTCATACAAGGCAAAAGACCAACCAACACAAAAATGAGATTTAGAATCAGAATGTTATAATAGTCATACAAGGAGCATGATTCATTTCTGCAACAGTGTTCTGGTCGACGAGAACAGAATTAATTCTTGTTACAGGTAATTTTTGAGTGGTGCAGTGGCTCAGTGGTTAAGACACTGGACTTGTCATCTGGAAAGCTGGTAACCCAGTTTCAAGACCTGAATGCATGTGACGGGGTGAACTCCCGTTCTTGCCACAGCTCTTGCTAACCTAAGTGTTGCAATATTTTCAGGATCAGACTCAATAATTAAAATAAGAATAGTATGTTTAAATAAATCTCTGTTTAATCACAGATGGCATTCTATATTCACTGAATATTCACAAATAGAAGCACTGAAAAATGGCATACAGCTCCTTATATATACAAGGGGAGGAGCTAGATATGGGAGTGGTTAGACATACATACATTAAGCAATGGAAATAAGTTAACTCTTGATATACTGTACAGATACTATTTACATGATGGAGAATAAAGCATTTACTTGTGACAAATCCCCCTCTAAATGCTGATTCGACATATGACAATAATTACATTCAGATTCAGAACAATATAAAACTTGTAGCTTGGTAGTTAAGTATTTGTGTTGTTTAGTAGGTAAAGGTTTTGTCAAGATGTCAGCTATTTGCTCTGATGTTTCACAATGAATAGCTTTAATAAATCCGTCTTGTGATAATTGCCTTACATGTTTGAATTTTATATCTATATGTCTAGATCGCTGTCCAATAGCATCAGATCTAGATATTTCGATGGCAGCTTTGTTATCTTCATGTATGATATAAGGCAATGAAGGTTTTTTCCAAATATTAGACAATAAATCATTAAACCATACTAGGTTATTTGATGCTTTAGACAGACAAACATATTCTGCCTCAGTAGTTGATGTAGCTACCAAATCTTGCTTACCAGTGTACCAGTAAACTGGGCAGCCGTTAAGGAAAAATATATAGCCAGATGTACTTTTTCTACAAGTGACATCACCAGCCCAATCTGCATCTGCATAACATGTGAGAATGGGTTCATTTGTATTATTGGGTTCTAATAACAAGCAGAAGTCTAAGCTATTTTTTAAGTATCTTAATATCCTCTTGACAGCTTCCCAATGGTATGATAATGGTTTACTGACATGTCTGGATAATAAGTTAAGGGGTAAAGCAATATCAGGTCTAGTCCAGTTAGAGATATAGAGAAGAGAGCCGATAACAGACCTATACAATGTGTTATCTTTAAATTCTGGAGACGACTCATCAGTGTTTCTTAGAAAATCAGTCTGCATGGGAGTATCACATGGTTTGGCATCATTTAGGTTACATTTGTTTAAGAGTTCTATAATTTTATCCCTTTGGGAAAGTTTGAATCCCTTCTTTGTTTTGCTGATTTGAACACCAAGATATTTGTTTACTTTCCCTAATGATTTTAAGGAAAAGTGTTCATTGAGTTTTGTTACAAAAGTTTCTCTCCTTTTTGTATCTTTGCCTATATATAGAATATCATCAACATAAATCAATACAAATTCTGGAGGATCACCTTCACTCTTAACAAAGAAACAATTGTCAGCAGTAGTGGCAACAAAGTTCATAGTTTTAAGTACTTTGACTAAACATTCATACCATCGCTTGCCAGATTGTTTCAATTCGTATAGACTTTTGTTTAATAGCCATATATCATTTTTGTTTGTATATTGACTATGAGGAGCTCTTACATATATATCTTTATCTAATTTGGCATGTAAATATGCAGTTTGTATATCATATTGAAATACCTCGAGATTAAGTGCTGATGCTATAACTAGAGCTGTTTTAACACTCTCAGTTCTTACCGTAGGAGAGTAAGTGTCTGTATAATCCTCAGGATATTTTTGAGCATAACCTTGTGCGACTAGTCTGGCTTTATACAGTGTGTTACCTCCTTCCAAATTCTTAATTTTATATATCCACCTGGTACCAATAATAGTCTTATCCCTTGGGGCTTGTGTGGGTGTAAAAACATTCAATTCTTGTAAGCTATTCATCTCCTTGGTCATTGCTGATTCCCACTTTTCTCTTTCTTTGGGGGGAAGTTTCATCACTTCTTCATAAGTGTTTGGTGTTACTATTTCTCCATTCATACACATTACATAATCTTTGTATTTATTAGGCACCTGATTTCTGTTACTTCTGGTTGTTCTCACTGGTATACTATCATTGTCATGTAAATACCTTGCTTCCTTTTTTGTTACTGAATCAGTTTTTATTTTGTGTTGACTATTTGTCCATGTTCTAACTTTGTTTTTGCGTGTGCTGTTATTGTTTTTCTTTTCAATATTCTTATTTTGATGTTCAGTGTCTGAATTGGTGTTTGGGAATATTTCATTAAGGTGTATTTTGGACCAATTGGCCTGTTCATGAAATACTGCTGTTCTTGAAATTATGAATCTGTTATTGTTATCAATAAATCTGTATCCTTTTGTGCATGTTTCGTATCCCATGAATTTAAGTCTTCTGGATACGTTTTCACCTTTACGCCTTAATTGTTTAGGTATATGTACGTCTGCAGTGACTCCAAATATATGCATGTGTGTTAACTTAGGTTTCCTACCGTACATCACTTCATATGGTGTTTTATTCACTATGCTGGACCAAGTCCTATTTTGGGTGTAATTGGAAAATTGTAAAGCTTCTGACCAGAATTGTTTACCTAAACCAGCATCTTCTAATGTGGATCTAATCATGGTTTGTAGTGTCGAGTTCTTTCTCTCTACCACTCTGTTCTGGAATGCAGAGAAAGGACTAGATGTGTAATGCAACATCCGTTTATCTTTTAGCCATCGTGAGAATTCGTTTGATATGAACTCACATCCTCTATCTGTCATAATTTGTTTTATTTTAATGTTGTGTTGTGTCTCTATGCGTTTGTAAAATTCTTTGAATTTCTGAAATGTTTCATCCTTATGTCTTAATGTGTAGACAAACCCATAACGACTATAGTCATCCACAATGGTTAGAAAATAGCATTTTTTATATGTGATTGATGGTGTCAATGGGCCAACTAAGTCCATGTGTACTAATTCAAAGATTTGTTTGGTTGACCTGGTTGATTTTTTGGGCCTGGGGCTAGTTTTGAGTTTTGTGGATTTACACACTGAGCATTCTAGATAGTTTTTATAGTTTTTTATTTTAACACCATCAGCATGTTCAATCATTTTTTGTACTACAGGAAAACTAGCATGTCCTAATTTTCTATGTAAGATATGAGCACATTCATCATGAATAGGTTTGCCTATATTAGGTCTTTTATCATTGGATGAGTTTTTGTTGTTATGAACTACCTCATGTTCCTCATTATCACTATTACTATTTTCTTCATTATTTGTGTCATTGTCATCCTCTATGTTGGAATCAATATTGTGTAAACATCTTTCATTTGTTATTAAGTAAGGTAAGCCTCCTTTTATAATGACAGTACCTACGCTTGTTTCATTTTTCTTTAAAGCTGCATTCCCTTTTGAAAAGACTATGTTTATGCCAGATTCTCTGCTTAGTTTTATTGCACTAAGTATGTTATGAGGTATTTCAGGTATTAACAATACCCCCTCTATTTTTCCTAGGCCAGGTAAGATTATATTTCCTCTTCCTATGACTTGGACCTTCCCTTGATTAGCTACTTTGATTACAAATTTATCTTCAACAAACGAAGATAATATATTTTTGTTGTGTGTAGTGTGATTTGTTGCACCAGAGTCAATGAGCCAATCGTTATCTTCTGGTCTATGTATGTTGTTGTTGTTGTGTTTGTTCAGTTCATTCAATGAACCAGATTTTCTATCCCTTGAATCATCTCTACCCCCTCTATGTTCCTTATAGATGGGTGGACTTCTATATCTATGTCTGTCAGTGGATGACTGTCTGTTGTGATATCTATCTCTATGATCTGTCCTATGTTTATCTCTGAGGAATTTAGGACAATCTCTTCTATTATGCTCCTTGGACCCACAATTATGGCATTTGATTGGTTCATGGTACCTTTCTTGAAATGCCACTTTCTTATATTGCTTATGCTCTATGTGATTATTATAACGATTTCTTCTCGAATTGTCTTCAGCTATCAATCTATTAGAAAGGTTTTCTATGGATAAATACCCTAAATTGATTGTATCTAAATGGGATATATAATTATTCCAAGATGGGTCTAATGAATTGATAATAACACTTTTCATTGTTTGATCTGAAATTATTTCTCCTCTTAGTTGTAATTCTGCTCTGACTTTGTTTAAGTATATTAAATGTTCACTTATGGTGACCCCAGATTTTAACCTGGCTGAAAAGAAATCCTTAGACATTCTTGTTGTAGTGGCTACACTATCACTGTGAAACAGCTTAAACATGCATTGAACAATTTCTGATACAGTTAGATTTGACTTAATACTATGATACATAGCGGGAGATATACTGGATATTAGTAAGAAAAATGCTCTATGGTGTAGGCAGTCCAATCTTAAAGTCCAAGGTCTTTTTGGAGGGTTAGTAATGAAAAACAATAAATTTTCTTTCATAAAGACAACTTGGAGCTGTTGGCACCACTCTTGTAAATTAACACCATCTACCCTCAGTTTTGGGAAATCATTGGGTAAATTCCCAATGTTGTTAGCTCCATTACTTACAACTGGAGGAAGTCCATGGTCTTCTAAGTGTTGGTAACCGCAGAATGGCATGGGGATGCTAGCGACGACTTTAAATGGCAGTCTCTGTCTTTCTCTTGTTTCGAAGCTGTCTGTGTAGCTTTGCACATGCGCATTGTCCATTTCGCTCCTGAAGTCATGGTGAAAGGTTCTCGTCGCTGCAGCTCCTTCGCATTGTTCTTCTTCGGAAGGCTCGGTCTCTGGTTCAGCCTTGGGAGTCCTGGTGGCGATGGGAGTCCTTTTATTGAGAGCGCTGGTCTCTGGAATTGTTTGCGGCGTAGGTTGGTATCTGCAGGGCTCTCTGGGTTCAGGCGTCGATGCTTTCGCTGTTTGCATAGAGGCGTGCGATCTTCGGGAAGTTCGTTTACTCACTGTTCTTCCTTTTGTTTTTAGCATCAAGTAAGTCCTTTCGCACCAGATATTTTGAATCTTGTCTTCTGATTGGCTCTTCATCGCTTAGACTGAAGGTTCGTTGAAACCAAGATGGCTGCCATTCAAAATTTTGCGCGGGACCGTTGTTCTTCTCCTTCGTTGCATTTTTGTCTGTAGACAAATCGCTCACCTTTTTTGAGTCTTTATTTTCATCTGTAACGATGTGCTTTTCTCTTGCTGCTCCGCTTTTTTTCAGTAAGTCTTGGAGGTTCGCGATGAGGTTTTCATCGTTCTTTTGATCTTTTAAAAGTTTTAGTATTTCTGACCTGAGTTTGTTATTTTCTATTTCGTTTTCTTTTTGATCATTGTTCTCATCTATTATTTCTTCGTTGTCTGTAGTACAGTCTTCAGATTCTCTCGATATTTCAGTTGCGTATTCATCAATTATTTCTTGTTCTGTTTCCATTTCTTTAGTATATGCCCTGGTGTTGGGTCTTATTTTTTTGCTTTTTGATTTTTCTCTCTCAGACATTGTTGAATTTTTTATTGAGTCAATTAACCATCCTCTGCTACCAAATTGTTGCAATATTTTCAGGATCAGACTCAATAATTAAAATAAGAATAGTATGTTTAAATAAAGCTCTGTTTAATCACAGATGGCATTCTATATTCACTGAATATTCACAAATAGAAGCACTGAAAAATGGCATATAGCTCCTTATATATACAAGGGGAGGAGCTAGATATGGGAGTGGTTAGACATACATATATTAAGCAATGGAAATAAGTTAACTCTTGATATACTGTACAGATACTATTTACATGATGGAGAATAAAGCATTTACTTGTGACACTAAGCAGTTCGAAAACATGCAAATGCAAGTAGATAAATAAGTATCACTTCAGTGGGAAAGTAACAGCACTCCGTGACATTATGAAACAGGGATGAGTACCACCACCTGAAATTCGTAAAATCTACTAGTCATTTACTCTTTTACAGGTAGTTAAATTACCTAAGTTTTGTATCTTTGTCTAGTACATGTTTAATTTGGTATTGGTGGTTTTCTGAAAAAAATATTTGGACAATAATTATTTGGATAATTTTCTGTCAATCAAATTCATTTTAGATTTGAAGATGACTGCTACCTATATTCAAAGAAGATATTAACTAAACTTTTGCCCTAATTTATGCTGGGTAACCTTTATCTTTCTTGTCTTTATCCTTAGCTATTTTCCTTCTGTCAGCTTAGCAACTCAAAACATACAAACAAAGAAAAAACATCTGAGAGTTGTTGTTTTTTGGGGACTCCTGCTTTCAAGTTTGCTGCTATTTTAACTTCTAAATAAATCACAGGTCCTGTCCTGATGCTTTCAAATAAATCAGGAAACACAAGACATGTTGCAGTTCTGGTTTACAAGGAATGCAGCAACCATCAACTTAAACACACTAACACAACACTGCAGATGTATTTCTCTGTTCCAAAAAAGAAGCTAACAGGCTTCTTATTGTTTAGTGCAAACTAGTCCAGTGTTTCTTGCCAAATGATAAAATTGGACATCACTCAACTGCATTTAAGCAACTCTTTCAGTGATTAAACCATTAGAATGGAAAATGTACTGAACAGAAGAGTAAAAATGCTGTTCATGTTTATGATTCTAAATTCAATGAAGATCAGACCAACAATCAACCAATCAAGAACTAAACAATACCCAATCAAGGAACTGCCGAATAAGCTAACAGTAAATAGCCCAACCAAAGAACCTCCACGATCACTTCCATCAACACTGACAAGTAAAACCACTAGTACAGGGGTGGACAACTGTGGCCCTTTTATAACCTGTGGACTTCAACTCCCAGAATTTCTGAGACAGCCAAGCTGGCTCAGGAATTCTGGGAGTTAAAGTCCACAGGTCATAAAGGGGCCATATTTGCCCACCCCTGCACTAGTATATAAATTGAGAAGAACCCATTCTTTACTAGCACTGATAGTCTTGCCTAGTTTGTGTAATGAAATGTCTGCCAGAAAACAATCAAGTTGAGAGAGCACCAAGTACCCTTCATTTGAACCCCGAGTTACGAATATTCTCCTTTATTGGTCAATGTAGATCAGAGAAGATTTTTCTTGTTCTCATCGCAGAACCAAATTCTAAAAGCCCTCTCAAATGTTGCATCTGACATTATTTTTCAGTGCCATCCTTTGGGAATCATTTCCAAATAATAATCCAGAATAATTCTGCATTCTTAGTCTAAAATTCTAGATTTTTCTTTCCTCATCTTTTCTACTCAGACTTTATAACTGTTGTATCAAATCATACTGTATTATTTTCTATCACTTTTATGTTTACTGTATGATTTTAATTCTCCTAATTTAGTAACATTCTCAGTTTATGTGTGATTCTAATTCCTCTGATGTCTGTTTTGAATTAGTGAGCTAGTTCTTTTGTAAGAAACTGCTCTCTTTCAGAGCTCTGTGGTTTATGCGATCAGATTTTTCTTAAACATATATGTTCAATTCACACATACATACACACACATAAAATATGGATTCATGTATGCAAATAATCATAAATCAAAATATAGTATAAGCCAATTGAAATGAAGATAACATGTTACTGCTATTGTATTAGCTAGGCTAAAAAGTTTAAAAATAAAATAAATGCCATCACAACTTAGAAAATGAAATTACAGTCTTAGGGCAATACTTGAAAGAACATTGTTTGAAACAACCAAGATTTGTTGATCTAAGTGTAGAATAAGTAGGCTTTCTTCCAGCTTAAAACAATTGGAACACAAGCATTTTGTTCTCAATATGGAACACATGGAACAGCCATCTTAATAGCAATAGCACTTAGACTTATATACTGCTTCACAGTGCTTTACCGCCCTCTCTAAGCAATTTAGAGAGTCAGCATATTGCCCCCAACAATCTGTGTCCTCATTTTTTTACCAACCTCAGAAGAATGGAAGGCTGAGTCAACCTTGAGCCGGTGAGACCCGAATTGCCAAACTGCTGGCAACCGGTGATCAGCAGAAGTAGCCTGCAGTACTGCATTCTAACCACTGCGCCAGCATGGCTCTTATCAAGCAGTGACCAGGAGCTTTATTGATCACTTATTCCATTGGCCATCTCTCTAAATGAACCAGTACCTCTATTTTGGGGAACTACTTCGTGTTCAGTCAACAAATTCATTAAAATTAAAAGTAGTCTTATATCTCATAGCCGATGCAGCATTTGGTGGAACAAACACCTGAGCTAGTGCTTTTGGAGTAGTTAAAACACCCATATCAACTGTGACATTTTTTCATATGTCCTGTCCTGCACATTTTTTATTCAATAGCAGCATCAATTTACAAATCTATCTTTTTAGAAATGTTTTCTTAAACATCACAAATCATAAAATCCATAAATGTGTGCCATTCTTCTGCTTGTAATTTAATATTTTCCAACAGTTGTTAGGTTTATGCACCATTTTTTTCAATGGGATTGCTCTCTCTTAAGCTTAAATGAGATAACAAATTGGTATAGTTTGTCAAATCACTTCTCGTCTCTTGACTCTTGTGAGGATGATGAAGCTCATCCAAATGGTCTAACACCACAAAAAGCAGCCTTCATGGTCAGAATGAAGATCCATAATTGCATAATTTCTTATATATGGAGAACAAGAAAAGTCAACATGAATGCTAACTCTGCAAGGAAAGCATAAAAAGATAAACAAGATGAAGAACTTGGGAGGAATGACTAATTCAGTATTGAAGACACTGAGTTTGTGATGGTGAGTAGACAATCAGATCTATCAGAAGTAAAACAGAAACATACGAAAGAGAAATGGAGAAGGGATAGTTACATTTATTATTTGATTAGAGGTACATGGGCTTTCACAAAGGATGAGAGGAAAGTGATAGAGCATTAGAAATAAAGGAACAGAAAAAATCCAAAGGATTCAGAACATATGTTCCAATTTTCTTGTTATTGGTGTTATTTTTAAGGACAATTGGATATTTTTACAATCTTTTTGGACTGTTGCCTTCTGGTGGGAGATACAGAACAATTAAAACTCAGACCACACGTTTTCTGAATAGTTTTTATCCCAGAGCTATAATTGCACTCAACAATGAACTAAAGGGCCATCATCAGTGAGCTGTTGGACAGCATTACTTGGTCTGTTGTGTGGATGTTTGGGTGGTTTAGGGGTAGGGAATTTGTGGTGGTGGGGGGAGTGTTTGGGGATTGTTATATGTGTTGGACCTGGTCTTTGGGTGTTAAGTAAATTTCGTTGTATGGGTATACTGTGTATATACGTACAATGACAATAAAGTTGTTGTTATTATTATTATTTTAAATTTTTTAAAAAATCAAGCAGAAAAGTGGCAAGAATGCTTCAGCTTTTTTGGCATTGTGGGGAAATATTGGTAATTCATATATGTGAATGTTGTTGTTTTTTCTTCACAGCCATAACTTGGTGGCTCCCATGAGTTCCTCAATAATTTTTTTTCAGAGAAATTCTAACCAAATATTAATTTTCTATAAAAATAATTTTAACAGTGAGATGGGATCAACTAAAAATACTGGTAAAATTACAGATGGCAATTGAAAGTAATAAACAAATATTGATTAACATACTTGAGACCCAAGTCTTATGGAGAATTTTTCAAATGGTGAAATAAGATTTTTAAAATATCCTAAGGTTTGACATAAATCAAAATAGGAATTTTTATACTTTCTAGTAGCAGTGAATATTTATATATTCAGCATACATATGGAACATATCAAAATATTTATTATTTGAACATATAAAAGAAATGTGATGCTCATTTGTCCTTTTGCAAAGATTAAATAAGAGTCAAGTGCAGAATATTTTTTGAGCTGGCCATTTTATGAGTCATTACTTTAGAAAATAACAATCTTACCATGGACGTTAAGATTAAAATATCTTCTGGCACGTCCTGCTATGTTCTCCACAAAACAGACATATCTGCCTGTATTTGCTATTTGAGTATTGTGAATCTATATAAAAAAAGATACACTGTAAATATCAAATATCTGAGTTTTTTAATTGACTTCATATACACATTGTTAAATTTTCATTTGGCAAATAAGTAAATATATTGATTTATAATATATAATGCTTTACTCTTTGGAATTGATTATTTGACCAGAACCTCTATTCTGTGTTGGTTCAATGTCTTCATGGCATAAATCTTTCATATATTTTGGGTGCTCTCAAGACTTTTAAACAGATGACATAGTTGCAGCACAAAGAGTAACAGGAATGACAAAACAGGAGTAATCACTATGCAGATATTGTCTTTTCAGGGAAAAATACTATCAAAAGATACTAGAGAAACTATAGTGAATGGTAAAATAAACTGGCTAGACAATAAAATATTTAAAAATTAAAAACTGTTTTATTGGAGACTCACTCAATATTTTCCATGTCCCCTCTTCCCTAGCAAAAAAATTAAAAAAAAGAGATACAAGCTTGCATATTCTTCTACAATTGGAATTGCAGGATTTTGATGGCTTCACAATCGTCTCAGCCTCTTGTGATAGGATGCGGGAGTGAAACTGAGACATACAGCATCTAATCTGCAGAAGCTAGTCCACTTCACAAACTTACCTGAAGAGTTTTTCCATCCAGTAGGAATTTGTGATGGGAATCTTCAACTATTAGCTGTCCATCTTTCTTCCAGATTATGCTTGGAGGAGGACTGCCCTCTGCTATACATTCCATCATTGCCATCTTGGACAGAAGTACAGTCAGCTCCTCAGTCACATCACCGCTGGCACCATTAAAGTATGGTGGCACTAGACAGAAAGATTAAGGAGAACAGTTTTGTACCCTTTGACTTCTTCATAACATTGTTGAGAAGACGAAAAACATAAATTAGAAAGCTACAGAACAATTTTCATTCATAACATTTTTTTCAGGTATTATCAGAGATGCATTTGCCATTATCACAAATGACCCTTCAAGAAACAGCATGATGCATTTTTATTTGAAGGGGGAAATATTAGATATTTTCTTATTCAGAAGGGAATCTAATGTTTCACATTAGTAGAATTTTCTACTTGCTATGTCTCTTGTTGTAGCCTTAGTATCTTAATATTTATATTTATTAGACATTAATATTAGCACACAGTAAATTATATAGAATGAAACCAAGTGAGGCCAGCCATTTAAAAGAAAAATATGTATTATTTGCAAACTCAAAAAACATCAAGTAAGCTCACAAAGCACGCGGACATCATATTGGATAGAATCTTCTCCGGCTTCATTAATGGCCACACAGGTATATTGTCCAGCATCTTCACTCTGAGCTCTAGGAATCTGCAACACACGACCTCCTAGAGTAAAATAAGAATGAACTTGCCATCCTTCTAAACACAGATCATGGGATGCTCTAAGATAAATAGATACACTTGATTCACAATTAGAAAGGAGGAGCTTGATAGGCCTCATATTTTCAACCTACTTCTGGTGGTTAAAAAGCTTAAAGCTTAAATATCGGGAAGAAGGTATTTTATCGCCCTTATGTCCAGAGTCAGAAAGCTTCATGGCTGTACACTGAACACTGAAAACATGTCTATAATACAGATTATATGGATTATGGAGACAAATTGTCAGCTCGTAGGATATAGCCTGTTAATCATGAAGAGATTAAGCTGCAAATATAATGGAGGAAATTATTTTTCTGAAGGGCTCAAGTATTGAAGGATTGAATTTTAAAGAAATTTATAATCTAGTCTAGTGTAGTCTAGTCTTAAAGAATCTCTTTGAATTTGCCTAGAATTAAAGCATGAAGTCTTAAAACATAGAACAAATACTGGGCCTGGTCCATGCCCAGTACAGGACCATGCAAGTAGCACGCATCCATGCACAAAACCATCCCATCTCTCAGCCACAGCCACTGCCGCTGCCGTTGTCACCATCGGTGCCGGTGGTCTGCAGAGCAGGAAAGACTGGGGACTGCTGCAGTAGAAGATTTATATAATGTAATCATAATTAATTCTTTTAGGAAATATTTGGCCATAATTTGCAGTTAACTTGTGCCGATGAACTTTCTCTACTCTATGGCTGTTCCTCTCCATGTTTACCATTAGTCACATGAAGGAAATATTTTATATTCATATCATTGTTTGTAACCTTCCTAGAGTCACTGTGAATAAGCAGAGAGCTATATAAATTTTCTAAATAAATAAAAATATAAGGGTATAATTATATTCAATTGTTACGACTGCCTGATTCTGACAGTTCTTTACAGAATTCTCAATGCCATTATAAGCATAGGTAACATATATGAATTAGTAAAATTTGATCCCCAAAAAACAGGAATGGATATATCCAAGAAATTCATTCGTACCTATTTATGAATACAATAGCTTTTAGAGGAACTCATATTACATTGCTTGGACCAGTAATTTTTAATAATGCCCATTAGGAGCATCCATTTTCAACTGTATTCCTGAGAATGGAGAATATTTATTCTTATTTTAAAATAAAATATTTATTGCAAGGGTTGTGTGGGTCAGAGCTACCTTGTTTGCAGTGTGCATTTTGGGCAGGCTATTTAAAACACTCACGTGTATATGAAAAAAAATCCCAAAGGATAAAAAAGAAAGTATTTTATTATATTCATAAATATTATTCTGCTTAATACAAACCTGGAAGTATCAGTACTTTATCACTGGAACTCAATTGAAAATCCTCTTTATACCATGTAAGTACTGGAGGTGGCACGGCATTAGTTTCACAGTATAAAGACAGGGGATTGTTTACAATCACATCTTTGGCTCTTCCTCTTTGACTTCTACTTAGCACATTTCCATCTTCCCAGAATCCAAATGGTTTTCGAAAACTAGGAGGAACTGTAATATATAGGCCTCAGATTAAAAATGAAGAATAAGTATAAGGTTTTTCCAATCTTCATCACAAGAAGTATTAACAAATTTAGTGATTCTTCACCCTCTCAAGTTACAAACATTTATCTCTTCATCCCATGTACCAGTGGTGGGTTGCTACCGGTTCACCTAGATTCGGGCGAACCAGTAGTAGCGTCGGCGGGAGGCTCTGCCCACCACCTGGATGTCATCAAATACACTCTGCACATGCGCAGAAGCCTCTATGCATGCGCAGAAGTGGTGCGCACGTGCGCGAACCAGTAGCAAAGGTAAGTGAAACCCAGCACTGCCGTGTACCATCTCTTATCTATAACAAATCCATAAAGTTATTATTCTTTCACTCCTGTTATCAGTAGAATGTCCATAGCCAAAAGTAACAACATACCTTACTTTAACCTTGATCAAATAAACCAACTTTGCTTTCCTTGTGTCTACTTCTAACATTCTTACACTTTAATTTATTCAAATATTGTTGTAGGATTTTATTTCTCTTTATTTTTTCTTTGCTTTATTGCACAGAGCTCTTCAAGCCTTTAACAGACATTTTTTTATAAATCCAGTAAGAAAAAAATTATCCAGTGACTCATTTGGTTGGTTTGTTACATTTCTCTTTTAAATTTTAAAACTTCCACCATTTTTTTTTTGTTTTGTAGATCCAGTGAAACAATATTTTATAAATTATTCTCTTGGCCTATCAGTTAGAATCCTTTTAGGATCAAAATCTTATTTAACTTTTCCTTTTTTATTTCAGACTGTTTAACTTCTTAATCTTAATGATTACTATTTTCCTTTATTCAGAATTAAAGGCAGGCCCACTTGGCATTTTCAGACTTCATTATGAATATCTTTGATAGCATAGAAATAGTTAATGAGCAATTTCCAAAAATGATTGGAAATTGAGGTTTGCAAACTTTAAAAATCTCTGCTGCAATTGCAAGCAAGATGGCTAATCCTGTTGTTACTCAGTGCTCCAATCCATGAAAAACTACTGTCTTTAGTTTCCAGAGTGCCACTCTCCAGAGCACATGGGGATCTCCCATCCTCTCTTTATCCAAAAATATTTCCAAGGAACCAATCTATTCACCAGTCCCTTGGTCTTTGTTGAAGTCAACAGCTCCGCCTTAGCAGAGACATCTTCAATTCCCCATACTTCACCCAAAAGTCCAAAATAACTTGGATCCACATTTACCATGTTTCCCGAAAATAAGACCTCCCCTGATAATAAGACCTCCCCTGATAATAAGACCTCCCCCAAAAATAAACCCTCCCCCAAAATAAGCCCTCTCCAAAAATATTTAAATGCATGTGCAGCTGGTCCCCACCATTTCCTCTGGTTAAGCTTAGTGAGACAGAGCTGGAAATCAGGTAAGACGGCAAGAGGATTCCCATTTTGCTCCACGTGCCCCAAAATAATAAGGCCTCCCTGAAAATAAGGCCAAGTGTTTATTTCAGGGTTCAAAAAAATATAAGACAGGGTCTTATTTTCGGGAAAACACGGTAACCATTGTGATGACTGGCCCATTAAAACAGTTGGAAAGTTATTCTTGAACACACTTCTCAAACTCAACTTCCTAAGAAATCATAACTGCATGCGTTTCATGCTACCAATATCCCAAGAAAGATTAATAATACTTTTTACTTGATATTGTCACTAATTTTACTAGGGGTACATTTGTTGTTGGCCCAACAAAATGACAATATGTTCATTTGCACCTTAAAACCATTTTCATAGTGTCCTCTTTTTCTCCAAATGTATCATGTTAGCAATCCATTTTACTAATTAATGGTATAAATAACTATTTGTAAATTTATAGTAACTACACAGAAGTTGTGATTAGCTAGAGGTCACCAGGTTGGAAAAGACTGATCTTTATAAATAGTCAAAGCAATACCTTGTATGCTAACATCAAACTCCAGCTCATCTTCGCCAGCTACGTTTGAAGCAACACAACTGTATCGGCCAGTGTCAGATATCTGAGTTGCCTTAATTTGAAGGATGCGTCCACCACCTTGGATTGTTAGATGGTCATCTGATGTAATAGGCTGTGATGGAATTATCCAAAAGGATACATGAGAATTTTCTATAATGTACAAATAAAGTATACATAGGCATGCATGGTCAATTAAGCCAGATTCAGCAATGCATTGTGGCCTGTCTGCTTTGGCAAGAGATTTGAAGCTCCCCCCGCCCCGCAAAAAATCAAATTGTATTTTATATAATTATAAAGCAAGATCAGATATGAAATATCTATTTCTGAACAGTTGGAGCCTTCTACTGAGAGATGCTTGAAACACATCCATTTCCCTTATTTTATTGCAGTATTACAGAGAGAAAGGTACATTTGACTGGTAAGTTACACACATATCTCAAGTTATGCAATATATAGAGATTTAAGGGTTGTTTTTTTTTCCTATTGCTTCCATTCCACAGTTGAGAACATTGCAAAGTTATACATTTTTGCTGATTGGCAAGTTAAAAATATTTAAGAACATAAAATTTAAATAAAATTGTATTATACTTTCCTTTACTTTGTCAAAAGAATTAAAATCAATATCCCTATTAATGTACTTATTATTCATAGGAATTCTAAATTACCAAAGGGCAAATTTTGAAAAAAAAATTACATTACTTAGAATTTCTAAAAAATTACTATTTTTGTTTATATAGTCAATGTCTATAACTGCCCAAAGTCACTTGTTCTGAGATGAATGGATGAATGAATGGACGGATGAATGAGACATGCTTTTTGTTAGTTTCAATAAAATATTGACAGCCAAAAATAATATTCCACATACGAAAAGATTCAAGGAGAGCAAAAATATGAAAAGTGTATGAAGTAATAAATAATATGAAAAATACTTCACAAGAATTAAAATGATGATAGGGAAGTGTAAAGAGGAGAAATTCAGAACTGGAAGGAATTGCATTTCCTAACTGAAATCTAGAAAAGCAGTTCAAAATTGCAAGTGACAAAGCAGAATGCAATAGATACATCCTTCAACATCCTGCAATTACGGATTATTGTGTAACCTCATGACAAGATAGATGGCTAATAAGTTTAACAAATAATAATAATAATTGCTGAAAGAGAACAGGATTTCCTATAGCTTTGTGTTTTGGAAAAATTGATGAAAGGGAGAAGAGACATTGCTGTAAAGAAGTTTCCTGGTTTCTCTAAAACAAATATTTGCTGTAAGAAATTATCTTTATGACTGGCCTGTCTATCCTTGTACCATCTGATGCCAGCAGCAGGAATTGCATGGACTTCACATTCCAGGGTAAGACTGTTGTTTACTCTGATTTTCACCTCCTTAGGGGACAAGCCCAATCCTGATAAATCCTCTCTGCTTATTGTAGGAGGAACTGCCAAAAAAAGATAAATATAAAAATAAAGCCACCAAACTGAAATGGGATTTCTCATTTTGACACTCACAATGTTGTTGGAAAAAAGGCATTTTACAGTATATCAGAAATCATTGCTTAACGCATTGTAAGCTGCCCTGAGTCTCTGGAGAAGGGCGGCATATAAATTAAAAAGCAAAAGAAGCAAAAAAGCATTGACCTGCTTTTTAGGCCAAATCACATCAGCAATCGCTTATCAAGTCACACAGCTAAGTAGCAGTTGCTGGTTAGTTACACACAATAATTCACAAAATAAACAGAAATATAAGTAGACCTGTAAAGTCAATTCAAATAAGCAAACTTTTCACTGGGTGACATAAACTGAAGGACGGATGATGATACCAAAGCATTTAGCACTCTGGTATCATTTATTCCTAAGCAAACCTGCAACTTGCACATGAGAATGAAAATTGATAGAAGATTACAATAACATATAATAAACAAGAGTTACATTATCTGGTGACATTTGGGAGTTCTTTATTTCTAAATAAATTAATAAACAAAACAAACCAATACTAATGTGAGGCTTTCTGTGCTGCCTTCATTATTTATGAGAGAGATGGGAATCTATACTCTTTATTACTCAATGTTGCAAGACTCCAATCATCCCCATGGTGGGTGTGTCTGGTAGAAGTGGGAGCTCAGCAACCTCTGGATAAACCATATCACTGCTTTCTCAAAAGACAAAAATTTGAAATAAATCAAGATACAGTCTCTAGGGGTATTTATCTTTAAAATTTGTACCAATTAGAATACTTACTTAATTGTATGAATAATGCTCTTTCACCTTGCTAAATGCTGCCTAGAGATGATTCAAAAGAGCTGTAGTCTTTTAACAGCTAATAATAATGCACTCAACAATACTTAAGATTTAATCTTTTGCACCTTCTTTTAAAGAAGGTGGCACACAAGTTTAATATATTATTATTATTATCTCTTTTATTCATTAAACATGAAACTCAGTCAACTGAACATTTAAAAATGTGTCATAAATACCATTGACTGGTGCTAATGGTTGATATGGGTTGCTACCAGCATCCTAGGTATCAACCAAGTACCTTCTTAAAATATATGATGTTCCAAGTAGCACAGTTTTTTGCAGTTCCACTGGTGTTATTGCAGGAAGCTGCATCATCATCATCATCATCATCATCATCATCATTATAGTTCATCACACAGTCAGCCAGATGTTTAGGTTGGATTGGCATTTTGTCCACCTATCAGGTCCTTCCCAAGGACCTGGGATATTGGCTTGAGATATCGAGTATCCCAGCCATTATCCTATCTACAAATCAAACAGTGGCTTTTCATGTATGTCTTGATTTAATTCAACTAGGAAGTCTACTACTATGGGGAAGAATTTATAATTTCAGGAAGCTAGCCTTTCAAAACTAGGCTAGCTTCCTGAAATTTTATACAGCTTTTTTATAGCAGGCCCTGGGATAAAAAAATAATAATAACATGGCTAACGAGAATGCTTATTCTTATCCTGCTGAAAATCCCCAACAGTAACCCCAATTACTGTGAAGAAATAAATGGGTTTTTGTTTTGTTTTGTTTTTAAATGTGTAGCTATACAGCCACTTTCTTTAAAGCTATTCAGAAGAATGTCATATGCAATGAAACATCTAATTTGGCCTCACTACCCTGATGTGAATGCAGCAAAGCAAACAGTGGAATGTATATACATACTTTAAAATATGCAACTAAAGCAGAGGTGGGTTTCAGCAGGTTCTGACCAGTTCTAGAGAACCAGTAGCGGAAATTTTGAGTAGTTCTGAGAACCGGTAGTAAAAATTCTGACTGGCCCTGCCCCCATCTATTGTCTGTCTCCCAAGTCCCAGCTGATCAGGAGGAAATGGGGATTTTGCAGTAACCTTCCCCTGGGATAGAAATGGAGATTTTATAGTATCCTTCCCCTGCCAAGCCCACTAAGCGATGCCACACCCACCAACCCACACCCACAGAACCGGTAGTAAAAATTTTTGAAAATCACCACTGAACTAAAGTAGGAATTGTATAAAACAAAGAGAAGATAGAGAATCAAACAATACATCATGAATTTCAGCAAGAAATGATGCTTTAAAACTTACTATAAACTTTCACCTCATAATGTTTTAATGTTTCCCCTGCTTCATTTGTAGCTATACAAGTATATCTACCAGTATTGTCCTCCTGGGCATTCAGAATCTGTAAAGTTCGACCACCTATAAAAAAGGACAAAAGTCAGGTTATATTTTACCCGGTTCCCTTTGTATGTTTTCTTCTGAACTGAGCAGGAACCATATGAATTTAGACATTGTCCCATTGAAAGAAGGAACAACAATTATTCTGATTTCAGAACACATTAAAACTGGAGTTTGGGAAAGAACTCTAGAAAGAAGCAAAAATAAAATGCCTTTTCAAAGCCTAGTGCCGTATCATCAGCATTCTAATTATGCCAAAGACTGAAAGAAGTTGAAAGGCCCTTCCAAGTTACATATTCCCTGCCTGTGATTTGCAAGTGAACTCTACCACTTCACACAGAAAAGTAAGTCTTTCAAGCCATTGTTACTCTGGTTAGTAGTAGGAGACAAAACCTAAGATTTGGTACATTGTAAAGTTCCACAAGTGGGAAGCCAAAATATGCAAATTTATTCCCAACAATTATAATAATTGTAATAGTTAATCTCTACTCAGTCATCTTCAGAAAGTATACCAAAGCTTATTAATAAATGTAAAAAAATAGGATACAATTTCATTCATTCATTCATTTAATTTCTATAGCAATAGCAATAGGAATTTTAGATTTAGGCTTATATACCGCTTCATACTGTTCTACAGTCCTCTCTAAGCAGTTTACAGAGTCAGCATATTGCCCCCAACAATCTGGATACTCATTTTACTGAGCCTGAAAGGAAGGCTGAGTCAGCCTTGAGCCAGTCAGAGTCAAACTCCTGACAGAGAGCAGTGAGTTAGCCTGCAATACTGCATTCTAACCATTGCGCCATCACAACTCTATAGCCACCCATATCAATCCAACTGATTCCAAATTTATTTTAATAATAGAGGCATTCAAATAATTACCTGGCAAAACCCTGATGTTCTTATTTGACTCTATGGGAGCTCCATCTTTCAACCAGGTGATTGTGGCTGGTGGATATGAATAAGCCTCACAAACTAAGGAGGTTGGATTATTTAAGATGACCGTGGCTTCTTCTGCATCTCCATCATTATCTGCACCCACAATGGATGGAGACACTGAGCAAGTTCAGAAAAAAGAGAGAGCATTGTTTTAAAATAATCCTGATAATTGTGATTATCATTTGCACTTTTAAAAGAACTACTTATGGGGAAAATATTTGGCCATCTGATATACCTGCAGGTTAATCCAAGGGCACATATTGAGCAAATTAAGAGCCAAAATACATATGACACTTGTTTCCCAGAAAAATGTAGAAGCACTGTTTTCATGTACTACTTCATGTAGAAGCACTGCTTTGATTCAAACCACTGAAGCACTGATATTGCATCCAAACTAAAAAAAATAATCTATTTTGAAGCCTCAGACTCAATTTGACCATCAGAAAACAATTTTTCTTTATTTTATTTTTTTAAAAAGATTTCTTATGTTTATAATTCTTTTTTTCTTCTTCTTTATATGTTCGTTTGAATAGTGAAAATGGGCCTTTTTTTTTACAAGTTCATTAATGGAACAATCTAACAATGACTTTTTAAAACACGCTCCTTCATAGCATAATCTATGCCAAATAAAAGGAAAAATGGGGATTCTCTGGAGTTTTATTTATTTATTTTCTTTTTTTTTTCAGAAGTATGGGGGTTAAAAGAAAGATGGGGATTCCACCAATCAAGGAATATAAGAAACACAATCCAGATAGAATATTATCTAGTTATCTATCACTGAAGTAAAGGAGGGAATTGAAAGCTGGAGGAGGACTTCTTAAGCCCGTTCCTTTTACAACTATTTTACACAGGAGATACAAGTAGCTGAGAATCTTTTGGTGAGAGGCATTTTAAATGCTTGGAAGAGATTTTTAAGCAGTGGTGGGATTCACCCAGTTCGCACCACTTCGGGAGAACCGGTTGTTAACTTTCTGAGCAGTTTGGCAAACTGGTTGTTGGAAGAAATCATTAGGGCAAAGAACCAGTTGTTAAATTACTTGAATCCCACCACTGTTTTTAAGTAACCCATTTGTTTCTTCATTTTTGTAGAGGGAGAGAGACAATATCACATGAAATGCTGTATATCTAAGTGTACGAAATATTGGGAAGGTTCTTGGAAGTTGCATATAACCACTAAGCCTTCAGTGACTTGGAGACAACACTTTTGGTACTTGCCATAGTGATATCATTCACACAACTTCCCTCTTTCAGTGTCTTAACACAAAGCCTCCAAAGTTTTATCAACAACTTTGCAACTTCAGATATATATGTATATAGTAGATTTACTGATCATATTTTTCAGTCCAAGCAGATGTATCTTCTTCAAAGGAACCAAACACTTCTATTGATTACTTAATAAATCTTACCAAGTACGTTAACATTGAAGCTTTTTCTTTTGTTTCCGGCTGTATTAGAGGCAACACAGATATATCTCCCTGTGTCAGCAATTTGGGCATTTGTAATTTGAAGAAAACGTCTGCTAGACATGAACTGATAGCCATCATCTTGTAGAAGAGTTTGCCCATCTTTTAACCAAGTGATCTCTGGAATAGGGTTCCCTTTTTGAGAACAAATGCAAATATTAATAACTGAATTGTGAAAATTGCCCTTTTAAATTTTCTTCTTTGTTAAGTCTTTAAAAGTAAAATGCAACATGATATTCTATCTCAGAAGAAACCAGAAGGCAATATATGATACTTTTTGGTGATGTATATGTGTGTGTATGTGCACACACTATATATAAATCATAAATACATGCTTGTTGCCAAGCATATGAATTTTGATCAAGTGACTACAGGAACAAGGAGACAGTTGTAAGTGTGAGAATTGGTTGTAAATCACTTTTTCAGTGGTATCATAACTTTTTAGTTAAACAAATGGACTTAAGTTGAGGACTACCTGTAGTAGCACCATCCAGGAAAAAGAGAGAGAGAGAGAGAGAGAGAGAGAGAGAGAGAGAGAGAGAGAGAGAGAGAGAGAGAGAGAGAGAGAGAGAGAGAGAGAGAGAGAGAGAGACTGAATATGAATGTTTACTTGCTTAAAATCATAGCCATTGATCGGCCTTTATGTTGCAGCCAAACCACCTCTAACCAGAAGCTTACCTGTGACTTCACATGTCAGCATAATGCCATGCCCTTCTTTTACTTTTACATCTTCCAGGTTATTTTCTCCTACAATGCTTGGAGGTACTTTTACATTGTCAAAACAAAGAAAGAAGGAAAAGAATTATGTAAGAATACAGGAATACAAAAGGGTTGTATCTTTATTTGCATTCCTCATCACAAAATATGCTTTTCCATTTTCAGGAGCCACGTCTTCAATATATATTTGTATGGATATTGTGTTGTGGTGGGCATGTGAGAAATGTCATGACTTTGATAAAAGTATGTGAAATCTGAAGTATATTCATTTAAAATATTGAGGCTGAAGTCAGATAAGACTTTTTCAGATAGTTTCAGATGAAACAAAGGGGCATAATTCCCTTTGGTTTTCCCTTATGGTCTTGGTTCCTAGAATGAATAGTGTTGCTTCTTCTTTTGAAAAAGTCACAAAAGTAACTATTTAAACCAAGGCACTTATATATTCTTAGTTGATCTAAGATGTTGCAAGACTATTTCTTTTTTTCCTGCAAGAATAACATGGCTGCTTCTGTGGAAACTAAATTTCACTATTTTCCAGATTTTTCCTGACATAATTGGATGGTATAAGATGCAGTGGAATTACAATATCATGTCCATTATATTATCAAATCAGATTGTGTGGCGCACTAGGTTTTTCTTTTAAAGAATGGTTATTAAAATTTGAAGAATTTGCAGGGAGGAAGGAAGGAGAAAACATAACTACATTCTCCTGTTTTTGATATTATCATTTTCCAAGGCACATAAAGCATCCTTCTGTTTTACACTGGAACAGCTGCCAACTTATATTATCCAATTCAGAAAGCTACCCATTGGCTACATTATTTTTTCAGTCATCCCTTCAATTTCTAAACACAGGGACTATAGAGTACACTAGGAAGAAAAATCTGATATGTTGGCTTTTTAAAAATAGGTTGCACATACTCACCTAAAACTGAAAGTTCAAAGTTTTTCCTGACTTCTCCTGCAATATTAGTTACTACACAGATATAATGACCCGAGTCTTCCATTTTCACCTGCATCAGGCGTAACATCCTGCCACCTAAACAGAAGAGCCATAAAGCTTGCATATTATAATAAAACCTAATTCTCAATTTTGAGTTGTTAGTATAGAAGCAGAATGAAATAAAAGTTCAAAATAACTGGCAGCCTACTGAAATCTCAGTCTTCTGTGGAATATATTATGTCACTGAAAATTAAATGAAATTTGCAATAAAGTAGCAAGACGGCCCATTACCCAAAAATGTATTTCTTTTAGCCTCTTAATAACTTGAAGAAATATGGAATGGAGTTATGACTAAGAAATAATCATTTACACAAAGGTAACCAAGTTACACCATGATCTAAAATTTAATAGTTCTCAGCATCATAGTCTAATGCTATCTACAACAGCAACAAAATAATTCTCTGCAGAGAGAAAATAAGGCAATTATGCCTGAATAGCTTAAGAGAGTAATATTTTACATGCAGAGTAATTACTTACTTTAACTGTATCTGTAACTGATATCACATATGAGATCCTAAATATTTCAGCTTGAGGTGGATGGATAAGCCATATGTAAGGTTTAATGGACCCTTTCCATGTGCTTGTTTTATCACGCATACTATAGAATATTTTTTCTGTTTAATTGTAAAAATAACATATTTTCACTTTAATATGCTCCCTCTTACCTGATAGGATTCTCACAGAGTTACTTAAAGAAACCGGCTGTCCATTCTTTAACCACATTATTGATGGATGGGGAATTCCTGAAGATTCACAAATCAGGGTGACAGGGCTTTTCTCCACAGCACTGACATTTTCTGGCTGCTCCAGATTACCCATAATTCTTGGGGGGACTACCAAAAAAGAGTAGCAGGGCAGATTAAACATTATTCTGTGATGAAGGAAGGCCAGCTACATTTATTTAAAAGAATTTAGAAACAATCATATGTAATACTGAGGTTCTTTACTTCTATTAAAATGTTCACCCTCCCTCTTTATGACTTAAAAAAAAACCCCTATAATTTCTTTTCTAGTGGTAATGCGGACTCCTTGACACAAAGAAATTGGAATTTAGTGGACTAAACTCTTTCTAAACTCTTGCTGTAGAGATCTCTTAATTGATCTCCAATGTTGCAATATAAACATCCAGTGTGTTTTTGCTGTTGAAATAATTAAGGAGCCCTAAGTCAAACTCTGAATAAATTACTAGTTAGGGTTGAGAAAACCATTTTTGTTGTTGTTGTTATTTGGAAAAAATATACTTTCTATTTCTTGTGCCACAATAAGTTGAATTATTTAATTAAAGACTTTATTATAATTCTGCACACAGTTGCTTATCTGATGAGAATTGAAACCTATGTGCAGAATTGCAGCTCTTTTCTGTATTAGTATTAATTTTATCTGCTCCTTCAATCATTCTCATAAAGCAAGAGGCAAAATAAATCGTTCTGCAATACTTCAGAATGCTTCTCCAATGTAAGCTTCTCCAATGTTATGGAATTACTTATTGAGTTGATCCATTGTTTTTGCTTTTGTTTTTAAGCAACAAGATGATCAGACGACTTTCTTGGGAGCTGAAAGAGCTTATGAAAGTTTACATTCAATATTTAACAAAACCCTGTATTTTTGCTAGGTTTTAAACAAGTTCAGAGGCTTTCTGAATTAGATTAAAAACCTTTCTCTTGAAATGTCTCAAGAAAATGGTGTGACAAAAGGACAAACGCAACGAAAGGAAAAAGTAAAATACACTGTGGGAAAATAGTAAAGTATGTTCTCTTACATATTGGTTTGGTTACTATGTATCGTAAGCCATCCAGATTGGGTGTCTTGAACATTGAGATGGGTGGCACAATAAATAAATAAAGTTATATTTTTTTCCTTTCTGTTGTCTCCATAGTATATATATAACTACATATTAATCCATAGCTGCTGCTTTTGTCCTACTTAGACTAAATCAAATTATACAGCTATTCCACAGGTAACAGAAGAGTCCAGTGCTTTCTTATTCTGGGCATGCACTTTTGTGTATTTTCTCTTACACAGATTTCCTTTACTTACCATGAACACTTAGATCATATTTCTTGTCAGCCAGTCCTGCCACATTCACAGCAACACATACATAGCGACCAGTGTCCGACACCTGCGCACTTTTAAGTCGAAGACCATACCCTTCCTTTAGTATTTCAACTCGTCTTTCATTGGCTAACAGTTGACCATCTTTCATCCAGGTGACAGTTGGTTGTGGAATGCCATCTGCTTGGCATTCAAGTGAAATATCATTCCCTTGAGTTACAATGACATCCGATTGTATATTCTCATTGTCCCGAATAGTTGGACGAACTGTTCAAAGAAACATTTCAGGTTCAACACTTTAGCCCCAAACTCCATGAGACACAGCAATAAGTGAACAGAATTCCTGGCTGAATTTCTTTTTGTTGACCAAGAATCTAATGATTATATTGACAGTTTTGAGGGAGCATATGTGCAGATGGCACCATTGCCTCAGCAGACCTTCAATGTCATGGAAAGTTCCTCAGAAAACACCCAATGTCCCTGAGGTACCACCCAATGTCCTTGGAAGACCTCCAAGAGAGGTGAATAACTATTTCTGTACTTCTTTACTATTTCTGTACTTTGTAATGTTATCTAGAGCAGGGGTCCTTGGCAACTTTAAGACTTTTTGCTGGCTGAGGAACTCTGGGAGTTGAAGTCCACAAGTCTTAAAGTTGCCAAGGTTGGAGACCCCTGCTCTAGAGTGTGCCAGCTTGTCTGGGTGGAGTGTGCCAGTCCTTTTGGGTGATGAGGTTGACAATGTAGCAAACATATAAATATGAGTGTCCAAGTGTCTTCAGGATTCCCTCTTGCTTTGAGGGGCCCATCTTTATTCAACTGAATAAACGCATAAAGCTTACTGAGGCAAATATCTGGGCTCTATCTTTATTTCTACCAGCAAAACACTTTTGAATAAATTCAGCTCTTTAGAACTGGGATGGAGTGTGGATTTGTATTTTAACAGTAAGATTAACTCAAATCAAATTCATGTCCGAGTGACTACACGGGCACATTTAGTGTTTCTCAGCAATGACAGTTGCCACAGTCATCTTCCTGTTGTCACTCTTCTACTTCTGAGACTTTCTTTTTTCAAATTACCAGTCCGGTTTACTCCCCTGAAAGTGAATGGTGCCTGTTCTTCTCAGCATTAATCAATTCCTAGCCAGCTTAGCTTTAGAAGGCCAGCAGGGCAGTAAGATGCTGTCACCAAGAGGGACATCTCAGAGATGGTATTCAGCAGGTTTTGACCAGTTCTGGAGAACCGGTAGTGGAAATTTTGAGTAGTTCAGAGAATCGGTAAATACCACCTCTGACTGGCCCCGCCTCCATCTATTATCTGCCTCCCGAGTCCCAGCTGATTGGGAGGAAATGGGGATTTTGCAGTAATCTTCCCCTGCCATGCTCAGCAAGCCACGCTCACTAAGTCATGCCACACCCACCAAGCCACGCCCACAGAACCGGTAGTAAAAAAATTTGAATCCCACCACTGGGACATCTCTATTAGGGACATAAGCATTACAAAGTGCAAGCCTAGTTTCTACATTTCTGTTAAAAGCAACACCAAAAATATGTGTGTACTTGTACTGCATAGTCCCTATCTCAAAATTAATACTGGGTTCAGGAGCATCACAGTATCCAGTATCCAGAAAATGTTTTTAAAAATCCTTTCAATTGCTATTAGAAGAAAATGAGAAATCTAGTTATTGCTTTCCTGTGTTTTATTTGTTCCAAAGCTCATTTGTGAAGGTCTTATATAGTATCCATTTCAAACTGAGAAACATTGCCAGTGACTTACCATACACTAACAACTTATATTCTTTCTTTGTTATTCCAGCTACATTTGAAGCTATGCATGTATAGGAGGCTGAATCTGAATTTTCAGCAACAGAAATTTGCAGTTGTCTTCCTCCAGATAAGATTCTGACTCTCCCTGAAGGGTCAACTAGCAGCGGAGAACCTATAAAAGAAATATTTTCAGATAAAAAATTTAAAATATAAAGTATGTGTACACATTCTTCAAAGCCTTTGAAACTAGATAATGCATTATTTGAATAATTAATTTAGTTGAATAACCGAAGGCAGGAATTAACTTCAACTTCATGCACAAACTGTGCTGTGTCTATTCCACAGTCTCAACAGGTTGCTCCAGTAATATTATTTATGTCAGTAAAGGGTATTGTGTCCTCTGAGTACAGAATTAAATAAATTAACTTCCTCCTCTGTTCTATAGGTGATATTCTATAGGTGAGATAGATGGTATTTTGGGAAGCAATTATTCCCACAATAGCATCTCTTCATCTTGCCCTGGCTCCTTCAAAAGACATCCAGAGGTTTCCTTAAGGTAAAAAATATCAAAGATAATAATTAGTCTCCTTTCTTCCATACAAATCTTCCACTTGTTTTGGGGTGTCGTGTGTTTCTATTAAGATTTTAAGTAGGGGAAACTAATAGCTGCCAAGACCTATTGGTACAGTGGTCAAGGAGGATTGGGCTCAGCAAATAGTAGTTTCTTTGATTACCTCTTACCCATGGCTAAACCTAATAGATTAAAAAAAGGGACTGTGCATATGCACCATATGATTAATCACAGCTTTGTTGCATATTTACTACGTGGGGAAAGGGAAGAACAATTTGGCTGCAGGCAAATGCAAGAGACCCATTCACACTAGAGTTTTTTTTATGTATTCATTCTGTTCCAGACATATTTCCTGTTAGATAGGTCAACTCAAGTGCAACAAAGTCCCATAAGCATCAAGTGTTACTTCCATTACACTTTGGACAATGAGACATTGGCACAAATTCAAGGTGAATTACATTCTATAAATTCTGCCTGAATTATGGCATCCTTTTTTTGCAAGGATCATCTGGTTGTCTCCAGGTGCATGGGCTTGCACAGACAGCACTTCTGCCAGCAAAGGGAAGCCCCTGTGCATATGTATGTGAAGACAGCAGCAATGTAGCCCTTGTAAAAGATGCAGCTGCTTTAATGTTTCAGAAAAATCATTGATTTACAACAATGTGCAGAAAACATCTTCTCAATGCATTTAATATTCTTAAAAGACAGTATAATTTCTGTAACCCCTAATTTCTGTAACCCCTAATTTCTGAATTTTCCAGATGTTTTGGGACTGCTAACCCCAGAATGACTAATCACAATGCAAATTGGGAACTCACACAGGCATGGAAACACTTGTTTGCATTAAGACAAATAAGAAGGAGGAAAATTAGATGGAAGCACAAAGCAGCTTTGGGTAAATATGGTTTAAAGACTCTATCTCATCAAATTTCTTCATCTAAGCCAGTGACTCCCAAACGTTTGGGCACCAGGGACCTGTTCCATGGAAAAAGATTTTTCTGCAGACTGAAAGGGTTTTCATGCTGTCTGCATTCCACGGATGGGGCTTAGCTTGTTTCTGCAGTCCAGTTGCTGGCATGCCACGGCCTGGTACCAGTTCACGGACCAGGGGTTGGGGATCCCTGATCTAAGCATTTCAAGTCACTGCCACAGTAAGATTAAATCAAAAATAATCCAGCATATTTGAAACCCTTTCTACTGAAACAAAATACACTTTTAGAATCAAATGCTGAAATCTGCAGTAGGTACTGCTGATCAACCCAACAATATTGATTTCTAAAAATCTAGCAGAATGATTAATTTAGGTTCCTGTAACCCAGTGAGATAAACAGGGCTCAACAAAACTAAAAGGACTAACAGGGTTTGTGATTAGTCCTCACAAAGAAATCCTTACCATTCTTCCTCCATGCAAGAATGGGTGGTGGAATTCCACTGGATTCACACATCATGCTGATGAGGTTCCCTTCAGTCACAGTCAGCTGAGTCACTGTGTCTGAGCTGTAAATACTTGATGGCACTAGAGGAGGCAAATATCAGAAACAAATAATCACCTCCTATAGGTTAATACAACCTATAAATAAATTAAATGTATTAAGATCAGCAGAGAAAGAAGAAAATGTAAGTAAAATTCTCAACACAAATCTTTGTTTCAAGCATTAATATTCTCATAGGTTAAACAACGAATGCAAATGCATTTCTTAGTTTATTTAAAATATTTTGACAGCCTGAAAATTAGGAACTTTAAACATCAAAAAGATCCCTACGTTTTAGCAATTGGATTATATAGTGCCGTGATGGTGAACCTATGGCACGCTGCCACAGGTGGCACACGTAGCCATATCAGTGGGCACGTGAGCTCAGCTCTGGCACGCATGCGCACCCAGCCAGGTAATTTTTGGGTCTTCTGGGCCCACCAGAAGTAGAGAAACAGGCTGTTTTCTGCCTCCGGAGGGCCTGGGGAGGTGGGGAAGGCCCGTTTTTCTTTCTCACCTGGCTTCAGATCCTCTCTCTGCATCTGGGGAGGGTGAAAACAGCCTTCCCAACCCCTCAGAGGCTCTCTGGAGGCCTGAAATGGCTCATTTCCCAACTCCCGGTTGGACAGGAAGTGACTCCTAGAGAGGCTCTGGAGGCTGGGGATAGCAAAAAATGTCACTTCCTGTCAAACCAGGAGTTGGGAAATGGGCTGTTTCAAGCCTCCAGAGGGCCTCCAAGGGGGTGGGGAAGGCTGTTTTCGCCCTTCCCAGATGCATAGAGAGGATCTGGAGCCAGGTGAGAAAGAAAAAACAGGCCTACCGGGCCATCGCGTGCCAGGAGCGGGGGGCAACTGGGGGCTGTGCGCGCATGTGCAGGTAGGTTGCATAGAATTATGGGTGTGGGCACACACACACGTGAACCTCCCCCACCCCCGCCCCGGCAAGTGATGGCAAAAAGGTTAGCCATCACTGGTATAGTCCATGATATTATTTCCAACTCTTATTTCATTTTTTCCCCATGGAATTAGTAAACTCACTAGAATTTCCCAAAAAAATAAAGCCCTCACGACGGCTGAATATTTCCAGCTTTTGGAATTCTAGGTACTCTGAGGAACAGAATGATGTTAATTTAGGTAGACAGCTTTCTTAAATGTAGACACCAAAAACTGTCCAACACTGCTTCTGATTCCATGGCCAAACAAAGAATATATTTCTTAACAGTCACTCCCATATGATTTTCACAGGCAAATCAATAGTGACATTTCTAGGATTACCCTTAATGCTGATGCTTTAATCTTGTTCTTACCCCATACATTGACATTGTAGTTTTTTCCCATTTTCCCAGCAATGTTTGTTGCTTCACAAGTATAGCGTCCAGTATCTTGCACCTGTGCTTGTTCAATCTAGTAAGAAACAAATCAGCAAACTTATTTTTGGCAATACCTTTGGTACTCATCACTGTGCATTATTACTTGTCCACCCGATACATTATTTTGATTTCTGTAAAGGAAGTCATTCTCTGCGTGGGAAAGATTTATTTCAAGTATTATTTTTCTACTTTACAGGCTCTAAGATATTTTCTTTAATACTGAATGCCTTAGTACCAGGATGGAAATATTTTTTGGGCATTGCATATTCTGGCCCATTAAATTTCTATTCACTTGGGCCAAAACTGTATTCCCAGTTGCAGCCCTTCTACAAGAGCACAGCAATTAAAGCTTGGAAAGTTACATCAGCCCTATTATATCTTTTAGAAAATCAAGTACAAAACAATCTTCTCCACCCCAATATTTCTTTTCCACTCCCCACCTTGGGGAAAAACCAACACTAGTCAGTTTTTGTTCCTAGTCACATTTATCGCTCATTCAAATTTGTTTCCAGCAAGATCCATGCCAGAGTTCTTTTTAATACCTAATCATTAGTGCTGATTGCCCACAATATAATCCCTAACTATCCCGCAATGTTCAAGCAGGATTTGTTCACCAATGCTGGATATGCTTTGGGAGAACACATCAAAAACAGCACAGCTTTTCCTTCCTCAAGCAGAAGAAAGAAGTTGTTTCAATGCCATTCAGAAATGCAAAGGGATAGTCTTTAAGTTATTAATGTCAAGAACCCTAAACATGAGCAAGATTCATGGAAGAAATCTGAGTCATTATAATATTTACCTTCAGTACACTTCCACCTTCAGTAATGGTGAGTCCCAGCTTCTTCTGCAGGAGCTGACCATCCTTCAGCCACTGAAGTGTGGGCGGAGGGATAGCATCGCTTTGGCAGCGGAGTTCCAAATGTTCTCCCATGGTCACAGAGACATTCTGTTCCTCTCCCATAATATTAGGTGGAACTGAATAAACATCACTTTAGTAATTAGTTTTATCTCTTTTCTCTAAGGTGAATGAAGCCACCCACTTTCTGTGAAGCAGTCACTGTCTGATGTCAGTGTTAAATGTATTACATTTACATCAGTTAACCTTTCTCAGAAATATTGGCAGCATTACTAGGACAGTATATGAAACTGCCCAAAGTATACATTGAATGCTCCAGAGCAGGTGTGTCAAACTGGCGGCTTGCAGGCCAGATGCATCATACCCAGACCACATCCACCCAGCTCTGCAAATGGGAAAAACGTCATGAAACCTCATGTGACAGCAATGTGATGCTGTGAGCTTGACAGCTGTGCTCCAGAGTAAATGTTGAAGAACTAAATGATCTGCTTCATATGTTTTCCATCCTTGGTAGAATCACTGCCCCAACAGAAAGGGACTTCATTTGTAAAGAGGAGCATAATTCAGTTTTCCCTAAAAATGTTTGTGAAATAGTATAAATTCAACACATACAGAAGCTGATCCCATATGAATTTCCATTTGTACTCAATTCTTCATCATATATTACTTAATACTTTAATTTCATCCTAATGGCATTTTCAAAGGTTAGTTACCATTCTTGCTCTAGACTTACGAAGTTATGAAGGGGTTTTGAAGGGGGCATTTTAGAGATCCTAGAATGTGCTTACAATTATACTAAGTGCAAAATATTTCAAATGCAAAACATTTTTAGTTTTGAGCCCTATTCTCAGCTCTTATGTGTTGTTTTAAGATGCAATGGCTTGTTCTAAACTTACTGAAAGGATTTTAGCGTTGTTCTAATCATTTTGGAAGTATTCCAAACTCAAAATGTCCCTCGTTGTTTGGAATTTGGAACAGTTCCAGAATAGTTGGATTAGCATTAGAACACTTGTAAAATTGGAACACTGTCTCAAATTCAAAACAGAGTTTCAAATTTCAAGTGCTTTGCATACCACTATTTTTACAACCAAGTACAGTTTTGCTAAAATGCCTCAAGACAATATGCAAAGCCTTATCATCATTTTAAGCAAACATCTAAATATTTTTTTGTTCTTAATTTTTAAGTGCAAATTGTCAGTAATTGAAGAAAATGATTACCATCTAAATTATTATCTACTTGTCCCAAAGAAACATTGTTTTCATTTGAATATGACTTTCCCATGACAGGGCATGTTAGATCCCTATGAAACCTATGAAGTCCATTCTATTAAAATAAATGTAGGATATTACTTTCAGATTGAAAGGAAGTGAGAAAATCAATCTGTCATGTGTGGTACAATAAAAATGCCATGGGTCATTTTAGAAATCTAATCAAGCATCACAACCACGGGTCATCTGTTAGGACAACAGTTCTACAAAATTCCAAGACAGCTTGTTGGGGAAAGCTATTGTAATCCCACAAGATACCTCTCAACTGTAGATACCTTCTGCAGTTCTTGGTATAAACTTTACTTATATTCTTACCATAAACTCTGAGATCAATATCCCTTTGTTTTTCTCCTGCTGCATTTACTGCAACACAAGTGTACCTTCCAGTATCACTAATGTGAGCACTAGTCAGTGTCAGGATACGACCTCCAGAACGAATCTAAAAAGAGATTGGAATTGTTATTTTTTTAAATGGCACATAGGTTGAATCAGACAGCGTTAGAGTATTAACTTTCATTATTCATATAATACAATTTTCCTGATGTGTAAAGTTCTTGCATCAGCCAAGAAATCTCTAACATTATTTTCACTGCTTACATTTTTCTTGTTCCCTGCTCTATTCCGTTTTTTTGGGTAATGTCTTGTCTAATGAATAATTCTAGAGAATTCTGATTTTAATTCTAGCAATAATTCTAATGCTGGCTTTGTTAATGATCCTAATCAAAATATTATCCAACTATGGATTTTTTAATGTATTTATTTATAGGCTATTTAATTTATTATTTATAGGCTGCCCCTCTTACCTCGAGGTAACTCTGGGATTGGATTTTGGATTTTTATTTATGAATTAACACAGATAAAATTGCTTCCACATAATAGGTGAATTTGAAGTATTAATTAATACAATTTATCATCCAAAATTTAAAGAGACAGGTTCCATGGTGAAATCCCTTCTCTAAATTGTGGGTAAATGTCTTTCATGCTACTAAGAAATTACCTGGAGTCCACTAGAAACACTAGAAACAGGACTGCCATCCTTCAACCAGGTTAGAATAGGAACAGGAATTCCACGAGCTTCACACTCCAACCTCACCTGATCATTAACTACAACAGTTACCATTTCATTATTTCCTGAAATGGAGGGAGGAACTAGAAAAAAAAGAAAAAAGTGAAATATTGTTCAAGCAGATGTGCTGATTGCTACTTCCAATCTATAATTTTGCAAATAATATTGCCTGCAAACATACAATAGATATATCTTTGGATCTTTGCAGATCTTTGTCTATATCAATTACATTGTGACACTAGTAGTGATAAATATTTTTGCAATAAATATGAGAGAAATTGAGTTTTGACAGTAAGAGAAAACAACAGAAGTTAATTTATAACTGTCAACCATCTCGTTGACATGCAAAAGAAACTCCTGGGACATTTTTGTTACCAAGAGTAAAACTACTGACAGATCCATGAAGGCACCAGAAGAAGAAGCAAAGCTAGTTCTAAGGTTTTGGTGAAAAGTGCAACATAGTAAAATTCCCCTTTTCTTCTCCTAGGCCACCCAGTGCCCACTGTCCACTAATCCAGGTCAAACATTTTATTTTGGGAAAACAGTCTGCACCTTTCAAAAGTCTTCAACGTTTGACTTTGGAGATGCGAGATCTTCTCAAACTGCCAATCGTTCACGTATATTTCTTTTCTTCCTCCCAGCTTCCCACACATTCCAATCATACCCATGCCCCTCTCCCCTAACTTGTTTGTCAAGTTGCGAAAAGAAAGAAGCACCTTACCCTTGCGAGTCAACATTGACAATAACATTATTGTCCCCATCTCAATTGTATACAGAGGAATCAGCTTTGGTCAACAAAACTGAAAGGTAGAACATAAATTTAAAGACCTTGTTGTTCTGCCTGACAAAAAAATTTGATCTCGTCAACGCCATATCCAGTCACAGGGCTGGGTTTAAAAAAAAAATGATGGGAATCTAAAAATGTTGGGGTTTAGATTTACATCATTTTCTTAAAACTGGTTCTGTGAGTTGGTCTGAAATTATTGTGGGCTTTGTGATTTCTACAACACTTAAATACTTCTGTCAGTTTGATGAAATAGAGACGGTGAGACCTGTCTTCCAAATCTAATTGCATGGCAGCCCCGTCAAGCAAACACTTCAAAATTAAAAGCCTTCCCATTGTTGAATGATTCAAATACCGCAAAGAACCACTCTTTTCTCAAATCAGCAATGAAAAATGACCTTAAAAAGTAACTAAATACATGCAATAAACCTGAAATGTACAGTTGAAAAGCAGATACATCTTTTCTGACCAAACTGACTTTGTTATGAGAAGCAGGATTTACCATGGACTTGAAGATTGTAGAATAATTCAGCTACTCCTGCTGCATTTGTCACCGCACATTTATAAATCCCAGTGTCAGAGATCTGGGCTGCATCTATTTGGGCAATTTGTCCTCTGTTCAAGAAAGTGATGCCAGCAATATTGATGAGAGGAAGGTTATCTTTGTACCATGTGACAACTGCGAAATAAAATAAGAGATATTTGGTACTAATACTAAATAAATACTAAAAGAATTTATTGGAAGGAAACATTCAAGTTACAGTACTTTTTATTCCAATACCACTTACATTGTTGACAGATGCCCAGATAAAGAAACTTCATAGTTTAGAGCTGGAGGAATATTAAGAAAAGTGAGGGATCAAAAGGTATTTCTTGCTTACTCCACTCCAACATGTGAGCACGGTGAGGAAGACAAAATTAAAGAGGAATTCTTTTTCACTCTCAAGTTGCAAACAGTTACAGGGTAGATACTAACTGCCTACAATATGGCCCATTAAAGCATTCTTCATGGTCCACCTATTCTTGCGCTCTTCTTCAATACCTTCTGATTTCATTTGGATGTTGTGGAGTAATATTTATAGGACAGCCCACATAAGCTGCTACCATATCATTCAAGGTTGTTGCAAGATACTATTAAATTTCAGGTGAAATGCAGCTTTCCCTCCTCTCTCTCAGGAAAGATGTGGAGTTGAAGACAAACTTAAAGGGAGCATAAGTGCTTTATAGCATTAAATAATAACTTGCATATGAAGATGACTCATCATTACAGATCAAATCCCACAGACAATACAATTCACTGCTATAGTAATGGATTTAGCTCACAAATTGAAATATATATATATATATTGCTTTAATTTATATGCCGCCCTTCTCCGGAGACTCAGGGCGGCTTACAATGCGTTAAGCAATAGCCTTCATACTTTTGTATATTTATACAAAGTCAGCTTATTGCCCCGACAATCTGGGTCCTCATTTTACCTACCTTTGAAAGGATGGAAGGCTGAGTCAACCTTGAGCCTGGTGAGATTTGAACTTGCAGTAATTGCAAGTAGATGTTAATAACAGTGCTTTAGTCCACTGTACTACAGGCTCTTAATATTATATATATATATATATATATATATATATATATATATATATATATATATATATATTATAAATATTAGATATTAATCTTTGCCAAAGCAATCAGAGCAACCAATATCTTTCTTTCAAGCTCATTCCTGAACTTCTTCATTAGATTGCATAAAGTTTAAAAAAAAAAACCGTCCAGGCCACTCCACATACTGAATAATGATTCTATTTTGAAAGTTTCCTTAACATGGAATTAAGGAATTAAGTAATTAATTAATGTAGCTTCTGCATGAATGCATGATGGCAACATGCCAGTTGAAAGTACATCTCAGAGAGCTCATGTTTTTCTCCTAATCAGTCTTCTTTCAGATAACATGTTCTTTCACATGATTCAGCTTCCTTTGCAAAATTTCTTTTGTCCATAAAACATATGGATTTTTAAAATTATTGTTAAACCTATAACAAGCTATATTCCAAGCAAATTCAGAACTTTTACTTAATGAGAAAAACATTCATATTTAGAACAGTTCAGTTAAGCATCAAAGTTAAGATCCTTGCAAGAAAGAGGTGTGCTGTTCTATATAGTGTTCAATGAAAAGACAATAGGTGGAAAATTTCTGCATGACCGATTTTCATTATGAGAGGAGGCAGAATATATATACCTGGCAAAGGATTTCCAGACACTCTGCATTCTAGTTGTATTGGATTGTTTACAATTACAGTCTCATTTCTTACCATTCCTGCATCCTTCAGACTAGGTGGCTCTGAAAAAAAGAAGAGAAAATTATGGTTTCTTTTATTTAGATGTATCATACTCAGGCTTTCTCTGCACTTAGTTTACATGTTTCCAGCATAGATGTATGTCCATTCATACAATCTACAATAAATGATTACTATGACTCAAAGAATAGCCTAGATATGATCTACAGATAAAGCAATGTGTTTCTAATTACAGAGTAGCCATAATAATGCAGTGATTTCTCCTTTTCTTCTCTGGGATTTTTCTAAAATTGTGGTGCCTTACATCTCCCAATGCCTAGTTTTGTACTTCAGAATCAGAACACTCTGATGGATGGCAAAAATTCAACTTGGACTTTATTTATTGGATTTAAGAATTACTGAACTGAGAGACAAGATTCCTGACATGATTTTTTCAAGTCTAAACAAAAGTAGATATTGCTAAGTAACTGACAGAACTTACTAAGGCTTAGTTGACAAATGTTTAAAAGTAAAATTGAAAGATATGAGTGACCTAGAAAAATAAAATATAAATAAATAAAATTATCTTCTACTTAAGGTTAGCACATTCTACTTCAGTGGATTACCCAATAAGAGCTGAGCTACTGGAATATTAGCAATACTAAAGCATCAACGACTATATGCTAACCAATTTGTTTACATCTTATACCAGGCGTGTCAAACTGGATTTCTTCAAGGGCTGAATCAGCATTGAAGTTCTACCCCACGGGCCAGTGGTGGGGGGACAGGGAGTTGTGGGGAGACGGGATGGGTGCATCACCCATTTGTGGTCGGCAGAGTGCTGCAGGAGGTAGGAGAGGCTGAAAACGGGCCACGCAGGGGCCGCATCGGGCCCATTTTGGCCAGAAGTGGCACTGTGGGTCAGTCCTTTGATATTTCCAGGCCAGATTTAAGCACCCAGATCCAGCCTTGAGTTTGACACCCCCTGTCTTATATTTTTAATCATAACTCCTTGAACAATCAATATACTGATTCTTTCCCTCCTTGATACTTTAAAAGTTTTCTGGTACCTGTCTTTCCCTAAAAGATTCCTGATACAAACTTTTTACTTTCTTATACCAGGTCTCCTAAACTCTGGGATCAAAACCTCACGCTAGATTTCTTCAGACACATTACTTAACTGGATTTGGTCTTCACAGGGATTTTAACTTTTTGATTATCAGGTTTTTCAAAAAGGGTGCATACATGTATAATATACAATGTATGTTTATATAGTTTTGAATGTCCTATGGGCAATAAAATAGGGTTTAAATTATATACATTAATAATAAAGGTAATACATCTCAAAATTTTATTGGCTTGGACTTTAATCATTGAAAATTCTTTGAAATTTGATGCTCTGGAGACATTTCAAGGCATTTTTTATAATTAGCTGACGCCAACCATCAGATAAGACTATTCTATGGCATCTGATGCCCAAATAAGTTACCTGCTCTGGATACTTACAGAATACTAAAATTGAGCATGAAATTGGGAACATAGCATGATGGGTATAATTAGCAATCAACAGGCAATACTGAACTGCCAATGAGAAGTCATTACCATATACATGCAGATAAATGGATTGCTGGGCTTCACCAGCTGCATTTGTTGCTATACAGGTGTATTTGCCAGCATCTTCTTTTAAGGTCTTGACAATCTGCAAAATGCGCCCTAAAGATTCCAGCTGCTCCAGAACAAAAGAAAAAGAAAAAGAAACAGCAAGATTTCTCTATTATGATGAACAAACCAATGAGATTTCTATCATAATATAAGCAAAAACAATAAACACTGGTATCTTCTTTCAAACTATAAAGGCATTCATAGCAGTTACATGTGCAGTTGTTCGATATACAATCCAGTAACACTGACTCTTCAGCATCTCATGACCTATTGGCCACAAGGGGCAGTAGTTTGTAAATAAAGATTAAGGATTTACTTTGTATGCCCTCTTTGTCTATTAATCTGACTGCCAATCTGAAGTCATTTCCTTCACAAGCATGCATGCATAAAATGCTTGCTCTTGGCCTCACTTCCTGCAAGAATGCCTTCAGTCAACTGACCCATCCCTCTATCCTTCCATTCATCCAGTGGGGCCAAAGGCTTGCTGGACTAAAACAGATGTATAACTGATCCTATAGGACCGTGATGGAGAACCTATGGCATGCGTAGCCATATCGGTGGGCACGTGAGCTCAGCTCTGGCACTCATGGGCACGCTGGCCAGCTGACTTTCAGGCCTTCGGGGCCCACCAGAAGTAGGGAAACAGGCTGTTTCCTGCCTCTAGAAAGACTCTGGAGGCTGGGGAGAGCAAAAAACGGGCCTATCTTGCCATCACGTGCCAGGAGCGTGGGGAGTCATGCACACATGTGCGGGGACAGGGCGCATAGAATTATGGGTGTGGGCATGCGCACACGCGATACCCCCCCCGCTCCGGGAACGTGATTACAAAAAGGCTAGCCATCACTGTTATAGGAGATGCACATATTGGTCAGGAGGGGGGAAATGTCAACTGGGATCTTGCCACAAAGAATTCTGAACGGCTGATTTTCTTTTCATGTTTTCAGAAAAAAGAAAGGGCGAAAAAACTACTTCAGAAGAGTTTTGATCATGTCAAATCGAATACAGTATCTGTTCAAAAGCTAAACACTGGCAAATGTTTTTCCTTTACAACATTATTTAACACTGTAAAAATGATTTCAGTCTTTTTACTTACTCCAATGTTTTCTCTAGCAGTATTTACAGGCTGATTATCTTTTAGCCATGTGATAGAAGGGATTGGTATGCCATTAACAATACACTGCAGGGTTACTGGTTTGTGTATCACCACAAATCTTTCAGAAGGACCACTCATTTTGATGGTTGGCGAGACTGTGCAAAAAAAAATCAAGACAGAATTTTATGCAGAAGCTAGCCATAAAGCTTCTTCATATGTTCATAAGTTTGAAAGCCAAGAAGTTTATACAATATACTTTACTTCTCTGAATGAATTATTATGAATTATCCAGCTATATATACAGGAACCAGTGAAAGCAATCTTTTTCTAATTAGCAAACAATGGTCCAAGACAAAATATTCACTAAATATGCAGTAATTACTCAAAAAATAGCAACTAGGTATTTATTTTCCTTTGTCACGTCCCAGAACATATTCTTTCCTTGCCCCATAACAGCATGATACTAATGGGAAAATGACAGTTTTGACAATAGAGTATAGTGCAGAGTTTCTCAACCTTGGCTACTTTCAGACCTGTGGATTTCAGTTCCCAGAATTCCCCAGTCAACCTTGATGGCTGGAGAATTCTGGGCGCTGAAATCCTCACACCTTAAAGTTGCCAAAGTTAAGAAACACCGGCACATTGGATGAATCCATGGAGCAGCAGCAGAAAGAAATAATAGCAAGAAGGAAAGACTAGAAAGATATCTAAGTTTTGTTCAATATCCAAATGCCTAATAAAAGTTTGCCTGAAAAGATTAATAGAGCAGTGCAGGAATGGGTTTAATATTTGTGTGCTAAAGTAGTCTAGGACAATTAGCATATACTTGAATAACGTGGCTTCTATTTTTTTCATAAATATCACAAAGCTTCTAAATCCATTTCAAATCCTGAAATTCTTTTGTTATGTCCTCATCAAACCATAACATATTTAAAATGGTTCACAGAAAGGTATAACCCGAACATTTCCCTTTTTTTCCTTTCCTACAGAAATAACACACCATGCACAATCACATCAAATTCTTTCTTGCTTTCTCCCGCCTTGTTGGTCGCAATACATTGATAATGGCCTGCATCAGATACTTCAGCCCGAGAGATGAGAAACCTGCGTCCATTGAGCAAAATTTTATATCCAACTCCTCCTTCAATAGGTTGGCCATTTTTGAACCACCTGGTGGGAGAAAAGCAGATCTTTAAAATGTTTATTTTGTATAAAGAAGAGATTGTGAGGCATAAATGAAAATGTTTACAGTTCTACGTGTCAAGATTACAGTTGTTACAGGACTGAGACATTGGATTGGATTCTAGTAAATGATGCTGATTTATGGGTGCTGCCATATATCCCCTAGGACAGGGGTGTCAGGTTAACGTTGTCATGGTGGCATTACATGCCATATTGGAACTTTTTCCCCCTTTGCTAAACTGGGCATGGCCATCACATGATGCATCTGGCCTGCGGGCCAGGTGTTTGACGGCCCTGCTCTAGGACTATCATTAAAAAGGCACCATACTATAATTCTACTTTAACCTATTTTTTTGGAAAGAAACATGCTGGCAGCAATGGTAGGGGAAAAGACAGAAATGTGCACCAGGCAAAGATATTACAATAAAATCTTATTTGAAAGTACTAGCTCATCTTTTGACTTTAGAACTTCATTGTAATATAGAAGGAAATGGGGTGGCAGTTGTATGAACCCCTGAACTGGCCAGGTCTATGGAAATTAATTTCCATCTGTCCTTGGTAGTGAGTTGAGCAGTTCATTCTGCACGATATACATTCAATCCATTTTACCCAGGGACCGATGTCATTACTTTTCCAAAAATAAGCTCTTTCACCTTTTCTAGACAATAAAATAACAGCAGGAAGGAGAAGAAAGAACTCATTAGAGAGTAAAGGCATAACACCCAAGGTATTTTCATCATCTATAATAACATTGTATAATTGCAGCAAGGGAAACAAAAACTGAGCAACGACCAAAAATTGAATATTCAAGATTAACTGGAAGGCTTAAAGGCACTTCTAGATGATAACTCTTTCAGTTGGCTAATTTTTCTTCTTTTTTACTTTTGAAACAGAGCAGAATATAACTGCACTGCTAAGACTACTGAAGTTACCAGGGCACTGAAGACAATTGTGCACTGAGAATCTCTAGTATTTGCAGAGAAACAACAGATAATCACAGCTAATTTTAGCTAATATGTGACTGATTGTCTGATTTTTCTCCATCCAGTTCTTGACTCAGGAGAATAGCATTGTGGAATAAATTGTTCTCCTGTTTCCTAGGTTAAGGAAAACAAATGATAGATTCCCCAGGGTTGCTTTGCCCTCCCATCAAATGTCATCAGTCATGAGAAATATCCATCAGGAGGTAACCCTACATGTGGCAATTAAATTTCCTGTAGGAATTTTTTATTTAAAAAAAATCTTTTATAAAATATCATATGGTTTTATCACTTCAACTTTCTTGGTAACTTTACTTTCATCCAAGTTTCCTGTGTGAACTTTTTTTTAAAATTGAGTTATAATCTCTTACGTGACGGTTGGCGGGGGTTTTCCTATTGCTGGACATTCCAACTCTAGGTGGCTGTGGAGAATCACAGTGTGGTCTGAAGATTCATTTCTTCCTTCCAAACTTGGTGGAACTAGGAGGAAGAGAGAAGGGGAGGGAGACAGGAGGGAGGGAAACTGAATCCTAGGTAGAAATATTTTCAAAATATATTTACAGGTTTTAAAATAATCTTCAAATATCTTTTCTATTATCCTTGCTCTTTCTGATATGTTACGGTGTTTCCTTGAACAAATTGTTTGTGCATTCAGGCTTAGAGCACCTACACTCAATCTTCATTATCTGCAGCAGGGGGTCATTTTCTTGTGAGCATGTTTATCAGAATGGGACAGAGACTTGTTAACATGCCAAACACTGAAAGAACAAGACTAGGATTTCCCTTATTCTGGCTCACATCAATGTTTATTTTTCCCTCCTCTCCCTCACCCCTTTGAGGTACAGTAGACCAGGGAAGAAATAACAACTGTGGATAAAAACACTACCTTTATTATAAGGTTACAGTCAGAAAATTTTGAAAGTCTGAAAGTACTTTTAGTGTCCTAAAAACTAGGAAAGGTCCTTTCTGATATGCTTTATCTGCCCTCATCCCTCCTTCACATCAGACCACTATCTAGCCTGTAACTCTTCCCCCTGTCACTCAAGGTCATCCCTACATCCTATTACGCCATCCCTAATAAATTTTTTTCCTGATTAATTAAAAATATTACAAGATTGTAACTCTGCAGCTGTAGGGAAAAATCCAAAACTCATGTTGCAACTGTGTTGGTCTAATAGTCTAATACTATTCTTTTTATATATTAATCAACATATTTATAGGTAAAATTGGAACCAATTTCAAGACAATATCAGATCACCATCTAATAATATTTATTTTATTCCTTTTCTAAATTCCAAAGTTACCCTTTAAACTTTTGTTTAACCTGACTTGAAAATACCAACTGCAATATTTCTACAAAGTTTGCAAAAGCATTCCAGTGGTGCTTAGCAATAGCACCGAATAGCAATAGTGCTTATACTTATATGCCACCCCATAGTGCTTTACAACGCTCTTTGAGTGGTTTACAATGTCAGCTTATTGCTCCCAACAATCTGGGTCCTCATTTTACTGACCTCAGAAGATGGGAAGCTGAATCAACTTCAAGCCCTGTCAGGATCAAATTCCTGTTAATGGGCAGAGTAAGCCTGCAGTACTGCATTCTAACCACTGTGCCACCAGGAGTCCTAAAATAAAATATAATGCTAAATTCCATGGTTTCTACCCACCGAGGATTTCCACATCGTATTTGATCTCCTGTTCCCCAGCTATGCTGGTAGCTACACACACATATTGGCCATGGTCAGTCACAGCAGCATTCAGGATCTCCAGCTTCTTTCCACCAGACACAACATGGAGGTTGTCACTTGCTGTAACAGGAACTCCATCCTTCAGCCAGGTTAATAGGGGAGGGGGATTGCCAGCTGCCTTACATTCCAATATAAGTGAACTTCCAACAACGACTTGCTTGTTTTGGATGGTTTCACTGACACCCTCAATAACTGGTGGTACTGGAAGAAAAGGAAAAAAAGAGGGGTTTTCCCCCCACAAGCAAGCATTGTTACAATTGATTATCTTCTTTCCTCGGGAATTTTCTTTTATGCTAAAGGTGATATATGTTCTCCATGGATCCATACACTGTACTGTAGATATCTTCTTTTAGTTAAACTGGTTTACATTGTTTAAGGCATATATATATATATATATATATATATATATATATATATATATATATATATGTGTGTGTGTGTGTGTGTGTGTGTGTGTGTGTGTGTGTGTAATAGCTGTAGAAGAAGAACTAGGCTGCCAAAGTCATCAGCATCTTCAATAAATCTTTTGATTCCTTCAAAAATGATGACACAAGAGCAATGTTGTCATTGATGTGAAGTATGAAAGCCACAAATTATACATCATGATGCACATTAGGTCAGTTTTTCACCCTTCTCCTCTCATGTGGATGCCTATGATAACCTCTTCAGAAAGGAGGATAGACAGGACTTCCGGTTTCCTCGTCTTCGGCGGCGACGGTGCCTTTTTAAGCACCGCCAGCCCCGCCGCTCGTAGAGCCGCTTCTTGATTGTGAAGCAGCTTGAAAGCTTCAAAATCCTTAGGATTTTTGAAGAAGAGGCAGCAGGGTTCAGGTCGAGCCCCTGCAACCCCCCCAGGGAATTGTTTTTGGGGAGGAAACAGGCGCGGCTCCCTTTCAACCTGCTGAGACTCCGGGCGGCGTGGGACGTCTCTGCTTCCGCAGAACAAGCCGGCTGCAGGAAACTTTTAAAGAGCAAGGAAACAACCCAAATAAACACCTGAAATCTACGTGAACCCTGAAATTTTGAACTGCAAGTATTAGCACTTTGCTGATCTTTTATATTGAAGTGAAAATCTCTGAATGAGTGAAAGTGACTGGGAAAAAATATGGCGCTCAGCATTAGAGTAAATGAATCAGCGAGTGTGGATTGGTGAAGTCATCTTGCTTTGTTACAAAGTTAAAAAGTTGCTATAAAGTTACTCCGGCTGTAACAGGAACAAGAGGAAAATCTCTCCCTTTTACTTGACTTTGCTGCATTATAGCTTTGCCCTGATTAAATCTGGGGGACCTTTTTAGAAGGCTTTGTGGAGGTGGCAGAAGAAGCGGAACCTCCCTCTTTAGAAAAGCTAGCTTACGTGGCAGGATGGCTTCAAAGAAGCAGGAAGGCAAAACAGGGGGGCGATCCCCCACACGCAAACAGGACATGCAGCCACAAGCTCAGAAAAAAGATTTTGATATGGGAGATTTAAAAGAATTTATTTCAAATATCTTGGATGACAAATTTCAAAAAGCTCAACAGGAAATAGATGATAAAATAAATAAAATAGATGATAAAATTCAAAAGTCTCAACAGGAAATTATGCAGGAAATGCAGCAGAATCAAAAGAAGGTGACTAAAAAAATAACAGATGTGGCGTCTGGCCTGGCAGGATTTATTATGAAAGTTGAGTCAAAAGTGGATGAATTTAAATCAGCATAATTTTGAGATATAAGGGAGAGAAACACCATTTGAATACTGTGGAGAAGGCGGAGCAATTTTATACTGATATCTTTAAAGAAAGAACACCATCCCCACGTACATCTACACTTTTGGAGATTAAGGAGAGTGATAAGAAGCAACTTCAAGAACCGCAACAACAATCTAAGCAGGAATCAGAGGAGTTGAAGGGCGCTGAAGGAGGTTTTCTGGATGAGCCTTTGCTGGAACCTTCTCCAATCTTGGAGCCGGCTTGGGTGGCTGAAGTCAAGGACCAGCGTATAACCCGAGCAAAAGCCAAGCAACTTAAAGAAAAGTTACAGCAGGAAAGACAAGATGAAAAGGCTGGGGCCGTGGGGAATGCAGGACAGAAGATTTCGGATGAAATCCGAATATTCTGTTCTCTGCTCCAGAAAGAGAATAATGATGATTAAATGTTTATCTTGGAATGTGAATGGGTTGAATGCAACACAGAAAAGGAAGAAAGTATTTGCATATTTAAAACAACATAATAATGATATAATTTGTTTACAAGAAACGCATATTACAGCTCAAGACCAAAACTATTTGAAAAATTCCAAATTAGGAACACATTTTATATCTTCAACTAACCAAAAAAAGAATGGTGTGGTTATTTACGTAAATAAAAAATTAACAGCCAAACTTATAGAAGCTGATCAAGACGGCAGGTTTGTAGCAATCGAATTACTTTCTGCTAATAATCAAATTCTTTTGATAGGAATTTATGCTCCTAATCAACAACAGGACTATTTTTATAAAATGCTACATACTAAAATACTTCAATGGGATTATAGATCTATTTTAATTATGGGAGATTGGAATGGAGTAATTGACTCTAAATTAGACAAAAAGACTTTGGCGAAGTCAAGGATTAGATTACCACAGACTTTTTTTGATATGAAAGAAGACCTGGAATTAAAAGATATTTGGAGAATACATAACCCAAAAGAACTGGATTATACTTTCTTTTCTGACAGACATAGATCCTTTTCTAGGATTGACTTCATCTTGTTGTCAGATGATTTACTTGTTAGGACAAAAAGAACAAAGATTCTGCCAAGAACTTTGACTGATCATAGCCCAGTGTGGATAGAAATTGAGACATGCAAGACTGAGAGACGCTCTTGGAGATTAAATGAAAACTTGTTCAGATATGAAAAAAATATAATAGAACTTAAAAAGTATTTGAAAGAGTTTTTTGAAATGAATTTGAATAAAGGCACCCCAATGGAAATTGTGTGGGACGCAAGCAAAGCTTATATGAGAGGGGTGCTTATTCATATGAACTCTAAACATAGGTTGACCCGACAAAAGAAAAGACTTGAATTGGAAGCAGAAATAAAGAACAAAGAACAGTTACTTATTAAAAACCCAACAGATGAAAGAATACTTGGTGTCATAAAACTTTTGAAAGACCAATTCCAAATGCTTATAGCGGAACAAGTTGCAACAAATTTACAATACGCGAAGCATAATACATTCTGCAACGCCAATAAACCGGGCAGGTGGTTGGCCTACACATTAAGGAAGAAACAGAGCATACGGACTATTGATAGTATTGATATCGGAGGGAAAGAAGTTTTTCAACAGAAATTAATAAAAGAAGCTTTTCTTGAATATTACACTAAACTATATGCCAGAGAGGAGGTGCAGAATGGACTTATAGAAAAATACTTAGACAATAAAAGGGTTACAAAAATCACTGAGCAACAAAAGGAAAGAATGAATTATCCTATAACAGAGGAGGAGATAATAGGAGCAATAAAACAATTAAAAACAGCTAAAGCTCCTGGAACGGATGGTCTGACTGCAGTGTATTATAAAACTTTGCTGGCAGAAATGGTGGAACAACTTAGAGACTTATTTCGTAATATACAACAAGGGGGAAAAGTACCCCCATCATGGACTACAGCTTATATTTCTTTGATACCAAAAGAACAAGCAGGTCCCAAAAAACCAGAGAACTACAGACCAATATCTCTCTTGAATACGGATTACAAAATTTATGCAAAAGTATTAGCCAACAGATTGATGCCAGTAATTCAAAAGGTGATTCATGATGATCAAGCGGGATTTATTGAGGGTAGGCACATGAATGATAATGTAAGGCAAGTAATAGATTTATTGGAATATCTTGAGAAGAATAAACAGATCCCTGCAGTGCTGGTTTTTCTGGATGCAGAGAAGGCCTTTGATAAAGTGGACTGGAATTTTCTATTAAAGACTTTAAAAAGGATGGACTTTGGGGACCAATTTATACAGGCGGTCTCAGCAATTTATCAAGATCAAAAGGCACAGATTATTATTAATGGAAGCTTGACAACAGAGTTTAAAATCGAAAAAGGAACAAGACAGGGATGTCTGCTGTCCCCATTGTTGTTTATCTTAACATTAGAAGTCTTGTTAAATACAATAAGGGACTCTAATACTTTGAAAGGTATAATGATAAGGCAAGAGGATTACAGAATAAAGGCATTTGCAGATGATCTGGTTGTTACCCTAACACAGCCAATGGAATCAATAATCCAGATGAAGGACATTATACAAGACTATGGTAAAGTTTCAGGTTTTAGATTGAACCAGAAAAAAACTAAGATGGTAGTCAAAAATATGACACAAGATCGTAAACTTGAGCTTGAAAGGAGGGCAGGTTTTGAGATTGTACCAAAGGTAAAATATCTAGGAGTTCAGGTTGCAGAATCAAATATGAAATTGTTTCAAAATAATTATGAGGTGTTGTGGCGAGAGGTGCAAAAAGACATGGAGACTTGGAAAAAACTGCAGCTGTCTTTACCTGGAAGAATAGCAGCAGTTAAGATGAATATTTTGCCAAGATTTCTTTTTTTGTTTCAAATGATTCCGGTGCTCAAAAATGATAAACAACTAAAAGTATGGCAAACTGGAGTGAACAAGTTTGTCTGGAACGAGAAAAAACCAAGAGTAAAAATGAAAATTATGCAAGACGTTCCAGAAAGGGGAGGTCTTAAACTTCCAAACCTACAGTTATATTATGATGCAGCAGCTTTGACTTTAGCAAGTGATTGGTTTGGAGGAAAAAAGACTGGAATACTAAACGCAGAAAGTTTTGATTTGGAATTTGGATGGCACGCTTACTTATTTTATGACAGTAAAGTGGATAAAGTATTCAAAAGCCACATACTTAGAGATTCTTTGTTGAGAGTTTGGAAGAAGCACCGAAACAATTGGGATTATAAAATACCGCTATGGCTGGATCTTGGTCATACTTTGTGGAATACAAATATAATGTCACTCGGGGGGTTTTTATACAAAGAGGTTCTTTTTACAGATGCGGGCAGATGGCAGCTGAAGACATTACAGACATTGTTGGCTGAAGGGATTAATCTAACTTGGTTACAATATAATCAACTGCAATTGAGATGGAAAGAGGACCAAAAAACTGGTATTATGATGTATGAGGAAGAATTGGTTAGACACATAAAAGAGAAAGGTCCAATGCATATTAAAAGACTTTATAATGTCTTGTTAGAAAGGGATTCAGAAACTGAACTAGTTAAAGATTGTATGATTAAGTGGGCACAAAATTTTGAGGAACCAGTGATGTTGGAAACATGGGAAAAAATTTGGGTTCAGAATGTTAAATTTACACAGTCGCAGAATCTGAGGGAAAATTTTTATAAAATGTTTTACAGATGGCATCTAGATCCCAAAAAATTGTCGTGTATGTACCCTAATGTGCAGCCTAAATGTTGGAGATGTGACTGTCTAGACGCTACATATTATCATGTTTGGTGGACCTGTAAGAAAGTTAAGGCTTTTTGGATAAAAATCTGGTGGGTCATGCAGAATGTTTTGAAGAAAAAAATTCAATTTTCTCCACAATTGTTTTTATTGGGTATAGTTAAGAGTCTTACATTGGGTGAAACAAAATTGATATTGTATATGATAACAGCAGCAAGATTGTTGATAGGTAAATACTGGAAAAATGAAGCGCTGCCCACGATTGAGGAATGGACTTTGAAGATGGCCAGTTTTGCAGAGATGGCGAAGATTTCAGCGTATCTAAAAGATTGTTCTCAAGAGACTTATGAATGGGAATGGAAGAAGTGGATAGATTATGTTCAGAACAAATATCAAACTAGGAAGTATTAAATAGCTTTTATTTGAAAATGTTATATTAAGATAGAAATATTTTAAGGTAATGAGGATGAAAATTTATTTGAAAATGTTATATTAAGATAGAAATATTTTTAAGGTAATTAGGATGAAAATCTATTTGAAAATGTTATATTAAGATAGAAATAGGTTAATGTAATGAAGATGAAAATTTATAAGGGGGAGGGAGGGGTTCAAGTTTTATATACAAAGGAGGGTTTTTCCTTTTACTTGACATGAGTATACTGTGTGGAAGTCTGGGGGGAGGGGAGGGTTAGGGTGGGTTAGGGAGGTTGGGAAGTTTGGGGTGGGTTGAGGGGGGGGAAAAGGGGTGAAAATGTAATTGTAAAACTTTTGCAATAAAAAAAAAAAAAGAAAGGAGGATAGACAGCATAACATGGATGGCCAAGAGACAGAAAAGAGCTCAATGGCACTTTTTTACAGGAATGCTCACCAAAGATGGAATTCATTCTCCAGGTGAGAAAAACAATAGAGGACAACTAGTTTCTTCCTCCTCTTTCTTACCCATGTTATGCTATTGTTACTGTTCTCATTTGAATGTGGATCAACCCTGCTGATAGCTTAAAGCAAAAACAAGGTGCAAAAAAGTCACCAGCCAAGAGGAGACCAGTACATTTAAAAGACCAGAAATTGCCAGGTTTCACAAATCAACCTCCAGAACTGCAACTGGAAAAAGTGGCATACAGACAAATAGCATATGGTGATATCACTTCCTACCATAGACATCCACTTGGAATATTTTTTCAGCCATTCCAGCTTCGTTAGTTGCCTGGCAGGTATATTGAGCAGAATCAGAGACTTGAGCATGAGGAATCTGGAGAAATTGTCCATCTTCCAAATAAAGGGCTTGGGGTCCAGAAATAATTGGGCTTCCATCTTTATACCACGTTACTGTGGGAACTGGAATTCCTCTTGCTTCACACTCCAGCTTTAAGGTGGTATATAGCAGTGTTGACACCTCAGTGGTAATATTTTCTCCTTTAATTGTAGGTGGAACTTTGTAGAAAAGGAACAGAAAAACGAATAGTAAGATGCAAAAACAAATATGCAAAATAATATTAGCAAAGAAAACAAACAAATGGAACATTAAACAAATCAACCCAGAGTTCTCACTTGAAACACAAATGACCAGACTCAAATTATCCTACTTCGGACACATTAGGCAATAAATGTTTTATAAGGGGAATTTTTCTTCAAATATGTATTTTTCAGTTCATTTTCAAACCTTTGATTCTGCTTTTGATTAATTTTGTTTGACAGTTAATGCAATCCTTTGCATTTTAACTTGAGATATTGATTTTCTCTTAAAATACGCGGTTACTGTGTTTTATGTTTTAACATTTTGTGAGCTAGTCTGAGACTCCTTTCTTCAAAGGAAATTGGGACACATATTTCTTTAAAAATAATCAAATATTGAAAGTTAAGGACTGAAAATCAACTTTATCCTTAAAATGCAACTTAGGTATTAGGTCTGTGCACATTTCAAGAGTGAACTGGAAGAAGCGCCTCAGTCGTTCTGCAAGCTCAACACTATTTCTGCTAATTAAAAGAGCCACAACCTTTTTGGGGATTCCATGTGAGCCAGTGGTGAAATCCTGTCGGTTCAGTCCAGCTCGCGCGAACTGGTAGCGGCGGTGGCGCGTGGTTTGGTGAACCGGTAGCGGCAGCAGCATGTGGTTTGGTGAACTAGTAGCGGCGGCAGCGTGAGGCTCCGCCCACCTACCCAGACATTATTACTTCCTGGTTTTAACCAGGACATAACCCATTTTTGACGGTCTGTGCATGTGCAGAAGGCTTTGCACATGCACAGAGTTTCAAAAATTGGACCTGACGATCGGTGAGTGCACTTCCAAACCAGTAGGGAAGGTAAGTAGATTTCACTCCTGATGAGAGCCTGTAAAAAGATGCCACTGCTTAAGGAGCTGATTCTATGAAATGACCTTTAAACCGGTTGTATCAGGCCCATGAAAAACGGCCCATCTGTAGAAATAGATACAGATGCTTTAACAATTAGAGCAGAGATGCTGCAGATGCTATCCTTACATTTGGCCCAAAATGCTTCTTCCAAATCAGTTTCATAATGCATAGCCCTATAACATATGCAAGGACAGGAATTCCAGAATATTCATATTTATTTATATTTAGGGCTGCCTACGTAGATTGCAAAAATCTGGACAACCATTAAATAACAAGGTAATAATAAAAATTCTAATTCCTTAATTCCATATAATGGCTATTCAGATTCTTGTCTCTCTGATCTGGTAGCTAGCTATTCATTATGGGTTTTATGTTCAAAATATTTTAAAGTCCATCTAACAAAGGGCAACCAATTTAGCTGCAAAAATCTATATGGCTACCAAGTCACAGCTAAGAATTAGAGTTTGGATTATTGCCATATAGTGGTCATCTAGATTTCTGCAGCCCTAAACTATAACAATCTGTTTACTGGTGGAGGATTTAGAGACTGGAGCTGCAAAACAAGAATTGGAGCTGCTTACACTGCATATAAGCAATAGCAGCTAGATCTTCATGGGGATCCCAAAGTTTCATTCAATTACCTCCAATTCTCAGTAAATCAATTGAAATAAACACAGTTGTTTTAAGATTAAGGATGATAAATGGAAGGTTAACCAAGTTATGGAAAAAAAGATCCCATGCATCTTTAAAGATTTTCACTTTCATCATACCCATTTGGGGGTTTCTGGTTTGGCCATGCTTATTTTATCTTTGCCCCATCAACATGAAATGTCCAATTCAGGAAGCATTGCAAATCCATGCCCTCCTTAAACTGCATGCATATGTAACTGAGTGAGAGCAATGAGAAAGAAACATGGCACACACATCCCCGGAGAAGTCATATATTTAAAGATCTTTATAAAATTTAGGGTAGAGATTTGAGAACTTTTGATGAGCTCCAGTTGGCCAAACATGATATCTTTCTAATTATAAGGGCCTAGGACTGTAAGAACACATACACATGTAAAAGCAGTTTAAATTAAAAGAAAAAAGTTGTCTTGATAGTCACTGCATTGCTAGCCAACTCAGTACCTTAAAAAGAAAACAGCTTTACTTTAAAGTCTTCATTAAAGACTTTTAAATTTCACCCAAGAAACCTCCTGTGACTTTAAAAACCAGAAGTATCACTTCAGCACCTTGATGATTTCAATATGTTTTGAAACCCAAAACTTGAAACCCTTGCTATTCAGGCAAATATATACTCTTTGAGCCTATAATAATGATTGTAAACTAATCATTTGCAGGTGCTTATAAATGACACTCACAGCGCACTCATATGATGTAATAAACAAGTTTCTAAATGTGATTGGTGATGGTGGAAATGTATTCATGCCAACATACAACCTATGCTGCCAGAATGAATAAAATCCAATCTGCGATGGGTTTCAAAGATAACATACACTAAAAATGCAATTTCAGGCATATTGAATGGCAAAGAAATCATGAATGCACTCGAATGTAAGGGGATACTTTAGCCTACTAATCTAAGCAATTTTCCAACTTCCATACCTGATTTGAACAGATCTTCATCATTTACTCTGATGCAGAAAGGAACAGATTTTTAAGAGAAATATGAGTGAAAATTTTGAAGTTGAGCACTTCCAAATATCTTTTATTAATTCACATGTATTCAGAATGCTGCATTTTGTAGATATTATTTGAAGGGGAATTAAATGGTTTAAAGTAGCCCCGTCTATTATATCACATATAAATATAACAGCAGAATTACTTGCTATTTAGAATTGAAAAGTCTTTTATTTTCTTTGTTTGTATCTGGTCTCAGGGACCAGGGATGTAGTAAATAAATTTGAATATGAATTTTGAAGGCAGCTAACAAAACAAAGATAATTATCTGGGTCATTTCTGAATGACTGTATTTGGAGTTGAAGACACTGGGGAAAGTAATTGGAAACACAACCTCATCCAAGTTTAGTTCTATTTTTAAGTGCTGTAACATATGGTCAGCTTGCATTGCATAGACTTTCTCCCCTACAAATTATTTCCCATTTTGTTCTCTGTCTTTCATTTATTTCTCCATACTTCCATAAAGCCTTCATGCATAATGTCAGTTATGGTCTATCCTTCATTATTCTGGCAGTCCATCACTGGTCTCTTGTTTCAATGACTATACAAGATTCAAAATGTTCTATCATGGCCAAACAATAGGTACAGTGCATTTCTGCTATTCTCTTCTGCCAGCCTTTCTTTTTCAGGTTATGCTCACTAATCATGGGGATCTACCAATCCACTTCAATCTTTCATTAATCACAAAAGGAAGATAAAGCTTTGCTTTCAGTAAAATTCAACTTAGAAAAGGATACAGGACTAAGACTAAGAGAAATAGAATAACTTTAAAGAATCACCATAATGATGTAGTAGTCTTCATGTACTTTAACCAGTTGTTACTAAGTTTTATCTACCCCTACCAAAAATTATCTTCATCAGTGTTACTGGCATTATTGGGATCCAAGTTTTTTTTAAAAATCCACAAGCAAGCATTTCAGATTGTGGTGAAGTATTAAACATTCTTCTTGTGCCTTAATATCATAGGTTCAATTCACATCCACAATTCTTATGGCTGCATTGCATGATCCATAAATCAAATCTGATTTTGCCCAAATGATATTAGATTCCACATTTAATTGCTCTATACTTATGGAATAAGTATATTGTATAAGTATATATAAAAGTGAATTGATTGACAAAATGGGAAGGTGAAATGTTGCTAGTGACAACATGTCAAAATTCAAGTTAGTTCTTCTCCAGCTTCAACTTTTTTTTTTATTTTTCAAAAAGATTTGCAAAGGAAATAGCTGTAGTCAAGTAACAAATTAATAACTGGGGTTAAAGCAGTGTTTTAGACACAGTGAGTGCATTGTTTCCTAGATCAAATAAAGAGATATATATCTAAATGTTTAATTTTATTTTATTAAATTTCAAAAATATGAATAAAAAGTAAACCAGCAAGAAAAATGGAAATTCACATAAAAATATGAAAAAAGAAAAAAGAAAAATAATTGCTTTCAACTTTCTTTGGTAAAAGTACAGATAAAAACTGCAGCAAATTCTTATTTTAAAATCAACAATGGTCTATGCTACTTCTATAATTCCATATAATTATATTATTAAATCCCACTTTCTGACATAGCTTCATTAACAACTCATTACTATCTCTTAAAATAGGATGTTTTCGTTTCATACTTTCTCCCATGTTCTATAAACTCATCTCTAAATCCTCAATTCTCCTTATTAATCAACAAAGATCCAGTAAATTACAAAAATACTTACTGACATAGACATATAGCCCACTTTTCCATTAGGCCTACAATATATTAATCTTTCTCTTTAAACATTGCAAAAAAGAAATTTAAAACAATTAAAAATTACCAAAAATAATCACTTCTTATTTAGATATAAAAAAATTAATAAATTATCCCATTAGACATTTCCAAAAGAAACAATATCCAACCCAGATAACCATTCAACATCACCAGAAATAGAAACTCATTATTTAACTATAATTAGGTAAATCAAATTCATATTTTTCCTTCTTCCTCCCAACCATCCTTAAATCCCACAAATAATCCTGTTTTCTTCTAGTGTCTCCCCCTCTTCTTATCATCTTTTAAGTTCTACTGTAGTTTCCATGAAGTACCGTATTTTCCGGCGTATAAGACGACTTTTTAACACATGAAAATCTTCTCAAAAGTCGGGGGTCGTCTTATACGCAGGGTGTTGTTCTCCTGTAACCAGACAGACCAGCCCGAAAGGCTCTGACGAGCCTTAAATGGCTCTGGCGATCCAAGCCCTGACGATCTGCTAATCAGGCAACTCAGTTGGGATCGCCAGAGCCATGGAGAAGGGAAAAGGTTTTCTCCTTTCACATGGCTCTGATGATCCAAGCCCTGACGATCTGCTAATCAGGCAACTCAGCTGGGATCGCCAGAGCCATGGAGAAGGGAAAAAGTTTTCCCCCTCCAGCTTGCTTGCCTTGCTTCGCTTGCCTGAATCCATTCCATCAGCAAGCAACTCCCTGCCTGCAATCAAGCAGGCAGGGAGTTGTGGACTTCAACTCCCAGAATTCCTCAGCCAGCAAAACAAAGCTTAAGTCTTAAGCAAGACTTAAAGTTGCCAAGGTTGGAGACCCCTGTTCTATTGGGTAAGTTTTTTTTCCCTTTAGGAGCTTTAAAAAAAATAGTTAATTGGGGTTTTTTTTAGTTGTTCTTTTTTAGACCTAGCCATTTAAAGTTTAGGAAGTTTTAAATTAAGCTTTCATATAAAAATAAAAATAAAATAAAATAAAATAATATTTGTGCAGTTTTCTGAGATTTAGTATGTTTTTGTAGTGTTTCACTCTAACTACACAAACACACAAAATCTCACAAAGCTGTATGTGGAATTTTGTGTGTGTAAAGTGTGAAAGTTGTTTTTTTGGGCTTTTTGTGGCTGTGTGAGGTTCCTGCTTGTTTCAGGGGCCATTTTGGGTCTAGCACAGCTGCTTTTACATTGTGGGTGAGCCAGTTGTATTGTGTTGTGTTGTGTTGTGTTGTGTGTGTGTAAAGTGTGAAAGTTGTTTTTTGGGGCTTTTGGGGGCTGTGTGAGGTTCCTGCTTGTTTCAGGGGCCATTCTGGGTCTAGCACAGCTGCTTTTACATTGTGGGTGAGCCAGTTGTGTTGTGTTGTGTTGTGTGTGTATAAAGTGTGAAAGTTGTTTTTTTGGGCTTTTTGTGGCTGTGTGAGGTTCCTGCTTGTTGCAGGGGCCATTTTGGGTCTAGCACAGCTGCTTTTACATTATGGGTAAGCCAGTTGATGTTTTTTAATTTTTATTTGGTGTGCGTTGGAAGAGGGGTAGTCTTATACGGCGAATATAGCCCAAACCCTATATTTTAACAGGAAAATTCGGGGGTCGTTTTATACACCCAGTCGTCTTATACGCCGGAAAATATGGTAATTGCATTTATAAATCCAGTGAATCCATCTCAATTGTCTCCACAGGGATTTATTCATCTTCAAAAATAACTTCTGGTTCTAGTAAAGAGTTAAAAAATTCAAGCATTTCACAGGTCTATAAATCAAATATTTTTTCTCATTTCCTCTTGTGCTCTGCTAATCCACCCTCAAGATTTTGTTTTACAATTGTTATGTAAACAAGACAGCTTTCCCACACAAGGATCTTTCTATTCACTCCTTCAAAAAGAAAAGCTATTTCTTTCCATTTAAAGATTTTAATCTCTTTAGTTCCTCAGCTTTTTGCAAGGTAAACAAAAATCAGTAAAATGCTCAAATGTTTCTAAACATTATAATTCCAGAAATACTTTAAATCACCAAAAAGAAACACTTATCTGTACCTGGAGAAAATCTCTGTTTAACTGAAGAAGAAATTGTAATCCAAAAAATGTATTAGAAATGAGAAAGAATAGTACTAATGTCCATAAATTTACGCAAAACACAGTTGCAAATGTGATGGAAGACCCACCTCTTCCAGTCACTCAGTTCTTCAGTCAATCAGGGAAACCTTCATTTCTGCAACTTGGTCATGAAGAGGACAGTCCAGAGGACAAATGGGTTAATTTCAAATTTCCACCTTTAATCGAAGAAGAAAACTCCCTTCCACTAACTGGGAGTGAAACAAACGACCAAAAAAGGGATAAAATCCACTCTGAGAAATCTATTTCTGAAGTTCCAACTCCAATTTTCCCCAATGAAAAAAATACAATGGGTTTTCAGATTAAAGATCCATTATAGCAATAGAAACTCTGGTATAACAATTAGCATGTTTATCAATAACTGTATTTTTCTTTTAAGCAATATTTCTTATAGTGATCAATTTTACAATAACAAAGAACGTAAAGGCACAAATGAATGAATAAATAAACATTGTAAGCTGAAGGAACTTTTTGATTTATTTTTTGTGGGAACACAAGAAATTGGGGTACAGGGCCTCTGTCATATTTATTATCACCACACCTTAAACAGATGTGTAACGTATTTTTGCAATAACTTACTGTGGATTATGAGTGTGAGTTCCTTAAACTGTTTGCCTGCAGAATTGGTTGCACTGCATTGGTAGCGTCCTTTGTCAACTCTTCGAGCACTCTTTATTTGAAGAATCTGCCCTTTGTCCAAAACCTCAATATTAAGATCACCTAAAAAGAGAGGCCTGGGAGAGAGGGAAAAAAAAAACCTTAAAATGGTATCAATTTAATAAAATGTTTGTAAATAAAGCTTACGTAAGGACAAGTACGCTGCAAAGTAAAATAATATCAAAAATTACACTGTGGGAAATCCTGAGTAATTCATTTTTGGGGGAAATATAGAACAGGATATACAAGATTCTTTCAGTTTCATTAACAATTCATCTAGAAAATGATAATGTGAAGAAAGTATCCTATGCATAAAAATTAACAGGTTTCCAAGACTTGTAATCTTCATATCAGAGGTGGCATTCAGCAGGTTCTGACCAGTTCTGGAGAACCAGTAGCAGAAATTTTGAGTAGTTCGGAGAACCAGTAAATACCACCTCTGACTGGCCCCGCCCCCATCTATTCTCTGCCTCCTGAGTCACAGCTGATCAGGAGGGAATGGAGATTTTACAGGATCCTTCCCCTGCCACACCCACCAAGCCATGCCCACAGAACTGGTAGTAATAAAATTTGAATCCCACCATTGCTTCATATTAATTTCTTTTTACTTAAATTAATTCTTAAGACATGATACAAAGTCAAAGAAAAGGACACTGCATTTACTATATTGAGAGGAAGCAAGCTTTTTCATCTATAAGTCATGTTAGAAAGGTTTATGAATTAGCCCTTACTTGCCATCTTTGAACCACTGGATGATAGGAAAAGGAGACCCACTGACTCTGCATTCTAAAGTTGCCTGTTGGCTGAGGATGACTGAAAATTCATTGGGTCCAGCATCTCTTATAATAGGTGGAACTATAGGAAGGAGACAACAAGAGAAAACAACAAGGGGCGACAATTAAATGGGAAGTCCTATTAAAATACTGCAAAGTTGCTTTTAGGAAACGAAAAATGGAAGCTAATCCTGGAAATAAGCTCCTTTCTTTTCACACCAGAAATACATATTAAATAGCTTATAATACCCATATTAGCATTTCACTGAGGAAATTTGCAATATAAAGCTATTTTCATACTAGGTTGACATTTGAATAAAGATAATTTTGGGATTAATTGCAATGAGCGGTTTGTACTGGTTGTTTAAAAGTGAGACACACAGCATCATTAATTAAAGGAATGAATTGGAGCAGTGAACCAGGAAAAGTAGTTCACAGAGCTGGCTATTTTTAGAGTTTTAGGAATGATTAATCGAGCATTAAATAACCTAAAAGCCTAAATAACGCTACTTCAAGGTTCATATCATTTCAAATATCCAGGGTTAAAAACTAGACAAAGCAAGTACAAATAATCTCTTAGGTTTAAGTGTGTTGTTTTCTTGCTCTCTTGTCCTTTTAATGGGTCCATATCACATCAAAATAATAATGCAAGATAATAAGGTTAGTCAGTTATTTATAATATATTTTAAAGACTGTAAGGTAAAAGTAAAGGTAAAGGTTCCCCTCGCACATATGTGCTAGTCATTCTCGACTCTAGGAGGCAGTGCTCATCTCCATTTCAAAGCCGAAGAACCAGTGCTGTCCAAAGATGTCTCCGTGGTCATTTTTCTACTTGCATTTTTTACATGCTTTCAAACTGCTAGGTTGGCAGAAGCTGGTACAAGTAATGGGAGCTCACCCCATTACGCGGCACTAGGGATTCGAACCACTGAACTGCCGACCTTTCAATTGACAAGTTCAGCGTCTTAGCCACTGAACCACCTCATCCCTTCTTAAAGACTGTATGAGAGTTAATTTACTACTGTGTACTTCATGCTTGTATAAGCATATATTTCTGAAATGCCAAGAGCACTTCATATTTAATTTCATACCATAATCATAGTTAAGTGTACCAACCTTGCACATCTAGAGTGAAAAACTTCTCTGAACTCCCAGCTATACTGGTGGCTTTACATGAATACTGGCCAGCATCATCAGTTGCAACTTTAAGAAGTTTCAACAACTTTCCATTTTCCAAAATTTGCAAACTGCTACCCTCCAGAACCTGAAAAGATTCAGGCATAATTGAGGTTATATCTTCTAAATATATCAGATCATTGTTTGTGCTTAATTAGATAAGTTTTATAGCATACCTTGCAACCAGGAGTAATAATGATAATAGGAACTAAATAACAATTCCTACTTTGGAAATTACCATAAACTTCTGGACTTTGACAGGATAGATTCTTCTGGGGAAGCCGCAGTGAATGAAGAAGAGAGTTGTCTAATTCAGTGCCTCTTGTATTGCTCTTTTAATGGGATAGGTATGAAGGCAGCAGTCTGAAGAGACTATTACTGTTTGGAGTTACAGCAACCCCTCTAATCCCTTTAACCCAATGGTGGGTTGCTCCTGATTCTGTCCGGTTCTTGCGAACCAGTAGTAAAAGCAGCAGGAGGCTCCGCCCACCTGCCCGGACTTCATTATGGACGATCTGCTCATGAGCAGAAACTTCTGCACATGGCAGAAGCACCCGTGTGCACTCCCGTTGCGAACTGGTAGTAAAGGTAAGTAGAACCCACCCCTGCTTCAACCTACTCTTGAGATTCCAAAATGAGTTTAGGAAAATGTCCATTAATGCAGAGAACTTCATGGTTAGCAGAAGTTGGAACCAAGATCCACTCTTTAGGTACTTGAATTTTGTTTTGCCTCCAACTATTTTTTTTTGGGGTGGGGAGGGGATCCTTTTTTGGATGGAAAGCCTGCAACTTTGATGGGAATGTATTTTTATACTGCATTAGTCAATAGGGTTATAGGAAGAACAGAGGTTGAACATTATTTTCAGTATTATTCCTATATGAGATTGCATCAAAATAATAATCCACTCATGTGAAACTCAGTCTGATTTTCTTCATACATGTTTGAAATGCTGCCAGTCTCATAACATATCAAAAACTTACAAAATATTCATAATTTTTATCACATGCTTTCAGCCTAATTTCATTTTTGATCTAAGAAAAGAATAGATAATATGTTAGTGTACCTGCACATCATCTTTATACCAAGTGATGACTGGAAAAGGATCACCAGATACTTCACAGAACAGACCTAAAGGCTTGTTAATGGCCACAGATGCATTGGTCACTTTGTCCTGATCTTTGATTTCAGGTGGAACTGCAATCAAATAAGTAAATATTTAAACAAAGTGACTTATTTGTATAATTGATTTTATTTCAATATTCTCAGCCCTTTTAGTTATTTGGCTTTTACACGTGCAAGTTCGAATTAGTTCGTTTCTAATTTTTATTTTAACACAGCTAATGTTAATATCTATGGTAATTATACCTCAATTACCACTTTCTAAAATTTAGAATGAAGTAACATTAACTCCCAGCAAAACGGTTAGTTTACCATAAACTTTCAGACTGTAGTTTATTTCTGTGTTCCCAGCTTCATTGATTGCTGTGCAGATATATTCTCCACTGTTGTAAGGTGTGGCAGAGGCAATGACCAGCAAAGTTCCATCTTCCAAAATTGAAAGCCCAGGTTCACTGCCCATAAGCTCCCTATTGTTATGTAGCCATTTTATCATAGGCTTTGGGGTACCTATATTATAAAACAAAGAGTTCTAAATATTCCACTTAATTCAATAATTCAAAAAAAATAGATTGCATTTCAGAATAAAGTATTTGGTAATTTTTAACGATATATGCACCCTATTCAAGAGCCTCTGAACTGGCATAGACCCTCCTCCCCAAAAACTCTTCATTGTTTTATGGTTGAAATAGCAGATAGAATTGTCTACACATTCTCTCTCTACATTCTCCATTATATTTGTGCAGAATATCTCCTTCTTTTATACCCCAAGATGTATTTCTTTATCCTGCTACTACCCCAAATGATCCATATAGTATTCTGCAATAGGGCAGTCATATGAAGACCAGGCAGACCTGATAGGTTCACTTATTACTTATATACACTTAAACATGAGCATGCATCTAAACAAATTTTCTTCTCTATGTATACCTTCCCATACTCATATATACAACCTTCCCCTTAATCACAAAGAAATCTCCATATAGCCATAATCTTACATACTAATACATACATGGAGATACATAGACGAGATGTGTTCAAGAAGCTCCAAAGAACTGGCTTTTGACTTTATTTATCCTTATTTGATTTAGATCTGCCTTTAAGCAGATTGGCTGGCAAGCCTTATAACTTCCTATCACCTCCCATGAAATGTGTTTTTAAACATTCTGAAAATCCTTTTCAGAAGAGGAAACTGACTTTGTTTAACCCATCTACCTGGAGGCAAAAAGGGAAGTCTAAGATGTCATTTTCCCTAAGCAAAAGAGGGCCAAAAACAACAACAACACAACCCTCTTGCAGCCTGCTAACCAAATAAAACAAACAATTCCAACATTATAGGAAGGACCGATATCATTAATATATAAGCTGCTTAATTCAAGTAGCACAATGTGGGAAACATTTTCAAGAAGACAATAGCGCAGATGCTACATACAGTACTAGCCAAAATTGTGGAAACCTTTTGGGAAAAGTGTATTTTCTATAACTAGCTAATAAGAGCACTTTTTTTAGTAGTACCATAAAATTATATATCAATGGAAAGATAATTTAATCAAGACTGTAATGCAATAAGTTTTATGAAGGATTTGCTATTAGAATAGCAGTTACAGTATAAAGATGAAAAGTGAAACACATAGAAAAAATGAGATTTACAAAAATTATCACATCAGTTAATACTTAGTTTAATTATTTATTTATTTATTAATTCAACTTATATACCACCCTTCTCCCCAAGGGGCTTCAGGGCGGTGAACAGCCAAACTTAAAACACATATAGTACAAAAGTTAAGAAAAAACTAAAACTAAATTAAATCATCAGCATTTCCAATTTAAAATCCCAGATCCACAAAATCGAAAAGTTCCCAATTTAAAACCCAGAATCAATAAAATCGAAAATTTAAAAACCCCATTAAAACCATTTTAAACTAGGTCAGCTTGCTGGAATAAATAAGTCTTCAGGGCCTTTCGGAAAGCACGGAGGTCCGGGATCAGACGTATTCCAGGAGGTAGCTCATTCCACAGGTTGGGTGCCCCCACAGAGAAGGCTCTCCCCCTGGGGGCCGCCAGCCGACATTGCTTGGCTGACGGCACCCTGAGGAGGCCCTCTCTGTGCGAACATACTGGGTAACCTTTAGCATGAATTACGGCCTTACAACGTCTTCCCATGGAGTGAACCAAGTCTTTTAGTTCTGCAGCTGTTATAATGTGAAACCAAGATTGAATGATTGCTTCTATTACAGTAACTGGGTTTTATTGCTGGGTGACTTCCGACTAACAAGTTTCTTTAGCCGGCTCCACAAATTTTCAATTGGATTAAGGTTTGGGCTATTCCCAGGCCATTCAGCAGTGGAATATGATTATCTTGAAACTCAAAAAAAAAAAGAAAAAGAAAAAAAGAAAGAAAAAGTGGTATTATTAGCCATCAAACCTCAAAAATATTCTTTTCTCGAAAGGTTTCCACAATCTTGGCCACTACTGTATACTCAAATATACATTTTTCCACTATAGCAAACTGGCTATTAACACAGCCACAGCAAATCAGCTTTAAAATATTGGAAAATACCAAACTTTGGTGGTGTGATCTAAAGTTTGGCTTCTGTCTGCAGGGTAGTATTAATTTACTATTTAAAAAAGAATAACACCACCATCGCAGTCAAGTGATTATTATAAAAGATGGAAGGCCTAATCCTCCCATCCCAGAGACTGGTGAACTGCTGGTTATTTAATTCAAAGTGCTAGTTATTACCTATCAAACCCTGCATGGCATAGGACCTGGATATTTAAAAAACCCATTTATCTCCAACTATTTCTGCCTGCTTAGTATGTTCCAACAGCATGGCTGCAGTCCAGGCCCATTGTCTTCTTGTAGGGTCTAGGAAGCATGCCTTCTCTATTATGGCCCCACCATGTAGAACAGCATGCACCCAGAGATAAGGATGCCCTCTCTGCCGGGGTTCCAGAAAGGTTTTGAAAACCTGATTTCAAAATGTTGAAATTGGCCCGGAGTTGTTCTTTGTATTTGTTCAATTGCCTCTGTTTTTGTTAGTGTTGTGGTGGTGGTGGTGGTGGTTGTTTATGCTGTCTATTAGATTACTTTATTCTGAATGATTTAGTCTGGAAACTGAAAGTTGTTTTCAGTTGTTTTTATATTTCCCTTCTTTGTATGCCATCTATAGTCCATTAAAGTTGGGTAGATAATAAATTTAATTAAGCAAGAAATAATAAAATCATCAGTTTACAAAAGTCAACATTCTCCAAAATGGAAAGTCTCCATTCAGCAATTTATGATGCTCTGTACCTTTGATTGGACATGGGAAGGCAATTTGTTCTTTTGCTATTCTTTCTTGAAATGGAGAGTTGTATGGTGGATCAAGTGCTCCAACAGTTGGAGGTTCTAATACAAAATGAATGGAATATGAACTTTATTTATACTATTGGGTAGGTTTCCCAAATTCCAGTTTATAAACCTTTGAAATTCTCAAAATGGCATAAATTTACACACACACACAAAGACATCCCCTGATAATAAGCCCAACTGGGCTTTTGAGCGCATGCGCTAAAATAAGCCCCCCCCCCCAAAATAAGCCCTCCCAAAAAATATTTAAATGCATATGCAGCTGGTCCCCGCCATTTACTCTGGTTGGGGAGACAGAGCTGGAAATCAGGCAAGACTGCAAGAGGAACCCCATCTTGTTCCACGTACCCCAAAATAATAAGCTCTCCCCAAAAATAAGGCCAAGTGCTTATTTCGGGGTTCAAAAAATATAAGACAGGTTCTTATTTTTGGGAAAACATAGTATATATATATATATATATATATATATATATATATATATATATATATATATATAAAATTTTTATTATAAATTACATATAATGTATTACATTTTTGTTTACTTGGTTCAGAGGCTTCATGGTATGCTAAGGAAACCCTGAGAAAAAAACTTTTCTGTGTACAAATATCAGGAAGAAGCAGAAGCAACATCAGGTAAGTAGTAATTAACTGCTATATTCCTCAGTATATTTGGATATAAATTAAGAAATTTCTCACAAACTGGATTTGTGCCTTTCTGTTGCAATCTACTGATTAGCAAATCAGAGAAGCAATGATACCCCTCTGTTATTCCTATCAACTAGTCAGATTTAGATACCTGAACTTCCTTTCCTGCTAAAGTGAAATGTTACATATTTTTATACTTGCCTTGATTTTACCCTTACTGACATCAAAAATAAAGTATTTTTTTTTCAATAAAACATATATATGATGATGGCCATCCTTCTCTTCTCTTGTAACTACTCACACAATTTGCTTCAGGGTGCAATAAAAACTTCCACTGAAACTTGGAGAAAGCAACTAAGGGTAGATAGCATTAAGTAAAGCGGTAGTCTGACTGTATGAAATTGCCTGTGTCCGATATAATTCCTAATATCAATAGTTCATCTTCCAAGAAAGATACCTCTCATTTACTAGTCCAGTTCACCTGCTTTAATGCAACTGTAAATTTTCTTATATTCTACAAACAATTGTATTGAATTCTAGGAAACATGAACTCCTGTTAGTTTTAAGCTTATGTTGTCAATTTCCTTTTACTTTATTTACGTTTTATGAATGATTTTTAGACTACAGAATGGAAGAGAAATCAACATTAAAAAATTAAATAAAGATACTTCAGGATTAGTTGGTGGTTTAAAAATTATAATTCAATTGCTATAACTAAAAAATTTCAAAACAGAGTTAACATATCTAATTTTGCATTTTTGAACCAATGGAAAAAGTGAATTCCATGTCATTTAAAGTTTCCCATGAGATTCACGATAATAAATAATATATTGGGAAGATATATACACACACACACATGTATGCATGTATGTATACAGAGACAGAGACAGAGACAGAGATAGAGATATATAGACATTTGACTGGTTGAAAAGGAACCTCTGCTTTACCTGATTGTATATATACGTGCAGTAGGATATTTTCCCTCAAGGTTATTCGTATGTGTTTGAATACTCTCAATAAAAACAAAAAAAACTCTTATAATCCAATTATTTGCTGTAGGTGTAAACATAACCTCTTTTAAGAAATGATAATTCTTCTTATGCACTTTTTCACTATAATGTTAACATTACCTTGAACTTGGATCATTATCTCAGCTTCATCATGACCAGCAATATTACTTGCCACACATTTATAGATTCCAGCATCTGAAAGCACAACTTTGATGATACTCAGTGTTCCATCCAGAGAAGAAGCATATTGTTTGTTGTCTATCAATAGGGGTTGTTGATCTTTAAGCCAAGTAATTGTTGGAGATGGGATTCCTTGAGCACTGCAATATATATCAACTCTATTACCAGCCTTTGCTTTAATCACACGAGGCCCATGTTGTATCTTTGGAGGAACTAAATAAAAAATAACAATAATAATAATAAATTAAATACAGAAAGATTTTAGAAGATCATTCAGTAAAACATGAAGAACACAACATAGCATGCTAAAAGATAAATTATGTTACTTTCCCATCAAAGTGATACCTGTTAACCTATTAACATTTGCATGCTTTCAAACAGCTAGGTGGGCAGGAACTGGGGCAAGGAATGAGACCTCACCCCATTGTGCAGGGCTCAGGTCTAGGGCCCAGGCTGTCATCTTTCCAGCATCTTTAACCATTGAGCCATGGCATTCCCATTTTAAATGATTATCTTTTGAAAAATACATATTATTATAAAGAGGTGCAGCAGATCCTTTTCATTTAATGAGCATAGATCGTTCCTGTAAATTGTGGCCAAGCAGCAAGTCTTATTTAGGCTGTTGAGATCTATGAGAAGCTATTATGTTACACAAGAAGATTCAGGATGTCAGCAAATAGAAGCAATAGGTAGTTTCTGTAGCCTTGTGGAAGGGGGAAATTAAGAAAGGTAATGGTACCTGTGAGTGGGTTGCAGGTATCAATGGTGCAGGCAGTGGAAAGTAGTGTATTGCACTGAGAAATGCTTTTAAAAATTAACTCTCCATTACATAATTTTGTGTTGCAAACAGACTCTAAATAGATTTACTGGGCCAAAAGACAGATTGAAAAAATATTTAAAAATAAAGTTCTGATACTATTACTAATCTTCTCCCCTAAACACATACAGTACATAATAAATAAAGTACACCCTCGGGACTCTCTCACCCCTGATGCCAGTAACTTTAGTCATATTTAATTAAGTTAATATTATTTGAGTTACTAATTCATTCAATATCCATTATTAATTTAATTCAATATTTATTATTGAAAGCAGAGGATTCTTACCGTGTACATTTAGTTTTATTTTTTGGGTTGCATTTCCAGCAATATTTGTGGCCACACAGATGTACAGGCCACTGTCTGATACCAATGTCTCAGTGATCTTCATTGAGCCTGAAGAAAGTAAGATATGTCTTGCGGGGTGGGGGTGGGGAGGTGGGAAAAAAAACCCACAGGAAATACAGATGACTATAAATATTTATAACAACATGAAAGTCTCTTACAGGAGCATTAATAATAAATGTTGCACATCAAAGAGCATCTGTTCAGTATTACTTTTGTACAGACTGATCTTCCATTTTTTCCCTTAATTGCTCTTGCCCTCTGACTTCTTCATTCTGCATAGCTGAGGAATGAAGTAAGAGTCAACAGCCTTAAGACTTCCATTTCGAATCCAGTTAACAACCAAATTGGAGGCATTTTCTACCCTCTTTTACATTTTTTTTAAAAAACGCATCCCTCAAAGATACCAAAATAGTATATGTGCTAGGGATTCAAAAGTTGCTCTGATGGTCCCTTTCAAAAAACAAAACAAAACAAAACAAAACAAAACAAAACCAATCAGAAATGGTGCCTTTGGGATGATACTCTCTGGCCTGCAGAATTCATTCCAAAGGATTATTTATTCTATTTTATTTTTATCATGGTTTTGAATGTTATTTTTGACAATTTTAAAATAGTTTACTGCATCTGCTTACTTTTAATCATTGAATGCTGTGGCAATTCTCCAAATGCCCACTGTATTCTGTGCATATTTCTGTTAACCAATAATAGCAATAAAAAAAAAATCTAATGACAAATAAATTTAATGGATCCTCATGTATTTTCAAATCAATGCATATTTTATTAAATCTAAAGATAATAAAGTGAAGAACTAGGGCAAAACTTGTGTGGATTCATAAAGACAAATGAAGACTACCATGTTTCTGTCAACTGCAATGCTTCTTTTATAGTGAAAAGTGGTGTATAAATATTGTAAGTCAATAAATGCAGATTATACTGTCGCTGTGGGGACTGAGTTGGTGAAGAAAGACCCAGAAAGCTTTCTAGTTTTGTGGGAGGAAGAAGGATTGGCAGAGTCTGGGGGAGAGAGTGTCAAAAGAGGAATCAGGTTAGATTCTCACAAATGATCTAAATCCAATCTCTCTTGAATTTGATTAACTCTTATCTAGTGCCAAAAGGAAACAGTATGTGACAAAAACTCCCATCAATCCTGCAAGATAGAACAGGTCCATTAATGCCTTAATCAAATTAATTGCCTATCAGTGACTACCAACATTGATGCTGTCAAACTCAGTCCTCTCTCATTTCCAGACTGACCTCTATCTTAAAGGATTCAAGATAAGAAAGGGGGAGAAGTAAGAAATACCAACAGTAGAAGTAACTTCTAATCATCCCTTTAGTGACCCAGTTCTTACAATGGATGTGTTGTTTAAAGACTCAACAACAAGGCAAGTTGTTGCCTTGATACATGGCTTCGTTATAGATTTCTGAGATAAGCCAGGCCTTTTGATGCTTCCTCACAAAGATATTCTTTATTCTTCCAAATAAAAGCCTACCATGTTTCCCTGAAAATAAGACTGGGTCTTATATTAATTTTTGCTCCAAAAGACGCATTAGGGTTTATTTTCTGGTTGGGTCTTATTTGGGGGAGGGGAAATATGGTACTAAATGCATCCATCTGGCCGACAATCTTAACTGGGGCTTATTTTGGGGGGTAGGGCTTATATTACAAGCATTCTGAAAAATCATGCTAGGACCTATTTTCTGGTTGGGTCCTATTTTCGAGGAAACAGGGTAAGTATTTTCAAAGGGAGTCATACAAAGGATATAGCTCTGAAAACACATTCTTGATAAATGTTTCTGTTATATCTGTTTAGTATTCATCTTATAATGTGATGGATTACAAGGATGATGAAAATTACAGTCTAGAGCAGAGGTCTCCAACCTTGGCAACTTTAAGACTTGTGGACTTCAACTCCCAGAATTCAGCCAAAGCTGGCTGAGGAATTCTGAGAGTTGAAGTCCACAAGGTCTGCTAAGGTTGGAGACCCCTGGTCTAGAGTATATGAAACTACAATTTAGCACACCATCATGTTGTGAAAGGGCTCCAAATGATTGCATAGGATACTGACAATATACTACACATATTAAATTACCATTATCCTTTAAATAGGTAGGGACTGCATCAAAGTTTAATATGAACATTCAATTCTTGGTGTATATTAATAATCTATACAAAGGCCAGAGTTATCTAGCAGCCTCTGATCACATCAGTGAGACAATCTGTATAGAAATTCAAACAAAGTAAACTAAGAAATGATATAAAAGTTACCGTGGAGAAAATGGAGAGATAAGCTGCATTTCTTTAGCCCAGGTGATGACCGGGGGTGGCAAACTTTTCACTTCACAGGGAAGTGTCACTTCTTCGCCAGCTGTTACTGACATCTCAGTTGGGTTATCTGATGAACTTCCTTGCTGATTTCCAGGTCTGGAAACTCTTGGTTTTACTAAAACGAAACATGCACATTATATTATTAACTCACTGTTGCAATAATATCTCATTTCAGGTTAGTGGGTTAATTCCAATTGTTTCAGTAAGCAAAACAGGTCACACTTTCCATCCTTCTGTTCCCTCTTCTACTTACACAAGATAAACTTTCCAAAGGGTCAAGTCCTCTTTTAACAGAGGAGGATATGTTGTATACAACTCCAGTACAAGAGGAGAGAGGATATTTTCCTGAAATCACAGTTCCTGTGCCAACAGAACATTCCTGATAAATGTGGGCATTAATACAAAAAGCAGTTGCGGTCAGACACAGCACATGGGAAGATAAGATGAAATACTATTTATTGTTCCAAAGTCACCTCAATGAATCTAACCCCAAACCTAAACTCCAGTCAAAACTTCCTGTTAGTATGGACGCTTACTCTCAGAGTGGAATAAATGTAGGAAGGATGGGTAAACCACACAGTTATCCTACAGAATGGTCTCCTGAGAGGGATCCTGCTTATGCAGTGAAAACCTATAAAATGTTTTTTTATCATAATAAGCATTATAGGGAGAGCTGTAATATGCAACAAAAATTATAGCATAGTTATAGGGAAAGAGGCCTATACCAGAGGTGGGTTTCAGCAGGTTCTGACAAGTTCTGGAGAACCGGTAGCGGAAATTTTGAGTAGTTCAGAGAACTGGTAAATACCACCTCTGACTGGCCTTGCCCCCATCTATTCTCTGCTTCCCAAGTTCCAGCTGATTGGAAGGAAATGGGGTTTTTGCAGTAACCTTCCCCTGGAGTGGGGTGGGAATGGAGATTTTACAGTATCCATCCCCTGCCATGCCCACCAAGCCACACCCACCAAGCCATGCCATGCCCACCAAGCCAAACCCACAGAACCAGTAGTAAAAAAAAGTTGAAACCCACCATTGGCCTATACCCATTGCAGCTAAATCACATCAACCGGTTGAATGAACAGGAGGCAGAGTTATCATGAAATGGTTCTTGTGACACATTTTAGCCCCAAATTATTACTGATATTGGCAGTTCTGTATAGAATAGGGATGCCCAATCTTCTAAGGCTGAGAGCCATACTTAGCGTTTGACTGGCATACTAAATGTGATGTTACAAATATAGGCAGGCCAGGACAAAAAAAAAAAAAAAAAACTGGGTGGGTTGGAGCAACAATTAGAAGGGGCTTAACTTGCATTTAAATTTAACATTATAATTTGATTACAAACTATAATAAATTCCCCACTGCTTCTTGTTTGTTTACAACTTCTAGATCAGTGGTAGGTTGCCCCTGGTTTGGACTGGTTTGCAAGAACCGGTAGTAAAACCGGCGGGAGGCCCTGCCCACCGCCCTGGATGTCATCATAAGCGATCTGCACATGTGCAGAAGCAAGGCACGCACCTATCGCTTCGCTCACATGCGCGATCCCATTACAAACCGGTAGTAAAGGTAAGTAGAACCCACCCCTGTTCTAGATGGTTCTGTTCTCCTGGTTTTAAATACTATTTGCAGACTTGAGATTTTAGACTGAGCCCCACTACTTCATTCTTGCACTTTCCTTTTTATTTACCATAGACTGTCAGCTGTACTTTCCGTGTGGCATAACCTGCTGCATTGGTTGCAGTGCAGAGGTATTCCCCAGACTCCTCACCTCCCGGAGAAACCACATAAAGACTTCCATCAGACCCAGCAGAAAACATTAAACTGCTGGGAGGAATCACTTCTCCTTTCTGTAAAAAGAGAGTAAAATAAAAATGAATTTTTTTTTATGGAACATGAAGTAAAAACTGACAGAGTATATCTTAATAATGGCCTCTGTAACTCAGCATCTTCACAGCTTGTGTCATTGCTGTTTTCTTTTACAGAGTTTGCTGTTATTACTGGCTCAGTTAACATTAAGAGTTAGTCTCAACTGTTCCTTTGATAATTATCCTTCCTTTTACACTGTTTTAAATCTACAGCTCTGAAAAGTACCTGCTAAACTACATTTAACAATTAGACAAACTTAATCTGAAAGCTTGCACCGTTGTCCTAACTTGCAGCCTAAGTGGAGGCAGAAAACTTAATTAGATGCCTTAAGAAAGCATTCCTGACCATTATGTCTTCTCAATGTGTTGGGACTATTAAATGGTGGCATACGCTGTCTAGATAGAATGTAGGCTATCAATATTTTAAGTACATAAATACAACCAACTCATTAAAGTCCCCAGTTCAGTTGATCAAAACATTGCAATTACCTTGGACCATACTATAGATGGCCTAGGAACTCCATTGGCTTTGCAAGGCAATGTAACTGGGACATCTTCTATAGTACTGAAGATCTGTTGTCCATGCTGAATTATGGGTGGAACTGAAAACACAAATATGCAAGTATCTTACAAATTATTTCTTATGACATGTTATTTTACATGTGTGATGTTGCTGTTTATTATAAGGCATCTTAAGGATGGAACATTATTGCTACCCATTCACAGACTACATAATGATCTGCAGAAAACTTTTGCAGCAAGATAAGGATGGAAGTTAATATCTATCTGTTGATCTTCTGATGCCTGAAAAATAAAAAATGTTTCAAATAAGCTTGTCAGCTGTTATTCCTTTTGTTGAAGGATCTCTGTGTTAATAGTATAAATATGCAGATTTGATCTCTACCTCAAAATCTTCTTGTCTTTGTAAATCTTTGATATTTTGAATAGTTATCACAATTTTATCAGTTCTTAAAATCCCAACATGCTACCAAAAGCAATCTTCAATTGCAAAAACGTACGAAAAATAACATGCTGTCTCCTTGTTAGGCAGAAAAGACAGCATTTTATTGGTTGTTTCAAGTGTTCATCTCTTAATTTTATACAGATTTTTTAAAAATTATGATGAATGAGGCTACTGAAAAAGGGTGGGACATTACAAACCAAATCCACTGTGCTTAGTGTGATCAGTACAGCAGTTTTTTAAAAATATACTAGTTGTTTCTTTAAACCCCATTCACTGGCTTCTTCTTTTAAATCCTTGATCAAACCTTTTAAACTGTATTTGGATAATTCTTTCATCTGCCTCTGTTTTATTAAAAAATAAGTATTTCTGCAGAAACAATTACTACTTCAAAACATTCATATAGAAAAGACCTATTTTTGGATGGCATTTTTATTCGCATGTTCTGTTTATCCAGAACATTGTACGATCAAAACATCTTACACACTGGGTGAGACACAGATGTCTTCTTCCACTTTGAAGCAATTCATGCAATGGATCTTTCACTGGAAAAATTGTGTTCAGACGACCATTTTTGGATACAAAGGACTTTTCTTTCACATAGCTGTTTAGCACATTCTGCATACATAAGAACTTTAACACACATACACATCTCATCTGCCTTTCATGAGCAGCTGGAACCAGTTTATTATCTTCAGCATTCCAACAAAACTCCTTAGGTATACTTGCCCTATGAAATGGGAAATTTACATAAGATATGTTGTGTTGGATCTATTTGTAATTGAAAACATAGAAAGTATTTGAAGATTTTATTTCTTTACTCCACAAACTATCCCTCACTAATCAAATCAAATCATTTTTATAGTCAAAGACCAGCAGAACACTACTTATTATGATGATGAATATAAGAAAAAGACATGACCATAGACTATAGTTCTCATGAATGATGTTTAATGTATTTCTTTTGCTCTTTGAGGGCAAAAGAATAAAGTAGAAAGATAGCAAACAGGGAACCAACTGAAGATAAAATTGCAGAATGTGAGAGTGGAAATTTCCATTTCAACTGATTGTTTCTCTCTTTTATTATCCTATGAACTTTGTAGAAAACACTAAGCAGAGGATGGATTGAGTAAAAACATGCACATTGATGCACTGCATGACGGCAGTTCTATTCATTTCTGTATTCACTTGAAAGCAATCCCGAGGAAGTGGACAGGATCATGGAGAAGCTGAGCACCACCACGTGTTTGTTGGACCCGTGTCCCTCCTGGCTTGTTTATTCGGCCAGGGAGGTTACACATAGCTGGATCCAGGCAGTGGTCACTGCATCATTGGCTGAGGGGAGTTTCCCCACTGCCTTGAAGGAGGCGGTGGTGAAGCCCCTCTTCAAGAAGCCCACCTTGGATCCAGTTATTTTAAACAATTTTCATCCTGTCTCCAACCTTCACTTTATTGCGAATGTTTTTGAGAGCGTGGTGGGATGTCAGCTCCCACTGGTCCTGGATAAAGCATCATACCTAGACCTGTACCAGTAGGGTTTCAGGCCCAGGTACAGCACCGAGACAGCATTGGTCGCACTGGTGGATGATCTCTGGAGGGCTAGGGACAGAGGATATTCCTCTGCCCTGGTCCTGTTAGATCTCTCGACGGCTTTTGATACCATCGACCATGGTATCTTGCTGCAGCGCCTCAAGGAGTTGGGAGTGGGAGGCACTGTTTTACGGTGGTTCTCGTCCTACCTCTCTGGGCGCTCGCAAGCAGTGTTGGCGGGGGGCAGAGGTCAACCCCAAGGTCCCTCACATGTGGGGTTCCCCAGGGGTCGGTTCGCTCTCCCCTGCTTAACATCTCTCCCCTGTTTAACATCTATATGAAGCTGCTGGGGGAGATCATCCGTGGTTTTGGGGTGGGGTATCATCAGTATGCTGATGATACCCAATTTTTTATATCCACCCCGAATCAGCCCAGTGATGCCCTCAGCGTCATGTCCCGATGCCTGGAGGTGATGCGGCTCTGGATGGGGAGGAACAGGCTCCGACTCAACCCTGCCAAGACAGAGTGGCTGTGGGTACTGGCATCTCGGTTCCAAGGGAATATTCCATCTGGGTCATAGGGGGAGAGGTGTTGCCCCCTGTGGATAGGGCGTACAACTTAGGCATCCTCCTGGATGCATGGTTGACCTTAGAAGACCCTGTCACGACCGTGACTAGGGGGGCATGTGCCCAGATTCGTCTAGTGCGCCAGTTGCTCCCCTATCTGGACCGAGATGCCTTACGCACGGTCATCCATGCACTCGTCACCTCCCGGATTGACTATTGCAACGCTCTCTACATGGGGCTGCCCTTGAAAACCACTCGGAGGCTTCAGCTGGTGCAGAATGCGGCTGCACGGGTAGTGATGAGAGTGTCCTGATGCTCCCATGTCACACCCCTCCTGCGTGACCTGCACTGGCTACCGGTTGCCCTCCAGCTGAGGTTTAAGGTGTTGGTGATTACCTATAAAGACCTACATGGCTTAGGCCTGCGTATCTAGCAGATCACCTGCAGCCAGCAACAGCTCCCCATCGCCCGGTGCACTCACACAGAGAGGGCCTACTTGGGGTTCTGTCGGCCAAGCAATGTTGGCTGACGGCCCCTAGAGAGCAAGCCTTCTCGGTAGGCGCACCTACCTTCTGGAATCAGCTTCCCTTGGAGCTCCGGGTGGCCCCCGACCTTTGCTCTTTCCGCCGTAATCTTAAAACATGGTTTTAAGTCCATGTTTTAAGGCTGGCCTGGACTGAAGGGGTTTTAATGGGAATTTTAGATTCTTTTATTGTTTGAATTTTAATTTGGACTTGTTGTTGCTTATTGCTGTGAGCCGCCCTGAGTCCTTGTGGAGAAAGGGTGGCATATAAGTCCGATAAATAAATAAATAAAATCTCTCAAGGATTAAATTCTCGCTCCTGGTAATGTCAGATCTTGTTCCTCAACAACTAGCAGACTACTGGGAACTGGCAGATTATAGGAACAGGCCATTGCTCGGTCATCTGAACTGATCATTTGCAGAGGTTTTAAACTTAGTGTGCAATTTCAGCGACAGTCTACCTATCATCACAGGATGAATAGAGTACTAGTGAATTCTTAACACTGAAAAGTAAGGATAACTTTAAATTTTTCACTCACCAAAGACATTGACAGCAGTTGTTTTGTTGTCTGTCCCAGCAACATTGTTAGCCATGCAAGTGTAGCCTCCGGCATCCTGTAGTCGAACTCTTTCAAGGTGAAGACTCCCATCACTCCGGAGGCTGATATAGGGAGTCTGGACCACCTAGAGTTGGAATGGGGAAGGTAGATAAGACTTATCTCCATTCTCCACTTAGTCTGGTCATTTACACCTGGCATATTCTGGTTTGTTTGTTTGTTTTTTAATTAACCAATGTTTTCCAAGGCGACTTAAATGAGAGCATTCTTGCGGGATTTTGAATTTGCTTGGAGTTTTTTTTTTTTCAACCTTTGAAGATAAAGAAGCCCATATGACTACCTCTTTCTTGCACCTAGACGACCTAGAGCCATTTTGCATCATTTAGATACAGGATCATCCAGAGTTCAGGAAGTGCTTTTTACTTCAGTCTTCCTCTTTCTCCTCTAAATGAAAGACATGAGGGCTTGGGAAAGTGAAGGAAGCAATAAATGGCTTCAAATCATATGTAAAGCTTGACTTTTTCAACTGGAATATAGCAAAAGTTCTACTCCTTTCATGGCTTCCATAAAAGAATACAAAAGGGTATAAAAAGAGTGATTCAGTCTAAGGGCTGCATATGGAATTATCTCCCTTTGAAGTCTGTAGACTTTCCTGGAGCGTATGGTTCAGATTTCCTTGTTTCTGGTTGTAGCATAGTTTCACTGAATTAATGATCAGTACATATTTAAAATGAGTTTCCTGTCTTTGTCAGGGCAACTGGAATGTGTAGCTTATTTTCTTCACAACTTTCCATTCTTTTATCCTAGAAATTATAGGCAAAAATACATTTTGCAATGTTCATGCATTGTAATAAAACTTCTGCTTATCCGCACAAGCCTATAACAAACCATTCTATGGGAGATTAAGTTATATTTTTATATATATAAAACTATCTACACCAATGATTCTCCTGAAAGGAAAACATGATTATAGTCTACAGATTAAGTTAAACTACTTCTACATGAATCTTAAAATTGATTAGAAATCCTCCATTACAACTGCAACTGAAAGGAAGCTTAATGAAACAATATATTTCTGCTTATCTTTACCTCTAACTGGTAAAGTTACTCACTTGGAGACAAATTTAAACCAAAGCTGTAGTTCAGATATTTATCCTTTCTTCACTGCAGCATCAAAAAGCAATGATATATATAGATAAGGTAAAAGTAAAAATTTCCCCAGTCCAGTTGTGTCTGACTCTAGGGGGCAGTGTTCATCTCCGTTACTTAGCCAAGGGAGCCAGAGTTGTCCAAAGATCTTTCCATAGTCATGTGGTCAGAATAGCATCACACCGCAGCATAGAGTGTGGCGTGAAACACAGAATGCTGTAACCTTCCCACTGAAGTGGTACCTATTTATCTACTTGCATTTTCATGCTTTTGAGTTGTTAAGTGGGCAGGAGCTGGAACAAGAATGGGAGTTTGCCCCGTCATGCAGTGCTTGGGTCTCAAAACGGAGCTGCCAGGTTTCCCGCTGACAAGCTCAGCTTCTTAACTGCTGAGTCATCACACTCCCATATATAGATAAGTAATCACAAATCTTTTTCCAGAAACAGAATTTTGCACAATTCAAATGAAATAATTTCCAGATGGTGTTAATTTATGGGTGTCAAATAGCAAGTTAGCAAACACAAAAATGCAGGCATCACATTACAACTACAGAAAACCTAGGGATATCATGATAATTTATTATATAAAATTTTTCCAAATTTGCAAGAACTCTGGGGAGTCCCATAAGAGTTATTTCCTGCTTCTCAAGATGTCTGTCCCTGCCAAATGTATTTGGACAAGTATCTAGTGGTTAGCCTAAACTGACTTTCCCAAGTCATCTAGCAGGTAATTTCATTGAGTCAGAAAACAGTCTTCACGCAATACTGTAAATTATGTCCCACCTGCTTATGAAATGAAATAATGAAATGAAATAAAATACTGTTATTCATAAGAGTTCATGTTTTTGGTACTGTTTCACCATCAAACAGAGGTGGTACTTAAACTTAAGTAAGTAGAAAACTTTAAAAGATATTCAAAATTATCTTACCACCATGCTACTTTTAATCCATTTTCGCTCTGGGATTGGGTTCCCTGCCAGCAGTATACATGACAGAGTCAGTTGCTGTCCTTCAATGACATTAGCTGTTGCAGGACTCATTGCAATTAGAGGTGCAACTATATCAAAGAGAGACAGGAAAAGAAAAAAAATGATCATAACACAAGGATGGTTTATGTTCCTATAAAACTGCATCAAAAAAATCCATCTTCTCGACTTCTGGTGGCTCCGCCAATGCCGAAAGACGCTCCTTTGTGAGTGCCAGCCCCAGGATTCCATTAGAGCCACTAGAACAGCTAAAATCAGCTGTTTAGCGGCTTGAAAACTTTCCCCCTGGGAGAAGGGGGGAAAGAGAGCCAACGGGTATGGGTAGAGCTCCCCAAGAGCCCCAGGTTTTTTCTTAAATCTGGGGCTTAAAGGGTGAGAGCTCCCCGGGAAGCCCGTCATTGCTCCGGACCTGGGACGTTTTGGCTTTAAGCAGAACTAGACGTCGCGACCACCACAGCAACTCAACTTTAAAGAAAAAAAAAATTTGGACTTGAAAGCTGGCAGAGCAATACAGGAGAAACTAAAATTGCAAGTACTAAACTTTAACTCCGAAAAGTCTATCACTTCCCTCTGAATTTCTATGGGAGAAAGGGAAAGTAAGATGGCGTTTGATTCTAATGGGTCGTGGAGAAGTTAAAGTTAGATACAAAGTATTATGTGGTGCTGAAAGCCCCTGTTTTAAAAGAAGAGGATTTTATTTTAAAAGGAGAAAGATTTAAAAATCATTTCTAAAAAAAAAAGACTTGTGCCACTTAAAGATTGGAATAATTGATCTAGTTGCTGGAAAAGTACAAAGTGAAAGTTTTATTGGGGAAAAAATGGCTGGCTTTTCTGAAAGTGATGAAGGCTCACCATTACATACATCAGCAAATACACAAATACAGACTGTGGATCTTTTTGAAGAAATTTTAGAATAATTTACCTCTGCGTTTGTGTAAAGAATGGAAGGGTTTTTCAAGAAGAATTTTACACAAATTCAAAATAAAGATACAAGTGAAGATACTGTATCGTTTCAGTTGTCAAACAATAATGAGTTGTTGAATGAAGAGGCGGATGAAACAATCCAGTCTGATGTGCCTTTGGAAAATGAAATGGAGACTTTTCAAATTAAGAAGGAAAGGCAGAGAGGCTTGAAGGAGCGTAACCGGGAAGTATTGAGAGACATTTCTTCAGAGGCTTTGATACAGACAACTGGAAAATTGACAGGAGGCGTTGGGATTTCTTATATAAGAAGGAAGATTCAAAGTGGAACTTTACAATTTTTTTACAAAAATGGATTCCCAATCACAGTTGGAGAGGTGTTTTTACTGAAAGGAATTACTTTGCGAAGAGAACAGGATTATGAGGTTCAGCAACTTCAGTTAAAAATTCAAGAACGAAGGCTATTGCTTAATGTATGAAGGCTATTGCTTAACGCACTGTAAGCCACCCTGAGTCTCCGGAGAAGGACGGCATATAAATCAAATAAAAAAAATTTATAAAAATAAAAGAAGGTGAAGGAAAAAGACTGAAGCAGAAGGTTTACAAAAAAGTCAGGAAAAAATGGAGAAGGAAAAATTACAATCCTCTTTCTTGGGGAAGATAGTAATAGTGAAAATGAATGATTATATCTGTATTTAGAGATATGATTTGTTTTGAAAAGTTATATTATAGTGAAAATGAATGATTTACTTATATTTAGGGACATGATTTGTTCTGAAAAGTTATATTAAATAATGTTACGGTTGAATTGTTATGAATTGGTGAAGAATTTATATAAGTTTATAGGTTAAAAGAAAAATATTGTTATTACTTAAACCTTGATACTTTGTTGTAAATTACATTAATACTATATTAAAGAATGCTTTGTTGAAGAATAAATATAAACTTGTGGGGTATAAGGAAAATATAAGTGGTGCATGGGTTGAGGGAAGGTTTTTGACAATATTTTATATAGATATTAAATAGTGAAGATGTTATTTGATTATACGTAGTGGATTTGTAGAGAATAAGATGAATAAGTTTATGCAAAGCTATTAAGCAAGGAATGCTTTCACAAAGAATTAATATAAGTTTATGGGGTAAAAAATAAAAATAAGGTTTTTACAATATATTTTATTTGAGATTGCTTAAAATATTTTGTTAAGGTGTTAATATATGTAAGGGTTGGAGATCTGATGGTTAACTATAACTGGGCTCTGATTGTATAATGCTGGAAGAAAGAAGACTTGCTTATTATTGAAGAACAGACAAGAACGAAGTTGGATTGATTACTTTCAAGCAATAATTGGTTTAAATAGTTATATTTAGATATGAATAAGGGGAGTTAAAGTGCAAGAAGGAGATAAATCTATAGATAGTTAGCTTATGTTTTTTTATATGTTTGTTAAATGCCATACCCTGTATTTGCTCTGGGAAGTCCGGGGGGGGGGGGGGGCAGGAGGGGGGAAAATATGTGTAAACTTTTTTAAAAAATTTTTCAATAAAAAAAATCCATCTTCTCAAGGGAGTTAAGAAAAATCCTAGACTGCAAAACTTTTCTTAAAAATGGTTTACTTTAACCTTGAATTATAAATAAATCTACTGAACCACTGATTATATTCATACTGTATGGAGACCATGAATCCCAAAATAATCTATTATCTATTACAGTGTGTTACTTCCATTTTTATTTGGTTGTTTATTACGGTTGGTCACACAGTCAAACAGATGTTTTGATTGGATTTGGCATTTATCCACACTATCGAGTCCTTCCCAAGGGCTTGGTTCATTATTATTATCATTATATACACTCAATGTGAAATTACAGCTGCCAGTTCTACAGATGATGTTGGCCTTCACAGACATCGAATTCTTCCCAAGAACCTAAGATATTGTAATGTATTAGCATAGTACGTGTGCAGATCCAAGCAGAGTAGAAAGATGGAAATGTTGCCAATGTGCAGATTTTCTAAGTGATTTTCTAAGTGCAGTCCAAGACTTTTTGGTATAGCACCCAGTGTACTGGTAAGTGCTGAGACCTTATAACTGGTTTATGCCATAATTTTGATTTTCATAATTTGATACTTTATCAACTTCTCCAATGCTTTAATCTTCAATTCTATTACAACTGGGTATTGCTACATCAATTATCCACACTTTCTCCTTTTCAACTATACACTTTATTATTCTTAATAAAATTATTAACCAACTTTTCATGAAGGGAGGGAGGGAGGGAGGGAGGGAGGGAGGGAGGAAGGAAGGAAGGAAGGAAGGAAGGAAGGAAGGAAGGGCAATTGCTTTATATCCATGAAAAGGTTTCAAGCTCATATACGTTATATTTAAAATTAAATATATACGTATTCCAATGCTCCTCAAAAAGAAATCTAATGTGGATTTATTATTATTTATTTGTTCAATTATTGCTCTGATTTGTTAATAAATGATTTACCAAAGAAATAAAATTCTGTTTGGATTTAACATAAATGGGATTTTAAATATAACGTCAGAGCATGCTGTTGTTTCACACACCATAAGCACTAAAGCCAGTGGAGAACACTTAATTTCTATGCTAAATATTGCCAAAATCTCATATTATCAATTCATTACCAAGTCCCGTCACAGTAACTGTAGCTGGGCTTGAGATAATCTTTCCAAACTGGTTTTCAGCTTCACAGACATATGTTCCTTCATCATTAACCCATAAATCTAAAATTGTATAGAAGTTTTAAAAGGAAAAAAAAACAAGCAATAAGTGTTTTGTATTAAAAACATTATCCTTAAACAAATAGATTTGAAAATATACATTCCCTTGGAATCGTTGTATTTTTATCCTCTTATTCTTGTTCCCATTTTTGTTTGACAAATTCCAATAAATAAATATATAAAATAAATATTATTTTTCCAGCTATGTTAAGCTAAACCTAAACATAGGTCACATCATTTTAACAGCCTGAAAGCAATTACAGAGTTGTTCCAGAATTATTTTCTTGGGTTATGAAGATGTCCCTCTAATCATCTACAAAGGACAAGCCTTTGCATTATTAGTTGATTGCCAGGCAGATGCTGAGTCAGGCTGAGGCTAGTTTAAGGTGTTCCATTCTGAAAGTAGCTTTTTCCCTGCTAATTCAGCAAGTGACTTCTAGTGTTGACATTCTGTTAAGACAGTGAGAAGTCTTTGGAGATTCACAATTTGCTGAGTGTCAGTGGTTCAGTGCAAATCTATCTCTAGCTGGAAGATTTTGCATCTCCATGGCCATTTTTGCTATGGCTGGTACAATTGGAACAACAGCCTGTTGTTATTTTTCATATATTGGAAGGGTTCCAACATAAAAATATCTGCCTTATGTAACATCAATCATAAGAGATCAGCATGCCCATTGATAAGCAAAACTAAAAAGGCAGATCTTAATAGCAATAGCACTTAAGACAATCTGGGTTCCTCATTTTACCAACCATAGGAAGACTGGTCAGAATCAAACTCCTGGCTATGGGCAGAGTTAGCCTGCAATGCTACATTCTAACCACTGTGCCACCACAGCTCCTTAATCTTTTTCTCCTTTTTGAATAGAAAGAGTACATAGACAGATGTAGACAAACCATCCTTATCATTTTTGGCCAGGACTTCAGAGTAAGTCAAGGTGAATTCAAGGAAGTTCAGTTTGGGAGTATATACATATTGAAATGAGACTTGCTGTGTGATTTCCTGACCTCAGGGATTTAGCAGACAATTCTATGGTGGAAGTATAAAATATTCTTCCTCTCTCTGTCTAATTAACATAAACTGAATCATTCTATTATTCCATCAGTTGCATTTCTTGAGATTTAAGTGCCCCCTCAATAGAGAAGCAGCACAGATATGGAAATATCTATTCTAAAATAAATGCTGTATATGTAGTAGCACCATAGCAGGGGCAGGTTTCAAAACTCGTCACTACTGGCTCACTTGTGGGTGGAGCCCCCCGCCACTACCGCTACTAGTTCACCAGATCTGGGGCAAACTGGTAGCAATCCACCTCTGCACCATAGGAGAAACAGCAAAAATAAGAGGAAGCAGGCTCAAACAGTATTCACAGAAAGGCTCATTTCAATTGGAGGGAGGAGATCATAGACTCCACCCCATCCCAGAGGAGCCATTGATGATTTATTTTCTCCTCAGTAATTGGTACTTGGTTGAAGGGAAAAGGCTAGTATGGATTCTACCAATTACTGCCCTGCACCATATTGTAGTATATGTAGGCAGCAATAGTAACTAGCAGAAGTAGGTTTTGGAAGGAGTGCTTTTCATACCAATAAGCTTTCCTCTACAGGCACTCAGGGATGGGAGGAAAGTACACTATCACAGATGTTTGAATGAGCCCACAAACAGTCTTATGTATTTCTTAATACATAAGATGGTGTCTACATACTGTGAATAGAAAGAGCTCCTGTTCTGAGTTGAGTGACAGAGCTAACTGCAAAATGTCTTGAGAAAAGTGGGGTGCCGTCCAACCGCTGCCACTTCACCTTCGGTTCTGGATAACCCTGAACATAGCAAGCCAATGTTATATTTGAACCAATGTCCATAGATACATCACTAGGTTCTTGTGTGAAAACTGGAGGAGCTATAAAAGGAATACAGAGGAAGGCAAAAATCATAGAATTGTCCATACAATTTTAATGTATTTTTAATTAAAATCAGAGAAGGGACCCCAAATCTTTAATACTGACTCAGAGCCCATGCACATAAATCATTTGCCTTTGTCTAGGTTTATTGGCACAATATCGTCATGTTCTCATGATATGGCTGATTGTCTGTTTGATTACTTCTAACTTAATTTGGGGGCTGGCTAAAATGCTTTGAGAATAGATCTGCAACATTACTGCTAGAGTTGTGAGATGGGTAGTTTCCCATCAGGCATGAACTCTGGCCTCATCTTGTCTCTTCATCATTACCCCTAACCCTGTCGAAGATACTATCATCTCAATCTCATGGTTCCAGGATTATTCTGAAGGAACATTTGAGAATTCAATGCACTTTCAAACATGCTTATAAACATTGTGTACTCCTCCAATATACACTGTATTTGGAGAAAGTGGGATACTATACAGACATGCATGCTGCATGGTCATACACATTGTTTCTGCTTTATACTTTGTAGAATGTGCTTTCTTTCTCAAAGATTTGCTGAAAGTTAGCAAATCCTCCAAAGCAGCACAGTAGGATTCAAGAAAACCTGGAATCATTCCTAGCAGTGGGGAATCACTTTCCATCTACACAAAGTAAATTCATATAGTATCAAATAATACTAATACAATAATTAGTAATATCTAATAATATTAAATAATATAACATTCATACCAGAGACTATCAATTAATATGATGACAATAATAATAGCAAATAATATTCATGTAATATTATCCTTCACTGAATAAATTACAATAGAGTAGATGGATCACATCTTTTACAAAATATCTAATTTGACTGCTTTGTTCTAGTATCATACTTACAACCAACATCCAGAGTTATTTTACCAGATGCAGATCCTGCAACATTTGTGGCAACACACATATAATCACCAGCATCCAGATCTTGTGTTTCCTGAATTCTCAGAGTGCCCCGAGAGAAGTCAATAATAAGAAATTCTGTTGCCCTCAGCTCTAAATCCCCTAGACCCAGGGAAAGAATAATGAAATTTTTGTTTAAATCATAATAATAAACACCTACTCAGGAAATTAAATAGCTTCCTTAGAGCCAGAATAATGGTTCTATTGTTTTATAAATGTCCAGGAGACTTTGCTATCTGCCAATCTGTTGAAAACAAGCACTCATAAAATACAGTGATATTATCTCTCTAAAGTTTACAATGGAGTTTATATCAAACTTTCCCTGAGGGGAAAAAAATTGAACATGAGCCAATGCGTACTCTGTAGAACTGGTAGCTTTTAAAGCTTTTCTTCCCATCATGCATGCTCATTTCCTCTTTCCTAGATATTTAAGAAGGCTTCTCCTCATGTTAGCTAACTTATGATGTCAATTTCAAGTTGTCTATAGATACTATAATTTTTAATTTATGGAAAATAGGTAAATGCATTTAAACAACAAAACAAGATACGGAGTCATCACATTGTTGATAGATACATTTTAAAATTAGTTCAGTTTCCTTCACTTACCTTTAAACCATTTAATCAATGGAGGTGGGACTCCAGTACTTTTGCATTCCATTATAGAGGTGTCTCCAAGGGCAATCAGAAGTTCATTTTGTACTACAGCCACCCTAGGGACTTCTACAAGGAGCAAGAAAAGAAGCATTAGAGATGCAGATGCCTGATTCATTTTTTTCAATTTTTTTTTTAAATTGTACAATCTATATTCTAATTTGAGGGGTCCTTGGTGCTCTCTGAGTTTGCTTGTGACTAGCACTGATGATGTTACCTAGTTAGGGTAATGAAACCTCCAAGCAAGCTCAGAGAGCACCAAGGACCCCTCATTTCAACCCTGAGCTACAAATATTCTCCTTTATTGATATTCTAATTTAGCATTGCTGGTTCAGGATATAGTTTTTATGCATTGGGGCAGCTAAATTAATGGAGACCCACTCTTTTTTTATGAACAGTTTGAAGCTACCATATGTATATTCTACTTTACTTCCAGGAAGCCGGAAGGATATAAATAAATTGATATTTTATAACAATCCTATGAAGCAGGTTTGGTTGAGAGTGGCTGGCCAAAAGTTAACCAATGGAGGATGAAACCGGCTCTCTTGAGTCAAAACTTTTTTTGTTGCCAATGGAAGGATTCATCTAAACTTTCTCATTCATACATTGTATATCTGTATTGCCATCACCTAGCAACGGTGATTCCAGATCAGATTCCCAGTTTTCCTAGAATTAAAAAAGTTTAACCAGGAAGTAGAGTAACACAACACATCTTTTACAAATCCTACAGCCTATTCTTAGAATTAGTCCCTTGTGAAATCATTTCGGAATACTTGGGTAGATAGTTGCCTTGAAAATAAACAAATCTTGAATCCCATTTTTTTTTTTTTCATGTAATATTTTCAACCATTAGTTGTTCAGGCTGATAAAAAAATAAAACCACTCAATAACTGAGCTGCTGTTCTGGGGTTCTTAGTGAATATCTGCCTTAGTGTTCAAATAATCATACACTGATCATACTGATCACTGGCATCCACAAACATTCTGATCCATTGAAATTTGCAACAAATAAAGGAAGTAATCAACTACACTCTGTGATTTATTTATTTATTTATTTTGTTCTTTATACTTGCCAATGTACATGAGACCAGCTGTTCCTTTGACCGTTCCAGCTGCATTGCTAGCCAAACAACCATAGACCCCTTCATCCTTGGGTACTGTGTTTTTTATAATTAAAGTACCTCCAGGAGTTAACCTGTACCTGTTAATAAGAAATCGATAGGTCAATCTGATACTCATTATTATTTTTAAAAAAGAAAGAATAATACCATCATAACAGTTTGAAACAGTGAAGTTTTCATTTCTGCAAACACCATTCTGAGTAAAGAGCAGATGTGCCTATTTCATATTATATGAAATAATTTACAGAGCAATTTTTAGAAAACGACTGTTGTTGATGTTTAGATTGCTTAGTGTTTAGATTGTCAATCATCACAGCAAAAGAAAAAGATAAATTATGGAAGAAGGGCTGTCAAACTCCCGGCCCGTGGGGCGGATGCGTCATTTGCTAGTCACACCCACGCCCAGTTTAGCAAAGAGGGGGAAAGTTCCAATACGTGACAATGCCGTGATGATGTGAGTTTGACACCCCTGGCCTAGACCCTTGAAATATTTCAGACATAATTCCCTATGCCCTTATCACTGGCTGTGCTGGTTAAGACTAAAGAGAGAAAAGATTTTAAAAAAATACTTAGGACATCAGACTGTCTACTCCACTCTGATGCTTTGCCCCTGTTTTAACATTGTCACTTGGGGGGGGGGTGTTCATTCTGGTTCACCTCACTCCTGACCAGCTCTGTTGTAACACCATCCTATTCCCTTATTGCCTATTGTTTTAGCCATACAACTTGAGAACTATTTACATGCCATTTCTGCTTATGGGTCCTTCCTATGTTTGTTCAGATAGGCTTTGCAGGGGTGAAAGACATATAAATTCAGACAATGCAAATTATCAGGTAACACCTTCCATGATCCTTAAAAAAAATCACATACTTAGAAGTGTCTATGTATTTTCTGGCAGGCCAGCCAAGTTCTGAAATTGTGCAATAAGGACCTCTCCTTATTACATTTCATAATATACATAAATTGTTGATAAAAGAGTTTCATTCATTTTTTCTCTGAGTGATGGCAGTGATTGCTGGTGGGTAGGGGGAGAAAGACCCTGAACATACCTGTTAGATGCCATAAGGAACATGTCATTATGTGTCCACACCACAGTTGGCTTTGGGTAACCTGTTGCAGAGCAACTGATAGATACTTCAGACCCTTCAGTAAATGATTGATTCTTGGGTGATACAATAACTTTGGGGGGCTCTGTTAAATAAAATAGAACATAGATTGATTATTGATGATTTTCCAAGCCATTTCACCTTGCATCCATTGTTCTGCATACATGAAAATTTTATGTAATTCTCATGCTTATAACCTGAAATCCAGAAACAATTTTATCACATTAATGCATCTGTATCAGGGGTGAAATCCAGCAGATTCTGACAGGTTCTGGAGAACTGGTAGCGGAAATTTTCAGCAGTTCGGAGAACCTGTAGTGGAAATTTTGAGTAGTTCAGAGAACCAGCAAATACCACCTCTGGCTGGCCCCAGGGTGGGATGGGAATAGGGATTTTGCAGTATCCTTCTCCTGCCACGCCTACCAAGCCATGCCCATCAAGCCACACCATGCCCACCAAGCCACGCCCACAGAACCGGTAGTTAAAAAAATTGGATTTCACCACTGATCTGTATGAGACTGGTAATCCAACCAATTCCCTACTGCCTACTCTTATTTTTTTTTAAAAAAAAGGCTCACCTGTGCCATCAGAAGGAAATGAAGCCTGTATCTTAGACAATCTAAAAGGAACCTATAGCTCCCTTGGAAGGCACCAAGGTAACTGTTTTAAATTCATCCTATATTAATCCAACACAGTAAGAATATTGTATTTCATATCTCAAAACATTTTTTTTCACCTTGAGATTCATTTGAGAGTTCCATCTGCATTCATTTGTGCCAGTGCCAAAAGAAAATAAGTTTCAGGAAGAATTCTTTTCACTAAGTTCCTAATGGCTTCCTTTAAGGGCTTTCACTAAAGTTCTGGGAATATCAATTTCCCACCGTTCATCTACATATTTCCAGAAAACATAATATTTTTTGGTAACAGGGACATTGGTATGAACAGCGTACAGTGGTACAAAGTTTGATTCTAGTGTATTTTATGTAATAGTTGATTCAATGAATTGAATCAACTATTAATCCATGAGCTAACTTGGAAATAATAAGGATTTCCTGAGAAGACATCACTAATCTCCCCAATTCACAGATAGAGAATGAGTAAATAAGTCTACTAGATGTTGGTTTATATTAAAAATTAACGGTCAATCTGTGTTGTTCCATTGTTGACATATGGTACACAAATAAGTAATTAATCCAGAACACTTCAGTGTCCAGAGACTCAACCATTTGGTTTACATTTTGTTTAAAAAGGGTTAAAAAACAATGAAGTTTCACAGGGACTGAATTTATTTATCATGCTAAGCCATTGCATGATTTGTTCAATTTTGGCTTAGTTGCTGTGGTATATTCACCATGCTTTATTAATTAGGACTGTTCTCTAAACCCACTAGCCCAGTGTTGTTTGTTCCACAAAGCATGCTTAAAGCAAACAATGGCTTAGTATGATGTGTGATCTCATGTGGCAATTGTGTTTGCAATGGATTAATAGGGTGTATTATGTGGCAAAACTAAGGAAAAGCAAGCATATGAGCACAAGCCCAAAACCCTGCTACTAATTTACATATATCCAATGTTCTCTATACTTTATGAGTTTACTTCAGGAAATATCAATGAAGGTGACTTACACTGCTTTAAAAACATGGGTAGACAGAGATATCTGATAGGCTAAGCAATTCTAGAATGAAAGACCGGGACCAAATCCAAATAGATCTATATATTTTTTCAATGTATCTGACAGAATTGTTCCGAAGTGATCTGCCATGTGGAATGTTGCCTGAGCTATTTTAATTCCTTTTTAAACATTGCCAGAAACAGGCTACGAGATGCTTTAAATGCTTTGTGGGTTGAAGGGAGATCAACTCTTCTACTGACATTTGGAAACTAAAATTGGTTTATGTGAAAGTACACACTGTGCTTTAACATCACCTCTTCTGACAAATATAGTGTTATTTTATTACATAATACATGAAATATTCAGAAATAAGGTTCTTTGATTAAGAAATAAGTTTTGTATATTATAGTGGTTTGGCTTGCAAAAAGTCAACAAAAAATGCTGCAACATCCAGCATGCCAACATCTGGAGAAATTACTAGCCTTGTTTTTTTTATCCCAGCAGTAGCCAAATGACAAGGATAGAAAAAAACACCAATATAGCATTATTCTCCCATGTGGCATATTTCCTTTTTAATGGTGAAACAGAAAAAAAGGTTATGTACAATGTCACAACACTGTGATCATTCCCAGATCATTCTTTTGTCTATGGGTTCTCCTTCTCCTTCTTCAATTTAAGACATTTTCTCAAGCATTTTTTCTTTCTTGGGTTGGAATTTCCTGCTCAGAGTCCCTCATACCTTGATCACTGCTGGTGTGGATGGTTGCAATGCATTCTACATAGGGCTGTCCTTGAAAACTATCCAGAATTTGCAATCAGTCCAGAATGCAGAGATGCAATTAATATGCCTGTATTTCAGTATGGACATGTAACGCCCCTTCTTCATGAGCTGCACTGGCTCCCTATAAACTTCTGGGTGCAATCCAATGTGATTATAATCTATAAATCCCTTCAAGGAACAAAGCTGAATTATTGAATGCAGCTGAGTTCATATCTTTTTGGTCTAGTTTTCTTAGGATTTGTGTTTGGTTTTTTTTAATACAAATTTTTCAAGAATAAATTCACAAGTTGAACTGCAGTACACATTCCAATTCTGGGTCCAGAACTGGTCCCTTTTTTTGCTTATTGAAAAGAACTTTTATTTCTTTGCCTGATGAATATATTCTCAGCTTGATTTTGATGTTGTCCATTTGGTTTTATTCACGTATTCAAAAAATAAATATTTAAATTTTCTCGGCAAAATCCTATTACTCTTTCTCCTGCTTTGCTTTGTAGGCTGATTTTCCCATTATTCCAGGTGCTGTTCTAATTTTATTATACAAACACACCAGTGGTGGGATTCAATTTCTTTGGGAGAAGAGCGGTATAGAAGTCTAATTATAAATAAATTCATAAATAAATAATTTTTACTATCGGTTCTGTGGGCGTGGCTTGGTGGGCATGGCATGGCTTGATGGGCATAGCTTGGTGGGCGTAGCAGGGCAAGAATACTGTAAAATCTCCATTCCCACCCCACTCCAGGGAAAGGTTATTGCAAAATCCCCATTTGCTCCCAATCAGCTGGGACTTGGGAGGCAGAGAATAGATGGGAGAGGGGCCAGTCAGAGATGATATTAACTGGTTCTCCAAACTACTGAAAATTTCCGCTACCGGTTCTCCAGAACTGGTCAGAACCTGCTAAATACCACCTCTGAAACACACACACACACACACACACATACACTGTGGTCACAAATTGAGGTCTATTTGTATCATGTTGATATGGTCCTGGTTGTGATCCATATGGGATCTAAGTTATATTTGTAGTTTGATCTTTTTTGATATATACAAGTTTAAATTATAGAAAGGAACTACATTTACCATCAATGTTAATGTTAATACCTAAATATTATTCTTTCACACTTTATTCCATGCTTCCAAACAAAAAAAAAAGTTCTGTTCTGATTTAAGAATAAGAATTTATTCTTATTATTAAGTTTAAAAGATTTGTTATAATAATAGAATTGATAAAACAGATTAAAGTGGCATTAACAGAAAAAGAACAATGATGCATTATTATTTTTTAAAAAAAACTATATATCCTTTTTTTTTCATGTTACCTTGCACTGTAAGGAATACAGACGCCCTGGTGAAACCGCCTTCATTAGAAGCCACACAGTTATACTCTCCGGCATCTGAGATTTTGACTGTTTTGATTTCAAGAGAGAGGTTGCTCATCATTCGCATCCTCAAGGGCTCCAGGAGTTTTACATTCCTGTTATCTCTGTGCCAGGTGAGATTGTAACGCACTGTGCTCATAGTTAAGCATGTAAGAATGGCTCTGTCGCCAGGAGGGACAGTAACATTGTTAGGCACCTGTATGACAGGTGGAGGTTCTGTGCAGGAAAACAAGAAAAACAATATTTGTTTGATCAAAAACGAAAGAGAAGATGAATTCTCAATTAATTAAGCAAGAGTTCCTTTTTGTTTAAGTCCCAAAGGTGCTTTTTTCAAAAGGCAACTGGACTTTCTGGTTTTTCTTCTCATCCAAGAAGCTTCTTCAGCTCTGACTCCAGTTGCTTCTTGAAAAAAAAGCACCTTTGGGACAACCATGACCTGGATGACTGAGAATCTCCATAGACACTCTTGTTTGAGTATCTCACCCTTTGTGCACTCATTGCTACTTCTACTTCTCACTTGCTTTCTTGCTATTAGTCCATGTCATCTCATCTGCTGTAGCTACAGAACCATGTCTACCTCTTCCACTGCTAGATCCTCTTACCTGCCTCAAAACCTTTTCTTGTCTACTCACTTAATGGCCTACCAGTAATTATACCTTTTCTAACACTTTTCCTCTTCCTCCACCATTAGAGTTTTCCATTAGGTATTTTTTTTAAAGGAAAGAGTTCCTGGGAATATTAAATATAACCTCATGTAATATTCCCAGGAACTCTTTCCTTTAAAAAAAACACCTAATGGGAAACTCTAATGGTGGAGGAAGAGGAGATGGCTTCTTCCATGCATCAATCAAATGATACCTTGGGAAACATGTAACTATTGAGAGCAGCAGAGAAGTAAGAACATGTTCTAGTGGCCACAAGAATGCACAAAAGCAGTTTCTGATTGGTTGAACTCATACAATTTATATTCCTAGAAGTTTATTTTTTCTCTTTTAAAAGATCATGCTTTAAAAAAAAATTTAAAAATAAAAAATACCTCTCTTGAAAAATACCTCCATTACTAAACTTTCAATATCGAAGTTTTATAGTCTGCCCAGCTTATGGAGACGGTAGGAAAATATGCTCTGTTAACAAAGTGGATCCATAGAATGTTCAATTCAATCATTTGTCTGAATTATTATAAACACTCTATTATTGGCATTCATTCATTCTTCCTTACTAATTGTTTTTAGAAAGACTTACAGTTCAAAACTAAACAAATTCCATACTTTGCCTATTTTTATTTACAAGTTTCCATTTATCTTCCTTAATAGATGTCTATGGAGATTCTCAATCATCCAGCAGCTCATGTTTGTCACAAACAGGCTTTTTCCAAAAGTCAGCTGGACTTTCTTGGGAACTGAAGAAGCTTCTTGGGTAAGAAGCAAAATATTTTCAAAGCAAAACCCAAGAAATTCTAGTTGCCTTTTGGAAAAAGCCCCTTTAGGACAACCTTAATAGGAGTTATTTTATTTTTGAAGGCATGTTAATATAATGCATATGTATGTTAAAATTTCTGCTGTTGTGATGACTCTGTCTCTATTCTTAAACTGTGTAATTTTAAAATATTTATAAAATAATTTTTGTTAGCTGAGTTAGTATATTTGTCATATTTTATAATCTGTATCATTATTATTAATATTAAACTCTCAGTTCTACAGATATTTCCTTGGGTTGTTTTTTTTTTTTCATTAGGTAAAATAGATGGGTAATCTTTTCTGCATTCCCCTGAAGGAAATTTATTGGTTGCTATACATTAACGATGGCTACAGTGTAAGTAAATATAGATGAAATAGATGAAATGGATTGAACATGCTAAACAGGAACTAATTGATTGCAGGCTATTTTTGAAATTTGTTGAAGGTTCACAGTAGAGTAATCCAATAGTTATGTACAGTTTTAGGATTATAGGTTACCTACCTCTGAGGACAATTTATTTATGGTTATATTATGAGAAATGATCCAAATGAGACATAGAAAAATTGTGCGAAATCCAGATGCTTTAAAAATTTGTTCTTTGCAAATGTCAAAATAAACTAATTTGATCTATATCTCTTATCCTCCCTACTCTGAACTAAGAAATGGTTTCTTAATCTGTCATCATCATTATAAATAGTAGTAGTAGTAGTACTATTATTGTTGCCATTAAATTTAGTCACCAGTAAATAGTCACTGGTTATGCCACTTTCCCACATAAACATCTTAATTTATATGACAAAACATCAAAGGCATATTTATAGTAGGCCTCAGAAATTCAAGTAAAAAATGCATTATAATCTGACTTGTTTTATGATTGCACCACAATAAATATATGTGAGAAGCAATAATAAATTGTGCTAACCTGATACATCCAAAAATGTCTCTGCTTGTCCTGTACCCGCAGTACTGCTAGCGATACATTCATAATAGCCCTCATCCAAAAGAGATACTTTGGCAATCTCCCAACTTACAATAGCAGATTCTCTGCAACACAATAATAGCAAGAAAAAATTCAGAAATACAGAAAATTTCTATAACTTTGGCTATAGAATTCCATGTGCAAAATCTGCATTGCTTCCCTACCATCTCCATAATTCATACCAAAAACAGGAAACTGGAACCGGAACAGAAGAAGAAGATCGAATGCAAGATACTTGTTGTGCAACCAAATTTAGGCAAAAGGAGTTTCTACTATTTCAATGTAGCTTGGACTACCCAGTAATTTCATGTATTCCTTAGCCCTATCTTCTTTCACACTTAAACAAGTTCTAGTGGAGTGACCATTCACAGTCCTAAATTGTGCAAATAAAAAAGTTTCCAATTAAAGATTAAAAACAAATTTCAACGCAGCAGGGTTATGTCACTAAAAACACAGAACATTATGAATACAATGTAGCTTCGTGTTTTTAAAAGCATACAGTACATGTTCTAATTATTATTTTAATGAATTGTACCATCTTTCTCGTATGAAAATGTTTCCCAAAAATTTAGTTTGATGAATGCTAAAAAAAAAACTTCTTCAAAATGCATTCCTCATAAATGTTGAATGTATCAATATATCAGAAGTGTTGCTATTTTTTTTAAAAAAAATAATTGTTTTAAGAGTCCTCGGAGAATGGGCGGCATAGAAATATGACAAATAAATAAATAAATAAATAAATAAATAAATAAATAAATAAAGCAATTGGTCATTTCCTGATTTGTAGACTGAAGAAATAAATCTAATTAAGTATTTTCCAGATCTCACACCAATTTTTTCTCCAATTTGATATTTGCCAGATATGTTTAACTTCAATTCCCATAATCCAAACTGTCATGGCAGTTGGGAACTGAATTCCAGTGTATCTGGAAGGTACAAGATTGGAAAAGACTGTCTTATAAAAGACGGGTGTCAAACTCTCCATGTCACGTTGCTGTCACATGATGTTTTATGACAATTTTCCCATTCGTGGAGCTGGTGTGGGTGTGGTCTGCATGTGACATATCTGGCCCAAGGGAGGCCAGTTTGACACCCCTATTATATATTGTTCTTTGATTGGGCCTGAATCAGTGAAAATAATAAAAATAGTTTTGTGAAGGAACTATTATGATCAGACTATTAAAATATTATCTCTGCCTTCATTTAATCAAGAAAAAACGGCATAATATAGAACTTGAATTGTTTTTAAAATTATTTATTGATTTATTGAGAAAAATTATTTTTTTTAATTTAACATGTATTCAATTAACTAAATTAATATTTTTAATTCATACAAAAGTACTTTTGGGGCAGCAACAGAACAACCAGGTATATCTCATTTCGTTGGATTGTCAGACAATCTTATTATTTAATGTAATCAACATGTAACAAGACATAAAAATAATTAAAAGAAAAAAAAACCAAGCAATTGAATCACTGGAGTTTAAAAGCATAATTACATACCCAAGGAAGTATGTCTCTAGAATGACTTAATGCAGTTTCATAAAAAGATTGTGTAATAAATTGGCAGCAATTTATATAGTTGGATTACAACAGCCATATTGTTAATTGATTAGTTAAACAAATAGCCATAATGGAAATTAATCACACTATTGCTTATTTTGGAAGTACACAGGAAATCCCTCAAACTGTTTCTGCTTCCTTTTTTATGTTTTAGTATTATGAAAGGCAGTTAAAAGATTCTTCGCTTAGACAAAGGGTCTTAAAGAATAATTATTGCTATTGTTTTGGAATATATAATGCCTACCAAAAATGTGAACTGAATCCAAACTGAAATCAGTGTGTCAAATTAGTTATGACTTAATCCCATTAAATATGATTGACTTAGACCAGATTGGAACATAATATAATTAGATCACTGTTTTCAAAATACCTAAGAAATCTTTTCCATACTTATTTTGGGAGCACCCTGTGTACAGAGGATAGAGAATAAGGTTCTGAGAACTGTTATAAGCTATCCACACAATCTGTGTGCATTCCAGTGCAAAACCTAACTTCCATGCTGTTGTATTCTAAGGAGAGAGAGAGGAAGTAATGGTTAATGGTCATTTCAGGTCATTCCATTATTAGCAGAGTCTGATGGCTATCACAGAGAGCAGAATTCAGATATTGTGAGTGGACAGCAAATTGAATAATTTGTCAATTCATTTTTACTATGTGGAAAAGAAAGAGTTGCCTCTAGGATTTTATTTATCCTGAACTAAAGCACACAGACCATTACTTCATATCTTTGTTTTGCTTTGATGGATAGTAGGGCTTTTGCTAGTCTACCTGATAAACTGATTTCGGCCAGCCTTAGGCTACAAACAAAATCAATCCAACCTTATTCTTTTTCAAAAGTACCTTTCAATAATCCTCCTGAAAAACTTGAGTTTTTCCAAAAACTATTATGAAAATAATAACATTAATTTCAACATTCCTACTCTGATTATTTTCAGCAAAGAGGTATACTACAATATTCCACAAAATTCTCAGAAGTACATAGAACACTGAAAAAGCTCCTCCTTTTGCAAAATTGGCTTTACAGCAATATATAAGAATTTATGGATTTAAATCATGTTTACATATTTTGCTAGTTACATCAATCTTACTGTATTAATTAGGCTAATAATATGTCAAAAATATTTATTAAATATATCTGTACTATATTACTCTGAGAATGAGTAATTCTCATTTTCTAATGCCTTAAAATTCTCTATTGCTTTAAAAACATATTTTCTTCCTAGATGCCCTTCAGTTCACATTATTCCTAGTCCAGCTATTCTTCACAATAAGAGCACCAAAGTTTTACCCCAATTTTACCCTTGCATAATGAAGGCAACTGTGTCTTCTATTACCTCTTCAATTAAATTTAGGAAAAATCACTTACTTGGAAAAATGATCCATTCCCAGTTTAATTCCATTTCTTCTAAAGTGAACAGTAAAAGGTATGAGACTGGCTATGTGACAAGAAATATGACTTGGCTGCAAATAATATCCTGGGGTTTTCTTGGGCATGCTGACTTTTGGGGCATCTAGTGAAAAAAATGTCATAAAACCATAAAAAATGGTTATTTTTATAAAGGCTTGCCTTGCAAATGTACATATACATATGCATATGCATATACATCATATACATATACATACATAGTCTATATCTATATTTCTGTCTTTCTATCATCTATCATCCATCTATGTCTGTCCATCTGTATATTATCTATCTATCTATCTATCTATCTATCTATCTATCATCATCTACTATCTATCAATCTATTTATCATTATCCATTTATCATCTATATCTATCATCTATCTACCATCTATCAATCAATCAATCATCCATCATCTATCTAGCTAGCTATCATCTTCCTATAAAGCTAAAGATTAAGATAAATGCAAATGCAACTAAAGAACCCCAAATCAGATATGACTTAAAATAGTTACCAGGAATAATATTAGAAAATGAAACACTTGAAAGTCTCTGAAAGAGGTAATCTTCTTTGTCGTAGCCAGTTATTTTAAGGAAGAAGGCTTCATTTGGTGGAATAAATTCAGAGATATTCCAGATTCCATAAGGATTCCTTTCAGGAAAGGGTTTTATAGGAACAGTCTTGAGGGGGTCTCCAGCAATACTTAGCAGTTCTAAACGATCTACTCTAGCTGGAAGATGGATTCCTGTAGTATTGAGCAGAATGAAGGTAGGTATCCCTGTGGACCAAATGCAAATTAAAAATTACAGCAATCATTCCTTTTTCATTTTTCTTAGGCAACATAATCTTCTGTTTTGTCCCTGGAAGAACTTGATATATTTTAGTTGCTCTAAAACAGAGTGGGAAATCTGGAATCTCTGTCCTACATTTCTATTTTGCCTCACAAAACCCATTCCGACTATATTGATGAATGTTAGTGGCAGATCTGCTAAAAATCAACCACAATATATTCTGGGAAAAGAAAGAATATTCTTAACCACCCTTCTAAAATTTCAATAGGTAAGTACAAGCCCATCAAGCTGCATATAACAATACTGTCCACTTTGCATTACAAGCCCATCCTTTTAAAGTCCTTATTCCCCCAACACCAAAACATTGACTTTCAGCACTGGAAGTTGACCATTTGCTAGAGGAAATAAAAGATAAATAAAAAGACAGCCATATGGCAAAACATAGCCCTCTTGATTTGGGAGGAAACATGTCCATGCAGTCAACAAAAGTTGACCTTAACTCAAATGTGACTTTACTTTTATATTTCATGAAATATCTTAACCTTCATTCCTATAGTTGAGGGAACTTTCAGAAGGCTCAGTAGTACTATTTAAGCTGATTTCTCTAGGAAAAGTCTGTCTGTCTGTCTGTCTGTCTGTCTGTCTATCTATCATCATTTCTGGCTATCCTTTATTTTGCATTCATTTATTATTTTAAAAAAATCTAATTTTCCATTTGTTTGGCTAATTTTTATAGCATTAAACCATGCTGGTAAATATCATTCCATTATCAGAAGAACACAACTCAGTGTAACTTCAAGGTCTTAGAAAAGACATACTAAAGTCAACATTTGAATTCTAAAGCCACAATATTGAGCTCAACTGAGTTCTAATAAGCATTATTAGAACTATTCACCATTAGTTACAACCAAAGGAAATAGCTAATAGTTATAGACATTTTAAAGCAGAAAAATAATCTATAGCCATTTACAAAATCAAGTCAAGATTGTTCTCAAAATTGAACCTATTCCATTGCAGAAAATAAAACAAAACATTTATCAGCATATCTATTTGTATGCTCTACTGAATAAGGAAAGTAGGCCTTTCAGTAATAACTTAAATAAGCAACAGTTCTGTAAGGTAAATACCACTCAAATGCAAGCTAAAAATAGCAACTAACCTTGTACTGGTCTGGTAGAAGTCATTTTGAAGTCTAGTGTAGGTTTCCTGGAAAATCCAGCTCTGAAGTCAATATTGCTAAGTCCAGTGATACGAATAGAGTGTCGTCCACTACTTGATGTCTACAAAAATATTGATGAAGCTATTCCAATGTCATAGTATGAAGGTTTGTGTTCCACAAAATGTTATTATAAGTTTAGTTTATAGTTCTAGCATGTAAGGAAATTCCATTGAAACAATGTACTTTCTTTTTCTTGAGCATCCCATATTCACTTATTTACAAGCTGTTCACTGCCAACACATACCATATTTAAATCTTAGGACAACTGCAAACTTAGCTGTTAAGGGAGCTTTGGTAGGAAGCTTCTACAGTAGTGGCCAAAATTGTGGAAACCTTTTGGAAAAAGTATATTTTTGAGGTTTGATGGCTAATAACACCACTTTTTTTTAGTAGTACCATAAAATTATATATCAATAGAAAGATAATTTAATCAAGAATATAATGCAACAAGTTTGTTCAATTATCTATATTCTATGAAAAATTATAACCAAATAACAAGAAAAAGGAAGCACAACTTGCTTAGGTTGATATCAGTTAGCTTTCCTTCATCTGATTGTAGCCAATGAGCATGAGTGTTTAGAGAGCCAAACAGATGTCATCTTGTTTTGGCAATGAGCCAATTAGATCACAGTAGGATTCAGTTATTGATGTCATGTATTGAAGCTGAGAGGAGGACATTTGTCAGTGTGTTATGTGATCGCTATCAAGTTGGTTGGGGTTTTTTGTGTTCTTTCATTTAGTGAGCTTGTAAAACATAATAAAATTAAAGTAATGGTGCAAAAAGTTGATTGGTCACTCAGAAAGCAATGTAAAATAGTATTATTAAGTGAACAAGGCTACAGTTATAAAGAAATTAGAAGAAAAATTGGTGGAAACTTAACCAAAGGTAGCATTTTTAAGTTTTTGAAAAAGTATAAGGAGACTCAATCACTACAAAACCACACTGATAAAGGCAGGAAAAGGTGCACAATAGCAAGTGACAATAGAAGAATTAAGAGACTGTGCTACGTGACAGAAGAAAATCATCTGGGTGTATACAAAATGAAATGGTGCAATGCAATGTGAAGTTGAGTGCAAGGACTATTCAGCCCAGACAGCAGGAATTTGGCCTAAAATCTGGAATTCCATGAAAAAAGCCACTTTTATCTGTCAAACAAAGGTTGAAAAGCATTACATATTTGATTAAATTTTCTTTCCATTGATATATAATTTTATGGTACTACTCCAAAAAAAAGTGGTGTTACTAGCCATCAAACCTCAAAAATATACTTTTCCCAAGGTTTCCACAATTTTGGCCACTACTGTATATGTGGATTGGATTGGATTGGATTGAATCATGTTTAGATTTTTAAATCTTATTTTTCTATTGTGGATGTAGTCATTCTTCATGCATCTTTTCATTCATTTTATTTTTGGTGCTCTTTTATTTTGATGCAATCCAAGTCTCAATCCACATGATGACCCAGCTACTAACACAGATTAGAAGCGGCCTCAAGTGAAGGAAAAGAATAACTTCTAAAAACAGAGAAACTGCAAGCAAATAAATAGTTAACATGCAGTTAAAATTACTAAAATGAATGGAGAATCTACAAACCCCTATCTATTCTTCACAGGAAAAAAAATAAATCCTATCAAATTTGAAAGTATACATGGATTCACAGCTACCAAATCTATTTTGTCTAACAAAAATGGTATATAGCAAAAATATTAAAAGAAAGATGTTTTCCATAAAATTAATGTTTAGACAATCCAGTCAGACAAATATGTCTGTCTTCATTGGAAAGGCTGCTATTTATTTCTGTTACTTAACCTTTTGCCTCTGTAAAATCATCACACCAAGGGTTTTTTGGCAAAAGCAAGTCCCTGTCAAGATCAATGGATTAGCAAAAATGATTTCTTTCTTTTTTGACTGCCAAAATAACTCCTGCTATCAAGTGATAATTAGCTGCTAAGTGTCAGCTGGGCAAATATGCCAACAACTGATCTCTTTTACAGGTTGATACAATATATGCACGGGCAATTTATAACAGGATTAAAGTACTTAAGCAACTTTCTTTTTTTAAAATCAGGGCATGCCATTTAATTATCAACAAACCAAAAGGAAAATAAAGTTGTATTTAGTAGTGAAAACACTACTAAACTACTAACACCACAGGATAAAGAAATGGAATGCTTGTTTCTTCATGGCCAAGGGAACTGTTGAAATTGTCATTCTCAAATTCTAAGCCAGCTGCCAGTTTTGAGAAGGGACATCATTCTGGCAACTGCAAATTGCAAATTGTTCACTAAGGCCAGCCAGAATCTTTGGGCTAGTAATCCTGGCAAACAGATCGTGCAAAGCCATAATGGGCAGATACATGTAACAGGTTAAGCCAAAACTAAACAAACAACTATATGGCTTTGTAATATTTGTGAATCAGTCCATAGACACAGTTCAATTATCTTGGCAAATCTGATTTACTACCCAAAATTTTAGTTGTCAACCTTGTAACAGAAAAACCAAATTAATTTGGTAATCTGATTCACAGGGATGAAGGTTAATCCTTTCATAAATGCATTCCTTTCTCTGTAACACAACAGCCTGTAAACATAGAATACCAACTTTCTTTACAAATAGAAGCTTGCTGGTTTGAAACAAGCAGAACCTTTACTTCTCCTAAAATACTCCTCCAACAAACTAATTATGGGCTTTTGGAAGCTGTGGTAATACTTCCATTAGCTAGAAAAACAATGAAACACTGTGTCAGTGGTTTCTTTTTTAATTGAGAAAAAGGAAAAATTGGAAGCTCGGAAAGAAAGAAAAAGGAAAGAAAGAAAGAAAGAAAGAAAGAAAGAAAGAAAGAAAGAAAGAAAGAAAGAAAGAAAGAAAGAAAGAAAGAAAGAAAAAGGAAGGAAGGAAGGAAGGAAGGAAGGAAGGAGGGTGATTTGGTTGTTTTCTTGCAGACATTTCATTACCAAACTAGGTAGCATCATCAGTGCTAGATGAGTAAACAACCAAGCTCAGAGAGCATCAAGGACCCCAAACTTCAACCCTGACTACAAATATTCTTTTCTGCCATGTTTTAAGTCAGCAAACATGGCAAGAGTTATAACCACTATGCTTCTGTAACAGTCAGGATAAAGATAACTACAAAAGACATAAAAATAAAACAGGGCAGCAAAAAAAAAAACATTTTCAAAGCTACTTGTTGTGTTGCATGTATGTGTACTTTGATTCTTTCACTTTGTTTATAAAAATCATTTAATTTTCTCTATGTATGAAAAGAAGGACTAGGAGTGATAGCAGTGTTCCAATATTTGACTGACTGTCACAGAGAAGAGGGGGTCAACCTATTTTCCAAAGCACCTGAAGGCAGGACAAGAAGCAATGGATGGAAACTAATCAAGAGAGAACTAACCTAGAACTAAGGAGACATTTCCTGGCAGTTAGAACAATTAACCAGTAGAATGACGTGCCTGTAGAAATTGTGGGCCCTCTAATACTGGAAGTTTTTAAGAAGAGATTGGACAACCATTTGTCTGAAATGGTGTAGGGTTTCCTGTTTGAGTAAGGGTTGGATTAGAAGACTTCCAAGGTCCCTTCCAAGCCTGTTATTCTGTTATATATATATATTTCTATTTAGAAGACATCTTACCATCCAAGAAGGAAAGTGATTGGCAGTTATTTTCTTGAGACCAAAAGATGGGAGGGAGTGGAGTTGTCCAAGGGAAGGGTGTGGTAATCTTCTGTTTGTACTTTATACTTTGCAAGGCGTTGACAAAATGTCTAGATACTGACAGAATCAAACCAGCATTAGCACAGGACAGGAATATCCTAAAAGGTAATTGTGGCTATGCCCATGGAGAGAAAATTATAGTCTAAGAATGGTTGCAACAAACTGAATTGTGTTATCTTGTGTGGACAGGAGAGCCTAATTTTCAACCTTATTGTCTTCAAGATATTCCAAATAAGAAGCCCAGCTGGGAATATTAGCTCTAGCTTTAGTGTAAGTTTACATTAACAGAATTTTGCAAGTCTGAAAGTATATCTTTTCCCCCATCACCTTTACAGTCCAAGAAACTAGAGAGGGTCACTTCTGAGACGGTTGCCATTCCCCCAATCTATCTGCAGGCTCAGCTGCCTCTTATTTGACCATTGCCTCATCTGCAGCAATTCCTCCTGTATCCCAAGGCCATTCCCACATACCGCTACCATTATTCCTGGATGAATCATTTTTTAAAATCTGTTTTTAAATATAGACCTCGCTTAAAGACAGCCTTGCTTAGCCACCATTCAAAGATACAACAGCATTGCCTTACAACCAGTCCTTGCACTTATGATCATTGCAGCATCCCAGTGGAAATATGTAAGAGATTCAGGCATTCTGCAATCAGCATCATTTGCAACCTTTACAGCAGATACAATCATCATTTGCAATCTTCACAGTGGAAAAGCCCGCAGCAAAATTGCAAATTGCAGTCATATGTCTTGCTTAACTACCATGGCAGAGGTGAAGTCATATGTCCCTAGCAGTCACATGATGTTTTACTTAATGACCATGTCACTTAACAACAGAATTACTAGTCCCAATTGTGGTAGTTAAATGAAGAATCTCTCCCTCTTAAATCCCGGGTTTTTGTACACTGCTACTCCCAGCTGCTTCCTGCCTCTTTTTTCTTCTTTAATAAGAGCAAAGTCCCTTTTTTTCATTTGCATCACAGCAAAGAACTGGATCCATACATCAGTACTCTTCACCGATTTCACTGCTAACTCACAGAACATCAAAATTTAATAAAAACATATCTACGTACTGTGCTCGTTGTAGAGAAGAGCCCTATTAGCCTATGGAAACCAAAAATCAGAAAGAGTGTAGTAGCACCATTTCAGATTCACACATTTTATTAAAAGACAGAAGCTTTTGTGAGTAGATTCCTTTGAATAAACATGTCAGTATGAAAAGTGTCAGGCTCCTGATCCATCTCCACATCAAGTTGTGACTGTACTTAACAAATCAAGAACCTTCATTTCAAAAGAGGGCCCAGTTTAGATTTCACTAAATCTAGATTTGACCACTGCTGGGATATACTGCGGTCACAGTTAAAGGGGAAAGTGCAGGTAATGCTGGGTAAGGCATATTGTATAGTCCACTAACAATTGCGGTGTTGGAGAAGACTCTTGAGAATCCTTTGGAAGTCCATCCTAAAGGAAATCAACCTTGACTGTTCTTTAGAACAGTCTAAATACTAAAACAGGAACTCAAATACTTTGGCAACCAAATGAGAAGAAAGGACTCATTGGAAAAGACCTTGATGTTGGGAAAAACTGAATGCAAAAGGAGTAGGAGACGGCAGAGGGTGAGATGGTTAGTGCCATTGATGTAATGAACATGAATTTGAGCAAATTCCAAAAACAGTGGAGGACAGGGGCCCCTGGCATGCTGTGGTCCATGTAGTTGCAAAGAGTATAACACAATTTAGCAACTGAACAACAACAACAATAGTCCACTAACACATTTACCTCCAATGAGTGGATAAAATGAGTACCACCAATGTAGCTGCTCTTTAAGTTGTATTTGTATTACTTTGGGTAAATCCAATTTATAAATTTCTTAAATTCACTCAATATTCTCCAGATACACATTTTATTATCCTGTGGAATTGACTATGTTTTTTAAGGCGTGTTTTCCATTTTGAGAGCAATGTATGTAGAGACGGAGAGGCATAGCTCAGCAACATTGCCAATTATATATAATTACAGTGTACAAACATTGGCTTGGGAAGACAAGTATTTTAACAAGAAAAGACAGCAGTGAAGTGTGGAATAAGTTTGTCATGCCTGCACTACACTTTTGGATTATCAACACCAACTACAATTATCTTCTGGAGGAGACTGTGCACTGACAGCAGCACAAAGCTGAGAATATCTCATTTGTAAAACATACATTAGTGGTATGTTGAATGCACATATTTTGGACATTTATTTCACTTCATTGGTTGGTGACAGACCACATGTATGTTTTACTTTGTCCAAAGAAACCAAAAAGGCATGGAATCAAGAAGAAATATAAAAAGCATGGAATCAAAATTCCTTCGTTTGCTTAAGATGAATATCGTAATCTTCTTGCCAAATGCAAACATTAATTTGATTATTTATTGTTTATGCCAGGAGTGAAATCCAGCAGGTTCTGACAGGTTCTGGAGAACCGGTAGCGGAAATTTTGAGCAGTTCACAGAACTGGCAAATACCACCTCTGGCTGGCCCCAGAGTGGGGTGGGAATGGGGATTTTGCAGTATCCTTCCCCTGCCACACCCACCAAGTGATGCCCACCAAGCCACACCATGCCCACCAAGCCACGTCCACAGAACCGGTAGTAAAAAAATTTGGATTTCACCACTGGTTTATGCCCTTGGCGTACTGAAAGCAAGTAAACTGTGAAGTACCCACCACTTTTCAGAGCCATGATATCTTGCTTTTAACCCTATCAGGCCATGAAAATCAAGATAAAACTGGAGTTTACTGAAGACACTTATCAAGATAGCCACCATTTGCAACAGAGCAATGGATGGATTCAAATATCAATTCTGTAAAACCATCTATGTTTAGCATTAAGCCTGAAAATACTACAAACAAATCCTTTACCTTGAGTAACAGGGGAATACAAATTTTTTATTTTATTTTATATATTTTTTATTTTATAAAACAAAACTTTTTGACATACGTTTTCTATAAAACTCTAGGTAGTGGAAAATAAACTGCATGAAATAAATTTCATTAAGATTACCTGAATAGTCCATGTTCCTGGTACTGGATCTTTTATGTTCACTACTTTAGCAGAATTTTCAATATTTAGTAATTCATTCAAGCCAGATCCTTTCTTTACAAGTTTACCTACAGCGCAGGCAAAAAATGAGTATTTTTATTAGGTATTTCAGTAATTCTCACATCTGGACTATGTTCTATGCAGCAGGAAATAATTTTGTCTTTCTGCAACTTTACCACAAACAGTGTTATGTTACAAACATATATATTCCATTTGAATCATGCATTCATTCATATATGGAGTGAATTTAACTGGCATTAGTAAAATTGCTATAATAAGGGTGTTCGCAGAACACAGTGGGTTTGTAGAGATTTGTCTATGGCTAAGTCTGTATTTTAATCAAGTGAGTCAGTGCTGGATTGGATTAAAGTCTGCAAGCAGAAACAGATTTAAATTTAATCATGATAAATTAGTGGTATAATTAATGGGCTAATCCCAGGATAAGCAATAAGGAAAACAGCAGTCCCCAACTTTTTTGGAACCAAGGACCAGTTTCATGGAAGATAATTTTTCCACAGACTGGGAGGAGATTTTTTTCAGTTTTGCTCACTCAACCATCATTCACCTCCAGTTATGCGGTCTGGTTCGTAACAGGCCGGGGGTTGGGGATTGTAGGAAAACCATCTACGTTAGATATATTGTGATCCTTTGAAAAGGGAAATTTGTAAATTGAGGATAGTTCAGGTTCAATTTCAATGGACGATTAGTCTACTTTCAGCTCTGGTTGGTTTGCCTTCTGTAGCACTCACTTAACTGTCCCAGATTTACCACAGTCAATGGAGGGATTCAGCCAGTTCACACCACTTCGGGAGAACTGGTTGTTAACTTTTTGAGCAGTTTGGTGAACTGGTTGTTGGAAGAAATCATTAGGGCAGAGAACCGGTTGTTAAATTACTTGAATCCAACCACTGACCATAGTGATCCATTTCTCAGTAATTTCATATCTAATTTCAGTAATTTCATATCTAATTTCATATCTAAAAAGATTCTTCATTGGGCTATCTTTGGAGATTTCACAAAGACTTCAACTGGTGCAGAATGCTGGCTACTCTGTTACTGATTATGTTTGATTGCTGAATCATTACTGTTCTCTGTTTCTTCATTAGCTACCTGTTTCCTATTTTGAGATATATTTGATAACATGTAAGGTCCTAAATGACTTGAAGTGCAGATACTTTTTGGAATATCTCTTCCATTATGTAAGATCTCGGATATATATCTGTTTTTCTGAAGGCTAACCTCTTTTTTTCATCATTTAGACTACCAGCAGTCATTCCTCAGTTATTCATATATTTATAGGTAATGCAATTTGCTGACGTTATTATTTGCCAGCAGATTGTCAAATGCAGGAAATGTATACTCTATATGGGCAATGAAAAGAAAACTCAATGGGTACATAGTGTGGTATTCTTTTACTGGTGTTAGCTTTGTTCATGGGTTGCAGGAGAAGTGAATCTATTGCTGTTGTTTTCCTGCTAACCAAAATTCTGGAACTAAATTGAAATATAAAAATCATTCCCCTGGTCAATATTTATATGAATTGGGTAGACAGTAGCACTCAGTATAAATACCACTAAAATCAATTTTGTGATCTTCAGATGGAAAATGAGATAGCAAGTCACAAATCTTCTTCTGAGATTCCAATGTTACCTATTGTAGAAAACACAAAATGCCTAAAACATGTCTAAGTCATATTTAAACCATTGGGAATGCTTGCCTACCTTACTGTCATTTCTACTTTTGAATACCCTTGATCTCCCTTCTAATTTATTAATTTTGGATTTACCATTCTGGTATCCTACTGTTAATGTTCTTATGCTTTAATCTCAGGGACTTTTTTTAAAGTAGGAGAGGTATATTTACAAAAAAAAAGATAGCACATCCCATAATATACTTCAAGAAGTTGAGTTAGAGTCATTCAATGGTAAAGGGCAATCATATCTACTCCATAAACTTGTAATGCTTGCATAACAAACCCAGGAAGGTACTGAAACTAAGTCATACCTGGCTTTGCTCATAAAAAGAAATAGACTAATAGCTCACCCAAAGGGTTATGAATTTCAATTTCTGGAGAAGGACCACTTAGTGACACTGTAACTTCTTTCAGACTAGGATCAAAAGGGATCTGCCAAAAGCTTCTTCCTGAAGTTAAATGGTCTGTAGACAATAGATGAACTTTGGAAGCTTGCACTGCTTCTTCTACCCATTTCAGTACCTGGAAAAATAAATAGATCCAGAACTTATTCCATAATCAAATATATTAGATGCATGCCAAATAATGGTTCTTTTGTACCATGAATGAACTCTTCAACAATCATCCAACAGCTAGCTTCAACATACATGCCCATGGGTCAAAAAAGAGCCAGTGTAGTATAAGAAAATAAGACCAGTGAGATCCAGATTTAAGTCCATCAAAGATTTTTCTGTGTTTTTAACATTTAAGTAAACACAGTTATCTTGCATAAAGGCTATCATTATGAAATAATAGAGAGACACCATCTTCAGATTTTGTTTCCAAAATGTATCTTACAGTTCTGAAAAATGGCAGGGCTACTTTAAAGTCTTGCAGATATGTATTACATTGGCACTCTTGTGCTTGCAGTGTATGTTGTAGGAGTGTTCACAGAGTGTGATTTTATAAAAAGTCAAAACAGTGGTTGCAATGGTGTGATCAAAATTCTGCCTGCTTTTTTTTTAAAACGTACTCTGTGGATACCCTAGCACTCTGCATAGTTTTATTAGATATATATTGTAAAAGTAGGATGGTTGCTAGAAACTGAGTTGGTATGTCCTACAAAATAATTCAATGTTTTATTTTCCATGGTGTACATTCCATGGTGTGTGTGTGTGTGTGTGTGTGTGTGTGTGTGTGAGAGAGAGAGAGAGAGAGAGAGAGAGAGAGAGAGAGAGAGATTGACTATAGTAACAATAAAATTTACTAAAAAGTAAGGTGAGCTTCTGTGTGTTTCATAAAGAGCAGAGCCTAGAGGTGAATTGAAAGGTCTAATAAATGACATTACATATTACATTACATATTACATTACATACATTACAAAGCCAAGAAAATATTCATGCATTCGTGCATTCAACACTCAATCAATCAATCAATTTCTCTCTCCAATAAGGCAGTGCAAGTCTTCTTTTTTTTTCAATTAACCATGTAAACAAATGTAAATCTTCTTCTTCTTGTGCCATATCCGTCATCGGATGTTCGCGATCATGTTGGCAATCCTATTTTTGTCAACAGCCACATGAAAAAGTTTTCATGCTGAGTTTTGTCCAAACCAGTCCCTTAGGTTTTGAAGCCATGATGTTCTTCTTCTGCCTGGACCTCGTTTGCCTTCAATCTTTCCTTGGAGGATTAAGTGAAGGATGCCGTATTTTTCTGGGTGTTGCATCACATGTCCAAAATATTCTAACTTTTGCTTTTTAATGGCTTTGATTATTTCCCTTTGCTTTCCTAGGTGGCTTATCACCTCCTCATTTGTGATTTTATTAACCCACCTTATACGTAACAGTTGTCTGTATATTCACATTTCAAATGCTTCTGGTGTAAATCTACATTTCTAAAACCTTGGTATAACCTTTTTTTAACCCTTCTTTAACATAAAAACCTGAGGTTTCAAGCAGAAATCACAGACATACAAAATACATGGGGTAGGAGGTGATTTACACCTGAAAGGAATTTCAGAAACTGGTGTGTGTATATCTGAAACTAACAGAATCTGTCCAGGAAAGCTCAATACTTCCAAACCTGCTAGAAGCTATTAAAAGAGGAAACATTATAATCAATCGTACCATCCATCCAAGTTTAGTTTGCCACTTTAAGATCCAAAGCAAAGGAATTGCAACCAGAATCAATACTAGTGCTACTCATTTTAATTCAAGCTAAAATTCCAGGCAATGCGAAACATGGATTCTTGCATAAGTCACATTAACTGATCAGATTCCAGAAATCTGATGTCATTGCTAGTGAACAGTGAATTCCTTCCATCAGCGGTTGCTGCTCTTAAAAATGATAAATAAGCTCGTCATGAAATGGAGCTTTCTCATTAAGTTTCTATCACTGTTTGTTTTGTTACAAAAAAGGCATTAGGAAAAGCATAATAGGCTGAAAAAAAGAGTGGAAGGGGCAATTCTTCACTCTTGGAAATGCAGAAAGCATTTGTATGATGTTCAGTCTGCAGTGAGACAGGGAATGAGGTAATATGGAGCTGGAGAAGGGAATTTTAATGAAAAACAAGACAGAAAGCCTAAAATCTAAGTGGTCTGTGGTCAATTATTGCTTAGACAAATATGCAATACAAAATTATGACATTTGAATGTAATTTGACATATGCTTTCAATTTAAAACTCTGCGACAAGTTTTGCAGATTCCCTCCACTTTCATAAATAGACTACATTTACAGTATATTTAATATACAGAATTAAAGAGTGCAGGGCAGAAATAAGAACGTATTATATCAGCAACACAAGAGAACACATTTCATCCGACAAACTTAAGGATTTTTATACACAGTTGGTAAATCAGTTAACATCAGCAGCAATGAATCAAGAAACAATCATAACTGCTGCTTGCTTTTTCTATTTTCTATTTTAATGGAAAAGATTTAACTTTTATTCCTAAATCCAAAGGACCAGGACACACAGCAAAATTATGTGTCTCAAATTTAGAACCTTTGTGATGGTCTAACCTGCTTTTGAATCCTGGCATAGTATAAACACTTTTTCAAATGGATCCCATGAGCACAGCTTTCTTATGTTATTCTCTTTCTCTTGATTAAGAATAATGCTTATACAACAAGGCAAACTAACACAGCTGGAATATGTTTTTTGAAGAAAAAAACCTATTTTAATAGTAATAATAATGATAGCAACACTTAAAATGATCCAAATAAATATGAGTAATATTGTCTGAAGTACAGTCTAAAAATATCCAAGTAGCAATAAGCACAGTTTTTAATAATATTTTAATGTCAGTTTATTTTAATCTTTTAACTATTTTTCATTTGTTTGTATAATTTATAAGCTACCCAGAGTCACCTTGTAGGGGAGATGGGTGGCATAAATGTTTATGAAATAAATAAATAAGTACTTGGACAGGGAGATGAAGAAACACATAAAGGGGATTGCCATATATATATATATATAGTGTGTGTGTGTGTGTGTGTGTGTGTGTGTGTGTGAAACCTCCAACTTTACGCGGGAGAAAACCCAAATAACCAAAGACCTACATACAAACACCCGCGAAAACCTCAGAAAACATATATACTGTATATATCTTTTATTGTTTTGCTTTTCAAACTTTGCTTGTATATTTTATTTAACCCATTAAAAAAGAAGACAGGTTAAATATCCCTTAATTTTTCCAATTGATCAATTTTTCCAATTGATTTTAAATCATGTTCTTTTCAACTATTATTAAGTCTATAGAAAAGACTTTACAGTATTGCATTTAAGATGCAATCAAACAATATTTTATTTAAATATATTGTTTTATTTTGATGGGAAGCCATCCTAAACTTGCAATCAGTTTTGGCATATTTAATTAAGTTATCAAAAGTATGAAGGCAGATGTTGGAAGAAAATCCTGGGTTTTAATTTAGATCTTTCCCCATAGAACATACAAGATAAGTTGCTTGAAGCAGAGGCAGAGTTTATTTCAACAGCGTAATGTGCAATCAAAAGGTAGGCTACAAGCTAAGAATAGAATAAACAATGTCAACTGGCGACACCCACTCTGGAATGAATTGCCCCCAGAGATTCGCATGATCCCCGACCTACGTACCTTTCGCTGTGCCCTTAAGACTCTATTGTTCCAACAGGCTGGGCTGGCTTAGAAAATGAATTTTAATTGGGTGTTTGTAGTTTTTTAATATAAGGGCCAAATTTTTAATATATTTAAACTGTTTTTAAATTTTATGGGTATATGTTGTTTTAGTATGGCTGTACACCGCCCTGAGTCCTTCGGGAGAAGGGCGGTATAAAAATTTAAATAAATAAATAAAATAAATAAGAATAGAATAGAATAGAATAGAATAGAATAGAATAGAATAGAATAGAATAGAATAGAATAGAATAGAATAGAATTCTTTACTGGCCAAGTATGATTGGACACACAAGGAATTTGTTTTAGGTATATATGCTCTCAGTGAACATAAGAAAAATAAAATACATTCATCAAGAATAAAAAGATACAACACTTAGTGATAGTCAAGGTTACTAATAAACTATCAAATTGTACTAGGAAACAAAAACAATATAAATTGGAATATACAAGCAACATGGTTATAGTAATAAGTGGGAAGAGATAGATACTAGTAAGGAAAAGAAGAATAATAGTAATACAGTCGTAGTAAATTATTTGACAGTGTTGTGGGAATTAGTTGTTAAGCAGAGTGATGGCATTCGGGAAAAAATGTCCTTGTGTCTAGTTGTTCTGGTGTGCACTGCCCTATAGCATCGTTTTGAGGGTAGAAGTTGAAACAATTTATGTCCAGGATGTGAGAGTGAACACTGAGAGTAGTAATATTTATAATAAAAATGGGCTTTGATTGTGAGGTATGTTACATGTGTAAACTGAGGTATGTGAAATCTGGAAATTTGTTTCTCACTCTGTAGGGTCTGTTGATCTTAGTTATGTAAATCTCTTCTTTGATGTGGAATTTTATGAGAGGTCTGGTATTGGGATTTTAAATGAGAGGTCTGGTGTGAGAAAACAAGATTTAGGAGATTTCCACATCTTTCGGAGGATCTTGCATCCTGACTGATATGCCAGTATCGCCTGGCTGCAGTTTGTTCAATTTCAGCTTACTGTGCATAGGATGAAAAGGTTCCAAGCACTTTTTTAAATAACCTTGCAAAGGGGTATGGAGAGCTTTTGCCTGCACTATGGATGAAAGGGGAGCGTTGATGTGTGGCTTGGCTGATGGGGGATCATATCATGGATCTTTTCAATGAGTTCCTCCTCAACTCAATGAAAACTGACTTGCGTAAATCCTTTTTTCCCACTCTCTTCCATAAAGAATATTCATCCATTCACACACAGGCTAAAGCAATCTAATCTTCCAATCAACTTGCATCTGCTATTTATACTGGAAGCTTTCTGCTTCAGGAGCAAACAAGCCATTCCAGTTTATTGGCTGCAAGAGAGGGATTTGAGCTGATTTATTACTTTCCTACTTCAGGCAGGAATGGTCTAAAATGTTCCATGGTCAGCACAGGTTGCAATGGAAATGTTTGATCATTTCCATTGCCCACCAAGTCACACCCACAGAACCGGTAGTAAAAAAAAATTGGATTTCACCACTGGGCAAATGTGTAGATTTTCCATGCATATAATATTTGGCAAGTTGACATCCATGTTTCCAAAATCTAAGAAATCTATGGCAATGAGCAGGCCCAAAAGATTTTCATGCATGAACCAGTTTGGAAGTTTTAGAGTTATAATAATATATGAGTGCCTACATTTATAGCATTGTGAAAACTAGCATAGTTTGAAAAATATAAAGACAACTTGGAAACATTCACAACTTCATTGACATGTGTACTGTACAGATTTGGGATCAAACAGGCTGCTCATCTAAAAAAGATGTAGGACACCATACCAACTCTTTATTGAGTGAGATAATTCTCCCAAATCAGCCATAATGCTAGAGAAAAGCACTGGAAAGAATTAAACATTTGTACAACCTAAATGTTTTAAGAAAAATATCTCTCTTCAGCCTTTTCTTTTTGTCCTTCAACTATAAAATTACTGCTTATTAAAAGTTTAGATGTCTATTTTTTTTTTGTCTAAAGCTCAGTTGCTTTAAAAAAAAAATTGGCTACAGCCAGAGCTGTCAATATTATATATGGTACAAGTGTCGTATTGCCAAAGCTACTACTGCTATTTTTGCAGTTCAATTCAGAATAGATCAAGACACTGTACAACAGTCTCTTCAAGAACATTTCCAAAATCAAGCAACCTGAATAATTCAGCATTTCTGCTCTTAAAGATTACACCAGTGGTGGGATTCAGCCAGTTCGGGCTGGTTCAAGCGAACCAGTAGTTAAATTGCTGGCTGGCCCCACCCCTCCCCTTCCAGGAGTCCCCACACGCCCCATTTTGGCTCCAAGGTAAGTGCAGGGATGGCTTCTAGGCCCAAAACAGGGCACGGGGGATGCAGCACATCCTTTCCGTGGCTCGTTTTCAGTCCCAGGAGGCTGCAGGAAGGCCTCTTAGGCCCAAAATGGGACACGGGGGCAGTGTGCCCCACCACGTGGCCTGGTTTTGCTCCCAGGGGGTGCAGGAGGCCGAGTGCTGCCTGTCACACCCCCTGGCCACACGCACCACCCAACCGGTCATTAGGGCAGAGAACCAGGGACGGATTTTCCTATAGGCTAACTAGGCTTCAGCCTAGGGCCTCAAGATCAAGAGGGGCCTACATTCAAATTGTTAGCAAAATTAAAATTACACTTTCACTATAGGTGAAAGGGCCCCATAAGTGGAATAGCCTAGGGCCTCTTTTCATCTAAATCTAGCCCTGCAGAGAACCGGTTGTTAAATTATTTGAATCCCATCACTGTCCACAAAGTAATGTTGTCTACAGCCAGGTGAAGTTTTGCTGCAACTGCTGGACCTGATAAGCATTTCTCCACCAATCTGCATCCCACTCTGTGAAAGACAGTGCCTACAAAGGGGGAGTTGGTGTAATAGACTACAATGACCCAGAGGTTTCCCAAGAAGAAGGGAGATGAGACAAGAGGCAACATACCCTGAACCGGGATAGGAGACTGAAGAAGAGGATTAGGATAGCCACTAAAATATAACAGGGCATATCCATTAGGGTGAATATTTAGTCTGGCAAGATTCTGTCTACTGTGTGCAACCAAATAAAAACCTGAACTCTGGAGGCATTGTTCTATGTCATTTTTGGGCTAAGCTTAACACTACTTCAAATACCAGAAAGTTACAGGGCAGAAACAAATGTCCTAACAAAAGTGGATCATTTTTAAGTAAATAATCAACAATATTTACATCTAATATAAATCTAAGAGTGGAGATAAGACTATATGTTTCACAATTCCTCAACTCTGGCAGAATAACCCATAGAGGACAGGAAAAAACATTATCCTTAACTGACATATATTTCAGGAAAAGTTCATCCATGTTTAAGTGTCACTGATTTCATCACTGCTAAGAATCTTTTCAACTCACTCTTTAAACAAAAAGCATTTACAAGTGCTTGGAGTACACCTAATATTCACTTTTTAGCAAAATTGAGAGATTAAACACCCCATTTTGGTATGATTCTTTTCCCTCATACATCTTCCTTCCCATTCTAATACTCATATCTCTCAGCAACAGAATAAGACAAAACCGGTCTTCTGAAATCATTGTATTAGTGTGCTTGTGAATATTTATCTATAATATAACCAAAATATGTTACATTTTTAAAATAGTAAACCAGACTCAGGAATCCTTTTGACAAATGAAGAAATGGCACTGCTTTGTGCTGAATTTTAAAAAAATAACCTATCTCACAACTTTCTGCTTTTGACTGACATTGGTCTCCAAAGTTCCAGGCTTGAGAACGGCAAGATATAAAGATATAAATAAATAGCAATCTATATAATTATATTTCATATCAAGGCATGCTCCCTGCCACTGAGTTACACTATGCACAATATCCTTGAGGTTCCTCTGCTATTTATTTTCACAGTGCCTGAACTTTGCCAGATTAAACAGTCTCTCAAAATCTATCACCACTGCAAATCCAAAATCAACAAAATCAAGTACAGCCTTAAACCCTAATGCATTTGTGGGGGTAGGATATCCTAAAGAAAGCCAGAAGCTAATATATTTTCCAAATTGTCAAAATGAGGTAAGGAGGGTGGGGGGAGTATGTGATAGGTTTAAGTAATTGCTCTGCCTACATCTGAAAGATCCCTTAAAAACTGTGGTTCCTGGTGATAAGACAGTGTTAAAACCAACTAAGACTTATTGTGATTTACATATGGTTTTAGCAAAATGATGCAACATTCTTCCTTGGAGACTGATTTATCAAACTGAACTGGGTTTTTTTAGGGGGAGAGACTTTTATGGAAAAGACTTGTCTTCCCCTTCTAAGGAATATGCTCACTCATTAGTCTGTAAGGCACAGGTGGAGAATTTATTTTGTCTTGAAGTCCAAATTGGCTGTAAGCAGGCCTGTTGCAGCTACTTCTGACTGCATCTGAAGTTAACCACATAATTCTTTATTTACGCATGCAGATTTAATTCACACATATTCAGTCCACAGACTAAAGTTTCCCACCTGCAGTGGAGCATAAAGGCAAAAAGCTACAGCTTTTCAAATCAAACAGAAAGAGCGCTAATCTGAGAGTTATAGATGCAATTTAAGGTTGAAGACCCCACTAAAAACCTAATGGTGAATCTTTTATTGTCCTTGATTGATATATTTATGAACACATTCAAATAAATCATATGCTTCCAATGTTGTCATTGAAAGCAAATAAAAAATCAGGATAAACATAGGTAACCATTCCTAGAAGACTAGATCATCTATGTGTAAGAAAAATGAAATGTGAACTTCAGTTTCACAATTCTAACATATCTACAGGCCATCAGGTTAAGGAATATTGCTCCTGAGAGCATTTTTACATGACTGGCTATGAATACAGTTTGTTTGTTCTGGAAGAAAGTGTTTGACAGAATCAGTTGATTTATATTCAAATCTCAGCTGAAAAAGATTAGTTGCAGAACCTAGAACCACCACCCCCCATCTGTTCTTGACTAATATAAAAAGACCCAGATTTGAGATTATTAGTCTATTACAGGGATGAGTAACTTGGAACTTAATGAATTTCTTGTACTAGAGATAAAACACGTTTGTTGTACAGTTTTTGTGGTCGGGTACGCCAAACTTCGGGGAATTAAAACTCAGGTATTTTCCAGGTTTTCTGTGGACATTTCACTCCATGTCTTTGCAAGGCTTCTTCAATAGCTCAGAAAGGAGGGTTCCTTTGTAGTATTTCTGGTCTGGATCTGATTTGAATTCAGGTGGTGTTGGTTGATGATTGGATGTTTCCTATGAAGTGTTGATAAAATGGTTCTTCAATGTGCTTTACCTCCATTTTTTTATTGGTCCTCTTTGTGTATTTTTTTGGATTGGGTACTAGATTGACTGGGTAATAGATGGTATCTATCTCAATGGATCTCTTAATGGCATTTTTATTTAAGGCTTATCTACAGCCAGTACACCCAAATATTAAATTCAATTGCATTAAATATTAAAATTATCAATATTAACATATCTCAAATGAGAGCATATGCCTAAGATTCAGACAGCATCCTCATCCACCATTAAAAACCCTCCAAAAAAGCATCATCTTGATATGCTTCTAGAGAGCAATACCAATATCTAATTTCCAACAAGAGGCTAAACCAGGGCCATAAACATTACCTCCTAACTTCCTCCCCCCAAGCTTTTGTACCAGTTACAGGAGTTAGACTCTACATTCGTCAAGACCCTGCATTCCCAAAGCAGATTCATAAATATAAATATACTTAGTGTGGAGAGCTAGGAAAACATAAGTTTTGTGCTAATAAAACTCAGGAAGCCTACCGTCTACATGGGTTATTTCCAAAATTTAAATCATGATTCTCTTTTTTCTCCATCTTTGAGGGAATTGTCATATGGTTGCTCCTTACCTAGTCTTGGAGATTTCTGCTATCTATCCCTTCTTTACAAAATGACTTTTTGGGGGCAAATATCAGAAATTCCTATCTCACTAATTCAAATTTTATAGTGGTAATGGGTGCTACAACTCTTACCTGTAAGGTAAAAAATAAGCCACAGATCCTGATTTATACTTAACATTAGAAATTAAGATTTCTTTAATTGTTCTAACCTGCTGAAGAAACCGAACACACCCAATCAAGCAGCTTCCAGATAATATGAGATGTCCTTGATGTGCCTTGAGCTTGCTTGTTTTCTTGCAGACGTATCATTACCTAAACTAAATAATATCAGTGCTAATAAGGAGTGAGGTTTGCTCTGTCTATTCTAGTGGCTTGCCTTGTGGTTGTTGATGGGTATGGTCTTGAACTTTCTTTGGTTGGTCTGTTTTACTGTCAGCTTGTTTTACAGTTTCTTGATTAGGGTATTGTTTACTTCTTGATTGTTGGTCTGATGTTACTCTTGGAGTTAATCTATGCTAATCTGGGTGCTGATTGCTGATAGGGAGTTGTTTTGGTCTTTTTGTTCCCCTTTTGGCTCATTGATAGTCTCTTTTGCATAGTACGTAGATATTGTTTATGTCTATGAGTCTACTGATGGCTAACTTGTCAGAGTGCCAGGCTTCTAGAAATTCCTTAGTGATTTCGGACTTGGCTTGGTCTAGGATGGTCACAGTTTCCCAGTTGAAATTATGGTTAAATCTGTCCATATGTTGTGAAATTACAGAGTTTTCACCATGTCTTCTGATAATATTCCAAATATATTCATAAAACCCAATTCCCCACTTATGCATATTGATATCCTTCCTGTTAAAAGGCAAGCTATATACATTTGTGGTTGAGATTTATTTAACAACAATTTGTTGTTACAGACATTACACTTTCATATATACTGATACAGAATATATACTAGTGATATTTACTGCTCTAGAACCAGAAAAGCCAATGGCTATTCACAATAACCGATCAAGTTGTCCTAGAATGTATGCATGGAACAATAACACTGTCAAAACTCTGACTACACAGACTAAAATTCCGAACACTTTGGAAAAAAATATATTTACATTTTTTTTAAAGAATACCACAGACAGCTGATGGAATATTGTATACACAGGAGAATGTTTACAGTTATGGCAAATGGTTCAAATTATCCAAATTAAGAACATGTGTCTTTTTGATTCTGCAGATTCAATAATGAGTGCTTGCAAAACGGCTATTGTCTATACCCATGTGGAACCTGAAAATCCTCAAAAGAGATACAAAATTATTGTATTTTTTAACACTTTTACTATGTTTTGTTAGATATTTGAAAATAGGAACTCCAAATCTGTAGTGAAACTTTGCTTAGTTGCAAATGCAATTATTTGCAAATTATTGCAGAATAAGCAGATCATCAGGGCCGGATTTTCCTATAGGCTAACTAGGCTTCAGCCTAGGGCCTCAAGATCAAGAGGGTCCTACATTCAAATCGTTAGCAAAATTAAAATTACACTTTCACTATAGGTGAAAGGGCCTCATAAGTGGAATAGCCTAGGGCCTCTTTTCATCTAAATCCAGCCCTGCAGATCATTCAATCATTCCCAAATTATAGTCCTAAAAATTAGGCTGTGCTTTAAAAGAAACATTTGTACACCTCAACTTTAAAAATACAACATAACTTTAGACTAAAAATATTCCTCAAGCTCTTCAATATGCATCTATTGAGAAGGTTCACCTCTGTTCTGATCTTGCCACATTTTGATCTTTTTTCTTTTTTTTTTCCTCATCTTATTTTTCATTCCTTCTTTATTTTGAGATTGAACATAACCTAGGTTGCTCAATCATTCATAATGAATAGACACAACAGAATTATTCATCTTGGAATTGTCTTAATCATTAGAAAATCAGAGTCCAAAATTATACGCTCACACATACCAGTGTTTCATATGTTACTTACACTACATTACATCATCAGGAAAGATTGAAAATGCAGAGGAAATAGGCATTGCCTATTAAACTTGCAGGTGGTAGCCAAATAATTGTTATTGTGCTACCTACAGTTTTAAAGAAAGCTCCACATGAAATAATCCAATAAAAATTAGTAAAAAGTTTTGACTCTATTTATTTGTGTGAAAGGACGGACACTGGTTTTGATTCCACTTAATAATATTTTATTATTTTAATAACTGCAGACTGATTAGTACCGTTTGTCATTGTTGAACATAGTCACTTCTGTATATCTGCATATTCTAAAACTTTATAAAGATTTACTGCTTTTTAAAATATTTAATTCTCATCTGTTCCCAATGCTTCCCTGCCCTACCTATACTAGTATCTCTGACTTTATCTACCAGTATATTTCTTCTTGTTGGATAATTACTCTATTCCAGGAAAATATATACCATAAAATGTTTATTCTTCAAAAAATGCCATTTCTAATTTTGCATTAGGTTTGGTTTTTTTCCAAGCTGGAAGTCAGGGTCTTAGGCTAAGTGACTTTGTCATGGACTACATGGGGTCCAATGACTAATGGTTGACAGCCTCGGGGTCTCAAGTGGAAATTGGCATAAATTAAAATAAAATTAACTCCCAAGATGAATCCAGATGTTGTCAATATTTTCTTCTGTGACCTGCTTTTGTGGCTGGAAAAAGTCAAATATATCAAAGCCAAGGAGTTGGGCTAACTTAAATCCATGTACTGAAAGCATGTGAAAAACTGTTCCTGTATAATCATAACATGAAACTTGCACGCCAGAATAAGATAAGCCAAGCTTGGTATATAAGCAAAAAATATTATTCTGTTATAATGGGAAAACAATGCCATTCCAATATTACCATGTTGAGTTGTTGTTGTCTCTCTGCTTATAAGTTGGCTCTCTAACGATATGAGAGACTGCCAATATTGTTGTGTGTGCTCAAGGCTAAAATGTTTTTAAAATGTTTTCTATATGTCTGAGAATATGCTTCACTAGGCAAGTATAAATGAATTGCCTGAGGCATAATCTTATGTGGTTATCTGGACTGAGTTCAATTCTATGATGCCCCCAAAAGTGGACAAAATCTGTTAGTTTGTCCACCTATTTGTTAGATCATGGTCCCTATTGGGTTGTTAAGGAAGCCCAGGAGATGACCAAGAGATAGGTCCATGTACTAGTATTGTATTATCCTCTTTGAGAGAAGGGTTAGTCCCACTGGTCTTGAAGAAAATGGTGGTCAGCCTACTCAAGAGTGGTGGCACCCACTCTCCTGGAATTCTGGAAAGCTCTTCACATCTGACTCTGCTCCCAAGCTTGAGGTTAACATGGGAGTTTTATGGTGCTATTGTTTTTATATTATTATAGTTGGTTGTATAGTCAACCAAGTATTTTGATGAGATTTGGCATTTTTGTCCATGTATTCAGTCGTCTCAAGGACATGGAGGTCGGCAAATGTTGCTGTTTGATAGGTATTGTCACCAGATGTGAGCTGTTTGAAATAAATCTTCCTTTTACCAATGACAGATGGTGATTTTGTCAGTGTTGATGGTACTCAAGTGATGATCCAGACGTTTTGGGATTGTAGCCAAGACACCTATCACTAATGTACTATCTTTGTTTCCTTTTGCCAAAGTAATTCTATTTGTAAGTCTTTGTATTTTATTATTTCTCCAGTTTCTCTTCTGTTCTGCTGTCTCCAGCAGAAGACAGCTATTATGTCGTTGTTATTATTTGCCTTTTGTACTTTTTTCTCCTTATTTCTTTATATTAAAGCCAATATAAATTATTTTAAAAATAAACCCTGTTGATGGGGAGAGCAAGCAAACTGACTTTTGTTGAAAAAAAGAAAAGTGAGATACAAGAAGATGGGAAAATAGAACTGTTTTTGTTCACCTGCTATAAACAAAGAGCATGCTATTATGGAAAACAGAGTTTCCATAAAGAATTTATTAGTGAAATCGTCATATTCTATTTCTCTTTTTCCAGTATATTATATTCTTAAGAACGTTATTTTTATAAGACAATTGTCATAATTAAACAAAATAGTTCTCCTTATAAATAAGCCTAGATAGGTCTTCTTGAAAAGGATTGCTGTTCTAACAGAGAATCTGGCATTCTGAATAAAATAAAGTCAGGACACAATCACAATATTTTTTGTATATAATTTTTATTAAAATGATTAAACAAGAAGATAAAAAATGACATAAGTTAATATAAAGAAAAAGAAAAAAGACAGATAGCAAAGAAAAGACAAAAAACACAAAAACAGAAAAAAGTTGAAAAAAATAGAAAAACCAAAAAGATAAAGTGTCATAGTCAGAACATCTAATATTCTGTGGAATTTATTAATTCCAGCACCGGTAGTTAGATTTTTGTATTTATTAGATTTATATCCCATTTTTATTCAAAAACTCAAAGTGACACACACAGCATACCTTACTGTTTTCCCACACAATAACCTTGAAGTTAAATAAATTAAGTCGAGAAAATGTCATTGGCCCAAAGTCACTCAGTTAGTTGTCATGACTATAGCTGGACTCAAATCTGGATCTCCCTTCGCATAGTCCTACATCTAACCACTACCCCGTACAGAAATAAGAAACTAAGTACTTTTTACATCTTCCGTATACCTCCCACAGATTCAGGCTTTACTCTCCCAGGAAAAATAAAACCAAATTCTCTAGCAATTAGGGTTTTTTTAAAAAAAAGACCAGAAAAACTTAGATTCAAATTTCTCTTCCATCATGAAGAGGCCTTGAGTAATTCTCTAAAAAGAGCTCCTTGCTTATTTAATGTTGGTAAATTCTACTGCAAGCTGATTTGGGAGGTGATTTGCACCTCCCAAATCCATATACAAATGAAAAGGGAATTATTCTCTTGAATTTGCATAGCTTTGAACATTTTGAAGGAACTCTCAAACATATCAAACATGCTTCTAAAATATGCATTTTAAAATGTGTATTTAAAATTGGTATTTAAATACTTCGCCCTTCGAGATTTTCATATACATGCAGAAACAGAATAGAAGAGATTTACAAGTAAACAAATAAATATAACATCCTGGGTTTATTTAGTTTTATCTCCAAGCCTAATTATTTCACAAATTGTCTCCCTCCCTCCCTCCCTACCTCTCTTACACACACAAACAAAATTCAGGAAATTAAATATTTATCCCATATTCCATTTTAAAAAACACAATTAGATCATCATCATCAAGACAAGCTCCCATCATACCTCATTAACTTGCTTTTTATCCAAGTGAAAAACTTGACCAGAACTAGTTGAAGCAATCTCTTCATAGACTTTGTAACCAATATGTGCTCTATCATCACAGTCTCCGGTTAGAACAAATACAACCTGAATGGGTTTTTTTTTTTTTAAAAAAAAAAAAATCATTATTTAAATAGTCTTCATTTGAAAATGAATAAGAAAATTAGATCATCAGAAATCAGTTAGCTGAAGAAAACTATGCACTATAACATTAAAGAGATAAATACATTTATTTTCAAAACAATTAAGCCATACATTTTATAACAATGAAAAATGGCAGTCCGCTTTAATTAAATATGTCAAATGTTAAACATTAATGTTAAATATTATGTAATTTCACATTTTAATTAGTTTTATTTATTTAGATGTTTATTTATTTATTATTTATTTATTTATTTAACTTATATGCCACTTATCTTGCCTAGACAAATTTTTGCTTTCATTTTACTTTGTTTAACTAAATAACTGCTGGAATTACCAGACTAAAGGTCTATTTGAATAAAGAGGTAATAAATTGCAGCTAGAGTCTCTTGCTTTCTAGTGTTTTTTCTCCTCTCAAGCTGCATGATCCAAGTTATATTTTGTAGTCTGAATTGCAGCTGGACTTCCAACCCTGATCAATAACACCAGAACAGCAGCAGTGCCGGACAACTCAAAGGATTTAGTTTTTTGGTTCATCATTCCGGAAACTCCAAGAAATTACTACATACATACACACACACACACACACACACACACACATACAAAAATCACTTGCAAGTAAACAATAGAATGTGGAATGCCCTGAATCCACCTGTGTATTTCCAAAGGATATTCCATTACATTCGGTGCCATATCAACTTTTCCATCCTCTCCTACACCCCATGGTTGAGCATGCTTAGTCTTCGCTGGATTGTTTTGGAGTTTCCCCCATCCAATTTTCATTTTAATTTCTTCCAGTCTTATGGTGTGCCAAGATGTGGCTACTTTCCCTCTTGGCACAGATGAGGGTATTTTCGCTACATAAATTTGATAAATAAGCAGCAAAACTAGCAGAAGTAATAAATCAATAGCTTTACAGGGGGAAAGCAAATATGTTCCTTCATCTCATGAATGGAACCATAGAAAGTGGTAACATAGAAATTGTAAGATGCAGAAGATGTGGTAGAAAAGCATAGATTAATATTGTTTGAGCCTCATTATTATTTATTCTAATTAGCTATATCATTGATTTACCTCACAATTGAGGATAGATATATTAGACAGAAATCTCCACTGAATGAATGAATGAATGAATGAATGAATGAATGAATGAATGAATGAATATGCTTTATGTCACTTCAATCATTCTGCCTTTAAACAGCTCACAACAAAGGTATAGCTAAGGTATAATAAACATAATATTCATACAATAACAAAATCATCCTCATATGCTAAGATTCATTTCTGAATAGAAGAGCATAGCACTGTCAACCTTTTGCACAGAACACACATATTATAGAACACATTCTATAAGCACATTCTATACACATTTTATAGCAATGTGTTTTGGAACAGGCAGTATTATAAGAGGGTTCATACCTGGGACTGCTTTTGCTGAATCAGCTGCAAGACCTCATGAGTCAATTTATAATCTTTGGACCGTGCATCAGTAAATACATAGATAAATGAACCAGGAAGAGAAATTTCTAGAGCAATTTTGATGGCTCCAATGCTCATCTCTGGACAGTCACCACCTCCCTATGAGGGAAATGAACAAAGAGACAGATTAACAGATTAACAAAGTTGGAAGGGATCTTGTAGGTCATCTAGTCCAACCTCCCACTCAAGCAGGAGACCCTACACCATTTCTGACAGATGGCAGTCCAGTCTCTTCTTGAAATCCTAAATCAAAATCAGTTTGAAAAAATAAAAAAAAAGTTACAAAAATTCCACATTCACCAAGCCTACTGCATATCATGGGTGTAGGATTTTAAGCGGGGAAGCCCCAATTGTTTAAGGCAGGTTTTCCAGGTTCTCACTTCACATCAAATCTACACCAAATCACAAAGATGCTGGCTTAGAAGAATGCATGTCTGAGACAGAAAGTTTTATTTGTAAAATTTACATTATCCTAAAATAAGTTAACTGAACAAAACTACTGCTAAACTTTCTCACCCACTTGTCCTGAAAAGTTTCTGTAGAAGTCAATCTACGAGATTGCCTTCTGTCACCAAGAGCCTCCCACCGGCCAATACCCTCCCCCAGAGAGGGACTCCTCAGGGTGCCGTCAGACAAACAATGTCGACTGGCGACACCCAGGGGGAGAGCCTTCTCTGTGTGGGCATCTGCCCTCTGGAATGAACTGCCCCCGGAGATTCGCAGGATCTCCGACCTACGCACCTTCCGCCGTGCCCTTAAGACTCTTTTATTTAAACAGGCCGGGCTGGCTTAGAAAATGAATTTTAATTGGGTGTCTGTAGTTTTTTAATATAAGGTTTTTAATATAAGGGCCAAAGTTTAATATATTTTAATTTTTTTAAAATTTTATGGGTATATGTTTGTTTTAATATGGCTGTACACCGCTCTGAGTCCTTCGGGAGAAGGGCAGTATAAAAATTTAATAAATAAATAAATAAATAAATAAATAAATAAATAAATAAAGTCTGCCTTCTAAAAAGATATCAGCTGAAGCATGAGGAGAAGCTGTTGAAGAATTGCCTTTACATTACATGGGGGTCCTCCCAGTTTCATTTAATTTTTCTTTCCATCGGTGTACCCAATTCAGTAGAACTAGCAGGAAAATAAATGGGGAGGGGCACTGTTTTCTAACAAAGGGGGAAGAAGGCTCCATAATTATAATTATGGAAACAAATCTGGATCTACTTTCTAATGTTTGCAATCCTGATAAAATGATATTCATACTTGTGTTTAAACCTATACGTTGTTAATTCCTCAGTTATCCAACATTTGAACATAGATGTTGCACATACACTTTTTAAGATATTGTAGTCAAGTTCGAAATATTTCCCCCCCCCTTCAGAATTGAGTTACTGCTACCAAGGATATGGTATAAAAATATGATTATCAAGTTCCTATTTATTTATTAATACATTTCCTATTTTACTATAGTTTACACAACAAGATTTTTAGATAGTTCTAAAGCTGTCGATGTAACAGTATTTTTGCAAGTTACTATTACACTCTATTTTCTAGTTTTAATTGCTTTCAAAACTAGCCTATCTGGAAGATCAACTGAAGGAAGCACAACTAAGAAATCAATAAAAACTGCTCATTAGCTAAATTTAATATATGACAACTTGATTCACTACTCTGTTTGGAAGCACCAATATTTCAAAATATAGCTTCTGATTTTCCAATAGAAAGACAACACAAGCCTCAAAAAAACAACTAGCAGCTAGAATGAACATGGTGGAAGAATGTTTTAAAAGGAAATGTTTTTTTGATTCATGTCAACTGGCAATGGTTTTCTGTCTTTGGGGAAAAATTAATATAAGCCCTATTATTTTTTCCTGGTGCTATAAGAAAACATTGCTTTGATAAATTACCATATTATCTTGACTATCAATGTTGTATATGTTATATTTTATTCCTAAAAAGCCTCATCTTCGTAAGCCTTATTTGGTTTGTCCTGTGATTCCCAATTTAGAAACAAAATGATTAACAATATCAGTCAATTTTTCATGTACACCGCTTAAACACACAATTCAAAAAGAAATCTTCTAAGTTAAAATTTGGCAAGCTAAATATTCAATCTGATATTTACCAGATGTTCTGTCTTCAGTTCCAATTAGTCACATCCAATAAGGCCAACAGCAAAGTATAAAATATTGCTTTACCTTTAGATCTCCCAAACTCAGCCTGGATAATTTGGGTTGATGCACAGTCATTGCTTACAACTGAGATTTGCTGCCACCATTTTTTATTTCTGCCTTTAAACATCTTTACAGAAATAAGGCCAAAAGAAGAAAAATATTTTCTCCTTTCATTACCTGGGTAACTCAAGGACATCTTCAACCTGAATTCGTTTGTCATTCTGGAGGTGTTGAGGCCTTCTAAGGCATGCTACCAGATTACAATCCTCAGGTACAGCTGGCAACCTAAATTTCCAAAAGTGTTTGAAAATTAGGCTTTACTCCCAGGCCTTGGAGCAGAGTAATACAGTTGCCTCAGCCACTGTAGCCTGCTTTTTGTTTTTCGATTTGCCTCTCCGGATGTCTATTGTCCATTTCCTAATATTTTTTTATTGTTCCATTTCTTTTTAATGTAAGGTTCCCAAAATAATTTGGAGACTAGCAGCCTCTACATTAATTAAATAAATAAAACAAAACCTAACATAGGCATGAAAAAGTACCTTTTTCAAACAGCATTTAAATATATATAAAGAAATATCACAACAAGGAAAAACCACAGATAAAGATTAAGCTTAAAGAAAACTGGGATTCAGAAGAGGAAATGTGAAAAGGGGACCAATAGGTAGGCTCATCCAATATCACAAGAACCCAGAAAAATGTTAGCTTGAGGGAAACCAAAGTGAGTTGAGCAAATGCAAAATTAAAACTCTACAACTATTCTTCCTAGACCAAGGGTGAACAATTCATTTTCCCAATAGGCCACATGACAAACTGGGATTGTTGTGGAGAGCCAAACCAATAGAAGTGTGAAGATGTGTAGGTAAACACATACACACACACATACATTGGGGGAAAAAATAGTCACATTCAAAATAAAAGCAATCCATGCAAGCCAAATAGTGACAAGCAAAGAGTTGTATGTGGCCCAGGAGCCATAAAATGCCCAGGTCTGGTTTAGATACTCATTACAATTAGAAGTCCAATAGAAGTTACTATTACAAGTAAGATTTCTTTCCATGTCCTGAATTATTTGACTTCATTTGAAGGATAAGGAGTTTACTGTAGCTCTTCTTTTTGTCTTCAGACACACTGTTCACAGAGAAAATGAAAAAGAACCAATTTTTCCTGGAAAACTCACTGATTATAATGTCTTGATAAGATCATACTTGGAATATTGCATCCAGTTTTGGTTGGCACAATATAAAAAAGCTGTTGAGACTCTAGAAAGAGTGCAGAGAAGACCAACAAAGTTGATTAGGAGACTGGAAGCTAAAACCTATGAAGCACAATTCCAGGAATTGGGGATGTCTAGTTTAATGAAAAGAAGGATTAAGAGTGATATGATAGCAGTGTTCCAATATCTTTGAAACTGCCAGAAAGAAGTGGGGGGGGGCGTCAACCTATTCTCTAAAGCATCTGAAGGCATAAGAAGAAGCAATGGAAACTCATCACGGAGAAATCCAACCTAGAACTAAGGAGAAAGTTCCTGACTGTTAGAACAATTAATCAGTGGAACAACTTGCTTCCAGAAATTGTTGATACTCCAACACTGGAGGTTTTTAAAAAGAGATTGGACAACCATTTGTCTGGAATGATATAAATGTTCTTGCTTTGGTGGGGTGGGATTGGACTTGGTCCCTTCCAATTGTGTTATTAAATTTGTGGAAATTCTTGTTCAGGAATTTAGCCAACCTCCTTAATCTTACTGCACTAGATGTAAACAAAGATTAATTAACAAGTCACTTGTTGCTCCATTCTGATCTAGTGAGATTCTCTAGTCTAGAAGCTTGCTTTTTTTATAAATGCAATACACCAGTTAAATACATGACTCACATATTCAATCTCATGATGGTTTTATGAACAGGACAGACAGAAAATGTTATAAAGAGAAGAGTCAGGAATGCAGGATTCCCCCAAAATAACTTTAAAATAGGTTTGGCAATGACAACTAGCTGTGATTCTTAAATGAATCTTCCATATAATGTTCCTATAGGTGAATGGCAAAAAAAATTGCCTATAGTACCATATATATAGTCTCATTATGTGCTTTCAGGAGCTATGGTTAGAATAATAATTTTTTTCATCTAATTCCAAAAAAGTAATTCCAATGGTCCCACTTACTTTCTTAATGGGGTGATTTCTTAGTCCACAGCAAAGGAATTGAATTAGAAGTGCATTCCAGAAATTTAAGACAATCATTTACCTTGACTGATTTTGTTTAACTTTTCCATTTCTTGTTCAGTGTTCCAAAATGCAGAATTTATATATTAGGATGTCAGAATGCACAAAAATGGATACTATATTTTATCTTTGGCTTACCCAGTATAGCGTATCTCAGTACAATAATAACTTCAATGCAAGTTCTCTGCCTTATTTCCTCAAAATTCAAAATTCATCTTGAATTTTGATTATGGGAGAGGAACTTCAATACATCAAGAAAGGACCAGATTGTGATTGTATAAAATTGATTTAACTCAGAGTTGGAGTGTTGAGATACCAGAGTTTTCTGGTCTTGGTTCTATATTTGCAAATTCAATCAACATATTCAATGCTCTCAAATGACTCCTAAAATACAACCCAAAGGTGCCAGACTGGAGATGGATAGGGAATATACTTTAAACTAGCTTCCTTGTGTTTAACAATTTTCAACCACAGCAATTATATTGTTTCTGTTTCTTTTATCTTTATTTTTGCCAGGAATATATAGGACATATCCTGAAATAACCCCACTCAATTGGGCTGTTGTATTTGATCACCACAACTCCTACAGTGAACATTATTTGAAAACCTCCTTTGGAAAAAAAAATGTTCCACTACTTCAGTACATTATTCATTTGATATTAAATTATGACACTAATTCTTTGCTCTCCTAACTAATGAAAAACATACATTTTCCCTTCCCTGCAGCATAAATATGTCTCATTGCTGTGAAGTTATAATGATGCCTTTTTCTTTTATTAAGTCACATTTTGCTTTTGTTCTCCTTCCCATACCACAGTGTGCATGTATCTTGGGCACGTAAGATGTCCTTCCAGAGCCACATGAACAACTATTTTAGCAAACAATTTCCTATGTTTAATCTTTCATTTTACAAATTATGATATTTTAAGTGATGGATCAATTGGTACAATCCAGAAGATTCCAAAGGAAGAAGAAGCAAAATCATTTGCATTATCTGTGGAACCTTCAACCTTTGGATCAGTGGTGGGTTTCCACCCATTCGCCCCATTTCAGGAGAAGTAGTAGCGGCGGTGGGAGGCTCCACCCAGACATCATCAAAAATGCTCTGCAGATGCGCAGAAGCGCTGCGCGCTCGCAAAGCGAGCAAGCACACCCGCACCCTAACGATAGCAAACCACTAGCCCCAGGATTTGAAACCCACTACTGCTTTGGATGCGGCCCCACATCTCAGTCCTTCGTTGTAGGAACTCATATTAAAACAATCAAAGAGCTTGAGGGCAGAAAGCAGTGAAGCATACTTTATAATAGAGTTCTCCAAACTTGGAAACTAAGATTTCTGGATTTCAATTCCCAGAATTTCCCAGCCAGATGATAGACTGAGGAATTCTGGGAGCTGAACTCCACAAGTTTTAAAATTGCCAAGTTTGGAGATCCCTTGTTTAGAATGCCCTTTCCTAACCTCTATGTGGCAGGGATTATAAAACCCACTAGAATTCTAAAGGTTGGGGAAGGCTACTTCAGAGATCAGCTGGTGGAGGGAAATAAACATTTTTTTCTTTTACCTCTCTTTAACTTGGCTTTCAAGTTAATGAAAACCGTGTAGAGACTAATAGGTACCTAAGACTTGTTTCCTACCCATTACTTTGTGCGGAGGAAATTTGATTAAGTCCAGCTTCCCCTTCCACCACACAAATAACCTATCCATTAATTGATTTATTCTGTGCATAGTAGAAGGAAGAAGAGTCTCCTTCTCCCCATCCAATATCGCCTTGCACAATGCTATTTATTCTAACTGCAAACATGATTCTTTAAGCGTTCAGAGCTTTCTTAGTTTCAGTAATGGTTACAACTCATACAATCTCTTTGGATTGTATGACATGAGATTTAAACCAACTCCTCTCAACTCAAGTCTTCCCTAACATCATGTATCGTACTTTAGACATGTTAGACTTCAATCCCCATCATCCTCAGTCAGCATCCAGGTAGATCCAGTTAAGTGAGGTTATCTTTACCTTCATTCTGCAGATCTATCTAGCTCAATGGATGTTTTGTTTTAGAATCTACTCCCAAAATTGAGGCGCATGGATCTTTCCAACCAGCCACAATATATAAATTAACCCAGATAATTAGGTTACTTCCTATGCTATGCTAGAGAAAAATAATAAAATGGAGAACGTTACTGCAAGCAGCTTTACAATTAAGAATTAATTGCACTAATTTAGAATGTAGATGTAGATAGTAAGTCACCTTTTAGAATGCAGTGACACAGAACTCTCCTGCATGTATTAAACTAGGAACATAGGAATTAAATTTCCCTGACATTTAGCTTGATACGTGCATGAGTTCTTCTTCTAATACAATGAAGCTTATACAATTACCCTCCCCTGCAGTCTGATATTTCACTCCCTCTGTGAAATTAAAGAAATAGTCCACTCACCTGAACATATAGTTCTCTGAGCTCATATTGAAATTTCTTAGGATCTGTGGTAATGGTTACAGGACCAATTTCTGAAAGGAAAACAAGGAATTCAAGGGAAAGTTCAAAGAGGCTTAATAGCTGCAAAATCTGATACACACACACACACACACTACGCATACTATTTATTATGGTAAGTGACCAGTGCAAAACTTTATATTTTATATGTATATATAAGATAAAAAGTTATAGTCTCTGAATTATAAAACCCATTGAGCTGATCTAGTGAACTAATCCTATGATATCTATTCTCTGTAAAATTTATCTACTTTACTGTTTGTTAATTCTTGCTTAGGCCCATGTGTCTATAAGTAAGAAAAAGTAAACTGAAAAGTAAATAATTTTATATACAATACTTAATTGGGATAAAATATAGAATTTTGCCTTCTGAATCACATAAATGCTATAATGTCAGATTGCTTCTTCATGAAATTTGGTCTTGATTGGGCAATTCTACAAGAACAATTCCCCAACTGTGAGAAAATACGTACAAAGAGTACAACAGTGTTTTTTTTACATTCTTTTATTTTACAATGCCAAATTCTCAAAAAGCAAAATGCCATTCCCTAAATATCATTTCTTTTATTTATAAGTAACATCAGATATCAAATCATGATTATCTAATAAATAATGGGCAAAGATCTCATCAGGTCAAGTGTTCTGAAAAAGTGTGAAGCTAAATAAGGATCAGTAGGACATCTGCTAACTCAGACAAACAAATATTGATAGTAATTGAATTTGGACAAAAGGAACTAATTATTTCAAAAGAAGTACTGTATGTGCATTTTGTTGTTTTTGAAAGTCCTCTAGATACTGTGAATCACCATTAGCCTTAGTCATTATGGTCAGGAAAGAAGAATAATGAAAAATGAAGTTCAACGACAACATCTGGAGAACTACAAGATTGTGTTAGAGTACAGTGTAAGGGAAAGGATTTCTGTACCATTGTGTAGCAAGATAATTTAAGCATAACCTAAGAATCTATGGTGTCCCCCCATTATTGCAATATCTATTTTGAATTATTAAATAAAATCAGCCAGAAGACTGGGTGATACAAATGATAATGCAGCTTTACCTACATTTTTATGTTCTAATGCCAATAAATGTTTAAATAAGTTTTGGGAAGTATGAGGGTAACAAAATAAACGAAAACAAAAAACCCAACCCTAACAAAAGTTTTACAAACTCAGAGGTCTTTTACTGCAGACAAGAAATGACTCATATTTATACAGAAGATCTTCCTGCTGCAGATCGTAAATCTCCACATCTGCACATCAGCACCAGAGTTTAAATAATAAGCTCTTTTTTCTCACCCTTTCAAATCAACAGACTTTGGGCCATCTTGAGATGGGAATTCTCTGTTCACTCTTCACATAAAATTTTAGCCTGGCCCAAGCATTCTGAGCCCCTTGCAGATACACCTTTTTGTTCCATTTCCATTTTGTGAGGGCTTTTACCCCAAAGAGCAAGCTAACCTATTAATACCTTAGACAACAACTTAAATATGTATCTCAGACTAAATGGGGGATTTCCTCCTTTGAAATATATCCACGTTTATTTTTATTTTTATTGGCACCAGATCTTCTGTTCTTGGAGTTGATGTCCCTCAAAATTAGGTTGATTGTTCTTTCTCTTCATGTTTTCTCTCTTCTTATTGCACACAAACAAGGACTGATAGCTCTTAAGGGAGCAGGTTTGGTAATGAAGAATAAAGGTTGTCTCATGAATTACAAATCCTAGTTTAATTACTAAACACATTTTTGTTAAAAAGAAGCCCCTGGGCCAGAAACTCACTGTACAGAATATGTGTTCTTCTGTTACAACACTGTTTTGTTTTGTTTGGCTCCAGGAAATCTCACCAGTTTTGGACAATTAAGCTATAGAAATAGTGTAATAGATTTTCATAAACATAAGAATGACATACAATTTAGCCTTATTTCTTGTTCATCATAATATGGTTGATCCTGGGGCTAAGTCCTGGGAAACTGACCAATCCTCAACACACCACTCATTCTTGGACCTAGATATAGAATCAGATAATTCAATCACTAAATTCCTACAAAGGATGGCGGGGGAGGTGAGACAATGAAAGAGAAAGAATGAGAGAGATGGAAATACTGCTTTTGCAATAGTTAGTTAGTTAGTTAGTTAGTTTATTAAACTTCTATACCGCCCTTCTCCCGAAGGACTCAGGGCGGTGTACAGCCATGTTAAAACACACATAAACTCACAAAATTTAAAAACAATTTAAAATGAATATATAAAATTTGGCCCACAAAGTTAAAAATTGACAAACAACCCAATTTAAAATTCATATTCTAAGCCAGCCCGGCCTGTTGGAACAAAAGGGTCTTAAGGGCACGGTGAAAGGTACGAAGGTCGGGGATCATACGAACCTCCAGGGGCAGGTCATTCCAGAGGGCAGGTGCCCCCACAAAGAAGGCTCTCCCCCTGGGTGTCGCCAGTCAACATTGTTTGGCCGACGGCACCCTGAGGAGTCCCTCTCTGTGGGAGCGTATTGGCTGGTGGGAGGCTATCGGTGGCAGAAGGGATCTCGTACATACCCAGGTCCTAAGCCATGGAGCGCTTTAAAGGTGGTAACCAGCACCTTGAATCGCACCCGGAAGACCACCGGGAGCCAGTGCAGGTCGCGCAGGAGAGGTGTTACATGGATGCGCCGTGTCGCACCCATAATTACCCGCGCGGCCGCATTCTGGACCAGTTGGAGCCTCCGGGTGCTCTTCAAGGGGAGCCCCATGTAGAGAGCATTACAGTCCAGATGGGACGTGAGGAGGGCATGAGTGACCGTGCGCAAGGTGTCCCGGTCCAGAAAGGGACACAACTGGTGAATCAGGCGAACCTGATAGAAAGCTCCCCTGGCCACAGCCGTCATATGGTCTCCTAAAGACAGCCGTACATCCAGGAGAACACCCAAGTTGCGAGCCCTCTCTGAGGGGGTCAAGATCTCGCCCCCAATAGTCAGCAATGGAGCTAGCTGGCTATATCGGGACGCTGGAAACCACAGCCACTTGGTTTTGGAATGGTTGAGTCTGAGCTTGTTTCTCCCCATCCAGATCCACACGGCCTCCAGGCACCGGGACATCATGTCAAGGGCATCATTGGGGTGGTCCGGGGTGGAGATGCATTGCTTTGACCTTTGTGTTTAATCTCCTTATGCATACTGTCATATACATTTTTAAAAAATGTACATTTTTTAAAATGCCAGTGAAAAACCAAAGAGTAGTTTGTACTAAAACATAAAACATAGCCCTTTTCATGTCTGCATTGATATTGTCCCCTGGGACAGCACCATAACAGTGCTATTGAACTAAGCAATAAGCTAGAACTAGAATAGGCTTGCTTTTTAATGTGAAACACTTTTTAAAAAACCTACAGTGCAGACTGTTTGATTGATTGATTGATTGATTGAATAATTCGTATGGAGAATTCAAAATAATGTTGGTCAACATATCAATGTATATTTAGGCTAAAGTCACTTACCCCAGATTAAAGTTTTATTGTGCTTCCTCCTTGCCTCAAAGAAGAAGAGAAATTCAAACATAATACTTGTTTTTCCCATCTTTTCATACATTTTTGTCTTAACTCAAAAAAAATGTGTGAAGAAGAAAAAAAATAGGTACACAATGCTTGCTGACTATAAGCACTGGGGTTAGTAACAGTAAGAGTTGGAAGGGACCTTAGAGGTCATCTAGTCCAACCCCCTACTCACGCAAGAGACCTATATTAGGGATTCGAACCTCCAAACTGCCAACCTTTCTGATCGACAAACTCAGCTTCTTAGCCACTGAGCCACCTAGTGTTGGTTGTTGGACCTGAAAGCACTATACATCCCTAGCTCAAAACTTTCATTCTGTACCACTGTATCCTGCCTCTAGGATGCCTGATTTTACTACCGCCTGCACAATTCGAAAGAATACATTTAAATTCTATTAGGAACAATAGAAAAGAATTTAAAACAACAGTAATAACAAATCAACCCTACTGTAGTTTAAAGTCAAAAGCTTCATACCAATTTATCAACCAACTCTGTGATTTGCTTGCTAAGCAAAATAAATAAATATCAAACTATCCCAATTGATTATGAGAATTTTAAAACTTTTAAAATGCTATTGGCATTATACATTCAATATTTTTTCTAACTATTATATTACTGAATATGACCTAGTCGCTATAAACTGGAAAACCACAAAACTTGAACTTAACACAACCAAGATGTTGTTTAGACTGATCCCTAAGCAACTGACCAAACACTACTACATTTCTACATAAAACTGTCTGCTAAGAGATTTGACAGGCCATAAGAATATTTCTACTTCCTACTTCAAAAATAAACTGGAAATCAACTCTTCTCTCTGATAAATAAACAGGAAATGGTCTCTTAACATCTTGATGTTAGTAGACATCAAGGATCTCAATACATTTTGAAGACAATGTACCTCATCTGGACAAAGAGTTTAAAGCAATTATTCTGCTCTTTTTTAAAAAAAATCTATTGGTGTATAGTATATATGTGTTCAATTCACAAATGCTGGTGAGGCAAATGTTCACAAATGATGCTTTCTTATGACAATTACAAAGCAAGGCATTAGATAATATCCAAATTAAGTGGATGGACTCTAAGAAAATAATAGTGGAACAGAACTCTTTAGTACCCATTAATGTAAGACAGTGATGGCTAACCTTTTCTGGACTGAGTGCCCAAAGCGTACATGCATGCGTCCAAATCCCCCAAAATGCAATGCGCGTGTGCCTCTGCACATGCACCCCACCTCCCTGCGCATGCACACTTCACCTTGGCGTGTGCCACGCCCCCCACATGCGTGCACGACCCCTCACATGCACCCCACGCATGTGCGGCATAGACCTGAAGACCAGCTGGCTGGCGGGAGGCACTCGCACATGCGTGGTGGAGCTGAACTGGGGTGACGGCTCGCATGCCATCAGAGAGGGCGTTGTGTGCCACCTCTGGCACGTGTGCCCTAGGTTCGCCATCACGGATGTAAGGGAATATTGAATCAATTGAACAATAAAAAAGCTATAGCAAACTCTAGAGAATTATGATACCAATTCCTCATATCAAATTCACATGGAAGACAAAAGTAGAAACTGGGGGGAAAAAAATCAAACTGCCGATTAATAATTCATTGAATTTGTATGCTTTCTGACTCCCAACAAATCTTGTGATTTTATTGTACAAATCCCCAGTTGTTGGAGAGCAGTAAAGTAGGATTCCAGATTCAGATAACAAGCTAGGTAGCTGATTCCAATTTATCTAGCTAATCTCCCAAATGGGAGAAGCTAAGGCAGCAGATCATATCTTGCTCATAATGTTCCTCAATTTTGATGAAATTTTTAATGCTGTATGACCAAGATATGAAGCATAAAATTGCATATAAATCTCCATCTGATGAATGGATTCATCACAAACTGAGTCCATCCACAGCATACGATATTTCAAAGTAGAAATTTTCCACTGAAATATCCTACACATTCAACATGCAGACAAAAAGATCTAACTATTTAGGTCAATCAACAATAAATACATTTATTCACAATTAATAGAGGCAGTATGATGTGGGTCCATTGGAAAAAAAATAAAAAATGCTGTACTGCAGTCTTGCGGTTCATGAGATGATTTATTTCCAAGAGACTATGGGATTGTTCCTATTTTTTTCCTCCAGGGTTACAAGATCTTCTGTCCTCAAATGGGGAAATCTGATGTCAAAAACCCTCTTTTGAGGCTGCCCATGCCAAGAATCAAGCAGCAAGAAAAGGAGACATGGAAGGGTTTTGGAAGGGAGTCGTGCCAGAGGAACAATGATTCTGATGGATTCTAAATTCTCTTGACTCCCTAATATGCCCACAAACTAGTCTGGGATCTACATCAGTTTTGGAAGTTTTCCCTCCTGTTAGTTTCCAGGGAGCAGAAACAGCACAGCAGACATGGTGACTCCTTCATTTCCACCAAGAGTGCTGGGTATCTTAGAATCAAAGGTTTTGGAACACTTCAGAAGAAGAGGTAGAAATGTGTTGCCCAAGGGAGAAAGAAAGATCTGCTTGATAGATGGCAGCCTAGCTGAAACTTGCTTTGAAGAAATGGAGATATAGCAAAACATTTTGTTCTTGGTGGTTTCTGAGCTGAGTGGTTGATGGTGCTACCTACTTTGGTAGTGAAACATCTGCAAGAAAACCATCAAGCTCAGAGAACACCAAGGTAGTCGGTACTTTCATTTCTCACTTATATAAAAAACAATGTCTATATTAATTTCCATATTTATTGCTCACTTGCATCAAATGTAAGTATTTTTTGACAATGCCCGCCATGTTCCATAACAGATCCTTTCAAGAAAACTTGATTTTACACTTCTTGGAGACAGGAAATAGCCCCTCTGTGCCCAATCAGGTCTCAATAATATAGGCCAAGTCAGCCTTCTCATCCACAGGAGGCCTTAGTACAGAATGTCTTAGCTTTCAATAACAATAGATGAAACTCATGGACACTGAAGCTTCAATGACCATGCCAAAGGCAAATCACAGGGCCTGGAAAATGGCATTAGTACTAAACACCAAGGCCACTTTCCCCAAGAATGGCCCATTGCCTCTCACCATACCACCCCATGCCCATCACCACCTTACTATTCCTAACTCTCTCTCTCCCCACCCCACTTCCAAGACCTATCATTCCAATATTTCACTTTTCCTACCCCACAACCAAACAACCTAGTTGAAGTAACTATCTAGTCCTGATACCCTGATGCTTCTGCACAGCACTCCACACCACAGATGGGTTTCAGCAGGTTCTGACCAGTTCTGGAGAACCGGTAGCAGAAACTTTGAGTAGTTAGGAGAACTGGTAAATACCACCTCTGACTGCCCCTGCCCCCATCTATTCTCTGCCTCCTGACTCTTAGCTGATTGGGAGGAAATGGGGTTTTGCAGTATTCTTCCCCTGGAGTGGGGTGGGAATGGAGATTTTACAGTATCCTTCTCCTGGAGTGGGGTGGGAATGGAGATTTTACAGTATCCTTCCCCTGCCACCCCCACCAAGCCATGCCCATCAAGCCATGCCACGCCCACCAAGCCACGCCTACAGAACCGATAGTACAAATTTTTGAAACTCACCACTGCTTCATACCCAACATCTAGCCAGTCTCACTACTCCAACTAGCTACCCTCATGCCCCATTTGTCATCCATAAAATAACAACCAGAAGATGGAAGTTGCTAATTATCATTGCTTCCCATTTCACCTCCTATCTTTTTCTCTATCTGTGATCTATCAGCCAGGGTATTTTTTTTTTAATTTGATTTATATGCCGCCCTTCTCTGGAGACTCAGGGCGGCTTACAATGTGCTCAGCAATAGCCTTCATCCTTTTGTATATTTATACAAAGTCAGCTTATTGCCCCCACAACTGGGTCCTCAATTTATCTACCTTAGAAAGGATGGAAGGCTGAGTCAACCTTGAGCCTCGGCAAGATTCGAACCTGCACTAATTGCAGGCAGCTGGTCTTAATAACCAGCTTAATAACAGGGTGCCTTAGACCACTGTACTACCAAGGCTCTTTTTTGGACCCAGATTTAGCGTTCTTTCAGAAGAGCACTAAACCCATCTGCATAAATAGCCTGAAATACAGATCACACAATCAGAGGTGGGAATTTACTGCATAGAGGCCTGATTTGCACATTGTAATTCTCTTAAACTGGCAGGTAGTTAAAGCACTATATCACACCAACCTCACCCAATGTTAAGGAAAATAACCAGTAGTTGTCTTCCTAATTAGAGAGGGCTGTAAAGCACTGTGAAGTGGTATATACATCTAAGTGCTATTGCTATTGCTAATGGCAGGAGCAGGGGAAACAAAGCTGGAGAATCAACCAATAACTATCATTATCTTGGCATATAGTAGGTGTGTCACAAAAGCACCCTTCTTCAGCTTTATTCCTCTTGTTGAAAAGAAAGCAGCAATGTGAGAAACGCAGTTTATGCTGGCCTACTTTTCTACCTGCTCAAAGCTTGATAGATAACACTTTGCTATGGCTGTCTGGAAGAGCCCTTTGAGTGAACATCCTTTCCGACAGACAATATCAATCTCCCAGTAGTTGCCTGTCCTCTGCACAAAGGACACACAGCTGCTACAATCTTTTTCTCTACTCCAATATTATAATAATCTGATATTTGTTATTGAGGAATGTTACCAATTAGTCGCATTAATCCCTAAATAAACTAACATGAGAATGTGAGAAGAATTCTCTACTCCAGCACGGTTTTCCCACAGTAGCAATCAGATGCCAATGGAAAGTTCACAAGCAGGACAGGAAAGCAATAGCACGTAATCCTTGCAGAACATCCTATTATGTCTACTCTTGCTCGATTTTTTTTTTTCTAAATAAGAAAGGCCCACGCATTGCAATTTTAATTGTAATTGAATCATTTCATCTTTCTAGTGACTTTGATTGTGTTTCCAGCACTTAGTCCAGCTCATCAATGCTGTGTTTGAGAAGTAGTGCTCTTTTCTAGAACTTAACAATGAACTCCTCAGTGTTGACTTCAATTCTTCAGATTATTTCCTTGAAAAATATCCATTCAGGCACTGATATCTGCATATCTTTTGCATCCAAGACATATGCAAATGAAGGCACGCACACTGAGCTTCATTCATTGATCTTTTCTGGCTTTTATTTAATTTTAGGCTGATTGTTGATCTTAATGTTATTAGTAAAATATTCCAAAAATGGAAATTTTAGTGAAATGTCTTCTACCTTTTTGTTCTCTATATTTGAGTATTTGTCCTTTTCCCCCCCTAATTTTTCTGTTCATTATCTTGAGAACCCCTTTAATTTGGTGATACTGTTTTGAATCTAGTTCTATTGGTGTAAGTTTTGTACCAAGCATTCTAATATGATGTTCTTAGTTCTTCTAATTTTCTATTAATCCCATAATTTTTCTAAAGTTTACTTTCCTAAAATTATATGTGACTATATTTGCCACTAGCATAGTTTTGCTTGTATATAAATTAAACCTGAGAGCTCTGGGCTCATTGTTCTCAATTGCATCAACATCTTGTATAAAGTTCTAAGAATTATTATGTTCCCTTGATGTGCCTTCCAGATTTAACCATCACAACTTACTACAGATGTGCTACAAATGAATAATTGAACAATAGCATTTTATTCCTACTGCAGTAATAGAAAAAATATAACACTACAGCTCTTCTTACAAACAGTTCTATGTGTGAAGCCTGCTCAAAGCTGATTAATGGTTAAACAGCATCAACTGACCAGGATTTCATCTTTGTACCAAGTGGTTCCAAGTCAGAAATATATCATAAACGTTTCTTCCTACATAATATTATGATTATTCATATTTTTGGGATCTAACTTTCAAGCAGGGTTTGTGCTGGTTTTTAAGGAAGGCTGGAAAAAAATCTGTGTCAAAAAAATAAAATGAGTAAACGCAAAATGTATTCCAGATTATATAGTTGATCCTTATTCCACAAACATTGCCCAAGACTTTCCGTTATATGTAGAATTGCAAAGCTGGGTAGTTTAGCCTTCATAATTCTTAAAAGTCAGGGTGAAGAGCTCTTGGTGGCGCAGCAGACTAAAGTGCTGTTAAGTAACACCAGCTGCCTACAATTACTGCAAGTTCAAATCTCACCAGGCTCAAGGTTGACTCAGCCTTCCATCCTTTCGAGGTAGGTAAATGAGGACCCGGATTGTGGGGGCAATAAGCTGACTTTGTATAAAAAAGAACACCACTTAGGGGGGGCCGAAAGCCCTACTAAGCAGGTATATACAAAAGTATGAAGGCTATTGCTTAACGCATTGTAAGCCGCCGTGAGTCTCCGGAGAAGGGCAGCATATAAATAGAACCAATAAATAAATAAATAAATCAGTTCAGAAGTTGCTCCAGACCTATATTCTCACAAGTCAACTGTTTTCCAAAAAGAATGCTAATTATTTATGACTCAGCTCTGATATAGCTGACACCAAAGTTCAGCTGGTCTCCTTTGAAATGCTACTGGTCCACCGAACCCGGGGATGATCCGGTGCTTATAGTGCATTGATTTATACCTCATTTCACTTTCTATCTCCTGGAATTCAGAATATCTCAAAGGCAAAATTGGCCTGATGGCTTTGTGATTCCCTCTCATAGGAATTGCTTGGATATATTTGCTTTGCACACATATAGAAATTGCACAATACATGAAATGAGAATTTGGACAAGTAAATTGCAAGCAGTTTTGTATGGAATGAAACTATGGGTTTTCCCTCTCCCTTCCCCAAAGAACTTGTATGAGCTCTGGAAAGAGAACATATTTTGTTTCCCTGTTCTCAGCCCTGTGGCACTAGAGATGGTGAAAACTGTTAACAACTTATTCTCAAAGTGCTTTTGAAGGATTGTTGAATTATGATTAAGGTACTTCCCTAAGATATATTAAGTGCACATTTATGTTATGTATATATCATCAAATTCATACAGTCTCCTGGCACAATCCTTGAAGTCTTTTGCAAGCATCCACAAAAGAGGAGCATGAAGCACCAGATTGTTATTCACAAAACTCAGAATTTTTAATCCAAGGAAACTGCACATTCACAGCGCAACCATTAGGATTTCCTGGCTAAAGATTCTACCTGTTAATGATTTACTATCTGATTCAGGGATTAAACCTTTTATAATCAGTGACTTTTCAATTTTCTTCCAGTTGAGCCATGAGATTAATTACAACAGGCAAACTTCTTCAGAGACCATTGGGATTTGCCCTTATAATAGGCTATATGTATTTGCAGTCATATTCCTTTATCCCATGGTTAACTGGGAGACCGACTAGATCTCCTAGTTACTATTCATGGACCAAGTATGTCTTCTTAGAAGAAGATCAAAAATCTTCTTCCAGAGGGCACTAAGATTCCATGGGACAGGAGCAGGAGAGTCTCAGAAAATGAAATATCCTTGGGGGGAAAGTTACTTGAAAGTAGTAGGTATGAAACTCAACGTTGAATAGCAGATGAATCAATGGTTTCTCTCATTCTATTCTATTCTATTCTATTCTATTCTATTCTATTCTATTCTATTTTATTCTATTCTATTCTATTCTTGACTAATTTATATCTCAGACAGAATATATGATCATAAAATGCATTTCTACTAATTACACAGCTATTCTGGACTAACCAATTGCTACTGCTACAATTATGTTACAATGCCATACATTTGCCTTGGTAAGCCAAGCCTACTTAACTGTATGAAATCAGTAAACATGTATAGATTAATGTTGACCAGGTGGAGAGAAGCATTGATAAAATTTGAAGGTTTCATAAGTGGCTAAGGGCAGAAAAATGTGTTCTGCGTTAGCATCATGATAGTTTGATGTTCATTTCATCATTCGTCACCTTCCCCAATATCCATGCTAAGAGAGAATGCTTTTAAACTATTATAACAATGTAATGTAATGTAATACAGTATAATGCAATGCAATACAGTACAATAATAATTTTGTCTTTCTAGCAATCCTTTTGGAATTACTTTCCGACTGTTTTACAATTGCAAGCTGACCATTTGGCAAACCAGAATATGAATTCCATTGAATCCAGTGGGCTATTTTTTTTATAGGACAAGGAGATAATTACTGCTGAATGCTTCACCAATATAGAGTCAAAATTAATTCCAGCCTTCTCTTTTAAACATTCCTTATTGGTAGTATTTATGACAAGTATAGTCTCAGAGTCTCTAAAATGTGCTTATGTATCCAGCCCATATTCATTTTAGAATGTGTTCTATTTAATTGATATCTTCTGAGAATGCAGACCTCGAGGCATAAAAAAGATAATCATAAAATTCTCATAATACAATTTTAATATACAACAATATGCACAATATGCCTGTGCTCATAATCTTGCTAAAGCACCACTGTCTCGGGGCACCTTAAAACAAATTTGTAACAATTTAACTTTAGATGAAAGGCATTTCATTTTATCAGGTACAGAAAACTTTATGCTGAGTTACAGGTATATGTATATAATAATATTGGGAATGTAAAATTAGAAGAGAAAAAAATCAGAAATTAGCTGCCACAAAAATTACTTGTATTAACTTGTATCTCATACATCTTAGTTGTTGATCTATCTAACATAGGAGTTTCAGGTGAATTTCTTGATGAATTGTAATTTATTCATTTTGTATTGCAAGCTGGTTTGTAGGGTTCTCCCCCCTTCAAATAGAATAGACTTAAGGCCAGTGATAGATACTTGTTTGTTTGGGTTAAGTTTTATATGCTACAAACAAACCACATTTTAAACCATCTCAGTTTAATATAGTGAGTGAATCTGAGTGTCTTGAGAAATTAAAATGGTCCTCCACTGTTTTTAATATTGCCTTTTCCAATCACAGGTTGATTCTGCTGATTAATTTTTTATGCAAAATTATGAATGCAACCTGGCCCAAATAAGAGGCAGTATCATAGTAAAAGATGAATAGCTGAGTTTCTGATTTATATGATTTAGATTCATCATATCATGAATGTTAATTGAAGAACAGTTGGTTCAACAAACTCAAACTTCAGGGGATCTCAAATTTGCTTGTTGGTTTAAATTACTTTAATAGCAATAGCACTTAGACTCATATACCGCTCCACAGTGCTTTACAACACTGAGTGGTTTACAGAATAAGCATATTGCCCCCAACAGACTGGATCCTCATTTTACTGACCTCGGAAAGATGGAAGACTGGACCAACTTTGAGCTGGTCAGAATCAAACTCCTGGCAGTGGGCAGAGTTAGCCTTCAATACAGCATTCTAACCAGGGGTGGGCTGCTGGGGGTTTGCAGGGGTTTGGGAGAACCTCTAGCTAAGATTCTGTGCAGTTCAGAGAACCCCCACATCCCATTCCTGGCTGGCCCCACTCACCTCGCCCCTCCCAGGAGTCCCCACGTCGCCCATTTTGGATGCAGGTAAGTGCAGGGCATGCACAGGGAGGCTCAGGGAGGGCAAAAAACAGGCCTACTGGAAGTTCACAAAGGCCGGAAATGGGCCTGTTTCCAGCCCCAGAGGGCCTCTGGAGCCTGAGGAGGCCTCCCAGAGGCTTGAAGAAAGCTTCCAGAGCCCAGGAAGGCCAACTAGGCCACCCACCATGGCCATGCCCATCCAGAACTGGGCAGAGAACCACTTGCTAAAATTTTTGAAGCCCACCCTTGATTCTAACCAATCCACTACTTAAACATTAATGCACTTTGTTTTTTCCATCAAAGAGCTACATTATCTTCATATGTTACCATGATGTTCTTGTTCTTGTTGTTTTGGGTTGATGTTTCAAAATCTGAAAACTGGGTCTCTGAGAGAATTTGGGAATAAGGCTGTTACCATATATGATATATGAATCATAAAATTAATCCACAATATGTTTAATACTTTTCTTCTTGTCACGTGAAATATTATAATTGAGCAGTAATGGACTCTAGATAAACTCTGGGATTATATTCAAGAGTTTGGGAATGTGGCTCTCCAAGACCAAATGTTATAGTACTTTGTTCTTTTCAACAACATTAAATCTCTGGCAGAATAATTACAGTAATTATGTATTTTCTCAGTATAGGGCTAACTACATTGCTTGCAAAAGTTCTGAAGTTCACTACTTGACCTAGCTAAAATAGTCCCTATACAGAAGAAAATTCAGATGTAGACCCATATATGAGTTATGACTGCAGAAAAAAACAATCACAACCAGCCTGACTTCCATTGAGGATCTGTGTACTACACGAACCAGAAAGAGGGCTGAGAAAATATCTACAGGTCTCTCACATCCTGGACATAATCTATTTCAACTTCTCTCTTCAGGGCGCTGCTATAAAGCATTACATGTCAAAACAATCAGACATAAAGATAGTTCTACCACCACCAGCCCCAGTGCCATCACTCTGCCAAACACTTAATTCCCATAGCACTATCTCATTTCTCATCTTTTCTCATCTTCTCATCTTTCCTACAATCTTCTCCTATTGATTTCTTATGATTTATCAGTTGTTGTTTATAATTTATTATTAATGATTCTAACTATGGTTACGACCTATGACCTTGCTGTTTATATGTACATTGTGAGCTTATGCACCCGAGACGAATTCCTTGTGCATCTGATCACACTTGGCCAATAAAGAATTCTATTCTATTCTATATTCTTGCACAACTAACCTCAGATATTGCTCTTCTGTAATCTTGATATTTATTTGGGGCTCCGGTAAAATCAGCAAGACTTGATTTTTAAATAAACACAAACAGAAACAAATTAAAGCTTTGCTGAGGTGAACTGGGTTATAAAACTATTATCCAGATAATAAATTGGATAATTACTATATATAAGTAACCCTTCCTGTTGCTCTCTCTCTATATATCTATAATTCTATATATTTGGGGTTCCATTCCTATAATTTCTACATTGCAAGGACAATAACAAAATAACTTGAACAATCCCAAAATAAATGGATATAATTCCAAATCCTAATTTAGGAGCTATTCCCAATAAAGTTTGGAAGCAGATTATCCTAGCAAATGCATGTGAAACTGAGAGTAGTTACATGCCACCATTTCAGTTTAAAAACTGTATGAAGGTTTGACCCATTTAAATGTAGATTTTGGTTTCTAACTCTCTATGACTGTGGTGCCTTCCAATTTGATTATTCTCACTGGAAAGAATGTATTTTAGTGATAGCCCAGATAAATTATGATGAAATCTTCTTTTTGCAATGTTCTAACCATTAAAACATTGTAGATGGAATGTTTTAATGTAAGAAATCTGGAATATCATTAGATTAAATCCTTTCCAGTGGGAAATGAAGAACTGGAATGTACAACATTAATATTGTTCATTCAACCAGAGAATCCATGCATTCCACAAGAATGTAACATCGTATGTAAAAGATACTTTTCAATCATCTTAACCTTGAAAAAATAGCATTCATTTTCTTAATGCAGGCTAGCCATTACATTGTGAAAAAGATTAAGCACTTAGTATGGAACCACATCAAAGAAGTTGGTGCACATTTGAAGTTCCGAGGCTTTGTGTATTCCTTTATCAAGTCCCAAATGATGCAGCTGTGACCAACTAAATTTCTTCCCTTAAATTAAAAGAAAGAAATTTAGGTGTCCTAGATTCCTGGACATTTTCCACTCCTACTTTGACATGAGTAGGAAAGGCAAGAAATTCTGCTCAGATCAACTTCAAGATTACTCCTGACATGTACCATGATAAATTACACATTTAATGCTACTGAATGAAACATTCTACATAGTGTGAGGTGTAAACAATGTTTTATTTCAAAGGATGGAAAGCTTTTAGGGATTGAGTATAAGTGCATGGTCTTACTCAATTTTTGAATGAAAAAGAGGCTTAATTCATTCATTGCTCTTACCCCCAAGGTGTCATTTGACAGCTCCAAAATCTGTTACATTCTAACTCATAATTTCACCAGATTTCAATACTGTCATTAAAATCGCAGTTCAGAACAAAACCTTGCTAGTTTTTCTTGTAAACGTTACTAATGTGTGTGTGTGTGTGTTTGTGTGTGTGTGTGTGTGTTTAGATAGATGCCATCTAAAGACATTGCAGGCACCAGATTGCCAATGCTTCTATTTTTATTAATATGAAATATCATCACATTGTATTGTGTATGAAAGCTATGGCCCTGGGTCTTTCAACTATGTTATTAAATGGCTTCTTAATTCTCCTTTATCCAGAGGTTTAATGATACTTTCCTCACTTGGTAATAGCAAAGCTTTACGCTTCTACGTTATGAACTTGCTCTATTTCACATGAAAGCAACTTCTGAGCAAAGTACAATTAAACAGAGCCATTGTCAATTGGGAAAGATTGAGTGAAATATCTCCACATTTCATAAGCCAGTATTGTAGTCTATTTCCATCACAGTTTTTATGGAGGAAAAGGCACAAGCCTTATAGGTTAGGCAACCACAATTCTAGACATACTTTTTCCATCATTCGGTTTTATATTATTACCAGCAGAATGAACATCTACATGATTAAACATCTGCATGGTGTTAACATCTGCATTGGTGTAATTTGAAAGTTTGAGACAGGGTCATGGCAGCTATGGTGGTTGGGATGAGCAGAACCAATCAGAAAGTACCAATTTTGCAGAAAGGCAAGCCAAACAGATAAGAGACAAATAAGATCCTCAAGAATCCTAATGCAAGAGAAAAGGAATTTGACTCCAAAAACAGATACTCACTAAAACACTTCTTTATTGGAGAAGGGATCTATTGGATTATTTATAGTGTACTTTATCCATTTAATATACTGTTACATCCAATCTGGCTTTTTAAGAACTTCCTTTTCCAAATATATGCACTTGCCTGCTAATCTTTCAAGGAGAACGGAATTGCCTCATCACTGTACCCAAAAGAAAAGAAAAGAAAATACTTTAATTGTGAATGCTGCCTCCACACACAAAATCAATGCCAAAACTAATATTACTAATAGACCTACTGTGGCTAAAAAAACATGCATGGGTGAGATTCCAGATGTTCCTTGCACATGTTAAGTGAACACATCCTGCTACGCAAGCTAATTCTGCAAACCTAAGATATATTAGAAAAATACTCTAACTCCTAAAATCCCTGGAAGATGGCCAGTTCCTTAAAAAAATATTTCCAAAGAAATATTTCATTCATATGCCTGAAAGGTGTGATTCCCTTTGATATTTTTGTTCCTAGCTAAGCTAGACAGTTAGTTTTAAACATGACTAATGGAACTTCTATTTGGCTCATAAACAATCTATATTTTAAATGCATGCACTTTTTCCCCATAGACAAAAGCTGTAAGTGTAGTAAAATTCTATCTATATCTACAGTTTAAATCTTTAAAATAGGTTGACAAATAAGAGCTGGACTAGAGCATGACTCTGTTCTCTAGGTGCTCTGTAGTATAACACTTATAAAATCAGGGGTTAAATAAAATGCTGGAAAAGGAAAAAGAAAAAAACTTGGAAAACCAGTTTCTATAATATTAGCCAGGTTATAATGTTTAGAAACAAAAAGACAGTTTTGTGACACCTTAAAAGATTAGCAAATTTAGTTAGGACATAAAAATATTCATAAAATCCATTCTACTTCATGGAAGCTTGAGTGAGATCTGAAACATTAAATTACCAGAAGACTTTGTAAAGTCGATATGTTGTATAACTGCTGTCTCAGTTGAAAAGGTCTCCACGTTTATTCCAGTGATGTGACGTCATTACGGATGCTCTGCAGATGCGCAGAAACACCGCATGCTCACACTCACAGTTCCAAACTGGTAGCAAAGGTAAGTGAAAACCACCACAACCACTATGTCTGGTTGCCTGGTGACATCATTCCTCCTTCCTCTGACCAGGTGTCAGAATGTCCTTGGTTCCCAAGAGAAAATATTTTATTGTGGCTGCAAAGTCACAACTATCTCAAATCCCCCCTCCCTATCCTTCAGCTCCTGTGTGGCAACAGTGAAGCTCCAAGATGGCTTAGGTCAGGTCAGCTTCATGGTTGACAGCAAGCATCATATCATCAGTTAGGCAATGGCTTGATTTTAATCCATTATATATTGATGTATCTCTGTTTCAATGTGCAAAATATTACGTGATTGAAGGAGAGCCATTTCCCAACTCTAGAAATGAAAAAGTTGAAGAGGCTCAAAAAGAGAAGAAAGAAAATGTATATGCTGTGTTTTTTGTAAAACTAGGGAAATGTGTATTACATCTAAATGAATATATTTAATTATATGGAGCACAGTTGATGAGTATATGCAGAGAAGTGAAGATGTCAGTTTATGCATGAATTAAATTGGTGGGTGGGGAAAATATATAACATTCCTAAGGGACCAGTTACAAGTCTGAGAATGCAAAAGAATATAAAGCAAACTGAAGCAAAGAGTATTCAGAAATTGTTTGCGACAGAATTAAAATAATTATATAACAGAGTGCATACAGAAGACCATGGCATTGTGCTAATGGCAAGCATGGAAAAAAATGCATGTTGGAACAAGGAAAAATAGAAAAAAGACTAGATTTTTTAAAAGCATATAAGCAGATGATTGCTGAACAACTAATATACAAGATATTGTATAATGTATATGAAGAAAAATGGAAGTTTGAAAAACACAGAGCGAGAAAGGGTTAAGATTAAAAGAAGCAGAAAAAATGAAAAACATTTTATGTAAATAAAATATTGTTTTTTAAGTAGAGATTTGGGAAGCCACAGAAGCGAGAGAAGGGGAAATTTCAAGTTTTGAATGGGAATCATAATGATATGATAGAAAGAGAGGAAGTGAGATGGATGCTATAAAAAGCATCCAAGAAAAGAAATAGATGGGAAAATCACCTGGAAGTATGTTGAAAAATAGGGAAACTGCAGGTATAGATATTATAACTGGAGAAATATTGAAATATTAATGCAATTTATAAAGTAGCTGCTTTACAAAGTAAAGTTGAATTCTGGAATGTTTGCATGAATACAAAGTTGGAAGTTGGTTACTGAATGCAGTAAGAGTTATATATATGGTGGAAGTCAAGCATTAATGAGAATAAATGAAATGGTTAGCAAACAGTTTGGCACTGAGTATATCTCCTTGACTATTTAATGATTAATGGATAAATGTATATGGAATGTTTGTGATAATACTAGAAGTGTGTTAGTCAGAGACATGAATGAGAGTGGCTTTGAAAGGATCCACCCATCATTATCTCTCTTGGGTTCTCTGACTAGCAGAAGGAATGTAACATATTTCTTCCTTAATCTTCTGATATTCTTCAATATTTTTGAATATTTCAAATCACTGTCTTGTGTTAATATTCTTTGATTACTCTCTTGGGTTATATTATATCCTCAGTATGCCTGTATATTCTTTGAATCCTGTCTCATATTATGTTATTATGCAAATTTCTTATTTTGCCTTGGAATAAACCTTAAGTCTTCATATTGTGTGGTTACTGCATCCAAATCAAAAAAAACTCTGTGATCCAACTCTCCTGGCTGAGGACAAAACAATGTAAACATTTCTTGTTTTAGTACATAAAATGAGTGATAAGAGGTCATTAAAGTCATATGTACCACATGTATAATTATATTTCAACTTGCATTTGAATCCTTGATTCCAGAACTCAAACATCTGGATGCAGTCCAGTAAATATCCACAAATATTTTGATTCTACCACAGGAAGAACAAAAGCAAGCAATATGGTGTCACTTCTGTCAGGCAACATTAGAGGCAAAAGCAAAGGAAATTAAATATGATTTAATTTCTGCAACATCTACAATCAAAGAACTTGGTAAGTGTGTGCAAAGGCAAAGGGGAATCCACTGGATAAAAATATCAAGCAAATAATTCAAGAGGTATTCCCAGCTTTGCTTTCTTTTGATAACCAAAGGACTTGCCTTAGCATATAATTTAATTCGATCCTAAGAATGCCAGTTAAATTTAACTGTATCCTAACCATACCATTTCATTCCACTATCTGAAAGCTCTGCAATAAGATCACCAAGCCATTTAGTATAATGTCCTCATAATCATTAACAAACTGCAAATTGGATCACAAATGAAGATTCATTAATGGGTGATTGTCACAATATCAAATGATGGTAGAATTATGCAAATACTTCAGAAGTGGTGTTTTGCTCCAAAGACCCCCTATGTGTAATTAAAATCTTTAAAATAGCTTACTTCACTGTGAACTGTACGTGCATGTTTGTATGGAGGCAGACAGGAGCAGTTTATGAAGCAGCTACAAATGCTGGGGAAAAGACATTGCTGCTTTAATGACTTGGAAGAAAGGTGCTTTTTATGCACTCCCCTATAGGGAAACACTGCTTTTGAAACAGTATTTGAAAATTATCATAGGTAAGAACACTCTGATTCTTTTCAAAACCAACATCTTTTAGGAGGACTCCAATCAATTTGAGTCATCAAGAATCAGCTAAACCAAGTGAGACAAACTAAGCTGACAACATGGACATGCAAAAAAAAATATTTTTTTTTTAAAGAAAAGAAAGGCCATGATCTGCTTGCAAATAAAATGACTTTTACCTCTCTTTATTTGAAATTGCAAAACAAGAAAGCAACTCATTTCTCCCCAATGACTTTTTTCTTTCTTCTTTTCCAAAAACAATTATTAGTAAAAACAATCAGGCCAAGCCAGCTAAACTTAACTGACTGTTTAAAAAAAAAATAAAGACTTCTTTTGCAAAACCAATTTTCAGCATTCCATTGTGTAGCCTAAGAGAATGCAGGAAATGTTTCAATAATGTTCAGCTTCCCTTGAGATATTGCAGCTCATGAAAACTAACTAGTGGCCTAGGCTTTTAAAATTACAATGGGCTTCCTGCTTACATTTAACCCTCTCTATGCTCCCGCACTAAGCTCTATGCCCAACACTAATTTAAACAATATGACTGCATTCCAGTTGCAGATCTTCTCCCTGAAACAGAAGTGAGAACTGAAAATGGGGAGAGAAAAAGGTTGAGTCCAGGCAGTTTTTCATCCTAGAATCTAAGTCTCCACATAATTCTAACACATGGTCTTTACTTTTCTTACAACTGGGTCTACCATACTTGGATTTAAAACCCCATATGATGTCAGCAAAGAGAGTAGAAAGCTCTTAACTCTTTCCAGTGGTCATCTGGATTTCTGCAGCCCAGATGAATCATCTTTTACACATGGACCCAAGGTCACACAAATCATTCACATGCATACTCAGAATCTCTTCCACTTAAAGGCTACTTCTACTATTTGTTAAGTTACATTGTTTGATGCATTACATTATTAAAGTGTATACAGTGCATTGTATCTAACTTTTTGTTATCTTTGTTCAGAGTCTTTAGGTGCTTAAAATACCAGATTGTTCTCCTCTGTGCACAGGTTTGAGTAATCTAAAATAAAAATAATTATTTTAAAACAATCCATAGCGTAGCTAAAATTATTATAGATAAATCTATTTTCTTTCTGTACAGAGGAGTATATTATGAGTTAATCTCCACCTTTGCAATTAATACAGCCGAAATATGAATTTATGAAAATGTGACAATGTTTAGCTTGCATAGATTGACTCATTTTGCATTTTGGAACTCTGGAATTTGGAGAGATGCTGAGTCAAAACAGATGGAAAATATGAAAGTAAGTATAGCTGTAGAGGGTATTTTAATGAGCTGCAATTGGCAGCTTTTGTTGACCAAATAGCAGAATATAGCTTTAATTTATAAATAAATAAACACAAGGAAGGAAACTGGAATAGAGGCAAAGGTAGAAGTCCCAGTTCAGACTATTGCCTTTCCATTTTTTTAAAGAACAGAGCCAATTGCAAATGTTGCCCGGGTAAGGTGCTTTAAAATGCGGTTTTAAATGTGGCATCTTCTTAAATAAGAAGAAACTTTTATTTTTCCTTCCTGTTTCCCATATTTTCAAAACTGTGAAACTAGAATACAAATCAGTCATAATTTCTATAGCCCATCTCCCTTGAGCAGTGTATGGTTGGGAAATAATTTTGTGCAAGTATCAAGCTAGCTTTCAAAATGAATTCCAATTATCAAATTCATTCCTGTAAGAATCCTCATGGGCTGCCTTTGAAAACCATCCAGAAGGTGCAACTTGTTCAAAATGCAGTGGTCAAAACAATGATAGGCACTTCTCATTGTGTCCAGTTGTCACCACAGCTACATGAGCTGTATTGACTGTCAGTTGGATTCCAGATGCAATTCAAGGTGCTGGTTGTTACCTTTAAAGCCCTTCATGGCTTAGGATCTGGTTATCTGAGGGACCATCTCTCTTCCATTGTTTTTGGCCATCTGGTATATTCAAGGACATCTGATATGTTCAGACAGAGTAGATGCATTCTAATTTCCTTTTACCAAAAGTTGATTTTGTGAGACTGAGTGTGCTTTTGTTTTGTGGTTCCCACCCTCTAGAACAGCATCTTCCACAGATACAGACACCCACTCACCTGTGGTTCTGAAAATCCCTTAAAATATGGCTTTGATCCCAGAACTGAAGTTAGTATGTTTGGGGGGGGGGTTGCTGTTTGACTTGCTGTTTTGGGTCTGGTGTGTTTTAATTTAAATTGATTTATCTTAGTGTTAGATTTTGAAAGCCAGCCATGAATCTATTGGAGTGGGTAGCTATAATCAATTTAATGAAATCCCAAAGATTTGGGACAACCATGACCTGGATGATTGATAATCTCCATGGAAATGTAATGAAATCATCAACATCATTATCCTCATATATCCAGGACCAGGGGTGGGTTCTACTTACCTTTACTACCAGTTCGCAACGGGGCCGCACACACTTCTGCACATGCGCGGAAGCTTCCTGATGACGTCGGGGTTGGTGAGCAGAACCTCCTGCCGGTTTTACTACCAGTTCTTGCGAACCAGTCCGAACTGGGAACAACCCACCAGTGTCCAAGACATATACAGAATCAACTTAAACCATTTGGTTAAAGAATTATTACTGCTGGATTGAGCAAAAACCATAATCTTAAAACCTTGGGAGAACTCATGAAAGGTGACATCACCTCCAGCAAGTACTGCATTACACTGAACAAGTGGGTAGGGATCAGTGGTGAAATCCTCCATGGGTTGTCACCAGTTAGTTGCCCGTGCATGCACAGTGCGCGCCAAATGCACGCTGTGCACAGAAAAAGGAGCCATTTGAAGATAAGTAGAACAGCAAGGGGGGGAAACAGCTGTGCCATGCAATTTAGGTTTGCTAGAAAGCAGGATTTCCTGCTTTCTAACGAATATAAATCGTGTGGCACAGCTGATCATCGGAAATACCGGTTAACCCGAACCGGTAGCTTTTATTACTACCAGTTCCCCCGAACCAGTGCGACCCGGTAGCATTTCACCCCTGGTAGGGATGATGAAAACCATAGTAGTTGAGAAGAAGCACTATTACTTGCACTATTCAAAGTTCCCAGATTACTCTTCCCTCTCTTCCTTTCCTAGCACAAGGTGGAGTGTCAGGAAGAGATGATACAGGTCAAGTAATACAAAAGAAGCAATGCATTACTCAGCTTTCCAAAGGAGCAAATTCAATGTCATCTCCTTCTTCTCCTTCTGCTCTATTATCCAGTTCTTTGTACTCTTACATAACAAGAACACCACATCTGGAGTGGAGGGGTTGAGCATTTGCTCACTCATAATTGCTAACTTCTTCCAGGAATTTGACTTGGCCCTAATCAAGGGCCCTAACTTTTTTAAAATGTTAGGAATAGTCATGTCCAAACAGAAGAGTTCATACAAATCTTGGCACTGGTGTCATATTTTGGGTCAGCTATGGGGTATACCTGAAGGAATACTCTGAAAGGATGCTTAAGATTGTCTATGTAAAAGACAAGAGCATAGGGGGCCTTCTCTAGTGAAAGATGTCCTATTTCCCTTAAAACTGGTCATTCTGATTTGCATTGATATAGTCACTATACATAAATATTGGCATATGCATACTTTACACAATTCTCTACTCTCTTCTGTCTTTTTTCTTTCTTTCTTTTTTTTTTTTTTTTTTTTGCTTAAGCTTTATCTAATATTGAGTAAATACTTCCCTTAACTACATTTCTTCATCTCATTTCAGCTTTCCAAGGATTTTGCACTGCCAGCACTACAGTGGTGGGTTGCCCCCACTTTGGACCAGTTCTATAGAACCGGTAGTAAAACCAGAGGGAGGCTCCGCCCACCAACCCTGACATCATCAGAATGCTTCTGTGCATGCGCAGAAGAGCGCGCACGCAGCCCCGTTGTGAACCAGTAGTAAAGGTAAGTAGAACTCACCCCTGCAGCACTAGGTTAAAGAGACTGTCGCTCTAAGATGCTCTTCAATAGGTAACTCGTTTAAAAAATTATTTAGCAAAGCAACCAACATTTAAGCCATTATACAAAAGAGCAAATGAAAAATGCCTCTCTGTTACAATTGCATTCTTATATTAAATAATATTCTCCCATTTGTAGCCCTCCAAATGTACAAAATGATATATCTCCAAACTCTTAATCAGTTTGGTTTTTGACACTTATACAAGATATGTGGAAGGCAGGGGTGGGTTCTACTTACCTTTAGTACCAGTTCACAGCAGTGCTGTGCACGTGCTCTTCTGCGCATGCGCAGAAGTGTTTTGATGACGTGGGCAGAGCCTCCCACCAGTTTTACTACTGGTTCTATAGTACCAGTGTGAACCGGGGGCAACCCACCACTGGTGGAAGGTAAGCTGCAAGAAGCTAGAATAAGGACTCGGTGTTGCTTACTCATTAGACTGCTTTTTTTTCTACCTCTTTATTTCTCCAATAACTGGAAAATGGCCACACAATGTACATCTGTCTTAAGAACCTCCCAGTCTACATAAGGTCTTAACTCTATTTGTGCGAAGGCCACAGCTATGAGTTGTGAATCCAATTGTGCATCCCTCTCAAAGGGATCAATGTGGTCACCATTCAGAGCTAAAGATGGAGTGCTTCCAGATGTTGGTAGCCCAGTGGCCACTCTATCCTATGACAGTTGAGCTTCAACTTACTCCTTCCCATCCAGAAACCTAGAGACTTGAAATACTGAGACAAGACCTGGAAGGCATCACCTGATTGGCCTGGGGTTAAAATGTACAGCTGGGTATCATCAGCATGCCAAAGATGTTTGACCCCAAACATCTTTGACCTCATCCAGTGGCCTCATCCAGTGGCCTCATATAAACAGGAAATGTGAGTGCATTGAGCCCTGATGTACCCCACATGTCATTTGTCTTCCTCCCACCCTTCTTCCTCCCCTTCTAACACTGAGTAAACCCAGAAACAGAGACAGGAGATTCACCAGAACCTCCTTTTTAAACCCTCTTTAAAGAGACAGAGCACTAGAGGTTTTCTCCAGTTACAAAATCTAGATCCTGAGCAAGTAATGAACCAATTATAATCAACCTGATTAAACAATAATTCTAAACAGGAAATTCCAAGCACTGCCACCAGCTGTCAATTAACTTTACATTGGCTTGAAAACTCAGGAGTAAGATGCAACTTTGTCCAAGACCAAATCTATAGAGGAGTCAACCCAAATTAAAATGAGAATGTGCAGAACCCCAGCTTACACAGGGTGTCCTAACAAATATTGCCAATATCAGAACATGCTGAGGAGGCTCAAGTAACACCAAAGCCTTCTTTCAACAATCAGCCTTTCAGCATTTGAGCTCAATCAACATGTGTTCCCAATATTTTCCCTCATGAATATGTCTCCTTCAAACCCAAAGCACTGGCTCCTTGCCACTTTCAAAGCCTTGATTGAAAAGGACTTAGAAATTGACCTCTAGGCCAGTGGCTGGGGAATTCTAGGACTTGAAGTCCACACATCTTAAAGTTGCTAAGGTTGAGAAACTCTCTGGCTGGGGAATTGTTGGAGTTGAAGACCACATATCTTAAAGTTGTCAATGCTGAGAAACCATTGCTCTAGGGTCTTTCCCCAACTATCTCTGTCCTGATTCCAACAAATTCCTCAATTCACATTTTTGCATCAATTGCACACTTTTTCTCTCAGCTAAATTTTTCTAGTCTTGCATCTTCTGTTTCTGAAGGGCTTGAAAGAAAGATTAGCAGATAGATCTGGATGCTTCTCTCCCTAGGATTTTCTGTTCCAAGAAGAGCCAAATTTCATGAAATTCCAAAGCTCTTACATGAAAATCCATTAATTTTCTAGTGAAAATTTCAAATTTCAACTATATTATATACAAGATTCAACTATCTTGTACAATTATCTTAGTAAGATTGTCCAAATCACATTTAAAATGTGTTTTAACTGTATTTTTAAATTTCTGGCGCATGGGATATTTTATGAGGGGAGTATTATAATACCTGATGTCAAAAATTCTACCCCATTGCTAGAATTCGGATCAGGATATGTCAATTTTTTCCCCTCCAAGATCAATTGTTTCTAAATTCAGGAATTCTGACATTCTGTAGTCATCACAGAATGGCTTTGTGTGAGCAGTCTGAGTAAAATATTGCCTGTTTGCATAAACACAATCAGTCTCAGTTTTTTAAGCAGTTATGCAAGCCCACCAAAGGGTATCATTATTTAATGCTCAGCAAAATAGTTACATGTGTGCTAACACATCTTGTAAAGTATCTTTTTTATGTTCTCCAGAGCACCTATAATTTATATCTATAAAGATTCCCTTTCTCTTTATTGTCTAGTTCCTAATCCCAGGAATGCAGCTATTAATTATTTCCAGGACATTAACCCAAAAAAAAAACCTGAGTACATACTGTGAGTGGCATTGAACAGTTTTTATTTGATTTTTTAAAAAGAAAAGTTGGAGGAAGAATAGCTATTGTTGCTCTTTAAGTTTTGGTCATGATGGAAATACTTCCTTTGCTGGCACATTTAACAACTTGAACATCTTACAAGGAATGTCTTTGTCCTTAGATAGCAGCTAGCAATCTACCAGACCTTTCTTTCAAATCATATTAAAAGCTCTTCCCTTTGTAATGACATTTATGTTTATACATAAAGAAACATGATCATGTGGCTTCTTGACAAAGTAGTAATTTTAAAAATTTCAGTGTCTTTAACAAGAGGGAGCAAGAGTTATCATCTAGGAGCACATCTTCAATAAAAGTAGAGTTCACATTTCTGACCAAAGCTTTTTAGTAATTACTTCAATACCTAAAACTGGAAAAATTGGTCAAGTCATTCTGTAACATAGTTGTTTTTCTCACGACAACCATTGTTTTGAAAAATCACACCACAAACTAGCTTATAGTTAATGTGTCTTAAATTGTGTTTGTGTTTCAGCACCTAAGATCTGAGAATCTGGCAATGTCACCTAAATACTGCCAGTTGCTCAAACTGAAATCAATTTAACCCCATCCAATTCCCTAGCAATCTGGAAGAAAGTTGGATTAAAAAATGTTATCTAAAATACCACTATGGGACTCCAATGTTAGACCTTTGGGCCCTCTGCTGGTACATATTGCACTGTGGTGGCAGTTTATCTCAAATATGTTGGTGCCTTATATGAACAAAAAGCAAAACAAAAGAAAGAAAACGAATTCTTATTCTGAGGGGAAAACTCTAGGCTATCTAGCGAAAAATAGCTTTAAGCATGCATCCCTATTTTCTTATCAATCATACTAAGAATTTCACCATTCAATGGCTACTTTTTCCTTAAAGAGCAAATAGAGTCATAGCTGAAAAGCAATTATCTTTTATCATTCCCACAACTCAGACAAATTCCAGATGACTTCATTCCAGAATAGCTCAGGAGAAAGAAGTAGTTGGAAGTTCAGATTTTTAGAGAGACATTTTTTTGTGTTTGTAGTGATTTGTGTACAATGCCCCAGCCTGGGACAGTCTGCATTCTCTTTTTTTGAAGGATCATCCAAAGATGTTTGTCAAAAGAAGAGAAAGTCTAAAGAAAGGAATAGAAAACAGATGCTATGGAGTGGGAGAGAAAGCAGGAAGAATGCATGAACAACAGTGTGTAGAAGGAAAGCAGGGAGGACAATAAAGAGACAGCTGAAGCACCAGCCATAAAATTTGATTGTGTCCCAAGAATTTTTCATGGGAAATACAATGAGTTTCAGCAGGGGAGTGTTAAAGATGCTTTTGAAGAATATATAAAACATATCCTGTCTTTTCCAACTTGGAGTCTTCTGGATGACTACAGTTCCCATGGGCAATAGTTGTCTGGTTGAGGGTAAAGGGAGTTATACGGTAAACCCCAGTCCAGGAAATACCAGGTAAGTGAAGGCTTCTGTATGTAATTCATGATTATTATGCTGAGTGAAGGGCTTTTAAAGGAAAAAATATTTCATTTACAATAAAAATTTGTAAAACATTGATTGAAAACATGACATAGCATGTTTATATACTGAATATAAACTGATGTTTAGGAATGTTTCTTCATAGATGCCATGTATAGTTAATAAAACCATGTTCTGCAGTCATAAACTCTGTTTTCAATTCACAATTCAATTCCCAAACAATGCACCTATTTTGGCACATTAATATGTTGCAGAAGTTACATTTATTTAATTAAGAAAGTCTCTTGGAAGTTTCTTCTGGGGGGGTTTCTTTTCTTTTATGAATAAAATCACTATTTTATGAATAGAAATAATTCTGTACTGTCTCTATTTTTATAATGTTTATAATGTCTTTTATAATCTAACACTATTTGAAGACAACCTGTTCTCATACATCCCTGGTCCTTTTATTTGTTACATCACACACAGACACACATACTGAGAGCATCTAATTTTAATAACACCACACACACACACACACACACACACACACACCTCTGTTATTAAAATAAACCTTTAAAAATCCCCAACTATCTGTACAGGCATGTCTTTCTAAGTATTTCTCAATTTTAGAGCACTTGAAAATACTGCCTTACCTGGATCATGGAAGGGAACCAGTGCAAAGTTGTAAAGTGGCCTCTTAGGTCTCTTCAAAGAGGTTTCCAAAATTTTGGAGGCACCTTCAATGACCTGAACTAAGTCATCGTACATTGAGCCAGTCACATCAAAGACAAAAGCCAAGGTAGATGCTCCTTGTGGGATTTCTTCCATGGCGGGCTCGGGTTCTACCACTCCATCTTGGGCACAGGTAGGCAAAACAAGGATGACAAAAAAGAGTGATGCGCAGAATCCTACAGCCCGCAGGAAGACATTGTCATGGACATCCATGGCTTTCCCTCCTTTTCTCTGGTACCTCAGCAATGTGCTCAGCTTCCCACCTCAAGCATCACAAAGGATCCAGTCTGGTTGTGAAGAATGCATTGGATCAATCTTTTTTTTCAAAGCAGCAACAGAAGTCCTTTCCCCCTCCCTCCTTATTCCTCCACCCCACAAGAATTTACTTTCCACAGATTCAGGAGAGGCAGAGAAACACGACTACTTTTGCCTGTGCAAGTTGCCGGTTCTTCTTCCCTTCCCCAGCCTCAGTTTGTAAGAGTTTGGCAGCCTCTCCCTGAGCCAAGAGAGAAGGAGTCCCATTCATATCCCCCACGCAGCTGCTGCTACTTCTGTTGCCACCTCTGGATTCTTTGGCAAGAGGCACAGGCTCTCCAAAATTCGGCTGCTATTGGAAGCCTGTGGCTGCAGCGGCAGCGGCTGCAGAGACAATGAGGAGTGGATGCTCAGAACAAACTCGCCTTCTCATTGGCCAACCCTATTTCCCCACCTTTGCCTTTGAGGCGCTTTTTTCTGGTGATCTCTTAAAAAAGGTATTTAAGGTCCCTGGAGTGCCACAAAATCCACTCAAGGCAAAGCCTCTTTCATAAGCAGTCATAAAACATGGCACATACTTGTCACTAGGTTTGAGAGGAAGTATCCTTAAGAGGAAGGAGGCACTGCTGTTTCTTTATTGAAGGAGGTTTAAATATACTTCCAGCCAGGGGGTCTCTCCTTAGGCATATGCTAGCTCCCTCTGCTCCAAGTAATTTGAGCTCTGCTAGGCAGAACAGCCTCTGCAGAGAACTCACACTCCAAAAGGCATAGGCTTTCCTTTGCAAAACCTATTGTGATATTCCTGAGGAAAAGTAATTGCAGCTGAGATCAGAAGCCACAGCTGCCCTCCATCATGTTGACTGACTGGTCAGGTAAAATTTTGCTGGCCCAAGATATTTTTTACATTTCTTAAAATTGGTGAACATAAAACATAGAACTAAGGAGAAATTTCCCAATAAAGACAACCATTAACTAGCTTGCCTTCAGTAGTTTTGGATGCTCTATCACTGGAGGGTTTTAAGAAGAGACTGGGCAGCCACTTGTCTGGAAGGGTATAGAGCCTCTTCTTGTGCAGGGGGTTGAATTAGAAGACCTCCAAGGTCCCTTCCAACTCTTGTTATTCTGTTAAATTCAAAGGGGCGGAGCCAAAATGCTACAAAACATTGGACCTGACATTCTTCAATCATTCATATCAGTGGCGGAATTCAAATTTTTCACTATGGGTTCTGTGCATATGGCTTGGTGGGCATGGCTTGGTGGGCACGGCAGGGGAAGGATACTGCAAAATCTCCATTCCCACTCCACTCTGGGGCCAGTCAGAGATGATATTTGCCGGTTCTCCGAACTACTGAAAATTTCCGCTACTGGTTCTCTAGAACCTGTCAGAACCTGCTGGATTTCACCCCTGATTCATATGCATAATTACACACACATTCTACACACAAGTAGATGGTCTTTGAAAGAAATTGTCCAGACAAAAGCAGTATGAAAAGTTCAGTCATTTGTTACCCAGAGTGGAGTCAGAAGTTCATACAATGAATCATGTAGAAGCACCTTCAAGTTTAAATTAAGTGAGGGCTGGCTATGAGCACTTTGGGTCTCCTCCTCAGAGGAAGAGCAGTAAGGGCTGGATGAGGTGTTCTTGGAATCATGGAAAGCTTGTTTGCTCAAGGTCACAGATCTGACTCAGATGTGTATTTCTTTGTCCTACTATTTTGTGTTTGCTAGATTTTCAAAAACCAAGCTCTGAGATTACCCCAAAACAATCCTCTCAGAGGCATTCAACAAATAATAGCATTCCTGTTCTGCACAACAATAATAGATGACCAGATATGTTGTCTTGTCCACAGAACCATCCTCTTTCATCAAAGAATATCTGGAGAAGGTACAAAGTGGGTACAAGTAGTCTGCAACTTACAACCACAATTGAGCCCAGAATTTATGTTGCTAAGTAAGACAGTGAGTTTTGTCCCATTTTCTAACTTTTTTTTTTGCCATAGTTGTTAAGTGAATCACTACAGTTGTTAAGTTAGTAGCATGGCTGTTAAGTGAATCTGGTTTCCCCACTGACTTTGTTTGTCAGGTCGCAAAAGGTAAAATTACCCGACACTGGGACACTACAACGATCCGTTGCCAAAAGTTCCCATTTTGATCACATGACCAATGGTCATAAGTGTGAAAAACAGTCATTAGTTACTTTTTTCAATGGCATTGTAATTTTGAACAGTTCAGACCATGGAGATGGTGCATATCTCCCTCTCCCTCCCCCCTTTTCCCCCTCTCTCCATCTCTCCCTCCATCTCTCTCTCTCTCTCTCTCTCTCCCTCCCCCTCTCTCCATCTCTCCCTCCATATCTCTCCCTCTCCCTCTCTTTTTCTATGAAGATGTCCTGGCAAGTCCCTCCCACTCCAATATGCTCCATTCTCATTGTTTTTGGCCTTCTACAGCAAGAAAATTCCAGATTGTACAAGCTGCTTATGGAAGAGTCCCTCCATTTTAGATGTTCACACACACCCCGATTCATGCAGAATGTCAAATGGTATGTTTGAAGGAGGCAAACTTTGACAGCATGTTCCACTCTCCTTCACACAGTTAATCATACAAGAGAGAATGCCTAAACACTGCTTGTTTCATGCTGTCAAGTGGTAAGCAGATGTGCGGTAGAATGTGTGGTGATGTGGACAAATGATAAATCTGGTTGAATCCTTAGAGAGCACAATTGACATGGTGACTGATGACTAACCTCCTCAGTTAGATGTATGTTTAAAATTCCCATTCAGATGCAAAGGGTTAAACTTTGTGCAATTTTACCTTCATGTCTGTCTGGGGCTCTCAGACTCTAAAGCAGCTTTTCAGAGAGAGGGCATCCAGGAGACAGACTGTTATTTCATGCATTCTGGCTTTCTAGACCAATTTTTTGCATGCTGTTTGCCATTATTCCAAGCAGGGTTGGTCCAAAATATTTTTCCAGAAGAGGCAAAGGAGGTTGACACCTTTTCCTATTTATATTCCAAAACAGACTAAACTATCGTGTTTCCCCAAAAATAAGACTCTGTCTTATATTTTATTGAACCCTGAAATAAGTTCTTGGCCTTCTTGCCATGTGCTCAAAAGTCCGATTGGGATTATTATCAGGGGATGTCTTATTTGGGGGAAACAGGGTAGCAGTTGACTTTCCACATTCATTGTGTTGTTGAATCCTTACCAGCACACTTAAGCCAGTAGACTGCTTTAAGGGACTAAAATCATGTTATTAGTACATCTAGCAGAAGCAAAAAGAACCAGGAAATTTAAAAGGCAAAGGTAAATGACTACCACCAGTGCACCATCTCCCTCCAGCATTTTCTGCTTGAGATGTTTGATTCGCGTGGTCTAATGTTAGGGCTGGACATGTTTCTTTTTTTAAAAAAAAGGCTCTTCCTTCCAATCCATTTTACTCTCAGTATAATTCAGGCTTGGAGAACAATTTATGATATGTTGAATCTGTGCGGGAATGGCATTTATTTCCCAAATGCGTTGGATTTCCCTAGAGCATGCGGTTCCCATAAAACAGCAAAGATGAACTAATGGAAGCCTCTGCTATGGCTTGTATATAACCTTTGCCTTCTTGCACTCTCCAGGGCTAAACGCTGCCCACACCGAATCCCAGCAGGCCTGAGAGGCAAGGAAGGAACTCAGCATATCTTATTGTGAATACTAGGCTGTAATTCTGAACATGATATGTAACAAATTTAGAAGAGATTTGCCGACCAGTGCCCTGGAGTGCCTCTCTAAGCATTCTATTCCGAAAGCAAAAGCCAGAGCTATGGGACAAAGGTCCCTTGCTCACTTTAAGAACCATATACTATTAATGCTTTCATGTTTCAAAGCTACATTCAGAAATCAGACTATTGCTTTCAAATAATGGATGTGGCCAAGAGCTGTATTTATGGCTTGTGACATATTTATGGATATGACAGAAGAGCTATATTTATTTTGTATTTTGTTGATGGGGCAAACTTGCATGATTTGCTGACGGAGGGAGGGAGGAGGAGGGGGAGGGAGAGAGAGAGAGAGACATGGAGAGATGTAATTAGCCACAGCAATCCAGGCTTCATCACATTGTGACTGGAAAATTATTCATGATTGTTAAGATCAAGTTATGAAGGCTTGGACTGACTTATAAAAAGCAGATGTTTGCATTCTCTTTTCCTCCCTTTTCACCAAGGACATCATGAGAAGCAAGGGTTTACCAGAGGAATACAAAATGGATACAGTAAAATCCCAGCCATGAAAAACCAGCTTCCTCTGTCACTCTGTGATGTTCACCGAAATGCTCAAAAATCTGTGGAATAAATGGTATTTATTCAGGGTATTGGTCACTTTCCTTCTAAGCTTAGCAAATATGCAAATGTCCGGCATTTAGAAAAACAGCGTCTCTAAATGGATAATTCTTCATTCTGCGATAACAGAACATAGCTAATAGAACATAAAGTTCCAGGTACTCTTTGGCCAATGTTGAAACCATTTCCATTAAGAAATAACAAGTCCAAGCCTCTCCTTGCTGGATTACATTTTTCAGAAGAGCCCAAAACTGGACTTAAATTATTTCATCATATAGGTCCGTGATGGTGAACCTATGGCACACGTGCCAGAAGTGGCACACAGAGCCCTCTCTGCTGGCATGTGCAGCGTCACTCCAGATCAGATCTCCGTGATGTTTCTTTCGTGAGCTTCTGTTTCCCTGCAATTGATGAAACAGAAGCTCACAAAAGAAAAAGATCTTGCCACGCTGCTGGTGGCCTGCCTCCCACTGGCCAGCTGGTCTTTGGGCCTCTACTGCACATGTGCACATGTCCATGCATGTCTGTGTTCATGCATGCGCACACGCACCTTTCAGTTTGGGCACTCGGTGTCTAAACGGTTCGCCATCGTTGATATAGATGATCGATGGAGGCTAAAACCTCTATACAATACAGCAAAACAAATGCAAAATAAATGCACAAAAGGCTGGAAGCAACTCCAGGTAAAATAATGAAGATTTATACAGAAATAAGTGTTTCTGTAACAGAAACATAGAAAAAAGTGCTTTTGTAACCACTACTCTGTAGCATAGAGTAGTGATGCTGATGTTTCCTTCAATGACGTGAACTACACAGCAGGATTTATCCAAGAGTGTGCCTTTCTCACAAAGCCTCTGTGCTGGTAAAGCCATCTCAGCACGTATTCCTGAATATTTGCAACCACAGAAATTCAAGCAATTTCCCGTCCCGTAAACAACTGAGTTTTCTCTCACACCTTCTTTAATGATCGAGCTCTTTTGCATCCATCTGGATTTATATATGTGTATTTTGAAGTATTTGTTTGATGGTAGCATTAGCATGCTGACATTCTCAGGTAAGGAGAGAAATAAAGAGAAGAATGGTCTCATTAAAGCAGCCTGTCTTTTCTCTCTCCTCTTCTACAGTAGTTGAACAGTTGAATTTCACCCAGATACAATATTATAAAAAAGATCATTATTCCATCAGAAATTGAAAAAGGCATGCCAGCACTGATATATCTTCCTCCCACATTCCTGACAACTCTGTTATCATTGATCAATCATGAGGTACCTGATAGGGTTGACCCCAAACATTTTTTCACCTGAGGCAGAGTAGTCCATGGCCTACATTCACCTATTCAAAGCTTATCAATAATTCCAGTACTGAAGGAAATAAATCACATAATGTGCACCCTCCATCACTGGCAATACACATCACGAATCCAGTTAAAATGTCACCTTTTATGACACCAATAATTTTCAGCCATCTCATTCTCCTTAATGATGGGCTTGATCCTGGCACTCTATACTGTTCTATTTCCAGGAGATGCTGCAACTCATTATTTAACAACCAACTGATTAGTCAGTTCCCATGTGTTAAGTAAAAGAGGGAAAATGCAATTCCAAATTTTCTTTCCCCAAGAACTATAATTGTATGTGAATGGCAATATCTCCATCATCATCATCATCATCATCATCATCATCATCATCATCATCATCATCTCCTTCTCCTCCTCCTCCTCCTCCTCTCTGTATGCATCATATAAATTTAGACCAAATATTAAAACATCTACCACAAGAATACTGAAGAAATCAGAAGCAGGAAGGGACGACACATAAGGAAATCAGGAAAATTCCAGCAATGTTTCAGGGATTTGATAAACATCTGTTGGGGTGGTTTAGGTGTAGTACATTTTCCTTCAATACAAGGAAGTTGAAATATTAGACTCTTGGGGAAACTTCTCAATGCTGTGTTCTTAGATCTTGAATCATTTCTTCCTGCAGTGTGGAAGAACAGCAATTCCCTTCTAATGTTTCCACAAGCAAGGGGCTCAGAATGTCAAAGGCCGTTTTGGCAGCAGGAATATTGCAATGTTAGAATAGTAGCAATACAATATTGCACTGGAGTTAATGAATCTCCATTAGAACAAGCTCATATATATGTATGGATGTTGTAAAATGAAAAATTAGATTTTTCCGGTGGCAAAATATTCCACTTTACATACCACCTCCCCCCCCCCAAGGATTTATTTTACTGTTTTCCATTCCCCCTTCTCTTTGACACATAAGTTTTATATTAATATCATTGCAATTTACATCTGAAACGCTTGGGGAAATATTGCCACGTGTACAGTAAAAGAAGTACCTATATTAGCTCAAATGTAATTGTTCTAATTTTGAAATTGGTTTGCATTTTTGTATTACATTTAAAATTACATGTGATTTCTTCAGAGCCCATTTGATGTTATCAATGGGATATAACCAGTCAGTTAAGGCACCAGATTTGAAACTGGGAGCCTATGAATTCTAGTCCTGCCTTAGGCATGAAAGCCAATTGGGTTAGTTTGGGCAGTCACCCACTCTCCCTCTGCCCAACACACCTCACAGGGTATTTGTTATGGGGAAAGCAGGAGGAAGAAAGAATATTAGGTATGTTCGTCAGTTTGAATTTTTAATAAAAATAATACAGATGGGATATAATACAGATGGGATATAAATAAATAAAATATAAATATTTACATAATCATGCAGCAGTTCATCCTTTGGTGAATGACCAGTTGATTCAATTGGAAGCTGTAATGATAACATAACTATATTATTCCAAACGTTATACCCTCATGGAGAACTCACACATTCCCAATATATATTCTGTCAAGCAGACTATAGACAGTGTCGATACCTTTAGGAAGGAATTATGTAGTTTGTCACCCAAAGACTGAAAGAGTGACCTAGTGCAGGGGTCGCCAACCTTTCGGACCTCAGGGACCACTGAATTCATAATTTTAAATCTTGCGGACCACTAATATGAACTTTTTAAAAAGATAAATAGTATTTAGCGCAATATAAAAAATGCAAGTAATTTTTCTGAAGACCACCAAAATTTTCTCATGGACCAACAATGGACCACCAGTTGGTGACCACTGATCTAGTGCCTCTTGGGACTAAAAAAGGGGGCTTTTTCCTTTTAAAATGAGACAGAGGTCTCTGAATATAGACTGAAAAATAAATAGAATGCACCATCTCCAGAAATCTGTGAAAAGCTACAAGTGAATTGAAAAATAAAGGAAATATTGCTTTAAAGACTATGGTATTTCTACAGTAGTAGATAACAAGTTTAGCATGAAGGTTAAGTTTGGATTATAACCTTTGCTAAATCAAAGTGTTTTTTTTTAATTTTGTGTATAATTTAGGAAATTTGAGTTTTTAATGTCAACATTGCATTCAGGCATGTTCCCAAGGATCTAATCTTTGTCTTCTCTTTAATATTTTCTATCGATAATGAGTCTCTCTTCTCTTTACTTGGAATTTGGAATGGATGGAGAGATCCTATTTTTAGCAGACCACTGCCATCCTGTGGTCAACAATTAGATAATTGTTATTATCTAATAATCTGAGTAGCTCTGCAATTTGATTTTTTCCACTGCTGAATATTTGCATATCAATATTTAAAATTAAAGTGATGTTTACATTTTCTCTTTTATAAAAAAAATGATTTTATTTGTTTCCAGCAAGGTTTGTTTTTCTTCCAAATGATAAGTTTTTCTTCCACTCATCTCGTGTCTCTACTATAGGAAATATTCAATATTTAAATCTTGTATAACCAGAAAGGCAGGAGTGGTTATAAGTGTTGAATATTAGCTAGCCGCTAACTGCTTCCCCCTAGCGGCTGGTGGGACAAGTTTAGTTATTTCCTGATTGGTTACCGAGTTGACAGGCTCGTATAAAAGGAGCTGTCAAATGCGGGAAAGTTGTTGTTCGCTCGTTAGTTACTGTACTGAATAAAGTGGCCGTTGCCTGTTACATTCTGCTCTCGCCTCAGTCATTACCGGCGCAGAGTTGAGTATTTATTAGTGGTGACAAGGGTAGGATGTTGGCACTCTGAGGCCCCGTGAGACAACCAGTGCCGGCACATTGTTACTTCGGTTGTCAGTTCAGCGGGTCGAGATCGGACCGGCATTCATTGCCGCGACATCCCAGCGCTGCGGCAGAAGATGGCCTCACCACAGCAATTCGGCCTGTTTAAACCAGTGACAGAGTCATGGGAGGCTTATGTAGCTCATTTTGAGTGTTTCCTCATCGCAAATGATTACCGGGACTTATCCAATGAACAAATGTTTGATACAGCAATGACCCTGATGGCCCCTCAGTCCACTCACGCAGGGGACTTGGGACGATTTCATGTCCAAATTAAAGAAACATTACATCCCAGCACTGTCTCAAGTTGCTTGCAGGCAACATTTTTACCATAGAGATCAGGCTGAGGGTGAATCCATTAGCCAGTATGTGGCCGCCCTGAGGAAGGCAGCTAGACATTGTCAATTTGTTGACTTAGACAACTATTTGTTGGATAGACTCGTCAGTGGAGTAAGGGATCAAAACCTGAAGAGACAACTTATTGCGAAGCCTGAGCTTTCGTTCCAAGAAGTGTTAGATGAAGCGTGCGCAGCAGAACTCGCTACGCTATCCATAGCCGACCTTCCCGGTAGCCAAAGCTCAGAGAAGCCCAAGGGGGAGGCCGTACATTCCAGCACGGTCGACCACAGCGATGAGAATGAGCTGGATGAGTTTGGTGACGTGAACCGTATTCAGGGTCAACAGAGACCGCCCCGGCCACCTAAGTCAATGAATTCAGAATGCAGGGGATGCAAGTGGTCCCACCCGCGGTCAGCCTGCCGATTCAAGGAGGCGGTTTGCCACCGTTATGGTCGGCGGGGCCACATCGCCTGAGTCTGCCAGTCGCCTCAGCCGGTTGCCACAGTGGCAGCTCCGCCTGCTAGAGATAGACATAATCCGCCCAGGAGAGCTGGTATCCAGAATGACCGTTCCAGTTGGGCCAGGGATCTGGTGGCTGTCAATATGGTTACCCTGGCGGCCGATTGTTCCCTCCGCCAGAAGATCTATATCTCTGTCACTACTGAGGACAAGCCGTGCCAGATGGAGGTGGACTCCGGCTCCGCCACCACTATTGCTTCTTGGAGCACCATGAAACGGCTTGTGCCGCGACTTGCGAAACACCGCCTCGCTCCATGTGATGTTACCCTGTGTGACTACCAAGGAGCACCAATCCCCATTTTAGGTTGTGAAAAGTTCAGGGTGAAGTTCAAGAACTTTGTAGGCAAGCTGCCCATAGTCATCGTTGCAGCCCCTTTGCTGAGTTTACTGGGGCTTAATTGGTTTAAAGCTCTGGGCCTGACCATACAAGAGGTTAATGTTATCCGGTCTGATGAGCTGGACAGTTTAGTCAGGGAGTTCCCCACTGTTTTTGACGGCAAACTGGGTTGTTATAAGGGCACCCCGGTGTCTTTTAGTCTGGACCCCAGTTTTCCACCTCGCAGGCTTAAGTCCCGGCATGCGCCTTTTGCACTCAAGGCTCATCTCCTTGAGTGCAAAGGAGCTTATCTTGATAAGCTCATCTCCTAAGGAATCTTAGAACTGGTTGATTATGCCCATTGGGAGACACCAATAGTAACACCTATTAAGGCGGACGGCTAAATCCGCATCTGGTCATCGGATAGTGGTTCCACCTCCTTTACGGCGCTCGTTACTATCCCAGCTACATCAGGGGCACCCAGGGATCATTCGCATGAAGGCCCGGGGTCGTTGTTATATATGGTGGCCTAATCTTGACAGGGACATCTCCGACTGGGTGTCCACTTGCCCGCAGTGTCAGGAAAATAGTGCCATGCCACCGAAGGATTCTCCAAGGGAATGGGAAGACCCGAGAGCACCCTGGTGCATATCGACTTTGCGGGTCCAATGCAAGGGCAGACCTTCCTCATTGTAGCCGATGCATTCTCGAAATGGGTAGAAATGGTTCTGATGTATTCTACTATGTCAGATGCCATCATTCGGGCCCTCCGGGGGTTATTTGCGACCCATGGGTTGCCCGACATTCTCGTGTCGGATAACGGGCCCCAATTTACATCAGCCCCCTATGAGGCCTTCTTAGCGACACAGGGAATTAGGCATTGTCTTATTGCCCTGTTCCATCCATCTAGCAACAGATGTGCTGAATGTGCCGTCAGATCGGCCAAAGATGCGTTAAGGAAGATGGGCCCCGAGAGTTGGCAGGAACAGGTGACCAGCTATCTCTTAGTGCAGCATAACACACCGTGCCAACTCACAAATAAGAGTCTGACCGAGTTACTAATGGACCGTAAGTTGCGCACAGCACTGGACCGCATACACCCATAGTATTACCCCACTAAGCCCATAGACTCGAATAAGAGGCACCTACCCTTCCAATTGCAGGACACAGTTTACGCTCGGAATTACCGGGGACAGCCCTTGTGGCTACCTGGGACAATCGTGGGAATAGCTGGGCCTGTTCCTATTGGGTAGATATGGGCCAGGGTAGGATCTGGAAGCGCCATCAGGACCAACTGCGGAATCGGTGGGTTGTCTCAGATCAATCTACCAGGGGTGGCACATGAGCGGGGTTTCCAGGCGAGGAACCCTCCGAAACTGTTTCCAACCCACACCATTCTAGCACGCCCTCACCGGATGAGGCAGGGTCGTCACACTTACCTGTTGCGGCCGCCGAGCTGTCTGAGGATCTCCAGGGGCAGGAACCAGGTGAACCAACTGCAGGTGGCGAAGTAGCATCGCAAGGTCCACTGGCTGCAACTTCACAGCCACCTGAGCTCCGACGATCGGGGCGGAGCCAGTGTAGGCCTACGTACTTGCAGGACTACGCATGCGCCCACGTGGTGGGAAGGGGTGTTGAATATTAGCTAGCCACTAACTGCTTTCCCCTAGCGGCTGGCGGGACAAGTTTAGCTATTTCCTGATTGGTTACCGAGTTGACAGGCTCGTATAAAAGGAGCTGTCAAACATGGGAAAGTTGTTGTTCGCTCATTAGTTACTGTACTGAATAAAATGGCCGTTGCCTGTTACATTCCGCTCTCGCCTCAGTCATTACTGGCGCGGAGTTGAGTATTTATTAATAAGTATCTTATGTTTCACATACTCTAGGGCAGTGATGGCGAACCTTTTTGGCACCGAGTGCCCAAACCGGAATGCGCATGTATGTGCATGCTCCAAAGCACCAGAAACCCGAAGACCAGCTGGCCGGGTGCATGCCTGCTTGATTTTTGGGTGCTTTTTGGGCTGTTTTCAAGGCTGTTTTCAGGGCTGATTTTTTGGCCATTTTTGGCCGTTTTCAGGCCGTTTTCCGGCGCCCACAAATACCAGCTGGCTGGCATTCATGTGCATGACAGAAGCCAGAAGAGCAGCTGGCAAAGGCGTGCATACCCACAGAGAGGGCTCTGCATGCAACCTCTGGCATGCATGTCATAGGTTCGCCATCCCAGCTCCAGGGTTACAAGAAAGATGTCCAGTGAATTATTCCCTGAAAAACAGGAGATGAAAACAAGTATTACTAAGTTACTACAGCTAGATGCAAATTTATTTTTTATTTTTATTTTATTTTATTAAATTTCTATACCGCCCTTCTCCCGAAGGACTCAGGGCGGTAAACAGCCACTAGATAAAACACATAAATACAAAAATTTAAAATAAATTAAAAACGAATTAAATAATTCGGCCGAATTTAAAAATACCCCATAATATAAAACAAATTAAAATTTACATTTAAAAAGGGGGGAGATTTAGGCCAGGCCAGCTTGATGAAATAAAAAAGTCTTAAGCACGCAACGGAAGGTGCGCAGATCCGGGATCCTCCGTATCTCCAGGGGGAGCTCGTTCCAGATCGTAGGTGCCCCCACAGAGAAGGCTCTCCCCCTAGGGGCCGCCAGTCGACATTGTTTGGCCGACGGCACTCAGAGGAGCCCCTCTCTATGGGAGCATACTGGCCGGTGGGAGGCTATTGGTGGTAGCAGGTGGTCCCGTAGATAACCAGGTCCTAAGCCATAAATAAAGCAGTGGAGCTGTTGGACTTTGCTATTTAACTCTGATGGCACTTTGTCCAAATACAGGTAACAATTGTATGTTTGTGGCAGGGCCATCTTTTCTGGAGGCTTAAAAGGCAGCTATTTTGTTTTTTTCACAAACTTGTCTCTTTTTCATCTACAGGTGAACTGAACTCTACTTTTTATTACAAAAAATATTCCGGCATAGGTAACTGGTGTCATTTACTTCCTGATCTTATTGCTTTCTATTGTTTTAAGATTTTTATTATTATTTTATTATATTAAATAATATAATCATTTGCTCTTTTCATGTTAAATGCTTTAAGAGCTAAATGCTTCATCACGAATATGTCATTCTTTTGGAGGTAAGTGGTAGGAGGAATTATCTATATTTACTACGTAAAGGACTTTTCCTATTAAAACTTCGGTTTCAGAAGGGAAAACCCACACAGTTTAAACACTTCCTGCATTTATTCTACAGAAGTTCAGATTCTTTGTGCCTGTCAAGAATAAACATATGGTACAGCATTAATTCAACTGTTTGATTAAATGAGATCAATCATCCTGGTAGCTATAAAAGCATTGGGAAGGAAGGTAACTTTCAGCTTCATTCAAACTCCATTCCTCCCCCTCTTCAACAATGCAAAATGCCCACTTTTTTAAAACAATCATTATTATATTAGCAATTTAAGATAGAAAAACATTTAACAAGTTTATGTTATATATTTGTCTGACTATATTATCTTCCACTCACAAAACAAATCTGAATAGATGCTAAGAATATTTGTAAACTCTATCACCCTCTGCTGGTAATTTAGAAAAAAAATATTTAAAATATTTTTAGTTCAACAAATTAGGGATAAATTAGGGATTAACATTTCACCATGATTCCAGTAGGAGTAACTTGTTCCACTGATTTCAAAGGATCTAACTGCAATTCATTCACAATTCCTTTGAAATCAGTGGAGCAAGTTACTCCTACTGATTTGAAAAGAACTAAATATCAATAATATGGATACAATTACTTTCCACCTCCTACAATTCATTATTCTTATGTTCAATGCAGTTTGAAATTTTCAGGAGTAATTAATATTACAGATACAACAACAAAGTGCTATTATCAATAATTTATTGCTCTTTGCATTTTTCCTCATCTCTTGCTATTTATTAAGAATATTCACAACTTTGCAAGACCACACAGTATGCACAGCTTGAAAGTACCAGTACTGATGTAGTCAAGAGATCTTTCTCCATATTGGTTTGCTAAAACTCTGTTTCCAATTATACTAAGATGATTTTTATCTTCTTCCTTTGAATAAAAGTAATTCAGGGATCTGTTTATTTTCTTTTGTCTAAGATTTTAGCCAACTGATTTCAGCAGCCCAGGACATTACAGTCCAGATTCTTGGTGATTAACAAGATTATGTTTACCTTTAAAAGAGAATAGTTCTTTGAGTATGGGCCTTTTCACTCAACAACACTGTGGATAATGATGGTTGGCCACTTAAAAAGAAAAATGTCACTTTCCTATCACAGCACACAAGGAAGATTTCTTTCACACTTTCATAAATTCATCCCAGACCTTGGAGGGAATTATTATTGCCTGCTGCTTCCCTCACTTCCATTTCCTCTGAACCAAAATAGTCTAGCCTTAATTTTGGAAAGAATAATAGGCCTGATATTTCTTCCTCTTGCAAGATGATTCATCAAAGTCTCTACAAAGCATACAAAAACAGGGCTCCCAAATCCTTGTTATACAGAGCCATTTCCTGCAGCTTCAGCTGAAAGTCTTGAATGGAACATCTTGCTAAAATATTTGGCCTTATTGTCTTGATCTCAAATAGAACACAGCAGCAGGCTTATCTTCCATCAGCCACTACAAAATTGACTGCTTTTATTATTTTAATTCACTCTTCTGAAGTGATTTAAACCTGTTCATCAGCGGTGCAGTGTTCAGTGGCTTACATTAAGAGATCTCATGGTTTATCAAGAAATCCACTTCAAAGTTTATGTTAAGAGTTGCTTGAAAAGGCTGCCTTTCAAAGGGCCTTTTTCATTAAGCTTGGCTGTCAGTTTTGATGTTCTGCAGGGCTGTAAGTTAACACACTGTGTTTCATTGTAATTTTCAAAAACACACACCACAGGTAGAAAAAATCAATTACATTACAAAAGCTCCTCCACTACACAATCTTTCATACAATGAAAGGGCACCAATAATAGAGAGACATGCTCTGTAAGGACTTTAGGGTAGGGTAGGGTAGGGTAAGGTAGGGTAGGGTAGGGTAGGGTAGGGTAGGGTAGGGTAGGGTAGGACAGGACAGGACAGGACAGGACAGGACAGGACAGGACAGGACAGGACAGGGTCAGATCATATCATAGGACTAACAAGGGATGTTGGAGGTCTTCTAGTCAAACCCCTGCCCATGGCAGGAGACCTTATATCATCCCAGACAAATGGTTGTTCAATCTTTTCTTGAAAACCTCCAGTGATAGAGAACCCACATTCCAGGAGACATGTTGTTCCATTGATTAATTATTATGTCAGGTAATTTCTTTTTAGTTTCAGGTTAGATTTCTCTTTGACAAGCTTCTTGCCCTACCCTTAGGAGCTTGGGAAAATAAGTTGACCCCTCCTGTCTCTGGTAGCTCCACATGTACCAAAAAAACAGCTATCGTATCCCCCTTAATTATTCTCTTTGTTAGCCTAGACATTCTCTTAACCGTTCCTTGTACGATTTATCCTTCACATCCTTTATCATCTTTCAGACCTTTCTAGGGTCTCAGCATCTTTTCTTTCTGAGGAATAGCTCTGATATTTATGGCTTTTCCACGCTGCAAATTTCAACAAAGCTTCTTTTGATTTGACCAGGATAGTGGTTTGATGGTCTGTCTGAAGCACACTTACCACAGCCTCTGCTTGATGATTTCCCTGTTTTTTTACACATGCACACAATAATCGTACTGTTCTTCCTATTGCTTGGACTAGAAAGGGAAAAGGGCATATTTCTTATCAATTTCAACTGGAGAAAACTAGACAATTCCATCAATGAACTTGTAAAACAAAAGGCCGTTCACTATTCCACTGATGAATATGGAAAAACTAATGACAGTGCAAGACCAGAGATCAGAGACGCAGAGATGCAAAATGAAAAACATTACTTTTGATGTGGCATCAATTAACACAGGCAGAGATTGCATTAGCTGCTGGCCAGAGTGTGGTGGTGGATGATGAAATATTCCCAAAATTATAAGTGCCATGGACTCACACTGGGGCAAGATGGAAGTGCAGATCCGGCCTTAGTCTGATTCTGGACTAGGGCACTTAAAGAACAATACAGACTAAGAAAGTAGGTCTTTAGTCCATCTTAAAGACTGAAGTGCATATCTCTTTTTTTTTCTGAAACAATATGTAAAGCAAGCCTGTAAGAACCTTGCCCTTATAAGAGTCATTTCCAAAAATCAAGAGGAGAATATTTTATAAATGCAGTGGAAATCAGGTTCCATACCACCTCCTTTCTGAGGGAGAATTCCTTAGAATTCTCCCAGAATTTTACTTCCAGAAAAGTAAATAGGGAGACAGTGAAATAGATTGAGAAGTTTCAAAAAGATCTGGAAGAAGGCAATGGCAAATTACTTCTAGATTTTTATCCTGCATTGATATATAGCTATAGACTTCATTTAACATCATGTTACTGCACCACTTAGTGATGGAAATTCCAGCAGTTTCAGTTGCCATTATTAAGCAACTGGGTCATTAACCAAGGATTATAAGGTTGCCATTTGAAATCTTCTACCAGTTTCCCTTTTGACTTTGCTTTAGGAAGCCTGCAAATGGCAATCAGATGACTGCAGGATGGTATGACATTGTTATTGTGAACCAGGCACCCAGCACCCAGATCATGATCTCCTCGAAACTGTCATTCATAACTATCACTCATTCATCACCCCTTTAAGTTTGAACAGTTAAAAGAATGCTATTCTATTCTATTAAGTGAGGACCACTTGTATCCTGCTGTCAATCTGGACTCAAAAGGATGCCATCCTGAATAATCCATTCTTTTTCTTGTTCTGTCTTTACACAATTTATGGTTATGAGCATAGATGTCAGGACTGAAGTCTAGACTGGTGACCTGAGACACACCAAGGATGAAGTACAGTAAATCACTACCAAGGACAACCTTACGGTGACCTGAGTCACACCAATGGTAACATATAGTAAATCGTTACCAAGGACAACCTTATCAACACAGGACATTTCTTTACACAAATAGGACCAGAGCAGATCAAATGACACTTACTGACCCCACAAAAGCTTCTTGGATCTGACTGCTTCCTTCGTCTATACAAATGAACGCTTTTTCTCCCTCCCAGTCTTCCTCCTGTAACTCTCAATTACAGGAAAGGACACTGTCTCTCAACTCATATTTTTAGTCAATCAAAATGAAATTATTTTGACCTTTAAGTAATCTGACTGACAAACCTAAGTTGTGATGCTATGTAATATAAGCACAGCAAGGGGTTGGGAATTGTTACTGCAAATTACTGTTCTGCCCTTTGAAAGGAGAGAAGATCAAACACTTGCAAATGTCACTAGTGTATAGATGTGACAGGCAATTACTTTAATCTTTACCGATGGACTTCAGTATCTTTCTGGGCAAGTATTTCATGCAAATCAGTGTCATTATTTGTACTGGAAAAGACACTGCAGCTTCATTACCGATGAATGGTAAAGCATTTCTACACTACCTGTCATTCATAATGGTAAATACAATCTACTGTTGACCCAACAGTTTTGAGTAGCAATTTTGCTTAAAAAAATAATTTTGATTGTTTTTTATTATTTAACAATTACATGTTAGATGATAAACAGAGGATTCTTGATTTCGAATGTTCATAATTGAAAACTCCTAAATTTGGGACACATGACATGCATTAAAAATGCTTCTTCACACAATGTATAATTAAATTGTGGAATTGGCCATCAGAGGGCATAGTAAGAGTCACCAACTTTGTATAAGTAGAAATTATCCAAATCCATGGAAGGAAAGATTATAAGTGGTTATTGGTCATACTAGCTGTATATCATTTCTAATGGGCTTCTTAATATCAGTAGCTGGGGAAAGCAGTAAGAAACAAATGCTTATCTTCAGGCACATAAAACAGGATTCTTTTCCTTGTGGCATAAATCTGCCTTAAATCTGCATATACTATTATATCTGTGAATAAATGTCTGTCTGGGCCCTCCACACACACTCCTTGTGCTGCTTCAAAATCCACCATGGGCCTGTTCTTATCAGGGGCATTGGCTTGCCTTAAAGGGCAAGTCAACATTTTTACATCCAGTTTATACTAGTGTATCTAAAAATGAAGCAAAGCTAGTCTTCCTTCTTTATTTATTTCCAGTGTATGCTGATAATATGTCTATTTTTCCATTTGTACTTATTCAGCCATGTCTTTCAACTTCAGGCTGCAACCAAGCCTTTGTATGTCCTTACTATCCTAGTGATAAAATACAACCAACCTTTTCCTCAAAGGTGATCTAATTAGTTTCTACTCAATTTTACAGTCAGTGTTTCTCTAGGACAATGTTTCTTAATTTTTTCCCTCTTGGGACCCTTTCTACTTAAAATTATGGAGGAGCCCAAAAGATTTTCCATTTGCATGGTTTATATCTATTGATATTTACCACATTAATAAATAAAATTGATGTATTCACTGCTTGCTAACACTTCTTGCTATTGTCTGATGGGGTTTCAATATAGTATTATTTTTTAATATAAGCTGACAAATACAAATGACAAACCAAGAGAATGAAAGACATGAGAGTATTTTTTTTTCTTACTGGATTTAGAGAAGGTGCTTATTAAAGCTTTGAAGAAGACAGTGCAATGGGACAAAAAAGAAATGAAGAGAAATTAAATGCTACAATAATATTTGAATGAACCAAAGATTAAGACTGTTAGAAATAAAAGAAATAAAGTTGGTTTATTTGATCAAAGTTAAAACAAAATATGTTGATTATTCTGGCTATCTTTTTTGGACATACTGCTGACACTAGGACTGAATAGAATAGTTTTATGGATTTGTTATAGATAAGAGATGGCATTGAGATGAAAACATAAATGCTTATAATTTTTAGAGTTACTAAATACTTCTGATAAATGTTCAAAAGTCATATATATATATGTGTGTGTGTGTGTGTGTGTGTGTGTGTGTGTGTGTGTATAGTTAATATTTCAGGTTTCTTCCCGTGTAATTGTGGATATATCCCTAAAAGGGTAGAAGCGACTAACATGTTAGTACAAAATGACTGCTGACATAAGCCTGATGATGGCAGATGGGATTCTGTCGAAACGTCGCTTCTACCCTTTTAGGGATATATCCACAATTACACGGGAAGAAACCCGAAATATTAACTATACACACATACATACCCGTGAAAACTTACATAAATATATATATATATATATATATATATATATATATATATATATATATATATATATATATATGACTTTCGAATAGATATATATATCTTTACTATAGCCTCAATTTTCTATTTCTTCTTTCTTTTTTCTTTCTTTTCCTTGCAGTTTTTTCTCCTCTCTATTCTTTTTTATTTTTTCAAGTTTATAATAGTACAATGTAATACAAACTAATGAAAATTCTTAATAAAAATGAGAGAGAGAGAGGGAGGGAGGGAGAGAAAGGGGGGAGGGAGGGAGGGAGAGAGAGAGAGAGAGAGAGAGAGAGAGAGAGAATGCCGCTATACAACCTTCAGGAACCACCAGTGCTTCTGTGAGAAGCAGCTGATTGCAAAAATGCTGCCACACCATTCTTCCACAGCTAGCAGAAGTGTTAAGAAGGAAAACTGCTTTCAAGGACACAGTGCTCTGTTTGTTTTGTTTTTGCAGGCAAATACACAAGAGAGGAATAGAGCAACTCATGTTTCTTTCAAATGGAAGGGTTGGGATATTTGTTAATCTGGAAGTTGTTACAGAGCAGCATATATCCCATGTTTTGACCTCTCTTGTTGATCAGCCAGAAAGAGAACTGTCTGTTCTTGAAATTTGAGGCTGCAAGAATGAAGATGATTGAAAGTTGGCTTTGTATGTGATATGGTGTGAAAATGATGCTATGCATGCTCCCTACATTGCAACTTTCATTTAAAAAGGCTTGATTTAAATTTCACAAAGATAAAGCTGCCTATTCAAATCAAATTACACCAGGTCATTTAATTTCCTGATAGGTTTTATGTTTTTATTTTTCATGAGCTGTTTCCTACCAGGTATAAAACATTCACATTAAACATGGATTTTTAAAGAGATAGGTTGCTACCTGTTTCGAAGCTGGGTAGGATATTACATTTTTCAAAAAATCATCCTAAAATGGAATGTCAATATATGGATATATTATTAATTCAAATGCAAATTTGAAGAGGATCAGATAGTCACCTCCAATTACTTTCTCAATTCTCACCCGTATCCTACTCCTAAACTTCATTGGTTCTCCTTCAGTTAATTAATTCCATTCCCCAATCCTTATTTCTTATCTACATAAAATCCAAAATAAAATATTCAACTCAAATGCATATCTTAGGTGGAAATGTCAAAATATGAGAGGGAGATGGTAGAACAGAGGAGGCAAAGTATGGTTAGAAAGGAGAGATGGGTTAAAAAGAATGAATAGGCAATTGTTGAGGAAAGATACACTAAGTATTTGACAGCATGAGGAAACAGAATGAACCCTGAAAGAAAATGGATACCGGGAGAATGAGAAAAAAAGGTGTTTTTTACTTCTGAGGTTGTATCTATAACAGTGGTGGGTTGCTCCCGGTTCGGTCCAGTTCTATAGAACTGGTAGTAAAGCCAGCAGGAGGCTCCACCCACCCGCCAAGATGTCATCATGGGTGATCTATGCATGGGCAGAAGCATGCGCATTCCCGCTGTCAACCAGTAGTAAAGGTAAGTAGAACCCACCCCTGTGTCAGAGGAACATACAAAGATCATGAAGAGCCTAGTGTATGCCTATTGTACCTGTAAAAGTTGATCTTACTGAAATTATTTAATCTTTTAAGAGAATGTGTGGGTTTTTTTCCCCACACTCTTCCTCCATGAATGAAAACATTAAGTTTAAGCTTTACCTGTTGTGACAAGGAAAGGGGGAAAAATTCAAGCTGGCTAGCAGCCCTCAGAGCCTGCCAATTTTGTTTCTGTTGAAATCAATAGACTTCCAGATCTCTAGGAAATAGATCCTAAACTCTAGGAAATGGTTTTGGGACCAGATCTAGGGAGAAAGCTTTGTGACAGTCAAATCCTGCTTATTGCCTTACTATAATGGACATATGGCTGATCACTGTTGGAATAGACAGCTGGATTAAGTAGAGTTAGATCCAGTTCAGTGTGGCTCATTTTATGTCCTCAGCAGCCTTGGATTGACCATTAAGTAAAATAAATACTACAAAATAAGGGAAGCACCATAGTAGAGATTCCCCCATCCTCCCGGCCACCTAGATATCATGCTGTTAATTCTTTCTCTCCCATGCTTAACTTTAATTTTTAGGACTAATGAATATTAATCTTGTCATTTAAGCAACAGAAGGTCCGAGAACATCATAATGGTTAAGGTACCAGGCTAGAAACCAGGAGACTATGAGTTCCAATTTAGCACAAGCTAGCTGGGTGATCTTGGGCCACTCACTCACTCTCTGTCTCATTGCCCTAAAAATCAGGAATGGCACATCACTTTTGAAATCTTGCCAAGACAACTGCAGGGACCAGTCCAGGCAGATATCAAGAGTCAACACTGATTTGAAGGTACAAAAGAAAAAAAAAAGATATATAAAAACCAGTCCTTTATACATATCAGCCACACGATGGCACCATAGACTTAAAGGAATTATCTAAAAACCACCTCCTATGACTATATTAACCATACACATGAAATTTGGACATTTTCAAAACACAGATGAAGGGCTTGTAATTAAAGGTCAATGCCATTGCCACCTGGGCAGAGTGACCTAGGATTTGAAATTCTTTCCCTCCAAGCAACAAACAACTGAGGTCAAAGAACATGTGTGCTATGCAGGAGCAAAAATCCAAATAGCAGTTAGAATACACATTTTCAAACATGGAAATATTTGTTAGGTGCATGTAATCCAAACTTATGATTATCCCTCTTCTTCTATTTCATCTTAGAACTTTGCATAGACTTTATGCCGTTCAATACAAATATTTTTCTTCTCATCTTTATTTTTTGTACTATTGTTGGAAGACAGAAGATTCCTACAATTTGATGCATCTTTTTAGGAGAATAACAAATGCTGAATTTGGTATATCTGCTCCAGATAAATCCCAGACTTCAAAACTGAAGCATTTTTCCTAATACCTTTTATGAGGCTAGGAAAAGAAATAAGGCTTGGTAGAAAGAGGAGAAAGGAGTAATAGTAAAGGCTCAAGAGAAGTAACTGTGAGAGGGATCTGAGAGTCCTAGTAGACAACCACTTAAGTATGAGCCAGCCGTGTGCTACAGCTGCCAAAAAGGCCAATGCAGTCTTAGACTACATCAACAGAGGTTATAGTATCAAGATCACATGAAGTATTAGTACTACTTTATACTGCACTGATAAGATCATACTTGGAATACTGCATCCAGTTTTGGTCACCAGAATACAAAAAAAAGATGTTGAGACTCTTAAAAAAGTGAAGAGAACAGCAACAAAGATGATTAGGGGGCTGGAAGCAAAACTGTATGATGAACACTTGCAGGAAGTGGAAATGTCTAACAAAGACTAGGGGTGACATGATAGCAGTCTTCTAATATTTGTGGATCTGTCACAAAGGACAGTCGACCTATTCCCCAAACCACCTGATGATAAGACAAGATAAGAAGTAATGAATGGAAGCTTTAGAGGGTTTTTAAGAGTATTTGACAGCCATTTATCCAGAATTGTATAGGGTCTCCTGCTTCAAGAGGGAGTTAGACCAGAAGACCCCCAAGGTCCCTTTCGACTCTTATTCTATTTTCCAAAGGGGATTTATTTTATGACTGACTGTGGTAATTCAAAAGCTCAAAAAGCCCTCAGTTTCTCAGAGTACTCCAATCCAGTGGTGAAATCCTCCGTGGTTTGCTACTGATTCACTACCTGCACATGTGCAGTGCATGCCCAATGCATACTGCATGCATGCACATGCACAGTGCACACCAAATGCACACTTCGCATGGAAAAAGGATGCTTTCTAAAGTAAGTAGAACAGTGGGGGGGGGAACAGCTGTGCTGTGCTATTTAGATTCGCTCGAAAGCAGGATTTCCTGCTTTTTAGCGAATATAAATCACACAGCACAACTGATCATTGGAAATACCAGTTCGGATCAACCGGTAGCTTTTTTTTACTTGCCCAAACCGGTGTGAACTGGTAGGATTTCACCACTGTTCCAATCCCATAACTTTGGGAGAGACATACTGAATTAATTTATTATAGGACTGTGATTTATGATTTGTTAACCTAACCTCCCAGAAATAGAAACATTAAAAGAGGTTTAATGAAGTCAGTGAGACCCAAGAATATTTGATATTTGCTTCTAAAATGTTTCTTGTTTCCTTCATGTCTGCTCCTTCACTTCACCCTATACTAGTTTTTTTATGATTTTGGTGCCAATAGAGTACATATCCCAACACATCTGTTCTTCATTTATTTTAACCGGGCCTTTTCTCCCCTTTTGGGGAAAAAAATCATTTACATTTCAAAGTTGTATCTATGACTTACAACTATTTCCCAGCAACTTATATACACACATACAGGTTCAGAGAAAATCCATTACTTTTGCCTCACTAAAATATGAAGCTTCACCTCCCACAAACAAACTTCAGACTAAACATTGGAGCTTTCCTGTACTAAATAGGCTTCTGGTTTTGCACCATCCCAGTACTACATATAGTTCTCATAACAACAGACAACAAACAAAATCCAAGAACAAAAAGCCTGCCTTCTCGTTTTCTCTCTCTCTCTCTCAAATTCTGAACTGAAAAGATTGCTTTATATACAAAGCCATTTATTCATATGCAATGTACCAGAAAGATCAACTTCATGTGAAGGTTTTATCCAGCTAATAGAAATGTTCATTCAACAGTTTTACAGAGCTCAATCGTGGAGTGAAAATAACCAACAATCTAAATCGTTTCTAATCTGACCTACCTTTTGGGGCTGATGTACATCTGGAAAGGGGACAGAAAAGCTTAACAATAAATATGACCAGCAGTATTTTTGTTTTAAAAATGAAATGTGAAACCCAACTTGTAATTATAATAGAATGACACGTACAATCACTCTCAGTGCAAATGCCAAATTTTATTTTAAAAGATCGTATTGTACCAGGGTGACTGCTAACTCATTGACCCAGGACAAATATTCTTCACCTGAACTGCTGCCCTGCAACATACTCTTGCCAGTTGGCTGAAGCACAGTAATTTATTTTTAGTCCTTCTGCTGTTAAAGTTTCCATTCTGCATTGTCCTATTCCATGGAGTCACCTACCATAAGAAACAAAAATATGGTGTAACATACCATAGATTTTCCATCTTGTACATAGCATGATCTTGGGTATCGGCTTTCTGCGGAAGACACAATCCACTATGGATCTTTCTTCTAGATTGTAAGAGTTTCCCAGTATTTATAGCAACTTTCATATAAGCCTTTTAATCTGCAAAAGCAATAATGAATTATCCAGTCTTATAGGGTAACCATAATGTATAGTATCACAATCCTTCATGTTTTACCTCCCTTTTATTTCCTCCTCCCCTCATTCCTGTTGCTTTGAAATAGAGATAAAACATTTCACACAAGGGAGGGAGAGAGGGAGGGAGAAATTTTGTTTTTGCAAAGTATGGTTCTTCGAGTAGGACTTTATTCCCTTAGGATTTGTGGAGGATAAATATCCATGCTTAGGATTTTGCCTGCAATGATCCCCATCATCCTCTGTTGGGGTCCCTGATATGCACAGAACTGTTCTGAAAGAAAAATAATGGCACTTGGCTTGTCATTTTGAAATTTAAATCTGCACCCTCCAGCTTTTCTATTATTATATATTAGAACTGAGTTGATATAAATAATAATAATAAGCAGCCTAGAGTCCTCCGTATATTTTGACTACAACTTTCCCAATCCCTTATTAGATTAGCTGATCGGAGGTGATGAGAGTGGACATTCAAAGGATCTGAAGGTTATCACCTTGCCCACTTCTAATTGAAAACCTTCTATCCTGGTGGCATTTTAAATTAGGAAATACATCTGGGATTGTTGGTTTTAGGGGAGTTATACAATTAGTATGTGTGATTTGGATGTGGTGGGGTTTTCTGCAGGTTTCATATATCTCTGATATAACTCTGATATGCATATCAATCAACCTTTCTATAATCTCAATAAATATATGTTAAGGATCGTAAATATGAAATTGTTAATCTGTTTTGATTTTTTACAAAAGCATTTTAACTCACAATTGATTCAAGAATGGTTAATTGATTAAAGATCAGCTTATATCCATATATTTTCATGAGGTGACATAGTATGTAAAATTACAGGCCAACCCAATGCAAGAGATGGTAGCAGGAATCAAGGCTGAAAAGAGGGCATCTACCACCAGCTCCTGCTTCACCATGATTCTTAACAATCTTCTGCTTGGTTCTTTATATGCCTCCTTTCAGTGTTTGGGGTCTGACTTGGAGCTATTTATTTTGAGATGTTCTCAGTCTCTGGCTTTCAGGTTTCTCCAACTCCCCTAAGCATTCTTGGACCGACTTCAGCTTTTAGATGGATTCTGACTTGATAAAAGTAATGTTTACATTTTGCACAATTTTCCCACAGCCCTTTCATCCCGGAATATGGTCACCATTCATAAAATACCAAGATTTTCATGATCATGCAGAGATATGCATCAGTAGGTACAACTAACTTCTTAATTAAGAAGAGCAAATGTGAGGCACGAATTGTGTCAGGTTGACAGTACAGTACTATGAGGCATTTAATTGATAAAATAAAATAAAATATTCATGATCATGAACTCTTGTGTTCTAGAACACAACTGGAAACACAGTACAAGGTTTATTTTGTTTTCACATTTATATCAAACCAAGAAAAGGAACTGTCTAGACAGCATAGCACTGAATTGGCAAAAATGTGCTCATTGCATAGAATGTTCCCCAAATGACTCTATTATTGTATGTTGTTATTATACAACAACTTCTAAATGATTTTTAATCATTTAATCATATTACTCATTACAGCTTCAGATAAAACATGCCAGGATAAATCAGGTACAATCTGCTTCAACCAACTTTCCTCTTCTGTCTTATAATTTCAACTTATTCAGTTAAATTACTGTAGAATCGCCGATACAAGCTCTACAGGCTATTCACCAGGCTATTCGATCATAGACAGTATTTTGTTGACAGAGAAAAATTACAGAATTTCAAGAGAACTGTTTCTGAAGTTCAGAAATAGAAAACAAGTTAGATATCGACATATGAATTCCCAGTGCACCATGCTGAAATATCATTCAGCTGTGGAAGAGTACTTCAGTCAATAAATCTACGCATCCTAGCAAGACTTGGTATCCTTTTTGCTGCCAAAAAAAAGAGCAAAACATGGGCCTCTTCCACTTCATCCAGTAAAAATGGTTTTAAAAATGGACAAAAATTATTTAAAACCAGAAATGGGAAAAATGTATGCAGTATGTGAAATTTAGAAACTGAAACATTAGGCTGGTTTGAAACCTTTCAAATATTGGGAAATGGAGTTCCAAATGTGCTACTTTATACTGATCTGATTTCTTCAATTCAGCAAGCTGTACTGATAATACTGGTAACACCTGTACAGTGGAAAGGTCATTTAGTACAACAAGAAGGGTATATAAATGCAGTTGAGATAGCAATGAAGTGCTATCTCAATGACTAAACTTTGCATGATCGTCGCAGAAAGATGAATTGAAACAGCCACAAAACTGGTTTGTACCGAGAAATTTGGAGAAGCTCTCAGATGTTTACAATGTCTGTTTCATAAGTACATAACTCTGATCGCCGTCTTCTGATTTGGAGATAGAAATGTTGATAGCTAAGAAGGGTTAACTTCAGCTATATTCTACTATCTTTTGATTGCTATCAATATATTTTCTACATACTTTGCTCTCCCCTCAGGGGCGGGGGGCGGGGAACTGCAGATACTTATGGTTGTTTATGTAATATTTCCCATTCTGCAACCACAAAATGGGTCACCTGTTCAGCAATGAGCATGCTTCCCTAAAAATGACACTAGATTGTCTTGTTACCTGAATGGTGCTTGAAATTATAGAACGATATTAGTAGATACTGCACTAACTAAACTGCAGCAAGTGTCACTTGATACATTTTGAGAATTGCCCTCCACTTTGCCAAGATTTTATTCTTTTTTTTTTCCTTCTTCAGATTCCAACTTAGCAGGTACATGTGAGTTTTTCCTAAGAATGGCAATACATATAATTTTCAGAGCTGAAATGCAAAGGGCATGGAATCAGGCACTATTTGCTTATACATTCATCTCACCAGAACTTAGGGCAACTTAATATCATTCTCCACTTCAGGAAACCCACTTTGCATATTACTGTGATTTTCCATGTACCATTTCAATGTTGTGCAGATGTGATATGATTAGTGACTATTCCCTCCTTCCTAACCATTCTTTAATTTCCTTTGCTTACCATCTTGCACATATTATGTGACTTAAGAGCTCATCTTCCTTTCCTTGATGTCTCCCAAATTTGTTGAACTACAACTCTGAGAATTCCCAGGGAGTGTAGCCAGCCCATCTAAAAGTCACAATGTCTAGGAAGGCTAGTTTTAATTCACATTCTCAATGAGCATTCCATCCATTAACATACTCATAGGTCTTTTTGACCCCGGTGGTAGGGATTTTCTATTTATGATATAATTACAACCATAACCAGGATCTAATACAATTTGTACCTCTTAATTGCAAAGATAACCACACTGAAATCCACAAACCCATATCTAATCTAAAAGGCAATCGTTTGATAGGTATCATCATAATGATCGTGCTTTTCTACATTTTCCTTGATAAAATGTTATTCAATTAGACTTCTATGTTGGTCTACATACCGGGTTTTCCCAAAAATAAGTCCCTGTCTTATATTTTTTTGAACCCCGAAATAAGCACTTGACCTTATTTTTGGGGAGGTCTTATCGAGGAGGGCTCTTCTTGCCATCTTGCCCGATTTCCAACTCTGTCTCCCTAACCCTAACCAGAGGAAATGGTGGGGACCAGCTGCACATGCATTTAAATATTTTTGGAGAGGGCTTATTTTTGGGGAGGGACTTATTTTAGCTCATGCACTCAAAAGCCCAATTGGGCTTAATATCAGGGGAGTCTTATTTTCAGGGAAACACTATACATTACTACTCTTTCATCGTGCCAAAATCAATCAGGCTACAACATATTAGGGAGAAAATAAACTAACCAAATGAAAACTCCAAGCATTTAGCTGGTTGATTCCCTATTTTCAAATTTACATTCTGTAAATCTGAATGGATGTCACAAGTCTTCAATGTGAGTTTTATATATAATACACAAGAATAATTGCTATTGAAGACATGATAGTTTTCCATCTTGACAGTCTAGGAAGCTGATAGACTATCATACCTCCTTTCAATATTTAGCGTTTGGTACACAAAGAATTGCTTAAATGAGGACACATTCCCAACAACATGAAATCCAGGAAAAGTGTTTTGCTGCAATAAATTGTACCTCTAGATACAATTGCCTTGAACAAACAATTGTAATATAATTCTGTTTGTGCAAGAGGGAAGTACAAGCAGCTGTAGTTAACATGTCTGCTAATGTTTTATGTGTGTGTGCATGTGCGCACACATGCACGCGCCCACACATCTACATCTACGTTCATTCAATATAGGCCTTCAGGCTAACTTTGAGGGTATGGTTGAAAGAACAACCAGTCTAGCTTGCTTATAATTTCTCAGGCACCAAATCTGTGGATATGCCTATTTTTACTGTATACACAAAGGCACACACCAGTACTTACACAATAGTGGTGAGATCTGAAAGCACATATTCTGCAATGCCAAGATTTTGACACATATTCTGCAATGCCAAGATTTTGCAAGCGTAACTTAGATTTGACACATGGAGGAATTAGCAACTTCTGAACACAGCTTTAAGCCAAGCCATGGGTGCAATGGATTTTTGTTTGTTTGTATGCTTTAGTACGGTGGTAGTAGTAGTAGAATCACTAGTCTTTCTGTTAAAGAGTTAAGTATTTGCATAAATGTAAACAACTTTTAGGAAAGTCTTAAGGACATGGCTATTGCCGCAGACCTGAGTCAGGATGACTTGTGACCCTGCACTAATATTGAAGTATTATACCCTTGGTATTTATGATGTTTTTCTTCTATCAAATGTTTAAGATTAGTTTAATATTGGCTTTGTTGTTAGTTTATTGATTGTCTTGCCTTCTTTTAACGTTGTCATTTAAATGAGCCTTTGGAATATGACCCCATTCCTAGGCTTTTAAGCAGATTGTAAGGGCTCACTTAAAGAAAAACATTGGATGATGAACTACTTCTCTGCAGTTGTTCCTCCACTTCCTGGACTTTAGTGAATGTTGTATTTTTATACTACTTTTATTGATTTGTAATCAATTGGGGGAATCTATAAATAAATATAGTATTGTATATTAACTAAATGTGACTGGCACATCTTATAAATACAGGTAGTCCTCAACTTACAAGAGTTCATTTAGCAACCGTTCAAAGTTACAATGGCACTGAAAAATGTGATTTATGAACATTATTCACAGTTGCGATCTTTGTAGCATCCACATGATAATGTGATCAAAATCAAATGCTTGGCAACTGGTTCATATTATTATGACCGTTGATATGTCCCAAGGTCGTGTGATCATCTTTTGCAATCTTCCCACAAGCAAAGTCAATGGGGAAGCTAGGTTCATTTAACAACAGGTTACTAGCTTATCAAATGTAGTGGTTCACTTAACAACTGTGGCAAGAAAGTCGTAAAATGTGGCATAACTCACTTAACAAATGTCTCACTTAACAACAGAAATTTTGGGCTTGGTTGAGGTTGTAAGTTGAGAGCTACCTATGTCAAAATAAAATTTAAAAATAAATTATGCTTTTGCATAAAAGCAAGAGAAAAGAGCAAGGGAAAAGGGCATAAATGCAACAATGAAATGTACCATTTGATAATGGTGTGGTTTAAGAAGGTTGCCATTCACAAAGGCATCCCATGATAGTCTCATTTGATTATTCGGTCATTAGTATATAAACTGAATCAAAAGTTAGATAGTTGATGTAATATAAATCAGTGTTTGTTCTTTGGCATTAGACTGGTCTTTATCTCCTGCACACATGAAAGTCACATCTGTCATATTGCAATAATCAAGTGAGGAACATGTGATAAGTCAAAGCAGATGCCAATTGCATTCCAAGCTGCACTCTGCCTTCTTTCTATTTATCCCTAACTGGAACAGGAAATAAGCCCAGCCTTCTAACTCAAGAGTTTTTCAAACTATATTCCAAGGAATCCTGGACTTTTGTGAAAATCTGATGGGGTCCTATAAGAAACCAAGGGGAAATAAATCAATAAAGGTTGATCAGTAAAGGTTGTGGGGAAAATAGGAAGAAGAACAAGCATTAAAGTATGTAATAAAGGTGGGATAAAAAAGTCTAATGGATAAAATAAAGGCCAATAGCCAATTTCTATCATCAAGTTTTAGCTCTTGATTGGCGGTTCCAGAGTTTGTTCATTTTGTAACTAAACATTTCTGTGACCCGAAAGAAAAAAGAAGAAGGAAAACTCTGCTACTTTTCATATTTGTTCCTATTCCTAACTGGGATCCCACAATTGTTTTATCTTCAAACTAATTTTAAATTAGGTGTGCTTTTCTCCTAAAGTCTGAACTAGCTATTTGTCCCAGTGATGGGTTGCCCCCAGTTTGGACCGGTTCGCAAGAACTGGTAGTAAAACCAGTGGGAGGTTCCGCCCCCTGCCCCGGATGTCATCATCAGAGATCTGCGCATGCGCAGAAGCAAGGCGTGCACGCGAGTGAAGGGAGCGCACATGCACGATCCCGTTGCGAACCAGTAGTAAAGGTAAGTAGAACCCACCCCTGATTTGTCCCCTTGTGATCACCACATCTCTCTATTAGATGTAAACATGTCCCACTAAACTTCTTCCTTAGAATATTCTTGCTGTTGGTTCAGAAACCTACTTGCTAGAATGGATACATGGGCATGCACACACATTAATGAAACAATTCCTGGAGAATTCCATTAGAAGAATGATGGCCTTGAAGAAATAAAAATGTAAGTGCAGTTTATAAATGTTAGTTTTAGCTGAACTATGATGCAGGCATGGCCTATGAAAATTAGCAGATAAAAACAATTGCTTCAGGGCTAAGGTCTGGGATCAGGAAATGGGTTTGCTATCAATATATTTATTGTACATAGTGTATTGATAAATACAGAAAGCCAGTCTCATGTAGTGGTTAAGACATTATATTAGAAACTAAGAGATGGTGAGTTCTACCATAGACCTGCCTTAGGCACAAAACCAGCTGAGTGAACTTGGGCTCACTCTCTCTCAGCCCTAGGAAGGAAACAATGGCAAGCTACTTCAAAAAAAAACATTGAGAAGAAAACTGAAGGGACTAGCCCAGGGGTCAGCAACCTTAAACACTCAAAGAGCCACAAAGGTCCTAACCAGGAGCCCCCCGTTCAATTCTGGAGCTGACCGGAAGTCCAGTTCCCCCACCATAGAGTCTCCTCCTAGCGCGGCATCCTTTTTCCTCTACCAGTCCTAACCAAAAGCCCTATCAGTTATGGAGCTGACTGGAAAACCCACCCCTTGCCTTAGAGTCTCCTCCTGGCACGCGAAAGGTGGTGCCAACTGGCGACAGGGAGCCTCAGCAGAGGGATGAAAAAGCCACATGCGCCTCCAGAGCAGCAGGTTGATGACCCCTGGACTAGCCAGAAGTCAAGATTCGCTTGAAGGCACCAAAAGAGAGGGCAGAAAGAAGAAATTGGGTTGTACCATTTCAGATGCAAATGTCTGATCACTTCTTTGAAAAATCAGTCCCTTAGGTAAAATGTTCTTGAAAATTTAAAAACAGAAACCAAAAGCAGGCAAGGTCATCTTGAAACTCTTGATATTCCTCTTTGAAAGGACTTTTCAAATGGGGAAAACACTTTGAGAAAAAAAAATTAATAGTTTCCCCCCTACATTCTAAAGCAGCATAGTGCATTTTTACCACTTCCCTCTGTGGTATAAAAACCAAATTAAGGAAATTGAGACTCAAGAAATATTAATTGATGACATCCTGGTTCTATTTTCAGGTTAACTTATGTATTTTATATCAAAACTGTCTTTATGTAGCCTCAGAAATTCCAGATTACAGAGGATGGAAAGTAGCATGTCATAGTTAGAGATGAATCACATTCAGACAACTGCTTTCTAAAGACAGAAGATCAGAAGTGTATCCTTCCAGTTAAAATAATTTTATACTATTAATTTCTATTTCTCCCAACACATCCTCCTTTTTACTATTTTTTAGAAGCAGAAGCAGAAGAGAAACAAACAGCAGGAAATAACTTGTGTAGTTGGGCTGACAACTCACTGCTTTTTATCATGTAATCTGCACTTTGATGATAGCAAACATGAGAAATTGGGCGTGCTTTGTAAAATTGCCTTGAAGCAGTTGTAACTGACATGGCCGGAACCTGCCCCAAACAAACCACAAGAGTTAGCTAACCTCACAAAAAGAAAAAATTAGACATCATTATTTTCTATGCAAGTTATTTTTTTATACAAGATTCTTCCTTTCCAATACATCTGAGGCTACTAGAGCTTAGCTGCAGAAATCAAGCTGGGCATTAGAGAGCAACAAACAAACCTGAAAATCTCAAATTCTTTGATGCCACCTAGTGACTGGCTGAAGTTTTGCAATTCAGATCTAATTGCCTAATTGCCTAATTCCTAAACCGGTATTTGCCAGTTCTCCAAACTATTCAAAATTTCCGCTACCAGTTCTCCAGAACCTGTCAGAACCTGCTGGATTTCACCCCTGGTCCTTCCCCAACCAAAAGTATTTGACTGCAATTCTCCTCAGTCAACACATTTATTGTTTTTTCTTCTAATTGAAAAACATAGTCTAACCAATTTTCCTTTGGTCTTTCCAATATATTGAGGCTGATTAAGCCAAATCTATACCTGTGTAGTTATATACATAACAGAGAATTCTGTGTTCATGTTCTAAACAATGGAGACTACAGAATGACCAGGCAAACTTCTGTGCATCCTGTTGAGTGGCACATATTTCAACATTGGGACATTGAGAAATTGGGACATGGAGGAAACTATGTCTAAATCCTACATGTACCATTCAATTGAAAAAAATTTCCTCTGTCAAAGTAAAACTTAGTGTGGTTTGTTGTAGAATATAGTTTGAACCCTGCTATTGTGCTTCACTCAGTAAATCACATTTAAAAGAAATGATGGCTTAGCAGGACATGCAGCATGAACCCAATTAATGCCTAATAGCCGTGCATATTAACCAGATGTCCTTTTGGTATACCTCATGAACTCCATAATCTGTAACTCAATTTAAAAATAAAAGATTCAGTTCAGGGCTTATTTCCCTGGCTACAAGCATTAAAGCTAAGCAATCCCACAAATCAGCGTGACTGTTATTCTTGAACTTTGTAGGACCAAAAGCAATGCACAAATGACAATGTGCTAATGCAACTAATGCTAATGCAGTATCACAAAGCATACCCCCATAAACCGGGAAACAGGGAGACAGCAATGACATGATTCTATGTTAATTTCTTACCTTATGTCTTACAGGTGGACCCCTGTTAGGGGGAGCCGCCTGTCGAGATCCCAAACTCGACACGTTGGCAACGAATACCTCTGCAGACGCGGAATCAACACGACAAGGCTATGGGGATGGGGGTTGGGTTACTTTGTCCTAAACACAGATTGGTGGAGGGGATGTTAGGGAGGCAGGCGGACGGTCACCTGGCGGCCGCGGTAGGGTATTGAGCAGCTGCTACGTGTTGCCGCTTGTGAGCAGGGCGTGCTGGCAAGGCGGAGCCCGGAAGGGCGGTGGTGGGCGCGATTGTTTAAAAGGCATTGCGTGGCGGCGGCGCCCAACACCGACTTTGTATTATCTTCACCTGAACTCAGCGAGTTTCTGCACCACCTTTTGACACTGAATAAACCGTTTCCTGCTTCAAAACCCATTGACTGCAGTGTGGCTTATTTCCGGCTTCGGGTGACGGCAAGAGAGCTGAGATGCACATTTTCATTCCTTTTGCAGCACAAAGTCTGAAAATGCTTGAATATGCATCCATATCAACTCTGCAGTATGGCAGAACCAATGCCACCCAATTCTACCGCACAAATTTTAATTGTTTCCTTCCAATCTGTTTTGCATACCCTGCTTTGCAATTTGACCTCTCTCAAAGCACACAGAAGGTACAAAATCCATAAAGCGTCTGGATTTCACATAGAATCTCTTTTATTTACTATAAAAAACTGATTATGTGACCCTGCTGTCTTTTGCATAACATATATTGATTAGGGATTGGTACATAGCTGTTCCTGTTTAAAATAATTCAGATAATGCTCAAAACCAGAATTAGCAAGCTGGCAGTAGTTAGTGTCACATATAATTCTTTCTCTCCATCTCAAATATTCTGATATATACACAAACATATATATTACAAAAAGGAGGGGGGGACAACTGAGTTTTTCTTTCCTATACACCACAAGGTCATTGTGAGAATTCTTAACTAGAGGGAAGGAGTCATTGCAAATGCTCAAGAGGCCATGGTTGCCACAAAGGTACTTTTTCCAAAAGGCAACTGGACTTTGTTTTGGTTTTTCTTTCAAAATGTTTCACTTCTCCATTGAACTAAAACAGTAGTTTATAAGCAACAATAGGTAGTGATTTAAACTCAGAAATCAAGAGAACACCAGATAGTCAAAAACCAGGGAAGGCATCCATCCATCCATCTATCCATCCATCTATCCATCCACCCACCCATCCACCTACCCATCCATCCATCATAAATCCAGTGGGATTCAAATAATTTAACAACCAGTTCTCTTCCCTAATGACCGGCTGGGTAGGCGTGGCTGGGTGGTCATGTGACTGGGTGGGCATGGCCAACTCAACGTCACTCACGTCGAGGGGCACCTTGCCCAGCCTCTCACCATGCCTGGCCCTGCCCCTCTCCTCCCAGCCACTCCTCACCTGGCCTGAGAAGGTTAAGCTGATGCCACTGGAGAGTGCCCCATTGGGGACAGACAGCTAGCCCTAGCTGGGTTCTTAACCACAGCCAGGCTGATAGGCAGCTGGTCCAGCTTCGCGCCTTTATTCACGCATTAGGCTAAGCTCAAAAAAGTTGGGAAACCAGCCGTTTTGACTTAGAGGGCTGCACCACCCTGCAATCCAGCCACTTGGGGATCGCGCATTAGCTGGTCCACATCCGGTGCACTTTTCCCCCCTTTTGCGCAAAGAAATGAAAACCTATTTTGGGCTACAGGTCACTGCCAAGCTCTCTCAAGCGCGGCTCCCCCAGGTGTTGCAATGCAGGCTGAATGTGGACACAGAGGAGGAAGCAAACTTCAGCTGCTTCCAACTGCAGAAAAGGAGAGGCAGCATCCTCTGCAAACTGAAATCTTGCCAAGAAAACTGCAAGGACTAGCCCAAGCAATCACCAGAAGTCAACAATGACTCAAAGATGCACGCACACAGAAATACACAGTCATTTACTCTTGCAATTGGAGAGTGAGGGTAGTGATACAATGATATGCATACCGTGAAGTCATTTCACTCCCAGGCTGAGAAAGATTTTTCAAGGAAGCATCCCCTTCCTGGGCTTGGGAAAGCAAAGCTGGGGGAGGAAGCTTACATCACTGGCTTGAATAAATAAGACACAGATTGATGTATCTTTGTCTTCCTCTTGGCATTTGGTGACTTAAATAGGTGCCAAAGAAATACATAAACAGGTCTGAGAAGGAAATTCAGCTTCCTGCAACGGTTGTGTCTTCTCACAGATTCACGTACAAATATTTTGCTACAGGCAAGGGGAAATGGGTGTATGCAAGCTCATTATCAGGATTAGGATTAGGATTAGGATTAGGATTAGGATTAGGATTAGGATTAGGATAGGATAGAATAGAATAGAATAGAATAGAATAGAATAGAATAGAATAGAATAGAATAGAATAGAATAGAATTTTTATTGGCCAAGTGTGATTGGACACACAAGGAATTTGTCTTGGTGCATATGCTCTCAGTGTACATAAAAAGAAAAGATACATTCATCAAGAATCATAAGGTACAATGTCATAGGGTACAAATAAGCAATCAGGAAACAATATCAACATAAATCGTAAGGATATAAGCCACAAAATTACAGTCATACAGTCATAAGTGGAAGGAGATGGGTGGTGGGAACCATGAAAAGATTAATAGTAGTGCAGACTTAGTAAATAGTTTGACAGTGTTGAGGGAATTATTTGTTTAGCAGAGTGATGGCATTCAGGGAAAAACTGCTCTTGTGTCTAGTTGTTCTGGTGTGCAGTGCTCTATAGTGTCATTTTGATGGTAGGAGTTGAAACAGTTTATGTCCAGGATGTGAGGGGTCTGTAGTTATTTTCACAGCCCTCTTTTTGACCCATGCAGGTTCTCAATGGAAGGCAGGTTGGTAGCAATTGTTTTTTCTGCAGTTCTAATTATCCTCTGAAGTCTGTGTCTGTCTTGTTGGCTTGCAGAGCCAAACCAGACAGTTATAGAGGTGCAGATGACAGACTCAATAATTCCTCTGTAGTACTGTATCAGCAGCTTCTCAGTGAAATAGATTGCAATGTCTCCAAACCACTGTGAGGCAAAGTCCTGCCTCGCTGCATAGGAGTATTGAAAAACTCAGGATTAAAAATGTCTGCTCTAGCTATATGGGTAGTTCTTGATTTATGACTGGTTGCTTAGTGACCATTTGGATACACAAACACCCAACAGATTATGTATTGGTAATAGTTATTTCTATACCACAAGGTGGGATTAATATTACCAACACACAGGGACTTGTTAATGCCTGAAACCATTTGTAATATACCTTTAATCTGATAAATCTATGAAAAATAATTATCTATTAGGGCTTTTTTTTATGCTCAGCAAAGATCATGAAGTAAAATATTTATTTTCAGTTTATAATTTTATTAGTTTATCAAAATATAAAATAGAAAGAAAAAAGAAAATAATAGGAAAGTAGGGGATCAAATGCCTAGAAATAACAGGAATCAGAAGCTTTGTGCAACTATCAATAGCCCATGGAAGATACAGCTACTAGTCAAGGGTGATAGGCCAGGAGAGGTAAACATTAGGAGAAGACTTTTCAAGAAAACTCACTTTTACCACGACTATTGTAACTGTATCAGTGGTGGGGTTCAAATAATTTAACAACTGGTTTACCCAGGTTCAGGTTGGCTGTAGTGGGAGGCATGGCCCATTTCCGTCTTCCAGCTCTGCTGCACATGTGGGACGAGCCTCCCAACCTGACTCTAGGTGAACTGGTTGTTAAATTACTATACACACAAATCCCCGCTATCGAAGTGGATCCTGGGCGCTGCACTGCAATGGAGAAACAGGAAACAGAGCGGCAAGGAGGAGGAGCAGGGAGAAGAAAGATGGAAAGTGGCCTTCTTCCCTCGTGCCGGCCACTCCATTGTCCATTTCTCCATTGCAGCACAATGCCCAGGGATCCACTTTGATAAAGGGGTGTGTTTATTTTAACAACTGGTGCAAACCGGTTGAATCCCACCACTGAACTGCATTGATTCCTCTGTCAAAAAAAGCCAGCTTTTTTGGGCCAGTCATTTACTCAGCCCAACTCACCTCACAGAGGTGTTGTGGGGAAAATAAGAGGAGGAAAGGGTATTTTCACCTTCTTGAGTTATTTATAAAAATAATTTTAAAAGTGGGATAATAAATAAATAAATATGTTATCCCAGTAGGATAATCAGTACTTCAGCTGATTCCTAAACTTTTGGCAGCTACTGCAACATGCTGCTGCAATGAAAAAAAAAAAGATTGATGCAACAATTAATTATGGGATTGCTCGCACAATACATTTCTCCATGAAAGGATTTAGCTAGGGACAGCTCAGTATACGTAAATGTTGTCCTTTGTGATGAATCTCTGAATCCACAAACAAACACACACAGTGACAAACAACAGGCCATGTCTTTAGCAAGGTATCAGCAACTTTGCCGTCTCTGATTTTTAATGGCCCTGGGAGTTAACAAATCCCCAAACACGTTGCAGTTGATGCTCAGAACTGAATAAACATTCAGTACTGCAGCCTAGGACTGTTTTACAAATGCAGACTGAATGCAGTACTTATGCTATTTAGGAAATCTCAAATACAGGTCGAGCAAAAAGAAAAGCACAAAAGGATGCCCCCAAGGATAACAACGAACTGTGATTTCACAAAAGCAGAACCGCCATAGCTTCGTCTAGGATGCCACAGGCTTTTCAATCAGAAGCGGTAAGCCTTTGGTGTTCAACACTGCTCACTCCGTATTGCTGATCAAGAGAGATTTCGGTTGCACAATTCAGTTTTATGACACCTGAATTCCTTTTGTATCTTTATAAGACTTTATGGATGGTTGCAAAGACATACTTAATAGGAGTTTCATGGCCTCTCTGAAAGCATCTTTACTCTGAAAGGCTGTGAATCCAGCTTCTTTTGAACTTCAGTCTAATTCTGCAAGTCTGGCAAAGTGCCTTAATTACAACTATTGGATTAGGGCTTCAGTATAGAAAAGGGTGCTGACTAGAATAGCCATGTGTGCTTAAAGAATCATTCAAAGGTAAAGCTGGAAATTAGGAAACTGGAACTTTGAATGGGAGTCACAATTCCCCCCAAACCATTACAATGCCCTATATTTCTGCACAGTTTGCCAATTATTTGCAGGGTGAATCTTCAAACATTTTTCCCATTCCATTGCTATGAAGAACTTTGTGAGCTGGAAAAGTAGGCACTTCTGTGCGAGTCCCCAGACTAATTTTTTTTCAGATGAGTAGGCAATTAAAAATACCTTTAAAAGTCTTAAATCAATCAAGCAATTCTAACCTTGGACTGTAAGGTGACCTCTTAGAACCCTGAATTTGAGATGTGTCATCTTTTTCATCATTGTAAATATGGCCTCTTTCTTTGACTTTCATATGCAGGGCAGCATAAGCAAAGATTAAGTCTTCATAAAGGCTTTTACTAACCATCAATAAAACCAGGGATTCCTTCTCTTGGTAATAAATATACAGGTAGTCCTTGACTTACAACAATTGAGACCAACATTTCTGTTGCTAAGTGACAGTTGTTAAGTGAGTTTTGTCCCATTTTATCACCTTTCTTGCCACAGTTGTTAAGAGAATCACCACAATTATTAAATTGTTACTAACATGGTTGTTAAGTGAGTCTGGCTTCCCCATTTACTTTGCTTGCCAGAAGCTCACAAAAGGGGATCACAGGACTCCAGACACTGCAACCATCATGAATATGAACCAGTTGCCAAGCATCCAAATTTTGATCATGTGACCATAGGGATGCTGCAATAACCGTAAGTGTGCTAATGATCATAAGTCTTTTTTTTCACAGCTGTTGTAACTTCGAGCAGTCACTAAATCAATGGTTATAAATCAAGGACTATCCGTAAGTCTTGATTTATTTATTGAACCAAACCAGGGTTCTCTAGCCTCACTTTCTGCTCCTACTAGGCAGAGAACGCTTTTCACAAAAGTCACCTTGAATTTCAATCTGGTCCACTGTCATTTTTCTTTGAGCTAAACTTGGCTGGCTTGATAAGTACTTCCTTGCCATTCTTACAAAAGGAAACAAAACAGTAACTTCCTGTTCCTCGCTGATGGCAAAGAACAACCAATAAACTTCCCTTGTAAATTATTTCCTGCATCCAAGTAAACAGAGGTTTGTTTGGAAAGGTGCTTTCTGTTTCTGGCTTTGCCTTGCTGGATTTTTCCACTTTTCCCATGATCTGTATAAAAAGACACACAGTGATCTCTCTGTGCATTACATTGGCTACAAAGAGGGATAACTTTTTGATGGCCACAGTTAACATAGAAGGGGTGGCTATTTTTTGTAAGTAGATGCCAGCTCACAAGTGAATGTAAGGCTCAGATTTTCCTTCTCCCCACTCTCCCCCATCCCAACCAGTACCACCAATACCATTCCACTATTTTTCAATGTTTTATTGGGAGCAAAGTTTCAAATCTAAGATTTAAATGACTATTTTCATGCTTCCTATTTCCAGGCAATCATGATTGGAAGGCCATGAAAACGAGTGTAATAGAGTCGTATTTCCCTGTCTCCAGTTGAACACCTTTCTGCTACAGAATAAGCAAATGAAATTGGTACGAAGCAAGGAAGACCATCAAAGAATCCTTCATACGTTTGCCATTTATGACAGCATAACTTGTTTTCTCCAGGCTTAAACTCACTTTTATCTGTCAGCAATACAATCGTAGCCCAACTTGGGAACATCACCTAGCTAGTCAGGCTCTCCTTGAAAAGTAAACTAACATTAATCTTGGTTTGTACTTGGAGGAGAGACCGTAGGAAATATCGGGGCTATAAGCTATCTTGGAAAGAAAAAGGCTCAGAAGAATGCAGTGAGAGGCCAGTTCTATAAAGTGTGCATAAGCATTTTATAGTGCTTAAATTAGGGGATTTCAGGCAATTTTCCACAGGTTGAAAGAATGCTGCAGAATATGTAATGTTACCTCGTTTCATGATGTTTAGGGACGATGTGAGGGGATCACTCACATTGCAGTCATGCTTGGCAGCCATACATTCAGAATGCATTCAGAAGGGACCCTTCTCTTCTGCTGGAGCAACTGGCTGTGTGGCAGCAGGTTGCACAGCACTTAAGAGAGGCAAAGGCCAGTGGTGGGATTCAAATAATTTAACAACTGGTTCTCTGCCCTAATGACCGACTGGGTGGGCGTAGCCATGGTGGGCATGGGCAGGGGGTGTGACAGGCAGCACTCGGCCTCCTGCACCTCCTTGGTGGAAAAAACAGGCTGGGGAGGGATGCGCTGCTCCTCCGCACCCCATTTTGGGCCTAGTAGGCTTCCCTGAAGCCTCCCTCCCTGAGCAAAAATGGGGCACCTTGGGACTCCTGGAAAGGGCAGAGCAAGAAGGGGTGGAGCCAGCCAGCAATTTAACTATGGTTCGCCCAAACCATCCAAAACTGGCTGAATCCTACCACTGGCAAAGGGGCAATTCTGCTTCCCTAGGAGGATTCTGCAATTTCTCTCTGCCCGGGTGGACAAGAAGAACAGAATTCCACTGCTTTCTGCAGCATCGGAAGTAGCACCGTAGAGTTGGCAGCATTACTTTTACAGTTCTATCCCGGTTTTTGGCCAAACTGGTTTAGCTGGCTGTTGGGAGAAATATCCATCTGGTTCAGTTCCAAGCCAGGAGAAAGGCATTGGAGACAAAATGAATGATTAGAAAGAGAGTCCATTTATTGATGAAGCAGAACCACCAAGCATGTGTGATTCTGGGTAGCTGACCACATGGAGTTGAGAATGAGGAGTTTTTATACCTTCTCTTGGGCTTTGAATTTAAATTCCCTGTTCCAGTGCAAGAACATATATTCTATTGGCTATTGTCAGACTCCCATGGTGCCATGTACAAATCCTAGGGGTTTGTTTGAGCTAAGCTTGGTTGAAGTTGGCTGATGCAATGAAGGGGCTTGTTGGGCAATTCCTAGTGTGGATGAGGGCTAACCCTACCTTTGTTCAGACCTTGTGGCAGGGAGTAATGGATTATCAAATCTGCATTTCTAAAAGCCAGCCTCAGCTTAGTGTCTGTTTGGGGGCAGGGAGCTGAGGCTCTGAGTTTCTGTCTCCCTTAAGATTTTTATTACTTTTTTTAGGGGAAATATTTTATCCTGCCTTTTTTAATATTTCTCAAAATTTTTCATTCTTCTAGGAGAGGGGTGGGTGCTAACTTTCTACATGGCTAATGAATTCTTTCTTCAGGCAGTTCAAAGAGAAAAGCCAATTCAAAGCACTGTCCTGAGTGATGGAATGAAGTAATACTTCATTCCAACAGTATTACTTTAGCATTATGGACCCACCAAGTATGGAGACTGATTTTTAAGCCTTGCATTGCCACCTCTAAGAATCCCTTTCTGCACTGATTTCTTCTTTGGACTTTTAAAAAAAAAAATCAGGGGAAAGAATCAATACTGTTTAGTTACCATGATCCCAGGAGTGATTTTACCCCAGGATGTTTTATTATTACTATTATTTAAAATTTAATTTTCAATTCAATTCACAGTCTGGGACTGGTAAAAACTTAACAGTTCAAGTCCTAACCAAGGACCTATGTGCTGTTATTATTTTTTTCTTTATTTTAGATGTATGAGATGAATGGGCACATTTGGACTACTGCTATAGTTCATGTGTACCCCTTGTTGTCCCTTTCTGTATTGTCCTCTCCACTGCTAAATACATGTAAACTTCTTTTATCTTTTTGAGGAGGAAGGGGCTTAGTTTTTGAATTATGAATGAGAGTATCATAAACTGAAATTGTTCAGAGAAAGATTGGTTAACAAAGTCACTACTTTATGTACTGATTGGTTCATAAAGTCACTACTTTATGTACTGTAGATAAACCAAATTAGAAAATGAGCAGGAAAAGGATACAAACCATAGGTTTTGGAACAATACTTTTACTATCTTTGGCCATAGGAGGCATCTCTATTTGCCACTGCAAAATGAAACAATGGGTTGCATCTACGTTACCTGGATACTTTCTCACAAGGACCAAGCATTTGCAATTTTGCAGTGCTCTCATATTACATCTATGTGTCTTTGTGTACACTGGGAAGCATGGGGCAAGCTGAGTATGCTCTACCCCACATAAGTTAGTATAAAGAAGGGCAGAAATCTTGAACTCTACCATCAGTGACATTCAAGGCCACTGGCCAACAATCTATCCTAGAGAAAGGTATCAAGGGATGTGGTGGTGTGATCAGTGGTGAGTTTCAAACAATTTCACCAACGGTTCTCTGAAAATGTGCGCATGCACGCACGGCTTCCATGCATGCCCACGCACACAGCAAGGCTCAACCAAGCAGCCTTTTGGGACCTGCTTCCCTCCATCTCTGCTCTCCGGAGCAGCACTGCTGGGAGAGCGTCTTGTGCAATTTAGTAGCTGTGAGTCACTGGTTTCCTTTAAGTCCCATCCAGACAGCACTGCAGCACAGAGAAGCAGCAGCCATGTTGAATGCTGTTTCTCTTAGCCGCAGTGCTTTCCAGATGGGACTTAGAGGAAAGCGGCAGCTCACAGCTGCTAAATCACACAAGATGCTCTCCCAGCAAGAGCAGCAATGGAGAGAAACAGCTGCCAACCCAGAGAGCACATGGAGCATCTCTATGAGCAACCATGAGCAACCGAGGCTCAGCAAGGGACAGAAGAAGCAGCTACAAGATCTCCGCTGCAGCGTTGTCTGGATGGGACTTCTTGCAGGTAAGAAGAACCATCAGGTCCATTCCCAAACTGCTTCGGCCCTCCTGCGCCCACACTGCCCCCCCCCATGGTCCTTTGGCCTAGCACAGCAGGCTGCAGGCCAAATAAATTGCTTTGTCCCAGGGGAGGCAATTGAGGCCAGAGAGGGGTGGCAGCATGTGGGCAGAGGCCTGGGGCAAGGCCGGAGCAGGGGAATGGCGTTTCTACGACCCAGCCGAGGTGAACAGTGAGAGGGTGGAGGCTCCGAGGCAAGGCCAGAGCCGGGGAATTGCGCATCCCTGGGCCCTGACCTGAGGCGAAGGGCAAGCGGGCAGCATGCTTACCTTTGATGAGCAGAGCAGGCGAGGCATGGAGGTGAGGTATGGAGAATAGCTGGGCCGCATGGCAAAGGCAAGATATATAGGGCAGGGCAAGATGGGGCGGGCAGGGCAGGGCCAGCCAGTGGTGCAATTTGCCAGTTCTCTGAACTACTCAAAATTTCTGCTACCGGTTCGCTCGAACCAGTACAAACCGACTGAATATCACCTCTGGGTGTGATTCTTTCTGGAAAGTTATTTCTTTGACAGTCAGGCAGAGAATCCTGAGTCTATCAGGTTGAAAAGAATAAAAAGACATTCTACCAGACTTCAATAATTGGTATTTTTCCACTGACAACCAGCTAACTTTAGAAAGATACGCTGCTTTTTTACATGGGATGCATCAGACATTCCTATTTCTGCCCAAAGTTGCTTTCAGCAAGGACAACAAAATAAACACTACCAAAAACTAAGAGGGATGATTTAATTTGCTAGTTTCAAGGATAAAGATATGTGTAACTGTGAAATATTTACTTAGACATTCTTGTCAACATTGTTTTAGTCTTCCTTCCATAGTCTATAGATCTGTTTCTTATGTTCCTAAATTGCCCAACTTTTTCCACCAATTGTCAGTAATTTAGAGAGACAGGCATATAGACAAAAGTTCCCACAAATGGGTCACTTACTAGTTTTAACATATGGGAAATGACTCCATCACTGAACCTGCATAAAATTGCATAAAATCGTTGGTTATTTCCTCTATCCAGCCTGTTTTTCATTTGTAAAGAGATAAGAACTGAATACTATGAAACCAATAAAGAAGACATATAAAGAAAAGAGAAACATTTAAAAGAAGGGTTTGTGAAAGTCAGCATATGCTGTAAGAGAAAAAAAACCAGTGGAATTATATAGCAGGGAAGGCTTCTCTAATCTAAATCCCCAAATTCAATATTTTTCAGGGGTGCCCTTCACACACAAGAAATGATTGATGGAAAACTGGATGAACTTTCAAAGAAGCAAGCAGTTACAAATGAAAGGCCACTGGGTTAATCTGCTGACTAACTGGGAAGAGGCCAAAACCTTTCAGTCCAGCTTTTTTGAATGAGTGGGTAGAAAGTAAAATTTTGGTGGGAAAACCACATCCAATCTCCCACAGGTAAGAACCTGACATTCTCTTGCCTGTAGTGTGTCCACCACAGGTTTGTATGCAACTTGTTGGTTGAAGAGAAGCTGAGTAATCTATCTTTGCTGCAAAAAGTCCAAAGCATAAGGACAGTAATGGGCATTTTAGAGAACAAACTATAGGACTAGTAGCCATATGTTCCCTGAAAAGGAGTCATCACTATGAAAAAAAGTATCAAATTGTTAGGCAAATTCGGCAAGAACCAAATGTTGGATGCAATTGTCCTGCTAATAAGAGATACGGCATCTCGATACTGTTCTAATTTTGACCATTTTTTCAATTTATCCATCAAAGGCAAGATAAAGATAATAAATGAATCTGAATGTCTAATAATGTCTGTTTTATTGTTGTGAGCCGCCCTGAGTCTTCGGAGATAGGGCGACATATAAATTTTATTAATAATAAATAAATAAATAAATAAACAAATAAATAAATAAATAAATAAATAATAGCTGGAAGAGGACCATGCAAAATTTGGATGCACTAAGCCCATGGCCTTGAAAAAGCTGTATTTAAATGAGCTGAGGCTTTAATCACCTAGTAGTGATGACTAATTTGGCCTTTTTTACCTCCCTGGGGATAACTCTGATTCAAAAAGTCAGATGGTTTATTTTGCAGTGTTCTTTCAATTTGAGTCTGCTAAAGAGAAGTCCCCAATTCCCTGATAAGGAAATCCTTTAAAATGGCATTCAGTATGAACACAGCACAGTTGGCAAGAAAAATGAATAATGGACAAAATAGTTCATTTAAAACCATTGGTTATTTCTCTCTTGAAGCAGGTCCTATATTTTCTAGATGTATTTATTTACACAATTTATTAATTGCTTCAATCAACTCACATTTTGTTGAATAGGGATGGAGTTTAACTTCTCTCCTAATCATCTACATTGTCTACAGTGATTTGAGCACAGTAACGTTGAAACCTAAGCCTAAAGATGTTGGCGTAGATTAAAATAATTGCTGTTGTTACCTCTATTGTCCAGAAAAGAATTAATCAGTTATGCTATGGTAAGAAAGTGATAGAAATGAAATTCCAAGAAACAGTGCATGACTCATGAGGGACTAGATCAACTGCTATAAATATCCAGCGATCACACTCTGAAGAAGAAGAGAATTAACTCTGAAAAGCCTTTGATTTCTTTTCTCCACCAGGGTTATCAATATCCTTTAAAATGACAAGTAGTCTCATAAACACAAAAGAGAAACTGTCCGAATATTTTGCACTGTGCATGTCTTTGGGGAAGATCGTCTTTACCAATTTGGTGTCTCTAGATATATAAGATGGCTACCTCCATCAAAGCTAATTAGACTAATTTAAAATTTAAATATACACAATGTTCTAACATTCATAATTAAGGATAGATGTGAGACCAAAGCACGCCTCCAACTCCACAAGTGTTGGATGAGAACCCTTCAGGAAGGCTGCAATATTAGTACCAAGAAACCAACCTTGTTCCCTCAAAGGAATTGAGATCACTGAGCGCCAAGGAGCCATGTACTTAAGTCTATCCTGTTCTGGTCTCAGCTTTTTATTATTCCTGTTCAGGTCTAAGATGGGAGGGGAGTAAAATATTCATCTGGCATTTTTTTGTGGTATTTACAATTTAGAGATAATAATGCTTTAAAGATATGTTGTTCTTTAAAAGGCCATAAGACTAGCAGTTGGGGTTATTGTAATGGATTGCTATATAGATTAATATTAATCTATTAATTCTTCTGAAAGCTAAACATTGTTTATATATGTATAAACATGACTGATAGGGATTTTCCCAAGTCACATACTTTTTACATTTTTAAAAAAATTCAGTTGTATAATAACTGTTATACAATCTACCATCCAATTTTAAGTTTATATGATTGTGTTAGCCCATACTGAACCTCCCTTGTGGTACATCTAATTATAAGCACATTGACAACATTGTCAAGTACATTAGCAACTGATAACCAACAATTCCTTGACATCATTTGTGACAACTTCCATAGTGTGTTTAGGGATATCATGTGACCCTAATTCACATTTAATGTAATTCGAATTACCACAAGGGTGGTTCAATTATATACTTAATGAATAGCTTTTGGTTGGACAAGTGCTTGTAGATTAACACAAGTCTGAATGAGAAATAGAAGGGAAAAATTTAAAAATTTTCCACAGAGGGCAGACTATTCAACTGCTAATCTTGTTGTGCTGTGTTGTCTTTCCACCTAAAATGTCATGTAGGTAAATTAAATTGTCCAGAACACAAAGTAAAAGAGTAAAGATAATCATCCTTTGAGTGAAAGTGGCAATAGATGATGGTATCTGTTTTTAGATGATCTAATTTAAGCTTTTGGTTCACTGCCAAAAGAGAAGTTAGTCTCCTTAGAGAGTCTGAAATTTTTTTTCTCCAACAGAATTTCCATGTTTTTCCATTGTTCCTACTGCTGTATCTACACATGTCTACACTCTATTTTCTGAGTTTTGTTTTGAAGAAAATCACTCCCTCTCTTGCTACATTAATCCTACTTTTGGAGGAATCATATTCAAATTGGCATGTTGACTAGGGAATTCTGGGAGCTGAAGTCCACACCTCTTAAAGTTGCCCACTTTGAGATATGTAATTCAGTTGAGATATGTAATTCAACCCACTCAAAATCCACCTTGAACTATTTTTCAGATTAAAATTTCTGCAGAAAATATATGGTGTTTTAAAGAAAGAAATATAGGGGGAAATATAAATATGTACTGAAAATGTTGCATATATCAGGGAAATTAACACATACATATCCATAAAATGTGAGCTATATGTATGTATGTATGTACTGTATATACATGCACACATACACACACACACAAATTTTCAGAAAAGTTTATTAAAATTACATGCCATCTCTGCTGCCAACTTTACTTGGATGAATCTATATGTTCTAACCATATGGAATATACAAATTTTTCTGTAATAAAATTTGAGCACCATAAAGAAACACAGTTAATCATCTACAATAACAAAGTGAGGCATTGCATACAGCTTTAAATGCCTGGGTTAATAACCATGGCTTAAGTTGGTCACCAAATATTTGTAAAATGGCCCTCGGGCACACCTCTTTAGAAAGTTGAGCTCCCCTGCTGACATAGCAGACTATCAATGAGAAATATATGCTTGTTCAGGCTATGATCTGGGCAGACTGACTCAGCATTGAACACATGAGCAGGCTGATATGGATACAGATGCTCTCCTTCAGATCTATTACGAGATAGTTACGCTGATGCTTGTTTGTGGCTCGGTCTCAGTTGCTGATTCTGTATTTATTGTGTTGTCGTCGTTATGCTGTTGTTATGCTGCTTTGGCTGAACTTTCGTTAATCCTCAGACTCATGATGATGAGATAGGCAACCATATACATTTAAATATATAAAATTCATCACAAGCCATTGGGGACTTTAAAGGTAAGCATCTAGCCCTTAAATTCATACCCAAAATAAAAGAGAAAACTGGAGTAGATCTGTTCAGGTAAGTGATATGAATGTCCAGATCTCTCCCCTCCCCCATGGTCATGTGATTACATTTTGGGTTGCTTGGCAACTGGTCCACAGTTACAGCCATTGTAGCATCCCATGGTGATGTGACCAGTATTTATGTTTTTGATTTTTTGGCAAAAACTTCTGGTTTCTGGGGGGGTGGGGAGTCTATTACGAACAATGAGTTCACTTAATGACTATGATGTTTGCTTTATGACTGCACTATTTGCTTTACAATCACAGTATTTGCTTAACAACCATCAACCAAAAAATGACAAAAAATTGGCTTGATCACATATGAGCCTTAATAACTGATATGATTATAACCGTAAGTTTGGACTCAATTATGGCTGCAAGTCAAAGACTACCTGTACTGTATGATGACTAAATTATTCACTAACTGAAAATCCCAAGTCATATACCAGAGCAGCATTGCATATACTGGGTTATAGTAAACCACCAAGGAGATTCTCATGAGTCACTGTAGCTACATGACTCATGCTGAGGAGGTATTCATGCAGAGGAAACTCTACTGCAGTTAAAAGATTGCTGCTGGTAAAAAGCATTTGATACAACCAAGGTCAGCAAAGCTTGACCTTGTGATTAAAAAAAATGCATTTCCAAGTTATAAACCCACTCTCGGCTTGTCGTTCGTTCAGAACTGTGATAGGAAATAATCACCAGTAACGCACAGAGAATCAGGGTTTACTTTGGCAATGATAAGCTTGCAGTCAAAAGTAAAGTACAAGTTGGTGTTTTGGTTCAAAGTCAGCGCTGGGTGTAACCACATCACAGCGCTATTTAACAAAAACTCAACCCCTTAAACATACATCCGGTGATTATCAATCAAGCACCCCCCACTCCCTTAACAGTAACAGCTGCGAGCACCAGAGCAGCGAGGACAGCAGAATCGGAGAGGCCCAGCAACGTCATCAATCATCGCCCTGGATGCTGCTATGCAGGAATGCTGCTATCCAGGAACTGTTTGTGTGTTCACTGCGGCTGCTTATCTCCGCTCCTCCGTCTCCCACACCCCCCATCGATGGTGAGCTCCGGTAGGACTCGACAGGCGGCCCCCCCTACCAGGAGCTCACCTATAAATAGAAAGCATACAAATGTTAGTCACTGTTACGATCCTGCATTAGGTTTGTCTGGGTATTTTCGATGGAACCGTTGTATCAATCAGGCAGCGTGAACATCGGGTGCTGCCACCCACGAGGCCTGTGTTACCGGGTATCCTTTCCACTGCACAAGATATTGTAACATCTCCCTACGAACCCTGGAGTTCAATATTCGGTCTATCTCATATTGGTTGGTATGCACGGGACCCGGTGGAGTAGTCGAGGTACCTGGCCTTTCTATCGTCACCGGTTTCACCAAACTGCTATGGAATACGGGATGTATCCTACTGAACAGAGGGGGAAGTTTAAGAGCTACGGTTACGGGATTGATGACTTGTGTTATGGGAAATGGTCCTATATATTTAGGTCCTAATTTTTTACTGGGCAGTTGGAGTTTAAGGTATTTCGTAGATAAGTATAATGCTGTTTTTACACTTGGCCATACATGACTAATTTTATCGGCCCAACCGCGTGGCGTGTTACCGTCTGTCATAGGGGGATCTAACTCTGGAATGGCTGAAAACTCTCGGCCATATATTACTTGGAAAGGGGAGAACCCAGTACTGCGGTGGGGTATGTTGTTATATGCCACTTCAGCGAAAGGCAGGAGTCCTGACCAATTTGTCTGCTGGTAAGAAACGTAGCATCTGATATATCTTTCGACCATGGCATTGGCCCGTTCAGCCGCCCCGTTAGTGCTCGGGTGGAATGCTGAACTTAACCCTTGAGAGGACCCAATTAAACGGACAAATCGTCTCCAAAACTTAGAGGTGAATTGAACACCGCGGTCGGATATAATCCTCTTAGGTGCTCCATGGAGACGATAGATATGTTGCAAAAAGAGTTCGGTTAATTGTCGCATGGATGGTATGCTTTTACATGGCACAAAGTGGGCCTGTTTTGAAAACAGATCTACCACCGTCCAAATTACAGTGTGGCCATGGCTAGTGGGGAGATCAACTATGAAATCCATAGCGATCTCTTCCCAAGGCCTGCTAGGATTCGCAACTGTCTGTAATAGTCCTAACGGTCGTCCAGACCAGGGTTTGGCGGTTGCACAGGTTGTGCAACCTTTTACGTATGTTTCTATGTCCTTACGCATTCATGACCACCAGAATTGCCTCCTCACAAGGTGTAGAGTTTTTAAGTACCCAAAATGGCCTGCTGATTTGGCATCATGGCACCTGCATAACACTACATTCCATAAACGTTCTGGAACATATATTCTATTCTCCCTCCACGCTATTCCATCATTATAGCTAACCATAGAGAGGTTTTGGATTACCCATTGATCCTGTTGTAAAGCTGTTTTAAACTCGGTACGTAAGTGACCATCTACTTCCGTAAGTCTTAATAGGGTTTGGGAAGGTGCAATTAGAGGTTCTATCACTTCCTCTCGCTTGCTATTATACTGTAGCATCCGGGACAGCGCATCAGCCAGGAAGTTTTTCCCAGCAGGAACATACCTCAACCGGAAAGAGAAACGCTGGAAATATTGTGCCCACCTTATCTGTTTGGGAGATAGTCGCCTGGGCGTTTGTAAGGCTTCTAAGTTTTTATGGTCCGTCCATACCTCAAAAGGATGAGACGCCCCCTCCAAGAGATGTCGCCATGTCATCAACGCCCAACGGACTGCGAATGCCTCTTTTTCCCAGATCGCCCATGCCCGCTCTGTCGTGGTTAATTTTTTAGACGTATAGGCACAAGGTTGTAACCCTCCCTGCTGTGTTCTTTGTAGGAGTACTGATCCTACAGCCACGTCGCTAGCATCTGCCTGGACTACGAATGCCTGCGTTGGGTCTGGATGCTTGATTACTGGTTCTTGAGCAAAGAGCGTTTTTAACTGCTCGAAAGCCATTTGACACACTGACGACCACGTCAACGCTTGTCCCGGCTTTGGTTTAGCCGTGGCCGGTTTGGTCCGTAACAGATCCGTTAGTGGTAGGGCTATTTCAGCAAATCTGGGAATGAACTGCCGATAGAAGTTTGCAAAGCCTAGAAAGCTCTGTAATTGCTTTCTGGTTTTAGGGGCCTGCCATTCAAGCACTGCCTGGACTTTTCTGGGATCCATCTCTACCCCGCTCTCTGATATTCTATAGCCTAGATAATCTATCCTCTTTTTGTGAAACTCACATTTGGATAGTTTCACGTACAGCCTAGCAGCTAATAATTTGTCTAAGACCTGTCGGACCAGAGATATATGTTCCTCTTAAGTTTGCGTGTAAATTAAGATGTCATCCAAATATACAAGGACACCCCTGTACAGATGTTCATGCAGCACTTCATTGATGAACTGCATGAACACCGCAGGGGCGCCCTGTAGTCCGAACGGCATGACCTGGAACTGATAGCTTCCCAAGGGACAATTGAATGTTGTTTTCCACTCATCCCCTGGTTTGATTCGTATCCTATAATACGCTTCGCGTAGGTCAAGTTTTGTAAAGATACGACCGGTGGCTAGGGCAGCTAACAGGTCCTTCATTAAGGGAAGTGGATAGAGGGGCTCCACACACACTGCATTGAGATCTCTGAAGTCAACGCATAAGCGTAAACCCCCATCTTTCTTCCCACGAAACAGTACAGGGGCAGCCATCTTTGATCGACTAGGTGTGATAAAATCCCAGGCCAAGTTCTTGTCTATATATTTTCGTAATTCTTTTAGTTCGGGTTGTGTCATTGAATACATCCGGGGCTTGGGTAGCTTCGCCCTGGGTATTAACTCAATACTCCAATCCGTAGGCCGGTGAGGGGGCAGGGTCTCACATTCCTCCTCACTAAAGACTCTGGCAAGATCCCTATACACATTAGGATACGTCGTGTCTGCTGGTGGGCTCTCTGCTTCTATTCCCCCTGCTGGCTCTTTTTCCTCCTTGGTAGGGGGAGGTCCCAACTTCGATGTTTGCGAAAAACCCCTTCCCACCATATCGTAGGAGCCCACTTGTCCAACCATGCTAATCCTAATATCACTGGTTCTAACATTTTCTCCACTATAATAAACCAAATAGTTTCGGTGTGCTCCCCAATATCGAGGTGCACCTTTTCTGTTATATGAGTCACTGGCCCCTCCCAGCAATGAACCATCCATTTGTTCAAAGGTAATAGGGGTTCTTAACCGCACAACCCGCAGCCCAAGTTCGTCAACTATTGCCCTACGAATTAAACAACGAGTACATCCTGAATCAATCAATGCCTCATATCGGCGTCCAGTGGTTGCCCGTGGGTTTCGGAGTACGACTGGTACCACAAAAGGTCGGATGGGGTCGCTCACCATCGGGTCATGTGGGTCCTCATCGTCGTCATCACTATCCCCAGCCACAATCGGGAATTTTTCCGCCACCACTTTCTTAGTATCTGTAGCCAGGGGATCCCTCTCCGTACAGGATGTTCGAGTCATTTGGGACCATTCGGATGTTGGTCGGCCTCTGCCTCTCAACACAGTTCTAGGAGGGGGGTTTTGGTCCGAGTTGCGGGGCATGGGATGAGGACAGTCGGCTGCTCGATGACCAAGGCGATTACATCTGAAGCAACGAAACGCAGGCCGCTGGATCCTTTCCCCCAAGCCAGAGCCAGCATTCGGTTTAGTCTCCTTGGGTGTTTGTGTGTGTTCTGCTGGTTGTTTTCCTTGACTTGCAACCCCTTCACCCCGTATACGGAATTCTCGGAGACCGACATCCAATTCGATGGCTGCCTTGTACCACACACTCAACTTTGGGGGCAAGCCCCGGTACACGCAGGCTTGCCGTAAATCACGGTCTAGTCCTTTATGGAATTGGTGCACCAGAAGATGTTCTGGCCACCCCACCAACCGAGCCGCAATCTTTCGGAACTCCTGTACATATTCCTTTGCTGGTACCCCCCGTTGCTTAAGCGCAAACAAATCCCCCTCTGAAAACCGGGGTGCTTGTTTCGTCTTCAAATCTGGCACAAAGAGCCTCCAGAAATCGTCCCATGTCCACGAGTTCCCTTGCATGTTTAGCATGGAGGCCTGCCACCCACTCAGCCACTTCTCCCGTCAGGACCCCCGTAACAGCAACCACCATAGCCCACTGGGAGGGATACCACTGTCCATATTGGTCCATATGGCTTATCACCTGGCTTAAGAAAAGAGCCACTCGTTCAGGGCTTCCGTCAAAGGAAGTCTGCAGGGCAGGGGGTCCCCAAACGGCCTGCAGGACCCACAGCCCTGGTGGGGCCCCCGGAGGCCAAGGCATGTGGCCTGGGGTCCTCGCTGCTCCAGTCGCTCTCCTGTCCTGCCTAGGTCGGTCCCTCGTCGCCCCACGACCCCCAACAGGTAAGCCCCCTGCCAATTGTGTTGGTTGGGGCTCAGGACCGGCTCCAAGGTCTCCCAACGAGGCACCTTGGTCTTGTTCTGGAGGGGGTTGGTCCATGGATCGTCTAGAGGTCTGCTCTATCCTCAATTTAGGACTTGTGAGCCGGAATTGGGTCTCCGAAGCGGTCACCCCTGTATCCTGTCAAGAAGAACCCGGAGGCTCCAGCCCTGCAACCCAGGGCTGCCAGGATGGGGCGTCACGAAATCCAGATTCCCCAAAACGCTCACGTAGCATATCCATGGTGCTGGGACCGGGTGAGGCAGGATACCCCCACTCCCCTTCATCCTCATCAGTCCATCGTCTTTCCCTCCAGCCCTAGAAAGACGCTCCCAAGCGAGGGGGCGTTGGCATCCGCGGCCTGGGGAGAACAGGGCTGTGCCACCAATCCCCCGTCCGAGCCCGTTGTCCTGGAAAACTCTCCTCCTCCGGTCAGGGCGGGGCGCTCTTGGGTTGCTTGACTTTTGGTTTCACTGCCAACTGTTCCACACTCTCCTTCACCTCCTCTATCAGTGGTTCCTCCCCCTCCACATCTCCACTGCACTCCTGCTCTTCCAAGGCCGTCCCTTCTGCCATATCCCCCTTTGCTGCAAAGCCACAGGGAATCCTCACCTCTTGCGAAAAGGAACCAAGCGCTGACTTTCTCTCGGCTTGTCGTTCGTTCAGAACTGCGATAGGAAATAATCACCAGTAACGCACAGAGAATCAGGGTTTACTTTGGCAATGATAAGCTTGCAGTCAAAAGTAAAGTACAAGTCGGTGTTTTGGTTCAAAGTCAGCGCTGGGTGTAACCACACCACAGCGCTATTTAACAAAAACTCAACCCCTTAAACATACATCCGGTGATTATCAATCAAGCACCCCCCACTCCCTTAACAGTAACAGCTGCGAGCACCAGAGCAGCGAGGACAGCAGAATCGGAGAGGCCCGGCAACGTCATCAATCATCGCCCTGAATGCTGCTATGCAGGAATGCTGCTATCCAGGAACTGTTTGTGTGTTCGCTGCAGCTGCTTATCTCCGCTCCTCCGTCTCCCACACCCCCCATCGATGGCGAGCTCCGGTAGGACTCGACACCCACTTTAAAAGCAATGTGGTCCAGAACATTTTTCAGGAAGATCAGTGTCCCAACCCCTGGGCCACAGACCGGTACCGGACCGTGGCCTGTGAGGAACCAGGCCACACAGCTGGAGGTAAGTAATAGTTAGTGAAGAAGCTTCATCTGTATTTACAGCTGCTCCCTAGTGCTAGCATCACCACCTAGCTCCACCTCAGATCATCAGGCATTAGATTCTCATAGGAGTGCAAATCCTACTGTAAATTGTGCATGCAAGGGATCTAGGTTGCATTTTACCCTCCCCCCCCCCACCCTCCAATCTGTGGAAAAATTGTCTTCCATGAAACTGATCACTGGTGCCAAAAGATTTGGGGATCTCTGTCTTAAGCAACCATCCATCCCAGTGGTGGGTTCTAACCGGCTTTACTACCGGTTCTCTTTGTGCACATGCTTCGCGCGCGATCACCTCTTCGGTCACATGCTTTGCGCAAGCGTGTTACGAATCTGCCCAGCCGAGGTGCGGCAATCCACTCTGCCGCACCTCTCAGCTGGGCTGAAAAAGACTAAATAAAAGGTAGGAATAGCACGGGGGCGGGCGGGAGGGCCCAGCTCCTAAAGAAAGAGAACCGGTTCGCTGATTTAATAGCGTCACTGCTACCAGCTCGGCCGAACCGGGCCGAACCCACCACTGATCTATCCCCAGTATCTGAGTTTAATGGGCCATTTTAGATCTTTTTCAAGTGGCTGTCAGCAACTGCCTAGACCTGACGTAACTCAGAAAACAAGAGAAAGATGTTCTCAAATCTTCTCCTTAACTAGTAAAAGCTTGAAATGGATGCTAGATTCATTTCTTAGGTTGGTCTCCCTGATTTGTCCACCACTTACTCAGGTCTTCTTGCATTTGAAAAAGACAGCTGAAATAAAATTGGCTCAAAAAGAAAACTGCAACCTTCTTGTGATTTTGTACACTTCTGTTACCCTTGCCAGGTGTCCACTATTTGAGCGGACAGTCTGCTTTTTTCACATTATGTTCACTATTTTTTTTCACAAAATAGTGGACATTTTTTTTATTCAAAAGCTTTATGATGAAATGGTATGTAATCTAAAGCTATACAGTCTAAGAGAATAAGTATAGGAGAATCGTGTTTTGTCTTTTTTTTCATAAGTTAGAATGAGACAAAGATTGAATATCCATTAAACTCGATTCTCCGAAAAAATTAATGATGAGATTAAAATAAAAATATATTATAAAATTATGTACAGTTCACATTTTTAAAATGTATTGTAGCTTGTGTCGACTGACCTAAAATGGCGTCGAGTGATGAGAGTGACAGCGGCGAGATTTCAAATTCTTTAAAACGAAACAGAGGAATGTGCAAATACACCAAAGACTGGGAAGCAACTTTTGCATGGATTACCAACAATGAAACTGACAGAACAAATTCGACGGACTACTGTAAATTGTGTCAGAAATCATTCACAATTGAATATAATGGTATAAAAGCTGTCACACAGCATGCAAGCACAAAAAATCATTTAGATAAGGAGAAAATAGCTTCCAGCAACAAGCAAATCAATTCGTTTTTCATTGTTAAAGACTCCTCTTTCAGTGAGAAAGTAACTGGCTGAAACTTACCATGGGATCAAACACCATATTTCTTTCCTGGCTCAAGATTGCGGTATTAAGTTAATGAACCAAATTTTTGATGATTCAGAAATCGTAAAAAAGATGCCTTGTGGAAGAACCAAATCATCAGCTATTGTCAATGAGGTTTTGTATCCTTTTTCTATTGAGTTGGTTCTCAATGATCTTAAAACTGGAATTCCATTTTCTCTCTCCACTGACGCATCAAACAAGGGAAATCGCAAAATGTATCCTGTTGTTGCACAATATTTTACTTGTGAAGAAGGACTGTGTGTGAAAATTTTAGACTTTTATGAGGATTCTTTCGAAGATTCCACATCAATAAAAAATCAGCTGTGTCGAGTTCTTAGTGATAATGAATTGGAAATAAATAATGTTTCAGCTTACTCAGCAGATAATGCATCGGTCAATTATGGAGTGAACAAATCTGTTTACCAAAAATTATTGCTGGAAAATGACAATATTGTAGCTGCTCATTGCAATGATCACATTTTACACAACAGCGCAAAAAATGCATTAAAGCAGTTATCTTTTGATATCGAAAATGTAGTGCTGAAGGTTTTTGCTGCGAAGAAACGAGACGAGTTGAAATCATTTTTTGAGTTTTGCGAGTCAGAATTCCATGAAGTTTTGCGCCATGTTCCAACACATTGGTTAAGTTTGTTTAAAGCGGTTGAAAGACTTCTTTTAAACTGGATACCTCTAAAATCGTATTTTATTTCTCTTGGATCTGAATAATAATAATAATAATAATAATAATAATAATAATAATAATAATAATAATAATAATAATAATAATAATTTTATTTCTATACCGCCCTTCTCCCGAAGGACTCAGGGCGGTGTACAGCCTATTTAAAAACACAGAAAAAAACAATGATTAAAATTTAAAATCATTAAATAATTAGGCTCCAATTAAAATCCCAGAAATTTAAAATACCCCAATTTAAAATCCATAAGGAATTTTATAGAATGCCATAAGGTTATCTGGAATCTTATTTCGGATCAGGAAAATGAACTCGCAAAGGACGATGAACCAACAATTTCAGAATTGTATTTATATTTCACGCACTTCTTCATGTCAATAATGCAAGACACCCTACTGAAGCTGGAAAGCAAGAAAATTCTTGCATGTGATCTTCACATTATCATGTGTAAGCTGCGTGATTCTTTGCAAAAAAAATACGATGAGCAGTTTTTGGGAATGAAAGTTTTATTTGCCTTACATAAAAAACATTTGCCTGAGAATGCCGTGCAAAAGTTCAAGAAAGAAGCCATCAACGTGTATCAAAGAGCCATTGCGTACCTAGAAAAGTGGTATAATTTCACCGATTCAGTATATGAGACGCTAAGTTGTTTCAATCTAATTGATCGCAATAATCCTCCAACTTTAGAAGAAATGACGAACATCTGGTTATTATCACCATAGCGAGAAGAACTTCCACCCAACACTCTCTTCGATGAAATTTCTGCCTTAGAAGAAGTTTATGTTCATCTGCAGGGTGATTCATCCCTTGATAAGTGGACGTACTTTTTCAAGAAAAAGCCAGCTCCAAGTTTACTGAAACTGTTCCAGTATTGTGCATCAATTCTGGTATCAAATGCAAACGTTGAATGAATTTTCAGCGTCATGGGAAATTTGTGGACTGATGAACGTAACCGACTGCTTGTACCATCAGTTTGAAGTGAACTTTGTATATTTTTTAATATTTCTCAACGTTGTACTGAAATTAAAGAATTATTCCTTAAACACAAAAAATTGATCAAAGCTGCGCAGTCTAAAAAATACACACGACAGCAAAGTAAAATATAATTTAATATTTTACATATTATTATAATATCTTTGATGTTTTGAATTTTAAGTAAAGTTTTGAAGTGATTATTTTAATATGTGTTAAAATGTTTGTAAGAAAATATATAATTTAATTGTAATTTTTTTTTATTTTTTTACTATTTAATACCCCCCCCCCCCCGCTTGTCCGCTATTTTTTGGAAGCAGACCTGGCAACCTTAACTTCTGTATTCAAGATCTAGTTCACATAATGAATACTACTACCGATATTTCTCCTCAGAATATACAAAGAGGCAATCCCATGCAAATGGGATGACAATATGAGTCAGTTTTCAAGCATCTGATTTTTGATCACATGAATATGGAGATGCTGCAATGATCATAAGCGTGAAAAATGATCATAAGTCACTTTTTTCAGTGCCATTGTAACTTTGAATGGTCACTAAATGAACCGTTGTAAGCCAAGGACCACTTGTACTGAACATTCATAGAACAGTGTTTCTCAACCTTGGAAGCTTGGGAAGATTCTGGGAGTTGAAGTCCACCCATCTTCAAGCTGCCAAGGTTGAGAAACACTGTCATAGAATTTTGTCTGTTTTCAGGTATTTCAAGGTCAGTAGACATGTAGATAACCACAAACCGTCTTAAAACTGTGAGGGATTAGCAAATGGAAAGTGGTGGTGTAGGCGTACCCTTGGAGTTGTCTCCTTATCCTAGTAGAAAAACTCACCATTAAGGAGGTTAAAAAAAATACATCCTTTCAATCTGAATGTCAAGGTTCCAACTAATGAATCCAAGCAAATCAGAACTCCAAGGCTTTCACTTTCCTCAAAGAATCCCTTTATTGGGCACATCATATTAGCATCCTTAGTGTAAAACCAACTCTGGGCCTTTCCCGTGGTCTCAACATAGTTTAAACAAGCAACAACCCTTTCCCCCAAGTGTCACTTGTCACGTTGGCTAATTAGGTTAATTGGTGGGCTTCTCAGAAGCTTCTCTCCTCCTTCCTCCATTTCCTGGGAGATGACCTTGGTTGCCACGGGAAAGTTCTATATTGTGTCTAGTAGGGCATTCCTTCCTTCTCCCCCTTCCCCTCCCCCAACACACAGTGTGTGGCAATGACAAACAGGAAAAAAAATGGCTTCTGCCAGATTCAGTTCGACATTGACACTCAAACATAGCTGTTATGACTGAATCTTCTAAAGCAATTTTCTCTTATTTTTTTATGCTGTCATTTATGCAGCTGACTTAAATCTCAGATTATTAGTACAAAAATTGCCCCTGGTCAACAGCAACTCACCTAACAATTCTTCTTTAAAAAATTCACTGGACCACATAGTGGTAGAAGAATAGATATATGAAGGAAAAAATGGGCAACAAACCTGAGCGTACGCACTCTGGTATTTTAACAGAAGTGCTCTTTTGAACACTATACAATGGATAAATCCACTGAATAGATGGAAGATAATTGAAGTGCTAAGCAATAACAGAGCAAATGCCTGATTTGGGATTTATAGGATTATGATCTAGCACGTAACAAATGTGATGATCATGTGCTTCTTTTTTTTAGCCCATCAGTAATCACATTCTCTCTCTCTCTCGTTTTGATTTGTTGAAATATAAAAGAAAGCATATTCTCAAATGTTCTGCTTAGGCTAACACATACCAAAATGTATGGGTTGATTTCTGAATTTTGCTGGAATCTAGCTCATGAATTCCACAGCAGGATGGACCTCCCTTCTTCCCACATAATGCCATTCTTTCAATCATATGAGTAAAAAAAAAACCTTGCATGTTGTGAAGCATATTTGTTTCAATTAATTTCTAAGGGGTTGGGAGATATAGAGTTCCATTCTACTTAGGGAGATCCCTCAGTAGAAATCTTACTCTTACTGACATATTCCTGTATGTGGAGAGACAACTGATTGCAACCTAACAAGAAAGGGCTAGCTTCATGTATTGTACTAAGTCAAATCTGAACTATAGTAATTCAATAAGCCATAATTGTGTGAGTTCAGGCAACACACTAAGTCAAAATGGAACAAATTATATCTTGACTTAGCATAGCCTAGCTTTCATGTCTCAGAAAGTTTCTGAATCCCAAAACTCAGCTAAATCAAGAATGAGATACCTTCAAGAATGGAATACCTATCATCTTGTTTCATTCTGAACATATTATTTCTTATTTTTTCGATAACATCTTTCATGATTTTTATATCTGATATGCATGCATGATTCATCCTTCTCATGTAAACTAATACTAATGATAGGATTATTTACTGTCATTAAATACTAAATACTATGTATTCATATCTTAGGAACTATTGGTACTGTTGCTGAAGGCATAGTCTGAAACAATCATGCCATGAGTTCAATAATCTACAAGACTGACATTCTACCTTTAAAATAAATCTTTACTACAGTCATAGACCACCATATGAAGAGTGGGGTACAGTCTATTAAGCACCATAGATTACACATTGGTGTCTTTAAAAAATGAAAAACTAGAAAATATATTAAACTAGAATATGTACTGTATGTGTGTGTGTGTGTGTGTGTGTGTGTGTGTATAGAGAGAGAGAGTGAGTCAAAAAGGAGAAATAGAAACATTAGATGGGCATGGGGGTAGTTAGTATGGGGAATACTATAAAGTTATAGTTAGAAAGTGGAATACTATATCAAATTACAGAGCACTTTAACATGGCAAGCTAGATGTTCATTAAGTTTAGTTTAGGTCATTTTCCACCAAACAAAGGCCAAATCATGGACAAAGAATTGCTGGAGAACAAAGGAACCTACATCCCAATAAACACCAACAGTGTAAACAAATACTAACACATACTAATACATTAATAGGAACCACACCAGCAATAGCAAGGGACTGGTTTTCATATGTTAATATATGTAACATATGCCTGGGTTCTCCAGTATTTCTTGCACATTTCAGATTCAGTCTGTAAAGATCCAGGGAATGCAGTTAAAAACAAAGGAATGACATCTCTTTGCAAAATATACTTAAAACATTTTCAGTTCAATTTCTAAAATATGGACGGTGACTTACCAGGAAAAACTCCAAATAAACAAAACAGAAGGAGATGTAATGCAAACCACATTAGAATCTCTGCCTGAGGGTTATTAACCTAACACTATGCAGAGATCTGGAATGTGGATCCTTGGTGCTCTCTGAGCTTGGTTGTTTTCTTGCAGATGTTTCAATATCAAACTAGTAACATCATCAGAGATCTGGAGGCTTTTCAGGGGAAGCCAGTAAGAGCAATCAGGGAAGAAATAGGAACAGGTGATGGGTACTGACCTGGTCTGATTATCCTTCAAATCATTGTGTGCTTCACTGTTTGTTGCTAAAAAGGGGGGGGGGGATATAGACTCTTGTTTTCAACAACAGCCACATCTTTTTCAGTTTTTACATCAAGGATAAGCAACTTCCAGATATTTTAAACCACACAGCCATAAATATCAAATTGACATGGCTGATTATCAGAGATTATGAGAATTGTAGTTCAAAATCTCTTGAAGACACCAGGCTTCCTCCTCCTGCCTGATAGGATTGTCAGCACTTAGTCTATATTTAACTGTATTTAAATTTAATGGAAGATGTATATAAGGTATATTCAAATACCATGAGTTATGCATATAATCTGGTTTGTTGTTTTGGCTCAATGTATCATGTAAACCCAGTATTTCTGAGTTGTTGTTTTTTTAACATGGCTTAATATGCTGTGGAAATGTGATTCATAAGTAAACAATCCATGGTTTAAAGTTTAATATGACAAAGAAACCTAGTCAGAGTTTTCCTTCGGTTAAGGGGGAAAAAGTGGTTCCGTCTTTAAGTGCTGAAGCTTAAATTTAGATTCTGCAACTAAATTTAACAACATAAAATGGGATAAATTTAGTATCATGAGCTAGATATATATTCTTTTTTCATGACCAGAATAGCTGATATTTGAGCCAAGTCTTCTATAACTGAGTACAGAAATACACAACAATGGACATACAGGTCTGTGTGCCATAACAGGCTTTCCAGCCAAGAAACAAAAGACTGGCCTGCATTTTGTTGGTTGTATAATTATTCTCTCATGTGTAGGTTTGGAAAGGCCACAAAAGAAGGCCTTATTCTCTTCCTCTTCCCCTCATGAGCTTCAGCTGAAAGCACTCATCTCATTTCTGAGCCTTCCAAAAGTCTGCAGCCAAATAGCTGCACGGATTTTTTAATCGCAAACAGATTTTTTTTTTTTTACTTATGAGCAATATTTTTTGTTGAAATGTGGTGTGATATGCCCTTCCCAGATTAACATGAGGGTTTAAGCGTGAATGTCTTTTGGATGTCATTACATCTCATAATTCTGCAAAGCAGTTCTTGAATCATTCAATTTTTTTTCTACAACATTTTTAAAAGGATGCTTTCAGATGAAATGTGTTTCAAAGTGCATGCCCTTTTTTTGAGAGAGAATGTGCTTTTCAAAGTGTATTTTGATGTAGACTGGAAGTATTTTGTCTCCCACTCTTTATGACCAGCCATTTCTATTGTGCCATTCATGTGGCAATGCTCCATTTGTCAAAGGAGACATGTAGGGAAGACGTGGGTGCTTAAGCCAAGGAATCCTAGTGCTGAAAAAGGACCTTTGTGCATTATGCTTTCTACATATCATCCAGTTGACTCAAAGCAATTGATGACTCGTGTGCCATCAAGTTATTTTTGACTAGTGACCACATAGATAGATTTTATCCATGACAAGTTGTCCCTATCCTGATCTTTCGGGTCTTCTAACAGTTTCTCATGGCCACTGTAACTGAGACCATCCTCCTTGCTGCTGGTCATCTTCTTTTTCCTTCCACCTTTCCCAGCGTTAAAGTCTTTTCCAGAGAGCTAGGTTTTCACATAATGAACATTTGCTGTCTCTTATGCCAATTCCTATACTATCTTTACTATGCCTGTTCCAAGCGTCTAGCCAATAGTGTAGTTCTGATCTGTTGATATGCCACATTACCAACAGAACGACAGAGTTGGAAGGGATCTTGGAGGTAGGGAACTCCCACAAGCAGGATACTGCCACAGGAATGGGGATAGTTTGAAGTCAGGATTGCGTTCAGTTTGTCTAGATGGGTGGGTCCTCTCCAGTGGTGGGATTCAGCTGGTTAAGGGCAGTTTGGGTGAACCAGTTGTTAAATTGCTGACTGGCTCTGCCCCTCCCTGCCACACCCCTTCCAGGGGTCCCAACATGCCCCATTTTGGCTCCCAGCTAAGCGCAAGGAGGCCTACTAGTCCCAGAATGGAGTGCGGGGGGGGGTACCCCTCCGAGGCCCATTTTTGCTCCCAGGAGGCTGCAGGGAGGCCTACTAAGCCCAAAAGGGGACACGGGGGTGGCACAGCCCCCCATGGCCCATTTTTGCTCCCAGGAGGCTTCAGGGAGGCCTACTAGGCTCAAAACAGGGCTCAGGGGCATGCCCACCATGGCCACGCCCACCCAGTCGGTCATTAGGGCAGAGAACTGGTTGTTAAATTATTTGAATCCCACCACTGGTCCTCTCATGTCCCATTTGGCCACCTTTCATTTTAAAAAATTTTGCAATAAGGAAATAAACGGAAGACTAAAACAGCCCCAGAGAGGAAGAAGTCAGATTCTACCCCCATTGTGCAACTAACTAGATCCTATAGAACCAGGGAATTGAAACTAACAAGCTGCTGGGCAACCACTCTCTTATTGAGGGTAGGAGGAAGGCAAAATGATTAAAACTGACATACAAAAAGAAACGGATAAATAAGCAACAAAAGGTTCTTTTTTTTTTTAAAGTATTGCAAGAGAAAAAAAAGTAAGACTGGGACAGCTTCCATGAAAATACATTTCAGAATGTGTTTCTCTTCCCCATTTGCATTGTGGACATCTGTTCTCTGTTTTGTTGAAGAAAAACTGCTGTGAAAAAAGAGAGAATGGGAGATGGCAGGAATGACAGGAACACAGAAGAGAAAGGGTTAATGGAAAAAGCAAACACTGGGAGAGGAACTACTGCATGGAAATTAGGTATTAACCGGAGTGGAGGGGATATGCCCAAATTTCCCAACACTTCCAACATGTTTCTAATGAGAAACCCATCACTAGTCATTTGACTCTACCTCCAAATAAATTGGTAATAATTCATAATTTATTTTATTCGTTTATTTTTAGACAGGATCAGAATAATAGGAAAATACTACAGTACTTTGATACCAGTGCAAATTATAGCAATTAAAGACTACTTAGCTTGATGGACTGGGGACAAAATAAGGGCAAAGTCGTAGAACCAAGGGGGGAAAATTGGTATTTTCAAGGCATGTTTGTGTTATGGTTAAGTGCATGTAAGGACAGAGCCAAATCCTTGTTTTGCTACTGCTAACTGGAGATATATGTTGCTTTACACAAATTAGAAAACTGTCACACTTCACCCAAGTTTTATCATCTTGAGCGGCTTAATAAAACTGAGATAGAGTGTTACGTACTTTCATTTTGCATTTTTATCAGTAACTACAGGTATATTTCTGCTTTACATTCATTAAAGGGATGAATTCTATCTTCTGTACTCCTGAATATGCTATCAAACCTCAAACCCACTGGTTATAAAGCACCACTCCACATTCAGAAACTAGATAACAGATTACAATAACAATTACGATAACAAACTAGAGTGTGGCAAGAGAGGCAAGATTGAGTGACAATGTAGATTGTAGACCATATAATGTTCTCTATAGTGACTCAAGGATTGGTAGATAGCACTTCAATTCTAAGCAGCGGGAAAGTTCCTAAGACATGTATAGGGATGAGTAGTGGTGAAATCTACTTATCTTTGCTACCAGTTTGAGAATGGGAGCGCATGCCTCTTCTGCGCATGCGTGGATGGTAAAAAACAGGATGTAATGACGTCCTGGTGGGTGGCGGAGCTTCCCACCACCGGCGCAACCGGTTCAGTGAGCTGGATAGAACCGGGGAGATTTCACCGCTGCGGATGAGCCAGACTTCTAAGGGACACTAGTCTGCTTCTATAACTGGACCAATCCTGCTATCTCTATGGTTTGAACAAATAGCAATTTTTGATTAGGTAAACCAGCCTCAAATAAAGAAAAGAAGTCTTTTAATAATAAGCAGTCCAGTCGGAAGGAGGATAGTAGATTTTAGAATCTCAAAGGGCAGCAAGATTGACTGTTTTGGAGGTTCATACAGCTAGACATCAAGGTTAAAAGACTAGATGGGATGAGCAAGAGACAGATTTATTGTCTTTATGCCTTGCTTGTGGATTTTCTAAAGACAGGTCTTTTACTAGTTCTAGATTGTTCCAGAAAAACATGATGAACCTAAGAAAGCAGAGTGCAAGGAGCATGGGACAAATGTTCAGGATTGAAAGGGACAGAAACTATATCAGGATGAATTTGTATCTGAATGTTCTCAATAACTGCACATCAAGACATCCAGGGCCCAGCACAAGATAGAATTTCAAAGTATGCAAGTAAGAACATAGACTGAAACTCTTGCTAATAGTATAGGACATGACCCAGGGCATCAGAATCCCTGAGATTATTGCAAGGGAACCAAGCAAACTGTGGCTCTTTCTGAGAAATATATTTCAAGTAGCAACATGTGCAGTAAGAGCCTTGGTAAGCAAACAGAAAAGCACAAAATGAACCATCTGCAACAATCAGCAAATGCTATTCAGCAGTACTTACAACAGACTTAATAGCGTAAATCACACATTGTTTAAAGTCTTGATTTAGATAAATATATAATACATTTTCTCCACAGAACAACACATGCATTTCATAATTTATATATGGGTGACTTTGCTGCCATTTTGCCAGCTTTTAAGGGCCCCTTTGTAGGACTACTAAAACTAGGCTACAAAAATCCAAATGGGCACTACAGGAAAGAGTTAGCAGCTCTTTGCTCCCAATTTAGTAGATACCTGAATATTTTCATCACAGATACAAGAAGCGCTAACCAGTGGCAGGATTCAAATAATTTAACAATTGGTTTGTAATGGCCAACCTGATCCTAGGTGAACCAGTTGTTAAATAAACACACACACATCCTGCTATCAAAGTGGATCTTGGGCGCTGCTCTGCACTGCAATGGAGAAATGGGAAACGGAGCGGCTGGCACGAAGGAAGGAGGAGGAGCAGGGAGAAGAAAGAGGGAAAGCGGCCTTCTCCTTCCCTCGCACTGGCTACTCTGTTGCCCATTTCTCCATTGCAGCACAGTGCCCAGGATCCACTCTGATAGCAGGCGGGTAGGTAATTTAACAACCACTTCACCTGAACCAATGCGAACCGGCTGAATCCCACCACTGGCTCTAACCTTTAATGTGACCCTGATGTTGGGAAAGACCAAAGGCAAAAGGAGAAGAGGATGGCAGAGGATGAGATGGTTAGTTCATGTCATTGATGCAATGAGCATGAATTTGGGCAAACGCCAGGAGAAAGTGGAGGATGGGGGAGCATGGCATGCTATGGTCCATGGAGTCGCAAAGAATCGGACATGACTTAGTAACTGAAAAACAACAAAAACTTTAATGTGACCCCTTCCAAACTTCTTCCAATTTAATCATTGTGATTCACGTTGCTTCTCATAATGTCAACCTTTCCCTGGAATCAGAGAAGCAAAAATGCTTTGTTGTCTTTTTAAATATATCTGCTATGGTAAGCTCTATATAAAACCCAGAGCTTATTTAACTGGCAAAGCTGAAATCCTGGGTAAATCCCAGCTATTCCTCCACCCTCAGTCATCAACCGGTATTTGAGACTGACAAGGTGTGTAATGTTGAAAGCCTTCTCAGAACAATAAACAAACTTTCCTCCTGAATGACACTTTCCACTGAAGTGCCTTTCCTGTAGAAAATATATTTAGCCTTAGAGCCTGCAATTATTTCCCACCTCAACCAGTGGTGGGTTTCAAAATTTTTTACTACCGGTTCTGTGGGTGTGGCTTGGTGGGCATGGCTTGGTGGGCATGGCAGGGGAAGGATACTATAAAATCTCCATTCCCATCCACTCCAGGGGAAGGTTACTGCAAAATCCCCATTTCCTCCCAATCAGCTGGGACTCAGGAGGCAAAGAATAGATGGGGGGCGGGGCCAATCAGAATTTTTACTACCGGTTCTCCGAACTACTCAAAATTTCCACTACCGGTTCTCCAGAACTGGTCAGAAACTACTGAAACCCACCTCTGACTTCAACATAACTGAGGCCAATTTATTCATGTTGATAAATAAGTTTACTATTGTTATTTATTTATTATAAATAATAATTACTATTATTTGGCTTGTAGGAAAAAAGAGTGGTTCTCTAACCATAATGCCTGGGTGCATTATAACAGAAGCAATTGAAGGTTTTCTAAAGTCTTCTCCAGCAACAAAGATAAACCGAGTTTCTAAGTATGAGTTTTGGAAAAGACTACAGGAAGTTTAGAAGATGGCAGAGATTGAGGGGTTGATGGGTCTCAAAGGATGACATCTGTATTGGAGATACCTTGAAAGAAACAAATGGTTCTTCAGAAAAATGACAATTTTGCAGTACTATATTGTGCTCCAAGCAATACAGAGCAGAACACTAGACATATGTGCAATTTGAACTATATGAGAAGGGTACAATTCACTTTAGCCCTTACCCTCTCCCTCTGGGAAAGGTTCTAATTCTGAGAAAAATGGAAGGAAAGAACAAGACAATCAGCAACAAAGTGGATGAACTCAGTGAATGCACTATTGGAAGTCCTGAAAAATCTGGTTAGGGACAGTTCCTCATAGAGAAAATCTAGCTATGTGGTTATGACTAGTGAGAAATATCTTGATGGCACATAGTCAACCTTACTCCTCTTGCAATTAAATTGGCAGCAGTCTAACCTAACAGCTCTGCCATTTGCATAATGTGTCTTTATCCAATCCAGGACTTCATAAGCTTCTACTGACGCTTTGTCACTTTATGTTTTAGGTTAAAAGTAGGGGGTTTTTTACCTGCAAGTCAGACAGGTTGGCAGGTTCTGGCACACAACACCGTCTATAAAATTTCTGCTACTTTGCAGTCTTTTTTAGGACAGTTAGATCCACTGACTTGTTTCTGGCTGTTGCCATAAGTATAGGTACATTCATGAGAATGGCACTGCCCCCTTTTCTCCTCACAGACTGACATCTGCAGACATTTCTCTTCTGGCACTCAGATAAAATTCCCTGCTTTGTTATCTTTTTAAATATATCTGCTACAGTAAGCTCTGTATAAAACTCAGAGTTTCTCTCAACCTACTTTTCTTCCTCCTCCTTCCCCATCCTATCCCCCACCAACACAGCATTAAACAGCAAGTCAAACCGCAGAAAGGGATAAATATTTCCAAATGGCCCAAAATATGTGGTCTACTTCAAAAGTGCAATCAAGCCTTCCAGCCCAATGTTCAAGCCTTTTATTCCCATCTAAAGTACCCTTTAAAAATAAGAAATAAGATAAGAGAGCACTGATCTGTGAAAAGTGTGAACTGGTACAAATGAAAAAAAAGAGAGAAGACTTCTTCTCTGTTGTTACAGCACCCACCGTTGTGCATGTTTCTTGCCAGCCACTGGGGTTGACAAAGAAGGGTGACAATCCCAGAAGGGAGGGTGTTAGGAATGAGGTGCATTGAGCACATTCAGCAGCCATGACAGCACAATTCAGCACCAAACATCAACAAGCACTATAGAGAGAGAGGAGGGAGTTGATGATTTGGGCAAATTTATAATGACAGTGTTTTTTCTGACACAAGAAGTGGTGGGGTGCTTTGTAAACCAGTAGCCGGGAAATGATCTTAGTCTGCTGACTCATGCCCATTGTCCTATGTGCTCTTCCCAAACCACTCCTGATTTGCCCAAAGCTTTCTCTACTGTCTGTTCTTGCGCTTGTCTTCACTTCTCAGGAAAACAAATCTAGAACCATCTTGGTTTGACTTAGATTTGTTTTCCTATTGGTAAAGAGAGGATGTCATTGGCAAACAAGACAGTGGCAGCTATTGAAGAGGCACAGACAGTGGTGGACTTCAAAAATTTTAGCAAGGGGTTCTCTGCCCAGTTGCTGGGTGGGCGTAGCCATGGTGGGCGTGGCCTAGTTGGCCTGCTGCACCATGGAGGGGAGGGTGTTTTTGCCCTCCTCGGGCTCCAGAGTGTTTCCTCAAGCCTCTGGGAGGGCGAAAACTACCCCGAACTTCTGGTAGGCCCATTTTTCACCCTTCCCAAACCTCCGTGCATGCCCTGCACTTACCTGCATCCAAAACAGGCTGCATGGGGACTCCTGGGAGGGTTGGAGCGGGGTGTGCAGGGCCAGCCAGGAGTGGGATTTGTGGGTTCTCTGAACTGTATAGAATTGGTTTTAATTCATTTTCTGATTGTTCGCTGCCGAGAGTCACTGGCACAAACAAACAAATAAATCTATTCCCAAGACAGGAAGATTGGTGAGAGATTCAGAGGTCTACCTGAATTGATATAACAGATTAAAGGGAAAGAATAAACTTTATATCATGCAAGTTATTCTCCAAATCTGCAAGTAGTTCCATTGACATCATCGGTATGACTAATGCAAGTAAGAATTGTTCATGGAACAAAATCTTTTGATGAGATTAACCTATTTCAGAATGTCTTCAAGATACATCCACTCTTTCTCTAATTGGTCAGAAGCTTCTACATTATGCATTAACTAAAATGAATTAAAAACTACCCTTGCCTGAGTAATATATCCTCCAAAGGGATTTTGTTTCCTTCTTTCCAGAATTCTTTAAAAATGTAAATGTTGAGTAAGATATTGTTAGTTCATTTATTAATTCTGTCTATAACACTAACAGTGCTGTAACTTTTGAGGAGATGATAGTGTCAACATGAAACTAATCATGCCAAAGTACAATTGTCTTTTTCTTTGTCTCCTTTAAACCCTTTGTTGCCATAATTCAATAAATATTATATTACTATGTTTAGAAATCTGGCTTGAAGAAAGATATTTGATGACACATTTTATATATTTCAAAGGAAGTAAGATTTCTCCATTAATATTTTAGCCCTGTGGATATATGCAGATTAGAGAATTGCATTGCTCCAGAAAAGTTACTAAAATGATACAAAACATTTTATTCTGCTCCAATTACCCATGTTGGCGAACCTATGGAACATGTGCCGGAAGCGGCACGCAGAACCATCCCGTGAGGAATGCGCGGCCTCACTGGCTCCTCTTCCATGTTCCTGTGCACACATGTGCACTGGTCAGCTAGCCATCGCATGTGCGGGAGTGCCAAAACCCGGAAGAACGGTGTTTTATCACGCAAGCGCAAGCTGGCACCCAAACCTCCAAGTTTACGTCGCACGCATGCGAGATGGCCAGCTGTTCGTCGGGTACGCGTCCATGTCAGAAATCGGAAATTCAGGTGCCAGCTCGCACATGTGCAATGGACCACCGCTCTTCCGGGTATCGCTGCTCCCACGCGCACAAAGGCCAACGGGACTGCGCAGTCCAGGCAGGATGGTTTCGCTTGCCATTTCCAGCACACGGGCTGGCATGCAGTGACGTAAAAGGTTAGCCATCACTGCTATATACAATTACATTCTTATGTCTGTAACCTTTAACTGGGCAAAATGGTTCAGTTAAAGGGCTTTATTTTTTTCAACCAAGCTACCTTAATTGGGCTAATTTACAGAATACTTCATGTCTCCTGAGGGAATAAAATTTGGGAAAGTTGTGGCTGCTTCAGCACAGGTGTTGCTGCTATACTGCCATGGACAGCCACAGTCATGTGACCCTCATTTTCAATGTTCCCTAACAGATTCCCACAAGTACATCAGAGTACTATTCCTTCTGCACCAACCACACTCCTGACACACTCCTCCACCTGGCAGGAGCCACTTATTTAACTGCTAGAAAGGGAGGGGAAGGGGAAGGGGGGAAACATGAAGGGAGAGAGGGAGAGAGGGGGGGTGGGAGGAAGGGAGGGAGGGAGGGAGGGAGGGAGGGAGGAAGGAAGGAAGGAAGGAAGGAAGGAAGGAAGGAAGGAAGGAAGGAAGGAAGGTATCTTAGTGGGAAAGCTGACACGATGTTAGAACTTGCTCCTGTTCTGGCTGAACTTTTGTCCACTTGTGGTCATTCTGTTTCGATAAGGAAATATTTCTGAAATGATGATCCAACATACTAGACTACTCATGTTTAACATACTAGACATGGGTAGTTTAGTATGTTATTAAAATATTGTATTAATAGCTAAATGACTTTATTATTGCTATAAAATAAATTCTCCTTTTAGTTAAATTCAACTCCTGATGATTTAATGTACACATCACATGGTTTGCTTGGCAACAATATGCAATTAGTCCCTGCTGCTTCATGAAAGTTCTTTAAAAAAATTCCAAAGGAGCTCCTTTGTTTATTACTTCATTCTTTAAAACCATTGTGCATTGCCTAAAATTATATTTAACTATATATAAGGGATATCAATCTATTTCTTTATATAGATAGGACGATGGAAATATTTTTAATTCATTCCTTAATCAATAAATCAATAACAAACCTGAGAGGGGAAGCTTTAAGATATATTGATCATGCCAATGATTAAGCACTAAATTTAAACCAAGATATATGATATATTTGAAATGTGGACCCATTTGAGAATTAACTTATTGTCCTTTGCATCAGGGGTGGATTCCAAATCCCATTAGTACTGGTTCATTCATGCACGCACACACACTCATGCGCAAGCATAGAGCTTCTGCGCATGCACAGAATCATCCAGGCAGGCAGGCGGAGCCTCCCGCCACCACTGCTACTGGTTCACCCAATCTGGTGCGAACCGGTAGTAACCCACCACTGCTTTGCATGCAGAGATCCTAGCTTCAATTTCTAGGCACAACCATCAACTTACCTTAAACATATAACTGAATAAAATCTTCCCCCAAAATTCTGAGATGCCGGTGGAGTAAACAGCATTTCAGTGCACTTCTCATCCGGTATGACAATTATGTATTTCTGGTATATATTCAGTCATGGACCCACCAGACAACGGTCAGATAATGTGGTTAATGTAGTTTTGCCTTAGCCCAATGTTTTAGAGCAACCTGAAGTTATGAATTGTTGTTGGTTTATTTGGTTCATACTCTTTGTTTTGTTTTGTTTTGTTGTGTGAATTTAATTGCTGTGGTTTATGATGTTCCTGATGACAGGAACACAGCATATTTTGTATTTTTCTTTCACAGGAGGTTATGTATAGGGCATCAAGCTGGAAACCCTCCTTGTACTATACACATACACCAAAAGTGAATATGTTAAATATAGTTTGCTGCCTTGAGAAGATATTGACTCAAAAGGCAGCCTACAGTATATAAATAGTTTAAATAACTTGGCATGCCAAATTTTATTCCAATATCAGTGTTCAGCAATTTCAAGTGCTACCAGTAAATAGAATGCTCCATTAAACCAGAGACTGTGCTTTGTTCAGCCAGCAAGCATGGCTGCGAAGCATTTGAAAACAGTAATAGGTTTGAAAGAGATCTGCTTGGGGGAAAGTCAGATTAACCATCTCCTCATATTACTAAATAAAGTGGAAGGAAATGGAAGCTTTGTTGGTTGACTTTGTGAGGTTTAGTCTTGTGTGGCACACTGAGATAAACAATGTAGGATGTTGTTGATGTCTCTTTCAACAAAAATATTTTTGTGGTGTCAATCGGGGGCCTACTGGGTGTTCTTCAACCATGCACACTGTGGGTAGTTATTTGACCTTCAGAACTGTCTGGTTTGGATCTGAGTAGAAAATACTGAAGAAATTGATTTAAGTACTGTGGAAAAAAAGGGAGGGAAAGCCCGTTGTTAATTGGGTTTTCTGACCTTTATGGAAACTTTTTGACTCCAATTGTCAGCAGTTTGTTTCTCCCCTGCTGCTAAGAGGTTTAATGCAAGGAATATTTATTTTGGAAACACCTCCTAGCTATACTTGGAGGCCAAGTGGCAAAATAGTTTATGGTAGAGGGTCAAGGAGTTGCACAAGAGACCAGACAAGAGTAGCCATATTCATTATACCTGGATCAATTCCACTCAAATAGGCCTGTCTGTGTGTGACAAGACTCACATTCTGCACTAAACCACAATTTGTTTGGCTTTGTCTGTGTGTATTCAGGGATCTAGCTGTTGTGATGTACTATATAAATCAACGGTTTATAGCAAGACATTGAATTCAGCTAATTGTGATATAGTCATCAATTCATTCATTCGTGCATTTTTTTCTTTTATTCATTCATATATTTATATAGTTACCCATCTCACAAAATGTGACTCTGGGTGGTGTACAATAAAGAAATTAAAAGACTATAATATAAAAACAACCATTACAATTAATGCTGGTATTCTAATTAAAACAGGCAAGGAAAAAGTAACAGATATTAACAACAGTGCAACCACCTTAAGAACTCATTATTTCCTTGGAACCCCTAGCCTGATGATATAGCCAAGTCTTGAGGGACTTGTGAAAGTTAACAGGGATGGGGGATGTTTCATAAGGTGTGGGCCATGGCAGAAAAGGCCCATTTCTGGGGACTTGCCAGGCATAGCTCTTCAGAGATGGGGTTTGCACTATACATCTTTTGCTGGATCTAATAGGACACGTAATCAATGAGAGGCACCTAGCCAGCAGATGGAACTTATGCAAGGAGCCTCTTCCATTTCCAAAGCAACAAACAGTCTTGTCCTCCTTCTCCCTGACCCTATAGAAAGAGAAGGAAAATGATTTCGACGGGGAATGAAGGGGTCCATAGTATCCTTGTATTCTATTGGTATCCCCCCACTCCCTGTCCCACACCACCACCAACAGCCCTGCATCATCATTGATTATTTGATCACAGAGCTGCCAAGGTAGAAATCCTGAGTGCTGACAGAGCCACATACTGTTGCAGCAAATGGAAGTCCTTCATCACAAATCTACAATGTCCATGTTCACAATGCTGCTGATGCCAATTTTAAAAAGCGGTGGCCAATCTCGGTTGCCAAACAAAGTTTCCCACCAACCATTCCTCCACAATCATCAACACAGTCTGCAAACAGCCCTCACAAAATCTCCAACAACATTGTCCAACAAGCAAGGAGATGGACACTTCCACAAGCTGCCACCAAGTCCAAGGGGAGGGGGAACATATGCAGATTTCATCCACAAGCTGCCTCCATATGGTGTCACTTCTCTCCCATCCTCTCGGTATATGCCTAATCTACTAGAAATCAAGGTAGGTGCTAGCCCAGACATTCTTCTGCTACCATCCATTCAGCCAATAGCCATCATGTTTCTTCCATATAGCCATCTAACCAGCATGAACCCATTCTAGAGGCGATAGTGACAAAATTTAGTTAGAAAATGAAGAAAAAACTAAAAGACCAGAATTTACAAATCTTGCTCCATCTTGAATCCTCATTGTCCTTTGCCCGTTTCCTTTCTACCCAACCAGGAAAAATAACTTAGGGGAGCATAGAGGACATATCAGGAAAGTTTAGGAGTTCATCAATACATCAGGATTTCAAGGAAGCTGTTTAATTTTATTAATTTAAGCATGTTATACAAAATCCAGGCTATCAAAAAGCAAATTCGTTAGTTGAGAATGGTGTAAAAATATTAAATGTGTGTTACTGAAGGCTAAAGAAACAAAACACAAATACTTCAGGGTGGGTTTCACTTATCTTTACCACTTGTTCGCCCCATGCGCGTATGCATGCACCCGGCCTTCCACGCATGTGCTTTGCTCACTAGCTCGCCTTCTGCACATGCGCCTGGCCTTGAAAACATCCCTAAATAGCACAACTTGGAGCCAGGTTGTGATCGCTGCTACCGGTCCACCCGAACCAGTGCAAACCAGCTGAATACCACCTCTGAAATACTTGGTTAATTTCATTCAATACGGGTCAACAGGTTTGCAATGTTATCACCCTCCCACAGGGCTGCTTTTCAATAGAATACATTCTAATAAATTGTTCAAGTTATGTTTAAAGGAATAAGGAAAAATGTAAAATGGCATGTAAAAAATGTATTACCAGAATTGAATAACAGTAATTACATTGAGAATGCAAAATTTCAAGTGTTGATGACCTAAACCATGATAAGTAGTTCTGCACTGTTTTGAAGTCAAAGATTATATTAGAGTTGAGTTGAGAAGACACTGAAGGCAGCTGCAATTGATACTATGTCGACATATCCAAAGAATTCAGATTATTAATCTAGAGCAGTGTCATTAGAGATATAGAATTACTGGGAAAAAAATCACAGTCCTTGCTGGTCAAACCAGATTACTGGTTTATAGTGATCAGCATTTAAATGAATGCTGTCAAAGCAGTTGAATGACTAGTCTAAATGAGTACTACTTATGCTTTGGTCAAGGACCCTTGCTTGTTTTTCAAAAAACAATATTATTTCAGAGTTACTCCTTCTTTAAGAACTTGGCATTTTCAGTTAGGACTTCAGTTGGCAGTGGGCTGTCAGCTATGGCTGTCAGTTGTGATCCATGTTTACAAGGTGAGCTACACTAAACATTAATTTTATCACAGATTAACAAACTATACTACTAATCTTTAAACCAGTGTTCTTAAAACTTGGCAACTTTAAGATGTGTGGACTTCAACTCCTACAATTCCCCAGCTATATTGGCTGGGGAATTCTGGGAGCTGAACACATCTTAAAGTTGCCAAATTTGAAATATTGCCACTGATTTAAACCATCTTATTGATTTCAGAATGGGTGACTCTTTACCGGTTCCAATGTGACAGAATTAAGGATTTACTCCATCTCCATAGTCTATGATCAACACACTTACAAGTGGTATGAAATCAGAAACACACTATGGAGATATATTTCAGAAATAAAAATCACATTATGTTCTTACAATGCACTGCCTCATAGGTTTATGTAAAGAATGCAGGGAAATCCAATTTAAGCACAAAAAAACCTCCTTTATTTGTAGAAAAGCATATCCTATTATGAAAATAGTTTCTCTTTTTCTTCCCCAGCCATACCTGCCCTTTCCTAAATATCACAATCATCTCATTCAACTTCTGTGTGAACATGGACTGTTTGTTCCATCCTGAAGGACAGGAGTAGAAGTGAAACAAAATGTAACACAATAATGAGCTCTTGCAACATAATTATCGGTAATATTTTCATTATGAGTGGGATGAAAACCAATGCCATATCTGTGGCATTGTCCACTAAATTCATAGCTTACTTACTTAAGGTAGACAAGCCAATCTAGGAAATAGGCTGACACTCTCAATATTTAAATATTGAAGTTCTGTTTTGATAGAAGACATGTCAGAAATAACAGTATAAATCTTGATTTATGGCAGTGATGTTAAGGATTCATTTGTCCTTTTTGTATGTATGTTCAGGGACACTAATATGGTCTAAAATAATCATCCTTGGTTTCTGACAGCTGGCAGTAAAGGAAAATCATGCACATTGTACTCATCCCTGAGGGTAAACTCTCAGATTCTATATTTCCCCTGAAGAACCTAGACAAGTGACCAAAAAGGGACAATCAGAAAACTCAACAGGATTGAGATGGGTGGCTATAGAAATTGAATAATTCAATTAAATAATTAGTATAGTAGCCTGCATCCATAGCATTCCTTAAGCTACACATGCTCCCTGGGCAGTCCTAAATGGGTGACAACAACCAGATGCAGCCATACTGCCCTTTGGAGCCTCATGCCCATGACAAACAGAAGTGCATAAACTCAAATTCAGAGAATAGCAATAATGTTGAAGAGACTAGAAACTAAATCCTGTGAAGGACTGATTGAATGAGGGATGTTTAGCCTCTAGAAAAAAAAGCTTAAGTGGGAATATTTCATCCTTCAATTATCTGTCACACTGAAGGTCATAGTATCTTCATCATTCCAAAGTGCAGGACAGGGAATCATGGGTTTAAGTTACAGAAAGCAGATTTTGAATTTCATGAAAAAATGTTCTAACAATAACATCCGTTTGATAGTGGAAGCAGTTTGCAGAGAGATGGTAGATATGTTCAGGAAGAGCTCAGATAGTCATCTATTAGGGAATGCTTTAATTTAGATTCCTGCACTGTCCTCAGGGCCACCATGTAGTTGTTTATGGTCTCGCCTTCCATCCAGTTCCTGTGGTGGAACACATGGCGCCAGGCGATCTGGAAAGGCGTTGGTGTGTAATGGCTCTTTAATTTGGTCAACAGTGTCTCCCAGGGTACCGCTCCGACCCTCAGAGAGGCAAGGAGAACCCTCGCAGTCTCAAACATTTCGGTTCCGCAAAAATTGAGGAAGTACACTTGCTTCTGATTATTGGAGAGCTCTGCGTAATCATTGGTTTCAAGGAAGCACTCAAAATGCTCTATATAAGAGTCCCATGTCTCGGTTGACGAATTGAATGGAGTGAAGGTTTTCAGGGTAGCCATCCTGTCAGACCTTGCGGTTTGCGCTGTTGCATGTGAGGGAATGGCCGACGTCTCATCAGCTGTGACTTAGCCCCTTGTTAGTGACCAGCCTGTATTGTGCCTCTCAGCTAAGGCTTCAGTGACTCGCTCGATTCTGCTGCCTCTGTCATAGAATCCCATCCTCGTCGCCAGTTTTCTGTTCTCTAGCTGAAGATAGGATAGACTGAGGCAAGGCAGAATAACAGTAAAAGCTAACATTTATTCACTAACAAGTGCGGCTAACCAGGAACAGCTTAGAACAGCAATGACTAACCCTCCGTCTGACAGTTCCCTTTATATTGAGCTTTCAGATGGCTTAACCAATCAGCAGACATCTTTTTCCCGCTTGAACTGAGCAGACCGGCACTTAGCCTGAAGACGTTACAATTCTGCTTTATGCAGTTAATGTTGTTGTTTTGATGCTAAGCTAGGTGAGTCTCAGGAGGGCTTTCAAGACTCTTTACTCAACTCTGCCAAGTTATCAGCCATCAGGAAACCAGTCATAGCATTCTCCAATATCATCACATGCCACAAATGGTATGTAAATAATCAAATTATTGATTGGATGGTTGTTTATGTGTCATCAGATTGACTCTTAGCAACCATGTAACTGGCTTTTCTCCAGGATGATCTTCCTCCAGTTTAGACTGCAGTAGAAGTCAAATGTTTTAAATACTTAGCAGTCATTTTTCAATATTCTAGGACATCAGCCCCAGTTAATGCTTCTTCTTTCTTAGCCCAAAAGAGTACAACAGCAGTCCCAAAATTTCATGATAGACAGAGAGGGAACTTTATGTAGACACCATCAAATTATTTTCTGTGAAAACAGTTGTGCACTCTTTATGATCTCCTATTCCAATTCTAATTTTAAAAAAAAAACTACAATCAGGATAATTAAGATCTTTAATAATGGCACCCCTATACAACTTTAAGATTGGAGATAATCTCCACAAAACTGAAGGCAAAATATGACAAGCAATCTTATTTAGAAGGTGAAGGGTTAAATTGGGTTCAGTTGGGCTGTTTCCATTAATAAAATCTGATGACTCTAAAGCAAAATGACGGGGAAAATGCCATACGAAAATTGCTGCCCTATGGCCTATCGCTGAGTATCTGTTACAATTTGATCTTTAAAAAGTTAAGGAATTTATATCAAAGAGTGGATTGAAAATATTGCATTTTAAAGTGATCTAGAGCCATAGTGGTAAAGGGACATGGTGGCTCAGTGGCTAAGATGCTGAGCTTGTCGATCAGAAAGTCGGCAGTTCAGCGGTTCAAATCCCTAGTTCCGCGTAATGATGTGAGCTCCCAGCTTCTGCCAACCTAGCAGTTTGAAAGCATGTAAAAAATGCAAGTAGAAAAATAGGGACCACCTTTGGTGGGACGGTAACAGAGCTCCATGCTCCTTTGCCGATCACATGACCATAGATACATCTTCAGACAGCACTGGCTCTTTGGCTTAGAAACAGAGATGAGCACCGCCCCTAGAGCCAGAAACAACTAGCATGTATGTGCGGGGGAACCTTTATCTTTACCTTAGAGCCGTAGTGGTGCAGTAGTTAGAATGCAGTAGTGGAGGCTACTTCTGCTGACTGCTGACTGCCAGCAGTTTGGCAGTTCAATTCTCACAAACTCAAAGTTGACTCAGCCTTCCATCTTCCAAGGTTGATAAAATGAGGACCCAGATTGTTGGGGGGGGCAATATGCTGACTCTGTAAACTGCTTAGAGGGGGCTATAGATCACTATGAAGCAGTATATAAATCTAAGTGCTATTGCTATCAAAAATAAATCATAATGCTCTTCTGGTTCCTAAAAGAATCCCAGAGAACTTTCCTGCAAACTTTTTAAGCTTATTTACGTATTACTGGGCACTTCTTAGAGGCCAGGCCCTTTCCTTAGCAGTTATAGAGTACAATAATATTCCAGCCTTCTAGTGACTATGTCCTTATGAATCCAGGGAGATAGAAATAGATTGAACTGAACATTGCAATGCTTAATTCAACTGCTTCCAGGTTCATTCAGCCCTTAATTTTTTTAAAAAAAAGACCAAGCTACCTTGATGAATTTTAGATCAGCCTCTTAAAGACCAATAAAGGATATGTATTGTTTCAAAATGCTGATTATTAGCAACAAAAACACTGTTCGTTTGTTTATTATTTATTTATTATTTATTTATTTATTTATTAAATGCATATTCTTCCCATCTCACTGTTATGACGATTCTGGGTAGCTATGCTGCAGTGGTGGGTTTCAAAATTTTTTTACTACTGGTTCTGTGGGTGTGGCTTGGTGGGCGTGGCATGGCTTGGTGGGCGTGGCTTGGTGGACATGGCATTGGAAGGATACTGTAAAATCTCCATTCCCACCCCAGTCGAGGGGAAGGTTACTGCAAAATCCCCATTTCCTTCCGATCAGCTGGGACTCAGGAGGCAGAGAATAGATGGGGACGGGGCCAGTCATATTTTTTACTATCGGTTCTTTGAACTACGCAAAATTTCCACTACCGGTTCTCCAGAACTGGTCAGAACCTGCTGAAACCCACCTCTGCTATGCTGTACTATGAGGTCCTAAAAGGATTGGGTTGAAGAAAATTACATCTCAGAGTTTTATGTTTGGGTTAAAATTTTATTACCTTCGCTTTTTATGATTTCTGTATTTATTTGTACTCTGGTCTAAGATCGTAAATACTATTAGTAATGGAGGAACGGTTGGAGGAGGCAAGTCAGTTACCCTATCTGCTTGCTACCTCGGCTTATTTTATATTCCATCCCTAAATTCCAGTTCAATTTCACCCTCCCTAGATTCTCTCTATCTACTCTGATATGGTTTCTAAATCTGTCTTATATAATTAGTTTCCATATCTTATCTGGTCCAAGACATGTGAACTATAAAACATACTGGGCAGCATGACAAAAGCATATTATCAACTACTTTATTGTTGATTTCCTTTGGCATGTTTAAAGTCCAGTCACAGCTTGGTTTATTTATTAATAGACTCCCTTCAGCATAAAATAAGAAATATTCTGTTTAACCTTTCAGGGTAAATTCCGATACTGTTGCCAACATCTGATTAAGAATTCAAACATATTAAGTTAACCAAAGCTTTCCCAATGTGAGAAGCATTGCAAAATGCTGAGGGTAATTGAACATGCCAAGTTCCTGTCAAACATATCTATCAACTCACTCTCAAGTCTTTTTATTTATTTTATTTTATTTTATATTATTCTATTTTATTTTGTTCTATTTTATTTTATTTTCATGCTACTCTTTTTTTTCTTTTATTTAAGAATCCAATAGCTATAGACATAGCACTATGGCTATAATGAAGTGCTGTGGAAAATGGCATCTCTCAACTACAATGAATTTCTCTCATTTCTTTGTGGTAGACCCAGTCAGGAAACAGACACCACAAGAAATGCTAGAAATCTGCTGGTCTTGACTATAACATCACAATCTTGAAAGTCTGTCATTGTTTTTGATTTTCCCCTTCCTCTTATATTGAAGAGAGTTAAGGCAGAACCAGTGGTGAAATCTAAAATTTGTTACTACCGGTTCTGTGGGCGTGGCTTAGTGGGGGGGGTGGTAATGTGACTGGGTGGGCATGGCCAATTTTTTTTTTTTTTTTACTTTTAAAACCATTTTTTCTACAACCTCTTCGGTGAAGAAGTTGTAAAAAAAATGCTTTCAAAAATCTCTGACGATCCCAGCTGAGTTGCCTGATCGGCAGAGACTTTTTTTCTTTTAAATGCCTCTGACAATCAGGCAACTCAGCTTGGATCGCCAGAGGCATTTAAAAGAAAAAAAGGGTTTTTTTCTTTTAAATGCCTCTGACAATCCCAGCTGAGCCGTGCGATCATCAAAGACATTTTTTTTTACTTTTAAAAGCATTTTTTGGCCGAAGAGGTTGTAGAAAAAATGCTTTTAAAAGTTTTAAAAAAAACCTCTGATGATTGTGCAGCTCATCTGGGCATGGTGGGCGGCAGGGATTTTTGCTACCGGTTCTCCAAACCATTCGCCTCCATCGCTACCGGATCAGGCGATCCGGTCCGAAGCATTTCACCCCTGGGCAGAACCATCTTGAGTTTCATCCTCATCTCTATTTATCTTCCCAGGTCAAGTTCATGCTTTCTGAATAGCTGTCATATACCTTCTTCAAGACATCTGCCGTTTTCCACCTTCTCACCATAGAAGGCAATGAGTTCAGAGTTCATACAGCAAGCAACTCTAGTACATTGCATTAGTCACAGAGGCTAGATGTTCTCTTAAATATATTTTACCAGCCAGTTGGGAGAGATTGTTTCTGATCTTCCTGACCAAACTTGCAAAAGATTTATTCTATCATCACATATTATGATGCTAGCAATTAAGAACTGTCATATTCATGCCTCCAACTGTTCTTCTGAAAAGTTCTAGAGACATCAGATTGGCTTCTATTAGAAAACCAAGCATTGAGCTAAATGTATCCTGGGTCAAAGCAATTAGATTATTCTCTTGCAAATATCTTTAATATCTTCCCCTTGCAGATATGTGCTAATTGTTCCCAACTCTAGGGGGCGGTGTTCATCTCTGTTTCAAAGCCAAACAGCCAGCGCTGTCCGAAGACGTCTCTGTGATCATGTGGCCGGCATGACTAAATGCCCAAGGTGCATGTAACCTGTTACCTTCCCACCTAAGGTGGTCCCTATTTTTCTACTTGCATTTTTTACATGCTTTTGAATTGCTATGTTGGCAGAAGTTGGGACAAGTAATGGAAGCTCACCCCATTACGCAGCACTAGGGATTCGAACCGCTGAACTGCCAACCTTTTGATCAACAAGCTCAGCATCTTAGCCACTGAGCCACCTCGTCCCTTATTCATATATCATTACAAATCAACATTTCCCCAACCCAATATCCTTGACAAGTTTTTCAGTCTTTTTCCCCCATAATTCTCAGCCAGGCAGGAATTATATTCAAACACATCTAGAAAGCAAGCAATTGGAAAAGGCTCCTCTGAATGCCATAATTTTCCACCAACTGATATCTTCCAGGCTGATTTCAGGTCCCATGGTTGTTGGGTTTTTTTTTCTCCCCACATAAAAATACCTGATGCCCTTACTGCCAATACTGCTGCCTCTTCTATTTCCAAATGCATCATTTTCTCTCTAGTTTTCAGATTAAAATCACCACGTTTCCTGCCTGTCATCTAAACAATTGAAATCTTACGCATTCTGGTTTCTTGCTCTTTGTCTTCAATACATTCACAGTTTGTACACTTACAAGGCTGAGGTTTTTGCAGCTCCACCAAACTTTACAATCCACCGAAAAAAAAAAAAATGCATAACAGGAAAAGTAACCTGAAATTCTCAAAGAGTGTCATTTTATTTTCCCAAAAAACTGTTCACCCTTATGATGAGAGGTCATGAGAGAATATGCTTTTGAGATTGAAGGGTAAGGAAACCTTTGACCTGCCAGATGTTGCTGGATTACATCTCATAAGGGTCCTGTCCTCTGTATGGCTAATGGTGAAAAACAGTGAGAGTTGCAGTTCATTTTTCATACCCCTGCTGTTCAGCTGCTATGATTGTCATCCTCCAGCCCTTTTGTAAGGCTAGATGTGAGTCATCAAGCAGCCACAGAAGGGCAGGTAACTCTGCTCAACTTCATGCAAGCTTTTCAAGCTGAACGGCAAGAAAATGCAAAGTGTACAATTGCATCGAAGTTTTGTGAAATCTGAAGTCTGGCCTCTGCATGACCTTTCAACCTACTGACCCTGGGAACAAAAAGAATTTAAGATCTTTTAAAAATTTACCCAGTTTAGATTAAAAATAATTCTCTGGGTACCCCTAGCAAGAGGCAATTTGCAAACATCAGTTGCCATCCCCGGCTAAAGCAGAGCTAAGCACCTTTCCCCATTTACAGCAAATGGAAAAATACAAAGAACAATTTATTGCCAGTGTGGCCTTGCATTCACTGTGGCACTTAGAGCATAACTGCTCCTGCTCCCATAGCAACTCCTTGAGCCTGTAATATTTCTCCCCTGGGTGAAAAAACACAGTGGTGGTAATTAGGCTTTTGTTCAGCTTGCTGTAAAGTCCAACTGAGTCCATCCAACTTAATTGCAGTTGTGGTTTTTTTTTAACATCTCATTACACATGCAAAGCAGTGCAAACAGCTCATAAATAAGGTGGGGAGAACTCTTTTGATGCTTGCATTCCTTTATTTCCAACCCTTTTCCTTTCCTTCTTATGGGCTACTCAGTGTTGCCAACCAACTGTTGAATTCAATGGCTTTTTCAAAGCAGTTGAGGTGCATAACCCAATCCCATGAAATGTCAAATTGTTTTGCGTCTAGTGTAAAGATGGGACCAATTCTTGGAACAGTTTAGAAGAAGTCCCACCTGCTTGTTTTGATGGCAGAAATGTCTAAAAGCTGAGTTTTGTATATGACAAAGTTGCATGTTGTGAGTCTGGTGTAGCCTTACGCTACACTGAATTGTCGGACCAAATTGCCCACCTATTTCTTCAAGAATTCCCCATTTAATAAAGACGCTAGCTGTTGACTGCTCTATACATAATTACATATAATTATAAATTATAATTCAACATTGATAATTGTAATGTGGTGTGTTTGGTTCTGGCTTCGTATATTGTATGACTTCACCAACTATAGCTTTTCCAACAAGCCATAAATAAATGATAGCAGCAGAAGTATTTTATGCACAAAAATGGAAGAATACTTTGAGGATGAATGACTGCAAAAGTCGATAGAGTTAGCGGAGAAATGGCTACTATATTTTATTATATAAAAGTAAAAAGTTGAGATTTTGTGTTACTATCTTATTGTTCAGCACCAAAAGGAAGTCAATGCCTTTTTTTCTTTTTCCCTCTGTCTTGCACTTTTTTCTCTTCCCTTTTTCCTTCCTTATCTTTGCATCATCTTTATTTTTCTTCATATGTTTTCTATTTTGATAAACTAATAAAAATGTATTAACCAGGAACAAGCCATAAATAAATTATGATGTAGCACAATGCATCTCTGTTACAGCTCAATGTAGAGTTGCTTGCCAACTTTTGGTTTTTAAAAAATGCTGCTTTTCTGATTAAACAAGTTGATGAACCCACAACAGTTGCGGCCAAGGATTAGACTAGAACAGGGCTATCAAACTCCTGGCCCAAGGGCTGGATGCGTTAGGTGGTGGCCACGCCCATTTAGCAAAGGGGAAGTTCTGACACATCACGTGATGATGCCGTGACGCTGTGAGTTTGACATCTCTGGACTAGAAGCTTGAAGCTTGGAGTCAGGATAGAACATGACATTGTAGAGAGTGGCAGGATCTTACAAGTCAAAAGTGGACTTTCCCTGCATCTGATCAGTATAGCTTGATATACTTGAAATAAAACATGTCTATTACGGTAAGTGAACACAGTAAAATACTTACTGAAACCCTATTGAGGGAAAATCTAAAGATTCTTCCACAGCCTTCTCTATTGATAGCAGGGGTTCCTAAACCCTCACAAAAAAGCCCTCAAAAAACCTTCAAAAGCCCTCAAAAAAACCACAAAAAAACCCTCATACTTCCCTTTAGCCTAATCTTAATATACACACCTTCCCTAAAAATCCAAACACCAAAATGAATGCACATGAACAAAGAAAACTTGTAATGAAACTTTGGGAAAGGTGGGTTTATTGTAATAATGTGCAACTAAATAGTTCTTCACACTTCCTCAGGAGTCTGCACCTATTCAAGGGAGGTACACATCACAGTTTGGGAAACCTTGATCTATGAGCTTCAGTTTCCAGAATTCCAGAAAGTCATGCTGGGAATTCTATACATAAAAGGCTCACTTTCTAGGTCTTATCAAATAACTACATTTAATAGAGGGGGCCTAGAGCAAGCTTACCCTATCCAATCTGAAGGGACAGGTAGATATCTTCAAGAAGAGATAATCCTTCAAATAGTATACAGGTAGTTCTTGACTTACAATATCCAAGGAGCTCAGGGAAATGAAGCGCCGGAAAAGACACCTAAAGAGCAGTTGGAGGGCCAGCCGATCCGAATCCGACCGGACACTGGTGAGGTCTCATATTAAGACCTACCTAGTGGCGATGAAAGCAGCGAAATCTGAGTATTTCTCCACTCTTATTGCGTCTGCAGATAATCGCCTAACCGCCCTGTTTAGGGTGAACCGCTCCCTACTCCATCAGGGAGCAAGGGACGATCCCTTACACGGAAGAGCTGAGGACTTTGTGCAATATCTGTATGACAAAATCGCTCAGATTCGGGAAGGATTGGACTCTGACTGGGTAGTTTCAGGCAGGGTGACGGAGGCGGGCCTTGAGAATGTCATTTGGGAGGAGTTTGACCCTGTGGCTCCCGAGGACGTGGACAGGATTCTGGGCAGGCTTAGCGCGGCCACATGTTTACTGGACCCGTGTCCCTCCTGGTTGGTACTGGCCTGCTGGGAGGTTACATGAGGCTGGCTCCAGGGGATTATCAATGCTTCTCAGAGTGAGGGTAACTTCCCCATCGCCTTGAAGGAGGTGGTGGTGAGGCCCCCTCCTCAAGAAGCCTTCCCTGGACCTGGCTGTATTAGCAAATCATCGTCCTGTCTCCAACCTTCGCTTTGTGGCGAAGGTTGTTGAGAGTGTGGTGGCGCGACAGTTTCCCCAGTTCCTGGAGGAAACGGTTTATCTAGATCCGTTTCAGTTGGGTTTCAGGCCTGGGCACAGCACGGAAACGGCATTGGTTGCGTTGGTGGATGATCTCTGAAGGGCTCGGGACAGGGGTTGTTCCTCTGTCCTGGTCCTATTAGATCTCTCAGCGGCTTTTGATACCATTGACCATGGTATCATGCTGCGCCGACTGGAAGGGTTGGGGATGGCGGCACCGTGTTGCGGTGGTTCTCCTCCCTCTCCGACCGGATGCAGTTCGTGTTGACAGGGGGGCAGAGATTGACCTCGAGGCGCCTTGTGTGTGGGGTGACACAAAGGTTGGTTCTCTCGCCCCTTCTGTTCAACATTTATGTGAAGCCGCTGGGTGAGATCATCCATGGTTTCGGGGTGAAGTGTCATCTGCACGCTGATGATACTCAGCTGTACATCTCCATCCTGGACCACCCCAACGATGCCCTTGATGTGATGTCCCGGTGCCTGGAGGCCGTGCGGATCTGGATGGGGAGAAACAGGCTCGGGCTCAACCCGTCCAAGACCGAGTGGCTGTGGCTTCCGGCATCCCGATATAGTCAGTTGCTACCATCGCTGACTTTTGGGGGCGAGTCATTGGCCCCCACAGAGAGGGCTCGCAACTTGGGTGTCCTCCTGGATACATGGCTGTCTTTGGAAGAGCATATGACGGCTATGGCCAGGGGGGCTTTTTATCAGGTTCTCCTGATCCACCAGTTGCGTCCCTTTCTGGATCAGGATGCCTTACACACAGTCACTCATGCCCTCGTCACGTCCTGCTTGGACTATTGTAATGCTCTCTACATGGGGCTCCCCTTGAGGAACACGCAGAGGCTCCAACTGGTCCAGAATGCGGCCGCGCGGGTGGTGATGGGGGCAACTCGACGCTCCCATGTAACACCTCTCCTGCGTGAGCTGCACTGGCTCCCAATGGTCTTCCGGGTGCACTTCAAGGTATTGGTTACCACCTTTAGAGCGCTCCATGGCTTAGGGCCCGGGTATTTACGAGACCACCTTCCGCCGCCAGTAGCCTCCCACCAACCAGTACGCTCCCACAGAGAGGGATTCCTCAGGGTTCCGTCAACCAAACAATGTTGGCTAGTGACCCCCAGGGGGAGAGCCTTCTCTGTGGGGGCACCGACCCTCTGGAACGAGTTGCCCCCAGAGATACAGCGGATCCCAGATCTGCGCACTTTCCGCCATGCCTTAAAGACATTTTTGTTTCATCAAGCTGGGCTGACCTGACCATATTTTTTAAGTTGTTTTAATCTTAAATTGCTAAATTATGGGTTTTTTTAATATGGGGGTGTTTTAACTGTGGGCCAAATTAATTTAATTGACTTTTAATATTATTTTAATTTTTGTATTTTCTGTATTTTATCTGCTGGCTGTTCACCGCCCCGAGTCCTTAGGGAAAGGGCAGTATATAAAATTAATTAAATAATAATAATAATAATAATAATAATAATAATAATAATAATAATAATAATAATAATATCAGTTGGATCAGGGGTGAAATTCACTTACCTTCGCTACCTGTTTGCAAATGTGAGTGCACACACGCCTCCTCCACACATTCACAGAGCCTTCTGCGCATGCGCAGAGGGTCAAAATGGGACATGATGATGTCCGGGTGGGTGGGCAGAGCCTCCTGCCACCAGTGCTACCGGTTCGCCGAAGTTGGATAGAACCGGCTGAATTTCACCACTAGTTGAACTGGAATTGCTAAGATAAGTGGTCATTAAGTTGCGCCCAATTTTACTACTTGTGCCACAGTTATTAAGTCAATCTGGCTCCCCTATTGACCTTGCTTGTTGGAAGCTGCCTGAGAAGATCACAAATGGGACACTGCAGCTGTGAAAGATGTCCCTTGGACATTTGGGCATATGTCCATTGACAAGTGCCCAAATTTTGATCACATAACTTTGGAGATACTGCGATGGTTGTAAGTGCAAGGACCAGTTTTAAGACACTTTTGTCAGCACAGTCATAACTTTGAAAGGTCATTAAACAAATAGTCATAAATTGAAAGCTATCTGTAGTCCCACGTCAAAGTGCTAACCAACACATTGAATTGCACTGAAAAGAAACTGGGAACCAGTATAGCTCATGCAGTTTCAGGCAGTGCAACAAGGGTGAACAAGGGGCATCCCAAACTGTGCACGCTATTTTATTCTGAATCATTTGAGGTTTCCAGATGGCCTTCAGGGAGTCTTACTGTTTTCCCCAAAATAAAACTTCATCTGATAATAAGCCCAATTGGGCTTTTGAGCTCATGGCAATAAGGCCAAGTGCTTATTTCAGGGTTCAAAAAAATATAACACAGGGTCTTATTTTCGGGTAAACACAGTATATAAAGGGCATTAGAATAGTCCAAAGAAAAAGTGACTAGGGCATGGTGGCCATGAGCAGGGTCTTCCAGTCCAGGAATGGGCACAATCAATGCACAAGACTAATTGTCCAAAGCTACTCTAGTCAGACTCAGTACCTAAATGCCCAAATCCAGGAGTATCCCCAAATTGTAGCCCAAACACTGTCCAGGACCATACAATCCTATAAAAATTAACAAAGGCATCCTTCCATTTCCAAAGAATCCAAAACTCCAAAGCCACTCCATCTTGTTAGAGTTAAGTCACTGTGGCGTGGCTTGGGGGTTATGTGACTGGGTGGGTGTGGCCAACTTTTTTTTTCACTTTTAAAACCATTTTTTCTACAACCTCTACAGCCGAAGAGGTTGTAAAAAAATGCTTTTAAAAGCCTCTGACGATCCCAGCTGAGTTGCCTGATTGGCAAAGGCTTTTTTCTCTTTTAAAAACATTTTTTCTACAACCTCTACAGCCGAAGAGGTTGTAGTAAAATGCTTTTAAAAGCCTCTGACGATCCCAGCTGAGTTGCCTGATTGGCAAAGGCTTTTTTCTCTTTTAAAAACATTTTTTCTACAACCTCTTTGGCTGAAGAGGTTGTAGAAAAAATGCTTTTAAAAGCCTCTGACAATCCCAGCTGAGTTGCCTGATTGGCAAAGGCTTTTTTCTCTTTTAAAAACATTTTTTTCTACAACCTCTTTGGCTGAAGAGGTTGTAGAAAAAATGCTTTTAAAAGCCTCTGACGATCCCGATTCCCTTTTCAGTGGAAGAAGTTGTAGAAAAAATGCTTTTAAATTTTTTTTTAAAAAGCCTCTAATGGTTGTGTGGCTCAGCTGGCCATGGGGAGCGCAGGGATGTTTGCTACCGGTTCTCCGTACCACCCGCCGCCATTGCTACTGGATCGGGTGATCCGGTCCAAACCAGGAGCATTTCACCCCTGATGTGCGCGCAGCACACATTTGGTGTAAACTGCACATGCGCACACAGCATGCATGCATGGCCAGTGAACCGGTAGCAAACTGGTTCAGATTTCACCACTGGGTTAAAGTAACATTTTATAAAGTTCTGGTGGATAAATGGACATACCATAGAAAAATTGGTGTTTAATGGGAGACTTGGAATAATCTGTCCACAAAAAGATAGAACATTTGAGACATTAAGATTTCATGAAGTATATTACCAAATTCTGATGCAAAACAATATACTTGTTTTTCTGAAAGACATAGATCTTTCTCAAGCAACAATACATTTTGGATTACTAAAAATCTGGTTATTACCGAGTGATCACAAAGTGAAAATATTGCCAAAAATCTTTTCAAATCATAATACGGTGACTTTAGCATTTAAAAGGAAAACCAGCTCTTTCACAGGGAAGTTAAATGAAATATTATTGCAGAAAGATATAGTAGTGGAAGATTTCAAAAAGAACAATATTAATAAAGGTACAGACCTAACAATGATTTGAGATGCAAAAAAAGCTTTTATGGGGTGATATTTTATACAATATAATGGCAGGCTCAAAAAAAAAAAAAAAAGGAGAGAAGAGATAACACAAGCAATTTTGGACAAGATAAAAATGAAATAAGAATTTAAGAAATCCCCAGAAAAGAAAATTATTTCACAACAAATTAAATGCTTACAAAAGCAATGGAAGTAAACATGAATTATGAAAAACCAAAATCTGAATTTGCATATAAGCCAGAGAAATGGTTGGCATATAAATAGAGGAAAGGAGAAAAGAATGATAGTAAAATTACAGCAGACAATTCAAAGATGTAAAAAATATTTCATCAACATTATTCTAAATGAGGAGAAAAAGTTTCCCTGGCCAACTGCCTCATTTAATTTATGCTTAGTTAAACTGAATATCCTGTTTGGGTAAATGCAACTTTACATTCAATTTCAATCAGGCATATCCAGTTTTCTTTGGAAGCAAACTAATAGTCACCAATGCATTCTTTTACACAATATTTACAAATTACCCTTTTTCTGGTATGTTTTTCCTCTAGGGTGAAAAGTTACCTTTGCTGCATCACCACCCTATCATTACTGCAAATGCAGGCAAAATTTGAGGGGCCGCCAGGCAAGCTTAGGGATTTTTAAGTAGCCTCAAAGGAACCACCCTCCACAGCTTTAATAAAAAGCAAAGAATGGGAAATTCAACAAAAGTTATGCATTCTCATTCAGACTCAAAGCTTAAAAGGTTCTGTGAAAACTAAAAGTAGTAAGGTGAGGTCCTTTACATGCTGTTTCCTCAAGTTTCAGGGAGTTTTATATCTGTGGAGTCATTGGTGCTCTCTGAGCTTGGTTGTTTTCTTACAGATATTTCAACACCAAACTACGTAACATCATCAGAACAGTTTTATACATGCTCCAATTCAGAGTTTCCTTGACTTGGTTTCTTTAGATGGCTTGCAAGTGACCCAGTGCTAGCTATGCTTAGCAGATGTCAGCCTTCCGCAATTAGAGGCAGGTAAAACTGTTCTTTCGAATCCTTACTTTACTGCTTTTATTAACGTCAAATCTTTTGTTTACTTTTGGGTTGGATTTATATTCTAGCACATTTTTCAGAACTTCATGGTTACGGGCAATCTGGTAAAAAGGTGAGAACCGGAGCCATTTCTTTAAAATAGCTTAATCACTGGGACAAGTTCTTTCTTTTTTTAAATAAATTTTATTAATTTTCTATTAATTACATTTCTTAGTGCTTAATAAACATTGTGTTGTCTGGGTATTTAATTTGCTTAACAATACAAATGCTATTCTTACTCTCCACCCCTTTTTTCCAATCACTGATAAAATAAGTTCCAAATTTGATAATATTCTGTGTCTTCTTTCTGTTTAATTTTCAATGTAAATCTGTCCATTTCCTCACTGTCTAGTATCCTCTTAATTATGTCTTCATCTTGCGGTGTTTCTTCATCTTTCCACTGGGACAAGTTCTTATCCTATTCAGATTCCAGGTGAGAGCGGTCATGGAAAGTGAGTTGGTTCCCATTCAGGGAGTCCTGCTGTTTGAAATGAGATCCTTGCTGAAGTCTATATGACCCTCACTGGTAGTGTTCCGTAAAGCCTTGAAGATTTGGTTCTGATTCTGAAGATCTGGTTCTCCCAGGCTTTGGGTTGAGCTGAATGGGACCCCTTGTTGAATGTGTCTGTTGTTTTTCTTTCTGTATACCATGTTTTCCCGAAAATAAGACCCAACTGAAAAATAAGCCCTAACATGATTTTTCAGGATGCTTGTAATATAAATCCATCCCCAAAAGTAAGACCCAGTTAAGATTGTCAGACAGACAGACGCATTTAGTATTGTATTTCCCCCCAAATAAGACCTAAATGGAAAATAAGTCCTAATGTGTCTTTTGGAGCAAAACTTAATATAAGATCCTATATTATTTTCTGGGAAACTGTTACGTAGATTCAAGGATCAAGCCCAATAACTCATAGGAGTCATTCCTTTTCTATTAAATATATTTATTGTTTCTATTAAACATCTTAACAGGTATCATGACAGGAGAGAGCCAGGGATGAAGGAGTGGGATGGGCTTATATACAAAGGAGGCGGAGCCAAGGTAAGGAGGAGTTATGCGGGGGTGGTTATTGGAAAAGGGAATTAATATTTACATCCTTTAGATATATACATCAATTAATCACAGGGTTAGTCATTTACATGTGACAGAAACATGGTATTATACCCATACCCATACCTTTTTAGTTTGTATTGGTTATTTTATTGTGTTGTGAACTGCCCCAACTCAGCTGCAGACAATCAATCCCTAAATTGAATGAAATTAATTCAAGAGACAGGTGAAGTAGAAACACATTTGCTTGCTTGAATGGAACTTTCACTTGGGGGAATACCACACCCAGCCACCTCAATTAGGGAAAGGGAGGAAACTGAGTGTCCAGAAAGAGATCTGACAGGCTTATGTGATGTCATGGACAAGCATCCCCGCCTCCTCTTTGTTACCTGTGCAAAAAAAATTCCATTTCACTCTTCCATACCACATGGTTGACTCTGCCCTTTGCAAGTAAACATAACCTCATTAACCCTACCCTACTTGATAGGAGAACAAACAAACAAGAATACTGTTGCTAGGTATATGTATATATTATTAAGCTGATTCCAGTGCCAAAAGTCCCATTCCCCACCCATTACTTCTTTCAGTCAATTTCTGGGTACCTGCATTTCAAGCCTTGCAGGCTTTGGTAGTAAGCTATGATAGAAAGGGAACCTGCTTGCTCTTGATTTCTCTGCCAATGGGACACACTAATCCCATGTTTTCTGCCAGTGCTAAAGTACTCCCTAAGAAGACCGATAGTTCCACAAACTAAGCTCAAGGTAATCAGCATGCCGGAAAGTGAGTGAAATGCCTGGTGCTGACTGAAAAACCAGAGGGAGTGCCACACAACAAAAATGGAATGGTATTTTAAGACTTTACATAAATGTTTGAATTTCTCCCATGCCTAGCAACACCAAGATCACTCTTGATAATAAATCGGGCAAACCATACCAGTTTACATAATTTAAAGAGACCATAGAATAAGAGTTCATCTTGGTAAAAGTTCTGATTTGTTTTTAAAGTACGGTACACGCCATTCTGGTTTGAGTTCAACAGAAAGCCAGGGACTAATTATCTCAAATATAAAAGGCTGCAGTTATTTATGAAATAAGTGTTCCAGTCCCAGCAATCCCAAACACTGACATTTGCTGCCTTCTCCTTTTCCACATCCCAGGGTTGGCAGAGATTATTTTCACCTAGTGCCAACTTGGATAATCCAGCAAAGGAAAAATAAATTAATATTCAACCATTCCTTCCTATACAGCTCATTCAAAGTCATTCTGTTTGTTGCACACAGGATTCAAATAATACAAATAGGGCCGGCTATCTAAACTAAGATTCAGTTAAGCTATTTCAATTATACTGTTTCAGAGAAGCTGACATTTAGTTACTGGATGACTACCATATTTTTCGGAATATAAGATGCCCCAGAGTATAAAAATCTACGCATGCCCAAGATGGCGATGGTTGCCGAGATCGCGGCTTGAGGATGAGGGACTGACCTACACTCTGGGATCTTCGGGGGTCGTTGTGAAGATCTACGACCCCAGGCCCGGTTAGGAGAACTCTCTGCCCACACGGAGAGGGTCTTTTCCCCTCCGGATATTGAGGCTGGGCTGAGAGAGAGAGCGGGCAATGTCGGGAGCAGCGGACTGCATCAGCTGGGCATCAGCAGCGTTTCCTCCAGCTGGAGTCCACGTGGGCGTCGGAATCGGCGTGGCGGCGTTTTTGCCTGGGGCGCTGCTGTACGGCGATTTCCCAGGCTGAGGGATTGCCTGGAGTGCTGTGGGAGTTGCCGGATTTCCCAGGAGATCTTTGGGACATTGCCAGACCTTTCTGGGCATTGTGGCAGCGACGGCGGCAATGGCATAACGACGGCAGCTGTGATGGCAGTCCAGAGGGCCTGGCAGGGAGGAGACACACCCCCCCGGAGGCTGGGGATGGGGGGGGCAACGAGGCCGGGAGATCATCTGCCTTTTGGGTTGGGCAAGGACCTGGCATGAGACGCTTTTAGATCTTGGGAGGCCTCGTTTACGTGTGGGGCTGGGGGGGGTGCTAGAGATAACTGCCCCTGTTTCCCCCCAATGCTTCTCTACCAGGACTATGCCCACCTTGGATTGTCGGCTAGCTCACTGACTCACCCGACGCCAAGTTTAATTTTCATCTGAACTTTCCCTAACTGCGGGGAGGACTATTTAAATCTGAATGGGGGCTGGTACATGGCTCCATCCCAGCAGCTGAGAGGGCTGGGCTCAGTTAAACCACTGTGAGAGGGTGGCTTTGATGTCGGGGGCCCTGGGGGCTGAACTGGGATGATATTGAATTTCTTGCATCTGCCAGCAGAGGGGACATGACCATCGGACCAACCGCCATGAGAGGGCGGTTTTTGGACCTGAGCCCTGGATGCTGTGCTGTCTGCATTGGCTCATCGCTGCCATCTCACCACAAGAGGGGTTTGACTGGTTGATCGGACCTCCGTGAGAGGGTGGTTGGGTCTTTCGCCCCCCCCCTGGACTGTGGTCGACCTGGAACTTGACCTCGTCCTCTGTTGTGAGGGGACAGTGGACCGGTCTTGTTGAAAATGCTCCTAAAACTCCCATTCCATGTCTCTCCCCTGGACCTTCTATATGGACCCCTAGGATATGGTTGCTCCCATCCTCTGTGGTCAAGATGTATTCCGCAGCAGAGCTTCTTGGTCTGCGAGACTCCCCCCTCTCGCAGGCTTGGCCCTCCACTCTATCGAGGGCCTACCTCAATGACGGGCTTTGGAACCCCGAGAGGTGGCATGCCGCAAAGAGGGGGTTGTGGGGTTTTTTAAAATTGTCTTTTTGTAATCTTTTAAGGGGTTTAGGGCGGGGGTGGGGAGGGAGGGGCATAGGTCAGGCTTGTTACAGGGGCATGGAACGGAAGGCGGGGAGCGGGGTGTGGAGGAGCTCAGTGTGGATAGGGTGGAGAGCAGTTCTATCAGGACCGTGGTTGGGAGGGGCAGATATGGCGGGAGTAGGGGGCCACATCAAGTGGTGGGGGCATGCACCCGCTATCTCCAAGCGGTGGCATGCCTCGGCCCCCATGACTCTTCTCGTCTCCCCGGCTGTCCAGAGTCTCAGAGCCCAGGCCTTAGACTGATGTTGTGCAATGCCAGGTCCATGGTTAATAAGCCCCCCCTCATTTGTGAGCTAATACAGGAGGGGGGTGCGGACCTGGCAGGTATTACAGAGACCTGGTTGGGCCAAGAGGGGGGGGTCCCCCTGGTAGAGATGTGCCCACCAGGTTTCCGCGCATTCCATCAGCCAAGGGCCCAGGGCAGGGGTGGGGGGGTGGCGGTCATTATAAAGGAAGGTCTTGATCCGAGGGAGGCCACTGTACCTCAGATAGCCGGATGTGAGTCTCTCCTGGTGAAGTGGAGCCATGGGATGCAGGTGGGCCTGCTGATCGCGTACCTGGCTCCCTGCCACGTGACAGCAGCCCTGCCCGAGCTTCTCAACGTTATTGCTGGGGTGGCGGTTGATACCCCCAGACTTTTGGTCATGGGGGATTTCAACCTGCCATCTACCGGTGAGGCGTCTGGGATGGCTCGGGAGTTTATGGCTTCCATGACAGCCATGGACCTGACACAATTAATTCATGGCCCCACTCACGTGGGAGGACACACTCTGGACTTGGTTTTTATCTCTGGTCAGTGGTGGAGTGGTCTGAATATAGGGGATATAGTTATTGAACCCCTGTCATGGTCGGACCATTCTCTCCTGAGACTGGACCTTTCGACCGCTGCACCCCACTGCAGGGAGGCGGAACCGACCAGGTGGTTCCGCCCCAGGCGCCTGATGGATCCTGATAGGTTCCAGAGGGAGCTTGGGCCAGTTCCTGAAACTCTGGCTCACGACTCGGCTGAAGATCTGGTGGCTGCCTGGGATAGGACAGCCGCCGGTGCTCTGGACCGAATCGTGCCTTTGCGGCCTCTGACCCGACGCCGAACCTGCCCGGCCCCTTGGTTTTCCGAGGAGCTGAGGGGGATGAAGCGCCGGAAAAGACGCCTAGAGAGTGGTTGGAGGGCCAGTCGCTGCGAATCCGACCGAACACTAGTTAGGTCTCATATTAAGACCTATCTAGTGGCGATAAAAGCGGCAAAGTGTAACCACTTTTCCGCTCTTATTGCATCGGCAGATAACCGCCCAGCCGCCTTGTTTAGGGTGACTCGCTCCCTCCTACATCAGGGAGCGCGGGAAGACCCCTTGCAAGGGCAGGCTGAGGATTTTGCACAGTATCTGCACGATAAAATCGCTCAGATTCGGGAAGGCTTGGACTCTGACTGGGTAGATCCCGGCGGGGTGACTGAGGCTGGTCTTGAGAATGTTATCTGGGATAAGTTTGACCCTGTGACTCCTGAGGACGTGGACAGGATCCTGGGGAGGCTAAATGCAACCACATGTTTATTGGACCCGTGCCCCTCCTGGCTGGTACTGGCCACCCGGGAGGTAACACGAGGCTGGCTCCAGAGGATCATAAATGCTTCTTTGAGAGAGGGTTTCTTGCCTCCCGCCTTGAAAGAGGCAGTGGTGAGGCCCCTCCTCAAGAAGCCTTCTCTGGACCCGGCCGTTTTGGCAAACTATCGTCCGGTCTCCAACCTTCGCTTTGTTGCGAAGGTTGTGGAGAGTGTGGTTGCGCGACAGCTCCCACAGTTCCTGGATGAAACCGTCTATCTAGATCTGTGCCAGTCCGGCTTCAGGCCTGGGTACAGCACGGAGACGGCATTGGTCGCATTGGTGGATGATCTCTGGAGGGCTCGGGACAGGGGTTGCTCCTCTGTTCTGGTCCTATTAGACCTCTCAGCGGCTTTTGATACCATCGACCATGGTATCATGCTGTGCCGGCTGGAGGGACTGGGGGTGGGAGGCACCGTGCTGCGGTGGTTCTCCTCCTATCTCTGTGACCGATCGCAGTCTGTGTTGGCAGGGGGGCAGAGGTCGACCTCGAGGCACCTTGCTTGCGGGGTGCCGCAAGGGTCGGTCCTCTCGCCACTCCTGTTCAACATTTATGTGAAGCCGCTGGGTGAGATCATCCGTGGTTTTGGGGTGCGATGCCATCTGTACGCTGATGACACTCAGCTGTACATTTCCACCCCAGACCACCCCAATGATGCCCTCGAAGTGATGTCCCAGTGTCTGGAGGCCGTGCGGGTCTGGATGGGGAGGAACAGGCTTCGGCTCAACCCTTCCAAGACCGAGTGGCTGTGGATGCCGGCGTCCCGGTATAGCCAGCTGGTGCCATCGCTGGCTATTGGGGGCGAGTCACTGACCCCCACAGAGGGGGCTCGCAACTTGGGCGTCCTCCTGGACACATGGCTGTCTTTAGAAGAGCATATGACGGCCGTGGCCAGGGGGGCTTTTTATCAGGTTCGCCTGATACGCCAGTTGCGCCCCTTTCTGGATCGGGACTCCTTGTGCACAGTCACTCATGCCTTGGTTATGTCACGCCTGGACTACTGTAACGCTCTCTAAATGGGGCTCCCCCTGAGGAGCACCCGGAGGCTCCAGCTGGTCCAGAATGCGGCCGCGCGGGTGATTATGGGAGCGACGTGGCGCTCCCACGTAACACCTCTCCTGCGTGAGCTGCATTGGCTCCCGGTGGTCTTCCAGGTACGCTTTAAGGTGTTGGTTCTCATCTTTAAAGCGCTCCATGGCTTAGGGCCAGGGTATTTGCGAGACCGCCTGCTGCTACCGATAACCTCCCACCGGCCAATACGCTCTCACAGAGAGGGCCTCCTTGGGGTGCCGTCAGTCAGGCAATGTCGGCTGGCGGCCCCCAGGGGGCAAGCCTTCTCTGTGGGGGCACCCGCCCTGTGGAATGAGCTGCCTCCCGGAATACGATTGATCCCGGACCTCCGGACCTTCCGTAAAGCCCTGAAGATGTTTTTATTTCATCAAGCCGGCCTAGCCTAAATGGTTTTTAACTGGGATTTTAAATTTTATGGATTTGGGGTTTTAAATTGGGTAGCCAATTATTTAATTTTTTTAATTATCTTAACTTTTGTATTTGTATGTTTTTTTAATTTTGGCTGTTCACCGCCCTGAGTCCCTTCTGGGAGAAGGGCGGTATACAAATTAAATTAATAGATAAATAAATAAATAAATAAATAAATAAATAAATAAATAAATAAAACGCACATTAGTTTTTGGAGAAGAAAACAAGAAAAAAAATTCTGCCTCTGGCTACCAGCATCCATCGGTATTCATCTGGTTAGCGTCCCTGCAGCAAACAGCAAACAGCCTGGTCAGCTTCAGCACGTTATCGCAGCCTGATTTAGCATGAACAGCTGATTGGCGGTTGGATCGGCCTCCATGAAGTTCCAGGTTGTGGGGATTGCCAGAGCCCATTGCTGCCTCTGTGCATCGGGTTTTTGGCCTTTGCACACTCCGTTTTAGAGCTGTTCTAGGCTGTGGGATCATCACAGCACATCGCTGCTGATCACCACCTCTGCACGTCATGTTTTTGGCCTCCACATATCACATTTTTGGCCAGTTCCAGGCAGTGGGGAGCAGCAGCGGTGGTGAAGGGAGATTTAGGCTGACTTTTCTTTTATTCATTGGGTTATAACAGAGAAGAAAAATACACTCAGACTTGCAAAAATATAACCTATTGCAATAAAGCTTAAGTTCCAGTCTTTTTGTGGTGTTTCTTTTATATATAACATTTTTACAATTTTCTTATTTTCAACATTTTCGCATCAGTAAACATTACTTACATATCCATTTTTCTCCCTTGCGGTCCATTCTTTCTTGTGGTGTTTCTTTCCTGGTCTGAACAACCTTGAAGGACCAATAGTGCATAAGGTTCCAAAGAAAATGCCCACTGTCAGGGTTTTTGTCCCATAGATTTAAAAAAGACCATGGAGATATATGGACGTGTTGTTAATATTTGTTTTATTTGCAAATAATACAGTCAGAGTTATAAGCAAATAGAAAAATTGCTGTCAGTATACAGTAGAAACTCTGGTCACAAACGCTTCTGACCATGACCAAATCGGGTTCCGATCAAAAAATTCACACACACAAAAAAATTTGTGGCCGATTTCCCCTTTCACACCATTTTTTTTGTAAGTGCCAAATTTCCAAAATTAGGTTCAAGTCATGACCAAATTGGGTTGCAACCAAAGTTATGGAATGAATTATGGTCATGACCAGAGGTTCTAAAGATAAAGGTAAAGGTTTCCTTCGCACATATGTGCTAGTGATTCCCGACTCTAGGGGGCAGTGCTCATCTCCATTTCAAAGCTGAAGAGCCAGTGCTGTCCGAAGATGTCTCTGTGGTTATGTGGCCGACATGACTAAACGCCAAAGGTGCATGGAACACTATTACTTTCCCACCAAAGGTGGTCCCTATTTTTCCACTTGCATTTTTTACATGCTTTCGAACTGGTAGGTTGGGAGAAGCTGGGACAAGTAACGGGAGCTCACCCTGTTACAAGGTACTAGGGATTCGAACCGCTGAACTGCCAATCTTTCGATCAACAAGCTCAGCATTTTAGCCACTTGAATAGTCCTTATCTGAGATCAGATTCCCAAATACCAGACATAAACTGCTCTTTCTCCTACATATTTACATGCAACTAATAAAAATCTGTGTAATTTCTAGCATCTATCAATGTGGCATACATTTCCCCAGTCACTACTAATGGTTTACTTCACTGTCTGGTCCATAATGCCTAACCAAAATTTGCTATTTTGTTTCATATCTCACTTTGGAGTTATAAAAAGGATGATTGCTTTAGAACAAGATAAAGACTTATTCAGGATAGAATTACAATGGTAAGGTAGTACATAGAGCAGTGTTGGCTAACCTTTTTGACAATGAGTGCCGAAATGGGAGACCACACGTGCACGTGCACTTGCCAGAAACCGGAAGAGCAGCTGCCCAGTTCACATGCACGTGCCAGGAAGATGATCTTCTGGTTTCTGGTATGCCACCTGCGTGAAACCAGGCCAGAAACTAGAAGATCATCTTCCCAGCATGCACATACGCATCGGGCGGCTACTCTTCTGGATTCTGGCACTCCTGCACATGTGAAGACCAGCTGGCTGGTGCACCGGAACTCAGAAGAGAAACGGGCGGCGGCTTGCGTGCCCGCAGAGATGGCTCTTCATGCCCCTTCAGGTACATGAGGCATAGGTTCACCATCATGGACATATAGTGTATCTTCTTTACCCAACTATTCTGTTTACCATGTTTCCCCAAAAATAAGACCCTGTCTTATATTTTTTTTGAACCCTGAAATAAGCCCTTGGCCTTATTTTCGGGGATGTCTTTTATTTTGGGATACATGGAGCAAGACGGGGCTCCTCTTGCCATTTTACCTGATTTCCAGCTCTGTCTCCCTAACCCTAACCAGAGGAAATGGCTGGGATCAGCTGCGCATGTGGTTAAATATTTTCGGGGAGGGCTTATTTTCAGGGGGTCTTATTTTAGCACATGCGCTCAAAAGTCTGTTTGGGCTTATTATCAAAGGATGTCTTATTTTAGGGGAAACAGGGTAGTATTAGGTCTATTCTTAATTTTTTTTTAAAGTTCACAATGCAGGAGTACATGTGAAGTCCTTTTTTAAAGGTTAAAGTTGCAGCATTATTTTCAAGATTTATGTACGTCCTTTAAAAATAATTATTTTCATATATGTGGGCATGCTCAGCCAAATTCATCTTGCTGTGAAGAAAACAAAGGTCAGGTTCCTTCAGAAATCTGAGCCAGCCACCAGCTCACCTGAGTATCTACTTCAGGCCCAGCGTCACTGCCAAGGAGTGCTGTCTGAAGCCCCACACTATGGTCAGCCACCCCAAGCCAAGGGCAAAACCTCAATCACCCCTGCTTTCCTGCATTCCACTGGCCCTGTCACTCTGCCAGTTTTGTTGTTGCCCAGTATTCTGCTCACCTATCAGCCTGATTTCTGAACCATTGTTAGAACAGCCTACATGATTCTGAAAAGGGTGTATGCCCCCTCAGAAAGAAGGCTTGGCATAATCAACAGCTGTCCTGCAAAGGACCAGGCTGAATGTGCCTCATCATCAGTGGGAGGAAGACAAATGTCAACTAGGGGTGGCAGGGGCATCAGGTCCAGTGAGCATTGGGGGCAGGGCTGGCAACATGGCAGGACCAGTGAACAGAAGACACAAGGATAGCAGGGTGAGGGTGGTAAGCCAGCAGAGAGTATAGCAGCAAGACCAGCAGAGTGCAAAGTGACAAGGCTGGCATGGTCAGTAGAATGCAGAGTGACAAGGCCAGTGGAGTGAGTGGAGACACAGGGCGGAAAGACCAGCACAAATTGCAAGTGAACTGCCAGCAGCAGGGCAAGCAGAGTACAAGACAGCAAAGTCAAGAAGTTGAAGGGCCAGCAGAGAGAATGGTAGAAAGGCTGGCAGGGTGGCAAGGTGAGTGAGCACAGGGCAGCAGGCCTGGCAGAGGCAGCAGAGTACAAGGTACCCAAAGGGGCAGAGTTGAGAAAAAGATTGGTAGTGGGAGGAGGGAAACCCTTACCTTACTGAGGTTCAGGGCTGGGGGGACCAAACCAGGAGTGGCTTGAATCAGATGGGCCATAGCCTAACAACCAGTAGGATTTGATTAATGATAGCAATAAGACTACCAAGATTGCCATTGCTAAGCAATATGATCAGGAGACATCACACATTCTGACCATATCTCACTTAGCAATGGAAATTCCAGTTGTTTTTACCATCGTAACTTTTCAAATCTTTATTATCAGTGCACAACAAATGTACAATGAGATTGGTTGAGCTCCCTCAGTGCACCCCCCCCCCAACACAATAGAACTCAAAGTAACTCAAAGACTACCTATAAGAATTCACTTGTACAACAAAAGAAATGATAAACAAGTAGTGCTCACAACAGAAGTCTCTGAAATAAATTCTTAGAGGACTACCAGATCCAAGTGATCATTGGATGGCAACAAGGAACCAGGATACCACGTATCTTTTTGCTGCCTTCTAGGATTATTCAGAGAATCAGTTTGGTGTAATGTTTAAGACATCAAATTAGAAACTAGGAGATGGTAAGTTCTAGTCCTGCTTTAGGCACCAAGCCAGCTGGGAGACCTTGGACCAGTCATTCTCTCCCAGCCCTAGGAAACTGGCAATGGCAAGCCACTTCTGAACTCTTGCCATAAAATCTGCAGTCACCAGGAGTCAAAAACTGACTCAAAGGCCACAGTGAGAGGCAGACAGTTAGTCAGTTTTTTCCAGCCCAAGTTATTTTAATATGTAATGTAATAACTGAGAGTCTTAACTACAGTTTAGATCTCACCTTGACTGTTAACATGGTGTTGAGTAAGAACAATGTTTCAGTAGCAAACAGATCCACAAAAGATCAAATTAGGACTAAAGAGATATGATTTGCTTTAGAAAAATTAGAACAACTTGCTTGAAAAAACATGGACACTGTATTCTAACTTCATTGATAATTAGTCATTATGCTTGTGCCTTGTTCCCATCTCATTCAGAAATAGCAGTGAAAAACCTCAATGCTCCTAGGAATGTATCATAGAAAATTCTTTCAATACTCTAACAAGATAAAAATCATTAATTAAGGTCTTATTTTTTTAATACCACAGATCACTACTATCGTCCCACACACATATGCCCAAAAGGAAGATTAACTTGTTTTCTATCAGTCACCGTTATTTATGCTCTGGGCATATTTCCTGCAGGGTTTTCCCATTGTTGTGATATCTTGGGTACAGATTATGCGAGCAAAGACATTCCTGCACAGAAATCAGCTATTTCAGACCTAGGGCTATGGGTTGCCTAAGGCTGGAAAGAGATGACCAAGCAGAGGAATGAAAGACAAAGGGTCATGCTGCACGCTACTCTAAGCACATTCTTAGCAAATAAAAAACAGGAGAGAGTATGACCTGACACATTGCATTGAACTTTTAGAAACAGAATTGTTGTTTGAAGTTAGTTAGCCTTTCACTGGCCCACTGTATCTTAAGGGGTTTTGATATTTATCTCACCCAGCTGTGAAAAACATTGCCTGCTGATTTCTGTATATTGGGGCAGAGCAAGAGCAAGAGGAGGAGGGGGGGAGGGATCATATTGTCAGTAAGAAAGGGTCAACCCTTTGCTTTTATCAGCAAGTGTTTAATTATATATTAGCATTAATTCTGCCATATGATTTTATTTACTTGGGGATGGAGGAAGTGAAAAATTTTGGCTGTTTGACGCAAGATGTTGGTGACATCATCTGGAGATGTTCCAAAGGAAATATATATATATATATATATTCTCAGGTTTTCGCGGGTGTTTGTATGTAGGTCTTTGGTTATTCGGGTCTTCTCCCACGTAAAATTGGAAGTGTCTTGGTGACGTTTCGATGAAGTCTCATTCGTCATCTTCAGGCTGGTGTTCTCGGCTTCGTGCTTCCAGGAGCAATGTGAGATCGCAGCTGTCTCTTCCTTTTAACTGCTAGTGGGGGTGTGAGCTGATTGGGTGGGAACTTGGCTGTGTTCTGATTGGGTGGAGGTGTGTTCTGTTTGGGTGGGGGCTTGGTTGTGCTCAGCTTAGTCTGAGTTGCAGGGGGATTTGAGCTGGTGAGCTGCGTTGTTGTTGTTTGGCTTCGTGTTTGTGGCCGTGTGAGCTCTTCATGGTGGGTGTCAGTCTGCTTCATGTATGGATTGGAGGCGTTTAAAGTGGCTAATGATGCAGCTGCGGTCTGGCTTCTGGTCCTTGGTCGTGGCTCATTATCAGTGTGGGTTTGAGTCTGCTTTCTGCGTGGATGTGTGGTGGTGACATCCTGTGTGGCTCTCGTGAGTGTGGGGCTGGTGTCATTCGTCATGTTAGGGACTCGTTTGTCAATAAGGGCAGGTTTCCAAATGGCTGGTAGGCGGGAGGTATCGTCTCGTTTGTTCATGCTGTGTGGGCGTTTTTCTATCTCGATGGCTTCTCTGATTATTCTGTTATTAAAGTGTTCAGTTTTGGCAATAGTTCTGGTCTTTTTAAAGTCAATATCATGTCCTGTGGCTTTAAGGTGTTGGACCAGGGAAGAAGTTGGTTCCTCTTTTCTGACTGAGTTCTTGTGTTCTTCTATGTGTGCACTTATTCGTCTGTTGGTTTGTCCGATGTATGTGGTGGGGCAGGCAGTGCATGGGATTTCATATACTCCTTGATTTTCTAACTCAGTTTTGTCTTTGGGGTTCCTTAGGATGGTGGATATTTTTCGGTTTGTGCAGAATGCTGTCTTGATGTTGTGTTTGTGAAGGATTTTGCTTATTCTGTCTGTGGTGCCTTTTATGTATGGGAGGAGGGCTTTGCCGTTTTCTTGTTCTCTGTCTTGGATTTTAGTGGGGGTTTCTTTTTGGATTAGGTTGGTGATCTTATTTCTTTGGAATCCATTGGATGTTAGTACGTTAGTGAGGGTGTGTAGTTCGGTTTTTAGGTGTTGTTCGTCAGCTAAGCGTTTTGTTCTGGAAATGAGTGTCTTGGCTACAGAGCTGATCTGGGCAGGGTGGTGGTGTGAGAGTGCAATTCCAATTTTACGTGGGAGAAGACCCGAATAACCAAAGACCTACATATATATATATATATATATATATATATATATATATATATATATATGTATGTATAAAATATGGGAGCCACTCATGATTCCAGTGCCACTGATTGTTTATACCTGTCATATACCTGTACGAAGTTGCTGTTAAGACACAAGAATGGGCCTGGCTAGATTTCTAGATTGAAGTTCCACCATTTGCCTACATTTTCAGATTATGCATGTGCATGTTTACTTAGTGTTAAGTCCTTCTGTAACTTTGACTATAAAAAATTACTTCCATTATATCCAACTTGTCCAAAGAGTATATATGACTCTACTGCAACTGTCACAAAAATGCTACAATTGGTTTGAAAGAATGCCTGGTTTCATAGTCAACTATGATTATAACAGGTCAGGAAGGGAAACAAATCATTTGACGGTCAAAGACTGCATTTATCATTTTGGGGGTTCTAAGCAGTGGTGGGATTCAGCCAGTTCGCACCACTTCAGGAGAACCGGTTGTTAACTTTCTGAGCAGTTTGGCAAACTGGTTGTTGGAATAAATCATTAGGGCAGAGAACCAGTTGTTAAATTATTTGAATCCCACCACTGGATCTAAGGTCACTTTGCACATGTGAGACAAAATGAGTTTCAGAAATTTTATGGAAGGTTCTCTGATCTTTTCACTATGATATGCCCATTTTAGAGATTATGCTGTGTTTTTTTCATGTCCCACATCTAAAACCCTATTGTGCGGTTTAATTCTCCTTCCATTTTTAGATACTTTAAAATGTGGTTTTACCTTTTAAAATTTTTTGGATAATATTGTAATTGGATCAATGGCAAATAGCAATCCGGTCATTTTCTTCTTTCAAAGGATCAGTAATGGGACTGCCCCGTGAATAAAAAGTATGCTTCAAGCATGACTGCTACTCATACAATTCAAGGGTAATGAAAAGCCAGTGGGCAGATCAGTCATGTGTGTGATATGAAGCCCATGTTTATGTTGCATTATGAGCTTTCTTCTTAGCCAAGCGATCAGAGAAGTCACCTTTGTGGTTCAGAGAGCAAATGCTGCAATAAAACTCAGCAGATGCAAGTTGATATTGTAATGAAGCAAAACATTGCAACTCACCATGAGTTAGTTTCATACAGTGCCCCAACTGATAGAAATACACAGTAATTTCCCAGAATTAAGCTTGATCAGCCAGCTGTATAAAGTATAGAGATAAAATCCTATGAACTAAAAGCAAAATGTCATAGCCAGCAATCACTGACAGAACTAGCAATAACATTCTGAACATGCATGGAGTTTTAAGGGAGATTTCATCATATGAATTTTGTACTTCCTGTCTTTTCTGTTCCCGAAACCAGGTGTGGGGACTGAGCTGGTATTTGAATTGTAAATAGGGAAGTATTAAATTTCATTAGAGTAGATCCACAAAAAATAATGTATTCTAAACAAATGTTTAACTGGCAGTAACTTTGCCCTGCAAACTTTATATATAAATCTACAGTAGCATTTTGCCATCTCTATCATGCAAGTTTGTTCTTCTGGGTAAATAGGAAGAGAACTTGCAGCCTTCACTAAATTGTTTTAGATTTTATAGTGGTCAGAGAGAGAGAAAACCCCTCCCTTTTTATGACCCTGTAATCCCTTAATTGGGGCTCAGAATCCATTGTTTAAAATATTAAGGTGTTTTATTGACATTGCAATCTAGGTCACTTGCAGAAAACCAGTTATCTTCCAATCCTCTTGCTTCTCCACTCCTTTATTTTGAAGGGGATTTTTTTGTGAAACCAATAAAAACAAGGTGCTCCATGTTCTTAGGATGGTGACAAACCACTTGACTTGCATGTGTTGCTGTATTTATGATCCTTTGGCAAGATTATAGATGGTAGGAGATAGGACACACCATTCCACACACAACTTTCAGTGTCTATCTCATCTACCATTTCTATCTTATCTTTGTGATGACCTGTTAATCAGTACTTCCTTTTCTTCTGCCTGCACTTTTTAAATAAAAAAAATAGCAAACTGGTGGAAATTGGCATTGTAAGCTGTCAAACATGGAAGGAGGGAAGATATTTTTTAAATTTGGTTTAAACAACTCAGTGTGCCATTCGGAAATGTAAACCATACAAACATGGCTATAGGCATAACTCTGGATTGTGATCATTCTGGGATTTCCATGTAATTTCCCTGGAAGATGGTTGCTTAATCACAAAGTAAACATCTAAAGCAGACTGATAGGCAGAACCATGATTAAAATGTTATAAAGTAAGATGCATAGTTACACAAGAGAAACTCCTTAACCAAGAAAATTAACTAGAAAAAGGAAACAAACAAAGGGAGGAAAAGGGAAAGGGAAAACGGTAGGAAAAAATTTGAAATTTAACGATTACACTGGAATTAACAATAGTAAAAATAAAGAGGTTGGAAAGAAACAAGGGAGAAAAGAAAAGGGGAAGAGCCTAGGCATAAAAAAAATTAAATGATGACACTGGGATTAACAGTGGAGGAATAAAAAAGAGGGAAAGGGGAAAAGGGAAGAGATCAGAAGGGAATTCAGGGCAAATTAGTCAATGAAGAGATTCAAAAGTCGGAGAAAAGAAACAGAAGAAAAGATACAATTATTTTAAAAAGAAAAAAAGGAAAATAAGAGAATAGGATGAAGAGAGAAAAATCTTAAGAGGTGGAGTGCAGGGGGGACCAAAAGAAAATGGGTAAAAGGAAAAATCAATGGAAAGTAGGTTGGGAAATATGATAATTATATGTGAATTTTATTATGATTGAATATCACTATTTATTATTGTAATAATTGATTTTAGTGAAAGTAATACTTATAGGCATGTGATTTGTATTAGGATTAATATTGATGAGTGTAACATTGGTTTTCATTATTTTTTCTTATGAAGAGATTAAGATAGTGTTTTTTGAATTATAATTTACTATAAAGAAATTAAGATATTTGATATGTGTAAAAAGAGATGTGAAAAACAAATCTAAAGAATTTTGTCTTTAAAGAAGATAATGTTTTATATTTGAAAAAAGGAGATGTGAAAAGTGAATTTAAAGAAATATTTTGTTTTTGATCAATAAAGTATTTGTAATTATCTATTAAGAAGAGAAATTTATGGAAGAGAGGAGAGATTGTAAATTTGATATTATTATAACTGATTTTGATTGTTGAAGGAGGTTTAAAAAATAAATTTTAAAGATATTTTTTGTGACAAAATGGTAAAATGATAAATAAGGAAATTTAAAAAAAAGAAACTTCTTTAACCACACTCTGAGTAATAGTGTTTGCACTCCATAATATGCCAAACCACAGTATGTGTTAATGTGTTGTGTGAATTCATCTTGCTACTATTAAATCTTATTTATTCTGTTTTACCATTAAAAGGAACAACTTGCTCCACAATTATATATGAGTCTGCTGTGCGATGGTAATCAGTGTATAACTGGATTGAAATATTAAATACGGGCTGAAAAGACCCAGATAATTACCATGTTTCCCCAAAAACAAGAGCCTGTCTTATATTTTTTGAACCCCAAAATAAGCTCTTAGCCTTATTTTTGGGGAGGTCTTATTATTTTTGGGCGCATTGAATAAGACATGGCTCCTCTTGCTGTCTTACCTGATTTCCAGCTCTATCTCCCCAACCCTAACCAGAGGAAATGGTGGGGACCAGTTGCACATATGTTTAAATATTTTTGGGGAGGGCTTATTTTCAGGGGGGCTTATTTTAGCACATGCGCTCAAAAGCCTGATTGGGCTTATTATCAGGGGATGTCTTATTTTCAGGGAAACAGGGTAGTAGATAACTGCCAAGAGGTACAAGCCTTCTTTTGCTCCAACTTGTGTTCAACTAGATTCCTAAAGTACTGAAATGATAATAGTTATGTTTTGGTACTGATTTTGAACTCATATAAATTAGTCAGATGCTATAGCTTGTAAACCTTGGTTTAGATGGTTTAATCACTAATTAAAGCTGGCTTTTCACATCACATTAAACCACACCCTACCCATGGTTCGGGCGAATAAGACACAAGCCATGTAATGTGCTATCTGATAGGCAACTGTTGGAGGAAGCTTTCATAGAAGGGTTGGGAAAATGCAAGGGTTTTTTTTTCCTATGAATGGCGCTAGAAAAACAAAAAAATCTTCATTCTGCTGTTCTTGAATAGAAACTACAGAAGAACATCTGGAAAATCCCTTAAAATATGTTTTTTTTCCCAACAGACTGGGGATCCCCCACCAAAAAAGGAACTCATTTGTTGACTGCATCAGGCATAATATTCTGATGCATTCCTCCTCACCACCTTCTTTTGTACAATGTTTTATTTGTGGCACCACTCAGAGTTATTTTGTATGAGATGGGTGGTCATATAAGGGAGAGAGAGAGAGAGAGAGAAAGAAGGAGGGTGGGAGGGAGGGAGAGAGAGGGAGAGGGAATATGTAAGTTCTTCTTTGTCAGGTAGGTTCCCAATAGTTTCAGAAATAACAAGAATCTCTACACATCTCTACACATACACCAGCTCTAGCAATAACTCTAATTTCAGATATTCAGATAGTTGGCTGGTGGCATCTGTGTATGTCTCTCTCTCTATAGACACTCACAGAGATGCCACCAGCCAAATACCTTATGAAAAGATTTCTGATAGAAGCAGAATGATGCTTTTGGCTGTGTGTGTGTGTGTGTGTGTGTGTGTGTGTGTGTGCGTTATACAGTTTGGAGACTACCGCTTCATTGGAAGTCTGGGAAGGAAATAATGTGGTACAGCAAAGAGGAGTAACTGAGATTTTGAGGGATCAAGAAGCATGCAAGCAGAAGCAGCTGAGAACAGCCTAAAGAAAAGGAAAACCAATTATACAACAAAGGAATCAGCAAATTCCAAAGTCACTGTGTGTGTGTGTGTGTGTGTGTGTGTGTGTGTGTGTGTGTGTGTGTGTGTGTAAAGCATGTTATCAATCACAATCTGGAAAGAAATTGGAACAGAATATCTGCAGGGAGTCTGCTGGAGACAGACTAGGTAAAAACTAGGAGTGAAAGTTTAGAGTGACTGAAATGGTTGCAGCAGTCCAAATATTAATAGCAATGATGTAATAGTTTGATTTGCTTACTTAAGGACTCTGTAAACAATGCAGCTGGCTTAGCAGGAAAAGCTTGCTTGTATGTCATAAAATAACTAGTTTTTGGACTTTCTGTTAGTAAAACTAAAGCTCTACTTATGTACTGTACTGTTGAACAATAAACAAAGCCTGTGAAGGTGAAACATGTTCCTTCTTGTATGTTTACCATCCAAAATAAACCGGTGACAAGCTGAATTGACCTCATGGCCTCTTTGAACCATGAGCTACTCAACCACATTATAATCTAGTGTGATTGGCAAATGTAACCACTAAACTAAGACCAAGAAAAACCATATTGTGGCTTCTAGCAAAGTGTAAATTCAATCAGTAATCCATAGGAGGGCTTTTACAATTTACAATCCATTTCTTTAAGAGCAATCAGTTGCATTGATTATAACAAACTAAACAAACATATGATTCACACTAGTTTTGGCTGTGGCCATACCATTCCAGGCATTGTGACTCATTAATATTTGTGCAATGGTATATTGAGTAAACCCGGTTGATTGTGTATCATTTGATTAAGTTATGGTTTGTTTCACAGTTATGTGAAGTATAAAACTATTATTGTGGCTTAGCACGATATAAGAGCCCAACTGCATTACACAGTCAACGTTCCAGTATTCTTCACAAGTGACCATTCAGTATTGACTGTGGCTGATGGGAATTGCAGTTCAGCAATTTCTTATTTTTCAACCCTACTACAGAGAAAAACTTGCATTGATTGATGGGTCTCCGTTTTTTTGTTTGGCGGTATATAAATCAAATAAAGATAAAGAAGATAAAGAATTGGTTTTTTATAAAACTTCTAATAAATTTGAGTAAGGCAAACATCTATGATAGAAGGAAGAAGAACTATAAGAATCCTCCAAAAAGATGAGAAATTTAAGAACAAAAGGCAATTTATGTAAGGTGCAAATAAGAATAATTTGTAAAGATGTAAAACTATAGAAGGGTGCAGTGTGTCTTGGGTTGGTGGAAAATAGATTTAGTTGGGCTATTTTTCTTATTTCCTGATTTTAATTTCAATTTCTAGCTACATCTTACTTAGTTTTTGGCCTTTCAAAATATGGCTCACCCAAAAAGAAATAATGTAAAGGTTATATATCAATGAGAGACCCAGTTTGGTATAGTGATTAAGGCACGAGGTTAGACCAGGAGGCCATGAGTTCTATTCCAGAGGTGGGTTTCAGCAGGTTCTGATCATAGCAGAAAGAAGTTTGAATAGTTCGGAACAGGTCCCCATGTATTCTCTGCCTCCCAAGTCCCAGCTGATCGGGAGGAAATGGGGATTTTACAGTATCCTTTCCCTGCCATGCTCACCAAGCCACACCCACCAAGCCATGCCACGCCACCAAGTCACGCCCACAGAACCGGTAGTAAAAATTTTTGAAACCCACCACTGTTCTAGTCCCACCATAGGCACAAAGTTAGCTTGGTGGCCTTGGGCCAATCACCCTCTATCAGCCCTGGGAAACCGGCAATGGTTAACTATCTCCAAAATCTTGCCAAGAAAACTACAGAAACTTCTGCAGGCACCAGGAGTCAAAAACTAACTCAAAGACACACACGCACACAAAGTATTTATGAAAGTAAAAGAAATGATATGAATAATGAAAATCACAGGCAGTTTGTTAATTACATAATTGTCTGTGAACATAACACACTATATTTCAGTATGTGGGAAAAGAGAAAAATGTGGTAATTACACTTAAGACGTGATGCCCCAGAATAGTACTTCCCAGTTTGTGTAGTTTTTGAATGTCAACACATGAATTCCCAGACTTCTTCAGCCAACATTGACAGTGTTTAGGAGACTGGGAATTCAAGGCCACACACATGGAGGTTACCAAGCATGATTCATTTAAAATATGGTCCTGTCATTGTGTTTAATATTAAGATATAAATGATGAGCTTCAAATCATAATTTCTGATTTGTGTTATTTCAAAATAAAAAAAATGGGAACAAAGCTCTAGCATGTCATTTCATTTACTGGTACTCCTTACAACAGTTCATTTGGTGACCATTAAAAGTTACAACAGTACTAAAAAGTGACTCATGACCATTTCTTCACACTTATGACCATTGCAGCATCCCCATAGTCATGTGATCAAACTTCAGATGCTTGGCAACTGAATCATACTTAATGTCCTGAGGTCATCTGATCACCTTTTGTGACCTTCTGACAAACAAAGTCAATGAGGAAGCCAGATTCACTTAACAACCATGCTACTAACTTAATAACTGCGATGATTCACTTAACAACTGTGGGAAGAAAGATTGTAAAATGGACCAAAATTCACTTAGCAAATGTTTCACTTGGTAACAGAAATTTTGGGCTCAATTGTGGTTATAATTTGAGGGCTACTCATATTCAATTTGTATAGTCGCTTTATCTCAAACCAGTAACTGTGGGCAGCAAACAATCAGAAAAAAATATGAGGAAGGCTAGTCCTTGTTACATAAATACCAGCCACATGCAATTTTGCTCCCATATATGTTAATACAGAAGTAAGTCCCATGGGGCTTATTCCCTTATAGGTATATCCAGGATTACAGTGACTTAAATCATTTAGAGGTTGGCTTAACATATGATAGGATACATGTGGAATGCCAGATGTTGCTAAACAGAACCCCCAACTAGCATGGCATCTAGAGTACTGTATTACTGATAGCTTATCACTACTTAATATATTACAGGTATTGTTGGAGTCACACTTTACAAAAAACATGGTTTGCTGAACAAACTAAAGCAAAGATTTCCAAAAATTGTAATGACGGGATTCTTTCATCATGGCAATTTAAAATCAGAGCAACCACATTCATTGATGAGCACAAGAGGATGAGGAACCATGATACAAATTCACAAATTATGTGAATTATCATGATTACATTATTTTCATGTTGTTGTGACTTGTTATAGATGCCTATGACTGCATTGTTGTCCAATTGTCTGAATCTAGCCTCTGAAATTGCATATTCTGTTTGTACTCCCTGCTTGTTTATAGCAAATAGTCAACTTGTGATGGGAGCAACATGGCGCTCCCATGTAACACTGCTCCTGCGCGAGCTGCACTGGCTCCCGGTGGTCTTCCGGGTGCGCTTCAAGGTGTTGGTTATCACCTTTAAAGCGCTCCATGGCATAGGGCCTAGCTATCTCCGAGACCGCCTGCTGCTACCAACGACCTCCCATCGACCCGTGCGCTCCCACAGAGAGGGCCTCCTCAGGGTGCCATCAGCCAAACAATGTAGGCTGGTGGCCCCCAGGGGGAGGGCCTTCTCTGTGGGGGCTCCCACCCTCTGGAATCAGTTGCCCCCGGAGATAAGGAGAATCCATGACCTCAATGCCTTCCGTCGTTCCCTGAAAACCCATCTTTTCCAGCAAGCCGGGTTGGCTTAGAAGAAATTTTTAAATTTTTTAATTAGTTTGTGATTCTTAACTTTCGGCCCAAATTTATATATATTTTTAAATGTTTTAATATTTGTATTCTATGTTTTTTATCTTGGCTGTACACCGCCCTGAGTCCTCAGGGAGAAGGGCGGTATATAAATTGGAAACGAGTTTTCAAAGTTCATCCTGTTGACATGAAAATTTGACACCTTTTATTGGTGTCAAACCAGGACGTGGCTGGGCTATATCTTGATAAAATATAAATCATGGTTTACACATCATAGTGGTTCTATTCACATAACCTGGAAAACCAAAAGTATATAAACCACATTATAGTTTAGCATAACCCATGAACCCAGTGAGGAACATGTGCAGCTTCCAGACTTTGTGTGACTGTGTAAAAGATGCCTTGACAGCAATTCATAAACAGCTAGGAAACAGGCTTCAAAAACAAATGAACATCACAACATCTCCCAACCCAGTTTGCACTCAAAAGAATCACATTCCTGTCTGACCATTTTTCCACATATCAGGAAATTCTCCAGGTACTTTCCCCTAAACTACTGAAAAGTGCTCTGGTAGAGTTTGTTTCTTTTCACAGGAATGGAGATGCTTCCGGTATTTATTTAAATCATCTAAGGACAATCTGCATCTCTAATAAGCTATGCTCAACCTCATGTATCTTAGATGTCATGATCCAAACTAATGTACTTACCTAAGCAGTAGAATTAATAGGCAGGAAATAATGGAGATGCTTTGCAGATGACAGCCATCAACAATGAGACTAATGGACCTATTTGTCCCCTCTGTACAACTATCATAGGTATAGCAAAAGAGTGTGGCTGGGGGCTGAAAAACCTCTTTCTGGTATTTTTATACCTACAATATTTATAATCTGATATCTGTGACCTAAAAGATAAGGTTATGGACAGATCATCAAGGAGAAAATCTATTTATATGGTCATTAAGAGTCAACAATGACTTAATGTCACATAATCAATAAATACTGATGATGATAACAATCTATAAGGCTCCATAAATACTATTTTACAAAATAAGCAAAAGACATTCAGGACATAAGAATGCAAAACAGCAATACCTGTAGTTACTATGTTCCTTTGTATTGACCCAAAAGAAGCACAACATGTAATCAAGATAATTTTATAGAGGATATATTGAACATGGATGCTAAATCAAGTTTAGCACTGATAATGTGTAAACTATGTATCCCTGGTATCATGGCTAGCCATGGTTTGCTGATTGACCTCCATATTGGTATTCTTGACCTGTTTGTGTGACTGGTCAGTGATTCTTGATTTGTCTAGTAGTGTTTAGTGTTAAGAAAATGTGTGTCCAATATAGATTGCAGAGTGCAGAATTGTTCCAAAGAATTCAAGCATTCAAACAAACAAAGGTCAGGATTTACAAGAACTCCTGGTTCAGTTATTATGCTCAGATGTAGTCACAGGACAATCCAGTATAGAAGGCACACTTAGTTTGATACTAAGGATGTATAGGGAAATAACTCCACCTGGTCCAGGAAAAAAATCAAGGCTTCTCTGTTGTAAGGTAAGACTCCGAGGGCATTACAATTTTTTTTAAAAAAAACGGAAGTTCTTCTCAATCTCTAGAAACAGTTGCTATGTTAAGACCTAGATCCCCAGAACCAAGATTGCTCCATGCTTCTATTGGCCCCTGATTTTTCTGCTGTCTTGGATAAAGAGTGATACATGGTATTCGCCAAACAAGAGCAGCCAAGATGGGATGTGGAAATATATTATAAAGAATGGCCCAGAAGAAATAGAGCAGTCGGGCTACTATATCTCAGCTGAAGAAAGTCCAGGGGCCCACCAAATGAAGCAAAGTCTCTTAGGCTGATATCTAGAGATAATTCAGATTTTTTTTTTTTTTGGTTGTTTTTTTAAAATTTGATTTATATGCCGCCCTTCTCCGGAGACTCAGGGCGGCTTACAATGAGTTAAGCAGTTTGCAGTTCGAACCTGGTAGCCCTGGGATCTATGAAGTCAAAGGCATACTTTTTCAAACTTTGTGCACTAATTCGTATCAGTGTATTTCTGATACCCTGAGGTAGAACAGAGTTTTTATCTTCAAAATACGATCGTTGCACTTTGCATAAGCAGAAGTCCAAGGAAAAACATTGCAAAACATTCAGTTCCTTATACTCTTCAGAGAGCACGGGGTCATGAAGACAACGAAACACATCCCTTTTGTGAAACAAATGGCTGTGATTTCTTAACATCAACACAGGGAAAGTCCTGACATAAAGGGGGTACTAGTATTTTCAAGTTTGTTATTTGAATGCATTTCTCATTTGGGTCTTAGGAAAATCTAGTTCCCACTGTGGCAAAGGCTATTTCAAGCCCAGTTACTAATGTCTTTTTCTAAACTAAAGAGATTTATTGTTTTAGGAATTGAGAGGCAGAATGCATCCTAGATGAAGATGTGGGAAAACACAATTTTTTTAAAAAAAATTAAACTATATTTGTTTTTTATCTTGATATGTTGGCATATATGGTTAAATATAGTTTGTATAGGTTAATATCAGGGGTGGGCTTCAAAAATTTTAGCAAGAGGTTCTCTGCCTGGTTGCTGGGTGGGTGTGGCCATGGTGGGTGTGGCCTAGTCGGCCTCTTGCACCACAGCAGGGGGGCATTTTTGCCCTCCCTGGGCTCCGGAGGCTTTCCTTGAGCCTCCAGGAGAGTGAAACGGCCTCCCCAGGCTCCGGAAGCCCTCTGGAGGCTGGAAACGTTTCTGGCCTTCCTGAACTTCCAGTAGGCCCATTTTCACGCCTCCCCGTGTGTTCTGCACTTACCTGCATCCAAAACAGGCCTTGTGGGGACTACTGGGAAGGGTGGGGTGGGGCCAGCCAGGAGTGGGATTTGGGGGTTCTCCAAACTACACAGAATCTTAGCTAGAAGTTCTCCCGAACCCTTGAGAACCCCCAGCAACCCACCCCTGGTTAATATACCTATAAAGGACAGATTATGGCATATAATAACAGGATTGTTCAAAGGCAATAAGCTTTTGGATAGAAGATAGAAATCAGAGTGGCATTTTATAAGCATTTTAGGTTCCAGAAAAGGAAGCATTCCATTCCAACAGGAAACTACTTTTGTTCCTTCTGTACTCATACTTTCTCTAAACACAAACAATGGTTCTGTAGTTCTCCCTTGAGTTGCAAGAAATCTGCGAAAAAGGAAGCCTCTTGAGAAGAGAGAGCGAATAACTAAAGACCTATTGTCAGATTCATTTAAAAGCATCATGTGCACTCCAGCACGATTTGCTGCCTTACATATATCTCCAAGGAGAGACTCTGGAGACACCCAGTGCTGCAAACCCCCATGAGAATGCCAGCTCTCTTGCAAAGTTTCTGCTTCTTACATTCTACTTTTAGCTCTGTCTCATAAATAGCGCTATACTAAAAAAAAACAATGTCCTCCACCATTTCCCTGTCCTTCCTGTGGGTTCGACTTTCTACATATTACAGAGAAATCCATGTAAGAAATCTACATTCTGACTGCTCCCATCAAGAGACACCTCTCTCCTGATCATTTTGGCCAATTCACCAGCCAATTTCCTGCTGAACAAAAGAAATTTGCCCCAATGCTCAGGAGGAGGAGGAGGAGGAGGAGGAGGAGGAGGAGGAGGAGGAGGAGGAGGAGGAGGAGATCAATAATTTTGACATGCTAAAAAATTGTAGGTCTAAATCTAAAATAGAATATTACCCCATCGCTCATGCCAAGAGGAAATGCAATGCATAACGAAATGCTTCCTTCCTTTTGTGGCCAGCAGTAGGGGCAGAACCTAGTCCTAGCCTGTTGTTGTGGTCCGTCAGCAGCCTGTGGAGCTGGCAGCAGAGTCGGACAGTGAGGAGGCTGGGGAGGAACATAGGGGTCTGGGGAAGGCTTGGATGAGGGCTCTGCATCAGAGGCAGAGATGGGCCCAGAGCCATCTGGGAGTTATGTGCGGACTCTGGCGCCTCCAGAGTCGGACATCAAGAGAGGCAGAGGAACAGAGAGAGCATGTTCCTAATGCACGCATGCGCAGAGCTGCCAGAAGGCAAGAACAGTTAAAACAAAAGGGAGTACTCGGGAGTAAGGCTTGGAGATGATTGGCCCCTCCCATAAGACATAAAGGAGGAGCAAAGGCACGTGGGTCTTTGCAGGAGGCAACCTTGTGGATGGTGTTGGTTAGTATATTGAATCTCCATTTTTAACTCTGTATTTCCGTGTGGCCTTGCCAAAATATTTGCCAATTAGATCTTTGGCAGCATGTCAAAGAAGATAAAGGTGGGTGTTTACCAGCTTTATCTGAAGGACTGTGGCAGACTCCTGTTGGACTATTTATAAACTCTTGGTGATTCAGCTTTAATGAAAGGAATTCACAGCTGTTAGAATAAAAAAAGTGGGGTTTGGGACTAATTGTGTGCTTTTTACTATATCAGGAAGCCTAAGTCAGAACACCTGTCTGCCATTTGAACTCCACAGCTATTAGATTGGGAAGTTGGAAAAACATGTCAGAAGAAGGAATGGCAAATCTCCATACTGCCGCCAAGATAGTGTAGATACAGTCAGCAAAGACTCAGCTCCATTCATGGGCATCTTTATCATATTTTATCCTACTAGAAAGTTCATCTGTGTATTTTGGCAGAAGTCCCAGGATCCCTTGCCAAGGAAAGGAGGCAATGACCAGTGATAGCAGCAGATAAAACCTTTGCATCATACTGCATAAAGATTTGGGACAATCCTGCTTGTATTCTAGAGAAAACTCCTCCATTCGAATTTCCAGTCTGAAATTAGTATAAAGTCTGCATCCTATAATCATTGATCAGAAATGGGTCTTAATTTTGAGTGAACATATGTAGGGGAGCATGGAACTAACAAAGAAGATAGTGCTGTTAATGTCTCTCTTGCTTTTTCTTTATTTGTTCCATAGTTGGAAAAAGTTAAGTAATGGATTACATGCATTATTATCCAAGGTATCAGTTTTTACTATGCCTTAATTTTCCATTGCCTTTTTTTATTGAAAGCCTACAATAGGATTGAAAGTCATGAGTCACTGGCATTACTCATTCTGTCAACCAGACATCAGCTGCTCTTTCTCAGATAATTCTTTATGCAAGACATGTCCTCAGATTGGCAACTCATGATCTTCTCTGGAATTCAGATTGGGGAATAAAAAAGAAAGAAATATATACTGCTCAAAAAAATAAAGGGAACACAAGCAGAAGACATCCGAGATCTGAATGAATGAAATAGCCTTATTAAATATTTTGTTCATTACATACAGTAGTTTTGTGTTCCCTTTAGTTGTTTGAGCAGTGTATAAACTACTGTATGTAACGAACAAAGTATTTAATAAGACTATTTCATTCATTCAGATCTCGGATGTCTTCTGCTTGTGTTCCCTTTATTTTTTTGAGCAGTATAGTTAGGTTTCAGACATTGTTACTAGCTACCTTGTTATTTGGTATGGAAACAGCATAGGAAATTAGATGGCTAGGAATAAGATACAAAGAAGTGGATGAATAATACAACTAGAAACAAATAACAGAACAGAATAACAGAGTTGGAAGGGACCTTGGAAGTCTTCTATTCCAATCCCCTGCTCAAGTAGAAACCCCTATATCATTTCAGACAAATGGTTGTCCAATCTCTTCTTAAAAACCGCCAGCATTGAAACAGCCACAACTTCTGGAGGAAAGTCATTCCACTGATGACTTGTTCAGTTAGGAAATTTCTTCTTAGTTCTAGGTTGGTTCTTTCCTTGATTAGTTTCCATACATTGGTCTTGTCCTGCCTTTGGGGGCTTTGGAGAATAGTTTACCCCCTTTTCTTTGTGACAGCCTCTTAAATATTGGAACACTGCTTTCATATCACCCCTAGCCCTTTAGATCTAAATTAGAACTTGTATTTTCTCTGATTATGTCTAATATGTCCTTCTACAACCTGAAATGATTGAAATATTCTGAATGGATTCATCAGCATGCCGAAATATATACATGTGTTTGGGGTTGCAACTCGTACAACTCATAACTAGCAAAATACCATTTGCTCCAGCCAAAAGCTATGCTGGTAGACAATTATGAGTCATGCACACCTAATCCTTCTAGATTTAATTCTACAAAGCATATGATCTAAAATTACAATACAATGGATTCTGCCTGTTGTCACTCATTTTGTGCAACTTGGTTTTTGCTAAAGAAAAGAAAGATTTGAATTTCATAGCTTTCCAGCTATGTCTATATTAGATGAAGAGATTCTGGCACATCAAGAACTGTGACTATACTTTTTAATAAAAAGGATGGCATACAAGGCAGGCACTTTGTTTGTAGTAAAGCATAATTTGATAGGTTTTCAAAGGAAGTGGGAAAATGTACCTTATCTACTGTTTATGCCATCCATAGATTGAACTGCGCTTGTTTTGTATTTGGGAAACAAATACATGATGCAGAGATTGTAATATGTTACCTAAATATGAATTGGTCTTCTGGGCAAAAGATGGTTCACTGTTGGGGATGTTGACAGGATATAATTCTGGTCTAACCAGCTCAACGGTGAGATGAAACCAAAGATAGCCAGGATTAATTTTGGTCCTGATCATAGACAAATAGATTGTTCTAGTTTCATCTGGGAATTTGCCAAAAGACACATGGCATAGAATGTTACAAAGAAACCTTCCAGTGAGCTGAGATACAGACGAAGGAGTCTTTCCAGATACTGTTTTTGTTTCATTGTCCTGAAATCATATCTAGCATAGGCACAGGTCGAGGATGTTAGGAACTGCAGTTCCAGCAACTTCTGAAAGACCACAGTTACCCAACCACTCAACCCTGTTCTAGAGAGAAGTGGGGGAAAAGAGAAGGGCACTTGTAAACAGTAACATAGAAACCAAATCATAGGAAAGATGTGGATGGACATTCCTTCCATGTCCAGAAAGAAACTCAGCCACAGAAGATAATTGCCCAGGAAACAGCTCTATTAGCTGGCTTTCTCTGCAGGACTCATGTGCCATTTTCTATATTATGGACAGGAGGGGATCTATTCAGCAGGAATCTTTTTTTCTACAAAAGACCCAGTCACATTTTGTTTCTTGAAGCAGAACCATTGTGTCTCTGCACTGCTACCTTAACATCTACTCTCCCCCACATTCCTCACTCTATTTCCAGAAGTGGACCTCTTCATCTTCCAGCCTGCAGTAATTTTCACATAGGAATTGCCTGTTTTTTGTTTTTTTTTAAAAAAGCATTGGAAATGCTATACTGTATAATGTATCATTGGGAAAAAACAATTTGTCTTTATATCCCTGGGTTTTCAAATTATTTTTTGTTTTTGAATTTGTAGCAGCAGCTGGCTTCCATAATTATTACAGGATAATCAAGGTCTTCGAAGAAAGATATGCTGTGGACTCCTCTTTTTCTGCATCTTCTCTTCTGTTAGAGAAATCTGGCATCCCTCTCTTCCTATCAGGGCAAATATCCTATGGTGATAACTCAAGGAGGAGCTTTCTGAACTGGAATTCCTGAAATTTACATAGTTAGTAGTCCCTAATGCAGGGGTCTCCAAACTTGGCAACTTTTAAGACTTCTGGACTTCAATTCCCAGAATTCCTCAGGCTGGCTGAGGAATTCTGGGAATTGAAGTCCAGAAATCTTAAAGTTGCCAAGTTTGGAGACCCCTGCCCTAATGCATCAGGGAAAGATGCATTTCTCTTTTACTAAGCAACAAATCAGATATTAGCAGTTCTTCTACATTAACCAACATAGGATATGGGTTTGTAATCATGGGTATATCTAAGACTGCCTTTGCCACAAGGCAGGACATAGCTATCCTAATGAGAGGGAGCATAAGCAAGATGTCTGAAGGCTAGAACTGTGCCTGCAACATATTTATCTATCTCTCCCATTCCTTAAGTTAGTTTGCCTTCGTCTCATCAATGCTCACTTAAAATTTTACTGCCAATCTATAGATGATATGAGACGAAGGACTGAGATAACAGCTCATCAGCCCAAGATGAGACCATGCCCTGCACTTGCCTACTTATCACTTGACTTATTTACCAACTGATTTTTAATCAACTTACCTTGGTGATAAACTGAGGAAATAATGCACCTTCTGTGTGATGTAACAATTGCTAAGGTATGTGAATGCCTGTGATAAATTTCTTTATCATTAAACTAAGTGGTTCTCTGAGGGGCAGATTATCTGCAAAATTACACCAATTGATTGATTGATTACTGTGGACACTTAGAGATCACATATTGTAAATAAATATTCTTCATGATGTTGCACCAAATGAGCTTCTTCCATTATTCATTAAGACTATGCCAGGTGGCCAGGCTTTGATTTAACAATGCACCTTGTGCCAAGGAGAAAGTGCTATTCACCTTGACAAGGGACACTGATGGCATGATTACTGATGACAAAGTGCCTTTTGTCAATTCTGAGATCTCCTCCAGCATGACCAATTGTTGGAGGTTCTCCTGTCCCCCTTCCAGCAGCTTCACTTCACTGTGAGGAAGAAGAAAGCTGTGCTATATATCCCAAAGTAGTTCCAAGGGGGTGCTTTAGTTGACACACTGTTGAAGTGAACCTTGTGCAGCCCCATTATTCAGTTCTTGCTGATGAATATATGAACTAGCTCCATAGTTCTTTGGGGAGGGGTAATAGTTTTCCCTTTAAACCTGCAGGTGATAGATGTATTATGAGATTAGCCTTAACTAACTCATGATTGTGTTAAAAAAAAAAAAAAGACTAGAAGCTTAGAACCAATGGATGTTATTTCTCTATGAGTCTATTCCATTCTACTGCTGTGCTGCTACCATATCTAATTTGAATTCTTGCAAAACAGGAATTCAAATTAAAGAAATGAGGTCTATTTTTGCCACTTTGCTACTCTAGACAGAACTTCATCTCGCTGGTAGCCCGTTTCCCTTTCTGCCAGATGGATGGCTTACTCTAACTGAGGAAGGCTTAAACAGATTGACTCAAATTCCTGTAATTGTCATTAGCTAAGTGATAATAGCCTGGTGTTGCTCAAATCTTTCCCACTTCAAATCCTCTCCTTATGTTTCTCAGAGAGGGAAAAGTCATTCTGCCCTGAATGATATTCAAAGCCCATGTATGTAATCTGAGAGTGAAGAAATGCTCAATGTACCTCAACACATCTGGAAACAGGTGTCACCTCTCTCACTAAAAGCAGCTTGCTGTAAAGGATTATTTTGCTTCACTCTGGAGCTGTTATGGCTCTCATAACCGAGAACATGTTTGCATTCTGTGGCTTGTTCCGTCCTGCTCTCATATTTGCATGAATGCTTTTTTAAAAAAATTTCCATTACGTCTGTGTGTGCCAGATTATGCCATGTGATAAGAACCAGTGCCAAAGGGTTGGTCAGTGACATTATCAGCCCTAAGCTCATAGAAACAAGAAAGGCTGTTAAAAAAATATTAAACACCTCTCTGCCTTGCTCCAAGAAATAAGTGAGTATCCAAAGAGCCGAAAAGAAAGAATTGGTTGGTTAAAAGGAGAGGGCACCATTTTCTCTTGCCGTCACAATTTTGAGAGACACTAAAACATGTACAGGGACACAAACATCTTGATTCTGATGCACCAACTATTGACAAAACATTGGTCAATTGTTTCTCTTCCATCCTATCCATCTCATGATCATTTTCTCCCCCTAGGAAGATGCTATGAGGGAGGGAGGATTTGTTTACATTTTACAGTAAGCAGAAGATACCAAAAGCTCTTGCTTCTGAATTCCTGATGGTCACGGTTACAGTTTGCATAGTTACCTGAGAGAATAAAATTATTTGACCTCAACAGAATTCATTTCTGAACAGGCAAACATACATAGGTAGGAATCCATTCTTAAGTTCAAATTTGAAATCCTGAGGTAGGTGTGCACTTCTGGTAGAGTGAATTAAATCCTAAGAAAGAGGAATAGTTGTATCGATAAGGATCACATTCTTCTTTTTTTAAAAAAAAGAGAGAGAGAGAGAAAGCTTCATGAGAAACAGAGGGAAGAGTTTTTCCAAGTTGCATTATTTTTCAGATTACAGTCCATTTTACCATTTCAGGGTTTTACCACTTTATTCTTCTTAACATGCATACCAGCCCCATATTAAATTACCACAGAGTCCATTTTGCCAAATTCAACTGGACTGTGCATTTGCTCATAATGTGCATCATGACCAGGTTATTTATTTTTGTTCAAACTCTCACAACTTATCTTTCACTTATATGGTGTCACATCTACAAATAGCAGCCTGATGTCTTCTAGACTTCAGAATTCACAAACCTCCATCTTTCTAGATAGTTCAACATAGAATCAAACAGATCTGCCAGGGAAGAGGTATTTAATCATGCTGAAACTGTACAAATATGTCTAATCCTTTTGTTAACTTTTTTTCCTGAATATGTCTTCCCTCAACATGCAGCCCAAAGCCATACACTTATTTGCTGATAGAAATGTCCCATTCAGTTATGACTTAATCCCCAATGACCCTACTATCTAAAAATGATGGAAGCTGGAGTCCAACGTGTTTTAAAACCACCCAGTTTATGGAAAGTCATAGTTCTCAAAATATTCACCCAAGTCTACATTAACCCAGATATGTAATAAGCTCTCTGCAGTCCTTCACCTCCATTCTAAATAAATGGAAACCTTGGTCACAAAAGTTTTTCCAATGCATGGTTAGATACATATAAATTAACTGGTCTTTTCTACATTAGTCATGATTATAAACCCTACATGTTTTTAAAGTTAAAAATAAGTACCAAAGGATGAGACATTCATGTGACTATGTAAACAGTAGAAATTCCCTTGGATAAATATTTTGCTACTCAGTGGTTTACTATTTTGGAAATTATGCAGGTCTTTTTTCCTATTTCTCCACCTCCGAAATATTTGCTCCCAGCTTGTTAAAATGCCGTTCCTTTGTGAGGCTTGTTTTGTTCTCCTAACATTAAAAAATGACACCTTGTGACTTGGTTGGAGATCAAACATATTGAGATTCTCAATCAATCAAACCATTGCAGTTGCTTCCTCTGGATTTAATGCAAACATTACTTTAAATAAAACTCATATGTAGGGTAAAAATCCAGGCAACCATTAAATAACTGCAAAGATGTCCAGAAAATGAAGAAAGTTTGCTGCTGTCTAGCTGAAATCTGGTAGGATTAATTCTCGATGAAATTACTGTCTATGAATTCACAGAAGGATTGATCAAAAACAAATATTTCCTGCTTTGTGCGCCAAGTTTCACCAAAGTGGCACCCTCTTGATTCTGGGAACTGTATTCCATTGTGTCTCCCAGAATTTTTAACCAACATAACCAAAAACCTGGCTGGGTAATGTATGAATTGTCTCAACATGCCTGAAATCTTCCAGATTGCGAAGGCTGTTGAATTCTGGTTCCAGTATAGCTGTTAATATTCTTGGCAAGATTTGGTAAATATTCTTATCAAACAATGAAGCCAGTTGCATTAAAAAGACACATGAATTACAGCAAAATTAGATGAACAATTAGCGTCATAATATTTTCCTCATCAGATGTATAATTAGTGTTCCATTCTGGCTAAAGTTCTGTGATTTTCAGTCCACAAAATGGGAAGCCAAGGGAGAAGCAGGAGTATTTTTGTCTAAACAAAACCCCTCAATTTCAAGGAAGCAGGATATACTGTTCACATTCCTGGCAGTGCAGTATTGTTGAGATCTATGGAGCTTCAAGTTCTAAAAAAAATCTGTTAAGAATTTCCATGTGTTGTTCATTAGACAAGTTAATTTAAACCACTGTAAAGTTGTTACAACATTGTGGAAACCAATGCTTCTTTACAGTATCTAAGAAAATGCAAAAATTGTAATACTGCATGAGGATTAGGCAACTATGGGAAATTAGGTATGAGTGAAATAGAAAAATACAATTTGCTTAAATTGCAGGAAATTAAATGTTATTTTTGGACAGAATTCTTACATTAAATTATGAATAATGATTTTTTTAAAAAAAATATTATAGTGTACATAATACTGTATTTGCACAATGTGCCAACCCATGTTTAACTGAAAAAACTTGGTTTTGCACAATACATAAACCACAAAGTAGTTAACAGCATTTTAACCTAACATATTGTGTGAACTCCCTATCATAAAATTCTTGCCTCACCATGTTTTCCAAAGTGAGAAAAGAGAGCCATTTTGGTGTAGTGGTTAAGTGGTTGACCAGGAGAAGAAATGAAACCAGGAGACTGTGAATTCTAGTCCCCTTGGGCCAGTCACTCTCTTTCAGTCCAACTCAGGTCACAAGATTGTTGTTGTGGGGAACAGGAGATGGAAGGAGTATTGGTATTGAGTTGTATATAAAGAGGAGGAGAAGGAGAAGGAGAAGGAGAAGAAGAAGAAAGGATGGAAGGCTGAGTCAACCTTGAGCCTTGGTAGTACAGTGGTCTAAGGCACCCTGTTATTAAGCTGGTTATTAAGACCAGCTGCCTGCAATTACTGCAGGTTCGAATCTCACCAGGCTCAAGGTTGACTCAGCCTTCCATCCTTTCTAAGGTAGGTAAATTGAGGACCCAGTTGTGGGGGCAATAAGCTGACTTTGTATAAATATACAAAAGGATGAAGGCTATTGCTGAGCACATTGTAAGCCGCCCTGAGTCTCCGGAGAAGGTCGGCATATAAATCAAATTAAAAAGAAATAAAAAAGAAAGAAAGAAAGAAGAAGAAGAAGAAGAGCAGCAACAACATCAATAATTTTGACTTGCTAATGAAAAAGAAAAAAATTTAGGTTTAGTCACTAAAAATGTTGTATTGCTCTCATGAATTTTAATCATCTATAGATTACCACATTCTAAATCAAACTATAGTGATAATGATAGCTAAGATTGATGATGATTGCAAACTGTTATTGGAGTCAGAGCAACTAACTGTAAAAAAGACATAGGCAGAGGATAAAAAATAGCAATATATTATAAGTGGGAAGTTAGAAGGATGTTTTCTAATGTTGGAATCAGGTACTGATAGAGGTGAGAGGACTATTGCAGGAGGAATTAAATGCTGACCAATACTGTGTATTGCAAAACACCAGGTTCAGCTTCAAGGGAAAGGACCATAAGGAAGAATAGAACTCTGGAAATTCCTTTTTAAAAGTTAGCAACTTGGGCAGCAGTCAGGATTGGCACTTAGGAGAGCTGATCACAATTTTGCACGGTTTTTATTTAAACTTTGGTAATTGCATATTAGAGAGCCTGTTCGATGTAGTGGTTAAGGCATTAGGCTAGAACTGTGATGGCGAACCTATGGCATGTGTGCCACAGGTGGCATGCGAAGCCATATCTGTGGGCACATGAGCACATGCACGTACCGGCCAGCTGATTTTTGGGCCTTCCTGGCCCACCAGAAGTTGAGAAATGGGCCATTTCCGGCCTCCAGAGGACCTTCTGGGGGGTGGAGAAGGCCATTTTTGCCCTCCCCAGGCTCCTAGAAAGCCTCTGGAGCCTGGGAATGGTGAAAAATGGGCCTTCCGGTCCAGGGGTGAAATCTAAAAATTTTCACTACCGGTTCTGTGGGTGTGGCTTAATTAGTGGCGGGGCTTGGTGGTCAGGTGACTGGGTGGGCATGGCTTTTTGGTCAGGTGGGCATGGCCAAGTCGACATTACTTCTTTGCCCTTTTTTAACCTACAAAACACAACACAACACAACTGGCTCAGCCACAATGTAAAAGCAGCTGTGCTAGACCCAAGATGGCCCCTGCAACAAGCAGGAACCTCAGACAGGCACAAAAAGCCCAAAAAACCAACTTTCACACTTTACAGACACACAACACAACACAACACAACTGGCTCAGACACAATGTAAAAGCAACTGTGCTAGACCCAAAATGGCCCCTGCAACAAGCAGGAACCTCACACAGCCACAAAAAGTCCAAAAAACCAACTTTCACACTTTACACACACATAATTCACATACAGTTTTGTGAGATTTTGTGTGTTTGTGTAGTTAGAGTGAAACATTACAGAACCACACGAAATCTTAGAAAGCTGCACAAATATTATTTTATTTTATTTTATTTTTATTTTTATAAAAAAGCAGTTAAATTTAAAACTTCCTAAACTTTAAATGGCTAGGTCTAAAAAAAGAACAACTAAAAAAAATCCCAATTAACTATTTTTTTTTAAAGCTCCCAAAGAGGGGAAAAACTTACAAAGCAGGCAGGCAGGCAGGCAGATAGAGCTGCTCACCAATGAGTTTGATTGCAAGCAGGGAGATTCAGTTGCTTTCTGATGCAATGGATTGCAGGGATTACAGCAAGCGAAGCATGGCAGGTGTTGCAACCAGCAGCTCAGGATTCAGTCTGAAGAGCGAAGGTAAACAAGCTGGAGGCTGGGGGGGAAGGAATTTTTGCTACCGGTTCACCGAACTGCCCGCCACCATCGCTACCTACTTGCCCGAGCCGGTCCGAACCAAGAGTATTTCACCTCTGTTCTGGTCCCACCAAAAATCGGGAAACAGGTCATTTCCAGCCTCTGGAGGGCCTCCGGTGGGGAGGCAGTTTTCGCCCTCCCCAGGCTCCAAGAAAGCTTCTGGAGCCTGGGGAAGGTGAAAAACGAGCCTACCGGGCCCATCATGCCATCACATGCCAAAAGTGGGGGGAGTGCGGGGAGATCGCACGCACATGGGCGGGGGTGGGGTGCATTGAATTATGAGTGTGGGCACATGCGCACGCAACCGCCCTGCACTCCTCCTGCTTTTGGCACGCGACGGCAAAAAGGTTAGCCATCACTAGGCTAGAAACTGAGAGATCATGAGTTCTAATCGTGCCTGAGGCACAAATCAAGCTGGATATCCTTGGACTGGTCACTCCCTCCCAGCCCAAGAAGGAGACAAAAGGCAAACCACTTCTGAAAAACCTTGTCAACAAAACTGCAGGGACACATTACAATGTTCTTTTTGGGGTGAGCTATATTATGAAAAGCCAAGAAAGAGTAAGTGGTAGTTAGGAAATGAAATTAAAGTCAGGAAATAATGGGGGGGGAACCCAATTAAATATAGTTTCCATCAACATCATACACTGTACCCTTCTATAGTTTTATATCTTTACAAATCATCCTAATTTGCACTTTAACCTCTCATTCATTGAAGCGTGCATGTTTTTTCCCAGCTTCCACATATAAGTAACAAAAGTAATGCCAATCTATACAATCCTTATTATTCTGTCATTCAGTTATTTCTGACGCATGGTGACTCAATGAGCAGCCTAACAGCATATTGCTTCTTTGTGTTCTTGTAAATTTATCATTAAAGATAAGTATTTAATTACACTGACTTCTATCTGTAATCTGTCTGGACTTAACCTAGTACAGAATTGTTTTTTTGTTTTTGTTTTTTGTTCTTTGTGTTCCAAAGCTTTCTCAGCAAAATTCTACAGCACATACTTCAAAGGCATCGTTTTTCCCCCTTTGTTCAGCTTTTCTGATGATCAGGCTGTCATAGCCATATAATTTTTTGAACGGCTGGTTCAGTCAGAGGTAACCTACTGATTATGGAAAAAGAACTTTGTATTAATATTAATAAACATACTGTCAGCATTCATTGGTGCTGTAGCTTTAATCATTTGTATCATTACATTGGTCAATAAGAAGAGATTGCAAGTTAATTGGATTTATTTTTTTTTTAGATCCTTTAAATTTTGATGGGAATAGAGAAATAAAGCATTAAAACAGTTTTTCTGACAAAAATGGTTTGTTTATTAGATTGTGAGCCATCTCATTGTCTTCATTATCTCAAAAGTGCATCCATTTGAGTGTATATTATAACTACATTTATATTTTAATTATTTTTTATTAACTTAATTTTTTTTTAATTTGATTTATATGCCGTCCTTCTCCGGAGAATCAGGGCATCTTACAATGCGCTAAGCAATAGCCTTCATACTTTTGTATATTTATACAAAGTCATCTTATTGCCCCCACAACTGGGTCCTCAATTTCCTTACCTTAGAAAGGATGGAAGGCTGAGTCAATCTTGAGCCTTGGCGAGATTCGAACCTGCAGTAATTGCAGGCAGCTGGTCTTAATAAGAGGGTGCCTTAGACCACTGTACTACCAAGGCTCTTTTTAATAAAAATAAAATTAATAAAGGGCAACCAATTAATAACTAAACATTGTAATTAGTTGATTAAAAAGCATTGGCACAATTCAGAAAAATGAAAAATCCCTGAAAATGTGAAAGGGATTTAAGCACAGGATTAACTCTTTTTTGGTGAAATGAATGAGATTTAAATGTGAGTAATTTTGACTAAACCATCATGTCAGATGAACTCCCCTGTTGGAAAACATTCTTTAGTTATGGTACTCACCACAGATGTTACCCAGACAGGGAAAATACATGTAAGGATTTGTTAGCACAATGCACTAAACAACTAACCAGACAACTAAAAACTGGGTGAAACTAGGCTTAATAGCAGTGACTGTGAGAGGGATCTTGGGGTCTTAGTGGACAACCAGCTAAATATGAGCCAGCAGTGTGCAGTGGCAGCCAAAAAAGCCAATGCAATCCTAAATTGCATTAACAGAGGGATACAATCAAGATCAAGTGAGGTACTAATGCCACTCTATAGAGCCCTAGTAAGATCACACCTAGAGTACTGCATCCAGTTTTGGTCACCACACTATAAAAAAGATATTGAGACTCTAGAAAAAGTGCAGAGGAGAGCAATCAGGATGATTAGGGGACTGGAGACTAAAACATATGAAGAATGATTACAAGAACTGGGCATGGCTAGTCTAGTGAAGAGAAGGGCCAGGGGAGACATGATAGCAGTGTTCCAATATTTAAGAGAGAGAGGAGGGGGTCAAGCTATTTTCCAAAGGACCTGAAGGCCAGACAAGGAATAATGGATGGAAACTAAGGAGAGATTCAACCTAGAAATGAGGAGGAATTTTCTGACAGTGAGAACAATCAACCAATGGAACAGCTTGCCTTCGGAAGTTGTGGGAGCTTCATCACTTGAGACTTTCAAGAAAAGATTGGACTGCCTTTTGTCAGAAATGGTGTAGGGTCTCCTGCTTGAGTGGGGGGTTGGACTAGATGACCTATAAGGTCCCTTCCAACTCTGTTAATCTGTTAGAACTACATTTTATTCCAGCAAATTATGTTACACTCAGTCCAACTGTAATTCCACAATCCCTTGCAAATTGATGCCGATGGTATTCCATATCAAAACTTACTAGGAGATACCAAGGTCCGTTATCACTAAGTTAGCTGATGCTTCAATGTATTGTATAAATGAGAAAACTACACTGAATACATTGGGAGGTTACTCAACTAACCCCTGGCAAATTGAACCATGGTTTAGCTAATATGTATCCATACATTTATTGGATGACCAGAAGGAGAACTTTAGCCTTGTCAGTCAATCTTGTACTTTTATATATGCTGAAAAGTTTGTAAGCAAGATGGGAAATAAATTTTATTTCACGTGAGAAAGTTATTTTTATAAAATGACTTTTATAAAACATTTTATCAAATGTGAGAAATCTTATCCTAGAATGTTTCAGTAGACACATGCAATCCTTCATGAAAAAAAGTAGAGAGTATTTGTTAAAATTTTGTCTCAGTATATCAATAAAAGAAGTCTGTTTCATTTGTCAATAATGGTTTCCAAAAAATATATTTCCCAGCAAATATATTTATATTATGTTGTGCTGTGCTGTGCTTGCTGTGCTATTTAGATTTTTCTTCCCTGCCTTTATTGTGTTTTGCAAGCCACCCAGGGTTACTCTGTGGAAAGATGGGTGGCCAATACATTTTATAAATAAATAAATAAATAAATAAATAAATAAATAAATAAATAAATATTAAAGTTTTATTTTTAAAAAACTCAATTGTTACAAAGGGAATACTGTTGAAGAAATGGACATTTTCCTGTATTGTATTCCTTCTCAGAAACTGAGCAATGTCAATAAGAAAGTACCAGATCATGTCCTCTTTAAAATAACAAAGTACGGTAAAGTAAGAGTTGGTCTTACAAAGCTTAGAACTTGCAACTGGAGCATATTCTTGTATATCATATCATCATTGTCATCATTGCTAAATTACCGGTAATCCTTGGGCCTCCTTCAACTCAACTTTTACAGTGTATGTCCACAAAGAAAAAGTGGTACATTATGACTGACTAATTACAGCATTTTGCTTGAGTACACATCCTGAGGGCTTAGCAAAATATATGTGGTAAATGTTTTACCCATCCCAAGAAAATAACATAGCTATAGTGGTATGTATCACTGCTATGAACCAGGGTGCCAGGTAACATATCATCGTATCACCTTCTTTTGATCTGCTTTAATGTTGAACATTCTTGTTCACACAAGTGTCTAGTTTAATACAGTAATTTATGAATCATGCAACTGAATGAACATAGGAGTGACTCCTTGATTAAAATTATTGTTTGCTAATCTGGAACAACTATAACAAGCAGCTTTTGATGACCTAAGAGTAATAATTCAGGGTGTGGTGAAACATTGATTTGCTTTTTACCAAAAGTATCAGAAGTCATTAATTAGCAAAGGTCTCCTTTTTTTGTTCATAAGATGTTGAATTATATAATATTTTCTATTAACATAAAATATGTTGTATTTCAGGAAAACTCACATTCCTCTTATTTTACAAGTCCCATCCATATACAGTTTTAATCATGTCTGACTGTGCTTAGTTGTTTTCTTTTCTTTTTTTTAATCATTCAAGGTTGGCTAGATGGTACAATCTATTTGGGTTCTGCATGGACATGGACATGCTTTCTTGGCATCAGTCTGGAAATGGTTTATCATTGCATTTTTTTCCAGCACAGGCTATTGTTTTATTTTTCCTCGTGATCACCTATTCAAGTTTTAACTTTGGTTCAACCCTGATGTTTTGAATTTGCCAAAATTAACCAGATACTAAAACAATATGTTTTCAACCAGCAGGAAAAAATAGTTTCCCAAATCATCTAGTGAAATCTGCAATCTTCAAAGAGTTGCTTTTTAGTTGCAATAAAAGCAACCAAGAGTTTTATGGAACCCTAAAAACTTATACATTTTATTTTTAAAAAAAATCTTTAGAATTTAAATGTAGACAAAGTTCTCTTTCTCATTTGCAATAGCTGGTGTTGACATAATTATCTTAAGTGCTGCTAAGTAAATTCACACTCAAAATGGAATTGGAAAACATTGCCTCTACTCAAAGTAAAATAAATAGAAGCAAACTTTTTGACATATTAGTTCAGCAATTTTGTGCTGGAGTTCAGCAATGTGAAAATATTGCATTATCAACAATTGCTGCTGCTATGAAATATAATTTGCTTTGGTATATGAAAGATTTGACTGAATTATTATAAGCTCCATGGAAAGATGTTTGATGAAGAAAATCTATAAATACATACTTATGAAACTAGTCATCAGGAGAGACAGTACACCGTGTATGAATTTTCCAAATGAAGGAGCCAAGTTGAAACATCTAATTTAAGGAGGAGATGGTGGTAAAATCAAGAAGCCAAGTCAAGGTCAGTTCCAAGAAAACCACTTGAGAAGGCTGGCTATAGTGTAGTAGAAAAACAAGATTGACACAGCAAAGCAAGAACAGAAGACAATTCAAAATATATCTGAGCAGGACTTAAGATCCACTGATTTTAAGAAAATAGCTATTAAAAATATAATCATCACATTTGAAAACTTGAAGCATTCTTCAAATTTGCAGAATTCAATTGTAATAAAGTGTCAAGATGTGGCTCTTCTAAATATTTATATATATTTTTAAAAAAATAATCATTTGATTAATTTGTAAAATCTATCGGCATGCTGATATATTTGTACATCTTTTAAAACAAAGGTTCCCCATCACCACCAAGTCCTGTTGAGCTGCCTCATTGTGGCAAGGTATGTTCCTAGAAAGGATATGAAAGTAAATGCCAAAAGGATATTTCCCAGCAGAGTCACCATGACAGTCAGTCTAGTTGCCCAGCAAAAGCAAGCAGGCACTTATACTGAGCAGTGACATTATAGGAAGAGTCTACTCCAACAACCATTGTTCAAAATCATCAATGATCTTTCTGTCCTGTGCCTTCAAAGTCCAGCTTTGCTATCATCACTTCAATCTCTTCATTGCCAATTCTAAAACTGGTTGGTGTACTTTTGTCATTAGTTTGAGTATTTCTGATACTATTTCCTTTAGGATCAAAATAAAATTAATTGGTTAATTAATTAGAGGAGGTGGAGTTGCACTATATATAAGAAATAATTACATCTCTACAGATTCAGAGCACAACAATGATGAAAATTATCTTGAATGCATTTGGGTCAATATTAAAGGGGGGGGGAATGACATTGCCATAGGTCTATACTATAAGCCACCCAACCAAACACAGGAAGTAGATGAACCTTTTGCTAGTCAACTAACTAAGGTATGTAGGAAGCACATTACAGTAGTAATGGGGGATTTTAACTACCCTGACATCAACTGGGAAACAAACTCTGCAGACAACTTTGTTTCCCAAAAAGTAGAGAAGGGAACAAGGGGATCAGCCATATTGGATTTAATTCTCACTAACAGAGACGAAATGATAGAAGGTGTTGACGCTACAGGAACCTTGGGGACAAGTGATCATGCAATATTGGAATTCAACATTATGCAAACACAAGTAGTAGAACAAAGTCAAACTAGAGTCTTGGACTTTAAGAGTTAATTTCAATAAACTTAAAGAGCTTGAGAAGGATTCCATGGATGAGAATCCTCAAGGGGAAAACAACTCAAGAAGCTTGGGAAACTTTGAAAAGTGAGATTATAAAAGCCCAGTCTAGCACAATACCAATGAAGACGAAAAATAATAGATCTCAAAAGAAACCAGCATGGCTGCATAAAGAACTCTCTAACAAATTGAAAGACAAAAAGGACAAATATAAAAAATGGAAAGAGGGGCAAATAACTAAGGCAGAATATCAGCAAATAGCCCGAGCCTGTAAAGATGAAGTGAGGAAAGCTAAGGCTCACAATGAACAAAGGCTTGCAACTAAAGTAAAAAATAACAAAAAAAAAGCTTCTTCCAACATATTAAAAAGAAGAAAAAAGTAAAGGAAACAATTGGTCCATTGCTGGGAGAAAGTGGCAAGAAGGTGACAAGCAACAGGGAGAAAGCAAAACTACTTAACTCATTTTTTGCATCTGTCTTTACACAAAAGGAAAAAACAGTCCAACCTATCAAAAACAGCACCACAAAAAACAGATTAAGAACACAAGTTAAAATAGGGAAGGAAATGATAAGTGAACACCTGTCTACCCTAGATGAGTTCAAATCACCAGGACCAGATGGATTACACCCCAAGGTTCTGAAGGAATTGGCAGACAAGATCTCAGAACCACTGAACTATATCCTTCAAAGTCCTGGATCACAGGGGAACTGCCAGAGGATTGGAAAAGAGCTAATGTAGTTCCCATCTTCAAAAAAGGAAAAAAAATAGATCCAGGAAACTACAGACCTATCAGCCTGACCTCAATACCAGGGAAGATTCTGGAAAAGATGATCAAACAATGAATCACCAAACACCTAAAAGCAAACCAAGTAATAACCAAAAGCCAACATGGGTTTGTCAAAAACAGATCATGCCAGACTAATCTTATTACATTCTTTGACAAAGTGACAAAATTAGTGGACCAGAGGAATGCTGTCGATATAATTTACTTGGACTTTAGTAAAGCATTTGATAAAGTAGACCATAACCTACTACTAGATAAAGTAGAAAAATGTGGGTGAGACAGCATCACCACCAGATGGATTCGTAATTGGCTGACCAACCGCACTCAATGTGTAGTCCTCAATGGAACTGCATCTACATGGAGAGAAGTATGCAGTGGAGTACCCCAGGGCTCTGTTTTATGCCCAGTGCTCTTCAACATCTTCATCAATGACTTGGACGAGGGGATAGATGGGGAACTCATCAAATTTGCAGATGACACCAAGCTGGCAGGAATAGCCAACACTCCAGAAGATAGGCCCAAGATACAGAAGGATCTTGACAGGTGCTCAACTATTGTTATACTATTGGGTGCTCAATAGTATAACTGTGAGAGGGATCTTGGAGTCCTATTGGACAACCATTTAGATATGAGCCAACAGTGTACAGCAGCTGACAAAAAAGCCAACACAGTTCTCGGCTGCATAAACAGAGGAATAGAATCAAGATCACGTGAAATGTTAATACCACTTTATAATGCCTTGGTAAGGCCACACTTGGAATATTGCATTCAGTTTCGGTTGCCATGATGTATAAAAGATGTTGAGACTCTAGAAAAAGTGCAGAGAAGAACAACAAAGATGATTAGGGGACTGGAGGCTAAAACATATGAAGAACAGTTGCAAGAACTGGGTATGTCTAGTTTGATGAAGAGAAGGATTAGGGGAAACATGATAGCAGTGTTCCAATATCTCAGGAGTTGCCACAAAGAAGAAGGAGTCATACTATTCTTCAAAGCACCTGAGGGTAGAACAAGAAGCAATGGGTGGAAACTAATCAAGGAGAGAAGCAATTTAGAACTAAGGAGAAATTTCCTGACAGTTAGAACAATTAATAAGTGGAACAACTTGCCTGCAGAAATTGTGAATGTCCCAACACTGGAAATTTTTAAGAAGATGTTGGATAACCATTTGTCTGAAGTGGTGTAGGGTTTCCTGCCTGGGCAGGGGGTTGGACTAGAAGACCTCCAAGGTCCCTTCCAACTCTATTATTCTATTCTATTCTAATTAATCAGATTTGTATAGTTGCCCATCTCACGAAAAACAACTCTGGATGATGAATAACAATCAGAGAAAAACCACAAATATAAAAACAAATACAAAAATTATATAAAAATCTACATTAAGAAATTAATATCATAAAACCAAATATACAAAACCTAGACAAGAGAAGACAAAAATGGCCGCCTCAACAATAGAGCCATCTAAGTGTATCTAAGTGTATCAGCAGTTCCCTGAGAGCCCCAGGCTTGATAATATAATCAGGTCCTCAGGGAGTTCCAGAATACCCTATCAAAAGGAATGGAATTTATCTAATTTGCAGGGGAAGAATGTTTCATTAGGTAGACACCATGGAATAGAAAGTACCTTTCCTGGAGCCCACCAAAATAGGTCACTAGCTAATGTGGTATTTGCAGCATGCCTTCCTGACAGATTTAATGAGGGAGGCTAATGTGTCCCTCAGATAGCCCAGCCCCTTGCCACGAAGTGTTGCATGCCTGAATGTTCCCATATAAGGAAAATGTTCGTGTTTGGGGGGAAAAACTCTTAACATATCACAAAGAAACATCAACTAAGTCTTCTTTGGTATGTTTTCTCCTTTATTTTGAGGGTTAACAATACCTATGACTTTCTCTACCTTCATCAATACTAACTATGGAAGATTTCCGCCTAAATTTGCAATTCATAGAATTAACTTGGCCATGAGTGTGCTGGGGGAAAGTTCCTGTTCTAATAAAATCCTCAGAACAAATTCCATATATCTGTATTAATAGGTAATGTTCCAACTGTCCAGATAATTTATCATTTCCATTCAGACCTTGCATCAAACTGAAATGTGGTCATCCATAAAAGTCCAAAATGTTCTCTTCCTTGAAAAATGTGTTTGTAGAATAAACATAAAGAGGTTTTACTCTTTCAATTTCTGTATAGTATTTATTATGGTTTGCATTTGACTGTAATGTGTATTGTGTGAACAAACAGAATATAGGATTGTGAAATTCTATAAAGACAATGGGTTTTAAAAATGAGCAAATTGTATCTGATTTCTGTTTCTGTTTATATGACCAGAGGCTTCAGTAACAAGAGACTTACCATATTTTTCAGAGTATATAGGGTTGCCAGGTCTGCTTCCAAAAAATAGTGGACAAGCGGGGGAGGGGGGGGCTAAGTAGTAAAAAAATTAAAAAAAATACAATTAAATTATATATTTTCTTACAAACATTTTAACACGTATTAAAATAATCACTTCAAAACTTTACTTAAAATACAAAATATCAAATATATTGTAATAATATGTAAAATATTAAATTACATTTTACTTTGCTGTCGTGTGTATTTTTTATTTGACTGCACAGCTTTGATCAATTCTTTGTATTTAAGGAATAATTATTTAATTTCAGTACAACGTTGAGAAATATTAAAAAATATACAAAGTTCACTTTGAACTGATACAAGCAGTCGGTTACATTCGTCAGTCCACAAATTTCCCATGACGCTGAAAATTCGTTCAACATTTGCATTTGATACCGGAATTGATGCACAATACTGGAACAGTTTCAGTAAACTCAGAGCTGGTTCTTTCTTGAAAAAGTATGTCCACTTATCAAGGGATGAATCGCCCTGCAGATGAACATAAACTTCTTCTAAGGCAGAAATTTCATGAAAGAGAGTGTTGGGTGGAAGTTCTTCTCGCCATGGTGATAATAACCAGATGGACCAACACACACAGTTTTTCAAGGAAACATAGTTTTCAAGAAAACTGGTGCCTGAAGTTCTTTTTGCACATATAGATATATAATACACATATACACACATACAGACCTACAGACATACATGTATGTATGTATGTATTATGTATGTATTCATTTCACTGATGATGTTACCAAGTTTGGTAATGAAATGTCTACAAGAAAACCATCAAGCTCAGAGACTACCAAGGATCATCGTTCAAGCCAGAGTTACAAATATTCTCTTCTGTCAGCTTTTAAATTATTTGGTAGAATCTCAATTTATTTTACTTACACATTTCTTTCTCTTGAAAAATAATTTAATCAACGTGGTGGTAGCCTCATGTTGGTCCAGGGATGAAATGCTCCCAGTTCGGACCGGCTCGGGCGAGTAGGTAGCGATGATGGCCGGTGGTTCGGAGAACCGGTAACAATAGCAGCTGGAGGCTCCACCCACCCACCCCATTTTCCGGATGCACCATTCCCTGACTTCGGCCTTGCCGCAGAGCCACTGTCTGCTCGCCCTTCGCCACGTGATGTATCCTACTGCTCACCTTTTTCCTGCAGCTAGCTGTCAGGGAAGGCAAGCGGCTGAAAGTTACTGGAGTCGCTCACTCTCCTTCTTGAATGAGCCACTCTGGTCCACGCGCACACCGTTTATTTAATTCAGCAGCAGGTTGGGTGTGCGCTTATGCAGCCGGCACGTGGACCAGAGCGGCTCATTCAAGAAGGAGAGTGAGCGACTCCAGTATCTTTCGGGTACTTGCCTTCCCTGACAGCCAGCCGCGGGAGAAAGGTGAGCAGTAGGAGTCGGGTAATGGGGCGGGTGGGCAGAGCCACGTGGCAAAGGGTGAGCAGGCAGTGGCTCCGTGGCAAGGCTGGAGTCGGGGAATGGTGCATTCCCCGACTCTGGGGAATGGGGCGGGTGGGTGGAGCTGTGGGAGAAAGGTAAGGACACGCCGGCAGAATAGAAATTTAAAAATTTTTCCCTACCAGGTTCAGTGGGCGTGGCTTGGTGGGAAGGGGTCTTGTGACTGAGTGCGCGTGGCTGTGAGTGACATTGAGTTGGCCATGCCCACTCAGTCACAGGACACCCCCCCACCAAGCCACGCCCACAGAACCGGTAGAGAAAAATTTTAGATTTCACCCCTGTGTTGGTCTCAAGTTTTCCATTGCAGCTATATCTACAGACATTACTAGCTAATGAAAGAAGACTGGCTTGAGTGCAGTAGCATGAGTGGATTTAGGATAATTGCCACAATGTCAGAAAATTATGGTCTGTTGTGCAATGTAGATAAGAAACAAGAAAACTAAGGTATGCTTCATTAATAGTAGCCAGATACGTATTATTTCTGAAATTAGTTAAACAAATAGGAAGAGATCATTGATGAGATGAAGCCACAGGCAGTATACTGTATATGCATGCAGCTAAACTCGTGACATTATGATTTGAAAGTTGCCAAAATGGCATGGGGACAAAGGGATAAGTCAGTATTCATCATTAGAAAGACTACACAATAATGCTAGTATTATACTGTCAATCAGATAAGTGTATCTAATAAGTAACATCCAAACTCACAAACACAAATATGAACTTTGTTCTTATACAGGGAAAGTTGAAGAGAGATGGTATCTTAAAAAGTATCCAATAAATGGCCCATCCCCAAAGATTATATATTTGATTTATTTAGTGTAATGATTTCCATTCCAGAATTGAAATATATTGGTAAATTTGGTTTACATGAAATGGACTGCAAAAAATATTTGTTCTCCCCTATAAAGTATTTCTGAAATAGTACAGGTTTTTAAAATCATATTGCATAGTGGAAGCATGTTAACAGACCACCAAACTCATTTGCTCATTGTTAATAACAGTTTTATGTTAACCAACCAGACAGTATTGTAGGGTTAAACTATTACACAAATATTAAAAATCATTTGATTATCCTTACTTTCTTTAACCTTGGAAAGTTCCCAAAAGGAAAACCGAATGAATGTAGACTTATCAAATCTTGCGTTTACAAGTCAAAACTATAATATGATTTATATGTTATATATATTGGTTTAATATGATGCATCAGCCCACCCATCTGCATTTTAAAACCAAGATTTATGGTTTAGCATATCAGAAACTGATCACTAAAACAGAACATGTCTGAAACAAAAGATAGCTTGGAGAAATGTGCGAATTTAATAAACTAGGGCTTATAAGAAACAACAATGCTTGTTTAAACAAGAGCAACATTTGTTCACTCAAATATTTTTCTTTTTTATTGTCAAGACTACATTCAACATTATCATTGATGTTAGAGTCCATAAATAAATTTTGCAATGATACTTTTGCAAAGAGCTTGATATTGCTTCCAGATCTTTCCTTCCAGAGTATGTCATTTCATTGGGTAGTAAGGAGAAGTATCCAATTGCCCAATAAGTAAAAATAAATAAATACATTTATGTGCAGTTCTTATTGCTAAAAATTGCTGTAAAAAAAGTGTATGATATAGTGGCAAATTCATGCCAATTTATTTATGAAAGCAGTTCTTTCCTCCCAAACAACGTACCTAACTCTTGCCTGCAGCAGAAATATACAGTCCAAGAGAAATGTTAATAAAGTAATTGTCTAAATTGTTCCTCTCTCTCATTGGAATCATAAGAACTTACTCATATGTGGATTACACATAATCCTTGCCTTAAAGTACAGTATGTAATTACTGAGTCATAGGAAGTATAATGCTCTGCTGCCCTATTTGTCCCAGACATTTCTACATATTTACAAAAAAAAAAAACCACACCAACACAGCTAACAAAAATTACTTACTTGCATCAGTTTAACAAAGGGGAACAAAAGAGAGTTTTTGTACTGTACATCCAGAAACGTATGAACCATTTCTGAACTAGCAACATAAAGCACATAGGGTTTTATTCTATAACAACATTAAAGAACTGAGAACCTAGCCACACACAATAGTCTGACATTTTGACCTAGACAATTCAACATAATCCTATTCAAGTCATCAAGAAAATGTTCAACTGATCTTAAGAAGACTTCCTCACACCAAATCAATGCTGCCTTAAATTCTCTATTATGCATACTTCAGCACTGCCCAAGAATGTATGTGCTGCTCGACTTGCTAATGTTTTAGCTTTTTAATTCCAACGTTCTCTATAAAAGTATGGATCTGGTTGCCTTACTGTGTGAAAGCCCAGCATATTTTTAGACAGCTGACTGCTGAGCTCCAAAGAAATTATTATGCAAACTGTCTACTTCATATGGCATTTATAATCCAATGTATTTCTGACATTATTATTATAATCATCACCTTCAGCTGCTGTCTCATTTTAGGTGCTCTCAAAACATCTCACCCTCTCCTCTTTCAAAGCTTCCTTTAAAACCCATCTTCCTGTAAATTATTAGCCTTAACTGCTTAAATCATTTCCCTAAATCAAATACTGTGGGCCACCAGACTGGTGTTGCATATATAATGGGAACCAAAAATTCCCTATAAAATAGGAAATGATGTATTGAAAGGCCAAGCCCTTCTGTTTTTCCATATCAAACAACTCATTAAAAGTTTTCTTCCTCTTCTCTTGGTGATTACTACAGTAAGAAAAACAGTTTAAACAACACTGTGAAGAGGGAGCATGGAATATTAAAGATTTAACTGACTTCTGCTATGTTGTTCTTTTTCTTTCCCCATTCAGTCATATCTGGTTCTGGACAAATCCCTGCAATTTTCTTGCAATGGTTTGTCCTTTCCTCCTTCTTAGGGCTGAGAGAGAGAGTGACTGGCCCAAGGTCACCTGGCTGGCTTTATGCTTACTGGCAGGACTAGAATTTACAATCTTCTGGTTTCCAGCCCAATGCCTCATCATAGTACACCAAACTGGCTCTCATTCTTAAAATAATCCCCCATTATAAATTTTATGGGGATTTGCTAATGGACCAAATCCTGTGATTGTTTCATCACATTGATTCTAGTTTTATCATTGCTTCACCCTTGCCGTCCCATTATCTTCCTGTAACCGATAGTTCAGCCTTCTCTTTTGCCCTTTAAAAATGCTGAACAATATATTTCAGCATCCCACAGCCAGCATTACAGAAGTTACAATCCATCACATTTAAAGGATATTAGAATATCTTGGATCATGAGCTTTTTACAATAGAAACTTAACTCTTTAATTTTGCAAAATGAAAACAAACATGTATATTAATGACACAATAAGTTGCGAAAGCAATGTTGACTATGATGCTGCAGAATCAAATACTTAGTCTAAAAACTAGCTATGTACATATCCATCATGCTGTTTCCTTTTGAAGTATCCAACACCTTACAAGGTATTAAAAATAATAAGAAATAATAAGCAAAAGTAAATTGAAAGGCCAAAAATAAGAGAGAGAGAGAAATCTAAATGTAATATATACACCAACAGTATTTATTTTACTTTTCTATATTTTTCGGTCCTGCATACCATCTTTTCTTTCATTACATCCATATATCACTTTTGTTCTTTAAATTGATTGCCTATCCCTTTTTCTCTCTGAGGATTTCATCAATGCCATTCAACCATGACTTTCTCTGTCTTTCTTTTGATCCATTTATTCTTCTTTTGTTCATTTCTTTTGCAAACTGATTCTCACTATATGCCAAAACAACCTCAGCATAGTTCTTTCATTCAAGTCACTTTTGTATTTAGTCCATATTCATTTCAGCACACATTCATTCTTGACTCAATCTCTTTTGGTTTTGCCCTATAAACTTAATGTAAATAATTTGTTCCTTTTATTTGTCATAATTACTTTTGTGTAACAAAGTGAGAAGAAACACATGAATAAACATCCCTTTTGTTATTTCCAATAAGCATACATCCTATGATTTAACATTTCCAAATAACACCAACAATTAAATTTATTAAAGTTGCATGCCACACGACTCTCAAAGACTCCAGGTGGCTCACAACAATGAAACTACAATAAAAAATTAAGAAAAAAGATGGTAAGTGTAATGAAGGGAGAGTTCTCAATTTCCCTCACCAAAAGTTTGGGTGAACATCCGGGTCTTAATAATTCTTCTAAACAACAGCAGAATGCAAGCCATCCAGATCTCGGTGGAACTTTGTTCCAGAAGACACTTCTTCCGAGGTCCTGAGAGATGATATTGTTTAATTGAAGTAACCTGAAGCAAGTCAGCTCTGCAGGATCAATTCTGTCAGACAGATGTCTTGGCAGACAGTTATTTGTCCCTCAAGTAACTAGGCCCCATGTCATATAGGACTTTATAAGTAACAATAAGCACCCTGAATTGCACTCAGAAGCAAATTGGCAATCAGTGCAGCTCACAATGTAGAGAAGTTATATGAGCATACTAAGGCATGACCATTACTGTTTAAGCCATGACATCTGGATCAGTTGAAGCTTCTGGTTGGTATTGAAGAGCAGTTTCATGCAGAGAGCATTGCAATGGTCAAGCCATAAGATAATCATGTGGGATTTTAGCATAAGCTGCATACAAATGTACACATACATAAATATCTCCAACTAATACAGGGTTAATATCACTAGAAGCATTCCTTATTAAATGTGTATCCATAAATATGTTGAACATGTAAGAGGATAGCAGACATCCTTGTGTTATTCACTGCTCATTATTTAACCATCCATTGAGTATTCCATTTATTCTCACTCATATTTTATTTTCATCATATAGTGTCTTACTGCATTTAATAATCAACTTTTAATTCTGTATTATCACAAGATATATTATAATTCAATCCTATTCCATAATTCATCTTTCCCTATGCTTTTTCTTCAAACATATAATTAAATTTCTCACATTGATATATTTTTCAATAACCATCTGAAAAGGAAAAAATTGGTATGCACATTTCTTGCCTAGCATGGAGCCACAGAGTACTTCTCAAACTTTGTTCACTGTTACTGTTTCATACCATTCTAATTATAATTTTGCCAAACACCTTCCCAGATATATTAATCAAACCAATCCCCTAGAGGTTTTTACAGTCATTTTGCTTCTTTTCCCTTTCTATAAGGATACAATATGAGCATTTTTCTCAGTCATCGGGCCCAAAGGCATCCTTCACACCAGTGGTGAAATCCAAATTTTTTTACTACCGGTTCTGTGGGTGTGGCTTGGTGGGCGTGGTGTGGCTTGGTGGGTATGGCTTGGTGGGCGTGGCAGGGGAAGGATACTACAAAATCTCCATTCCCACCCCACTCCAGGAAAAGGATACTGCAAAATCTCCATCCCCTCCCCACTCCTGGGGGAAGGATATTGCAAAATCTCTATTCCCACCCTACTCTGGGGCCAGCCAGAGGTGGTATTTGCTGATTCTCCAAACTATTCAAAATTTCCGCTACTGGTTCTCTGAACTGCTCAAAATTTCCGCTACCGGTTCTCTGAACTACTCAAAATTTCCGCTACCAGTTCTCCAGAACCTGTCAGAACCTGCTAGATTTTACCCCTACTTCACACATATATTAAATAAGTTGCATAGCCACTTCATAAGCAAATAGCCTTGGTAGTACAGTGGTCTAAGGCACCCTGTTATTAAGCTGGTTATTAAGACCAGCTGCCTGCAATTACTGCAGGTTCGAATCTCGCCAAGGCTCAAGATTGACTCAGCCTTCCATCCTTTCTAAGGTAGGTAAATTGAGGACCCAGTTGTGGGGGCAATAAGATGACTTTGTATAAATATACAAAAGGATGAAGGCTATTGCTGAGCACATTGTAAGCCGCCCTGAGTCTCCGGAGAAGGGCGGCATATAAATCAAATTAAAAAAAAAAATAACATGCATGTTTTAGATCTTCTCAAGTTGCACAGTGTACAACAGTGCAGCCTTATTGGATCACCATATGGAACTTACTTCACCCCCACTAACCATCTTCCTGGGTGCTTAGAAATTTGATTTATTTCCTTTTAGAAAAGAAAATTTTATATCATCCAGAAAATAGCCAAATTTTCTATTCATCTTGAAGAATACTTAGGATATCCTAAATGTTTCCTTGTATTTGATGTAAATGAGGTATTATATGATACTTCCACTGTATTTTATGTTGTGCCTCATCAATGTAATTATATATGAAAGCTAGTTTTAAACTATAATGGTGATTATTTCTTTCTGTTCCTTCTTTTATTGTAGTCTTATCATTTTCAATATTCTCATAGCATTTATTAGTCCATTTATTTTTGTGGGACCCTAGCATGATATAGTTCACTTTAATTCCACTCTATATATCATTATCATTCCCATAGAAATCTGTAAATCACTCTTTCCAGCATCTATTCACTTCAATTTCATTTTATCAGATTATTTCTTTTATTCTTGACTGGTTTCAATTAATATCCAAATTCAAATCTAGTACCTCTTTGTTTCCAACCTTTTATCAGAATTTACAAATGAAATCTTGTGGAATATCAATGCCTTTCCCTTCAAGTTTTCATTGTTATTAACATTTATAAACTGTGAGTTATTTTAATCAGATTTCTAGTGTGGTTTTTTCTCATTTTTTCATTTATCCCAATGCTCTTCAATGTTTAGCAAATACTATATCAGCTTATGAAGATAGATACTGTTGCCAAAATCTTAAACTGATGAGTTGTACCAATTCTACTTTAAAAATAAACTAATTGCAAGTGAAATGACAGGTCCCTTTATGCTAAAATGACATGTTGGTAAATGAGGATTATTAGCAAAGTTATATCCAAAGACAACCCTTCCATTGCTGGAGAGAAGCTCTTTTGTAGAAAATTCTGCAAGAATACTGAGGAATAACATAGTAGATGAAAACTGGAATAATTTCATTGTTAAAAAAGTTCCATTTAAAAATTTATCTCATCCATGAATACCCAAAAGTTGTCTTAAAACATATTTGTCATTGTAGGTCTGAAAATCTTGGGAGTCAGAGCTGGTCCTATAACTTATCAAAAGTTGTCAGGCCAAAGATTTAATGGGACAGAAGATCACAATAGTAGTTGCTTTGTTATTTGTTGACATTTATGGAGATAGATGTAATACCCCAAAGTTAGCTTACTTCTATTGACGAGGTGCAGAATACTCTTCTATAGTGAGAGAACAAATACATTGATCCAGTATTGAAGATGAAATGCAGAAAGGAAGAGTGCCCTCTTATCCTTCATCAAATATCTTGAGATGAAGCATGCTTGTGGCCCTTCTCATTTTTCAATGGCCCTAGTTTCACTCCATTTCATGGCAGTATTAAATTGGCAGTTGAAAGAGTAAACATGCCCTGAACTGACACAATATCTTTTCTTTGCCGGTGAGCTAAAATGGGCTTAAAATATTTACAGTAAGAATAATCTCAGCATGTAACTGAGTGAGGAGATTAGCCTAGAATGTTCTTCCATAAACATTAGTCTTACAGACAAAATACTGCACATAAGGAGCTTTCAATGTTCAGCTTCATTAATTGTTTTAATTGGCATATTCTAGCAATTATGGCAGTTTTTTCTTCATTTGTTTCAGTTCTACACCATACTGCTTTGTTCCTATGTAAACTTGAAATGCCATCCTACCACATGGCATCAATCTGCTTTTCAAAATCTTTAAAAAAAAACAGTTTTACAAAAAGATTTTAAAGGCAGTTTATGACAGATTAATTCAAATATGACTAGCTTAGATGATAAGGCAGCGTGAAGCACTGAGGACATTTTCTGAAAGAAAAGGAAATACTCTATTTCAAAATAGTAATTGAAACATGAATGAAATAGTTTTTAGCCCTTCCAGACACCTTTTTAAAAAAATATTTGGGGCCAGGAGTACTGTGGCAATTTACGTTATCCTGTGAGTCAGCGTTTATTTCCTGTAGCTAGCTGTCATGGAAATTTTTACTAGTAAAATGAATGCTCACTTATGTTAATGTGGAAAAAGGAGAACTTTACTTATAAACAGAGAATAAAGTAGTTATAAGCTGGATTGTGTGGGCTAATATGTAAAAAAGATTATGTGTAAGACGATCCTGTCTAAGTATACGACACTAACTGATCTTGGTCCTTCCAGGCCTAGTCACAACATTCAGTGTGTTTTTAGAAGACTGTCACTGCTATAATTAATATTTAATAGTGATTGTGATGTGAACTATGATAAAAAGTTTCCTTATCCCTCAAAAGCATAGATTAGATTCTGGCATTTGGCTCTCTATAATTTATTGAGATTTATTCAAGATATGATAGATAGATATTGTTATGTCCTTATAAGGACATCCGCCCGGATTGGCTGCCAGCCATCGGGCGGGAAAGTTTGAATCTCTGTCGGGGGCGGTGCGACTGCCGGAGCGAATATAAGGAGAGCTCCGGCAGCGCGCAGCCAGTCTTGCTACTGTTTCTTATTCTAAATAAAGTTACTAATGTAACGAGCTGGTCACGTCTTCCATTCCTGCGCCGATCTAACACTGGCGACGAAGGACTAGAGAGAAAGAGACGAACCTCGTGGCTCCAAGCCAACAAGACCAAGACTCCGGCACCTGGACCTACAGTAGGCATTTCCAAAGGCATGGCATCCGCTGAAGTCACTTTGCCAGCCCTTGCTCCTTTCCGCCCAGGGAAGGACAAGTGGAAATCCTACGTAGTGAAATTTCGGCAATACCTGAGAGGCAACAACATCAGGGATGCCGATGATGACCGAAAAAAGGGCATTTTCCTGGCCAACTGCGGCTCCGAAGTCCTCGACATGGCAATCGATCTCGTAGCACCACGAGACATCGAAGAAGTGCCATGGGCAGACCTGCTGCAGATCCTGGAAGACCACTATGCCCCAACAGGAACACCAGTGGCAAACCGTTTCACCTTCCATCAGAGGGACCAGAAGGAAGGTGAGACCATCAAAGAATTCGTGGCCGCCCTACGCCAAATCGCAGCCAGCTGTGAGTTCGACCACGTGGACAATGCCATCGCTGACCGCGTGGTTTTTGGCATGAGAGACAGAGGCCTGCAAAAGAAATTCCTGAGCAGGAAGAAACTCGTGCTCAAGGATGTGGTGGAGGAAGCCACCGCATCCGAAATCTCGGAAAAAGCGGCTGTCACAGTAAGCAGAGCCAAGGGAATCCACAAGATTCGCTCCACAGCGCAATCATCAACTGAGGGTTCCACGACGGGATCCGAGTCGGAGGAGGAGTCCACCGTCCACAAGGTATCCAGACCCCCAAGGCGGGAAACCGCCCAACGAAGCTACAAGGGGGAGCGCTGTGCCAGCTGCAGAGGGGACCATGCCAGGGCAACCTGCAAGTGGAGGGATGCGACCTGCCGCCGCTGCAACAGACGGGGTCACATCGCCGAAGCTTGCAGAGCCGAGGAACCAGCCCCAGAGCCCTCCAGCCACCGTCCCCGCGAGAATCGGAAGGATTACCAGAGATCATCCAAACGGTCCTCTGGCCCATCCAGATGCAGAGACGATGAGTATTCCCGGAACGGAGCGGTCCATCAGACGACCATCGCACACACGGACTCTGACAATGCCACCAAGTTCCACGTGACCATCCACATGGAGGAAGCACCCTGCGAAATGGAGGTAGACTCGGGATCGGTCTACTCCATCATGGACTGGCAGGAACTGAAGCGCCTGCAACCCAGCATCACCAAGCAAGACCTGAAGCCTTTACACTCCAAGCTCGTCGACTTTGGGGGAAACCCCATCGGAGTGTTAGGAAGAGCCAACATCCGAGTCTCCTACAAAGAGTTCAAAGGCAAGCTTCCCATCACCATCGTGAAGGACAGCCGACCGAACCTGCTAGGAGTGGAGTGGTTTAAGCCGCTGGGGCTTTCAATTGAAGGCATCAACCAAATTCGCAGGGACGAACTCGACATCCTCATCGAAGAGTTCAAGGAAGTCTTCGATGGTAAGCTGGGGAAATTTGTGGGGAGGCCAATCTCTTTTAATCTGGATAAGGGAATCACCCCAATCAGGCTGAAGCCCCGCCGGGTTCCATTTGCTCTGCGGCCTAAAGTAGACGAGCAGCTGGATAAGCTGATCGCCCAGGGCATCCTGGATCCGGTCGATCATGCTTCATGGGAGACCCCCATTGTGACCCCACTGAAGCATGATGGGTCTGTGCGCATCTGCGCCGACTACCGTTGTACCATCAACAAGGCGTTGGCACAGAGCGCATACCCAGTCCCAGTAGTGCAGCACCTATTGCATTCCCTGGGAACTGGCACAATTTTTGTGAAACTGGACCTGGCCCAGGCTTACCAGCAACTGCCAGTGGACGAAAAAACGGCGGAGGCCCAAACGATAGTCACACACAGGGGGGCATTCAAATGCAACCGTCTCCAGTTTGGAGTCAGCGCTGCCCCCGGCATCTTCCAATCAATGATGGAACGTCTTCTCCAAGGCGTTCCAGGGGTGGTGCCATACTTTGACGATGTACTAATCTCCAGAGATTCACAGGCACAACTCCTTGAAAGGCTCAGGCTTGTCCTGAAGCACTTCAAGGCCAAGGGCTTGAGAGTCAGGAGAGATAAATGCATCCTAGGAGTACAGGAAGTCGAGTTCCTGGGCTATCTCATTGATAGCACTGGCATCCACCCCACCAAATCTAAAGTGAAGGCAATCCATGAAGCTCCGAGCCCCAAAAACAAAATGGAGCTTCAGGCATTCCTTGGGTTGCTCAACTTCTACGCAATGTTTCTTAAACAGAAAGCCACAGTTGCTGAGCCACTCCACCGCCTGCTGGGGAAAGCCGCGTCCTGGAAGTGGGGCCAGGAAGAGGAAGCAGCCTTCCGAGCCGTGAAAGGACTGTTAACCTCAAAAAGTGTCCTCATCCAATACAACGAGACGCTCCCCATCAAGCTAACCTGCGATGCATCACCCTACAGGGTGGGGCAGTCCTCAGCCACAAACTGCCCAACAGCTCAGAAGCCCCCATAGCATACTTCTCGAAGACCATGTCCGGCGCGGAACGCAACTACAGCCAGCTGGACAAGGAAGCTCTGGCCATCGTGGCAGGGGTGAAGCGTTTCCATGAATACCTCTACGGGAGACGCTTCACCATAGTCACCGACCACAAGCCACTCCTGGGGCTCCTCACAGGCGACCAACCCACCCCGATCTTCATGTCCCCGCGGATGACAAGATGGGCCATCTTCTTGGCGGGCTACTCCTACAGGCTCATGCACCAGCCAGGCATAGCCATAGGAAACGCCGATGCGCTGAGCAGATGCCCATTGAAGGATCCAGTGGAATAACCCAGCCCCCACGCTCCACCTCTTCCACATAGACGATGACACTAGCTGTCCAGTCTCATCTGCAGATGTGGCCGTCCACACCCAGAAGGACCCCACACTCCGCCAAGTGAAGTCCTGGATCCTCAGGGGGTGGCCAACGCAGAAGACGGAGGAGAAGTTCAGCCCATTCGCCAGGAAGCAGAAGGAGCTGTCCACCATGCAGGGCTGTTTGCTATGGGGAGACAGGGTGCTGATTCCCAGCACTCTGCAACGGCGGACACTAGAGACTTTACATAAAGGGCACCCAGGCATCGTCCGCATGAAGGCCCTGGCACGGAGTTACGTCTGGTGGCCCTCACTGGACAGAGACATTGAAGAATGGGTCTCCAGATGTGACCCGTGCCAAGAAGTCCACCCAGCGCCACCTCAAGCCGAAACAGCGAAGTGGGAGACCCCCAGCAACCCCTGGTCGAGGATCCATATAGACTTCGCGGGTCCGATGCAAGGGCGCCACCTCCTCATCGTGGTAGATGCCTTCTCCAAGTGGCTCGAGGTGGTACCCATGGCATCCACCACAACGGAAGCGACGATCCGGGCCCTGCACCACCTTTTCGCCACCCATGGACTACCGGATGTGCTGGTCTCCGACAACGGCCCCCAACTCACATCCCTGGCCATGGAGGCGTTCCTGGCAGGACTGAGCATCCGCCATGCCCTGTCCGCCCCGTACAGGCCGGCCGGAAACGGACAAGCAGAACGGATGGTGAGGCTCACCAAGGAGGCACTCACCAAGATGGGCACGGGCGACTGGCAGGAAAGGATTGACAACTTCCTCCTTACCCAGCACATCACGCCGCATGCCACCACCCACAAGAGCCCAGCCGAACTGTTGATGGGCAGAAGGTTGAGGTCACCATTGGACCGGCTGCACCCCCAGTACAACCCAGAAGTGACCGCAACAGCCAGCCGCCCGCTTCGCGCCTTCAGCCAGGGGGATTTGGTTTTCGCGCTGAATTTCAGCGGCTCTCCTAAGTGGCTGAAGGGGAAGATAGACAGCGCAACCGGCCCAAAGTCCTACACCGTGGAGCTGGAAGATGGACAGGTCTGTAGACGGCACATCGACCAGCTCCGGAAAAGGTGGGGGGGAGCGCAAGAACACCAGTCTGACGAGGGAGCCTACAACACCCCGACGAGTAGGCCCGCAACCCCCCCGGCGAGGTAGACCTGCAACATCCCTGCGAGGCAGGCCTACCATACCCAGGCGAGGTAGGCCTGCGACACCCCGACGAGGTAGGCTTATCACACCTCTGCCAGGGAGACCTCCACGCCAGGCGAGTAGACCGGGGACCATCGGAGATGGGCACACCACAGCTCATGGGCGAGGGTGGCACACGCATCCCCGGCGAAAGGGACCCCCGCCCAACACAGAAGACAACCCGGCAACAACAACCCAGCCCAGATGACTCCAGCCACCAACCTGCGGTAGACCAGGGACTAGGGCGAAGGGAAAGCCGACAACAACCCGGCCAGGGAGGCCTGCGCCGCCCCTGCGAGGTCGGACATCACGACCCCAGCCAAGACCACCCACCGCTGGCAGGCCGGACCCGAGGGAACCGACCCGAACCACCCGCCAGACGACAACAAACGGAACCGCAGCCGAACTGCAGCGTCCGGGAGACCGGGGAGGAGCAAGTGACAGCCGAGGACCTACCAGGACTCAGACGCTCTTCCTGGGTCGGAACCGAGCAGCTTCGACGAAGCGATAGATCCACAGGCCAGGAGGAAGACCCACCGAACCAGCCATCCACGGTCTGCGGTCCGGCCGGAGGCGCTGAGGGTGACCCCGCACACTCGCCAGCCGAACCGAGCCCGGTTCCGGGGAGGGAACCGAGAGACACAAGGGCCCCGTCCATCCAGGTCGGGGACGCGGAAGAAATGAGACTGCGCAGGTCAACTAGGGCGCCGAGGCGTCCTACGTACCTGCGGGACTACGTCACGTTCATTGATGAACTTTGAATTTTTTTTCGGACTAGGGGGGAGGAGTGTTATGTCCTTATAAGGACATCCGCCCGGATTGGCTGCCAGCCATCGGGCGGGAAAGTTTGAATCTCTGTCAGGGGGCGGTGCGACTGCCGGAGCGAATATAAGGAGAGCTCCGGCAGCGCGCAGCCAGTCTTGCTACTGTTTCTTATTCTAAATAAAGTTACTAATGTAACGAGCTGGTCACGTCTTCCATTCCTGCGCCGATCTAACAGATATGATAGATATAATTTCCAGAATTCCCTATTCCACCATATTTCAAGGCTAGCAGGACTGCATTAATATATGCAAAGTGTTGTGAAACAATCAAAATCCTTAGCATTACAAAAGATATAGTGGGACATTCTCCTTTGAGTTAAAATGCTATCCACCCATTCTTGATTCCAGTGAAAGGTATACTTGAATGAAATTTGCTGACCCCTTCATGGCTGATTCCTATCTTTTTGGGATCCATTCTGACTCAATATCAAATAATGCTGTCTGATTTTGCATGAGCAGCAAGTTACAGACAGAGTAATTACTTCTACTTAGCTGCTTCCCTCTCCTACACATCAGTAGCCAGTAGTAAACATATTTACCAGTCACACATTGAGCAGGTGTGAGGCAGGTCTGGCTGCAGGACACTCTCTTAATCATACCTACACTCTTCCTACACATCAATCTGTCAAATCCAAGCTGAATACATTTTTTTAAGAAAACAGATTGGAGTCGAAGAGGAGCTGGATTACATGTAGCAGTTTCATCTGGAATTCTTTTGTCTTTCCTTTCTTGTATTGTTGACTTAAAGATTCTTCTTTGTTCCATTTGGTAGACTATGATGGAAGTCCTGTAATTATTCTAAATTGGAAAAGGCCATTAAAGCAATTTCTGTATTCCCACGCACTCTAGTACTATTGCATGATTTTGATAAACCACCAGCAGGGCAGTGCCATGTCCAGCTCTTTAGAGAACAGCACAATGGCAGCAGATAAAGCTGACCAGGGATTGGAAGAGATGATATCTCTGCCTGTATCAGTCTGAAATAGCCAACAATCATCATTCTGATTCCACTCAATACTTGCCACCTAATTTCACCTGTGACAATAGACATAAAACTTACAAAGATATTGTGGTTCAATTGAATATTGTTGAGTTATAGCAAAAAACAGGACAATTTGTTGTCTCGTTCATGAGCTAGGGATGAGATGAAAGCAACATCATAAGGATAACAAAGTTTTCTATTTTTTTCTTTCTTTCTTTCTCAATATCTAATCTAAATTTCATAAGCACTGAACATCTTATTCTCTTTCGAGGTTTCTTCTCTTTAGTTGTTCCATTCCAAAGAGAACTGGTATTTTTGCAAACCTCACATGTAACCCAAGTCTTGAATCTATTTATTGTACTTTACATGCCAGCATAGATTAGTTCATAAAGACAAAATCAGTTATGTAATATGTAAGATACGCCAAGTGATCTCTTCTGGTACTGACAGTTGATGGTGTTCTAGATTATTTTATTCAAAAAGATATGAGAGAAAGAACTAGAGATAAATATCAGTGGTGGCTGATTGTGAATTTGCTAAATCAATGATCTTCTAGTGATTTTATTTCTGTTGTTTTATGTTTGCATATGGTAGTAGCAAGGAAATAATATGCTTCCCTAGATGACAAGCACTGCATCTGTTATAGTGTGTTGACAAGACTTTTATATCTCGGTGAGGGAGAGAATTTACCAAGCCTCTGATATTGCTAGATAATATCATGTGTTTTGCTGATAAAGTTGGTCATATCCTGCCCAAATAAACACAACACTTGTAAGTCAAAGTCAGAGATGAGAGATGTTCTTACTAGTCACTGTGTAAATTAATTTCAGCATTATTTCCCTCAAGGATTGTCCCTGATATATTATATGATAAATGCAACATTGATATATTGTACATAGATACATAAGTCCTCAAGGATTGTAGTCTGAGTTGTCAAAAGTGTGAAAGAAAATATAATACAGGAGCTTATTGGAAATGTGTACAATTTTTTTGTCTTGAGCTTATATACAAAGAAAACAAAGAAACAGAAATAAAGTTAGTGTATTTATATATAGATAAGGTGGATCCATAAATAAAAATGGAGGATTGGGGAAACTGATACAAAGCACTGGATATAGAAATCAACAGTATATCTGTAGGCAATTCCTGTGCTGGAAAAGAAATGTTAAACCACATACCACTAAAAGTCAGTTAACTGTATTTAGCTCTTTAATATCTACCTAAAGCCGCTGGCTAAGATCATCTGACAGCACTACTGAAATATTAATACTGTATATCAGTTATATCCCTTCCAACTCTGTTAATCTGTTAAATATCCAGATCTCTATCTCTACCTTGGGCTGTGGAAGTTTTTTCTGAAAGGGTTTGTATAGAGGACATCAGACTTCAATCCTAGCCAGACTAAGTAGTTTTGGGTTCTAGACTCCCTGGTTCCAGGGATTCTCCATCTTTTGCTCTGGATGTGGTTGCATTATCCCAAATGGAACTGAAGCACAATTCCTCAATTCGCAGCTCTTGTTTGAGGAACAGACAGCCTATGTGACCAGAAGAACATTTGCTCAGTGTTGCATTCGGGCACTTGCTTGGACTGAGAGATATGGTCACTCACTTATTAGTCACCTCCCAGACAGGCTGTTACAATGTTCTGTACATGGAGCTGCCCCTAGAGAGTGTCCCAAAGCTAAAGTTGATAAAAAATGCAACACATAGGCAATTAAGGTGCATGTTACACCTCTGCTCCACAGGCTGCATTGATTACCAGTATATTTCCAGGTTCAGAGGCAGCTGCCTTTGGAGACTGAGATAAGTGAGGAGGAAGAATAGCTGGGGTCTGTTCCAGATGCACGTATGCACAGAGCAGTTAGGAGAGGAAAACAAAAAGGAGTTGACTCGGGAAGCAAAGCACATGTGGACGTTGAATGGCCCCTCCATGGCTGGGGAAAAAATAGAAGGAAAGAGGAGTGGTAGTCATAGGAGACAACGGTTCATATTTCTGAAGATTTTGGCTCATTGCGTTTTGTGCCACAAAGACTGCTTGCCAGAACTTAATTTGCAGCCTTTCGTCTCATGGCCTTGAAATTATCACAAGGAACTGATAAGGTCTGTACTTCAGTTAGCTCCTTGAAGGACTAACGCCTGGACTTTTCAGTGGGTGAATGCAATTAATTCACAAGAGGAAAATAAAGAGGGTTTTTTCGTGACAAGGGGTCTGTTTCTTATTTCTACTAAGGCTGGGTCAGAACACTGGCGGAAAATGCATGTACCAGGTCCATCCAATATGGACTGCCACCCAAGAGATACTTTAGAAGAAAGGCTTTTCTGTCACAGATCTGTCAAACATCATCCCCACCAGAAATCAAATTGGCCTGGACCTTCTCGGTCTTTTATAAGGCCCTAGAGAGATGACTGTGCTGCTAAGCTTGGATTGGACTGTTTGCTGAATTAATTTTATTAAAATATTTGTATTGTATTTCTATTTATGTTTAGTTTTTTATTGTTGTTGTTTCTTTTATCTCAGCTGCCAAGTTTCTATTTATTTTGCATTTTTCATTGTTTCTTGCTGTTTTTTATTGTTGTTAATCACTCAGAGTCACTTGATATGGGCAGCAATATATGAACAAATAGGTGTATAGGTATAAATAAATAATTTGAGACACACAGATACACACAGATACACACACACACACACACACACACACACTAATGCAGGCTTGCATGGCTAGCATCAATCCAATGTTGATGAGCTTTCAGGCTCATAGGTCATGGTCTAATTACCTGATGTCCCAGTGGTTCAACAAATACCATATAGAATCTAAGCAATCTTATCTAAAATGGGGGAGGGAGAAAACAGTAGAAAACGCTAACAAAAAATTAGCTTATTTAAAATTTCTTCAAGTCAGACCAATTACATATTCACCTCGACAAAGAACCAATCAGAAAATGGCTTTCCAGAATTCTAGAGATGTAGTCCAATTAGAGATTAGTTCTGCTACAAATAAAGTACACAGATTCAGTCATTTCCTGCCCAGTTCCTTCTGAGATGCCAAGAAGTATACAGATTACTTTCAAAATGCCAGCCACAATTGTTGGCAAAACATCAAGACATTAGATAATTAGACCGTACCAGCTCATCAGCACTGAAACAAATTGTATGTTCTTACTTTTATGGAGGGCAGAAGTTGGAAACCTATAACCCCTCAGATATTGCTGTTCTGCAGTACCCACAGAATTTATAATTGAGCAGGCTGACTGGATTGCTGGGAATTGCAACATCTAGAGCAGGGGTACCAAACTCAAGGCCCGGGGGCCGGATCCAGCCCATGGGGTGCTTATATCCGGCCCACAGGGCTGCCCTGGAAACAGTGAAGGACCAGCCTGCAGTGCCTCTGTCAGCAAAAACAAAGCTCAGGAGGGCCGCACACAGCCCTTCTAAGCTCCGTTTTCAGCTGCAACAGCCTCCTGCAACTGCCAGCAAAAACGGAGCTCAGGAGGACCACGATCACTTGGGCCATCATAATGGTCCTTGACACGAGTGACATTGAGCTGGCCACGCCCACCCAGGCCATGCCCATCCGGCCCCCAGGTGGTCAAACACAACCCTGATGTGGCCCTCAATGAAATTGAGTTTGACACCCCTGATCTAGAGAGCCATAACACCCCACTCCTAATTTAGACAATATCCCTTCAAAGTCTTTGTAGCCAAGTTCATATCCCAACTTATCTACAGTATGCTAGTTTGAACTTTTAGAAATCTTGAATCCTTAAAGCTATTCAGTCAGTATTTAGGATTTAGGAACAGTAGGTTACCTAAGAAATTTGTGATAAATGAATTGGGGCTTTCCATTCTTATGCAATGTTCTTTGTCTATATTCATACTATGCTTCACCTGATTATTGAATTAGTTCACTTTCTTAATTCATACGATACACTGAGCCATAAGCTAACCAAACAGGTCTGGGTTCATATAAGGTAACCCACAAAAATGTAAAGTTAACATTAACTATGTTTAGCTTGTATGCATCTGCTATTTTTTATCTGCTTAAGCATGTTGCATGAACATAGCCAAGGCCATTTTTACAATGTCAACATTAAGTCAGACCCTGAAAAAAAACATCATGCAGAACACAAGATAAACAGATTTTTAAAAATAATATTTTCTGCCCTTCAGTCACTCTATTCTATGAGTTACACAAAGATTTATCAAGGAACACCAGTTGTCTGATGTATATCAATGGGTGGGAGAAATTCTGGTTATTTGTTTATTAGATAGAAATGTTCAGGACCGATAATGTGCTAATTTGAGACACAAGAACCAAAGAAGCCTCACCAATGAGGGAATAAAAGTTCTTAAGCCTTCCAGATAGACAGTATAACTTACTATTTTGCCCTTTCATTATCAACTAGGATTGTATCCATGGGATTATTTCCTTTAATCCTTATAGTACTACAATATAATTCACTAGAATGGGAGAGAGCAATTCGCCGAAGATCATTTAGTAAACTTCACAGATGAGCAAATATTCATTATCAGTTTGGAAAAATGGAATAAATATGATTCAGATATAACCTTGGCCTATTGAGTGAAGAAGATAATGCAAACTGTATTGTCTTGTTGATTTTTCTCCACTCTTATGCCCAACTCAGCAAAACTCTTTTAATTCCTGGTGTCCTATGATTTGGAGGAAGTGCCAAAATAGTTTTCTGATTTAGGTATGAGAAGAAATTGTAATTTAAAAAGAAGTGTTTAAACATACCTGCAGAAGAAGAGAAAGAATGATTAAATCACTTGTTTCTGATCTGATTAATTAATGCTGATCCAGTTCTACAGAGGAATTATTGAGTCTGTCATCTGCACCTCTATAACTGTCTAGTTTGGCTCTACAACCCAACAAGACAGACACAGACTTCAAAGGATAATTAGAACTGCAGAAAAAACAATTACTGCTAACCTGCCTTCCATTGAGGACCTGTATACTGCACGAGTCAAAAAGAGGGCTGTGAAAATATTTACAGACTACTCGCATCTTGGACATAAACTGTTTCAACTCCTACCATCAAAATGACGCTATAGAGCACTGCACACCAGAACAATTAGACACAAGAACAGTTTTTTCCCGAATGCCATCACTCTGCTAAACAAAAAATTCTCTCAACACTGTCAAATTATTTACTAAGTCTGCACTACTATTAATCTTGTCATCATTCCTATCATCCATCTCCTCCCACTTATGACTGTATGACTGTAACCTTTTTTTTTTAATTTGATTTATATGCCGCCCTTCTCTGGAGACTCAGGCCGGCTCACAATGCATTAAGCAATAGCTTTCATACTTTTGTATATTTATACAAAGTCAGCTTATTGTCACCACAAACTGGGTCCTCAATTTGCCTACCTTAGAAAGGATGGAAGGCTGAGTCAACCTTGAGCCTGGTGAGATTCGAACTTACAGTAATTGCAGACAGCTGGTGTTAATCACAATGCTATTAGTCTGCTGAGCCACCAGGCCTTGCTGCTGGTATCCTTATGATTTATATTGACTGTTTCCTAATATGATTTGATTGCTTATTTGTACCCTATGACTATCATTAAGTGTTGTACCTTATGATTCTTGACAAATGTATCTTTTCTTTTATGTACACTGAGAGCATATGCACCAAGACAAATTCCTTGTGTGTCCAATCACACTTGGCCAATAAAGAATTCTATTCTATTCTATTCTATTCTATTGGATCAGTATTTTTACATTTGAATCAGAACTAACTTGTAACTTGTTCTCCCATGTGATTCTCACTCTTCTTACAGGTGGCACTAATAGATTCTATCTACTAGTTAGTGCCACTAGGAATCAGTTAACTGGTTATGTGTTCCTTTTAATTTCTTATGTTTGATTTGCTGTATAACTCCTAGAATCTAGATCATGACATACTGTTATTCATAATTATATCCAAAACTATGTACTATTTTTTTTCTAATTGTCAGAAAACCAGGATTAAGCTCTAATTTACAAAGCAATACAAGAGTATATCAGTTTAAATATAGTAGATAACTGGCTTGCACATACCAAAATGACTACTTTATTAAGCAAATAAATGGTAAAGACAAAAATATCACATTTAGTAATCTAATCCCAATCCACGGTTTCATGGTACATTTCAGACAAATCTTTTATTGTTACATTTGGTCTGGCCCTTTAGTTCAAATGAATATGGAACAGCTTCCATATTTAATTCTTGCATTTTGCAAGTTTAACATAAGGCTAGATAGGAATGGCAATTGTTTTGTGGCTATTACAAGTACACATTATATCTGATATTATAATTTTATAATTCATTTTCCAAGGCTCTCCAAATGATTTACAACATATACAATATTATTAAAGATAATAAAATTTACATATAGTTCACTGTCATATTTATTCCTAAAACCTTAGCCAGCAGCAATTAAAAGAGATGCAAAACAAAAGCATAGATAATTTTGTAAGCTTTTAAAGATTGGGGTTGTTGGATCTTTCTGTAAATCCCCCGCCCCCAAAAAAGTATCAATGATCTATAGTAAAACAAAATCCAAAAAAAGTCAATATTTTATTTAAACATATTTTGCTTTTTAAGTCAACCATTTACAGGTATCTTTCACTTTACTTAAAGCTCATTATACTGTACATAAATAAAAACACCAGACACAACAACAAATTCAAAAAAAAGATATACAGGTAGTCCTCGACTTACAACTGTTCATTTAGTAACCATTCAAAGTTACAACAGCACCAAAAAGTGACGTAGAACCAGTTTTCACACTTAGGACCATTGTAGCATCCCTTAATCATGTGATCACAATTCAAACACTTGGCAACTGACTATTTATGACAGTTGCAGTCACATGATTCCCTTTTGTGACCTTCCGACAAGCAAAGTCAGTGGGGAAGCCAGATTCACTTAACAGCCTGACTAATTTAACAAGTACAGTGATTCACTTAACAACTGTAGCCAGAAAAGTTGTAAAAGAAAGGTTGCAAAATGTGGCAAACTCACTTAACAAATCTCTCATTTGAAATTTTGGGCTCAAGAAATTTTGAGGTCAGTTGTGGTCGTTAAGTCGAGGACTACCTGTAATTGATCTAACAGCAATACAAATAGCACATCCGAAACATTAAGTGGCTTAACTAGAGAAAATGGTCCAACTATTTTTTATAACTAGTGAGAAATTTGAGGGGAAATGTTAATCTAGTTGGTTTTCTTTAGGAGAAGAAATAATAATGTAGTTGGCTTTCTTTAAGAGAAGAAATAAAGCCTCTCACTGCAGGTAGTTCTCGACTTACATTTGTTTAATGAACAAAGTTACAACAGCACTGAAAAAAAGTTAGTCATGACCTGTTTCACACTTATGACCCCATGGGAAGGGGATCAGCATGGGATCAGATTTTGGGTGCTTGGCAACAAGCACAAATTTATGATGAATGCAGCATCCTAGAGTCCTGGGACAAACATCTGCAATTTCTTAGGGAGCTTCTGACAAGCAAAGTCAATGTGGAAGCCAGGTGACTCACTTAACAAGTCTAGTGATTCGTTTAAAAACCGTGACAAAGAAAGGTCATAAAATGTGGCACAACTCTACATTTTCCTTAGCAATGGAAATTTGGGGCTCAATAGTGGCCCTTAAGTCAAATGCCAGCAACCACTACTGTACCTGCCTTTCTAGGTGCTTACAGCTATTATACTGCCCTTCTCTACCCAGTTTCCTAACAGACTTTAAGAAGAATCCCCTTCTCATCTGACTCACGTTCCAGTGCTGAAGTCCATATCTAGACACTGTAGGAAGCCATCCCCACCCCGATTAAAATATTATTTATTCTTAATATTAAAAAAGAGGCAGAATATATTTCCCCAAAGGAGAAATAGAGAAAAATCTTAACAAAGGCAGAAAGCAACCCCAGTCTTCCTGCCATAGGAAAAAGAGCTGTAAACTAAGAAACTGGCCTTTAGGAATGCAGATGTTTGTATCCATTCAGGAAGACTGGGCCAATCTATTCCAAACAAAACGCCTTCAGCCACAACCTGGAGTTGATGTGATTAAGAATTTACATTCCCCCACCCAAATTCTAAGGACAGGACAGGACTTTTAGGACATAATAGGATTAACCCACCATCACTGGAATAGTAAAAGGACACAAGGCTCACTACATTGTACAACCCCCTGGAACATTTCAATCACAAAACCCCAGAACCCTATAAAGATCCATCCACTCACTCAGCCATTTTGTCAGCCACCTCAGAAACATGATGCTGTCACTGAAGTTTCTGGAAACCAAATAAATAGAGATCTTCTTTCCTTGTAGGCAGCCTCCATTTGTTTTTTTTTAAATTTCTCCTGGCTTGGAACTGGACTGGATTTTTCTTCCAACAACATTCTTAAAAGATTTAATAATTTGGTATGCATTTGCCATTCTGAACCACCAGTCAGAAATTGTATCTTTTAGATAACCAAATTTGCATCTATTTTGCTATTTTAACAAAAGACTCCGATTATAAATAAATCAGATTTTCAGGAACTGAAATGTTTGTCTCTAAGGTACATAGACAAATGTAAACAATCCTACCTAAAGTCTAGTATGAAGATCTGAAACTACTTAATATTGTTACTCTAATATTGTAACAGAGAGTACTTCCATGCAAGGATTCTGGGCCAGGTCAAAATCAATTCTGAACCTATGCTATTTAACAACATTAGCGGTGTTCAAGAACCGAGATGATTTATTTCTAATTCAGTTGCACTGTCTTTGAAAGTGCAGCAAAACTGCATAGTGTTTTCATTTGGAAGACTTCAAAATGCTGAGTATAAGCAGTAGTGTCATTGCTCTCTTCTCCCCTCTTCTGAATTCAAGGCAACCCTTATACAAGGCATGTACCTACCCCATGTCGAGAACTTCAGTACAAAATATATCTCCAGAGTGTTTCTATTTCAAGGCAGTTACTTGGAGGGAGGGGGGGAAACCCAGCAGGTGTTTTGTGCTTTGTCAAAGATGAGATGAAAACAAACAGCACTTCCTGCTTGCTCATGTCTGTACTATTGTGCACCCAGGAAAATGTGAGAGCCATCTGTCTGCAACATCTGTCACCCCCAATGATCATCACTGAGTGAACTGACTTGCTAAGCAGATTTCTCCTTCCTCCCTCACTGCCCCATATGGATCCTTTCCAAAGCTGCATGAGTGGAAATGGGGGGCCAATCCAGATATGAATATACCATTCTTCAATTTATTCAACAGCTACAATTCCCAGACATGCAAATAGAGTACTATCACAACCAAAAGTTCTACTAAAGCTCCTTCCAAAGTATTCTGGAAGATACAAAGGAATAGCTGTTCTCACCAATCCCATTTCAGGAAATATCTCTTTCCAAGATCAATACTGTAGGAAAAAATGGAAAGAGAAAAGCAGTAGGATACTACCAGTAAAATATATACCGGTAGTACCTACTACAGTTACCTGTTTCAAACATTAAAAAATCAAACCACAGTTCAGCAAACAAAAGCCTGCCATGGATTTTCTACTCCCGTTTAAAACTTAATTTATTTAATTAAGGTGTTCAATAAAACACATTTGCACTAATTTACAGATACTATTCAAGGACATGTTTTTTCATGCCTAATTAGTACAATATTACATACCATGAGACTGAGTCCACATATTGCACAATACTGTGCCTTATTAAACCCAGAGATTACCAAATAAACTATAACTGGTTTGGTTCATATAACATTCTAGCCTAAAACCAAAATAACCTCATTATGGTTTAATTTTATTGTATGTCCAAAGTCTAAACAGTCATTATCTTTTCTATTCAATATAAGACAAAAACTAAAAAAAACTGCATCAATCAACTTAACACCCCGTTTTGTAAACCAGGCATGTGTGTGATAATCAACATGGTGAGGATGGAATATTTATTTATTAAATTTATTTGTGGCCCATCTCGCTATCAAATGAGTCTGGATAGTTGGAATAAAAGTATGAACCAGAGAGAAATTTAAATATTGTTCCTGCCTACCTACTTATTTATAAACTTATTTGTATTGCAACAGTTGTATTTGAATGAGCCCATGAAAAGTTCTTTAACAACTGTGTTTCTCCCACAAAAGCATGGAAATGACTGTTTTTTTTATGCTTTTACTCAGACATCGGAAGTCAAAATTCACATGCCCTGCCATCATTCATGGTCTGAGAGACCAGAAACTATTATTCTCCTCAAGAAGAAATCAGAAGGGTAAGACTAGTGTGGCCCATCTATTAATTAGCACTACACTGGAAGATACTTTCTTTGCTGTAAGTCAGAAAGACTAATGCCTCAATCATCCCAATTACCCAGCAGCACCAAAAATATATTCCAGGTCTATCCATTACCCAGTTATATGGAACTATCAGATTTTTGCCCTGAACAGTCATATCATCTTTGTATTATGTTAACTTAATAGTTTATTGTTATTGTACATCTATACATAGTATACCCATACAACAAAATTCACATAATACCCAGAGACCAAGCCCAGCACACATGACAATCCCCAGACACACTCCCACCCACTAAAAATTCCCCACCTCTCAACCACCCAAGCATCCATACAGCAGACCAAGTAACACTGTCCAACAGCTCACTGATGGTGGCCCTTTAGTTCATTGTTGAATGCAATTATAGCTCTGGGATAAAAACTATTCAGAAAATGTGTGGTCTGAGTTTTAATTGTTCTGTATCTTCTGCCAGAAGGCAACAGTCCAAAAAGATTGTAAGCAGGATGGGAAGAGTCTCTGAGAATGTTGTGCAACTTCCTTGAACAGCGAGATGCGAAGATGTCATCCAGGGCTGATAGCTGGAGTCCGATGATATTCTGTGCAGTTTTAATAATTCTCTGTAGAGCTTTTGTCCGCTGCAGAGCTGCTCCCATACCATGCAAGAATGCCGTATGTCAGGACACTCTCAATGGTGCTCTGATAGTAGGACAGAAGTAGATGCTGAAATAGATTTATGTTCCTGAGCATTCTCAGGAAGTACAGCTTCTTCTGTGCCTTCTTCACAAGCATGTTAGCATTAATAGTCCATGAGAGGTCCTCTGAGATATAAATGCCCAGAAATTTAAAACTATCAACCCTCTCGACCTCCTCACCATTTATGTACAATGGTAAATGTACATCTCTCTTCCTCCTGAAGTCAATTATAAGTTCTTTAGTTTTTTTGATGTTAAGTATAAGATTATTTTCTTTACACCACAATGTCAGCCCTTGTACTTCCTTTCTATAAACAGACTCATTGTTCTTATTAATAAGCCCCACCACTGTCATGTCATCCGCAAATTTAATAATTGTGTTGGTGTTATACAATGGGGTGCAGTCATGTGTATACAAGGAATAAAGGAAGGGGCTTAGCACACAACCCTGGGGGGGCTCCTGTGTTTAGTATCAGAGTAGAAGAATGGTGAGATCCCATCCTTACTGACTGTGGCCTATCTGTAAGAAAATCCTTTATCTACAAACAAATCCTCTGATTTATACCCAAATTGGACATTTTAAGAAGCCACCTGTTGGATAGAATGGTGTTAAAGGCAGAGCTATAATCCACAAATAACAACCTTACATGTGTTCCCTGTTGTTCCAAATGATTCAATACAATATGGACAATAGACATAGCATCATCAGTTGATCTATTACACCTGTATGCAAATTAGTATGGGTCCAAAGTAGATGGAAGACTAGCCTTAATATAGTTCAGCACCAGTCTTATATATTGGATACTGTATATATACTTCGTTCATGTTCAGCTATCAAATATAAAATGCAATAAAATTAATCATAGAAATTATGCTGGGTTTTATTTCTTCTCACAAGTTTTCTCCAAACAGTTAAACAGCAGAATACTGGAGTATTAATGCTGTTTATGATTACAAAGATGCACACTGACTTAGAATCACTATTCTAAGAATAGTAAACAGCAAAGAATGAATGTTCCATAGCTTCCCTGATAGTACAATTGAAGTAGGTTGTAGTTTTGTTTTGTTTTGCCTCTGCTCATCTGGCTTCTTTTACTGACTACCATCAATACATCTGCCATACTTCAATGATAAATAAATATTCATTATTTGTAGGATGTAGTCTGGAAATTACTGTACATCAAGGTAAAAAATATCATGTGATCATTGTAAAATAAATAAATAAAAAGCATACTATCTTTGTAGCCTATTTCCCTTCATGTTTTTACTTGGAAGCTAATGCAAATGAATTCAATGTGGCTTACTTCTAAGTGACTTTACATTCTTAGCCAGTTAAGTCTGAAACTTGAGTGATACCTTCTGAAATAAAACAATGAGAGCTTTACAGTACCATGTGGCCACTTGTCTTCTCAACAGACTGTTGAGAAAGAAAGAAACATGCCATGACTAGAATATATTTTCCTTTGATGTGTTTTATACTAGTTTCAGAGTATGCATTTAATTTCAAAAGGAAAAAGAACTAAAATGCAGCTACAGATTAAAAAGGAAATGCATTAGCATAAATTAATGAAAACCTTAAGAGTATGTGTGTCTGTGTATGCACACAAACTTAATACTGTGAAATATCATATGTTATTGTAGGAACAATAATGTAGGTGCCGAAGTATGGGAGAGAGACACTACTGTATTTAGTTTCTGAAAGGCAAAAGAAGCTTTATATAATTGATCAACCTTGCACTACAGTAGGGGTGTCAAACTCAAGGCCCGCGGGCCGAAACCAGCCTGCAGGGTGCTTAGATCTGGCCTGCCAGGCCAGCCTGAAAATAGCAAAGGACTGGCCAGTGGTGCCTCTGGTAGTGAAAACAAGCTGCAGGGTGACCGTGGGCGGCCCCCGCACAGCCCATTTTCAGCCTGGATGGCCTCCTGCAGCATCCTGTCAACCAAAAGGGGCTGCAGGGGGGCTGCAAGTGGCCCCCTCACAGTCTGTTTTCGGCCTGGACAGCCTCCTGCAGCACCCTGCTGGCCAAAAAGGGGCACTGGGGAGGTGCAGGCAGCCCCCATGCGACTCATTTTGGCCGGCAGAGTGCTGCAGGAGGCCGTCCGTTCCATCTCCTCCCCCCGCGGCCAGCCTGTGGAGGACAACTACCGTGCTGATCCAGCTCTCCAAGAAATCCAGTTTGACACCCCTGCACTACAGATTCTCCTCAGTTTGCAATGCCAATTGGGACTGGAATTATCATTGTTAAGCAATATAGTTGTAAAAATGCAATGTTACATGACCGCAAAACTTAGTGGTAGCAGTTCCTGCAGTTCCAGTAGCTGTCAAGCAAGAACAATACGCTGTTGACCTTCTGCCAGTTTTCCCATTGACTGCATTTTAGAAGCCACAAAAGTTGCAAATGGTGACCACATGAATATGGCGATGCTGTGAAAGCTAGAATTCTGAGGACTGTTCATAAGTACAACTCATTCAGCACAGTCACAAGTTTGACCAGTTGCTGAGTTGGTGGTCATTAAATGAGGGATGTAATTATTTCTTCTCACATGTAAAAAAAGAATGAGGTAATCACTCCCTAATGGTATTAATTCAATTATAAAACAACTAAGGCTACCATATATGGTCTGTAAAAATCCAAACCACCACTAGATAATTGAGAAAGCCAAAGAACACCAAAAAGGAATCAGTATGTTTTATATTAATTATAGAAATTCAGTTGTGCTGATCACATCAAGTCATAGAAAGAGCTTAGAAAAATAGGGATCTTATCAGAATGTCTCCCCTCATCAGAACATCTCATTATTCTCATGAGAAACTTAAATGCAGGTCATGAAGTGACAATACACACAGAACATGGCAAAACAGACTGACTCCAGTTGGAGTCAGAAAGAAATGCAGCAAGACTCCCATTGCAGCAAGACTCCCATTATAGAGCAGCCATGAAGGCCTTAAAAAAGATATTAAAATGTTGTGATATGTATCTACAAATATCAGAACAATGTCAGCCACACTATTCCCTATGATACTCAATGGAAGAAAAATGTAAAAGAAAGACTTTAAAGAAACAAGAGAAGAAGAGTACACCTTTGAACTTTAGTGGGGTAAAGGTCTCCTGGGACTTCTGTGGAAAGCCAAGAAAACAAATCGATAGATCATAAAACAATTTAACTCAAGAGTTCTCACTTGAGGCACATGACTAGGCTCAAATTATTCTACATTGGGACACATTATGTCAATAAGGATCTAATGCTGGGAAAGATAGAAGGGAAAAAAAGAGGACAACTAGCAAGGTAAACGGATTCAATTATGGTGGCCCATTGGGAGTTCTGAAAGAACAAGATAGGGATAAATCATCATTGAGAATATGTATGTGGTCTCTTTTTTCAATTAATCAATCCTCTTTGCTGTCACTTACTGGCCATCCCAATGTTTGCAGCCCAGATAGGCTCACCTTGAAAAAATTCCAAATAGAAATAACTTATGGATTTTGAAAATATCCAATCTGCATTATTCTCCAACATTTTAGCTTTATTTACATAACTTGCTGTGTCAGAAAAAATAGTGTAATTAATGAGGTTCCATGGTGCCATTTCACCCTATGTATTTATGAGAATCAGAATTTAAACATAAGTTAAACTTTGATTTAAAAGTTATCGCAACTCCAAGTACAGATGTCAGTTAAGATTAAGTCTTGGCTGTAATTTAACAAGTTGTACAAACACAATAAATGATGGCAGCTAAGCAGCCTTCCAATAAACCTGAAATTGGGTTTAATTCAAGGGAACCTTTATCTTTATTAACATGGGTTAACCAATCAATGCTTCCTTCATAGCTGAGAAAATAATTATACCATATTAATAAACATCTTTAAAAGACCAAGGCTGGTTCTATAAGCAGTGTTCCAATTGAAGCAATTACAAACAATAGCAAATATTCATATTTACTTATTCATTTTCGTCATGTAGTCTGCCCACTGGATAAACAAATGACGCCAAATGGCATACAATGAAATGGCATACAAAAAACAACTTTGGGGGCCAGTCCTCTCTCTCAGCCCAACTCACCTCACAGGATTGTCTGTTGTTGGGAAAATAGGAGGAGGAAGGAGTGTTACATATGTTTGCTACCTGATATTATTTATAAAAATCATAAAGGGGGGGAGAGAAAAATAAAAAATAAACTATTGTTATTAAAAGCTCTAAAATTATGAAAAGTTAAAAGGGAAAAATAAACACAGATGAAGAGCAGATATTAAAAACAGTGGGACCACCTCAATATTTCACCCGTCCCCTGGAGTCCCCAGGCCTGATGGAACAACCAGGTCTTCAGGGACTTTCAGAAAGTCAAAAGGGATGAAATCTTTTGGGATGAATGCAAAACAAGGAGGACATATACAACTAATACCACTATCTCATGGTTTAGAACAGAAGGGTCAAACTCGATTCCATTGCGGGCCGCATTAGGGTTGTGTTTGACCTTGGGGGGCCAGGGTGGGCATGGCCAGCTCGACATCACTCGTGTCAGGGGAGCCTGTGGTGGCCCAATTGCTCTGCCAGCAAAAACTGGCTCCCGAGCTCCATTTTCGGCTGTGATGGCCTCCTACAACCCTTTGCAAGTGAACATGGAGTTTGGGAGGGCCATACACAGTCCTCCCGAGCTCTGCTTTTGCCGGCAGAAGCACTGCAGGCAAGTCCAGTTTCCAGAGTGACCCCACGGGCCAGATCTAAGCACCCCATGGGCTGAATCTGGCCCCTGGGCCTTGAGTTTCACACCCCTATTTTAGAATATTAAATCATGGTTTAATTACCATGACTGATACAAGTTTGTACAGTTAATTAAACAATATGCTAAGGTGTGCAAAATACAGCAACAGGGCTTACTCGTGCTAACGACAAAACATATTGTTCCATAGCTAGATACAGTATGTGAATATAATTCCTCATTTAATACTAGGCTGCATTAAAAGTGAGCTGTTCAACATTCATTCCAATTGCAAACTCAATGTTTTCATTATTCTCTTGTTCTTGCTTGTAAGGGGTTTTGAAATATCCTGTCGAGAACCGACTTCTGCCAGCAGTATTTGCTTTGCTTGTAAATGGAGCCATCTAGATAGTTGTCTTCCTCTTTCAGTAAGCTTGTTATCTCAAGTGCTGGCATCCACAATTAGCTTCTTGTTACAATGTTTTCTTTAGGCATCAGGCTTGAATGTGGAAGGGGGTTCAGGCAGTTTTTTATTAGCCCATCTTGGTCTTTTGGCTTTTCTGAGGGTTTTCCTTATGGCTAATATTTTATTTGGGATGGGAGGGGGTTTTGATTTCTTCTGACAAGTCATTAAGCAAACTGTTGTTAAGTAGAGGACTACCTGTACCCTGAACCTTAAGAGCAGAATTTAAAAGCCGTATTAAGTCATTTATCAGTCAACCCATTTTAGCCCCGTTCTAAAACGAGGGAACACTCAAACAATGAATGTCTAAAGGAGATTTTTTTTCTTCCTCTTGCAGGAGACAGAACTAATCATCTTAATATGGCTGCAGTCTCACAAATGTCTATTATTCAAAATTAATCCGTCCGGTTCAACTGGTCTTTCTTCCCCGGTTGTCGATTCAAGGAGGCATCTGCAAAGCTGCAGGAAAGATCTTTTTGAAGCACAGCTGCCACCGCAACCAGAAAGGACATCTACCGACCTTTCTTAAGGAAGTTTACCGGGTCTTCATTTTTTTAAGCCACAAAGCCAAAAAAAAAAAAAAAAGGCAGCCTGATCTGGAAGTAAGGGAGACAGTGCAAATCGTTAGAATCGAAGATCGTATTTCGGTCGGTCAAAGTTACGATTTACTCGCGTTAGAATTTAATTGGGATATAAAGGAAGAATAGGGTCTGTTGAGACACATTTAGAAGCCAACAATGAAAACACATCCTCAGCTTGGGAGCGACGAGGAAAAAAACGTCAAATAGACGATGGCAACTCCAGGTGGCCTTTGATACAAACAGTAAATCACTGGCAGAAGCAAAATCGCTTCATTTTTCCCTTCGAAGGGACGGAAAGAGGAAGAAGAAGCCGATTCCTCTTTTCTCTGAGGAGAATAACGCGCTACTGCACGCCCCCTCCCCCCCCACCTCCTTCTACTGACCCACTTTGCCGCCAGCGGGGTGGAGGTGGGGGGCGGGGGACGGACAGACGGAGGAAGGAGGAGGAGCAGCTCCCAGCCGGATCTGTTGCGAGGCGGAACTCTTTTTTTTTTTTAATTGCCTCTCCTAAAAGTGTATCTTGCGACCCGCGGAGTAATTCGACTCTGTAATCTGAACTCCGCCACACCGCGAGCTCTTAACCTATCGTCTCGGTTTGTTGGCGGAGGGTTACCGTAAAAAAAAAAAAGGTACCCTGCGAGGAGGCGGAGCGCCACCAGCGACGTCTTTTAGCCAGCCACCTCGCCGGAATAGCCGCAGAAGGCGGGTAGCCGTAGTGCGAGGAGGGTGTGTTTCGGTCTTTCTCAATCTCTCCCGCCGGAGGAGAAGGAAGGAAGGGGAAGAGAAGAAAAAAAAAAAAGCGCGCGCTGCCTCGTCACCACTGACGTCGGATTTGCTCGTCCTTCCTTCCCGCCTTTCGGTCGTTCCCTCTTCCTGCGCGTGATCCTCTGTCCTGCCACGCGGAGTCTGTCGGCGAAAGGGAGGCGGAACGAGTTGCGCGCTTCTCCTCTCGCCGCCGCCCGTTCTCGGGGTTTTTTTGTTTTTTTTTTTTGTTTTGTTAATTCCCCCCTTTCCCTCCACGGTCTCCTTTCCAATACTTCTCGCCCCCCTTCTGGTAGTTCCTCTTGAGTGCCACGGCGCGCCCCACATCTTGGAAGCAGAAGCCTCCTTTCCTTCTCTACAGACTGGACGTTCTCAATATGAACGGTGTCGTTTACCCTGTGCAACTGCAGGTAAGCGAAAGGGCGGGCGAGCCAACGACAGGCTTCACCTAAGTCCGCGCGGTTGGGCTTTTTGTCTCCAAGGGGGTGGAGGGGGAAGAGGAAAAAAATGTCCGTAGGTTGTGGGGTCCTATGCAACAGAAGACCGTTTGATCTCGAAGGAGGGGACTCCGGAGCCCGCCTGGCCGCGCCGGGTAGCTTGAGATGGGGAAGAAAAGCGAAGGGCAGCTGCCGGAGCTTTTTGTAGAGTGCGGTACTCGGGTAGCGCACGTGGATTGCCTTGATATCCATAAAATGCGCAGTGGAAATGGAAAGGGGGATTCTGCGGCTAAAAGATTTCATTATGCGGGGATTCCAAGTAAGGAATATTTATTCCTTTTTGTGTGTGGGGGTGTGTGGGGGTGTCTTTCCACCTCGATTTTGTTAGCCTGATGACCCCTCCCATTCGTTCCAAGGGGGGGGGAATGTTCTTTTAACACTCGGTGCAGCTTTTTTCCGCCGAGGAGTGGAAGGAGCGGGAAAAAGAAGAGGCTTTGCTGTGTCAGTATGCCCTTAATTTCAACGTGGATGGTTGCAGTAGTGGGCGTTCCCCTAAATCGGTGGCTGACTATATATATATATGATCATGGTGTCATAAACCCTCACAGTAAGAAGTATTTCTACTTGGATCGGGTAAAAAAAAAAAAACAACCTTGTGAAACTATAAGTGGCTCTGATTTTGCAGCATTTTGAGTTGAAAGGCTTCATCAAGGTTCAATACTGTTGAGTTACCGGATTATTATCATCCATTGCTTACATTTCTTCTGTTTCAATTCCTCAAAAGACTGCAAGGGAAAGGGGGGGGGTGTATTTTTCTTTGCGGTCAAATACCATACTTTAAGATGGGAAGACTGATTTGAAAGAAAGGCGTGCTAAATTTTGGTGTTTTCAGCAAATCTGACTTGTCATCCCCCAAACAATCTTAAAATACGGGCAAGGAGCCCTGACCTTTCCCAGATGATGTACTCATCATACAGAATATTGGCCGTGTCTAAAAGCATTGGCATATGGCAAGCTAAGACATGTTTTTTGGGGCTTGTTTTGTCTGGATTAGGGAGTATCCTTGTTTGAAAGAAAACAAGGATTGGCAAGGATTTTTGAATTGCAATTTTAGAATTGCCAGGAAGTGGGGAAAATAAGCTATAAGGTAAAAATTGTTCATTATTTGGAAGTTGGGTAGATTTTTTTTCTTATTCTGTTTTTCCTTTGTTCGTTCTCCTCGTTGCTGCATCCTGTTGCCAAGCTCATAGGATTGAAAAGCCTCTGCTCCAATATGCTTCTTGGTGGTAGAAATATGATTGGCTAGTGTGCTTTCTTTTTCAACCAATTGAAAGATGAAAGCTGTATGATCGAATGTGTATGTTGCACAGCTACGGAGGAGGGAGACGAGCTTTTGTTAGTCTTCCATATCATAAAATTGTTTGGTATTACTTTAGAATATAAAAACCACATTTATAAAATAATTGTCTGTAAGTTTCTTCATGCAGAATGTTCCTGAAGTATTGTATATGGTTATTTGTGGGATTTTAAGTAAGGAAAGTAGTAAATGCTCCTCTGGTCAAAATGTAAAACTCCCAGGAATATTAGCATGGCATTGGCAGTATTAATTTATGTCTTGTCATTTGCTTGTCCCTGAATAGCACAATTTAATAGTTGTGCTAAATAGTTAAAACAAAAAAAAAATCTAGGATTCAAAATATAGGAAGGTTTTTCTCCTTTAAAATATTTGGGAAGGGCTCTACATTTAATGAGTTTGTAACTTTCCTTTTACCCTATCATTTCTGAGTCAAATATTATGCTTACATACAATACCTGTATCACAGCCCCTCCTTGTGTTAATTGTTATTTCTGCGAGGTAGAATTAATAGGGTGAAATATTTCTGTCAGCTGAACAGAAACCAGAGTGTTGTGAGGTGGAAAGAATACATTATGAAAAAGATAAGCCTTAGTGCTGCTGCTTTGATCAACATAAACCTGCTTATTTTGCTTACTTGAGCTAAACTTCATACATGTTGTATAGTTGAAGGGGTTCCAGGAAAGGTATGGTGTACCAATATTGAAAGGCATAGTTATATGACTATACTATACAAGAAGCTGTTTTTCCAACTTCCATTACTTTTTATTTCTGTCCTCTTTAGAACAGGATTAATGCACAGTACTGTACTATTTTATCCTAGGACTGTTAATGCTTTGCTGTTTTATATAGTATCAATTCTCATCCAGGCTTTTTTTAAGAGCATTTTCTCAACATTCTGGCATTGAGAAATTGTTACTCTGTTTAGAAATATAATTGGTGATAGGAGTGTTTTTTTTTTAAAAAAAATATAAATTTGCAACGTTTTTCGACTCTTCTTTGATTGTAGTTGGCCTCAGATTTGCAAATCTGTAAATAATCACATTTGGATATTTATCAGTTATTTTTGAACTTGGATTGCAGCATAGCTGGATAGGCAGGCATAAAGTTACACAATTGTGTTTTTTTTTTAATCTGAAGAGTGATTTTTTTTAATTTCACCTGCTGTTGCAGCTATTAATAGTTGGGCGTATGTTTATGAGATGCATAAATTATGAAATATGCATGGCTTTTCAAGTGTCATAATTTGGTTATATAACTGTCTATTTAAATATTTCCATGAATTGGTACATGTCTCCTTCAAGATCATTCTCTAGTAAATCTCACACATTTTTAAACATGCACAACTTTACATTAAAGTTTCTTATGCCACATATGCCCTTTCATCCAACTCAAATCAAAGTACTTTTTATTAACTGTTCCCTTAAACCTCAAAGGTGCTGAAAATTGTAGTACTAAATCTAGGTGGCAATAGTTGCCTTATGGATTTGAATGTTTAATTTATTGAAACTATGCCAGTAATATATGAGGGAATGTATACATGGTACAGCCTGCCTGAAATGATTGAAGTCTAAGTTATTGAAAAATGGTATAGAAATTGGGCGTGGGGGGCGGGATTCCATCATTACAATTTGGTACATTGAAGAGGCTTGAAAATTATTGGTTTTTGTAGATTTTTATTTAGCTATCATTTCTCAACAAAGTAACTCTAAGCAACCATATAAATACAATAAACTATAGGAAAACATAAAATTTCAACTCTCTTCATTGTATTGAATTGCAATGATAGATTTTTCCTAATTTCTATAATGTTTATGTAGCAAGTGCTATGCTGTTTAATCTGACTTCTGCCCAATTTATATTACATTCTAAAATAGTATTTAGTTATAACACAGATCTAAAGATTCAGTTTTCAAATGGAGTAGGCTGTATTTTCAGCTATATCTTAGAATATTTACTTAGTATGAAATTGCCCCTGGATTTCTGTTCATAAGGGAATAAAAGTATTTTTCATAGATCTGTTCTTCAAATAACATCTAGAAAATCTGAATAATATATATGGAAATTCCAAATTCATTTAATATTTGTTTTTTGTTTCAGAGTATGATGCATGACTATCACAGAAGAAATTCATGTCTATAGCTTTTAAGGACTTTGATTACATCGTTTTAAAGCCTGATAGTTTTGGAGTCAACAGTTTAGAAGTTACAGCTGCATTCATTTTTTCCAAACCAGTGTTTACCTAAGAAGGAATATAAATTGACATACCCTGTAATAGCACACAGTGGATTATTGAAGGTCTCCTAACTGCAAAATCACAGCACAAATTTAACTGGTGAGTTTATTCATGTATATGTGCTTGTAAATAGTATTTCATGTGATGTATTGTAGATATAAATCAGTATATATTTAAGTAGATAGACTTTCCCATGTTCTGATACCATAAAGCCAGAGTAAAAAAGGAAATAAATGACTACACCAGAAAAATGTAAACACCAAAACAGAATTTTAGCTCCAATTGTAAACAGCTGCATAAAGAAGTCATACTAGACAGATTCGTTGGAGGACAGTTGTCCCAATCTATGCAAAGAAGATAATTCTTACTCTTCTTTCTGACCTTGAAAGCAAACAGAGCAGCTACTTGTAACCATATGTTACACTGAAAAGTCCCTATTGCTGAGGTGGTTACTTTTTCTTGAAAAATAATCATTGAGAGAAAAAGAAGATAACAATGTCGGTTTTTGTAATACTGTCATTTGTAAAGCACAAAGAAACAGTTTCAAAGCGGAACAGCTCTCATTTTTAAAATTAAAAAGCAAGCCTCTACAAAGCTGTAAGAGAGAGACATAAAAGCTTTTATTCCCCCTCAATATTGATTTCCCAGCTTGTGTTAAGGCAACTTTTATTTTCCTGAAATGAATGTTCAGTTATAATCCACTTAATTCTGAGGTTTGGATAAGTGTCCTAGGTGTTTTGTTTTGTTTTTAATTAGATATGCCTCCTAACACATATAGAGGGAGAAAGGAGAAACATTCTGGGCAAGGGGCAGAAGGAAGAACAACAGCAGCAACAAAATATTTGTCCTCCAAATTAGTCTATTTACAGTCAAGGGAAGATAGAGATCCACTTTATCTTTGTATAGGGACAGAGATTATTTCTGATATTGATATATGTTTGGTTGTGAGTTGTTCAGAGAGACAGTATTCTTTAGTTTTCCTCAGTAACTAAATGCTTTGAGTCACTTTGTAATAACTGGCACTTATTAGCATCCTTAAAATTGTAATTATTTGTCAACAATTATGTAAAAACATGCTTTTCTGTTGTCAATGTGCTTATGGCTAAGAATGCCATAAATTCTCATACCAAATATTTAATCCCATGGTACAGATTCAGTATAATATAGGAGACATCTGAAATTACAATGGGAAAGAATGGAAAAAGAATGCATCTATTTGAATTAGATACATCATATTATTGGATCTATTCAAGGGGGCGGGAATCTACTGCATAATTCACTGCAATGCTTGCACACAGGCCTGAATTTTGTTATTTTCTGTATAGTTTACACCATAGTATGATGCATAATTTTAAGATGGTCTTGTGTAAAAGAACTGTGATTTGAGTAGTTTATATTAAATTTCACAAGCTATTCTTTGTTTCAGCCACAGAAACAGCAAAATGATTCCTAATGGGTATTTGATGTTTGAAGATGAAAACTTCATCGAATCATCTGTTGCCAAGTTAAATGCTTTGCGCAAAAGTGGCCAATTTTGTGATGTTAAGCTTCAGGTAATATAAATGTGTTTTATTTCATGCCTGCTGATGCTAAGTTTCTAAAATATTCGTAAGTATTTTAAAGAGGATATCTATTTTAATAATTTTATTTCAAATATAAATACAGGTCTTCAATTTACAGCTGTTTAGCAACCTGTTGAAGTTATGATGGACTACTTGGGAAGGGGTACTTAGGACCTGGATTTGAAACTCGGATGGTTAGGCCCATGGTCATATGAACACATTTCGGGCGCTTGACTCCTGGGCCGCATTTGCGGCCATTTGCAGCATCCTGCAGTCACATGGCCACAATTTAGAACAGTTTGCCAAAAACATGAATTCACTTCCAGTTTTTAGCCAAACCAACCCATTGTGAACTGTGGGTTCACTTAATGACCGTGACAGTTGCTTAACAACTGTTGCAAAAAAAAATTGGGCCAATCACGGGACCTGATTTATGACAGTGAATGGGCAGGTTCCATTATAGTCGTGACTTAAGGACTATCTATAATAAGACATTAATAGTGGCCTTCTATTGCATACTGTGGGATCCGTTCACACTATTTTGAGGTTTCTTTTTAAGCCTCTTTTTCAGTTTTCTAATTATGATCATGATTGGTCCAAAATCAATCCTAATTAAATATTTGCATTTATGACAGAAATGTTTTAATATTTTTAAATCAACCAGAAGTAAAAGTGTTTTGCCAAGTGTTTTGGTACATCAAGAGTCACTCAAACTACAGGTTTATAATTTGATGAATAGTTTCTATTTCCAATTTAATAAATAATGCAGGGTTTTATTTTAATGAAGGTCTGCGGACATGAGATGCTGGCACACAGAGCAGTACTAGCTTGCTGCAGTCCTTATCTTTTTGAAATCTTCAATAATGACAGTGATTCTCATGGCGTTTCTCATGTGAAATTTGATGATCTTAATCCAGAGGCTATTGAAGTCTTGTTAAATTATGCTTACACTGCTCAGTAAGTGATCCGTTTTTCTATATTACAAACATTTTTACTTTATACTCTGTCCAGAATAAATCTAAATAATAATTATGTCATTTTAACAGATTAAAGGCTGATAGAGAACTGGTCAAAGATGTATACTCTGCAGCTAAGAGGCTGAAGATGGAGAGAGTCAAGCAGGTATAATGAGGTTTTGACAGGTAGCAAAACTTGAATGACTTGCCTGAGCACGTTCAGGCTTAGCACTCACCATAGGAAAAGTTCAGGGAATGCTATAGCTGAGACATAGACTTGGAAATCAGTAAACCATTTCAATGGTGCTGCCAAGATACACAAATATATCCATGAATGCATAAAGAATTGAGGTCAGTCATACCTTAAAATATAAATACTGAACACTTTCAAATACATGTCAAGTTAAAGTATATTCAAAATCAATTAGTTTCAATAGCTGCTGGCACACTGTTTACACTTCAGTTCCAGGGCCAGTTTCATATATTTTTGTTAACCCATTTAAGAAGCTATATTCTTGTACTCAAAAGATATACCTAAATAGATGAATTGGACACTATAATCATGATTACACAGCAACAAAACTAAAATAAAAGTCTTTAGAGCACATTGTTAAAACTTTGACAAGAAGTCTCTTTTAATCATAGAAAATCATTTAGAGAAAAATAACCAGGTGGGCAAAATACTAAGATACAAAAAAGAGACAATATCTCATGAGGGTTTTTTTTTTTTTTAATATTGATAATAGATAAGTGAATATATTATGTCATTTTAAAAATTTAACGGAATACAGAGTCAGGATCTGTGGTGAGAAAATCTAAAACAAAATGAAGTTGCAAAGTTACAATATATCATAATTGTAAACTCTTTTTGAAAAAAAAAAGGTATGTGGAGATTACTTGCTGTCCAGGATGAGTGTTCAAAGCTGCATCTCTTATCGGAACTTTGCAAGCAACATGAGTGATTCGCGATTACTGAACCAGATTGATGGTTACATTCAAGAGCATTTGTTGCAGATCTCTGACCAAGAAGAATTTCTCAAACTGCCACGTTTAAAGGTACTTATCTCATTTCCTCCTTCCCCTATCCATCACCTTGATTCTGTTTTTCACATAAATATTGTTTCACTTAAGTGATCCATGAAATAACCTTTTGACCAAAAAAAACCCCCCTATCAATCTGGTACCAGGAATATGTATAAGCATTTAAATTCTTGTTTATTAAGACACCATTTGGAAGTAAACATTTAAGTATACTTTTAGCAGTATTCTCTTTTTCTAATTAAAAAAACAGTTGCATGAAAGTCACCATACATTTACTTACCAAAACACAAACTTGTAATCTTAAACAATTTGCACATAGGCAGTTTTGTAAACAGTGCCACCTCAGCACAAAAAAAACCCCAGGGTTGTTTAGTATAGATTTTTCCAAGCCATTTATTGTTGCTCGCTGTGATATACAGCCCAGAATTCAGGTCATTTGCACAATCGAAATAGTAAAATACACTAACATCATATAACTTGAACATAACTTTTATTAGGCAATTTAATTACAATAATCAAAACTGATATAAACAAATTTTAGGCCAAAGAAGAAAATGGAAAAAAGAGAATAAATAGTGAATAAATAGAATAAATAGTGTAGGAAAAGAGAAAAGACATATATAAAAAAGCAAATATATCATCTGATACCCCATCCCTTGTCTATAAGCAGCTCCATAAAACATCAGCTTCAATCACGTCAGCAAAAAGTTCATAATAAGTTTGCAAAATTTTCAAAAAAAGAATTATAACCTTAATCAAATAAACCAACTCGATTCCTTCCTTTTACTTCTAATAATTTTAACCTTTACTTCAAAATAATATTGTCATATGATTTCCTGTTCAGTTCTTCATCCCACCACATAAATTTTAAATCTTCAAGATTTAAAAAGCCCCTTTTGTAGATCCAATAAGAAAACATTTTCCAGGTCATTCTGTTGGTTGATCACTTGGTATTTGTTGGTGATGCAGTAGTTAAAGTGTAGTATTGCAGCCAAACTCTGCGCACAGCCTGGAGTTTGATCCTGATGGGGCTCAAGGTTTTCTCAACCTTCAATCCTTCCAAGGTCAGTAAAATGAGGACCCAGATTGTTGGGGACAATATACAAACAATATTTCTTCATTGTAAACCACCCAGATAATGCTGTAAAGCACTATAGAGAGATATAAAAGCCTAAATGCTGTTGCTATTTGCTTTAATTTTAAAAGTTTAGCCAATTTCTTTATATCCAGTAATATAAACCCTAACTTTAACCCTTTTCAAACCTTCTCTATTATTTGTAGTATTTTCGGTACTTTCTCTCTCTTGGCCGATATAATTTGTTCCACATTTGTCTTTCCTTCATTGGACACAGTATATCCATGCTATTTATTTATTTATTTATTATTTATTTTGTCGCATTTCTATGCCGCCTAACTCCCAAGGGACTCTGGGCGGCTTACAACAAAGAATAAAACAATGCGAACAATCCCATAAAAATGTTAAAAAGAAAAACATTAAAAACTTTAAAAACGTTAAAACACATGCACTCCAATTGGTGGCCGAGTCTCGCAAGATCATTATAACGAGATCAACGGCCCCAGGCCTGCCGGAAGAGCCAGGTCTTCACCGCTTCGCGGAAGGCCAATAGGGTAGGCCTTCCAGGACCACCACCTCCATCCCGTGAGACACCCCACATACTGCTTTAATGACTTTTGTAGAGGCTTAATGACCATACATGCAAGTGCCAGGATTGCAGTCATTGAGTGAAGCAGTCACATACTATCTCACTTAACTTACATCACTTAAAGAGCCAAGATAGCGCAGTGGTTAGAATGCAGAACTGCAGACTACTTCAGCTGACTGCTAGCTGCAGTTCAGTTCAAACCTCACCAGCTCAAGGTTGACTCAACCTTCCATCCTTCCAAGGTCAGTAAAATGAGGACCCAGATTGTTGGGGACAATATACTGACTTTGTAAACCGCTTAGAGAAGGCTGTAAAAGAACTATGAAGCAGTATATAAGTCTTAAGTGCTATTGCTATTAACAAATGCAACAACTTACAACTGAAATTCTGGACTCACTTCCTAAGTATCTGTTCACAGAAGGCTAAAATATGTTGTTCAAAATGTTAGAAATAGCTTGTTCTGAATGATTCAGTATAATAGCCATAGAGTACTAAGTTTCATTTGTGCGTTTTATTTTGAAATACCTTCATCAAGTACTAATTGCTGTTTAGATAACAATTGATAACTTCCTTCTCTGTTGAAAATGTAAACTCTACTTAGGTTTTCAGTATTATACAAAAATATATGTAAAAGTATAGCCTTTGAAAACTGAAGAAATCTTTATCATACCCTGTTTCCCCCATTCCCTGATAATAAGCCCAATCGGGCTTTTGAATGCATGGCAGTAAGGCCAAGCGCTTATTTCAGGGTTCAAAAAAGTATAAGACAGGGTCTTATTTTCAGGGAAACATGGTATTTATAATGTTTGTTTGGGGTTATAGGCTCTCTTAACTAGAGTGAATTTAGGGTTGCGCTTTGTGACCTCAGTGTGCTTTTCTTTTTTATTTCAGCTGGAGGTTATGCTGGAAGATAATGTTAGCTTGCCCAGCAATGGGAAGCTGTACACAAAGGTAATCAACTGGGTACAGCGCAGCATTTGGGAGAACGGAGACAGCCTTGAAGATCTGATGGAAGAGGTCAGTTTTAAGAAAAATGAGATTGGGCCATCTTTAACTGCTACATTTTTCTGAAATTAAGGATGATCCCTTCTCCTTTTTTTGTTCCCTTTAAAACAAAAACTATAAAGAATTTAAATTTTACTGTAGGTATCCCTAAGCTGAGAAACTAGGGGGGTTTCAGGTGAGCTGCTTAAACTACTGTTCGAGCTGGTCTTCTGTCTTTGTCTCTGTTTTCTTTAGGAAACTTCAAATATAGCAATTATCTTCACTTTAAATTTGGGGAGGTGGTTTGAAACTTGTTTTGTTCTTAATGTATTCTTTTTACAGGTTTTACTTAAAGAGAGAAAGTAGCACAAAGGTTCTAATGGTTGTTCCTCCCCATTGATTTATCTCCCCATAGGTTTATTAACAAAACTAGGATACTCATCGCTGAAGGACCATAGAAGAAACTTCAAGTGTAATGACACGTAAAGAAGCAGCAGTTCTGCCCCAGTTCTCCTATGAAAATTCGCTGTGGGCAGAGAACGATGATGATGTTTAATGGTGTTTACTTCTTTACAGGCTATTTTAACAATTGAAAAGTTTTGTATAATTAACAAGCCTAATTCATGAACATAACTTCAACCATTTGGTTTAAAAATGAAATGCACTGGAGATTCACATTTTAGATTGTTTCAAAAAATTTATTTAGTTGCCATCAAGGGGAAGCCTTAATTTCCAGAGCAGTTGTTTGCTCAGAATCAAATTTCCCTTAAAGTACTAATACATTTAATCTCAGATGTAGTAGGCAACAGAAGTTCCTGAAATGAAAAATAGTTCCATTATCTTTCTTGCAATCCCTTTTATAAAACATAAGTGTTTGATTTACCTATTTCAAAACTGTGATTTGCAAAAAGAAATTTGTACAGTTTATTCTGAACGATAATGTACATTATACTGTTGTACATTTGGATGTTTATGGCACCAGTATAGAAGTCAAGAAGATTTCTTTTGAGCTGTGAAAACAAGAAGCCTTTATCCAGTGTTTGAAGACCGGTCGTCGTGAGAGAAACCTCCCTTTTAAAAAAAAATGCCATTCTGCTAAATGGAGAGAAGATCAGGCTGCACTCCTGGAATCCTAATGAAGTTTCTATACAATGTACCATTAGTTAAGCAGCAATGGAGACTATAGCCAGATTGCTGTTCTGTTGTTTTGCAGGTTCAAACGTTGTACTACTCAGCTGATCACAAGCTGCTTGATGGAAATCCACTAGATGGACAGGCTGAGGTGTATGGCAGTGATGATGACCACATTCAGTTTGTGCAGGTACAAAATGCACATGGTCTGAGGTAACCTCAGGTAAAGCTGGGTAGAGTAGTACGACACAACTAAAATGTTGTGTAGTATAATGAAAATAAGACATTTCCAGTTTAGAAGACTAGGTAAATACAAACTTAAAATAATTGTGTCTTCTGGCTCATCTAGTTTTGAGCTGTTCCTTAATGCATTTAATACACACTAAATACTGTGAAACCAAGAATAGAATTAGATATTTAACTTGAGCTTCCATGAGGTTGAAAGATTTATATGGGCTGAGAAGATGAATGTGACAGAACAACAAGTCTCCCCTTTTCTCAAGAGTTCTGGAGAAAAGGAGTATTGGAGAAAATAGAACATGTTTCTGTCACAACCGGCAGCTAGGTACCAAATCGTAACATAATTTTGAAATCCTGGTGTAAACAATGGGCTCACTTGAGCAAAAAGGTTTGTCGTTGCAGGAATAAATTAATGTGTTCTGGATAAATGGCAGAAAGTAGTGGGAAATTTTGTTTCATTTAATGAGATTCCTGTTTGTTTTCTGGACTTAGTAATAAGTTGTTTTCACACTTCAATTTATTAAGTTTGAAACAAAATTCATATTAATTTTAATTATGACTCATTTCTGAATTTACAAGATCTAGAGTGAGATGGTATTACTTTCTCAATAGCCATTTTTTAGTAAGTTTTTCACTAGCATTTAATGTTTGAAGAGAGGAAATGGTATTAATTTACGTGCATCGATTTAGAAGTGAAGAGTAAAAAGGAGAAAAGGTTAGGATATTTAAACAAGCAGTCAAATAAAAAATACAAAGAAATAGAAGAAATAATGAAACACAGGTTAAAGGGAAATAGGAAGCTGTATTGCAGAATAACTTTATTCTAAAAAAATAGATCCCCTAATTTTAGCTGAGAAATCCTATAGGCCAGTGATGGCGAACCTTTTCGGCACTGAGTACCCAAACTGGAACGCATGCATGCACTGGCCAGCTGGTCTTCGGGTTTCCGGCGCACATAGGTTCACCATCACAGCTATAGGCAATAAGGTGAAAATTTTATGTTGGCAAGAAAATGGTGCAGTAGATACTGTAGATTTAAACCATTGAAAAGTAATAAAAATAATACAGAATAGATTTAAAGTAGGTAATTTACATAGTGTTAAAAATAAGCAATTTAGTTAGGGTTTATGTTTTGTGCTAAGCATTTGTCTTAGTGCAGTGTGTGAACCCAGTTTTGTGAGTGGTAAACCAATGGCTTGTATGATGTGTGAATACAGTTTGTAATGCCTTGAATTTCGTAAAAGCTGATTTGATGTAAGGAGTAAATTATTTCATTTGTATACATTTGAATTGTATTTTAAAATGGAGACCTGTGAAGTTGAGGATAGTAAGTGATTAAATGGAGTAGAACATTATTTTGTGGATAAACAAAGCATTAACTGTTTCATCTTGCTGCTAAAGCATTCAGCAAGTTACCTATGTAGCTGTGCATATTGGATGAGGCTCTACAGCAATAAAAGTAGTTCTGAAGACAAAGGCAGAGCAGATTTTGCTCCCTGGCTAGGTTTCTGTAGCTGCCTTTTGATTTTGCAGAAAAGGCCACTCCGTGAGAATGATCTCAAGCAGTTAAGTAGCAGTTCTTCTGGAAGTCTCTCACCAAATGCAGCAGTGCAGAATCTTAAACACGAGTGGAAAATTGTTGCTTCAGAGAAGACCTCAAGTAAGCCAAAGTTTGTTGTTGCTGGTTTTACTTTAGATTATTTCATTCGTGTTAAATGCAGAAGTAGTGGGAGGAAGTAAACAACTGTTCACGTACATAATAGATATTCCTTTTCCTTGAATGATTTAAAGATTTTTAGAATTACAACACATTTAGAGGGAAGGATGTGAAAACCTTGGTATACTGAAATTGAAATATATGTTTTGCTTTTCAGATAACACCTATCTGTGTCTTTCTGTTCTGGATGGTGTCTTTTGTGTGATTTTCCTTCATGGTCGTAGCAGTCCACAGAGTTCCCCAACTAGTACTCCACGACTGATGAAAAGTTTGAGTTTTGAAGTTCAACCAGATGATCTTATAGAAAAGGTGATGTCTCCTATGCAGTATGCTCGATCTGGATTGGGAACAGCAGAACTTAACAGCAAGCTGGTTGCTGCAGGTAATACCATAATTCTTATACCTTGGGTTGAGCAATATATTGCCCTTCAAATCTTTTGGAACTGGAGATATGCTAGCTAACAGTAGCAAAAGTTCAAGTTCATAAAAATTTTGGAGGATCACACATTATCTAAGCTTTTTAAAGATAGTATTTTGCTAACCCAATAATACATCTGTATGCTCTTTTTACAACCAGGTGGCTATAACAGACAAGAATGTTTGCGCACTGTGGAATGCTATGATCCACGGACAGATTGCTGGACTTTCATCGCACCAATGAGGACTCCAAGAGCTCGATTCCAGATGGCAGTTCTGATGGTATGTTTTGAAGTAAACCACATGTTCATTTCCCTGCTGAAACCTGTTTAACAATTGCAGTGTGTTAGATTAGGTGGAGGTAGGAGAGTAGGATTCTCTGGAGTAGGAGGGGATCAATATTGCGGGGGTGTTTTATCTTGAGATAAGTCTTTAATACTAGGCCATTATGCTATCTTAGTGGTTTTCATTATACCGATTTAAAAGCCTCTTCTCTATTAATGCACAGATTTAGAGATAATATAATTTAAAAGATCATTTCAACAACATTTATTTCCACTACCCAGGGACAGCTGTATGTTGTTGGTGGATCAAATGGACACTCCGATGATTTGAGTTGTGGGGAGATGTATGATCCCGAAATAGATGATTGGACTCCAGTTCCAGAACTGAGAACTAATCGTTGCAATGCAGGTAAATATCTATAATGCTCTATAAAGCTACTAATTTTAAAATTTGCAAATTGTAACTTCTCTTTTTTTTTTTCCCCTTTGCATGAACAGGAGTATGTGCACTGAATGGAAAACTGTATATTGTTGGTGGGTCAGATCCTTATGGACAGAAGGGATTAAAAAACTGTGATGTCTTTGATCCTATAAACAAATCTTGGACAAGCTGTGCTTCGCTAAATATCCGTAAGTTCATAATCTTTTCAAGTTTTGGAGTGATTTATTTTCTCTTCTTGCCGATTTTGTTTTGCCTGTAGAACAGTGGTTCTCAACCTGTGGGTCGGGACCCCTTTGGGGGTCGCATGACCCTTTCACAGGGGTCGCCTAAGACCATTGGAAAACACATATTTCCAATAGTTTTAGGAATAATTTTATGGTTGGGGGCCACCACAACATGAGGAACTGTATTAAGGGGTCACGGCATTAGGAAGGTTGAGAACCACTGCTGTAGAAGATGTCAGAATTTACCAATGACACGTTTATGCACCTGAAAATTTATTTATTTATTTATTTATTATATTTCTATACCGCCTTTCTCCCGTAGGACTCAAGGCGGTGTACAGTCAAGAAAAATATAGACACACAAACATCATAAAATTGCTAATTAAAATTATTACTTAGTTTGGTCATTAAATAAAACCCAGAATTAGATAACATTTAAAAAAAAAATCATTCACATGTTCATATGTTTAGCCCCGCCTGTTGAAACATCAGGGTCTTGAGGGCACGGCGGAAAGCACGGAGATCAGGGATATTCCGTATCTCCGGGGGCAGTTCATTCCAAAGGGTTGGAGCCCTCACAGAGAAGGCCCTCCCCCTGGGAGTCGCCAGTCGGCATAATTTGACTGATGGCACCCTGAGTAGTCCCTCCCTGTGAGAACGAACTGGTCGGTGGGAGGCTATTGATGGCAAAAGACAGTCTCGTAGGTACCCAGGTCCTAAGCCATGGAGCGCTTTAAAGGTGATAACTAACACCTTGAATCGAACCCGGAAGACCACCGGGAGCCAGTGCAGCTCACGTAGGAGAGGTGTTACATGGGCGTAACGAGCTGCGCCCATAATCACCCACACGGCTACATTCTGGACCAGTTGGAGCCTCCAGGTGCTTTTCAAGGGGAGCCCCATGTAGAGAGCATTACAGTAGTCCATACGGGAGGTAACTAGGGCATGAGTGACCGTGCGCAAGGCGTCCCGATCCAGAAAGGGACGCAACTGGCGGATCAGGCGAACCTGATAAAAGGCACCCCTGGCCACGGCCGTCAAATGATCTTCTAAAGATAGCCGTGAATCCAGGAGGACACCCAAGTTGCGGGCCCTCTCTGTGGGGAGCAAGATCTCATCCCCTATTGTCAGTGATGGTACCAGCTGACTATACCGGGACGCCGGAAGCCACAGCCACTCGGTCTTGGAGGGGTTGAGTCTGAGCTTATTTCTCCCCATCCAGATCCACACGGCCTCCAGGCAACGGGACATCACAGCAAGGGCATCATTGGGGTGGTCTGGGGTGGAGATGTATAGCTGTGTGTCATCAGCATACTGATGAACACTCACCCCAAAACCACGGATGATCTCGCCTAGCGGTTTTACATAAATGTTGAACAGAAGGGGTGAGAGGACTGACCCTTGTGGCACCCCACAAATAAGGTGCCTTGAGGTCGACCTCTGCCCCCCTGCCAACACAAACTGCGAACGGTCAGAGAGGAAGGAGGAAAACCACCGAAGCACGGTGCCCCCTATTCCTAACCCCTCCAGCCGGCGCAGTAAGATACCATGATCGATGGTATCAAAAGCCGCTGAGAGATCTAATAGGACCAGGATAGAGGAGCAACCTCTGTCCCGAGCCCTCCAGAGATCATCCACCAACGCGACCAATGCCGTTTCCGTGCTGTATCGTGACCTGAAGCCCGACTGGAACGGATCCAGATAGACAACTTCATCCAGGTATCGGGGTAGTTGTCGCGCCACCACACTCTCAACAACCTTTGCAACAAAGCGAAGATTGGAGACTGGACGATAATTTGATAATATAGCCGGGTCCAGGGAAGGCTTCTTGAGGAGGGGCTTCACAACCGCCTCTTTCAAGGCAGCGGGAAAGACACCCTCACTCAGAGAAGCATTTATAATCCCCTGGAGCCAGCCTCGTGTAACCTCCCGGGAGGCCAGTACCAACCAGGAGGGACACGGGTCCAATAAACATGTGGCAACGTTATGCTTGCCCAGAATCCTGTCCACGTCCTCAGGAGTCACAGAGTCAAACTCTTCCCAGATAACGCTCTCAAGACCTGCCCCTGTCTCCTGCCCTGGATCTACCCAATCGGAGTCCAGGCCTTCCCGAATCTGAGCGACTTTATCATGCAGGAATTGTACAAAATCCTCAGCTCGACCTTTTAAGGGATCTTCCTGTACCCCCACCTGAAGTAGGGAGCGGGTCACCCTAAACAGTGCAGCTGGGCGGTTCTCTGCAGATGCAATAAGAGCGGAGAAGTAGCTAGACTTCGCCGCTCTTATCGCCACTAGGTAGGTCTTAATATAAGATCTCACCTGTGTTCGGTCAGATTCAGATCGGCTTGTCCTCCAATCGCTCTCCAGGTGTCTTTTCCGACGCTTCATCTCTCTCAGCTCCTCGGAAAACCAAGGAGCTAGACGAGATCGGCATCGGGTCAGAGGCCGCAAAGGCACGACGCGGTCCAAGGCCGCAGTAGCCGCCCTGTCCCAGGCGACCACCAGGTCCTCAAGTCGAGTCATGAGCCAGAGTCTCAGGAAATGGCCCAAGCTCCATCAGGAACCTTTCGGGGTCCATCAGGCGCCTGGGACGGAACCATTTGGTTGGTTCCGTCTCCCTGCGGTGGGTGGAAGTGACTTGAAAGTCCATGTGAAGGAGAGAATGATCAGACCATGACAAGGGCTTGATGTCTATATCCCCTATTCTTAGATCATTCAGCCACTGATCAGAGACAAAAATCAAGTCCAGAGTGTGATTCCCCAAGTGGGTCAGGTCTACCTGGGTCAGGTCCATGGCCGTCATGGAAGCCATGAACTCCCGAGCCATCTCCGACATCTCACCAGCAGATGGCAGGTTAAAATCCCCCATAACAATAAGTCTGGGGGTTTCCACCGCCACCCCGGCTATAATGTTGAGCAGCTCAGGCAGGACTGCTGTTACGTGGCAGGGAGCCAGGTACGCAATCAGTAGGCCCATCTTAATCCCCTGACCCCACTTCACAAGGAGGGACTCACATCCAGCTATCTGAGGAACAGTGGCCTCCCTCGGGCAAAGACTTTCTCTAATGATTGCTGCCACTCCCCCACCCCTTCCCTGAGTCCTTGGCTGATGGAATGCACGGAAACCTGGTGGGCACATTTCCACAAGGGGAACTCCTCCCTCCTGGCCTAACCAGGTCTCCGTAATCCCTGCCAGGTCAGCACCCCGCTCTGAAATAAGATCATGAATGAGGGGGGCTTTATTTACCACTGACCTGGCATTACATAACATCAGCCGTAGACCCAGGGTCTGAGACTCTGAACAACCCGGGAAACGAGCAGTGCTTTGGGGGTCGAAGTGGGCAATCGCTCGTAAACATCGAGTGCGCACTCCCGAAACATAATATGGCCCCCTGCAGCCGTCATATCTGCCCCTCCCACTTACTATACTAATGCCCATCGCTTCATCCCCCTGCATCCTTGTCAGATTTCTGTCCCCATCCTCCCCACCGTGATCATCAGACCCATTACCCCTTTCAGTGGATTTATGGATCCCCCCCAGATCCATTCCCACAATCCCTCCCAGAACCCCTTAAAATAGAACTTAAAGATTTATCTAAAAAAACCCAAAGCCGTCGGTTTTTTGCAAACCACCTCTCGGGGCTCCAAAACCCGTCCTCAAGGGCGGCCCTTGATAACTGAGAGGGCCAGACATGCGAGAGGGGGGAATCTCGCAGTGCAAGGAGCTCCGCAATTGAATACATCAAAGATAGGAGCGAGTTGAAGGAGATGAAGGATCATTTTCTTCTAAGAGTGTTAGAGATGGTTAAGACAGGTAATTTAAAATAAGGGAGGAAATAGATGTTAAAGGAAGACCAGTATGTTACAAATGTCAATACATCGGAACATCATCGCCCTCTCACGACGATGGGAAGTCTTGTGGTTGTAGTAAGTCCATCCAAAGGAGGTGGGGGTAGAGGTCTCAAAGGGTCATCCTCTCACAGCGACCAAACCATTTGAAACAAACAAAGAGAAGGTGGTCTATCTCCCCATAATCCAAGACTCTCAATGTCTGTATCTCCAGCCAGTCCTGATACCAGCGATGGCTGAGGATTAGATCAAAAAAGTAAGGCAGAGCCACTGGACAAAGTACTTAGGGTTAAATAATCAGGGTAATCTTGGGGAATAGGTGGTAAATAAAGCTGCAGATCGATCTAAGATTGCAAGTTAACGCTGAGTGGTGGTAATAGACCTAGATCTGATAAAGGAGAGAGGGACAGTTGAGGGGGAGAGTAAGTCATCATCTCCAGTTTGTAATCCTCAGTCCCTATCCATCACCTTGCTCAGGCTACTTAGTTCAATTAGTTTAATAAGTCCTCAGAGTTTCAAGAAAGAGGAGTGCAACAGATCCCTAGAGGTTGAAGGGATCCTAACATTTATAGCCTTTGCAGCATTGCCCTCTCCTCTATTAACAACGAGGGCTTCCTTGCAGCCTCCTGGTGTTGCCATCGCCGTTGCTGCCATTAGCGCCATTCCACTCGCCATTGTAGTAACCCCCCTTGCTGTAGACATCATCGTCGCCGTGTTGCTACATGCAGCGCCTATTAGCCCAGGCATCATTATCAACACCCTATCCGGAGTCGCTGTTGCCACCGTCTCGCCGACCATTTCATCAGCTGTATTAGACTCAGTGGTTGACCCGGTTGTGACAGCCAGGCTTTGATGTTGACATCCTCTGCACTGCCCTCAGTCTTTTACTGACAAACAGCTGATCTTCAGGCTCGGCTCGGGTTTTATCCTTGGGCTCCATCCACAGCTCTATTGAGCCGAAAATACCTCAGCTTGCTGGGAGGGGGGTCTGTGGATGGTTAATTGACCCCCACACTCTTGAAAATGTTGAAACATCTCCCTCCTAGCCTCGGAGTTTCAGCTCTGAGCTGCCATTTTGTTTTGCAACTGTCAAAATTTAACTCAGGAAGAATTATATGCTGCAAGTAAAGAAAAGCAGAATTTTCCAGAATGCCTAAGTGACACAATCTTAGACATAGAATCTTGATGGTAAACCAGCTTTTTTTCTTCTTCTTTTATCTTTATAGGTAGACACCAGTCTGCTGTATGTGAACTTGGTGGGTATTTGTATATCATTGGAGGAGCTGAATCGTGGAATTGCCTTAACAGTGTAGAACGTTACAATCCGGAAAACAATACTTGGACGCTAATTGCATCTATGAACGTGGCTAGGCGCGGAGCTGGTGTTGCTGTTCTGGATGGTAAGCTCATGGGTTTGGAGAAGTATGACAATTTTTTTACTTTAACAGTTGCTTAATGCCTTGAATTTGTGAGCATATAGCATTACTTCCATATTATTTTAATCTGCCTCTATACTACAACATCAAGTTGACTATAGATACTTCAGATACACTGGCTTGTTACACAAGTAGGTATAGAGTGCACATGTATACATGCATGTACATGATTGAAAGTTGTGAAATTCAAGCTACTCGAAAACTTTCCTACTTATTGCCATTCAAAGATCTATACTTGTGACAATGGGATACATCTGAGTAGGGTTCTGTTTTCCATGTAGCAGTGGAATAAATTATAGGATGAACTATTTTGTGCATAACTGTTGCATGGAACGGAACATTTGCATTTAAGTAATCCCTGTCTTAACTCAAATGCTTTTATTTTGGGGTGACTTGTTCTATGCACTGGTGAAATATGCTACTTTGCTCTTGGCAGAAGTGGTTTTATAGGAAATAACTGAAGATATCAGAGATAAGTGGAGGGAATCAATGGGATATGTTGCACCTGGAAAATCAGAAGTTGATGGGAAGTATACCATAAAGGCATCAGCTGCCGTGAGGAAGGAGGAAAGATGCTAAGGAGGGGAAAATGAATCTGCAAATCAATAGATTATGCTGTACTGGGAGCAGCTTGTGGGAGAAGAGGGAAGATAGTACAAATTATCCTTGCTCGTTAATATTGTATTTAGCCCAAACCCAGAACAGTTAAAGTATTCTAAATTGACTGATCTAAAATAATTTGACAAGGAAAACCAGTTGAAGATGTTTCGTAGATGACATCTACCCCCGGCTAGATTTGCAAAGATATTTCCGAGTAAATCTCCAGTGTGATGGAAATGTAACGAGCTATGGAACATATTACCACCTTTGGTGGACATGTCCAGCTGCAAAGAAGTTCTGGGCTAAAATTAAAGAATGGCTAGAGAAAATAATAGAACAACCTATGAGCGGAAAACCAGAGACATTCTTATTAAGGATATTTACAGAAAAATATACCAAGGAAAAAAAATATTTGATCTTACACATTATAACAGCTGCCTGTATGGTATACGCACAAAATTGGGGAAAAAAAAATACCAACAGAAGAAGAGTTGATAAAAAAAATCTTAGAGTGTGCCGAGATAAATTAACAAAAGAGTGTAAAGAAAAAGGATATGGAATATTATATAATCTGGCGCAAATGGTATAAGTGGCTGGAGAATAGGAATAGGAATAACGGAGAAGAAAAATAGGGGTGAAATTTAAAAAAGGAACTAATGAATATGTCAATGTATAGAAAATATAAAGTTAATAGAGGTCTTAATAAATACACTAATTAAAAGAGAGGGGATCAAAAACTGGAATAATATAAAGGGAAAAGGAAGAAAATGTAAATACTAGAAGATCATCATGAAATAGCTGTTAAGAGAGTATACAATATAAATGTATGTCTTGTAATGTCATTTTATGTTATAATAATTAAAAATTAAAAAAAATAAAATAATTTGGCAGAACTCACCTAGGTTCAAACAAAACTAATTAGTTCACCATACAATTAGTCTTCAGATATTAAGCACATATATTTGGGGGAGAGGGTGGACAATTGAAATTTTGCATTTTTGGCAGTTTACTGGGATACAATTTCTTCAAACTTATGTTCTTATTTGCTTCCTAGGAAAACTCTTTGTTGGTGGTGGCTTTGATGGCTCACGTGCAGTCAGCTGTGTGGAAATGTATGACCCTGCTAAGAATGAGTGGAAGATGTTGGGTAGCATGACCACACCAAGAAGCAATGCTGGTTTTGCAACAGTGAACAACACTATCTATGCAGTGGGAGGATTTGATGGCAACGAGTTTCTGAACACAGTTGAAGTCTACAATTCAGAATCCAATGAATGGAGCCCCTACACAAAAATCTACAAGTTCTAATTTCCTTAAAACTAACAGGCTTAGTGATGTAATTGTTTTAGTAGAGGTACACATGTGAATAAGGTGGGAGGGGGAAGGGTTAAAAGTTGCCATCAGCAACAAGGCTTTTGCATATTGCATACTATTAATATGCTGTACATATTTTTTTAGAATAAATGAAGGGTGTTGTATGCATTAGAATTTAATTTAGACTTAACATTAGATTCTTCTGAGATAATAAGAATGTAAGTTGATGGCATATCATTTCATGAGCATCCCCCAATGTTACGTTTTGCTGATTTGCACAAGCAAATATTTTTATTTTGGAATTGTTTCTAGTGCAAGAAAGAAACAGCAGTCTTCATTATCAGCAATTGCTTTAAAGGCCTTTTTTCTTAAATAACTGGAATAATCTCATAAGCCTTATTTAAATAGCTAAACGGCTTTATTTAAAAAAAGCTGACACACCTGCCATTTTGACTGCCTTTTATAACTTTTTATATATTAATAGAGCCAGGACTCTTATAACCTTGAAGTGACATGAGCATACAAATGTATGATGCAAAGAGACAATCTCAAAATTCATAGACTGGAGTAAGACATTTAATTTACTACCATGGGAGCTATTAATTTTCCCCCTCTATGATGTTATATGATCTCTTTAATGCATAATTGTTTTCCATTACATCTGAATGGAGTTCCTGAACCTGAGTGTTAATATGAGTGAGGAAGCATAACTCTGAAATTCAGCCAAGATAGAGGGTGTTTTCTGTATGGTTCTTAAGCAGTTGTAACAAACGTGCAGAGTTTTAAGATGCAAAACAAAAGTCTGTGCTGTCTTAGAAAGGTTACCTATCTCAAAAATTATTGTATAAGTTTGTATCTTTCTACTGCAAGCTCAAAACATGCTGTAATACAAATTGTGTTTCATTTCTTTAATAATTGTTATTTTGATTCTGATGCTGGATGGTTGGCGATGCTTGAGGTGTAATAATATCTTACTGAGTACTTTAGCATTTTAAGAACATAACAGAGCTCTGCTAAATCTTTTAAGTACAGCACTTTCTCACAGTAGCCAACTAGAGTGCTTGAAGCAGGAGGTGATCTACCCTTGTCCTACTATTCTCCCTTCCCTCCTGCACCTGATGTTTGAAAGCCTGTTGCCCTAACTCAGAATTGCTTCAAGATCGATAACCATTGATACATTTTGACTTCTATAAAATTGTCCAAACTACATTTATAAAACCATCCAACATAGTGCCCTCCATTGGATTTTGAAATAGTACCTTCCACAAGTTAATTATATGCTGTGTAAAGTGACTAAACAGTACAGAGTTCTTGACTTGCGAGTGTCATTCCAGCCATAACACATAGTTATGGTGGTCACTGACCATGTTCAATTTTGCAGCCTTTTTTGCTGTGGTTGATAAATGAACGTCATGGCATTAAGCAGACTCATTGTACAGCCAGAAATCATAAGTAAACCCAACTTGCTGCCTAACAAAAGACACAAATCACAGCAGAAACCTACAAACAGCTGTAAATGCAGGCTGGTTGCCAAGCACCCAAAATGCTATCATCTGACTGCAGGGGAAATCCACCATCAGGTCGCAAGTCACTCCAGGGAGGTCTATTGTAACTCCACTCCAACAAGTGATCATAAATTGATCCATTCAATGTCCATTTAAAACAAAGGTGTGTATGAGTGTGTGTTCTAGTGTGTATTACTTTGCAGCTCCTTGAACTGAATGGTATTTGCCATTCATGAAAAAGTTTGTTCCACTCTGAATAGTACCAGCTATAAACATAACCCACTCCTTGTTTGCCCCAAATTCACTTTATGGTCCCAACACAAAAACTTAAGTTCTACATCCTACTTTTTCTCATTTGAGAAAGTTATTCCTTTTGTTAGCAGTCTACAAAAAGGTAAATCAACCCTTTGTCACTAAGTTTATAAGAACCATTGAAGAGGAATTTTGGCAAAGACGTTTTGAAAATCAAATGCACTACAGATGGTAACTGAAACCTAAAGGTTGATGAGGCACACTGAATTTTTGTAAAATCTGTTTTCAGCAAGACTAGGTCATCTATGCCCAGTAACAGATGTTAGTTAACTGGTTATAATTTCCCAGATTTCTCCTGGGCTTCTTTCTAAAATTGATGTTCTGTCCCCCCTTCCCCACACAGGCAGACACACAACCAGGCACGCCTGCCAAGCTTTTATTATGCAATCAGACTAGAATCCCTTGCAGATAAGGGTTTTGGCAGTAAACTGCGAAATGCCTGCCAAGTCAGTTTTCACTCACAGTAAGCAAGAGAGAGTTTATCCTCAGTCCGGTCCAGTAGCAAAGAGTAATCCACGAAGCAAGAGTTAGCCAAGGTCCAATCCAAATATGTACAAGCCAGATTTCAGGTAACACGATGTGACTCAGGTTTTTAACTTTGACCGTCACAAAGCCTAAAGAGCAATCACACCCACTTTTATTCCTTGTGGGGTGTGGCTCAGTGACTCAGCTCAATCTCTGGCCCTCCCATGCCTTGTTGCTGCGCATGCTTCTCCTTCCGCCGCTGCCTGGGATCAAGCCAGGATTCATCATCCTTGCTCCCTATCTTTGTTGTTCCGATATGCTTACCTCCTGGCGTATCCCAGGCTGTTCCTCTTGGCCTTCGGATGAAACCTGAGGCATTGCCAGAGAGGAGGGTCAGTTCCTCCCCATCACCTTCTGAGTCCTCTTCCTCTGTTAGGACAGGCTCAGGAGTCGGGGTCACAACAATTGATCTGTTGGCTACCTTCCAGCCCCCTGGCAGTGAATCTGATTTGGCTGATTTTTTGCTAGAGCAATTTCCTATCTGGCTTCCCACAAATCCCATCATTTTTTAGAAGGTCCCCCATTTGTAATCAAATGTTGCTGTTTCAGATCCTGCTGGTAATTACTTACTGACATATGCTAAATGTGATATTTTCTGTTTCAAATTGATTCCACAATGTTTACACCTTTGTGCTAGCTATCACTGAAGTCCAAGGTTGCCTCCGCTCTAGTTGCTTTTAAGACCAAACATCCTAAGGCAGGGGTGTCAAACAAGGCCCGGGGCCCAGATCCCGCCTGCAGGGTGCTTAGATCTGGCCTGTGGGGCTGCCCTGGAAACAGCAAAGGATCAGCCCGCAGTGCCTCTGCCAGTGAAAACGGAGCTCACGAGAGCCGCAGGTGGCTCGCCCAAGCTCTGTTTTCGCTGGCAAAGGGTTGCAGGAAGCAGTCATGGGCAAAAATAGCTCGGGAGCCTGTTTTTGCTGGCAGAGCACTCAGGCCATCACAGGAGCCCCCAGCATGAGTGACGTTGAACTGGCCATGCCCAGGCAACTGGGTTTTTTTTGTTTGCCTGAAGATGTTTCATTTCTCATCCAAGAAGCTTCTTCAGTTCTGACTGAATGGTAAATCTTTCCATTCTCCATCATTCAGTCAGAACTGAAGACGCTTCTTGGCTAAGAAACAAAACAGGAAAGTCCAGTTGCCTTTTGAAGGAAGCATCTTTGGGATAAGTCTAAGTGCTATTGCTATAACTAAGGAGAGGCACTGGGCAGTGGCTTGTTCTGTTCTAAGCCTACTCTCTTTTCTTAATCATAGGACCAAAGCAAAGTTATTTTTAAGGGATTGGAAAGAATTCAAGAAGCCATGTTTTGCATGCTTTCCCTTCCTTGTTTGATAGTGCCTGAATTTCCCTTATATAGACTTTGAGCTGTGCCTGTTTAGCTGAACTTGTGCAAAGGAACAACTAGTACTTCTGAGAACTTTATTATAAAGGCAATCCTGAACTTCAATTTGGAACCTAGTGGACCACACTTGTTGCCTCCTCCCCAGAATGTTGGACAGCAAATACGGGCATTAAATGGCCATCTCCACCTAAACATTCTAATATTTTAAACAGCTTCATCCAAACACTTGGTATGTTATATGGTGCTTAGGGCCATTTAGATGGTCCCACGTTTCAGTCTGCCAACAGTCGCAGCCAGCATGTCCGGAAAATGATGCTGCAGTGGGGAATAATTCAAGAATATTTTTTCTATTCCTGTTCAATATTATTTCAAGGTCTCTATTTACTTCCTGAATGAAACCAGTAACCAAATTATTGTTTGTCTTTCTTCTCTTTTCTCATCAACCCAGTCTATGCATTCTCAGGTGATATTGTGTTGGCTAAAGCTGCATACACAGCATCATTTCATAGATAACCTGATGGCCAGTTTTTATTCAAGCCCCATTCTTAATCCCCTTCAGCACTTGCCCCCCTTCCAAATAATAATACACCTCCAAAGTTAGCTAGTTACTTTATTTATAGAGAACTTATAGCAAAGGAAAAAGTAAAATAAGAATACGAAGGGAAGGAATTATTGTCGACGCATGATTTTGCAGCTTAATCAGGTTAGCTAAAATCCTTTAAAAGCATTTCTTGAGACTTGCAATCCCAAACCATTTTTTTCCCAGAGAGATCCCAGCTGGAAAATTAACACTTGGCCACTCTCTAGGAGCTTTTCTTTGTGTTCACTTCCTTATCAAGTTTATTAGGTGGCAGCCAGGGAGAAAAATGGGGCACAATGGGGAGAACTCTTTCAGGGTTAATCTTACTTTCTATGGGGTCTTGTCTCCTGTGTCTCTTGCTCAGAGACTGTGTAGCGCACTGACACAAAAAAGATACACCATATAGTTAGAGATTAGATGCAATAAAAGATCATGGTGTGAACAAGCCCAATGCTATAAATTAACAGGAAATTATGTTCAAATTATTCTTTGTTCTGGGAAAACTAGTGATTGTTTGTTTTGGAAACAACCCATAATATAGTTTAGCATCATTTTAGCATTACACGTAAAAGACTAAATACAGAAGTCTGGAAGATCAAGGGTCAGGTAAAGGCAGTCACATTCATCCATCTGTGACAAATCTCTAGTCTAGACTATTTCCCAGCCTCTTGCAAAGAGGTTTCCAGGTCTGAACTTGCAAAAACAGGTGTTTGCAGGTGTGGACATGGTAGATTATATTGTTCAGACTGTAAATGTTCAACTTTTTAATTGCTAGGAGGAAACATTTTACTCGTTACAATGATTATTATCAAAACATGGGTAAGAAAAGGAGTCTGTCCTATAGGGAATTTACTGGGTGAAAAGATCTTTACAAATTAAAAGATATAATTTCAATTTTTATTTCCACACAAATGAACGTAAAATGAAGACTGAATATGCTGCTATTCAAATAGCACAACTACTGGACTATAAAAATGCTTAGCGGGTACACTATTTATATCCTGCCTTTATTATATTTATGAATAACTCAAGGCAGCAAACACACAAAATGTTCTCCTATTTTCCCTACAACAGCAACCCTATAAGATGGATTGAGTAGAGAGTGACCCAGATGACCTCAATGACTAAGGAGGCACTTCAGCTCATTACTTCTAGCTTTATAGCCTGGTGCCTTAAGCACTAGTAAAACACTTGTAAAAATTACATTGCTAAATTGCTGAGAAAATGAAATAACAATACCGAAACATTCCAGTTGTCTGCCAAGATACTGAAGATCTATAAGCTGTTAACAAATTTTCAAAATTATGTCCTTTCATTAGATCTTTGATTATTTTGATTGACAATTTGATCCCTTTTTGGTCATCTTTCAGTTCATTTATTTAAAAATATGTGTAATGTTTTTAACAAAAAAATGTTCATAAAAGGCTATTTTAGTTTCAATATCTTTCTCTAAAAATCATATATATATATGTGTGTGTGTGTGTGTGTGTGTGTGTTTTTCTTCTAGCCAGGTTTTCCCTACGTAGCCAAGGTTTTTTTGTAGGGAAAACCTGGCTAGAAGAAAAACACACATAAACCCTACGAAGAAGTAAGAAAATTTATATATATATATATATATATATATATATATATATATATATATATATGTGTGTGTGTGTGTGTGTGTGTGTGTGTGTGTGTGTGTGTATTTGTTGGTTTTCTGAGGTTTTCGCAGGTGTTTGTATGTAGGTCTTTGGTTATTCGGGTTTTCTTCTGCGTAAAATTGGAAGTGTCTTGGCGACGTTTTGACGAAGTCTCATTCGTCATCTTCATGTCACTACCACACATCCACACAAAAAGCAAACCGCACCGATGAGGCACAACCACAAACCAGAAGCCAGACCACAGCTGCATCATTAGCCACTTTAAACCCCTCCAATCCATACATGAAGCAAACTGACACCCACCATGAAGATGTGGCACGACCATGAAAGCAAAGCAAAACAACAGCAACGCAGCTCACCAGCTCAAATCCCCCTGCAACTCAGACTAACCCGAGCACAACCAAGCCCCCACCTAAACAGAACACACCCCCATCCAATCAGACCACAGCCATCCCCCCATCCAATCAGACCACAGCCAAACCACCAACCAATCAGAACACACCTCCACCCAATCAGAACACAGCCAAGCTCCCACCCAAACAGTTCACACCCCCACTGGCAATTAAAAGGAAGGAACAGCTGCGATCACACATTGCTCCTAGAAGCACGAAGCCGAAAACACCAGCCTGAAGATGACGAATGAGACTTCGTCGAAATGTCACCAAGACACTTCCAATTTTACGCGGGAGAAAACCCGAATAACCAAAGACCTACATATATATTTATCTATATGTATATGTATATGTATATGTATATGTATATGTATATGTATATGTATATGTATATTCATAATAGCAATGCAATACCTTGGCATACATACACACCGAATAACTAAAGTTATCATATTAGATGATGTTTAAAGCTTTCCCCCCCCTCTTGAATACACACAAATACACATGCATATAAATCACAAAGAAAATAAGTAAAAACAGAATATAAATACAATACATTGCAATACATACACAACAAATAACTAATGTTATTGATACCAGTGTGAATACCAAGGGGATGCATTGTCTTCTGCTGCTATTCTTCATTGGTTTGAACTCTTTCAGCCAGATAATCCAAGGACTGCTTATGGATAAAAGTTCAAGAGTGGAACTATTATCAACCACCTTCTCTATATGGATGATGACATCAAGCTGTATGCTAAGAGTGAATGACACATTAACTTGCTAATCCACTTGACACAGATTTACAGTGAGGACCACTGGGATGTCATTTTGAGTAGAGAAGTGTGGCCAGATGGATAGTAAGGAGAGGGAAGGTAGTTAAGACTGATGGAGTAGAACTACACCATGGGTTACATACCAGACATGTAGACCTGCTACAAATACCTTGGTATCCCACAGTCACATGGAAACCATGATGAGGAATCAAGGAATACAGCAACATCCAAGTCCTGAAAAGCCAACTTGGTTGTGCCAAGTATATTTTTCTCTTTCTCTCCCCCTCCTCCCCCTGCATCTATCCATCGATCAAAGGTATGGCAAGATTTTCTGCCAAGTTGTAGTAGGAAATCCGCAAAATATGTGTTTGAATCAAAAATAGGTGAAACAGAAAAAAAAATAAGAAAACAAAAAAACTTCATAGAAACCAAGAAAATTGTACAAGTTTGTATTGAATCATGCCCCTCAAAACCTCTGTCAAATTCAGGCCATTTATTAGCAAATAGGGGAGCTTGATGATAAAGATACTGTAAAGAATACAGTAGCTTTTAATACATTTTTCAAATTTTGAGAGTATGCATCAAGTAACATGATTACATCCATTTGCTTTAAATGTCTTTACAATATTACGATCTCCCCCAATGGCATAACATTTAAAGAAGGTGGAATAGGTAGACAAAAACTGACTATCCATTTTTGGAATGTGAACATCTAAATGATGGATTGCTTTTGATCATTATTCCCAAGACAAATGCAATTATCTCATAGTGAAAGTTAAGAAATACCTTAAACTCTCGAAGGACTTTAATTACATAAAATTATCTTTTGTCTAATATTATTCCGTTCAAAAAGAATTCTCTCATGGTGAGAAAGCTAAAAACAAGCTGAATAATTCAATAACAGAATTCCATATCATGATTTGCCAGAATTCTGCAATATGTATTCAAAGCAGAAAAAATGAGGCTGTTGAAAAACAAGTTGAAAGTCCTGAAAGCATTCTTCCTTTTTCTCATAATGTATTCTGTAATTATCCTAGCCTTTTCTTGTGGAATGTTGGTGTAACTACAGTATAATGACACTCTGAGCTTAAAACTAAAACTCTAATATTTTTTTAAAAATCAACCATATGTTTCAAGTGGTTGGAATAAATGGTTTTAAGTGGAAGAATTACATAAGATGTTCTAACTTTATCCAGTGATTTTATAACAATGTCAATTCTAGGTTTGAAATAATTTAAATTTGGATCTCATTCCTAGAGATTATCCACATTTTATCATCCAATAGTACTAATCTTAAATCAGTATGTGAATATATGGATTATCAGATAATTAAATCTAAAACCTATTCTGAAAATTTCAAAATACCTATTATAGCTCTCTATGCTTATAAAAATAGATCAATTAATCTTTTGTAAATATTTGTTGTAATTCCAACATGATCGCATCTAGTGGTAGAATCAATCCAAGTGAAAGGCATGAATGAAAAATGGGGGTTTTATATGGCCCTTCATATTATATTACTCAATAATGCATGTTTTTGATAACTGCCCAAGATACTGCCTTTCTACAACCCTGATAATTCTTGACTATGAACTGTGCTAGTTAGGCCAATGAGAATTATAGTGAAAGGCACTAGGACTAGGTCATTATATGTTTACAAGACAGTTGTTTTTTACATGTCTAGGATATTATTTCAATCTATATAGCTTGGTGTATTAAGATAATTGGGACTTGCTTTCAAAAACAGTATTTAAGGTTTCTTCACCAAATGGAATTTGTTCCCCAGTTCCTGTTCCTTCTGACTATTCCAACCTCCTAATTCCAGATGTTATAAACTATATTAAATTATTGTAGCTAAGCCTCAAGTCTTTATTTACTTCCATTTACCAATGGTTGATTTTCCAATGAAACACTACTGATTTCTAATCCAAGTTATATGTAGTACGGGGCTGTCAAACTTGCGGCCCAAGGGCCAGATGTGTCATACTCTGGCCATGCCCACGACTGGTTTAGCAAAGGGAAAAATGTCCCGATACATGATGATGCCATTATGATGCGAGTTTGACACCCCTGATGTAGTGGATGCTCTGAAATATCAGCACAGGAGTCCAACTATAATTAAACATTTCTAGAATGACAATACTTAGCTCTACAGAAATCAAGGGGGTAGCTGTAACTCATTTGAATACTTAGGACTTCATAAAACACATTCTGAACACATATCCATAAATGTGAAGTGAATTTCAAGTGAAACAATCAAATGTATGTCTTCCTTCAATGTCCTCATGCACAGAGAATGTCAGGCCAACAGATAGGATGTAACATTTTTTTAATCTAAATTTGAAATTAAAATGTTTGAAATGAATCTATAATAGTATGGAATCTCCTTCCATTAAAACATGACAAATGATACCAGTGAAAAAGTAACAACAGTATTCATTAAAAAATAGCAAACAGATTTAAGACATTTTTACTGTAAAAAGAGACACGCACAAATTAAATACCTTCCCCCCTCTACAACCTTGAAACCTTCCCCCCATTGTTAGCATACAAAGTTGGTTTCTAGTCAGGTAAAAACTTTGCTCTTGTAAAAGTAGGAAAAATGTTTGCAATTATGTAATTCTAGTTTATTCGGGGAGATGGAACAGAATCTTTTGCACACTCACTCAGGATTCCTGGGCATGTGGACATCTTTCCACACAAATGCACAACAATTATTTGGATAATTAGTTATGATGAGTAGATGGTGATAAATTGGCCACAAGAATTCCTTGTTGTCCCAATATAAGAACTGCACAGTGGACAGCAGGAGAGGAAGACAGGCCAGTTTTTGTTTCAGCTTGCCATGAGCATCCACTGAGATCACCTGTTTTCCTTCTCCCTGTCTCTTGACCAGTGCTGTATGGTTGCATAGTTCCCACAGCCATAGCATTTGATGTCTAACTTTTGCAATTTTTGAGTGACCTCTTTGGTGATTGAGCTGCAAGGAAGAGGGGATTTCAAGAAACTGTAGTTATGACAGCTACAAATTCAGTAGGTCAAGAGAAGCAGGCAGATGGGCATTATGTATTGAGACTGTTTGCAGGGAATGGAAACAGGGAATAAAATATACATAGCTGCATCTGCAAGCTTCATGATCAAAAAGTCTGCACAACTCAATTTCAAATTACGATATGCTGGGGAAGAAGAGGGGTAGAGCTATGTCATTATCGTTAGAATATTGCTCTGGGAATGGGTAATATAAAGATTTAAAAATTACTCCACCTGTAAAGTAGTGATTTACATGAGGAGTAAAAGCTAATATTGTCAGAGAGATTTAAAAATCCCTTCACCATGGTCTTAATTCTAACTCTGTCTTCTTCCAGGAAGTGGAAACACACATTCATATACAAACATGTATACAAATAAGGCCAAACCATGGATTAATCTTTCTTTAAGTGTGATCGTCAAACAAAGTTGCTAAAAACAGCAAGGAAGACCAATAAATTACAGAGGTTTAAACTTTTTAGGTAGCTGGATCATAGGTTTATTTTGCTTGGTGAGAAGAAAACCAGTCTTTCAAATGTTTCAGTTAATTGAAGGACTTAGAGCCATCCTCTGTTCTTGATTTCCAAAAGGACCGATTCATAGCACTGTCTAACAGTATGTTCCAGTTGAATTAGTTGGCCACATCCAACTGATAGCCGTGTTCTGGGGAGGAAATGAGAAAATGTAGGATTGAGGAAAAAAATGCAATCTGCTAAGTCTAGCCCAGTCCCCTCTGTTATGACTTTCTGTAGCAGTTTTTCAAAATGCACAAGATTATTTTCTTCTAAGGGTTGGACTAGCTTCCATTGTGGGTATTGATTTAAAGTACTCTTTATAGCCTTTAAAGCTCTAAGCAGCATGTTATATCTGGAGGAATGTCACTTTCAATATGAAGGTATCTGTATCTTTCAAGAAACTTTGTTCTACAGATCTTGACAACTTCTGCAGTGCATCGAGTGAAGATATAGGAAAAGGATTTACAGCGCAGTACTCCCTCCTAAGGAAGGACCGACATATAAACTGTCAGCTGCTTGCCAAGTGGCAGTCACCATTTTACTTTCAGCAGGCTTCCAGCTTGCTGGGGAGATAAATTTTGATCAAGGCTGTCTTACTATTTGGCATAATGTATTGGTCTTTATCGGTGGCTATTAGTTACCACAATGTATGTTTTTGGGGAGAGACCAGGGGCAGGTTTCAAAACCTGTTGCTACTGGTTCGCTCGTGGGTGTGCGCACGCTCAAGCACATGCGTGACGCTTCTGCGCATTGGGCAGATGGGCAGAGCCTCCCACCACCCCCACTATTTGTTTGCCCGATTCGGTGTAAACCAGTAGCAACCCACCACTGGAAGAGACTAACTTTTATGAGGACTTTTTGTTAAGATTTTTTGGAATTTATTATCACATAAATGAATATTGAAACTTGGAATAAAGAAACCATGCTTAATCACACTCTTTTATTAGAAACTGCATCAAGTATATCTTGTATGCTTTGGAATTGGAATTTCTCAAAATTGCAATTTAAAGATATTTGTAAAGAAAGCAATAATGACAAGATATATTAAACAAACTGTTATATGGGTGTCATAGTACCTTTCCTTTTTAAATACTGTTTAGCATTCCATCAGATTAGATAAAAATGTACATCTGGGCATATAAAAATGCAAATCTCACCAATGAGCCATTATTTCTACATACCGTACTTATTACTTCCTTTTCCAAAAATAGCACATCCCCACTTTTTTAGAATTGTTAATGTAATGTTAGAATTAGTTATATAGCAAACTATTTTTTCCTCTCAGAATGCATCATTTTGGATCTCTTAGATTAGACTCTCATTTCTTCAGAAGTGTTCCTTCTAGAACAGGAAGTAATTCATAGTATTTTAGATGTGATACTACTGTTCCTTAAATAAATGCATGCACTCAACATGATTTAATAATGTTAAAGGGGGATTATCAATCCATTTTAAAGATCTTGTCTAGAAAATGAATTAAACTTCTAGTTCTTTCATTTCATACACCCTCCCTTCCCATCAAAAAGTCACTTTTTCATCAATGGAAAACCAATCTCTTTATATCAGGTGAATGACCACAATTCACAAATACTACTTACCTTCCAGTTTTCTTAGCATATGAAACTACCTTAGCATATTCATTCATGTTATTAGTATAGAAGTCACTGTCATATAAGACATAGCGTACAGTCTCTGCTACATTCCAGTGATTATTAGAACAAAATTATAAACCCATGACAAATTTAAAATTATCCCAGAATCTGAAAATTACTATTGAATAATTATGTCCTGGACTAGACAATTATTTTCCCAGATCTTCATCTCAGTAAGGATCAAGATTCAGCCCTACAGATATGCCATCAAATTAAACTAGATAATTATCTATGTTGTAGCCAGACCTCTGATGAAAACATGGGATGGGGAGATTCATTCAAGAATTATATGACTGTATTTGATTTCTGCCCAGAATCCTCAAAATTGATTTCAGACATCATTAAGAAAATAATTACATTTTTAGGATGAAATTAATTACCTTGGTCACCAGTGGCAGGATTCAAATTTTTTTACTACTAGTTCTGTGGGCATGGCTTGGTGGGCATGGCAGGGGAAGGATACTGTAAAATCTCCATTCCCACCCCACTCCAGGGGAAGGTTACTGCAAAATCCCCATTCCCACCCCACACCAGGGGAAGGTTACTGCAAAATTCCCACTTCCTCCTGATCAGCTGGGACTCAGGAGGCAGAGAATAGATTGGGGTGGGGCCAGTCAGAGGTGGTATTTATCGGTTCTCTAAACTACTCAAAATTTCTGCTACCAGTTCTCCAGAACTGGTCAGAACCTGCTGAAACCCACCTCTGTTGGTCACCCAAAATATGCATTAGCCTTATCTATATCAGGAAATCGTGCGAGGCACTTTTGAAAACAGCACCAGCAAAAAATCAGCCTTTCCAAATATAACGATCTCAAGGCACCGTGAAACCCAAAAAGGTGACATATGCATAGTGTACATATATCCTTTTTACCTTTGGGCTTGCTATTATTGCAACAATAACTTTTATGAGCTTTTTTAATTTAAAAAGGTACCGTCTGATAATTGCTAACACAGGATGTCATGTAAACATTCTGTGCTCTTCTGATTTCATTCTCTGCTTTTATATATTTTTGGACAGTTTTCCTATGTTGTTATATTTTAATTATGGGTTGTTTTATTGTTGTATTTGATTTCATTAAGTCTAACAAACTAGAATTAGAATTGGCCAAGTGTGATTAGACACACAAGGAATTTGACTCTGATACATAAGCTCTCAGTGTACATACAATAGATCCTTAAAATAATGATAATCATCAAAACAATTGGAAAAGAAAAAATATTCTTCCTAATATATTTACTTTCTTCAAGCTACACTGATACTCTTTTTTTCTCTTAATGATTTAATAGTAAAAAGTTATATAGGTAGTCCTCACCTTACGATTCGTAGCTTAGCTACCGATCAAAGTTACGATCCATCCAAAAAAGGAAAATTACAACCTGGATTCGTTCTTTGGAATGTTGAGCTCCCTCCTCTATCATGTGATCACGGCCACATTTATGGCCATTTGCATCATCCTGAAGTCACATGACGGCATATTAAAACTGTTTTGCTAAAAACCAGCACTTATTTCTGGGTTTTATTTATTTATTTATTTTTTGCAAAACTACACTCATAGTGAACCATTGGATCATTTAACACTCAGGGGATTTGCTTACCGTATTTTTCGGAGTATAAGACGCACCTTTTCCCCCCCAAAAAAGAGGGTGAAAATCTGGGTGCGTCTTATACTCCGAATGTAGCCCCGCCCAGCTTCTCAAACGGAGGTTTCAGAGGTTGAAAAAAGCATTAGAAATGAAGCTTCAGAAAAGAAGCCCCCAAACAGAGCTTCAGAGGCTTTTTTCCTGAAGCTCTGTTTCGGAGGCTTTCAGAGGCAGGGAAAAAAGTTTTTTCTGAAACGGAGTTTCAGAGGCAGAAAAAAAAAAGCAAAAAAAAAAAGCAAGGCCAGAGCTCACAACCAAGGAACCTGTTGCTAAAATTCACCTCTGGGAACAGCTGACTGGGGGTATTCCAGGAGGCCAATCCACCTGCCAATCAGCTTTTTTCTTATTTTCCTCCCCAAAAACTAAGGTGCGTCTTATACTCTGGTGTGTCTTATACTCTGAAAAATAAGGTAATACCCATGTTCACTTAATGCCCAAGAAGTCTGCTTATTGCCTATGGCATTTGCTTAATATCTGTGAAGTAGGTTCCATTACAGTTGTATGTCGAGGCTACTTCTAATGCCCCAAAGCAGCTGCACAGAAAAAAATATAGCTGCTAATTGTTTGCTAATTTAGGCCAATATACCATCATGAATTTGGAAAAGGAATCAGATTATTTGATAAGCATAAGAAACTTCTCTGAAACAGTCTTGGGAAATTTATATAAATTTAATAAACAAACAAGCAAACAAATATGCAACAGGTAGTTACAAGAGTATATAATATTCATATTTAATTATAGCCTTTTAAATGTTTGTTAAAATGCTACTTTACCCTCTAAGTAATAGGATTAACAAAAACAGATTTTGCATAGACTGTTGCATGGGAAGGTTATGAAAAACATTTAATATTGATTTATTTTTGTTCCTTCTTTAAAAAAGCTTACCTGTATATTTCTTGGGAAATACAGTCATAAAGTTCCTCAGCAGTAAATTTTGTACTATTATTTACCTATGAATTAAAAAGACACCAACTTACTAATGTAGGAAAACTCATTCTCAAATACTAATGTTATATACTGGAAATTGTTTGTTGTAATAAAAACAAATAAAAGCTTCAAATTTGTTAAAAAATTAACTCTTATGAATTGCCCCACAAATCTTATACCAGTATTAACACTGTAGACAGCAACATCTGCAGCAAAAGAATTTGATGGAAGACAATTTTAGCGAACCCTGAGAGTTTGAGAAAGCTTCCCCTTTCTGATAATCTTAATGCATGTGCAAATGCTGTTTGCAGTGGGAAAAGAATGGTTTAATCAAGATTGCGGGAGGGTCTTATATAAGCTTTTGTCAGATGTGAAGGATCAGGGCCATACGTTAAGTTGCAGCACAGATTTATTCAAGCCTATACAGAAGAATCTAGTCTAGTAACAGTCAGCACTAAATTGATGCTAGATAAGAGTCAACAGAATTCAAAAGGGCCTCGACTTGGATTTTTTGTGCAAGAACTTTAAACTGATGACGAGTTTAACTCTGCCTATTCTTCATCTACAACTTTGACTAGTACAACGGTTCTCAACCTGGGGGTCGCGACCCCTTTGGGGGTCGAACGGTCATTTCACGGGGGTTGCCAAAGCCCTCTCTCACCCCCCCCCCATGCCTTCACTCACTCTCACCCTCTGCCTCTGCTGGATTGCCCGGTCGCCGTTCGCTTACCCCGCCCACTCCCAATCTATTGCTGCCTCCGGAGTCCCAGCTGATGGCTAGAGGGGAAAAAAACTTTAAATTCTTGCCGCCCGGCTTCAAAGAGCCGCCCTACTCTCAGCTGTTTTGCGGAGGGCTCTCTTGCTAGCTAGCTGCAAAGAGATAAATTCCTGGAGCAGATTTTTTCCCCCCTAGCTATGCTGAAAAAGCAAAATTGAAAGTAAGCAGGGTCTTGGCTGCAACATGACAAAATGAGGCAGAGAGATTTCTTTTTCTTTTTCCTCACAAAAAAGGTAGGTGCAAACTGCAAACAATGGGAAATTTAGGGCAAGAGGAGGTTCAAGATTTTAAAACACAGAAGAAAAAAGCTCTATTTAACAAGGGAATTGTAATAATTGAGATACTATTAATTGCATATTGTGTTGAAAGCAGAAATGGTTAAGTTGTGGTTTGGAGGAATATATGGGGGAAATTATTTGGTTTATTATTATTGGTAAATATAATTAATTGATTTGTAAGAAATTGGATTGCATGGAAATAATTGGAATATTCATGTTCATATTGATTAATATACAAAAAAGGTAGTTATATAACTAATTGATTTATATTAAAATGTTGAATTTGTATTAAACAACTGTATTACATAATTAACCAATGTGAGGATGGATATAAAAATAGATGACAATGGGAAGGGGTATAATATAGAATAGAAGGGAAAAATTGAATTTGATTAAGATTAGAGATGAGGATGAAGGGTAATATTGGTTTTTTTAAAAAATAGATGAGAAATAAATATGGTAAAAAGGAAATATAAAAATTGTAAATTTAATTGAAATGACTAAATACTGTGTTGGAAGAAATATCCTTCTGGGTTCTGCTTCAAGTGAGGAAAAAGACACTGGAAACATGGAGACTGCTTGGAAAGATGGTTTAATGGTGGACAGGATCACATGGCTTGATGGGGCCCATTGTGTTAGTTTCTGTTGCTATTGTGTTGCAAATGTCCTTTGGCAAAGGATTGAGTTTCTGCCTCTGGCCCATTAACAAAGGGTGGGGGGCAGGAAGGTGGGAGTTGCTTTGTCTGTAAAATATGCTTCTCCATTTCTCATACAGGAAAATATAATATTCTGCCTTTTTAATATTTCCCCAAAATATTTCATTCTTCTAGGAAAGGGGTGGGTGCTAACCTCCTACAACTGTTTAAATTTGTGAACCGGCCAAATACTCTGTTCAAAGAAAATACATTGTATGTTTGTATGTGTGTTTCTAATTATTGCTATTTATTCCTATTTGTTCTCTTTTATTCTTTAAAGTTTAACAATTCATTCTTTATCTTAATATCTTAATATTTGTTTGGGGTTGGCTTTCTTCCCTTTCATCTTTTTTATTGTACAGCAATCTTTCTCCTCAAACCTACCACCTCTGTCTTTTCTTTCTTACTTACTTTCTCTCCCCCCCTTCTTCTTCTCCCTACTTCCTCTTTCTTTCTCCTTCTCCTCTTCTCTTCCTCCCTCTCTTACCTTCACTCCTACTCTAATTTCCCTTCCCTTCCTTCATCCCTCTCTATTGCTGTATCCTTTTATGCAGATGGATTACTCAGAGGGCTGAAAAAGTTATTTTTGACTGGTCCTCACACTTTTGACCAGTCCTCGAACTTACGACTGTCCTCACAATTTACGTTTTTGCCCTATCTTGTCACAATGGTGAAGAGAAGCAGTTGTGAAATGAGTGACACGGTTGTTAAGAATGGTAAAATGGGCATAAATGATGATAACTGCGAAGACCGTTCAAAAGTGCGAGGACCTGTCAGAAATCACATTTTTCAGCCCTCTGGGTAGTCCTTTTGTGCACAGGGACTACTCAGAGGGCTGAAAAAGTTATTTTTGACTGGTCCTCGCACTTTTGACCAGTCCTTGAATTTACGACTGTCCTCACATTTTACGTTTTTTGCCCTATCTTATACCATGTTGAAGAGAAGCAGTTGTGAAATGAGTGACATGGTTGTTAAGAATGCTGCACAAGCATAAATGTGAGGATGGTCATAAGTATGAGGACCAGTCAAAAGTGCGAGGACCTGTCAGAAATGACTTTTTTCAGCCTTCTGAGTAGTCCCTATACACATAGCCATGGCCACCCAGTCACATGACCAGCTAGCCATGCCCACTCAGTCACATGACCTCCAAGCCACGCCCACAAAATAAGCCACACCCACAGAACCGGTAGTAAAAAAATTTAGAACCCACCCCTGGTTGGGGGTCACCACAACATGAGGAACTGTATTAAAGGGTCGTGGCATTAGGAAGGTTGAGAACCACTGCTATACATTATGAATTCAACAAATGCATAATACATAGTGAAGTGCATTTAAATAATTGTGTAGGCCTTTCCAAAGTACATACATAAACCTTTATATTTTTAAAAAATATGTACCAGACTGCTTTGAAATCTTTATCCAACATTTCTGTCTTTTCTATCATAGACAATTTAACAACAACAAACGTACCAAATACTTGAAAGTTAAATAACTCACCTCATTATTAGTTAAGAATCTATACAAGGCCCAAACATCTTGAAAGCTACTATTTGGCACTAAGATTCTGGAAAAAAAGAAACAGATATAGAAAATTAAAGGATTTTTAACACACTAATGTTAACAATGTTATGGCATACCCCTTTTCCCGACAATTTTATACACATATAAAAATAGATATGAGATTTAAATTCTAAAACCTAACCTGATCCCAGAAAACACTAGTAAGAAGATGAAAAGGTAACTTTGTACATATTTATACTGGTCTACCCTTATGTTGCTTCTGTTGGGCAAGAAATAAATATATCACTTTTATTATATTTTAATCTCTGTATCATCTATGTGTCAAACTGGGTGATCTGCCATTGACCACTGGACTTGTGCAGACAAACTAAGTAGCACAGCTCAGAGCAGCCCAGAGTGGTTTCACTCTGCCAGTGCAAGGCTAATCAGTATTATTTTCACAATTATCATCTCTAATTGTTTGTGTCTTACTTGAGGACACCAAACCACAAACTGAACTTGGCTCAGGCTCTGTGCAATATAAAAATTGGATAGCCTGCTCAGTAACTATTAACAAGCAGAACCACTAATTATATTTGTAGGGGGCTGATCAATCCTAAAAAGAGGGAAGTTAAAAAGCAGTTGTCTGTTTGAGGGCAAAAGGGGGATTTAGGAAATAGCTGATAGAGAGGCAGGATCTAGTTAAAACAAGCAGTCCTGGATTGCTGTTTAAGAGCTAATTCCTTAAATGCTGCAAATTGGTCTTAAGTAACAGTCTCAACATCTTTTTTACATCATGGCGACCAAAACTGGATGCAATATTCCAAGTGTGCCTTTACCAAGACATTATAAACTGGTATTAACACTTCACATGATCTTGATTCTATCCCTCTGTTTATGCAGCCTAGAACTATGTTGGCTTTTTTGGCAGCTACTACACACTGCTGGCTCATATTTAAACGGTTGTCTACTAGACTCCAAGATCCCTCTCACAGTTACTACTATTGAGCAAAGTACCACATATACTGTACCTGTGCATTTTGTTTTTCTTGCCTAAATGCCTAAAAACCTTACTTTTTTCAGCATTGAATTTCATTTTGTTAGATAGCACCGAATGTTCAAGTCTGTCAAGATCCTTTTGTATCTTAAACCTATCTTCTGGAGTGTTGGCTATTCCTGCCAGCTTGGTGTCATCTGCAAATTTGATGAGTTTCCCATCTATCTCCTCATCCAAGTCATTGATGAAGATGTTGACGAGTACTGGGCCTAAAACAGAGCCTTGGGGTACTCCACTGCATACTTCCCTCCATGTAGATGCAGTTCCATTGAGGACTACATGTTGAGGAATTGAAAGCTGTTTGAATGTAAGTTGTGCATGTGAGATAAGGACGCTAAAAGCCAAGTTAACTTGACAGGGTAATAGAAGGCAAGTGGTGAAGATTAATTCAAACTACCTCCTTCTGGAAAAGACAGAGCAATTATCCCCGCAAATGGTTATAAATAAGAGAGGGATGTGGATCAGGATGCTAAAGCAAAGCAAAAATGGCTGGGCTGGGAAATGAAGCCCAGGAAAAAAGACTGGCATTATAGAAACTGCTCGGAAGTGTCTAAGAATTGTAAACAATTGTGGAATTGTCACCATTGCTTCACATTCATTATGTGATCAGTTACTGCTCTCTAATGGCTATTCATATTTTTCAAATGGCTGAGAAAACACTAGGTTATATCAGAGCCACACACACTATTCAGTTCATGGATACTCACTGCTGAATTCCAGCAAGAATTTCATTCACTGTGCTCATTAATTTCTGCAGACCCATAAAAGCTTCTTGAAATGAAGACATATCCGAAGTTGGGGGTATTGCACTAAGGTCTACTTTTTGGAAAATTTCAAAACTATAAAAAAAAAAAGAGTAATGTTAAAAAAATAATTACAAATTAACATGGACTCATTTTCCCCCACTGCAATCCAATCCCACCAAATTTGCCAAAAACTAACGTATACAGACATGAGATTTGTTCATAACTGATGATCCCTAACCCAACACTATCACCTCTGTCTAAACCACAGCAATCAAGAGACTTCCTTCCAAAGTATTAAGGCCTAAATGATATCACACACTTTAAGATTTCAGTCAAAACAAAGTGTCTAGCGGAAGGAAAATATTTTAATGATGGCATGTTGCCAGGGCATGTTTGTGCTATAGTAGATATAAGTGGGGGAAAGCCCCAATGGCTGGTTAAAAAGGAAAAAAAATCATTCTTGGAATGATGAGTTCATTATGTGTGAAATCATTTGCAAAATTATAGAAAGCAAACCACTCTTTCCAATAATTAAATAGCAATTTTGTGGCAGAGACCCTTGTAGGCAGTGAATTGGACCAGAAACACAAAAAGACAGAAACACAAACACAGTGAGGTAGACTGTAATGGAAAGCAAACACTGGACTCTCCAATATGTAAAGGACTTGCTGAAGTTTATTCTTCCCAGTCCCCTGTGTAGTCAGGGATGGGGATTGAAAAAAAAGAGAGAGAATTTAGAGTTTCACCAGTCTAAGCCCAAAATTCAAAGTAAAACTCAAAATATCTAACCAAGAAGTAAATGAACCTGGAAGCAGTGGTTTTAGACTCAGCTGTGAACATATAAGCAAATCCTTAGTTGAGAACTCACCAGCCCCTTTCTAAGAAAGGCTTTCCAGCATGAGAAACCAGCTCCCTTCTCTGCCTGGGTAATGAGATGAGTCCTAGTCAGTTCAGAAGAATAAGGGGGTTGGTATACAGGGCCCTAATAAGGGTAATTTAGCAAGTGTTTTCTCTGTAAGCTTATTTTTGTCATTCTCCGACATATCCTTCAACCATCTTCTCCAATATCCCACCCCACCCTCTTGCCCTTTTTTAAGAACAGCCTTTATGTTTAGTAGGTTTGAATCTGCAGACACAGGACCTACTAAGTCCTGTGTCATACTTTGGTGTAGAGACTTACTCAGAAGGAAGCAACTGCTTTCAAGACTGTTTCTAAAACTACAGTAGTTAATATTACATGAGTTAATATGCAGTCTATTGGTGGCAACACGATATGCAGAAATATTATTGATACAGTGTCATTTCTGTACCTGGCACTTTACTAAATTACACAAGAAAATATTAGGCAGGTCCCACCCACAAAGAATTCACAGTTCATGCTCAGCAGTGGAACATGTTTGCAAGAAGACATGACATACATGAACTTCTTAAATCCTGTAAGGAAAGTTTTATATTAGACTTTATTTAAAAGGATACTGATTTGTTTTAGTAAACATTGTTTTAGCAAATGGTACCTGAACACATTGATTCTGTTCCATACATTTTCAAGGACGGACCAAATTTCCATATGCCTATTTTCTTGTGCTGGAGGCTCTGTTAATGGAGACTTAGCTCCTGTCTGAGTGTGTTCTGACAAAATCACATCTTCCATTTTTTCACATGTATCATTTCCCAAATTAGATTTCAAGGCATCTTTAGAATTTTCTCCTGTACTTGACTCCATCTTAGGAAAACACAACAAAGAAGCAGTAAGAGTACTGCACATAGTAAATGTGCAGCTGTCAATTACAAATATTTGAGGAATGCCACATAATAATCATCATGAAGTTTTGTTTCTTCCTGCCTTCACAAAAAATATGTAGCTCAGTTTTTCTTCACTGGTAATTTGAAATAGTTATATATAATTTCATAAATTATACATGGGCAGTTCATAATGCAATTTAACATTTAAAAATAATAAAACATAACAGAGAAAAAATGGTAATAGCAAATTTTTCAAATCCTAAAGATAAAATAATTTTATAAACTCACAATAGTGATTTTCTAAGACTGAATATTTTCCAGCCAGGTTCTTGCTCAGTATGCAAGCTTTTCCACCTGCTCTATTTCCAGGGCCATAAATAGAGTTCTCCTGGAGATATTTGAAAATATCTCCTGCAAATATTTCGAAATAAGGAACTCTTTACCATACATACTTTGGTAGTGATTTGGAGGAAAGATAATTTAGGGGCCTATTGTTTTCTGGCTGAAGCAACTATGGTTGAGAGGGAGCCACTTTTCTCATTGCAGTAGCAGACCCAAACCTATAAAAATATTTTTTCTCTCTGTCCTCTCAGACAATGCAAGATACCCCTTTCTTCCTCTGCTCAACTCTTAAATTTAGAATATACTTGTGGACGCAAGATATTTTCCATCAGAACAACTCTAAATTTGGCTGCTTTTCTCCTTTTCCTTATTTTTTCACAACCAGGACAGAGAAAGAGGCAAGAAGAGAAAGAAGGCACTATAGAATGAGTACAAGAGAAGCCAGTAGGCTATCTAACTGAAGAAAGGAAGAAGAAAAGATTGATGATGGTAGTGGGGTTGTGTTGCCATAAGTGACACCTGACTTAGGAGTGGAAGCAGAGGGAAAGATGCTATATTAGAAGCATCTATGTCTCTTCCCTCTCTCCCTTCATGCTGTTATTCCAATCTGTCTTCTATTGGGAACCCACAAGGCATGAAACAAAGGAGTCAGAGCCTGGAGCCTCTATGCCTGGAGGTTCCTTCCATATCTTCAGAGTTTGTACGTCACTGCTACTAAGAAGCCAATCCTTTTTATTCAGCAGTGAAATTTGGTTCTTGTTTTATCCACAGCAAATGCAATACTAATTTCCATTTAAAAGGAAACAATTCAGACACAACTAACTTTTTTCTCTGAATGATGATAAATGTGAATGCCATCAATCTTGTAACCAGATTTATGCACTCAAAAGGAACTATGGTTGTTAAAACTTAGCCTGACTTACCTCTTCAACAGTCTTGAGTAATTTATTCATTTGAGCTAAAGCCTGTGAAAGAAAACCATCATAGGTGGATCTTGAACTGAACATTTCCAATAACATTTTTGACTCCCGGAGGACATTCCTCAGGGTTAAATATCCAATTATTTTACCTGAGAAAGGAAGTAGAAAAGAATGTTGTTGAGATCCAAAATCCTTGCTGCTTTATTATTAAATCCCTATGAAAATGTATACTAAAATCATACGGTTATTCAAGTGTAATTGACTTTTTAAAATATGAGATGCACTTTTATAAGGCTTGAAACTGGATTAATTTCTATTATTCTGCCTTGAGTTATACAAAACTGTAGAGGAGGAGAAAGAGAAAGAAGAGGAAGAGGAAGAGGAAGAGGAGGAAGAAGAAGAAGAAGAAGAAGAAGAAGAAGAAGAAGAAGAAGAAGAAGAAGAAGAAGAAGAAGAAGAAGAAGAAGAAAGTTTCACGGCCTCATAGTATTGCCAAAGGATGCGATCATAACATACTAACATTGTAATAACAGCAGAAACAGAAGAGAAAAGGGCAAGGAAGATCAAAAATTGGTCAGCACAAGGTTAAAATGAATACATGGGGCTATTGTGGTGCAGAGTGCGGTGGTGCGGGCAGCCTTGGGGCCCCCTAGAATGGCCCATGTTACTGCACTGGCTGCCAGTCTGCTTCTGGGTGCACTTCAAGGTGTTGGTTATTATTTATAAAGTCTTGCATGATGTGGATTCAGGTTACTTGAGGAATTGTGTCACCTGTATGGGACATGCCCATTCCACCCATACAAGTAGAGAAGGTATAGTGTGGATCCTGTCCATCAAGGAATTCCTGCTGGCAGGGTCCAGGAGAAGGACCTTCTGTGCTGTAGCCATGGCCTTTTAATATCTCTTGAGGTGAGATTGGCTCTCACCCTCCTGACCTTCTGCAAGAGCCTGAAGACCTGGCTCTGCCAGTTGGCCAGGGGCCTTAAGGGGGACTATCATGCTGGAGGTGGTTGATGGACTAAGAGTAAATCCCACCTCCCTGTGCATCTTGCTCCTTCCCTTGTCATGTTTTAGTTATAACTTTGTATTCTTTTAATCATAATTTTGTATTGGTGTTGTTATGGTTTTGCCACTTTTTTTTAATTGAAAAAGTTTTCAATTACAAATTTTTCCCCCTTCCCCCCCTCCCTAACCACCCCTCACCACCCCAACCCCCCTCCCCCTGTGACTTCTTCAAAATAAAAACCTAATACATAACAGATTATATAATATTTTACCATCCCCTTACTCCCTCCTCCAAATACTGACCCTTACTTCTAGTAATATTATTAATATTATTACTTCCCCCTCTTACCATACACTTCAAAATAACATTCCATTATAACACTATGTAATAACTTCTAATTTAACACAGTAACATTGTTATAACTCCCAATTTATCAATAATCTGCCCTTTTTTTCTCCTCCCCCATACTTATGTCTGTATATTAATATAACATTTCAAAACAACCTTCCACTTTAAAACTATATAATAAATCCTACTTTAACATTTAATCTTTTGTGTATATTAATATGACATTTCAAAGCAGCCTGCCCCATGAATTCTAATTTTACATTTGTTCTACTCTATCCATTTCCTCCACTCCCATAAATATATCTCTTAAACATCCCTTTTCTTAATCTATACAATCAATACACTAGCCTGTCTCCACCCACTTTCCTACAAAATTACCATACACAACAATTCTTAATATCTTTGTTCTTCTGCCCATCCTACTAAAAAATATTCCCTTATATAAACAAAACCAATAACATCATTATTATTATTATTATTATTATTATTATTATTATTATTATTATTATTATTATTATTATTATTAATTAAATTTGTATACCGCCCTTCTCCCGAAGGACTCAGGGCGGTGCACAGCCAGATTAAAATACATACAATACAAAATTTAAAATAATTTAAAACAGAATTAAATCCAATTGGCTTCCCGAAATATTAAAACCCATTACCCTTAAAAACCCTTTAAAAAATTTTAAGCCAGGCCAGCTTGCTGGAATAGGAAGTCTTCAAAGCTCGATGGAAGGTAAGGAGGTCCGGGATCAGTCGTATTCCTGGGGGTAGCTCGTTCCAGAGGGCGGGTGCCCCCACAGAGAAGGCCCTCCCCCTGGGGGCCGCCAGTCGGCATTGCTTGACCGACGGCACCCTAAGGAGGCCCTCTCTGTGGGACCGAATTGGCCAGTGGGAGGTTATCGGTGGCAGAAGGTGGTCTCGCAGATAACCGGGCCCTAAGCCATGGAGCGCTTTAAAGGTGAGAACCAATACCTTGAAGCGCACCCGGAAGACCACCGGGAGCCAGTGCAGCTCGCGCAGGCAAGGTGTCACATGGGAGCGCCAAGTCGCTCCCATAATCACCCGCGCGGCCGCATTCTGGACCAGCTGGAGCTTCCGAGTGCTCCTCAAGGGGAGCCCCATGTAGAGAGCATTGCAGTAGTCCAGGCGAGAGGTGACGAGGACATGAGTGACCGTGCATAGGGAGTCCCGATCCAGAAAGGGACGCAACTGGCGTATCAGGCGAACCTGATAAAAAGCCCCCCTGGCCACGGCCATCATATGTTCTTCTAAAGACAGCCGTGCATCCAGGAGGACGCCCAAGTTGCGAGCCCTCTCCGTGGGGGCCACTGACTCGCCCCCAATAGCCAGAGTTGGCACCAGCTGGCTATATTGGGACGCTGGCATCCACAGCCACTCGGTCTTGGAAGGGTTGAGTCGAAGCCTGTTCCTCCCCATCCAGACCCGCACGGCCTCCAGGCACCGGGACATCACTTCAAGGGCATTGTTGGGGTGGTCTCGGGTGGAGATGTACAGCTGAGTATCATCAGCGTACAGATGGCATCGCACCCCAAATCCACGGATGATCTCGCCCAGCAGCTTCACATAAATGTTGAACAGGAGAGGCGAGAGGACCGACCCTTGCGGCACCCCACAAACAAGGTGCCTCGGGGTCGACCTCTGCCCCCCTGCCAACACGGACTGCGACCGGTCGGAGAGATAAGAGGAGAACCACCGTAAAACGGTGCCTCCCACTCCCAACCCTTCCAGCCGGTGCAGCATGATACCATGGTCGATGGTATCAAAAGCCGCTGAGAGATCTAATAGGACCAGGACAGAGGAACAACCCCTGTCCCGAGCCCTCCAGAGATCATCCACCAACGCGACCAATGCCGTTTCCATGCTGTACCCAGGCCTGAAGCCGGACTGGAATGGATCCAGATAGACAGCTTCATCCAGGTACTGTGGGAGCTGTCGCACAACCACACTCTCAACAACCTTCGCCACAAAGCGAAGGTTGGAGACAGGACGATAGTTTGCCAAAACAGCCAGATCCAGAGAAGGCTTCTTGAGGAGGGGCCTCACCACCGCCTCTTTCAAGGCGGGAGGCAAGACACCCTCGCTCAGAGAAGCGTTAATAATCCTCTGGAGCCAGCCTCGTGTAACCTCCCGGGTAGCCAGCACCAGCCAGGAGGGACACGGGTCCAATAAACATGTGGTTGCGTTCAAGCTCCCCAGCATCCTGTCCACGTCCTCAGGAGTCACAGAATCGAACTCCTCCCAGATGACATTCTCAAGACCCGCCTCAGACACATCGCCTGAACCCACCCAGTCAGAGTCCAGGCCGTCCCGAATCTGAGCGATTTTATCGTGCAGATAACATGCAAAATCCTCAGCATGCCCTTGCAAGGGGTCTTCCCGCGCTCCCAGATGGAGGAGGGAGCGGGTCACCCTAAACAAGGCGGCTGGGCGATTATCTGCCGATGCGATAAGAGCGGAGAAGTAATTACACTTCGCCGCTTTTATCGCCACTAAGTAGGTCTTGATATAAGACCTCACTAGTGTTCGGTCAGATCCAGAATGACTAGCTCTCCAACTATTCTCTAGGCGTCTTTTCCGGCGCTTCATCCCCCTCAGCTCCTCGGAAAACCAAGGAGCTGGGCCGATTCAGCGCCGGGTCAGAGGCCGCAAAGGCACGACCCGATCTAAAGCACCAGCGGCTGCCCTATCCCAGGCGGCCACCAGGTCTTCCGTCGAGTTGTGAGCCAGAATCTCAGGGAATGGCCCAAGCTCCATTTGGAACCTATCAGGATCCATTAGGTGCCTGGGGCGGAACCACCTAGTCGGCTCCGCCTCCCTGCGGCAGGGTGTGGCGGTCAGAAGGTCAAGTCTAAGGAGAGAATGGTCTGACCATGACAGGGGTTCAATGACTATATCCCCTATATCAAGACCATTCAACCACTTTAAACTTATAATCCATATAATATCTTCTTTGATATCTTTCCACTGGATTGCTGACTCCATCATCCGGATTAGGGTAACATAACATCCCAGTTGCAACAGAATATTCAAAATCCTCAGTTATCATCTGCCCCCATCAATAATGAATATCTTCATATATATATAAAAAAAGAAAACAACCACCCGAGTGACTTTATAATTGTAATCCATATAATATCTGTAATAGTGGCTTTCTTCAGGATTATTATTTCCCATTCTCAGAATGGGGTAACAATCAGATCTTCTGCATGCCCCAGCATAACTCTCTTGCCTTATGGCTCAGCATAAATCTAATACGTTGATCAATAAAAAGAAAACCAAAAATAGATAATTCCAATCCAACAATTCAAGGCCCTTTTCACATCCCAAAATTACGGCATTACAGAGGTCTGTCACTCTCCTCAGGATGATATTAACCACATAACTGGCTTCGCTGTTGCTTAATTTAAAATTTTTTATTTTTGTGAGACCTGTTTCTTTTTTTCCTTTCTTTTTGTGGGTTTGATCTCCATCCCGATTTCCTTTCTGCAAGTTGTATATCAACTGATTGGTTTTCATTCTGGTTTATAACTTGATCTTGTTGGTTTTGTTTTTGTGACTCATATTTCTTTTCTGTAAATTGCATATCAATTAGTTGATTTCCATGGTTATCTGTAACTTGGTGAGTCATCACGTTAGAATCCAATGCCACTTCTCTCTTATTTATAAATAATCCAGCTGAGATATCTGGAGAATCCAAAGGCAATTCATCTGCAAAGGCCTCTGTAACTCGATATTTTTCCTTTATTTCTAACTCCTTCTGCTTGTCTTGTGTTGTGCATAAAGATGTTAAATTCATTTTTAAATTTTTTTGATAAAATTCTTCCGCTTTTTCAACAATATTTAATTGATATCTTTCTCCTTGATATCTCAATATTATACCAACTGGAGCACTCCATCTGAATAAAATATTTCTTTTTTTAAGCTCAGCCACCAGGAAACCAAATTTCTTTCTTTCCAATAATATCTTAGGCGGGAGCTCTTTATAAATCCAAATCTTTCTTCCAAAGAGTTGCAAAGTAGACTTAAAAGATTTCTGCACAATATTATTTCTTATTTCTTTATCTGTAAAATAAATCACCACATCTCTAGGCAATTGCCTTTGCTTTGCAATCCAGGAGTTTATTCTATAAACTCTATCGATCCTACAAAATACCTCCTCAGGTTGAACCTTTAAAATCCCAGCCAGAACTTCAGAAGATATTTTTCTTAAATCCTGTTATTTTCCTGTAATCCTCTCAGTCTGATCGCATATTCAGTAAAATTATATTGCATCATTAAAACTTCCTTTTCAATACCTTGCTGTATATTTTCTACATTGCAATCAGCTTCCATTTCAGGTTTTTCTTCTAAACTATTGTCTTGAATATTTATCAAATCATTTTCAATTTTTTGTATTTTATTTTCCAAATTGTCCTCAATTTCCTCCACTTTAGACTCTAATAGATTAGTATTTGTATCCAACCTGATCATAAATTCTAAGAAACCATTAGCCATTTTTATAATCTTTCGATGCAAAATATCAAACTCTGATTGCACCAATTCTTTAGTTTCCTGCTTGAATTTCTCAAAGTTCTGATTCATAATCTCATCCCTTCTTACAATCTCCTCCAGAAGAAATTCAATTATATTAAAATCAGTTTTCTGAGACTGTAAGTTAAGAACTTGTTCATATAGTTTGTGGATGGGTTAGGGTTAGGGTTAGGGTCCCCCCCGCTTGTTTGTCCGGCTTTGTAAACCTAAACGCCATATTTCCACACAAGCAAACTTTTTTAGAAAAGAAAAAAAAAACAAAGCTTCTTTCCAAACAAGATCAGTATCAAATCAAATCTCCAGGAAGGAGAAAACACAAAAGTGGAGCTTTTTCTTCAAATGTAGCCAGGAGCATTTATTCCGCTACTTTGTGGCTTAGTAAGAAACGGAAGAACTTTCCCTTTTCAGCTTCCCTGCTCCAGTTTTGGCAGTCGCCATTTTAAAAGATCTTTTTTACTTTATTCAATATCCTTTGCAAAATAAGTATTAATACTTGCAATTTAGGGTCACAGGTCCAGATCCAGATCTCATCCTCTTTGATTAATCTGTTAATTGTCTTGAAAAGCTTGTTTTCGTAGCCTTGCTCTGCAAAAAAGCAGAGGTCTCCCAACGCCCGGAGCAAACGGCGAGTGATATAGGGAGCCTCATCCGCTCGCCCCCAAGAGTAAAAAAAAAAACTCTGGGGGCTGCGCGGAGATCTCTACCTACACTCACCTGCTCTATCTCACATTTCCTCCTGGAAATGGAGTTTTTCGAGCCGCCTTTCGCTGTAAAGGCGGCTCTTTACAGGCGAAGGGGCTGGCGGTCCCAAGGGACCGTCTGGTGGCTACGAAAAGCAAACCGGAAGCCATGGTTTTGCCACTTTTGATGTTATAGGTCAGTGGTCCCCAATCTTTGCAGCTTGGTGGCCCAGATTGGGGGAGGAGAGGGGAACCAGGCCACGCAAGCGGATGGTCAGCATGTGCATGTGCAGCTCAACTTGCACAAGTTGAGCTGTGTGTGTATGTCCATCAGCCTGCTGCTTCTGCAAGGAGACCTGTGCGCCCATGCATACAGGTCCACTGCTCAGGCAGCCTGGTTCCAAATAGGCCAAGGCCCAGGGGTTGGGGACCCAGAATCAACTTGTGAAAAGTTGGGCTGCAATTTAATAAATAAATAATAAATAAATACAAATAGGTGGGCATCCTTCAGGCTAACAATATCAAGTACACCGAAATCAAGAAAACATTTTAGTAGTGAATATATCAGACGAATGAAGAAAAATTTAAAGTTCAAACACTCTTGGTGGAAATACCACCAAGGCAATTAACACCTGGTAATTAGATATACAACTAGAATAATAGAAGCTCTCTAGAGCTGAAGGAGCTCTAGAGAGGAAGAGCAGAAAAATAATGACGATAAATCATGCCCTTCTTTCAGGCAGCAAAGTTGACAGACTCTATTTATCAAGAAACATAGATGGGTGTGGAATGTTGCAAGTATACCAGATACTGTAGTTGAAAAAGGAAAAAGGGCATTGGAAAAAAAATATCTGAAGGACAGGGCAGAAAATTTATCGAAGCTAATATATCATGAAGGCTTACTGAGTAGGGAAGAGTCCAAACTGGCCTAAAAAAGACCAAATGAAAAATAGAAAAGATACATGAAGGCAAAGTATTACATGGCCAGGATATCAAATGGTTAGGCCAGGGGTGGGCAAATGTGGCTCTTTTATAACCTGTGGACTTCAACTCCCAGAATTCCTGAGCCAGCTTGTCTGTCTCAGGAATTCTGGGAGTTGAAGTCCACAGGTTGTAAAAGAGCCACATTTGCCCACCCCTGGGCTAGACCACAAAATAGACAAAGTATTAGAAAGTGAAGAAGCTAAAATACTCTGGAATTTTAGTATTCAAATAGATAAGCATAATGTCACATAACACCCCAGACTTAATAACTGTCAATAAAACAGACAAAAAAGTCTGGATTGTGGTTATTGCAACACCTGGAGATAAAAAAAAGAGAAGAGAAATATCTGGAAAAATAATAAAACACAAAGACCTGCAAATAGAAGTAAAACAACCATGGCAAAAAGAAGAAAAGGCAGTACCAATGGTGACAGGCACCTTGGATGCAATTCCAAAACATATGGAGCACCACTTGAATACCATTGGCATTAACAAAACCATCATCAATCAAGTGTAAAAAGCAACTTTACTTGGAACCGCTTACATCCTGAGGCAGTATCTTTGATATTGTTAAATTATAACATCCACCTATCCCAAGTTCTTGAGAGGGATTTAATGGGTGCACAAAAATGCGAAATCCAGACTAGACATCTGGCAGATTGTGCAACCAACCATAATCAATAATAAAAATAAAATAAAACAAGCTTTATATTTTGTAGTACTGATGACTGTGCCCTTTTGATCTAAGTAATTTTGCAAATTAATGTAAACACTCCTACCTTTACAAAGATGTGCATAGAGATATTCAATAGTTGAAAAAAGGCTTCTTGATATAAATTGTCCAAAAACAGCCATCCAGTGTTTTTTGTAACATTCCAACACATTTGCTAATGTCCAAGGGGGTTTATGATATACTACCTAAGAAAGAAAAATAATTTACTAGTCAGATTTCAGTATCTTTTCTAGAAACATGCCACCTATACCAGCTAGGATACTAGTAATTATACAACTCCTCCCTATTCTGACAAACAGACAGACATATAAAATAAATGACAGAATCTGATTTTGGAATGGGGTTAATAATACCCCCTAATAGAGTCTCTTCTGATACTTTATTTTCTTCTTTAAAGACAAATTGTATCAGAGGGACTTAATTTCATCCCTAGAGTATTTTACAATAGCTTTTAACCCCTCATTGTATCACTATTGTGAAGCTATGAATGGTCAACAAAATGTCAAGATTTTACAAAACATGTATTATTATCAAAGACAAGATCCGAGTATGTTAAGATAAGCCTATTTGTATGCCATCACACCATGTAATGCGAAAGGCAAAAATGTGGAATTGAGGATAAAATTCATCTTCCTGAGCTCTTCAGATTTTATTTAAGCTATGAAGGTGTCATTTACAAAAAATACTGACCTAAATCAGTTGTCACAGATGGCTAAAAGAAGCTGGCAGAATTTTGCCAGTCATGGAGAATCAGGAAATCTGAAGAGCATTAAACAACAAGCAAATCCAGCATTCAGAATGCAAATTTGAAATAGATGTTAAGCGATTTGCTCATTTTGCTTACGTAAACCATGGGATTCAGTTTTTCTTGGCACCCTAATTTGATAAGTTTCAGATTATCTAAAATCCAAAATACATTAAGCATGAAGACAGATTTTTGAGGAAGGTTTCAAAGGTATTACTTCTGCAAAGCTGTTAGACCTTAGCATTTTAATTATTTTTAAACACATCTTTTTTAATGGCGTATGACCTTCGCAGCATTTCCATGGTCATGTGATCAAAAGTCGGGCACTTGGCAATTGACATGTATTTATGACAGTTGTACTGTCCCAGAATCATGTGAATCTCCAGACTTCCAGTAAGGCACTCTAGCATCATTTCTTGTCTTCTGTTTTTCCTAATTCTTTGCAACAACCATGATCACTACTAAGCATATTAGGGCTGGCCTAATATGAATTTTATAATGGGTGTATGTTAGTTTTTAATTTGTGGGCCAAATTTTTTATATATTCGATTTTAAATTGTTTTTAAATTTTGTAAATTTATATGTGTTTTAATATGGCTGTACACCGCCCTGAATCCTTCGGGAGAAGGGCGGTATAGAAGTCCAATAAACAAACAAAACAAACAACAAGCACATTTACTACCCCCCTTGACAAGAGTTTCAGGTATTGTCTTGTTTTGGCCCCCAAATTTTCCCCCTCTCTACCCTACACCCAGGAAGTGAGGTTCAAAAAAATTAATAACATCTTATAGGGTGCTCTTTAATGTATGCAAATCTGAAAATTATGTGCATGCATCCAAGTTGTATCAAAGATGGATGACCAGGGCTTGGGTCATGTCTTGATATCCTATGAAAAGGGGAATTTACTTTAGAAAAACAGAAGGAACAGGTCAGAAAACAACTATTAGCCTGACCATGCTCCTTATTCCTCTCCAGATTCACACCTAATTTAGGGAATTGTATACTGGAGAAAAACAAGCAATGATAGCTAGAGCAAGAATGCGGTTAAAGATTCTTCTTCTGGTGGACAGAGCTGGCATAAATGAATTAGGCTGTGGACGGTAATTGTTCTCATTCTGCACCCACCTTGAGAAATGGATTTTGAATTAACAGCCCCAAGCTGTATAGCAACAATGGCTTATATGTACAAAAATTCTGCTGCAAAATGGAAGCATTCTAAAGGAACTTTCAGAAGGAGCTCTTAAAGTGACTTGAGGATAGTGTACTAGAGCCTTACATGGTAAACATGCCAACAAGATGCATTTCATACTAGAGGGAAACAGCATTTAAATATAAAATATACAATAAAAATATTAAACAATTTGTTGTATGCCATCAAGAGAAAATAATGTTGTGAAGTTGTTATCACAAAAAAAAAAAAAAAAAAAAGGTGTGGGGGAGGGAAGGAACCTATCAGTCTTGTGGCTAGCAGAAACAGCCCTATCAAATGATTCTTGCCTTTTCTGCTTATAGAAGAAGCAGGATCCCTACCTGCCCCAAAATGCCACAGGAATTCCTAATAAAATATGATAGGCTATAACTAAAATTGTAGTCAGAATGTACATAAGTACCTAAGAATATGTAAGAAGCACTGATGCATTACACATGACTTCCCTAATTGGAAGATCTATATTTCTTTTGAACATTGGAAAATATTCACCTCAATCCATAGATCTCCAAAAGCAATCTTCAATTCTGTTTCTAAAATAGAAGATAACACATCTCCCAAGCTTTTTTCCATATCAAAAATAATTTCTGAAAGACGATTAGTAGAACTCTTTTCAGTCTTCTTGGGGTATTTATCTGTTTGTGAGCAAAACCAACTTTAATGTTTCAATTCAATTACAGTTCCAGTGCATTAGGGATAAACATAATGAGGCCATAAGCATGTACATGATCCTGAGAAAAGATTCATGTGGTGAAAGGAGGTGCAGGCAGCTGCTGTTCAGACTGTTTTGTATACCAACACAACTTTTTGCTTTGAAAACTGAAATGCTTCCCAGTCCTTTTGGATGATACCCTGATAATCACACTGTACAAGCTCTTCCAAATTGAAATTAGAATTAGAATTCTTTATTGGCCAAGTGTGATTAGACACACAAGGAATTTGTCTCCGGTGCATAAGCTCTCGGTGTACATACAACAATAGTGATAGATCATTATCATAGAAAACTACTATATTCAAATGATCTCTGATACTCTCCCTATTTGCATATCAAAACTCTTCAGTTACGTTCCTCAACTTAACTGACACCAAAATATAAATTATTTCTCCAGCCAATTCATTGCAACTAGTCTAATAAACTTTCAAATTGTTTCTTCCCTATACATAACAACTACCATTTCTTTAGTGCCTAACAGTCATTTAAAACAGCGGCCTCCAACATTTCCAGCTTTGCGGACTGGCAGCGGAGGTGGAGGGGTTAAAGGGATGGTTCCACCATGCATCTGCCATTTCTGAAGCTTGATTCTGAATGGGCCTCAGCCTGGGGGGTTAGGGACCTGATTTAGAGGCACAAAAACATTAAGTCAATTAAGTCAAGAATTTTCATCCAGCTGGAGGTAGATTTTAATGTGGCATATACTTTAGGGTAATGTTGGCATTTCATCCGTGATGATGACTTGGAAATAGTTACTCTTTTTTTAAAAAAAGCTATTTTTCAGTTTTAGATTGCAAAATCGTACATTTGCAGTACCTGGAAATAAACCACATGTGACTAACTCTAACTGTCTGTGAAGTTTCCGAAAGATGCCCTAATTAATTCATGAGCCATGAGCCAAACTTCAAAAGAAATATAGTCATTTATTAGGAGCACCATTTCGGCAATATTCAGATGCAGTTAGAACTAATCCCACGTAGATTTACGTTCCCCTATGACTCTGTCTCTCCCCTCCTCCCTGGCCATGTCATAAATCACATTCTCCAATTAACCACTTTGGCTGGCTGTGAAATCCAACACCCTCCTACTGATTGCGGTAAGAAAGCATGTATGGAATGTAGCCTCAGTTAGTGAAATCAATCAGCTCTATCAGTTCTCCCTCCCTCCTTCTCATGGCAACTTGAAAGCTTTGCAAGTTGACACAGAATTCAGAGGCACTTAATTGTCTTGTAAGGCAGTAGTGTTATGCAAATATATAAAGAAAAACCAACCTTTTTCCCACTTGTTATTGGAAGTATCTTCACTAATAATTGTGCCCTTTGGAGTCATTTCCTGGAATGCAGCAACAAAATCTGCTTTACCATATGCCTTTATTTCACTCACTAGGGCTTTGTTGCACAAATTTTTATCATCCCTATTAAAGAAATACAAATAAACATACCTAGTTTTGCTTTCCTGGGAAAAGGAAGACAGTTCAATGTATCCATAACGCTGAGCTATGATATAATGAATATGATTTTGGCTTAGATGATGGGTGAACATTAAATACATATATTCAATAAACTATGACTTAAAATATCTTATCTCTGTGTTACATGAGCTGGTGAATCTCTCAATACCTGTATGAAGCCATTTTAAAATAAACTTTCCACAAGCAATTGTAGAAGTTGAATTTGCAAAATTCTGTTTTCAAAGAGTTAGGATTCTGGAGGCTCTAATTGGAAAAAACTCCTCCCCCTTTACTTAGAATCCCCCAAATTCCTACATAAGCGTATATATATCTATATGTTTGGATTGTTTGAAACAGCAATGTAGTACTTGCTCTTCAGTGAAATGGATTAGATTAACAGAGTTGGAAGGGTCCATAAAGGTCATCTAGTCCAACTGCCCACTCAAGCAGGAGACCCTACACCATTTCTGACAAATGGCAATCCAATCTTTTCTTTAAAGTCTCAAGTGATGAAGGTCCCACAACTTCCGAAGGCAAGCTGTTCCATTGGTTGATTGTTCTCACTGTCGGAAAATTCCTCCTCATTTCTAGGTTGAATCTCTCCTTGGTCAGTTTCTATCCATTATTCCTTGTCTGGCCTCCAGGTCCTTTGGAAAATAACTTGACTCCCTCCTCTCTGTGGCAGCCCCTCAAATATTGGAACACTGCTATCATGTCTTCCCTGGTGCTTCTCTTCACTAGACTAGCCCAGTTCTTGTAATCATTCTTCACATGTTTTAGTCTCCAGTCCCCTAATCATCCTGGTTGTTCTCCTTTGCACTTTTTCTAGAGTCTCAACATCTTTTTTATCGTGACTTTTTATGGTGACCAAAACTGGATGCAGTACTCTAGGTGTGGTCTTACTAGGGCTTTATATAGTGGTATTAGTACTTCACTTGATCTTGATTGTATCCCTCTGTTAATGCGATTTAGGATTGCACTGGCTTTTTTAGTTCCGCTGCACACTGCTGGCTCATAATTAGCTGATTGTCCATTAAGACTCCAAGATCCCTCTCACAGTCACTGCTATTAAGCCTGGTTTCCCCCAGTTTATATGTGTACTTTTGGTTTTTCTTGCCTAAATGTAAGACTTTATTTTTCTCTACATTGAATTTCATTTTGTTAGATAGGGCCCAGTGTTCAAGTCTGTCAAGATCCATCTGGACCTTGAGCCTATCTTTAGGGCAATGATGGCTAACCTTTTTGCCGTCGCGTGCGACCTGCATGTGTGCACGACACCCCCCCTTCCCCCCCAGCTTTTGGCACACGATGGCCCGATGGGCCCGGTAGACCCATTTTTTGCCTTCCCCAGGCTCCAAAGCCTTTCTAGGAGTCTGGGGAGGGAAAAAACGGCCTTCTCCACCCCCCCACAGAGGCCCTTCGGAAGCCGGAAACAGCCTGTTTCCCGGCTTCCGGTGAGCATAAAAGGCCCGAAAATCAGCTGGCCAGCACGTGCATGCGCGCTGGAGCTGAGCTAGGGCAACGCTCGCATGCCCACAGATATGGTTCTGTGTACCACCTGTGGCACGCGTGCCATAGGTTCGCCATCATGGTTCTAGGGTGTTAGCTATTTCTGCCAGCTTAGTATCATCTGCAAATTTGGTGAGTTCCCCTTCTATTCCCTCATCTAAGTCATTTATGAAGATATTGAAGAGTACTGGGCCTAAGATGGAACCTTGTGGCACCCCACTGCTTACTTCTCTCCATGTAGACTTAGACCCATTAAGGACTACTCGTTGAGTATGGTTTGTCAGCCAGTTGTGAATCCATCTGGTGGTGAAGCTATCTATCCCAGTTTTTTCTAGCTTATGAAGAAGTAGGTTGTGGTCTACTTTGTCGAATGCCTTACTGAAGTCTAAGTATATTATGTCCACAATATTTCGCTGGTCTACTAATTTAGTCACTATGTTGAAGAATGAATGAAATGAAAGACAAAAGTTCTTTTAGAAAAGAAAGTATTATTTCTAACAACAATCTGCTAACTTCTTTGTCTGAGAAATAGTCATCTCCAATTAAAGAGTGTATATGACAATTTGCCACTATATGACACTGATCTACATACAGGTAGTCCTTGACTTACCGCCATAATTACAGCCAGAATGTTCATTCCTAAGGAAATTGTTAAGCAAACAACTACAGTTAAATGACTCACATGGTTGACTTTGCTTGTCAGAAGCCAGTGGGGAAGGCCACAACTGGCAATCACATGACTCTGGGATACTGTAAATATCATAAATACATGCTGATCTCCAAACACCCAAATTTTGACTATGAGTTCATGGAGATGCTACCATGGTTATAATAACTGTGTGGGCCAATCATAGCCCACTTTTTTTTCAGTGCCATAACTTTGAATGGTTGCTAAATGACTGGCTGTGAGTTGAGGGCTACCTGTAGTTCCCAAGGTGTTTTTAAAAAGGGATACTGCTGAGAAAAATCAGTAACTGCGTTACTTTTTTTGAAAAAATGTATTTAAAATGATTGTGCACTTATTGCCCTGTCAATGAAATTTAGATCCTTCATTGGAAAGCCACACCAAAAACGTACGTCAGCAAGATTACTTCAGCTTGAGGATAGAGATTCTGATACTGAAGGCAGCATTGTAACACACGATCATCATTGTTCTCAGTACTGAAACTTTCTGAAAATTCAGAAACAAGAGATTACAGTGTCACGTTCTAAAAGGATTGGCTGATGAACAAACAGCAATAGCACATCAAGAGGCAAGAAAAATATTTTATATTTGTGGCATTCTCCATTTACAATTATCCTCTGTGCTTCTGATGTTCAGTATTTATTAAAAGTTTGCTTCAGCTCTCTTGGGAATAATGTAACGTAATGTAACGTTACACAATGCAGTGCAAGAGTGAAGCGCCAATACTCAGAAGGAAACGTTACTCAAAAGAGAACACAAACTTGATCAGAATAGAGGTTACCTTCTCAATTAATTCCACCAATTATAGCTGGTAATTATGATTGTTATATTGTATTTGAAATAGACAGCAGCTCATTTTGATTAATAAACCATGATTCACAATAATAACAGACAAAATTAAAACCATTACACAAAATCCAGGCAGTGTAACACTCCTATCCCAAATGCACATTCACTCAACTCTCATCCTGGTTCAATGTCTGGAGAAAAGTCAGATCTTCAAGGCCTTCTGGAAAGCTAAGAAGATAGTGGCCTTCCAAATCTCAGGGGATAAACCTCCTGGTCATATGTTGATTATTTCAAAGACACATTGCCTTAGAGCAGGGGTGTCAAACTCACGGCCCATGGGCTAAATGCGTCACACACTGGCCACGCCTACCCCCCGTTTAGCGAAGGGGGAAAAGGTCGCAATGTCACATGACGACGTGACATCACGAGTTTGACACCCATGCTGTAAAGCATCCAAAAACTTCAAATGGTGCAAAAATGTAGCAACAACCCCATTGCATGGTACCATGATCCTGTTATGTCTATCCAGAAAGATGGTGCTGCTTCTTACCATGCTTAATTTAAAGTATTGGTTTAAAGCACTAAGCAATTTAGGGCCAAGCTATTGGAAAGACTGATATTACGTATGTTGAAAGTTGCACTACTTTCAGCCTTCTCTTGATGTGACAGCACGTATTTACTGTAGAACTGATCTAGTTTCTATGTCTCTTTAAAAAAAGCATTAAGATACATCTATTTCACATAGTTTCTTTTATTATTTTGAATAATAATATTCTTACTGTCTTATGTATTTTACCTATCTTTTAAATTATCTCTTTTTAAAATTTAATTCTCTTCTTTCAGCCACCATAAGGTGGAGAAATCATAAAATGCTGCTGCTGTTGCTGACGACAATGATAAACTAATAAAAATAAATTGCTTCCCCTGAACCAATTTATACCTATGATTTATATTATTTAGAATTTGGCCGGGAGAACTTTATAATGAACAGTAAACTCCAAGACACTTGCTACTTGTGTTTCACTGTTTCTTAAGTCTTTGGGACCCACAAACATTCTTAGGAGGAAATTATAGTAGGTCTAGAAAACTAATCCTTTACTTTGAGTCTTTCCTTGCTGGTTGATGGGGAGAATTAATCATTTTGTAGATACATCCATACATTGCAACTAGGAAGGCGGATGGCCAAGGGATGGTCTTGGGAATTGCATCACTGACTTCATAGCAAGCAGCCAATATTTGGCATTATTTTAGACAAGAAAAATAGGCATAAAAAAAATTCATCCTCAATATTTTCATTTCTGATAGAATAATTTCTATTGGAATGGAGTTTATTATCAAGTAGGTGCACTTACTGAAGGTTTTAGAGATCTAAGATTAAGAATAAAATTGTGACTATTGCTACAATGACTTACGTGTTTTTTGAGAAGCAAGCTGCATTGATTGACCCCACAACTTCGGATCTTGATTTTTCAGGCACGTATAGATGAAGTGGACTGCAGGGATTACTTTTTGCCTAACGTTTGCCAATATCTTCCCTCGCTTTAAGTTGTCCAGTTCTTGCAGAACTACCCAGGGAATTAACAGCAAAAATCTGCCTATGCCTAATTAGGAGAAAAATAGCATTTTTTGTCAAAAATTATCAAAGTTCTTAAAAGAAAAAAAATGCATTTGTGAAATCCATGTGGTTGCATCTCAATATTCCTATGCAAAATATCCCCTTAATTCTCTTGTTTTCTATCTTTATTCTCTAATTTCCAAATCCCTGTTTTATCTGTTGATTCCCATAATTATAATTTCCAGAGAAGGGGGGGAAAGAACTGTTTAGCTCCAAACTATTTTCTTTGTGTGTGTTTGGGGTTGTTGTTTTTTTGACAGTTGCCAGATGCTTTTTGTTTCCTTGAAAGTCTGGGAACAAAATGAAAACAAACTAACAGGTAATCATTATACTTAAAACAATCTTTCTCAGATACAAAGCCAAATAGATGAAAAAATTAGCATCATTAATATGAATATATAATTTAGAAAAATTCATTCTCAATGTTGTCTACTGCTAAATTTCCTTTATTCAATTCAAAACTCAGACCACTATAATATTTTGCTAAATTAGATTTTTAACTAGTTCAGTAACCTGTTACTTCTCTTTAATTTTACCAAAAAAGAAAAAGTAATTTTCTTAACATGTTAAATAAACGCACTTACACTGATTATTTTAAACCTAGAATGGATAGTGTTATGATCACAAACTACAAGTTTTCCACAACTCAGTGTCTTTCTTACAGTTCATTCAGTGACAGTTCAAAGTTACAACAGCACTGAAAAAAGTGACTTATGACCGTTTTTCAGAGTTACGACCTTTGCAGCATCCCCATGATCATGTTATCAAAATTCAGATGTTTGGCAACTGGTTCATATTTATCACCATTGCAGTGTCCCAGGGTTAGTATGTGATCACTTTTTGAGACTTTCTGACAAGCAAAGTCAATGGGGTGGCCAGATTCACTTAACAACTGGGTTAGTAAATTATCAATTGCAGTGATTCACTTAACAACTGTGGCAAGAAAGGTCGTAAGATGAGGCAAAACTAACTTAACAAATGTCTCACTTAATAGAAATTTTGGGCTCAATTGTGGTTGTAAGTCGAGGACTATGTGTATTGGCATATAATTCCCATTGCTAAGATGACACCGATAATGATTATCAGAGAATGAAAGTTAAAGTAAAATACTTCTTGACTACAAGATCACAGAGCGTTTACAGAATGAGCTTTGCAATATTATTTGTGCAAGTTAAATATTTCATGATTTACTTTGCTGGCACACAACAGATGGAAATGTCTGTGCATGGACCTACAAATTATCAGAGAAAGTTCTGATAAGCAGCTACACAAGCCTTCCAAATGACATGCCTGTTTTCAATGTTTTGAAGAGGGCTGATCTAACAAGCTTTATGAATCTTGTTTTAAATGACTGCACAATCATTTGTTGAATCATAATACACAACAGATATTCCCCAAGCATATGAGACACGTAGTAAGCACACTGTTATGAAAGTAAGTAAGCCAATAAAAATGCTAGCTCTTTTTGTTTGAAATCAAACTAATCCGCCATCTTTTAACTTTGTGCGCTATCTGCTACTTCAGTACATTTTGTACCATGAATGGTTAATAAGCAAAATAATAAAATTTACACCTGCTTACATCGTATCATGTTCTATTGCTTTATTAAAGGTAATTTAAAAGAAAAAAGTCTGTTCATGAAATGAAGCTATCTGCTATAAGATTTGGGGCTGAAGTTTAGCTTTGAAAAAAGATGTGGCAGGTAATAGAGAAGCAACATCTTTCAGGTAAGATGTACTTGATCAAGGCTTGTTACCAAGATAAATCCACACATACCTGGGATATTTGCATTCTTCAAAGATTGGATGAATGTCAAATGGCTGATCATTATATTAGTATCAATCACAATCAAAGTATTCAACCCAGAGAAAATATCTATTGGAAAAGAAGAAGAAAAATATAATTCAATAAGTGGCTCTATCTTTCATTTATTTTCTTCTTCCCATTGCCCTGTCAATGGAGAGACAGCAGAAAACACCTGACACAGATAAGCTTACTAGAGGATATATGTGATTCATCATCTGCAAGATCTATTTCCATGCAAGTTAACTCTCCACAAGCCTGCACAACAGGCAGATCCATCTTCTTCTCAATACGAGCTGCATGCAAGTCTTCTACAATCTGCATCTATAAAAATAATTGTAAAATCATGAGTTGATATCTTAAACAGGAGATAAGGAAGCACTCCCAGTTCTTGCTGCTTTTCCTTCTCTTTATTACTGTCTATCCATTGTTCCAAGTGTGTGGGTGGGAAGGAGAGAGGGAAAATACTACTCCTTGTCTTACACTTTCCACCTAGGTGGTAGATAAATATGATACAGAAGGGAAAATAAATGTATAATACTAATGGCAATGAGTAAAAATTGTTCTCATTGAAAAGATTTTTCAAAAAGGTCTAACAAATCTGCATGAAACCTGTCTATATATCTTGATACATTGAGGTAAGATACTTTATTTTCCCTAATTTTCATTTCCCTCTCCAAGAATTCTAATTTGCACACATTTAAGAAGGGAATTAGCCAATTCAAATCCTGATTCTGTTTGACTGGAATCAAACTAGTACAACTTCTCTTAACTCTGTAGTATTTATATTGCTTAAATAAACATGGTGGCAAGAACTTATACAGGTTTCACTATCAAGTTCAAAACGTTATGCTGGGACTTTTCGTCCATTTTCTATCTAGCTTCAGATAGAAATATGAACAAGTATGTTCATTCTTCATTACTTTTAGATACTGTACCTTGACCAATGAATATGTTCAGTCCCCATTAGGCTACAGAACTTTTGGATTCCTCCCAGTTATCCATTCCACCCTCCCACTCCATCCCGAGGTACATATATGTCTGTGAACATCTACAATGATCTCATAAGAGGTATAGAATTTTCATGCATTTCTTCTGCAATGGAAATTTTAATTTGTTTCTATCGCTGCTTTTGCTGTTTACTTGCTTTATATTTTTATATACTGTTTCCATTTTAAAGCTTTAATTGTGATTGTAAAGTAGCTGCAAGCATCCAAAGGTTCTCTAAGTATGTGTTATTAGTATATATTAGAATGGATAAGAGCAAACAAAATCAATATGAGCAAAACAACAACAACAACAACTATGTAAACTTTGGCTAGTATGAACTAAAAACTGCATTTAGGGAATGCTGTTAAACAATCTCTAACCTCTTGGTCCACATCTGTATTTTCGATGTTTTCAAGGGAAGAACATGAGGATTTGGAACTCTGTAACAAAGATATATATATATTTAGCTGTTAATTAAACAGTTATAATTTTACTTGGAATTTGAAACAATTTTGAAAGGAAGAAAAATGATGCCAGAGGAACTAGGAAAACTTTATTACACTTTTAGAAAATGTTTTTGGTTTTTCATTTCATATTTTAAATTATTGAAGTATTATTAATTTCTTCTCATATTTAACCCACACTAGTCTGCTTGCATTTCTCCTTTAAAATTTGTCTTTATTCATCACTTTTAAGCAACCCTAGGCTAACTTAATCTGCTTTCCAAATGTATACTATAGTATACATCCTCTGCTCAATGTATCTTTGTTATATTTGATCAACCTAAATTTCAGTAGTGTTTGGAAGTTAGAATCCTCCTCAGGGCCAGATTTAGATGAAAAGAGGCCCTAGGCTATTCCACTTATGAGGCCCTTTCACCTATAGTGAAAGTGTAATTTTAATTTTGCTAACAATTTGAATGTAGGCCCTTCTTGATCTTGAGGCCCTGGCTGAAGCCTAGTTAGCCTATAGGAAAATCCGGCCCTGATCCTCCTCACTGGTTTATGAAGTGAAAGAATGAACCACTTTTATTGATACACTGTCTAAGCAAAAACTCCTTGACTATTTAAGGAGCTGTTCCCTATATTCTTACATTATCAGCCCATAGAAATTATTTAAAAACTCATAAGAGATCTCAACTAAAGCAAAAGTACTGCTTCATATCTCATGATAATTTTTTTTTTTTACTTTACCCAACTTGAATGAAATGTGACAGGTTCAAATTTATTTCCTTGAATCCTTGAAGTACAAATATTCTTCTCTGAATCAGTAGGTGTTGGTTCTTCATTTTTATACTTCCAACATTTGGGCAGCTTTGCCAGGTGATATGAGAGTGTGCATTTGACTTCTTTACCATTTTTGCTGGAAAGTTCTAAAGAAAGATGCTTCTTTTTTTCAATATTATCTTTTTTGCATGCCTGCATATGCACTTTAGAATCTGTAAAAGTAAACGGTAAACTTGGAATATTCTGGGTTTTGGTACAGTTCATTTTCTGGGTGAATTCACTCAATTTTAGTGTTTTTTTCTTACGAAGCAAAGAACATTCTGCAGGTTTTGTGGTTTCCTTGAATTCCTCCATTATATGTTTTATAATTACTTTTTTCAACTTGGTGCTCTCCATCTTATCTTTTTTTTTATCCTTCTCTTTGATGTTTATGATTCCCAAATCATGTGACAACTTCTTCCTTTTTTTGTCATCAGGATCACTGCCACTCATGCCAGACTGTTCTTTACGCGAGAAGACAACTATAGGCTCCGTAATGCTTCTTTTCTCACCAAGATTAGCTGTGGCTTTAAATTGCATGGTGATCTTTTCACGCTCTTCAAGAGGTATTAAAGCACTATTAATGGGTTGTGAGTCTTTTGATATCTTTCCTCCGAGTCCTGTACTAGAATTTTTGAGATCCAAACTCATTTTTGCTTTCACATATCCAGCACCACTCTCTCTGTGAAAACATCATTAAAAATCACTTTAAAGAAAGTTAAGACTGTAGAAGGTAAACTGTGGATTTTTAAAAGTATAATCCAATCTTTTATTTAACAAGAAATGTTAAGAGAAAATCTGAACTTATCAATAGATTATTGATACAAACAGAAAATGTGACAGGTAGCATGTTATAAAATTATTAGTCCCCTCAAAATGAAATACTTAATCTAATTCTAAAAATTAATTTTAAATTAGAAGCATCCTCCAGTTATTTTAAACTATTATCCCATATGAAAGTTTGATCTTGTAAGAACTAAAATTGAAAACATCCAAAGAATATAATGTTGCTACATTAGGAATAAGAATTCTCATTTGTAAGTTACAACTGACATAAGTATTATCATATAGCTGAACATATGCAATGGATGTCATTTCTATTACCCATGGCATCTAGAAAGAGCATTCCATAGGTTATTTTCTTTGCTTATGGCAACGTAACAACACATCACAAATATAATGAGTTACAAATAAACTAAAAACAGTAGGCAATTTTCCCCAATAATGGAACAATAGTACAAGTAAAGTTCAATTAGGCAAAGTAATAAAAGAAAGAGTTAAAAAAAACTATAAAATTGGTGCATTGTGGATTATCATTTTCTCCAAAGTTTAATTGATTAAAAGTCAGGCAATTAATATGATCCAATCAAAGATTCCAAATGAATCAACAGATTTCAAACAGTGATGTTCTTTGTACTATAGCCCATTTAGATTTTTCAACCTCCAAAATATCAAGTTTCATTTTTCCTATCAAAGAAAAATATTACCTTTGGTCCAGCTGTTCTTTTGCATGTCTGTTCCCAATTTCTGCTGATTCTGGTTTCTGAAAGAAATATTTATTTATAAGCGTGTGTGTTTTCTTATATTAAATAAATAATCTTTCACAATAAGAAGAGCAAAATTGCATGGAATTTCACTATATTGTATGCATCATTCTTTCCTCAAAGTCAGGTACAGGATACAATCTCTAAATTAGGTTATTATTGCTTCTATAATCTTCTCTTTCACTTTGTTCTTACTGTACCATATTAACAATAATCTCCATTAATCTCCATGGGCCTGCACAAACCACTTCATAAAATTTCCATTAAGATTCAGCAATAACTACTTCTTGATCATTGTTATTTATATTATTCTAGATATGTTTTGGTAACTTTTTCTTTGCACAATCTGCATTTGTGACATAAATTCCTGCAGACGTAAAATGTATGGTAGAAATAAGTACTATTTTGTAGCCTAAACACTGAGCAAGTCTTCAAAACTTGCTGTCCTTGAGTTTCTGCAAAAGCTTAACTAGTATGACTCACTGTTACAATTTAACATTAAAAACTTAAGTTTGATACTCTTTGTCTATCTAGAGTATTAGATCAAATGTTTCATGGTCCTCATATAGTATGCATAAACATACTGCTTCAAACAGTTAGAACTTCTGTCTTCTTTGTTTTGTCAAGTGTCAGGGCAGTGATCAGATTCCAGGTATTTGGATTTTGTTTTTGTTTTTTTGGAGATCCAGAGACAGTAAGCATACCAGTGAATAAAGGGATTTTAAGCTTTATTATTAACTCAAGCAAACAGATTTCAAAGTATAACATAAAAATCATACGTACCAAGTAAGATGACTCTCCGATCTATTACAAGCTGACAGGAGCTTCTTAATAATGACTGCAGAGATAACTAAGGGGTGGCAAATTTCCACAGTACCCAATGCAAAGTTCTGTGCAGAAGCTCCCAATAGACAACAAAAATCCCAAGGTTTTTTATCAAAACTTGGTCAGGGGACTGCAAAACCTGACCTTGACTGGATGGCATGTGACTCTGGGATGGAAAGCAAGAATCTTTCATAGTGAGAAAATCTTTGAAGCTACTGTATGTGAAGCTCCCCCACTTTCTCCTTTATTCAGCAACAAGAGTAACAAAACAAAGCATGCTTGCTCAGAACAAACTACAAAATTCTAGACTTTTCTTAATATGAAGGAGAAATCAAAATGAGTCAGTAAACTCCTTGAAATTACAATGGCTTCTCCATTGCCACTATAAACTGCTGCTTTGCAAATTTTGCATTTGTTATGGACAAAAGCTCACTAGCACTCAAAAATAATTTTCAATTCTCCTGACTTTCCACATTTGCTCTATCCTATATACCTATTTACATCATGAATCCACTATGGGAAATAGAAAAATTAGATGCTTATGCTTCAATTTTATTTTTTTTACCTATTTGGCTTTATAAATTCCCTCTCCTTGGCAGAATCTGAGAACCTAATGGTACTTTTCTTGTATTTTTATTCAAGCATACTCAAAAAATAAGATGCAATCTAAATTCTGTTCTGCATCTGAAAAGCCTGGTTTGGAACTAAAATAAATATTTAAAAATAAAAATGTTCTAGGAAAAGTCCTTTATTCCTCTACAACTGTTACCTAAACACTGTACTATATCATGTCTTCTGCAGCTTTCTGGCCTGCAGTGTTTTATGTATATAAACTGTTTTATGTATATAAACTGGCTACTCTTACATAAAGCTTCTCTGTTCAGCTTTAAAGCATTAACTGATGTGGGGAAAAAGCACAAAACATAATACTTCAGGTGGGTTATGTTTAATTCTGTTATGTAATAAAATGCTTATCGACTTCAGTTACATCCAAGATACATAGAACAAAAGCAGATTATCCGTATTTTTAATACTGCAAACATGGTATTAAGACTGAATATTATCATTAATCATTTATCATATACCATATCAATAATCATTTATCATGTACCATTCATGGTACCATCCTAGCATTTTCATTCTTTTTTTGCAATGAAAATTCTAATCCTTGTTGTTATTATTTATTAAATTTATTTGCTGCCCATCTCGCTGTTACACAAATCTGGATGGCTTACAATCCAATAAAATCATAGTATCAAAGATTGAAACAGCAAACAATAAATACATTAACAAGAAATAGTAAGGCAGCAGGATATATACAATGAAGTGGAATGTCAGATCTTCTATTAATCCAGTAATCACCTCCAGGCTAACACACCCCTCTCTGGGCCCCAGGCCAGCTGACAGAACCAGGTTTAAGACCTTTACAAAGGGTCAAGAGAGTGAGATCTCACTTTGAGGGGAATGAAGTTTCTGATGGCAGCTTCCATTGCAGAAAAGGCTCTTCTCCTGGAACCAAATTCCTTGGTTGACAGGATCTACAGCACGCCAGTCGCACTGGGGTTGAGACAGTTCCTCAGCTAATATAAAGGTAATAGCTATATTTTCTTACCTTTTTATCCAAGGTGTCATCCTTTTGACTGGATTTCTTTTTGTGTTTTTTTGACATGCTTAGGTCTGGAAATCTGAAAAAAAGTATTATAGTCTTAATTACAAATGTCTATGGAGATTCTCAGTCATCCAGGTCATGGTGGTCCCAAAGAGTGTTTTTTCAAGAGGCAACTGGACTTTCTGGTTTTTCTTTGAAGATGTTTTGCTTTTCATCCAAGAAGTCCAGTGGTCTCTTGAAAAAGCACCTTTGGGACCAAGTATGTTTAGATATTTTTCCAAGGAGTTATGTAAAGTACAAAAGCTCCAGATAGGTTGGATATTCCTAATTTAAGCAGTGAATGCTGTAGTGGAATATCTCTGACTTTTATCTTAGGTTTAATTTGAAATTTAATGTAATACAAATGAATTAATGACAGATTATAAGGAAAGGAAATAGTGAAGGAGAGAAAATAAAGATATAATCTTTTGTATGCTCATGTGTTGAACCCTGGTTTACTGAATTTCAAAAGGAGGCATGGGTGGTGCCATGCTGAAATGCTAATACCACCTTTATTAAAAGGCTATTAATGAAAACATTACCACGTTGCAATTTAAAAGGAAACCAACATGAAAATCTTTTTTTTTAAAAAAAAAACTGCTTTAATTGTGACCTGTAACGTTTCTACTGTTTATGTTTCTATGTGTGATGTTAAAGTTATACTAGGAGGCGGAAATAGTGGACATTAATGCTTTCTTACCATGACTGTGGACGTTTGCTCTTTTCTTTAAAAAAATAGCTATTAAAAATAAAAGAGCAGAACATCCTGTCTTTGTTAAAATGAATAAAGAAGTACTGGAAAGTGGTGTCAATAAAAGATCACCGCAACTAGTATCAAACCGATTACCACAGCACAGGGTGGTACTCAGGGAGGGCTGGTTTTCAGTTTCTAGGTTCCACTGTATCCATTTTAAAATGCTTTTCTCCTCTCGTCTGCTTGTCAACTTAACCACACACAGGCTGTATAAGTAAATGAGCACCATTCCATTGTTCAGCCAGTCTCGCTTTGACCCGGAGTTCGTTAAAGAACCCGTAAAGCTGGATTCAAACAACACCACGTCAAACCTAACTGAAACTAACCTTACCTTGTAGCTTTTGAGGAAGTGTAGGCGACTTACACACGCACACCCGAATCAAGATTCCCAGTAGATCCACGACCTTTCAGAGGGATCGTTTTGAGTTCCTTAAAAGGTTTCCTTTCTCCCCACCCCCCGCCCCCTCACGTTTCTACGACTCTTTCTCGGTAACTTAAAAGACACCTCAGGGCCAAAAAGTATTGGACATTCGTCGCGGCTTGTTTTCCTCTGACGTCTCAGGCACCCACAGATTCTCCGCCCTCTTGCAATAAGAAGAGAAAAAAAGAAAAAAAGAAAAGAGGCCTCTCCAGCAGCCAATCGGCTCCTCTTTTACGTTCTATTCCTCTACTGTAACCGGTCAATTTGCGGTCTCCTATTAGAGCATAAAAACACCACCTCTGTCGAGTTGCACGCTGGGTACTGTAGTTCACCAACTGCCAAGCGGGGCTGTACACCGGCAAAAAAGGCGGCCTTATTGCCTTCAGTGGGGCGGCATTTTGGGAATTGTAGTTCACGAGCCGCGTTGGATTTTGGGTGCTGTGGGGAGTAGTGGGGGTGGGTTCAAAATGTCACGGAGGCGTAGCCTCGCATTTGCTGTCCCGAAGTACAGCAGCGGTTTGGCCAACGAGGGAACCCTTTTGAACAGCGTGAGAGGTTTTTGGAGAGCAGACTGAGGAGGAGGAGGAGGGCAAAGCAATCCTCGCCTCTTCAACTTCACTCTGTGGGGGGGAAAAATGGCGGCCGAGGAGGCCCCGCTGCCGTTGTTACAGTTACCGCCGTCGCCCCCCAACGACGAGAGACTTCGGGAAAGCAGGGAGGATGAAGAAGATAAGGAGGCCGCGGAAGAGCTAAGTGAGTAAAAGGGAAGGGACAGGAACCGCTTTGCAGGCTGAGGGGTTTTGCCATGAGGAGAAGGAGGTAGAGAAACTGGTTTTTGTTGTTGTTGTTGCCGCCGCCGGCCTTTCTTCTCCTTACACACGCCGCTTGAGAGGAACCTTTTCAGACGGTTAGAAGGCGCCTTCATATGTTAGGCACGTCGGTCAGAGGTTTCCTGATTTCCAAGCGGTGCCTTTCTTTTCTTGGACGACCTGGAGGGGCATCAGCGGGAACTGATTTGGGGTGGGAGGAAAACGATGCCGCTGTTTGCAGGGATGCAACCGTTAGCCTCCTTTAAGGGGGGTGGCGGAGAGAGAGAAATGCTTCGGGCCCTCAACCAATTGTTCCTTCTAGAGGACTAGTTGTTGCAAAAAAACCAACCAACCAACCATTTCTTTCATTATCATTTAATGGCACATTAAATGTTCTTTAGTGTCCTTTTCAGGTGGGAAGAGAGGAAAGAGATGGTTTCCCCATGTTTCTGGCAGAGGAATTATTTCTCTTTAGGTTGGAAGAAAGCTTTATCAGGAGGTGCCTATTTCCAGATTTCTCTCTTTTCCCATTGCAGTAAAGCAGTGGTTCTCAACCTTTTCTTCACCACGGATCCCCTTTAAATACCTTTTGTGGCCACAGACCCCCAAGAGTTAATTCAAGATTTAAATCATATTTATTCAAGCCTCTGCGCTCCCCCCATACCTCCCCCCGTTCGTGGTCCACAGATTAAGAACCACTGCAGTAAAGAATAGAATAGGTAAATTGCAATTCAATAATAGAATTGTATGGTGTATTCCTTCATGCATGATTCTCTCTCAAAAAGAGAATCCGGATAGTGCCAAATGCTATTTATCAGAAGGGACATCTGGCCTGATTAGGAGTCAAGGCCTCTAGGAAAAGCCCATTGAACATCAACTGCCAGCATTTCTGTTCCTCAACTGCAGTCATCAAGTCTAGGAACATCATTGTTCTAGTCTGATGCTTTCTTTCTGGGGAGTTTTAGTGCTCACGATTCTATTGTTTAAACAGATCTTGCCCCTAAGCAAACAAATCCTGTATTAGTAATTCATTTGGGAAGCTTAGTACTTCATTGTTCAAGCAGTGCCAGATTGAAATCTCTTTATTCAATGTCAGCTGTTTTTCAGTCACTTGCCAATTGACTCTGGAGGGATATGCAGCACATGGAAGCTAAATCTGGATCCATGGAAACAAAGCTTTGTTAATTAAGCCTTATCCATTCCTCCTCCTTTCGCCATATTTCTGAAGTTGAATGTTTGTCTGAATCATTTGTTGAAATGTCTGCAAGCAAATCAAGCTCAGAGAGCATCAAGTACTTCACATTTCATATACTGTAGTCAGAAGAGGGGAATCACAAAATCACTCTTTTCAAGCTAAATTCCAACTTGCTACGGGTAATCAAAGCCCAAGGAAATGGAAGAATTCTTTATCCAAGCAAAAACTTTTCTAAATAATTGCTTTTCTTTTTTTCTGGATATATATTAATTTGATTTATATGCCGCCCTTCTCCGGAGACTCAGGGCGGCTTACAATGCGTTAAGCAATAGCAATATATATATATATAATAATAATATGTTTGTTAAATTCTTTTATCCTTTAGATTTTATTTTTTTCATGTAGGTAAGTGGTATCTCTGTTAACAAGTTATCATACTTCACATTACTGCATTTGTGCATCTGCCTGTAGTCCATAAAATCAATTTCTGTCTACACATCATCTAAATTTATGTTGTCCTGCTGTATGTCTAGACAAGTACCGTGTTTCCCTGAAAATAAGACCCACCCTGAAAAGCCCTAGCCTGATTTTTGAGATGGGCCTAATATAAGCCCTACCCCAAAAATAAGCCTTAGTGAAGGGGGTGGGCGTGGCTAGCACAGGAGACAGCCCTTCCCTTTCCCAGTCACCTCATGGAGGCTCGGCCCCTTAAATGCAGCCCTGCTGATGAGCTGAGCCAGCGAAGGCCATAGCTGCCTCTCGTTCTGTGTCTCTGGGCGCCTGGAGGTGTTTCCGGCACACACTTGCCAGCCCCAGCCCTGCCTGTGGTGCGAGGCAACTTCACAGCCAAGGACCCCTCTATTCCACAGCTCAACTTGTGGCTCTGGAGCAGGCGGCGACCACAGTTTGCCCTCTGCCAGGGTTGGAGCTCTGGTCGTGCTCAGGCTGCTGTTACAATGAGGCAAAAGGCCATGTGGCACGTCAGAATCGGCTCCTTCCCACCCCCGCCCTGGCCTTGCAGGGGCTCTTCACCCTGCTTGGGCTGCTGCCGGGCTGCTCCTGCCTGGCGTGAGGCAACTCAGATCTATGACCTGTTGCCGGCCTGCCAGGGCCCCTTTATCAGTGGTCACAGTGCCCTGTGCAAGCTCCATGGCAGCCCTGCAGTGAGAGGGAGGGGGAGATTGCCTTTCTCTTTTGTACCCCAAAACCTCATCTTCCCTGCACCCCTCTCACTGGAGCAAGACACGCAAACTCAATGTTACCTGTGGAGGCCTCCCAGTGTGATGCTCTGCCGCAGCTTTGGAGCAAACCTCCGCCTTCCCTGCACAGGATTCCAAGGCTGGAGGTGAGGGGAGCCCTGCACAGATGCACATACAAAAATGCCACCTCCGTGACTTCGGAGCCTCCGGCCTTGGATTCCTGAAATAGATTTCATTACTGCTTTAAAGTTTTTCAAGAGAAATAAAACATATATGTATAAATGATTGTATATTCCCATTTTAGCAGAATTGGCAAGCATACTTTTGCTGAAGTGAAACAATGCCTGAAAAGATTATGCTTCAAATAGAAGAGAATATATGTAGCTCAGGGTTCAACTATGGAGAACTTGGTGTTCTATGAGTTTGGTTGTTTGTTTGCAGACATTTTTTCACCCAACTATATTGGGTCATCAGTGCAAGTAAGTGTGGGATCTGCTACCTGATCTTACAGATAGTCCTCAACCTACAACTATTCAGTGACCTTTCAGAATTACAACAGTGCTGAAAATATGGCTTATGAATGGTCTTCAAAGTTACCAACATCTCAGCACTCCTGTGGTCACATGAAAAAAAAAAGGCCTTTTCCTCACTTATAATAACCATGTTTCTCCGAAAATAAGACTCTATCTTATATTTTTTTGAACCCTGAAATAAGCACTTGGCCTTATTGCCATGCGCTCAAAAGCCCAATTGGGCTTATTATCAGGGGATGTCTTATTTTGGGGGAAACAGGGTATAGAGGCGCTTCAACTCCCCTTATTCACCTAACCCCCCATCTATGCCCTTTTTGGTGTACTACAATCCTAACCCTAACATTTTAGATTATACTCACTTTGAATGCTTTGTCTATACTAGAACACATTACAGGTAGTCCTCAACTTACAACTACAATTGAGCTCAAAATTTATGTTGTTAAGTGAGAAATTTGTTAAGTGAGTTTTGCCTCATTTTATGACTTTTCTTGCCACATTTGTTAAGTGAATTACTGCAGATTTATTACTAAAATTAATCTTAATAACATGGTTGTTAAATGAATCTAGTTTCCCCATTGACTCTGTTAGAGGGTCACAAAAGGGGATCACATGACTCCGGGACACTGCAGCCATCCTAAATGTGAGTCAGTTGTCAAGCATCCGAATGTAAATCATGTGACCATGGGGATGCTGCAATGGTCATAAGTGTGAAAAGTGGTCATAAGTCATTTTTTTCAATGCTGTTGTAACTTTGAATGGTCACTAAATGATTTTTTGTAAGTCGAGAACTACCTGTATTCCTTTGCTTTTTTTAAAAAAACAGACTTGGGCATTTTATGGCCCACAAGCACATCCAGTCCTTTGGTCATCCCTATCTGGCCTGCAGCAGGGGAGGGGAGGTAATCATGGTGGGGCAGCAGCCCTCCACAACAATCCCAATTTCTCATGTTGCTCCTTGGGAAAATTAATTGCTTAATCCTGTTCCCTCAATATTGCACAAGTGTTATTTTTAGTAAATCTGACAATAGACATGCTACTTTCCTTTTCAAATTGTTAGATACAAGCTCAATTATTGTTTGGAAAAAAGCAACTAAATTCTATGGGACTTATTTTTGAAATCCTGTTGATTGTAATAGGCCTAATTTATCTTTTATCTCACACTTTTTGCATTCCAAATATACTAATTAGAATACTGTAGTAGATTTACACATAAAATATTGAGGTTAATTAACGTGTATTGTTTTGCCTTACAATCTTGTTTCTTTATTAATTTCTGTAGATGGGATGGATGTCCCCAAAGAACCTGATAGCCCTGGGCAAAATACAGAAATCATTAATGAAGATATAAATGCCAAAATGAAAAAATCAGAGCAAAATTCCATTAAAGATCTTAACAGCAATCTCCTAGATGCATCATCTAAAACACCACAAGGTTTGCTAGCATAATACAGAAATCTTTGCTTTATTTGGGGTGATTTACAGGAATTGAAATATTCTGTCCATCTATCTTTTTAAAATTAGTAAAGATATACAGTTAAAGAGTATAAGATGAGGTACATCTTATTACACCTTCAGGGAAAGATGTGAATTCTTGGTACAGTATATTCATATTTATTTCTCTCAATATTTATAAATCAAATCTCACTTATCACTGCTTATCACTTTTGAAGTAGTGTAATACCATTGTTGCAAAATCTTATAATGTTAGCCAGGCATGTGTTATCTACATTTATTGGTTCCTAAACCCAGTTTAAGTTTATTAAAATATATATGCAATCCTCTAGAGCCACTGCCAAAGTTCAGCAGCATAGAATTCTTCTATGCATCATAAAATTACCCCAAATTTCTAGAAAGGAATTTATGTCACCAGCCAGTCAAATGAAATTTAACATGTAATCCCAATACAGTTAGTAATGAGGAAGCCCATTGAATACACTGAGATTTTTCCCTAATTAAGTATATGCATTAAAGTAAATATTCAATACCAGGAATTCCTATAATATAATTATATATCCGGAGATATAGAAAAGCAAAATACACTTTTTATTCTTTGTCACTGACAACTGAGCCAAAAATATAGGAAATAGTTAACCTTTTTATAGCTAGAAATCAGAGTTTAAGATTTATTCTAATTCTATGGAGAAAATTCTTTGCTTTCAGTGCAACCTATGGACATGTATGAATTTACAAATAGCATAAACATTTTTGATGCTACAAGTAGTTCTCATTTAACTACCACTCATTGAGTGACCATTCAAACTTGCAAACCAAACACACTCAGTTGGTCAGATAATCCTGAAATGTAGCTGATAAGATCCACAGATATTCCAGTTACAAGCCTATGTACTATGTAAATATGTTGTCAGTGTATGAGCTGTTGTAGAAATTTATTATGAAGTTTTTAACGAATTTTTTAGTTTTTTGGATTTGTTTGGGGAGTACAAAGAGTACAACAGTACTATTACATAACTATGATATAATAGGCAAGATGATTAGATAAGCATGGGCCATTATAAAAACAGAGGAGCTTGAGAAGTATAGTGCACAAAGACTCCAAACTTTTTAAAAGTTTTTGAAAGATTGAAGTTAAGTAGCATTTGATTATGTATAGTGCATATATACATGCACAGACTTTGCTAAAAAGTAATTTTAATTGTTTATTTTAGAGAAACATATTTCAATTCAGCGGACCCTTGATGATTTAGAAAAACTGACTGATTTGCAGGAAGGCTGCCCAATTTCCTCCGATTCCAAGAGTGAAGACCAACAACTAGCAGGTATTTAAAATATTTCCAGAAGAAACAACAAATGATGGAAATGCAATGCTTGTGGCATTCAGTTCTTGGGCAAGTACTTTGCTTGGTAGCTATGGAAAACAGATAATCTGATGAAACTATGTTACTTATCTTAAAATAGGAACCAAATAAGGAATCATGATCGTTATAAGTCTAGCAATCTGTGTAAAGAATTACCAAAATTAGTAGTAAATAAAAGATTTTTAAGAAAACCCAGAAGTATCATTTTACTTATTTAGGGCTATACTTGCAGTTCTATCCTTGTCACGTCCAAGTAAGAAGATGCAGTAGAATTAATTTCACAGAGACTTGGGGCAAAATTATCCCTAATGGATGGAAAGGAACAAAGAAAAGAATGTCTGTTCAGAAGGCAATGATGTGCTACTTTTTTCTAGTAACCTTAGATTATTATCTTAATCGTATGAAAAAAAAAATCAAATATTTCTATTTCTGTCTTGGATTGCAGATATGTCAACACTAGTTCAACTAAACCTTAAACCATAGCTTTTAAAGCAAATACCGTATTTTCCGGCGTATAAGACAACTGGGCGTATAAGACGACCCCTGACTTTTCCTGTTAAAATATAGGGTTTGGGCTATACTCGCCGTATAAGACTACCCCTCTTCCAACGCACACCAAATAAAAATTAAAAAACATCAACTGGCTCATCCACAATGTAAAAGCAGCTGTGCTAGACCCAAAATGGCCCCTGCAACAAGCAGGAACCTCACACAGCCACAAAAAGCCCAAAAAAACAACTTTCACACTTTACACACACACAACACAACTGGCTCACCCACAATGTAAAAGCAGCTGTGCTAGACCCAAAATGGCCCCTGCAACAAGCAGGAACCTCACACAGCCACAAAAAGCCCAAAAAAACCAACTTTCACACTTTACACACACAAAATTCCACATACAGCTTCTATGAGATTTTGTGTGTTTGTGTAGTTAGAGTGAAACACTACAGAAACACACTAAATCTCAGAAAGCTGCACAAATATTATTTTATTTTATTTTTATTTTTATATGAAAGCTAAATTTAAAACTTCCTAAACTTTAAATGGCTAGGTCTAAAAAAGAACAACTAAAAAAAAACCCAATTAACTATTTTTTTAAAGCTCCCAAAGGGGAAAAAAACTTACCCAATAGAACAGGGGTCTCCAACCTTGGCAACTTTAAGACTTGTAGACTTCAACTCCCAGAATTCCTCAGCCAGCTTTGTTTTGCTGGCTGAGGAATTCTGGGAGTTGAAGTCCACAACTCCCTGCCTGCTTGATTGCAGGCAGGGAGTGGCTTGCTGATGGAATGGATTCAGGCAAGCGAAGCAAGGCAAGCGTTGCGACTAGCAGCTAAGGTAAGCAAGCTGGAGGGGGAAAACTTTTTTCCTTTTACATGGCACTGGCAATCCCAGCTGCGTTGCCTGATTAGCAGGCAAGTCAGCTGGGATCATCAGAGCTTGGATCGCCAGAGCCATTTAAGGCTTGTCAGAGCCTTTCGGGCTGGTCTGCCTGGTTACAGGAGAACAACACCTGGCGTATAAGACGACCCCTGATTTTTGAGAAGATTTTCATGTGTTAAAAAGTCGTCTTATACGCCGAAAAATACGGTAAGTTTCTTAGATAGTTCAGCTATTAATTATTTGATTACAAGTTGTTCAGTTGAGATGCAAATATTACTTCCGTATATTGACAAAAAACCTTCCATACTGAAAGATTGGGTTATTGCATATTTTTTTCTTATTTTGGTTTAATTTAAAATATCAGCTGACAAGAGGTCCTGCCCATTATGTCCTGAAGAGAGGTTCAAAGCTTGCAATAGTCACAAGCTCCGTCGCCACCTTCAGAATCTTCATTGGAAAGTATCTGTTGAATTTGAAGGTAAATGTAGCTAAAACACCATTATTAATGCTAATGTAGTTAGATGACAACTGTTAGGTTTTCTCTGTAATTAATGTAACTAAACATCATGATTACAGGGGCATTCTTTAATTTATAATAGTCAGAGTTCAAGAGAAGAAAAGAGAAGAGTTCGCTTTTGCCCAGGGGTGCAATGTAAAATCTGTTACTACCGGTTCTGTGGGCGTGGCTTGGTGGGGTGGGGTTAATGTGACTGGGTGGGTGTGGCCAACTTATTTTTTAAAAACTTTTCAAAGCATTTTTTCTAATGCTTTGAAAAGCCTTTCTGCCGATCAGGAACTCAGCTGGGATCATCAGAGAGGCTCTTTTAAAAAATGCCTCTCTGCCGATCAGGGAACTCAGCTGGGATGTCAGAGACTTTTCAAAGCATTTTTTTTTACCACCTCTTCGGCCAAGAGGTTGCAGAAAAAAATGCTTTGAAAAGCCTCTGATGATCCCAGCTGAGCCGCACGATCATCAGAGGCTTTTTTTTTACTTTTAAAAGCATTTTTTCATCGGAAGAGGTTGTAGAAAAAATGCTTTTTTTGCTACCGGTTCTCGAAACCACCCGCCACCATCGCTACCAGATCAGGCGATCTGGTCCGAACCGGGAGCATTTCACCCCTGCTTTTTCCCCAAGGTTTAGGACAATAAGGTTGGAGACCAGGAGATAATATAGATGAATGGATGTGGAAGACGGATTTTGAGATTAGTTGATGTTGCCTTATTTTTCTTGATTTTTCTTGTATTGTTTTGTGTGCGTGTTTATTGTTGTTAGCTTGGTTGTGTGCCAAAAGATGGATGGCCATATAACTCTTTTAAATAAATAAATATAATCTGCAAAAAAACCCAAGAAAAAAATCATTACTTCTGAATATGGAAAGTGTACTTCAATAATGGAAGAGATAAAATTCAACAAAACTTCAGGACATTTTTTTTCCTAGGATATATATTATAAGACTTGCCAAGAAAGATAGATTTAATCATTAATTCAGGTAAAGAATGGAATATTTAGCAATGTGAAGTATTCGTCCTTCTTGGCAAGAAGTTTTTATTTTCTTTGATTTACAAAAGACTTTCCATCTCACCTTGTGAGAAGTTGTACAGACTTCTCTATTGAATGAGCTGCAAGCTTTTTATGCAATACAATGTCGACTGGCGGCCCCCAGGGGGAGAGCCTTTTCTGTGAGGGCACCCACCATCTGGAACGAGCTCCCCCCAGAGATATAGAAGATTCCGGACCTGCGCACTTTCCGCCGTGCCCTCAAAACATTCCTGTTTCAGCAGGCCGGCCTGGCCTAACTTTCCCTTTATATTGCTTTTTTTTATTTTATTTTAAACTGGGATGTATTAAATGTATTTTTATCGTTCGCTGTTCACCGCCCTGAGTCCCTTAGGAATAGGGCGGTATATAAATTTAATAAATAAATAAATAAATAAATAAATACTGTGAAAAAGTCATTTTTCAATGACTGAAAAAGAGCGATTGAGAGATTTTTATGGGGTACAGAAGTTATTATTTAATAAATTGATAAGTCAGTGACTCTCAGTGGTTTACAAATTTTTAAATACATTTGAAACAACACGTAACAAAAAAGAACAAAGATGACAGAGATAACAAACCCACAAGGGAACAGGGAAAAAGAGGCTTCAGCCACACTGGGTGAAGAGCTAGGCTTCAGGGCCAAAATATCCAATTTTTGTTCTTGGATAAGGGTGACGCTTCTCCATTCAAAGGTATTCCTAGACTTACAGCTCCTGTTTGATGACCAGGTTGCAGCTGTGACCAGCAAGGCCGTTGCATAGCTTCATCTGGTATTTTATTTTTCTCACTTTCTATTTTTCTTCTTTATTTTTTCTTTATGCCTACTAAAATGAATTCAACATCCATCTATGCCACAAAAATGGGAATATGAAATATACATCTTAGTATCCAAGCAACATAAATGCTAAAGACTGTTCAGTTGTGTATCTTATGCTTGTTTCACATGTCCATATAAATTTTATTTTTCTTCAAATCCAGAATGAGATTCCTTAGACAATGTGTGAGTTAGAATGTTTATTGAATATTGTAGCAATATATAAATCAAACCCTAATTCCAGTCAGTTTGTCCTTATATATAAATATCTTTAATGTTTTGATTTTTTTATTAATACTGCTGGCTTTAATTACTAATTTATTTTAATTGATAATCTATTAATCTGAGTTTTCTACGTTTGTCCTACTAGAATGAAATAAAAAGAAAGCCCTACTTGAGCTGTCTTTTCTTTTTTTCCTCCTACCCCATCAACTATGATTTCTTTAAAAAGTGTCATGAGCTCTTCCCCACATCCTAAAAGAACTTTGCATCATTTCCAACTACTTATAGCTGGAAAGTTTTTTTTTTCTTTAGACCACTTGATTGACCAAAAGAAATATTGATGAAGTCTTTAATAGCATTGATGGTATTTATGAGAAAAACGTAGTGTTAAAATAGGCCTCTCACTCATCAGCTTTATATAATTTATATAATTAGGCACTTGCTTTAAAAATATGGATGCACAATCCTTTGAGATCATTTGAAACTCCTCTGTCCACATCTCATATTATGAAATTTACATCACTAGTGGTGGCTACACTTTATTTCAAGAAGTTAAAATTTAAACAGTTTGACAAGATAGAACTTCAGAACATGAATGAATTCAGTGTTGAAAACTAAGTAATCATTTAGAGGTGTCCAATGTCTTTTTTTGAATTTCAGGCTACAAAATGTGCATCTGTGACTTGCCATGCCGGCCTGTGAAACCAAATGTTGTAGGAGACCAGGTAACAGCTATTCAGCTATGTGAATTGTTGCTATGATCAGTTCCATTTTAGTTATTTATGAAGTACATTCATCTCAATTTTGAACTTGAGTTCTCTAATAAACCGGTGGGGGGCGGATAAGCTTTCTTTTCAGACATTATATTTCTCACCTATATATATTCTGTCCAATATTTGCTATAAAGAATGTTTAGTTTACAATATAAACTTTTTACCTCAATTTTGTATCCCCTCATGCATAATAGGTAATAATGACATGTAAGAAAAGAGGAAGTACATTATTAAGTTTCTCATATCTTTTTTGTCTTTAAGTATTATAGCGAATAATTAGATTGCACCAGGGGTGGGTTCTACTTACCTTTACTACCGGTTCGCAATGGGATCGCCGATGATGACATCCGGGGCGGTGGGTGGGCCTCCCGCCGGTTTTACTACCGGTTGGTTCTTTCAAACCAGTCCGAACCAGGGGCAACCCACCATTGGATTGTACCCAGAAACAAGTTGAGAATGAATGTAATTTTTAAACAGATAATGTATTCTTGCTTTACTCATTAGTTTATTGGCTACTGAAATTTCCATTTAAACTATTTTGAAAAGCATCTTACTATATATATATATATATATATATATATATATATATATATATATATATATATATATATATATATATAGACTGCATTGCAGTATTCTAGCAGTATCACTTTTGATTTTAAAAAATGCTGATCTAAACTTTATTATGTTTTTTGAGTTTAATCAATTAAAATCTCAGTGTTAATACCTTGTTGAATTAAAGATTAAAATATAATTTATCTATGGCTCTTTTACAGGCACAGTATAACTTTAATAAAAGCATTTTTTGAATTTTAAATTTGTATGTGGTGTGTGTTATAGATATCCATAAAAATGGGATCACATTATCACTGTATTATCTGTTCAGCAACGATCAGCCGAAGAAGTGACATGGTAGGACATATTAAACGACATGTAAATAAAGGAGAAACTGAATCAAGGTTTACTTCAAGTAAGTAGTTAATATATCTCTGTTTTTTCTTCATAAAGCTCTCATTATTTTGAACATTCAGTGTCATAGACTGAATAAATTATAAATTTAGAATAGTGAAACTTTATGATTTTATATTTCTGTCTAGGAACTCAGAACATCTTAAAAGGACAAGGTTTCTGTAATTTCTAGGTACAATTTTTATGTATCTTTATTTGACCTTATTTGTTTAAAGAGGGTAAGATGAGTTATTAACAATGTTACATAGTAAAGTGTTGTTTTATTGTATCTTTGGATTTAGTTGTCGGGGAAATAACTTATTCAAGGATTATATTTTGTAGTTTGTTTCCTTCCTCTAGAAAAGCATATGTCTTTAAGTAGTCATTGTTCTTTTTTAATTGTACAGTTTTAAAATGTTGATTATGAAATACATCTAAGACATAAGTGAACTTGTGGCTCCCAAACGTTTCTGAATTACAATGCCACCATTGCTGAAGCTGCTGAAAATTGATATTGGGAAACAAACAAAATAGTGATATATATCTGGTGGTTTTCATGTGTTCTTAACTACAACTCCTATCAGTTCTAGCTGGCATGGTTGATGTAAAACAGTTGTAGGAGATGCCATTAGAAATAATCCCTGACCAAGAAGTTTCCTCTCTTCTGCTCTAGGTTTTCTATAAAAACTATCATATATTTTATCACATGATTAAATCCTTTTTTCTAATAAGGATCTCTTTTAAGGATTGTGACCGAATCCAAGCACAGATTAAATTCTCTTTAATATGATGGCATAGTGGTGACATTTCTCCATAAAATAGTTTTAAGTATTATCAGAATCCTGTTTTACTTCTTCCAATGTCTTTCACATATTTCAGTTTGAATTGAATTATCATGGTAGTTTTAAACTTTATACACCATGCAGGTATCATCAGTAAGGCCCTTTCATTCACTCATTTCTTTATTAACCAAGGTTAAAGGAGTCAGGAACAATAATCTTAACCAGATAGTTGTTCCTAGAACCATCTCTCTATTCATGCACACATTTTGGAACTCACTTTCTAGCTTTTATATGGTCCCAATGAGAAAACTCTGGTTAGTATCATTTAGCAAGTTAGGAGAATAGGATAGATTCTGATCTGTGATTTGTGGAACTTTGAATGATCCTCTGAAATGGGCTGTAACACTCTTTCATCTGAAAATAATCCTTAGCCCTTGTTCCTAAATATGAAGTACTGAAGGAAGCGGACACAGATGTACAAGTCCTTCCTAACTATTCGACACCTCAGAAAACCGATTCCTATTTTAACCCCAAAATGAAACTTAACAGGTAAGAAATGATACCATTGTTTGGAGAAGAATTATAAATAAATATTGTGAATTTTCTTATTAACAGAAGCCAGTAATTGTATACATTTTTGCTGTATTGTGAGTTATAAAGGGTTAAAGAGAACCCTTTATAACCTAATTATTAGAAACCTAGTCAACCAAGAATTCAAGTGAGGTTTGAACTAAAATAATAGCATCTCATCATTAAACCAGGACTGCAATTAGTCCTCGACTTACAATCATAATTGGGACCAGAATTTCCACTGCTAAGCAAATCAGTTGTTAACTGATTTGCACCCAATTTTGCAACCTTTTTTGCCCTGGTTATTAAATGAATCATATTATAGAATTGGGCTTCCCCCATTGACTTTGCTTCTCAGAAGCCAGCTGGGAAAGTTTTGCAGATGGCGATCCCATGATACCAGGATGCTGCTACCATCATAAATAGATACTGGTTGGCAAGCACCTGAATTTTGATCATTTTAATTAAGCTATGTCTTAGCATGTTACATGAAGTGGACTATTCTTTGCCTAGTTCAATTGAAGCCCTACCAAAAATCTCAGTACTTTAGATTGGCCAAAACAATAAGAATAATTACAACTATGTTATATATGTTCAATAGTTTATTTTTTTCAGACATTGTCCTTTAAACAAGATATAAGAATAATAAATGCATGATTTACATGTGTTTTCAGTATACTTTCTTCTTTTTCTTTTAGACAACTTATAGTCTGTGCTTTAACAGTTCTAACTGAGGAAAGGAAACCTTTGGAATGTCTGGATGCATTTGGAGCCACTGGTAGATTGCTGTTATACATTTTGATTTATCATTTGTAAGGAGGATTTGTATATCTAGGTGCAATCTGAGGGAATAAGTCTTATTAATAGAATTTATTTCTGAATAAAGATGCTTAGGAATGCACCTTTTTTTTAAAGCTTGCCTTGCCATTAAATTTTATAAGTGCATATATTTTTGTAATAGAATTGGAGAAAAGTTGTATTGATTTCATTGTTTTTATTAAATGTACTATTTAGTGACTGCCTTATGTAGCAGCGATTCAGTAACAAGAATGATGAAAAGTAACTTTTCTACCAATCCATACACTTATGAGTTCATAGGTCTGCAGAGCAAAGAAAAACTGAAATAAAATCATAAGTACAGATATGGTTTCACTTATTGACCATTTTGCTTAATAACCAAGTTTTGATCCTAATTATGGTAATCAGGATAATTACCATAATTATGGTAATTAAACAAGGACTACCTGTATATGTATTCCACATAGAGAGGTCACAAGTCTGTAGGCATGCCTTTTGCTGAATTCATTATGTATATATCATCTGCCTTCCAGGTATAATGGGATTACAGTGGGCAAAGCATCTCGGAAATTCAGTAAAAGTCACAATTAATGATTATAATGAAAATTCAGTGACCATGATACAAGAAAATTGTCATTTAAATAAGATGAAATTTGTGATGAATTTTGAGGAAGATGACTGTGATGAAGCAATTGAAGAAGGGGAAGAAAACTTACCTACCATTGAGGTGACAAAAATGGATGCCAATGTCATCATGCATTTGAGAGCATTTGATTTTATGTAAGTGTCTAGTCTTACTTCAATCCCACTTTCCCCAATTGTGCTTTCCAATATCTAGATGGAGAATAATATAGATATAGAACACAAAAAGATTGATATGCAGGTTCAAGGTTTACCTCTTTAAATCAACTAAAATACATAATTCACAGGATTTTCTATTATGGTTTAGTATTCTGTGAACTAGGTCACAAACTGATTGAAGGACATCAGTGCTTGCTGAAGGAATTATAATTATGTTCTGGAATCTTTGATTTGGAAAATTAAGATTGCTTAAAAATATCTCTTACGAATCATTGTTGCACTTTGGTTTCATGCTGCTTTCTTCTGCCTACAATGTCTGTTAAATCCCAAGAAATTTGTTTGCATTCTTCATCTGGGTTCAGATAGTTAATTGGGCTCACTGCATACTTTTCTATCTATATAGCTCTGACAATCAGCTTATATTGTCAACATTTTGTTTTACTTTAGATATGAAGAGGCACTAGATTTTTTTAAAAACGTGACAATATAATATATAAAATTACAACCTTAGGCAGACAGTACTTTTTTGAAAGGAATTCCTGTTGAAGTGTATGGCATTTTAGTAAGCAAGATACAGGTTGTGCATACATTTTCTTATTTGTGTAATTTTGACTGTGCTATATTCTGTCTCCTACATTATCATACAGCCACCTGGACCCATTTGGATCATCAGTAAACTACTTGGATGCAGCTTTCAGAAATATAAGAAATCTTGGAATTGTTTCAGTGACATCAACAGATACAAGTTCTCTCTATTCAAAGGCGCAGCATGTGGCCCAACGTCATTATGGTTGCAACATTATCAGGACTGAATACTATAAGGAGCTGGCTGCTAGGATGGTACTTGCTGCTGTGGCAAGGTGCAGTTGCATTTCCCGAATAGTTCTTTCAAATTCTAATATTAGATGCCTGCAGTCTTTACCTTGTTGCTTACTTTTATACAAGGGACTAAGCAAAGTTGATTTTTACATCCTGTTTCTCAGTAACCTTCATCAATTAAATCAAGAATTATGAATGTGTAAAAAAAGAAAACTTCTTCAGAGCCTATGTACAAAAGGTTTGATCCACAAAGCTGAATGTTGTATTTTTGAGCCTCTACATCCTTTTTACAGTCTTTGAATGTGAACAAAAATAAGCAGAAACTGAATTTCTAGTAATTATTATAGGACTGATGGTTTGCAGATCTAAGGAATAACTGCAAAAGTTTGGGACCTTGCTGAAATAGATTTCTTTCAAGAAAACACATCCAGATAATTACTAAAGAGCCATTTCAATAAAGGAGGAACGAACAATTATGCTACATAAGAATAATCACCAGATAGAATATTCCAGGATTAAACAGAGTATGAAAATGGTTCCTTAATCAAGTTGATTTAGGAAGCCTCAACAGCAATCCCATTATGTATAGATTTTTGAAATGCCAAAAAATTATTCTGAAATAGCATCTAACTGTTGGCATAAAAAACACTATCATAACAGGGAAGGAACTCTTGTCCAGTTGGGTGCCTGCCCTCAAGAACAACACCTTTTTTTACATTATGTGGGTACACAAGTCAGTTGTACAATATGAAGAGACACATTTTAAAACACCAATTTGAATTACACTTTTGAGTTCATCTTTATTAAGGCTCATTTCATGCAAGAACTAATTTGATGGAATTATGATTTTTTTTAAAAAAAAATTAGCTATGATGAGTTCTCCCTGAGATTCACTCAACCTCCACTCTGGTGGGAGCCTTGACTCTTTGCCAAGTGTGATTGAAGTTTTTCTTCTTTTTCTTTGGTTTTACCTGGGCTAGCTATCTTTGCCATCTTTGTTCTTTTTTGTTTTCTCGCTTTAGATGGTTTTTAAAAGTATAATACCTTCTCTCCCTCCCCAAAGTAACTAGGAGTTGGGCAGTATATAAATGTTGGGCAATATATAAATACATTACTGAAGCAATCAATGGATTGAATTTGCTATATTTGTCTTGAATGCATTCAGAAATTCAAAAAAATGTCCATTGAAGACAAGCCTCTATATGAAGTTAGGAGTACGGACATTTGGGAAGACTTAGCCTTTGCTAGATTCTATTCTTAATAGTCTCTCTTTCTACAGAGCTGCTGCTAGATGCAACAAAGGCATTGAAGTTTTGTTTGCTGTGGCTCTTGAACATTTTGTACTAGTACAAGTGAGAGTGTTGAGAGGTCCTTCTTCTGCAGATGATACTGTCAAGAAAATTCGATACCTGATTCACTGTCAATGGTGTGAAGAGAGGATATTCAAAAGAGAGGGCAACATGATAGAAGGTAATCCTATTTTGTAATTTCAGCTAGTTCTCAGGGTGGTTCAGTTAATGAAAACAAAATCACCACAGCACCTGTCTTTTATGTCGCTTGTTTGTTCCAATAGTAATCTATTCTTAAATTAACTTTTGTGCAGCAGACTATTTCAGTACAGTGCTGAATTAAAACCTAGATGATAGTCCTGCATAATTTTATTTGTACCCTTCCTCTTTTTGCAGCAGAAAGCTCTTAATGAGAGCAATAGCATAAAGAAGAATAAAATTAATGAGATAATAATTGAAAACAATATTGGAATTGTTTTCATGAGAAATGAGAACTACTTATTGTACAGGAAGGTTGCAATCATGCACACAATTACTTTGGACTTAACTTCAGGTGATATTTGTAAAACATACTAAGCGGGCATATAGTTGATTAATGATTCCCCATGACCTGAATTTGCCTGTTCCATGGAACGCTTCTTAGGGAAAAGCATCTGCCTTAAATTTACTGCAATAAACTAGTATCTCGTAGTGCCATGAGGCAGGTTAAATCAAATTACAATAATTGGATCAAAATCAAAACCTAAGCTTTTTACTCTCATTGTTCAAGTGTTAATGCTATTATTACACTTGAACTTTAGCCCTCCATCAAGTTTAGGAAGTATAATCAGAGGAAGTAAGCTGTAATATAAGCTCATGTTTTATGCATGCCTACAGGGATTAATTCACCCATTTCTGAAATTATAGTGTTTAGTTAAACAGCCAGAACAAATTACTTTTGTAATTATAATGGCTTTTAATTTATTAGCATTTCAATTTCCATAACATTCATAAATTATGTATCACTCAGATATTGGTCTAGAAGAAATATGTTTTACTGTTTCTTTTTCACAGACAATCCTTACTGGCAGCTTCCATGTGACTGCCATAACCAAATGACTGGGAAGACAGCAGTTGAACTGGGACCGTTGTGGTAAGTATTCTTTTTGAGTCTCTTCTCACTTCAGAATAAGAATGAAAATTAAATTGAGAAAGTTGTGTAATACATTAATAAAATACTCTTTCCTATACCTAGCATCTAAAGTGCAATCCTTTTTTTACTTACTTGGAAGTAAATGTAGTTAATGTCTCCTCTAATTAGATAGAGGCAAGGTCTTTTAATAAAGGCCATAAAAAATTGAAATCATCTCACATTTACCTTTGTTGGATATTGTATTGTATTTTTCAATGTGCAATTAAATATTTGCACTATCAAGTTGCAAAAAAAGTCCTTTAGGGGGCTATTTTTTCATTGGCTTCAACTGAACACTGCAGTGCATTCTAAATATATGTAATGTATCCATTTTCAGTTACAAGTGGTCCTTGATGTGCAACAGTTCATTTGGTGACTGTTCAAAGTTACAATGACACTGATAACCGTTGCAGCATCTCTATGGTAACATGATTTACATTTGGATGCTTGACATGTTCATGTTTATGATGGTGGCAGGGTCGCAGGTACATGTGATTACCTTTTGTGAACTTCTAGCAAGGAAAGTTAATGGGGAAGCCAGATTCACCAACAACCGTGTTACTAATTTTACAAATGCAGTGATTCAGTTAACAAATGTGGCAAGAAGGGTCATAAAATGGGGCAACTCATTTAACAAATTTCTTAATTAGCAGCATAATTTCTGGGGTCAATTGTGGTCGTAAATCGAGGACTACCTGTATGCATCTGAATGTTCCCGGTTTCTTTTCTATTGTTAATTCAGATTTTCACCCATGTGCCTCTTTGTTTCTCCTCCATGGCTTCCTCATAGCCCAATAAGGCATTAACACTGAGGTTTAATGAACATTTCTGCTTAATGTCTGTTACTATTACATTCTAATTTACTGCTATATTAGAATCAGTCTGAAATCAGGCAATTTATTTTTACCTAAAATGTTACCCATTGCACTCCAGAAGAGATTTGTGCTGTTTGAAAAAGTTGTGCGCTTATTAGAAACAAAAGAGGAAATAAATAAAAACATTTGCTTGATCATTGTAAGGTAAATTTCTGGTTACAGTTTGGATTTTTATAAAAAATAAGTGCAAACATATATTTCTTACATCATTTTGAATATGCATAACTAGAATATAGTTTTCCTAATTAATAGGTTCCATCCTTTTTTAAAAAAAATTACTAGGCGAAATAGGTTGAGTACACTTTTTTAATACAGTTCTAATTTTTGTTGGGAACAATAAAATGTTGTTGTTTGGGAAACAGGCCAAGATTTTTACCTCCACTAATTAACCATCTGAATATGTTGTTTGCAAAAGAGAAATCCAAATACATTTCAGATTCTTTAAATCCCTTTAAAATCTAGGAAATAAACACTAGCAATATCATCCCATGACATTTTTTCTAAAATAAATACTCTTTTTAAAATAAATTTCTCCATTAACATTCTATAGTTTTGTTGTATTGTAGGTCAGGATCCATCTTCAATACAGGATTTCTTAGAAGAATGCTGTTTGAAGCAGTTCAGTACGGCTTAGAAGACATCCAGGCACTTCTAAAAACACTGATCTGTGAGGCAGAATGCACAACACTGAAACAGTTTTCAATTCATGCTCCTAGCAGTCAGAGTAAACAAGGTGAGAAGGCATGATGATGGTAAAAAAATGTTTAGTAATTTTTAAAAAGTCCAATTTAATACATAAAGCCAACAAGGGGCTGTAAATCAAGCTTGTGTTCTGGTTGTTGTAATGTTAATTTTTGCAAAAAGGTAAAACATCCATGAAGTGGTATGTTATCGAGTAGGAATAGAAATAAAATAAAACTTTATTTGGACAATTGTAATTAGACATACAAGGAATTTGTGTCTGGTGCATAAGCTTTCAGTGTACATGATATCATTAATACATTAATGATATCAATAATAGAAGGTAGTAGAAAAGATTAGAAGTAATACAGCTATGCTGCATGGGTAAAATATACAGAAGACAGTACTTCAGCAGTGATGGCACAAGGGAAAAAATGGTCTCTTGTGTCTGATTGTTTTGGCATGCAATGTCCTGTAGCGGTGTCTTGAAGGGAGGAATTGAAACAGCTTATGTCCAGGATGTGAGGGGTCTGTAGGTATTTTCTCAGCCCTCCTTATTGAGTAGAAAGATGTGTAGGTTAGGGATTTGATTTCTTAAAAGTGCTTTGAACTGCATGCGAAATAGCACCTCCATGCACCTCTTTAAAATGGCAACTTTTAATGATCGTAAGTCTTGGCATATAGCAGAGAATAACTTGCCCTTCAGAAGTCAGAAGACTTATTTTTTATTATATAGTTCCAGAATTAAAAAATGGATTTCCCTCATTGTTTCTTTATTAGAGATTGTGTACTTTCAGCTGCAGTTTCATTTACAAAGAACGATTTTAAATAGCTATGATGGCTTTATCAGAACAGTGCTTCATAGCATTAACAAAGTCTAATTTACTGCATATTTTATCCAAATGAAAATGCAATGATTATGTGAAAATACATTCAACGCCAGCCCACAAATACTCAGTATGAGCTGTTTAAATTAGTGCATACTGTTCTAAGCAAGTCCTTTAACTATAAAGGTACTATTTCAATTATTTAGAGTGTTTTTCTAACTCAACCTTTTCATCTGACCGTGTTTCCCTGAAAATAAGACCCTGTCTTATATTTTTTTTGAACCCTGAAATAATCGCTTGGCATTATTGAAATGCGCTCCAAAGCCCAATTGGGCTTATTATCAGAGGATGTCTGATAATTTTGGGGAAAACAGGGTATCAAGTATATATACTTGTTCCTTATAATGACCGAATTATCATTGTTTTCCTTACATTTTAGAAGAATGTGGTGTATTTATTAAGACATCAGATGCTGCAGCTGATTACTACATCGTGCATGGTAGGTAGTTATTAATCTAAAATAATATCCGGAAACAGGAATAATTATCTAGGATATTCTAGTTTAGAAAGTCAGTGAAACAAAAACTTTCACTGAACAATAACACTGGAATATCATCCTTAATTTTGGTTTGCACAAGATATCCATGAAACCATCTCTATGTGAAGCAAACATTTTGTGACTTTTCAGCTCATTTGATCAATCCAGGCAGATCATGCAATGCTGCTGCATACCTCTCCAGCCCATCCATCCCCCTTCTCCATTTTCCTAGTTCTTTGTCTTTTCCTACTCCCATACAGAACAATTCTGCCAAAAAAATCTGTCTGGACCAACATATGCTTCAGCATACTCATGGAGCAGTAATTGCTGGAAGCACGCACTTAAATGTTTTGCACATTCTATATTTCCTACACCATTTCCCTTGCTAAGCAAATATTAAGATATTAAAAAGTTCTGATGCTTGATCTCTGTTGCAGAGAAAAGGAAAAATTTTGACATCAACCAAAATGGAGCAAAGCGCCAGAAGTTAGAAAGTAATGCAGAGCATCCTGCTTTTTACTATAATGTCCACAGGCACAGCATTAAAGGAATGAACATGCCAAAGTAAGTGTAATTTTAAAATATCTCTACTTACGGGACCGCCTGCTACCACCAATAGCCTCCCACTGGCCAGTACGCTCCCATAGAGAGGGGCTCCTCCAGGTGCTGTCGGCCAAACAATGTCGGCTGTCGGCCCCTAGGGGGAGAGCCTTCTCTGTGGGGGCACCTACGATCTCGAACGAGCTCCCCCCGGAGATACGGAGGATCCCGGATCTGCGCACCTTCCGCCAGGCACTTAAGACTCTTCTATTTCATCAAGCTGGCCTGGCCTAAATCTTCCCCCTTTTAATGTGGAAATTTTAAATTTGTTTTAATTATAGGGTTATGGGTAAGGTGTTTTAAATTGGGGAGCAATTTTGGATTTAATTTTGTTTTAAATGTATTTTAATGTTTATATTGTATGTTTTTAATCTTGGCTGTTCACCGCCCCGAGTCCTTCGGGAGAGGGGGCGGTATACAAATTTAATAAATAAATAAATAAATCTCAATGGTGTAAATACGGAAACTCAGGTCCTAGCCTCTCTCACTGGGAATCTTGGAACCAGTCATATTCTCTGCTACCTGTCAGGATTGGGATTATGGGGAAAATACAAAGAGCAAGCGCTAAAGGCACTTACCTTATGCCTATACTTTCCCCCCCAGGTTAAATAAGTTCTTGCACTCTCTGTTTGAAGCTGGATATCGTGTAAGCCGAACTCATTTTGACCCTATGGGTGTCCGCACCAGTGCCCCCTTGATGCAGTTTAAATCTATCCTTGTAAAGTACAGCCTTCCTACATATACAGGAGGACAAGCAGATGGCTCTTTACAGGCAATTGAGGATGTCCAAGCAGGAACCGAAGGTGACTTTGCAGAAGAAAGCATTTGAAAGGGTCCTTCTGGGACCTGCTGTCTTTTGAAGATTTACGTTGAGAACACCTACTGAGCCCACGTCTCAACTTTTGTGGCTGTTCGACTATTTTAACATTTCAAATTTTTCAGGAAAAAATAGTGATGAGGAATCACAAATGTACAGTTAATTTCACAGCTCAGCAGGAAACTTTTTCATGTAATGCTTGCATTTAAACTTGGTAAATGCCGTTTTTCCTGACTTGTAATTCTTTGTTCAGGTGTATATTTTTAAGATAATGTGGAATTGAAAGACGTTAAGCATGTGTGTAAGCACAGCTAGTACCTACCAATAAAGTGTTTTCGTTTGTTTTGATTCTCAAGTCATTAGTGGTTTTCAAATGATTTGGAGGGATAAGAGGAAGGAAGTTGGTGAGCCTCACCTAGGGATTATATTTAAGAATCTAGTCCTGCCACCAATTTCTTTCTGTAGTTAAAAGTATCAGAAGTCAGAATGTTAATATTTTTATTGCTTGTAAAATACCCATTACGCATATACTGTAGTTTCTAAACAATTTGGATAAAATTCAAAATGGATTTTTAATTTCTTCCCCTTCCCCAACATACAGAGATTTGCTTCTGAAGCTTGTATTCCATGACTGAAATATGGTCCTTGATGTTAGATGTAATTTAGGGTCAAATATTCAACTGTTTTTATCAGTGTTTTTAATATAAACATGTACCCTTCAAACCCTATACATCTTCCTGAAATTCAGTTACCCTCCTTGGGTAATTGTATAATGAAAAAAAAAAAAAAGAAAACATAGTAAAACAGTTTCTTTTTCCACTGTTCACAATTAATTGAATAGCTAGAGGGCCAAAAAACCAAGCTATGAGGAAACAAACAGAGCAAACTAAAGTTCTACTGCTATGTGTGTCCTCCTGTCATAATTAATATAAAAAAACCTGCAAAACTTGGCTTAAAAATTCCAAGCTTAAGCTTGTAGGGAAAGATAAAAAAAAAAGATACAATATTTCAAAGAGAATTAAAATCCCTAAAGGAGAGGATTTTTACTAGAAAGTTTAAGGCTCTTATGGGAAGGGAAGAGGGAATTCTCATTTTTCCCAACAGATAAATATATCTAGCTAGCGCTGAAATGTGTGGCTGATCAGAATTGTAACCTACCCAAATAGTGCTTATGTTGGTAGCCATATAAGCATGCTGGCTATAAAACAGGATTTCTTAAATTGATGAACTCTTTAAAATATTCTGCTAGGAAAATCTGAAGAAACCTCTCTGGATTACACTGTGATCCCTGCCATAAATCATTTTATTTTAAAGAAAGCACTAAAGACTTTAAAAAATAAAATAGGAAAATATTGCAAGAATGCAGCAGGAAAAATCCAAATTTTGTTCATTTAGTACAGAAACATATCTGCAGTAAACTTAGCCCTTTTGGCTAAAACTGCAAACATACTTCTAATCATATTCCTAATCATTTTTAAGCAGTTCAGAAAGTTTCCCAAGTAGCTATTTTTAAATAGGCAAAATAGCACACATCAGACTTGTTCACATTGCCACTATCAAGCATGATTGTTATTGATTAGCTAATCGCCATAGGGACAAAAGCAATCACTTAAGCTTGCAGTCATATTCATACAGGTATTCAATATACTAAGGGCAGTTAGTTTATACTGTAATGAGGAATCTCTTCCTCCAAATCCTACACCTTCACAGGAAAAATAACCAGCTGCTTTGATCAGTATGTAGTTGTTGGATGATTGAATGATCCAAGGTGGTCTCCCTTTACTGCTTCTATTGCTCAGATAGGGAATCTCAAAAAGGGATAATCAAAGACAACAGTCTTCTGTAGCACTTGTTTCACAATATACTATAGTAAAGAAAAGAAAAGCTGTTGTGGAGAAAACAGATTTGTTAAGGCTGGGCGGAGAGTTGAGAGGGGCACTAAATGGACAAGTTGCTGCTTCAGAATTATTCTCATCTCCTTCAGAGCACATAGCATTACTGTAAATGGATATGAATCACATCAGATCTTAGCTAGTCACAGAGGATGTATTATTACCTGTTCAGGCTCTTATTTCTCTTTGGGATTTCTTACATATATATATACCCATGATCTCTGAACTTCAGGAATGAGAGATGTAACATTTAATGATAGGACTGTAACTTTTCCAAAATAGCTTGCTTGTGAAAATGTGGCAGTAAGGCAATGTCTCAAAGCTGCCAATAGTTGATCCATTAAAAAGTCACAGTGCAATTTATTGATTAAAACAGCTACTTTATATATTTAAGTAAATATAAATACTTATAGAATTCACCATAACAGAAGTTAAAAATTCACATTCTTTCCCACCAACTTGGGACCAATGTACCTTCCCCCTAGACAGATAAATCTTTTCAGAATGCTATATTTGATCTGCATCTAGGGCTAAACAATTTCTTGGATAGGTCATAAAGCAATTTTTTTTTTTGCACCTGATGTTTGCTTATACAAAACCATTTTTTCACATAAAAAGAAATGTGATTATATTTAGTGGACATGCACTAGCAAGCTATATAGTTTGTACATTACACCAAAAATACTGAACAAAACCGAATAAGCATGATACATCTTCCCCATCCCACCCCCAACCCAGCTTGGACTTTTAACTGTCATGGCACAAACTGGTAAAAAAATTCAGGAACCTCTAACATTGAACGGAGTACTATAAAGCATTTTCTTTCGGTATGATCATCAGATCTTTTGAATTAGTAGGCATATTCTCAGCTTTGAATTGCAGTAATTGATTTTTTGACTTTTACACTAGATCATAATTTTAAGACCAATAACCATAAGAAGTTAGTAAATATTGAAGTTAATCCCCTACAAGTCCACAGTTTTCTGTAACATTTCTTTTCTTAGCATATTCAAAACTCAAGACTACTGGGGAACATTTCAGTGAAAAGAAGGGTGTTTTTTTTTAACATCAGGCATAGAGAAGGATAAGTCTTCTGCTATGTCATGGATGATAACTGATTTACAGAAATTTAGATGCTACGATATGTAAGTATAGTTTTGATCCTATCAAAATTAAAGATCATTACAATCCACATTGCATTTACTTATATCACAAGTGCCAAGTATAGTTGACGTGGGAAAGTTTGTTCAAAGAAATTTGTCAACATTTGCATCATTGATTACTATTTTAAAGTAGCATCAGCACGAATCAGTACATTTCCCCCCTTTTTTCTAGGAATGTTAATATGATTGTAGCATCATCAGGAACTGTGATGAATAAAATTTGGAACTTGTCTCAGAAATGTATGCTCATTCTGTAAAGTCTTTTCCCAGAGCTAATTCTATGTCACTCTTCAAACTGCAATTAAGCAATGCAACAGTATTAGAGTTAGTGCTCCCTTAGCTATAATGTGAAGTTGGAAAGAATAATTTACCTTTAATATGATGAAAACAGGAAAAGGAGTAGCTTGCATTCCCATGGACACTGGGAATGAAGACAATGTTGTATATGGGGTGGCTTTTTTATTTACAAAGCAGAATGACATTACAGGGCATTGCATAAGAATTCAGATACCGCTGTGAACAATCTATCTTTTCTTCCAGCCCATTATTTCTTTAGCATCTGAATTAGTTATTTATTAGCAGACCTATTCTTAATCATATATAACTAACAGAATTATCGCATCTTTGTTCGTCAATGTACATAAAGGTGCTAGTGAGTCTGCACACCTAAAGCCTTCCAACATTCCATGTTCCGAAGAAATTTTGCTGCCACTAACTTCACGCACATGAACCAAGAGCCACCAAAATGAAAAGAACATATACGACAGTAACAATGGAATGTTCTGATCATTCAGTTCTTCAGAAAGAAAAATATAAGTTAAATATCACACAAAATACTGTCTAAAGATACTCATTGGGGAATCCAAGTCTATGTACAGTTGTCCATGATGCAGAGGATGGTACTTCAACTTAAAGCAAAGATATAAAAGCAATTATTGTTCCAACTCAAAGCCTTTTTATAAGGCTTATTTGTGTTCCTTCGTTGGTGCATAGTAGAGCTCCATCGGCTTATTCACTTTCCAGTACTTTTCACTGACCAACTCCAAGGAAAAAGAACCGTTTAATACCTAGAGTGGGAGCCAAAAATAGGGCCAAAGTTAAAAATAGAAAAGTGTTATTGCCATTTGAAAATGAATAACAAAAGAACAATAACCAATAACTAGAAAATTATCAAACACTGAAAAATCACAGCTGGTCAACAACATTCGCTCCTGTCTATGAATAGCCTAATATAAACCAGATGTTTCAATTCCAAAGGAAAACCAGCTGCACAGCAAATGAGGGTGTTATAGTATATTTCCATAAAAAAGGCTATAGGTCTTTTTAAATATGTCCTTCCCATTGCAAAATAGAGCTCGGTGTTTTAGTAAACAGTATGATCGTTTATAGTATGCACGCTTGAAATTTCTGCACACTCTCATCAAGGTAAATAAAGCTACTTTGTTCAAATACAGCAATGTCAAAAGCCACTCCAGCTTTGCAAACTGAAATTAAAAAAGATTATACCAATTCTGATCTTTGAACACTGAATATGACAGAAGAGCGAATATCTTTAGATCTTCAAACATTTAACATTTTGAAAAAAATCTATCAACATTTAAATTTTTGGGTTTAAATAATAACAAAGCTTTTAGCTGTCTGCATTTTTGTCCAGTATCTTTCATCAAGAACACCTTGTCAATCACAATCAGAAAATATTTACATTTCCCCATCAAATATGCTAGCAATATCACGGGACATAGTCCTGGTTGCTTGTTAAAAGCATGGAATGAAATCACAGTAACACAACTGCCTGGTATAGGAGTCAGTAAGTAGAACATGACAACAGCTATTAATATCAGCATCATGAGCTCAGGTACAGATAGTTATCAAGATACGACAGGCCATTTAACGAACATTTGAAGTTACAAGACCCCTCACAAAAACTACATTCAAAGTTATGACGGGGCAGTGACCCTATGGTCATTCACCCTTACTCAACAGCACCCCGTTTCACTCCCTATTCCACCCCACCAGAACCCTGTAGCACTTGGGCCTGTTCCCACACGCTCATCATGTACCACACTTTCCAAATCTCATGTGGAAGGAGGACAGGCCATGTATCCCCAGGATGCACAGCAGTGATCCAAATGTGGCCGCCATTTTGTCCCGCCCACTTATGGTAATTATAATTACAAATGGGCAGGACGTAATTGTGCATATAGTACTGCATCCAGCACATATTTAGTAACACCTAAACACTTTTTATTCAAACATCTAAATAGACTGAACTCTAAGTGCAGGCCTAGCTCCCAAAATTACTTGCTACTAACAATGCACAATTCTATTCAGTGGATCAAATATCTCTTTTCAACTAGATCAAGAACAGATGGCTAAGTTTAATTTAGACCATATACTGGTACATTTAAGTTTACACTAAAAGCCTCAAATCCTTTAAGATTGATACAATGTGTATGGGAGGCTAGGTCTAATTTAGTTCTTTTTAAGGATCATGTAATTTATTTTAAGTACACAATTCAGTAACGAATAAATATATCAGACAGCTAGATTCCCTACAATATCCTTTTTATTATATGCTCCCACAATTTGTGAGCTTCACCACAGTGAACACTAATTCTGAAAAAAATGAGGGTGTGTCATGTAGTAGGCCAGTCAGTAGGGAGCTGCAGCCATTAAAGTCTGCAGACTCTTTTTTAGGCACTGTAAAAACAGCAGTAAGTTCCCATTAATTTCCAGGATGTTGGAAGAAGCACACTTTATATTTAAATTGTGCCGAAAATTAAAAGACCGTTCATCCTTCTTATACATCATGTAAGAGATCAAAATCCCAGATATACAAATAGAAGTTTCCTAGTATATTCATAGGTTAGCCATATTAGTAAGAGTTTTATGGAATCTTAAAGACTAATCCATTTATTATAAAAATCACATAAACTTTTGTACAGTCAACTTCATCAAATGTGTGGAGTCCAGGCAACAAGCAGCTATTGTAGGAGGTGGAAGGAGAAGAGGGAATAGTGAGAAGGGAATGGAGAGGCAAGAGAGTGGACTATTAACAAAGCAGAAGCTTAAATGAAACACAACCTTGCACTGAAAAATAGTGTAAAATCCTATACTATAAGAAATCTTAGTTTATTCTGAGAATATTAGTATTAAATCTTTTGGTTCAACTGGTGCAGGATAAAATGTGTCTTTAAAATTGCTTTGTTCAAGAATAATTATCTTGGGCACAATGATAAGAATATTTTCAGAGTCTGAAATTATTCCATTGCCATTTTTAGTGTTCATGTATCAGTGAATTGCATGCCTCCCCTCTCAAAAAAAAAAAAAAAAAAAAAAAAAAAAAAAAACCCAAAAACCAAATGTTTCTGCTTTGTTAATGGTCAACATCTCTCACAATTCTTCATTTCCCTTCTTTTTTTTATTTTTTTTAAAAAAAATTATTTGATTTATATGCCGCCCTTCTCCGAAGACTCAGGGCGGCTTACAATGCGTTAAGCAATAGCCTTCATACTTTTGTATATTTTATACAAAGTCAGCTTATTGCCCCCACAATCTGGGTCCTTTGCCCACCTGACAAGAATACATTTTGCCCTTTTTGTCAGGACTGTACTCCCTTCTGTTGAAACAGGACTGTTCTTTGCAAAGGCTTATGAGATAATAAATGGTAAGACTTTAATGTACAACAAAGCACTTGGTTGTTTGCATTATATTTTTGGAAATTCCTCCCTCTACATGTTTACCTTTCATGGTAGGGGATAAATAATTCTGCTAGGATTGTATAAGAAAGTGAGATGAACAGGAGAGGCTCAGAAACAAATCAACAATGGTCTAAAACTAGATTTTCCTCATCTCTTTTTAGAAACATATGCACACATGTGCTTTTTTCCCTCTTAGTTCACATTGTAATGCATACATGTTACCACAAGTGAAATTAAACAGAAAAAAAAATCCTTTTCAGAAAAGTTCCACAGAGGCTTAAATCTGGGGATATAGATCATACCTTTTAGACACATTGTCAACATCACACATCCTGACAGCATACCCTATTTGCTCTGCCTCTGTATGTTTAGCTCTGGGCATAATGACATTCTGAATAGAATTCAAATTTATTTTGAAACAATGCCTTTTCCCAACTGCATTTTTGCTCAAACAGTTACTCACAGTGAATTGGCCATTAGCTGTAGCAATATAAATTGTGTATTGCTTCTCACTGGCTGTTTCAAGATTCATCTGATTAGACTCTCCTTTGCTCCGAAGTTCTTCTAAGGCTAGCCTCACAGCTAGGTACTTGGACAAGTGATCAACAGTGGCATTGCCTGAGGTCTTAATATACCTGTACAAAAGCAAAGATGGTTTATGTGCCTACAGGTTACAAGAAGGAAGACTGACAGATATAGAAAGGCTTGCAAGGAGAACAATCCCACAGATATGTACAAGCAATCCAGTATTTTCTATTGTTTATTCTATATGAAGTCATTCAGAGCCTACAAGATTCAACAAGATTCATTTACTACCATATTCAGTATTCCTTCTAAAATAAAAATGAATTATTGCTTACCTTGTCTGTGCACTGTCATCATTTTCCATAAGCGTAGGATGGGGTCTGAAAACTAATTCTATTTCACTTGCACCATCCAATACTGGGTCTATGGCAACTGTTGTATTGTTATTGTCAAGTTCAAGCCCAGAATCATCAGAGGTTTTGGTCCTTTTGTTACTTGGTCCAGCCTCCTGATTACTGTGGGTTGAAGCATTACTACAATGCGAACTGTCACCATTGTCTTCTGCTCCGCTGCCATTCTCTATTTGTTGCTTCTTTCCTCTCTGTAACCTAGTTAGAAAAATCAAGAAACAATAATGTAGAAAAGAAAAAGAGTGGAAGCTGATGCCAAGGTAGCATATACAATCAACCCTGTTTTTCCTTTTATTTGTGCAGGCATATTAAAAGGATATAGATATAAGGGCTACAACAGCTTTTAATATATGATACACTTAAAGACTAGTTGGCTAAGATTCAAAACATATTACCTTAAATTATTAAGAAATTGCAGTATTTCCCCCATAAAAGAGGGTGTTTTTCAATTCAGTAAAAAGAAAATGTGGATTAATGATTAATTCTAAAGCACACAGAGATAGAATAAAATAATTTTTCAAATTTGGGAGAGGGCTATGTAAAATACATCAAATAGATCTCCCATGAATGTAAGTGGTAAGAAAAATACAGTAGTTTCATGAAATAGCAGTTTAACTTCAAGGAGACAAGTAACAGGCAAATAAATTCTATAGCTGTAGTTTTAAAACAGTAGTAGTATTAATCCTGAATACCAATGCATTACATTCTTCTTCTGCCATGAGGAAATTCATTATGTAAAATAATTCACATATTACAAATATATTTAGTATTTATAGTATTTAGTAGACATATATAGAATGTCTATAGAATGAAATATAGATTTTGAACAAAAATTAGGATATGGATAGATATAATGTTGCTGGATACAATGAAGCACTGGAATTTAGGCTGTTGTTGTCAATTTTGCATGATCCACAGTTTACAAATTAAAGGGAAAAAAAGCAGGAATTTATTTAAAAATGTAAACTTTTCAATTATTTCAAAATATACATTTGACACTACCCAATATAGATTCAGAGCACTGATCTATTCAATCCAGTAATGTGTATTTCGAATAGAAGTGATTATCTAGCTTTCTGGTACGCAACATTTTCTTTCTATTCTTTTTTATGTTGGGGTCTGAAGACGGAGATTGATCGTCATGCAAATAAGCATGCGGACAATCACTCAACTAGAGAACACAGTATATACATCTTTTCACTGCATATAATTTTTTACCTGTTCAAGGCTTGGATTTTCAGGCCCTCCTCAATGCTGTGGCTCAAAGCTTGTTGATTATTGTGCTTGCTGATCCTTGCTAAAACTCTCTCCTGGTGAGCCTCATATTCATCACGACTTGGGTAAATTTTACTGATAAGGGCATCAAAATTTGGATCTGGCCTCAAAGATCTTTTGGAAACAAGCTTTTTACGACAAGTAGGGCATTCTTTATTTCTGAGAATAAAAAAAAAAGAATTCAAAAAATATCTTCTTACCTAATTCAAAAAAATTGTATAATTATTGCATTGTTGGCACATCTTTGCAATTTCTTTTGAAATACTTAACTATTAGTCAGACTGGCAACAGTTATTTGTTAATTTTGCACATCTCAGAATCTGAATCCTTGAAGGTTAACAAATTTGTTACACTCATACTGACATTATAAGGTTTGTACATAATTGACAAAGACATAGCAGTTAAAAAGCGTGAGGCAGTACAGACTTCAATAGAGTGATTTGATCAATCTTCACTGACCCTCATTGCTTAGTCCTGTACATTATTTGATGACAACTTTAACAGTACAAGGAACCTCATATTCTTTATCTATACACTTTTTCAAAGGCTGAAAAAAAGTAAATCATTACTTGGAGTCAGTGTAATATACTGGATGCAAATCTTGATTTGAACTCCAAATTGAAGTACCTGCTTGGATATAAGATGCTCCGGATGACCTTGGATCAGGTATTGCTCCAGCAAACCTATCTCACAAGCCGAAAAGAAAATATTTGGGGCTCAGGGCTGAAATGAAGGGTCCTTGGTGCTCTCCGAGCTTGGTTTTCTTGCAAATGCTTCATTACCCAAGCTAGGTAACATCATCAGTGCTGATGATGTTAACTAGTTTGGCTAATGAAACGTCTGCAAGAAAACCAAGCTCGGAGTGCACCAAGGACCCCCATTTCACAAGAATAAGTAGGATAGCAAAAAATACTCATCCCATCCTGATTGCAAATTCTTTATAACCTTCTTTGGGTCTCAAATGTGGCCAGCCACATATAATAGGTGATAGAAGACAATTTCAGAGGAGAAAGAAGACCAAAATATGTTTATAGGTCCTTTGTGGTAGAGCTGTGACAGCAACAAGCAGATAATAGTCACCCTTCTGAGTTCAGTAAAATGAGGATCCAGATTTTTGGGAGCAATATGCTGACTCTGTAAACAGCTTAGAGAGGGCTATAAAGCACTATGAAGAGATATATTAGTCATATTGCTATAATCCCATATATCATTAAATGTTGGCAGCAATCTGCTTTTTCCCCCCTTTCCTATCCACCCCACTTTCTTGTTGAAATAAGAAGCACCTAGGTTTTTTTATAATTACTCTTAAAATTTCCATGCCAAATCACATGCTCCAGCATGGGGCAAAAAACAGTGACCTTATCTATATCTGAAACATTTGTGCATCACTGGCTGTATCCCATGAGGTTTCAACTCCAAAAAACCTTTTGAATCACTGGTTTACACTATGAACAGAATTCCAAGATATAATTCAGTACTGTAACAGTGGTGATGTGTTGTTGTTTTGGTCAACCAACTTACCCACTTCTAAGGGCTGTGATAATGCAATCAGCACAAAATCGATGTAGACATTCCTTTGTAGTCATGGTATTTTTCAGCATATCCAAACAAATGGGACACATTAGCTCACTGTGGAGACTTCGGGGTGACACCACTATCTCCAGGCCATCTGTTATAGCTTCCTAACAATCAAAATAGTGTTTTCAAGAAATTATTTCCTTGCTCCATTGAAATTAATATTTACAAATGCTACATTTTTATTACTCTTATAACTGCATTACTTTTCTTAGTACCTAATTTCTTTTAGTACAAACTATTTGTGGTGTGGAAGATCACATTCAATACAATGATACAAGCTACATACCACTATATAAAGATGGAGAAGAAAGTAACTAAAGTACCTGAGGTGTTCTTTGAAGTTCATATAAGCTGAGTTCCCATGTTTTGCTCAATGGTTGTGTGCCATTTGTCTGTACAGCCTGAGACATGGCTAAAAAAAAACAGAATCATCATCATCATTTTATCCTACCTTTTTTATATAAATAAAATTCAAGATGGCAAATATCCCCAATATTCCTGCTTATTTTTCCCCACAACCCTGTGAGGTAAGTTGGGCCTAGAGAGAAAGACCAGCCCAAAATCACCAGGCAGTTTTCATCATTTTAATAAATCATGTAGATTGGATAAATTGGACATAAGCATAAGAATAATCCTGCTAGAGCAGGATAAGATCCATTCTTATAGTGATTAATGAAATACCTCTAGGGTGCACTCCCAAGTAGGAGACAGATACCACCAAAGTTCACCTAAAATTGGTATTTGTAATCAAATTGCGTCCACACAGATAATGATTGGTTATCAAGCTTATACTGGTTTTTAGCTAACTTCTTTTCCATGAATCTAGTCAATCGCTTTTGAAGGCATTCAAGTTAGTGGCCATTACCATGTTTTGTGGTGGTTGATTCCATTATTTGGTTAATTATACAAAGTGTGAAGTACTATACTTCTCTTTGTCCCTTCCAAAACTTTCAAGTTTCACTTAGTTCAATTAGTTTCCTTGGATGACTATAGGATGGTGATGGCTAACCTTTTTGCCGTTCCATGCCAAAAGCAGGGGGAGCGCGGGGGGAGGGGGGGTCACGTACGCACGTGCCCACACCCATAATTCTATGAGCCCCACTCCGTGCATGTGTGCGTGACGCCCCCACGCTTCCTCCACTTTTGGCATGCAATGGCACAGTGGGCCCAGTAGGCCCATTTTTCACCCTCCTCAGGCTCCAGAGCCTTTCTCGGAGCCTGGGGAGGGCGAAAACGGCCTCCCCCCCCGAAGGCCCTTTGGAGGCCGGAAATGGCCTGTTTGCCGACTTCCAGGAGGCCCAGAAGGCCCAAAAATCAGCTGGCCAGCACGCGCATGTGCACTGGAGCTGAGCTCATGTGCCCACTGATATGGCTCTGTGTGCCACCTGTGGTACACATGCCATAGGTTCACCATCATGGCTATAGGACAAAGTTTTCAAACAGTGTGAAAAATTTTCTCTCTACTTCTACACTATCAATCAGACAAGTCAAACACACGCCCTGCGGGCTGGATCCAGCCCGTGATGGGCCCAGAGATGGCAAGAGGCTGGCCGCCACCACCCTGGTGTGCATACAGGGGTTCTGCAGCCCACGCAAGTGGGTCCCAGCGCTGCGACTGCTGGCCCGGCCTTCCAAGCAGCAGGGAAGCAGAGGTGGGGGTGGGTGCAAAGGGACGTAATCCAGCCTGCTGGACACACGGGGCAGCCACACACTCACCATTTGTTTTTGTTTGCCCACAGCCACCACAGCTGGGTTGGGGCAGGTGGCTGCCCGAATTGCGTGCCTCCCCCCACACCTCTGCCTGTCCCACCATTTGTTTTTGTTTATCTGCACTCACCACAGCTGGGATAGGGCAGGCAACTGCGTGGCCACCTGGCAGGCAAAACTGCATGCCTCCTCCTGTGCCTATGCCACCTGCTGCCGGTGCTGCCACTATGGGACCTGGCCCCCGCCATCCAAACCTCCTCCTCCAGCACTGCTACATACGTGAGATGAGCTTCCTATCTGCTGCCCCACCCATGATGGCCCCAGCGAATGGGAGGGGTGGAGAGCTCCCATCCTCAAGAGGCAGCCGGGACTCCCCTCCCCACTCTTCCCCATCAGATTCCCTTCACATTCCTTTCTATTAAATATATTTGTACAACAGGACAAACTATTGTTGTATTGTAAGTTCAAGGAAGACTAGGACTAAGGCTTCCATCGCTGGGTTGCAAAAATCTGGATGCCTTCTAGATCAGGGGTCCCCACACCAGACTGTAAAGCGGTCCCAGTCCCTGGCCTGTTTGGAATAGGGCCGTGCAAGCAAGCAAAGCATCATCTGCGCATGTGCGGGATTTTGGTAGCCCACAAAACTACCTCCATCCCTGATCCATGAAAAAACTGTCTTCCACAAAACTGGTCCCTGGTGCCAAAAAGGTTGGGGACCACCACTCTAGATGGCAAAAGATATAGAATCTTCTCTTTGTTGTCACCACATGGCCTTCTTGATTTCCTCATGCCAAGAGGCTTGTTCTGAGGTCCCACTGCTTCTTATGGTTGAAACTCTTGGGACTGTTTTTGAGTTTTATTTTAACAAAACATAAAACACCCAAGCCACTTTTAATTTTGTTCTATTGCACCAGCCTGATGGAACTTTAAGAATGAATGTTTTGTTTCAAGTTTGGAAAAAACACACTTTCCATTTCATGGTCACCCCAAACTTAAATAATATATTAACTGAAATACAGACTGGTTAATACAATACCAAGCCTAAGTAAGCCAATCCTGCCATACCATAGGTATAATTAATACATGACTCTAACACATTTTTCCACTGTCCCTTTATTTTTAGAAGCAGATATTTTTGGTTCTTTTAAGTATGATGCTTTCCAGATGTGAAATCTCCAACTACAAGAATTCCCCATCAGCATAGTTACTGTTGAGAATTTTGAGTCAAACCTCCACATGTAAGGATGGAATTGAGGTTGGAGACTATTTTATTGTTTGTCACAAACTATTATTTTAAATATGTTACTGTTAGCCACAAGACTCATTATAAACCTCATGAAGTAGGAGGGACAATATTTTAGGATTTATATTTAGTTTTTCTAAAAACTAGAAAAATTAAAATCACATTGATTTTCCACATTTCAGGTATTCAAGCAGCAAAATGGGTGCATTTCTCTATAGTCCCAAATTAGAACCAAAAATTCCAACTCTGTCTTCTTCATTGATATCATGACATCATCATAGTTTTTGTAGTCCTAAGGTAAGATAGCAACATAAAATGCTAGAGGTCAAAAATGATTGTCTATCCTTGAAATGATACTTTAATTTTCACAATGGATGAATGGCGCCAAAGATGATGAAGTTAATAGAGATGGCTAAAACTCAACTTCGTTACTTTTATATGATAATATATGCTAGCCACTTATACAACAACAAACCTATCTAATCAACAAAATCCAAAATCAAAGTTTCATTTTTTTCCACCTCAAAGTTGAAAAGCAGTTTCCAAGTAGAAACAAAAGTAATTGCATTCTTTTCTTTAATCAAAGCAGTCCATTTAGCCATTTCTGCTAACTCCATCAATTTTTGCAGCCATTTGTCTGTTATGGGAATCAAAGTATCCTTCCATTTTTGTGCAAAAAGTATTCTTCTGCTATCAACATATACATTATAGCATCAAAAGTCCAAAAATTTTTCAATATGTTCATTTAAAAATATTCTGTATTAAGATGTGAATCCTACTCCAATATTTCTTTGCTTTCTCACGTCCATCATAAATGATAAAAATTTCCTTCTTTACATTTACATTTCCAACATTCATTTGAATGGATGAGAAGAGAAATGTCTTCAAGGAAAAAGCAAAGAAAGTCCAGTTGCCTCTTGAAAAAGCACCTTTTGGATGTTCAAGCATTATATTATATTCAAAGTTCTTTGCCCTTACAAATGATACAATGAGTATACTCACTGTCCAAGTTCAATTCCAATAATACAGGTGAAACTGTAAGCTGTAAGCCATAATTATCAAAATTATGACAAATCAAGGCTTGAACTATCTCGCTTTGCATGTAATGAGTCTATCTCATATATTAGTTTCAACTTTTAAATTGCATTACTGAAATAAATGAACTTTTGCACGATATTCTAATTTTTCGAGTTTCACCTGTAATTTATAAACCTTAGCAATAATGTGTTCATCACTACCACACAGTAGGATTTCCAATTCATTCTTCACAAAATCAAATATATAGCTTTTTTGTGTGTGTAGTTTAAATCTTTCTTTCAATTGTAAATATGTAAACCAATGGCAAACACATCCTTCTGACTTCAACTTCTCTTTAGATTTGAGGATAAGGGAGACTCCCAAGGAGGCATCTTTGCACAGAATCTTAGTTTATATTTATTCCAAACTCTTAGGATGGCACATCAAACAAAGTGATTATTAAAATGAACATTTACTTTAATCTTATCATACCATGAATAGCCATCCAAATCTTAATTCATGGTCCTCTAGCTCAAGTAACTTCTTATTTAGAGTCATCCACTGTTTCAGTCAGACCAAACAACAGGCATGAAACTACAATTTCAAATCTGATAAGCCCAAGCTTCCTCTTTCCTTAGCATCTTGTAATATTTTATATCTAATTCTTGTTTTCTTCTCTTGTCATATAAACTTAAGAGATGTCCATCTGCCATAGTTTAAATGAAGTATCAGTTACAAGTACTGGTAAAGTCTGAAACAAAAAGAGCATCTTTGGTAAAATATTCATCTTAACAGAGAAATTCAACCCAATAAAGATAGTTGCAATTTGTCCCATCTTAATAAGTTTTTAAAATATCATTCCAAAGAGGCACAAAGTTATTTTGTGACACCCAGCTGTACATCTCCACCCCAGGCCACCCCAACGATGCCCTTGAAGTGATGTCCCAGTGCCTGGAGGCCGTGTGGACCTGGATGGGGAGAAACAGGCTCCGACTCAACCCTTCCAAGACCGAGTGGCTGTGGATGCCGGCGTCCCGATATAGCCAGCTGGTGCCATGGCTGGTTATTGGGGGCAAATCACTGGCTCCCACAGAGAGGGCTCGCAACTTGGGCGTCCTCCTGGATGCACGGCTGTCTTTAGAAGAGCATATGACGGCCGTGGCCAGGGGGGCTTTTTATCAGGTTCGCCTGATACGTCAGTTGCGTCCCTTTCTGGATCGGGACTCCCTACGCACGGTCACTCAGGCGCTTGTCACCTCCCGCCTGGACTACTGCAATGCTCTCTACATGGGGCTCCCCCTGGGGTGCACTCGGAGGCTCCAGCTGGTCCAGAATGTGGCCGCGCGGGGGATTATGGGAGCGACAGGGCTCTCCCATGTGACACCTCTCCTGCGCGAGCTGCACTGGATCTGGGTGGTCTTCAGGGTGCACTTCAAGGTGTTGGTGACCACCTTTAAAGCGCTCCATGCCTTAGGGCCGGGGTATCTACGAGACTGCCTTCTGCCATCAGTAGCCTCCCACCGGCCAGTACGCTTGCACAGAGAGGGCCTCCTCAGGGTGCCGTCCACCAGACAATGTTGGCTGGCAACCCCCAGGGGGAGAGCCTTCTCTGTGGCGGCGCCCGCCCTCTGGAACAACCTCCCCCCAGATACGCAAAATACCAGACCTCCGGACTTTTTGTCGGGCCCTGAAAACTTATTTATTTCACCTAGCCGGGCTGACTTGATCCCACTGTTTCGGTTAAATTGAATTGATTTTAATTGGGTTGTTTTAAATTGTGGCCAAAAATATTTAATTATTTTTTAAACTGTTTTTAAATTTTGTATGTTCTGTTTTATTCTGGCTGTTCACCGCCCTGAGTCCTGCTGGAGAAGGGCGGTATACAAATTAAAACAAATAAATAAATAAATAAATAAATTTTGAAAGTTTTGTATTTGCCAATATAACCCCCAGATATTTCACATTTTTCTCTACCTTAAAACTCAATTTTTTAGTCAATATTTCACTATATTGAGAGATCATATTCTTAACAAGCATTGTTGTTTTCTGTTTATTTATTTGAAAACCTGCTAGAGCTCCAAACATTTAATTTCTTCATCAAATATTCTATATTAATTTTCAGGTCTTGTAAAAGTATAACTAAATCGTCAGCAAATGCTCTCAACTTCCTTTTTGATATTTATGTCTGTTATTTTCTCATCTTGCCTAATATCCATACTCAAACTTCCAACACCAATATAAACAGCAGGGTAGATAAGAGGCTTTCTTACCTCGTACCCTTTTGAATTTCACATCATTTACTTAAATTTCTATCAATAATCTTCACTTGTTGTGATGTATAAACTGCTTTGATCCCTTGAATAAATTTTCCCCCAAAGTCCCTATCTTCCAAAACTTTAAACATAAAAACCCAATTTAAGATGTCAAAGGCTTTCTCTGCATCCAAAAACATTAAAGCTGCCTGTTTCTCTTTATGGTACTATAGGTATTCAATAATGTTCAAAATAGTTTTCACATTGCCTCTTAACTGTCTCTTTGACAAAAACCAGATTGATCTTTATGAATATATGTCTGTAAAACCTTCCTCAATCTTTCTGCCAACAGTCAAAAATAATCCAGTTTCAAATTCTTTTTTCCTAAACCTCATACCTTAACTACAATGTACTCACAAATCTATAGTAATATTTATAATGTAACAGATTAACACTTTAATTTATTTATTAGGACACACTTTTTTTACCAAAAGCAGATACTGGACATTTAAAGAGGCAGTCCTTTGACAAATCCACATTATAACAAACCCAAGAGCATTAATTCATTCAGTTTACAAGATGATACAAATAAAGCAAACAAACTTTCCAAAATATTCTTTATTATTATTAACAGGAAAAAGCTTTTGAATCAAGAACATTCCTATCACCAATGAGAAAGGGCAAAAGATTCAGAATTGTATGACAATAACAGTGGCCAAGCAGGAGCTTCTGAAATTTGGCAAGTATGAGACAAAGGAGTCAGGCTGATTTACTGAATCACAATAAATGTAGGTAGCCTGTTTGTAATGTAGCTTGTTTGATCCCACCTTATTACAGTACGTAAACTCATCCGCTATCTAGTATTCACAGGCGTGCTACCTTTGAATATGAAGGTTCAGTTCAGCCACCAACAGCAACTCTCTATGGCAGGATAAATATTAGACTCAGCTAAAGAGGAAAATTTATTTATTTATTTATTTTATTTTGTTGCATTTCTATGCCGCCCAACTCCCAAGGGACTCTGGGCGGCTTACAACAAAGAATAAAACAATGCAAACAATCCCATAAAAAATGTTAAAAAGAAAAACATTAAAACATTAAAAACTTTAAAAACGTTAAAACACATGCGCTCCAATTCGTGGCCTGGTCTCACAAGATCATTATAACGAGATCAATGGCCCCAGGCCTGCCAGAAGACCCATGTCTTCACTGCTTTGCGGAAGGCCAATAGGGTGGGGGGGTCCGGACCTCAGGAAGTAATTGGTTCCAGAGAGCCGGGGCAGCCACAGAGAAGGCCCTCCCCTGAGAGCCCGCCAGCCGACATTGTTTAGCTGACGGGACCCAGAGGAGACCAACTCTGTGGGATCTTACCGGTCGCTGGGAGCTATGTGGTAGAAGGCGGTCACGAAGATAGCCTGGTCCTGAGCCACATAGGGCTTTAAAGGTAATGACCAACACCTTGAATTGCACCCGGAGACCAATAGGGAGTCAGTGCAGCTCACGGAGAATTGATGTAATGTGAGTGTATCTAGGCGCACCCACTATAACGTGCACATCTGCATTCTGGACCAACTGTAGTCTCCAAACACTTTTCAAGAGTAGCCCCATGTAGAGCGCGTTGCAATAATCCAACCATGAGGTGACAAGGGCATGAGCGACTGTGAGGAGAGCCTCCTGATCCAAGTAGGGTCGCAATTGGTGCACCAGACAAACCTGTGCAAAGGTCCCCTTAGCCACAGCTGTCAGATGTTGTTCCAGTCTCAGCTGTGAGTCTAGAAGGACACCCAAATTGCGAGCCCGTTCTGAGGGGGGCACTTTCTCACCCCCCAGAACCAAGGATGGACAATCAACATAGTCTTTAGGGGGCAATACCCAGAGCCATTCGGTCTTGTCTGGGTTAAGTCTGAGCCTGTTGTCCCATCCAGATCCTCACGGCACATCACATCTACTGCCTCACTGAACTGATGAGGGGTGGAGATATACAGCTGGGTATCATCAGCATATTGCTGATATCCCACCCCGTGTCATCGGATGATTTCACCCAGTGGTTTCATGTAGATGTTAAATAGAAGGGGAGAGAGGACCGAGCCCTGAGGCACCCCGCAGACGAGGGGCCTAGGGGTTGACCTCTGTCCTCCTACCAGCACCGACTGTGATCGACCAGAGAGATAGGAGGCGAACCACCGCAACACGGTGCCTCCCACTCCTAGCTCCCTTAGTCACCCCAGAAGGATACCATGGTCAATGGTATCGAAAGCCGCTGAGAGGTCAAGTAGCACCAAGATAGAGGAATGACCCCTGTCTTGGGCTCGCCAGAAATCATCCATCAATGTGACCAAGGCAGTTTCCGTGCTATAGCCAGGTCTGAAACCGGACTGAAAAGGGTCCAGATAATCCGTTTCATCCAATGACCGCAGGAGCTGAAGTGCCACCACCTTCTCTACAACCTTTCCCACAAAGGATAGGTTGGAGACTGGACGAAAGTTTTTTAATTCTGCTGGGTCCATGGAAGGCTTCTTGAGGAGGGGCCTTACAACTGCTTCCTTTAAGGGCTGCGGGAAGGACCCCTCACTCAAGGACGCGTTAACTAAAGCCTGGAGCCAGCCTCGTGTCATCTACCTGCTGGCTGAAACCAGCCAGGAGGGGCACGGGTCCAACAAACAAGTGGAGCAACTCATCACCCCTACAGCCTTGTCCACTTCCTCAGGAGTCACTGGCTCAAACTCCTCCCACACAATAGGACTAAGACCTGCCCCTGTCATCTCAGTCGGTATTGCCCAATCAGAGTCCAGGTCCATCCGAATCTGAGCGATTTTATCCGACAGAAACTGTAGAAATTCCTCAGCTCTACCCTGCAAGGGCTCCTCCATTCCCCCAACCTTAAGGAGGGAGCTAGTTACCCTAAATAGGGCGGTTGGGCAAGAATCAGCAGATGCAATAAGTGAGGAAAAATGTGAACATTTTGCTGCCCGTATCGCCACTAAATAAGTCCTAACAAAGGCTCTTAAAAGTGTTCGGTCAGATTCGGATTTACTGGTCCTCCAGCGTCGCTCTAGACGTCTCTTCTGGCACTTCATCTCCCGGAGCTCCTCAGTGAACCAGGGAGCTTTCCTGGATCCTGGAAAAGATTCTCAACGTATGAAAAAACATTTCAGACATGTCAATTGCTGTATTAACCAATGTTGGAGACCAAGAGAGCAATGCTATTTTGTTCACATTCCTTTCTTTCTGCATTTTTTTTTCCTGCAAGCCCATGACATATTTTTGCTTTAACTATTTTATTTGACTAATCAGAATAGGAACATTAAAAAGTGGAGTATAACTGACTTACATGGACTATTTTACAACCATTTACTTTGCCCCAAAGCGGTAATCAAAATTCTAATTTTTCCCATTTAGGACACTTTCCATGCTTCACAGAATCCAGAATCTAAGCCACAAAGTAGTGTATGTACATATGTACTTATTTGTCACTTCTAAAGGCATCCACAGGTTGCATTTGTTTTGTGTATTTGATATTTAATATGTATACATATTATACATATACAGAGCCTTGATAGTACAGTGGTTTAGTGCACCCTGTTATTAACACAGCTGCCTGCAATTTCTGCTGGTTCGAATCTCTCCAAGGCTCAAGGTTGACTCAGCCTTCCATCCTTTCTAAGGTAGGTGAAATGAGGACCCAGTTTGTGGGGGCAATAAGCTGACTTTGTATAAAATATACAAAAAAATGAAGGCTATTGCTTAACGCATTGTAAGCCGCCCTGAGTCTCCGGAGAAGGGTGGCATATAAATCAAATAAAAAAAAATACAATAATTCATTCCTTTTTTATGCACTTACATAGTTATAATCATACTTCTATAGACAAGAACTTACAAGTATAAAATTTTATACTTTAAGCATTTATTATTTTGCATATAATAGCCTTCAATAAACATTTTTTAATCAAAATCACTTACAGTATAAAAATATTTGACTTCTCTTAGTTCATTCAAAAGGGATGATCATTCATCACTTCAACTTCAGTGTGAACTTTTTTTTCTTTCATTCAATCATGTCCAATTCTCATAGACTACGTAGACAAGTCCTTGTAGCTTTTTTGAAAGGTTTTTCAGAAGCGGCTTGCCATTGTCTCTTTGTAAGGCTGAGAGAAAATGACTGGCCAAAGGTCATCCAGCTGCTTCATGGACAAGATGGGATTAGAACTCATGATCTCCCAGTTTCTAACCTACTGTCTTAAATACTGCATCAAACTGGCTCTTCAACTTCTATTAGAGCACTTAATTTCTTTGATTGTTTCTTTGCCTAATATAAAATAGGCTAAATGAATTATTTTCTATTTTTAATTTAAAATAAGTATAAGTAATTTTTTGGATAAGTAATTTTTCAGCAGATAATTTTCTTTGGAAGCAAACAAATATTTAAAACACACTATATCTTGATTCCAAATTAAGACTCAAGGCCACCTTCTGTATGTCTAACCTTGAATTTTAGAGAGAGTTATCAACTTTCTGAAAAGTCTACCAGCTGCAAATATCCCTTATTTGGGATATAGACTCTGTAGACCAGTGGTTCTCAACCTGTGGGTCGGGACCCCTTTGGGTGTCAAATGACCCTTTCACAGGGGTCGCCTAAGACCATCGGAAAACACATATTTTCAATGGTTTTAGGAATAATTTTATGGTTGGGGGTCACCACAAAATGAGGAACTGTATTAAAGGGTCATGGCATTAGGAAGGTTGAGAACCACTGCTGTAGACTATGACTGAAACAAGCATACATAAAATTGTGATTCATATATAGGTAATATGCAGGCTCTGTGGAACACAGACTATTAATACATTAAATTCTTGTGATGGTGGCAAATATCTGTAGCTCAGGTATAGGATGAGGGAGGAGGTTTGTTCTCTTAGCCTGGTAAGGAAACGTTCGGAAACCAACCCACAAGCTAGGAGAACAAACCTCCAACCACATTAAATTCTATCTAAATAAAATTTATGAAATCTTTTTTTAAAAAACATTGTTTTTAACCATTAAAGCATACTGATCAATTATCAATCAAATATTATCTAAATGTTATCATTTTACCATAGATTAACCTATGACAAACTCAACAAATATTCAGTGAAACTAATACTATCGTAAACATAAGTATCTTTAAAGCTCATCATCTAACCACACTTTTAATTTTACAATTTTAAATGTTGGAATACTGCTGGAATGGCATGGTTGCGCAGCAGTTAAACTTGTCAGCTGGAAAGCCAGCATCCCGGGTTTAAGACCTTAGTGCCATGTGACCGGGTGAGCTCCCATCCTCATCCCAGGTCCTAAGAACCTAGCACTTCAAAAGCATGCAAATACGAGTAAATAGGTGCCATTTTGGTGAGAAAGTAACAGCCCTCTCTGATGTCATGCTGGCCACATGACCAAGGAAATGTCTTTGCTGGCTCAATGGCCTTGAAATGGAGATGAGCACTGCCCCCTATAGTTGGCAACAACTAGAGGAGAAAAATCCACAGGGATCCCTTTACCTTTTTTAAATGTTGGAAACTGAACAACAGAATTCCCATCTTATTTGGTTTAAACTTAAAGCAGTAAGTTTTACTATTTCGAAAGAATCAAAAAAGTCAAGTTCTGCCTTTAAAAAAAGAGAAATATCACAAAGTGATTGTACTCCTTTGGCAAGCTACAAACACCCAACCGGCCTCTTGTCATACCTACAAAAAGCAGTATCTCTGGTCAATCCTGACAATTTTTGAAAGCTCAGAGAGTTCAAAGTCCACAAGAGAAACATTTTTAAAAATACAGGTAGTCCTCGCCTTACAACAATTCATTTAGTGACGGTTCAAAGTTACAATGTCACTGAAAAAAGTGACTTACGACCGTTTTTCACACTTACAACCATTGCAACATCCCCATGGTCATATGATGAAAATTCAGATGTTCGGCAACTGACTCATATTTATGACAGGAGATGTGTCCAGGGGTCATGTGATGACCTTCTGCAACCTTCTGAGAAGCAAACTCAACGGGGAAATCAGTTTCACTTAACAACCATGTTACTAATTTGCCAACCTCAGCAATTCACTTAACAATAGCAGCAAGAAAAGTCGTAAATGGGGACAAAACACACTTAACAAATGTTTCACTTAGCAACAGAAATGTCGGGTTCAATTGTGGTCGTCAGTTGAGGGCTGCCCATAAAGCAACACCTAGCAACCAAAGCTCTTTCAAAGGTACTAAGCTACTGCATATTGTTACACATATCGCTCATCAAAATACAAGTCTGTCTTAACTTAGTATTTATATGTTAGTGTGTAGGTATATACATATGCGTGTTTATTATGCACTCTAGAAAGGCTGCAGAGAAGAGCAACCAAGATGATTAGTGGACTAGAGGCTAAACATACAATGAAGGGTTGCAGGAACTGGGCATGGCTAGTTTAGTGAAGAGAAAGACCAGGGGAGACATGATAGCAGGGTTCCAATATTTGTGGGGCTGCCCCGGAGAGGAGGGAGTCAAGCTATTTTCCAAAGCGCCTGAAGGCCAGACAAGGAATAATGGATGGAAACTGATCAAGGAGAGATTCAACCTAGAAATAAGAAGAAATTTTCTGACAGTGACCAATGGAACAGCTTGCCTTCATCACTGGACGCTAAAGAGAGACTGGACTGCCATGGTGTAGGCAGGGTCTCCTGCTTGGGCAGGGGTTGGACTAGATGACCTACAAGGTCCCTTCCAACTCTGGTAATTTGTTATAAAATATCTATATGTGTGTTATGTATGTGTACACTTTTGAGAGCAGGCCACAGAACTTCATTTTTAATTTTTGCCACAGTCCCACAGGGAAAAAAAAAACGGGAATAAAGCTTATCTTATTTAACTTTCACTTTCCCTAACGAAAGGACGGGTGGCAACAAGTACCCCACTTGCACTTCTTCTATGTAAGAAAAGAGCTTGTCCGCCGGCGAGCCACACACACAAACGCAAACCTTTTCCTTAAAGGTTCGAGGACCCAACGCTTTGGCAAGAGAAAGCAGTTGGGCGAATGCACACATACAAGAGTCCCTCGGGGGAAAACAATCGCCATTTGTTCCCGCTAACCCTGGCCGGGGCCATCCGACCGCCTTAGGCTACGCGTAGGTAGGTGAAGGCAGCCGGAGCAGCGGAGACAGGTTACCCACCACGGCTGACATCTTGACTGCCCCCTTCCAGAGCGCCGACCGTCTTTCTTAGCCTGAAAAGGGGGATGTCTGAAAAGGAAGGGGAGGGGGGCGGTAGAAAGGGGAGGCGCGTCCCACTGAGCGCCCCGCGGGGGGGGGCGAGATTTTCAGCCCCGAAAAGGGAACCAGGCGGAGGCTTTTGTAGCCGGGGGAGCCTCCCTTTCGAGCCGCGTCCCGCTCTCCTCGTCAGCTGAGCTAGCCCAGCCAGAGCCCCGCCGCCCCGTCCCCTTTTTACTCACCGGCCCCGTTGCTGGCGAGGTCTCGGAGGCCGGCCCGCTCCCGGCCGCGCGCCTGGTTCTCCTGCCCGTCGTGGTCGCCGTCACCGCCCCCGCCGTCGGCGCCCCCGCCCCCTACTCCCCCCCCCGCAGCCAGGGCTGAGGCGCGTCGACCGCCGTTCGCCCCAGCCCCCCCTTCCTCGCTAAGCAACCCAATATGGCGAGCAGCGGCAAACAGTGGCCGCAAAGGACGCTGGGAAAAAACAAGCGGGGAGAGTATTCAGGCCACGTCAGAAACGGAGTGGGCGGCGACATTCGCGGAAACTCCGCCCGTTGGCCACGCCCCTCTCGGCTCTCTTAATTTAATTTAATTTAATTTATATGCCGCCCCTCTCCGAAGACTCAGGGCGGCTCTCTTGTCCTGAGCTTCTTTGCGGGACTGGCGGTGGTTGGTGTGGGGTTCCACTGCTGTATCCTAGGCCTAGACAGTTCAACGGTCGTTTGCCTTCCTGCTGTATTGTTCACTTCTCAAAATCACCTATTCCTTCTTCCAGAATCACTTACTTCTTCTTTTACAACTTCCTCAACTTTGATTCCCCTTACCTTCTACTTTCTGTAACTTCTTTCTTCTTACTTTCTATTACTGCTCACTCTACCTACCCTAGCTGTTCTAAATCCTTTAAATTTCACTGTCTACCCTAACCCTCCCCCGGCTCTCACTGTGTGTACATATATGTAAATAATTGCTGTCTCCCCCACCCTCTCTCTCTCCTGCCTCTCGCTCTGTCTGTACATTTTATACATATTACATTTGGTGCTTTCAAGTCAGTCTGGACTCCTGACTAATCTTTGCAGTTTTTTGGCAAGATTTTGGAAGTCGTTTGTCCTTACCGCCTTGGTCACCCAGCTAGCTTTGTGCCTAAAGTAAGACTAGAACTCACAGTCTCCCAGTTTCTAATCTGATACCTTAATCCTACAAAATTCCCTTTCTATCTACCCATTCTAATACTTTTTAAAATTTATAATACTGAATTTGTCTTTTGATATAATTTCCTTATTCCAAATCTCTGCATCTGACATAGTTCTCTTTCTCTACACTATTCAATATATTTCAGAGTCATGGTGAGTCAGAGTACCTTCGCCCTATACTTCTCTACCTTTCTTCTTTATAGCATGCAATACAAAGAGTTGAACTGATATTCTCTAATACTTTTATGCAGTGGTGGGATTCAATTTTTTTTAAAAAAATGGTTCTATGGGCGTGGCTTAGTTGGGGGTGTGGCTTGGTGGTCATGTGACTGGGTGGGCGTAGCTATGTGCATAGGGACTACTCAGAGGGCTGAAAAAAGTCATTTCTGACCGGTTCTCGCACTTTTGACTGGTCCTCACACTTATGACCATCCTCACATTTATGCCCGTTGCAGCATTCTTAACAACCGTGTCACTCATTTCACAACTACTCCTCTTTACTATGGTGACAAGATAGGGTGCAAAACGTAAAATATGAGGACAGTCGTAAGTGCAAGGACTGGTAAAAGTGCGAGGACTGGTGAAAAATAACTTTTTCAGCCCTCTGAGTAGTCCATATGCACATAGGGACTACCCAGAGGGCTGAAAAAAGTTATTTCTGACAGGTCCTCACACTTTTGATCGGTCAACATTTATGCCCATTGCAGCACTTAATTTTATTTATTTATTTATTTATTTATTATATTTCTATACCGCCTTTCTCCCGTAGGACTCAAGGCGGTGTACAGTCAAGAAAAATATAGACACACAAACATCATAAAATTGCTAATTAAAATTATTACTTAGTTTGGTTAATTAAATTAATTAAATAAAAATGACCTGCTGGAATGGTCAGAGGCAGTCCAAGGTAAGCATCTGGGCCAGCTGCAGGGCAAGGTGATACAACCGGGGTAGGTAGGCCGCTGCTGCCCAGGTGGGAGGAGGGCGCAGGCCTACAGGGCTGGCTGCAGGGTGAAGTGATCAGATAGGGTAGGTAAGGGGTCTGCAACTTTAAACACTCAACCTTAAACACATGTAAACACTTAAACACAACCTTAAACCTGGGCGGGCATTGCCAGCTCCATATTACTTACTCCCACCCAGGTTTTGTGGCTCCCAGGATTTTCTTTTAAACAGGCATCTCTTGTGTGTCTCTTTCATCTCTCTCAGCTCTTTCTTTCTCTCCCCCCTCTTTCTCTCCTTCATCTCTCTTTCTCTCCATCTCTCTTTCTAACCCTCTCTTTCTCTCCTTCATCTCTCTTTCTCTCCATCTCTCTATCTCCCCCACCCCTCTTTTTTTAAAAGCCTCTGACGATCAGGCAATTCAGCTGGGATCGCCAGAGGCTTTTAAAGGCATTTTTTCCCCCTACAACTTCTTCAGTCGAAGAGGTTGCAGAAAAAAATGCTTTTAGAAACCTCTGACGATCCCAGCTGAGCTGCGCAATCATCAGAGGCTTTTTTTTTTTTTAACTTTTAAAAGCATTTTTTCGGCCGAAGATGTTGTAGAAAAAATGCTTTTAAAAGTTAAAAAAAAAGCCTCTGAGGAGGTGGGTGGGGTAAGCGAGCGGCAACCGGGCCGGGGACCAGTTCGGAGGCGTGGCCAGACAATGTTATTACCGGTTCTCTGAACTACTAGAAACCGGAAGCAATCCACCACTGTTTTCCAGCCCCGCTTCCCCAAGGGCAGCACTCGGCTGTACTTGCCTGTTCTGCTGCTGGAGCGGTCGGAGGCAATCCGAGTTGGGTGGTTGGGAACAGAGTGGGAGGCCGCCGCGGGAAAAGTTAGGAAAGCAGGCTGGACCATGTGGTCGAGGAGCCAAAGAATAACTGCAGGCAAACTGTGCAACACTATGAGCGAGGCCAATAAATAGTGGTGGGAGGGGCGGGCGAGCCAGCAGTTTAACAAGCGGTTCGGTGCTTTTTTGTAATTTATTAGCCTCGTAGGCACACCGAACCATTTGTTAAACTGCTGGCTCACCCGCCCCTCCCACCACTATTTATTGGCAATAAATAGTGGTGGGAAGGGGGAGGCGAGCCAGCAATTTAACAAACGGTTTGGCCGAAATGCCTAGAACCGGCAGAATCCCACCACTGCTCTTATGCAGTATTCAGTAAATTCTTGAAGTCTGTTGTGTTAAAAAAACATGAGTTAAAGTATTTTGTTTTTAGTAAATTTTAGAAAGAATCTCATGACATTCTGATTGGCAACCATTTAGGTTTGGACTGGATGGCATGACAGGTGAGCTTTCAAAAACTACTCAGAAAATGCTCATCACTGTTCCTTTATGAATTGAAAGGCGATTTGAGCAGAATGTCACAAAATTCTGTCAGTTCTGTTCAGGCTTTTATTAATCGCTTTGAAAATAAAGACAATCAAAGATGCAGATGATACAAGGCTGAATGGGTTAGGTTTATTCCTGTAGGAATAAAGAAGAAGGTGAGACGATTAACCAATACGTCACTGCCCTACGAAAAACCACAACCTGTTGCGAATTCAGCAATTTAGAGGAAACTATGCTAGATAGACTTGTTCTGTGATTGTGGGACATCAACCTACAGAGGAGATTACTAGCAAAACCTAATCTCACATTTAAAATGGCACTTGAGGAAGCAAGAGCAACAGAAGCCTCTAATAAGTCAGCATTACTGCCATTATACCGACTTCCGGTGGGATTGGAAGGCCCGTTTTTGACTCTCCCCAGGCTCCAGAGCCTTTCTAGGAGCTCAGGGATGGTGAAAATGGCCACTCCCACCCTCCGGAGGCCCAAAACAGTTCATTTGCCGACTTCCGGAGGGCCTCTGGGGATGATGGGGAAGGCCATTTTCACCCTCCCCAGGCTCCTAGAAAGGCTCTGAAGCCTAGGGAAAGAAAAACAGGCCTACCAGGCCTACCATGGCATCGCGTGCCAAAAGCGGGGGGAGCGTGGTGAGGTTGTGTGCGGGGGGTTGGGATGCATAGAATTGTTGGTATGGGCATGCACACGCATGACCCACTCCCGTACTCCCCCTGCTTTTGGCACATGATTTGAAAAAGGTTAGCCATCTCTGTTTTAGTGAGTCGTAAATGCCACCTGGAGGTTTATCTGTGTTGTCAGGGTCACTTGAGTGGTGCAAATGAGTATGGAGCCTTTTTGGAGCTGTTGAAAGCACCTGCGCCTACCCGTATTTTCTAAAATGCTTTTATAGACCATAGAAGCCTTCACAGAGATAAAAGTGACAAAGACTGGCATTCTTCTTTGCAGCACACCAAGTCCCAATTATGTTGTTGTTTTTGATGCTTGGATGGTGGACACTTTGGTGGATGTCTGTAAAATTGTAGTTGCCAATCTTCATCTTAAACACAAGTAATTATAGGAATTATCTTTATCTTCTAGCTGTCAACCACGAGAGGATGGAGCGCAGAAGGTTCCAAGAAGAGGTAGGAAAAAACACTTCAATAGATATAGAGCAGTGGTTCTCAACCTTCCTAATGCCGCGACTCTTTAATACAGTTCCTCATGGTGTGGTGACCCCCAACCAGGGGTCAGTTCTAATTTTTTTTACTACCGGTTCTGTGGGCGTGGCTTATTTTGTGGGCATGGCTTGGAGGTCATGTGACTGGGTGGGCGTGGCTAGCTGGTCATGCGACTGGGTGGCCATGGCTATGTGTATAAGGACTACTCAGAGGGCTGAAAAAAGTCATTTCTGACAGGTCCTCGGATTTTTGACTGGTCCTCACACTTATGACCATCCTCACATTTATGCCTGTACAGCATTCTTAACAACCATGTCACTCATTTCACAACTGCTTCTCTTCAACATGGTGATAAGATAGGGCAAAAAACGTAAAATGTGAGGACAGTCATAAATTCGAGGACTGGTCAAAAGTGTGAGGACCAGTCAAAAACAACTTTTTCAGCCCTCTGAGTAGTCCATATGCACAAAAGGACTACCCAGAGGGCTGAAAAAAGTGATTTCTGACAGGTCCTCGCACTTTTGACTGGTCTTCGCAGTTATGACTGGTCATCATTTATGCCCATTGTAGCATTCTTAACAACCGTGTCACTCATTTCACAACTGATTCTCTTCACCATGGTGACAAGATAGAGCAAAAACGTAAATTGTGAGGACAGTCGTAAGTTCGAGGACTGGTCAAAAGTGCGAGGACCAGTCAAAAATAACTTTTTCAGCCCTCTGAGTAATCCATATGCATAAAAGGATACAGCAATAGAGAGGGATGAAGGAAGGGAAGGGAAATTAGAGTAGGAGTGAAGGTAAGAGAGGGAGGAAGAGAGGAGGAGAAGGAGAAAGAAAGAGGAAGTAGGGAGAAGAAGAAGAGGGTGAAGAAGAGAAAGTAAGAAAGAAAAAAAAGACAGAGGTGGTAGGTTTGAGGAGAAAGACTGCTGTACAATAAAAAAGATGAAAGGGAAGAAAGCCAACCTCAAACAAATATAAAGATATTAAGATAAAGAATGAATTGTTAAACTTTAAAGAATAAAAGAGAACAAATAGGAATAAATAGCAATAATTAGAAGCACACATACAAACATACAACGTATTTTCTTTGAACAGAGTATTTGGCCGGTTCACAAATTTAAACAGTTGTAGGAGGTTAGCACCCACCCCTTTCCTAGAAGAATGAAATATTTTGGGAAATATTAAAAAGGCAGAATATTATATTTCCCTGGATGAGAAATGGAGAAGCATACTTTACAGACAAAGCAGGTCCCACCTTCCTGCCCCCCACCCTTTGTTAATGGGCCAGAGGCAGAAAGTCAATCCTTTGTCAAAGAACATTTGCAACACAATAGCAACAGAAACTAACACAATGGGCCCTATCAAGCCATGTGATCCTGTCCACCATTAAACCATCTTTCCAAGCAGTCTCCATGTTTCCAGTGTCTTTTTCCCCACTTGGAGCAGAACCCAGAAGGATATTTCTTCCAACACACTGTTTAGTCATCTATTTTTTTAAAAAACCAATATTACCCTTCATCCTCATCTCTAATCTTAATCAAATTCAATTTTTCCTTTCTATTCTATATTATACCCCTTCCCATTGTCATCTATTTTTATATCCTCACATTGGTTAATTATGTAATTATGTAATACAGTTGTTTAATACAAATTCAACATTTTGATATAAATCAATTAGTTATAAAGCTATCTTTTTTGTATATTAATCAATATGAACATGAATATTCCAATTATTTCCATGCAATCCAATTCCTTACAAATCAATTAATTATATTTACCAATAATAATAAACCAAATAATTTCCCCCATATATTCCTCCAAACCACAACTTAACCATTTCTACTTTTAACACAGTATACAATTAATAGTATCTCAATTATTACAATTCCCTAGTTAAATAGAGCTTTTTTTCTTTTGTGTTTTAAAATCTTGAACCTCCTCTTTTGCCCTAAATTTCCCATTGTTTGCAGTTTTGTACCTACCTTTTTTGGTGAGGATAAAGAAAAAGAAAAAGAAATCTCTCTGCCTCATTTTGTCACGTTGCACCAAAGACCCTGCTTACTTTCAATTTAGCTTTTTCAGCATAGCTAGGGGGAAAAAAATCTGCTCCAGGAATTTACCTCTTTGCAGCTAGCTAGCAAGAGAGCCCTCCGCAAAACAGCTGAGAGTAGGGTGGCTCTTTGAAGCCCCGCGGCAAGAATTTAAAGTTTTTTTCCCCTCTAGCCATCAACTGGGACTCCGGAGGCAGCAATAGATTAGGAGTGGGCGGGGTAAGCGAACGGCAACCGGCGATCCAACAGAGGCAGAGGGTGAGTGAAGGCGTGGGGGGGCGAGAGAGGGCTTTGGCGACCCCTGTGAAATGACCGTTCGACCCCCAAAGGGGTCGCGACCCCAGGTTGAGAACCGCTGATATAGAGGATGGATGGATGGATGGATGGATGGATGGATGGACAGACAGATCATTAATTGTGTTTTATGTCTATGGAGAATCTCAGTCATCCAGATTATAGTTGTCCCAAAGGTGTTTTTTCAAGAGGCAACTGGACTCTAGGTTTATAAGTTTCTATGCTGTATTTTTTAAATAAGTTTTTAGCTTATGTTAGCTACATTAATGAGCATGCGCAAGATGGCGGCTGCGCCGCAAACTGCCACGATTTGATGGGATGGCTTTGGGGGCTTTAGGGGGTCCCACAGGGGCGCTTGGTCATCAGCGGTTTGGTCAGATGAACTCAGGGCGAGTGTTTTGAGATCTTCCTCGCCCCTGGGTGTACCCTGAAGTCGGAAACGGAGAGTTGTAGCTGAGCCGCTTCGAGCGGCAGCATTGGGAGAGTCGGGAGAGTGGAAGCGTGGTGGAGTGGTGGCTTGTCAGCAGCGGCGAAGGCGGCAGTGTAGCAGTGATTGGAAGGTGGCCCGTCTGAAACTTCGCCCACCCCACTCGGAAATTCTCTCAGCGGTCCTTTGAGCCGGAGATAGTGGTGCTGGTATCAGCGGGGGTGGTGAAGTCGGCCCTGGTACTAAATAGGGCTGCGGCACACCCCAGGAAGAACTGGACACTGTTGCCGACATTATCATTGGCAGAAAAGGGGCTTGCTGAGGTGAAACTGAGAGGGGCACAAGCGGCTGCCTTAGGACTGGAGAGAGAGACCCCTTCAAGGAAGATCTCTGGCGGCTGCAGAAGACCTGGAGGCCTCCTATGGTATTCAATGGAGGCTGGGGTCTGGAAGTTGTTATATTATCCCGGAAGAACGGAGGAGAAGGGCTGGGGGGTGACGGAGGGGTTCCCCCCGTCGCATTGATATCAACCCCTCCCCCTCCTCCCCCCCGCCCGGGTTCTGTGTACTGTGGACGCCATGAAATGGGCTTACTATTTGCCCTTGACTGTAGGGGGCTCCCCTCCCCTCTCCCTCCCCCTCCTCCCCCTCTCCTTTTTTCTTCCCTTTTCATCGGGACTATTACTCAGATACGATCTGTGAGCATAAGACTACACAAAGGACCATTCCATTTCTGTCCCCGGTCTGACTGACGGACTGATAGACTGATAGATTTCTTTCTCCGATCATGGGTCAGCCAAATGAAGCAACTGCTGAGGGGATCTTTACTACATCGTGACTTTGCCACTGGGAGGAGTACTTCTTCGATCTATGGTCACTTGAGGCCCCTCCGCCGTGAGAGGGCGGGCTGGATATTGCTCCCATTGGGTGTATTTGTCAGGACCCTTCCTGCTGTCGTGAGAGGACAGTGGAGGTACCAGTGGTGCCTCATTGAACAATGGCTGCATGTTACATCTTTTTCTGAGACCCCTGATTATGCTCCATGCCTCCATCGTTGTACCCGGAGATGTATACGACATTGGATCTTCTTGCGCTGTGAGATTTCCCCCTCTCGCAGATATGGCCCTCTTCACTATCGAGGAGCTACCTCAATGACGGGTTTTGGGACCCAGAGAGGTGGCATATGAAAACTAGGGGGTTGAGGGGCTTTTTATCCAAATTTTTAGTTAAACTTTTAAGGGGCTCTAGGGAGGGGCAGGGTTTGATTGGAATGCGGGCAGTGGGTATGGGGGATAGCCCACCAAGGGGAGGGTTGGGTCTGGCAAGGAAGCGTGGCATGGGGGGTGGGGATCCCGGGGTCGAGGGGGGAGTCAGAGTTTGTCCGGATAGTGCTTTGAACATCAATACTGTGGGTGGGAGGGGTAGATATGGTGGGAGCAGGGGGCCATATCAAGTTAGGGGAGTGCGCACTCGCTGTTTACGAGTGGTGGCACACTCTGGCCCTCAAGGCTCCACCCGTTCCCCAGGTTGCACAGACCCTCAGGGCCTGGGCCTTCGGCTGATGTTGTGCAATGCCAGGTCCGTAGTAAATAAAGCCCCCTTCATTTGTGATCTTGTTCGTGAGGGGGGAGCAGACCTGGCAGGTATTATGGAGACCTGGCTGGGCCAGGAGGGGGGGTTCCCCTCGTTGAAATGTGCCCACCAGGTTTCCATGCATTCCATCAGCCGAGGTCACAGGGCAGGGGCGGGGGGGTAGCGGCTATCATTAAAGAAGGTCTGAGACTGAGGGAGGCCACTGTTCCTCAGACGGCCGGCTGTGAGACCCTCCTTGTGAAGTGGGGTCATGGGGTTCAGATGGGTTTGCTGATCACGTACCTGGCTCCCTGCCATGTGGCAGCAGCCCTGCCCGAGCTACTCAACGTTATCGCTGCGGTGGCGGTTGATACTCCCAGACTTATGGTCATGGGGGATTTCAACCTGCCGTCCATGGGTGAGACGTCGGAGGTGGCTCGGGAGTTCATGGCTTCCATGACAGCTATGGACCTGACCCAGCTAATTCATGGCCCTACCCACACAGGGGGAAACACGCTGGACCTGTTTTTTGTCTCTGGACAGTGGTTGAATGATCTTGAGATAGGGGATGCAGTCATCGAGCCCTTGTCATGGTCAGATCACTCTCTCCTTTGCCTTGACCTTCAAACCGCTGCACCCCGCCATAGGGAGGCGGAGCTGGTAAGATGGTTCCGCCCCAGGCACCTGATGGAACCTGATAGGTTCCAGATGGAGCTTGGGCCATTCCCTGAGGCTCTAGCACATGCCTCGACTAGTGACCTAGTGGCCGCCTGGGATAGGGCAGCTGCTGGAGCTCTGGATCGAATCGTGCCTTCGCGGCCTCTGACCCGGCGCCAATCTCACCTGGCTCCTTGGTTTACCGAGGAGCTGAGGGAGATGAAGCACCGGAAAAGACACTGCTAAGATCTCATATTAAGAATTACCTAGTGGCAATAAAAGCAGCAAAACATACATATTTTGCTGTTCTTATTGCATCATCAGATAATTGCCCGGCCACCCTGTTTATTGCCCCGCTCCCTGCTCCACCAGGAAGCGCGGGAGGACCCCTTGGAGGGTAGAGCCGAGGATTTTGTTCAATATCTGTATGACAAAATCACTCAGATTCGTGAAGGCTTGGACTCCGACTGGGTAGTGTGAGGGGGGATGACTGAGGCAGGTCATGAGAATATTATCTGGGATGAGTTTGATCCTGTGACCCCTGATGACATGGACAGGATTCTGGGTGGACTGAATGCAACCACATGTTTATTGGACCCGTGCCCCTCCTGGTTAGTGCTGGCTTCCCCGAAGGTGATGGGAAGCTGGCTCCAGGGGATTATAAATGCTTCATTGGGTGAGGGTGACTTCCCCACCGCCTTGAAAGTGGCAGTGGTAAGGCCTCTCCTCAAGAAGCCTTCCCTGGACCCGGCAGTGTTGGTTAATTATCTCCAACCTTCGCTTCGTGGCAAAGGTTGTTGAGAGTGTGGTTGCACGACAATTCCCCCAGCACCTGGATGAAACGACGTATCTGGATCCATTCCAGTCGGGCTTCAGGCCTGGGTAAAGCACGGAAACGGCATTGGTCGCATTGGTTGATGATTTCTGGAGGGCTCGGGATAGGGGTTGCTCCTCTGTCCTGGTCCTATTAGACCTCTCAGCGGCTTTTGATACCATCGACCATGGTATCATGCTTCACCGGTTGGAAGAGTTAGGGGTGGGGGTCACTGTATTGCGGTGGTTCTCCTCCTTTCTCTCCGACCGGTGGCAGTCTGTGTTGGCAGGGGGGCAGAGGTCGACCCCGAGGCCCCTCCTATGTGGGGTGCCACAAGGGTCAGTCCTCTTGCCCCTCTTGTTCAACATTTATGTAAAGTCGCTGGGCAAGATCATCCCTGGTTTTGGGGTGAAGTACCACCAGTACGCTGATTACACCCAGCTGTACATCTATACCCCGGACCACCCCAATGATGCCCTTGAAGTGATGTTCCGGTGTCTGGAGGCCGTGCGGATCTGGATGGGGAGAAACAGGCTCAGGCTCAACCCATCCAAGACCGAGTGGCTGTGGTTTCCAATGTCCCAATGTCAGTTGACGCCATCGCTGACTATTGGGGGCGAATCGCTGGCCCACACGGAGAGGGCTCGCAACTTGGGCGTCCTCCTGGATTCACGGCTGTCTTTAGAAGAGCATTTGACGCCCGTATCCGGGAGGGTTTTTCATCAGGTTCGCCACTTGGATCGGGACTCCTTACTCACGGTCATTCATGCCCTCGTCATTTCCCGCCTGGACTATTGCAACGCTCTCTACATGGGGCTCCCCTTGAGGAACACCCAGAGGCTACAACTGGCGCAGAGTGCGGCCGCGCGGGTGGTTATGGGAGTGACATGGCGCTCCCATGTAACACCTCTCCTGCGCGAGCTGCACTGGCTCCCAGTGGTCTTCCGGGTGCGCTTCAAGGTTTTGGTTACCACCTTTAGAGCACTCCATGTCTTAGGACCTGGCTACTTACGGGACCGCCCATTATCACAAATAGCCTCCCACCAGCCTGTACACTCTCATAGAGAGGGGCTCCTCCGGGTGCCGTTGGCCAAACAGTGTCGACTGGCGGCTCCCAGGGGGAGGGCCTTCTCTGTGGGGGCACCCACTATCTGGAATGAGCTCCCCCCCCCCAGAGATATGGAGGATCCTGGATCTGCGCACTTTCTGCCGCACTCTTAAGACCTTCCTATTCCAGCAAGCTGGCCTGGCCTAACCTTTTTCCCCTTTTCTTTTAAATTGAAAATTTTAAATCTGTTTTTAAATTATTGGGATGTTTTAAATTTGTCTCGGGCTAAATTGTTTAATCTGGTTTTATTTCTGTTTTTAAATTTTGTATTTATGTATTTTATTTTGTGCCTGTTCACCGCCCTGAGTCCTTCGGGAGTAGGGCGGTATATAAATCTAATAAAACAAACAAACAAACCCAAGAAAGCCAGCCTGGTATTGTGGTTAGTCCAGTGGTGGGTTCCGCCCAGTTCCGCCGAGCCGGTACTGGTGACGATATGACGTCACTGAACCGGTTCTGCCCCCTCCCCCCGTGTTATTCTTACCTTTTATTTGCCCCCCCATCTCTTGCTGCCTCCTGAGTCCCAGCTGATGGGCTATAAGGAAAAACTGTTTAAACTCTTGCCGCGGGGCTTCAAAAGGCCGCCCTACAGCTGATCAGTGGTAAAAGGCAGTTTGGTGGTAGACCGGTGCCTGCAAAAATAAATGGGTAGACCGGTATAGCTCTGCAAGCAGTTAAAAGCCTGGTAGAACAGTACAGCTGCTAAATCCTAAAGAATTGTCACATGACCATCAAGCCACATCCACAAAATAAGCCACGCCCACAGAACCGGTAGTAAAAAATTTTAGAACCCACCCCTGGGTTAGTCCATGTGACTAGAAACTGGGTGACCAGGAATTCTGATCCCACGTCAGGCATAAGCCAGCTAGATGACCTGGGGCCAGTCACATTCTGTCAGCCCTAGAAGTTTGCAATGCCAAAACGCTTCTGAAAAACCTCGCTAAGAAAATTGCAAGGATTTGTCCAGCCAGTCCCTGAGAATTAAACACAGACAAATGGAAGGAAAGCAAAGAGACCTGAAGTCTCTATTGCATGTTGGGCAGCCATATAAATTGAATGAATCAATGAATTTTCAGATCTAGCTTAGGTCATGGTAAATATTGGTTTAATAGGCCAAGCTACTAATGGAGATTTTACATCACTTTTAGCAAGAAAACTGTTCATCTTTTCTGCACTTTCCACTTAAAATGAAAGGGCACAATAGTTCTTCTTCCTTTAGGGCACCCATTATCATCCAACTCTCATTAAACTAGCAAAAATGAGGAAGGAAAAGAAAAATGAATGTATGTCTGTGTCATGCATACAAACAGGCACACCAGAGTATACACAGAGGAATAATACAATTAGAATAGTTCAAGGACTCATTCATATTTTTGCTTTTTGAGGCTATAGTACAAGGACTTTCTATCTGTCCCATTCCTACTTACCCAGACTGTACCCCCTTTAATCTTTAGTTTAATCCTTTATTTATTCCAGTATGATATCAGTTGGCACCTAAGATTTAAGGATGAAGAATCATCACCCCAACCCAGATAAAGTTGTTTTTAGAAAACATAGGGTCTTTAATGACAGTCAGTAAAGTTGGTTTTTTGAAATAGATCGTTTTGTTAATATTTCAGGAAAAGTTTGTTAAGCTTCCTCCTCTGCAACAGAAGAAGAACACAATATATATTCCAAACTCTGTGTGTCGCAGAAAAAAGGTAAGAGAATCCTTGTTCATGGGTCACATTAAATATTATTGTTATTGTGTGATGGGCTATATAGACATCTGAAATAGAAATGGATGGGTGGATGGATGGATGGAGGGAGGGAGGGAAATGGAGAGAGACAGACAGACGACGGACAGGCAACCATTCAATTCATTGAGAAAGAAGATAAATATTAATTTTATTTTTTATTTTATTTTTTAACAAAGTTTATTTTCATTTTTAAAAATACAATATTTTACATATATACATACAAGGTTAGTGCAACTAACGTACACAAATCTGCGCCTATACCACTAATACAATCCATTTCATTTCCCTCTCTTTTCTTTCACCCAATTATACTATAAATTCCAACATTTGTAATAATCAGAATCTTTTTGGTTCCTAAGTAATTTCGTTAACCGGTCTGCCTCTGTGCATTCTGTAATTTTCCAAATCAATTTATTTTCTGTGGGTATTAATTGGTTTTTCCATTCTTGCGCATATAATATCCTAGCTGCAATAGTGATGTGGAGGATCAAGTACCATTTTTCCTTAATTATTTTGTCTGGTTTCATTCCTAATAAAAAAAATCTCTGGTTTCAGCTCTATGTTATATCCTGTAATTTCCACTATCCAGTTCCGGACCTTGGACCAATATTTGCCTGCTTTGGGGCACGTCCACCATTGGTGGTAGTACGTCCCACAACCATTCCCACACTTCTAGCATGCTGGAGAAACTCCCAGGAACATCCTTGCGATTCTTGTCAGGGGGGGAGGGATATGCCAACGATAGACCATTTTATAAATATTTTCCTTGTAGGAGGTTGACAAAGTAAGTTTCATATTTCTATTCCATATCTCATCCCACTTATCCAAATTTGAAGAAAATCCGAGGTTCCTCCCCCAGGCAATCATAGTGTCCTTAATCACCTCCTCACCAATCCATCGTGATACCAAAAACTGGTAGCACCTTGAAAGTAATTTCTTTTCGATTCCCAATAAGATTTTATTTAACTCCTGTAGTGACTTATATATTCCCTCCTTTCCTTTATCCCTTCTGACTCTCGATTGTATTTGGGCATACGCCCACCAGTCTATCTTTTTGCCCTGTTTCATAAGTTCCTCTCGGGTCTTCAATTCCCCTTGAGGGTCAAGCAAATCCTGATAAGTCAATGGTATTTCCTTATTATATAGTGTCGCATGTGTTACTGCCTCTAATGGGGCAAACCAAATCGGAATCATTGAATAATGCCTGTTCCTGACCATTTTCCAAGATTCTAGTAATATTCTCCGAAGGTAGTGTCTCTTAAACTGTCCACATTTCTTGCCCCTCTCACTCCATAGAAAATGGTGCCAACCTTAACACAAATCATAACCCTCCAATGTAAAAGTCCTCTTCCTATTTAAAAGCATCCAGTCTCTGATCCAAGTTAAATTAGCCGCTTGGTAGTAAAACTCCCATTTCGGTAACCAAATCCCCTTCTACATGAGGCCTCTTGGAGCATTTTAAGTTTTATTCGGGGCTGCTGCTTCTGCCACACAAATTTCCTCACATAACTATTTAGCAGTTTAAAAAAACCACTATCCAGTCTCGTGGGGGCGTTCTGAAATAAATAGTTCCATTTCGGAAGTACGTGGGTTTTAATCGTAGCTATCCTACCAAGTAAGGAGAGTTGCAGGTGCCCCCACTTTTCTAGGTCTGTCTTTGTTTGGGCTAGCAACTTTGTGTAATAATCTGCCATAATAGACGTATTTTTAGAAGACATCCAGATACCCAAGTATTTTATTCTTTTAGTCACTTGAAGGCCCAATTCTCTCTCCAACTCACTCGAACAATTTCGTGTCATATTCTTTATTATAATCTTCGTCTTGTCTTTGTTGATTCGGAGACCTGCAACTCTACCATACTTCTCTATCTACTGAAACAAGTTTTTACCTGATTCTAATGGATCCTCTACGATAAAAACCAAGTCATCCACGAATGCCTGAGTTTTATATTCTTCAATCTCACCTTCAGCTCCTTTATTCCCTGATTCTTCCTAATTTCCCATAGCAGAGGTTCTAGTGTAAATATAAATAGAAGTGGGGACACTGGGCATCCTTGTCTTGTGCCTTTTCCAATTTCAATCCTATCCGTTTCTTCCCCATTAATTAAAGCTCTAGCTATTTGAGTTGAGTAAATCGATCTTATCGCCCATATATAATTATCTCCAAATTCCATCTTATCTAACAAGGCAAACATAAATTTCCACCTAACTCTATCGAAGGCCTTCTGAGCATCTACAAAAATAAATGCTACTTCCTTATCTGAAAACGTCTCATAGTACTCCATTGCATCTATTATCGTCCTCACATTATCCCTTATTTGTCTATGTGGCAAGAACCCATTCTGGTCTCTATGTATGTAGTGGTTTAAAAAAAATTTCATTCTCCCTGCTAAAATTGAAGTGAAGATCTTATAATCGGTATTCTCGTTACCTCCCGCCTCGACTATTGTAATGCTCTCTACATGGGGCTCCCCTTGAGGAGCACCCGGAGGCTCCAACTGGCGCAGAGTGCGGCCGCGCGGGTGGTAATGGGAGCGACATGGCGCTCCCATGTAACACCTCTCCTGCGTGAGCTGCACTGGCTCCCGGTGGTCTTCCGGGTGCGCTTCAAGGTTTTGGTTACCACCTTTAAAGCGCTCCATGGCTTAGGACCTGGTTATCTACGGGACCGCCTACTACCACCAATAGCCTCCCACCGGCCAATACGCTCTCATAGAGAGGGACTCCTCCGGGTGCCGTCAGCCAAACAGTGTCGACTGGCGGCCCCTAGGGGGAGAGCCTTCTCTGTGGGGCCACCTACTATCTGGAATGAGCTCCCCCCGGAGATACGGAGGATCCCGGATCTGCGCTCCTTCCGCCGTATTGTGAAGACCTTTTTATTCCATCAAGCGGGCTTGGCCTAATCTCTTCCCTTTTTAAATATTTAAATTTTAATCTGTTTTTAAATTATCGGGGTGTTTTAATTTGTCTGGGCCAAATAATTTAATTTGATTTTATTGGGTTTTTAAATTTTGTGTATCTATGTATTTTATTGTTGGCTGTTCACCGCCCTGAGTCCTTCGGGAGTAGGGCGGTATACAAATCAAATAAAACTAAACTAAACTAAACTTCAGTCATATATTGTGCCACTATATCAAGGGTTTCCTTATAGAATTCCATAGGGATCCCATTTGTCCCTGGAGTTTTCCCTAATTTCTGCCTCCCAATTACCTCTTCCAACTCCTTCTCTGAAATTTCCCTATTAAGTATTTGTCTTACCTCTTCCGGCACTTTTGGAAGATCCAGCCCCTCTATATATTTCTCCATCTCTTGTTCTGACCCTTCCTCTCTCTTGCAAATCCGTAAAAAACTTCTGTACGATTCTCCATAGTGTAGAAATGGGAGGTGCCAGGCTGGGATATTCTATGCTCTAGCTCTATGTCCTGAGTTGAAACTTCTGAAGATCCGCCTCCCTGGTGACGTCTCTTCAGTTTATTTTAACTCAGCCTAGCTCATGGTTGCAATTCTTTCAGCTCCTGAGCTGTGAGTTGAGCTTAGTACTATTTCCCTGGTATTTTTTATTTTTATTTTTTCCTCTTTTTTCTGGCAAGTGTACTGTTTCTTTAAGACTGTGTTGGAAGACGGCTTGTTTACAAGGTACTGGCTGGGGAGGGCTCTCTGCCTGCCATCTTGAGCGTGGAGCGGGTGGCTGAAGTTTCCCCCCTCCCCAACCTCCCCTGCTTTGATAGTGGCTGTGAGGCTTAGCCGGCTGGCTTTCTCCCTGGTTTGCCTCTTAACACCCCCAGAAGGGACAGAAGCCTCTGCTCAAGCTGCGGGAGCCGCGCAGCCATTTTAACGCTGCCGCAGCGCCCCTTTGATCACCGCCTCTCAGCTGTGAGGCAGAGCAGCGATTTTTTGCCTCTTCTGAGCCCTTTGAAGCCGCTGCAGCCACGCCAGCCTTGCTCAGCCTGGGCACGGGCTGTTTTGCCTCAATTACATCAAGAGCAGTCTGGGCAAGAGTGCTAGTTGCTTGGCCATGCTTGGACTTTCCATCTGCAGTAGTGGGCCATTTGTAAGTCGTGGCGGCCATTGTTGCCACGCAATTGGAGGCCATTAAGTCCGGGCGGCTTTGCTCCCCCGGCATCTTTTGAGGCAGGCCGTTATCTGAAGCACAGACTGGTAGGCTCTCCGCGGCTGCGGATGGGAGCCTGGACTACTGACCAGTCTCATTGAGGTCTGCGGGCTTGCATTGCAGCCTGAACCGACTTGGCGAAGCCCTCAGATTCTGGAGCTGGTTTGAATTCTGGCAGTTGCGAGCAGCCATTTTGAAGAGCACAGCGGCTATTTTGTCTTCATTCAGGCCAGTATATCTACCTTATTCCACTCAGGCCTTTCATTAAGCCTTTCATTAACTCTCTAAATTTGGACTGGAAAGTTTGTTTTCAAGATGGGGGATATGGATGGGCGGGCCTTCTTTTTCAGCTGAGGACTCTTGGTCTCCTCCTCAGGACAGAGGTAGGCCACGTACTGCAAGTATTGCAGCAGCCAACAAGATTAAGGCCAGGGCCAGGGCTCGCACCGGGCTTTCCAAGGCCGATGAAAAGACAGCTCAAGTCAGGCAAAGGGCCTTGGACAGAGAATTTGCAAAGGCCTCTGCCACTAATCCACCTCCAGAACCCTCTCAGGTGCCTGTGGCTGTACAGCACCTACCTGCTCAGAGTACAGAATCAGCAGCTACACTTCCCTTGCCTGTGCCTGCAGTGGCTAGCCATGATAGTCAGTGGTCTCCGGAGATACGGGCAGAACCTCAGGCCCCCCAGGGGCCTCCTGTGGCTCCCAGTAAGATACCTGAGGCCACTTTTACACCCACTGCGGCTGGCCTCCGTCAGGGCGAAGGGGGGGAGCAGAATGTCCCCAACTTTATGAAGTCCTGGGTGGAACAGGCTATTAGACGGGGCATTGCAGAGGGTATGCAGTTACAGTCACAGGCCTTTGCCCAAATGTATGCCTTCAGACCGGAGGTTGAGGCTCAGGGATATGTTGCAGCCCCTGAGGACTATCAATACTCTCCTTCTCATTCTGATTTGGGAGATTATGACACAGACTATCAAGGGGAGGGGGAGTTTTCTGATGTTGATCAAGACCACCCCGCCCCCAAGCCTGCCTTTAAGGGCTTATTTAATCCGGCCCTGTTGAAGCCTTTAATGTCAAAAGCCAGGGCTACCGCTCGCTTGGGGCCTTGGTGCTAGCCCGGGTAGTGGCGAGCAAGATGATTATTTGTTCACAGAACAAGCAGTGGAGACAGACACTGTTCCCATTCCGGGAATGTTTTTGGACATGATACGTAGGCAGTGGACAGCCCCTGATGCACACCCCCGGCCCTCGGGTTTGGATAATCAATTGTTCACAGTGGACTCTGCTATGATTAACCTGTTGGAGGTTCCGAAGGTAGATGCCCCAGTAGCAGCACTCCCCTCTTCTTCTGTGTTGCCACCTGACGCTGAGGATGCCTTGACGGCTGAGGATCGCCGGGAGGAGACGGCACTTCGTCGTGCGCATCAGGCGGATGCGTGGGCCGTGAGAGCATCTTCTGCAGCTTCCTTCCTCACCGGGGTGTCGGTTCGATGGCTTCGTCAGCTGCAGGGCCACTTGGCACCGGATGATGTTCGGGCCCATCAAGACCTTTCTAAAATCCTAGCAGCTGCTGAGTATACGGTAGATGCAACCTTGGCAGCTGCCAGGTTCTCTGCCAGGGCCAGGGCTTCATCTGTCACTGCTAGGCGCATGCTTTGGCTGCGTCATTGGCGCATGGATGAGAAGAACAAGTGGAAGCTGGCTTCAGCCCCATTTGAGGGAGGTTTCCTGTTTGGGCAAGCATTAGATCCCTTGCTTATAGAGACGAGGGATAAGAGAAAGGTACTCCCCTCTCAGAGCAGGCGAACGGATTTCTGTTCCTCCCCTTACTTCAGGCGGCCCTCCTTTCGCCAGGGGGGAGCTGGGCCAAGCTTCCCCCGTCAACAGCGGCCTTTCCACTACTCTAGGCCTAGTTTCCAGGCCGATAGACCTACCTACTCCCAGGGTAGACAGCAGCAGCCCACCAAGCCCTTCAGGGGCTCAGGTGGCAGAGGGGCTAGAAGATTGAAATGACTGCCTGCCTCAGGCCCCTATTGGAGGCAAGCTTGCCCTGTTTGCGGACCGTTGGGACGACCTGACAACAGACAATTGGGTGAGGGAGACCGTAAGAACAGGGCTCTCCCTCGAATTCCTTTCACCCCCTCCGAGGCGTTTCCTCCGTTGCCCTGTTTCTGGAGACCCGTTCAGGTGGGGGCTCATGGAGTCGGCCATTCGGCATTTGCTGGATATCCAGGCCATTCAGACGGTTCCATTGGGGCAAAGGGGGCACGGATTCTATTCCACCCTCTTTGTAATCCCAAAGGCCTCGGGGGGGGGGGGGTGGAGGGCAATTCTAAATTTGAAGGGACTCAACGAGTATTTAGTCTACAGGAGGTTCAAGATGCACTCCCTGCATTCCATCTTAGCGGAGATCAGGGAGGGAGACTTTTTAGCCTCCATAGATTTGACCGAAGCTTACCTCCACGTTCTTATTCGGCCGGAGCATCGTCAGTACCTGAGATTTTGTTATTCAGGCCGCCACTACCAATATCTTGCCCTGCCGTTTGGGCTGGCCTCCGCCCCCCCGGACGTTTACCAAGATCCTCGCTGTCTTGGTGGCGTATCTCAGGTCTCTTCCCATCAGAATACAATGCTATCTCGATGATCTGCTCCTACAGGCGTCCTCACAGCGGCAAGCGGAACAGGACTTGGCCACGACAATAGGTGTGTTGAGGGACCATGGGTTCTCTGTGAATTTGCAAAAGTGCCAACTTGTTCCTTCAACAAGGTTAGTTCACTTAGGGGCCCTGATAGACACGCAGGCGGGGCAGGTTTTCTTGTCCCACGACAGGCAGGACAGCATACGGGCACTAATCCAGCAGGTTGAGGGATGCCAGACTCTGCAGATAGACCTGTCCCAACTATTGGGGAAATTGATTTCTTGCCTGAAGATCGTTCCCTGGGCCAGGTTCTTGTACAGGTACAGTGGTTCTTGCTCCCGTTCCAGAAGGCGGGCACGAGCTCATCCAAGATCCGGGTGCAGGTGCCTCCATGGGTCTGGCGCTCTTTGACATGGTGGATGTCACTGGCCATCCAGAAGGGCTGTTACTTCAGGGACCCCCACAGGGTGGTTGTGATATCAGATGCCAGTCTGTGGGGTTTGGGAGGCCATTGCGGGTCTCAGGTAGCTCAGGGCCATTGGTCCCACCTAGAACTCTCCCAGCAGATCAATTGGTTAGACCTCCGAGCAGCCCGTCTGTCTCTGCAGGCCTTTCTTCCTCAGGTGAGGGGGCAGCATGTGCTCCTTCTCACAGACAATATAACAACAAAAGCCCATATAAACAAGCAGGGGGAACTCGTTCTCGGCCTCTGATGCGGGAGGCAGAGACGCTTTGCAACTGGGCAGAGACTCACCTTTTGTCCCTGACAGCGGACCACATCGCCGGAACGGACAACGTCGAAGCCGACTGGCTGAGTCGGGCCACTGTGGACCCTTCGGAGTGGAGGTTACATCCCAGCCTGTTTGGGGACATAGTCGACCAGTTCAGTCGCCCGGTGATGGACCTCTTCACCTCGCCAACAAACAACCAGCTCCCCCGCGTCCTATCCCGGTTTCCTGCCCTGGGAGCAGAGGGAGTGGACGCTCTACGGATCCCGTGGCCCAGGAGCCTTTTATACACCTTCCCTCCCCTACCCCTGATCCCAGCTGTAATTCGGAAGGTGTTGTTGGAGGGGGCGGAGATAGTGTTAGTGACCCCTCACTGGCCCAGACGGCTGTGGTTCGCCGACCTGGTTGACCTGTCGGTCGCCAGGCCATGGCGGATTCCCACGGACAGAGTTTCCCTCAGCCAGGGCCCAGTGCAACACCCGGACCCTCAGAGACTGCAGTTAGCCGCTTGGAGGTTGAGCGGGGGCTCTTGAGGAGGGAGAACTTTCCGGCCAGGGTCATCCGGACTATGCAGGCAGCCAGGCGGCCCTCCACCACGCGCATTTACGAGGCCACGTGGAACAAGTTTACAGTGTGGTGTGCCTCAAGACGTTTGATTCCAACTTCAGCATTGGTGGTGGAGGTGCTGGAATTTTTACAGGAGGGGTTGGACATTGGACTTTCCATTAACACCTTAAGGTGACAGATTGCTGCGCTGGGGTCTGTCTTGACAATTGGGAAGTGGGATTCTCTTGCTAACCATCTGAGGGTGAGGACCTTCCTACGAGGAGCAGCTAATTTAAAAACCCCTCCTCTTCACCGTTATCCCACATGGGACTTCTCTAAGGTCCTACAAGCATTGACTAAGGTACCGTTTGAACCATTGAGGGAGGCTAGTCTGCGTCTCCTCTCGTGTAAAGTAGCTTTCCTTGTGGCCGTCATGTCTGCCCAACGGATCTCGGAGTTGGCGGCATTATCGGTGTGGAAAGACCTGTGTATTTTTCACTCCAACAGGGTGGTCCTATGGCTGGACCGCCTTTCTTCCTAAGGTCAACTCCTTGTTCCACCAAGCACAGGAGTTGGTCCTGCCAGACTTCTGTCCTCGGCCTAGGCATGCCTTGGAGCAGACCTGGCACACCTTGGATGTGAGGAGGGCCCTCCGTATTTACATTTTTCGGACCTCTTCTTTCCGGAAGACGGAGGCTCTTTTTGTCTCCTTTCAGCCATCGACTCTTGGCCACAGGGTGACCTCTTCCACGGTGGGGAGGTGGCTTCGTACGTGCATTTCATCTGCATATGAGCTTCAGGCTCTCCTGGTGCCTCAAGGGATAACGGCTCACTCCACCCGCAGTGCTGCCACAACTGCGGCCTGGGCTACTCAAGCGTCTGTCGAGGACATATGTAGGGCAGCTATGTGGACTATTCCCACTCCCTTCATCCGCCACTATAGACTGGATTCCTTCGCATCGGCGGATGGCATTTGGGAGACGAGTGCTACAGACGGTTCATGAAGATCCGGGGTCATCGGCCCAGGACAGCTCCCACCCTTAGGGCTGGCCAGTCTTTGGTATATCCCAGCCGGGCACCTCCCATTTCTACACTATGGAGAAGGGATATTGGTCTTACGGTGATATGTTCCTTCTCGTAGTGTAAAATGGGAGGTGCCAGCCCCACCCTGGCTGCCTGGACCGGCTCCCTTCATGGAGCGTGTTGTTTCTGTCTTTCAGACTGCGTACCATTCACCTGGACTGTGTACCATTCGCCTTGGCTTCGTTGGCAAAACTGAAGAGACGTCACCAGGGAGGCGGATCTTCAGAAGTTTCAACTCAGGACATAGAACTAGAGCATAGAATATCCCAGCCTGGCACCTCCCATTTTACACTACGAGAAGGAACGTATCACGGTAAGACCAACGTCCCTTCCCTTCATACCTTCCCCATCAGTCACCCATCTTCCATTCGCATCCTTCAAACCACCTACTTTACTTCTTTCCCTTAACTTTTTAATTCTATAGGTTAGCCATCTTCCTGGCTTGTTAGTGTTTTCAAAATAACCTTGTTTGACTCACCTGCATTTTTCAGCTACTTCTTCTTGATCCATTAAATTTATTTTATGGCGAATTGAATTTTTTTCCTCTAATAATGCCTGATCATCGGTTTATTTCGTAATCCTTTTTCCACCTATTCTAACCCATCCATCAAATTTGATCGTTCCTTCCTTTCCAGTCTTCGCTTCCTTATTGTATATTTTATTACCAATCTCCTAATTAGCACCTTATAAGTATCCCAATTATTTTGCACGCTCGTATCCTCTTATTCTCTTTAAAGAAATATTCTGTTTCTCTCTTAATCCAGGTCACAACTTCCTTATCCTTCAGCACCCTCACATCCATCTTCCATCTTTTTCTTTTCTGTTGGCCCCTCCATGTTACAAGCAAGGGGCTGTGATCAGCCCAATAATTAACCCCAATCTCTATCTCAGAAACATATTCCCCTAATTGTAGTGTCATCCAGGCCATGTCGATCCACGACTATGATTTATGCCTGCAAGAGTGAAATGTATATTGTCTCGTCTCTGGGTGTTGCTCTCTCCATATGTCCCGAAGGCCTAATTCTTCTCTCATCATGATTCCTTCCTTTGCCAACCCCCTCCTATGTATTTTTTCCTCTCCTCCCGGCAGTTTAGTACCTGGTGAATAGTCCAAATTGCTGTCCAATATAACATTAAAGTCCCCAATCAGGCAAACATGGTCATATTTTAATTCAATCAGTTTTTTGTATATACGTTCATAAAAAGACTTCTGATTTCCATTCGGAGCATAAATAGTAACCAATAGACATTTCAATTGTCTTATTTCTAATTCTATTCATCTTTAAAAATTTCTTTAGAATTTAAGTGATCCTTCACATATCCCCCCCCCCGTTTCCTCTTATCTGCCGATGAATGATACATCTTCCCAAGTCTTGAACACAACAGAAGTTTCTCATGAATTTTTTTAATATGAATTTCTTGAAGGCAAGTAATATCATAATTAAGTTTTGCTAAATTATTTAGTATTTTCCTTCTTTTAGAGGGAATATTTAAACCATTAACATTCAAAGAAATGAGTCGCACCTCTTCCCCCATCACCACCTTTCTTCCCCTCCTCCTATTAGTCCTATTTTCCTAATACTTTTTTCTTGGTTTGCCGGGTTTCTCGTAACACCATCTTTCTGCCTCCCACTCCTTTTTCCTCTAATTTCCCCTCCTCCTTCCTTTCTTCTTGGTTTCCCACACTATTTTCTTCCTGCAATTCCTCTGAACTTCTACTCTCCTCCTCCCTTTCTAATTCCAGCTCTAATTGTGTGGATTTAAAATTGTGTTCATAAAAATCCTGAGCATCCCGGCGGTTTTCTATTTTCACTTTCCTATCATTCCACGTAAACATGAGACCTTCTGGCAATAACCACCTATACATAATCCCATTCTTCCTCAGCTGTAGCGTTAAAGGCTGGTAATTCCTCCTGATTTCCCTAACCCGTCTTGGAACTTGCCTCAGCACTGAAATCTGTTTTCCCCTAAATACTACAGCTCAGTTCCGAGATTTCTTATAGATCTCCTCCCGCACCGACTTCTTGTTAAACCTAATATGTACTTCTCGTGGGTGGTTATATCTCTTTGCATAATTAGTAAAAACCCGAAATACCTCATCAATATCACTAAGGACCGCTATTTTATCTTTTTCCAGTATTTCAGAAATGTTCCCTATACCACCAAACAGTGGCATCAGTTGGTACCTAAGATTTAAGGATGAAGAAATAACAGTCAAAATCCACCCCGAGCCTGTTGTTAGAAAAAATTGTGCTTAATCACTGTCAGTAAATTTATCTTTTTAATATAGGGCATTTTCCCCATATTGCAGGGAGAAGATCTAAAACTTCCTGCCTTGGAAGCAAGAAGAGAAGAACGGCAACACGTTGCGTAAGCCTAATGTTGTCACCACCTTGCTTTCTGGCAATGTTTTGGATTGAATTACATTGCCTGGAACAAGGTTGGGGGAAAGTAAGAGTTGACTCTTTTCACCCAGTTCTAAACATCCTAGACAAATTATAATTGACAAGGAGAAATTAATCATTCTGAGTAAATTCATTGGAAATATAAGGAAATAAATTATGCTTCCCCTTCAGTCCTAGTAATCCTGCCACAAATATCTGGTGGGGCAATTAGGCAAAATTCCCAATGGATCTGCAGAGTGCAAAATTGTGGGTCAACCCTATATGGGATGAGGGAGGAAGGTATCAATTCTCAATACAAGCCCAAAGTTGCTCTTGTCTTCTCCTACTCATATATAACCTTCTGATTTTTCTAGAGAGAAACAACTAAGCAATTACACCGGTTGCCCAGAGTTGTATAAAACGAGAGACATCAAAGCAGACCCATCAAAGAAGCATGGTCTTGGAGCTGACATAAAAACACAATGGCTCAATGTAGCATTACAAAATCTACAGAATAAAAGATCAAAACAATCAGGGAAAAAACTCTTGGGGTGGCTTAATGAATGCCTGAAAACTTTGAAAAAAGATGTTTATAAACCAAACAAGCCCTCCCTAGCACCATGGATCCTACATGCCTGGATAAAACACCAACAGAAATATCCAGAAGAATTTGAGGAAGAAATCAAGGATTGGGTCAAGATATGCCTCAGTCATATTGCGTTTGAAGGCCCAACCACTTGCTGCTTGACCCCCCAGGAATGGGTTGAAAAATCCATTTCAGCCATTACAAAGTTATCAACCAACGAAAAAACATCTGAAAGTTCTCTAAGAAAGAGATGGCTTCCATAACTGTACATAAAGTATTTATGTACTTTTTAGAATGTACAATGCAGCAAGTAAGCAGGGTCTTAGACCTTAGTAACACTGCAATACGAAAATGCTTTACTTGGCTTTAGTGATTTTGGTCTGTGGAGTCCCTGATGTCAGCCCTCAGAGTCAGACTCAACTACGACACTGCCTGCTTCATAACGGCTATTCCCCCCAAGATCTCTGCATCCTGCTGAAGTCAGCGGCTCATGAGGAAGTATCAAGATGCTGAACGAACCACTCAAGCTTAAGGTACAGTTGTGCACAGTGGGCAGGAGATTTAAGTCTCATGAAAACAGCCTTAAGTTGCTAGGAGCAATTTAAGCACGTGGCCTCTCATACCATGCCTTTGGTTTGGAATCCAGTTCTTTATGACCGGGGCTCATTCACCAAGACCTCATCCTTCCATTGGTTTGGGATCGTAAATCTGCAGTTTGGTTTTGGACCGCTTGACCTGGAATTTGCCTTCACCCAGCTGAGTTCTTTGTTGCACCGTGGCTTTTGGCTTTGATTCTATCAATCTGTTTTTCCTTTTTGCCAAAAGCGGCAGAAACAAGCCTTCTCCTTAAAACTGTATGTGCCCAAGACTGTTGTGGTTCCTGAGGAGGAGGAGGAAGAGGTAACAGAAAGAGCAGGGTAAGGAAGAGGAGGAAGAACGCGGAGACCAGTAGTGGCAAGCCAGTTGCAAATGCAGCCAGCAGGAAACCTTTACACGGGGCAAGATGGCTCTGGCCCCACTGATCTCCCACCCCAGCCCCCAGCCCTGCAGACTCACAGCATGCCTGGAGGTGGAAGTCGTGCCTTCAGCTCACCTCCAGCTACGCGGCCTGGTTCCTATCCGGCCGGGGACTGGATCAGTCCATGCATCTGCGTCTCTCTAGAGATGGATCGGGCAGATTATTATTTGAGATATCAGAATATGGCAGAAGAAAAGAGGGAAAAAAAGTAGTGGAGATAATGGTGGAGTTACTGGCGGAAGCGATGGAGGTGACCAAGGAAAAATTTCTGACTGAGATTGATGAAATATTTAGAGTCTATACTAGATATGCGATGAGAAACAGATTTCCAAGAGAGGTGAATTGTAGATTCACCAAGAAAGCAATAAAAACAGAAATTTTGCAGAGAGCAAGAGATGACCCTCTGAAGTATAAAAGGAAAGAAATAGTAGTGTTAAAACAAATTCCAAGACGAGTAAGAGATTTAAGAAGAGAATATCAGTTCTTGACAAATTGTTTAATTAAAAAAGGAGTGAATTTTAGATGGCTGATACCAGATGGTATCTTGGTAACTTGGCAGGAGCAAAGACATAGACTAGATTCAATAGAAAAGGCAGAACAATTCTATGAACAGTAATTGAGACTACAAGAGGAAGAGAGATTGAGAGATGAAAGAGAGGTGAGAAAGGAAGAAAGAAATCAGGAAGAAATCATGGAAGAAAGAGATACACAACAAAAAGAAGATGCAAGAGATCGGGAGGAAATAGCAATAAGAGAAGGGGCAACGGCAAAAGAACCAAGAGAGATAAGAACGACTAGAACAGCAAAACCTATTTATAAGTAAAGACATGGAAGAAGAAATAAAGTTAAAAGTCAATTAACCTAAATGGATTGAATTTGGCAACAAAAAGGAAAAGGATTTTCAATAAATCAGAAAAATTAAAATTGGATATAATTTGTTTACAAGAAGTACACATTAAAAAGCGGGTTTGCTGGCTACCGGCGAAAGATGGTCCCTTCTCTTGGACCGCCAGCCCCGCCGCCTGTAGAGCTGCTTCGACTTCAAGAAGTGGCTTGAAAATTCCTAAATCTGAAGGATTGGCGGAGAAGAGCAAGCAAGGAGCAGGTTGAGCCCCTGTGAGCACCCAGAAAATTGCTACTGGGGAGGAAACAGGCGCGGCTCCCTTTCAACTTGAGGAGACTCCGGACGGCATGGGATGACTCTGCTTTGTGCAGAGCAAGTTGGCTGCAGCAACCTTTTAAACTAATGAAATTAACTTCAATAATTAGCGGAAAAATCAACTTGAACCTTCAAATCTTGAAACTGCAAGTATTATCTTTCTTGTGACTTTCTGATTTAAGTAAAAGTCTGAGCGAGTGAAAGCGGCTTGAAAAAATGGCGCCCGGCTCCAGCGTTAACAAGCTGAGAGTGAGAGTGGTCTTGTAAAGTTATTCTAACAAGCTACAAAGTTGCGCTGCTTGTAACAAGCAGGAACAGGAGAAGAGGAAAAAAATTCTTTTAAAAATAAGCCTGAGCTTGCTTCAGTCTAATTCTATCCCCAATTTGATTAAACCTGGGGGATTTCTTTAGAGGACTTTGTGGTGGTGGAAAAGAAAAAAGGATCTCCTTTTTCAGAAAACCTAATCTACGTGGCAGAATGGCTTCTAAGAAACAGGAAGGAAAGGCAGCAGGGGGGGGGATCCCCCACACATAAACCTGAACAGCAGCTTCCTCCTGCTCAGCAGAGTCAGAAAAAAGATTTTGATTTTGAAAGTTTAAAAGAATTTATTACTCAGGCTCTGGATGACAAATTTCAAAAATCTCAACAGGAAATTAAGCAGGAAATTAATGAAATGAAAAAGGTGGTGCAAGAGAATTATGGCAAGGTGACTAATAAATTATCGAATGTGGTGTCTGGCCTGTCAGAAATTATTATTAAAGTGGATTCTAAATTGGAAGAATTTAAATCAGAAGTGAATGTCAAAATAAAGGATACTGATTATAAAATTTCGATGTGGATAATAAAATGCAGAGAGTTGAAAATGAAATTACGATGATGCAATTCCGGTCTATGGAATTCGCCATAAGAATTAGAGGTATTAAGGAGAATGATCGACAAGACTTGAGACAGATTTGTGCTGATGCTTTGGCTGTGTTGTTAAAAATTAATCCTGAAGAGATTTTTTACAAAATAGACAAAATTTACAGAGTGAACTCGTGGGTGGCCAGACAAAGACAAATTGCCTAGAGATGTGGTGATATATTTTACAGATAGAAGAATGAGAAATGATATTTTGCAAAAATCTTTTCTTTCTTCTGTGCAAGTGGAGGGAGCTCAAATTGGAATTTATAAAGAACTACCGCCTATGATGTTGAAAGATAGAAAAGATTTTGGTTTTTTAGTAAATGAATTTTAAAAATTACAGATTCCATTTCGGTGGGATGCTCCAACTGGCAAAATTCTGAAATATAATGGTGAAAGACACCGATTGAATACTGTTGAGAAGGAGGAACATTTCTGTTACACTGTTTTTAAAGAAAGATCACCATCCCCACGTACATCTACTGTGTTGGAGATAAAGGAGAGTGACAAGGAGAAGCAACCTCAGCAAGAGATGGAAGAGCAGTTTAAGCAGGTGGAATCAGAACCAGTGGAAATGCAGGGTGCTACAGGAGGTTTTTTGAAGGAGCCTTTGTTAGAATCTTCTCCAATTTTGACTACAAGAGATGTGGCTTTGGACCTAGCTCGGATGGCTGAAGCCAAAGATCAGCGTATAACTCGTGCAATTTCCAAGCAACTCAAAGAAAAGCAATTACAGGAAAGAGCTAAGGCACAACAATATAAAAAAGGAGTCAAGAGTACCACACAAGAAAGTGAAGCCATGGGGGGAACAAAGCCAAAGATTTCGGAAGATATCCGGCAATTCTGCTCGTCACTTCAAAAAGGTATACATGATTAAGTTTCTATCTTGGAATGTGAATGGATTGAACTCACCACAGAAAAGGAAGAAGTTATTTACATACTTGAGACAATTTAATAATGATATAATTTGCTTACAAGAAACTCATGTCAGAACACAAGATCAAAAATACTTGATAAATTCAAAATTAGGAATACATTTCATAGCTTCAAATTTGGAAAAAAAGAATGGTGTGGTCATTTATATAAATAAAAGACTGTCAGCTAAAATTATAGAAGCAGATGAAGGCGGCAGGTTTATAGCAATTGAACTGCACACTGTACATGGCCAAATTCTTGTGATTGGAATTTATGCTCCTAATCAACAACAAGATCATTTTTATAAAACTTTGCACACTAAAATATTGCAATGGGACTACAGATCTATTTTAATCATGGGAGATTGGAATGGAGTAATTGATTCCAAATTAGATAAAAAGAGCCTGGCGAAGTCAAGGATTAGACTACCACAAACCTTTTTTGATATGAAAGAAGTTTTGGAATTAAAAGACATTTGGAGAATACATAATCCAAAAGAATTGGACTATACTTTTTTCTCTGATAGACATCGATCTTTTTCTAGGATTGATTTTATTTTATTATCAGATGATTTACTTGTTAAGACAAAAAGAACAAAGATTTTTCCAAGAACTCTATCCGACCATAGTCCAATATGGATAGAAATTGAGACTGGAAAGACTGATGGAAGATCATGGAGATTAAATGAAAATCTGTTTAGATATGAAAAAAATATAATAGAACTTAAAAAGCAGATTAAAGAATTTTTTGAAATAAACTTGAATAAGGGTACCCCAATTGAAATTGTGTGGGATGCGAGTAAAGCGTATATGAGAGGGGTACTCATTCATATGAATTCTAAACATAAACTGAATTGACAAAAGAAAAGATCTGAACTGGAAGTAGAAATAAAGAATAAAGAACAGTCACTTATCAAAAATCCAACAGATGAAAGAATACGTGGTGCTATAAAACTTTTGAAAGATCAATTTCAAATGCTTATGGCGGAACAAGCTGCAACAAATTTACAATATGCGAAGCATAATACATTTTGTAATGCTAATAAACCGGGCTGATGGTTGGCCTACACATTAAGGAAGAAGCAGAGCATACAGACTATTGATAGTATTGATTTGGAGGGAAAGAAAATTTTCAACAAAAATTAATTAAAGAAGCTTTTGTAGATTATTATACCAAATTATATGCTAAAGATGATATGCAGAATGGACTTATAGAAAAATATTTAGAAAATAAAAGAGTCACAAAGATTACCAACCAACAAAAGGAAAGAATGAATCATCCTATAACAGTTGAGGAGATAATTGCAGCAATTAAACAATTGAAAACGGCTAAAGCTCCTAGAACGGATGGCTTGACTGCAGTGTATTATAAAACTTTGCAAGCAGAAATGGTGGAACAACTCAGAGACTTATTTTGTAACATACAACAAGGGGGTAAAATACCCCCATCATGGAAAACAGCTTACATTTCTTTGATACCAAAAGAGCAAGTAGGTCCTAAAAAACCGGAGAATTATAGACCAATATCTCTTCTGAATAATGATTATAAAATTTACGCAAAAGTACTAGCCAACAGGTTGATGCCAGTAATTCAAGAGGTGAATCACGATGATCAAGCGGGATTTATAGAGGGCAGATATATGAAGGACAATGTAAGGCAAGTTATAGATTTATTGGAATATCTTGAGAAGAATAAACAGATCCCTGCAGTGCTGGTTTTCTTGGATGCGGAGAAGGCCTTTGATAGAGTGGACTGGAATTTTCTATTAAAGACTTTTAAAAAGATGGATTTTGGGGACCAATTTATACAGGCGGTTTCAGCAATTTACCAAGAGCAAAAGGCACAGATCATTATTAATGGAATGTTTATGAAGTTTGACAACAGACTTTAATATTGAAAAAGGAACAAGACAAGGTTGTCCGTTATCCCCATTGTTATTTATCTTAACACTAGAAGTCTTGTTGAATACAATACGGGACTCGAGTACCTTGAAAGGTATAGTGATAAGGCAAGAGGACTACAGAATAAGGGCATTTGCAGATGATCTGGTTGTTACCCTAACACAGCCGATGGAATCAATAATCCAGATGAAAGACATTATACAAGACTATGGCACAGTATCAGGTTTTAGACTGAACCAGAAAAAAACTAAGATGATAGTTAAAAATATGACACAAGATCGAAAACACGAACTTGAAAGGAGGGCAGGTTTTGAGATTGTACCAAAGGTTAAATATCTAGGAGTTCAGGTTGCAGAATCAAATATGAAACTGTTTCAAAATAATTATGAGGTGTTGTGGCGAGATGTACAGAAAGATATGGAGACTTGGAAAAAACTGCAGCTGTCTTTACTTGGAAGAATAGCAGCAGTTAAGATGAACATTTTGCCAAGATTTCTTTTTTTGTTTCAAATGATTCCGGTGCTTAAAAGCGATAAACAACTGAAAGAGTGGCAAAGTGGAGTGAATAAGTTTGTCTGGAACGAGAAAAAAACCGAGAGTGAAATTGAAAATTATGCAAGATGTTCCAGAAAGGGGAGGTCTCAAACTTCCAAACCTACAGTTATATTATGAAGCAGCAGCTTTGACTCAAGCAAGCGATTGGTTTGGAAGGAAAAAGACTGGAATATTGAATATAGAAAGTTTTGATCTTGAATTTGGATGGCATGCTTACTTATTTTATGAAAACAAAGTGGATAAAGTATTTAAAAGCCATATACTTAGAGACTCCTTGATGAGAGTTTGGAAGAAGCACTGACTCAAATGGGATTACAAAATACCACTATGGCTGGATTTTGGTCATATTATGTGGAATACAAATATAATGTCACTCTGGGGGGGGGTTTATATAAAGAGGTTCTTTTTGCAGATGCGGGCAGATGGCAACTGAAGACATTAGAGACACTGTTGGACGAAGGGACTAACTTAACTTGTTTACAGTATAATCAACTTCAATTGAGATGGAAAGAGGACCAAAAAATTGGTATTATGTTGCATGAGGAAGAATTGGTTAGACATATAAAAGAGAAAGGTCCAATGCATATTAAAAGGCTTTACAATGTTTTGTTAGAAAGGGATTCAGAAACAGAATTGGTTAAAGATTGTATGATTAAGTGGGCACAATATTTTGCAGAACCAGTGATGTTGGAAACATGGGAAAAAATTTGGGTTCAGAACGTTAAATGCACACAGTCGCAGAATTTGAGGGAAAATTTCTATAAAACGTTTTATAGATGGCATTTAGATCCTAAGAAATTGTCGTGTATGTACCCTAATGTTCAGCCAAAATGTTGGAGATGTGATTGTTTAGATGCTACATATTATCATATTTGGTGGACTTGTAAGAAAGTTAAGGCTTTTTGGATAAAAATTTGGTGGGTTATGCAGAATGTTTTGAAGAAAAAAATTTTATTGGGTATAGTTAAGGGTTTTACATTGGATGAAACAAAGTTGATATTGTATATGTTAACAGCAGCAAGATTATTGATAGGTAAATACTGGAAAAATGAAGCTTTGCCCACTGTCGAGGAATGGACTTTGAAGATGGCCAGTTTTGTAGAGATGGCGAAAATTTCAGCATACCTAAAAGATCGCTCACAAGAGACTTATGAATGGGAATGGAAAAAGTGGATAGATTATGTGCAGAACAAATATCAAACTAGAAAATATCAAATAGCTTTTCACTGACAGTATTATATTAAGATAGAAATATTTGAATTTTGTGAAGATGGAAAATTATATGGGGGATGGAGGGGTTCAAGTTTTATATAAAGGGGTTTTTTGATGGGAGTATATTCTGTGGAAGTCCGGGGGGGAAGGGAGGGTTAGGGGGGGTTAGGGAGGGTTAAGTCGGAGAGTTTGGGGTGGGTTGGGGGGGGGAAAACGGGATGAAAATGTAATTGTAAACTTTTGCAATAAAAAAAAAGCAACATAAAAAAAGTATTGCAATTTCCGAAAATTGGGAAGTTATATATGCATCTCTTCCACAACAAAACAAGAGGGGTGCTTTACATTAAAGAGACATTAGAAGCCAAAGAAATTTTTATGGACGAGGAAGGGAGGATTCTAATGGTGGATATAACGATGAACTATAAACAAATGCTTTTAGTGGCAATATATGCACCAAATAACAATCAAGAAGATTTCTATGGTAAATTGCAGAAGAAAATAATAGAATTGGAGTATGAAAATATATGCATTGTATGTGTTTGAATGCAATTGTGGATGCAGACTTGGATTATAAAACTAGAAAAATAAACAAAAACATTAGATAATCGCCCCCCCCAAAAAACTTTTTTTTAAACGGTGATAGAATTAGGTATTCAAGATGGTTGGCGAGAAATGCACCCTGGGAAAAGTCAATATATATTTTACTCAAATAGACATATCAGTAACCGCCCAAATAACTGTGTTCCCCCCACTTCCGGGCAATTCTACAATAAAATCCATGGAGATTTCCTTCCATGGGGCACCTGGTCTGGCAACACTTTGAAGCAATCCAGGTGGCTTTCCTGGAAGCCTTTTGGCCTGTGGGGATGATTGCTTTCTCAGTGGCTGGCAAACCACGCTGAGGAATGCAACGTCAGCATAGTGATCCTATCTCAGGAAGTGAGAGACATGAGATTTGGCATGTAGGCAGATCACATTGTTTGCAGCAGGAAAGCATGAGCTGTCCACATGGATATCATGAGCTTTGTTTAGCCAATTGGGATAAATGAATCTTTATCAATGAATCAGCTTCTGCCATGGAGACTGTGGATAACAATTAAAGGGAGCTCCCAGAAGCTGTTCGGGGTGCTTTCCCATTAACCTTCTTCCTGCCTATGCGTTTTTCTTCATCACAACAACATCCAAGACCGAGTGGCTGTGGCTTCCGGCGTCCCGATATAGCCAGCTGACACCATCGCTGGCTATTGGGGGCGAATCACTCGCTCCCACGGAGAGGGCTCGTAACTTGGGCGTCCTCCTGGATGCACGGCTGTCGTTAGAAGATCATATGACGGCCGTGGCCGTGGCCAGGGGGGCTTTTTATCAGGTTCGCCTGATACGCCAGTTGCGCCCCTTTCTAGATCGGGACTCCCTACGCACGGTCACTCAGGCACTCGTCACTTCCCGCCTGGACTACTGCAACGGTCTCTACATGGGGCTCCCCCTGGGGTGCACCCGGAGGCTCCAGCTGGTCCAGAACGCGGCCGCGCGGGGGATTATGGGGGCGACGAGGCGCTCCCATGTAATACCTCTCCTGCGCGAGCTGCACTGGCTCCCGGTGGTCTTCCGGGTGTGCTTCAAGGTGTTGGTAACCACCTTTAAAGCGCTCCATGGCTCAGGGCCGGGGTACTTACGAGACCGCCTTCTGCCACCAATAGCCTCCCACCGGCCAGTACGCTCGCACAGAGTGGGCCTCCTCAGGGTGCCGTCCGCCAGACAATGTCGGCTGGCGACCCCCAGGGGGAGAGCCTTCTCTGTGGCAGCGCCTACCCTCTGGAACAACCTCCCCCCAGAGATACGTACAATAATAGACCTCCGGATTTTTCGTCGGGCCCTGAAAACCCATTTATTTCAACTAGCTGGGCTGGCTTGAGTGAATTTTAAATTGTTTTTAAATTGGGGTTCTTTTAATTTTCGGCCAAATATTTAATTATTTTAAACTGCTTTTAAATTTTGTATATATTGTTTTTTACTTTGGCTGTTCACCGCCCTGAGTCCTATTCTGGGGAAGGGCGGTATAGAAATTTAAATAATAAATAAATAAATAAATAAATCTGGTGACCCCGACGTGATACCCCTCTACACTCATTTGGCCAGACGAGCCCAGGTGCACCACAGCGAACTTCGCTCCCAAAAATATGTGAGTATGGGGGGGGGGGGGGGGAAACTGTCAGCTCCGCAGAAGCTTCATGCAAAAGAGCTACAGAAAATACTTAAGAATAATGGAATAGCAGGAATTAGTTTAAGTGATTTAGAGCAGTTAGTAAATGAAATAGGTTGTCAATGCCCATGGTATCCTGAAGAAGGAACCTTAGACATGCGGGATTGGATAAAAAGGGCAATTCCATCAGGACTGTCAGTGGGAGGGGCAGATATGGTGGGAGCAGGGGGCCACATCGTGTGGTGGGGGCATGTGCCCACTGTCTTCAAGCGGTGACGTGCTCCAGCCCGCAATGCTCATCTCGTTCCCTGGGTTGTCCAGAGTCTCAGAGCCCTGGTCTTAGGCTGATGTTGTGCAATGCCAGGTCCGTGGTCAATAAAGCCCCCCGCATTTGTGAGCTAATTCAGGAGGGGGTTAGCGGACCTGGCAGGTATTACAGAGACCTGGTTGGGCCAGGAGGGGGGAGTCCCCCTCGTTGAGATGTGCCCACCGGGTTTCCACGCATTTCATCAGCCGAGGACTCAGGGTAGGGGTAGAGGGGTGGCGGTTATTGTAAAGGAAGGTCTCGATCCTAGGTAGGCCACTGTACCTTAGATTGCCGGATGTGAGTCTCTCCTTGTGAAGTGGGGCCATGGGATGCAGGTGGGCTTGCTGATTGCGTACCTGGCTCCCTGCTGCGTGGCAGCGGCCCTAACCGAGCTCCTCAACATCATAGCTGGGGTGGCGGTTGAGACCCCCAGGCTTATGGTCATGGGGGATTTCAACCTGCCGTCCATCGGTGAAATGTCTGAGGTGGCTCGGGAGTTCATGGCTTCCATGACAGCCATGGACCTGACCCAGTTAATTCATGGCCCTACTCATATAGGAGGACACACTCTGGACTTGGTTTTTATCTCTGGTCAGTGGTCGAATGGTCTAGATACAGGGGATATAGTCATTGAACCCCTGTCATGGTCAGACCATTCTCTCCTTAGACTTGACTTTCTGACCACCACACTCTGCCGCAGGGAGGTGGAACTGACTAGGTGGTTCCGCCCCAGGCGCCTGATAGATCCTGATAGGTTCCAAATGGAGCTTGGGCCATTCCCTGAGACTCTGGCTCATGACTCGACGGAAGAACTGGTGGTTGTCTGGGAGAGGGCGGCCGCTGGTGCTTTAGATCCGGTCGTGCCTTTGCGGCCTCTGACGCGGCGCCGAATCAGCCCAGCACCTTGGTTCTCCGAGGAGCTGAGGGAGATGAAGCGCCAGAAAAGACGCCTAGAGAGTAGTTGGAGAGCTAGTATTCTGGATCTGACCGAGCACTAGTGAGGTCTTATATCAAGACCTACTTAGTGGTGATAAAAGCGGCGAAGTGTAACTACTTCTCCGCTCTTACCGCATTGGCAGATAATCGCCCAGCCGCCTTGTTTAGGGTGACCCGCTCCCTTTTTCATCTGGGAGCGCGGGAAGACCCCTTGTAAGGGCGTGCTGAGGATTTTGCGTATTATCTGCACAATAAAATCGCTCAGATTCGGGACGGCTTGGACTTTGACTGGGTGGGTTCAGGCGATGTGTCTGAGGCGGGTCTTGAGAATGTCATCTGGGAAAAGTTCGATCCTGTGACTGTCAAGGACGTGGACAGGATGCTGGGGAGATTGAATGCAACCACATGTTTATTGGACCCGTGTCCCTCCTGGCTGGTGCTGACTACCCGGGAGGTTACACGAGGCTGGCTCCAGAGGATTATTAACGCTTCTCTGAGTGGGGGCATCTTACCTCCCACCTTGAAAGAGGCGGTGGTGAGGCCCCTCCTCAAGAAGCCTTCTCTGGATCCGACTGTTTTGGCAAACTACCGTCCTGTCTCCAATCTTCGCTTCATGGCGAAGGTTGTTGAGAGTGTGGTTGCGCGACAGCTCCCACAGTACCTGGATGAAACTGTCTATCTGGATCCATTCCAGTCCAGCTTCAGGCCTGGGTACAGCACGGAAACGGCATTGGTCACGTTGGTCGATGATCTCTGGAGGGCTTGGGACAGGGGATGTTCCTCTGTTCTGGTCCTATTAGATCTCTCAGCAGCTTTTGATACCATCGACCATGGTATCATGCTGCACCAGCTGGACGGGTTGGGAGTGGGAGGCACCGTTCTACGGTGGTTCTCCTCTTATCTCTCCGACCGGTCGCAGTCCGTGTTGGCTGGGGGTCAGAGGTCGACCTCGAGGCACCTTGTCTGTGGGGTGACGCAAGGGTCGGTCCTGTCGCCTCTCCTGTTCAACATTTATGTGAAGCCGCTGGGTGAGATTATCCATGGATTTGGGGTGTGATGCCATCTGTATGCTGATGATACTCAGCTGTACATCTCCATTCCAGACCACCCCAATGATGCCCTTGAAGCGATGTCCCAGTGCCTGGAGGCCGTGCGGGTCTAGATGGGGAGGAACAGGCTTTGACTCAACCCTTCCAAGACCGAGTGGCTGTGGATGCCAGCATCCCGATATAGCCAGCTGGTGCCATCACTGGCTATTGGGGGTGAATCATTGGCCCCCACGGAGAGGGCTCATAACTTGGGTGTCCTCCTGGATGCACGGCTATCTTTAGAAGAGCATATGACGGCCATGGCCAGGGGGGCTTTCTATCAGGTTCGCCTGATACGCCAGTTGCGTCCCTTTCTAGATCGGGACTCCCTATGCACGGTCACTCACGCCCTCGTCACCTCTCGCCTGGACTACTGCAACGCTCTCTACATGGGGCTCCCCTTGGGGAGCACTCAGAAGCTCCAGCTGGTCCAGAATGCGGCCGCGCGGGTAATTATGGGGGCGACATGGCGCTCCCATGTGACACCTTTCCTGCGCAAGCTGCACTGGCTTCCGGTGGTCTTCCGGGTGCGCTTCAACGTATTGGTTCTCACCTTTAAAGTACTCCATGGCTTAGGGCCCGGTTATTTACGAGACCACCTTCTGCCACCGATAACCTCCCACCAGCCAATTCGCTCCCACAGAGAGGGCCTCCTCAGGGTGCCATCGGTCAAGCAATGTCGACTGATGACCCCCAGGGGGAGAGCCTTCTCTGTGGGGGCACCCGCCCTCTGGAACAAACTACCCCCAGGAATATGACTGATCCCAGACCTCCGGACCTTCTGTCGAGCTTTGAAGACCTTCCTATTTCAGCAAGCTGGGCTGGCTTAAAATTTTAATGAGTTATTTTAAGGGTAATGAGTTTTAATTTTTTGGGAAGCCAATTCGATTTAATTCTGTTTTTAAATTATTTTAAATTTTATATTGTATGTATTTTAATTTTGGCTGTTCACCGCACTAAATCCTTCGGGAGAAGGGCGGTATAGAAATTTAAATAATAAATAAATAAATAAATAAATAAATAAATAAATAAATAAATCTTGGAATACATTTGCATTCGCCACCACGAGCATCAATACAACATTTGTTGCTGTGGCAAAAATGTAAGGAAGCAATTGAGGTTATGGGGACTCATAAACTCAAGGCACCGTTACCATCTCTCTCTTTGCTTCCTGAGGAGGGGTCTGCTCCCCCTGTGCCATATATGCAGCTGACTCTGCCGGCAGCAACTACGCTGAAGCCAGTGGAGCCTAGCTGCCTGACTGCTCCCTTACCGATCACTCTTTCACAGGAGCCATTTAGCGCAGTCAGAGCAGGACTGCAGGAAGAGCAGCAAAAAAGAACCCTCACTGGGATAGAACTTGCAGAGGGTCTCCAAGCTTTTCCAGTCACACAGACAGTCAATCCACAAGGGCAAGCTCCATATCAGTGGAATCCCTTGCCATATCAAATTTTGAGAGAGCTGAGGAAAGGTATCACAGAGACAGGTTTGCGTTCCACCTATACTGTTGGAATGGTGGAAGGCATATCTAATGGTTATAATTTGATCCCACAAGATTGAAATGATTTGTTTTGCATGCTTCTCACACCAGCACAGTATGTTGTTTGGGATTCAGAATATCAGAGAGAGGCAATTCATGCAGGAAACAATTCAGGAGGTTTATATATACCAGACCAACTGTACGGAGTTGGTGCTTTTACTACAATACAGCAACAAGCCACAGGCACACCCCCGCCAGCTTACTCCGTGATAGGGCCTTGTGTGCTCAAAGCATTTAAGAAAGTGCCAATCTCAGGCAAACCTAGCAAGTCTTTTGCAGCAATTCGACAAGGTGCTGGTGAAACATATTCTGATTTTATTGATAGATTGCAAGAAGCTATTCAGCGGCAAGTAGATAATGAGGAAGCTAGCAGAGAATTAATGAAAAGGCTAGCTTATGAACATGCTAATGCTGATTGCTGCCGCGCATTGCAATCTGTTGTTAATAGAGGGGATTACACCTTGGCTGATATGTTGAAAGCATGCACTGATATAGGCACAAATGTTCATCAAATGGATGCCTTAGCAGCTGCCTTACAAAAAGAAAAGTTTGGCAAGCCCAAAGGTAACTGTTTTAATTGTAATAAACCTGGCCATTTTAAACAGTAGTGCAGAGCCCCTGGTGGTGGAGCCCACAAAGGCAATGGGCCAGGAGGAGGTCAAGTAACTAAACCAAAAACTGTTTGCCCTAAATGTAAGAAGGGGGTTCACTGGGCTAATCAGTGCAGAAATCAGGGAAATAGTCAGGGAAACTAGAGTTCGGGCTCACGGCAAGCCCTGGCCCAATTGCCGCAACTACTATCAAAAATTCTAAAGCAGCTACGAGAGGTAGTGCAGGTATTGATTTGATTAATCAAGAAGATAAATTCATTCCTTTCCCTGGAGTTGTTACCTTAATGTCATCACAATTGAAAGGACCATTACCTGCTAACACTGTGGGATTGGTCCTTCCTCGATCCTCCGCAGGAAAAAAAGGGATTTTTGTCATCCCTGGAGTCATTGACTCAGATTATGAAGGCATAATTATGATACAATATGAAATGAATGTGCCCATGACTTTAAAACAAGGAGATTCTTGGGCACAATTGGTAATTGTTCCATATATAGTGCCAGCAGGAGGTAAGCAAATTAGTAGAGGAAGTGGAGGATTTGGTTCTACCAATCCTATCCGCTCCCTGCATCCTAGCATTATGGCAGTAATACAATCAATTCAAGAAGAAAAACCAAAGCGTATATATTTGTTAAATGGCAGATCTTTTGAAGGAGTCCTCGATTCTGGCGCAGACGTCTCTGTCATAGCCACTGACAATTGGCCCACAGATTGGCCTACTACAGAATCACCCTCCATGTGGGGAGTTGGAGGACCCCAAGCAGCCCGACGCAGCACCAAATGGCTTACGGTAACAGCTCTTGATGGCAAACGCACAGCCCAGTTAAAGCCAGTTATAGTCCCCATTCATTTAAACCTATGGGGAAGAGATTTGATGTTGCAATTTCAAGTAAAATTAATTATTAATGATTAATAGCTACTATGTCTCGGCCTACTGCTCTCCCTTTAGTATGGCAATCTACTATGCCTGTGTAGATCGAGCAATGGCCTTTAACGCAAGAAAAACTTGTAGCCTCTCCTCTTCTTTACAAGCTGCGCTGACCGATTATGTTGGGAAACTTTCTTACCATATTCCTGAAGACCCGCACCTGCTTGCCTTTAATCAAGTAGAAATCAGTCCAAAATGGTATCTCATTAAAACCTTTGGTGAATGCCCTCACAGTCTTCACTGATGGGGGGCCAAAGTGGGGGGCAACTGCCTGGCTTGAACATGGGAAATGGGTTACAAAAATTACACCTCTGCAAAAGTCCGCTCAGCATGCAGAGGTTGCAGCCGTAATTTTGGCCTTGCAAATCTTTCCAACTCAAGACCTCAATATTATTTCAGATAGCCAGTATGTCTGTCAAATTGTCACCTCCCTCCCTGGTGCATATGTTACACCATCTTTGGATGATGATCTTCTGTCCCTCTTTTTGACATTACAGCAAGTTTTGCAAATTAGAAAGAATCAAATTTACATCGCACATATCAGAAGTCATCAGTCTTTTCCCGGCATATTGTCAGAGGGAAATGCTGTTGCAGATGCCGCAACAAAGCAGCATGTTCTGTCTGTTACTCCATGGGAAAGTCATTCTATGTTTCATCAAAATGCCAAGGCTCTTGCAAAACAATTTCACATTCTTCTAGATCATGCTAGAACAGTCATACAACAATGCCCTCAATGTTCTGAAATCACCCCATCTTCCTCCATTGGGGTGAACCCGAGAGGTCTTAAAGCAAACGAACTTTGGCAAATGGATGTAACCCAATACCCCTCTTTTGCCCCTTGGAAATATCTTCATGTAACTATTGATACTTTTTATCATTTTATTTGGGATATTCCTCAGAAAGGAGAAGCCACCAAACATGTTAATCATTGTATTCGAACATTTGCTGTCATGGGCCTACCTTCTACATTAAAAACAGACAATGGCCCTGCATATTGTAGTTGCTCCTTTGCTGAATTTTGTGACAAATGGCAAATTAAACATCTTTTTGGCATACCTTATAACTCTACGGGACAGGCCATAGTGGACTGAGCAAATTTTACATTAAAATCTGCTTTGGATAAACATAAACAGGAGGGATTCCTATAGGTCTCCCTGGTAAACAGGAATGGTTGAATAAAGTTCTGTTTACTCTGAATCATCTTAATATCACAGATTTATCAACTCCAGTAGATAATCATTTTGGAAGTAGAATAAGTCATCCCTAGCCACAGGTAATGTATAGATTATTGCCTAATCCCGAATGGCATGGACCTGTTCCCTTATTGATGTGGGGATGGGGATATGCTGCTGTGCTTGCTCCTACAGGTCCGGTGTGGATCCCTGCTCGGTGTGTGAAACCGTGGAAGGATGGTGTGGCACCAAGGACTGAAAAACCCGATCCCGAACTTCTCACTCAGCCTGCAGAACCCTCAGCAAGATCAGGACCGAGCACTTCGTCAGACACATCAAGTGACCTAGGGGCAGATTAAGGCCATCTCTGCTCAATCTACAAAAGTGCTACAGGAAAAGAACATGCCGCAGACACCAGAGAACTTTTTGGTAGCGGCATTTGCTTGTTTAAATGCTAATTCTATAACTATTGTAATGTGTATTCTTTTTATGTGTATTTTTCCTCCTGGCATGGCTACAGTGACTTTGCAAGATGGAATTCCAGAGCAAGGACTTTGGGAACGAAATTCCTATATATGGGATGTGCAAAATATTTCTTGATTAGTAAACAAGACTGATTGTTGGATCTGCATGCACATTCCCCCACATGCCAAAGGAGGACTTTTAATACATGCTATTCCTTTTAATGAAACCAGATGGAAACAACATCCTTGGATCCCCGGAATGCTACAAAAAGAAAATGTTAATTATACTATTTTAGCCATTGGTAGCAGGCTTCAAGAAGTAGCAGCATATTGTTGGGAATTCATCAACCATACTAGGAAGGCATCTGTTGATGTTGGAAAGTATCCCTATTGTAACACGACATTCGTTCTTAATACCACTATTGAGAGACATAATACCTTTTTGAATGCCACTATAATGGAACATCTTCATAATTTTACCTCTTATGGCTGTACATACCAATTAACTGGGTGTCCAGTAGTGGTAAGGGGAGGGTATCCGACAAGTACGACCACCGGAAGTCTCTCTTTATGTAATTTGGTAAAATCAATGGTCAAACAATTAGCATGGATGATAATCAAACAACTAACACATTAGGTAATGTTTGAATGTTATGTGGTAGGCGAGCATATCAACGTATCCCTGCATGGTGGTCCGGTCGTTGTACCTTGGAATATATTGCTCCCTCCGTAGTGATATCTGATCATTGACCTAAAGGACGGTTACGGAATCATAGAAATATAGATGTTCAAAATCCCATTAATCATTACACTGAGACCATGTTAGCAAGGGGTGTTATTCCTCCTTTAGGAGTAATGATGAATTATAGAGATTTACATATTTTATCAAATTGGGCTACTGCTTTATTTAATGCTACTATCAAATCCTTAAAATTGATAAATGAAGAAATGTCTCAAATTTGAGAGGTAGTTTTACAAAATCGTTATGTTTTAGATGTTTTATATTTATTTTAGCAGCCAAGGGTGGTGTATGTGCTTTAATCCATTCACATTGTTGTATATATATCACTGATCATAAAGCAAATATTTCAGCCACAATTGAGCACATGGAAAACATGATTGCAGATAATCCAATTGGTTCCATTATCCCGCAATCCCCATGGGAGTGGTTATGGTCTTGGCTCCCAGATTTTGGATGGGTGCGACAAATAGTGCCCATTGTTATTTTAGTTATCATTGCCTCAATTTGCTGTTGCTGCTGTGTGCAATGTTTGCCTGGTTTGTTAACGGTATTTCGTCCAAGAATTCAGCCCTCCAGATCTGAAGTTATGTATGCATACAAATTATTAAAAAATAAAGAATAAAATAAAAAGGAGGACATGTGGGGATGATTGCTTTCTCAGTGGCTGGCAAACCACACTGAGGAATGCAACGTCAGCATAATGATCCTATCTCAAGAAATGAGAGACATGAGATTTGGCATGTAGGCAGATCACATTGTTTGCAGCAGGAAAGCATGAGCTGTCCACATGGATATCATGAGTTTTGTTTAGCCAATTGGGATAAATGAATCTTTATCAATGAATCAGCTTCTGCCATGGAGACTGTGGATAACAATAAAAGGGAGCTCCCAGAAGCTGTTCGGGATGCCTTTCCATTATCTTCTTCTTGCCTATGCGTTTTTCTTCATCACAACAACATTGGCCGAAGCACACATGGGACAACTGGCCACATATGTCTCTATGTCCTTCTTGAGTGCGGGCCACCAGAATTGCCGCTTAACTAGATGTAACGGTTTCACAAACCCAAAATGCCCAGCAACTGTGGCATCATGAGCGTGCTGTAAAACTGTTGCTCTCAGACTGGTGGGAACATACAGCTTGGCTCCCACCCAAGCAAGTCCTTCCCGAAGTGTACACTCATTTGAATGGGCCAAAAACCACTCATCAGTCTTTAGGGCTTCTTGTACTTACTTAGCCAAGTCGTCCGACAAAGTTGGATCTGCTTTCACCTGGGCTCTAGTAACTTCTGGTGCAGCTAGTTTTGTATTGAGGGGATAATTGGCCGAATCACCTCCTCTCTTAACACTATTGTATTGTGGCAGTCTAGAAAGGGTGTCTGCCATTAAGTTCTTTCCTTCCAGAAGGTAGCGCAGGGAGAAACTAAATCGGTTGAAGTGTTGAACCCAGTGGGCTTATTTTGGGGACAGTTTACGTGGTGTTTTCAAAGCTTCTAGGTTTTTGTGATCAGTCCACACCTCAAACGGGTGCTTAGCTCCTTCAAGGAATTGTCTCCATGTTAACAGTGCCCAACGAACCACAAAAGCCTCCTTCTCTTATATGGCCCACCTCCTCTCAGTCTCCGTTAGTTTACGAGAGGTATAAGCACAGGGTTGCAGCTTTCCTTCTGCATTGGTGTGTAGTAACACTGCCCCTACTGCTACGTCGCTGGTGTCAGCCTGTACAACAAAAGGGGCTTCCATGTCAGGATGTTTAAGGACCGGTTCAGCAGCAAACAGCCATTTTAGTTTCTCAAACGCCACCTGACAGTCCATAGTCCATTCGAGGGGCCGGGAGGGCTTGGTTGCTTAATGTCAGGATGGTCTCCTTTCATTATCCAAGAAAGGAAAACCCCAACTCCATTTTCATAGGGAAAGGTAACTTTTACTGGATAAGAACTGAATGCAGTCAAAGAAAAGCAAGGTCTGAAGCAAAGGCGCGAAAATCACATATAGAAAGCATCCCCCCCCAACTGTCCATCGTAAATCATCCAATCCACAGGTTCTCCAGGGGTCATGTAGGAGCAAACGCCTGGCAGTGTCATCCTCTTGCTATGCCACGACCATTGACCTGGAGACATTATCAGCCAGCTTCAAAGAAAACCGCTGCAGCAAAGTTTTACTTTCATTTCTCCTCCCAAGAATTCCAATAGCTCCCCCCTCCCCACCCACCCCCGGATTGGTTTGGAATCCAGTTCTTTACGACCGGGGCTCATTCACCAAGATCTCATCCTTCCATTGGTTTGGGATCGTAAATCTAATTCTACCAACCCCTTTTGCCTTTTTGCCAAAAGTGGCAGAAATATGCGTTCTCCTTAAAACTGTATGTGCCCAAGACTGGTTTTTTTTCCCCCAAATCATTTTTTATTTTAAAACAAAAAAGAAAAAGAAAAAGAATACATACAAACATCATTCATTCAGTCAAGTACAGATAGTACATCGGTCAGTTTACATCCCTCGTTTCTTTATATAAGAAACTTATTCTTATATAAAATATATCATTTGTATCATCATTTAAAGTGTTTCAACATTTACTTACATGTCACAATTTTTTATTATCTACCCAATGGTAAAATAAATTCCATATCAAATAATATTGTTTTTCTTCCTGCTTTCTTATTTCAAATGTCAGTTTATTCATTTCGGCACAGTCCAACATTTTCCTAATAATTTCTTCATCCGTAGGTGTCATTTCTTCTTTCCAATTTTTAGCAAATACAATTCTAGCTGCTGTTAGAAGATTCACAATTAAATACTGCAGTTCTTTGTTATACATTTCTGGTAAAATCCCTAATAAAAATATCTCTGGTTTAAAGTCTATGTGTCTCTTGGTCATTTTTTCCAACCACATGTGTATCTTAGTCCAATATTTCCTTGCTTCTAGGCATGTCCACCACATGTGGTAATAGGATCCTGGGGTCTGATGACATTTCCAACACTTATCTGATTTGTTCTGGAACATTCTGGTGATTCTCGATGGGGATTAATGCCACCTGTAAAACATCTTATACAAATTTTCCTTATATGCTGTAGACATTGTCATTTTGTAGTTATGAGACCATAAATTTTGCCATTTTTCTAAATCAATCCCATAACCAAAGTTTTTCCCCCAAGCTATCATCGATTCTTTAACTTGTTCTTCCAGTTTTAGCTCTATCAAAAACCCATACAGCTTTTTAATAATATGATCATCAGGCCCCATTAAAATCCTATCCAGATTAGTCAAAGCATTGTAAAACCCTTCTTGCTTACAATCTTCTCGATACCTGGAAAATATTTGCACATATGAAAACCAGTCCATCTTAAATCCCTGTTCCTCTAGTTCCTGTTTTAATTTGAATTCACCCTTTTCATCCAATAATTCACTATACCTAATAGTTTGTTCCTCTCTAAGTATTACGGGATAAGAAAAAACCTCTATTGTGGATATTCAAACAGAGTCACTGCATGCCTGGAGGTGGAAGTCGTGCCTTCAGCTCACATCCAGGTGTGCGGCCTGGCTCCTATCCAGCTGGGGATCAGATCAGTCTATGGAGCTTGGCTTTTGGGTGCCTGTTCTACTACGTCCAGAACACATGTGCAAACATGGCAGCACACATGTCTCAACAAACTCAAATGAGAATTCCTGAAGACTCCAGAAACAATCTGGAGAAATGGTTCCAGGAATCGATAAAAAAATGTTCAAATGGGATGTCCTGAAGGATCCAAGCAACATGTGAAGAAATGGCTTGGAATTACCTTATATCCCCTCCAGTAAGGGCCTGAAACATCCCATCTAAACTTTGAGGAGGGCAGGAGTAATCTGGGCAAGGCCTGCAGGAGGAAATACTTCAAGAGATGATAAGAAGGAAAGATCCTGAAATATGGAGGACAAAACTATAAGTTTCCAAAGGAATTTCTTCTCACAGAAAACAAGTATGTGAAGAGAACAAGCTTCCTAATAGACAGGAAGCAATAGGTGAAGCTAGGCAAAACCACATCAGATACCTGTACAGTTAGCACAGGAGCCCCCCAGTGCTGTGTGCTCTCTCTTCTCTCTCTCTACCAATGAGTGCATCTCAAACAATCCATCTGTTAAACTACTGATGATACAGATGATACAACAGTGATTGGTCTCATTCGAGACAACAATGAATCCCCATACAGATGGGAGGTTGAACAACTAGCCTTGTGGTACAACTGGAACTATCTGGAACTGAACACACTTAAAACCGTAGAAATGGTGGTAGACTTTAGGAGAAACTCTCCCATACTACCACCTCTTATAATACTAGACAACACAGTATCAACAATAGAGACCTTCAAACTTCTAGGTTCTATCAAATCTCAAGATCTAAAATGGACACCTAACATAAAAAAGGTCATCAAAAAAGCACAGCAAATAATGTTCTTTCTGCGCCAACTCAGGAAGCTCATATTGCCCAAGGAGTTGCTGATACAGTTCTATAGAGGAATTATTGAGTTTGTCACCTGCACCTCTATAACTGTCTGGTTTGGTTCTGCAACCCAACAATACTGACACAGACTTCAGAGAATAATTAGAACTGCAGAAAAAACAATTGCTACCAACCTGCCTTCCATTGAGGATCTGTATATTGCACAAGTCAAAAAGGGGGCTGGGAAAATATTTACAGACCCCTCACATCCTGGACATAGATTGTTTCAACTCCTACCCTCAAAACGACGCTATAGAGTACTGCACAAGACAACTAGCCACAAGAACAGTTTTTTTCCCGAACGCCATCACTCTGCTAAACAAATAATTCCCTGAACACTGTCAAAATATTCACTAAGGCTGCATTACTATTACTATTAGTCTTCTCATAGTTCCTATCACCCATTTCCACCCATTTATGACTTCATGACTGTAACTTTGTTGCTTGTATCTTTACAATTTATATTGATATTATTTGTTTCCTGATTGCTTATTTGAACCCTATGACTATCATTAAGGGTTGTACTTTATGATTCTTGATGAATGTATCTTGTCTTTTTATGTACACTGAAAGCATATGTACCAAAGACAAATTCCTTATGGTCCAATCACACTTGGCCAATAAAGAATTCTGTTCTGTTCTACTCTACTCCACTCCACTCCACTCCACTCCACTCCACTCCACTCCATTCCATTCTAAATAATTATATTCAGGGTGGATTAATTCTTTCTGATTTTTTCTCTTTCTATTCCTTTTATATTGTATCAAAAAGAGAATTGTTTTGTTTCTACTTCTGAGTAGCAAGTTTTCTTCAAGGAGGAACTGGATAGGAAGAAGACATAGCAAATGATTGCATGCAATGAATTTCAAAGAAGAAAGGTGTCCCTGCAGATTTCCCCCCACTAGTTGTGGCTGATTTTAATGGTCATTGTTCATCTCCATTTGTTAAGCCAAAGATCCAGTGTTTTCTGGAGGTGTTTTCATAGTTGTTTGTCCGTGGTCATGTGGTGCAGCACAGAACATATGGTGGAACACAGAAAGGTGCTTAGATTCTGTACCTATTCATATACCTGCATTTAGCTGCTTTCTAACTGCTAGGTTGGCAAGAGCTGGGACAGGTGATAGCAGCTCACTCTCTCTCACGGCCCTCATTGTCAAACTGCCCAGTTATAGTTCACCTAAGCACTGAAGTATTGAGTCCCTTTTTAATTGTTGGTCACGTACCTGGCTCCCTGCCACGTGGCAACGGCCCTGCCTGAGCTCCTTAACGTTATAGCCGAGGTGGCGGTGGACACCCCCAGACTTGTCATCATGGGGGATTTCAACCTGCTATCTATCGGTGAAACGTCCGAAGTGGCTCGAGAGTTCATGGCTTCCATGACAGCCATGGACCTTACTCAGTTAATTCATGACCCCACTCACACAGGGGGAACACACTCTGGACTTAGTTTTTGTCTCTGGTCAGTGGTTGAGTGGCCTTGATATAGGGGATATAGCCATCGAACCCTTGTCATGGTCTGTCCACTCGCTCCTTCGACTGGACTTTCTAACCGCTGCACCCCACCGCAGGGAGGCGGGACCGACCAGGTGGTTCCGCCCCAGGCACCTGATGGACCCCGATAGGTTCCAGATGGAGCTTGGGCCATTTCCTGAGATTCTGGCTCATGACTCGGCTGAAGACCTGGTGGCCGCCTGGGATAGTGCGGCTGCCGGGGCCTTGGACTGAGTCATGCCTTTGCGGCTTCTGACCCGGCACCGAACTCACCTAGCTCCTTGGTTCTCTGAGGAGCTTAGGGAGATGAAGCCCCGGAAAAGACGCCTGGAGAGTAGTTGGATGACCAGCCGCTCCGAATCTGACCGAACACTGGTGAGGTCTCATATTAAGACCTACCTAGTGGTGATAAAAGCAGCGAAAACTAGCTATTTTGCCGCTCTTATCGCGTCATCAGATAATCGCCCGGCCGCCCTGTTTAGGGTGACCCGCTCCCTCCTCCATCTGGAAGTGCGGGATGACCCCTTGCAGGGCCGAGCTGAGGATTTTGTGCAGTATCTGTATGACAAAATCGCTCAGATTCGGGAAGGGCTGGCCTCTGACTGGGTACGTCCGGACGGGATGACTGAGGCAGGTCTTGAGAGTGTTATCTGGGGGAAGTTCGATCCTGTGGCTCCCGAGGACATGGACAGGGTCCTGGGACGGCTGAACGCGACCACATGTTTATTGGACCCGTGTCCCTCCTGGTTGGTACTGGCTTCCCCGGAGGTGACACGAGGCTGACTCCAGAAGATTGTTAACGCTTCTTTGAGTGAGGGGGTCCTGCCGGCCGCTTTGAAAGAAGCGGTTGTGAGGCCCCTCCTCAAGAAGCCCTCTCTGGATCCGGCTGTTTTGGCTAACTATCATCCAGTCTCCAACCTTCGCTTCGTTGCGAAGTTTGTTGAGAGTGTGGTGGCGCAACAGCTTCCCCGGTACCTGGATGAAGCTGTCTATCTAGACCCGCTCCAGTCCGGCTTCCGGCCTGGGCACAGCACAGAAACAGCATTGGTCGCGTTGGTGGATGATCTCTGGAGGGCTCAGGATAGGGGTTGCTCCTCTATCCTGGTCCTGTTAGACCTCTCAGCGGCTTTTGATACCATCGACCATGGTATCATGTTGCACCGGTTGGCGGGGTTGGGGGTGGGAGGCACCGTTCTGCGGTGGTTCTTCTCCTACCACTCTGACCGGTCGCAATCTGTGTTGACGGGGGCAGCGGTCGACCCCGAGGCACCTTGCTTGTGGGGTGCCACAAGGGTCGGTCCTCTCACCCCTTCTGTTCAACATTTATGTAAAGCCGTTGGGTGAGATCATCCGTGGCTTCGGGGTGGAGTTCCATCAGTACGCTGATGACACCCAGTTGTACATCTCCACCCCAGGCCATCCCGATGATGCCCTTGAAGTGATGTCCCAGTGCCTGGAGGCCATGCGGGCCTGGATGGGGAGAAACAGGCTCCGACTCAACCCCTCCAAGACCGAGTGGCTGTGGCTTCCGGCGTCCCGATATAGCCAGCTGATGCCATCACTGGCTATTGGGGGTGAATCACTCGTCCCCACGGAGAGGGCTCGTAACTTGGGCGTCCTCCTGGATGCACGGCTGTCTTTAGAAGATCATTTGACGGCCATGGCCAGGGGGGCTTTTTATCAGGTTCGCCTGATACGCCAGTTGCGCCCCTTTCTAGATCGGGACTCCCTAAGCACAGTCACTCAGGCACTCGTCACTTCCCGCCTGGACTACTGCATCGCTCTCTACATGGGGCTCCCCCTGGGGTGCACCCGGAGGCTCCAGCTGGTCTAGAACGCGGCTGCGCGGGGGATTATGGGGGCGACGAGGCGCTCCCATGTGACACCTCTCCTGCGCGAGCTGCACTGGCTCCCGGTGGTCTTCCGGGTGCGCTTCAAGGTGTTGGTGACCACCTTTAAAGTGCTCCATGGCTCAGGGCCGGGGTATTTACGAGACCGCCTTCTGCCACCAATAGCCTCCCACCGGCCAGTACGCTCGCACAGAGTGGGCCTCCTCAGGGTGCCGTCCGCCAAACAATGTCGGCTGGCGACCCCCAGGGGGAGAGCCTTCTCTGTGGCGGCGCCCACCCTCTGGAACAACCTTCCCCCAGAGATACGTACAATAACAGACCTCCGGATTTTTCGTCGGGCCCTGAAAACCTATTTATTTCAACTAGCTGGGCTGGCTTGAGTTAAATTTTAAATTGATTTTAAATTGGATTGTTTTAATTACGGCCAAAATATTTAATTATTTTAAACAGTTTTTAAATTTTGTATGTCTTGTTTTTACTTTGGCTGTTCACCGCCCTGAGTCCTATTTGGAGAAGGGCGGTATAGAAATTGAAATAAATAAATAAATAAATAAATAAATAATTTAATCATAAACAGAATTTAGTTAAGATAAAAATTGAAAAACATTAGCCAAAGAGGAAGTAGCTGAAACTCCAAACCAAGAAGTTACAAAAGGAGGAAGGAGAGTTGGAATGCAAAAGGAAGAAGATTGTGAGGATTGTTAGTCAGAAAATGTGCTATCAGTCTCCTTCGTGATTTGTTACCAAGAGTCCAATAGGAATTCTGAATATAAATCGTTCAACCCCTCACATCGCTTGGAAAAGATCCCTTGGTGAAACCTTCAACATCATTCCCATAGGTACAGACTAGGAACATGGGGCCCATCCTTTGTTCTTAATGATGGTCCAAGTATCCTCCGCCTTGACTGTTTGGGGCTATTAGTTGAACTAAAATCATAGGGAAGGCTACATGTTCCTCATCTTTGGTACAGAGAATACTCAAAAGGAGGAACAAGTGTCCCCCTGATATATTCCTCACCAGAGGTCTTAGGGTTAAATGAAGCAGCTTTCTCTTTTGAATCCACAACTCAAGAGCCCAATCAGAACAAGAGCCCTACATTTAAGGAAGGCAGTTATTATTTTTCCTAGGCTGCAGGAGTAATGGAAACACCAACTTCAGATGGCATTATTTGCCTACCATGAAGCATTATCCCTCAGGAAATAGGCCCTCTGAAGGACATCGTGAACCTCTCTATGCAGAAGTTTCAAAGAGGTAGCTCCACAGTAGATAATTTAGAGCAGCCTTATTCAGATGGGATTCTAAAAGAGACCACTAGGAGTTTCATGACCGATCATAAAAAGTATGTAACTTTTTAACTTGGCGCACCATGTAATGTGTACTGTAGATATAATATTTATATATATATGCCCAAGATTGTTTGTGGTTCCTGAGGAGGAGGAGGAAGAGGTAACAGAAAGAGCAAAGTGAAAAAGAAGAGGAAGGACATGGAGCCCAGTCGTGGCAAGCCAGTTGCAAGTGGAGCCAGTGGGGAACCTTTGCATTGGGCAAGACGGCTCCTGCCCTCCTGATCTCCCACCCCAGCCGCTATCCCTGCCAACTCACCACATGCCTGGAGGTGGAAGATGCACCTTCAGCTTACCTCCAGCTATGTAGCCTGGTTCTTAACCAGCTGCAGATCTGTACCAGTCCACGCACCTGGGGTTGGGGAGCCTGTTCTACTGCATCCAGAACATATGTACAAGCATGGCAAGAATATCTCTCAAAAAACTCAGATGAAAGTCCCTGAAGAAGCCAGAAACAATCTGGGGAATGGCTCCAGGAATCAATAAAAATGTTCAAATCGGATGTCCTGAAGTATCCAAGCAATAGTTTGGACTATTTGGCCTGGAATTTGCCTTCACCCAGCTAAGTTCTTAATTGCAATGATTTCTTGCACCTTTTCCCTTTGATTCTGCCTACTCCTGTTGCTGTCAGCGTTGGAAGCTATATTAGGCCAGAAGCTTCCATGTGCTAGTTTACCTATTCTAGTAAAGAGAACTTTGGAAAATGCTTGCTTCCGAGTCTTTACTCGGAGTTGGGGTTTTCTGGAACACTGACAGTTGCCTTGTTTCTAAAACTTGTAGAAACAAGCTTTTTCCTTTACACTCCTTAGCACTTAACACAATACCCAAGACTGTGTGCGGCTTGTGAAAGAGTGCTAAAAAAGCTAAGATGTAAAATAGGTGCTCTGAGCGTGGCTGATTAATTGCAAGTATTCATTACCAAACCAAATGACATCATCAGTGGTAGAATCTGGATTAATCTAGCATGCTCGGTTTCCCAGTTGAAACAATGATAGACTCTGTTCGTGTGTTTTCATCTTTTCTTTTGACTGCTATTTGGTGCTTGTGGATGAGTCATGCTTGTCTACAATCTCTCTATCTTACTTAATGGCTGTACAGTCCTTATTTTGTATGTATGTTTTGCATTACCCATGATAGAATGAGGCTAGGGCAGGTAGGCCTGAGCCTCCAATTGGCCGCCTACATCTCTGAGGCCCTCCATGCTCTGCGTAACAACTCAATGCTTGTTTATCAACAGTATCATGAAGAGCAGGGTTGGGGCATGTTAACCGAGGTGATCACATGATTGTTTCATTTAAAGCTGTCACAATTTGCTACCACAATGGTCTGGCTCCATTACAGTCATAAGTCAAGGAGCATCTGTATATTTTTGTGCAACTTTTTGCAATGGTTGAAGGTGCTTTATGGCCATAAAATACCCTTTCTGAGGCTGTCATTATTTTTGAACCGTTGTTATGGTCTACTTGTACTTTTGGTGTGCTGTTTGTTTGTTATGGTAATAGTGTTGTAGTAGTGGGTTTTTAAATACATTTTTATTGATTTATCAAAAATATAAAATACAAATAGAGAGAGAAAAAAGAAAGCTGACATTTCAGGTCAATGCCTGCAATGCTCTACCTGACTCCGTTGTTACATTCTCAAACCCTCACAGCTTACCGTCCCTGTCTTACTGTCCCATTATCTGTATTTACTTACTTTGTTCATGTTATGTTCATACTTATACTTGCTACCTTCTACATGTTTGACAAATAAATAAATAAAATAAATCAATAAACAGTTTGATGGAAAAAATAAAAATAGAAAATAGAAAACTGGGTGGGGGGGGGAAAATATGGGGTAGAGAGGGAAAAAGAAAGAAAAAGACATTGACTTCCAACTCTTCTTAGCACAGTAGAAGATAACATTACAGCCCTCAATTTTTTAGTTTCACACAATAGTAGTATATACTAGCCATTTTGTTAGCAACAAACCTATCTAATCAGCAAAAACTCTGGTGGCTCTGCAGGCTAAAGTACTGGTGGCTCAGCAGGCTAAAGCACTGTTATTAACATCCACTTACATCTGCTGCCTGCAATTACTGCAAGTTCAAATCTTACCAGGCTCAAGGTTGACTCAGCCTTCCATCCTTTCTAAGGTAGGTAAAATGAGGACCCAGATTATGGGGGAAATAAACTGACTCTGTGTAAATATACAAAAGTATGAAGGCTATTGCTTAACGCATTGTAAGCCGCCCTGAGTCTTTGGAGAAGGGCAGCATATAAATCAAATTAAAAAAACAAAAAACAAAATCAAAGTTTTATTTTTTTTCATTGCAAGCAGAAATTCAGAAGCAATTTCCAAATAGAAATAAAATTAATTAAATCTTCTTTGGATGAAGGAATCAATTTAACCATCTCTGCTTTTCCTTTCTGTGGGGAATAGCATATGATTCTGTTTACTCATTAATCTTTATAAACTGTCATAGTTTATATTAAAAGAAATCCCTACATTACACTTTTACAGCTTTCCAATACCGGCATCTTCCGTAATATCCATTTTATCCTTCAGCCAATTGTGTACATATGCATTTTGTATGTACATTACATACTTATTCATATAATCATTACATTATATACATACCTATTACACATTAAATATTGCATTTTCACTATATCTTTTCTTAACAGTCACTATACATTGATTTTAGATTTCTTTTCCATCCAATTATACCATCTATTCCATGTTTTGTAATAAATCATTTCCTCTCTGCCTTTGAGTTCCATCGTTAACTTATCTGATTCTGTATACTCTAGCACCTTTTTTATAATCAACGTGTTTGATGGAGCATGTTGTTGTTTCCAATTTTGGGCAAATGAAATTCTGGCGGTGGTGATCATGTGGAGCATGAGGTATTGAATATCTTTACTCATTTTTTCTTTTATAATCCCCAAAAGAAATAGTTCTAGTTTCATGTCAATTTTTTGCTAAGTCATTTCCTCCAACCACTTTTTAATTTTTAATCAGAAGTCTCTTGCTTTGGGACATGTCCACCACATGTGGTAGTATGTCCCTTGTTGATGGTTACATTTCCAACAGTGCGGTGGGTTGTTTGAAACATCTTAGCCAATCTTGCCGGGGGTAAATGCCACTTATAAAACATTTTATAGATATTCTCTATATAGGCGGGCGACAATGTCATTTTATAATTTGTTCCCCATACTTTTCCCCAATGCTCTAATTCTATATTATATCCAAAAAATTTTCACCCAAATTATCATTGTTTCTTTCACAGTTTCCTCCTCCATTTTAAATTTAAATGTTTTAAAAATTCTATGATAATTAAATCAATCCCAAGCAAATCCTTCACTTATTAATTTTTTTTGGGGGGTCTTTATTTGAATCCCTCTTTTTCAAATATCAATATTTATTTTTTATATTTTTAATTTTTTTATTTGATTTCTATACCGCCCTACTCCCGAAGGACTCAGGGCGGTGCACAGCCAAACAATAAAACACATACATACAAAATTTAAAAGTAGGATAAAATCAAATTAAATAATTTTGGCCCGACAAATTTAAAACCCCAAACTTTTAAAACCAATTTAAAATTGAATGTATAAAATACTAAAAGATATTTAAAAATTAAAAATCTTTTATAAAAGAGGGAGAAAATTAGGCCAGGCCCACCTGGTGAAATAGTAAGGTCTTTAAAGCGCGGCGGAAGGTGCGCAGATCCGGGATCCTCCGTATCTCTGGGGGGAGCTCGTTCCAGATAGTAGGTGCCCCCACAGAGAAGGCTCTCCCCCTGGGGGCCGCCAATCGGCATTGTTTGGCTGACGGCACCCGGAGGAGCCCCTCTCTATGGGGGCGTACCGGCCGGTGGGAGGCTATTGGTGGTAGTAGGTGGTCCCGCAAGTACCCAGGTCCTAAGCCATGGAGCGCTTTAAAGGTGGTAACCAAAACCTTGAAGCGCACACGAAAGACCACCGGGAGCCAGGGCAGCTCGCGCAGGAGGGGTGTTACATGGGAACGCCATGTCGCTCCCATTACCACCCGCGTGGCCGCACTCTGCGCCAGTTGGAGCCTCCAGGTGCTCCTCAAGGGGAGCCCCATGTAGAGAGCGTTGCAATGGTCCAGGCGGGAGGTGACAAGGGCATGAGTGACCGTGCGTAACGAGTCCTGATCCAGAAAGGGACGCAACTGGCGAATCAGGTGGACCTGATGAAAAATCCTCCCGGTCACGGCTGTCAAGTGCTCTTCTAAAGACAGCCGTGAATCCAGGAGGACGCCTAAGTTGCGAGCCCTCTCCGTGGGGGCCAATGATTTGCCCCCAATAGTCAGTGATGGCATCAACTGACTATATCGGCTATAGACTATAAATCTCATCCATTTGCATTCTGATATCATTCCTGTCTAATATCTCTATTTAACTGTTCCAGCACTAGAATAAATAATACAGGGGATAAAGGACACCTCTAAAGAGGTTTCTTTTTCCTTATATGAATTGGTATAATAATTCCAAAAAAGTGTTTGAATTTTTTTGTTATTCGTATAAGTTTTATTCCCCTCTTGAAGCTTGGTTAGCACCTTCTTTTCTGTTTCTCTTCTTAGTTTGTATGCCAACCATCTCTCTGATTTATTTGCATGTTCAAAAAAGTGTTATTTCATATATTTAAGTTTCTCTTCAATATCTGAAACAGTCAACAAAGAAATGTGTTGTTGCAATAATTTTAGTTGATTAAGTAGGTTAGAATCTTCTAGTGAATTCTAGAGTTTCCTCTGCATCAGTTTAATTTCTTATAACACATTTTGGATTTTTTCATCCATCATCCTCTTAATTGCTGTACTGTATTGTATAAAATGACCTGGTATCACAGCATTACAACCATCCCAAACTGTTGTCCGCTTAGTTCCCTTTCCTAAATTATTATTAAAATAGTCTTGAGGTACCAGTTTACATTCTTTAACAATCTGTAGTTTCTGCAGAATAGACTCATTTAATCTCCATTTAAAAAACTGAGGATGAAATTTAAGATGTAAAGACACTGGATTACGGTCAAAAAAAGTTTTTGGAAGAATAATAACTATAGTTGCTTTATGAAGTATTTTTTTAAAATTCAAATCACATCAATTCTAGAAAAGGATTTGTGTCTCTCTGAAAAGAAGGTAGTCTTTTGTTAGTCCATCCTCCAAACATTGATCAGACCTAAAGTATTGGTCAGCTCGAAAATATTTGGAGCAGTTTCCCTTGTGTTTCTTTAATTCCTTTAATAGCTGATCTGTCCAGTTGTGGGGTTACTACCCCATTGTAATCTCCAATTACACATCAATACTGAAAAGAATAGGAGAGTATTCAGACAGTTGTTTAAAAACTTGGTTTTTTCTTGGTGTGGGCTGTAAAATCTATAATAGATTTTATTCCCTGTAATTCAATTTGCACAATTACATACCTGCCTTAATCAACAGCAAACAATAAATGTGGATGTAATTGTGATTTAATACACAGAACTACCCCGTTATTTTTTTTTCTTTGAATTAGAAGAAATAAATTCCAGATGTTATTTGTTAAATACTTTTTGTCAGTCTCTTTAATATAAGTTTTGGGTTTTTTTGTTTTTGTTTTTTAATTAAAAAGTTTAAAAAAATTTTACACATATTTTCCTTTCTCTCCTCCCCACTCCTGCCCCAACCCTCCCCCCAGCCCCCCAGACTTCCCAGAGCAAATACAGGATATAGCATTTAACAAACATATAAAAAAAAAACCATAAGCTAACTATCTATAGATTTATCTCCCTTTTACACTTTAACTCCCCTTGTTCATATCTGAATATAACTATTTAAACCAGTTATTGCTTGAAAATAATCAATCCAACTTCCTTCTTGTCCTTTCTTCAATAATAAAGTCTTCTTTCTTCCAGCATTACACAATCAGAGCCCAATTACAATTAACCATCACATCTCCAACCCTTACATATATTAACACATTAACAAAATATTTTAACCAATTTCGAATAAATTATATTGTAAAAACCTTATTTTTACTTTTTACCCCATAAACTTATATTGATTCTTCCTGGAAACATTCCTTACTTAATAGCTTTGCATAAACTTATTTATCTTATTCTCTACAAATCCACTGCGTATAATCAAATAACATCTTCACTATTTGATAGCACCACTTATGTTTTCCTTATAACCCACAAGTTTATATTTATTCTTCAACAAAACATTCTTTAATATAGTATTAATGTAATTTAAAACAAAATATAAAAGTGTAAGTAGTATCCTTCTTCTAACCCATAAACTTATATTAAATGATCTGCACTGTCCATAACTTTTACATCCCCAATATTTTTCTTTCTTTTTTTTTTTTTTGACCCATAAGCTTATATAAATTCTTCAACAAAGCATTCCTTGAAATATAACTTTAGTGTTAATATACTTCAAGACAAAAGTGAAAGTTTGGTCAATGGCCCATAACAATTCAAACATAACATTACTTAATATAACTTTTCAAGACAAATCATGTCCCTAAATATAAGTAAATCATTCATTTTCACTATAATATAACTTTTCAAAACAAATCATATCCCTAAATACAGGTATAGTTATTCATTTCCACTATTACTATCCTCCCCAGGCCAAAGGATTGTAATTTTTCCATCTCCATTTTTTCCTGACTTTTTTACGAACCTTCTTCTTCAGTCTTATTTCTCCGCCTTCTTTTATTTTTAAAAGTTCTTGAATTTTCAACTGAAGTTGCTGTACCTTACAATCTTGTTCTCTTCGCAAAGTAATTCCTTTCAGTAAATACCTCTTTCACTGCGATTGGGAGTCCATTTTTGTAAAAAAGTTGTAAAATTCCACTTCGAATCCTCCTTCTCATATTAGAAATCCCAACGCCTCCTGACAATTTTCCAGTTGACTGTATCAAAGCCTCTGGAGAAATCTTTCTCAATATTTCCTGGTTACGCTCCTTCAAGCCTCTCAGCCTTTCCTTCTTAATTTGAAAAACATCCATTCCATTTTCAAAAGGCACATTAAACTGGATTATTTCTTCCACCTCTTCATTCAGCGACTCATTATTATTTGGCAACTGAAATACCGATACAATATCTTCACTTGTATCTTTGTTTCGAACTTGAGTAAAATCCTTCTTGAAGAGCCCTTCCATTCTTTCCACTAACACGGAGGTAAATGATTCTAAAATTTCTTTAAAGAGATCCACAATCAGTATTTGTATATTTACTGATGTTTGTAATAGTGAGCCTCCATCACTTTCAAAAAAGCCAGCCATTTTTTTTAATCCAACCACCTTGAACAATGCTGGGTGTTAACAGCTTTAACAAGAGTTAACTTTCACTTTCACACCCTATTAAGCACAAGCGCCATTTTCTTGACTCCTTTAATCAACTTCAAAAGATGGCAATTTAAGCGTGGAATTAAGGGTTTGTTACTTGCGATTGTCTGCTCTCCTGTCTTCACTCTGTCTGCATAGATAATCAACTTAGATCTCAGTAAAGATTGCAGAAGTGGTTGCGACATTTTTTTCTGCTTAAAGCAGAAGCGCCCTGGATCTCAGAGTTTCACCGGACTTCCTGGGGAGCTCTCACCCTCCAAGCCCCCAAAACTATTTCAGGGGCTTTCGGGTACTCTATCCCCATCCAATTACTCTTCTTTCCCTCTTCTCCCGGGGTAAAGGTTTTCCAGCCGCCAGACATCTGATTTACGTTGTCAGGGTGGCTTTACAAGGTCACAGGGCTGGCGCTCCGAAAGAGAGCATTCAGCAATGTCGGCGGTGCCACCGGAAGTCCCAATATAAGTTTCTAATATTCAAATATATTACAGGTAGTCCTCGAGTTACGAACATTCACTTAGTGAATGTTCAAAGTTATGACATCTCTGCCAGAAGCACTTACAACCGGGTCCCAAAGTTACATACAGTATGTTGCAGCATCACAATGGTCTTTCACACAAAGGCTGCAGCATGCTACTTTGGTACCACCCCTGAGAGTCCCAAACTGCCCATGTTTGCCTCCTGCACAGCCTTGGATGCCAAAGCCCTTGTGCAGCCCGTTGGAGAAGCTCCAGCCCGTTCTCTCCCCTTCCTGGCTGAGCCCCAGCCATTCTCACAAGCAGGCGCTGCCCTGCCCTGCTACTTGCTGAAGTGCTGAACCCATCGGAATTTCAGAAATTGCGCTGCGTGGAACTGGAAAGCTTGGCGCCACTGCCCTGCTCCCCTCACTTGCCAAAGGCACTCCTCCAAATTGCAAGAGGAGCTCCTAAACAAACCAGTGGTGGGTTTCTACCAGTTCGGATCAATTCAGGAGAACTGTTTGCTCCTACTTTCAGCCGTGAGCGAACCAGTTCCCACCCACCCACCCCTGCATTATACTTACCTATATTTCTGCTTCCGAAACCCAGCTGATCAGAGCGGCAGAGTGAATTGCCACTCCTCAGCTGTTTTCCTTGCTCTCAGCAACATGGAAGTTCAATTTTCTTCAAAGTGCAAAGCGCATGCTCAGTGAACCAGTTGTTAAACTGGTAGGATCCCACCACTGAAACAAACCTCCTTTCCAGCTCCATCATATTTTCCTGCCACCATGGAGCTGGAAAGTTTGGCATGCCACTGCGCAGCTCCCCTTGCTTGCCAAAAGCACTCCTCTAAATTGCAAGAGGGGTTTCCAAACAATCCTGCTTTCCATCTCTGTTGTGTTTCTCCCTGCAGCTCAAGACATTCTTCTTTCATTGGAGAAATGGAAAAGCTGTGTTACAAAGAGAAGAAATGTGCAGGGAAACCAAAGAAGTTTGTGGGACTAAAAAAAAAAAGTTCAGTCAGACCTTCCAACTTCACAAGATCTTTTTTTTCCACAAGAAGTTGGAAGGTCTGATTGTACTTTTTTTTTTAGTTCCATGAACTTCTTTGGTTTCCCTGCACATGTCAAAATCTTGCAATCCATCTGTTATGAAGAGGAAGTTCCAGTGAATCCAGCTGAGGTTCCCATCTCCACAGCCTGTCCTTGATAAGCATCAGATCTCTTTTTATCTTTTTCTTTCTGATCTTTATCTTTTGAAAAAATAGTATCATGTTTTTCCAAAAATTCTTGTGCTTTAAAGCCTGAGTTTAGTCCATATGTTGATTTCTAAAGGTAAAGATAACCCCTTCCAGCTTATCCCAGTGAAAGGGAATATTATTTTGTTTCAGGAAATCTGTCAGGTAAAAATATTCTTTGCATTTCCTTAATATTGTAATTGTAATTTCTCTGAATATTTACACCTCTTTTCCAGAAATGTTAAATCTCTGATGGTAATGCTTCTGAATTACTTGCTCTTTAATAGATCTTCTGACTGCATGTGCCGAGTTTATTCTGTAAATCTTGTCTGTTTCTTTAGAGAAGTCTATTTTCTCATCATTAAATCATTTCTTTTACAAACACATTACTTTATTCTTTAAACTTCTTCTTAATATACATACTTTAAAGTTCACTTTCAGTGATATTTTACAGACTTTAAAAATTACTCAAGCTTCATATATAAAGGAAAAAAATGATTATTTTCAAAGCCACTTTATCAAGAAGACTAGATTAAAGCTTTCTTTCAATTATATATAACACACCAATAAAAATCCAATTAACTCCAATTAGCTCATTAGATTTAAATCTCTCCCTCCAATTTATCCTCATGGAATAAAATCTTTAATCTTCTCTTTAAAGGTTTATCCAACCTTTTATTTTTTCAACTTTGATCAATAGTATTTTGCAGACTTTGGGAATTATTCAAACATTACATAGAAAGACAGAAAGTAAACATGTACAAACCCATTTTATAAATACAGAAGTACATTAAAACTTTATTTCAATACATATATCAGAGTTATAAAAATCCATCCTAACTCTAATTAACTCATTAAATTTAAGTCACTCCCTCCAACTTGTTGGCTGCCTGCAATTTGGCAGTTTGAATCTCACCCGGCTCAAAGTTGACTCAGCCTTCCATCCTTCTGAGGTGGGTAAAATGAGGATCCAAATTGTTGGGGGCAATATGCTGATTCTGTAAACCGCTTAGAGAGGGCTGTAAAAGCACTGTAAAGTGGTATATAACTCTATGTGCTATTGCTATTGGAATTATCTCAGTGGGTTGGTAGTTTTCTACACCTAATTGCATCTCTTGCTCTTTTTTATATCCTCTGTATAATTTGTATCAATTTGTACCCAATTGATTTATAATATGGGTGATTCTCTGTAAAGAATTTTCAGAGACTTCCCTAATGACAGACTTTAGCTCAGGTTTAACCATTTTTGTAGCTCCCTCTTGTGGTCAAGAAATACGTTTTTCATGTTTATGGCCAATCAGAGTTCATGGAAATTGGAGAATTTCAACCACCCACAACAAAGCAACCCAAGGCTACTTAGGTTACAATCCAAGATTACTTTAAAAATAGTAAAATAAATCCACAACTTTTTATCCTTGTGTTTCTCCATCAAAATTAAAACGAAAAGATACTTCACACTTCCTTATTTTAACTTGCCTCCAGCAACCCTCTTCCTTGTCGTTTAACAATAAAGTCCCAAAAATGGCACAGAGCTCCAGGCTGTGACTAAAGAGAGCCTCTTTTAATTAATAAAGATAATAGTCTCATAAATTGGTTAAGAAATGAAAGACACGACTTATTGTCTGTTTGAAAAATAAACCCCAAATGGCTGTTTTGTCTAAAAATGAAGTGATTGCAGCCCCTTCACCCACCCACACCAGTTACCGGCTCACGAGCTGCTCCAAAGCATGACTGCTGAAATGACTTGCAGATTGTTGCTGTATGGAGGATCTTGTGGGGTGATTCTAGGACTCTCCCTAACCCAGGAGAGTCATATAGATGAAAGGAAAGTCTGTTCCTTCTGTTGTTAAGGTGGAAAAACAACAGTCCAGAGGAAGAAGATTCTCTGGGCGGGTCAATCATAGACCATATCACCAGAAGTCTCTCGGTGGCAGTAGAGTGTGGATTGTTTCAGATATGTTTTTCATGTGCTGTTGTGCTAACCTTTCTGTAGTTTATTTTGGTTGTACCCTAGTCAGTTTAGTTGCCTGGCACTTTCTTATAAACTTGCCTTGGTATCCATTTTGGAAGAAGATGTTTTAAGTAAATTTATTTTGTTTTATCATAAAAGGTAAAATATAAAACAGAGAAGCAACTAAACAAAACAAAAACATAATCTAGCACTAACAACAACAAAAGAAAAAAAATTGGTGTACAAAAAAATAAAGTGATCCATCTATTTGTCCTATATGTTTTCACATATTTTCAAGACCACCACATATGACAAAATGAACTTGGATTTTAACATTTTAACTGCACTTATTAGAAGTCCCTTTATACATGTTTGCTAGTCTATCTGGGGTAAAATACCATTGATACATCATTTTATAAAAGTTTTCTTTCAAGCTATAGTAAATTTTAACTCCTTCATCCATACAGGCTCCCATTTATCTAGCATTATATTACACCAAATTGTTTTCTCCATTTTACCATACACACTTTAACATATTCATCTTCCAGATTCATCTGGAGTAATATTTTATATACTTTAACAATAAAGTGGTCATCTCCAGAACATAAATTAGCATCTAGTTCAGATTTAGTTCCTGTGAAAACAATTTTTAAAAAATCAAATTTAAATCTTACAAAAATTCTATAATAATTGAACTAATCACAAACAAATTCTTCATTTACTAATTGTTTTCTTGTCTATCTTGAATCCCTTTTTTCAAATATCAATGAATCTCAATATGTCATCCATTTGCATTCCGATATCTTGTCTGTTCTATGTAGTACTTCATGAGGTGATAACCAAAGTGGCATTTTATCAGCTAATCTTCTTTTGTACTTCCACCATACACATCCAAGTGATTGCGTAATAGCATGAATCTTAAAAACAAGGTTAACTTTTATTTTGTCATACCACAAATAGGCATGGCACCCAAATCTCAAATCAAACCATTTGTGGTTCTAATAGCCTTGAATTTTTTAAAGTTATCCAATCTTTTAACCCTACCAGACAACAAGCATCATAATGTAATCTAAAATTTGGTATACCCAGATCTACTATAAGATTCTATGTTTAGAATCTTATAGTATCTTATATTTAATTCTTGGTTTTTTATGTTGCCAAATAAATTTAGATATATCTTTCTTCCACTGTTTGAAAGTGGCATCTCTAATCAATATTGGTAATGAAATAGAAATAACATTCTAGGTAGTACATTCATTTTAATTACTGAAATTTTTCTCATTAATGACAAATCTAATTTTTCCCATCTATTTAAATCCAATGTTATCTCCTTCCATATTTTACAGTATGTATATATATATATATATATATATATATATATATATATATATATATATATATATATATATATATATATAAATTTTCTTACTTCTTCGTAGGGTCTATGTGTTTTTTTCTTCTAGCCAGGTTTTCCCTACGTAGCCAAGGTTTTTTTGTAGCTCCAGCTCAGTAGAATCTCATCTACTCGGTTCTGGGCTTTTTTCCTTTCTAACACCTAGCAAGCTCTAACTGCTAGGTGGGAGACCTAAATAGATCCATTTCTAGCTCGTTAGCTGTCATCAGTAGGCCACACCCATCTCCTCCCTGTAAAGGCATAGTATCAATTTTCTTACTTCTTCGTAGGGTCTATGTGTGTTTTTCTTCTAGCCAGGTTTTCCCTACGTAGCCAAGGTTTTTTTGTAGCTCCAGCTCAGTAGAATCTCATCTACTCGGTTCTGGGCTTTTTTCCTTTCTAACACCTAGCAAGCTCTAACTGCTAGGTGGGAGACCTAAATAGATCCATTTCTAGCTCGTTAGCTGTCATCAGTAGGCCACACCCATCTCCTCCCTGTAAAGGCATAGTATCAATTTTCTTACTTCTTCGTAGGGTCTATGTGTGTTTTTCTTCTAGCCAGGTTTTCCCTACGTAGCCAAGGTTTTTTTGTAGCTCCAGCTCAGTAGAATCTCATCTACTCGGTTCTGGGCTTTTTTCCTTTCTAACACCTAGCAAGCTCTAACTGCTAGGTGGGAGACCTAAATAGATCTATTTCTAGCTTGTTAGCTGTCATCAGTAGGCCACACCCATCTCCTCCCTGTAAAGGCATAGTATCAATTTTCTTACTTCTTCGTAGGGTCTATGTGTGTTTAGCTTAGAATTTTGGTCAGTAAGTCACCCCTGAATACTGTACCTTTTTTCACAACTTTAAAACCAGTTTTAAATTCCAATTTCTTCCGATCTTCTACATTTATGTTCTTAGTCAGCATTGTCATTTTTAAGTTATTTATTTTTAAACCCATCATTTCTCCAAACATTTTGATCCTCCTTGTAACATATTCAATGTTCTCTAGTGGGTCTCGCACAATCAATACCAAATAGTCAGCAAATGCATGCAGTTTGTAATTGTGCTCTTTAAGTTGTGGTTCTTTCGGACCTCTGGTTGACGTTGTGGTGTTATCGGATGCAAGGAGAGGGCTCTGTGAACTTGCACTGAATCCCTTTGTTGGAGGGTCCCATAAGGGTTAAAGTCACCCTGTAGAGGTGACGAAGACTGGAAGGGTGCCCTGCAGGTCACGGAGAGTGGCAGCTTTCCTGCTTGACCCAGGGCTAATTCCCTCTCATCCAACAACGAAGAGGAGAGGCAGCCATTATGGCTGCCGTGAAGCTGGAGCAGCCGAAGAAACAAAGAATGTGCTGGAGCAGTGTGGATGAACAGTGACTGAAAATGGGTGAGGTGATTCTTTTTTTTTAAATCTAAAATTTATCCTAAAGAAAATAAATTCTGAAAAAGAGACTCTTTGAAAAGGTTGTTTAAGTGGCAAACAATTACAGACAGAAAAATCAGACCCGAAAGAAAAGATTCTAAGAGGAGAACGCAAAACATAGAAAGATTGGATTTCTAAGGCATTTTAAAATGCTGGAATTACTTGTCTTAATTTTAATTATTTGTTTGAATAAATAGCAACAGAACCTGTCAGATTTTGTGCAATGTTGAAAGTTAAGCTGAAGGCACCACCTACTGGTGAATGGAATATATAAGTCTATGTTTGTTGATTTGTCTGTTCTATCTTTTCCCCTGGTCTTTCTATTATCTCCTCTATTTCCTGGACTTTTTGATCATTGTTCATTATTCCTTGTTGAACATTTCTAGCTTCCCACCTATGTTATTCATTAGATCCTTTATCTCCCTATGATTCCCTATCATAATATCATAAATGCTTTGAAACATCGACACCATTTCTTTTTGCAACCCACTTATTTACCCCTGCTGAAACATTTTGTCTTCTTTTGATAATTCCAAATATTGCTCAGTAGTCTGTCAATGGTCTATCACCGCCCCAGAGTCTCAATTATCTTTGACCTCAGAAAGTCGATCTGGAAACCATTTACTCAATCCTGACATTGCTCCTCAGGGAATATAGTAATTATAATTCTTTATGACCCACAGTTAGTCAATTAGGTTTTTTTTAGGTAATCCAGGAAGATTTCCAAATGTCTTCTTAAATCCACTCTATAAGTTCAATTATAGCTCCTGTATTTGAAAGTCACTTTATTTATATGTCTTCCATGTTCTCACCATTAGAGCTCCAGTAGTCATGAAATAGATAAGTATAGAGCAGTAGATAGCATGGCAGTACTCCAAGTGTTATTTATTTCCACTTTTTCCTCTGTTTTATCAGTATTTCTCCCAGGGTTATAGACTAGAAGACCTCCAAGGTCCTTTCCAACTCTGTTATTCTATTCTGTTCTGTTCTGTTCTAAAAACTTCAAATGAAGTATAATTAAGTGGAAAAAATTCTTTAAACTATACTCAAATAATTTTTGATGTTCCTCACAGAACTGGGGACAGATTGATAACAATTGTTGATCATTTAGTCTTCAATATATATTGATTAATATAAGTAGATAAAATTGATAAACCATGATTTTGTGATGCATAATTTATACCAACTCTTAAAGTTATTTATATCTCTTTTAAAAACTCCAACTTCCCAAAAAATATTTGTCATTTCTCAATAGAGAGTGGTGCATAAATAAAATTCAGTAGAAAAATATCTGATATCTATGGACATTCTTAGTCATCCAGGTCATGGTTATCCGAAAGGTGCTTTTTCAATAGGCAACTGGACTTTCTTGGTTTTTTTGCTTTTCATCCAAGAAGCTTCTTCAGTTGAACTGAACTGAACTGAAAAAGCTTCTGGATGACAAGCAAAACAGAAAGAAAAAACAAGAAAACCCAGTTGTCTTTTGAAAAATAACCTTTGGGACAAAAATATCTGATGTTTAGCAATTTGGATTTGACAAATTATGGCCAGGGTGTCAAACTCGCAGCCGGTGGGCCAGATGCATCACACACTGGCCACACCCACCCCAGTTTTAGTGAAGGAGAAAAAAGTTGCAACACGTCACGTGACAATGTGTCATCACAAGTTTGACACCCCTGAACTATGGCATATTGAATAAGAACAATGAGAGCTACAGATGGGAGCTACAATGTAGTTCTATCATTAAGGTTTCATTTGTACTTTTTAATATATGTATACTGGTCATTGATTATAATAAATTAGTGATAGTAATTAATTTATTACATATAATCATATCTTTAACATGATAATTTCATTAGTGATGCACTGTAAGAAGAACGAAAGATAAAACTTGAAAAGAATAGTGATGAAAATGATCTGTTGGAAATTTAGATTGAATTATAACGTAATTATAAAACATTTATAGTGTGTTTGTATAAAATGATGTACTGTTGGCATTTAATGTTGCCTAATTGTCAAAGATACATAAAGGTGTTTCAAAAGTCTGTTGGAAATATAATTGTAAAGAAATGTACTTGTAAACGAAGTACTTTTTATCATATGTGGATGATTTGTGACAAGGCAAAGAAATATGGGGACCAGATTTATGCTTCAATCCAGAATTTTTTTAGAATAAGTATACAATAGAAACCCTATTGTTTTCTCTTAGGACTGTTGTACAAGGAATAGGGGGGGAAATGGAACTTTGTTATCATATATGCAGATTGCAGTGAGAATTTTAAGCCCACAAAAATGGAAAGAGGCATCAACTCCCAGAATGGAAGAATACATTGAGAAATTGATGGAACTGGTGGAAATGGCAAAGTTAACAACATTGATTAAATGAAAGAATGGAACTGGCTTTGTTTCCACTTGGAAACTGCTTCTGGACTTTCTAAGCAAAAGAGATAAAAATAATATTCTAAGTTTGGGTTTGGATGATTAAGTAAATAGTTGTTACAGAAGTGACATGTGTGTGTGTGTTTGTGTATGTATGCATGTAATAAAAAGTTGAGATTATAATTTTATTACCAGTATATAATTTACTGCATCAAAAAAAGATGGAAGTTAACTGCTCTTTTTATTTCTTCCTCTTTTCCTCTCTATGCTCTTTTTTCCTTTTCGTCTTATCCTTTTACCCACTATTTTGATTTCTATTTGTATTTTATATTTAGATCATAACAATAAAAATTAAAATATTTATTAAAATAACCTCAAAATAGCAGTCAATTGCAAATTGAATCTGAGTCAGCAGGATGATCATCATGGGAAGAAGGCCAATGGGATCAATAAGAATCTCAAGAAGTGAGCCTTTAGTTTTGAGGAGATCCCAACTCAAGTGCCTGATCCTCTTGCAGGCGCCACACTTGAACAAGAAATTGCACACAATCTGCATCAATTTGAGAGAAGGGCAATGAAGCCAAGGAAGAGATCAAAGCAGCTGCTCTTAGCCTTGAGGGAAGACAACGAGAAGAGCCGAAAATCAGGATGTGTCTGGGAGCACCTTTTCCAACTAACACAATCTCTTAGTTGGAGAAGGGCAGGATGCAGCACTCTTCCAATAACTGAAAGATGTTACCCAAGATCCTAAGCTTAGGATCTGCTCACTCTTATTCCAGAGTATCCAACCTGGAAAAATGAATTCAGTTACAGGATAGGCAATTCTGGCTGAACAAGAGGAAATGCATCCTAAAAAGAGGAGCAGTTTTAGAGCTCAGCCAGTAAGTGAGAGTTCACTCTCCCCTTTGGCTCTGATTGTCATAATGCAAAGATTGAGAGCCCTCAGTCAGAAAAGCTGGGGTTCTGGCTGAGAGGAGGGGTTAGGCTAGAGAATCTCAGGGGCTCCTTCAAATTTATGAAGGTAAAATTCTAAGGTTGCTAATCAGAGATTCTTGGTGCTCTTTGAGTTTGGTTGTTTTCTTTCACCTGGCAAACTAAATAACATCATCAGTGCTGGGGCCCTTCAGACCCCACCCCACTCCAACAATCTCCATGCTTAGAAGAATATGGGCCAAGCTACCTTAGGAGGCCAAAAGACCATTGCTTTAGGCAGAAAAGCCACCAGAGAAAGGTCTTTCTCATACAGGTTAGATGTGAGGTTTGAAGCAGCTGAGTTGATCTTCCTGCTGAGAGCTCAGCTGATCCCCCGACGCTCCATCGCCAACCAGTCTTCTTTTAATGGGAATGTCAAGACCAGCCGCTTCTGTTTATCTCTCGCTGGCTGGCGATGGAAGTACCGGTAACACAAGACCTCTGCCCGCCCCTTCGGCATCTATCAAGAGGGCCCTGACTTCAGTTCAGCAGTTTGCAGAACAAGGCAGAGAAGTGGGAGCTGGAGTTAGGAATCCAGAAGAAAGCTGGTTTCTGCTCTTCGTTTGCTCCGAACGAGGATTCGTTCCCTCGGAACCGGGGCGCTTTCGGCGGCCTGACCCGCTGCCAGGAGGAGCGGGGAAGGAGGCGCCTGATCGGGCGGTGCCTGGGGCTGGAGGAAGTTTTGCACTTGAGCTGCAGAGGGGGAGACAGAGAGGAGCGCCTGAGGGCGAGAGCGAGAGCGGAGCGCGGAGAGGAAAGGTTGGATTCGAACCCATCCTGCTTCCAGCTCCCTTCGCTCAGCCGCGCATCAGTTCCTTTCCCCTTCTGCCGCTCCGATCGCCGGCGGGATGGGCGGATCGAGCTCCAGTTTGCTGGACGACAGCAAGTGCACCTACATCCGAGGTACGGCGCCGAGTGTCCCCTTCACTTGGCGCGCGTTTGCGCGGGCGAGTCCGATGCCAAAGTCGAGAGAGAGAGAGAGAGAAGGAACTTGGCCAAGCGGTCGGGAAAAGGGGCGAGCGCCCTCGTGGGCCGAGGGGTGGGGAGGACGACGACGGGGACTGTTTTGGCTAGCAAGGGGTGACCCGCGGGGAAAGTTTGCGAAGCTGTCGCTCCGTGTTTGGGAACGCGGGCCTTGTGCCACTGGGCGCTAACAGGGATCGCCTGCAAACTTGCGAAGCGTTTTCAGTGCTGCGCGCCGAGAAGAACGCACAGCGCGTTTTTACGCACAGCCACCTAAGGTCGGTCGCCGCGAGATAAAGTTGTAAGACATCACTTGCCATTCAACCGAGCAGCTGTCGCCCCTTGTTTTCCTATGCGAAGGGCACGAAAACTGAAATCCGTTACTAGCAGCATACGTGGCGGCTGAGGCGCCTAAACTTGCGGGTAATTCTCTTTGAACTTGGTGGGGGTTTGCTTCAAGTCACCCCGGACATGTGATTTAAGGGCTGAGCGCTGCCTGCCCAACGGAGGCGAGCCACGTGTAGGAGTCCTGTGCACTCCTAAAGCATTAGATTAGGGAGTTCTGTACTGGTAGTTGTCAGTACAGAACAGAATGGGTCACACGTTGCATTTTAAGGATTTGCTCGGAGAGAACAATAGGAAGTAGAGTTGGTTAACTGGGAAGAGGGCTGCTGTTTTTTCTGGAAGCTGCTAAAGTGGGAAAGAATATTTAGAGACTGTAACAGCTGGGGGAAAACAGGAGAATGGGAATTGTGCTAGATAATATATGGGGGGGGATATAGCTCTCATTTGTCATATTCTCCCCATGAAGGAAGAAATTGCTTAATGTCTATGGAGATTCTCAGCCATCCAGGTCATGGTTGTCCCAAAGGTGCTTTTTTTTTCAAGAGGCAATTGGATTTTCTAGTTTTTCTTTGAAGAAATTTCTCTTTCATCCAAGAAGCTTCTTCAGCTGGGATGAACAATTTGTGATTTCCTGAGAGAAGAAGGGCTGTCAGTCATATAATAAAGTCAGTCATATAATAAAGTTCCTGAACTTTTCAAAGGTGATTTTAGAAACTTTTGACTAGATTCCAAATCTACAGGACTCTTGTTAATTATTGACTTAGAAGAATCTGCTCCTTAGGTTGATATCATTTGTAAAAGTATCCCACATAACATAAACACATTGGGAGAAGCAAAAAAGAGAGGAAGAAAGAATTTAAGTGGCTTTGGATGCCCTCACCAAAGCCCTCAGATATGCTCCTAATTAGTCAAAGAGTTTGAGCAAACTGATAATTTTAGAGAAAAAAAGTCAGGAGTGGCAGAAACACCATTTTTTCTTGATTTGTATCCTGTGACTTTATTGAGACAACCAAGCCATTATACTTAGTATTAGATTTTATGTGGTTCAAATTGTTCTATTGGGAATTGAACTTGTAGGTCACTGTGCTTTTTACACCATCTCTATGCAATGCACCTAACTTTATAAGTATTGTGTAAACCCACAGAGTAGAAACACAGAGTCTCTCCTATGATTATTGAGTTAGATGAATCTAATAAAATAAGATATAGCTTTATATCTCTAGTCCAGGAGTTCAAATAAGGATGGTGCATATTACTATAAATTATTCTATGACATAATGTTAGAGTTGGAGCCTCTGTTACTAAAAGACAGGTGAACTGAATGAATCCCACTGAGAGATTGATTTGCTGTAACTCAGATCGCTTTAAAGAACTGACATTCTCATAAATTATGTCAGGTCCATAAAGAACATAGAGGTGTAACCTCTACGCAATAAATTCTGCTACAATTCCAGCAGAGCATGCTAAACTAAAAAAAAAAAAAAGCACTTGAAACTATTATTGCACAATTAATTCTAGATAGGGATACCAAACTAATTTTCTAAGATTGAGTCTGGAAGATCTCCTTTGGCAAGGCCTTTCATGAAATAGCTGTTACCAAAAAACAGACAGAAGTTTATGTTGGTTCCCTGCCTAGTTGCTGAAAGAGATCTTTGTATGTATGGAGATGCATATATGAAATATAACACTCCTTTTATTCTTCCGTTTTAGAATTACAGGTAATCCTTGATTTATGATCACAGTTGAGCCCAAAATTTCTGTGGCTAAATGAGACAGTTAAGTGAGTTTTACTCTATTTTATGGCCTTTCTTTCTACAGTTGTTACCTGAGTCACTGCAGTTGTTAAGTTAGTAACATGGCTGTTAAGTGAATCTGGCTTCCCTGTTGACTTTGTTTGTCAGAAGATCACAAAAGGTGATCACATGATCCTGGAAACTGCAGCTGTCATAAATGCGAGTCAGTTGCCAAGCATTTGAATTTTGATCTCACAACCATGGGGATGCTGCAAAGGTCATAAGTGTGAAAAGGGGTCATAAGTCACTTTTTTCAAAGGATTTGGAGTGAGATTTTAAAAGGAGAGGGGTCAATTATTTAATGTAGACAAGTAAGAAACGATGCAAATTGCAAGGCTAAAATCCTAACATCGCTTATACCTTTGTCAGGTCTGACTGCCAGGAAAAAGATTTTGATGCCAAGCAGGCTTGTTAAAAAAAAAACCAAAATATCTTTGATAAAAAGATAAATTCCATGCAAAAAAGTATGAAGAACTGGGTTAAAAACAATAGAAACTGAAATATACAATTTAAATCTTTGCTTCTATTTGAAACATTGTGTACAGCAGCTCTGATTGTCCCAAGATAAGAGTGTACTGCAATTGTGGGGGGAAAACCAATTAAAATAATTAGTTTCCTCCATAAAAAACAAAGCAAATAATTTGTTTTTCAAACTTCTTAGTTCAGGGAAGGAAAAAAGGACACAAAGAATTATAAGAAACGATAGTGTGAAGATAGATATGGTGAAATTTAATTTTAGTGGATTTAGAAAAGAATCAGACATAAATGCTGGTAATAGTTGTACCGCCAATAATTATCCACACTAGCTATAGAAATGCTCCATATTTAAAGGTAACTCTATTAGCTGCTTGGAGAAGTTGTGAAGAGAAATTGTGTAAGAATAACAGAATAACAGAGTTGGAAGGGACCTTGGAGGTCTTCTAAACCAACTCCCTGCTGAAGCAAGAAATCCTAAACAATTTCAAACAAATGGTTGTCCAATCTCTTCTTAAAAACTTTCAGTGTTGGAGCACCCACAATTTCTGGAGGCACATTCTGCTGATTAATTGTTCTGTCAGGAAATTTCTTCTTAGTTCATTAGAATGTTATTTAGGCTCCTATCTCTTGGGTTCTTGGTGTTATCTGAGTTTGTTTTTCTTGTAGATGTTTTATGACCAGGGTAGGAATGTCTGATGAGGCACTAAAGATGTTCCATAGCCTAGTCATGTAATGTCTGCAAGAAAAGAATCAAGTTTGGAAATTCCAAGAACCCTAAAACTCAACCCTCAGCTACTGTATTCACCACTATTAGAAATACCTTGCTGAAGACTCTGGAAGACATCCGAATACAATAGGACTTCTCATCTTTTCTTGCATACCTCTATTATATCAATTATGCCACTTATATCAATTAGCGTATGTAAAAAGGGGAGAGTTGAATAATTTCTTATTTTGCACAGATATAGTTATAATATATATTGCTTTGGAGGAGTCATTACAGGGTCATGTGCCTATTCAGCACAATGTAATATTATTTGACAATTGTTAATAATGCTTCAGGATTCTGAAATCTTATTTGTAAGCATTGTTTTATAATTATGCGGTGTCAAAGCTTGATTTGTACACACACACACACACACAAAGAAGAAATGCTTTTCCTAAACCTACATTTTATATTCAGCATTTTTGTCCTAGACAAAGACTTTTTTGATTGCTACAGTTTTAGGCTGGCAAATAGAATTTTTAGGAACAAACCTGAAGTCTTCCTTTTAGTATTTTATTGTATCATTTTGTTCCTGTTCCAATGTTGGTAGGGTAATGATACAAATGTGTAGGCAGAGAGATCAGGACAGGGGAAAGATAAACTCTTGCACAGATCATATTTAATAGATTAAAGTCCATTTTAGGGGTAATTTTTACAGCTATTTAAATCTCTATGTTTAGGCCCCATTGAATTAACTTCTATTCCACAGCAATCTCTTTATATTCATTGGATTTAAATAGTATTATTAACTCATGTTTCTCCCAGTCCAAAACTGCTTAACCTTTCTAAATTGTGTCTTTCTACTTGCTAGCCATTATTAAATTAATGGACAATGATACTTGTACTCTGACTGACTTTGGCCTACAATGTACCGATAGGAAAATAGATGTTTTCAGCAACTAATTGGCTGATATAGCTGAACGTCAGTCAGTTCATAAGAGATAAAATGAAGTCATAGTGAGAATAGTTTTCCATTTTTATACATATGTACATATATTTATACACATACTGTATAATGCACATATTGTATGTATTAAGGAATGTAGTACTTCTATTCAATACCTTATTTCTATCCTCAGGGCTGTAATAAATACATTTAGTTTTTCCTCATATGTAATTGTTCTGAATAGAACCTGTAGTATAGGGATAGATTTGTGTCAGGAGCAAGGAACCAGATCCACAGTTTAAGATGACTATTTCATTGTATTCTGCCTATAATACAGGAATCTCCCAAGGCTGCTTGCCTTCCCTTGGGAACAGATGGATAATGTTCCATGGAGCTTTGGGGGTGTCAGTCCTGGATCTCTTGTGGCTGCTTAATGATTCAAGGCTAATCCCCATTTGAGTCCTCCTCCTGAGTCACTGGGTGTGTCCTAACAATTTGTGATCAAAGCATGTCAATTCAGTCAATAGTCATTGAAGAGTACAAAATACTAGTGAAGGCATTTGTAGAGATATTCATGCCTTGCATAGATCCATACCCCACAATGCAAAGAACACTTAAATATATTTTTCACTTTACACATCTAAGCTTCATATGTTGTGACTAAGAAAATAAAGGAGGCCCCTTGAAATACATTCTGACCTCCAGGACTACTAAATTGTCACCAGATTATGTGATCTATTTCTTTAAAATGTCTGTAGCGCTGTTCAGATGAGTTCCAGGTTATTTTGCCTGTAGGTAAAGGGATATGTTATTGAATAATTTTGGCAAGGCACAAAGCTGAACATTGTTTGAAAGAAATGTCAAGTATTTTGGCCATCAAAAGCAGAGCTCTGTTGTCTGTAGACTCCAGATGGTGAAGAGGGTTATCTGAAACCTGGAGAAGGTGCCAATTTTTATAATCTACTGTATGTACAGAAATCAGTCACACACAATTTGTGCTTGCTTTTAAATGGGTGCTTGGAATAAAATCTGAAATTAGCACCACTTCATTCTAAGTAAATCCATGTATATTCATGTAAGAAATAATATTTTCCCAGGACACCCGGTTTGGTAAATGATCTCGTAATCCACCGGTTGGATCTCTTGTTGTATAATTCCAATGGTGAAAATCCACGCAGAGCACTGCTGAGGAAAAGAAAACATTTTCAATCTGTTGCCTAAATTCATTTTAGCATTTAGGAAGCAAAGCTCTGTAGTGGAAAACATCTTGATCACATCTTTCTGCCTTCTGATGTGTGTAACACATTGTGCCTTTTCAGCTTTGATTGAGAGCTGAGTTTGTCTTGGTATTCTGAATTTCAGAGATCAGTATATATATATATGATAGTGAAGAATAATGTATAATATGAAGTCCTCAAATATTTGCAAAACCAGAAAAATAAAAACAGTGGTAGACATATCTCATTATTACTTGCTGGTGGAAATATAGTTTTTACATCTGTCTAATACAAAACTGATTCTTACCTTTAGGCACCTTTCAGAACTCTCCCTCCCCTCCCCCCACAATTCAGCTTTCCTGTGTTAGTATCTTTAAGCTCATTTCTTCTATAGTCAATCCTTCCTTACCACGTGCTGCTTCTATTTACTGAAAAGAAAAGTGAGGGATACTTCCATGGACAGTGTCAAAAGTCTGAGCAGGTGGTGCCTGAAATCCTGTTACGTTGGGTTCACGCATGGAGCCAAGCCATTGTTTAGCCATCATTTATTAACCTATAACTGACAGCTTCACACAACATGTTAAATTGAATTGTTTTACAGACCCACACTGCCTGGATTTGCACAAAATCTTAAACCAAAACTGGAGAGATCACATCATGGCTGAGAACACTAGAAAGATTTCTCTGGACAGCAATGAGTTTCACTCTGTTGCTGAAAGTCTGTAAAGATTCTCAGTCATCCAGGTCCTGGTTGTCCCAAAGGTGCTTTTTCATGAGACAACAGGACTTTCTTTCTTTTTCTTTGAAGACGTTTTGCTTCTCATCCAAGAAGCTTCTTCAGCTCTGACAGGAGCTCCTTCCATTCCCCACTATCCTGTCAGAGCTGAAGAAGCTTTTTGGATGAGAAGCGAAACGTCTTCAAAGAAAAAATAAGTAAATCCAGTCGCCTCCTGAAAAAGCACACCTTTGGGTCTGCTGCTGAAACTATTCATAGACTTGCATTGCAGAAGTGATTGGTTTTCATTTAATCAACAAGGATTCAACAGGGAATTTAGAAAAATTAAAACGTACTGTCTTTATTTTGTTTTTAACATATTTTATGTCTTCCTCTCCTGAATAGAAAAATCAGTCCTGTTCCAGAATTGTACCTATCTGTACCTGTCTCTGCTTTGACACTGGGATTTCTGATTGTACATTAATGTGTATCTGTGTGAAACACAAAGGCTGACTTGGTCTCCAAGCCAATTGCTCCTTCACAATGATTCTATTTTTAAAAAAATTACACTAGCAGCATTCTATATTACAGAAAGGAGAAGTTTGTTTGCTGACATAAAAAAACCCCAGTGTATCTGATCTTATTCATGTATTATCAGAAAACTTTCTGGGGCAAGCTGTAACTCTTCTGTAATTTAGACTTTGGAGGAAACCATAATCCTTAAATTATAACAGCAGATAAAATGCTAGGGTAGGGAGAAGCAATTTTCCATTCTTTTAAGACAGGGGTCCCCAAACTTGGCAACTTTAAGACTTGTGGGCTTCAACTCTCAGAATTCTCCAGCCAGCATAGCATAGCTGCCTGGAGAATTCTGGACGATGAAGTCCACAAGTCTTAAAGTTGCCAAGTTTGAAGACCTGTTTTAAGATACATCTCTTCTGAATGTTGTATCTGCAGAAAATTATCAAAAGAAATTAAATCTAGCAGAAATGGACTGTCTTTATTCTGCTTGGTCTTCTGCTGCCAAATTTAAGCAGAAAGTTCCTTTTCTGGATAAATATTGGATAAGAAGCAGAAGCAAAGGTTTTCAACTTCTCTTTTAATTGTTACTATCCACAGTGTTTCATAGAAAAAAGTAAACTTTCCGGGGATTGTTAAATAAGATTTGCAAAGCGAAGACATTTTTTTTTAATGCAGTTTGAAAATCAATGGATGCATCTGGGTTGAGGAGAAACCCTGCAAACCAAAGTTTTTCTTCATGTGAGGAATTTTAATTTACAACATTATTTATTTTAGAAATCATGCTTTTAAGGCTCTCCTTGAGATTATCATCTGCTTATTGAAATGATTGAATTTACAAGAATACTTAATGTTAATGTTAATATGTGTAGGATGTTTTGGATTGAGAGGTTGGTCTGAATTATGCAGCCTCACAAGCCCATCACTAAAAATATATTTAGAAATGGTCTATTCTCATGTCAAGGCTGTTCAACTTAGGTAACTCTGTAAATTATGATCAGAATCATGCTGCTGAGAATTCAGCCTCTGCTGCAATTGGGCTGAAGCTATGAACTTAAACTATCTTATTTCATTCTTTGACAAAGTGACTAAATTAGTAGGCCAGTGAAATGCTGTGGACATAGTATATTTAGACTTCAGCTAGGTATTTGACAAAGTAGAACACATCCTATTTCTTGGTAAGCTAGAAAAATGTGGGATAGACAGCATCACCACCAGATGAATTTGTAATTGACTGACAAACCATACTCAATGAGTAGTTCTTAATGGTACTACATCTACATCGAGGGAAGTAAGTAGTGGGGTACCACAAGTTTCCATCTTAGGTCCAGTACTCTTCAATATCTTCATAAATGATGAATAAAAGGAGAACTCATCAAATTTGCAGATGACACTAAACTGGCAGGAATAGCCAACACCCCAGAAGACAAGCTCAGAATCCAAAAAGTTGTGAACAATCACTTAAACATGAGTCAGCAGTGCATGGCAGCAGTCAAGAAAGCTAATACAATCCTTAGTTGTATAAACAGAGGCATAGAATAAAAATCACATGAAATATTAGTACCGCTTTATAAGCCTTAGTAAGACCACATCTGGGATACTGCATCCAGTTTTGGTCACCACATTACAAAAAAGATGTTGAGATTTTGGAAAAACTGCATGGAAGCGCAACTAAGATGATTAAAGGCCTGGAGACTAAAACATGAAGAACATTTGCAGGATTTGGTTTTGGCTAGTCTAGAAAAAAGGACTAGTCTAGTATTCCAGTACTTGAGAGGTTGCAACAAAGAGGAGGACGGTCAATTTATTTTCCAAAGCACCAGAGAGCAAGACAAGAAACAATGGATGGAAACTAATCAAGGAGAGAAGCAACCTGGAATTAAGGAGAAACTTCCTAATAATGAGGTCAGTTAACCAGTGGAACGAGACAAGGTTGTCCATTGTCACCATTGTTGTTTGTGTTAACATTAGAAGTACTAAACAGAAATATCAGAGAAGAAAAAGGAATGAAAGGAATGAAAATTCAAAATCAAGAATATAAATTGCAAGCATTTACTGATGATCTGGTGTTTATCTTGGAAGAACCACTTCAATCTGTAAACAAATTGATAGACAAAATAGGAAATTTTGGGAAAGTGGCTGGTTTGAAAATAAATAAAGAAAAAACGAAGATGTTGACAAAAAATATGTTAAAAAAACAGAAAGAAGAATTGGTGGAAGTATCAAGGATGCAGGTCACGAATAAGGTTAAATATTTGGGAATACATTTGACAGCAAGATGTGGTACTCTTAAAGAGAATAATTATGATAAGCTTAAACAACAGATAGCAACAGACCTAACAAAATGGGAGAATTTGCAGCTATCATTGATAGGGAGAATATCAACTATTAAAATGAATATACTGCCCAGATTTTTATACTTATTTCAAACAATTCCAATTAAGTTGGGGAAAAAATATTTTGAAGATTTAAATAAAATGGTGTTAAAATATATATGGCAGGGCAAAAAGGCAAGGATAAAACTAAAATTGATGCAAGATGTTAGATCAAGAGGAGGTTTTGGTTTGCCGGATTGGGAATTGTATTATCAAGTTTGTAACTTGATGTGGATTAAAGAATGGATAACGCTAAGGAATATTAGATTGTTGACTTTAGAAGGACATGATTTATTGTTGGGTTGGCACGCTTTTATGTGGTATAAAAGTACAAAAGTACAGGGTTATTTCAGAAGACATATGATACGAGAGTCTTTGTTATTAAACTGGGAGAAGATCAAACAATGTTACTACTTAAAAATTCCAGTCTGGTTATCACCTATTGAAGCAGTCTCACACGCAATAACATTTAGGAAGGAACAAATTGTTAGATATGGTGAGTTATTAAATGAAAGGGGTGAACTTAAGTCAAAGCAAGAGCTAGAAGAACAAGAGCTTGAAATGGATTGGTTTTCATATATGCAAATACAGTCTAGATATGATGAAGATTCTAAAAAGGAGGATTTTTACAGTAACTTGACAAACTTGGATAAAATCTTAACAGGTACTGATGACCATGTAATTAAAAAATTGTACAGTCATTTATTAGAAGTAAAATTGGCAGAAGAACAAGTTAAAGAAACAATGATTGCATGGGGGGAAAAATGTGGCTCATGGGATTGATTTAGAGAAATGGGAAAAATTATGGTTGCAGAATTATAAAATGACAATGTCAACAGCATATAAGGAAAACTTATATAAGATGTTTTACAGGTGGCATTTACCCCCGGCGAGAATAGCCAGAATGTATAAGAATAAATCGGAGAAATATTGGAAGTGTCATCAGACTCCAGGCTCATATTACCATATGTGGTGGACATGTACAGAAGCTAAAAGATATTGGACTAAAATCCACAAATGGTTGGAAAAAATGACAAAGAAACATATTGACTTTAAACCAGAGATATTTTTATTGGGGATTTTACCAGAAATATACAATAGAGAAATAAGATATTTAATTGTGAATGTTTTAATGGCGGCTAGAATTGTATTTGCTAGAAACTGGAGAGGTGAGAAGATACCCACGGATGACGACGTTGTCAAGAAAATTTTGGAGTGTGCTGAAATGAGTAAATTGACATTTGAAATTAAGGAACAAGAAGATAAACAATATTATTTGATATGGGATTTATTTTATCAATGGTTAGACAAGAAAGAATGGAAATGAAATATGAAATATGAAATGGATAAGATAATAAAACATATAAAGGGTTTTTTTTCCCCCTTATAGAGGACAATTTACTGTTAAATAATTGGTAAATGAGAATAATAATGTAATAAACTGTTAAATAAGAAAATGTTGGATAGAGGATTAAGCACAAAAGATTTGTAACTGATCAATACACTTTCTGTAATTGTAATGGATGATAATTGTTTTATGTTTTAAGGTTTGTTTGTTTGTTTGTTTATTTATTTATTTATTTATTTTATTTTATTTCTATACCGCCCTACTCCCGAAGGACTCAGGGCGATGAACAGCCAACAATAAAATCCATACATACAAAATTTAAAAGCAGAATTAAAATCAAATTAAATAGTTTTGGCCCAGACAAATTAAAACCCCAATCAATTTAAAACCAATTTTAAAATTTGAATATATAAAATACTAAAAAATATTAAAAATTAAAAATTCTTTTATAAAAGAGGGAGAAAATTAGGCCAGGCCTGCCTGGTGAAATAAAAAGGTCTTTAGAGCACGGCGGAAGGTGCGCAGATCTGGGATCCTCCGTATCTCTGAGGGGAACTCGTTCCAGATAGTAGGTGCCCCCACAGAGAAGGCTCTCCCCCTGGGGGCCGCCAGTCGGCATTGTTTGGCCAACGGCACCCGGAGGAGCCCCTCTCTATGGGAGCGTACCAGCCGGTGGAGGCTATTGGTGGTAGTAGGTGGTCCTGCAAGTACCCAGGTCCTGAGCCATGGAGCGCTTTAAAGGTGGTAACCAAAACCTTGAAGTGCAAAAAATTTTTCCCCCCCCCCAAAAAAAGAAGAAGTTGTGGGTGCTTCATCACTGGAGGTTTTTAAGAAGAAACTAGACAGTCAATTGTCTGAAATGGTATACAGTCTTCTGCTTGAGCAGGGGGCTGGTCTAGAAGACCTCCAAAATCACTTCCTGCTCTATTCTGATTGTTTGAACTACAAATAGCAGATTAACCCTTAAATGATAGTCGCATTGAGGACAGTCTATTAACACCCAAGTCTTAAACTGAGAGGTTCAGAAATAACTGACTTGTTGTTTATCTGCATTCCAAAGTAAACCATTTTATATAGTTTGTTTACTGTAAAGTCTGCCCTCAGGCCGTGGATCAAATAACATTTAAGGAGAAGCGCCTGAGGCAGAATTGATAAAAGGTGGTGGTGGTTATAGGTCTGATTCAGTGTTGGGTTGCCCCTGGTTTGGACCGGTTCTATAGAACTGGTAGTAAAACCGGCAGGACGCTCCACCCACCAACCCTGACATCATCACGCGGCCCCGTTGCGAACTGGTAGTAAAGGTAAGTAGAACCCCCGTCTGGTTACTTTAACTATAGTTAGCATGTCATCCTAACCCAAAGTAAGGTTCAGTTATAGCTTTGCATCTACTAGTCCTGCCCCTAAAGCAGGCAAGGATAACCCCAAGGGGATCCGTTTCTGCAGCACTGTTTCTATTGCTTGTGTTTTGCTTGTGTTTTGCTTTCCCACTATATGTGATGATTCCAGTTGTGGTTGTTTGCAAAAAATAACAGTATGGGAAGACCTGGCCCATGCAGAAGAATAGCTGGCTTCGAATGGATTGGTTCTTTTGAAACAAGTTGGTTCTAAGGATGCAACATGTTAATCCATTCACTCATATGGGTCTCAGAATTGGCATTTGAAGTTGATATCGTGGAGTCCCTCATGCTCCTCATAGTTGTATTTGGTATCTTCAGAATTCTTTGCAAAGTATTAATGGTTATGGCCAGAATATTAGCTGCAAAACAGAAAACAGGATGTAAACCTGTTTAGACGTAAAATCTATCTGTCTCCTATAGGTTGTTTTCTTCCCTCTCAACAAATAGATATCTTGCCTTAATCAAAATCAGTCCCTGGTCAGAAGGTGAGAAAATTATCTTGTAGGCCAGACATTTCCCATCTCCCGTGTAGAATATGGCATTTTTTAAAAACCACAGACAATATTGTTTTCTACAATTATATCCAGATTTGCAAAATAGTGTGCAGGACTAATTATAGAAGACATGGTTTACCTACTTAGTCTACTGATCTGGAGTGAGTTTAAGGCCTTTAGTAGATGCACTCCATTAGGATGGAGAAGATAGTGCTTGCATACATTTGCATATGCCAAACTATTTTGCTTTAAATAAATAGGATCCCTTATCCTGCAGAAGCATGCAGTCTTTTTATTAATGTCTTAATAAATCAGAGAGTGTAAGGAGTAATGCTTAAGAACTTTGATATAAAATAATTAGGTCCAACTGTATCTTTTCTTTTATGTACACTGAGAGCATATGCACCAAGACAAATTCCTTGTGTGTCCAATCACACTTGGCCAATAAAAAATAATCTATTCTATTCTATTCTATTCTATTCTATTCTATTCTATTCTATTCTATTCTATTCTATTCTATTTCTAGTCTAGTCTAGTCTAGTCTAGTCTAGTCTAGTCTAGTCTGATTGTGTTCAGTCACAGAAACTTACTGGGGCCAGTCATTCACATCACAACCTATTTTATAGGATTATTTTTGTGAGGCCTGAAAAAAGGGAACCCTTAGGATAAACTGCCTTGAGTTCCTGGAGTAAGATGGGATTTTTAACAAATAAATACACACTTTCATGGTGATTGGTGTCTGTCTGTCATCATTCAATATGATAATATTACAGGAACAATTCCAGAAAGTCACAGAAGTTCATATAACTTATTTATTGACTAGGCATGCCTATCCACTAGAAATCAAATTAGATGAAATTCATCCTACTGATTTCATTGGAATCTCTTACATACAATACAACTTGTGAATAAACATCTGGTGAAAACTGTAAAAATTTGAATTGATACTGTAAACATTTTGAGAATTGTGGTTGAATGCAACACATAGTTATGATAGCCTGATTTTAACCAGCTCTTTTAATGATGTCTACTGTAATTAAATGATGACATTTTATAGGGTACATAGATTGCTGGGGAATGTTGTAAAAATAACAGATTTATAAAATTATGGTAAACTTAACTATTGTTAGGTTTAGTTAAGGAGGAACAGATCTTAGGAGGAACAGATTTGTCCTTGATTTTAGGTGGATAACAACAGAAAATTAAAACGTTGCATTCAAAGTCCACAAAATAGGGAACTAAAAAACTGGATTAACACATCATGCTAAGCAACCATTCAGTAAATAAGTCAAAGTGGTTGAGTTTACATTTTACTGTAAGCCACAATATGTGTTAGAAAACCCTTAAATTGAGCTCATTCTCTTAAGAGCTTCCCATTGTGCAGATACAGAAAGCCTGAAGATCTGCATGTGCATCTTTCCTTTACTTGACCTCTTGGAAGCTTTCTATAACACAGTATCCTTCTGGACTGATTCTGAAGATTGGAGGTTGCTAGCAGAGTATAGTGCTACTACCTTTCTATAGGGTCAGTTCCAGTCAGTGGTGATTGGGAAGGTGAGTTCCCACCCTCTCTCTACTATGTGAGGTGCCACAGATTTAGTGTTCTCCCCTGTCTTATACAACATCAACATGAGGGTGCTGGGTGAGCTCATCCATTGCCATGGGGTGAGGCAAAATCACTATGCTGATTATACTCATTTGTACATCTGCGCCACTGGTAAATTAAGTGACCCTGTAGACATCCTATACTAGTATCTAGAAGCTGTGAGCATCTGGATGGGGAACTACAGGCTTCAATTGAACCCTGGCAAGATTGAGCAGTCTTTGAGTTTTCAGCCCCTCTGATTCTGGAACTTTACAAAGTGGCATTCTAACGTGAATTGGCATGCAAGCATGATGAAATCTTAGGTGATTTATCATCTTAAGATTTTAGCTTTTTAATTTTAAATTAATTTTTATTTATCCTGAAACCTGGGTACCACGCTGATAACCTCTGATGCAAAAGAATCAACGTAAGACTAAATGCTTCCATTCCACATCAACCAGAATGGCTTCAGAAAGTGTGGAGATCATGAATTTATTCTCTAGATATATATTCCTTTTATACTGTTGTTTTCTTCCTGTTTCTTTTGGTTGCCTAGCTGTATGAAGGGAAATGGATGTGTTTTCATATATGCCCTAACCATATTGACCATGAATCATTTCAAAAACTGTGCTTGGATACAAGTTGGTTCAAAATGTAAACAAGCTGAAATACACCCTTATGAGTTAAAATTGTTATTCGGTAACTTGAGTAAGGTCTTAGTCAAGCAGTCTAAAAAGGATTAAGGTCTTGCTTTCCTCTTTGCGTGCCTTATATTTTAGTAACAGGAAATGTGGTCAACTGAAATGCTCTGTTTTTCCTGTAAGATTCAACGTTAGCAGGTGTTAGTTGCATTGATAGAAAAGCGTCCAACTGCTTAACAAGGGCTATGCCCTAGGAAATGGTATTAGTTATAGTATTTTCAGATTCAAAAGAACTTTCGATCCCATTTTTCTGCATTGAAATTTATTATGGAGCAGCCAAATGAAAGCCATCCATTCTAACTATGTCACTAATATAAGAATCAATCTAGATTAGTTATTCTAGAATATGTAGGAAGCACCAATTCCGTATTTGCAAAATAAAGGAATGCAATGCACATACTATTCTTACTGCTAAACCCAAAACAAATACTGGTACATGCCTAGTGAGGCCAGGGCACTAAAATTTTGGAAACTTACGTTGTTGTATAGCAGTACTAGAGCTAAGAAATAGTGGACGATAGGGGATCTTGGCATGTTATGGTCCATGGAGTCGGATATGACTTAGCGACTGAATGACAACAATAAGAGCTAAACTAGTTATGATGTGGAGTGCATCCTTTGATTTAACATTTAATTTTTAAAAGCAGCAGTATTGGTCAGTGTGATAATTAGAATAAGCCATTGGAACCACTGGAAGTATTTGTGTCAAAGCAAATGGAGGTGCTCTTGAAAGAAAGAGTTACTAGAGGAACCTGACAGAGCAGTTTAGCAGCTCCTTCAATCTGGTAGTGCTATGCTTTAAATCCCCCACACACATTATACTCTTTTAGAAAATTGTGAGAACCCAAAAAAGACACACTGAATTGCTACTAGGGTAGTTTTATTTCTATCTAATTAAGAAAAAATCAGATTGTAATTGTTAAAAAAAATGTCAGAGGACAAAAAAGCTACAAGTTGTGTATTGGCCTTCATTTTCCTGACACAATATTATTTAAATTTTAGATGTACTAGTGAATGGCTAGTTTTCAATTTCTGTTGTAGACATGAAAACAAGAGTGAACTACTCTTTAGTTGATATATCAATTTAGATCTAATTTCAACTTCCTCAGATGCTTGGCCTGACATTTTTTAGAATTAGGTTAGAATTCTATCTGCAATCACTATTTTAATTTACTATATGAGAATGGAAATATGCAAGCCAGTTTGATTCTCCCTCAAAACAAACCCCCACCCCCACTCCAATTACTTTTCCAGCTGTTGTGGCTAAGGCTGTTTTCCTGTTACAATAACAGTGGAATGTAAAAAGTCTAAAGCTCTATCATTATGATTATTAGAATTTTTTCCCTTAGTACATTTTGTTAATGTGAAATATCCAGAATGTTGGAAAAAACAGCCTAAGAAAACAGGCTGTTGCAAATGTCCTCCAGTGGTACCATGAGACATAATTTATATAATAAGATTTATTAAGCCCTATTTCTAGCTTTTGGAGTAGGTGACAGTAAAGGGTCAAGCAGAATTCCCTGGTAATGCACATCAGGGAACATAGGTCTGTCATTTGGGGACAGTTAAATAGCTGTTCCATTCATATTTCTGCAAATGTAACGTTCTGGCTAGAGGATACTCAAACAGAAAGGAAGTTGGATCAACCAATCAGCATGCAAGATGAATTCTTCTGCGCAACCTACAATTGGGATTTGGGAGGTGTGTATGTCAGCCTATCTGCAGCCATCTGCAATTTATGCTAATCCCTCAACCCCTTCACAGTTTAGGTATGCAACTATACTTATATGCAATTGCAGGCAACTCTAAAACAAGCTTCACTCAGAATCCTTAAGACTGTAATCATACCTAGGCCAATATAAAACTAAATGCTACTTAATAACTCCAAACATATCCTTCAAGTTGAAACATATCAAGAGCTGCAAGCTGAGAATAAAGGAGCTAACAGATACTACGGTAAATGCCAGAACAAGTGTCATTGACTGAGATGGGTGCTCATAGAAATTTATTTATTTATTTATTGTTAAATTTGTATACCGCCCTTCTCCCTGAGGACTCAGGGTGGTGAACAGCCAAGTAAAAACATAAACTACAAACATTAAAATACAATTTAAAAAAATATATAAATTTGGCCCCATGATTAAAAACAATAACAAACAATTAAAAACATTTTAAAAAGTGTTAGGCCAGCCCGGCTTGCTGGAAAAAGAAGGTTTTAAGGGCACGGCGGAAGGCACCGAGGTCTTAGATTCTCCTTATCTCTGGGGACAGCTGATTCCAGAGGGTAGGTGCCCCCACAGAGAAGGCCCTCCCCCTGGGGGTCACCAGCCTACATTGTTTGGCTGATGGCACCCCGAGGAGGCCCTCTCTGTGGGAGCGCACAGGTCAATGGGAGGCTGTCGGTAGCAGCAGGCGGTCTCGAAATTGTACAAACAAGTAAATAAAATAAACAAATTAGGGAACCAGGTTTATGTATCATGCTAAGCAAACCAGAGATGGGCAGTTCTTATGTCATTAGCTACCAAAATACACATGCTGCCTCAGTACTGCTTATCAGAGTTAAATCATCAGAGTTAACGTCTATCTTCTGCAGCCAACCATATGAACTTTCTCTAGCAGGGCAAACCAAATTGAGAAACTTACAGTACAATTTTAATGCAACTTTGCTCAAAATTAAATATCCATCAACGGCTGCTCAACCATTACAAAAGGTGAAGAGAGAACTAAAATTCTAAAAAAATAAAAAAGACAACAGTCGTTTACATGAGCTAAACAGGCAACATGTAATTTCTTCCTTTATCTTTATTTTTAGTGGCTGAAGACCAAGATCCCTTTTTAATCACATTGATTCACAATTTGCCTGACATAGAACTCCATTTTCTTTCAAGTGGTTTCTCCATTTTTACAAAGGACTGGGGAAATGTAAGATATTTGAAATTTAGGTTTTGGTTGAAAAAGTGTAAAGTATTTTTAGAAAATATGGAAATGCGGAACTATAAACACTTATGTATAAACAGAAAACAGATGTCTTTACAAATGCCAATAATTGCAATTGAACTAGTAAGAAACAAATTAAGCTTATCTATCCAACTGTTTGCACAATGTCCATTCCAATTTCATAGTTCTGTTTAGGTTTACTATTACTGTAGTCTTCAACCAAGATCTGAGATATGAATTAAACATTTTAATGTTTAACTGATTGCAAGAGTAGTCTTCCTCCTTACTAACAAGACTGAGAATAAGTATCATGCCGAATGAATTTTTAAAAGTGGACATTGGCAGCACCCAAACAGATCATACTTATTTTTGTACTGTTTTCTAACTTTTATGACATATAAAATGATAAATGAAGTGTTGATATGTCCATCCCATGTGTAAAACTAATAATTCTGTTAGGATAACTGCCAATGGTAAACTTTGAAAAACAAAGTAGGAACACTGTCAAAATTAGTTCCTGCTTTGTGCAAGTCTTGAAAAATTGCAGCAGAGAGCAAAGCTCAGAGCAGATAAATTTAATTGTATAAAACAAAATTAAAAATGAAGTTTTCAATTTTTAAAAATCAAAAATTAAATTTTAATTAAGATTAAAAGCAGAACCCTCTCATATTAAGAATCACATAAAAGTTTGACCATTTAATTTTTTAAACAATAGGGCATCTCTTGCTACCATCTATGTTTTCTGGGTACCACTGAGACTTCTTTGTACCCTGGATTGATGACAGCCATCATAGGGAGTTGTTTAAAAGTGATTTTCATATAATGCCCATTATATGTACACTGGTGAATTAATGCAGGTATTGTTATTCCATGTTCACATAACGCTGTGGGTGAACAGTTGCTGCAGCAATAAAAATCATTGTTAATGTTGCAAAGACTTAAATTTAGCAATAGAGTAAATAATTACCATGCAAATATTTAAGTTCAAGGACCTAGTTTTCTCTCTAGCAAACAAAATTATTATCTAGTTGCCCAAAGGTTCCAAGTACCTAAAAATTTAGTAAAACTCTAACATTCAAAACTGGAGAAAACTTCTAGGCTTGAGTACTACTGTTTTAATTATTCAAAGAACTCCTTCACCCTCCAATATTGAAGGGTTGAAATAGTCTATGGGTTTTCTGAAGACTATAATTTTGGGGTTTGCTGCTTAAAGCCTTGAAAAAAACTGGAGGAAATCTAGATTTATTGTTTTCACTGAACCTGCAAAATTTAGTTTTTTGCCCTCTCAGAGAAGCAACATTTTTTACCCTTGTGAGATATTGCTAAACATGGAGAGTTTCCAGTCTAGTGTGCATGACAAAAAGGAAAGGGTGGTGAGTTTGCATTTAATAAAAATCAGAGCCCAGATGTGTGTTTCATGCATATCCTAGTGAGTCAGTGGGGAATGGGAAATCAGTTTAGAATTTCAGTGCAGTATGAAGTTCTGAACTTAGACAGCAACTGCAACTTCTTGTTTTAAATGACTAACCTACTAAGCTGTCGCTTGTTTAACTACGATTCATTGAATAAACCCCAATGGCTGTAGTTTATTCTATAATTTGTTTCACAGAAAGCTAACAAAGCTTAGTTTAGGAATACACAACATAAATGCAGCTACAGTGTTGCTTTACATTTGAATAACCATTTTTTTTTAAAGAGGTAAGAAAATAGGTTTGAATGAGCAGGGTGTTTTATTCCATATTATCATATATTGCAGCGGATTGATTTCATTCAGTGCCAGAAAAGTACAGGATGTATGTATCTCAGTTTATATGCATTGTTTTAAGATTAAGGGGAAAAATAGCAAGAAACAATTGGATTAGCTTTAGGATATTTCCAAAGAATGGAAATGTTCAAATGTAAACCCTAGGAAGGGCCTCACAGTGACCATACAGCAAGATATTTAACAGACACTTTGTGTATGCATATGACTATACATCCTGGTTTTTACATCCTGATGATCTCACAGAAGATTTGCATCAGTTAGAGTTGAACTTGATAACTTTTCTCTGGTTCAAAAAATGATCACGGGTTACTGCACTTGAATCATGATGTATAGACTTCAGATAGTCCTTGATTTACGATCACAATTGAGCCCCAAATTTCTATTGCTAAGCGAAACACTTAAGTGAATTTTGCCCCATTTTATGACCGTTCGTGCCACAGTCATTAACTGTGGCAAGAAATCACTGCAGTTGTTATTCAGTAACACGGTTGTTAAGTGAATCTGGCTTTCCCATTGACTTTGCTTGCCAGAAGGTTGCAAAAGGTGATCTTGTAACTCTAGGACACTGCAACCGTCATAAATACGAGTCAGTTGTCAAGTGTCTGAATTTTGATCATGTGACCATGGGGATGCTGCAACCCTCATATGTATGAAAAGCGGTCATTTTTTCACTGCCATTGTAACTTCAAATGGTTACTAAGTAAACTGTTGTAAGTCAAGGACTACCTGTATCACGGTTCCAGTGCAATAATCCTTTACAGTCCTCTTCTCTAATTTTGGAAACTTTCTGACTATCTTTTGCTGGCCATTGATTGATATCGAATGCTCAGCTCACTGGGTTTCAGCCAAAACCAGCACGATCACTCTTATATGCAGAAATGGGAAGGCAAGCTGATCCTTGACCACAAGCAATAAAATTCTGTCTGCATTTTAGGCCTTTACTCTCTTGGCATTTTGCAGCGCTCAGGGATACCGTAACATATGTTTGGGATGCTACTTGAGAAATAGAGCAATATGAGAACAAGAATTCCATAGGCGTGTGCTTTGTAAAAGAATAATTGCTCTACCATTTAGGAAGGTTCCTGTTTGAGAGCTTAAAAACCATGGCATGTGTAATTCAGTTGCATCTGGAGATGACAATCTGGACCCTATCTTTGGGAACCATGTCACGCCTCTCCCAAGATTTCCAAGGAGATCTTTGCCTCCTTTAGTTCTTGGCTTTCCTTTCCCTCTCTAGCTGGGGACAAGCAAAGAAGTCAAGCACATTAATTGAAAAACTTGGCTGCAGTTCACCTTAAACAACTGCAATATGCATGCCAGAGATTCAAGACCAAATTTGGAAATGTGCTAGTAAGGGGGCACAGGGGGTTGGGGTGTGGGTTGGGAAGAGTTCATTTCTCCAATCTTTTAAAATATATACAGAATTAAAAAGATTGCTTCTATCGATTGTTTCTATAGAAGTTTGCTCCTCAGACATTTTTGCATGAAGATATTCTGGTGTAACAAACCTTTAATTGGCTATTATTTCTTGCTGTATTTGTGCAGATCAAGTACAGTCAGTCCATGCATAGAAATACACCTATTTTCAAGACATGGAGAGTTCTCGTAATGTTTTCTTTGGTATTTGTTATTTAAAAATCTGAGAGATTATAATAGTAGGAAATCAAATCTGAGAGATTACAGTAATAGGAAATATTTCAACTGCAACAGGGAAGGTCAATTTTATGGATGTTTCCATTCCTTGTACAAACTTCATGTCCCAACAAGAAGACTCATTTTTTATAGAGAGATATATATAGAGTTACATATATGATATTCCTACCCTAAATCTGATTTCCTACTACTGTAAACTCAGATTATACATACAGCGTGAAACCTGTAGAAAAGCAATGAAAAGTTGGCTGTTTCTTTTGGGTCAAGATGAATAGAGTTCGTACACAGAAGGGTATGATAAATTCGAATCCCTGATTGTTAATTACTTGTTATATTTATTTATAATTGGTGATATTTTGTTCTTGGGATATTGTTATTTACCAATTTACTGCATGCTATTCAGAGTTGCATTGTTTGAATGGGGCAACTATATGCATGCTTGAAATAAATCAATAATGTGAGCAAGGCTGGACTGAGAGAACATGATTGGTCAAAGTTCCCCATGGGGCTTCTGTAACCATGGTTTCTCCTGTTTGAATCCCAAATTGAGTTCTATACCACACAGATTCTCAATAGCTATAGTACTTCTCTTTTTAGAAGCAGGAGGGAAATAGATTTGTAACTGCGTGTCACCTGGAATCAGATAAGTTATGCTTAAGGACTGTTATCTGCCTCTGCAACTAATCAAATACACTGGTACAAGAATAAGGAGATTTCTTATCCTGTCTCATTATGTTTTTAAGGCCAGAATCAGGATTAAGTCAGATAAAACAAAAGGCTATTTGTCAAGAAATATTAGCATTCATAATAGAATCTTATATTGCTTCTCAGTACAGATACATGTAAAGTGGTACTTTGAAACTCATTTAATTTGGTACTGAACACATTTAGAGTTAAAATTTTCTCCCAGTACTCATCGTTTGATACTCAACGCACAAGCTAAAACTTGACGGTGTCGGGTGCCTTGTGACTCACTACCTTATTCCTTAAGGGAAATGTTTGGTACCCATCGTTTTTGGTACTCATCGCACTTTCCAGAACCAATTATTAATAAGTACCGAGGTACCACTGTAGTTCTATAGTCCTTTTGCAGAAAATGTTTTCTAAAAATCTGGGGATGGGCCTCATGTCCTTGTGAAGCCTAAGCAAAATGGAGCCTAAATATGCTATATTTAACATGCCTTTTCAGGAAAGACTGAAGCGGTGATCAGAAACTTCAGCCCACACTATAGGCGCCAATATGCCGTATCCTTCTGCAAGCATATCCAGAATGAGCTGGAACAAAACAGAGATCTGCAGTCTCAATTCTTAAAAATAAAGGTAACAAGTATTATTATTATTATTATTATTATTATTATTATTATTATTATTATTATTATTATCATCATCATCATCATCATCTCTTTTATTCATTAAACGTGAAACTCTTCTTAAGATGTATGATGTTCCGAGTAGCACAGTTTTTTGCACTTCTGCTAGTGTTATTGCAGGAAGCTGCAATTTCTTGATGTGTTTTATAAAATTCTTGGACATGGTACCAAGTGCCCCGATGACAGTGGGTATCACTGTTACATGTTTCATCCATAGCCATGTAGTTTCGATGGACAGGTCACGATATTTTGTGATTTTTTTTTGTAGTTCTTTTTCTTCAACTCTGGCATCTCCTGGGTTGTTGTTGTTGTTGTTGTTGTTGTTGTTGTTGTTGTTATTATTATTATTATTATTATTATTATTATTATTATTATTATTATTATTATTATCTTTTGATGTTTCCACCCCATGCTTTAGGCAGTTGGTGGTCTAGACAGGAAACACAGCCAGATGAGCTAATTCTACTCTATCGTAAAGTTACATACACATAGTCTCATAAGTCTCAAAATACATTTCTTTTCCTGTCCCTCTTTACAGCCTATGAAACTCAGGAGAGTCCCTTCTGAATTATTTGCCCCAGCTACTTTCCTACTGCAGACTAAGCTGTCTTTTACCTGACCATTTCCTTGACTTCATCTCTTTGCTCATTCTCCCAAGATCATCCCCACATACCATTACTATTGGCCATATCTTTGTTGTGCATGTTTCAATTATTCAGATGCACTAGTAATTCCTTCCTACCCTCCATAATTCAGATTCTTTGTAGTTGTTGTTATATCACAATCTGGCTAACTGTGTTTGAAGGTTCCAGTCGGCTGTGAAAGTTACTAGCTGCTCATGCCCTCATTTGTAGTCTAGTTCACATATCAAGATAAGCCAGAATGTGATTTCATTTGGTTTCACCTTTGTGCCCTTTATGCAAAATGATTTTGACATGTGAATGATAATTTATGCCTTAGTCAAGATGCCAATTTATCTAGTTTTGGTTTATTTAATCAACCAGTATTGCGGAAACCATGGTTTAATGTATTAGTACTGTTATCCTCTTTGAGTTGCAGCTATTTCACAGGAGCCTAAAATACCATATTTGTATTTCCACACACAAATAGAAATACATGTTATGCTTCCCAAGAACTCTGTTAAATCACAATAGATGAAAATACTTAGATTCCTGAGCAAAAAGTATCAGCATGGATAGGGTAGAGAAAACAAAAATTTAAAAATAGGCTTCATTGTGAAACAATCCAAGAGTTCATTGGAGTTGGACAGCTAATAAATTTAATGAATTAACTAACTAGCTACCAGTAAATAAATACTTTAAATTGATTTTGTTTCTAAGTCCTTTTCTTTTCAAGTGAATATTGAAAGCAGAACATTCAGGGTTCATTTGAAAGCTGAATTTGAGGATACAGGCCTCAGACACAGTGTACTGTAATCTTCTTGTAGTAGCATGAAAAATCTCATACGTTCATATCAGTGCTTTGAAGTTCTATACCAATCTTTCCAAGGTGCTAGATCCTTTCCCCCATTTTACAAAAGAAAAGGAACATAATGCTTGCAAGAAGCTCATTCTGTTTCTTGGTGTTATTTTTCTACAGCCACCTGGATCATCCAGCACGGTCCTTTATGAAGGAGAGGTATCACATTTTGCTGAAGACCTGAAGAAATGGAAAGAGAGATACATAGTAATTAAAAATAACTACGCTGTGGAAAGCTTTGAAAGCAAAGAGGTAATCTGTTGATTTATTAAGTGCTAACACACTCATGAGGTTTAGCACTGCTGATCTGTTGGGTTCTATTCTGAAATCAAAACTAGTGAATGACCATACTTTTCTGAGCCACTGAGCACATTTGTAACTCTCAGAGCATATTATAGGAAGATGTGTAAAATGAAATACTAATTTACACATTGACAAAATGGGAATTGAGGTGCTTTGCCAATTCATTAGTGAAGTCCACTCTGGAGATTTTCTATCAACCCACATTGATGTCTCCCCCTTCCCCCACCCGGGAAGTTGGACATGCTTTCCTTAAAAGCCTTGGTCTATAGCCATCCATGATTTCTGTTCTTCAAGAACATTTATAGACAACCTTAAAAATAAAGAGAATAAAACAAAATGGCAGTTTATAATAGATTATTTTCCATTAAAAAAAAAAAAACATTTTAAGATGTTGGTATTCTAAAGTGGTTGTCTTTTTATCCAGATCTCAAGTCTGCTCCAAGAACATGTACTGTATATGAGTATTGCCATTTTCCAATCCTTCTTGTGTTTCGGATTTCCTTTGTGCCTTTGAGAAATCAACACATCCAAAAGACATCAGTCTTTTCCATAAAACTATCCCATTTGTCTGCATTCTTTTTCACTTTGTAGCTTGATGTATTCTCAGTATGTGTTTAGAGATAGATGTTTTCAGAATCAGACAACTGTAGGTAAGCAAGATTAGTGAAAGTCACGAAGTTACCATTGGTGATTAGCAGAGTGTTGTGCCATCCTGGGAGGCCATAAATTTGATATTTCTGTGGTAGAATCTTCCAGTTAACACGTAGATATTTAAAAGACTTTATTTCATTATTTAATTGTTTCCATAATTAATGTGATGATGAATACAATATTTTAATTTTGGAATGGTTACTTTCCAGCTTTTCATCTTGAAAATAAGATACTAATGCACATGGGCTTCACCTCAAGTTTACATGAATCTGGGCAGCTAATGATACCTAAAACAGAATAAAAACAATATAAGAAAACTATAAATAGCAGCTGAGGAAAAACAACCAATAACAATAGTGAATTCACAACAGTAAATAAAACCAAGAAATGGCTTCACTTGCATCATCAGGGCCCAGGGCTCAATGATAAAACCAAGTCTTCAAGGCTTTACAAAAAGTCAGTAGGGTTGGGGTAAGTCTGATTTCCATGGGAATGATGTTCCAGAGGACAGGGGCCACAACAGAAAAGAGTCTCTTCAGATGACATTCCCTGACAGGACCAGGAGCATTCATCTCCTGTCAGATCTATAAGACAGGTAGATACAACCAGGGAGAGACAGTCTTATAACTAACCCAGTCCCAAGTCATGAAGACCAGGACCTTGCATTAAATCTGGAAGCATACTAGCCACCAATGCACTTTGCAGAGCAGAGATGGTACATGTGCTGTATGACAGACATCCATGACTGTACCACTGCATTTTGCACCAGCTGAAGCTTCTGAACAGCTTTTGAGGGCAGCTCCGTGTTCAGCATGTTGCAGAAGCCCAGTTAGGACACCAATCTGGGAGGCCAATAACATGACAACTTTAGCAGGGTGAAGAATGGAGATTGGTTTATAGGCTAAAGGATAGGAGTGGGGGAAGGGAGAACAATAGAAATTTCATTTAGTGAGACTCGAAAGGTATAATTAATGATTCACTTTCCCTAGAGAGGCTAAAGAGACAATCAGCCTCATTTACTGACTTTTACTGAAGATCAAATGATCCTCTATTTGATAATGATGCTAAATAAAAATATTTTTATACCTGTGAAATGCTTGTACAACCCAATGAATCCTATTTCCACTTTTCAAAGCATCAAGCAGAGTTGCATTCTGGCCGCTTCATTATCTAGCTCAGGGATGGCTAACCTTTTTGTCCTTGCATGCCGAAAGCGTGCACACGCATGCACACATGCCACCTCCCACAAGTTCCCCTGCCCCCTGTGTATGTGCACGCAACCCCCCCGCAACCCATTTTGGGCCCAGCAGGCCTCCCTGAAGCCTTCTGGGACCAAAAAAGGGGCAGAGGGGTGCGCTGCATCCCCCTGTGCTCCCCCCCCCTGCATGCCTACACTGTTACAGGTGTTATGTCTGCCTTGTATGCAGCTTTATTCCTCTCTAGCATTCATCTCCATTGTTCAGTGATGCATTTTCTGCCTCTCTAGGATTAACCCCTATCTGCTCCTGTGAGGCACTTCCTGTTCCTGTTGGATGTATATACAGCTCAGCTGGGGCGAGGGCTCACCTGCCGACAGAGAGGCCTACATGTGCCACCTGTGGCTCATGTGCCATAGGTTCGCCATCACGGATCTAGTTTTTAAATTAATGATATTGATCAGGAGAAGGTCTTACAATATAGTATCAGAGAGACCCTTCATCATCATCATCATCATTATCATCATCATTATTTACTTTTAAGGGAAAAAAATCTATACCATACAAAAAAATAGTTCAATTCTATTACTTGATTTCATATTCAATGAATAATAAATGTTATACATACTACTTGTCCAATTTATTTTATTTTACATATACTATTATATTAATGTTTGATAATGATCCTATCTTCCAATAGAATCCTAGAATCTTATTGGAAGAGAAAATGCCAGTTTAAAAAAAATAGATAAATGGAAATTTTAAGTCAGGGTGTGGTAAATGAGGTATGTGGTTAGTTAGAACATTTAACAGAATAACTGAATTACCTCCCATTCTGGATTTTGAAATTTAAGTGTTGTTCACATTTTCTTATGTATTTTTAGCAGCCACTTTATACATTGAGGGTGCTTTTTTAAAAAAGAAAATATTTACTAATTTTTCTTAATTCTAGGCATTCCAGAAAGGAATAAGTTCAAAAACTTGCATTCTCCCTATTGGAGGCAAAGTGCTAATTACAGGGGAAGAATATAACACACTATCTGATAAGCATTTTCCAGAACCTAATGGTAAGGTATAGCCTATTCCTCTTTATATTTTATACTACTTTGCGTATTAATTGATGTTCTCTTTCAAGTGTTGCATTGTCTTTATAAATTTAATTTATATATTTATATATTAGTTTATAAACAATATATTATTATAAATTAATTGTTATAAAGAGTTACACATAGTTTAAAGGCATACATTTAATAAGTTTGCCTATTTTACACTGTAAAGTATTATTCTGTTGTTGTCCTGAAATGTACATATAGTTTGAGTCATAATCAACTCAAAACCCAGAGCAACAATGGAAGCTGAATAGAAGCAAAGTAAGTAAGAGACAGAGTCATAATCAAAGTCAAGTAAAAACTAATAGTCAAGAAAACAGGCACAGAGGTACAATCCTGATGCCAGAGACAAATTACATAGATTAGGGATGATGTGCATGTATGCATGCATGCATGCATTAAATTTATATAACTGCTCATCTGATGCACATAACTTATACATTCTGAATCTGGGTAATTGTGAGTCCAGACTAAGGAATCTGTTCACTGGAATGCTCAGATAGGCTGATGCTACAACCTGGGTGGTGTCCAGAGCACATAGAGTTACAATGAAAACTAAGCATTGGTGGCACAAATGTTAAGGCAAGATTACATGTCTACTGGAAATTTGTCTATAATTATATGTAAACCTGATGGAATGACTAAAAACATAAATGTATGCATATTTTTAAGGTTCCAGTGAAAAAGAGAATACCCAGGCCTTTGTTGTCCCTCCAAAGGAATTTGCAGTCTACCTGTGGCAGCCTTTCCTTAGACATAGTTATTACTGTTTTCCGGATTCAGAAGCTCAGAAGAAATTCAGCACCATGTTGAATGATTGTATCAGGCACTTAAATCATGGTGAGTCTAGCAGACATAATCTGATAATTTTGCTATTGTTCTGCCTTTCAGGAAAAAAAATCAGTTTGACCATTGGTTGCTAACCAATCCTTGTAGCAAAATTACAATCTACCTTTCTCTTGTATTACCCTGATAAGTAATGACATGCTTAGAGTTGACCCAACAACTTCTAAATGAGAGAGATATGGTTTCATGTTATATACACTCTTATCTCTTTAAGCATCAGCTAGTGGGTGCTGGATGGAGAAACCAACTGTGTTGACATTAGGAAAATCATCCTATATATTGTGGGGAGAACTCGGCTGGTAATTCAGTCAGACATCAAGAAGGCAAAAGCTGGGTTAGGAATCCTATAATTTATTTTCATATGCATTTGAAATTTGCATAACAGTTATGTTAAAACTCCCCAGAAAAAGCCTGCTGTACTTGTTGACAGAGAATATGTGACTCCTGTTTTTCTCATGCAGAGAAATTAGCCATATCTCTTAAAAAATGCCTGGATTGATTTGTTCCCTGACCATTCAGCTTTTAAGAAAGTTTTTTCCATCTTTTTTTAATCAGGAGGATTTGCAGAATAATACAGTGTGCATTAAGCCATTTGATTAAATTTCTCCCATTTTGCCTGTGTAGGAAAAAAGGGGAGCAAGTTGAAATGGCTAAACTTACACTTCTCCAGGCAAAGGGAAAATATGTATTTAGCTGTTTCAACTTCTTTCTTTCTGGCTTGAGGAAGCCTCTCTTAGTTTGTGTAGGCAAATGGGGAGTAAGTGGTGGCAAATAGCTAAACACTATTCTTTCTGAGCCCTTTTAAAAATCAATTGGGAAACCCAGACTGGAACATAAAACTGAGATGATCTCAGTCACAGTGCATTCTGTCATCAACATATGGCAAAAGGGTAACACACTCAAGTTTCAGCGTTGAGATGATTTTACCCTCAGACGATTTCATTTGTATTTTGAAATATCTATCAAGTATTGACTGATTTTCAAAACATCACAATTCTAGTGGAATTGGTGGAAGGAACTGGTAGTGTAAGGAGTAACCCTCACTCCATGGTCAGTGTCAGGATGTAAATGATTTAAATTTTGGATGTAAATTTTGGCCTCCACGGCAGGCCAAAACATGCTTTAAAAATCTCTAGGCCTGATATTCAGGAGTGGTAACCAGAATATTTTCCTTTACCACTTTTATCTTCCCTCTTCATGAATGAGGCCCTTTCCTTCCAAGCTATAGTTCTGTAAGCAGAACTGTGAAATATACAGTGTATTTGGCACCAAAAGGTTAAGGAAGATTAAGTCCAAGTCTACATATGGTGCTGCAAATCCCACAGGAGGAACACATGATCTGGCATTTTGCAAACCATTGAATCTGTAAGCTTCAGGGAACATGTTTGGTAAAGCAGTCAGCTGAAGTCAATTTCCTGTAAAGCATTCTTAAAGGGAAAGTTTTCCATTTCATGGCTTATAATTCTCTTATTCATTTCTCAAAACCTCGGTAATAAAATCATCTGTGTGGAGTCTAATACCTTTTGTTTTGTCCTGGGAAAGTAATAGAAGGGCTCAGTTTTTCCTGGCAAGCTGTGAATCTTCTGTGACTCTAGATCTTCAGTAATGCTTTAGTTTGCTCAAAAGGCAGAACTGATTCCAGGCGTGCAATCCTCTTGGTAGTTTCTGTTTTAAATTGAATTCCAAACCATCAGTTTGGAGGACAATAGGGTATTTGCAAAATGAACAAAGTAGTGTTTTCAATCTTTGAACAGTTTTGGATTTCTTTCCTGAAATGTTTGCCCCTTCTCTTCCTCTTCTTACTTCTTCTTGTCAGAAGGGTGGAACTACCATACTTTTAGAAAGTTCTCTCACTTATTAAACATTTGGATACATTGAATTAAAGATTTTCTAGGCTAGATGTTTCTAGGTGTCTTTTGTTTTGCTTTTTATGATATATTTGTTGCACAAAGTGACATTTCAGCATACTTAATCATGTGATCTTGTTTTCAGGAAGGAAGTTCATTGCAATATGTTTTTAACTGAAGATTGGTATGGAATCTAGCAACAAGATGGCAGTGCCTTGACTGATTTCCTTTTCTGGCATCAATTACCTCAGGATGGTTATGTATGAGGTGGACCTTGGGAGACAAGGCAAAAAGATGCAGCCAGGAGAGAAGTCAGTTGAGCCTGCAACAGGAATGTGGGTGGGGCAAGGAACTTAGAAGATACCCTCCCTAGTTTTGTAAAGGAGCTTGGGGTGAGATAGAGAATTGTGTTTCAGATTTACAAGATTCTGCTAATGTAACTTAACAATAAAATAGAATTAGCTCATCTGGTTGCGTTTCCTGTACTAGGTGAACCTAGTAAGGCTGATATGCTACCTCAGGAAAATAACTAGCACCAATAAAATCTTAAGTCTATTTAAAAGCTAAACAGTTATCTGTAGCAAGTATAGACACATTGCAGCTAACACCCCCAGCCCTCCTATTATAGCTTGTGTTCCCTTGAGAGGCATTATAGTTTTATATGCCAGTCTGATAATTCTAAGCAAGTTAAATTTGATATGATTTGATAAGAACAAGTTCAAAATTTGTTAAGACTGTAGGAAATAATTAGGCTGAAGGTCAGCTTTGCTTTTGCACAAAACATTCCCATTATAGCTCAGTCATGTTGCATATCAATATTGTAGTGTTTCTGAAAGTGAAAGGTGAAAAAGATCTTCACAATAGCAGAAGATTAGATTTCCTCCCAGACCTACTTCTTATTAATGTGTTGGCTGAAATGTTTGAAATTATAACCAGAATCTAGTAATGGCAAGGATATATGATATTATTTCTCCAGAAAAATGGGAAGTGCATATAGCATGGCATGGATTGGTCATATCTGGAATCAATGGATTTCAGATGGCATAATGTGAAAACGAAGGTTCAATGTGGCATCTATATTTGGCATGTAGGTTTTTGTTCCTAAACAGATTAAGATTGCACATAAGCAAAAAGTAAAGATCTCTAAAGTCAAATCCCCAAATAAGATCTCCCTTTTTGGTTAATTTTGTCCACCTGCATGAATGGAGGAACAAAGTGAGAATAAACAGATCATGTGCAGTAGCATATTCACAATAGATCAGGTTGGGCTATAAATCCTTATATTATATGCAGGAGTGAACATAATGGACAGCTAGATGGGCGGCATATAAATTTAATAATAAAGAAGAATGGCTAATGTCGACTGAAATTTCCAGCACCCATGGCTATCATTCTTCATGCATGCTTCTTATCTGCAAAAAAATACAGATAGTCCTCAATTTACAACAGTTTGTTTAGTGACCATTCAAAGTTACAATGCATGGTATTGAAAAAAGTGATTTATGACCATTTTTCACATGATGGTTGCAGCATCCCCATGGTCATATGATTAAGATTCAGATTTGGCAACTGATTCATATTTATTATAGTTGCCTAGCAACCTGGGGTCATGTGATCCTTTTTCATGACCTTCTGACCAGAAAAGTCAATAGGGAAGCCAGATTCACTTAACAACGGTTGTAATAACTGCAGTGATTCACTTCACCACTGTGGCAAGAAAGGTCATAAAACGGGATGAAAAAACAAATGTTTCACTTAACAACAGAAATTATGGGCTCAGTTGTGGTCATATGTTGAGGACTACCTGTACTAGAGGCATAAAAGTTCATTTATTGCATATGCGGAAGAAGTAGATTTTTATGTGCTCTGTAAGTATGCATTATTTTAGTGTGGAGTTTCTGTTTACTTGATTAATTCAGTTAACCTTTGGTTCAAGTCATACTTCCAAATATTACAGTACGTGGTGCTATAGATATCTACAGACTTTTTGTGAGCATTGACTGGAGAATTAGTATGGTGCAGTTGAATTAAGATTAGAGAAACTAAAATCCAAGGCCAATTTCAACCCTCAGAGCTCATTGGACTTTAGACAAGTACTTTCTCTTAGGCCAGTTGTGTGAGGAAAAACTGAAGGTGCCTTCTATTATCATCTTGAGAGATTGAAGACAGACAGGATAAAAATCTAAAATTAAATAATTTGTTAGATACGTTAACATTAGAATTTCTAGAGCATTTTAAAGATACTGTACCAATTCTTCAGAGGTAAAAGCTATTCATGGAATTGTATTTCTTCTCTTGAGAAATTTTGCTAAACTTCTCTTTCATCGTGACTAAAATTCTTCAGATGCTTTATCTCAAGAGGAAACAGTGAAATATTCACTTCGGGATTTATTCTTGGATTTATTCTTGGAGAGATTTCTATGGTACATTTGGTTGTTATCATCCTTGGGCCCTTGAAATTGTGGAACTAAAAGATTTAATTCCTAAAATGCATTCATATTTATTACTTTGGGCACCAGGTTTTGGAAAATTCCAGGATAGAAATTAGGCAGCACTTATTGCAAATTATTAGAAAGTGTTCATGCAAATATCAAAATCTGAAACATTTGTATTCAATAATGTGTAACTCTGCATATGAAGTATGCAATTTTTCAGTGGCTATAAATACAGCATATGAATACAGGCCTGTATCCTGTTTGGAAGTGACCTCATCTAATTTCTGTTGGTGGTTAGCAGCTTTTCTATCACATGATGTGGCTAAGGAAACCTCTGAGTCTTGGTTCTTTGCATTCTTAAGCAAGTCAGCTCTTCTTAACAATAGATGATACTCATTGAAGCTTCTTAAAAAAAAAGTCAAACTCTCCAAAAATCTGCTCTTAATCAGCCTTCCAGGTTAACAAACTGTAGTCAGATGCTGAACCACAAAGCTGCTATTCAAAATTAAATCTCAGAACACTATAGAATTCTCCAACATTAAAAGTAAAAAACGGGGAAATGATTGCAGCCAAGACTTCCTATAATGCAGCTGGATTCTCAACTAAAATAATCTTTTGTAAATGTATGTACATAACTGGAGTTTGCATCCTTTGCTGAATACTCCATAGTTTCTCCTACTTTTTTAGAAAACTTCCCTCTACGAGAATAAAACATTGATTTTGTTTAAAAAAAACACAGTATTCTTGATTCCCAGTTTTCCTAACAGGACTCTTTAGAGTACAAAAATCTTAAAATTTCGAATAATTCTCCCTAATCATCCTGTTCATGTCATAGGAACTATTCAAGGTGCTTTCAGGTTGAAAGATTAGCCAATGACATTACCATTGCCTGAGAGACACCTGTGGGGGCTCCTTTCATGTCCACGCAAGGAGCTGGAGCGAATGATGGGAGTTCACTCCACTACGCAGCAGCACTCAAGTCTCGAATGTGGGCTTGTTAATCTCCAACCCAACCACGTGAGCCACTGTGCTCCCTTTCCAATCTAATTGCACAGGACAAATTAGGATTCTAATTTTATCTTTGGAAAGCCAGATGATGTCTTTAACTTACAAAGTTTAACTACAAGGATACCGTCCTATAGATTGAACTCCAAGAAGCACAAGAAAAATTCATGGCATCATACATGGAAGCAACAAAGCCTGTGGGTCAGAGCTATGAAATACAATTAGTCTTCTTGTTTCCTTTTATAGCTTATGTTTCTAGTCTACATGATTTAAGTACAAAAATGAATTGACTGCCAAAATTTGATTAAAAAGAAAAGGGGGGGACGGACTGTTTAAGAAGCTAGATAGCATGAGGACTAAGCTCCAAATTAGAAATTCAAATTTTGCCTGTACTAAGTGCTGTTAAGCAGCTAAATCCGTTTCCACTTTTTTATTTATAGTATGGAAATCATAACAAATATTTTAAGTGTCTGTTGCAAATGTCACTGGATAGTCCATGGGAAATGCATTGGACTTTTATAAATAGTATTTAAAAGATAACAAATTGTTTAATATTTGCGGGGCATTGATACTCATGCAAGCACATTGACTAAGAGAGGAAGGAATGGTTGTTCTGTTATATAGTTGAGACACTTCATGTTCTTTTTGCTATGTGAGAGGTGCATGGATGGATCCCATTCCAGTTAATCCTGTTCCTCCAAAGATGGACTGTGTAACCTGAAATTGCAGTGCATAGGTTTGGTGATTCATCATATCTGTCTCTTTTAACTGAGTTTATTTGTCTTTTGTCACTTTTTCCCTTGATTTCAGAGCAATTATGCAGGGGTGTCAAACTGGTGGCCCGTGGGCCGGATGTGTCACATGTAGGCCACACCCACCCCAGCTCCGCAAAGGGGAAAATGCTATGAAATGTCACGTGATGGCAACGTGATGCCATGGGTTTGACACCTGTCAACTAGAGAGTTAAAGCACAGTTTGTGTTGCCCAGTATGAAAGTGACCTGATACATCTTCATCCTGAATAGGCAACTTGTAAATACATGGCTTGTTGGTGCCAGTAAGAATCTATGTCCCTGACTATCTTTTTTTCAATGTTCTTTAATCATAAAATTAAATTGGATGCTGTGAAGCAAAGCACCAGCCTCTGGGCTGGAGATAAGAAACTGATTTGTTTCCTGGACTGGCTAGAGTAGCAATTTCATGACTTGATAAGATACAGAAGCCATTTTATCATCACTCCTACCATCTGAAAATGTCCAAATCTGCTCCAACATAAATAATTATCTCTAATTGTTGCTATGACCCTTTAGACTATTCTATTAAAACTAGTGATTAAAACTAATTGATAACTAGTTAACTATCCTATTACTCTAGATTTCCTAAAGCCAAGAATATGGAAATTTGATATACTTTTACTGGACGTCCTGATTCTTATTCAGAGGGAACTAATAATAAAAAGGGGAGGGCAGACAGAATAAAGAACAGGAGTAATTGCAACATTGGCATGGTTTGCTGAGAAGCAAAGAAGACTAATAGATAGTTGTATGTTTAAATGCCAGCTCATAGCTCTTATTTCTCCAGAATTATGGGAGTAGGTTCATGGACCCAAAAACATTTCCTCTTCTATTTCAGGAAGCTCTGAGTTTTGCAATGATCTTTCTATATACAATGGAGGAAATAATGTTCTCACTACTGCAGGAGTGTAGTAATTGGACACTCCAATCTATTGGATAACCCAGTCCTTTCTTCTCTTGTAGCATTTTGGAAAATGAGAGACTGAAGAGCAGGAAAAATGGATCTGCACACCCACAGACTGTCATCCAGATTTCCATGTGATAAATAAACAGCAGAGCAGAGCAAGGTTTATTTTTTTTAACTCCGGACTTATTATTTCACACAGTGGTTCATTTGTGGAGGAGAGACCTAGACAGAAAGCCCAGTGTTTTCTATGTCTATTTGTCTAAGCATCTGGGTTTAGGTTACACAGACATGGATTGAAGTTTTCCTTCTTACTTGCAAGTTGCCCAACAGGTTGCACCACTACTTCCTCTGTGATGTTTGCATTGTGTTTTGACATTTGTAAAGCTGAAAAGCATTGCATGACTGTTTTGCCATTTAGTTTTAAGGTTAATGCTTTTAGTGCTGGCTGATCAAGTGCTTAAAAATGAAACCCAGCCTCTGAAAGATTAATTAGTTACCAGAAAAGACATAAGAAAGTAAACCTGAATATATCATACTGAGCTAAAATGAAACAAAAACCAAAAGGAAGATCTAATTTTTTGAATGTTCTGTAAATCAGAAGAGAGAAGGTGGAAAAGAAGAGCAGGATTTTGGAGGGGAGCTGATATTACAATGGGTGATCTTGTTTGGGTCCCCTGATCAGTCTCTGTTCAAGATAAAATGAGGAGTGTACTGGACTTAACAGGAAAACAGAATAACAGAATTGGAAGGGACCTTGGAGGTCTCCTAGTCCAACCCCCTGCTCAAGCAGGAAACCCAATACCATTTCAGACAAATAGCTGTTCCTGAAAACTTCCAGTGTTGGAGCACCCACGACTTCTGAAGACAAGTCATTCCACTGTTTAATTGTTCTAATGGTCAGGGAATTTCTCCTTAGTTCTAGGTTGTTTCTCTCCTTGATTAGTTTCCATCCATTACTTCTTATCCTGCTTTGGAGAATAGGTTGGCTCCCTTTTCTTTGTGGCAGCCCCTGAGATATTGGAACACTGCTATCATGTCTCCCCTAGTCCTTCTTTTCATTAAACTAGACATATCCACTTCTGCAATCGTTCTTCATAAGTTTTAGCTTCCAGTCCCCTAATCATCTTTGTTGTTCTTCTCTTTCACAAACAAATACTTCCCTTCCTGACCTAGCCAGAGTGATCTTAGGCATAATGAAGGGATTCTCTTGGCTTCTTGTGTTGGAGAGAATTAAATCTATATGCAATGCATTGTCCCATTTGCTATCTGATTTTACTCATTCAGCAGTTTGCATGCTGATATAGTTTTTATACTAAATGGTAGAGCAAAGATTTGGGTATAGATAGGATCCATAATTGGCATGACTTGGATCTACTGAAATTTAGAAACTTTACTGAAATGCAGGATATTAAGGTGGTCCCTTCCAATAGACTGACACATCTGAAGGATTTTTAAAAAAATAATTTTTGGTGATTTTGCAGTCACCTCTACAGATGATTGTTTTGAAATCTTGGTCTCCCACTGAAAAGGACAGTAACAAAGTTGCTCCAAAAAACCTCCTTGATATGTGTGAGTGAGCAATTCAGAAGGTTACTAAGGTAATTACCATGAAAGCTACAGTAATATTGGATTCAAGTTTCAGACTTTTACTTTCATCTTCAAATCTATTGTCTTTCGTAGCTGAAAAGAAACCAAAGGGGAATGAAACCAAATGAAAAATGTCTTAAGTTTGCATTATATATCTATTATTTCTTGTGTGCTTGGATTCATGCTGAAGATAAGACCACATGATTCTCCTGCTCATTTGTCTATTTACATTGTGAAAATGGTCTCCAAGAAAGACTTTGCAACACAAAAGCGTTCATAACGATCAACATCTTATATATTACAATAATCGCTTCTCACATATCTGTGAGAGAATTAGATTTATTTTGGATACCTGGGATATATTTATGCATGTTTGAATGCAGGAATCCAGGAATTCCAGAGCTTGTGGGCTAGACTAGAAAGTCAAAAATGTCTTGAACAATCCAGTGACAATTACTTCCACAAAGCTGGCAAGGAAAGTTCATAAATGCAGTTACCAACGTTAAGCTTGATTCAAGGGAATCTTTATCCTTGTTACAGCAGTGGCAGCCTCTAGACAACTTTGGCTGATACTAAAAATATCTTAAGCAGGGTCTGCTTAGTACTTGAAATATCACCAAAATTGCTAGGATTGTAGACTAGACTGGAAAGTAGGGCAACAATAATTATAGAAATAGAGGCAAACCCCTTCTGTATTAGTGCAAAGAAAAGATCATGAATACTTCACTTTCATTATTAATAAAGATCCCTCGCTTATCCATATGGATTTTGTACAGAAAAAATACTATTCTACTACCAAAAACAAATAGAAGACGTTCAGTGTCTCTGAGAGAAATCTCATTAATGTACCGTATCAGTTGATTACCTTGCTTGATGAGACATCCTAGGAAAATCCCCTTGGAAACCTTTAAGTTGTCTAAAAGTTCTTGCTTTTACAATAGAGACTTTCAAATATGCAGCAGAATTATCACTTAATTATAACATGTTAAAAGAGTCACACTAAATCATGGGGGAACAAACTTTAGGGTCATGGTATAGGAGTTTAGGATCATGGTATCTCTCAAGCCATAAATTGAAACAAACTCTGATACCAGGATCCTTTTTTATTCTTCAGTAGCTAATTTTTTCATTAATCTGTGCAGATAATATGCTTAGTTCTGGTTCAGATGCCACAATCCACAAAGTAGTCTCATGTTTGCTAGCATTGTACTGTATCAAGCTAATAGTTTGTTCCCAAAAAAAGAAAAAGTATAATTGTCTCATCCCTGTGGAATGATGATGTCATTATGTTGTGCTATATAGCAGGCAAAGCTAATAAATTTTAGTCGTTCCCTGGTTATTAGAATCAGCTAATGAAAACAATAAATAATCATGTTTTGTTATTCCAAAGATTAGTTTTAGGATCTTATTCCAATTTTTAGAAGAGGTAGAGAATAATGTTATGGAAGATTGTTTGGATTAAATTCAGTGGTGACCGAATGAATTCCCAATTGGTAAGGTTATTCCAAAAATACTATATTGCCAAATGCTTGCTAGTCTATTTTTACAAAAAAACTAAAACAAAAACTCCTTCATTTTAGTGATATTATAATAGGCATTTTGAATACCTTTATTCATTCTGATTACCCAAAGTTACAAGTGAATCTAGTCATTGATGATTCTATTGACCTTGACAAAATTGATATTTTTGGCCTTTGAGACTATGAGCCTCATAACATTTCAAATCAGTTTCCTTTGGAACCTTTAGGAAGTAAAAAGAATCTTTGGCTCTGCTAGTGTTTGAGAATCTGCCATAATACCCAGAGAGTGAACAATGATATTCTCTAACTAAGCTACTTTTCTTTATCCCGGGCCCCCTGCCATTTTAGGATTCAGAAAGGGTGCTACTCCTATCTCTGGAAGCATGTGGATGCGCGACAAGACCCATTACAATGACAGCGACTAAGGCAGAAGGGATGAGCATGTTGTATGTTCTTTGCATTCAGATACCAGCACTCCACAAATGGTCCTTGTTAGGAATGAACATCACAATTCAATTTGAAAATATGTTAGTCCTACCACTGCAATGATTAAATCTTCTGGGTCTTCATCTGACTTCTTTTCTGCTTTTGATAGAAGCTTCCAGCCATCCCTGCCCCTCCCGAATCTAATACAGGTAGTCCTTGAATTACAACAGTTCACTTAGTAAACTTATGTAACCTATGACCATTTTCTGTAGTTTCAACCTTTGCAGCATCTGCATGATCACATGATCTAAATTCGGATGCTTGGCAACTGACTTGTATTTATGATAGTTGCAGTGTCCTGGGTCATATGAACACCTACCTTTTGCGACCTTCTGACAAGCATAGTCAATGGGGAAGCCAGATTCATTTAACAACTAAGTTACTAACATCAACTGCAATGATTCATTTAACAACTGTGGAAAGAAAAGTCATAAAATGGGATAAAACTCACAACACTCTTACTTAACAACAGAAATTTTGGGGTCAATTGTGGTCATAAGACAAGGACATCTATATGTATATATGTACATATGTGTGTATGTGTGTGTATCAATTCCATTCCATTCTCCTCTTCAGCATCAAACACCAAGTGTTTGCTATATGTTTGTGGAAATGCAGAGCCCAGAAATAAGACTTAAATCTCATATTTGCTTAACAGTTCTACTGGCAATATAGTGGGAGCCATGTGGGACATCCCTGTTCTTTCCCATAGCTAATTGGGGATGGAAACTGCATCATTGCAAAAAAGACATCTCAACTCAGGAAGAAAAGAAATGTGACAAAGAAATTTGGGATTATTTATGCTATATGTACATTAATCTAAGAATTTCTAAAGCCAGCTGTCAAACTTCTGTATTTTACCCTTTTCAGAAATCCATGTGATTCTTTTTCATGAGTGTGTCTGCCTCGCAGGATTTAACAATGGATATGATAGTCTTCTCCTACTTTCTTTTTATAGTATTCATGGCACACTACCTCTGATAGAAGAGGCAATGAATAACCAATATTAGAATTAGTAGCTACTGTAGCCTCATTCTTCACAAATGTGTCTAGACCCTTTTAAAAATTATCCAAATTTCTATTATCAGAACTGTCTCTATCAAATTCTACAGTTCAACTGTGCACTTTAGGAAAAAGTGGTTCCTTCTGCTAGTAAGAAAAGTAGTTCTTTCTGCATAAATTTCAAGGCATGAACTGAAGTCCTAGCACTGTCAGTCAGAGAAGAATCAATGTTCTTTAGTCACATTTTCTTTCTCTTTCATGTTTTTATATGCTTTTATCAGATCTTCCCTTATCTTCCTTCGTGCTAAGTGAAATAATCTTTCTCGGTAGGGAGCTGAAACTCCTTAATCATTTTGATTGCCCTTTCACGTAAACATGCAGATATATTTTACAGAATATGTTTAAGCACAGCTACACAACACTCTGAAATGTGTTCTTATCATAGATTTGTGCAGTATTAACAATTATATTTTCACTCCTTTTCTTAAGGCTTCCAAGCATGAAATAATTGAGTTGTCCACTTTGACCCTAAGATCTTTTTCTAGAGGCTGATCTGTACTTCCTGCTTCCCTCAGCATGAGCTTGAGCTTCATTACTATTTGGAGAGCAAAGGGATGGATGATGTCATCTTTTACCTGCCCCTATTCTTCCGGGATGGTGATAGTCACCTGAATTTTCTGGTTCTGCAACAAAAGGATCCTCCTCTACAATTCAAGTGGGACAATCCAGTCCACCTGCTCAACCTCATTCCATCCTCAACAAAGGCCTCCTTTCAAATTGGCTAATGTGTACTCTGGCAGGCATGCTTTCCAGAACCCATTCTCTGCATTTGGTGGCCATTTTGCTGGACTTCTTGCTCCGAAAGGCAGAATCCCCCTCCCCTTTCTTTTTATAGGTTTAATAGCAGATCAGTGAAATCACGTTTATTATTTTTTTAAAGAGGTGAGCAGAGAAAGGATGGTTTCTTTTAAAAAAAGACACTGGATGAAATTGACCAGAGTTCTCTCAAGTTTCACGTTCTAGTTTCAGAAAGAATTAGAACCTTCCCGGTTGAAGCACAAACTGTACAGTAGCAAGCCTTCACGAGAATATCAGCAAAATAGAGGAAGGAGTTGAAATTCAGAAAGGGTTTGTTCCATCGACTTCATTTGCAACCAGTTTATGTGTAGGATTCAAACAATGTGGAAAAGCTCCTAGTCACTCACTGCCATAACTAGATCCTATAAATAAATGAAATTTTGGATTTCTGTGCCAACTTGTATCAACTTACACTTGCTTACATTGAAATGTACATGCTGCCTAGAATGCATTCTTCTTCTTATATTATTAGAATTATTCCATTACTTTGGTGAGGAGTTTTTGGAGGTTAACAGCTATATAGTGGTCAAATTAAAGATAGCTATGTTGATTTCTGGTCCAGGTAGTCAGAAAGTTTTTTTTAAAATTTGTGTGGTTGTACAATTAAAATAATAAATTTCAAATCTAATGAAAGTCAATTAAATGATATATTAATATCAGGATCCTTTTGAACTGGCATGCTGTGAGGCTTTTGCTCCTAAAGCTTTCCTAGAACAAAAAAATGTCTTAGAGAAGATGCTAGAGGAATGCTCTCACACACAAATGACAAGTTAAACATGGGTGCAAGATGCCAAGGCTGAGCTGGTACATTACTTGTCTGGTTGGTTTCATAATAGACTTTGCCTATCAAAATTATTTCACATCTAGCAACTGAAAAAACAAGTAACTGCAAAAAACTCCACTCCAGATAGCAGCCCTGGTGGCGCAGTAGTTAGAATGCAGTATTGCAGGCTGACTCTGCTCACAGTTTGGAGTTCGAACATGTCCGGCTCAAGGTTGATTCAGCCTTCCATTCTTCCGAGGTCGGTAAAATGAGGACCCAGATTGCTGGGGGGCAATATGCTGACTCTATTAGCAGCTTAAACAGGACTGTAAAACACTGTAAAGTGGTATATACATCTAAGTGCTTTTGCTACGGCTATCCAGAATGAATAGCTAAAGAAGCATTCAAGGTTTTTATTTTCATTAAAACACTACGAGAAAGAAAACCAACATCACATTTATTTATCCAAATTGGTGGTTTCTTGTGTCTTTCAGATCCTTTCAAACAGCCTTCCTTTGAAAGTCAAGCATTTTTAGAAGCTGTCCAGTTTTTCCGTCAGGAGAAAGGCCATTATGGGCTGTCGGAAATGATTATAGGAAGTGAAAATCAGGTAATTACATATCAGGAAGTGTGGGAATAGAAAACTTTTATGAAAAGTCTTCCATTCTTTTTGACAGAATTCCATTCTTTATGGAAATATTTTTATGAAAAGGATGCTCATCTCAACCATTCTCAGGTCAAACCAATTTCTGTGGTTTTGAGGCTAAAGAAAAAATTATTAAATTTTATCTCTTTCCAGATTCTTAGCAACCTTGTGATGGAGGAGCTCCTATCTAGCCTTCAGAGCATGGTGCTCCCTAAAATGAAAGGAAAAAGAAATGACCGAAAGCGGGCATGGTTTGGTGTAAGTACTATATTATATTTCCTGATCAGGAAGTTCTTTAAAAAAAAAAAACTTCATAAGTTGATAACAACCACTTCTTTTCAATGTGGATGTATATATGAAGTTAATAGGTCTTGAGCTGAAAAAAAAGGAGACTGTTTTCACATTTTTGAAAAGTAGAATATTTCAAAGATTGATGTTACCTTCTTTTTTAAAAAATAGTATGTTTCAATTTAAGCAGTTTATTTATAAATATAATTAGCTGAAAACATTAAAACCATCACTCCTCTAAGATGTTCCTTGCTAGCAAATGGCAAAACTCAGACTTCTTTTCACTAAATATTTCCAAACCATTTGTTCTTTCTTTAATCTGGAACCTAGTATCTATCAAGAAGTGTTGCAGCTGGAAATAGCCACTGAGAGACAAAGATTATAGGTAGTCCTCAATTTACAACAGTTCATTTAGTGACCATTCAAAGTTGTAACAGCACTGAAAAAGTGACTTATGAGTGTTATGACTTACAATCGTTGCAGCATCCCCATGGTCACATGATCAAAATTCAGATGTTAGGCAGAGCCCCGGGGTCATGTGATCACCTTTTGCAACCTTCTGTCGAGCAAAGTCAATGGGGAAGCCAGATTCACTGAACAACCATGTTACTAACTGAATCACTGCCGTGATTCAATTAACAACTGTGGGGAAAAAAAGGTTGTAAAATGGGGCAAAATTCACTTAACAAATGTCTCACTTAGCAATAGAAATGGGCTCAATTATGGTCAAAAGCCGAAGACTACCTGTATTAACAAAATATGTGACTCTCTACTTTACATATATATATATATATATAATATATTAATTACAAGACATTCATTAACTTCATGAACATTCATGAAGCTGGTTTGGAGCTGGTTTGTATTGCTGGTAAATAATTTCATTCATTCTTTTTGTTATAGATTCTAGAAGAAACATACCATTTGGTACTTGATCAGGTATCAGAAGGTTTACGTGCTCTGAAAGAAGAATGCAAAGAGGTCACTCTAGGACTAGAGGGAACTATTCGTTCAAACATAGACCAGATTGTGAATTCAAAAGACTTTCTGGCTGCAAAAATAAATGGTAAATTGAATGTCACACAATCAGCATTTTGTATTTTTCCTTTTTACATCTATTAATCACAGTATCAGTTGACAATACTAACTTGCATATGGCTAAGAGAAAATTAATTCAGACTTTTTTATGTTTGCCCCTTTTGAGGATATCTACATTTATATCGCATGGGCCTAAGCTTATTTCATAATATGTTCACATTGCATGTTTCTTTTGAGATGGAAAGAACAATTGGAAATCCCTGTTTAAGTGGACGCAACAAATGCATGATTAATATTGTAGATCCGTGATGGCAAACCTATGGTACGTGTGCCACAGGTGGCATAATGGTGGGCATGCTAGCTCAGCGCCAGCTGATTTTCGGGCCTTCCAGTCCCACTGGAAGTTGGCAAACGGGCTATTTCCAGCCTCCGGAGGGCCTCCGGGGGGGTGGGGAAGGCTGTTTTTGCCCTCCCCAAGCGCCTAAGAAGGCTCTGGAAAGGAAAGGCACATGCCATCACGTGCTAGGAGCAGGGGGAGAGCGGAGGGTTGCTCGCAAATGTGCGGGGGCGGGGCGCATAGAATTATGGGTGTGGGCACACGTGCGCGTGACCCCCCCTTCCTCCCCCCTGCGCTCCTGGCACGCGATGGCAAAAAGGTTAGCCATCACTGTTGTAGATGATCTAATTCTATTTTGTTAAAAAGCAAAAAACAAAACAAAACTATAAACAGTATAGTACAAATGAAAATGATCAATAGCACTTCCAGTTTTGGCCTGCAGTTCTGTGCACATTTATTAAGACTAGCCTCATTGAACAATTAGGCTTTTTTTCTTAAAAAAATATAAATCGGGTTGCATAAAAATTGATGGTTTTTTTAAAAAAATAAAAAAATCAGATGTTTTTTATTAAAATTGATTTTTTTTATTTTTATCAAATTTATCTTAATAAAATGCTTTTTGAGTAAAAATATCTAAAGATAGTTTTCTATTTAAGATACATTAATAATTTAGTTTATTCAGCATGAAATGGAGCTTAGTTATGTAGCATGAGGCTATATATTCAGCCATATTGGGACTGTCAGTGAGTCAACAGCAGGTCAGAGGAGGAGCTGCTGCGGGACAGAGATGACAGTTGCTCTTTAAAAATATGATTTAAATCAAGTTGATTTAAATTATGATTTAAATCGTGATTTAAATCGAGTTGATTTAAATCAAATCCACCCTGGTTGCATGTCTTGTCAGAATATTGGAAAATTTCATGGTAGCAGAATCTGCAAATCAATTCCATCACTGAGCAAACTTTATTAGCTTGAGTTACAAATAATTAATTATCATATTGTAATATCATTAAAAAGGGTTTTAGTTACCTGCTATGAAGTATCTCTATGATGACTGAAACCCAACATTTATAGCTGTTTTAATGATACCAGTATTTCTTGACAACATGGTCAAGAAATATACCGCAGACTAACACTTTGTGGAGCAGTCATGAAGGCCTTGGAAAAATGTCAAATACTGGGATGTGTCTATACCAGTGTTTTCAACCTTGGTAGCTTTTATTTGGGTGGATTCCAATCCCCAGACTTCTTGGGGAATTCTATGAGTTGGAGTCCACAGATCTGTAAGCTGCCAAGGTTGAGAAAAACTGGTCTATACTATAAAAATCAGAATCTGTGATACTCCCTGTGATACTCTATGACAGCACCCCCAACCTTTTGGGCATCAGGGACTGATTCCATGGAGAGAGGTTTTTCTGCAGACTGGAGGGACATGGTTTTGTGTGCTGCCTGCATCCCATGGACGGGGCTTTGCTTGTTTGCACGGTCCGGTTGCTGGCATGCCGCAGACCAGTGCCAGTCCATGGACTGGGGGTTGGGGACCTATAGAAATGAAAGTCGGACTTTAAAGAAGAAGGATAGAAGAGTATACATGCTTTTGAACTTTTGTATTGGGAAAGACTTCTGAGAATACTGTGGACAACCAAGAAAACAAACCAAAGGACCTCTGAACAAATCGACTCAAAGTTGTCATTTGAGTACAAATAACCAGACTTTAATTATTATATTTCGGACACATTATGCAAAGATCCAGGTTCTGGAAAAGTCTCTAATCCTGGGAAAGGTAGAAGGAAAGAGAAGAATATTAGCTATGTGGATGGACACAGTGGCAAAGAGCACACTGTTGGGAAACTTGAAAGAGCAGGTTATCAACATGGAGAAAAACTCTCTGTGTGGTCACTGGGAGTTGAAAACATTCACACACAATCAATCAATCAATTAATCAAAAATTAATTATTTCTAATTCAAGTAAAAAAAGCTTGCACAATGATAGAACTGGTTAGATTCTGATACTATCAGTTTTTCCAATACTGCATTCTAATATGACATGCAAACTGGGCTCAACTGGTGCAATTTATTCTGTATCAGGAGTCTGTTGAAATGACCAGCTGCATTCAGCTTTATAGAGAAAATATATTTTCTTAATTCTGAAATGTAATTGCATAGTAGGGAGGCATCATTGCATTAAACATATTTAAGCTGGTAGTTTTATACTGTACTTGTATTCTCTAACAGTGAAATAGTCCCATTGTTATGTTTTTCATTTAAGTGGTATGCTAGTATGTAAAATGCATCAACTCATAAATTTTGCATTTCTACAATATGATGTCTACAAGCATACATAAGTAGTCCCAGTCCTGCAATCCAACTGGTGATAGGTGTTTAACAGAGATGCTAAAAGTTTGAAGACTGGTTCTAAACCTACTTTTTCAGTGCTGTTGTAAATCCAAATGTTTGCTGAATGCACAGACAGTAAGGGTGGACTACGTGTAATAAATTATATAAGATGGCATTTTTTGTTTAAAGTCTTCTTCCTTCTTAGAGTTCATCTCAGGTTTATCTTAAATCTTCAGGGAGCATAACTGAACCTATCCAGATCTGTTGCAGTGAAAGTATTCAGCCCTTTTTAGCTTCTGTACTAGAGGAACTCATGGGGCCAGTGAGCTCTGGATTCACCGAAGTCTGTCTGCTGTTTGAAAAGGAAGTCAATGCAATCAGCCAAACCTTTCAAGCAACAAATGATGTTGCAACACTAAATGAGGTAAGGAAGCCATGATGCTAAATTGCTTGCCTTCTGCATGGATGGGAGTCACTTGGGGTCATCAGCCTTCAGTTTATCCTCTGAGGCATAATAGTTTTATCTTGGTCAGTTGTTTCCAAGTCTGAGTGAGAGCCCATACTCTTGCCTTTGGCAAATAACTACCTTATTTTTCGGAGTATAAGACGCACCGGAGTATAAGACTCACCTACCTTTTTTGGTTGTTTTTGTTTTAAAAATTTTTTTTTATTTTTTTGACAAGCACACATACAAACATACAATGTATTTTCTTTGAACAGAGTATTTGGCTGGTTCACAAATTTAAACAGTGTTTAGTCATTTCAATTAAATTTACAATTTCTATATTTCCTTTTTGCCATATTTATTCCTCATCTATCTTTTCCCTTCTATTCTATATTATACCCCTTCCCACTGTCATCTATTTTTATATCCATCCTCACATTGATTAATTATTTAATATTACAATTGTTTAATACAAATTCAACATTTTTATATAAATCAGTTATAACTATCTTTTTTGTATATTAATCAATATGAACATGAATATTCCAATTATTTCCATGCAATCCAATTTCTTACAAATCAATTAATTATATTTACCAATAATAATAAACCAAATAATTTTCCCCATATATTCCTCCAAACCATAACTTAACCATTTCTGCTTTCAACAAAATATACAATTAATAGCATCTCAATTATTATAATTCCCTAGTTAAATAGATCTTTTTTTCTTTTGTGTTTTAAAATTTTGAACTCTCCTCTTTTGCTCTAAATTTCCCATTGTTTGCACCTACCTTTTTTGGTGAGCAAAAAGAAAAAGAAATCTCTCTCCCTGCCTCATTTTGTCACATTGCAGCAGAGCCTGTTTTACTTTCAGTTTCGTTTTAGCTAGGAAAAAAAAATCTGCTCCAGCACAAACAAGAGCTTGCAAAAGAGCCTGCCCAAAACAGCTGAGAGCAAATCGGGAGGCCGATCTAATCAACTTGTGCTAATTAGCCTATGCTGAAGCTGAATGGGGCTGTTTTTTCTTGCTGTTTGCTTGCAAGGAGGTAATTGCTGGGAGGCAGAGGCCAAAGGGTGGGGGGCCAGTGGGTGGGCAGGGCTACATTCGGTGTATAAGATGCACCTAAATTTTCACCCCCTTTTGGGATACCTCTTAGTTTCTATCTTTACATTAAAAATAAGAACCTGTCTCACCCGAAATGTATAGAGCAGGATTATAAAAGTTGGTAAACTACATTCCATAACCTGGACTTGTCATATTTTTGTTTATTGTTAAACAATCAAATTCCCCTGAAAATCTCAGAAACAACATGTTTGAAAGGAAAAAAAATATTGTACAAAACAGCCTACAAAAAATATAGGTAATTTTTAGATGTAGATAATATATAGATAATATAGATAAACTGCAGCACAGCAGAAGACACTAGTCAACCATGTAACACGAGGATACAATTCAGGAATTGCCTTCGGAAAGAATTGCCTTCCCTTTCCTTCCATGATAGCTTAATCATTCCTTTTTACTGACGAATGCCAGCAGAACTCCAGAAACCTTTCTCATTTACCATATGACACCAAGGGCTGCTGTAATTGTGTAACTACCAGGTTATACAACCTTCTAATTTTTGATATTTTTTTTTTAATTTGATTTATATGCCGCCCTTCTTCGGAGACTCAGGGCGGCTTACAATGCATTAAGCAATAGCCTTCATACTTTTGTATATTTATACAAAGTCAGCTTATTGCCCCCACAAACTGGGTCCTAAATTTACCTACCTTAGAAAGGATGGAAGGCTGAGTCAACCTTGAGCCTGGTGAGATTCAAACTTACAGTAATTGCAGACAGCTGGTGTTAATCACAATGCTATCAGTCTGCTGAGCCACCAGGCCCTTATATGGATAGTAAATGTACCACTACTGGAAAATCTACTTCCTTCCCAATTTGTGTTTCTGACAGAATGTGAATCACCTGATGAACCTGCCGCACGACTCTGTCAAAATGGAGCCTTGCTATGTAAAAGTCAATTTTCTTCAAGAGCAACTTCAGGATCTCAAGACCCGCTTCAAATTCCACAACATTGACTTGGTTATTCAGAGGACACATAATGAAATGCAGGAGGTATGATAAGGATTCATATATACCCTTGAAGTGATGTCCCAGAGCCTGGAGGCCGTGCGGATCTGGATGGGGAGAAACAGACTCAGGCTCAACCCATCCAAGACCGAGTGGCTGTGGTTTCCGACATCCCGATATAGTCAGTTGGTGCCATCACTGACTATTGGGGGCGAGTCATTGGCCCCCTCGGAGAGGGTTCGCAACTTGGGTGTCCTCCTGGACTCACGGCTGTCTTTAGAAGAGCACATGACGGCCATGGCCAGGGGGACTTTTTATCAGGTCCGCCTGATTCGCCAGTTGTGTCCCTTTCTGGATCGGGACTCGTTAAATATGGTCACTCATGCTCTCGTTACTTCCCGCTTGGACTACTGCAATGCTCTCTACATGGGGCTCCCCTTGAGGAGCCCCCGGAGGCTCCAGCTGGTCCAGAATACGGCCGCGCGGGTGGTTATGGGAGCGATGTGGTGCTCCCATGTGACCCCCCTCCTGCGCGAGCTGCACTGGCTCCCGGTGGTCTTCCGGGTGCGCTTCAAGGTTTTGGTTACCACCTTTAGAGCGCTCCATGGCATCGGACCGGGGTATTTACGAGACCGCCTTCTGCTACCAATAGCCTCTCACCGACCAGTACGCTCCCATAGAGAGGGCTCCTCAGGGTGCCGTCAGCCAAACAGTGTCAACTGGCAGCCCCCAGGGGGAGAGCCTTCTCTGTGGGGGCACCTACCATCTGGAACGAGCTCCCCCCCCCCAGAGATACGGAGGATCCCGGACCTGCGCACGTTTCGCCGTGCTCTCAAAACTTTTCTTTTTCAGCAGGCTGGCCTGGCCTAACTCTCCTCTTTTAAATTTTTTAATTCGTGATTTTATAAATTGGGTGTTTTAATTTGTGTTTCGGCCAAAATATTTAATAATTTTAAGGGACTTTTTAATATTTGTATTATCTGTATTTTATCTTGGCTGTTCACCGCCCTGAGTCCTTCGGGAGTAGGGCGGTATAGAAATTTGATTAATAAATTAATAATAAATAAATATATACTTTGACCATCAGCAATATGCAGGCCAATCTTCTGAGGAGTTTAATATTGGTTTGGATTATTTGCCAACCAATACTTGGTTACCCCTTTCTTGATTTCTAATGATTTGGATTTCCAAATGCAAGTTAGAACTCCCTTTAGAGATATAAGACCCCTTAAATCAAATCTCTGAATCACATAGTCATGAAGTTGGGTTGTTCTGGAATGCTGACAGGTAGATTCACTCCCATTTGGCAAGGTTCTGATGATATAAACATGGGTTGTGGATTATGCTAAGCCACAGTTTCTTGAGCATGATTTAAAATATCTAATACATGGGTTGGGTTCATATAATGTACTAACATAAACAAAAAAAACCCTGCATTCTAACGTCGTGTACAAACCAATTCATGGAATAATTCATAAAGACAAAGATATTTGCAATAAGAAGAAAAAACATTGCCAACATGTCTTGTAAATAAATATTTTGATGTACAAATAAAGTAACTAGATGTTGACGAAGAGAAAAAAATGAGTGGCAGATGGACCTCTGCAAGAAAATAAATAAGGCAACTATTTTTTATCTGTTTTTAGATTCTGGAAAATGCAGTATATACATTTGAGCAGCTACTGGGTTTAAATCACTCCAAAGACATCACCAAAATGACAACAGCCATAGAAAAAGTCAAACTTCGTGTTCTTAAGGTGAAGTATTTATTTCTTTTGCTTGTTCTCAAAGTAGGAATGTTGGGTTATAATGTTCATTATAAAATCCAAATGCCAAACAAGGTATTTTCTCCGTATTTCTGTTAATGAAAAATACAGATAATTATTTGAATTGTCTAGATGTAAAATATCACATATTTGTAATAGTATGTCTTTAATCTGTGTTGTGTTGATAGAGAGAATGGTGATCATGATAGCCAACTGTTTATGATGTTACTTTCGCCATGTTCTTTTGCAATTATACTTGTATTTTGGTCTGTGACCGCAAATAAAAGTTATTAGTATGGTGATCATGATAATATATTAAAACCCCCGTAGACCTGTTTGAGTAGTGCTGCTTTTGTGAGAAAATAAATTTAATGGTACATCTAAAAGGGGAAGAAGTTGAAAATTGAAATTTGGAAATTGAGACAAATAAAAAGTAGAACATCTACCATTCTGAAATCATTGAGGACTTACTGAAGGAAGGGGAAACTTGGGTTTGTTCTTGCTAGGCAAAATATGCATTACATCCTATTTAAATGTATTTCTATATGGAGTCTGAGTTGCATTAGCTAGTATATCTGAAGTTGACTTCTAATTCAATCCTGAATGGACATATGCTATCATATATGTGTGCAACATGGGTCTAATGTCACTTTTACCAAAAATAATTGAGAGAATTGACAATAAAGTGAGCAGCAAATATAGAAAGTATATATATATGTATGCCTTTGAATTTCCATCCTATGCTACACTATGGAAGGTCAGATGACTATTTTTCCAATTCCCCTTCATATCTGTTGATAAGCTTAAATACACTCCAGAGTGTCCTGGTAGAGGTTGGCTGAAATACAGAATTTTGGATATGGATTTCAGAGCAAACCAAGTAGTCACTAAATAGAAATCTGCTTTTTAGAAAGCCACTGTATAAAATAAAAAGGTAAAGTCTTGTTGAAATCAAACTTGATTCTTGGAGGCTTAATGGACAAGTCCATGTAATGTTCTTGGCAATAATACAGAAATAGTTTCCCGCTGGTTTTTTTGCACTTTTTAAAACTTCCCAATCTATAATTCTGATATTTCCTAATGGTTTCCCCACTGAAGTACTTAGCCATTTCCATCTTTCCTAAGCTTTTCATGATTAGTCAAATTTGAACTGATGTAGAGATAAAGAGAATGGATTTGAAGAAGAAAAGGGGAAATGTTACGGTGCGAAAGAAAGTGAGAAAACAAAGATAAAGTTTGGGATTTGTAGAAAGTGTGTGCAAACATTGCAGAGACTTCCCTAAAACAATAGAGGGAGCATAATCAGACTTGCAGTTTTACATTACTATAGCCAATCTTAGTAAAAGTAACTGTGAATTTTCCACTGAGTTATTGCCTGGTCTGGTTCTACCCTTGTAGGGCTGACAGTTCACTAACCTGATGTATTTAGATGTGCTGGGGATTCTGGGAACTATAACCCAGACACCCATAGAGGCACATTTTAGAATGATGACATAAAAGGCATGTGTGTATTTTATTGTTGATACAATACTATATATCTAGTTGGATCTAATATTGAGAATAAATGAATGAATAAATTAACGAATAAACACACTAGGAATAAATAAGTGTATTCCAATTTTGCTACCAAGAAGCAACTTCCTACCTTCTTAAGATCTTTGTAACTTTCCTTTCCTTTATCTTTCTTTTCTATTTCTCTCATTATTACTTCTTTAATTATTTTTTTTATTCTTCCAATTTTTAAATTGCAGCACTGTTTTTATTCTGTTGAAAACTTCCTTAGTAAAAATTATATATTTATAAAAAAGATAACATCAAATTTGGCTCTGATCCTACAGATAAATATGAAGGAATAGAGATAGTTATTGGCTTTATGCTTGATTTTAGTGTACATTAGTAGGGGAGGAAGTTGGGAAGTAGGTGTTTGGCTCTCCAAAATCTCACACCTGATTCTTCTTTTTACACAATTTATATGCCAGCAATATGATTATGACAGCAGTACTATCCGGAAGAGGATATTTCAGGATATCTTGATCCAGATCACTCTGCCCACACTGCAGCGGACATTGGCTTCAACATGTAAACCGGTAGGTTAATATACTGACTTATATGACTCAAAAGGATTTGGAAATCAAAACGGAAATGCTAATAATGTCAGCAGAGAATGGTTCTTTAATTTTAAAGTCTGTGGAAATGAAATAATAGAGACAAGACAGCAACAATAAGTTGGAATTGGCCTTAGTTATTCTTAGGGCCAAGTCATTTAAATCCTTTTGATTTTCACAGATCTAGATTACATATGACAATTTTTTTCTTAAACTTATCTCTCTTCCTAAAACTCCAAGGTTGTAATAAAAAAGCTAGTCTTTTTTTTTTACAGCCCAAGGAATATATTGGGTGCAGGATATGGTTAGTTTCTCATGTTAGAACAAATCATAAAATACAAGAATTGAAGGGGATCTTGGAGAGGATCTGTATTCTTCTGAAATATTAAAAGATAATTAAAAGTTACTTTGGGCAAAATGATAAGGTGTTGCAAAGAACTCCTTGCATATTATACCTACCATGTTTCCCGAAAATAAGACCTTGTCTTATATTTTTTTTTGAACCCCAAAATAATGAAGCTTGGCTTTATTTTCAGGGAGGTCTTATTATTTTGGGGCATATGGAGAGAGATGGGGATCCTCTTGCCATCTTACCTGATTTCCAGCTTTGTCTCCCCAACCCTAACCAGAGGAAATGGCAGGGACTGGCTGTGCATGCGGTTAAATATTTTCAGGGAGGGCTTATTTTCAGGGGAGGGCTTATTTTCGGGAAGGGTTTATTTGCAGGGGAGGTCTTATTTTCGGGAGAGGTCTTATTTTCAGGGAAACGGTATAAAAATGAGTTAGAATTTATATAATCCCGTGTATAAAGCATATGTTATGTTTACTTGAAAAATTAATTCATGCAGTTCTTCTTATGGACATTCTGTTAAGAAACAGATATATGTAAGAGTGAGATATTTTAAAAACAGATGGAAAGACATAAACATGTACATAGTATTTGTAACATCTTCTTGCAATGAGTTCTCAGAGCTTGAGAAAGAGGAGGGCAGTTTGCAAAAGACTGCATGATTTTTTAAATCAATTTGGATAAAATTTTACTCATTTAGAAAATTGATAGCCACATTCTTGGTGCATCAAAGAGTGATTAGCAAAAAAAAATTAAGAATCTATCTGTTTTCCTAGTAAATAAAGAAATTACTGATATCCTGTACTCATAATATTTTTGCAAACCACATTGTCTTTCCAGTGTCTGAGGATCTTACTTGTGGCAGTTCCCAGTGAAATTCATCTCGTTGCAGAGATAGATTAAGACACCTTTACTCTCAGATATTCTAATAAACCTCACTTGTATTAGAGTTTATTATTTTTTCTGTAAATGTGTTATTTTCTAATTAGCCATTATTACTTTAAATTGTATCTTGTTGTGTAGATGCTTCAGGAGTATGAACAGTACATCTTTGCTGAATATAACAGTTTGATACAAGTTGAAAATGTCTATGAAGAAATATTGTTTCAAACATTGCTTGATGAATCCTTAAAAGGTAACTTTGTTTCTTCTGAGATTCATATTAATCTGTCTTGGCAAGTATAAAAATGAACTGATTAATTCAAGGAGTTTTAAGTTTTACCTTGATCTTTTTTCATTCAGCAGTCTTTGGATTCTTCCAAAAAACCAATAGGTTTAAAACAGGGTTGAAAAATCAAAATATATTATCTATACCTTCACTGGGCATTGTCAGAGTTGAAGACTAATACATTTGGGGATACAGGATTGAGGAAGGTGCTTTATTAACTTTATGGATGATTTTAGAAGAGACTCTTCCTCCATTTAGTTCTTCCAAAATAATATTGCCTTGTTCTCAGTATGTTTCTGTGCTCTTATTCTATGGCTGAATATCTTTTCTCTGTTTGTTTGTTTCTGTCCATCTCTTGCTTAGTGATAAAAGAAGCAGTTCATCTGAAGAAACATAATCTGTATGAGGAAATAAACCTGCCTTCTGAAAGCGTGTCCAGTTTGAGTGATCTAAAAACTCCTGTAGAATCAGCACAGGCTAGCCCAGCTAGAGGACCAGCCCCCAATTTGATGGATGATTCAGATGCTGGCCTTGGAAGTTATGAAGTTTTCTTAACAGAAAAACTGCATCAAGAAGAGGAATGTGATGAGGCTAGGAAGACAGAAGAAGAGGGGATAATAATTTCAGATTTTGGTGGCAGTGAATCTTGTCCAAAAATACTTACTGTTGTAGAGGGAGTCTTTCCAATCACAAATGCCAGTGAAATCACAATAAAACGAAATAAAGGAACAGCAGAAGAAGAAGAGCTTCCAATTCATGACGATGTGAATGAAATTAGAAATTTGTTGACCTTGACTGTTGAACTGAAAGAATATGAACAGTCTACAAACAAAGAGCAAGATTTACAGGAGTGTGGAATGTCAAACCCAAAGGAAGATGTACAAGAAAAGAGTAAAGAGGACCATCAAACAGGTGATTTGCAGAAGCCCTTTTCTCCCACTGTAAAAGCAGATGATACAAATCTTGTAAGTAGCTCTGGGGAAACAAACATCATAATTCATCAGGATGCTTCTGAAACGTCTGAAAAACAGAGTCCCAGTGATACCGCAAGAGAAGAGTTGAATACAGAGCCAAACATTGCACACCCAGATGAAAAGAATGATGATACATATGACCAAACAGTGCCATCTACTGAAAGCGATCAATCTGACCAGAGTAAAATAGACCCTTCACCCCATGATGTTGTGTCTGAAGAACAGAAGTCACAAACAGAGCATGCTGAAGGTGAACAACCTGACCAGATAAGAGAAGAATTTTCCTCTCTCCATTCTTTTCCAAAGGAAGATCATTCTCAAATGGGACAATGTATTAAAGCAGATTCTCAAGAAGCAGAATTGTCCCTTCTGCAATCTGTCCAGAGGGAAACAGAGGTATCACCCTTCTTGAGCTGTTCTGTTGAAACTCAAGAATGCATGTTGCATACAGAATCTTTAAACATTGAGGCACCCCCTCTGCTAGTTTCCTTAGAAGTAAAAGAAACTGAGGTTAACAATGTGGTAAGCATGGACTCCGAAAATGTCACTTTTGATCAAGGGGGTGATTTTTAACAAGCAGGTGAGTCCTTGCTGGAAATGGATGCTGCAGATATAATTAAAAGTGATGAAAGTTGAAAAAAATACTGAGGGTGACTGTTCTGATTCACCACTTACAAAATAGAATTTTGTAAATTTAAAGCCTGAGCCCAAGTTATGATTACTTTCCTTAAAACTAGAATGGAGAGACTTATTCAAAATTCACAACCTACTTGAGAGCCAACTTTTAATTTGAACCTGTGGCTTCCTGAAAAATTGCATTGTTTGAATAATACTCTTCTGCCAGTTGCTGCTTCTTGTCACTTACTCATTCAGAAGTGAATCATGAAAAAATCATTACTCAAGTGGTGAAGAATTTTGCAAACTACCAGTTATAACATGACAGAATGTTTAGCTTTTCCTATTTTTTTTGAAAACACAGTTCATTGGGAATATTGATTGCCCTGTGGACAATGAGCGATCTATTTGTGGATGAGGTGTCAGTAACTCTCAGTAAAATTTAGAAGGAAGTGCTAAAATCAGGTGTTGCAAGAGAGAAAAAAATATTGTATGATAGATAATAAAGAAAAAAGGAAAGCAAATCTTTAACAGAAGTAATAGTAAAATTATCTTACTGGAATCTTATGGAACATAATTGTACATAGTATTTTGAATTTTCGTAAGTATATTATTGTTTTTGTACTTTAAAGCTTTGGCAGATATTTTGAGAATGGAGAGAACTAATTCCTCTTCTTTTACCATTGTTATTGTTGCTATATTTAAAATTTACCAGAATAATTGGAATAGATTTTTCTCTCCTATTTTTCTACACCTTCTGCGGAGCACTTTATACCTGCTTTTTTTCAAAGGGAATGACAAATTTTTACTGTAACTTGTACCATGCACAAAAATGAAACAGAAGCAAGCCAGCCAATAATTAATAATTCAGACCTCAGTATCGTGGCAGTCCATTTTCCTAATATTGAATTATATTCCTGCACAAGTTCTGCATCTGTAAGATTATTTCTTTGTTATTTATTTGAGACCATTTATTCTGATTGTGCTAATTAAGGAGACAAGAAGTAGTAGTAAGCCATTGGATCAGTCCAAAGCTCTTGAACTAATTTGGCTAGAAGACTGGAAACCAGAATGTCTTTAATTGTTCATGTACAGCGTAGTTGAATAATGCCTGCCTATTTTCCCTTTTTATGTCTACAAACAAGAGGGCTTCAGATATTCACTGACTCTTCCAGAGTAGGACAGGGCATTTATAACTCCACTCCTCTGACTCTCAATTTGAAAAGAGCATTCTAAGGGCTAAGACTAATTTTTGTTTACCTGACTAGAATGATTTTTTTTTTTGACTCCTGTCCTGGAATAGGAGAAAGGGAAATCCACTGCAGTAAGACTGGTTGAACTGCTAGCAGATGGCCACAAAGTACACTGTTTAAAAGCAAGTGCCACAATCTGAATAACTAATCACATATTGTAAAACAATTTTAAAAGTTTGCAATTAGTTGCATTAGCAGATTCCAGAGCAGCTGCAGATAATATTAACCACAAAATAATAAATTTGGCACTCATTTTGGGCAGGAAGAGAACTCTCCAGCTAGAGCAGAGAACAACTACTGTGCTTTTGGCTGCTTGAAAACGTTCCCACAAAATTACTATTTAAATTTACTAACTCATTGCTCATATTTGAACATCCTGTTTTCTAACTGCTGTTCACAATCCTGAGAACTAAAATATTTTTAGATTATAATTCTTTGAACTCTAAACTGCACAAATACCTTTTAATTGCATAGGCAATTATTTTGATGATAAGCCATCATTCTATTTCAGTTGAGTGCATGAAATAAAAATAAATAAAAAAAAACATTAAATAAATTTGCATAATTACATATCTCTTTTTTTAACATGTTGGAATAATTGATAGCATGTTCTGTCAGTTATACATTTAGCATCCTATATCCCAGAGGTGTTATAAACTGAAAAGAATATTTATGGCTACATTTCTCCATTTCCTATAGATCCAGAACAGTAAAATATGTCGCTTTGCTGTTAGTCGTGCAACAGAAAAAAGCGCACTTAGGATTTGATCTGTACAACAATAGAGCTTCACTGTGCATGCTGGGAAAAAAGTTGAATGATGGCAGATTAGCAAAATAATAGAAACAATTAGTCACCAGTTAGTTCTACACTTGTCACAGGCAGCACTTACCACTCTCAACTGATTTCCCATTATTTGACAACTGGGAAAAGGCAAAGAGGGCAGATTTAGCCCTAAAGTCTCTAGTTGCTAATCTTTGTCATAGTTATATTACAATGTGAATTAATTTGAGATTTAAAATATTTAATTCCTGCTATTAGTGTTGCTTCAGAAATAATGTCTGTCAAGCATCAGGAACATTCATAGTAACAGCCACTGCTTCAAAATGGGAAGAGGTACAACTACCATAGGTAATCAAAACCCTGCCTTCTTCTACCTGTGTACAGTGCATGCAACACATATTTAATTCAACCTTTATTGTCAATGCACAACATGTGTACAATGAGATTGGCTGAGCCTCCCTTCGTGCACTCCCCCAACATAAATACATATCAATAACTCACAGTGAAAGAAAGAAAATCCCTAATTCAATAAATCATACTAACAACACACAATCCTCTATACATATATGTGCATAATACTACATCATAATATATTGCACCAATATAAAAATGTTGTGCTCGCCCTGCAAGTCTATCATACTACATATTTATGATGTTATGTTGCATTCAGGAGTCTGACAGGCCACGGATAAAAACATATGAAAACAGCGCAAGATTTTCATTGGCTGGTTGCACTTGCCAATGTGTATTGCCATTTTAATTCTCACAGTATAAGTTTAAAAAAAAATTAAAAGGTACTAATGCAGCAAAATACTATAGCTGAATAGTTATCTATACACAATACCAGTTATCTCCTGTCTCTTTGCAATACAATATATAGAATGACATTTATTCCAGTCTTTTAGTATTTGTCCTTGAATAGGAAACATATCCTCACATCTAGATATTCAAGTCTTTTTCGATTGTTTGTTTTTAAAAAAGAATGCTTAGACTGAATATATTCCTATGTTGGAAGTAAACATTTAATCAAAGCATTAGAGTAAAGGAAATAATAAAACTTGTTTTTTTAAAAAAAGAGTTAGGATATGGACTCAAGTAAATGCCAGCATTTTGGACAATTATCATGAGTAATCAGAGATTATAGGAGTTATTGTCCAAACTGTTTGGAGAGTACTGCCTAACAACATAGGAAGATTCTGTTTAGGTATAGATTCTATATTGATATTAACCATATATGCCAAAACCACTTTGGAAGAAATATTGCAGAGCTTGTGTGAGTAGAAATACAGTTCCTCTCTGTTTCCACTTAAAACTTTCATATCTTTTTCTCAGATTTCTGAAAGTCTGAAAAAGACACCACTGCTTTAAGTCATGTAAGTTGACTCATTAAAGCAACTGCATCTTTTTTTTAAGGCTCACCTCTGAGGTTGAAAAAAGGAATGGTGGCAGTAATTAATAGTAGCGGTACCATGAACATTCCTTCTGAATTGTTTTCAAAGTTTGCATAGCCACAGCCTGTACATGATGAACCAGTATTTAGCATCCTGATATTTCAGAAAATGATCTTCTACAACTATTAATTACTGCCACCATTCATTTTTTCCAAGCTCATAGGTGAGCCTAAAAAAAGATGCAGCTGCTTTAATGAGTCAACTTGCATGACTCTTAAAGCAGTGGTGAATATTATTTCAGAAATAGAGCGTCTTTATGATGTTCTAAGAAACTTGGCATTTATACTGAAAATAATAATCTATGTTGTGCTCCTAGTCTCACAATATGCTTTCATATGTTTCCTAACCTCCATTCTATAATATTTGATGTAGAAGCAGATCTTTGTTTATTGAATATAACATGAGATCTTAAGAAAGATGTGTTGGATCTTTATATTTTTAAAAAAATGACTTGGTACAGGTGCAATGGAGCATGGACAGGCATAACACCTCTTTCAAGCAGCAAGCTTTTTTTCAGGTTTCCATAGGAGACTGAAAAATAATTTAGCTGTTCTAGAGCAATGCTGTGCTTATGCTTCCTATCTACCAAAATATATTTTCTGCGTTATTTTTAAAGCATGTCCAGCTCTAGTAGATTTCATAAAATGGAGATAAAATTAATGCAAGTCTACCATTTTCTTTCAAAAATTGACTATGTGCTTATGATTAATAATACATACTTGTTTCCTTAAACAAGGGATCTAAATATTTACTTATCATTAAATCTGAATTATTTTTATTTTGTAATAGTTCCAATTGCTCGCAGTTGAGCCTTAAGAGGATATATTTAGGATTATAGTCTTAAAATAAGCATATTCCTTTTTACTCATTTTGAAGATTTGAGTATTTAATAGGAAATAATCTTTTTAGAAAGTTTCTTCTCTTGAGACTTTTTAAAATTAGATATACTCTAATTTCATATGTTGATGATGTTTTTCCTATGCATAGAATGTTCCAGATATCATTTAACATTCTTTATGTGTACATATTTCATTTGAATAATCAACTTGACTAAAAGAACTACAAAACACAATGTAATGTGGTTAACTTTATTCAACTGCACGTTTACAAATAAAATATTAATCTTTCACATTGTGCATTTCATCAAAAGAGGTTTGGGACTTATTTGGGGGTGGAGGGGTTGCTAGGTATTTACAAAATCCCAGTGAATATCATATTTGCCGATTACAGTGGCAACCCGTTGCATAAGGACAAATATACAGATCATAAATACAAACACCTAATTTTGAGATAATGAATACAGTGCAGGACTGAAGCTATGAAAGTAAATGGTGGAAATATTTGGAAGACAAAAAGGGAAAATAACAATTTAGGAAATATATCCCACGTACAAATTTAGTCTTTTAGCTTTTAAACTGGAGAAAAATTGAGGGATTCCTATTTATTCAGCAATCTCTTTAGGTTTTTTAAAAATGATGACTAGAATGGGTGCTGGCTAGTAACATGAGAGGAAGGGTACACCCATGCTTTCTATCATTAAAACAACACACCTTCCTGGTGTGGCTATCTGATTTAGCTTTAAGATAATGGCTAATGAAGCATAAGAGAACTTGTATCTTGACTCTGTCCTGGATGATGTTACTGTAGGAAGACAAATCCAGTCCGGTTCCAATCCGGGAGAAAGGCACTGGAAATAAAATTGAGGCTGATTGAAAAGGAGGACTCTGTTTATTGATGAGCAGAACCAACAACAAACAGCATGTAGCTCTGGGACAGCTGACAAAATGGGATTGGGATAGGTAGGCTTTTATACATTCTTGGGCGTTTTGTATTTGATATACTCCAGGGCAGGGGTGAAATCCACAATTTTTCTCTACCCGTTCTGTGGGCGTGGCTTGGTGCGCGTGGCAGAGGAAGGATATTGCAAAATCTCCATTCCCACTCTGGGGCCAGCCAGAGATATTTGCCAGTTCTCCAAACTACTCAAAATTTCCGCTACCGGTTCTCCAGAACCTGTTAGAACCTGTTGGATTTCACCCCTGCTCCAGGGTTAGGGTTAGGGTTAGGGTGCAATGTAGTGAGCTTCATGTCTTTTGCTATTCTAATGGTGGGTGGGTTAATCCTATTATGTCCCAAAAGTCATGTCCTGTCCTTCTTAATCCCATCAGCTGGAGCTGAAAGTGTTTTGTTTGTGAATAGATTGGCCCAGTCTTTCTTAATGGGCACAAAATATCAATCTCTAAAGACTTCAGGTGTCTGCTGGAGGCTGTTGGGGCTGCTTTCTGCCTTTGTTAAGATTTTTCTCCATTTCTCCTTTGGGGAAATATTTTAATGTTCCCAAAATATTTCATTCGGGGTGGGGGGTGAGCTTCCTACATTAGCATATTGTGTATGTGTGGGGGGAAGGAAAGGGACTTTATACCAGCATTGCTAAGGGTGGGTAAAGGTTGCCTCCTTTCTGAATTGCTGAGGTAAAGAAACAACATGGGAACAAAACAAACGGGAAAAAAATGTTTTGCCTCATTGTGCCATGCCAAGAAATGTGTAGAGAGGGGGACTGTGTTACTTTGTAAATCTTTTGACAATCTAATACTTGAATTGGGGCTTCTGTACTTTATCAAGTATTGTGCTTTACTCAAAGAAATAAACAGAATTTGCAGTTCACATATCTAACCAACTCTTATGAAATATGTGGGAACACAGATGAAGCAATATATGAATTGGCCAGTTTTCACACTTTCTACAGCATGTTGTAGACTGCTGTAATAAACTGATAATTAGGTTAAATATAAGCTTTATTCCTCACATCAAACACTACATTGGTGTGTCAGAGCACCTGGCTTTTAAGCAAGATTACCACCTTTCCAATTTTGCTCAGAGTACCTGGGTTTAGTTCCTTGTAATGTATCTGGGCTCTAATAACATCTGTATGCAAATAAAAACAATTTCTCTAACTTTTCAAGTGATGTTGAACTTGATCAATATATTTTCTTTTTAAAGTCTAAAAAAGAAATATTTGAATGCAGCTGTTTTTACCAATAGTTCCTTTGTCTCTCCAAAGCCTGGATAAGCCTAAAGAGAATCAAGTTCAGATGATCTTGGAGATAAATCTAAAAAAATGACTATTACTTTCTTGGCTTTTTTCCCATTCCCTTTCCTCCCCGTCCCTCAAAATAGCAATAGCAATAGCACTTAGAAATATATACACTTCATAGTGCTTCACAGCCCTCTCTAAACAGTAAATTGCCCCCAACAATCTGGATCTTCATTTTACTGACCTCGAAAGGATGGAAAGTTGAATCAATCTTGAGCCAGTCAGGATCGAACTGCTGGCAGTCAGCAGAATTAGCCTGCAATATTGCATTCTAACCCCTGTGCCACCATGGCATTAAAGCCCCCAGTCAAAGTCAATTTTCCTTTGGTTGCCTTTGTTGCATTTCCAGATAGCTGGCATGGCAAAGATGGTAACTTTGCCTTTAACTGGCATGCCTGAAGGACTGAGACCTTGATTAGATACATTATGCAAGTGGTTTGCTGGTTTTTCCAGGATTAAACTTCAAAATTAGAAACAGTCCTTGGTTCCAGAACAGGCCTGTTTTGTCCAAAACATCACAAGAAACAGGACACATAGACAGCAGAGATTAAAAATCTAAATTAGATTTCATTTCCATTTAATTAAAAATTACCTAATAAGAGTTTTTTTAACCACAATGAAAATGATAAGAACATTTCTGGAGGTTTTCGAGAGAATGTGCCCAAGTCTTGTTGATTCCCAAATTCCCATGGTCCTGTTTTACAACAGAAATTGTTACTGTGATGTTGGCTTCAAACTGAAGACTCTTACATCATGCTTTTGTCTAAAAGTTGCCTAAAAGTTGTTTATACTAGAATCCTGGCAATCTCAGAAACATAAAACTTATTTCCTTCTGCTTGCGGAAGACTGGCAGAACTTGAATTACAATTATTTAATGTGATTAAACCTTGGATATAAAAGCAGTAGCTAATACAACAGTTTGTTTTTATGACCTGTAATTTCTATGGGTATATATTTAAAATTTTAGAACATGGTTGCTTTTTACTAGATATATGTGATATCATCATCATTTTAGCCATTTTCTATCCACTACAGGAAGAAGGCCTCTTCCGCATTTTTCCAACCAGTAAGATCCTGAGCTTTTTTTGCCAATTGAGCCCACAATACTTGCTGATGTCATCGATCCATCTTGTTTTTATGTCTCTTTAGTGGACACTTTTTATCAAGTAGGATCCATTCTATGACTGCCTTGGTCATAGATACATGGAAAGATACATGCTCGGCATTACAAGACAAAATAGAAAGACCTGCACATGGATAAGAAAATAAACTAAAGTATACAATATAATCAAGAGGGAGAATTGAAATGGAAATGAGCTGGTTACATAACAAGAACTAATGACAGGTGGAGGGAGGGAGAGAGGATAGATAGGAGGTAGGCAGGCAGGCAGGCAGATAATTTTTCTGAATGGTGAACTGCCAAAGGAAAGAATAGAACAATAGCAATGTTGTGACTTGAGTATTAAAGTATTTTGCTCTCCAATCCCAGGAATTCAGTCATTTGAAATGACGGGGTTGATAGAAATATCTGTCAACTCCTATCAATTCTCTCTTCTGTCCACTCTAATTGTAATCCTGCAGCTTCCAATATAAGCCAGTTTAGTCTAGTGGTTAAGGCACTAGAAAGTGAGAGACCATGAATTCATACCTTAGCCATGAAAGACAGCTGGATGACTTTGAGCCAGTCAAAGTCTCTCAGCCCAATCCACTTCTCAGGGTGGTTGTTCTGGGGAAAATAGGAAGAGAAAGTTGTGTTGGATATGTTTGTTGCCTTGAGGTTTTTTTTGTAAAAAAAATAATATGGGATACAAATAAATAAATATGCAAATTGAGGGATGCTCTAACTGTTTTTCAAAAATTAAAAGCAATATTAAAGATATTTAATTTAATTTAATTTCATTTCCAATTTATATACCGCCCTTCTCCCTGAGGACTCAGGGCGGTGTACAGCCAAGATAAAAAACATAGAATACAAATATTAAAACATTTAAAAATATATATAGATTTGGGCCGAAAGTTAAGAATAACAAACTAATTAAAAAATTTAAAATTTAAAAATTTCTTCTAAGCCAACCCGGCTTGCTGGAAAAGATGGGTTTTCAGGGAACGACGGAAGGCATTGAGGTCATGGATTCTCCTTATCTCCGGGGGCAACTGATTCCAGAGAGTGGGAGCCCCCACAGAGAAGGCCCTCCCCCTGGGGGCCACCAGCCTACATTGTTTGGCTGATGGCACCCTGAGGAGGCCCTCTCTGTGGGAGCGCACGGGTCGATGGGAGGTCGTTGGTAGCAGCAGGCGGTCTCGGAGATAGCTAGGCCCTATGCCATGGAGCGCTTTAAAGGTGATAACCAACACCTTGAAGCGCACCCGGAAGACCACCGGGAGCCAGTGCAGCTCGCGCAGGAGCGGTGTTACATGGGAGCGCCATGTTGCTCCCATCACTACCCGCGCTGCTGCATTCTGGACCAGCTGGAGCCTCCGGGTGCTCTTCAAGGGGAGCCCCATGTAGAGAGCGTTGCAGTAGTCAAGGCGAGAGGTGACGAGGGCGTGAGTGACTGTGCACAAGGAATCCCGATCAAGAAAGGGCCGCAACTGGCGAATCAGGCGAACCTGATAAAAGGTCCCCCTGGTAACAGCCGTCAGATGTTCCTCCAAGGACAGCTGCCTATCCAGGAGGACTCCCAGATTGCGCGCCCTCTCCGAGGGGGCCAGAGACTCGCCCCCAATAGTCAGCGATGGAGTCAACTGACTATATCGGGATGCCGGGAGCCACAGCCACTCAGTCTTGGAAGGGTTGAGCTTGAGCCTGTTCCTCCCCATCCAGATCCGCACAGCCTCCAGGCACTGGGACATCACTTCAAGGGCATCGTTGGGGTGGCCTGAGGTGGAGATGTACAGCTGGGTGTCATCAGCGTACTGGTGGTATCTCACCCCAAAGCCACGGATGATCTCGCCCAGCGGCTTCACATAAATGTTGAACAGAAGGGGCGAGAGGACCGATCCCTGCGGCACTCCACAGATGAGAGGCCTCGAGGTCGACCTCTGCCCCCCTGCCAACACAAACTGCGACCGGTCGGAGAGAAAGGAGGAGAACCACCGCAACACAGTGCCTCCCACCCCCAACTCTTCCAGCCGGTGCAGCATGATACCATGGTCGATGGTATCAAAAGCCGCTGAGAGATCTAATAGGACCAGAACAGAGGAATAACCCCTGTCCCGAGCCCTCCAGAGATCATCCACCAACGCGACCAATGCCGTTTCCGTGCTGTGCCCAGACCTGAAACCCGACTGGAATGGATCTAGATAGGATATGAGTGAGAACAGGAAACAACCATTTCCCCCACTGATTCCTGGTGGAAGTCATGCCTGTTGGTTGCAGCAAATATAATGAAGATGCTTAGGATACGTTCCATACTACCATTTCGGCATTATCTTAAGAGAGATGTCTCTTTATCTGGTTGGCAAAGCGTCAGGTTCAACCGCAGATAGATATAGAGGACCATAGCCTGACTAGGTGGCTCAATGGGTAAGACACTGAGCTTGTCGAGCAGAAAGCTCAGCGGTGTGAGCAGAGGGTTGGACTAGATGACCTCCAAGGTCCCTCCTTCCAACTCTGTTACTGTTACTGTATTTGGGGGGGGGGGATGATGACCCAGACAAAGAAAATACAGAAAGCGAACAATTCGATTTGAACGCAGATTTTTATTTTTTAACTTGGTAAAAAAAAAAAAAAATTGGAGGTGTATCACTAAGCCTGGGCGACAACTTCAGTGCTACCGTATGAGCCTCAAACGGGCCGTTCTCAAGGTCACAGTCCTGGTATTGCGACGTAGGTGAGCGACAGAACGTCCGCTCGGGGAAGCTTCTAAAAGCCCAACTCCGAGCCGCGCAGGTTCGCCACGATCACATTCGCTATTCCGAAGCCGAGTAGCGTCCATCAAGCCGTCGTGGCTCCGAGCATCACATCAACGTGAAATCGCCGCGATTCCGACCTCCTTAAAGCCTCCCTTCTTTCCCTGCCTGATCAGGACATCACGAACACCTCTGATATAACAAAAATGCCCGACATCTCGAGGCAGGTAGATTCCCTATTATAGGGGTCTCCAACCTTGGCAACTTTAAGCCTGGCGGACTTCAACTCCCAGAATTCCCCAGCCAGCTTTGCTGGCTGGGGAATTCTGGGAGTTGAAGTCCGCCAGGCTTAAAGTTGTCAAGGTTGGAGACCCCTATCCTATTACATTCAATGTATTGTGTGTGATGGTGGAGCGTTCTAAATTCAGCCCTGGGCATAATTTTTCAAACGTGGATCATGTGTAACATGAAGCCGGAAATTACGTATTTCGACGGAAAGAGAGAGAAGAGAGAGAAAGAGCGGTCGCTACAGCAAATCCTTATCTTGTTGAGAGTGCGACAGCCACGTCCAGGTTAGGAGGTAGCCCGCCCGTTTGTTCCACGTATCACTGCATCCGGGAGGGAGGGACGGGGAGGAATAACGTACGGTCAGGTGATACAAAATCTGGATCTCATTGGGCCGCGGGCAGCGGCGTGTCGCGCGACCGGAAGGGAACCCGGAAGCAACCTAGCGGCAAAATTCCGGTTTCCTTGGCTACGCCAGAGAAAGGGAGGGTGAGAGAGAGCGAGCGAGCTAGAGGAGGCGAGCGAAGGGCTGGTCCCTCGTCTTGTGGTGGCGGCCGCGCTGTTTGAAGGGATGGGACAGAACCGGGCCTAGCGGGGCAGCTGCCGCTATGAGCGGAGCAGCAGCTGGGGGCGAGGGAAGGAGCGGCAAACGCCTGGCAGGCCGTTGGTCCGGCTGGAAACTGCTGGCTTTGGGCCTCCTCTCCGCTTCTTCGGTGTTGGCAGCAGCGCCGGCTGTGCAGGCGATGAGCCGGGAGGAGAAGCGTCACCTTGGGTAAGAGCACTTTTCCCCCGTCACCCACTTCTTCTTTTTTTTCTGTGCCGCAGCCGAGCCTCCCTTGGCGAGGATGCCGTTGGCCCGGTTGCGAACCGTGGTTTTGTGAAGCCCAGGGTGGAGCATATTGTGTCGTAGCTCGAGGAAGGAGTGATGGTTGGACTAGAAGACCTCTAAGGATCCCTTCCGGCACTGTCCTGATTGAAGCCCCGCTCCTTTTTGTAGGTTGCATTTGGCTGCCTGAGGAGACCGAGCAAATTACATTGAAGTCGTCTTTAACCAGACTGACACAGGCTGATTTCAAGCTTGTCCCCGAGGCAGACTGAGAAGGATACCCCAGCTATTTTTTTTTATTTCAGTTTTTAAATGTAAAGTTGGCCAATAAATATATTGCCAGAATGCGGCCGCGCGGGTAATTATGGGGGCGACATGGCGCTCCCATGTGACACCTTGCCTAAGCGAGCTGCACTGGCTTCCAGTGGTCTTCTGGGTGCGCTTCAAGGTACTGGTTCTCACCTTCAAAGCGCTCCATGGCTTAGGGCCCGGTTATTTACGAGACCACCTTCTGCCACCGATAACCTCCCACCGGCCAATTCGCTCCCACAGAGAGGGCCTCCTCAGGGTGCCATCGGTCAAGCAATGTCGACTGATGACCCCCAGGGGGAGAGCCTTCTCTGTGGGGGCACCTGCCCTCTGGAACGAGCTACCCCCAGGAATATGACTGATTCCGGACCTCCTTACCTTCCATCGAGCTTTGAAGACCTTCCTATTTCAGCAAGCTGGGCTGGCTTAAAATTTTAATGGGTTATTTTAAGGGTAATGGGTTTTAATTTTTGGGAAGCCAATTCGATTTAATTCTGTTTTTAAATTATTTTAAATTTTATATTGTATGTATTTTAATTTTGGCTGTTCACCACCCTGAGTCCTTCGGGAGAAGGGCGGTATACAAATTTAAATAAATAAATAAATTATATGTGTGTGTGTGTGTGTATTACTGGGTAGGTTTTCAAATCTAAATTGTTTTTCATTAGATATTTTTTTTTTACCTCCATGCCCTAGGAATTTTTTTCTCCACCCACCACTATATTTTGCGAAACTTCCCTGTCTAGAAATGATGAGTGTCATAGCAAGGCAGGGATGTAAGAACTTTGGTTAGTCAAAGTGAGTAATAACAGTTCAAAACAAATGCTGTCATTGAGAGAGAACAGAAAGATGGGAGAGGGCTTTTTTTTTAAGCTGAAAGATGCAGTTCCCCAAGTTTAAAATATGCTACTAGGATCGTAAACGCATGGATGTCATTCTAGAAAATGATGTTTGTACAAAATAAAAGCTCAGTTATGTAAGTTCGCTGAACTTTTCTTCTTATCTCTCTGTTGTTGCTTTTTGTAGGTGGGTTGGTACACTTTTTTTTGCTCATTTTGGTATTGCGAGTTTTGCTGATCAACTTTTCAGTGACGCATGTTTTTTTCCATGTGTTTATCATATATGGCAGTATGATGACGGTTCTAATATTTCTATAAGAAAGCACAAGTGTACTTAATACAGAATTTTGTATATAATATGTGATATAGCAGATATTGGGAAAGAGGAGTGAATCCCACAGTCGAAAGTAATTTTGGGACTTCTCAGAGAAATACATTTATTTCTTCGCTGTTGACTTCCTTTGAGGACAGTTGAAGGCCCTATAAACTGAAATGCTATGTGGATAATATAATTACTTTAAAAGGGATAATCTTGTTAGCTGTGCAAACAGTATTTTGTTTTGAAAGACCGGATACTTTAAAATGATGGCAAATAGTGAGCTAAATAAGGCAAATCAGATGCTGGTGTTTCATAGAATAAAGTCAAAAAGTGCACATGTTCAACAGAAATGTACATCTGAGGAACCTGACTATTGCAAATAGCTTCAGTGTCTGTGTCTACTAATAATCAAGGATACAATTTTGTACATATTTACTTAAAAGCAGATGTTTCATTTTTTATTGAGATACCTCAATAAAGTAAATATATAAGTATGTAAGTATATAAGATTAAGTCTGATGTTTTATTGCATAATCTTAGATATAAATTGATTGATGTGTTGTTATACCCTACATACCAGTGATGGTTAACCTTTTTGGCACTGAGTGCTGAAACGAGCGCACGTGCGCCGGAACCTGGAAGAGAGCAGCTGGCCGGTGTGCATATGCGCCAAACCAGCTGGCCAGCATGCATGCGCACGATGGAAACTGGAAGAGCAGCTGGCAACTGCGCACATGCCCACAGAGAGGGCTCTGCGTGCCACCTCTGGCATGCGTGCCACAGGTTCGCCATCACAGCTATATACCCATATAGGTTTAGTTAGTTTTATGACAAACTTAGTGACAACAGTATTCAGTTGGCACATTTTTTAAACTTAAGCAGAGTTAGCAATGCACATTTGAATCTGAACACATGATTTCATGAAAATGGCCATGTAATTTTCTTGGCAACTGTACAGAATTGATTGCCCCCTTCCAGGATACTTCTGAATTCTCAATCTAGCATACTATCCTGAAATCTCTTTTTACTGTAATCGTCCTTCTAAATGCTAACCATATTTTACTTTTTTTTTCTTTTTTGAGATCAGCTAAACTGAACTAAGTTCTGTCATAAAAAACTGAGCATAAAAAAAATCACACTAGCATTGAATCTTATCTGCTTGGAAAGCCCAATAGATACTGTACATGGATCTCTTTTTGGAACATCTACATTCATATAATCATTTTGAATTCCTATTAAGTTAAAAAAAACATGTTTTTAAAAATCTCTCAAAGAATCATTGCTCTCTTATAATAACAAATGGCTACATAGTTTAGGATTGTTAAAGTAAATGTTCATAAAATGGAAATAGTGTGTAGATTTTTGTTTTATATAAATGCTCAGTTGTATTGTTTGTTGCATCTTATTGTAAAATTCCCAACAGTTCATCAAAATGTTTGGAAAGTCTCTGCAGATTAAGAAAAATATTGCTAGTAAATCTTTCACTTGAGCACAATTGAATTATTCTGGTTTTATCTCTTTTTCAGAAAGCAAGTACAGGAAATGTTTGATCATGCCTATAGTAATTACATGGTAAGTGCAATGTTTACATTATTTTAATGTTAATAATACTCTGTTTTAAAGCTGTTTTTACATAAACTATACATGATGAACTCTTGCTAGTGTATTTTTAATTAATCATGATTTAATGCAAGGTTGACCAGCCCATCACCTGCAGATAGTAATAGACAAACAGTGCTCTACTTTCATACTGATACTATGTTTTTGAATCTGGTTTTTGTTTCTTTCCTTAGTGTATTAAGCCTAAGAGAAACCTCATACATCCTAATATTTTTCCCCCCTGCAAACAATGGGGAGAGATCATACTTCCATTCCCTGATAGCTTAATTAACAAAATTCAGTGACAAGAGTCCAAAAAGGAATTTGGGGTCCACAGATGATTGGCAGGCTATTGGATGCTCATTCTTGTACTAAATTAAGGGTCATAATTATTGTTTGGTGTAATATGCTGAATCATACTATCAGCAACTGAAAAACTAGTTCAAAGTGGATTGTATTAATGTATGGTTTGGCCTGATGTATTATTTACAGTGAATGTACACTGCAGTTCTTTCTTGTTTAATTGTAAGGCTGTTTACATGTTGAAACTTAATCTGTTTAAAACTGGCTTTTTTGTCCTAGGTATGAAACCTTTTTCTCAGTCCTTGAATTTGTTGAATTGAAAAGCATAATCTATAATATGGGAAGGAGTTGCAGATTATGAGCATGACAAAAACATTCCAGGACTAGGGACTCCAATCCAGTGAAACAATTCTACTTAGATCAGCTAGAGCTGTTCAGAGTTACTTACACAATTTTTAAACTCTTTTTAAAATTATGATATGAAATAAAGCCTACATTTAAAAAAAGGTAGATTCTTTGTCATGCTAGAAATTTTGTAATTCTTTCCTTGAAACAATTCAGATAAAGATACTAATCTAATAAAACTGTTTAAGCTATAATACAATTTAGGTGTAGCTTTTGTGTCTAAGATCTAAGATGGAAATCAAGTGTTTTATTAAAATCCCACTAATCACAGATATACAAGTTGCTTGGCAAACCCTTCAATCGATCATAATTAGCTAAGATGAATTATTGTTGCATAATTTCATGGTAAACATTTTTATCAAGAGTTTTAGTGAATACGGGTAACATGAATTTCTTGCAGAGAATAACACTGAAACTATGAATAAGATACTAATTTTGACTGCTGGGACGTACTATTTTCGTGGTTTTCAATCTGTTTTATGTATTTCATTGGACAGAACTGGCACATTTATGCCCTACTGTATTTATAAGTATGGTACACATAACTGCAAATAAAATATACATAAAATTGTATATATTTTTTTGTGCTGGGGAAAACCTAGGGCATGTTGTCATTCTTTTTACACTGTTGTGAAAAGGCTTTTTTATCATTTGTGAGATGGCAAAGGATTTCTATACTTGTAGCATGAATTATTTGTATTATATTTAAGGAAGTATATGACTTGGCACATCCTGGAAGCTTATATGTTAAAAGGATATTTATTTAATATGGGTCTTAAAGCCTTAAGCAAATAGAATTTGTGAGTGTATTGAATTTGGCAAACAAGATCAAGGATTTAAACTTTTTTTTTGATGATGCTAATCTTGATGATTCTATGAATCAGTTCTTTCTTCATTTTCCAATCTTGTAAGGCTTTTTAGTTGATTATTTTTACAGTAATGTAGCAAAATTCTATTCTAGAAATAGATTTTATTACTATTTGAAGTTATTTGAAAATGTGCTTTTCTACTTTTAAAAAGGGAATGTTCATTAAATCTTGCTTTATATATCACATATTTCTTCAATGAAAAGTTCCATTTTTTCACTGAGTTTTGTAAAGAATTACATAGTGCTCATAGTTACAAATTCTACTCCTTCAGTTTTGATGTTCACTTAGTGATAAGGAGAGAAGAATGTTTAGATGGATTTAAAAATACAATCCAGCTGATGACTTGCCCTAAACCCTCTTGCCTACAGTATACCCATAAAAGCCTAGTGTGACACTTCTGTACCAGATAATTTGTTGACAAATCTGCAATCCTGTATATTTTATAAAATCTTTTTAAGTGACATCTTGTGCAACTTCTTATCTTGAGGCTACTGACATTTCAAAGAAATATAGAATCCTTATTGTCATTTAAGTCCTTTCCATCAGCGTTGAAAATAATGTGAGTAAAGGTCAAATAAATATAAGGATTATATTCAGAGCTAGTAAAAGAGCAGAATCATCATCTTTATAAATGTGAGAATGTGGTCGTCTCATGTGCCACAATGTGGTTTTTTTTAAAGGTTATTGCTAAATTTACTATTTAACAAAGCAAATTGTGACATTAAAAGGTATCTTGTAGAATGCTTTTTCAGTATTTTGGAATAGTTAAAGTAATGTCATTTGATTTTATTTGTATATGGACGTACATACGGCAAAAAATGGTAAAAAAGGTACAAAATATACATATACAGATGAATATATATAGATGAATTATCTGCTAGCATTTTTCTGAAGGCAAAGTTTGAATTTTGGTTTGGAAATGAAATTCTGCCATCCTATTATAGTGTATATTTCTATTAAGAACTAGTGGTGTGTATCAATATATTCTGAAATATATTGAGTTAGATACTTTATTCTGCATTTAAAAGGTTTAAATCCTTACAGAATCCATTTTAGCCATTCTGAAAGTGTTCTGATCTTAAACAGACTTTATCTCAAGTTCATAATTTCTGTTTCAGACTGGATATTCTTGAAATGGTTGGCACAGCCTGTATCAAACAGTGTTTTAAATTGAAGTATTTCCAAAATCCTTTAAATTGTATACATTTTACACATCCCTTTTAGGGACATTAGAGAGAATGTAACACACCATTTTAAGGATCTTGTTTTGAAAAATCTGCTGACCACTACTTGTCAATGTAGTGATCCTCTTAAATACATTATTTCGAATGTAAATACTTTCTTATTCCAAAGGGATTATTCAATTGTATTTAAGTTTTAAATTAGATTGTATGCTTTTCTGAGGATGGAGGCAGAAGAGGCAATGTTCAGATTGCAAGGATGTCTTCCCAATTTTCTTTAAATGAAAACTGTGTAAGAGACTTTCAGGTGTAACTAGTTCTAGATGGCAAAACCATTGTGAATATTTTATTTATATTCCTGAATTGCATTAATTGTCTCTTTAAAACAATTTGAATTAATTCAAAACAAGTTGCTGACAATTCCTATTTATGTACAATAATGGTGCAATAAACTCTTAGCTTAGCAACATGAGATGTGCTGAATAAGAAACATTTAAAAGCCAATCTTGCAAATACAAAAATTGGTGCTCCACCAACATGTAACCATTCTTCATCTTAATAAACCTACTTACAACATGCCTTCAAAGTTATGACTGCTGCCTCTCCACCCCTCTGCACTGATGTTATATTTTGGGCACTTGGCAACTGACTCACATTTATGACCAGCTGCAGCATTGCATGGTCAATCCGGTAGCGATGGCAGCGGGTGGTTCAGAGAAGCAGTAGCAAAAATCCCTGCCCCCCCCCCATGCCCAGCAGACCCACGCAATCATCAGAGGCTTTTAAAATGCTTTTGAAAGTGTAAAAAAAAGCTTCTGATGATTGCCGGGTTCAGCTGAGATCGTCAGAGGCTTTTAAAACCATTTTTTCTACAACCTCTTCGGCCAAAGAGGTTGTAGAAAAAATGGTTTTAAAAGTTTTTTTAAAAAAGGTTGGCCACACCCACCCAGTCACATTACCACCCCCCAAGCCACACCCACAGAATTTGTAGTAACAAATTTTACATTTCACCACTGGGTAAAACTTGATCTAATTGCTATTGTATCATGCATTTCAACTTCACTAGATTATTATTTTGTTTTGTTTTTCATTTCCTTTTTTCCCAATAGGAACATGCTTACCCAGCTGATGAGCTCATGCCTTTAACTTGCCGTGGAAGAATTCGGGGTCAAGAGCCAAGTCGTGGAGATGTGGATGATGCCTTGGGAAAGTTGGTATTTTGAAATAATTATTGAAGATTCAGTATTTAGATTTAATTGAAATTCTGTGGATCCATTATTACAAATCCAATAAAACTGAACCTAAATTCTGAATAAATAGCCATAAACAGAGCAAGAATATTTACCAAAAGGGAGAAAAGCAAAAATAATATCTGGCTAATAATTGCATCAGATAAATATTATTAATTTCTTTAAATTATTTTTAGTCTGTGCATTATCTGGAGAATGTTGCAGCAGGTTACAGTGTTTTAATAACATAAAACAGTTAAACATAGTAAAATAAATATTAATTTAAAATATTACCACAATTGGGACAGGAACTTCCATTGCAAAGTGATATGGTTGCTAAATGATATCCGTCCAATTTTGTGATCTTTTTTGCTGCGGTTGATAAGTGAATTTCACTTCTCCCGTTGACTTTGCTTATCAGAAGCCCTCCTGGGAAGATAGCAAATGGTGATCATGTGGCTCTGGGAATGCTACAACCATTGCAAACAGGTGTTGGTTGCCATGGCAGATGGTGTTGAACTCTCTTGAGCTGACAAACTGCTGAAGTCATTTATAGTTTTTATGAATTGTTGAAGCTGCATATTTTTAATATATAGCCTGTTTTCAGAAGTCTTCAATGATTCATGAAAGCATTCTGTGTCTTCAACAGTTCCTCAACTTGAGGAAGGAGAACACTGTCCACCATTTTTAGTAATAGGCACTTGTTACAAGTTCTTACATGAACATTTAATAATAAATTATTGCATTTGATTAAATCCTATTTTTCATCTCTCCTCCTTTTTCACCCAGGTTTTCACTGACACTAATAGATACTTTGGACACTCTTGTGGTAGGTTTGATTTCTTCTAATGTATTAAATCTAAATTCTCATTACATGATTGTGTAGAACTTAATAATTGTCCTTAACCAAATACGTGATTTACTTAAATTATAATCTACCTTTAGAAAATGGATTAGTGATATAAAGTGGCATACGCAGTGCTCCCGCATCCCATTTTTCTCACAGGCACAACCCAGTGGAGTACATAGGTTGGGCTTTAGAGATTGTGATTATTCCAAAATCATCCATGAGCTTTTGAGAGTGAACTAACACCTGGCTCTCCCTGCTCCTAGACCAGCACTTATACCTTAAGTGGCTTGAAAATGTAATGAGATTTCAGATTTCTTCAGTATGTATTGCTCAACTATACCTCTTTTACTGTTTTTGAGAAGGATAAATTAAACAAACCTGACAACCTTCATTCAGAGTTTGCCTTTGTAATAGGATTTTGTTGCTAACCAAAGATGACAGAATCTGATATTCTTTATTTTTTATTTAAAATGAAACTTCAAGTTTCTCCTTAACAAAACTTAGCTTCTTAAGAGATTATCAGCCTGTTTGCTCTTGTTTTGCAGGTGTTAAATAAAACCAAAGAGTTTGAAGATGCTGTTAAAAAAGTAATTAGAGATGTTAATTTAGACAACGACATTGTGGTATCAGTGTTTGAAACAAACATAAGAGTGCTTGGGTAAGTTTTATACTGGGAAAAAAGGGATCAGATTTGTAAATCTGCAATGATAACCTTTATACATTTTGTGATCTCAAATTAAATAAACTTATTTCTTAAATTTTTAAGCATAATAGAATTCATAGTTCATAGTTTGTAAACCTATCCTTTTTGTAAACTGCATTTTCTGCATTACTGTCAGAAAGGTTTACACATCTTCATTTATATACACTTTTTAGAAGTAAGTAATATTTAAACATTCTACAAACTATTTTCAGTTTTTCAGCACTTATGCTATGCTTAAGGCTAGTATAACTGTAATTACTAAACATCATTAGAGATTGGAAGCAGTTTGAAGAGTGACGTTCTCTTCTCCGCTTCCCCAGTCTTTGGTTCTCTTTTGTATCAGCATTCACTAAGTTAATAAACTTCCTGACTTCTCCCTTTCATTTTATCTAGAGGTCTTTTAGGTGGGCACTCCGTAGCAATCATGCTGAAAGAGAAAGGTGAAGTCATGCAGTGGTACAATGGAGAACTTCTGCACATGGCAAAACAGTTAGGCTACAAACTGTTGCCAGCTTTTAACACCACAAGTGGGCTCCCATATCCAAGAGTAAGTAAACTCTGAACTAAGACTAATGTATGCCATGCATTATTTGTTTTTCCAGTATTATAAAATTACATGTTGAGTCAGAGAGAGAGCGTTATCAGTGATATCGGTGAAAACTTCTGATTTTTATAACGCTTGGAATCTTAACTCTTCAGCTAATAGCATGGTTTATGAAGATATTTATATGTTTATATGTACTACATTTTCAAATGCAATGGACTTAAAAAGCCATATGGTTTGATTATGAAAATGAGGACTGCTCTCTCTATAGCAGGTGATATACTCAGAGACAACTTCATTTAAAGTTAAAGCACCAGTGACTTTAGCATTGACATTTAAACTCATATAATAAGTCAGTTTGCATAGGTTTGCCACACTCAAAAGTTGTTGAGCACTATTTTTTTTTATGGTGCTGTACATTCTTTGCTTCTAACTGCTGCAGCTTACTTAATTATTCCAGCTTTTCTGCAATATAGTACAAACTTAGTGACTACATATTGTGTCTTGTTTGAAAAAACATATCTATTTATTTTCCTAAGTGTTTAAGAAATAGCATTATCACAATAACAGATTTTAGCATTTCTTTTTCTTCTAGATTAATTTAAAATTTGGTCTAAGAAGTCCAGAAGCCCGGACAGGAACAGAGACTGAAACTTGTACAGCTTGTGCGGGAACGTTGATCTTAGAGTTTGCTGCTCTGAGTCGTTTCACAGGGGCATCAATATTTGAGGTTTGTTTAATGATAAGTGATGAATTATTTTTGTGCAACTGCTAACTTTTGATTTTTTAAAAATCGTATAATTACTTGATAGTATTAATTTCAGCTATGTTCTGTTGCTGAACTGGTCACTGAATCTCTCATACCAGAAATTGCTTTTCTATTTATATTATGAGGTACTGCTTAAAATATCTAACAGCGTTCTGTTCCAGGGCCTGAAGGTTGTGCTGTGTTTGGGAGAGTGAGACTCTTTATGACATAATGTTGTAACCTTTTATCTTTATTTTTTAAATTGATTTTGTTGTAATTTCTTTGATTGTTGTGAGCCACTCAGAGATGTTGAGAGTTGGGCAGTATAATTGTTTAATAAATACAAATCATTATAATATATGAACATGAAATACCCTGTGTAATTATACAATATTGTATTAAATTTTGTGTTGCCACAAAATTTCAAAGACTAACTTAGAACAACATAAACATACATACGATATTCCCTCAATCAATTAAGTAGTTCATTAGAAATTTTATTTGTGCCTGACACCTTACCATTGGACAGTATTATAACTACAGTATTGGCCATGTCTCTTCTATAACTCCTAAGTATATCTTATGCATAAGGACAGCATACTGATTTTGTCTTTATATGTTTCTTATTTTTGGATTGTATGTCCTTCAACACAAATCTTTTTGGGACAAGTACTTGCTTTAATTATGCTGAAAGACTTGCTTTTTTGACATTAATAATTTACGGTCTGTTATACAGCCTACACAGAAAGATTTTGGCTGACCAGACACCATCTCAAATTCCATTTCGTATAACAGTCAATTTGATTTTGAAGCTGCATTTTTAGTGACATCTAGAATGAAGTCTGCATTTATATTAGGGATTGTCAATAACAAAAGAATTATTTTCTTAAAACTCTCATTAAATTCATTTCTGCCTCATTGCATATTATCAGTCCAACTCTTCCTATAATTCCAGATACTTTGATTTTTACAATATCTGCATTTTAGTCGTTATCTTTTCTTGAAGTTATATTTAGAATTCTTGCAATTAGCCATAGAGAATACTGCAACAAAATCATTGTATACCATAAACCTACAGTTTCAGTTTTAATGGGCAACATTTTCTTTTACTAATCCATTAATCTGCAATATTATTCAAAGTAGATTTTAGAAACTTTACAGATAGAAGCGGAGCCAGCAGTTAATCCTTAATTACAAAGTTTAAAGAAGCTGTGTCCATTTGAAATTTGGCCATGCTACTTGAGGCTTTTAATATATGGTGTCCTAAATTACCAAACATCTATTGCTTGAAGCAAAGAATAGGGTGGGGTTTTTAAATGAATGAGCTATTTTTGTTTATTAACAATCATAATTATTGTTTTGGCACTCATAACTATTCTTCTAGAGGTTAATATTGGTATATAATATTGTTTCCTGATTTTTTTATTACGTTTTCATTCTAATGAAAAAAATTATGACAAATGTTTGATTTGAGGGATTTATTTTGACAGACTTTGGATTTGGATTTAAGATACTGTACAGTGTTCTTTGGATCTGAATTCTTTTGTTTGAATTTCAGGCAATAAAGCTTTGCCCCAAATACTGGTTCAAGTCTGAATCAGTCTGAACAGTATTTGTTGCGTCTCCTCAAAATAGGCATTATTAGTGAGGAGGGTTTTTTGATATATCAATATGTTTGGATGTCCGAAGAATACCATTTGTTATTTAATAGGCATCTAGCTCTAATATACACTTATTTCTTTTTTAGTCCGTTAAGTGGAGGTTTACTACAAAATGATATTAGTTCTACTTCTCCCCCCAAAAGGGGGAAAAAAGTCTCTGGAAATACAGCTCCCCAAATTTGACAAGCTTACTCAAAAGTCCTTCTTTTTGCCTATTTGTAAAAAAAAGAGGCTTATTTCAGAAGTACACATTTGCCATCTGTTGGTGTGAGTCCAGTATAGAGTTATCTTTCCAATATTGTAAGACAATTCTTAAGGAACATTCCCCATGTATAATGGTATTGATCTTACATTTTGAATGGCTGGGGCTTACAGCCAAACAGGTAATTTGCATTTTTAGCAACTCTGATCAATCTAAGGTTATATTAATGATCTCTCGGTGTCCAAACTGCAGCAATAGTATGACAAGTCCAAACTATATGAGTTATTTCCAATTTTTATGATGCATCTTTGGCAGCAACGCATTTGCGTCCAACTTTTTAAAAGCTTTCTCTGAGATGTCCAATACATACAAAATATAATTTATTGTTGTATCAACTTGTGTAAGTTTAAAAGTAGAACCACTGAATAAATTTATTGCTTGCATCAATTTTCTGACTACTTCATTGCATGTAAAACTGTATTTAATTAGAAAATGTTAATTTTATTTTCTATAGGAATATGCTCGAAAGGCACTTGATTTCCTTTGGGAGAAAAGGCAACGTAGCAGCAATTTAGTAGGAGTTACTATTAACATTCATACGGGTGACTGGGTCCGTAAAGGTATGAAGCTATGTTCCCTCTTAATTACATAACAACGAGATTGGAGATTAGAGGTGTTTTATATAGAGGATTTAAACTATATGTCAGAAAATTGTGCTTAACTTTGGACTAAAAAAAGATATTGCATTATGCTCAATGGTGGGATACAGCCAGTTCACACCTATTCGGGAGAACTGGTTGTTAACTTTTTAAGCAGTTCGGAGAACCGGTTGGAAGAAATCTTATTTTGTTTTTTTCCACTTTACAGGGCTAATCCTGTAAGGAAGGCAGGAAGGAAACATTCTGGTGTTGTTTCTAGCCTAATTTTTATTGCCCTGCTTACAGAAACTGCCTCTGGTTAACCTTTATTACATTGTAACAGCTAAGGCAAAGCACCCATCGATGTGAGTGACGTTGAGTTGGCCACACCCACATGGTCATATGACCACCAAGCCACTCCTACTCAGCTGGTCATTAGGGCAGAGAACTGGTTGTTAAATTATTTGAATCCCATCACTGATTATGCTTACTTTCATCCCATGGCCCTTTTTATCTGTTTCTTGATTGCACTTAATTGTTTTATAGCAATAAGAACTTACTTCATGGAACTTAAAACTAGTAATGAAATTAATTGTATTAACATTTTTATCTTATTCTAGATAGCGGAGTTGGAGCAGGAATAGATTCGTATTATGAGTATTTATTAAAGGCCTATGTCTTGCTTGGAGATGACAGTTTTTTAGAAAGATTTAACACCGTAAGTACAGATGGAATTTCTCTCTCCTTGAACTATAGAACTTTGTACTATGCTTGTGATGTATTATGTTAGATATTGTCGATCTGTTCTTCTAAAATAAGTCAGCACAAGTTGCCTTTTTTTTCATTGTTCCATTTAGCATAAAATTCATCTACTTCCAAATATTGGTATATCTGTAATAAAAAAAACTCAAATTAATCATAGAATTCATTTTAAAGTTGCCTATTAGTGAGGCATCACCCACGTTTAGAATTCTTAAGTTTTGGAAGTAAAATGGGCAATAAATAAGTGAATCAAAATATTTGCTAATGTTTATATGTTGTTGGATTTAGATAGATTTACCCAAAAAAAAATGGCAGCTAAAATGTTCACTATAACTCGTCTTGAATGTAACATATTCTGTCCTGAAGCAAGTTTATGCCAATGCTATGTATCCAAGACTAGAGCTTTATTGCGATTAAAGTACAGTTGAGGAAAATACAGATAGTCCTTGACCTACAAGCATGATTGTGACCAGAATTTCCATTGCTAAGTAAGGGGGTTGTTAAACAAATCATGCCAGATTTTACAACCCTTTTTGCCATAGTTGTTAAGCAAATCATGTGATTATTAATCTGGTTTCCCTGACCAACTTCGCTTCTTGGAAGCTGTCTGGGTAGGTCATGTATGATGATCACATGACCCTGGGATGCTGCAGCTGTTATAAATAGATGCCAGCTGCCAAGCACCAAATCTTGATTACATGACCATGGAGTTACTGTGACCCTTGTAAGTGTAAGGGCTGTTTGTAGGTCATTTTTTCAGCGCCATTATAAATTGACATGGTTGCTAAATGAATGGTTAGAAGTTGAAGACTACCTGTGAATAGAGAAAGAAAAACTGATCTTGGGGACAGAAGGTAATCCTTTAATTGCATGTTCTGCTTGTTTATGGACCTTAGATTAATTGAATACTTCATTTTAAGTAAGGTAATAAAAATTATGTAAATTGTGTTTCTGACCGTATTATTTATGTCTTAAGTAAAGTAGTTGAAGAGTATGGCTGATTTCATTTTTAAATAAAAGCTGTATTTGGCTGATATTTGGCTTACAGCCTCTAAATCTAAGCATTATTGTTTAGTGTGCTTATCTGCTTTAAGTCAGCTTCAGTATTCAAAGTGAATAAATACATCAAATGTTGATATTTTCTAGCATTATGATGCCATAATGAGATACATCAGCCAGCCACCTCTCTTGCTTGATGTGCACATACACAAGCCAATGCTCAATGCTCGCACATGGATGGACTCACTACTAGCATTTTTTCCTGGTTTGCAAGTAAGTTGCACGTGCAAAACGTTTTCATCCAATGATATTAAATTTCGAAGCCACTCAATTCCAAAGCATCTCTAGATGGCTTCACAAGGTAGAAGCACAACAATATACAAAAAACAACCAACATTCAGGAGACAACATAATCTCTAACCACATCCCCCTCAATTAATATTAGTCCTCAAATAATGTAATTAATTTTCACAGGATTCTTTATCTGTGTGCAGGGTCATCTTTCTCCCTAAATTATTCATTTGTTAGACATTAAGAATGTTTGTAAAATTATTAGATATTCCACATGTACTTGTTAACATTGTATTTCTTAAGCGATTTCAACTGATGCACTTCAGCATCATTTAATAATCTGTATTTATTATAAACAATTTTATAGACAGGCTATTTTATACTTTGTTAAAAGATTGCCACAAAGGATATACAAATTCGAAATGTCCCATTTTCACTTTTTCAAATCTGAAATACTTCCAGAATGTTAAAAACAGCCTATATCAAATACAGAAAAACAACAACAACAACGTGGCAAACCCAGAACAATATTTCAAACTTGCTACAGACTAATCTGAATTTAAAATGGTGCAAAATTGATACTTTCTGTGTATCACTAACTACTACATACTCAAAGCAAATGTATGTTTTTAGTTAGAGGACATAAATAGTGTTGTCATCAAGTCCATTGCTTTTAATGAACAACTTACCTTTTTAAAATAAATGTAAAATCGTTTTCATTAGATTATTGTTAACTTGGAGTCTTACTGTAATGCCCTGTGCTGTGGATTGGAAAATAATATACTCTTCTATTTAAATATAATTTGATGTACCTTTTTTCCTTGAATTTTAGGTACTGAAAGGTGATATTCGACCTGCTATAGAAACTCATGAAATGCTATATCAGGTCATAAAAAAGCATAATTTCCTTCCTGAGGTAAGGCAATGACTATGTCTTATAAATTCAATATTTAGGGAGTATAAATATGAAGTGTACATTTCAGGTATTTGGGGAAAATATTATTTCAGATTTGGTGAATTTAGCTTAATAGTGAGTCCATGAGTGTTAGGAATATTTAATTGTATCCACCTAGTTCTATTAGTCAATTTTTACTTTTTGAGATTTTCCATTAATAACCTGACACTTTTCAAACGGCCAATTATATACTACTCTCCTAAATAAAAAGAAGCTTCTAATTTTGACTAAATAAATAAACCTTTAAAACATGCATAAATATATGGGAAAATAAATTATATTTATATATATACCCTGTTTCCTGCAAAATAAGACATCCCCTGATAATAAGCCCAATCGGGCTTTTGAGCGCATGGCAATAAGGCCAAACACTTATTTCAGGGTTCAAAAAAGTATAAGACAGGGTCTTATTTTCGGGGAAACATGGTAATATTTAATATGGTATTTGGTTATTTTGGTTGTTTCATCTATTTCTGTAACATTTTTACCACTGAATGCCTTATTTTGAATTTGATAATATAATATTTGGATGGCGTCCCATAAATATAAAAAATGAATGATCATGAATGATAAAAGTAAGCTTATTCAATGATTAAAATCAGTGTTATTCTTACCGTTTGTGGATTGCTGTGTATTTATTATATTTAATTTGGAAGAGATTTTTGAGTGAAATCTGAATGTGAACTTGTTACTCTGTCCATAACTGAATTGTCCATTCTGAATTTTGCTGTACATGTTGAAAATGTCTTTTGAGCCTCTTTTAATGTGTTGTACCAAAAATGTCTGTGCATTCTGTTTCATTCATTTGAGAGTTGGTCCAGTAGAAGCAGACTTAAGACAGGGGTCATCATTGTATGACTTGATGGCATCTGTTTGATATTTAGATATTTAGTGGTTAGCGTTTTAAAAGCTAAGCTAAGTTTCAGAAGATTTCTATTTCTTTGCAGGACAATATAGCAATTTTGGGATATTTTGAATTTTTAATTAATTTTTTGCAGGATCCCAGTATACTAGAAGTTATTCCTTCAAAGAAGAATAATTCAGTATTTTTACCTTTCCACTTGTCTTGTTCAGGCATTTACAACAGACTTCCGGGTTCATTGGGCTCAACATCCTTTACGGCCAGAATTTGCAGAAAGCACATATTTCTTGTATAAAGTAAGGTTCTTCAAATTTAAGATACGTTACATTCTAGAAAATAGCAGGAAACGCATTAAAAATTAAATGAAATATATGGAGTATCTTCTCTTTGCAGAACTCATTTTGCCTCCTGTTATCTAAGAAAGCTAGATATGCTTTGTTGTTCAAGTCTGACTGATGAAAAATATTTCTGTGAAATTGGTTATGCTGAGAGATAGCAGCAGCTAGATGGTTTAGGGAAAAAACATCTTATTTGATGATTAGGAGGTTTGCTAGCTAAGTGTAATTATTGCACTGGAAAACAAAACCTTTCTTAATTTTAGCAGATGCTAGGATAGCAGGAGGGGTGGTTATCTTTATTTCAGCATAACTTAAGCACTGGGCTGACTGTTTTGATGGAAGTTCTGGATTTCTGGAATCCTTAATTTTAGCCTACATAGGTGGCAGTTTATGATTTGAGTCTGACATTTGTAACCAACCTGCTATTAAAATAAAATTTAAATTGATTTGATTTGATTTGATTTAACAATACAGAAAATAATTCTGGAGTGTACTTTGAGTTTTTGTTGGAAGACTAAAACTATATTTTAAAGCATATTGGAATTAAGATAATTAGCATGCAGTTCTACTGAGATATTGTGATATTTCCACAACAAAAATACTTGAGAATTTTCTTTAAAGTTACAGAAGCAGCCTCTAACTATGGTTATTAACAGGTTAAAATTTCTAGTATGTTTTAGACATTATGACTTTAGATCAAAACCTTAAAATGCATCAGAGATCGAATATCAGAGTAATACAGTTAGGGGTTTAATCAATGTAATATATTAATCCAAATTATTTCCCTGAAAATAGGCTACCGGAGATCCCTATTATCTAGAAGTAGGAAAAACTCTCATTGAAAACTTAAATAAATATGCACGAGTACCTTGTGGATTTGCTGCTATGAAGGATGTTCGCACCGGAAGTCATGAGGACAGGTAACTGAATTTTTCAAAAATCTTGAGACAAAGTCTGTAAAATTCAATTTAAAAATGTTGATGCTCATTTGCCTGTCAAACAACGTTGGGAAAAATAGGATTTTATGCTAGTAGGATTTTTTCTTTTTAATGTTACTATTTTATTAAGCTTATGTAAAATAACATTCAATTATCATCTTGGGAAAATATTTCCATAGAGGAACCTCCAAGACAGCTAATGAAAATTTTAAAATAAACATATTTAAGACTTTATAATAGAAACTGGAAAAATAAGTCCATACCTAGGGTCCATAACACCAAGAGAGGAAATGCATGTGCAATTCTGTAAACACTTTTGCAGGCTGGACAATTTTTTGCACTATATACCGTGTTTTCCTGAAAATAAGACATGTCCGGATAATAAACCCAATCGGGCTTTTCAGTGCATGCGATAATATAATTCCCCCACCACCAACTAATTACAGGAATGCGCATGTAAGTGCCGGTCCCACCATTTCCTCTGGTTGCTTGCTGAGCAACCAAAATGAATTGAGGTGAGGGGGGAACAATCAAACTCTTCGAACTCGCAAACACGGTGGGACATGTTGGGCCACGAGACCTTTCAAGCTCCGTCGCTTTCCTCGCCGTTGTGTCCATGGAAACACGCTGTAAAAGAAAACCTTATCGCGAGTTTGAGAAGTTTGATTGAACTCGTGAGAAGGTTTTCTTTTACACCATGTTTCCCTGTTGGATACAACGGCGAGGAATGCGTCGGAGCTGGAAAGGTAAGATGTGCATCTCACTTCTCACCCGCCCTACTTGCCACCCGCAAATTGCATCCCTAAAGGGGGAGGGTGGCTAAGCAAGGGGCAGAAGCCCTGTGATGCCTGGTGGGGGGGAGAAGAGATGGCAAGGGGAGCCACGTGTCGCTCCACACGTCTCACTTCTCCCCCACCTCACCTGTCACCCCTCTCGTAAAAGAGACGGGGAAGCAGCTGTTGGCATTAGGGTGGTGTGGGGCGTGTTGGGCCACTCGGCCGGCACAAAGAACAGGGAGTGGAGGGGACGGCAGCGACGGGACATCCAGTCCCACACTCACTGCTTCCTGCACCCCCAAAATAATAAGACCCCCCAATAATAAGGCCAAGCCCTTATTGGGGGGGGAATCAAAGGAAAATAAGACCCTGTCTTATTTTTGGGAAAATACGGTACTTTGTTTAAATATTGCATTGCTCAATTAAATTTATCCGTATGTACAATTTTGAAATTGTGGGTAACACAATCTAGATGATAAAGCTGTGATTAGTAATTGTTCTTTAGCTACTTTATTAAAGATCTGTTAGAAGTGCAGGAAAATTAAAACATCAAAAAGAAGTAATATATATACAAATGCATGTTCTCTCTCTTCTTTTTGTAGGATGGATTCTTTCTTCCTAGCTGAAATGTTCAAATATTTATACCTGCTGTTTGCTGATAAAGAAGACCTAACTTTTGATATTGAAGACTACATTTTTACTACAGAGGCTCATTTGCTACCTCTTTGGCTATCTACTGCAAACCAAACAGCCCTGGTAAAAAATATTGTGAGTTCTGCATTGTAAATCTTTCAGTCTAATTAAATTAATCATTTGTTCTTAAGTATTCATTCTGTTCTTACTCTCTGTTCGCAGAGAGTATGCAGAATATGATTATGAAATTTGAACATAAAATCTTGATCGGTTGGAAGAAGAGTCTGCCTCTGTCCACATATCATTTTTATGCATTTGGATGGTCAATTTCCTAAAATGTGATGATTTATAGGCATTAAAATGTAGCTCTAAATTTAGCAGGGTGTGTATGTCTTTTTCCTACAGACTACAGAATACATGGAGCTGGATGACAGTAATTTTGATTGGACTTGTCCTAACACCCAAATCCTGTTTCCCAATGATCCCATGTATGCTCAGAGTATAAGGGAACCCCTGAAAAATGTGGTGGACAAGAGCTGCCCTAGGAGTATTTCAAGAATGTAAGAGTTGTTTCTATTTTCCATTGGGGTTTTAAAGGAAGATAAATAGGAAAATGATTATGTTAATCCACGTTTGTTTTGCAAAATCAAGTCCTGCTATTAATGTTTTATTACTAATTTTTGCTAGGCTAATAAATTGTATAAATGCAATTATATAAATATACCTTTTCCGGCGTATAAGATGACTGGGCGTATAAGATGACTCCCGAATTTTCCTGTTAAAATATAGGGTTTGGGCTATACTCGCCGTATAAGACTACCCCTCTTCCAACGCACACCAAATAAAAATTAAAAAACATCAACTGGCTCACCCACAATGTAAAAGCAGCTGTGCTAGACCCAAAATGGCCCCTGCAACAAGCAGGAACCTCACACAGCCACAAAAAGCCCCCCAAAAAACAACTTTCACACTTTACACACACAAAATTCCACATACAGCTTTGTGAGATTTTGTGTGTTTGTGTAGTTAGAGTGAAACGCTACAGAAATGCACTAAATCTCAGAAAGCTGCACAAATATTATTTTATTTTATTTTATTTTTATTTTTATATGAAAACTAAATTTAAAACTTCCTAAACTTTAAATGGCTAGGTCTAAAAAAGAACAACTAAAAAAAACCCCAATTAACTATTTTTTTTAAAGCTCCCAAAGGGGGAAAAAACTTACCCAATAGAACAGGGGTCTCCAACCTTGGCAACTTTAAGACTTGTAGACTCCAACTCCCAGAATTCCTCAGCCAGCAAAACAAAGCTGGCTGAGGAATTCTGGGAGTTGAAGTCCACAACTCCCTGCCTGCTTGATTGCAGGCAGGGAGTGGCTTGCTGATGGAATGGATTCAGGCAAGCGAAGCAAGGCAAGCGTTGCGACTAGCAGCTAAGGTAAGCAAGCTGGAGGGGGAAAACTTTTTTCCTTTTACATGGCTCTGGCGATCCCAGCTGCGTTGCCTGATTAGCAGGCAACCTCCTTGTGGAGGTTGCTTCCCTAACATCTAATTTTCACAAGCAGAATTCTTATTGAAAAGTTTTGGCAAATCCCTGTAATTTTTTTCAGTACATAACCCCTTGAAATAATATGCGCAAATTAACTACTCAACAGAGTGAGTAATGGAAAGAAACCAGAAAATAAAAAGGGCAAAAAGAAACAATACTGGAACAATTTACAATGGTTGTGCATGCTGGTTCTCCCTCCCTGCCTGCTGATGCTGCTGTTATCTTAGGGAAAGAGACAAGAAAATGACTTTGTATGTCTTCTGTGCAGTTGGGCTTCTGACAGTTTACTGGCCGTTTGCCATGTGATTAGCAAGTGTGCATGGCTGCTTTATATTGGGACCCAATTCGTTCATATCTTAAAATGTTGATAGCACTTGCTTTGCTTGTCTTTTTTTCAGGGAAGAGGGTTTAGGCAGTGGACCAAAGCCTCCGCTGAGAGCCAGGGATTTCATGGCCAGTAATCCTGAACATTTAGAGATACTGAAAAAGATGGGAGTCAGTTTGATTCATCTCAAAGATGGACGAGTACAACTGGTGCAGCATGCTATCCAAGTAAGGTCTTACTTTGCCTTAACCTTCTTTTCATTAATGTATTATAAGTCTTATAAAATAATTTTTGAAATGCTTGCTCTAACGTCTGTGAACTATTTGGACAATACGTATTTCTTCATGCTATTTATCCTAGAGATAATAGATATATTATTATTATTATTATTATTAATTTGATTTATATGCCGCCCTTCTCCGGAGACTCAGGGCGGCTTACAATGCGTTACGCAATAGCCTTCATACTTTTGTACATTTATACAAAGTCAGCTTATTGCCCCCACAAACTGGGTCCTCATTTTACCTACCTTAGAAAGGATGGAAGGCTGAGTCAACCTTGAGCCTGGTGAGATTCGAACTTGCAGTAATTGTAGACAGCTGGTGTTAATCACAATGCTTTTAGTCTGCTGAGCCACCAGCCCCTATAATTACTTATTCATGCTTGGTTGTCATGGTGCTAATAGTTTCATGAGAGACAGGTTAAAATCATAGGAAAATTAAAGTTAATTATATATATATATATAAGACCAGGACCTAAATAATCTTTATGGTGGTACCAGTGACTTTGAAATTCCTTCTTAAAGAATAATTGTTTTAAAACTCTTTGAACCAACCATTAGACCAATTCAGTTATAAAAATCTCTCTCCAAATATCTCTTGGTTATTTTGGATTTAGTAGAAGGCTCTAGAAAATGCTAATTAAAATATTAACTTTTTTTACTTTTATTAGGCAGCAAGTTCATTAGATGCTGAAGATGGCTTACGGTTCATGCAAGAAATGATTGAGTTATCCAGCCAACAACAAAAAGAGCAGCAGCTACCTCCACGTGCAGTTCAAATTATTTCCCATCCATTCTTTGGCCGGGTAGTTTTGACAGCAGGACCTGCACAGTTTGGAATGGATCTGTCTAAGCACCAATCTGGTGTATGTGTTGCCTTTGAAATTTTACTTAACCTACATCTTATATTTTGTGGTACATGTAAATGCAGAATGTGAAGTTATTGACATGTACCTGTATTTTCGGAGTATAAGACGCACCTTAGTTTTTTGGGGGGGAAATGGGGGAAAATTCTGCCTACCAGATTCTGCCTGCTTATCTGGCTAGCATCTTTAGCCTGGTCAGCTTCAGCACATTAGTTCACTCACTATTTTTGAGGTTAGCTTCAAAGGCACAGCTGATTGTCAGAGGGAGCTCCAGCAACTAAAGCAGGCGAAGCATGGAAGGGGTAAGAGAAGACTGCCGCTGTTCTGGGTAACCATTTGGGGCTCCGCGGGTTGTGTTTTCAGCCTCCAAACGCATCACATTTTTGGGCAGTGATTGGCGGCGATGTGCTTTGGTGATCCCCGCAGCCTTGAAGGGCTCTCAAACAGAGTGTTTGGAGGCTGAAAACGCAACGTGCAGAGCCCAAAAACACAAGTCATTATCAGTGGCAATCTCTGCAGCCAGGAAGAGGACACGCGGAGGCCAAAGAGTGAGCGCCGGCAGGTGGGCAGGGTTACATTCAGAGTATAAGACGCACCCAAATTTTCAGCCTCTTTTAGGAAAGAAAAAAGTGCTTCTTATACTCCGAAAAATATGGTATTCAAGAATATCTTAAAGTTTGCTATGAAGTGTTTTATTTAGAAAAGAGGCAAAGGAGCCCATATGATATCTTCATTTTTTAAATAGCTAGCAAATAATCAGTTAATGCTAAAAAGACATTTTATTTATTTATTTGATCTGGAGATCACCTGAATTCAAAAAGGCTCTGAGAAGCTTATAATTCACACAAAAAACCCTAAAGAATAAAAAAGTATCTCCAGAAAAGTTGAATGACCATATATGCCTGAAACCTGTTAAAAAACTAACAAAGGCTTGGCATTTATTCAAACCTCATTTTTGGCAACTTAGAAACAGCTTTAAGGTAGGAATTATAAGAAACTGCAGAGAGATGCTGTTCCAGGGGCAAGTACCACAATAGAGGAGGCATGCTAGCCAGGCCTCAATATATCATATTCTTTAATTGATGACCATTTTGCCTAATCTTACTGGGCAGGCAAAAACTATTGAAAATAGAAAATCTCTTGGATAACTGGGTCCCATTAATATTGTAGGTCATAATTGGCACAAATTGTAACTGGAAGCAAAGTGCAACCAGTACATCTCATGAAACAGAGATGACACATGCTTGTAACATGATATGCCCACCAATGGAAGCCCCCCCCCCCCAAGATTCTTCTTTTCATATTACACAAGTACTAAACAAAATGATTTGAATTAGTATAAACAAAATATGGCACATCTGTAAGGAATCCAAAAGTTTGGAAAATAGTATCATAAAAAAGGTTTGTCCAAGCTACTTGAAATCCTTGCCTCTGTTAAATGCAAGAACATTTTCTTTCTTTTTTTCTTTTTGGCATTGTTCTCCCTCTTTTCTGCTGGCAAATTTTTAGAGATACTATTTGGAATCTCATTTGTTGTTGTTAGAAGTGTGCAAAATATTTCAGGCTTGCAATGGGGTATTGAAATTCCTTTGTTTTCAATTTGGAACACCTCCTGTGAAGACAGAACAACACATTTTGAGCTTGAAACAATTTACACAGTTCTGTTGTAGATCAAGCACATTTGGTTGATATGCAATATAATAAATGCTCCAAATATGTACTATTTGCCTTTTTGATTTGATTATAACTTAGAGGGAACCTTTGAATCTTCCTGTGATTTTATAATACCGAATCAGAGGAATAGAATAGGTTACCAGTCCCTGTTGAATAACTGCTTGGCAACAATCTTGTCTTATATTTTGCTTTATAACCCCAGAGATCAGATTGGACTAAGAAAATCTTCATTGTAGCACTGATGCACATAAAAAATTCAATCCAGTTTACAATATAAATACTAAAAAATGTTTTCAATTTCAACAAGTGGTTCAATGATTAACTGCAGCAAGATATACAACTTGAATGCACATGCAATTTAAAACCTAGCTTGCAACTTTTTTGATTGGATTAGTTTGACTATGAGCTTGTCTTGCATGCTTTCCTATTAAGTCTTGTCAAAACTAAAATTATGGGTTAATTTTGGTGTCATCTGATTCAAACCTTTGCATTCTAAATTACCAGATGCTACAAAAGACTTAGGTTTTTGGCTCCTTGCCTTTTGGCTGTGTATATTTTTATAAAAAGATGAACATTGCATTTATGTTGTACTTTCTCAGTTATGTGTTGTTAGCTAATATGTAAAATAGGTTGGAAGCTATTTCAATGCAAGAGTGTTCTTTTCCAGAAGAATATCATGTTCAACTGTATTTAGCAGAGATGCTGTTGAGCTACAAATCCTAATATCTTCCACCGCTGCCCATATTGGTTGAAAGTCCAAAATATGGGGGCTGCAGTCTGTTCATATTTTATACTAAACATAGTGGAGATATTCAGCAAATGAATATAACTGCCTTCCATTTCTTCTAATCTTATGCTGAATATGATTATCTCATATTCATAATGAGCTAGACAAGTGTCAATCTATCATGACAAGCAGATTTTTGTTGGTTATTTAAAATTCATATAGGAATTCATAATATTAAAAAATGTACCAATTTGGACCAGCGCTGCAAGAGTATGTAACACCATATCAGGTACTCAATTGAAAATATTTAAAATATTTTATACCCCCTTTTGTTATATGAGAAATTAATAAAGCAGCTTCAAAATGTTCCTAAGATTGATATAATTATTCTTATTTAGCCTAAGAATCTTATTGTTATTAAGCATAAATATAAATTAAGAAAAACATTTTTTTATTAAATGTCTGTGTTTGAAAATTACTGGCTATGTTCCAGTGCGGTTTAAGTTAATTGATTTCAGTGGATTTATACATATTGAATTTTGTGTTAGACCTGATAGATATATTTGCTAGGAAGCTGTTCTTATGTTTTGCTGGTGGAATGCAAATGTTCTACAGGCTTGAATATTGTAGGCTAAAGCTTTTAATCTCTTCCACAGACAAGAGGATTTGTTGCAGTCAGTAAACCATATAATGGATGCTCTGAGATTACCAATCCAGAAGCACTGATCGAAAAAATTGCTCTGATGCAAAGAGGGCAGTGCATGTTTGCTGAAAAGGCCCGGAACATCCAAAAAGCTGGGGCTATAGGCGGCATCGTTATTGGTAAATTATTCAAAGTTATGCAAACTTTTCAATGTATATTTTCTGAATGGTCACAGGCAGATATGAAACTTGCACTCTAGGAGATTATACAAATGGGTTATATAATGACCCCTATTTAACATCGAAACAGATAGGATTCCTTGAACAGCTTCAGCACTTGCTGTCTTAAGACTTCAGTATCTTAAGATTGTACAGGTAGTCCTCGATTTATGACCACGATGGAGCCCTAAATTTCTGTTATTAAGTGAGACATTCGTTAAGTGAATTTTGCTCCATTTTACCACTTTTCTTGCCACAGTTGTTAAGTGAATCACTGCAGTTGTTAAGTTAGTAACATAGCCGTTAAGTGACTCTGGCTTCCACATTGAGTTTACTTGTCAAAAGATTGCAAGAAGTGATCATATGACCTTGGGACACAACAAGGGTCATAACTATGAACTAGTTGCCAAGCATCTGAATTTTGATCACATAATCATGGGGATGCTACAAAGGTGGTAACTGTGAAAAATGATAAGTCACTTTTTTCAATGCCGTTGTAACTTTGAATGGCAAAGTTCAACGTTCATTAAATGAACTGTGGTAAATTGAGGATTACCTGTATTGATATCTGAACTGTATGCCAAACGGAGTAGAGAAATAGATTGGCCAGCCACAAGTTTACTTTACTTACACATGTACTTTCTGTTGGCAAAGAAAGCCAAATGACAAATGGCACAGATGCAATAGATAGATGTAAGAAGAGCAGTCCAAATAGTTGCCTAGGTTCTGGTGTCTTGTGCTAGCTTAGTGAATCTTGGCCTTTCCTTTTTAGAGTGGGATATTTCATATTGTACCTCCTTTCTAAGCATGTATTATGACTTGGGTGGTGGGTCAGAAGCTGTAGAGCACAGGTGTCAAACTTATGGTGTCACATTGCCATCACATGACATTTTGCGACATTTTTCCCATTCATGGAGCTGGGGTGCAGATCGCCAGTTTGACATCTATCTCTGCTGTAGAGAAACTGAGTTAAAACACATTACTTTAGGTCTTGTTGCTTAGAGATGCATGCATGTGTGAACAGATACATATATGTGTGTTCAAAGTATATCAGTAGAAGTTCTCTGTGTAATTTTTAATTGTGCATCCAGGATTTGGATTCTCTTTACGACAGCTTGCAGTATTAAGCAGTTGATATTACCCATTGTACAAAATCAGCACCTGTCCACAAAATCTTGAAAAATAGATCTAAAATGTTTTTAAAAACCTTATGAGTATTTGTACTTCATAGATTACACAAGATGTGGTGTCCCTATTTCTTTTAAAATAATTTCCCAAAGATTATTGCTGCCATGAAAAAATACATCAGGTCTATTACTTGCACATATAAAATGCTCAATAACGATGTGGATGTGGTACAAATGATGGAAATTTCCACTGGAAATTTTATTGGAAAAAATTATGTTTGCTCTACCTAGATGATAATGAAGGAAGTAGCAGTGATACAGCTCCCCTTTTTCAAATGGCGGGTGATGGCAAGAATACAGATGATATCACTATCCCCATGCTGTTTCTTTTCAACAAAGAAGGAAATATTATTCTTGATGCCATTCAGTCGTATGAAGGTGTAGAAGTGCTGCTTTCAGATAAAGCAAAAGACAGAGGTAAGGACAAAATTGCTGGTTTCTGATAAAGAAAATGAAGTAAAAGTATATCTTTGTTAAGATTAAAAGCAATCCCAATGAGTCATACAGTACTACTTATTTAATGATCAGTGACTGTTCATATTTACAATAACACTAAATGAGTGGGAGTTACAACTGGACCTCGGAGTTCCCGCTGTTGCTGTGTCCCCGTGGTCATGTGATTTTCAATGTTCCCTGCTAGCTTCTCACAAGCAAAGTCAATGGGAAAATTGGCAGGAAGTCAAAGTTGAATCACAGGAGGTCCTTGCTTAACAGGCTATGCAGTCCTCACTTAATGTCAGCAATCAGGACTGCTGGAATTGCCATCGCTAAACAGTATAGTCACGTGACACAGTTTATGTTTGCATCGCTTAGCGATGGCAATTCCAGTCCCCACCATTAATTGAGGACTACCTGTAGTCTTAAATTTCAGTTGTGGAGAATATAGAGAGACAATTAGAAGGAAAATTTAATCAATTGAATGTGAAGCTTTTGAAGCTAATAAATGGAAATCTATGCCAGGCTTTCTGAAATAGTATTATTTATTAAATACTGTGACTGAATTTCTATAAGTGAATCCTTACTCTGCATCACAAAATAAATATATCTTTTAAACAAAACATTTTAGAAAAAAAATGTGTAAGGCGCAGTGCCTTACCTATTGTAGTTAATTAAGGAAATGATGTAGGTTTACCTTTGCAACTTCAGGGATATTAAAATTAGTAGCTCCTAAGCTGTCTATGTAAGAATACAGTGAACTGATTTCTGATTTTATGGCCCTTCATGATAATACTTGAAGCACAGCAATCAACTTTTCTGCTTGCCAGTTCAAGCCCACTGATGTACGTAATATGGGTTTAGAGAAGAAAAATGCATCTTGATATGAATGTGAACTTGGTAAAGTTTATCAGTGAATGTTCATTCTACAATCTTGAAAATAGCATTTTAAAAACAATGCTAAATATTAAAGATGAATTTATTTAGTGGGCCGTGGTCCTACCCAGCAAAATCAATCTACATTTTTAAGCATACTACAAAGATCAGATGATCATAACTTGTAATGCAAACAAGCTTTGTTGCTGCAGATGTACCTTTGCTGATATCATGTAACAGACTAAAATTAGGACCAAACAGTCTTTCTTGTAGCAAATTAACCAACTGCAACCTTGTGAAGACCGTTTTTCGTTTTCAACCTGAATATTTTGTAATTTCTTTAAAGAACATTTCATGCAAAGTATTGCAATGCCAAACTTTTAGATTAGTGTACAAGTATCCAGAAACAGTATAATTTCATTGGGTATTTTTTCTAAGTCTGGAGGACATTTGAGTTGAATTATTTTTAATTATTAAATAAATGCATGTTTAACCCAAAAATTTTCATTGAAAGACTTTGGTCTTACAAAGTCTACTGAGTACTTCCAGGTTCTTGAAAAATGGTAGAGAAAATTCTGAAATACGTATAATAGAAAATGGGGTTTTGGAGATTATAGCAAATTTATAGTTCAAATTCCAAATTTCATCATACATATGTTTTGTTTGTATAAACAACCAAGAGTTGTCTCTATTAGGCATTCATACTTTTTCCTGGAAATAACTGCTATTTCAAATTATAATTTCTGTCAGATCAAGTATCTAAAAACATTAACAACTGGACCCAAATTTATTAAACTGAGACATTTCATTACTCATCCAAGTTACTTCTTCCATCAAAAAGCTTTTCTTGTCTGAAAAAATTAGGGTAAGTAATGAAACATCTCAGTTTAACAAACTTTGGTCCAGTTGCCATGATTTAACCTTTTTAGATACTTTTGGCCTGGATGATTGAATCTTCATTTTTATACTGTCAGGCCAAGGCACTTAAAAGAGTATTCGTGTATTCCTTTGCCCCTATTATCTCATTGGTACCATCTGAAATGAAAAACAATGTAAATATATGTGCGCAGCTTCTATACATACACCACTAGCATCTCTGATGCTAGTTCTTATCTGTGGAAACTTTTGTTTTCCTTTCTGTTGAAGTGAGAAAACAGTTCAAAGTATACTTTCGTTTGCCCAAATTTAAAGAAAAGTTTAGTATAGAAAAAGAGCTAGGATGTATCTCCTTAACTAATCAGAAATTATTTTAAGATAGCAACTATATTGCAAACTAATATACTATTGCTTGCATACCACCAGCTTGGAATGGTATCTATTGATACAGTACTTCAAAAAAAAATTATTTCTTGTTACTGAAATAATTTGGGTATTTTAATATAATCAATATTCTTACATTATGAAAATATACTTTAATATAATTACTGAAATATATTTAAATAAGAAAATACATATTTTAAATATATGTCAATAATTATATTAAAGTATATTTTCATAATGTAAGAATATTGATTATATTAAAATCTGGTACCCTTCCAGAGGAACTAAAAAATAATATTTTGTATTTATTTACAATCCAAGAGAAGTCATAAAAGCAAAGTATAGTAAATATAGTAAATATAGGGGGGGGGAAATGCATAGGAAAAAAATAGTAATGTGAAAAAAGCACCAGGTAGTTTCAAAAAACCACGACTCTCAATAGAAATTTTGCAACCTTTAAGGTTATTTATTTCTTTATTTTTTTATTAATCATAATTCTATGCTGCCCACTATCTGAGGACTCTGGGCGGCTTACAACAATTGACAGTATACTAAATAGCATATTGCCCCCAACAATCTGGGTCCTCATTTTACCCACCTTGGAAGGATGGAAGGCTGAGTCAATCTTGAGCCAGTGAGATTTGATCCGCTGATCTGCTGAACTAGCAGTCAGCTGAAGTAGCTGCAGTACAGCACTCTAACCACTGCGCCACCTCGGCTCCTTTTAGTTCTGAGAATTGATCCCATAGAAGAGTGGTTATCACAAAATCACAAGAGCAATTAAAATTTCTGACAATTGGGGCTATGAGTTTTGATTGTGTGGGTATATAACAGGCATTTAAACAGAAGTAAAATGAAACACTACTTTAAAAAAGACTCGGGAGAAACTTCACCCTAACTCCTATTTAAGCTAAGGTAGTAGGAAGTATTAGAGTTAATTGTTAAGGATAAAATAAATTCTGACAAACTAAATTCAGTTACTTTGAATTCTCTTTCTGTGTGTAAATGTTAAGTATGATCCTAACTTTCTCCTGCTGTATGGGGAATATGTTTGCTATCAGATTAAAGCCTTGTCACCTCCATTTCAGGATTAGAGTATAAGAAGTGTGTGGCACTGTTTTTGAGTGGTTTTTCTTGCTCCACAGCCAGTTCTAATCAGTGTTGGTGGTGGGGAGTAGTTGAGCCCTAGTCTGCTATTTGTGGGGTGCCTCAGTACTCTATACTCTCCACCCTCCTTGTATATGTCTACATGAGGCCACTGGGAAAGGTCATTTGTGATTTGGAGTGTCATCAATATGCAGATGATATCCAGTGATACATCTCTGACTCTGGCTGTCCAGTGAAGCTGTTGAGGTTCTTTCCCATGTATGGAGTTTGTGAGGGCCTGGATACAAAAGAATAAGTTGCCTTCAATTCTGCCAAAATTAAATAGTTATGGTTTAGGGACCCACTCATTTGGAAATGGAAGGGTTTCCATAATTTTGAATAGGGTGGCACTGCCCTATTTAGATTAAGTGCACAATCTGGGGATTCTCCTGAATTCATAGTTCCTACTCAACAGGTGGCAGCTCTGGCAAGTGAGGCCTTTGCACAACTGCAATTTGTGTGCTAGTTATAAATAAAATAAATAATAATAATAATTTTATTTCTATACCGCCCTTCTCCCGAAGGACTCAGGGCGGTGTACAGCCTATTTAAAAACACAGACAAAACAGCAATAAAATTTAAAATAATTAAATAAATTGGCTCAGATTTAAAACCCAAAAAAAATTTAAATACCCCAATTTAAAACTATTATGTTGATAGTCTGGCCTGGCGGAACAACAGGGTCTTCAGTGCACAGTGAAACACCCGGAGGTCGGAGATCTTACGAATTTCCGGGGGGCAGTTTGTTCCACAGGGCTGGGGCTCCCACAGAGAAGGCCCTCCCCCTGGGTGTCGCCAGCCGACATAACTTGGCCGATGGCACCCGGAGGAGACCCTCTCTGTGGGAGCGAACTGGTTGGTGGGAGGCTATTGGTGGCAGAAGACGGTCTCGGAGGTACCCGGGTCCTATGCCATGGAGCGCTTTAAAGGTGGTAACCAACACCTTGAATCGCACCCGGAAGACCACTAGGAGCCAGTGCAGCTCGCGCAGTTGCACCTATTCCTGGACTGAGATGCCCTGCTCACGATCAATCACTCCTTAGTCACCTTCCAAGTAGACTACTACAGGAGCTTCAGTTAGAGTGTATGGAGACCATCCAGAAGCTTCAGTTAATCCAGAATGCAGCCTGTGTGTAGTTATGAGCGCATCTCATTATGCTATGTAACACTTCTACTGTGTGAACTGGACTGGCTTTCATAATCTTCTAGATGCGATTCAAAGTGATGGTTGTCAGTTTAAAAACCCAGTATGGCATAGACTTGGGTTATTTGAGGGACTACCATATCCAAAGAACGTCTCCCCACCCCACATGCTCCCATAGGGAGGATACGCCCCAAGTCCTTTCTTTTAAATCTTGTTATGGGATGTCTGAATCATGTCTTTTCTGTGGTTGCTCCTCTTTGGAACATTGTGTTCACCCATACACAACAGGCCCAACTCTGGTTTTTAAGAAAGTTGTTAAGAGCTGGCTCCCTTACTTCCCCCTGCCATTGGAGGCCACTTGAATGGAGTCCTCTTTTGGTTATTCCGTTATGGTTCATTGCCATTTCTATATTTTGTATTTTATATTTATATAAAGTTTTTTTTTCATGTTATATAATGGGAGGGGGTGTTGTTTGTTTTCATGCTTTTTGCTGCCCAGAGTCACACTATTTGAGTTGGATGGCTTTATAAATCTAACAAATAAATACACACATATAAATAGTTGTTTGAATCCTGTTGAGATCTTATTTAGAGAGGTTTTTTTTTCTAAAGCAGATGCTAAGTAAATAAATGAACTTAATTGAAAATTGGTGGGTTTGTGGATTTATGCACATGTACTTTTTCCCTTCTCCTTGTGCTACCTTTGGAATGTCAGCAACTATATTTAAAGATAAAACGATTCCAAACTACATTATTGATAGCAGTAAGTATTAAAAATATCTGTACATACTTTACCAAGAGAGAGAGATAAAAAGATATTTTGAAATGTTTCCTGATACTACAACTAAGTAAAATGTAAATTAGTCAGCAAGACCTAGACCTTAATTTATGGATAGTTTATGTTTAAAAGTTTTTGGGATGCTGCTGACATGTTGATCCAACAAGAAATGTACAAAATCTAGTTATAGAAATATGCCTATGTTGGGTGCGCTCATTAAGAAAGTTGAGGTATTTTCTTCAGTATCATCACTGCTTTGTCCAAAATCACCACGCTCAAAAATTTAATGAATATTTTAGATGCACATAAATTATGAGAGGTAATGACTAGTTTCTTAATTCTAGCTTCAGGAAGTGATCAAAGATTTCTTTTCAAATAATGCTGGAGATTAAGATTCTAAGTACATCCTAATATTAGAATGCTTTGAAAATTTAGATTCAAAATAGGTAAACATGGTTTTGGATGAATTCTGCTAGGCTGTTTATTTTTATGTTTATATGATAGAAGCAGTTGCTTGGGTTAAGGGGAAAAATTTGGTCCCATGGAAATTTAAGTTACTTAGTTTCTTGAGGAGAACATTATCCTTGCTTTAGCAATCAAGTAAGTAATTTATACTGATTTCTTTATAATACTTATCTAACAGATGTAAATCTGAAGAACCTAAAAGGTGTACATTTGGGAGTTTAACTTTGACACTATTAATCATAGTTAAGAAAAAGTCAATTGATATTGCTTATGGTAATATGGTACTTCTAGCTGGAAGTAAACTAGAAATGTGTTAAATAATTGTTTTTTCCCCTTTACTTCTAAGATTTGGAAATGGAAACCGTGGATCAGATGTCATCTGATAATGATTCCCATAATCAGAAAATGGAAGAGATTTCAGCAGATTTGAACTTGGTCTCTCAAGAATCTGAAGGAGAAGCTGATATGAGCTCATTTGCAGAATCAGACAGCAACAGTGTTTCTCAAACAAACCAAGATTCTTGTACTCCTGAATTCCAGGAAACTAGCAGTAGCAGTCAAGCATCAGAACAGGATAATCATCCTGAGGAACAGTCAAAGATTGAGACAGATTCCAGTCCTAGTAATAACTGGAGTAATAAAGACCAATCTATGGAATCAATATTAGCTGATTGGAATGAAGACATAGAAGCATTTGAAATGATGGAAAAAGATGAACTATAACTTTAAATACTTTGCTTGTGAACTTCACCAAGGAGATAATGGCCCTGATACCTGAAATTCAAAAAGAATTGTTCAGTATTGTGACAAGCAGCCAGGTTTTTATTGGCAAAAGCCAGCATGTGTTATAATTTGAACTGGGTTTTTTTTGTTTTGTTTACCTTGTTTTTAAAAATGGGAATGTGCAATCGACCCATTTGCAGAGTTCTTTTGCATGGTGCTGTAATACAGAAGGTTCATTCAGGGAATGATATGAATTCTTCCTGTGTTTCAGATTGTTGTGGGTTAGTTTAGCATAGTCTTCGGGAGGCAAAGAAATGACTGCAGTGGGATTAATGCACCAGTGAGACTGAATGGCCAGCTGTAGCTTTACATCTTGGCCTATAAAGGCCACGAATGGCAGGTGTGACAATGCTGTTTTTGAGAGTCAATATTGTATCTCAAAGTCTTTTTGGAGACTTGGTGGAAAATAGTTTGTTGTGCCTTTATGATGAAGGCAAAGCAGTGGGCAGCTGTGATTGTTTTGTGCCACTTAATGTAGTAAGTGTGCTATACCTCCTTATTACTTCTTCCATTTTATCACTTTGAAGAATGACCAATTCACTTGGATGTTATTCTTTTTCTTAATTCAAGACAAGATAGTTTATAAACCAAAGGCAATGTGTTCTGTTAACAAAAATGAAGAAGAAAAACTGGATAATTCTTAAAGTTGTTTATGCATAATAGAACAAAAGCGCTCTACACTCCCATCACTTTGGTTTTGAATGTTGTGCATGAAATGGCAAGTTCAAAATGAGCCAAATTTAGTATCCTTCCCAGTCTCTGGAAAAGGTACGAAATATCTTGCATTAGGATTTAATTTATTTTGTTCTGCATTTTTTTATAATTAAGTGGGCCTTACATCAAAAGTGTGTTTTCCTTCTATAAAATGTGGTCAGTATCTCAACAAGAAATAATGCATCCTTAGCATAATAGAAAGCCAAGCAAAAACTAGTATCATGTGTGGGGTATGCAAAACATGTTGAATTTGAAACCTTTCGACTTCAAATTGGCTGGATCTGTGCTTATTGGAATGCCTTCCTTGTCTAGGTTCATAGCAGGTATTTTATGCTTTGCACTCCGAGCACTTCTGGAAAAGTCCTGTTCAAACTTGGAACAGAGCAGTTTGAACTCAGCATGTTTTGAATTCAGGACATTTTGCATGTCGTTAGTATAGTTTTTTTTTTTTTCTTCAATTATTGACAGAATGTTTCACAGAATCATGTTTCACAGATGTCTTATGTTTAAATTTCGTTTCCTTAAAAAAAAAACAACCAGTGTAGCAAATAAAGCAAATAAGACTGCCTAACATAATTTCATTTCCCCCCCCCCATTTTTTTTACTTTTAGGAAGCAAAAAGTCAAATAATTTGACACAGCCATATTACACTGCGCCCTATACTTGGCCTTTTCATGTATAGCTGATTTGTTGCAAAAATTGACAAAGATCGTATGTTCAAATGCAATATGTAGTATGGGAAGGCTTGTCATACTGCAAGTACGCTTACATTGCATCTCCCTGCAGGCTCCTTAGTACTGAAACCTGACTATCCAATATTGCATTGGATAGCAGATTTCTGAAGGGAACCAATGGCTTCCCTCTAATGCAGCATTTTATTTCCCCATAGAACTGAGTGATAAGAGTGGGTTTCTGTATCAGGAAAAGGTCAACTGCAATGGTATGAGAGTTAAGACAGTTCTGCTTTATATACTAATTGAGCTGGGAACTGAAGATGGAATGAATTATTCTTTTGCTCTCGTGTGTCAGAGTTGTTTCTTGGTCACAAAAGATTGATACACAGTAAATGATTAAAACCACATTGCGGTTATGTATGTACAGTAGGTAGGTAGGGCAAACTGCTGAAAGGTCCTCCTACAAAAAATTTAGAGTGTGTAAAGCAGCCTTTTAAATGTACAGATCAGAATGTTTTTAGGAATTTGATACCTAGGTGAGACTTTTACAGGAATTGGATGCAAATGGTTGTGAGTTTTAGTGAATTAATAAAACAAGTGTCCTTTAACTTTTTAAAAGTTTTTATTTGCATATAATGAACCCCAAATTGTGTTTAGATATGAAGCTTGGTTTTTACGCACTAGGAATCTCTAGGAGAATCAGTACCGGCTTCTTTAAAGTGCCCTTTGATAGTTTAGGGCCCTATGGTAGAGAACGAGTTTTGAGCTGACAAAATACATAAAAAACACCTGGAATGTATTGCATATCCAGAATAGGAACACCTTTAGTAAAAGGCTTTTAAAATATTTCTTCTGATTTAGAATAATTTACCGAGCTGCTGTTTTCTTTAATCCTGTAGCAGGATTTGCTCATTTTATTTCTGATAAGATCATTTACTAGTAGTGTCTTCACAAAGCATTTTGGACAGATTCATATCTTTTTGCACAACAACCACTAAATTTTCACCATCTCTTGCATTAACTATTAATTAATGCAGCTCTTTATTAAGAGTTTGCACACCTGCTGTTTCCTATACATACCATGAATGTTAGGTTACACCTGCCATTAAATATCTGCAAATGCTTTGAGTTTTCCTCATTGATTCAGGGATTATTGAAATACTTGCTTGCCATTAGAAAGGAGCATCTGAAAGGTGGTAGGCTACCTCAGATATAGCTTGTCCTTTTTATATATCTAGTTCTTCATCACAGCCATAAGCCTGCTCAACATTAAAAAGGTTTACATATTAACTACATTAACGGCTTTTTGGAGAGAAGTTACCTAATTTAAGATCTTCATATCAGCCTTTTTAGACTACCATTCTGGCACGTTTTATGAGAAGCACGAAAGTCAGCCACTTGCATGCATCTAACCTAAAGGGAAGTCATGCAGAAGTTGGCATAATACTAGTTCATCTCTCATTGGGCTCTTCCTTAACCTGCTTGTTTTGTCTCCATCTTTTTTCCCGTGTGGTTACTTAGTGCAGGTACAAAAGAGATCCGAGGGATGATATTATACCCAACAGTCAGTACAATAAAGAGAGAACATTCTATGAATGCATACCATACATCCACATTTTTGTAAGACTTTTTACCAGCCCAATTTACAGCCATATATTTTCTTATGATGTAATTTATGAAAAAGTCTAAAGGGGTGCTTGTTAACACTACTGTTGGATTTTTCAGTCTGGCGATTTTAAGCGTATACAATATCCCTAAGGGCAAACGTGTACTGTGATGTAAAAGTCTGAGTTCAAAGTGTACATAATCTTTGTATATAAAATTGTCTACTTGATTATAATTGCTGATTGTAAAGATTTAATAAAACATGTAAATATTCTGGTCAAAGTACTGGAATGAATTGTTCATTGAGACTTAATGATTTAAACAAAGTTGATGCTCCTCAAAATAATCTCTGCTCTCCATAAATACATGTATATTCCATTAAGTGCATACACATTAATCCAAATTACACATGTGCATGCTTCTTTTAAAAGACATGTCTCTGAGAGGAGTGAAAAACAATATGCTAAGACCAGATTGACAATATTTTGGAAGGATTCCTAGCAATTGTGGAATGCACTAAAGTCTGTAGAGGTCTCCTACTGGAGGAATTAAGTCATACATCCTCCAGTGCAAGTATGTCCCCAATTATGCATAGCTATGGGCTCCCTGTATTGAATCAACATAAGCATCAAGTATTCAAATTGGAATCTAGGATGAAATAAACACAATATTTTATTTTTGCAGGTGCTCAAGGCTTCCTTCAAAGCTAATTTTCTCAGAGGACTCATCAACATCTTGTGGCTCAGTCCAACGTTTCTCTGCTATCATTTCCTGTTTTGAATCCTTGTTTTACTTGAACTAATAAACCCTTCGTTCTTCTGTAAAGGCGCAGTAGATGTTTTGGGACCTAATTTCTCTCTTTGGGAGATGTAATTTCGGGTAACGTTTCCAAAATTTAGGGCTGCCCAGACTGATTACATCAGCAGAAAGAGAAAGCCATCTTCCTTTGGCCTGGCTTTTAACATCCTGGTGGAGTAGAAGAATGAAGGTGATACCAGTGAACAACTGAAGTCCTGCAGCAGCTCAAGCTACTTTAGTTGGGTGGGGGAGGCCCCTATAGTGAAGAGGCCCCCAATGAAAGGCATAATCCAATCCATCATCTTATGCAACACACTTGATATTTCCTCCTAAAAGTACTATGAATCGCTATCTTTGTCATAAAAATTAGCGACAGCCAATGAAGTTTGACAATGAACTCGGCTTCTTACCTGCATTAAAAACAACAGTAATCTGGTTTTTGGAATTTTATTGTCTAGTTCTAGTGTCATATGTATAATCTGCTACCTTGGTAACAGTATATTCTCCAACGCGCAGCTTGGAGAATCCAAAGCTTCGGGTTGTTCAGTAGTTGATAGCCTACACTGAGTGTGTTCCTTTAAGAGATTTATCTTCAGACACGCCCACTTGCTCAACCAAGTCCCAGTTTAGTTCACTCAGTTGAGCCTGTGACACTGTCTGAAAATTTCTCTGCTATCCTACTCAACTTGTTCCAGAAGCTTTGGATTCTTCAAGAATTTTTTCCACATTATTTCTTCAATTATCTTCTCTTCGTTAATTCTGCCTTCCTTTCTGCCGGGGGTGAGTCTGCCTGCTGCCTCAGGCAGGCTGTCAATGACTGTTAGTTCCCTCTGAGGCCCGGCCAATTATCAGTTAATCAACGTCGCTAAATAGCCGCAGGCGTGTGGGTAGGTTCCCCGGCCTGCCGGCAATACCGCCCTCGCCGTTTTGAGCTTAAGTTAAACTTGGCGGCTTGAGATTGACGCCCTGCTCTCAGTGGCGTCTCTCTCTCTCTTTCATCGTTTTTTTGAGGTTATTTTAGCGTCGGGATCACTCCTGAGTGATCGCACGCTGAGCCGACGCAGTGACATCGAAGTGGCCTCCCCCCACAGTCGCCTTTATCGTCGGAGTGCCCTCGAGCGCCGGAGCGCCCCTAAAACGTCCCTAGATTGTCGGAGCGCTCTCCTGTCTCTGCCCAGCCTGGGAAGCGCTTCTGAGCCTTCAGCTGCATTCTCTGGGTCTCGACTGCTTTCTACGTTCCTCAGGGGCTTGTCGGCGGCGGCGCTAGGACAGTTTTAAAGTGCGCGCCATTTTTTAACCGCCTCAGCGCTGGGAGCTGCGATCAGGGGCAGCTCATGCTTTTTTTGCATCAAACCTCCCTGGAAGATCAGACCTTCCCTTGCCTGGCTATCTTCAACTGCCCCTCAAGGAGGAATTATAGGAGGAACTGTCCAGCCTTTCTGTGGTTCCCTCTGCCTGCTGCCTTGCCTGGCGCCATTTCCCTTGCCTTAGGTGAAAGTGCTTACAACGGTTGTGGATTCTCCCCAGCAACCACTTCACGCATGCGCAATTGACTCCTAGAGGCTAATCTTCTCCTCTGCTGGCATTGCTGTTTTAACTAGCTTGTCTCTGTGGAGCAATCGGCTAGTTTTCTCTACTCCTCACCAGCCCCCACCCCCCTCTTCTCCTCTTGAACTTACCTGCTAGCCCTTGTTGGCTGTGGACATTCACCACTGTTAATCATCAGCTGTTCTCCTGTTTAAAAAAAAAAAAATCTATAAATATCTACATAACCAGAATTGTATTATACTTACTTGGAATTCATTCTTATCCTATTTAAAAAAACAAACAAACAAACAAACAAATAATAATAAAGGAGGACAACAAGAGATCCTAACATGGCGGAACGTGACCTCTCGTCAGAATTGGAGAACAACAACAGCTCTCCTGAGCGCCTTCGCGAACAGACCAAACAACGCAAAAAGTCCCGAAAACGCTCTTCGCATTCGTCTTCGTCTGCGGCTCCGTTACCTAAAAAGACCAAACATTCGTCAGCTGCGGACAAGGACGCCTCCAGGAGGCACAAAGCTTTGGAGCGTCAATTTGAGAAGGCGCGCAGCCAATCAACCCAGGCTGCATTCTCGCACTTACCAGCCCCACTCTCACCTGTGGCTGAAGCTACTGTCCAGCCCATCCACCAAGCTGCTCATCAACCTCTACAGCCATTGTATCAGCCGCGGGCCATGGAAGTTTTCCCTGAGGCGATCCCGACTCACGGAATCGAACCAGTGGACCTCTCGTGCAACTCCTCCCTTTCTCAGCGTCCTCAACCGGAGGCAACCTTTACTCCAATGGCTGCTGGATTGCGTGCCACGGAGTCGGCCCCTCCGCCTATTCAGTATAACATTCAGCAGATCATATCTGACACGGTTACCAGGACCCTGGCAGCAACTTCTCAGCAGGCTGCACCATATGGGGCTTGGACTCAGCCTAGATTCCCCCCTCCTCCACCTCTGGCCCGGGACTCACAACCGGTCACTATCCAGTATCAGGCTATGACTCATGGGGCTGATCCTCATCCGGACTATGGTCAATGCGAGGAGTCGTCTTCGGAGGAGGGAGAGGCTGACCCCTCGGATATGGACTTATCGGATGATGCCGACATGCCACCCGAAAAGCCAGCCTTCTCTGGGCTCTTTAGACCCTCGCTATTCAAGTCGCTCCTGCACAAGGCCAAGTTGGCCACGAATATGGCAGATCCAGCTCCTCAGGTTGATCAGCCCGGTACCTCTCAACATCACGAGGCCTTGTTTACGGCACCTAAGCTGGCAACGGACTCTATTCCGTGCCCACAGCTTTTTTCTGAGGTGGTCCAACGATCCTGGTCCACGCCTTCCTCTTTACCCGCCCCATCGGGGCTAGACAAGAAGCTTTATTGTTCGGCGCCTAGTCTCCAGGACCTTCTTCAGTTGCCAACGGTAGACGCACCAGTGGCCAATCTGACGGCTTCCTCAGTAATTTCCAACGATGTCGCCGGCGGTTTGCGCTCTGAGGATCGCAAAGCTGAGTTTACCTTCCGGCGTACACACAATGCAGCTGCCTGGGCGGTTAAGGCGGCCACCTCGGCTTCATTCTTCAGCCGCGCCTGCTTAATCTGGCTCCGCCAACTTCAGGAGCGCCTTCCCCTGGCGGACTCACGCCTCCGCCAGGATGTCAACAAGCTGGTGGCGGCTACTGAATATACGGCGGACGCTTCGCTCAATGCCGCGAAGTTCGCTTCACGCGCCCTGGTGTCGTCCGTCACATCTCGCCGTTTATTATGGCTTAAGAATTGGAGAGCTGATGCCAAGTCTAGATGGCGCCTCGCCTCAACTCCGTATAAAGGTTCCCGTCTTTTTGGAGAAGCCTTAGACCCCATCCTTGTCGAGGACAAGGATAAACGGAAGGTAATGCCATCCTCTTATAGAAGGGCAGACCGGAAACTGTCATCCTACTCCACCAGGCAGCCCTTTCGGAATGACGCCGGGCCCTCGGGGTCCTTCTCTTCAAGGGCCTATTCTCAAGGATTCGACCGTTCCTTCGATAGACCCTCCTTCAGAGACCGTGGTTGAAAGGCCCCAGCACCCAAACGCCCATTTCGGGGTACAGGATCCCGCACCTTTAGGAGGGGGAAATGACTACATCCACCTTCCTATTGGCGGCCGTTTGGCTCATTTTCTTCCCCAGTGGGAGATCTTGACATCGGACGCCTGGGTGTTCCAGACAATTCAACTGGGCCTTACCCTGGAGTTCCGCTCCAGACCTCCCTCACACTTTGTCCAATGCCCTATCTCTCCCAACCTGGACAAGCGCCAGCTAATGGAGGCAGAAATCCATCACCTGCTTCAAATTCAAGCCATCGAACCGGTTCCCCACCATCATCGCGGGACCGGCTTCTATTCAATTTTCTTCCTGGTCCCCAAAGCGTCGGGGGGTCACAGGGGCATCCTAGACCTCAAGAGGCTGAACGAATTTATAGTATACCATCAATTCAAAATGGAGTCTCTCCGTTCGATTCTGGCTTCCATTCGACCAATGGACTGGATGATGTCTATCGATTTGAAAGAGGCATACCTCCACGTGCCCATACGACCGTCCCATCGTCGTTACCTCCGCTTTGCCTACAACAACGGGCATTACCAATACAGAGCAATGCCCTTCGGCCTCTCCTCTGCCCCAAGAACCTTTACAAAGCTCCTGGCAGCAGCGGCAGCCCATCTACGTCAACATCCGGTTCGGCTCCACTGCTACTTGGACGATATCCTAGTGCTCTCCCCCTCCCCGGCCCAGGCATCTCGAGACCTAGAAGTAGTGTGTTGCTGCCTTCGTCGTCATGGCTTCTCCCTCAACATTCCGAAGAGCCAATTGCAGCCCACTACTCGTATACTTCACCTCGGGACAATAATAGATTCAGTAAGGGGCCAGGTGTTCCTGTCAACAGATCAGTGTTCCAATCTCCAGTCATTAACATCCCAGGCCCTTTCCTCCCGGAGGGTGACCTTGCTGCTCCTGTCCCGCCTGCTCGGCAAAATGATTTCCTGCCTATCGGTCATTCCTTGGGCGAGGTTCCATTCCCGCAAGCTCCAATGGTTCCTCCTCCCCTTTCAGAGAGCCAGGAGAAGCAACTCTTCCGCACGCATATCCCTCCCACCGGCGGTCTCAAGGTCTCTCCTCTGGTGGTCCTCCCAGAGCCTGCGTCAGGGCTGCTACTTCCAAAACCTACAGCGCCTGGTAGTGACAACGGATGCCAGCCTGTCGGGATGGGGAGGTCATCTTCTATCGCACGTTGCCCAGGGAACGTGGTCAACAGAGGAGAGTCGCAAAGGGATCAACTGGTTGGAGCTCCGTGCGATCCGCCTCTCCCTCCAACGATTCCAGCAGATTGTGTCGGGGCACCATGTCCTGATACGCACGGACAATGTAACAGCAAAGGCGCACGTGAACCGCCAAGGGGGGACCCGCTCGGGCCCACTGATGGAGGAAACTACCCTGCTTCTGATCTGGGCGGAGGCGCATGTCCTGTCCCTTGTAGCGGAGCACATCGCAGGGACCACGAACATCACAGCGGACTGGCTCAGCAGGCAACACCTGGACCACGCCGAGTGGCGCCTTCACCCGGATCTGTTCGCCGAGATTGTTCGCAGATTCGGCATGCCTCTAGTCGATCTATTTGCCAGCCGCGACAACACACACCTCCCCAGATTCTTCGCCAGGTACCAGTGCCCTCTGGCAGAGGGAATCGACGCCCTCACCTCTCCCTGGCCCAGGGGTCTCCTCTATGCCTTTCCCCCTCTACCACTCCTTCCTCATCTGATCCGCAGGATAATAGCAGACAGGGCCGACGTCGTTCTGGTTGCTCCCCACTGGCCTCGGAGGCCTTGGTTTGCGGATTTGATGGACCTGTCGGTGGCACGACCGTGGAGGATTCCAGGGGACAGAGTCGTCCTCAGCCAGGGGGTCATTCTGCACCCAGATCCGCAGTGGTTGCAGTTGACCGCCTGGCGCTTGAGAGGATCTTGCTAAGGAGAGTCAACGTGCCCAGCAATGCGATTCCCACGATTCAGGCGTCACGGCGGCCGTCAACATGCCGCATTTACAACGCAACTTGGATCTCCTTCTGTACCTGGTGTGCTAAATCTCACCTGGATCCAACGTCTGCTTCCGTTCCTGAAGTGTTGGGCTTCCTTCAGGAAGGCATGGACAAGCACCTTGCGCCTAACACTCTTCATCGCCAGGTTGCCGCACTAAGCACGGTCCTTTCCGCTTCCGCAACGCTTCCTCTCTCGCAGGACCCTACGATTCGAGACTTTCTTTGAGGGGCGGCCAACCTGCGCCCACCTGTTATACATCGCTACCCGACCTGGGATTTGACTCTGGTCCTTCAGGCCCTTATGCATCCTCCATTTGAGCCTCTCACCTCCATCAGCCTCCGTTTTCTGACCCTTAAGGTGGCGTTTCTGGTCGCGATCACTTCAGCTCGCCGAATATCTGAACTTGCGGCCCTATCGGTGAGAAGCGATCTCTGTGTCTTTCACACCAATCGCGTGGTACTGAGGCTAGATCCCTCGTTTCTGCCTAAAGTAAATTCCTCATTCCATCGAAGCCAGGAATTAATTCTACCGGACTTCTGCCCCGAACCTCGACATCCTCGAGAGGCAGACTGGCACCTGCTGGATGTCCGACAGGCTCTGTGCAGGTATATTAAACGAACTGAACATTTCCGGAGGTCTGAATCACTTTTCATTTCCTTCCTGCCCGCTTCCATGGGCCGGAAGGTTTCTTCCACGACAATTGGGAGATGGATTAAATCCTGCATCTCCAAGGCTTATTCGGCTCGGAACAGACCGGTTCCGCAGAGAATCCTTCCACACTCCACCAGGAGCGCCGCTACCACGGCCGCCTGGGCCACTAATGCCTCCATTTCTGACATCTGCAGGGCGGCTACCTGGTCATCCTTGAATCCTTTCATCAGGCACTACAAGGTGGACTCCTTTGCCTCGGCGGAGGCATCCTTTGGCCGCCGGGTGCTCCAAGCTGTATGCAACTCTTCAGACGACGTGCAGCAGCCAGCTTCCCTCCCTGTCTGAACTTGCTTGGGTAAATCCCGAAGCTTTGGATTCTGCAAGCTGCACGTTGGAGAACGGACGTTGCTTACCTGAACGTCCCTTCTCGACGCGCAGCTGGAGAATCCAACCTACCCAGCTTGGCTGCTGAACATTTCTTCCTTACGCTCTACTGCTCCTTACTTCGTGAACAAAACTGGGACTTGGTTGAGCAAGTGGGCGTGTCTGAAGATAAATCTCTTAAAGGAACACACTCAGTGTAGGCTATCAACTACTGAACAACCCGAAGCTTTGGATTCTCCAGCTGCGCGTCGAGAAGGGACGTTCAGGTAAGCAACGTCCGTTTTGTTGGGTGATTCGACCTGAATACCTTCTGACACCTCTATCCACAATGATCTTTTTTAAAGAATAAAAAAATTAAAATAATAATCTCTTTCCCAGGAAAAGCAACTGCTAAATCCTTAAGGAATTTGCAAAATTAAGGTAGAATGCAGTTACACGAAGCACTATTTTTTCAAAGAAAACTAGCACTTCTACAGGAAAAAGATTCCTGTGAATTGGAGTCTTAAGTCTTCACCATCCATGGTCTAGACCAGGGGTGTCAAACTTGCAGCCCACTGGCCAGATGTGTCATATGTTGGCCCCGCCCCACGCGGTTTAGCGAAGGAGGGGAAAATCCCAACATGTCACGTGACACTGCCGTGACAACACGAGTTTGACATCCCTGGTCTAAACTGTAAATTAGTCTATTATAAATACAGTTCCAATAAAACTGTCTGGCCTTTAACTAGACAGTAAATCCTGGGGGCAAAAAATTATGCAGCCTTTTTTGAGCCATTCAATGTATTTCTTGGCTTTTGGAGTTTGTTTTAATAAGCTGAAGATCAGGTACATTTTAACAAACTACCACAGCAGCCATGAGTTAGGTAAGCAATGCATTTTAACCAATGATTTTTCTGATTGATGAAGTTTCTACACTGTAGCAATAGATGGCACTAAAGATTAAGACCAAAAACAGGAATTTGATTCATATTTAGACTTGGATAAGACTCAAATTCCCCTAGTCTTGAATTTCATTTCCACCTAATTATTTATGGAAGTTCATGAAAAGGTAGTAAACGGTATTTGTTCCTTCTCTCTTCAATAGATTTAAGATTTTGAAGGATTCTTTGATCAGTTATCCTCAGATTTGTGCTAGAGAGGCTAAATTATGTTGGATATTTGGGGAGTTTAAGAATTGTAGCTTATTTCCTGTAAGATCAGGAGGTGGCTGTTACATAATTGCTTGCATTAATCATCAAAGTAAAACTTGTTTGGATCCTGGACAAGTTTTTTTTCCCCTTCTTTGAAATTAAAAGTATTTTAGCTTTGGATCATTTCCCTCAAAGAATAAATGAACAAGTACAATTTTTTGACTTGATTTGGTTGAATTTGGTTTTCTTTATCTGGATTTGGAACTTGTGTGGGAAAAAAATCTCATTTGATATATTTATGCAGAAATAGTGAAGCTTCAAAAGGGTAACATAAAACATATATTTACATTTGATGAGTTTCAAGAGTAGATATTTTAGCGATAGATTAATGAAGCACTCATTCTGTTCCTCAGTCCATGTAGAAGCATGCATATAGGGTATTGCAAAAAGAAAAAGATTTCTTTTTCTATGGTTTCTCCTTTCTATTGGAGCTCCAGGAAATCACTGAAACTTTCGTTGCATTCTAGAAGTGAACACTGCAAAAAGCAGTTTCTTTGGGTTGGTAGAATATGGGAACAGAATGCTAGGCACATCTGATCAGCAGTCGTTACACAGTGGCCTACCAAATGTATCTAAGAAGCCCACAGACAGGAGACCAAAGAAGCATTCTTTTTTCCTTCATGTAGAAAGTCCATGTTTAGAAAAAAAAAATCACTAGTGAATTACAAGGATCGGATTAGGATATGGGGACTGCTCCTGGCTTTGCTTTATGCTGGAACTCTTGTGAGACATTTGGCTCTTAGTTTCTTCCTGTTTACAGATGTTTATAGCTAGGTTTTGTCCCATAAATATTTATAATGACCATATCCTTTTGATTATGCTGGCTGGGAATTATAGGACTTGTAGGACTACAATCTTCTATTTCTACGAATACTTGTAATCAAGTGAAGGCTCCTTGAAGACTTTTAAATTATCCCTCTTTCTTTGATTATGAATTTTAATTAAGTAAATAAGGAAGTATAATGAAAATAGCAGAATAGTTTTTAGTGGAATTTAGTGGAAAGTGCAAACTGCTTTTTAAAAAAGTTAATAAATTATCTATTGCCTGATCGAATGCATAATTTTCACTTTTCTACACTTCAAACCTCTGCCTGTTTCATAGCTGCAAAACAAACATAAGTTTTTTGTCCCATTTGTCTCATAAGGTCAGAACATGTAACTCTGCTTGCTCAGGATCAAAGAAAACAGAAATGTCCTTAATGCATTTTTTTATTTATATATAAATTCTATGAGTCTTTTTTCCAAATGAGCATTTTTCAACTCAGGATGATGACTCCCTTTGTAGAAAGGTTCAATCTTGGAAGACGTCTCCAGAGGAATGAGCAAGGTTGATCAGGAGCAGCAAGATCGCCTCCAGTTGTCCCTGGCCGAAACAAATCTAGAGAAAATTGGGAGAGAAAAAAGAAACAAGCAGAAAGTGTTATTTATAACAATGCTGAACACATCAACATATTATTAGAGAGAAGATGTGGATGCGGAAGAAGCAGCCTGGACCACAGCATCTGTCAACAACCTAGAATTGCGTGCATAAGCACACCAGCGTGCCTACCGTCCCTGTCCTAATGTTTGAATGAATGAATGAATGAATAAATAAATAAATAAATAATTGCTTTGGACCAATGATTTTCCTTGTAAAATTAAAATCTATTGAGGAGACCTATATGACACCTGAATCCTTGACTATAAATAGATCATAAGTGATTCAGGTTCCTTTCACACCTTTGCCTCTCTCTATATTTAAGAGTTGTTACATTTCCTCCATTTATTGTGCAAATTTGTTATCTTGCCCATAGATAACTTGCCTTTAGAAGAAACCTATAAAAATGCAGACGAGACAGGAAACCCAGGGGAGTATGTCACAGAATAAAACAAGAGAATGAATGAATGAATGAATGAATGAATGAATGAATGAATGAATTTAGACAAATTTCAGTTTGAACCAACACTATCCATTTGTTACTAAAGTAAATATTTGCATATATCCTTTTATTTAGTCCAGATGAGCACCACAAAACTGTGTGTTTTTAGAGTTGAAAACAGCAATCATGCTAAGGTTTTGGGAATGAAAACTTGTACTTTCTTGGGATATTTAAAAAATGTTCAAGTTGTAGGACTTTGCTTATTGACTCTAAACTTCAGGTTCCTTTATGGTGAAGTGACTGCCATTCCATGCCACTGAAAAGTTGATCGATCTTGCTAGAGATCAAACTGTAACCCTTAATATTGCAGTTTTTCTCCTAGAATACCCCACCCTGCTCCAAATTTTCTTTGGAATAAATTCTCTTCTCCCCTCTCCCCATTTTCCACAAATTTACAATAAAATGATAGAGCTACCTAATTTCCATTATAATTAGCACATTCAGAAAACATGCTCCTTATTGCTGAATTATGGAGAACAAGAAATCTTTTTTTTTTTTTTGCTTCGATGTTGCTTATTTTAGTATAATCATACCTTGGTACTGAACTGCTTCAAAACTTGTCAAATCTGACTGCTTCAATACTCAATTCAATTTGAAATAAGAATCTTGTCCCGGTACTCTTCTGTCTGCTGGTACTGGATGGTCAAGGTAGAACTTGCTGGTGTTGGCTGTCTTGTGACTTACCACTCCCTACAACCAAAATAAAGGGTCATGTCACGTGGTAAGTCCCATGGTTTGCTCAGTACTCATCATTTTTAGTACTCATTACTCCTCCCAGAACGAATTAGCCATGAGTACCAAGGTACCACTTGTATAAACCCTCCTCAATTTACCTATCCAGATCTCAGTACTTTTTGAAAATCCATTTGGCATAATTTAACTGTGGCCTGTTTCTAATTTCTAAATAATCTTAAAGTGAGCATTAGGGTAGAGAATGTGTATGGAAAAAAAGAAATTTATTTTTTCTACAAATAATGATTTGGCTAGGGAGAAATTTAAGGAAGCATCATCCAAAGATTTAGTTTTCTCAACTTTGGCAATTTCTGGCCTCCAGAATTCCCCAGCCAGCATGAGGTTGAGGAATACTTTAGATAACTAGTAGACCCCAGTTAAAAAGGTCAGAATATCATACTCTGCACAATGGAAATTGATGCTTCAGGATAGCCCAGATTTCAAATAGTGGGGGAGGGAAGTAGTTTTTTCAAAGAACCTGGACAAAACTGAGAACAACATAAGAATATTAAACAAACATTTGTGCATCCCTGGGTAAAGCCTGCTCGATTTGTTTGTTCCCTTTTTTCTATCAGATCAAGGAGGAAAGCTAGTCCTTCAACTCTGAAGTAGCAGTAGCATTGTACTATTCCAAACTATAGAGGCTGAACAGCACAAATGTGAAATTACATACAAATGTATACTTGATCCCAGGTACATCTGGTCTAGGATTCTGCTCCCCCAAGTGAACCACACATGCTAGAGACCCAGGTGCAGGAACACTCATATTTTGTGTTCCATCACAGCATAGTTAAACACTAAGTGTAAGTGCTGAGTGTAAGTTCGTAAGTGCTGAGTGAACAAAACATTGTAGGGGTTTTAAATATGATCTTCAAATATAGAAGGATTTAGATATGAAAATAGGGGGAAAAACATTTCTACCAGCTCTCTAAAAAGGTCATTAGTAATTAGGTTAAGGTTTGTCCATCAGTCCCAAAGCTATGTCTGATATTTTTTAATATAGAAAGGGATAAATTTCAGAATAATGTAAGAGGAAAGTTTTTTTTGTCCCTTTGCTTTCTGAAAAATCTTCTCCTTCCTCAAGTCCTCAAAAACTTTGCAAGATTTCTATTCCCTGCTGCTAATGGATTGTTAACACAGATTTAGATACAATAAGGAGAAAATTTCTGACAGCGAGAACAATTAATCAATAGAATAGCTTGCCTCCGGGAATTGTGGGTGCTCCATACCTGGAGGCTTTCAAAAATTAGACTGGATAATCATTGAACCAGGATGGTACAAGGTCTCCTGCCTTGAGCAGAGCGTTGGATTAGAAGACCTCCAAGATACCTTCCAGCCCTATGATTTTGTGTTCTACATTCCTCTATGGGAGTAAAGAAACTGCCCTTATCTATGACAAATCCTTGGGGTTTTGTCCCCAGTGTATGTCACTGAGAATGTAAGCTCATGCAAAAAAACAAATTTCTGGCATCATGCCTGCAGCCCTCTGGGGTTCAGGGAATTTACTCATTTGACACAATATTCCCCAGGTTGCTGAATCAATCCACATTTTTTAAAAACTAAGTTTATCATTTCCAACAGAGGCTATTTTATTTTTTTAAAAAAATGCATCACTTTGAAGTTAACATGAGAGAGGAGAACAGAAACCTATGTTTGAATCCTAGAAAAACTAAGATAAACTGAATGAACAAAAAAGGTAAAGGAATCCAGAAAAGCATTTTGGCTATATATATATTTCTTTTTAATGACTCTGTAATCCCTTGCTTCGGGGTGGATTGAGGCGACTGAGTGAGGTGGAGCATCTACTGGCCAGATGCCCTTCTTGACCCCACACAGAGTTCACAGCAGATATTTTCTCTTTGCGCCCTGATAGAGAAACATCTGCCACTGTTTAGGATTGAACTCTCAACCTTGCAAGTGGGACTCAAGCGTCTTTACTACTAGGCCACCTCTCATTCTGAATATAATATATTGTGGATATATTAATGATTTGATTTCATAGTTATTTTTAAAGGTGGACCATAGAGATATCTAGCTCTCCAGATGTTGTTGGAGTGCTACTCCCAGAATTCCTCTGTTCAGAGTTTGGGTCTAACATCTATACAGCCCAGACTTCTGCACCTTGCTTTACTCTCTTTAAAAACTCTCAAATGAGAGATAGGAAAGAATGAGAATTGGAAAAACCTTGAACAATTTGTGCAGCACAAGTATCATTTCCGGACCTTTACTGCTAATTTATAAATCCCACAAATAAATACATCACTAGTACACCAGCTTATTATTGTTACATGTTATTATTTCACACCATAGATTCAAGTCTCCAAGTTTGAAAGGACTTGTAGAAGAACTGTTACAGAAAGTGGAGGCTATCCTTCAAAGGATAGTTGACTTCCTTTTCACAGAAAGCAAGCTGTAGTTATGTACCTTGTCTATCATTAACATATTATTATGATTTGAATTCATCCTCCAAGAAAGAGGAATCTGCAACCTGCAATCTGAGTTAGACAGGACAAGCAGGGGATTATGGAACAAAAACAAAAGGAATTATGAATGGAAGTAAGATGCCCAAACTAAGAATGAAGGAAAATTAAAATAATTTCAGCATTTTAAAGTTGAAATATTATGGCCTATCAAGTGAACAGAACTCTTGTAAGCATATAGCACATTAACAACTACAAAGGCCTCTTAAAAAATGGAAGACGGGGAACCTTGCTAGATCAAGCCAAGGACCTATTTAGTCCAGTACCTTGTATCTCATGATGGCCAAACCATTTGTACCAGGAAACTCATGGAAACAACATTTTACCTACTGGTATTCGCTCATTCCTCCACTGATATGTCTAGTCTTCTTTGAAAACTTTCTAATCTGATGATAATTACAGTAATGGCAGCAAACTGCAGTTTAGCTAATTTTTTTTTTAAAAAATTCCTTTCACTGGCCCTAATTTTCCTATATTACTTTCATTAGGTGGTCTAATTTTCTAACGTTGCGAGAAAAATTGTTCTATCCTCATTCTGTTTACTAGGCCTGATTTTATATACCTCTATCATGTGTGAGTTTATATATACTGATCTTCCCAGTATTGCAGTTGTTCCCTGTAGGGAAGCTGTGATGGTCGCTTTTCATTTTCACTGCCCTCTTTCCACACCTTTTTAAGACCTGAAATATACTTTTTGAAACAGCCTAGCATTCTAAGTGCAGTTCTGTCATAGATTTATAGGATGGCATTTCTATATTGGCAGTTTTATTTTTGTCATTTTTTTAAAAAAAGCAGGCAAATGCACGTGCTTCATTCAGTTATATTCTTTAGGTCTCCCTTTTCCTGTTCAATTTCTGACAATTTAGATGACATTCTTATTTATATAAGCTTTGGATTTTTAGAGCCAACATGGAAAGGAATAGAATAGAATAGGATAGGATAGAATAGAATGGAATGGAATGGAATGGAATGGAATGGAATGGAATGGAATAGAATAACAGAGTTGGAAGGATCGTGGAGGTCTTCTAGTCCAACCCCCTGCTTAGACAAGAAACCCTACACCACCTCAGACAAATGGTTATCCAACATCTTCTTAAAAATTTCCAGTGTTGGAGCATTCACAACTTCTGGAGGCAAGTTGTTCCACTGATTAATTGTTCTAACTGTCAGGAAATTTCTCCTTAGTTCTAAGTTGCTTTTCTCCTTGATTAATTTCCACCCATTGCTTCTTGTCCTACCCTCAGGTGCTTCAGAGAATAGCTTTGCTCCCTCTTGTTTGTGGCAGCCTCTGAGATATTGGAACACTGCTACCCTGTCACCCCTAGTCCTTCTTTTCATTAAACTAGACATACCCAGTTCCTGCAACCGTTCTTCTTATGTTTTAGCCTCCAGTCCACTAATCATCTTTGTTGCTCTTCTCTGCACTGTTTCTAGAGTCTCGACATCAACAACAAGATGTGACAGCTTGATGCTTATTTGCAACTGTTAATTTCAGTAGTCATCTGTGCTTTTTTTTATTGTTGCAAGCAGTCCAACATCATTGAGAGTTGGGTAGCATATAAGTTTAATATATCAGTCAACTGTTTTCAGATCTTTGTGATCTCCAATTTTTTGTCTTCTATTCTGCAATCAATTTGTGTGATCTTCTTGCACAAGCTGAGTGTATGATATACTATTTCTTCTGCCTTTTGTACAATCAGCACTTTGAATCATTTGAAGATTTTTCAGTTCTGGCCTGGATTGCATTAGTTCAAGTAGCCTTTTCTTGAGCAGTCCAAATCATGCCTTCAGTTTCTTTTTTTTAATGTTCCAGTTATAAACCATTTATCTTTATCTTTAACCACTTCCCCCTCAATCTTTTGTAGAAATTGACCTTGTAATTTTTCTTGCCAGTATTCTATTGTTTTATTACACTATATTGATGTTTTGTTTTCTGCACAATCAGTAAGTTCCAATTTTTAACTTTCATAAATGCTTGCTTTGGCTGTCTTTTACATAATCAGCCAATGCATGCTTTTCTTCTTTGAGAGTTTGTTTGACCTGAAGTAAACCTCTGTCTCCATTCCACTATAATGCATAGTGAAGTCAGTAACTTCCTTATTTTTCAGTCCAAACTGTTCAGTTCAGCCTGTGTCCAGTTAATAATTGATACAGCAATGTATCAAATGAAAGAAAATGTTTAAAAGTTATAATTTATATAGTTACTTACCAAGCATATCTAAAGTATATTAAAGTAACCAAAATATTTTTACAATCCCCAAGGAATGTTTGGAAATTGAAAGTTGAAAAATTTAATACGCCCTAAAATCATATCACAGGTATCGCGTAGGTATTAATGGCTTGGATGATGTTTCTACCATTCAATTTTGTTTTTAGCCCTTTTTTCACTCTTTGGATTCATTCTTTACTAATCACATTTATCATCCACCCATATTTGATGCTATTCAACTATAAAATGCCCACTTACCTGTAGGCATCACCCTAATGGCTCCTGATTGTTTGGTCATTTGGCATTTAAATTCCATTTGTTTGTAACATTACCCTGATTTGTTTCTACTGTAGCATATTTCTCTTGGCCAAATTCCATTGCTATATCAAAGTTGAAAATTATTGTTGTGTGTTCTCTTGAAAGATGGAATCTTCCTCTCTCCCAATTCCAAAGTCTTAACTATTATCATTAATTTGTCATGGTCCCTGTGCACAACAGATGTAAAATAATAGTAGACTAGATGGTAGCACATAAAAGACACCAAATCACTGACCTGTTCTGAGAAGGGAACAAATAAGACAATATCCTGTGAAATATGAAAATTTGTTGTGACTATTGGAATACAGAAAATGCCTCGATAAAGGTCTCTACCCTTTGCTTGCCTGAAGAGTTTATTTTGAAATAGAAATGTATAGAATGCTTGTCTGAAGTCCGCCCAGGTTTCAGAGAGCCAGGGCAATTTATTGTCCTGTTATCAGCCAGTCCAAAAGTCAGAGGTTCAAAAGTAGAATCCACACAAATGTCATACATGAGCTGAAGTCAGATATTAATTCCAGCAAGAGAGTCAACTCAGAAATGTTTCTTAAATAAGGTTGCAGCCAGCTGTCAATAGCCAAGTTTACTTCTTGGCTTGCGGAGGAGTCAATTAGATCGTCATTGTTCTGCTCTCTTCTCTGCTTATCTGGTGTAGGGACTGGAAGGCCTTATGTCATCTTCACCTGACTTTTGCAGCTGTTCAGATGATGCTTGTGTTTGATCAGCCTCATATGATTCCTGGCTTTGTCCTTTTGAGAAACTGACATTCCAGACTCAACTGGAGCAGCTTCTTTAGGATCAGATTTAGATTCAAAATTTGAGTCCTGAGCCTGGTCTATGACATGTTGCTTCACTGTGAAACCAGGAGTCTTAGTCATGTAGGGTACCTGTTGTGGATGAAGCTGTTAATTCTCAGAAACAAAGGAGGATACCTGATATAATAAAAGATATAATAAAAGAGAAAATGTATGCACTTTATAATCAGAAACAATCCAGGATCTTTGCCGGAAGCTAAAGTGACAGTTTCCGAGGTAGTTGACAAATGAACTTTTATGTACATGCAAGTATGAATCAGTGTTGCTTAAGCAAGAGTAGGAATTATGTTGTGAAGATACTATAAAAATCATAGGACATGAACCAGTGCCAAAATTTGCCACAGGAATTAGTCTGTGCAGAGTTTGAAAATGATTCAGAAATGATTTGCAAAAACTTGCCCAAACACAGCCCTTCTCTGCTATTCATTAAAACAGTCATTCCTCACCAGTTTGAAGCCATAGCTGCTTTGAAGTTGCTTTAACAATCTACTTGTTTTACTGAGTCAATTCATTAAAGCAGTGGTGCCTTTTTCTAGAAACCTGGCTATTTGAAGGAATAGCATAAATATTGTGCTAACAAATTACAAAATAATTCTTCCAAGTACTTTAATTTTTAACTACATAAGTAAAGTATGTTCAGGCTGGATTGTACTCATAGTGATAATATTGAGTTTAAAGTAGCCAATTATACCTGTATCATCTTCAATTTGGCAGGGAGCAAGAATGAAAGTATTGAGGAGAGTGCCATTCCCCTATACACTACTAATCGGTTATTGGAAGGCTAGAATTATGAGAAGCTAAGACTTTCACATAACTATTGCATTGAGAGAAATGCAAGTAAAAATATTACAATAAATTGCAATAAATTATGCGTCAGACATAGAGTCACCAGTCTAGCTATGTCAACCCTGGTCATACATAGCATCTGGTCAGCCTCTATGGCACCATTCATTATGAAGCTGAATGATGTTTAGATAGCTTCTTCCCATAATTATTTATTGTTTATGCTGTCTATCTTCCTGTAAGGTGACAATGTTCCAAACTGTTTTGTTTTAGGGACACTTCTGATTTATGTTCTTTAGGCATTGGTGCTGGAGTGAAAGTGCCTACCAGATGTCAATGGCTTTGTAGTTAAGGTGGCAAGAGTTAACTGTAACTGACACTGCACCCACCTCAATCTGTGAAGTCTGGACATCAAGTGTTTTGTGAAGTACAATGAAGGCTACATTGATATCAGATGGAGTGAGAGTATTTTGAAGTCAAACACAATCAGTTCCGTAATGCAGTGATGAGGACTCGTAGCAAAAACCCTAAGAGAAGCCCTTCGAGTGGGTTATGAAAAAACACACTATACATGCTGTGTACATCAGTTAGAAGAGGAACTGAGAAACAATGAGCTGAAACTATGTAAGTGGGAGTGGGAAGGGCTTTTAGTAGACCAGCTCAGCTAAGGAAAGATTCCAGGGAGTGGGTGGGGGGTGGACTATGAAAATCCAAACCATCCTTTCCAAACAGTGTATTCATACACACTACAAAGAATAGCCAATTAAACCAAGAAAACAGAAAATTATAAAGGAAAAAGAGGAAGCAAGACACTTAGGAAAATAATTCTTTGCCGAGCTTAGAGTAAATATGGAAGGGATTTTAAAAAAATCTAGTGATAATGGATAAAGAGAAGGTAAGGAATGAACCAATTCCACCATAAGTATCTGTTTTTACAGCAGAGATAAATGATTTGAAACAGACAATGTTGTTCCTTTCTCTCACCAAATACTTGAGGAATCATTCAACAGATTAATACCCAAGAAGTTATTATCCTTCTCAATCTTTGGGAGTCAATGTTTCATTGTTGTGTTTACTTGGAGTTGGATGAGTCAAAATCTACATACCTGTGAATAATCAGCTGTTAGGTAAAAATCTTGACATCCTTCACTTGCTGCAAATGAGTTAATGGCAAATAGAGGACCACTTATATTTTAAGGGAAAATATGACGAAAACCCCTTTAGTAAGCTCCTTCAATTAGTTGGACATATGTACATTCCCATGGGATAAAATGTTAATTATTTTACAAATCCCATTGACAATGTGCTTTCTTTATTGATGGATTGCCCTCACGAGATCCTAATTGGGCAAATGCAGCTCCATTGCTGCAAGCTGCATTTTCCTTTATGATTATGTTCCTCAAAGTCACAGAATCCGTTACCAAGCTCATAAAAGAGTTAAGTTATAATGTATTTTTTTAAAAAAAAATAAATGCAAAAGTTTTTTTTTAACCTTAGGATCATTTTTACTCATGACAATATTTGTTAAAAATATTACATCTGCCTTTGAGAAGAGAGAGTATCAACTTTTTATATTATGGAAAAATAAACTCTACAGACATCTCAAATTGGCACACAGCATTTGAAAATAATATCCTTTCAAATCATCTTTCCAAAGGTCTCCTTTACCAACTCCCTTTTCCCAATTATTCTTAACACACTGGGATGTATGAATGGGTATAAGACAAGAATACCTAAAAACAGTAAAATGTTTATTTCTTTAAAAAAAGAGAGTGTGTGAGAGAGAGGAAGGGAGAGAGGGATTCAAACTGATTGTGATCATAATTTCGATCTGTGGTCAGCAAAGCCAATACTGCAAGTATATTCCTTGATTGAAATAGTTAATAAAAGAAACTGGCGGCTTTTTTTAAAAAAAATACAGATTTTCTGCTCCTGCATCACCATATTCAGTATCTGTATGACAACATGCTTTTTAATTCTTAACTTCTTCCTAGCAGATAACAAAGTTCATCATGGCAAAGCATCCCATTTTCCAAAGCTCTAAACTGTCAGTATAACAAGAACTCCATGCCCCTGGGCTGATGAATAGGGTGAACTGGAAGATTCAGCTGCTTCGTTATGGAAGATTTTGTACAACGCCACCTCAGCCAATAGAAAACAGGCCAACAGCCCAAGTGAAAGCTACAGTGTCTTTTAGATGTTCAAAGTCAAATGTCCATGGTGTTCCTGGGCACGGGAAATGAAAACTTGCAACAGGTCTCAATTAGCAGCAGCAAAGGCAGTTCCATAGAAGCTGTTCTTCTTCAATGCTCATTGTATGGTCATTAAGAAAACACTGTAACTGAATGGAGCATACAATGTGGAAATAACTGTTTGTTATGTAGTGCTGTTCACTTGAGAAGAGTCCCCCAAAAGATCTGGATTGAACCATCATCTATTTACACAGGAGCATTCCTGTTTCGATTGGCAGAACTGGCACTATGTGATATCCTCTTCTTCTGAACAGTAATCACGACCCTTTAGAAGAAAAGAGATTTTTTTTTAAAAAAAAAAGTGCACTAAATCCATACAAAAAGATAGCTCATCAAAGACATAGGATAACAGTCCTACTATCATTTTGATGTATAGACATCTGATTCAAAGTAGAACCTCTGGGCATGACCATACTTTGTTCCGTAACTTTGGTCGCAAACTGATTTGGTCGTCACCCGAACCTAATTTTGGAAATTTGGTGCTTATAAAAAAAATGGCGCGGAAGGGGAAATTGGCTACGGAAAAAAAAATTGTGAATGTTTTGGTAGGAATCCAATTTGGTCATGGTCAGAAGCATTCGTGACCAGAGGTTCTACTGTACTTCTATTCCACAAAACAGAGGAAAATTACATTAGCCAGTTCCCGTTCTGTTTGTTCTACAATAACTTTGTGAACTGGGTATGTCTGAGAACTGTAAACTGCTCTACAGTCTTTCAGTAATTGGCAATCATTTCCTGTTGTTGAAGAAAACTGAATGGTCAGGTACCATTTACCACGTTGAGACTACATTCCCTAATGAGGCAAGAATTACAAATGCTGTGTGTAACTTCTACCTGCAGCAATTAGGAACTGCAACAGTATACTTCAACATACTTCATTTCTTTGTATTTCCAGTAATCATCAAGGGCTTAAAGGCTATATTAGCGTGTCTTTCAATAACTTATAGTGCATTATATTGCTGATGTGCGCTGATTCTCAAATAAAGAAAAAGCTTAATATCACAGAACAGATTAGATGTTTCTGGGAGGCCTTTATACATCCCTTATCTAGATCTCAGCTCTTTAAAATTAAAAATGAAGTTTTGGAAAAATACAGCGTCCTGGAATAAATGTTTTCCAGTGTGTGTGTGTGTGTGTGTGTGTGTGTGTGTGTGTGTGTGTGTGTGCAAGGTGCACATGCAGACATAATATTCTAGTATCTTATATGTATGCACATATCTATACATAGATAATATAGATTGTAAACAAATAAGACTGATAAATAAAATCCACTCCATAGACTGGTTTGATTTTTGGATTTTCGCTCCTCATGTTTACGTTTTCAGCTATCCCATTTAGGTCTCATAATGCCAATCTATAAAAGTGGATATTTGCTAAATTCAGATACCATATATTACATATGAATGCCTTTGGATAAGACAGTTTGCTGCACATCAGAATGAAATCTATATGTTTGCATAAACTTCTTTGGAAAGCTCTTATTTCCTACTTAATCCAATCTTAACTTCATGAACTTGATGGTCTAAAAATTACTGCAAATCTGCATGAGAGCTCCTGTAACTTAAAGGCTAGGAGTATATAATTACAGTACTGACATAATTGTTATCTCACAAATCCAGCCCACATTGATTATAAGGTAATAATATAAGAGTTTGAGTAATCTTCCAAAGCAATTCCATATGCAGTGTTATAAAAATCTGAGTATAATTAACCATGGCATGACAATCTCATGTTAAAGAAGGATCACAGCAGGATCATCATTTAAACCAGTAGAAGGTAAACAGTTGAGTCTCCATATTCACAAGATTTATGTTGGTGGATTTGTCTTTTCATGGTGGCAGTTGTGAAATTTATCATACTAAAAATCTGGCTGCTGCTTGCTGCATTCACCCTGTGAGTGATGGTGAAGCAAATACATCTTTAGTCTCCCAGAGAAGTGTCATCTGTGTAGGATGGCTTGTGATCTTGGTGTGATTTGTGCATCTGCATTAAGTTACTATAGCTTGACTTTAGGCATATGTGTGTTTATGCATGCAGGGACAACATCTGGGAGTAACTGAGCAAGAGTATATATTTTCACTGAATTTCACATTTTCAAAGTTTTGACATGAAACCCCCATGAATATGGAAAATTGCAATCTGTTGTGGAAGTAATTTAAAACTCCACAGAGAAATTAAGATATAAGACTACTCCATAAGCTGAGAATATGATCAACTCTATCCAGAAAACTCTTAACATTACCTTCTAAATCAGATACAATAACCATCATCAACAAAGTTTGCTTTATCCAGATTAAACTGCAGTTTATATGCTGGAGCCAACCATTTCTGGTTTCATCAGACTCACTTTCAAAGCAGAAAATGAGGACAATGTTATCGACTTAATGATGACTCATTCCAAATTTTCATGACTGTGCTTGGTTGCCTGTTTGCTTTAAAAGGAAAGGCAGTGGGGACGAAACAGCTCTATTGCACAGCACAGTATAAGGCTTAATGGAATAGTCCTATGATGCTGGAAACATTCATTGGATTCCTTTCCTATCAAAGGCCAATTAATCTGGAAAGATCTTAAGGATAGTGGTCATGGCTCAAAAGACCTTCTTGCCTATTCTCAGCATAGATCGTCCTTTAAAACAGCAAAGCAATTTTGGTGTCAATCCCCGACTGAAATTATTGATGCATATATGGTTAAGAAGCACCATATACTTATTTCCTTTAAGAATTTGATAAATAAATATTATCGAAAGTTGTGTTTCCCACAGGATTATAAATTCCATTATTCTATTACGTTCCATTATTCTTAACCAAAGAGCAACCATGGGCAACCCACGTCTTCCCGAAGAATGGCATGCAGCTCTTCGGCATAGCTCCTTTCTCAGGATAATAATTGCCATGAAAAAAAGAGGTCATGGCTGAACTTATTAATTCAATTTAAAAATCTGTACTTGAATATAGGTCACGGCCATGTAGCGTTAATATTAGCATGCTTAAACTATACCTTCTCCCTGCAATTTGGATTCAGTCTTCACCTTTAGTTCAAAATATAAGCAAGACAAAGAAAAAATATTTTAACCAAATTGCCAGACAGGGAGAAGATAAAAAAAATCAAAAGAACAAATTAAGTGAGTAAAACCTTCCTTTAGAAAGGACTGAAATCAGGAGATGGGAATGGAGTGGGAGAGAGGAAAGCTTTTGTGAGAAAATCTATCTATATCAAGGTTAAAAGGTCTATATTCTTAAAAGGCCTGAATAGGGAAACAAACCTAATATTGTTGTATGCTACATGAGTAATCATCCCTGCTAAAACTCGATACGTTTTAGTTTTGAAATTCAGTTAAGTTCATGCTGTGTGTTTTAATCAACTTGATGATTTTATTTTGGCAGGGTAGCATTATATTCCTTAGCGTTATAACCCTAAGTACAATTGCAAGAGGAGAAGTTGTAATCAACACAAGAGAATGAAATAATGGTGACATAAGAAGTGGAAATTATTGTTATTTAAAAACAAGAAAACAATGTGGCCAAAAGCAATTCATTTCAGGCTTCTTCTTCTTCTTTTTCTTCTTCTTTTTTGAATAAAGACTAAGAATTGGGCCTCTTTGTCATTGAAGAGAATCACATTAGGATAGGAACATTGTAGAATAAATTATAGATGAGTCATGAAATATTTCTAAATTCTGGCCAGGCCTATGGAAAGAGATGTACACATTCTGTCAATTGTTTTAGATTGAAATGCAAATTAGATTGAGCTTTGTAGCTACATGCAAATCATGGTGTATTTTCTAAATGGTATGACTGATACGATGGAACTCAAACAGCATCTTTGAGATTACTGCTCTATTAATTTTTATATATTTAAGCTCTTCTGAGAACAGTGAATAAATAAATTGTCAGCGTTCCAGAAAACCCCCAACTCCCAGTAAAAACGCGGAAATATCATCTTGCATTTAATATTTCAACATTACTTCTACTTTTAAATACTTGATTCTCCCTGCTAACTATTCTGCATCTTCATCATTTTTATCACAAACACACATGTGTATCCAATGTTATGTTGTACAGTTAAGGGTCCTGGGTTATCATCATGTAAATCTGAATTCAAATCCCATTCATCATCATTATCATCAACAAGTTTATTACAAAATAAAGTTTATTTCGTATTATTTCGTTTATTAGTCTATTACGAAAGTTTACTTAATGACAAAATTCACTTAACATTCATCCATCGACTCACTAGGTAACTATAGACCATTCACATTCTCTCAACCTAATAGTGTTTATATGAAAATAAAATGGAAGAGAATATTATGTGCATGCATTCTGAACTCTATAAAAGATGGCTATAAAATAGAAAGTACAAATTTGTCTAAACCATTGGTTCTCAAAATGTGATTTTCAGGTCATCAAGACCTTTTCAAGGTGTCTGCAGAGTCAAAAATTTTAAAATTTCCTGTTTTTAATTTCTAATTCAGTAAATATCAATAGATATAATCCACATAAACCAGAGCTATGTGAGATCCTCTATCATTTTTTGGATTGTAAAATAGTCTTGAGATCAAAATGTTTGAAAACTGCTGTTCTAAACATGTTGGTCATCCAGGTCCTGGTTGTCCTAAAGGTGCTTTTTCAAGAGGCACTGGACTTCCTTGCTTTTCTTTGAAGACATTTCGCTTCTCATCCAAGAAGCTTCTTCAGTTCTGTTTGGATGGTGGGGAATGGAAGGATTTATATTCCTTGCAAGACAGCTGCTCATTTGCATTCTTTTAAAGAGTCGTTGAGGCCACTTGGATGAGAAGCGAAACATCTTCAAAGTACAAGACAGTCCAATTGCTTCTTGAAAAAGCACCTTTGGGACATGCTGTTCTAAACCATTAAACTTTGAAGGTCCTTATGCTTCCAATCTCTGTGCTTGAGGCACTAGATACATATTTTAAAATTATTTTTTTTAAAAAAAACACAAAATCCAGGCAATTTCTGACACAGATATTCTCTAGTCTTGTTATCTTTAACTAATTCTAAATTATTCCTCTTAAAATAAAAATAAAAATAAACAAAGGTTGCGTGTTTGTAAACAGAAGCATGATTACGGCAAATATAGCCCCACAACACAATACAGACAAGGATGAATTTCAGTTTAATGCAACGTTCTTGTTTTTGCCTCTCCTCTTTCTCACTTTTAACAATTAATGATAATCATGTTCATATTCTGGCAACATTCTGCCTGTTCTGCACCATATCCTTTTATTAGCTGCTTGATTGTTTTAAAATGATGCATTCATAAACAAACTGACACCACAGGAATACAGAAAATCAGTAAGATAAATTATTATCTTGCATAGCTCTATTATGGGTCCACAGTATGAGGTTCAGAAACCAGAAAAGCACAATGCCTTCTACTTGCTGCAACCTTTTAACAATGTGACTCCTTTTTCTAATTGCCATTCAAAGGACGCAACGGAAGTGGCTGGGTGGCCTGGTGTGGTATGATGAAAATAATTATGTCAAACATTTTTGCTTTAATGATAGTAAAGGGAACTGCAAAGACACTGCAGCTTTTTTGATGAATGGTTCTCCAAGGGATTAAAGTGGTTCTCTACCACAGAAACTCTAAACTTCAGTTGGTCTTCTGTTTTCATGATGCCCTTTAGAAGAATGTCAATGAATGCACATGCAAGCACATATTCAGAGCATAATTTTTTGTTTCTTAAAAAGAAATGAACAGAGCTATGAAGAGTCCACCCACATGAGTGAAAACGGTTTTGCAGCCTGCCAAAACCAAGCTCTGAAATCACAAATAAAGCCATGGGGGAAGGGGGAAAAAAATCAAGCTTCCATCTCCACAAAATACTGTTTTAGCAATAGCACTTAGTGCTTTACAGCAATCACTGGGTGGTTTACAATGTCGGCTTCTTGCCCCTGACAAACTGGGTCCTCATTTAATCAACCACGGAAGGATGGAAGGCTGAGTCAATCTTGAGCCAGTCAGGATTGAACTCCAGGCTGTAGGTAGAGTTAGCCTGCAATACTAGATTCTAATCATTGTGCCATCACGACTCCTGTTTTAATCTCCCAAGCGTCATTCTTTATAAGTGATCAGTAGAATCCAAGGAGGGTTGTACTGCTATCACATCTAGTTACACAAACATTTTGAGTCAAGATTAACACCTGGAAGTTTTGAAGCCAACTCTGCCCACCGTGCTTCTTCCCACGATATCCCCTCCGTCACACATACAGGACACCAGGACTTTTTTTTTCAAACAAAGATACAAATAGTGGCTGCTAATTCTGTCTTTTACAGCATAAATGTGTGAAGCTTTGGCAAAGACTTTCTTCATTATGTGCTTCAACAGATCATTTTTGCCCTGACATGTTAGCTCTAACTACCCCTGGGAAAGGTAGTCCTAATGCAGCTAGGTGACACTTGAAGACAACTGGGTTCAAGGAACATTTATTTATTTTTTTATTTGTTCAACTTTTATGCTGCCTTTCTCCGAAGACTCAAGGCGGCTTGCCATGCATTAAAAACCATATATAAAAACATTAAAAATTAAAACATTAAAAACAATTAAAACCCATTCACACCATTCATGGCCGGATCTTGCCAGATCGCAACAGCGAGATCAACAGCCCCAGACCTGCCGGAAAAGCCAGGTCTTCACCGCTTTTCAGAAGGCCAATAGGGTGGGAATGGTCCGGATCTCAGGAGGTAACTGGTTCCAGAGAGCTCTGGCAAACCCACTAGTCATACAAGGGAAAATACCAAGGTTTTAATCTGACACTCAGCTCTGCGGTATACAAGGGTCAATTTAACCCTTCTGTTAAATCTAAAATGTGACTGTCCCAAGAGAAAATTGAATTTCAAACATTCTCACTATTCAATATGCATCAATTTACATCTGAAATATTTCAATGGAATATGGAGGTAGAAAATCCATATACAATCTCCATGATTAACATGGAGGACAATCGATCTGGAAATTTATTAATGTAAACTAGAAGTAAGATTCATGATAGTCAGGTTTGCTCCTTATTCCGTTCTTCTTAGAAGCACTCAATTTTTATTATCTGGCTTTGCCACACAGTGGAGTAGTCTATCTTCTATACCAACCAGCAAGCTACCAGTTCCTTTTTAAAAAAATCTAATTTATTCACTTTAGAAAGTGCCTATGATGACTCTCCAAGATCCTCAATATTTTTGTCTCTTTGTTTGCAAGTATCTCATACCGATTGTGTCTTAAGGTAATATTAATGAATGGATTTCTACAATCAAGCTAATCCCTTGCCTATCTGCCCTATTTTCTGTAATTTTCTCCCAGGACTTATTCTTTAGCCTTGGTTAATCTCAAGATAAAGTTTCAATTCTATAAAACATATTTGAGCATGTCCGGAGATGAGTCCTATTTAAATAAATCTTTAAACTGGGGGGGGGGGGGGGGGGGGGGGATATTCCCTAATACCTTACCAATTTCCTTGATTATTGTGATATATTATTATCCCAACTATTTAGCCATTGCTTAGTTTTATATTACTAGCGGGGGTCACATGAAAGTCCAGGATGACAATATCCATAATACTGCATTCAAATTTCTTTGTCACAGAAAAGAGAAAAGTAAAGAAATCTGAAGAATTATCTACATCTGACAGTAGCCAACTGCAATAAAAAAGGTAAATGAAATGAGCAGTTAGAGACAGATAATGTGAACCTGGGGCTTGTAAAACGCATGCTACCACACTGATTTGCTTCAACATATCCTGGTTACACAGTACTCACCTGCAAGCACTGAATCTCATAAGCCTGTTTCTCTCCAAACACATATACCGGTACTTTGTTTTCAAGATCAATAAGTCACATTACTTATAAGGATGTTAGCAAGTAGGCATGTGAACTAGGCATTTAATTTTGAATTTAGATGGGCTATTCTGTTTAAGTATAGGACTAAAGAAGTTTCATTACACTTTTATGGAAGTTAATTTAGTGCCATTTGGGCTCAGCCTATGAAACACATAGTTTCAGCAGTGTCTTTATTCTTATAGCATGTCAGACAAAAGTTGAACTGTTACAAAATTTTATTTGCATCACAAGATAACGTTAATTTATAATGGAAGAAACCCACAGCATCTTCTGTGGCTTATTTGGGAATTAAGCGGTCCAAATATTTTGAACATGCTTTGACTTCATTAGGAGCAGGATGTAAACCCGTGATGGGGAACCTATGGCATGTGTGCCCGAAGTGGCACACGGAGCCATGTTGCCTGGAACGCGTGGCGTCGCCCATTCCTCTTTTCTGACGCGCATCTTTGCACGATGATCAGCTGGCTTTTGTGCGTGTGGCAGTGCTGGAAACTGGAAGAGCTGGTCTTCTGTTTTCTTGCATGAGCACGCATGCTGGCCAGCTGATCGTTGCGTGTACATGTGCACCAGAAACCCAGAAGACTAGCTGGCTGGCGTGCATGCGTGCGCCAGAAACCAGAAGTTCATTTTTGGGTGCTCGCATGAACCCTGGGCAGCTCCTCTTCTGGGTTGTGTGCTACGTTTTGGGCAGTCGGTGCCGAAAAGGTTTGCCATCACTGATCTAAACAATCCCTTCAACATTTTACTGAAGAAACATTTCATAGGATCTACAGAAGCCTTCTGGAAAAAAATCCAACTATATTGGCTAAATAGGCTGTTTAAGTAGTGTTCGCTGACACCAGCATGACCTTTCTCATTGCAAAACCTCATTATGTAGTTCTGCAAAAGCACTAGCAATAACCAATATTAAGCTAATATTTTATCATTCCTGTCTTACAGTTCCAATTGTGAATCTGCCCTTGAAGCTAAGTTCATGAACAAAGCCCACTTTTGTGGCTCTATCCTACACACATTATTGTTACTTCAAATTCTTAAGGAACTCCGAGTATTCTTTTCTGTTGACAAGTTTTAGGAAAATGAAAGAATTATGGACAAAAACAACCATTACCTTTGAACTAAAATTGAGGGGTCTGGAGCTTTTCTAAGAAAACAAACAAAAGAATAGAATCATTTGCAAGTTATCCTCTATTAATCTCTTTGGGTCATCACAACTTGAAATGTAAGAGACAGGTATCCTGGCTTGTGGCAGATTAAATGGAAAAATAATACCTTGATAAGTGAGTTCTTAACCCTGGGGAGGAAATAATCTTAAATGCACTAGAAATGGTCAACATGATTATATTTGGCCAAGAAGTGAAAACAAAAGATTGGGCTCCTTTTATGATTCCTCTGCTAATAAACCTTTTCTTTGAAACAATTCTAGGAAATGGAGAGCACTCTCATTTACTTTGTAAACGTAAAGGATGGTTTATATATTGTGCCAAGAAAAAGTCACTCTCTGCTCCCAATAGGTACTTACACACTGATATAGAGACTCAAAGCAAAGTCTAAAAATTCCAGTGGCACAAGCATTTTATTGCTGAAGTGGGGCTAACTCTAATTTATATGGGGATTTTTTATTCATGGTTGTTAATTTAATATTAATCAGCCATCCAGTTACTTGATTGAGTTGGGTGGCTATAGAAATTGAATAAATAAATAAAATGTGTATGCATGCACAAGAAAATTATAATTTGATCCTGGTACATTACAATAACAGGGAATGAAAGAGAAAATATTTATCATGGACCTTTTCTCCTAATGGAGAGGAAGCAGCTTTTCTTATTCTCATTCCTTCTTAACATACTGGAAAACAGGAAATTAATTGCCTTCAATTTTTTTTTGTCATTTACACTATAGCTTTTGAAAATATACGTAATGACAGCATTTATAATTATTTAAAAATCATGATGCCAATCTGACAGTATTGTCATTTAAGATTACTAAAATCAGAGACCATACACAAAGACTGATGTTGTGTTCCCATGTAGCCAGTGCCTTTCAAAATATGTTGCATCAAATATTAACTTGAAAATGCTTGCTTATTCCATTTGTGTGCCATCCTCGCCAATAAAGGAACACATGATACAATTGCAGATTTGCCATAAATAGAAGTCTAGAACAAAAAGGCTGGCAGCTTTTTTTTTTTTTTTTTTTTTTGGTGTGTGTGTGCCTTTCCTGGGTCCTTCACTTCTGGGCCAGATGAAAACCTTTCATTTTCCCACATCAATTTTCCTGTATCTTTCTCAAGCCCTCATATTCCTCTTTCCCCAGGGCAGGCTGTGTAGAACTAATGCAGTTCGTCCCGTGGCAGCCAAATTCTTTCCATCGTTTATTATTTTTGTGTTGTCTAGACAAGTTAAGCAATTGCTGCTTGGGGAATCACTTATCATTACACAAACCTTTCATGTATTTTCAAATTTTATAGTTACGATACACATGAAATAAAAGCAATGTATCCAGATGTTTCGTGTAACCAATGTGTTTATTAATAGTACAGGACTCTGCAATGAAGTAGTTTGGGTTAATAGAAGCATCTACTGTGGCTAGTCATTCAGTGTTGACATAAACCTATAGTAACTGCTTTCAACTGCACACATTTTATTCCTGCATTAGAAGACTCTGTATTGAATTTTGCTACTATTTATTCTAAAGCAGGGAGGCAAAAAAATCCTGAAATTTGTCTTCATTAACTTCAGCCTGGATAAACGTCAATTGAAAAGTCAAACTATATGCAAAAATATGCTTAATCTAAAAAGAGACTCCTGTTACCAAACACCTGCAGTTTTGTTGGAGGAAGGATCATGCAGAAACCTACATTTAAATTCAAATAGCTGAACTATGGATTATTCATATGGATGAATATACCCACTACGTTAATGGAGAAATATATATCATCTATAAAGAGTGCTTCCTGAAATTTCTTAAATGGCCTAATTTTCCACTTCCCCCTAGTGCATTTAACCAACACTTCAGTTTTGTGGGTAGAAGTTACCGTATTTTTTACACTATAAGATGCAAAACTGACCATAAGACACACCTAGGTTTAGAGGAGGAAAACAAGGAAAAAAATATCAGGCGGAGCCTGAGAGGACCACAAATAAATGTCCTCTCATATGCCACCTCTGCCTATTTACTCCTGCACTGCGGAAAAGAGAGAGAACAGGCGGGGAATGACAAAGACAGAAGAGGTGAGGTTCAGCACTGTAAAAGGACCCCACCACCACAGCCCAGATGCTATTCACCAAAGGACCGGCATGGGTCCACCATTGGGGACCCCTAAAATAATACACTTCATGATCTGTGATGCAATATTCGCTCCATAAAATGCACATTTCCACTCACTTATTTGGGGCGGGGGGAAGTGTGTCTTATGGAGCGAAAAATACGTTAATTTCTACTTGCTGGTGTCAGAGAATAATTTTCAGTTCTTCTTATGGAGAACAGCAGTTCTGTTACCTAAGGTAATAACACTTCTATCAAGGATGAAGATAAAATGTTCTCTGGTTTTTTTAAAAAAAATCTTCATTTTAGTAAAGACCAAAAAAATCATCAAAAGAAAAGGAGGAAACAAAATTGCAGTTGTTGAACTATTTATCAGGTATAAGATGAACCACCAGAGCTACCAAAAGAAAAAAAACCTAAAAACCCTTCTATATGCCATTATGTCAAGGCAGGATAAACAATAATTCTTATATCCCCGTAAAAGCTCTTGGATCAGACTAGCTTACTGTTCTAGAGATTTCATGGTTTTTCAAACTTTTTCAGAGTGTAGAATCTGCTTTAAAAAAATCTGTAACACCTGATCAAGGGGGTGAAAGTTCTAAATGTCATTTAAGAAGCCCTTTTAGAAGAAGAGCAAGCAGTGCTGGGGTGGGGTGGGATGTGGGGCTGAGTTAAACAAGTCATCAGTTTAGGATCATTATGTTCCTACAAATGATCTAAGTTCCAACCCCTCTTAGATTCTGTCGAGTCTTATTTAACATCAATTTAGAGTTGATCCTTGGTTGAAAAGGTTGCAAAGAGTTTTCTTCTCCCTCAGTCCTGAGGAACTCATATTCAAATCCTTCTTCAACCTAGTCTGAAAAACCCCATTTATGGCACCTAAGAAATTTATCCATACCTACTTACTGACTGTCTTTGAATTGTCTTGGCCTTGGGAGTTCCCTCTAGTGAAAATGGGCACTGACCACAAAGGAAGTTTTTTTTTTAAGGTTATGGTTTTACATTCCAATTAAATCAATCCGTAAGTGAAAGTATAATAGGTTAGCATTAGGACCTGTTATAAAATGGAAACTTGCTAAATGATAAGTCCCAAATGGATTCTCACCTTTTAACAGATTGCAGAGTTATAGCTGTACATTTTAGATATTTCTGTGTCACTTTGCATTTCAGGATGATACACAAGCAACTGTATTACAATACAGCACAATAACGTATTAATTATTTTCTTTGTTCCTCTTACCTTTTCAATTTTCTCATCCAGCATTCGGAAGAATTCTTGTTGGCTTTCAGAAATGTGCATGCTGAAAATAGAAAGAATCATTTCAAAGGGATTTTCAAGTGATGTAGTTTAGTTGGTCTTCTTATGGCAATCAGCCACTTTCAGAGGAAGAGAAGTCATCAACCCTGATTGAGCATTATTTCTGTATCAAAACTAGCAAAAGACTCGGAAGAAGGAAATTTATTTTAGTGGGGATGCCTTTGCATATTTCAGCACATGCAACAAGGTCTAATCTGCAGATTTGGAAACAGATTATGCATCTCACATATATGATAACAGAGGGAATGACTCCCAATGGAAAAGTTCCCAATATTTGAATTACAGGACATTAGAGGAAGTTTACTACCTTGACCTGCTTTTTAGAAAACAATCAGGAGAGTCATAATTTCAATGAATCAAGAGCTGGGAACTATACATTTAATTTAGGATAGACTCTCCCAATTCAGAATAATTTAATTATTTTAAAAAAATCTGTGTTGAAAACAAAGATTTCACAAAGTAAGACACAGAACCAACTGCATGTTTAGGAGACTTGGCATTATTTAGTTTTACCCTCAAAAGTCCTTTTATGGAGTTAGACATAGCACAACAATTCTTTATATTAAATTCATCAGAAGCCTCTAATTTATACTCTTAACATATACTGACATTTCCAGAACAAGATTTTTTTTTACCACTATCCACAAAGTCAAATAATCTACTTCCATTAACAACCCAGTATTAAGATGCCAAATTGGGGAGACTTTGTTTCTCAGAAGTAGGAAGTGCTGGAAATATAGTATTGAATACTATAGAACAGAACTGTACTAGAACTGTACTATTAAAGTGTGGCAGTGCATTTGAAAAGTTCAGGACACAGGGCATCATAAAGCCAGATAATTTTACTGTAAAATGCACAGGAGACTCAGAGGCTATGTTTCGAACATTGCACGACTACATTCAGTGCTGAATTTTAGGATGTATTTTTTAAAAACAGAGTCTGGCATTTTTGGTTCTGGGAAAAATGAACTCTAGATCAGAATATTCAAATATAGATTCCAGAGGACCACTCAGAAAGGAGAAATGACCTACTTGAAGTTTTCTTGTGTTTTGTTTGTTTTTCTTGCTTGTATTATTTCTTATGACTCAGTGGCTTCCATTTTTACTACAATTCTATTAGCAGACGTCAACTGAGATTTCTAATGGAAATATTAGCAATAAAGAATAAAATTATGGTAAATTTGGTTTTGGCAATTCATGATCTCCAGGACCCAATTCCCATATATAATATTGGAGTGATTAACAAATAACCCTGATGGATGTAGCCCATTTCCCAAAGGCATCTTCTGTTGATATATAAGCATTCAGAGTGAGATTGTATACTGTGAAACAGAAAATGGAGAAACCAAGATTTTTAAAGCCAGGAAACAACGTGTTAAATACACTGGAAATAGAGCTTCTTCTTCTTAAAAAACGTATGGTAAGGGACACGGAGGCTCAGTGGCTAAGACACTGAGCTTGTTGATTGAAAAGTCAGCAGTTCAGCTGTTCGAATCTCTAGCAGGGTGAGTAACGGGCTGAGCTCCTGTTACTTGTCCCAGCTTCTGCCAACCTAGCAGTTCGAAAGCATGTAAAGTAGAAAAATAGGGACCACCTTTGGTGGGAAGGTAACAGCATTCCATGCGCCTTTGGCATTTAGTCATGCTGGCCACATGACTATGGAGACGTCTTTGGACAGTGCTGGCTCTTCGGATTTGAAATGGAGATAAGCACAATGCACTAGAGTTGGGAACGACTAGCACATATGTGCGAGGGAACCTTTACCTTTACCTTATGGTAGAACACATTTCAAAAGCAAAAGATAAGACTTCATTTTCAAGATTATCCAGGAAGAAAGATGGTTGATTATAGAAGTTAAACCAACTTGAGCTTCCTTCTCAAAATTTAATGTGTATCGGTCATGATCTCTGTAGAGATTAATTAGTGAAAAGGAGTCCATGACTCCTTTCGGGGTAGCCCTACATGGGGCTACCCCTGAAAAGTGTTAGGAGACTACAGTTGGTCCAGAATGCAGCTGCTCGAGCGGTCGTGGGTGCACCTAGGTATTCCCACATTACACCAATCCTCCTTGAGCTGCACTGGCTTCTACTGGTCTCCGGTCACAATTCAAGGTGTTGGTTATTACCTTTAAAGCCCTATATGGCTTAGGGCCAGGTTATCTTTGAAACCGTCTTCTACTGCATAGCTCCCAATGACCGGTAAGATCCCACAGAGTTGGCCTCCTCCGGGTCCCGTCAGCTAAACAATGTCGCCTGGTGGGTCCGCGGAGGAGGGCCTTCTCTGTGGCTGCCCTGGCTCTAGCTGGAATCAGCTACCTCCTGAGGCCAGGACTGCTCCCACCCTACTGGTCTTCTGGAAAATGGTGAAAACCTGGCTTTTCCGGCAGGCTTGGGGCCATTGATCTCACCACTGCGATCTTGTGAGATCTGGCCATGAGCGGTGTGTATGGGTTTTTAAACGTCTCTTATTGTATATTGTTCATATTGTCTTTGTTGTAAGCTGCCCAGAGTCCTTGGAGAGTTGGGCGGCATAGAAATACGAATAAAAATAAATAAATAAATAAATAAATAAATAAATAAATAAATAACACCATGAGCGGAATACAGAAATGGTCATGGGGACCAGGAAAGTGAAGTAATATGAAACACTGAGGAAAAGGCATCTGCAACAATGATCAAAAAGAAGAGAGGCTGTTAAATGTTCCTTTAAACATCCATAAGGATTAAGTGGAGCTCTATCTCTCACCAAAAATCTCAGCTAAAAAAGCTTGCTGAATATTTTGAGTAATATAGAGAGATCACAATGAAGTATTGTGAATGAGGCTGACATCCAGCAGTTTTTCTCTGTCATCTTTACAGTATCTCTGCCATTTGCTTTCCATTTTTCTCCAAGAGGGATCAATGCAGAAAAGTTCAGCAGTATTTTGAATTAGTTCTGAGATGATCTTTTTCAAGAAGCAGACATGTTTTAGGAACATAATAACTTAGGTAACCAATTCAGTCATGCAGATGTATGCCCCAACATCTCCCCTTGTATGTCTGATGAAGCCACAGATAAAGTAATGGAGAAATGATTACACTGTGCCATTTATAAAAGGTGATGTGGCAATTTCACAGCAGCTGATGCCCTGTTTGACATACCAAGTATGAGAGATGCAGTCAGAATGCTGATGAGACAGCTTGCTCATCCTCCGTCCATTGTTATTCGAGCAACATCACCCTAGCATTTGAAATTCAGAACTGCTGCTGAGCTCTCTGGATGTCAATCCCAATTAAGATTTCTATACAAAGCAAAGGCTTTGATTTAGGAAGATTAATTATGTAATCACTAACAAGGGCTATGTGTCTCAAAAAATTAAGCAATAAATTTATGATGCTAAATATTTACTCAATGCTGCTACTTTTTTCCACCATTATTTTATTTTGCAACAATTTGAAGGGAAAGAAAGAAATAAGTATTAATACATATATATTCCTAAAATAAAGGCTATATAGAAACAAAATCTCACTCCTTATGGACTGAAGTTCTATTTGTATAGCTGGCTTTTTTAAGATAAGGCTGAGCAGGTCAGGGAAGAGATTGTCACTTCTTGGCATATAGATTGCTGGGATGAAGATGGAATGACAGATATGCCAATGCCAAATCTGTAACAGTACCAAAGAGGGGCAGATTTCATACCACCTTGTTCATGAACTAGACTACTGTAGAACTGCCCAATATAATCTTGAGAAGCTATGGATACAGCCATGGTAGCCTATGAGTAGTTTTGAAATTATGAAGAGTTAGTGAATGTTTCATGAGGCTTCATACCAGATCAAGCACCTTGAATGAAAAGGTATTGGAATTGAACTTCCTGTCTAGTCACAGAAGAACTAGTAGTAAGGACATGCACATGCGTTGGGAAAGGAGTCATAAAGGGAACACCTCCAATAAGTTTGACTGAAATCAGTTCCCAATGCATGAATTCTTTAATACAAGGTTGAACTGTATAAGAGAAGGTCACAAGGGAAAGTGCAGCAGAAGTACCATCCTATTGGGAGCACCTCCATAGAAAGATAAAGCAAACAACTCTAGTTGCAGCCACCGCATGGAGTATTATGTAGATTCTGAGTTTTGCTATGAAGAAAAGTTTGCATACAACTTCCCAAAGCACATATTGCTTTTGCAAGGGTAACAACGTGACTTCACTGAACAAAATGACTTAATGAGCTATGTGAGATCACTCAGAATACAAATACACAGAGTCAGTTGTTGAGTAAAGGAACAAACTGGTACTTTGAAGGCAGAAGAATACAGCAAGAAGTATTATCAATTTAAGGAGGAAGAAACCCTTTTGGGATTTGAAGAGAGGCTGAATGGTAACATGTAGTATTAACAAAAGGTTTCATGTGCTATAGAATGAAAGGAGAGATCATGGGAAACTATGGATACATGAAAAAATGTGCATCTCCTTTCCTTCTGCAAGAGAGGAAAAATATGTATTACCTTAAAAAATAACACGAAAGAGCAAAAGTCTAAGCCTATCACCCTCTTTAGGTACACTACAGTTCTTAAGAAAAGAGGCAAGTGAACAGTCCACTAAAGATGCTGCTGTTTGGTTGAACCAAGATCAGTAATATGATGGGGTAGAAGTAGAGTTGATGCTGCCTGCATCTATGGTGTATTTTAACACACTTAGGAATTGCATTCAGTAAATCTTGTTACTGAATGTTCTATTTTTATTGAAGGGAAGATCCACAATTCAAAACAGCCTCCAGTGTCAGTTCAGTGGAAATGAGCCAGGTATGGCAATACTGGATGATGACATAAACTGCCAAGTGTTTAATGCCTGTTTTACAAAATGTACTACTTCTGGCGGGGGGGTGGGGAGGAAATGGAAGTATTTACCTCTTGTCCTCTGGCAAGTGAGACAGGAATGTGTTATCTTTGGCAGCAAGAAATGACACATTGTCATGCAAGCTTGACAGTTGCTAGTATGGAAGGAGTATCTTCACAGACTTTACCTTGTGCCCATGACAATCCAATTTTCTGCCTGATCTATGGGTACAGAATATTGTTGGTCATGGGAGCCTGACTGTGATGCCTCCCCTATTCTAGAATTAGGCAGAGGATGTTGGAATAAGAAATGGAACCCTTCTTGCTTTATCTTATAAATATTCTCAATGTGGTAGGAAGTTGAAGGCTGACTCAGGAGAACTTGCTGTCTTAAACATTTCAATAAGAACTTGTGTATCAGTAGTATTTTGAATGAATTGATATATTTAGTCCTCTACTGCTTGCAAATTCTCTTGAACTCCACTGCAGGACTCTGCCATCCAATGAATCTGTTCATTGAATGAATGGATGTCTTCCAAAGGAGAGATTTGGTACATGGATTAATACCTAGGTGGTGATGTCAAGCTGAGGAAGCATCAGGGGTATAATAATTAGGTTTAGAGTAATTATTACAAGCTCCAACAAAATGATGGAGCAGCTCCTATGGCTCAATAGAAATAGGAAAATCCCAAACGTAAACCCAGTGGGGATGATGGTTATAGCAGGTTGGAACTTGAATGTGACATTTGCCTTGAAGAAACTTCTTAGAGAACGAATTAACCCAGAGGACAGGAAAACAATGCTTGCAAACATTTTCTGCCATGCTTCCAAGGCATAATTAGACAGCAGAATTCAAAAACATTTTTTCAAAGTGATGGAACCAAACAAGAATTCTATATGGTACGAACACTTTTTTAAAAAGTAAGGAAGCTTTTTTGGTCTAGGGGCTTCAAATAACTTCCTTCCCCATAAAACTAATCACATTGGGATTTCAGGGTGGGGAGTACTGACATTTCTGGACCCCTTTATATATAAACAATGCAGAGGCTTAAGATACCCATTTTGCCTTAAATTTCTCTAGAAACTGGGAATATTGGTCTTTTCCCCCCTCTTGATTTGATTTTTGATGAGGTGGAATTTTCAAAGGGTTTGGTGATATTCTCAAGTAACCCCATAATTCTTAAAATGCAGAATAAAAAGTCTATGAATTTCATCCCTTGTCAATTTGGGCGGTTTCATGAGTTTTTTAAACATACATTTTATCATCCACCTGTTAAACTGAACAACTAATTGATTTAAATTAGCTTTTTCTCAGTCAGGTCCACTGACAACTATGTGTAAGTATAAAGACTGCACAAGATGCCCATGCCCCAAGCAAATTATGTAGAGATTACTGATTGTGCAATAACTTTTTCCTGTATATGCAGCTCTGAATCACCGGGAGTAGAGTAGCCTAGAAATGTTAGCAACAAACTAATATATAAATTGTTATCTAAACTGAAGCATGTTAGAGATTATGCATGAAAGCACAATTTAAGCATCATGTATCAGTGCAAACCTTTGGCATCCCCTAAAGTAAAATAGATATACCTAGTGATGCATGTAGCTCTATCTGTATTTATATATAGTTCTATCTAGCTTCGTTTTGCTATGCTATTCTATTCTTTTCATTAAAATACAAAGTCTGAAAACGAGAAACAATAAATACTGATTTTTCAGCTCACACTATTCTTCTTTAGGACTGGAATAACCTAAAATCATCTTCCCAAAATTTAAAATCAGTGAATTTTAACAGTATGCTTTGCACACAGAAAATCTGAGTATCCTAAAGGAAAAAAAAGTTTCTTAGAAAGTAACACCAACTTTCCGGTTACTGTTTCAGTACGAAGTGTTGCTTCCTCTAAAACAGTGGTGTCAAACTCAATTTCATTGAGGGCCGCATCAGGATTGTGTTTGACTTCGGGGGGCGTGAGAAGACATGGCTAGTTTGACATCACTCACGTTGGGGCGCCTGTGGCGGCCCGAGCACTCTGCCAGCGAAAACGGGCTCCCAAGCTCTGCTTTTGGTTATGACAGCCTCCTGCAACCCTCTGCCAACGAAATGGAGCTCAGGAGGGCTGCCCGCGACCCTCACATGTTCTGTTTTTGGCTGCGATGGCCTCCTGCCACCCTCTGTCAGCGAAAAGGAGCTCGGGAGGGCCGCCCATGGCCCTCCCGAGCTTCATTTTCACTGGCAGAGGCACTGTGGGCTGGTCCTTCACTGTTTCCAGGGCAGCCCTGTGGGCCAGATCTAAGCACCCCACAGGCCGAATCTGGCCCCCAGCCTTGAGTTTGACACTCCTGCTCTAAAACCTTTCACTTCTATTCTAATACAAAGCAGGCTTTAGTATAGTGGTGACCATTGGCATCTTTACAAGTAATAACAAGAGGAGGTATAAATACCTGATTGAGGCAGAGGATTTTTGAAACATTAAAGATAGTGTAAGGACTGCTGACCTGAGCCATGTTTATAGACAAATTTTTCTCCTAAAATACAGCCTTTTCCAAATTAGTATTTTCCAAATGTCTTAAATTTGTATTTCCACAATTCCCAAGCTTTGGTCATGTGGACTAGAAATTATAGAAATTCAATATATCCATAGGGATGATAGTCAAGATTCTTCTAATGATGATAGCCTAGGGAACATCATTATCTAAGGCCTAGTTTTTTTTAATGAATATGTAAACCTGTACCTGAGCACAGCAGTAGGATTTGGTAAAACTGTGAACAGAGGTAGAATATCTTTCTAATCATCCTAAATACACTGGAATATCTTTTGAACTTTCTAGAAGTTATGACAATGTATTTCATTCACCAAGCTTCTGACCATGATATATATTTAATACTGGGAATTGAAAAACCACCATTTTAAGCAATTTTTTAGGTCTGAACACTGTGGTTTAATTCAGTCACAGCACGTACTATTATATGAATCATAGTTTAGAATACAACCATAGTCTAAACTTTCTAATGAAAGTCTGGATTTAGAGCTGATTTCATCTTGTTTTCCACCTCCTTGGCGCTTCACTTTCTAGTTATAGTATCTTCTAAAGCTGAATAAATCAATATATTATTATTATTTTTATTAAATACAGCTTACCTTCTCTCTGTCCAGATTCATTTTCCACCTTTCCCTTATCTTTCTGGCAGAGCAACACATTCCTCTTTCCTCCATCCTATTTATTATTTTTCTTCATCATCTTTGCTCTTTTTGATGGAGTGCCTTTTTCTATGTGTAAGAGGTGAGTTGTGTGTGAAAGGGAATGGTAAAGGTAATTGGAATAATTTTATAAATAGGATGTCTTATTTTGGACCCATTTAAAATTTAAGTAGATACTTCAATTCACATATATTTATTTTTTGCAATGGCCTATCTCATTTTGAAGCATGGCTTCTGCAGATTTATATATTTACATGCTTATGCATACAGATTTACAAGTATGTCACCTTCACAGATTTGTTTTTAGGGAGGAAAATCTTCAGGATTAGTTTTAACTGGAAATTGGGAATCCTAGATTCATATGGTAAGGAAGCTGAATATTACACAAGACATTTGGTTGTATATGTGTGTATTCACCATCTAGTCCCTTTTTTGATAAGGATCATCTTCTTATAGAATAACAGAGTTGGAAGGGGCCTTGGAGATCTTCTAGTCCAACCCTCTGCTGACACAGGAGACCCAGGGGTGTCAAACTCGATTTCATTGAGGGCTGCATCAGGATTGTGTTTGACCTCAGAGGGCCTGGGTGGGCATGGCCAGGGTGGCGTGGCCAGCTCAATGTCACTTGTGTTGGGGGCACCTGTGGGGACCCGAGCGCTCTGCCAGCAAAAACGGGTTTCTGAGTTCCATGTTTGGCTGCCACAGCCTCCTGTAACCCTCTGCCAGTGAAAACGGACCCTCCCGAACTCCATTTTCACTGGCAGAAACCCTACGGGCTGATCCTTCATTGTTTCCAGGACAGCCAGATCTATGTCCCCACGGGCTGGATCCAGTCCCCAGGCCTTGAGCTTCACACCCTGCCCTATACCATTTTAGTCAAATGGTTCTCCAGTCCCTTCTTAAAAGCCTGCAGTGTTAGAGCAGCCACATTTCTGATGGCAAATTGCTCCACTGGTTGATTGTTTTTACTGTCAGGAAATCTGTCTTTAGTTCTAGATTGCTTTTCTCTTTGTTCAGTTTCTATCCATTGCTTCTTATCTTGCCTTCTGGTGCTTTGGGGAATAGGTTGAAACCCCCCCCCTTCTTTATGGCAACACATCAAATATTTTAATGCTAATATTATGTCACCTCAGTTCTTCTTTTCACTAGACTAGACATACCCAATTCCTGCAACCGTTCTTCATATGTTTTAGCCTTCAGTGCCCCCCCGCCCCCCGGCAATTATCTTTGTTGCTCTTCCCTGAACTCTTTCCAGAGTCTCAACATCTTTTTCATATTGTGGTGACCAAAATTGGATGCAGTAATCCAAGTGCGGTCTTACCAAGGCATTATAAAACAGTAGTATCACTCTCGTGATCTTGATTCTATTACATTCAGAATAATCTTCTCTTTGGATAAGTATGGTGTTCCCAATCCATAGAGACCAAAAACTACAATTTATATCTATTTTATAGCATAGCTCCAGTTTGCCAATTATGGATTTCAAATACTTTTCCTTTATTTTTATATTTAACTTTTTATAAAGATGGCCACTATAAATTATAGCTTGGCAATAAAACAAAGTAATCATTTGAAGCAGCAAAAAGCCAGTAATATAAAATAAATTGATTAGCAGGCACAATATTCCACTATTCAAATCAATAATGAAGAATATGAAAAATATCTCTTAGTTTGGGAAAGGGGGCAAGGAATGGAAATTAAATGCAACAAAATGGAATAGGACTTACTTTGCTCTAGGTTGATGTACTAATCCTGGCAGCTCTTTATTAGCCTTAAGTTTTACATGTGAACTGGCACTTTTTTCCTGGAAAAAAAAAACAGATACATATTCACAAGTTGATGAGGGTTTTTTTAAATGATAGGGAATATTTGCCATCACAGTCAATTGAATAATGAAGAATTCATCTATAAATATGAGAGTTTAGACAAGAAAAGGCAGTCAAGTTTTACAATGATAATCTATGACAAACCAGTTATACATCAACCTCCTACTTGAGCATCCAATTCAAAGTATTATGTTAAACCCATTCTCTTTTTCATAGAATCTAAACAATTTGAATTATCCAAATTATCCAAAATGACACAGAAGCTTGAATAATGCAGTGATTTCTTGTAAAAATAAAAGTACAATATTTAATAAAACAGACCTAGGGTATCTGGGAGCCATAAACTCTTATTTCCATAATCTATTTTTTAAATATCAAAACACATCTGTACTTTTTGCTGCTCTATCCAATCAATGAATCTCATACAGTAGAACCTCTGGTCATGACCATAATTCGCTCCATAACTTTGGTAGCAACCCGATTTTGTCGTGACCTAAATCTAATTTTGGAAATTTGGCGCTTACAAAAAAAATTGTGCGGAAGGGGAAATTGGCTGCAAAAAAAAAAAAAAATGTACATTTTTTGGTCGGAACTCTATTTGGTCGTGGTCAGAAGCATTCGTGACCAGAGATTCTACTGTACTACCAAACTGATTAACCACTCAGTGAGAACCAGATGGATCTCTTGTCCATTCTTACTACTTTTCATCCCACAGATTTTTCAGCCCCAAAGCGTCTTGACTACCAGGAGATAGAAGCTGAATAGGGAAGCCATTAATAATTTTTTTGCAGCCGGTGAGATAATTCTATTGGTAAGCTCTCTGTTAACACCTGATATTTCTTAGGGTTGCAAAATCATATACTGCAAATAAGAGACTGAGGGAGAGATAAGCAACAATAGATGAGTGGATTTTCATTCAAAGCTATCAGTCTTGCCAGACCTTTCCACTCAATTCTTCAGCAACACAATGCAAAGCCTCAGAATAAAAGATGCCAAGTGAAACGCATCTCTTATGTTCTTTTGATCCCAGGGCACTTGGGATTGTCATTCCTGGGCAGGCTTTCTTTTGCTTACAAACATGACAGGCAGACAGTAATCTCAAGTCAACAGAGGTGGGGGAGTAAGTGCTAATGAAATTGAATGGGGGCACTATGACATGAGTCTGCAAAACTGGGGTTTTTAAATCATCATCTAGTTCCACAAATCCATAATGCTTCTTTGTTCTTCATTATCTCATGTGGTCCATACCATTTTGTATTACCATCATGTAACTGGTGTGGAGTTACAGCTGACAGAAAATATAAACAAAATGGAAAAAATATGTGTCAATTTGACTATGACTGTATTGGCATGGTTCCATAACTGGGACAGCGCTGCTAGACTCGTATTAATGAACTCAGGGTGGAGAACACCATTCCCCTCATCAGAATTTACTGCTTTAAAATTAGACCATGATTTCAAATCCTGAGTTAAACAGGAAAACTGGCTAGATCTAATAACATTTAATAACAGATCACAATGCATGGTTCCATTGTGATTTAATGCAATGTCTGAATTGACATATAATTTCTTCTCTTTTTACGAGACAGAAATCTGTGGTTTTCATGCTAAACTATGATTAGTATAGTCTAGTGTGGTATTTGAATTAAACCTTCATGCTTATAACTATCATTTGAAGTCCCTTATTCAGAGGATTCAACAGACAGGCTTAACAAAAGCATATCAGTAACTACCGGTAAGTGCAACTAAATTTAAACTGTGGGTTTAGCAGTATCTTGAATTCTATCTTGAATTCAGTATGATTAATATATGTCAGGAAAGATCTTTGGCAGCATGAATAAAAATGAGACCACACTGGGTGTTCCCTAGATAAATTGCAAATCCCAGAAGTTATGGACTTCCAGGGAAAAAATAGCAAATGGGAGAAAGCTCTGCTGAGAGTGGACCAGTGTGGACCAGGTAGAATGAAGAGCTGATGAAAGGACTGACTCTTCCCAATTCCTCTTTCAGAGAGGACTGGTCCTCTCTGAACAAGGAATTGGAATCCCCACAAGTTGCTCCTCATGACGAGATGACAAACTAGCACTCTCCAGTAGAATTAGAACTCATCACATGAGGGAATGCCATAGTAGCCCAAATCATGGTTCAGCTCCTTTATGGACACAGGGTTTGTATACTTCCTTTTTAAATCACCTTTGAAAATTGCTTGTTAACTACTCTTACAAATCTTCAGAATGGCATGCTTTATACATCTGGTGAGCTTCCTCCAGCTCTTAGCAAAATACATTTTACATTTAAAGACAGCATAAAATTGGGAATAAACAACAAGAGGGTGTCTAGAAGATTGATTTTGGAAAGTTACAAACAGGCTAAGGGTCCAGATGGATCTGAAATCAATTTTAAAATTAATTATAAGAATCCTTCCAGTTGGAAAATGCTGTTATATGGAATTCTTTAAAAATATGTTAACTGGATAAACAAATGAAAGCAGCTGATGTCTTGATAATTAAAAGGAATATTGAAACAGCTAACCCGAGGAGTGATCTGGATAATTCTTCTACCGTATATTGGATTTACAAAAAGACTTTTGTAAAAGTTTTGAAGATTTCTGTGAGAAGAAGAAGAAATGAAATCAAAACCTAGAACATTATTTGGAAGAACTAAAGCTAAATGTAAAAGGAAGGAATATAAAATTGGGTTTTTTGATCAAGATTAAAATAGATACTGTATATTGTTCTCTGGTAACTATAAATTGACTTTTGCTGAGCAGGACTGAATGACAATTTTTTTCAATTTTGTTTATAGATAACAGAAGACATGAGAAAAATGCATAATTATATTTTAAGAGAAGTCGAGAAGTCTTTAGATATTTCTTTTTTCTTTACTCTATTTTTTCTTTTTAAATTTCCTTTATTTTTCTTAATTTTGTATTAGTTTTTAATCTTTTTAATTGTAATGTTTAATTAAGTTACTATTTTTTTTTAAAAAAAAGGAAATCCCAGGAGTTACAAAACCAACAGATCTGGATCTGATAGGTTAGGAAAGGCTTAAAATGTTTATTGTACCTTTACAAAAGAGATAGAAGAGAATGTCGGTGCTAAGTCTGTAGCAAAGTTTCTGCATCAGGTCAGGCCAGAGAGGTTCGGATCTGGCATTGTAACAAACATGAGCCTCACTGGCCTTACTTGACCTGATCAGTTTAATTTTTTTGACATCTATAAGCCACCATTTGAAATATTGGGTATGCTAGGCATGTATACATTAAGTCTACTCCTCTCAGTACTGAGGGCTTTTCCTTTCTGAAAAGATTTAATGAACTAACAGAGATTGACAATACAAGTGTTGTTCTCTCAAGCTATAATGACATATCCTTTCCTGATTTGATTTTAGCAAATTCTTTCTTTGCAGACTCACTGGAATTTTGCCAACTATCTATTGTTCTAAACTACCACAGGAATAACATAATCTTTGGCCAATATTTTCTGGAAATAAAATCATGGAACTTGAGTTTTCAAGCAAGTTCTTTTTCCTTTCTTCCTAGTAAAAGTCTTTTCTTGATACTTTGGTAAAGTACACAGACTGCCTGGAACTTGCCCAGAAGTCAAGTAATGTGCAATATATTCTATAATCTATTTTGAGATTGCCCCTGAAATGGCTTGAAACAAATGACCCTTTGAACAGCTCAAAATCTGCCTTCGGGCTTTGCTTACAACCAGCATAGCTAACCTTTGCTTTTCTTTAACCACCAAAGTATTGGGCAATCTGCCTACTCTCTCATCTTCACCAGGCAGCATGGAAAGGCATTTTTGTCCCCTGGTTAAGATGACATTGGTCTTTATGTCATGTAGGTAGGATAAATATGCTGCTGCAGAGTATATTACATTTCTTCTATACAACATAATCTCTGAGTTACTCTAAAATAGTCATTTTCTCTTTAATTACAATACCATAAAGTGACATTCATTAAGCAGTTTCCCCATTCCTTTGTGCTTGTGAGCAGATGGTGTGGACCCTTCTTCATAATGACTGCTGGATGGTTTTCTCATTCACTAAGGGCAGCCATGAGGGACACAACTATTTATAGAGCTGTGATTTTACAGAATGCTTTCTATCATCTTCTCTAGTTCCCCAGCCTCTCCTTACCTTTGATCTTTTTCTGTACAGGTAGGCATTTTTCCAAACAAAGCAATATGCTGTAGTTACCAATTATTTTTATTTTCTGAGAAACAATTATGAGCCCCATGTGGGTCCCAAAGGCAGTCTTAGATGTAAAGATAATGCAGAAGGCTGCTGCTTCCCATCAACATTTTTTTAAAAAATGAAAAAGAAAAAAGTAAGAAAAAAGCAGGACTGTGAGAAAGGTCAGGCCAGAGAGGTTCATGGGTATCATGTTGGAGAGCCAGTTCTTAAGCCTGGTTATGCAATATTGGATGAAGGAATAAATGTACAAAAGAATTAAGAAAGAAGGTACATTTACTTTGGAGAAGTTCCCTTTCTGCTTTGACCCAAGGTACCACAGATATTGCACAAAATTCCTGTTCATTAAGCCCACTCTATATAATTAATGAAACAAAAGTTTGGAGAAACTGAGGCTTCAGAATTAATGCTCTCATAAATCTAGTGGAGGCAAGCAAGTTTGCAATTTTAGAATATAGAATAACAGAGTTGTAAGGGACCTTGGAGATCTTCTAGTCCAACCCGCTGCTTAGGCAGGAAACCCTACACCACTTCAGACAAATGGTTATCCAATCTCTTCTTAAAAACTTCTGCTGTTGGAGCATTTACAACCTCTGGAGGCAAGTTGCTCCACTGATTAATTCTTCTAACTGTCAGGAAATTTCTCTTTAGTTCTAAGTTGCTTCTTTCCTTTATTATTTTCCACCCATTGCTTCTTGTCCTATCCTCAGATGCTTTGGGGAATAAACTGACTCCCTCTTCTTTGTGGCAAAACTTTTTTTAGAGTTTTGAATGTTATAGGGAATGTTACTGCTGTTGAGTAACATAAGGGGGTTTATTTAGAATATTTTTTTAGAATACAGAATACCAGAGTTGGAGGTCTTCTAGTCCAATGCCTTGCTTGAGCAGGAAATCCTATACCATTCTGGATAAATGACTGTCCAATCTCTTCTTAAAAACCTCCAGTGACGGAGCACCCATAACTTCTGGAGGCAAGCCATTCTACTGTTTAACCTTCTATCGACAGGAAATTTCTCTTAATTCTAAGATGGACCTCTCTTTAATAAGCTTTCATCTGTTACTTCTTGTTGTTCCCTAGGTGCTTTGGAGAATAGGTTGACCACTTCTTCCCTGTGACAGCCCCTCAAATATTGGAAGACTGCTATCATGTCAATCCTAGTCCTTCTCTTCGTTACACTAGATCAGTGATGGCTAACCTTTTTGCCATTGCGTGCCAAAAGCAGGGGAGCATGGGGAGTGGGTCACGCGTGTGCATGTCCACATCCATAATTCAATGTCCTCTGTACCCCGCCCCCCGTGCATGCACTTTTGGCACGCGATGGCAAAAAAGTTGCCGGTAGGCCCGTTTTTCGTCCTCCCCAGGCTCCAAAGGCTTTTTTGGAGCCTGGGGAGGATGAAAACAGACTCCCCTACCCATCCCAGAGTCCCTCCGGAGGCTGGAAATGGCCCATTTCCTGACATCCAGTGGGCCTGGAAGGCCCGAAAATCAGCTGGCCAGAACGCATGTGTGCACACGCATGCTAGAGCTGAGCTAGGACAATGCTCGTGTGCCCACAGATATGGCTCTGTGTGCCACGTGTGGCACACGTGCCATAGGTTCGCCATCACAGCACTAGACATACCTAGTTCCCGGAACCCTGTTAACATGGTTTTTTAAAAGAATAAACCCTGTTGATAACTCCCAGCAATAAAATGTCTAAAATTTAGAGCAAAGTATATGTGTTTTGCAAATATCCCTAGCTATTTTTTCAGTTTGGCACATACCACTACTGTATGTATTATGTGCTGACAACAGCCCTAAATAACTATCTGTGCTGGGTGCAATAAATTGTGCAGTATATTAGTATTGGACACAAGGGGCCGAAGATAAAATCTTATTCCAGATAAAGATTATTAGACGGCATTAAGCAAGTTGCAATTTCTCATCCTAATGTACCTCAAAGAGTACAAATTGATACCAATTTGTCTTTTTAAGTAGATTGGAGAAGGGTGGATGGGGGGGTTGACAGAAGAAAATGGGTACAGCTAATCATCAAGTTTATCCAGGGAGAAGCAGCCATAATACCATATTGTTCTGTACTGTTTTAAAAAAGTAACAATTGTCTACAATAAAGACATATCACAATGAGAGGTCCCTGATGCTCTCTGAGTTTTCTTACTTTCTTGCAGATGTTTCATTATCCTAACTAGGTAACACCATCAGTACTAGACTAACACTGATGATATTCCTAGTCAGGGTAATGAAACGTCTGCAAGAAAACAAGTAAGCTCAGAGAGCACCAAGGATCCCTCATTTTAACCAGAGCTACAAATATTTTCCTTTATATTTTCCTTATTCATCAATTCATTGATGAATAAGAGTGGCAAATTTGCCTGTATTTCTATGTTGTGTACGCGCATGCATGTTTATATATGTGTAATGATTATATGGAATCAAGTCACAAAAGCTTAGCAATCACACAGATAGGCTCTTTCAATATATACAGAACCAATGGAAATACCCTGCGGGCTCCTTGATTTATCACCCTTTGAAGAACCATTCAATGTCTCCTTAGATATTCTAGCAACTGCATTTGAGATGGCAGCTTTAAATGGAATTCCATCCGGTTTTCTTTAAAAAATGTGCCACAAATGAAAAAACTTGAATTTTAAAAAAATGCACAAGAAACTTGACCATGGCAGGTTTTTCCATCCCTAACAGTGAAAGGACTCACTGGAGAAGAGCCTAATGCTGGGAAAAATTGAGGGCAAAAGAAGAAGAGGACAACAGAAAATGAGGTGGCTGGCTGGAGTCACTGAAGCAGTCGGCGTGATCTTAAATGGACTCCAGAGGATGGTAGAGGACAAGAAGGCCTGGAGGAATGTTGTCCATGGGGTTGCGATGGGTCGGACACAACTTCGCAACTAACAACAACGTGAAATGGTAGGTTAATTCTCACAAAGTACAAGTTAAAACTAGCAAAACATTTGGCTTGTGAAATTTAAAAAGTGACACTATAGGCAGAATGAGAACAAAAAAAATATTCTTCAGAACAAACCCTGAAGAATGTTCTCCCCCCACATGACATCTACTACTGTTCTACTTTTATGTTGTTACTGCATCTTTTTTCTGACCTGGGGTTCCCATCAAAGACCCCAACAAAATCAGTCATCATAAAATGAACTAGAAGACATCAGAGTTTGATTTGGTCATCTACTTTGCTATAAGAAAAACTACCGTTCTAGTAACAATTGAAGCAAAGCCAATATTTCTTACCTGTCATTTTGATAAAATGATTTCAAGGGCAACAATTCAGAAGTTGTTTGCTATTAGCTTTTTTTCCTTTCTTTCTGAGGTGTTTTTCTCTTTTCAACTATGACTGATCTACAATCCAATACTAGTCCTCCTTAAATTTCTAAGAGCACCCAACATCAGCTAGATAATGCCATCTGTTCTAGGATATCATTTCACTAACCACATCCTCAAACAGCAACCACCTAGTGGGAACACTGTTGTAAGATACCGTACAGTCAACCAGATTTAGCTACATTCCATTATCGCTGGAACCAAACAAAATGTTTGGACTGAGAGGAATGCTTCCTGCAGAAGGGAGCATTTGTAACATAGGCATTGATAAATTGCTAAACTGACTTTTAATGCTGCTGGAAGTACCGGTATTCACAAAAAAGGAGGTGTTAGGGTTTAGTCCCACTAGATGAAATAAAAGTTCCATACCAAATTCATGGTACTGAATTTCATCTGATCTCACTGACAATTTCAACAACTAATGCAAGATTCTTTAAAGCAAATATTTCTAATATCTGCTTTAAATATCTTTCAAAAAACTTGGATAAATTCACATGGAATGATGGCCAAGGGAAGATCAAATGCCACTTGCTAATGATTGAACAGTTTTTTCTATTAGCATTGTTAAACATTTTACCACACAGAGAAACACACATGCAATTATTGTTTGTTCCTCTGTAGGCTGTAACAATGATCAAAGATAAACTAATTACTAGATGACTTTCTGCTGCATTTGTGTAGCTTTATCACATGAAAATTTCAAGATATTAGGAAATAATAGTAACCAGGTAGCCAGATACTATTAGCAGAGAAACATCACTATGATTAAATGCTTCCTAATCATTTTACTTTTTAAAAAAATGTATCATCTCACTCTGAATAATTCTTTCTCTAGATCTACCTTGGAATTTTCATTACCTATTTTTTCTCTGCTCTAATTTTACACAGAGTAATTCTACTCTTGACTCAGTACTATTGGACTATCTGATGAAGCCCTGACCAGTTTACTCTCCACCTCTGTTTTTTGTGATGTTTACGGCTGCTGACCTTCTTGTGCTGCGAGACTCCCCCCTCTCGCAGGTTTGGCCCTCCTCATTATCGAGGGCCTATCTTGATGACGGATTTTGGAATCCCGAGAGATGGCATGTTGCGAAGAGGGGGTTGTGGGTTTTTTTGGGGGAAGTTTTTAGATAGGATTTTAAAAGGTTCTGGAAGGGGGGTGGGTTGTGTGGGTCTGGGGGAGAACCCGCGGGGGAGGAAGCCTGGTCCGGCTGAAGAGTGCAGTACGGGAGGTGCGGGACTCGGGGTCAAGGAGGAGGTTAGAGCTTGTGCTGTTGATGGACATAATATCAGTACTGTGGGTGGGAGGGGCAGATATGGTGGGAGCAGGGGGCCATACCATGTTATGGGAACGCTCGCTGTCTTTGAGCGGTGGCACGCTCCGGCCCCCAATGCTCCTCTCGTTCCCCAGGTTGCACTGACCCTCAGGCCCTGGGCCTTCAGCTGATGCTATGCAACGTCAGGTCTGTGGTAAATAAAGCCCCCCTCATTTGTGATCTAGTTCAGGAGGGGGGAGCAGACCTGGCGGGTATTACGGAGACCTGGTTGGGCCAGGAGGGGGGTCCCCCTCGTTGAAATGTGCCCACCCGGTTTTCGCGCATTTCACCAGCCGAGGTCACAGGGGAGGGGCGGTCACTCATACCCTCGTCACTTCCTGCCTGGACTACTGCAATGATCTCTACATGGGGCTCCCCTTGAGGACCACCCGGAAGCTCCAGCTGGTCCAGAATGCGGCCGCGCGAGTGGTTATGGGAGCGACGGAGCGCTCCCATTTGACCCCCACTCCTGCGTGAGCTGCACTGGCTCACAGTGGTCTTCCGGGTGCGCTTCAAGGTTTTGATTACCACCTTTAGAGCGCTCCATGGCCTAGGACCGGGGTATCTACGAGATTGCCTTCTGCCACCAGTAGCCTCTCACCGACCAGTACGCTCCATTGAGAGGGGCTTCTTAGGGTTCCGTCGGTCAAACAGTGTCAACTGGCGGCCCCCAGGGGAAGAGCCTTCTCTGTGGGAGCACCTGCCATCTGGAACGAACTACAGCCAGGGATACGGAGGATTACAGACCTGCGCGCTTTCCGCTGTGCCCTCAAAACGTTCCTATTCCAGCAGGCCGGCCTGGCCTAACCTCTTTTTTAAACTGTTTTTAAATTTAAAAAATTTTAAATTTGTCTTATAAATTTGGGGTGTTTTAAATTTTGTTTTCTGGGCCAAATTATTTAATTGTATTTTAATGGTTTTTTAACATTTGTATTATATGTATTTTATCTTTTGGCTGTTCACTGCCCTGAGTCCTTCGGGAGTAGGGCGGTATACAAATTAAATAAATAAATAAATAAACAAACAAACAAATAATAAACAAATGATAAATAAATAAATAAATAAATAAATAAATAAATAAATAAATAAATAAATAAATACAATGGACCCATTCATTCTTAGTAACATTGTCTGAATGAACCATATCCACTTCCCTAGTTTTCTACAACATTAAGAATTTCCTTAAAATTTGGTGGGTCATGCAAAATGTTTTGAAGAAAAAAATTCAATTTTCTCCACAATTGTTTTTATTGGGTATAGCTAAGGGTTTTACATTGGGTGAAACAAAACTGATATTGCATATGATAACAGCAGCAAGACTGTTGATAGGTAAATACTGGAAAAATGAAGCGCTGCCTACGATTGAGGAATGGACTTTGAAGATGGCCAGTTTTGCAGAGATGGCGAAGATTTCAGCATATCTAAAAGATTGTTCACAAGAGACTTATGAATGGGAATGGAAGAGGTGGATAGATTATGTTCAGAACAAATATCAAACTAGGAAGTATCAAATAGCTTTTATTTGAGAATGTTATACTAAGATAGAAATATTTTAAGGTAAAGAGGATGAAAAATTTATTTCAAAATGTTATATTAAGATAGAAATATTTTAAGGTAATGAAGATGAAAATTTTTAAGGGGGAGGGAGGGGTTCAAGTTTTATATACAAATGAGGGCTTTTCCTTCTATTTGATATGAGTATACTGTGTGGAAGTCTGGGGGGGAGGGGAGGGTTAGGGTGGGTTAGGGAGGTTGGGAAGTTTGGGGTGGGATGAGGGGGGAAAAAGGGGTGAAAATGTAATTGTAAAACTTTTGCAATAAAAAAAAAAAGAGTTTCCTTAATATTAGAGAAAGCTCTTTCTTAAATCGTCAGATTTTAAATGATACTATAGGAGCCTCTTCAACTATATGACGTATCTTTCCAGCCTTTGTTATGCTAACTGAGGAGTTACAGAAATTTGAAGAACAATCCATATGGAAGGAACCAAAGTGAGACAATTTTTTATATTGTGAAAACCATCTGACATTATACATGAGAAATTCATGTGCAAAGCATTCCTAGGTTTTCTTTATTGTGCCCAAAACTAATCCTAGGAAAATCTAAAGAAAATCTCTTCCTTACAACCCGACAATTGTACAATACTAGATATATTTTAGATAGCAGACAGTTTGGATCACAATGCCAATATTCAACCCAATACATCAGTCTTAGTTGTATTTCTTACTAGTCTTTTCAAAAGAGTGATGATCTGTCAAATATCTTTTATAAATATTTCAAAAGTTATACAATTATTGCTAAAAACGTAGACATAAGCTATGGCAAACTGAGACAGTTTGTCAGAGAGAACAAGGGTTTGTTTAGCGACATACAGATAGTTCTGTTTACACTTTATTTACAAAGGTGAGTTGCTGGTTAATTGCAAAAGTATGTAATGCGAAGTCAGGTCTCCTAAGGATCAAGAAAGGATTGTTCCCTCTAAAGACTGGAGACTAAGTTGGTATCTCCTGCCCATAAAGCTCATATTACTTTGTTGAACTCTTTCATTCACATGGAATAGAAAAATTATTCACAGACAAATGCCAATTTTATAGTCTTTTTCTTTGCAATTTTGTTCTTACATAAAAACCAGTGGTAACAGGATGATCTAAATATAAATCTGTGCTCCTGTTAGATTCCTTTCCTGCTTCCTTCTCTTGGTGTTTACATGAACAATTATTTTGTTCTAGTAATTAAGGTGTCAGTCTGCCAGAACAATATTCATGTTAAACAGGGCCATATCCTTCATTTCCTACAATCAAAGGCACCTCAAAACAACTGGAGAGTATTGATTACATTATAAACTTACAACAAAGCGGTGTTTAGAGACGTATGAGAATACATTCAGGTTATCACATGGTGCTTAGTACCAGAATTGCACATAATTTCCCAAACTGGCAGGCCCAGCACAGAGATGCTCAAGATCATAAGCAGAGCCAAGACTAATGTCCTTTTGTCAACAGAGCCACTGAAAAAGCACAGCATTCTAGAAAAAAAGATCATTATTAGTTTTCTATGCAATCATTCTAGGTAATTATTATTTTATAGTATGATTGGCGTCATGTCGACGCCTGTATACACAACCATGACATGAGTTGATAGACCTTGGCACAGTTTCATTATTGACGTGCATTTTGCCCTGAGCTCTTAGAAAATACGCTTTCACAATTTGCTGTTACAGTGAGTTTTTATTTTAAGAAAAAAAGATACCTCATAACTGATGCACTTCAGGCAAAGATGAAGCCTCTTCATTTTTCAGTACTAGGTTTTGTACAGCTATTGCCAGGAGCATCTCAATCCAGCAACACAAAAAGCACTTTAAAATATCTTTTATGGTTGCCCTTTATACTTTGGAGAGCAAACAATTGTCCAGCTCCCTTCCTTTTGCACCAGACTAAGGGTTCTATTACAAGCCAAACAAAGAACTGCTTATAGTTTCAAAAACAGGAAACAGATTGGTAATCTTTGTGAGGCTGCAGTCTTGTGCCTCTTTTATGCACCTAAAATATCAGAATGCCTAAAAGGGAAACCACTGCAAAAATAGAATGTGTCTGAATTAAAATTCAGAAAAACTCTAGACTATCATTTCCCCCCTCTGCTTTTAAAAGGGCTACTTTGCTATTATTTGAAGTCTGCAAAGCTTTATTTAAAACCTGTATCTTCCATATAGATTTTTAAAGCCACTTAAGATTTATTAGAAACTTTTGATAAATAATAGATGACAGAAGGCCAAGTTATTTGTATTCATGGATCAGGAGAGTCAAATCATTTGTTTCCCTGGACCACTTTTTCTTCAGCTAGAAAAAAAAAATCCAAACATAATGATGCTCCACAGGGCATTCCCTTGAACGAGACATGAACTGCTTGTGTTCCACAACATTTATGCGGTACATTTCATTAGCACATTTTCTTTTAATAGTCTCAGAGGAATTTGCAAACAGTAACCAATTGAGTTTTTAAATTGGAAGAAGATTTAAGTCCTAATTATTCATCAATGAGACTAAATACTAATTGAAATTCTGAACTGTAAGAATTATCTTCTAGCCAATTTGTGATATTTAGTACAAAAAGAAATAAAATACTAAACAATATCCAAGTTAGATTATCTTCGATTTATTGCAACAAGATCTCTTGGGTTATTTTATACATAACCCAAAAAAAATTTTATTTTTAAAATTTTACAATGTGTGGTGCTGTATAATGTACATCTGTGAGCGTAACCAATTTGTGTCTCATGAACACTATAGCTAGGTTTGTACCTCAAACTAAGCCATGCTGAAGCTATAATTGTCCAAGTCATAAATTGGGTTTTACAAAGTCAAATGGCCTTGTTCTCACATGGCGTAAAATCAAAACTAAATAAACCATATTGATAGCTGGAGTGGCTCTGGCTCCTTGCAAATCTTGTTTTCATACTCCCAAAAATGCAAAACAAGTATTACGTCTTTTATATCCTGACTTGAAGATTAAAAACAATTAGCCCTTTTTTCTATGGCTCTGCCCCAAACTAAAAAGGCAGTTGGAATTTGTTAATTTCTTGAGGAAGACAGGTAAGTGTGATAGAAATAGAGACTTATTCTAAATAATACAACAGGGAAAATGGAGAGAATGCCAATAAATGTCCTATTGTGTATCTGCATTTGGCAATGAATTTGCAACCTTGCCATGTGGATATACCTGTCTGTAGATATCATTATGTTTCAAAACTGCAGTTCATATTTAATACATTTTGTTTTTTATTTACAAATCATAATAAGCTGCCATCTCAAGAAATCACAGGCAAATTGTTGAGACACAGCTTTGACTTTTTTTCATTAGCAGGATAGTTTTTATACCTATTAACCAGGGTGAAATCCAGCAGGTTCTAACAGGTTCTGGAGAACCGGTAGTGGAAATTTTGAGTAGTTCGGAGAACTGGCAAATATCACCTCTGGCTGGCCCCAGAGTGGGGTGGGAATGTAGATTTTGCAGTATCCTTCCCCTGCCACACCTACCAAGCCACACCACGCTCACCAAGCCACGCCCACAGAACCGGTAGTTAAAGAAAAATTGGATTTCACCACTGCTATTAACATTTCACCATTGAGCATAAGCAGATATGAGTCCCACACAATCTCACACCAAGGATCATGCAGGCACTAGCTGGAAAATTTCTTCTGGAAAGTTCAGAAAATTTAGCCATACAATGTCTATGCCCATGAATTTAGTGGAAAATTTTTGACAGGCCATTTGCCAGCTCTGGTTTGAACACTGTCCTAATTCAAATTTCCTGATTCAAAGTGACTGGAGGAAAGTAGTAGAACACAATTTTAAACCAGCAGCATATTTACGAACTTCTAAATTATGCCTTAGACGACTTCTGCAATTAAATAACTATAAAAAGACATATTAGAATTATATTTCATAAAAATATGAAAAATAGTTTGAACAGCCTAAAATACATTAAACATTGCAAAAAATGGTTTACAAATAGTTTAAATAAATAAATAAAATTCAGAACAAGTTGTAGCAGAAGGCAGTAAAAAGGAAATTACAAATACATGGCATAATGAATTTAGCTTGGATACAAGAATTTAATTTATAATTTATATAAATATTGAACATCTAAATCTAAATACAGCAATGAAAATTGGATATTTATTTTATTATTTGAATTATATTATTCAATATTATGGCTTGTATATTACCTATGAATGTCAAGACACTTACATGATTTGTCTTTACATTTGTGCAAAGGCTGCATTCACTGTTCCAGAGGGCAGTCAGACCTTCCTAGGAAAAGATCCAGCTGCTTTAAGGATTTACAAATGTTTGGGAGTACCTCAGCACTTCAAGAAGCACTTTTCCTGGTTTGAATCTGAAACCCAATCCTAGTAGACTCCTGGAGCAAATGCGATGAGATCTGGCAAAGCCCGTAGAGATCTAATAACAATGTACTTTGTGTTTTATTTCTAGCACACTAGTTTCATTTCTCTTTCTGTATACAACAATAATGATCATATTTAACTTCTCTGCTAGAATTGATCTCTTTTTCAAACCAGCAAAACATTCTCAGCCCTTGAATAAATCTCAAAATAAAAATCAGTATTACATAAGCAGTAGCAGTTCCTTTAAATATATTACAATGAAAATACATGATGTGAGCACTGTTGCATTTAAGCATATTTCAACTGCTTCATTTTACTTTATATCTTAATAAATCCTCCCTCCACTCTAAGAATAATCAAGGAAATCATTTTAAAATCTCCAATATGGACCAACATAGACTGTAAAAATAAGGGGAGGAAATATAAGAAAATGTTAATATTTTAAGTACTGACAAATTAAGTCCAATGTGGAAAAAAATATCTCTTTTCTTTTCAAGATAAGCAGTCCTACTTATTTTGCACCCTATTATTTTTTACTCTCTTTGCCTAAGTTCTGCCTTGGAGCAAGATGAGACAATACTGCTAGAGAAAAACAGATCTAAAGACCATGGGGGCTCATTGCTGAAAGACTGAATTTTCAGCAGAAAGCTCTCATTATTAAAGAGGCAGAGTTTCAGGGTGGATAAAAATCAATGATTTTTTTTAAAAAAAATTTAAAAAATCAGATTTTTTTTTATTTAAATCGGATTTTTTTGATTTAAATCGGATTTTTTTTAAATAAAATGCTTTTTGAGGAAAATATATTACCATCCAAAGGTTATTCCATCATGAAATAAAGATGAGTTTTTTAATTACATAAAATAAGGCTGTATATGTTTAATTTTTTTAGTAAATAAATTCCATTAATCCATTTACAATGTCATGCTCTTCCAGAGGTTTTTGTAAGATTATTGGGCAGTTTCTCTGCCTACAAGATATTATCACAGATGCTTGGTTTACTTTTGCAGTTCTCAAAACTGAATTTGACTCAGCAGAGATCACATGCCTCTTCTTCACAGCAAAAATGTTATAACATGAACAGTGTTGAGAAAAAGACTTTAATCCTATTGTTCTACAAACCAATGAATACAGAATATACCCCTTCAGTGCTAAGTTTCAAGAAGTTCAGTGAATAGAATAGAAATTTTTCTGATTGTTTGGAGTGGAATAGATCTGCACAAGAAGAAAGTGAAACTAAGTGTGAGGAGGAAGGGGCAAGCAGACAAGCAGTACAAAATGAAAGTGAAACTTTCTGAGCACAATACTGCACAGCCACAGACAGACAAGTCTTTGGATCTTTTTGTGTGTATGACCTGAGGTTTATCACATTCTTTCCTTGGAGGAAAAAACCTATAATGGCAGCAGGCCGTAAAAGAGACCCAGTTTGGCAATATTTTAATTATGTTCCTTTACCTATCAGTAAGATAGGCATGCGTGCAAACTTCAAACACTGCAACAAAGAAATGCAAGGCCTGGTGGCCCGAATGAGGCAACATCATGAGAAGTGCTGTGATGAAGATGACCAAAGAAACACATTTGAACAGGCAGGATCTTCAGGTTGATAAACATTTTTATTGAATCATATTTCTAAAGACTGTCTTGAACTGTCATGTTTGAGCAAAATTATATTTCTTATTATTACTGCATATTATGGTCATTTGGTACAGTTATGAAGAAAAGCAAATATTCCTTTTGGGGCACTGCTGTGTACAATAAGCAGAAATTGTATAAACAATAAAATAACAGCATTGACTTTTTTGTTTAGGGGAATTCATGGATTCTGGAAACTATCCACCTTCAAGATCACCATCCTCCTGTTCTACAGTTTCAGAGTTATCCATCCAGGATAGTGCTTCATTAGCATCATCATCATCAGACACCCACAGCCACATATCACTATCACCTAAAAGAAAGAAAAAACCCTTCCCTCCTGGAACCACCATAGATAAGTTTGTGATAAAAACTAGCAGATTAGAAAAAGAGTTAATTGATGAAAAAATTGCCCCGTTTGTTTATGCAACGAACTCTTCTTTCCATCTGACTGAGAACCCACATTTCATTAATATGGTTCAGTCACTGAGACCAGGATACAGTCCACCCAGCAGAGCAGATGTTGCAGGGAAACTGCTGGATAAAGTATATGACAGAGAAATGGACCAATGTGCAACAGCTCTGGAGGGTAGAATTGTTAACCTAAGTATTGATGGGTGGAGTAATGTCCACAATGATCCTATTGTATGTCCTTGTACAACAGAAGAAGGGAAAGTCTTCCTTGCACAAACAATTGATACGTCAGGAAATGCACACACAGCAGAATACTTACAAGAAGTGGCAGTAAAAGCTATAATAACATGTGAACAAAAATTCAAATGTCTAGTATGCAGTTTGGTCACAGACAATGCTGCAAATGTATCCAAGATGAGAAGAAATTTAGAAGAGCAGGAAGGGAATACAAAGCTAATAACATATGGTTGCAGTGCTCAACCAGTGCTTTGCACCTCTTAGCCAAAGACTTAAGTGTTCCAGAAATAAAGACTAATGTTGTTGAAATTGCTAAATATTTCCGTAACAATCATTTTGCTGCTGCAGCTCTGAAAAGGATGGATGGAACCAAGCTAATGCTCCCACAAGATGTTAGCTGGAACTCTGTGGTGGACTGTTTTGAGCAGTATATCAAGAACTGGCCTGTTCTGATGACAGTTTGTGAAGAAAATCGAGATCAAATAGATGGCACTGTCACGGCCAAAATCCTCAACATTGGGTTTAAGAGAAATGTTGAACATATGCTGAGCATCCTGAAACCCATCTCTGAAGCTTTAAACAAAATACAGAAAAATAGCTGTTTTATTGCTGATGCTGTTGAAATTTGGAAGGAACTGAGTGAACACTTAAAAACAGAACTACACATGGACAGAATTAAATTACAAGCATTAAAAAAACGAATGGGACAAGTACTGTCTCCAGCTCATATTTTGGCAAATATTGTCAATATCCAGTATCAGGGTCAAAACTTAAGTGCTGAGGAAGAGGAGTTAGCTATGACATGGGTATCCAGCAATCATCCATCTGTAATGCCAACTATAATAAACTTCAAAGCTAAGGGGGAAACCATTCAAGAAATATATGTTTGCTGAAGGTATTTTAAAGAAAGTCACACCAGTGAACTGGTGGAAGTCACTTAAGCACTTGGATTTAGAAACTGTTCAAGTAATGATTTCACTTTTAACAGCAGTAGCTTCTTCTGCAGGCGTTGAAAGAATATTCTCTTCCTTTGGACTCATTCATTCTAAATTGAGAAATTGTTTGGGACCCGATAAAGCAGGAAAGCTTGTTTTTCTTTTCTAGATTATGAACAAAGAAGAAGATGAAGATGACGAGTGAGCTACAGAGGACAGTATTTAAGTTTTTCATGTGTAGGCTGGGCTGACAGTCTGCGTTTCTTAAAATATATATATATTGTTTAGCCAAATTAGTTAACAAACATGGATGTTTGTTTAAGCAAATAACATATGCTGTAATGTTATTGTTTCAGTTGAATAAATCTATTTAAATTGTTATTATTAAGGTAATGATTATTTTTCTCCTTCCTAAGTACAACAGAAAAGTTGTCCAAATATGAATGATTAACCTATTAAACTGGGGATAAAAAAACTAATATGAAAAGTTGTTATTCTAAAAATCTTCATCTACTTGCATATTGTGATTTAAATCATGATTTAAATCAGTTTGATTTAAATCAAATCCACCCTGGTTTACAATACTAAAAATAACTAACTACAAACTAACACCACCGAGAATGTTGGAAAATGGAAATCACAATTCCATCTCATTCTAACTCAATTGAAGTATTTATACCTTTGTTTTGGTTTGTAAAACATATTTAACAGATTAACATCCCCTTCCCATATGATGCCAAGCAACCCTAGAGGTTGGGATATTGTGCCTCTCTTCTGAAATGGCAACTGCTAATTTAAATGAAGCAATTACCTTTTGCCTTGAGGATGCTTTGGGACATTGCTAGATATTCATTAAAAAAAAAAAATTACAAAAACGAATCTATCCTCCTGTTCTGGTTGTTGAGTTTCCTAGTTTCTGAGGTCCCAATCCCTGAAAGTAACTTCCAACTTGAAGGATGCCTGGAGAAAAGACAACTATGTAGAAATGAAGCCCATGGATTTAGAAATATCTGTTTGAATATCCATACCAAATATAGATCAAAACACAGTTGCTATGATGAGTTTTACTTGAGATAAACATAAATAACCATAAAAGGGAGAGTCTGAAGAAGCTGACCATGATTTATGCATAAGCATAAATTCAGTTAGGCTCCTAAGGTTTGAACTGTTAAATGCTAGAGACCTAAAAATCATTGACCCCAACACAATGTTGTGAGAAAGCTCCAAATAGGACATGCTGTTCTGCAGCTGAGAATTATCTCAAAAATGTCCTCATGGTTCTAAAATATTTTGTTCATGAGGATTGTTTTTTTGCAGCATGTAGAATGTAAATTCCCTAACAGTCATTTCCTCTTCACTCATTTTTTCCAACTAGTACCAAAATGGAGAAATATTTATCAAATACCACAGTGGCTATTTAGGAATAGTTTTACTTTACATTCATTTTTTCCTCCTACTTTGGTGCCCGCTAGTTATGTCAGACTACCACCCCAAGAATTTCAAGGTAATATCCAGCATCATCTTTGTCATAGTCTCATTGTAGTGATTTCAGCTTTAGGAAGCCTGATCTAGATTATTCTACATTAGTCTTTCAATTCATATTAGGCTTCAGCCACTTAAATTCTATTCCATTTCATCCATCAACCAAAAGTAATACCATTGAGATTATAGAAATGACAAAGTTTACAGAGATGGATGGTTTCTTCCCTCAAGTGCAAATACTGCTATTCCTAGCTAATGGATTTAGGAAACAAAGGACCTATGCATTACAGGAACCTTGACACTAATGTTCAGGAGAATGTGTGGGACAAGTTTTCACTCTCTTTATAGTTATAACCAGGTTGAACTTTCTTACTTACATTTAATTCAGTGAAAGTAAATTGGGTATTTTAATTTGTGTTTCGGCCAAAATATTTAATAATTTTAAGGGATTTTTAATATTTGTATTATCTGTATTTTATCTTGGCTGTTCACCGCCCTGAGTCCTTCGGGAGTAGGGCGGTATAGAAATTTGATTAATAAATAAATAAATAATAAAGTCACTGGCAACTGGACTTGCAGCGACTTTGATATCCCAATACTGTATCTTTATGTACTAATTCTTGGTCATGCTACAGTTTGATAAAACTAATGAATTTAGAAAATGACTGTCTAAAACCATGCTCACATTAACACTTGGTGACTTACGTTCAGACTTCTGTATATTTAGATAGAAAGTGACTGTGTGTAATGTAAAAATATATTACAAGCATGCAATTAGGTACATGGTGAAGATATGTGAGCATCTAAAACAAAGAAAAAAGAACCTGTAGATCATAGCTCATCTATAGTGGGAGTGATATCCAATGTTCCAATGCCATTTTTTAAAGCAAATTTGCTTTAAATTTTCATCTTTTTCAAAGATATTCAAAATATCAGAACGCACACACAGTGACACACACCCTACACATGACAACCTGTGACCCATTGGGTTATCATTTCACAGATATTTTCTAAACCGAAACAAAATGGCCAAGGGCAAAAAAGTAGAGTGAGCGGAAGCAACTTCCAACTTCCTGCTAGCTTCTCCACTGACTTTCCTTGTAGTGCAGGAAGTCGGCAAGGAACATTGGAAATGACAATCATGTGACTGTAACTGACTGCAGCAGTGTTCAGATCTTCAGCAATGAAGTAGCTACAACTTTGTCAAATTTCAATCCCACAAGAGTTACGGGTCCTGGATTTTGGACACGTATTTTGAGGTAACTTAAAATACGTACTATGTTTCACCTAATTTAAGGTTACAAACAATCAAACAGACACGAGAGATTTATCAGTATATTAGTAATACATAGATTTTGAAGTATTTCCTAATTGTTTCTTTAAAAATACATATAATAGTTAAGGTATTAAAGAAAATGGTCTCAAAAAATATCCACACCAAACCTAGAAATATGCTTTTCTGTTGGTTGTTTATTCATAATAAGGACATAGTTTCAAAAAAGTATCAGTTAGTGGACAAAGAAAGTTACTGAAGTTATAAAATTGATGCTTGGTATAACATTAGAGAGAAATTAAAGTACGTTTACTTGTTTTTATGATATGAAAAATTACTGTATATTTTTGATGCCAAACATATCCACTATTATTTAAAAATACTAAAAAAAGAAAATAAAAAACGATTAAAATAGTATACGTAAGTATTTATGATGTTCTCCTTTGTGTTCCAACCAATTTACAGTATTTTAACATACATAAGAGATGTTAAAATGTAAATATAATTTTTTCTCAGCATACATAGAACCTTGGTTTCCAGATTTCTATGAAAATGATATTATAAAAAGAAAGGATTAGAAGAAACAGAACTGTTGAGAGTAATATTATTTCATGAGATTGATGAGATGTGATAATTGGGCATTGGTCTTACCTGATACGCCCTATCTGTAGAAGGTAGGCACGCCAGTCACAGGTGGGTTATTGGCTTGGACTTCATCCAATGAGACTGGGTCTGCTAAAGTTAAAAGCCCCGCCTTCTGCTGCTTGCTTCAGTTTTGAGACGAGGTAGAAACAGCAGACTGTTGTGACTGTAGGAAAATCAAGAAGAAAGTGAAACACCCCCTCCCCCGAAACAGAGCCCGGGAACAGCCCCAATAAGGGAGGGAATGACTGGCGCCTACCTTCTACAGATAGGGCATATCAGGTAAGACCAACGCCCAAATCTATTATTGGTAGGCACGCCAGTCATATGTGGGACATACCAAAGCTGATGTCCTATAGGGAGGGACCAGGCCGGAACTGGGTATCACTTGCTGAATGCACCGCTTGCAACACCCTTCGCCCAAAGGAAGCTTCCGCCGAAGCATAGATGTCCAGCTTGTAATGATGAATGAAGGGCGATGGTGACGTCCAGGTTGCTGCCCGGCAAACCTCTTCCAAGGAAGCCTGAGTGGACCAGGCTGCAGATGTGGCCGCACTCCTAGTGGAATGAGCCGTGATATTACTAGGTATTGGTAACCGCTGAGCTGAGTAGGCCGAAGGTATAGTTGCTCTGATCCAGAGACCGATGGCTATGGCTGTCAGTTTAGAGCCCATGGCCGATGGTTGAAAGGCCACGAAGAGCGACTCCGTTTGACGAAAGGACGAGGTGCGTGCAATGTAAATCTTGAGTGCCCTCCTGATATCCAGAGTATGCCAAACCTTTTCCAGACTATGCCGGGGAAAAGGACAGAAGTTGGTAAGCACCAGCTCCTGAGTCCTATGGAAGACTGAGTTAATCCTAGGAAGGAAGGTAGAATCCAGATGAAGAACAACCCTGTCAGGGTGGAAGATGCAAAGGTCCTGTCGGATAGACAAAGCGGCCAATTCAGAGATACAATGGGCAGATGTAATAGCCACAAAGAAGGCGACTTTAAATGAAAGGAATTTAAGATCCACCTCACGCAGAGGTTCAAAGGGAGGTTTAGTGAGAGCTGACAAAACTTTGTTGAGAACCCAGGTGGGAAACCTATGAATCACTGGGGGTCGAAGATTGGAAGCCCCTCTCAAGAAACTGTGAATCAGAGGCTCCTTGGCTAGAGAAAAACTCGAACCACAGGTGAGAATGGAAGAAATGGCCGCCACTTGCCGTCTGAGCGTGTTGGGCGTGAGGCCGGAGACGAATCCCTCGCGAAGAAATTCAACAAATTGAACGACAGACACAGAGGTGGGAACTATGTTATGCCGTCTGCACCAGCTGGAGAAAGAATTCCATGTGGCATCATAAATACGGTTCGTGGATTGGTGTCGAGAGGCCTGAATAATCGAAATAGCCTCTGGGGATAACATGGCCTCCGTTAGGATGCTCCGCTCAACCTCCAAACAGCCAGTTGGAATGATTGAGGATCGGGATGAACCAGGCGACCCTGGAGGGCCCTATTTGGTTGTCGGGAATCCTGCAATGGGGAGTGACGGACAATGAGATCAGATCCGCGAACATGGCCTCCTTGGCCAGTGAGGAACTATGAGCAGAAGCTCGGCCCTCTCCTCTAAGAGCTTCCATATCACTCTGGGTATTAACGGAAGGGGAAGAAAAGCATAGAGAAGAACATCCGGTGGCCAAGGGCTGTGCAAGGTGTCCACTGCTTCTGCCCCCAGAGATGGGAACTGGGAAAAGAATCAAGGAAGTTGATGGTTGGCACTGGAAGCGAAGAGATCCACCAATGGGAGACCGAAATGACCCACTAGTCCCTGGAACAGCAGGGGGTGCAGGCTCCATTCTGCCTGATCTATGAGAGAGCGACTGAGGAAGTCCGCCTGAATATTGCTCCTTCCCGAGATGTGTTCTGACCGAAGTGACAGAAGATGGGCCTCTGCCCAAAGGCCTACCTGAAGCATCTCCTCCATGAGGGCTTTCGATCGAGTACCTCCCTGACGGTTGATATGTGCCTTGGCCATGGTCTTGTCTGTGAGGATCAGGACATCCTTCCCGTTGATGTGGGGGTGCAGAGATTGAAGGGCAAGGCGAATAGCCCGAAGCTCCAGAAGGTTGATGTTGAGTGAATGCTCCTGCTGCGACCAAGAGCCCTGAACCATGTGAGATCCTAGGTGAGCTCCCCAGCCTGACAGGCTCGCATCCGTGATGATGATCAATCTGCGAGGTTTGTGGAAACTGCTTCCTATGGAGATCGCCTCCAACGTCCACCAATCCAGAGACCTGAGAACCCCCAGAGGATAGAAAGACGGATCCCTGAAGATGCTGCGAGGTTCCTTTGGTAGGGCAGGAGGAACCACTGTAAAGATCTGCTATGGAGGCGAGACCAAGGGATAATGCCATAAGAAGAAACCATCTTCCCCAGTAAACTGGACAAATCTAGGAAGGAAGCTGACTTGTGCCTCCTAAAAAGACTAGCTAGATCTGAAATACTGCGCTGTCAGGTGACAGGAAAACTTTGGAGGAAACTGTATCTATTACCACGCCTAGATGTTGAAGGCGGGTAGAAGGGACAAGGTGACTCTTTTTCCAATTAATAGAAAAACCATGATCTCGTAAGATCGTAATGGCTGTAGCTATCTCCCCTCGAGCCCTAGCCTCTGACCTGGAAAAGATGAGGATGTCATCCAAATAAAACAGAATCCTAATGGGAATAGTGGAAATGTGAGCCACAAGGGAGGGCATTATTTTGGTGAATGCCCAAGGGGCAGAAGACAGACCAAATGGAAGGGCCCTATATTGATAGTGTCTATCCCTATAACAGAAACGAAGGAATTTATGATGGGAGGAAAGGATAGGGATATGTAAATATGCCTCCGTGAGATCAATGGAAGCCATGAAATCACCTGACCTGATAGCTAGTAAAATAGTTTGCAAAGATTGCATTTTGAACCGGCGATAAATAACATACCGGTTCAGGGATTTAAGGTCAAGAATAGCTCTCCAATCCCCAGAGGACTTAGGGACTAAAAATAAACGAGAGTAGAAACCTTGCCCCTGTTGATTCTTGGGAACAGGTTGGATGGCATTAATTTGTAAGAGATGCTCAATGGCCAATTCAACTTGAGCTCTCTTTACTCTATCCGTAGACAGAGGACAATGCAGGAAGAACTTGGGGGGGGGGTTTGAAGCGAAATTCCAGGGATAAGCCAAATCGAATGGTGTTCCGAACCCAAGAATCAGAAATGATGGAGTCCCATTGATCAGCGAAAAACGCTAATCGACCACCTATTGGGAGATCAGAAGAGGAATTAACGTGATCTCCTGAAGGGACGGCCTCTGCCTTCCCTAAAGGGCCTCCTGGCGGTAGCCCTGTATTGCTGTCTGACCTGACTGTCTTGCTGAGGGAAACCCCTGGGTTGAAAAGAATGCTGGAAACGTTGCTGGTAAAATCCTGAATCTTGGCCACAAAAGGAACCCGATCGAAAGGAACCCTGAGCACGTGCCTCTGAACATCTGTAAAGATAAGGTAATCAGCAGGGGTTCCAATCAGCAGGGGTTCCTTGGTTTCAATCAGCAGGGGTTCCAGAGGAGCTCCAAACAACTTCTCTCCTGCATACGGGGAAGAGGCCAAACGCCATTTAGCCCGGACATCAGCCTGCCAGTTACTGAGCCACAGAAGACGCTGAGACATGACAGAGGTACCTATGGCTTTCGCCGAGAATCTAGCAGCATTGAGGGTAGCATCCGCCGAAAACTCTACAGCTGCTAAAATTTTATTTAAATCTTGGTGAGATCTGGAATCAGAAGCAGGAAGTCTTTCCTGGAGCTGTTTAATCCAAAGAATAGTAGCCTTATTAAAGAAGGAAGTTGCTGAAGAGGCTGGAACAGCCCACGCAGAGGCTTGATGACCCTTAATGAGAGACCTTTCTGCTCGCTTGTCCTCTGGCTTTAAGGATTCCTCCGCAGACCCTGTAACTGGGGAAGAAGATGCTAAAGCCACCACGGGTAAATCTACCGATGGCACCTGTAAGATAGATGAGAATTCGTCAGCCACATTGTAAAATCGTTTATCCAAAGAATTGGGAACAGGCCCAGTGCTAGGAAAAGACCATTGCTTTTGAATAACATCAGTGAACAATTTGGGAGCAGGAATGGATTCCGAGCGGACCGTAGGCTACTGGAAAACTGTTGTAGATGAATCTGCAAGAGCAGAAATAGGATCAGGTCTGGGGTAGGAACACAAAGACAGGTAGTGTTTTGAGCCTTAAACAATAAGGAATGAAACATTTGAGATCTAAATAAACCTACAAAGGCAGGTTGATCCAGCTCCAGATCTTCATCCTCTGAAAGAGCCTGTTCTGGAAGGATTTCACCTTCAGAGAGAGATTCCTGAGAAACAGAGTGAGATGAATCTGCTCTTTTATAATGAGAAATGTTCTGTTCAGAAGATTGAGGCCTGTGTGAATGACCATGATGGCTTACTGAAACAGAAACCTCAGAAGAAGCTCGTTGAGAAAGACCATCAGCTATCCCTTGACGAATTGCAGCAGAAATCAAATTAGCTAAGGCAGGTGAAATCTCAGGCAGAGCCTGATCACTCCTAATATTGCTTTCAGCTCCAGAAACAGAAGCAGTTTCAACCATGATCTCCTGAGGAGCGTCCTGAATCACCACTCGAGGCTGGGTGGGGCCCGTTGGAGTGATAGGGAACACAGAAGCAGCCTCTGCTGAATACAAACCTCCATGCAAGGACCTATCCGGGGACAATGAAGGAGAAATAGAAGACCTGGCCACAGAGGCTTGATCTCCTGAGTCAGGAACAGTAACAGTGGAAGGGGCATCCACATGGACTTGAGCAGGGACCACTACTGTCCCTGACTGAGCCTTTTAAAAAACCTTTTCCAGGGCTTTATGGCACCTTGCCTCCTCTCTAGGAATCTTGGAACCCCTAGGGTTAGCTTGGCGAGGCGCCTTAGAAGGTCTGGGAGGGGCCTCAGGAACAATCTCGTCAGGATCTGCCTGTTGTTGCCTCTTTCATTTAGATGCAGCTTTGGAAGGAGCCATTTTACTAGTACCCAGGCTTAGAATTTAAATGCTGGGATTTAAAAACAATCTCTCAACAAAGACCACTTGTACCCAGGCTTAATTGAGTGCTGGGATTTCACAATAAGGAGAGGCCCAGAAAAAACTTCCAGAAAGAGAAAAAGCCCCAAATACTTGCGTTTTGCAGCCTCCACGTGGAGAAAACCTTAATCGCTAGCCTGCTGGCTTAGCGCAATCAGAATAGGAGCAGTAAGCGGTAAGGCACCAAATACAGCAACTCACAACCATTTGTCATCCGCCCACGCAGTAGAAGAAAAGGGCGAGGAGGCTTCTGCAGACGCGGCGGAGCAAGCTCGTGCGTGCTGCGATATCAGAATGCCGGCTGGCAGATCGAAGCTGCTCTGGTGGCTAGCAAACTCGTAGGCAAAGCCCACTGACAATTTTACAATCCCCAAAACAATAAAATTAAATTTTAAAAAATCTAAACTCCTACAGGCACGACTGTCTCAATGAAGACCAAGTCGAAAAACTGAAGCAAGCAGCAGAAGGCGGGGCTTTTAACTTTAGCAAACCCGGTCTCATTGGATGAAGTCCAAGCCAATAACCCACATGTGACTGGCGTGCCTATCAATAATAGATTATAATAAAATGCACATAGGACAAAGCTCTGAGATTTAGTTCCCTTCCCTTCCCCTACCCCACCCCTGCAATTTAGTGATATGGTCCAATACATAATTTCCTTTCTTCTAATGAAGTGTGGATGGATTGGTCTGTTTTCACAGTTAACTTTGTTACTCTGCTTTTTTTCTAAATAGGCAAAAATGAAGAGACCCTACATCTAGATTTCATCAATTTGTGGATCCATTTATAATTAAAATAATAATTTAAAATAAATTCAGACAAGACATTATAGTCTTAATAAGTTGTACATTTCTATTTTATACCTTCAACATGCTTTTATAAGAATATAAGCTATAAAACAAAAAAGGATTTATGTGTTTGGACACACACATATTTATAAATATGTTTTGCATACATTTCTACTCTCCCCAAAATTTCTGTTTTGAATTTATTTCCTTGAAAAATGGGGAATTTTTTTTCCTATTATTACTGCAACTTTTTAAAGAAGTTTTACATCTCCAATTTGAAGCCTGGGTTGACTTGTGATGGAAGGAAAATGTGAGAGATGGAAAAGGATTTGAACCCCAGAGAAACCTTAGCTTGAAACAATTCACTAGAGTAGAGGAAAAACACCCAAAAAATGTATCCCTGGTTCAGAATTCCATTCAATATATGCAATAAAAATAGCAGCATCACTAAAAAAAAAAAAGTCCTAGTTTGCTACTATCAATGTTGAAAAAAGAGGAAAAACGCCTAGACCAGTGTTTCTCAATTTTGGAAACTTTAAGAGGTGTGAACTTCAACTCCTAGAATACACCAGCCAGCATGTATCCCCCAGTATCAGCAAAGCTGAACCTACCCTGAGGCTTATAATTAAATATATGAAAATGCCAGTTGTTTCTGACTAATATGTATTCTGACTGGTGTGTAGTTTTCCCATTCAAGGCACACCCTTAAATATTGGGTTCTGTGTCTAATATAAAAGAACCAAACTATAACAAGCATGGTTAAGGTCAGCAGAGGGCCCTGTTCTGATCCTCTAATTCCTGCCTGTTCATGTTCCTGTCTTCCAGGAATAAAGTGTTTCTCCCATGGAAAGTAAGTGTCTGTACTTGCCAGACACAGTGCAGCATTGCTAACCATCAAGGCTATGTGAAAAAAAGAAAGACTGCAGAAGTTGCCATTAAAGTTGCTTTTTACTAAGAAAAGAAAGGTTGAGCAAAATAGTTGTGATGCTCTGAGAATCATGAAAAATTGCAAATTCTACACATGGTGGAATTGAGAAGATGGTGCTTCTATTCAGGCAATTTCAATCCCAGCTCAGTCAGGGACTCATCAGCTTCCCTTCACTTTAGTGAAGGGCTGAAATCCATTATCCTGGTGCTACCTTGGGTTGACAACATGCAGTGGTCTTCTGATGACTAAAATTAGATGCTTTATAAAATTGTGCACCAAAGAAGTCCATGCATGTTGCATAAGCTAAGGAAAAAAATGTGATATCCTTTATGTGATCTAAAATACTCTAATCACACTCAGACTTTTCTGTCATTGATAACTTCTTTCTCTCTTTCATACAGGGAGCAAATTCTTGGTAAAGAATTATAGGTATAGTAATGTGGATGAATTAACTATAGTAGACTCACTATAAAGGAACTAGCTTCTATTGTTACCTACAAATTGGGTTTACCTTTACAGTAGGATTTGGATTGGAGATGAAGTACTTAAAACAAGTTGACACCTCCAAGCAGATTCAATAGTCAAATCAATGTAAAAATAAAACTGTATTCTTGGTTCTTTAATGTTAGTATTTTAACAAAGTACAACTAGGTACAATGAGTTATGTAAAATAAATTTACTATGTATGTGTATGTAGGTATGCATGTGTGTGTGTGTGTACACATACTGTTGTGCTGTTGTGATCCATAAACAATGAAGTACAATCTATATATGTTTTCCTAAAGCCACATATTATTTCTCTAGGAGCAAAACTCATAGCTGACCTCTTGCTTATCTCTTGTCTTATAGACAAAACTATTGAATTTCAAACAATTCACTTACAAATATTTGAGTAAAGACCAAATGTATCCAGAATGAAATAAACGTTTACTGTCTAGAAACATATTGAGCAACAACTCACTTTCTTTCAAATTCAGTTTTCAGTTGCAAATGAAAACACAATTCAGAGACTATTAGTTATCAACCAAATAATTCAAAGCTATGATGTAGACATAAATTTGTCCATTGTTATGAGGACCATACTCTCCTTGTTGGGCTTCTGAAAAGCATTGAAGAGGCAGCTGTTCAGGACTACAAGGGGAGACAATAAGGACTGTTCTAAGTTCATTGGGCAATGCAATTAAGTAATACAGTTTTGATTATTGTGATTCTATTTTAATGTTCTTGTTATCTGATATCAGTCTCTTCCAACTATAGGAACTAAATGACATACAAGCCATTGCCGAAAGTACCATATATTCTTGTATCATAAGTCTATCCATTGATAAATTGATGTTTGAAATTTTTTTATGTTTAAATTTCCACAATTGGCTTATCTGAGAGTGATGCATTTTTCAGGGAGGGTATTTTGATTTAAAATTTGAGAGTCTCCTTATATGTGGATGAGTGTATATGGGATATTTGGGTACTTTAAATAATTTATATATTAATGCATACAGATATACACACTCACAAGTAAGTTGAATGCAATTTTGGTGGTGTCTTTTGCCACCTAACATGCTTGGCTTATCCACAGATATATACAGTAAATAAGCTTCCTGAGGTCAAGTTTTTAGCTTTTTGTTTTCTTGGCAACAGTATCTAATGGGTTTGCCAATGCCTTATTCTGGGATAATTTTCTAAACTTTCCAGTTTAGCCTACAGCTCTGGGATTTCCTTGTAGTCTCTTATACAAGTACCAACATTACATAGCTTTTTCAAGATCAGCCAAAGTTGACTAAACTCTGTTGTTAGCTTGGTAATATATTATGCATTCCAATTAATTAGTCATACCACACAATTTACAAAAAGTTGTAAATTTAGGTTGGGATGGAAATAATATCCATTACAAATCTTTCATAATTTCCCACTTCTATTCTTGGAAACCATAGCCTATTACCCCATTTGCAACACATTCCAGCTATGATAATTATTTTATAGTTCTTTGCATTTCTAAGCTACCAGATCGCTGAAAAATTGTGGGATGCTCACTAAAAATTACAATTACTACTTTTTACTACATTAAATCCCGCAGAAGAGTGAAGGATTCATTTTAAGCAATCATGAAAAGACTCTTTTGCTAAATGATCTCTGGATCATCATTCCCTAGTTACACAGACAATATTAGAGTTTGATGATTTTATGTCCCACGTTTATTTTATACAACTCCAGATGACATAGAATATTCACACCTGTTTTCACAACAAAAGCAATCATGTTAAGTAAATTGGACTAAGAGAGAGTAACTGGCCCCAATCTAAGTGCCCAGCTTTCATAATTAAGCATTCATGGCTTCTCATTTGTTAGCACCGACTGTCACACTATCCATAATTATAAAGCAACAATTGGATTTCTGAGGATACAAATTCTCCACTTAATTCATAGCAAAGTTCATTTTAAATTCATTCTTTTTCAGGCTTGGTATGTCCTGTTTTTCTTAAAATAAATGTAGATATATGATAAAAAGGCCAAGTATCAGAGATCAGCAATTGCTCTCACTCTTGTCTTTTTTATTCAGCATAAGTCTTTGTATGACCGTGGTTAGCCAACCTGCTAATAATATAGGGTTTTTAAAAATTATTTTTCAGAACAGCTGATCTTCAAACCTTCTCTAGGACTATTACATTGTGTCTCTCTTGTTTATGGTGATTAGCTCAGCTGAGTGAACTTACTAAAACAAGGCTTCTACCCTTGAGGATAATGAAAGCTACTGATTCGATTCCTTTTCAATTTTCCTTTCTGTGCTACACAATACTAAAGGGAGGGGGGAATCACTAACTCTGTAGAGCCCTCATTCAATTTTCATAAATGGGACTTAGGTTCTGCCTTGTTTTACAGTATGGTTGCTATATACTTAAAAGTAATCCTGTGTTTTCAGCACTGCTTCTTGGGCCATTGCTTTCTGAGCAGTTATGCAGGGTGCATGATGGATAACCATGTAATCTTCAGCCTGGTGACATGTTGTGTTACAAGGAGCCCACTTAACTCATAGCCAGTTGTGGATTGCTTTGACTCCACAGCAGGCCAGCAAAAAAAAAATAGGCCCTTATTCCTTCATATCAATCCTAGTAATCTAATGAGCATCTAAAGAAGAGCAGACCATAAGCTGCTTGCCACAGGAAAATGAGAAAAACTGCTTGCTTTCCCTTTTCTGTGGGGATGTTCAAGATTTCTCAGGGATGAAACCAGGGGTGAAATCCAGCAGGTTCTGACAGGTTCTGGAGAACCGGTAGCGAAAATTTTGAGTAGTTCAGAGAACCGGCAAATACCACCTCTGGCTGGCCCCAAAGTGGAATGGGAATGGAGATTTTGCAATATCCTTCCCCCAGGACTGGGGAGGGAATGGAGATTTTGCAGTATCCTTCTCCTGCCAGGCCCACCAAGCCACACCACGCCCACCAAGTCACACCCACAGAACCGGTAGTAAAAAAATTTGGATTTCACCACTGAATGAAACATGAATGTCACAATAACATGCATACTGTTTATACTTCTGAAGAAAGCCCTTGATCACTTAACCTGGCACTTAAGGCTAGAAAGCTACTAAAGAGGCTTTCTCTAGCAACAATTACAGCTGAAAACAATGATCAAAGAAACACAAAGTAAAAATATATTGAATGTGCCTTTTTCACTGAACTGGGCAATACACAAATTCTGACTTTTAAAACCCACACATTCTTTATGTGGATCTGATAAGCATAAAACTAGTCAAGCCTATGCCACAGAACCTTTCCATGTGAATTTCAAATGACATGAAAATGTTGCATTCCAAAGTATGACATTTATCTGCCATGCATTTATTTTAAATAAATGATACACAATACATATTGCTTCATAATGAACATTCAAGCTAACAGAAGTAAGATAATATCTGTTGCCAGGAGGAACTGGAAAAAAAATCAGCAACAAAGTAATTTGTTAGGTAGAATGGGATGACTTCAAGGGGAGACGAAAGCAATCTTCTCATATCTCTTCCTCCCTACCATATCTCTTCATTTCCCATTCTGAGTTTTCATACCATATCTCTAATTTCAGCAGAGGAGAGCAGAGCAGTGAGTCACAGTGGTGATACAAATAATTTTCTTGTAAATAAACTTTTACAAATACCCCTTTACAATCCTTCCATTCTCCATCATTCAGTCAGAAGTGAAGAAGCTTCTAGGATGAGAAGTGAAATTTCTTCAAGGAAAAACAACAGTTGCCTTTTGAAAAAGCCCTTTTGGGACAACCATGACCCAGAAGACATAATCTCCATAGTTTCCTCCAAAGGAAACTGTATATCCTATAGACGTCAGCAGGTGGCAGCACCTAGCCAACTTTTGCTGTTTGTGGAAGCTAGGCAGGGCAGTTTTTGAAAGACAATTCTAGATCCATATACTAGCCTAGATTTTTTTTTTTTTTTAAATCCTTGAATAAGGCATTGGCAAGCCACTTCTATAATGCTGCCTAGGAAATGGCTAGTTGATTTTCGTCTTATGAAAAGTGATAATTGGGGATTCTTTGCTCCCCCAAAGATTTAAAAGTCTTTTGTTACGAATACGTTTCATTTTGCACTGAGGCTTAAAGGATGATCTTGCATCATTTTTATACATTTGAAACCTAAGTTATGACCAGCTGTTACTTCTGTGACTTTTGACGATATTTATTACTATGGTTTTTATATTTGTAGTCACTGTTTTTATAATTCTTTTTGCCTATTACTGTAAATCGCAGGACTATCGGTAATACATTAAATTACAGTACAATTGTAATAATTATAATTATCACATTATTTGTAAAATGTCTTTAAGAAATTCAAACCGATATGGTACAAACGTTACAGTAACATTAAGAAAAGTAAAACCAACCCAAGTTGTGGCCCTGTGCAGAGCAATACTGTAGGACTTATTCAAGGAAAAGTACAGGTAAACAAATAAATCTTCAGATCTTCCTGGAAAGCTGGCAGTAATGAGGCCCTAGAGACCCCAGATGGCATGACATTACAGATAGAACTATAAGGATACAAAGAACATGTGGTACTGTCTTAAGAGCCACTGGAAATGGGAAGGCTTCGTTCAGGGGGCATTTAACTTATTCCAACACACCAGCACTGTTAAAGCCGATGGAGCAATCTTGAGGACCAATTTGGAGTACTTCCAAGTCTACAGATGCCTAGGCATACAGAAGGCGCAGGACTGCAGCCACCCACACAATGCACACAGTGTCAACATTTGCATATGAGTCAGGCACACATAGCTAGATATACGTAAGCTCAAATGCATAGTAATTATCCTACACAGAACTGAGAACAAGAATACAGTATGGACCACTGGGCATTCAATCCGCGCATGGATTTTATGCAACATTTACGCAACGTTTATGCAACATTACACATGAGTATTTCCCGGCCTTTGTGGCAACACAGCATAAGAAAGGCAGTCATAGTCTGGTTCATACACTGCTAGCCTCACATGAGATGCATCAAGCAATTAGTGGACTGCACTGTTTATAGCATGGGAGGAAGAAAGACCATCTATTACTGTATATTTCACTACTATGAATGAGAAGGATCAGTGTTACATCTCCATTATTAGAAGCAAAATATGACTTACTGCTATTACTAAAGGCAATTTATCTATGCATCACTATACACCAGCTTGCCAAAAAACCCGTATCTCAATAAAATTTACCTAGTCAAGATCAAACACTATGCTTCAAATAAAATTTCTGAACTCATTTACTCATCAGGAAAACAAAGGGAGATTTAATAATATAAATGCCCCCCCTTTTTTTTAAAGAAGAAAATCGGATTAGAGCTAAAGAAAAAAATCAGTCTTAAAACCTCCCAGTGAATGTTGAATTTATGGAAATTCTGATTTATTGCATGTTTAGTATCTGTGGTTTCCGCTAAAGTTTCTCAAAATTTATCTTTATTTGACAGATGTTGAGTGGGGCTCTTTAACCTTATAGTATGCTTCAAGTAGCTGAGGATCAACGGCTTTCTTAACATTATAAAGGTTTCATTGAGGACTCATCTCTGGAAGTACTGAAATCTGGACAGAAAGAGTAGTTTGCAAAGATAAATTTCCTCATAAAATTAATCTGGTTGGGGAATGTTCTTTGCAAGTCTACAGTTTGGGCCTTTTTCCCAGGTAGATTTCATAAAACTTGACTTGTCCCAAAAAGGCTTTTTCTGCAGGTTTTATTTTGCTTTGGATGGCTGCACCGGTTTAATTAGGAAACTTTAAAGGGTGGTGGTTTCATTAGCACTATTATTGTAAATGAACTGTGTGGGTTTTGTTGTGATATATTTTGCAATTGGTTTGTTGGAGCCCTTTGGAACATTTTGTAAGCAACTTTGGGTATCATGTAATGGAACAGAATGAGACACATAGTATAAATACTTTGTAAAATATATAATTATTTTCTAGCACATACTCGCCATAAGCGAGGCACTTTTTAACATATAGTTTATCAACTTCATTTTGGATTCATCTATTCATTGCTGGCAAGTTCCCAGAACAACTTCATTAAATCCTACATAAAAGAGTTAAAATGTTTCAAATCAATGTTTAGCTTCTTATTTTTAAATACTTCCTTAAAGCAGGAAATATATGGCAAACAGATGTAGGCATGAAATTAGTAAGATAAAGAATGTATTTCCATGCATTGACGATACTGTTGACAGACAAGCTCTCTTTTAATAGCTGGGCATTCATAACAGAATTTACGCCAACACAGAAATTTCTGACTTTAATAAACATGTCTTAAAAAAATTTTTTTTTTCAAAAATAGGCTGCCTATTGGCACCTAAAACTGCAACCCTATGAAACGTTTCTACTTTCCTTCCTATAACGAATAGCTACAGAAATAGAAGTTTTAACGTTGTCATGAATTAGATGTCACATAAGCTTAATGACATTGTAGGAGGATAGGAAAAGAAACACGATACAAGGTTGCTGCTTTTGAGAGTAACGAAATCTTAAATTAATAGGTTGTGCAAGACTTGGCTACATGTATGATGAAAAGATAGAGGCAGACGTAAACTAAACTCAACTCTTGGTTGACTGCATAGGCTCTGTCATGCAATTTACTTGGCAGCAATACTTAAGTGGCATTTTTTTTTGTTTTCAGGTCTAGCCTAACTGGTCCTGACTTTGCTTAATTTTCAAGTCCAGACAAGGTTGTGTAGCAGGTGCCATTTCTATGATTGCACGTTTCTAAAGGCAGGATCTTTATTTTAGCTATATTACATTTTTACCTAAAAATCATTCTGTAGGAGAGCACAGCTAGTTTTTTTGTAGCTAGGAATAACACACTGAAGTAGAAGACAGCATTAAATGGGCAGTGACAAATAAGCGGGCAGGACCACATAACGACCATTAGCAGAATGAGGTATTTGGTCCTCCTGCCAGTTTTGCTATTTGATAAAACCCGACTTTGCTTAAGAGTACAACAGACTGCCTGCCATGCCTTTGTCTCAAAGACATTAGCAACTGGAGAAGTTTTACAGAAGGCAATCTACAATGGGCATCCAAAATAATCAGCTAAATCAAATAAATATGAAATGACTTCATGGGTGTTCCTGCCTGAATCCTAAAGGATCCTGTTTCATTACCACATTAGTTCAATCAATTCTTAAGATGGCTGCTTTTAGAACTAAAATGAAACTTTTGATATTTATTTTCTATATGGTCAAGAATAACGAAATGGGTTCTAAACACCAAGACTTTTATACAATGCTTACCTAAATGTATTGAGGTTCAAGCTGTACTATAATTATTTTTAACTGTTAATACTGGGGAAGGACTACATAGTTAACCATGGTTAAGAAAAAAAAAGTGAAATTCAATTCAAAGATAAGAAAAGGTTAAGAAAAGGAATATATAAAGTGTCTCCCTTATAATTTGTCTCCCTTTTATGATTTCATAGCTGACTGTTATTTCAGCTTTAATATAGGGAAAAATGAAAATAACTTTTCATCCTTATGATGCAGCCCTCTTTTCAGAGCTAGGAAATTTGGCCAAATGTGAATCAATGTGATAATTCAGAGAATGCATACAGAAAGTAGGAAGTTTGTGAACAATAACAAGTGATATATTATTTGATGGACAACTGATAGGGGCCACCTGCTTCTCACACACAGTGGTAAAAATTAAATATTGGTTGGCAAATCTCAAAGGCTGAGTGCATACATTACGCCTTAATTAAACAAGGATACTATGCACAGTCTGATATAAGAATCTAGTCTGTAAAATCCATATCTCCTTTAATAACAAATGATTTTGAAATCCAGATTAAAAATTAAATATTTCATCAGCTAGCAATATTGTTCAAATTTGTTCAGTCAAAAGAAATGACTGTTCACTGGCTTCACTTTAAACCAGCTGAACATATTGAAATATTTACCTTAAAATAAACCTGTTTGTATAATGAAGCTAAACAAATTTCCCTTATTGGATTTTTTTCCCTCTTACTTTTCAGCACAACTGATTCTTTGTTAAATTTGACCACCTATAATTTTCTAGCACAGAGGTTTTTCCACTGTGAGGCCTGTTTGGGAAAGTAATGATGATATATGGAAGTATAAAATATGTTTATAATATTTGCAAATGTAGCTTGCTTGTATCAATAAGAAATTCAATGATCAGGAACTTTAAAGTATTGTTTTCATAAAACCACCTTTTGACATTACTGATTATTATTAAAGGGCTTTACTTCACATTTCACTTGAAAACTTTACAGTTAAGCAAATGCGATGAAAATAAAAAATAATTACAATTTAGAGAAGAAACTAATTCAACCCAACATCATACCAAACATACATTATCAAAAGGCTACACATTGCACTATATATAATATTGCCCAAGAACAAAGAATGGAGGAAAAGATTCTGACAATTTCTGTCAACATTTGTTAATTCAATACATTTTTCTATACATTCATTTCAATTTTTCTATGATATGTGAACATTTACTTATTAACTACCATTAGTATCTTTTCATTCCTAATTATTACCTAACAGCCTTTTAGTCCTGAAACAATTGTTTTTGGTCTTTTCACTATATTTCTAGGAGTGGAAGAAGCAAAATGCTTTGCTAAACAGTAAAAATTAAATAGTCGAGCTATTACACAGTAAGTTATCTTGATATAACTTTTTCTAACCTCATCTATATTATATGTCTACACAGTAAACGGGAACAGATTCAAACATATATAAAATGAACATTATCATGTAAGCGCTTCAATTTGTCACAGGATTATAAATGATGCTTACAAATAACAGAGATCCATAAATCATGCTTATACATAAATTGCAAATATCCATTCACCAAAAATATTTTCTACAAGCAAGAAGATATATAAAATTTCCTTAGAAAATGTTCAGGATACTAATTTCTTTTTTGTAAACTTGAGACTAATATAATTATTTTTCTCAATGAGCAATAGCTTCTGCCTTGATACTCTTCTATGAAATCGATTTTTACCCAGTTCTTTTTTGATAGTGGAGGTAAGAATACTTAAAGGTGAGACAAACTCACAGTTCATTAGATATTGTTCTTAGGTTATTTGTGACTTCCCAGATTGCTTGGAGTTCTTTTGACAGGACAACTGCACTTGGGGAGATTTATTACTGTCCAAAATCTTTTCTATTGCAAGAGACTGTGACTGTAACTGTGGATGGTGGAGCTTAGAGACTTGGAAACTAGACTAATAGGCATTAATAACTTTTTATAGAGACCTTTAAAAATTACTTTGAGTGGAACATGTCTTATGCTGTTTTGAGCGCTTCACTGTGCTGAAGGGAGTCATAATTTGTAAGCTTTATATAAAACAGTCAACTGTTTAGCTCACTACTCATAACACTGATCCCAGTTACCTTTTTCATTAAACTGAACTGACTGAACTAGGAGGTGTCATTACCTTTTTACACTATCAAACTACAAACTATTTATGAAATAATTTTTTGTCCCTCCGGATAAGTAATTAATTTTAACTGAGTTTTTGGAATGTTTGATTCCTGGAAACCATAAGGTGGCTTACAACGTACGTTCTTGGATTTAACTTCTGATTATTTTAAATTTTTTTTAAAAAATCCAAATTACAGATTTATGTTGTATGCTGTTCTGAATCAGTTGATCAATATTCAAACAAAGTCTGATCACAGTCTGATCAAAGTCTTTGTACGAAAATACAAAGAACATGTAACTAACAATTTGTGCCCCAATGAGACTAATGCTGAATGACAGGCATACACTATCAATCTCATTTTACCTTACTCGGAGATAATATTTAACACAGAAATACCATCAGTAGTACAATTATGCCAGGGTTATTTTGAATGTTAAATTGAGATGCTATCATGGCATTTTTATGAACTGAAATCACTGCTGTTCAGATAAAGCAGTGAGTTCTTTCAAAAGTAAAGATAAATATACCTCTTTAACTGGAGCGTCATTTTATTTACACAGAACTCATAACTAAATATTTATAAAAAGATTTTTTTTCATTCTTCAGCAAGAATTTTCAAGTTTTTGAATTTTCAACTTTTCTTTAAAGTTATTTTATCTATAACTGGAATGTTTTTTTTAAATCTTTTTCATCTATAATAAAAAAATATTATAATACAATCTTCCCTATTTTGGTACCCACCAAAACATTTCACACTTTAAAGTTCAGAACTCCCAAATCACATGGTTTTCACTTAGATGGAAATTCTGAAAGCTGAAACCCAGAACATCTGGAAAACACCAGGATGAGGAAAACTGCTAATACCAGAGGTCAACAAAACATCTTTGTTAACCAATCAAAACACATTTTCTAGATAATCCTGCATTTTTTTCCAGAGGAAGGGAGAAGTCTATCTGCATTAGATTAAGATTGGCCGAACAACACTGGAGACGGGTCTGGCCTCCTTTAATGAAAAGGGTGAAACCTTTCCATTGTCTTAAGCCCCAGATGCTTCTAAAAGCATAATCTTCATTAAGGAATCCTCATTATGGAATTTCCTACCCCTGGCAATGTATTTGCAATTACCATTAGTTCAGTTTAGCTGACTGCTTAAGATACATCTATTGCCGTAGGCTTTTGAATCCTCTTAATGTGCTTGTTCCTGCTGTTTCGAATGTAAACATTGCTTTTAATGTTTGGTAATCAGCTCTGTTGCTTTATTTTGTCAACTGTGATCCTCTGATAAAAAAAAATGTAATCTATAAATAAAGAATATGTACTAATAATATGAATAGTTACAGCTTCCAAGTGCCCTCAAGGCTTCATATCAAAAATAATTCTTAGGTTTCTTCAGACAGAACAGTAGAAATTTCCCTCTAACTTTGCTCCAAACAGTGAGCCCAATTCTTTAATATAACAGAAAAGCAGAGACCAAAAGATCAAATAATGTATAGAAACAATTTCATTTTAAAAACTAGTGCTTTCTACCTCACCCCATTCCAATTTAAAGGGCCACTGAAACACATTTTCTACTGGCCTTAAAATAAGTATAAATAATATCTGCCACAGATTTAGATCTTTCTAAATTTTGAACATATTGTTCTACCTTCTCTTGGTACAGTTTGCATTAATGTTACTTCCTTCCCAAGCTAGGACCCAGATTTCAAACAATATGGTTGCAATTCTTATACAGGTAACTTACAACAATTCATTTAGTGACCAAAGTTACAACAGCACTGAAACTTATGACCATTTTTCACACTTACAACTATTGCAGCATCCGCATGGTCATGTGATCAAAATTCAGATGTTTAACAACTGACTCATATTTATGACAAGTGTAGTGTCCTGGAGTTATGTGAATCCTTCTGTGACCTTCTGACAAATAAAGTCAATGGGGAAACCAGATTTGATTAAGAACACGGTTACTAATTTAACAACTGCAGTGATTCACTTAAGAAATGTGACAAGAAAGGTTGTAAAATGGGTCAAAATGCACTCAACACGTGTCTCGCTTAGCAACATAAATTTTGGGCTGAATTATGGTCGTAAGTTGAGGACTACCTATAGAGAATTTTTTAAAATACTTGGACAAGACCAATCTGAACCATCTTTAAAGTAAGTTTTAAAAATTTCAAAATCAAATATTCCTTAGCATGGCAATTACTGAGAAATCTAGGAATTGAAGTCCATAAATCTGGAGGATATTCAGACTATGACTATATAGCATAACACAATGCTGTCAAGATACTAATTTGACAGGATATACTCCAATTTAAACATAATCACACTTGTAAATCGAATAATCAGTAAACAATAATCTTGTTTTTACATTTAAAAATAAATGGGAATTATATGGTAAGATTCAAGAGAATTTTGATATTGTAAACACAATGAATTCAATTTATTCTATCTTTATTTGCTCCTCCCTGCTAGTGATCTTTAAGTAAACCTAGAAAATTTTATCCAGCATGTTGGTGGAAAAGTGCTTATTACTTGCTTCTGATTAAAAAGAAAAAGATTCTCATTAATAAACAGATTATTAAATAATATGTATAAATCAAAAGAAACTGATTTAGTCAGGAAAATAAATAAATTGAGTTTTAATATATGTATTCACTATTCGCATAGAAATAAAAACAGCAAACTTCTATTGATATCTTAAATCTTCCAGGAAGTTGTTATATTTGCTTCAGTTTAAAAGCCACCGATTTATTTTATCATCAGAGTTAAAAATGAAAACAAAAACATTTTTAATAATGCCCAACTCTTCTTATACTTGTTAATACAAATAGCCATAATATTTGCCAAACAAAAAAGTATCTTATCTTATACCTTTTACCTGGAAATGACAAATGAATTAGGATTTGCAGATGCCAAGAACACTCATTTTTTCAGATTTTTTTTTAATCGCAAACAGCCTCTGCTCCTCAATTCCTTTCCCTTAAAAATAGTCAGCAATTCTTCCAGGAATGGACATGATAATAAAGCTGAAAGCACAACTCAAAACATATCTTAAACTCCTCTACAACTTACAGTGTTTCTTCTGGCAGGAAATGTTGACAGAAATGGATTCCCCCAAAAATAGAGTATATGAAGGTTAACAGAACAAAAGTAAAATGGTGAGGACTTCATACTGTTTAGTCTGGTACATGTAGATAGGATTCAAGAATTTTTCAAATATTGGGAGTTCAGAAGTCCAATCTAAAAATGTGAGTTCTCACAGCATATTCCCCTTCATTTGATCATTCTAATTAAGAACTAGGAGCTCAGAATAAGACATTTGTAATCTTGTTCTTTTTCTATTGCCAATCAATCAATTTAAATTATTGATTTCTATGATTTCAAAGAGCACAAATTATATACTTTCAAGCAAATTTCTGAGGCTATAAAGCAGGGGTGCCAACCTTGATTTCATTGAGGGCCGCATCAGGGTTGTGTTTGATCTTGGGGGCTGGGTGGTGGTGGTTGGGGTATGGCCAGGGTGGGTGTGGCCAGTTCGACGTCACTTGTTGAGGCTCTGGTTTTTACCGTGATGGCCTCCTGCAGCCCTCTGCCAGCGAAAACAGAGCACGCGGCCTTCCTGGGCCTCCATTTTCACTGGCAGAGGGCTGCAGGAGCCATCATGGCCAAAAACGGAGCCCAGGTGGGCCTTGCACGGCCTCCCTCAGCTCCATTTTCACTGTCAGAGGCACCCTGGGTTAGTCCTTCACCGTTTCCAGGGCAGCCCTGTGGGCCAGATCTTAGCATCCTGCCAGCTGCATCTGGCCCCTGGGCCTTGAGTTGGACACCCCTGCTATAAAGAATAGTGTTTAACTTCTACTTTACTACAAAGTTTAATTCCTCCTTACCCACAGAACTGCAGGGCACACAGACCCTGGCAATATGCAACTGAGGATAAAACAAGAATATTGCAAAATTATAAAGATACAAGAGTATACATTATAACATATTACTAAAAATATTCTTGTAAATTCTGTTATGAGCATATTATGTATATTTACATGTCCAACTCTTTAAAATTCAGGGTGGGATCCCAGAGAGTAAATAATGATAGATATCATCTTAAGAACAGGTAGCTTCCTTCTTTAACAGGCAGTAAATTTTGTGTTGGTAACAGCTCCTTTGCACACAAACACATTTATCATGAGCCAAGCAGTATTGCCTCTTGCAAAGGATTGACTACAAATGCCTGCTGTATTGGAGCACACTTCACTGAATTAAAAATGGGATAATTCATAAAGACAAGCAGGGAAGGTAGCATTTCACACTTTGCCTCTAACCTATAAACAGTCGTGGCATTTTCAAGGAAGTTCTTCTTCAGAGCTTTAAGTGTTCTACATACTTCACCTTTCATTGCAGATATAGAATAGCATCCAACTTGTTAAATAATAATATTCAACACGTACCAAGTTTTCTTGGTTTCTGGTAGCTACTTTCTGATCATCTTCTCCCCCATTTTTCATGTATTTGACTTCCTCCACAGGTTTGATCCTATACTCATCTGGAAATTGAAATAAGAAGGAAAAAGTCACACATAAAAGTAGTAATAGAAACTATAGGGCTTACAGCAGGGGTGTCAAACTCGCGGCATCACATTGTTACATGATGTATGGCGACTTTTTCCCCTTCGCTAAAATGGGTGGGGGGGGGCATGGATATGTATATATATTCATTTCATTTGCTGTAAGCCAGGGCTGTCAAACTTGCATCATGGTATAACCATATATGAGTACGAGCTATATGTTTTCATAATGTCATTTAGCAGCTTAACAAAAAAAACTTTTCTGTACAGTACTATCCTTAAGGATTAGAAATAGTAAACAGAATGAACTATTTTTTTTAAAAAAAAACTTGAAGTATATCAATATGTTAAGAGTATTTTGATCAATGACCCCAGTTCAAAATATAATTGAATGGTCAAATGTGTACTTTTAATATCATTCTGAGCGTACATACCTAGCATATGCAATTGAAAAGCACACCAGAGGACTGAGTAATGTGCACCTCTCTACATAGATACTGTATGCTGGGATAAAGGGAGAGGTAATGAATTTTAGAAAAAAAAGGAAACAGAACAAGAGTTCATGAATAATCATCACAAAGGAAAAATAGAAAATAGTGCCCCTCTCAAATATTAAGAATGATGTTTTTAAACGTTACTTTCAAATAATCTGAAGCCAAAGTAAAAAGTAAACAGTAAATTTTTAAGTTTATTAATAACGATACATAATCAAGAAGAAAATGCAACCTGAAAAAAGGCCATCTCCAACCAAAGGGGATGGGAGAGAAATAGCAAACACAATTTATTTTAAACCAAGATAGTAATATCAGTAGTCGGAGATAGCAATGACTGACCACTGACCATTTTTCTTACAGAACTAAATCCCAGTGTTATTAATGAAGCTGTCCAGGAGGAGATGCATAATTCATAAAAGGAAATACTTTACACATTGACTAGAGGGCACTGATGCCCTCTATGGTGCTACTGGATGGAACAGAGAAAGAAACTGAAGTGATTCTCCAGGGCCCCTGACTGTGCAATCCTGTGACTGATCCCAGTACAGGTAGTTCTCAATTTATGATTTGTTGCTTAGTGACTGCTTGAAACTATGATGGATCCCCAAAAAGATACTTATGACCTAGATTCAAAAGTATAGCAGCTGCTTCCCAAGGTCATGTGATCACATCTCAGAAACAGCCCACAATTACAGCCATTTGCAGTGTGCCCCAGTAATATAACCATCATTTGTGATGTCTTTTGATGAAAAATATTCCATTATTGCTGTTATCCAGCAGGTTTCCTCTAGCAGTGATAAGGATTTTTGATAGAAAAAAATGGCAAAAAATAAAAAGAGAGGAAGATTTGGAGAAATCTTGGAGATAGGGGTGTTACAAAAAAATAAAGAAGCCACATAAGTGACTGAGCAGGGAAAAACTGGAATATGTAACAATCAGATACAGGTAGTCCTTGACTTATGACTATAATTGAGCCCAGAATTATGATTGTAATTTTTACTGATCATTAAACAGATCATCACATGACTGACCCATTTGTACGACTTTTTTAACAGCAGCCGTAATGCAAACTCATTCTCTGCTGTGGCTCTTTTTTTTGGGGGGGGGGGCGGGGGGGCTGGAAACTGGAAGTAAACACCAGTTCTCAGGTACTCATATTCTGTCATTGGGTTTTCACAAATATTGAGTTGGGGACTGTGGAAATAGTATATTTACTTTATTTACTTACTTCATTCATATCCTTCATTCAATATCCTTTTCTCCAGGAATTAGATATAGCTTACTTGGAGATCTTCTTTCCTTCAATTTCCATAGCAACAACCCTGTGAGATAGTTCTGGCTGAAAGTTACTGGCCTCCCAAAAAACCAGCAGGTGAGTTTCAACAGAGGATACAACAGAACCTGGATCTTCCCTGTTGTTGTACAGCATCCTAACCATTACGCCACACAGGTTGATGGTGCTAGAGTAGAAAAACTCTTGACCACAGCTTGTGTTCTATACACTATTCCCCAACCTGGGCCTTTCAGAAGTTTTTGAGATAACATATTAAAATACAACTATATGCATATATAATACTAATGTTGCTATTATGGGAGTGCAAATTTGAAGTACACATACAAAAAATATAGCCTTAGTCCATGTATTAAATTCACATTATGTAATCAATAAATTCCACATTAAAGTGCACGAGTCAAACTGTTCAATCTTAGTAGGCTGCCTTTTATGGGCTCTTAAATAGTTACTAAAAACTGCTAATTTTTATTTCCTCATGATAGATTGTTGTATCTCTGTAGAACAGCCTTCCTCAATCTAGTGCCCTCCAAATTTGGTGATATATCTAGTCCTTGAATGAAGGAGAATATTTGTAGCTCAGGGTTGAAATTAGGGATCCTTGGTGCTCTCCGAGCTTGCTTGTTTTCTTGTAGACGTTTCATTACCCTAACTAGGTAACATCATCAGTGCTAGTGATGATTAGCACTGATGATGTCACTAGTTAGGGTAATGAAACGTCTGCAAGAAAACAAGCAAGCTCAGAGAACACCATAGTCCTAGAATTTGTGGTTATCATACCAACAAACATTAGTGTTGTCTTCTTTCATCTCAGAATATTTTTAAAATGGCATTTTACAAGTTCAAGAGATCTCTGTTACGTTTGAAAGATTTGTTTCTGCCCCACTAAGAAAAGTACAATTAAAATGTATGTTGTCATAATGAAGAATCACCGCCAGAGGTAATTTGAAATATCTTAGTTCCTTGCTGAGAAAACAGAAGTGTCTCCTAGGTAACTTGACTGTCAACGTTAAAGAGAAATATCTGACTAATTATGACCTACAGCAGTAGGAATATGAATCACAGCAAGTATAAATATCTGTCCTGGAATTGACCCAATGCACTTTGAATTCAAAAACTGGATTTCCATGAGGCCGTTAAGTATTATTTTAATTCAAACATCAACATTCACAACTGGTAACTGTTGCAATAATTCAATTTCACAAATATTTCCCCCTGACGTTTGTACTAATCAAAATGGAATCCCTATAGGAATATACGAGAAGACTAAATTTATTTCTCCCAAGCATTTGGAAGCAATTTTGACAACACAAATAGGAATTGTTACCAGAATGACAGCCAGGATACCAGTCAAACTAGGTTAAGCAAAGCCATCAGCCTGTCATTGAAACCGTAGGGTTTCTATACTATCTAATGTTCTGCGGAGTAAAGAACAACCTTGCAGAGGGAGCATCCTATATATTGCATGAACCTTAGAACAGGGTCTAAGGAATATAGGAAGGCTGCATTTTCATGCAGTATCATAGGAATCTAGATACACAGGCATATTTACTCAGAGACTGGAACTCCATGTTTTAATCACAATCATGTAAATATTTTGTTCTACATTTTGTTTTACAATGTTTTAAAGATGATTTGAAACTTGATTATCTCTAGGGATTTAGGAACAGACTTTGTAGTAGTTCTACAAATCCAAAATTACCATAATTTTATCTTTTTGAAACTATTTGGTCAACTGACCCATAGGAGCAGAGAAAACAATATAATTGCAACTTTAATTGGTGTTGTTCCTTTAAAGCCATGTTTTTCAAACTTAGCAACTTTTAATATGCTGGCTGGGGAATTCTGGAAGTTGAAGTCCATGCATCTTAAAATTGCTAAGGTTAAAAAACACTGTCATACCATTCACTGTGGCTGTTTACTGATTATTACTATGGCCTTTTTTTAAAGAAAAAAAATCCATTTTTGATATTGATACAACTTTGCTCAATAACTTGAATTTCTGTTTTTTCATATCTCTCTTTTCCAATTATACAAAAAGAAATTCCTTTATATTTCCATATTTTATTACTCAGGACTTTGAAAACAAAGAAGGAATGGTGCTATTTTATAGCTAGAGAGCATATACAAAAACTGTACTTAGCTACAATATAATCAATGACTGAATAATATCACAAATGAAGGCAAGTATACGGGATCAAGGATAATGTTGCACAATCCAATCTTGGTCAGTCACCGGGACCAGAGGTTTAGTTTTTTGAGTCCAAAAGTTCGGAAAGCTCTGGTCCCAGTGACTGACTCAGTTCTTGAATAATATCAGTCAGATTTGATGGACAATCCTTAATATGATTATCTGAATTTATGCTCCAATCATAAAGAAAAAGAGGAGACTGGTGAATAGAAGATGCCAGAAAGATATGCTCCTTGTATTGATTACTAGAATGCCAAAGTTGGAAACATTAAAGAAGAAAACACAGTCAGACTGTTTGACTTTGGAAATAAAAATGAAATAGGAGAATGACTTATTAATTTTTTCTACTCCAATTATTTATTACTAATACCATCTTCAAACAAACAAAACAATGCCTATTTTATTATTGGTAAAAGGAAGAAGAGCATCACATACATGGTCTGATGCTGACTGCAGAACAGTTCATAACTATTTATGTACAATTTCCAAGTTAAGGAAATGAAGTAAAAAAAAAAAAGCAGTCTACCAGATATGATCTTGACCCACCATTTTCAATGAGAAATTGGGAATCACCCTGAACTCTTGAACCTTATTGACGAAGAAACCAGAGGAACTCTGGAATGAACTTAAAGATTTGTTAAAGACCAATGTGAAAAGAGTCTGCCAAAGAAAAACAAAAGAAAACAAGCTGGATGTTAGAACAACCCATGAACATTTCCAAGAACAGAAGCAAACGCCAAAAATGTCAGGAAAGAATTTTCAACAAAGTATTCCAGAGAGCTGATAGAAGAAGCAGTGTTACAATGCCATCAGTAAAGACAAGGAAACAGACAAGGAAAAACAGGAAGGACTTTCAAAGGATCTCTGAATGTATAAGTATTGATTTGCTAAAGGATGCCAAAGGACAGGTAATACCTGATTGAATAACTGATTCAAAGATCAAAGAAAGATGGAAGAGTATACTAAAATACTAGCAGGGATATTAATGTTCATAAAACCTTAAAAATACTCCCTACTTTTAAAAAATCTCTTGTATTGGATGATGAAGTAAGATGAGCACACTGGTCATTACAAATTGGAAGACTATAGGAACTGATGGAATACCCACATAAATACAGCAAGCAACAGAAAAAAATGTCAGTAAAGTTTTTAACCAAGGTAAGGTAGCAAATCTGGAGAATGACACAACAAACTGAAAGAGGTCACTCTACATTCTACACTACGTTCTACTACTCTACATTAGAGGGAGGGAGGGAGGGGAGAGAGAGAGAGAGGGAGGGAGGGAGGGAGGGAGGGAGAACACTAAAATAAAGAAAACAACTTACACCATTAAATATATACTCTGAGAATTCCTAGGGAGGAGCTGTTCTGACTCTGTTCCTCCCACTCAAATGACCTAAGCTTCACTGTCTTTGGCTCCTCTGGAATGCACTCCCTGCCTCCTGGGAATCTGGATTAGACTCCTTAATTTCATTTGCAGTGCTAGCAAAATCATGTTTAGGATCATCCAAGAATTCTATAAAGAAAAAGATGTTCAACTGGGTTTTAGAAAAGGCCAAGAGTTACCGTATTGCTGATGCATGTTGGGTAAATGAGAAAGCCAAAGAATATCAAAAATAAATCAGTATATGCTTCACTGATTATAGAAAGTGTGGAGTACAAATAATATTTTATCCTTACATACATGATTCTAAAGTGCATGATAGACAGAGCCATAAAACTGAAATTGCCTAACGATCCTGAAAGGAAAGGAGACTGATAACAATAATCAGGTTGTTGCTTTTTTCTGTGGCGTGAAGGGAGTCAATACATTGGTACAATAAAGGACATTATTTATGTTAGAAGGTGTAGTCTTAATAGATTGGGTGGACTTGGAGCCTCATTATAAGAACAGAATGTAGAGGCCAGCCTATAATAAGGCCAACTCATGTTGTTATTAGATTCTGCATTCTTTCTATAAAGCTATAATTTATTCTGCTTTTGTATGTCCTGTGTATAATTTCAGAAGGGATACAATCAGTAACCATGTGACAATCAGTAACCATGTGGGCTTTGGGGTTCTTCTGTGTTCTTTTGTCAAGGAACCCTGTGATCACTGTAGTTGTGCACTCCAATAAAATATATCTATTTCCAAACGCTTTGGTTCTTTAGTTTTCCCACAACAATAAACTTTTTTTTTGAAAATATTTTTTTAATTTTTTTTAAACAAACATACATAAAGGGAGAGAGCCTTCTCTGTGGGGGCATCTACCCTCTGGAACAAACTGCCACCCGGGATACGGAGGATTCCCGACTTGCGCACCTTTCGCCATGCCCTCAAAACGTTTTTATTCCAACAAGCCGGGCTGGCCTAATTTTTTAACTTTTTAATTTTAAAATTTTAAAATGGGGTTTTTATTTGAATAGTTGGGCCAAATTATTTAATATGCTTTTAAATCGTTTTAAATTTTATATTTGTGTGCTTTTACTTTTGGCTGTACACCGCCCTGAGTCCTTTGGGAGAAGGGAGGTGTATAAATTAGAAAAATAAATAAATAAATAAATAAATAAATAAATAAATAAATAAATAAATAAATAAAACCATCTTCAATTGCAAACAGTGTGTTGGTTGGTTACAAGTCTTTTTGTGCATCATTCACCAAATTCATAGCTTACAATTTACAGTTTACCTAGCTTCTCATATCATTGACCTAATATATATCTATATATTGTTATCCTCATTAATCATTTATTTGACTATGGCTATTTCTTCCCTCATTATCATTCAAAATATTCTAAAATTTGAGTTAATTTTTATTATAACATTCATTTCATCCTCCTGAATCTATCCAATAATAATACATCTATATGTTATATTTCACATAGTTGTTGAATTCTTGTACTGTGAGAGTCTCTACCATATTTCATTTCCATATTTTTTTATCTAACCATTGATAAAATAGGTGCCATATCTTATAGTATTGTTTATCTACTTGTTCTCTAATTTCAAATGTCAATTTGCTCATTTCAGCACATTCCATTATTTTCTTAATAACTTCATCTTGCGTTGGTGTTTTCTCATTTTTCCAGTTTTTAGCAAACACAATCCTAGCTGCTGTTAATACATTCACAATCAGATATCTCAATTCTTTATTATATATTTCAGGCATAATCCCCACTAAAATAAACTTTATTTTGATTATGTCAAGCTATGGAATGTGTTAGGAAAATGGGAATCCTGATATAGGAGGTGACCAGGCAGAGCCCGAAAGTGGGATCAAATAAACCATCAGGTTAGAATCCTTATGAAGCTACAAGAGACCTAAATCCAGCCCCCTGTGAATTCCCTTGACTCTTATGTAGTGCCAATTTGACTTGACTGTTAGTAAATAAATAAATAAATAATTTTATTTCTATACCGCCCTTCTCCCGAAGGACTCAGGGCGGTGTACAGCCTATTAAAAACACAAGAGCAGATAGTAGAGCAGATTCTTGCATATAAGTAGCATGTAACAAAACTTTTACTGCTTTAAAACTCAACTCCTGTTCCTGGTTACTTATGCTTGTTACCCAGAACTTTTCATTCTGCTTATGCCAACCTTTATACAGGTCAGTACGAACAACCCCTAGATTCTCTCATATTTATTTATTTATTGCTTCGATTTATATGCTGCCCTTCTCCGGAGACTCAGGGCGGCTTACAATGCGTTAAGCAATAGCCTTCATACTTTTGTATATACCTGCTTAGTAGGGCTTTCAGCCCCCCCCCAAAGCGGTGTTCTTTTTTATACAAAGTCAGTTTATTGCCCCCACAATCTGGGTCCTCATTTTACCTACCTCGAAAGGATGGAAGGCTGAGTCAACCTTGAGCCTGGTGAGATTTGAATTTGCAATAATTGCAGGCAGCTGGTGCTACTTAACAGCACTTTATTCTGCTGCGCCACCAAGGCTCTACTCTCCCATCTATTGCATAAGCTACACTGGCTTACAACCTTTCTTACAACCTTTCATTTAGTGACCAAAGTTACAACAGCTCTGAAAAAAGTGACTTATGATAATTTTTCACACTTATGACCATTGCAGCATATCCATGGTCACGTGATCAAAATCCGGATGCCCGGCAACTGGCTAACATTTGTCATCATTGCAGTGTTCCAGGATCAGGTGATCATATTTTGTGATTTACTGACAAGGAAAGTCAATGGGGAAGCCAGATTCACTTAACAATTGTGTTACAAACTTAACCACTGGGGCAAGAAAGGTCGTAAAATGTGGCAAAAGTTGCTTAACAACCATCTCTCTTAGCAACACAATTTTGGGGCTCAATAGTGGTCATAAGTCAAGGACTATCTGTATAATTCAAGGTGCTAGTCATCACCTTTAAAGCCTTACATGTTGTGGGACCAGGTTATTTGCACGACCATCTTTCTCTGAGGGTATATATCCATCCCAGCAGAGGAGACAATGTAGGCACACTCAAAGTTGCCATTTAGTGTGTATGATGTGTCCACTGCAATACCTACAGAATAGAATACCCTGATAGACCCCACCCCCACTCTCTTAACTTTCCAGAGAGCATTGAACACCTGGCTCCTCCCCCACACCAGTATTGGGATATGATGAGATTAAAGTGGGATGAGAATGTTGGGACTGCATCAGGGAAGTGTGGTTGTCACATCTTGTTTTGGGGTATTTGTTATTTTTTGGTTTTGGTTTACCATTTCTTTTGTTTCTGTTGCTGACCACATTGTTTTATTTGTTGGTTATGAACCCCCCAGGGTTTGACTTTAAGATGGACTGCTACACAATTTTTTAAAATTAATAAATAAGCTGAAAAAGCATGTTACTTTAACGAGAAAATCAATATAAGAAGCTATTTTCTGATCTACTTAAATCCAACTGATTGGAAAAGGAGATGATTACTTAAAATGTTTTAATAGAAATATAAAAACAGGACACTAAGACCATCTTTAGATTTTCTGTGGAATATATTTTGACAACAGTTGAAACAGAAATAGTAACCTATTTATCTAATGAATCTATCACTATTCAGTAAATAGTGAAGATACAGAACAGATAAAAGGACAGGTTTACAATACAAAATTGTAGGAAAAAGCTAGACTTATTACAATTGCATGTGTAGCCCAGCATTGTCCAGAAGTGGGAGAACCACAACCTTCCGAATTCTCATCCAGCATACTCTATGGATGATTAAATGCTTACCAGGATCTGCCACAGTTAATTCTTAGGTAGGAGATCATCTGGGAATTTAAGGGCTTTTGACTAAACTGAGTGCTCAGAAAAGCAATCTGGAAAAGAGGTTATGGCAAACTACTTCTGCAATATTGCCAAGGAACCTGCATATTCGATTCAAAGCCATCTTCACCTTTTTTAATGAAACAATCTTTTTAAAATTAAAATTGAAACACAACATGACACAAAGATAAAATAAATGTAAATAAGTAACAATGAATGTTAGAGAAATAGCCACATTTACTCATAATATAATTATTTATACACAAATAACTAAAGAATTCCATGTGGAGACAAAAAAAATCCACCATACAATGCTACCATAGCAACATAATGAAGTAGCATGACATCCATTAATATCAGTCTCAGTGATAAATGAGTACATCACCAAGTACTACTGAATCAATTACAAAGTAGGAAAAAACTGATAAATTAAGAAATATGAGATGCTGCTCCAACACAAAGAGATGTGTCCAACAAAAATAATGAAAACCACACCTCACAAATCAGATCAAATGCATCTGAATGAAACATAGTTTTCACAAATTCAGACTTTATCAATCAGATATTTCTAGTCCAGATATATCCAGACAAACTTTCAGAGATGTTTCACAATGTGGAGATCCTGTGAACTACTGTACACAACAGAAAAATCTTTTAAAATCAGTTTAAAACAGCGGTCCCCAACAGTAGTGGGTTCCACTTATCTTCGCTACCGGTTCGGAACTGTGAGAGGCGTGCGTGCTCGCTCGCGCGCAGTCCTTCTGTGCAGGGGCAGAGCATCTGTGATGATGTCTGGCCGGGTGGGTGGAGTCTCCCGCCGCCGCCACTACCAGTTCGCCTGAATTGGGATGAACCAGTAGAAACCCACCACTGCCCCCCAACCCGTGGGTCACAGACTGGTTCTGGCCTGTTGGGAACCAAGGCATACAGCTGGAGGTGAGCAGTGCGTGAGCAAAGCTTCATCTGTATTTGCAGCCTCTCCCCAGCGCTAGCATCACCACACCTCAGATCATCAGGCATTAGATTCTCATAGGAACACAAATCCTACTGTAAACTGCATATGCAAGGTATCTAGGTTGTGCACTCTCCTTCCCCCCAGGTCCATGGAAAAATTGTCTTCCATGAAACTGGTCCCTGGTGCCACAAAGGGTAGAGACTGCTGCAGGGGTGAAATCTACTTACCTTCCTTACCGGTTCAGAAGCGCACGTGCCACATGTGCTTGCTTGTGTGTGCGCATCATGTGCACACACACACCTGCGCATGCACAGAAGGTAAAAAAAAACATTACTTCCTGGTTAAAACCAGGAAGTAATGACACCCAGGCGGCAATTGCTACCAGATCGCCTAACCACAGGGAAAAATCACTACCAGATCGGGTGATCCAGTCTGATCTGGGAACATTTCATCCCTGGACACCTGGCTTAAAACATAAATATTATATTTTGTCTCATTCAAATATATTCTTATCAATGTACATATAGATTATATATGGGAAGTGTCTCTTTAAAACATATGCACTAGTAGAATTTCACTACACAGCAAAACTAAATATGCACAGCTTTATCTGAAGCTATCTATCTAGCTCTAACTATCTGGAGATGGACAAATACTAAATGCAGCAGTGTCCAGTTGAAATGAAAGTAAATTAATCTGATCTCCTTATGGTCTGGCCAGAAAATAGCATGCAAAAAGAACCTGAGACTTGTGAAAATTAATCCAATGATACAGGACTTGAATGCATGACCTTAAATAAACGGTATTGTATCTCCTTGTGTAAAATCCTAATACTATCAAGACAGGAAAATGAGGAGTTCTTTGTTATCAAATTAATCTAATTTGAAAGGTGATTTGTTAATCATACACCTTGTTGTTTAACATTGTGGAATACAGTATTTGAGACATGATCCATTAGTTTTACTAATAATACTTTGCTGATCCACCGATAGTAAATACACTGAATTTCTGTGATCCACTGGCATCTTTAATGACAATTCCTTTCATTGGTTTTAAAGCATCAAGAATTCCCCTTCAACATAAAGCAAGCAAGCGAGCAAACAACTTATGTTGTGACAATGGAAATAACATATGGGGATATTTTGCTTGATATCTAAAATTGAAATACATGCTTCGTGTAGCCACTTGCACTGTTTTTATTAGTGCCAAATAAATGCAACTTTAGTGTTACTTCATTAATTCTTATTTATGGAAAGCAGCACACATTGCTGCACGCATTGACATATTAGTCATGTACAAAATAATGAAAGATGTAATACAAGATTAGCTTTGCTGTCTATATTTAGCCAAGCATTTTACAAACTTTACCAAAAGGAAAGAAGCTGCATTACACAATTATAGCAGCCTTTGGCAAACAATGCCCCTAAATATTGAGCATCCTATATTTAGGTGTTTACCATTTCACGCTTCCTCTTTTTATGCCAGTACAAATCTAAGCCTAATAAGAAACAAGCCATAACATAAATAATACTGTTATTATTTATGCAGCTAAATAGAAACATCAGTGTTCCCTGATTTAGAATAATGAAAAAATGCCTGTTTAATCCATAGTGTTGGCTTCTGGAGTAAGCTGCACTGAAGCCACAGAACTGAAAAAGAAAAAAAAAAACAAAGCTTAAAAGTGCAATGGAAAAAACTTGAAAAAAGTGTATTAAAATGAAGTGTTCCTACGGTCATGCCCCCGAGGTGAGATTGGCTCCATCTTTGCCAACTTTCCAAAATTCACTGAAAACCAGGTTGTGTCAATAGACAAAAGTAATGGGTATCTGATGAGGTGGTCCCACAGTTCAAAATTTGACACTCCCACTTATCCTTTTTATAATAATCGTAATTTTTATACTTCCTGAATGTTTTTAAAAATATTGTTTGTTTATCTGCTGCCCAGAGTCAAGTGATATGAGATGGGCAGTTATGTGAATACAAGAGACAAACAAACAAAAGGTCTCAGAGCCCATGGCTAAAACAGGTAATAAGAAAAAATATTGGGAATTAAAATCCAGCTATTACTAGAGGACCATCCATCCTAAGCCCTTATAGTTTATAAGTTGCAATGGTTGCCGGTAAGTTTCCAGATGTAATTTAAGACATTGGTTATTATCTGTAATGTCATATACAGCATAGGGATAGCCACACACAGTTATCTAAGGCGGAGTTCCCTAATCCCCGGTCTGTGGACTGGTACCAGGCCACGGCATGCCAGAAACTAGACTGTGCAAACAAGCAAAGCCCCATCCGCTGGATGCAAGCAACATGCAAAACCATGCCCCCTCTGGCCCATACAAAAACCTTTCTCCACAGAACCAGTCCCTGGTACCCAAAAGGTTGGAGACCACTGATCTGGGGATCACTTGTCTCCCATACAGTTTACCTGTCTTGCAACAGACAAGAAATTACCTTGTTTTGGGTTCCATTGATCAAGTATCTAGCCAGACTAGGAAAAGTGTCTTCTGTGTCACATCATTAGTCTTCTGGAGTAGCATTCCCACAGAGGTTCACATTGGCCTCTATCTTAACCACTTTTAACTGAGGCCTAAAATCTTGGCCCTTTCTCCATGTCTTGGATTAAGCTGGGAGCAATATAGGTTTGTTTGTTTTTTTACTTTGTTTCCTCAGGATGACTATCCTCTTTTCTTAAACTAATGTTTCATTTCTTCTTTTAATATCATAAAACACTCAAAAGCATTGTTTTGGAATTGTATGGATTAGAAATTTGAAAAATTAAAGTGTCATTGACCGAGAAGTAGTTATTATCTTCAAAAAGGTAATGGCTTACATCAGTTAGATACTTTTTTCAAAGTAAAGGAAGTTGTATAAAACAACTGGGATATGTAGAACAGAAATTTTAATAGTTAAAGAACTTGTTATAAATTAATGAAATCTCCACTTTTGCAAAAATATTACAGACATCTGGCATTTTTTTAATCTAGCCAACCAAGATGAAAACAAAACTAAAAAACAAATAGGCTTTCCATGTTAAATTAATAATTTTCTGAGATAAACCAGATGGTTCAGATCATTATAAATGCCTGAAAATCCTAAATCTGCATGGTTTGGGGTACTATTATGTCTGAACAAGAATAGAATTCCTCTCTTCATGCTGTGATTCAGACAAACATAAAGACCTCTATGCTTACAGTAATTTCTTTTGGGGAGCTTTACACATCTGCCACTCTAATTTTTATTGTGATGGGATAGTTTTCCAAGGTTAAATTGCAACAAACCTAAGAGAAGAATGACATCTATAGTTACCGGTACTTAGTATTCTGATGTTCTAGGCCAGATGTAAGCTAAGTAATAGTTGGGATCTTACATAATTGTCCTAATACCGTCTTTTCAAAATCTCATTTTGAGAGCTATGTCTGGACCCAGGAAAAGTGCTTTAATGAAAACAAATTAATGTAAGAATGTTGCAAGAGTGGTTTCTTCAGTTGAAGGAGGTCACATTATTTTCCAGTCCTCTATTCATGAAGTTTCTCTGTTTCTCACAACAAATTTCTTTTCCCTGGATTATATCAAATACCAAATATCTCAAAACATCTTTAGAAAAAAAAAGAATTCCACTAATTTTTGAAAGGAAAAGAAATGAGACGTTTAATTTATTTGCTTTCCACTGACAACATTCTTCCATGTTCATGTCTTGCATTGTTTGGATCTGGTTTAATGGGACAATATGGTTTTAACTGAAATGATTCTATGGTTAAGTAAAATTGATTGCTATACAAAGAGAATCTGAACATTTTCAGAGACGGAAACCTCTTACTTAATTTCAAACATACAAAAGTCTGTTGTTGCATTATGTTGTACCCAAAGATTTTTCCCAAGGAAGATAAACTCTCTTTGTTAGAAGATAGCTGATGTTAATAAAGCAATAATTACATTTTGTCCAATGTTGCTTAGGCTAATAAAAAAAATCTATTTGAATTAAAGTCAGAATGTGACTTTAATAGAATGTGAAATGCAATAAATTTCAAACAATAGTCTCAATTTTTCAGAATGAGTATGTTTTCTTTCAAGAAATATGCCTAAGCCTGCCTTTGCTTGATTCCTATCTGATTATTCCAGAAACCTTGGATTTTTTTATGATCAGACATCCACCATGATACTCTGGCAGGGCACCAAAAAGCTTGTGAACAAGAGGTAGAAAGGCGTTAAATATAAATATTGCTAATTTAAACATAGTTAAATATTAATACCAAACAATTAAATAGATGATTGGATTAAAAAGAAGATAGACATGCATTCCAAGGAACTAAAAACATTCTGTGGCCTTGCCCAAAGTGCTTCTGGCCAGAGATGTCAATCAGAGTGAGTGGCAGTACAAACTGGGAATTTCAGAGGGAAAGTTCAATAGTTTGGAAAATATAAGATTAACTCTCTGGAATTATAAAGATGACCATGCCCTTCTAGATCAAGGTTATCCAACATCTCTTAATCACAGATTGTTATGTGAGAAATAGAATCAAATATTTATTCAACTGAAATATATAAGTAGCACTCTTCAGACTCAAGTGCTATAAGTGCTACTTCAGAGAAAAATGCAGTCTATGCATTAATACTATTATTATGGAGATATATTCACTTTTTAAAATGATTTTTTCCGTATATCTGTAATGCCCAAGATTGAATGGCTTTAAATAGATAAAATACTTACCGTATTTTCCGGCGTATAAGACGACTGGGGGCATAAGACGACCCCCTACTTTTCCTGTTAAAATATAGGGTTTGGACTATACTCGCCGTATAAGACTACCCCTCTTCCAACGCACACCAAATAAAAATTAAAAAACATCAGATTTGATTTCAATATGGTAATTTTAATTCAAATGCTTATGCCTTTCCAAGAATCTAGTACACCAGGATACAGTGGCCTTAAATCTGTTGCTGTGATCTGGGTTAGATTTGGCCCACTGAAGTGCAAACAAACGTATTTTATTTCGTGTCACTACATAACCGTTTTGGCGATGCTCATTCACCATGTCTGCTACATGTTTTTCGAGTTCTGGCCAATGTGGGGTGCCTCTTCTTAATGCACACTTACCCCTTGGCATACTCTTTAACGCTTTTACATTTGCTTTCCAGTCCCGAACCATCTTTTCTGTTACTCCATATTGTCTTGCAGCAGCACAGTTATTATGTTCCATGGCAAAGTTTACAACTTTAAGTTTAAAACTGGCTTCATATTTCTTTCTTCTTGCTGGTGGAGCCATGATGGGGTCTTGACTGTTATATTTGTATACTATACTGTATGTACTGTTGCTGTACTGTAGAGAAAGGTAATGGGCTACGCTACGTGTAGTGGCAAGAGGACTATTTTGTACCAGGTTTTTTTCCTTCACCCATGCAGCCTTGTCGAGATCTGCACAGCTTCATGAATCTGAGTTGCTGGCACTGACTGATGACGCTAGGGGAGCGCCGATAACATTGACAGAAAGCTGTGCCGATCTAGTCAAGGCTGCATGCTGCTGAATGCTGGAACCAGCTGGCTGCTGAGCAGAGCTTCTCCCAGGCATCTGGGGGTATTACCGACGCTCCGACTTCCCCAGCTGACCCCCACTGATGGCGAGCTCCACCGGTCTGGGGAAGTCAGAGCGTCGGTAATCTCTCCCTGGATGCCTGGGGGAAGCTCCGCGCAGCAACCAGCTGGTTCCAGCATTCCAAGGCGATTCCAAGGAGGTCCACAGTGAAAGCGGCGCCGCGGTCGACCTGGGCCAGCGACATGCACACCTGGCTCTGCGTCTCCATTATGAGAAGCTCCATGCGACTTTGCATGTCTCCGCCCCAGACGCGCAGCTCTCGCAATCCGCTCACCGGAGGAGCCATGAAGTGCTCGCACCGCCTTGCCAGATCTTCCTCATCCTCCTTTCCCCATGGCTTTTCCGGTTGTAATTGCTGCTGCCGCCGCCGCCGCCGAGGCAGCTCCTTCATCTCTGCCCGCCGCACCAGACCCAGCCCGGCCAGCGCCGCCGTGGCTCCCGCAGTCCAAGCGGATCGGCACCCGGGCTCGCAGGTGAAGGGTGGGAGTGCGCAGCGCACTTTCCTGGCTTGGCGCCGATCCGGATGGCTGCAGAAGGAACTGGGCACCGGCTGTCATGTCTTTTCTGCTGTGCGGGATTCGGCACCTGGGCTCCCAGGGTTTAAGCCTCCGGGCCGGCCCGCGCTGCTCCAGGATGTTCGCTTCGGGCTCCTTGGATTCGCTGCCGGGCGGTTCTTCCCGTTGGGGCGATGGTGGGTGGCAGCGATCGGCGTTGCTTGGACTGCGGGAGCCACGGCGAACTCCTTCCCCACGAGGTATTGCTCTGCATTTCACCACCTCTTCCAGGCTCGCAGCCACCCACCATCGCCCCAACGGGAAGAACCACCCGGCAGCGATTCCAAGGAGCCCGAAGCGAATATCCTGGAGCAGCGCTAAGTTACCTTCCGGGGTGGAGGGGTGTGTGTGGAAGAATAGGTGAAGCTAAAACGGCTTTCTCGTTCATCCCGGTGTCGGGAGAAGCGGCTTGAGGGGCGCCCGAGGTTTTAAGATTTTAACCTGGGCTAATCGGGCGGGGGAAAGAAGTGCTCTAGTCTGCAAACGAGGCAGGGTCTTGGGTTTAAAGGGGGGGCAGAGAAACTTTCAAGGCAGTTTTCTCTCAGCCAGAGGTAGAATCTGAACGGGAGAATATGGGCGTCGCTGCGTGGATTGCATTATTTCGCTCATTTCTGGAAATATCCCTGCGCCCCTTTTCGCCTCCCGGAATTATGTAGCTCCCACCCACCCCACCCCACAACAGATCTGCGCGAGAGGCCAGAAAACTGTGGGTTTCATGTGTGTGTGTATGTAACAAAAGGTGCAGATGTCCCCCCCCCCGTTTCTTTGCGGCTGCAGCCTTTCTTCTGAATGGGGTCGGGCTGGATACGCCGTGAAAGAGATCGGCTTGGGGAAAAAAAAAACGGTCTGCCGCCTTTACCACTACTTCCCCTCTCCACAAACACATACTTTTTGTTGTTGTTTGTTGCTGATAACATTCCCCCTCTCCCCCATCCAATTCCATGGGTTCAAAGTCGCCGAGAGAGAGAGAGAGAGAGAGAGGGAAAGAAAGAAAAAAAAGAGTTTTGATTCTGCCGGCTTATCGCGAAGGCATTGGAACAAGCAGACTAGAGCACTTCTTTCCCCCGCCCGATTAGCCCAGGTTAAAATCTTAAAAGCTCGGGCGCCCCTCAAGCCGCTTCTCCCGACACCGGGATGAACGAGAAAGCCGTTTTAGCTTCACCTATTCTTCCACACATACCCCTCCACCCCGGAAGGTAACTTAGCGCTGCTCCAGGATGTTCGCTTCGGGCTCCTTGGAATCGCTGCCGGGCGGTTCTTCCCGTTGGGGCGATGGTGGGTGGCTGCGAGCCTGGAAGAGGTGGTGAAATGCAGAGCAATACCTCATGGGGAAGGAGTTCGCCGTGGCTCCCGCAGTCCAAGCGACGCCGATCGCTGCCACCCACCATCACCCCAATGGGAAGAACCGCCCGGCAGCGATTCCAAGGAGCCCGAAGCGAACATCCTGGAGCAGCGCGGGACGGCCCGGAGGCTTAAACCCCGGGAGCCCAGGTGCTGAATCCCGCACAGCAGAAAAGACATGACAGCCGGTGCCCAGTTCCTTCTGCAGCCATCCAGATCGGCGCCAAGCCAGGAAAGTGCGCTGCGCACTCCCACCCTTCACCTGCGAGCCCGGGTGCCGATCCGCTTGGACTGCGGGAGCCACGGCGGTGCTGGCTGGGCTGGGTCTGGTGCGGCGGGCGGAGATGAAGGAGGAGCCTCGGCGGCGGCAGCAGCAGCAATTACAACCGAAAAAGCCATGGGGAAAGGAGGATGAGGAAGATCTGGCAAGGCGGTGCGAGCACTTCATGGCTCCTCCGGTGAGCGGATTGCGAGAGCTGCGCGACTGGGGCGGAGACATGCGAAGTCGCATGGAGCTTCTCATAATGGAGACGCAGAGCCAGGCGTGCAAGGCGCTGGCCCAGGTCAACCGCGGCGCCGCTTTCACCGTGGACTGCTGGGAAAGAAAGGAAGGTGACCCGAATTCTGGGGTAGAGTGGGGACGCGTTCCTTTCTCGTGGGCCGCGCACTGGCTGGCACCTCTTGTAGGTTGGAACTAATCTGGAGTACAGCTTCCCCTCAATGTTGCCGGCGCTCCCAAAGTGTCATCGGTCAGCGCCAGCAACTCAGATTCAGGTACCTGGCATATAAGACGACCCCCGACTTTTGAGATGATTTTCCTGGGTTAAAAAGTCGTCTTATACGCCGGAAAATACGGTAGTATTTTAAAATTTTACTTGAGAGAAAAAGAACTTTATCCATTTACTTACATAAAAATAAAAGATGTTTCTACCTGCCACCCACAATTACCACCAGAAGTATTCACAGTCTGTTTGCTACTTTATTTTTTCATCAAAAACTCTATAGAGTAATATAGAATACTTTGTAGATTTTTAAACTCTAAGTTATCTTTGATGGAAACTTGCAAACTGATTTCAAACATTTCTTATGCTAACCCCAACTTTAAACAGGTTTCATCTTTCAGAAAGCTACCCACATTTACATATAACTAATACTACCCTTATATTTTTAACAGAAAATATTCTGTTCTTTGGTCCTTGGAATTAAGTGTGATAAGATATTTCAGATCTCTTTCTTTTCATGTTCTTTCCATGATGTAATGGAAAGTTCTGCATCCCATACTTTTCCAGCATTATAGTTTTGACAGAGATCACCAAAAGGAAGTGGTCTGAGAGTATATATATTGCTTCGGAGTCTTGGAGTCAGAGGATGGAGAACTATATTAGCTTTACAGGCTGAAAGAGATTATTTTCTCCCATTTGCATTAATAGGTGAAAAATGGCTTTAACGCCACCAAAGACAATAAATTTTAAAAGAAAGAGAATAATGTATCACTTCAACCTTTTATGTTCCAAAGATGCTTTTTCAAAAGGCAACTGGACTTTTTTTTGGTTTTTCCTTGAATATGTTTCGCTACTCATCCAAGAGGTTTCTTCAGTTCTGAAGAAGGTTCTTGAACGAGAAGCAAAACATTTTCAAGGAAAAACAAAGTCCTGTTGTCTTTTGAAAAAACACCTTTGGGACAGCCATGATCTGGATGACTGGGAATCTCCATAGAAATCCACCCTTTTATCTTTCCTGCCAGCATTAACCCAGCAAGGGTTTAAATAAGAGACCCTCTAACTTTGGGTCTTACAAGCTCACTACTAGAATTGCTCTGCCAATGAACCTGATCCAGTCAATAAGTGTACACACTGAAACATTTAAGTATTGAGTTATATACACACACTCAGTAAGCTGTTCCTGGTTTATGGAGGGAATAACACTAAGTGATGCTTATCTGTCAATATACTAATGCCCTGGAGGAGAAAGCCACTTATTACATTATTATGTAAATAAAAGCTAGCAACAGACATAGGTGAGTATATTTTCCTCTCAACTCTTCGTGGCTTCTATCAAACAGGGGAAATAATCTCATTATCAAAGTTTAGAGAAAGTTAAAGAAGTACTGTCCTAAATCAATAGATGACAAATTCAGCAGATTTATTTGACATATTTCTATTTTTTCCACCTTTGTCCAAATATAGAATACTGAATAGGTGAGTAGAAATTACCAACATTGTGTAATATCTGATGATCTCATAAGACTTTTGGTCATTAAAATCCTGTAAGTGTGAACTTTCTAACTCCTGGTTTATAAGGTACCCTTAATATTTGATGCAATATAGTGATATCTATACAAGAAGTCCTCAATTTATGACCAGTAATTTAATAACTGTTCCAAGTTACAACAGCCGCAGAAAAAGTGCTATATGGCCCATAAAACACTTCCGGTCATCGTAAAATGTCTGCTGCTGTTTCCTCCCTGGGATCACATGACCGTATTTCAGGAAGCTCATATTTATGACTGGTTGCAGTATCCCGCAGCAAAATGATCTGTTTGAAATGGTTTTTCTAATCATTTTCTGTCATTGTTTGCGGATTTCTGGCAAAAAATTCCATTTGAGAGAATGGGTTTGCATTTATGACCATATAATTCACTTAACAATCTCCATAAAGAATAATAAAATTGGGCCTGGTAATATGGGTGCTTCAACTTACGATCAGCAAGACTGAGAACCAAAAATTCCAGTCTGATTGCAGTCATAAATTGAGGATTATCTATACAGGAAAACATTGGTAATTGTTAAACTAAGTCAATATTAAATAGAGATGGGAAGAACATGCAGAAAACAAATAAAAACAAACTGTGCTTTTCCCATTTTCCTATCCTACTGCAAAAAAATGTCTTTTCACACTGGCATTTTCAAAAGACAAGGAGAGAGAGAGTATTTATTGTACATGGTGTTGCTTCTTTGTTTACTTTTGATTCAGCGGTTCCCAAATTTGTTCCCACTGTTCATTAGGTCTTAAACTTAAAGCATTCGATGTGTGATAGCACCTTATTAGTGTAACTAACAAGTATTTATATAATTTTTGTAAGAAGTTACAAAGCTCAAGTTAAGATAAAAATTTTCTAGATCAACAGAAATAAACACAGTGGTTTAATCTTCTAAATGCTGTAAATAAAGATAAAATACCAAAAATCTAAATATTTAAAACTAAATTTAAAAACTACTTTATGATTAAACTATTGAGATACTAACATATTAAAAACAAAACTGTTAAAAGAGTGTGCCTCGTTTTGTGACCAGGAACAAACGAGACATAGCAGAAAACATAAAACAGCATAGAATGTGTTACAATACATATTTATGCGGTCTAAAATAGGAGGCCAATTTTCTGCATAAAGTAATGACAGCTGAAAGAAATTTTGCATCTATCCTAGAGATGATAAGGTCCCAGTCCGAAAATAAAAAGCAAATGAGATTATTCTCAAACAGACTGAACTTCTGTTAGAAAGTGAGGTTATAAGATTAAGGTTCAGTTTGTTGTAGAAACGACACTGAAGGAATATGTACTGCTAGTATCTTAGGTTTCTCCAGGACCCTTTTTGCTCTGCAAAATAAATACTTTTATACTTTTCCTCCAATATCACAGAGTGTAAGATATTAAAACGGGTTAAGAAAAAAACTCTACAATACACTAGGCAGATAATATTGAAAAAGTCATTTTTCCTGGTTATATCCTGCCATTATTGAGTACCTAATATGTTCTGTACCATCTGGAGAGTTATGTCATATACTTGAAGTTGAATTGCAGCTCTAGTTCTTAATAACCTTAAAGCCAGTAGGAATGTGATGGACATCAGCAGAAGTGTCCGTTTATTTATTTCTAAGTAAATAGTTCTAAAAAGTATTGCATATATATGTTCCTGGGTTTTCCCCCATTGCTTCATATTTCCCAGGCTTTTTATACTGCTATTGGTGACTAATTTTAGTGAACGGCAATGTTTAATATCCCTTATGCTATGTACTTGTTGAAGTTACTCTTAGTAACAGTCACTTTTAGTAGCAGTTACAGTAATATTTCAATCCATACAGTAATGTTTCTATCACCATCTTCCCTTCAATAGGTAACAGGAATCCTGTTTACGAAGTTTCCACATATTATATTGAATATCTCTAAACAAGAATATATACTGAAACTTTGAAAACATGTATGTTTATTAATATAGAATAAATCATTAATCCCTATTTGGAATATTTATCCCTTTTTCATTTAACTTGGAGAAAGATTATCAACTTCAACAATTTCATTGAGAATATGTCATTATTTATCTTAAATATTTGCAATTCAACAAGATCATAAGGAACAACTCATTAGGAATGTATATGTTCTACATTGTGCACAAACAATATACATACATACACACACACACGCACACACAAACACAATTTTGGGCCAAAATAATATACTTTTAAAAGGGAAAAAAAGTACTGTCTAGAAAATTATATGAAAACTTACAAGAATATTCTTATTTTTGTATTATTATTCTGCTTCTCAAGAAGATAAAGGACTTTATGGGAACAGAAGATGCAGTAAAAGCCCCAACCCAATTAACTAGAAATATCTCAAAAGAGAAAAAGGTTGCTGTAATAGGTATCAGCAGTTCATATAGTTTGAACACATTTTTACAAACATTGTAATGAGAAGCTGGATCTAGAAAGCAGCAGAGATTTTCAGGCAGATTACCTTTTTCATCAGTAATACCAGTTGCAATCCAAAAATAAATCCTTGAAATTGAATGTTGAGAAACAATGAACAAATAGATTTTAGACAGGAAAGTAAGAAAGTAAGAAGGGTGAAGAAAAATATAGATCCACAATAAATAAAACTCACCACCAAATACATCTCCATTCTGGTAGTTTTTCCCCTTCTGAGCTTCCTCTTCATTTTGTACAGCAGAAACATGCTTGGCTGATGCACAGCCCATAGTTTCATTTAGTCAACTCCAGCTTGACTAAGCCGCAAACCATTTCTACAGGTAAGCACACATGGTCTTTGCGATTTTTGGAAAAATAATCCACCTTCCAGCTTTGTAGTCAAGACACTTTTAAAAATCTGTGATATAAAAAAGAGGAATAAGAAAAAAATCAATAGATGTATGAGCTAAATAGCTATTACTAATATGTTCCACCACTAAAATATTTAAAAAGAAGGATGTTCCTTAGTAGTCCTTTTCCTTATTACATAAATTCTTATTTATAAAAAAAGTATTTTATATTATTTAACATCTATAAAATTGTAAAAAAATTTTTGCTTTAATGGCTAAAGCTTTCTTTTCATCAGCAAACTATGTCACACCACACAAAATAAAGGAATCATTTCACTTCAACAATTCCTTCATCATGTACAAGCCATGTGTGTATTTCAGGGAAATAAATCTGTAGGATTTTCATACAAATGATAATTTAGTGACAAAGTAGTTCCATTTCTAACACACGACTATCATGTATGTTAAGTTTAGGAAACGGGTCAATTATTGATAAAGATTGTTGAGTAAATAGTTGTTCAGAAGGTTCATGAATAATTGAATAAGATCAATTCCCCATATGCACCAATAAATCAGACCTTAGCATTGAATTTCTACTCTATCACCATCTTTCTGAATCAATCCACATAATGGACTGAACTTCAGATAATCATAACCAGTATATGGATATTATTTTAAGTTGTATGAGCTTTCTAAAGAATCCCTTAGATGTAAATTTATGAGATAGAATCTGTCCAGAGAAAAGCTAGGCCTATTTCTATAAAATTCCTTGCCATTATAATCAATATTATGTTGGACTACAATAAACAATGTTATATATCATTAAAAAGCAAGCTTCTCTTCTTTAGAACAGCCATCAAAAAAAAAAAAATCAAGTTTTCAGATTTACTTAAACAACCTTGAAACATTTTTTTTTTTTTAAATTTGTATACCGCCCTTCTCCCAGAAGGGGCTCAGGGCGGTGAACAGCCAAAATTAAAAAACATACAAATACAAAAGTTAAGATAATTAAAAAGAATTAAATCACTAGCTTCCCAATTTAAAACCCCCCAAATCCATAAAATTTAAAATCCCAATTTAAAAACCATTTAGGCTAGGCCGGCTTGATGGAATAAAAACGTCTTCAGGGCTTTACGGAAGGTCTGGAGGTCCGGGATCAATCGTATTCCAGGAGGCAGCTCATTCCACAGGGCGGGTGCCCCCACAGAGAAGGCTCTCCCCCTGGGGGCCGCCAGCCGACATTGCCTGACCGACGGCACCCTGAGGAGGCCCTCTCTGTGAGAGCTTATTGGCCGGTGAGAGGTTATCAGTAGCAGCAGGCGGTCTCGCAAATACCCTGGCCCTAAACCATGGAGCACTTTAAAGATGAGAACCAACACTTCAAGCGCACCCGGAAGACCACCGGGAGCCAATGCAGGAGAGATGTTACGTGGGAGCGCCACGTCGCTCCCACAATCACCCGCGCATTCTGCACCAGCTGGAGCCTCCGGGTGCTCCTCAGGGGGAACCCCATATAGAAAGCATGGTAATCTTGTAAAAACATGAAGCCTCATAAAGCAAGATCTGACACTGGTTCCTTACAGAAACATTTAAAATTTACTTTCACTACTGAATCACTGCGAATTTATACATATAGTCATTTGTAGTTTATTGCAAAAAAACTTCAGATCTATAATCATGTATTCCAGTACTCCCGTTAATCTTGGAGTATTCAACCTTCTGACTCAATAGACACAGTTAAAGGTCTCACTGTAGTCAAGGAAGCAAAGATCAACCTCTCTAAATGTTTTTGCTTTCCCCATATTCATCCTCTGCTGGTTATTTAACGTCACGTGTCTCTACCTTGTCAAAAATCTTCTTTTATAGCAGCATTTGTATCTGCAAGCATGATTTTAAGCAAAATTCTGCTTATGTGAAGAAACATTGTATAATTTATAACTTTTCGATTCCTTCTTCTTCAGTATATGTATATTCACCAATCTATCTCACTCCCTCTAGTTCCATATTTGTTGACATGTTGCTATTTAGTTATTTAGAAAATTTATATAGCCACCTACTCGCTCACAGTGACTCTAGGTGGCTTATAAGCAATAAAAACACAGTATAGAAAAAAATGAAAATAAAAAACAATAACCACCCTCACCCACCAATAAAATGTTAGTATTTTAAGTGCCTATTCTCCAGTTTGAAATAGCTCAGGAAGCTCTGTGTATGGCACAGTCCTATCTGACTGCTGGTCTACTGCCTCTATTCCTCCTTTTCTGCAAGGACTAATTCCGAAATGTATTTTTGCTCTGTAAATGCTTCACTCTATAATCCCATTTGTAAAAGTTGTCAGCATGGTCTTTTAATCTCCCTTTAACCACATCAACTCTCTTTCATATTTTCAGGTATTCCTTTTAGGCTTAAATTTTATTGCAATCCTTTTGATTTTGAATGCATAAATATTTTTAGTAAATGTTCATTTTCTTGTTCATTTCCTTTATCTCTTGACATTTTTGACTGCTACATCTTTTCTTGTCCCTTCGCTCTTCTACTGACAGTCTGTTCAGTTGTTGTATGGCTTTGTTGCCATAGGTTTTTATTCTCTCTCTCTTTTCCTGGCTCTTCTGATAGTTTATTCTGAAAGCACTTGGATCCTTTGTCCTTTGATACTCTGAGAATACTTTTTCCACTTCAGCTTTCATGATCTCTCTTAGCTCTTCTCATAGTTCCTAGTTCGCTATTGAAGGAGTTATTATACTGAATCTGTTCCTTACATTGATTTTATATTCTGACTGACCTTCAAGTTAAAGCTTGCTGGCACACCTACTCACTTAATGCTCTCAATTTAATCTGTATATCTGACACCAATAATTTATAGTTTGCTCCACAATCTGTACCTAGCCTGTCCTGTCTGACTAGATTACATTTCTCCAGCTTCTGTTTCTCATTATTTAGTCTATTTAATTTCAGTATTGTCCATATGGTGATGTCTATATCTAGAGTCTGTTTATATTGCTTGAACAAATGCTGGCAGTACACAAGAAATCTCTCTGCAAAAGTCTATTAGCCTATCTGTCACATTATTACATTTACCCAATCTGAATCCTTCTAATTCTATGTACTGTATCTCTGGATCTACAATTTTTGCATTCCAGTCACTCATTAAGAGCACTACATCTTTTCTTGATGTCTCATCTAGTGATTTGCCACAAAATTCTTCTATGTGCAGGGTTACAATGTGGAGAGTCCCGCATTCAGATCAGAAACACCATACTTTGTTTTAAGTGGTTTAATCCATCATCTCTTCAAATTGCTTCAGGGCAGTTTGGAGAGAGTTAAACAAAATATTTTGCATCCATTCAAAACCAAGTTCCTAAGAAATAAAGATTTAAGCACTCAAATCCATATAACAGTGTTTATTTTATTTTTTTATTAAGGGTAGATAAACAGCAGAATTAACTCAGCATTAAACAATTAATATAATGTGTGACTTGATGCTGATTTACACAAAGTGGTACTCAGTGTATATCCAGCAGGCCATTATCAAATATATTGCAAAGTCTCTGTGGCACATGTGCAATATTTTTCTGGAAAACACCCATATAGAAATTACGTCCTCTAATTAATAAGTACTGCAGAGCATCTGGTGGCAGAGGAAACAGTGCTTGGAAGACCTGAGAGAAAGAAATCCTTGAGGGTGGATATTGTATAGCAACAGAAATACACTATGCAAGGCAGGCATTCTGGAGAGTAGTGGCACATTTTTTAAATAGTGCAGAAACAGAAGCAATGTATTTGCTAACTAGGTCTTGTTGCAGTAATCAACTCTCCTTTCCAAATCATTGCTTACCTCTCAGCTGTCATCTGATATCCAATTTGGACCATACAGTATCTTTTGGGAAAGGTTAATATTCATTTTTGATTTATTAATTTCCCCTTCCCCTGCTCCACTATTTAGGTAAATAGATAGCAGAGCTTAGAGCTTAGTGATTGCTGTTAAGAGATACAAATGCATATCTTGGGATCTGTGCTCATTCTACCATCTATGATGGCAGCACTAGCAGCCTACTTTTATCAAAGTGCTTTCTTGGAGATATGCCAGGAAGTTACATGGATACAACCTTCTACTTTTATCCCACACTATAGGCTGGTATTTCTCAACCTTGGCAATTTAAAAATATGTGGACTTCATCTACTAGAATTCCCCAGCCAGCATGGGGATGCAGCATAACTAATAACTAGTGCAACACTTTTAGAAAATAAAAAGGCAATCCAGGAAATTATACGTCAGTACACTTAACATCTATCCAGGAAAAAGTGGTAGAAACTATAATCAAAGAATTAACTAAGCACAGAAAATTCTGCGAAGTTTGTTTCACTAAACTTCTAAAGTTTTTGAGGGAGTGACTGTCATACTGTACAGTGGGAGTTTCAAAATTCCCGTTGACAAAGTTCCTATCAAAGTAAATCAGGAGTCACAGAATAAGAATGGTTATCCTTTTAAGGATTGCTAATGGGTTAAAAAGAGAAAGCAAACAGGCATTTTTCTCAAAGGGAAGACAGTAAAAAGTACACACTCTCAAGATCCGAGTTGTGATTGCTGCTTTTACCTTGTTCATAAAGTATCTTGATTAAGAAGTAAATATGAGCTGGCTAAGTTTGCAGAAGTATCTGTAACTATCCAGGAAAAACATCTTGGAGATATGAGACAGCTGTGTTAAAGGCAAAATCCATGTTTTAGGGAAAAAGTAAGTATTGCTCATGAGAAGGCAGAGAAGACTGCAAAGGGAGTTCCAAGCCTTATAACAGAAAGATACAATGGATACTATTCTGCAAGGGTTTACATTTTCCTTCTGAGCAAGGTCTTCAAGGGATTTCCACTTAGCTCCATAAGACACTCTAGTGCACTTAAGGTTTCTTAACTTTACCAACTTTAAGACATGTGGACCTAACCTTGCAGAATTCTCCAGCCAGGATGATTTCCATTTGGTTAGGTAAGACACCCTAGTGGATGGCCTCTAGGTAGCTAAGTCAACTGCTTCTACTTTGAGGTAGCAGTACCCAGTCTTCCAGGCAATATAGGAATCTAAGTCTGAATCTACCTCTCCGTGACTGACGAAGGGCAAGTGTTTGGAAGTCAAATATATTTTCTGAGAGGAAGACATATTAGACTGGTAGGGGTGTCAAACTGGCGGCCCGTGGGCCAGATGCGTCACATGCAGGCCATGCCCAGCTCCAGGAAGTGGGAAAACTGTCACAAAACATCACGTGATGGCAACATGATGCGGTGAGTTTGACATCCGTGTATTGGAGGAACAATTCAAAGCTACTAAGGCTCCAACTGTGTTATGAGGATGTAGTTGAGACAATTCCTACTAATCTTCAGAAGAACTCTAGAGAAACTGACAGAAAAGAAAATGTTTTAAAGAGGCAGTGTCAGTAACAATGGGAGTCTTTGGGTGCAGGATGCAGTTCATACACTTTAAAAGTTCTCAGAGATAGAGGTTAGGAATGGAAGTAGAAAGGGGCAACTGGTTGCTATAAAGAGTAAAGTAGGTTTTTGTACTCCCCATTGGCAAGCTGTTGTGCACAGCTTTTGAGCCTCATGCAGGGTGACATTGATACTTGTATTCTAGATATGGCCTCCAATGTCAGTCTAGGAGAGCAGAGCCAAGAAAGGCAACGAAGGGTGATACAGGACACCACACTTGAGTAGGTATGAGAAGTCTGAATAGTCTCTGTGAGAAACTATGCATAAATCTTGCTTAGTGAATATTGCTGCTCCTGCCTGAAAGACATGATTATCTGCCTGTATCCTTGAGTAAATTAGATAAAAATGGGGTCATATTCTCTCCCACTCTCTCATAAAAATGATGGCATTTTGCAACAGATGCTCGACAGTCCTAGGGCATTCAGCTTGCAAAGATTACAAACTGTCCTAACTACCAATGATTCTTTTAATGAAAAAGTAGAGTTAGGAATTAAAGGAACAAAACAAACAACATTTTTAAAATTGTAAGATGATCAAGTGCTAACAGATGAATGTGTTGATGTCACAATTGAAAAGAAGGATCTCAGTAGGGGAACTATGATCTTTCCTTATGTGTTGTGATTTGCTGCATCATTATACTCTTATATTTGTAAAAATCTGTTTTTAATCCATGTAGAACTAGTCCTCTTTTAGCAACAATTGCAAAGGGCAACTCTATATTAATCTAAATAAAACCACAACTGTGCTTATTATCTTTTTTCAGATTTTCTTTAGTTTTTCAGACCTGCAAAGGTCATAAATGTCAGGGTTGGTCAGTCATGCAGTTACTTTTTCATCACCATCATAACTGTGACAGTTGTTATACAAGGCAGTTGCTAAATGAGGACTACCTATAGAAAAGCAAGGTGTTATCAATGATGAAACATCTACAGCAGGGGTGTCAAACTCCCGTCATCATGGCAACATCACATGACGTATTGGGACTTTTTCCCCCTTCACTAAACCGGGTGTGGGTGTGGCCAGCATGTGACGCATCCGGCCTATGGGCCGGGAGTTTGACAGCCCTGATCTACAATAAAGATAGTAGAGAGCAGACAATGTCACTATATATCCAAGCTAGCAGTAAAAAGGGAACTCTAGAAGAGATTGTGAAGTTTGTTTGCTATATCAATTCCAGATGATGCAATGGAACTTTAAGAAGGCAGCAATCTGTAATTTACACAGCACACCTTCTCAGGACTATTTGTAATTTTTACACTTCAAATAAAATACATGGATCCAGGAGTAAGATTTTATTGAAACACTACTTCATACTCAAATATCTCCAAAATAGTTTTATTTCAAAATGTCTATTTAAACCAACCCCCTTTAGCAGATATAAATTGGCAGGCATAAATGTCCGTTAGTAAAATTACTGACTTGATTTAAAACAACCAATCCTCCCAAATCTTAATTAGGCCGATCCTGATTATTTTAATGAGATCAGTCAAGGTCAGCAAGATGCTGCCCTTAGGCTGGGTGGGTACTGCTATCTGGTTGTGAATTCTATAAAAAAGTCAACATTTTCAGTTATTTGTTTTATTCTGAATTAAAATGTCACCAAACAGCACCAGTGATCAGGCTCTGTTCCATTATTGCTCAGTGCCTGATTCTAACTTCCTTCAATTCAATGTGCCTCATAAAATTCTCTATAGGGAAAAAAGTAAAAGAAATACTGAGTAAAACCTATATGCCCCCAGATCATCTTATTTTGCTAATGCAGTCACTTATAAGTATGATTACTTGGGGGAGGAGGGTTGCCATTTAAATAGCTTCTACCTTAAACAGGTGATGTTTCTGGTCTCAGAGAGAAATCACACTAACAAACACCAAAGATGACACAAAACTACATATACAATTATAAATTATGATGGTGTGTGCATAAACCCCACTTTTTTATTTTAAATTCTCACACAGGAAATAAATTAAATATGACAATAAAACTCATCCCAACTACTTATGAGAAGATATAGGTAGTATATTTTATAGGGGGCTTTCAAACTTCCTGAGTTCAGAATTGTTTTCACTGTTACTTTTCGTGAGGAATTCTAGATACTGTCTTGTATCTCTTGCACATTATCTATATTTGCAAAGCATAATTGCAAAGTAACAGATTGTTTATTATTTTTCCCTCCCCTTTATCTTACTTGAACTGAAAGTACAAACAAACCCATGGCTTCCATAAATGCTGAAATCATTAAAATAATCAAATTTTCTTAATCTCCTTTTTTCAATATGCCCGAATAATAAATAACAATACAGCAGAGACTGTAATATTTAAGGAATGAATATAGGATAGAATCCCTTATTGTACAACAAATATTTTGATGTAATTTGCAGAGGTTTTTTAATGTTATACTCAATTTTGAACCAAAAAACTAAATAGTCTTATGCATACTGACATTTTAAATCAGTTAATACTGATATAATACTTCGCTTTTTAATCTTCAGTGATCTAAGTTTATTTAAACATTGGTGTTAATAATCTTTAGTCAACACCATAGATACCACTGTAGCAAAATAATTTTATGCATTAACTGTGTTTTACAACAACAACAACCCCAAAAGGTTTCAAAGGCAGACTTCAAAACAGTTTAAAATCCACCACTTTATGTTACACATTTTTAAAAACATTGTCGACACTGCTGACAAAAACCGGCTTTTAAAACTTCCTGTGGTAGCTTTAAGAAGTAATTGACGGATCAACAGATCTTGCTTGGAAGTTTTTCAATTCTGGACTTCACTGAATTAATACTCACTTTCCAGTTGCTATTACAAATTTGCAGAAACCGAACTGGTCTTGCTAGCTGAAATCTGCTTCTGGAGCTCTTGGAATATGCTACTAAAGCAATTCCTTCAGGTCTACTGTAGTGGTTCAAGGAATCATTTGGCTTGAATGGAACAGCACATCTTTTTCAACCATTTCCATCCTACCACATTTCTTTAAGTCATGGGAAAGGTCAGTGAAGAACTTCATATAGGAACATGTCCCAATGCTATGACATTTACAATATTTATGTTATCTTTTAACTTCAAGGGCTCAGTAAAATGATGGCACAATTACAGAAATACTTCCTAATTTATCTTTCCCCAATTTGGTTTCCTCCAAATGTATTGGACTGCAATCTGGATCATGACTCTGCCAACATAATCCTATGTGATGTTGATTGGGCCTGACAGAAGTTTGGCAGAAAAGTGAAATAAATATTAAATAAATAATAACAGTATGCTCTGGAGGACAACTGTGTATTATTTATTTGCTGGCAGGTAAACATACTCTGGGCAAACAAATAATTTGTTACCTGCACTCCTAGTGCAATTGAATTCACTAAACTTTATTGAAATCACGGCTTCTTTATATAAGATTTTATTTATTTATTTATTTATTTATTTATTTAGATTTATATACCGCCTTCTCCCAAAGGACTCATGGCGGTAAACAGCGAAAAGTAAACACATAAGAGTACAAAAATTTAAGAACAGTTTAAAAACCATATTAAACAATTTTGGCCCAACAACTAAAATACCCCTTTTAAAATTAAAATTAAAATTAAGCAATTGGAGAAGTTAGGCCAGCCTGGCTTGTTGAAATAAAAAAGTCTTGAGGGCCCGCTGGAAAGTACGTAAATCCGGAATCCTCTGTATCTCCGGGGGGAGCTTGTTCTCCAGAGGGCAGGTGCTCCCACAGAGAAAGCTCTCCCCCTGGGGGCCACCAGTCAACATTGTTTGACCAATGACTCCCCGAGAAGACCCTCACTGTGGAAGTATACTGGCCGGTGGGAGGCTCTCGGTGGCAGAAGGCAGTCTCGTAGGTATCCAGGTCCTAAGCCATGGAGCGCTCTAAAGGTAGTCACCAACACCTTTGATCGCACCCGGAGGACCACCAGAAGCCAGTGCACCTCGCGCAGGAGAGGTGTTATATGGGAGCGCCATGACGCTCCCACAATCACCCGCGTGGCCGCATTCTGGTCCAGTTGGAGCCTCCGGGTGCTCTTCAAGGGGAGCCCCATGTAGAGAGCATTACAGTAGTCCAGGCGGGAAGTGATGAGGGCATGAGTGACCGTGCGCAAGGAGTCCCGATCCAGAAAGGGACGCAACTGGCGAATCAGGCGAACCTGATAGAAGGCCCCTCCCTGGCCTCGGCCATCACATGTTCTTCTAAGGACAGCCGTGGATCCAGGAGGACACCCAAGTTGCGAACCCTCTCTGTGGGGGCCAACGACTCACCCCCCAATAGTCAGAGATGGCGCCAGCTGACTATATCGGGATGCCGGGAGCCACAGCCACTCAGTCTTGGAAGAGTTGAGCTTGAGCCTGCTTCTCTCCATCCAGATCCGCATGGCCTCCAGACACCAGGACATCACGTCAAGGGCATCATTGGGGTGGTCCGGGGTGGAAATGTACAGCTGAGTGTCATCAGCGTACCAATGGAACTTCACCCCGAAACCACGGATGATCTCACCCAGCGGCTTCACATAAATGTTGAACAGAAGGGGTGAGAGGACTGACCCTTGTGGCACCCCACACACAAGGTGCCTCGAGGTCAACCTCTGGCCCCCTGTCAACACAAACTTCGACCGGTCAGAGAAAAAGGAGGAGAACCACCACAACATGGTGCCCCCCACCCTAACCTCTCCAACCGGTGCAGCATGATACCATGGTCGATGGTATCAAAAGCTGCTGAGAGATCTAATAGGACCAGGACCGAGGAACAACCTCTGTCCCAAGCCCTCCAAAGATCACCAACCAATGTGACCAATGCCGTTTCCGTGCTATACCTAGGTCTGAAACCCGACTGGAATGGATCAAGATAGACCGCTTCATCCAGGTACTGGGGGAACTGTCGTGCCACCACTCTCAACAACCTTCGCCACAAAGCGGAGGTTAGAGACTGGACGATAATTTGCTAAAATAGCCGGGTCCAGGGAGGGCTTCTTGAGGAGGGGTCTCACCACCGCCTCTTTCAAGGCGGTGGGAAAGCAACCCTCTCTCAAAGAAGCGTTGATAATCCTCTGGAGCCAGCCTTGTGTAACCTCCCAGGAAGCCAGCTTCAGCCAGGAGGGACACGGGTCCAATAAACATGAGCGCTGAGTCTACCCAGAATCCTGTCCATGTCTTCGGGGGTCATTGGGTCAAACTCCTCCCAGATAACACTCTCAGGACCTGCCTCCATCACCCCACCTGCATCTACCCAGTCAGAGTCCAAGCCTTCCCAAATTTGAGTGATTTTGTCATCCAGATACTGCACAAAATCCTCAGCCCTACCCTCCAAGGGGTCTTCCCGCGCTCCCAGATGGAGCAGGGAGTGGGTCACCTTAAACAGGGCAGCTGGGCGGTTATCTGCAGACGTGATAAGAGCAAAAAAATAATTAAATTTTGACGTTTTTATCGCCACTAGGTAGGTCTTAATATGATATTTGGTTAATAGGTGCTCAAAGCAAAGCAAAGTCACGAAATATATCAATTATTCAGGGCAAGCACGCTTTATTAATATTTTACGAAAGATCACTGTAATTTCCAAATCCTAACACTGCTTTTAGATGTGAGAGTATATGGGTGCACACATCCCATTGCCCAATATTGGGTTGCTATTCTCTTTCCCCTATCAACTGATATTCATGAAATGCTAATATATGGATAAACTTGCCTATCCAACCCTGCTCCTGCGTCATCTTATGGTGTCACTATATAGGGAAGGAACAATTAGGTGCAACTAATTGTAAGCTTCATTAACTTAATATAACAATATCTTCTCCATCAAAGTTCATGCAAATTTTTAGACAAAACTCATTCAACTCCATGATTTTTCTTAAAGAATCAATGCCAGTATCTGAAAAAGTTGTTTATTCTTGCCTGCTCTAAGAAAATATGATACTTGTTAAAATATGGTATAAGTTAAAATGTCCCTAAAGGTAATTAGAGAGAATGTCAAAGGTGAATCTTTTGGGGAGGAAGAAGGTTCACCAGTCTGACCCATTTTCACTCTTGTGATTGTACTTCTTGGGATGAAATTAGTCCACCAGTTGATGAATACAAGTAACAGAAAACTGGGTTCCTTCTATCACGTTTTTAAAAACTTTTTACAAGGTTAAAATGAAGGAGGGAAAATGAGCAGCTGTGTCAATAGAAGAAGAGTTCTAGACAGGGTGGAGAAGCTGAAAAGCCCTTTTAAAGTAGAGACAATTGTAATTTGAAGTGTTTGTTTATCGTTTTTGCCTAGTTAGGCTATTTTCGGGTATTTCTTGATGAAATGTTAGTATCTATGCTTTCTACAAGCTGGAACTTGTTTTATGATGAATTATTGAGGAATGCTTTATAAAAACAAACTGAAGTTTTATTAGAAAACTGTTTACATAGTATGTGGTATTTCACTATTGCAGAGTTTTCCTTGTATAATGAATGTATGTCCAGGATTTAATAAATTTAATTTTATGTATTGGGGGGGGGGGGAGATGGAAGAATTGGTCATGCTACATATAAATGTGTTTTAAACAACCTGGTCTGTACTTAAATGACTATTGCCATTAGCATTGATTTTACGCACAAAATCTATATCCCACTAGTCATTTTATATACTTTGAATAAATCATACATTTTTTGCTTCATCTTCTCTTATTACCAGTATATAAAAAACCCTTTAATCTAATTTAAAATTTCACTCATATTGCCATACAGAGGAAAAAAGAAATGAATGAGGACCTTCTGTTACCCAGACTGGTTGCCATTTCCATTAGATTCCTGTAATGTAGCCTCTGTAAATAATCTGAACAATCAATCAGTTCTGCATTCATCCAGAGATTTATAATCTATCTCAGGGGTGTCAAACTCAAGGTCCGGGGCCCATATCTGGCCCACGGGATGCTTAGATCTGCCCCTGGGGATACCCTGGAAACAGCAAAGGACTGGCCTACAGTGCCTCTACCAATGAAAACGGAGCTCCATTTTTGCTGACAGTGTGTTGCAGGAGGCCGTCGCAGCCAAAAACAGAGCTTGGGAGCCCATTTTCACTGGCCGAGCACTTGCGCCACCAGAGACACCCCTGACACGAGTAATGTGCCAGACCCACTCTGGCCATGCCCCCCATCTTACCTCCCTGAGGCCAAATACAACCCTGATGTGGTCCTCAATGAAATCGAGTTTGACCCCTGTAAACTATCTATACTCTTCAGGTAGTGAACGCAACACAAGAAAAAAGTTAATAACATTAGTTTCTTTTTTCTTCTCCTAAGAAAACCAGGCATGCAAACAAGTGACTTACTCTGGACTGAATATGAGCAGCTTCTAGTCTGACTCATTTTCTTTCTCTTGCTAGCAATGTGCATTGAATTTACTTCAGCCCCTCATATCTCTCTCTACCGGAAAATCTGCATACCTTTCAATTGCCCCTCCCCAAAAATATATTAGCATATTGTGCCACAGAGACAAAGTGATCCAGCTGGCCAAGAATAATCACAGAAGCAAGGAGACTCCATTTCTCAATCCCTGATAAGTGACCATTAATAGTGTCTGAACTGAAACCAGAGACAGTTATAAGATAATGTGTTCCAATCATACTTAGTATTTAGAATAATACATGTTAAGATCTTGCAGCTACCACTGTAAAGTAATAATCATACCATACACATATTTGGGTTTAAACTCTGGATATTTTTGCCTTTTACTTGGGTATAGAACAAAATCTTTATCAATATAATTATATGAATCAACTGCTGCTTAAAAGGTTTGTGAATTGTTTGGAATTTTCAAAATTTCTGCGTAAATAACTTTGTTTTAATGGGATGTTAATTGGGGATGAGTGTGAGAGGTTCTGCTTTATTTAAAGAATAGAATCCTGGCTAGTCACTATCAAAGTCTGATCTTCACAACAGAGGTATGTGGAAGAGTGTCATGGTTTGAATAAAGGAGATTTCCAAGGATTCTTTTTAAAAAAACAGTCCTTGGTACTCACCAGGCTGAAAAAGATCACAAAATTCTTTCCAAGAAGTCTAGACTCCATCATTCCACTGTCAAGCAGAATATGTATAAATGGAGGTAATTCAACATCACTAGTACCCTCTCCAGGAGTACCCTCCCCATAGCAAATCATGCTGTGAGACTCTGAGAAGTCTCAAAGCAACCCAAGGTAATGTATAAGGAACTAAAGATCTCTCTTGCATTGGCAAATGTCATTGTTTGGAAGCATTCCTGCTTCAGACAGGAAGAAGCACAGAATGTGGTGAGGATGGCAGTAAAGATCACTGGTAGTTCACTTCCTTCTATCCGGGACATAGCATATAAGCGATACTTGAGCAGAGTCTGCAGGATTTCTGGAACACTATACATCCTCTTCACATGTATATGGTGCAGGTATATATTTATGTAAGTATTATAGCATGTGTACATTGTGTTTTGTATGCGTTTAGATAGATATACACTTAAGTGTTGTGGTCTGCTGGCAGCCTGCGGAGCTGGCAGCAGAGTCAGAGAGTGATGAAGCTGAGGAGGAACATGGGCCAGCCCTGAAGTCTGGGGAAGGCTCAGACGAGGGCTCTACATCAGAGGCAGAGATGGGGCCAGGGCTATCTGGGAATAATGTGCTGACTCCAGAGCCTCCAGAGTCTGATATCAGCGAGGCAGAGGAACAGGGGGAGCCTGTTCCCAGTGTGTACATGCACAGAGCTGCCAGAAGGCAAGAACAGTTAAAACAAAAGGGTCGACTCGGGAGTAGGGCTTGGAGATGATAGGCCCCTCCCGTAAGACATAAAGGAGCAGCAAAGGCACGTGAGTCTTTGCAGGAAGCAACTTTGTTCATGCTGGTCAGTGTAAATTCTGAAGCTCTGTTTTGACTTTGCGCTCCATGTGGCCTTGCAAAGCTAATTGCCAATTAGGTCTTTGGCAGCGTGTCAAGGAAAGGGCTGCGGCAGGCTTATGTCGGACTTTTTACCAACTCCTTGATACTCATTACGGGCTGTGAATGAACAATAATTTACAGCCATTGAAATAAAAAGAGAGCTTTTGGGACTAATCATGTGCTTTTTACTGTCTCAGGAAGCCTAGGTCAGAACACTTTCTCTTGAGAGCAGGCAACAGAATTTCATTTTTAATGTGGGCCAGTTTGCTCACAGTAAAAAAAAATGACAATAAAAGTTATCTTATCTTGTGGGACCTCCATCAGGAGAACATTGAACAACATGACAGGGTTGCAAGAAAAAAAAGCCACTACTCTCTCTTGCTTTCTATCTACAGTTTGCAAAAGACCTTGAGGTAAACCAGAAGGTTATGGAAAGAATATTCTGTGAATGGATGAAAGTAAAATTGGGTTCTCTTTAAAGAGATAGTCTGGCAAAACTTGTTTCATTACAGAATACCTCTTCAGCTAACCCAAAGGCTACCAATGTCTTTTTTTTTGGAAAGCAGTATACGGTATATTTGTTAATGCAATTTCTTGTTTTTCTTTCTTTCTATTCTCCTAGTTTTATAGCTTCCTTTTGTATACGGAGGGTGTAATTAGCTTTTTACTCACATTCGAGCAGAACAAAATACATTTTAATCAAAACACTAAGTTCAGGCACTGGCCTTGAGAGGCCTCAGATTATCCCATCCCATTCATCCAGATGTGCATTCTCATTTCAAAGGTCTGTTAATGAATGATTAAAATCCATGACAACAGATTACAATCTCTTTTCAGAGGCAGTAAACATCTGTGTATCACATACTGGACCCAAACAAGGGCAGATTATTTTCTTTATACCCAATTTATAAATTCCCAGAGGCATTTCATTTGGCGGATGGCTGTTGAGGAAGAGCATTGTACTAGATGGATTCAGTGGGCATCAGATTGATTCAAGAAGGCATTATCATACATAATCCTGTATGCATTGGCTGTGCCAAGTGAATTCCGTTGTTAGTGGCATCATTTAACCCAGAGCTTTATTGAGAACAGTCTAGACAGACTGCCCACCCTCCTCAAAAGACTTTCAAGGCAAGCTGGGTAGAATTTTAATGTATAAAATTGAGTGACATAGATCCATTTAATCTAAGATGATGCACATATATTACTAGTCTACAGAAACTGATAACCAGACTTCCCTTCCAAATATTGTGGTGAATGACTAAATTAGACATAATTTGGCAGGGAGGGGCAGGAAGGGTTTGAAGCCATGAAATCTGATCATGGCTCATATATTGATAATCAATCAAAGAGACACAGCATTTGAAAGAGTAGCACTGATTAATGAATACATCAGCTGGGCAGGGATGCATGCAGACCACAGGCAGCAAATTCTCTCGTACATTGTTCACCTCATATAATATGTGCTCTTTGTCTTTTCTTGGGATGGATAATTTTAAGGTTAGTTCAAACCAAATTCCTAGGCTTTATACAAGATATTTCCAAGTCAGGTTCTTTGAAAAAAGGTAAATATCAAATGTATGTCGCTTATATTACATTCCTATCTATTAAAGAGTTACAAAACCAACTGGTCCAACAGTAAATCACTGCCAAATTCTATTAATCCAGTAAAACTGTTTACATTATATAAATTTGGCAAAAATAGGTCTATTGATAATGTCTATTAAGTATTAGATAAGGAAAAATAAAGAGAAAGGTAGATTCTAAAAGAAACCATAGGATAACAAAGAATCCATATGTTTAGATATCCTATTGGAGGTAAGAGCTGAGAGAAAGTGACATAGGCTCAGATAATTGCATTCTTTTTCTACAAATTTAAAGTCATACTGTCATTTATCAAGCACACTGTCTTACTACAACAATTGAAAATGACAGGCTTCCATCTCTGCAGAGATTTTGAAAATGTTTACACAGAGCTTAAAAAAAATCTTATTGTGTATCATTACAACATGCCAAGCTAAGTTTTAATTTAGGTAAGGATACAGAAGAGACTAATAATGTCAGTTTGAGTAGCTGAATATGAATTCTCTGAAAATAAATATGTAAGCAGAAAAAAAGGCATCAGCTTTAGGCTCTGCAGTTTGCAAGGTTATCATAAGCACAAATGGTCCAAATTAGGTGTGAAAGGGAACTGGAAAATTGTCTCTGCCAGCACTTTCATTGCTGATCTCTAAGTATTGTAGAGTACTATTTTTGGGGGTGGGAGGTAAAATAAAACTGAAAGATAGAATATTATTATAGACTGTAAATCTGTAAAAAGTGACAACACAGCAAATCTCTTACTAAAGCAAGAGGTAGTCAAATACTTGTCTTTGTTTTGTTGTTGGATGTGATTATCAGACCATCTGGAAGCCATTCATCTAATTCCATTATTTGCACAGAATGATGCTAAGGATCTTTAATTGTGTAAGTTCTACTGCAAAACTCAAAACTTGGTTTTTAAAAATTGTGTTTAATTATTATTTCAATCTTACCTCAGCTATTAAAACCTATCATGTCTCTGAAATGATACCAAACAATTTCTTCCTTCTATTCAGGGGTGAAATGCTACCGGTTCGGGCCAGTTCGCCTGAACCGGTAAGTTCCGACGATCAGCTGAGCGATGCGCGATTGTCGGAACTTTTTTTTTATTTATTTTTTAAAGCATTTTAAACTACTGGTTCTAGAGAACCAGTAGTAAAAAAATGCCTAAAAAGTAAAAAAAAAAAAAAAAAAGTTTCGACAATTGTGCGTCGCTCAGCTGATCGTCAGAACTTTTTTTTACTTTTTAGGCATTTTTTTACTACTGCTTCAGGCAAATAGGTAGTAAAAAAAGCTTTTTAAAAGTTTTTAAAAAGGCTTCAACGATGACAGCTGTCCTGCGGTTTTACTTTTTTAAAGCATTTTTTAACTACCTATTCACCTGAACCGATAGTAAAAAATGGACGTTGTGCTTCTGAACGTCCATTTTCGGGGCGCTGCGACTCCAATCCATGGACGGGTAGTATCTCCTAGTTGCTGGGCAGAACTGAGTGCTAATCACTTCCCTTAGTTAGGCCACTCCCACCTCCACCAATCAGCTTCAGTCTTTCTTCACGAAGGTGCAGGAACAAGGCCAACTATGATAACTACAACAAAGCAAATCAGACAATAACATAACAGGAAGCCGAAAGGGCGGGTATTGATTGGAGTCGCAGCGCCCCGAAAATGGACGTTCAGGAGCACAACGTCCGTTTTCCATTGCGCTGCTCCTCCAATCCATGGACGGGATGTACCCAAGTTCAATTGCCCCGGGCGGGAGGCTGACTGGAATTTTCTGTCTGGGACGTGGCCACCTGTTGTAAGACTCTACGTCCAAAGGATGCATCCGACGTGGCATACTGATCAATTTTATAATGTCGGATAAAGGATGACTCAGATGCCCAAGAAGCTGCTCTACAGATTTCAGACACCGAGGCATTTGTAGACCAAGCCGCCGACGCAGCCGCGCTTCGAGTTGAATGAGCGTAAATCTTTGATGGGCGAGGACGTGTTCTTGCATCGTAGGCCATTGTGATGCAAGCCTTAATCCACCTGGCAATAGTATTAGATGACACCTTCCTTCCCTTTGAAGAAGGAGTGAAAGACACAAGCAAGGATTCAGTCTGTCTAAAGGACTCAGTACGTTTGATGTAACGCCGTAGGGCACGCCTAACGTCCAAAGTGTGCCATAGAGATTCCGACTGATGGTGAGGATTCGGACAAAAGTTAGGCAGGACTAATTCTTGAGCGCGGTGGAATCTTGAGTTTATCTTTGGTATGAAAGATGGGTCCAACCACAGAACCACTCTATCGCTATGGAAAATACAAAGATCTTTGTGAACATACAAGGCAGAGAGTTCAGAAACGCGTCTAGCTGATGTAATAGCCAGCAGAAAAGTGACCTTAAGCGTCAGAAATTTCAGAGACACTGAAGCTAGGAGTTCAAAGGGTGAAGTGGTAAGCGCTTGAAACACTAAGGGAAGATCCCAAGATGGGTATCTGTGTATTACAGGCGGTGAGATGTTGGAAGCTCCATGTAAAAAACACCTAATCCTAGGATTGTGAGAGAGTGTCCGGTGTTTCTCGCACGAGATGACGGTGGATAAGGCTGCCACTTGTCGACGAAGAGTGGCGGGAGCTAACCCCTTAGCTAAGCCATCATGCAGAAAAGCGAGTACATCTGGGACATCCGCTGATGTTGGGTCCACATGATGGGACAAACACCAGGAAGAAAAGGCACGCCAAGAAGCTTCATAGATCCTAGTGGTAGAGGGCCGTCTGGCCGCTTGAATCACCTTAATCACATCCGAGGATAATCTGTCCTTTTGTAACTGGAGCCGCTCAAGCGCCAGGCAGCCAATCGGAGCCAACCTGGATCGGGGTGGAAGATGGCCCCCTGGTTGAGCAAATCCTTTTCCAGCGGAAGTGTCCACGGAGGAGCTATAGATATGCCCCTTAGGTCCGCATACCAGGGCCGACGAGGCCACTGGGGTGCAATCAGAATCAACTCGGCTCCTTCCGATAACATCTTCCGAATCAGTCTTGGAATCAACGGTAGAGGGGGGAAGGCATAGAGAAGCCCGTGAGGCCACTGACAGCGCAGAGCGTCGTAATCTTCTGCTCCGCTGGTTGGGTACCGTGTGTAGAACCTCAGTAGCTGGGCGTTCAGGGGCGTGGCGAAGAGGTCCACCTGAGGACGACCGAAGTGACCCACAATCTGCTCGAAGAGGGCAGGTTTGAGTGACCACTCCGCAGGGTCTATGTGTTCCCTGCTGAGCCAGTCCGCCATGATGTTGTCCTGCCCCAAGATGTGGTCCGCCACTAGAGATGCCGTGTGTCGTTCCGCCCAAGCCAACAAACTTTCCGACTCCACCATCAAGGACTTGGAGCGTGTGCCTCCCTCCCGATTTATGCGTGCCTTGGTGGTAACATTGTCCGTCCAGACTAGCACATGTCTCCCCTCTAAGTCATGGACAAAATGGCGTAAAGCGAGACGAACAGCCCTCAACTCCAGCCAATTGATGCTGTTCGCCCGTTCCGCTGGAGACCACTGACCTTGAATCACTGCATTCTGCAGATGTGCACCCCAGCCCTAGAGACTGGCATCGGTAATCAGGACCACTCGATCCGTCTCGAGAAAGACACACCCCTTTTGTAGCGCAGGAGACCTCCACCATGTGAGCAACAGACGTATCTGAGGAGGTAAGACAATTCGATGAGTCGATGTGCTGCGGTGCACTCTCTGAAAGGGAAGCAACAGCCATTGGAGGGGCCGAGAATGTCTGCGTGCCCACGGAACGACATGGATGCAGGATATCAGCTTTCCCAACAATTGAGTTAACTGAAGGAGGGAGACCTTCCTCTGAGATTGAATGTCCTGTACCGTAGATTTGATGTCGTGAACTCGATCTGGAGACAGAAACACCTGGCCCCGCTGGGAATCGATCACCGCTCCCAAGTGCTGAAGTCTCGTCGTCGGTGTCAGATGGCTTTTTTGCCAGTTGATGGAGAACCCGTGGTTCTGGAAGTTTTGGAGGACCACCTCCATGTCCTTGCGTGCCTGCGACTGCGACATTGACATCACTAGCAGATCGTCTAGGTAGCAGCTGAGACGTATAGACCAGGACCTAATGGACGCCGCGACCACCGTCACCAGTTTCGTGAAAGTCCTTGGGGCCGAGGACAGTCCGAAAGGCATTGCCCGATACTGAAAATGCATGTTGTTGTATTCGAAGCAGAGATAACGACGATGCAATGGGTGGATAGGCACATGCAGGTATGCTTCTCGCAGATCGACAGATTGAAGGTAGTCCCCTTGCCTGATGGACGCCAGGATCGAACTGAGGGAGTGCATCTTGAACCTGCGATACAAGATGTACTGATTGAGACATTTCAGGTTCAAGATGCCCCTGTGGCCCCCCGATGATTTGAGCACCAGAAATAAGGTAGCGTAGAATCCAGTCCTCTCCTGGCCTTCGGGGACTGGCTCCACTGCGTTGATGGAGAGGAGGTGTGAAATTTCCGCTTCCATGAGTTCCCTCTGGATCTTACACTGAGGAATGGGGCAGTGGCGAAAATTGGTGGATGGTAACGTATGGAACTCCAGGCGCAGGCCTTGGTGAATGGTTGCTAGGATCCAAGTGTCGGTTGTTGAGAGGCCCCACTGGAGGGAGAATTGCTGGAGCCGACCGCCAATGGGGCCTGGGAGCAACAAGTCATTTCCCCCTGCGGGGAGGTTGATAAGAGGAGCCTCGGAAGGGACGCCTCGTTTGGGATTGGCTCCGGCCTCTGTCTCGAAATGGCTGTCTCACTGATGTCCGGTCAGATACCTGGGAATAAGAGCACTGGTAGTATGAGCCACCTGAGCCCGAAGGGCGAAAGGACTGACGTGGGGCATAAGGCGTATATCTCTGCTCCGACCGGCGAAAGGAAGATGGTAACACTTTGCGTTTGTCTTTATCCTCTATCAAGATTGGATCCAGACAAGGGCCGAATAGAGACGGAGCAGTAAAAGGTGCTGATGCCAATTTCCATTTGGCTTTGTTATCTGCGCGCCAATTGCGCAGCCAGAAGAGGCGTCTGTTGGTTACCGTTGCAGCCATCGCTCTAGAAGCAAATTTTGTCGCCGTCAAAGAGGCGTCTGCGGAGTATTCTGTTGCTGCCACCAGTTTGTTAATGTCCTGGTGCAGCCTGGTATCAGAAGGAGGAAGCCTCTCTTGCAGCTGGCGGAGCCATATCAGTGAGGCCCTATTGAAAAATGACGTAGCTGTGGCCGCTTTTATAGCCCAAGCCACTGCTTGGTGCGCCTTACGAAACCCCATCTCCATTTTGCGGTCCTCCGCCTTGAGACCATCCACCACGTCCGCTGTCAGCAGTGAAGACGTAGATAGGGCAGCGACCAGAGCATCCACAAAAGGTACTGCAAGAAGCTCCTCCAATTGTGACTCAGCAGAATAAAGGCGTTTGTCCAGGCCACTCGGAGCTGTCAGGGAGCCTGGTTGGCCAAAAGCAGATTTAACGACGTTGGAAAATAAGGGAGGACACGGAATCACATCCTGGTCTTGATGAGACACTTGGAAAAGAGCATCATGAGGGTGCTGCAGGTCAGATGGTTTGTCTGTAGACCCGTCAGCAATACCAAATCTTGTAGCAATCTTGGCTTTATGCAGTAAAGATTTGAAGACAGACGGTCGGAATAAATTTGTGAAGGAGGGTTTCTCGGGGGGAAGATCCTCATCCTCTGAGAATTCGACATCCTCCGGACAAATTTCACCCTCTTCAGACTCCTCTGAAGAAGATTCCACAGGTCGCTGTCTACTGGTACTTGGAACAGCATCATTGCCAGGAATCTGGGCTTGAGAAGGCTGGCAGGGAATATTAGGTCTAGCCATCTCATGTTGAATGCCCACTGCCAGGATCTTTGCCAGGGCATCCGACAACATGGATTGAAAGTTCACAGAAGTGTCAGGAACCTCAGGGCGGAGCCCCACCGCTGTAGGTGTAAAAGTAGCCTCTGGCATCCGCCTGCAGCCCAAGGATGCATCAAAATGGCTAGAGACGTCTGGCAATGACATTGATACACCTCTGGAGCGGAGTAGATTCGATGTTGTGAGCCCTGCTGCTGATCCAGCAGAAGGACCGGCTTGTAAAGTACCAGAAGGTTCTGTAAGGCCCTCAGAAGTGGAAACCTGCCTTGACAGGGCCGCCTGTTGTTGTTGGGCCCTCTCGAATTGCTTTTCCAAGGCCTCATGGCGTCTTTGTTCAGCCTTACTGATATTGGAAGATTTAGAAGCCAAACCTGATTTATGGCTTTTGGACTTCGCTTTCTTCTTGCCTGCCTTGTTTCAGTTTCAGTTTCAGTTTTATTTGATTTGTATACCGCCCTACTCCCGAAGGACTCAGGGCGGTGAACAGCCAACAATAAAATACATAGATACACAAAATTTAAAAACCCAATAAAATCAAATTAAATTATTTGGCCCAGACAAATTAAAACACCCCGATAATTTAAAAACAGATTAAAATTTAAATATTTAAAAAGGGAAGAGATTAGGCCAAGCCTGCTTGATGGAATAAAAAGGTCTTCACAGCATGGTGGAAGGAGCGCAGATCCGGGATCCTCCGTATCTCCGGGGGGAGCTCATTCCAGATAGTAGGTGCCCCCACAGAGAAGGCTCTCCCCCTGGGGGCCGCCAGTCGACACTGTTTGGCTGACGGCACCTGGAGGAGTCCCTCTCTATGAGAGCGTACTGGCCGGTGGGAGGCTATTGGTAGTAGTAGGCGGTCCCATAGATAACCAGGTCCTAAGCCATGGAGCACTTTAAAGGTGGTAACCAAAACCTTGAAGTGCACCCGGAAGACCACCGGGAGCCAGTGCAGCTCGCGCAGGAGAGGTGTTACATGGGAGCGCCATGTCGCTCCCATTACCACCCGCGCGGCCGCACTCTGCGCCAGTTGGAGCCTCCGGGTGCTCCTCAAGGGGAGCCCCATGTAGAGAGCATTACAATAGTCCAGGCGGGAGGTGACAAGGGCATGAGTGACTGTGCGTAACGAGTCCCGATCCAGAAAGGGACGCAACTGGCGAATCAGGCGAACCTGATAAAAAATCCTCCCGGTCACGGCCGTCAAATGCTCTTCTAAAGACAGCCGTGAGTCCAGGAGGACGCCCAAGTTGCGAGCCCTCTCCGTGGGGGCCAATGATTCGCCCCCAATAGTCAGTGATGGCGTCAACTGACTATATCGGGATGTCGGAAACAACAGCCACTCGGTCTTGGATGGGTTGAGCCTGAGCCTCTTCCTCCCCATCCAGATCCGTACGGCCTCCAGGCACCGGGACATCACTTCAAGGGCATCGTTGGGGTGATCCGGGGTGGAGATGTACAGCTGAGTGTCGTCAGCGTACTGATGGTACTCCACCCCGAAACCACGGATGATCTCGCCCAGCGGCCTTGTGATGGGAGGCAGGGTAATTACAGGCGTCCTCCGAGTCAGATGACAAGAGTATGTCCGCCATGGCATAGAAGGGCAGGGTACAGGGCGAGCAGAGGCACAAAGGAGACACCAGAGTTCAACACCGAGGCCCCTTCAACGGAATGCCCACAGTGAGGACTTCGCTGAGTAAGGGTTAAAGTAGGCCCAGAAGTCGCTGGGCTCAGAACCCAATGAGGCAGGCAGACAATTAATCAGGTAATGACCCAAGTCAACAAGTAAAGCTAATAAGTCCCCAGGGTCACACCGTTGCTGGCTGGAAACTTTGATTTTATTGTCCTGTTTTTTTTTTTAAATAGGTGCCTTCAAAATGGTGGCCGCCACGCCGACAAAAACTTGAAACAAAATGGCGGCCGTCCACAGTCTGCGCACCTCCTGAGGCGCCGAACTGAGCTCTGAGGGAAAGGAGGCTTTTAACTCACGCCCTGCTATTCTTCAGAGTGGAGCTTGAATATCGCCGAAGAAAAACGCCGCCGAAGGTTCTCTCACGGCGAGCGCTCACTTCCGAAGCCGCTGTACCCTCTTCGCGCCTCACAGCTGACTGGAGATCATTGGAGGCCACCCGATGACAAGGCAGGCACTCCGGTGCCGCTGAAGGTGTGGATTGAGGCGACGGCAGCTCTACCGGCTCCCCGGTAGGCTAGCGCGTCGCCAGCGGTAAGAAAGGCACGGATCCGCCCAGCTGGGTCGGAATCCGACGTGCTGAAGCCCCTTCGGAGGGGAGATAGGCCAGACGGCTTGGAGCCCCAAGCTCGCCCTCAGCAGACAGCACCACAGGCTCTTTTACATAAAAGCTCAAAATAACACGAAAGGGAGCCGGAAAAAATAATAAAATAAAACAATAAGATAAAATAATAAAGGGAAGGATTAAATTCAATTGAAGAGCACTCAAATTGCCAAGTTCTCACAGCAACTGAGTGAGAAAGACTGGGGCTGATTGGTGGAGGTGGGAGTGGCCTAACTAAGGGAAGTGATTAGCACTCAGTTCTGCCCAGCAACTAGGAGATACTACCCATCCATGGATTGGAGGAGCAGCGCAATGGAAAAATGCTTTTAAAAGGTTTAAAAAAGGTTCTGATGATCGCGCGTCACAGCTGTGATCATCGGAGCCCTTTTTTTACCTTTTAAAAGCATTTTTTTACTACCAGTTCAGGCAAATAGGTAGTAAAAAAATGCTGTAAAAAGTTTTTAAAAAGGCTCCGACAATCACAGCTGTGCCGCGTGAACTTTTTTTTACTTTTTTAAAGCACTTTTTACTACCTATTCGCCTGAACCAGTCGTAAAAAAATGCTTTTAAAAAGTTTTTTAAAAGGTTCCCATGTGCGCCACAGCTGATCACCCCCCCGCACTGTTCTACTTACCTTCCCAAGCCTCCTTTTGCTGCGCAGTACGGATGTGTGCACTGTGCATTCACAGTGCAATTAAAGTGCACTGTGCAATCATGCGCACAGCGTGTGTTTGGCGCATGGCGCTCACACATAGCCAGTGAACCAGTAGTAAACCGGTTCAAATTTCACCACTGCTTCTATTGTTTTCTCACAACTGATCTGTCTTTGCTTATATTATTCAATAACTCATTCCTAACCCAGTGATGGTAGAACATACATAAAAAAATGAAGGGATAAACTATGCCAATACAAAGATATATTTTTAAAAATGCCTAAAACATAAAAAGAGATTGTGATATTTTAAATTAGATGTATGCAGCAAAAGATTTAAAAAATGTGTTTTTTATTTTACTGGTTAGAAATCCTAACCATAACCTTTCAACTCATCTCAAAAATGTTCACGGCCAAGCAGAACATCACACTTCCATTTCTATTAGGATACTAGAAAATACATTTCTAGATACAATTACAAATATTGATATAAATAAGGTTAATACATTATCTGTTCAATTCCCTCTGAACTTGGACTTGGCTTTAAACAGCACATAGCATATGGCTTCTACCACATCAATAAAAAGAAAGTAATGACATCCTTCTGTGCAGAGTGAAAGACTTCTTAAATTCATTTTAGGTATACCTAGAAAGAAATGTGACCCACAGGTACTTAAATAAACAGAGAACACAATTTAGAGCAACTCTCATATGTTGGGAGGCTCAGTATAGAAATCTACAACTATAACATTAGAAGAATCATTAGTAGGAATGGTGTATCTGTTGGAATATGACTTTCATTTACATATGAGCTACAGAATAACTTGTTAAACCCTTTAAAAACTGAAAAATCTATTATTAGTTTCTATAGAGATTTGTGATCAGTAACTCAATTTGATATGATGTTAAGAAATGAATGGAATAAAGAATTATAAGTTCCCATATTGCCTCGACAGTGGGAGATAGTTTTAACTTTTATAGCAAGAGTGCCAATGGACCTCAAATTACAATGTATGCAACAAAAAATAATATTGGATTCTGTTACATTTATAGAGGGTTTTGTTTGAGATATAATAAGGATAATGCTTCTGCAAAACATGTCTTACATAAGTTTTTGTAGAAAATATTGGATTCTATAAATATAATTCTCCATGCCTTTACCATGGCCAAAAAAATGCAGCATGGGAAAGTTAATTGTATCCGCCCCTTTCATCTAATAGATTAAAGACCTGGTTGCACTTGACACCTACAAAACACAGGTTAAAATATGATTATATAAACATATTAGAAATATAGAAAACTATATACAGAATTGTAACTATTTATAACTAAATTGATACACTATACCTGGTATTTTTCTTCCTTTGTTACACTTTCTGTCTTTTTCTCCTTTTTCCTTTTCTATGACAATGCATGTAGTTATTTATCTATTATATTCCACCAGCAAAAAACTGGCACTTATCATTTAAACCTATGCAAAATAAACGGTATACAATCTTCTGAATTCTGTTGTTACTTCTATTCTTTTATTTTGCATAATTTATGCTACTTCAGTGAGAATCTTGAGAACAGATCACTAGAATTCTTATTTTAACCATCCTGCTGGCTTTTGAGACATAATTCATTGCCCACACACTTTCCCTCACTTTTCTCTGGAAACAAAGACTAGAAAAAACACCATTTTAAAAGATGGAACTGTACTTTAGCAGAATATCTTCCAAAGAATTCAAAATGTCATACCAAGTTTCTCCTCCTCACAAAAATCCTGTAAAGCAGATTATTGGACAGATTATAAATCAATCTGTGACTAAATTCAACAGTCTAACCCAGGGGTGTCAAACTCAAGGCCCAGGGGCCGGATCTGGCCTGTGGGTTGCTAAAATCTGGCCTGCAGGGCCGCCCTTGAAACAGCGAAGGACTAGCCCGCGGTGCCTCTGCCAGCAAAAACGGAGCTCAGGAGTGCCGCACACAGCCCTCCCGAGCTCTATTTTTACTGGCAGAGGGTTGCAGGAGGCAGTTGCAGCTGAAAACGGAACCTGGGAGCCCATTTTCTCTGGCAGAGCACTCAGGCCACCACAGGTGCCCTTGACACGAGTGACATGGAGCTGTCCATGCCCACTCTGGTCATGCCCACTTTGCTCGCCCCCCCCCAGGTCAAACACAGCCCTGATGTGGCCCTCAATGAAATCGAGTTTGACATCCCTGGCCTAACCAATAAACAGTGTTTTTTTTTCCCCAAGTCCATTCCAACTGAAATACAGATCCTTATACAAAGTATAATATAATATACCAAGTTCACAGGTATTCTCAGAGATCACAGTTCTATTATCACAGTACAACACAAGAAGGAAAAAAAGTGTCTCCCAAAATTACAATCTAAAAATCAGCACCGGGAGAACAAGCAATGGTTAAATATATTTATTCCAGCTACACTATGCGTGGCTAGATCTTTCCCAGCTACACAAAACTAACATTTGCTCAAACACCATGTGGTGTTTGAGCACCATTTGCTCAAATCATGTATGATCCAACTCTGTTCTTTCTATCCCTGATTTATTACAATTCTAATGTATATCAGTACAGTGAAACCTTAGTATGGCAGACCATTTGGGGAAGGATTGTGTGTAACTTCCTAACATTCATTCACTTTCAAAGTACATCGTTTGTGATTATTATGACTGATTATGTCATTCATGTCATTGTGTGAATGCTGTCAATTGATGTTGTAGCAACAAGGTTCAACACATTAGTTCCAACCCCTTTTCTTAGAAAACTTCTGGATCTACACAGCCTGCACTGCCTTCTTGCCAAGGTGTTTGTTAATTATTCCTACCACCCTCATCCTAACTGTAGTATAAAGGTTTCCACCGTCCAGTCGTGTCTGACTCTAGGAGGTGGTACTCATCTCCATTTCCTATCTGAAGGAGCCAGCATTGTTCGAAGACATTTCTGTGGTGATGTGGCCAGCATGACTATTCGTTGAGGTTCATCGAATGCTTTATCTTCCCATTGAAGTTGCATGTGAACTTGAATTTAAAGCCCTTAGCTCACACCTGATAGTGACCTACAGAGATGAGACTGCAGCACATTCCTGTTGTTGTTGTTGTTGTTGTTGTTGTTGTTGTTGTTGTTGTTGTAAGACAGGTGTTTTGTTTCCATCAGGAGAAACCTAAGTTTCTAAATATTTTCTCTGGAGCTGATCACTTTGATACTTTTCCAACCATGAGGCATGATTTCCAGATCAACTGATAAGGAAGTTGGTGGGAGCCATTCAACAGTGGGGTCTAAATCACTGCATTTGCAGGTATATACAAAAGTATGAAGGCTATTGCTCAGGGTAAGCCACCCTGAGTCTCCGGAGAAGGGTGGCATATAAATCGAACCAATAAATAAATAAATAAATAAATTTGATACTTCTGTATTTAATTACTAACATAGATTGTTTGCGGCATCATTCTTTAATTGTTTCATTTTGCCCCAGCATGAAATTACCAATCTTCAGTACAGGTAGTCCTGAATTTACAGTCATTTGTTTTGTAACCATTTGAAGTTACAATGGCACTGATATGACTGCTTCTCACACTACAGTGATGACCATCGCAGCACCCCCATGGTTATGTGATCAAAATGCAGATGCGTGGCAATTGGCATGTATTTATGATGGTTGCAATGTCCCGGGATCATGTGGTTACCTTTTTTGACTTTCTGACAAACAAAATCAATGGAAAACTCCGATTCACTTAACAACTATGTTACCAACCTAATAACTGCATGATTTACTTACCAACAAGTGGCAAGAAAAGTGGTAAAATGGGGCAAAACTCATTTAACAACTGCCTTACTTAGCAATGGAAATGCTGGGCTCAATTGTGGTCGTATGTCAAGGATTACCTGACAGGCAACGTGTTTGGAAAGCCTCAAGGTTTTCAAATCATTCAAGGAGGGTCAAAGATTCTGAATCATATAGCAACATCAGTAATGATTGATATATGCACATTCTAGAAGTATCACTCGTGCCAAAGGCAGTGGAAGATATTTTCTATTATTTGACAACTGAATGGAGGTATTTAAACCATTCACCTTGCTTAAGCTGATCTCTGTCAAAGTGGATGGTTGCCTGCAAGCCATCAGTTATGTATACCTTGATCTTACTAGCAAACAAAAGGTGGGGGAGAGATAAAAATCATATAGCACTACCTCCTGGTTTTGTATCATAGAAGCATGTGACCAGAGAAATCACCCTCTCCTCCTTTTAGGAGATAGATGAACCTCACTTGGTGTTAAAAAAAAATCAAAGTTTTTTTTTTTTTAAGGAGAAGAGAAAAAGTAGGTATTTCTGTTTAACTTTAACAAATAACATGCAAAATATTCACTGATGGAAGAGATAAAATGAAAAGTTGTTAACATCATAAAATCCTGAAACATACAGGTAATCCTCAAGTTATGACTGTTCATTTAGTGACCATTCAAAGTTACAACAGACACATCCCAAAAAGGTATGTACAACCCATTTCTGAAGTTCTGGCCCTTTGCAGTATCCCATAATCACATGACCACGATTTATGGCATTTTTGAGCGGTAGTGGCGCTGTGGTTAGAATCAATATAGCAGGCTAACTCTGCCCACTGTCAGGGATTTGATCCTGACCAGCTCAAGTTTGACTCAGCTTTCCATTCCTCCGAGGTTGGTAAAATGAGGATCCAGATTGTTGGGGGCAATATGCTGACTTTGTAAACCACCTAGAGAGGGCTGTAAAATACTGTGAAATGATAGACTTATATTGCTATTGCTATTTTGACTTATAATGCTATTGCTATTTTGCCAAAACCTGGCATTTACTTCATATTTCTACTAAAAACACCTCATAGCAAACAATGGGCTTGCTTAATGACCCCGTATGTATTTTTGTATGTATGTATATATGTATGTATGTATGTATGTATGTATGTATTTGATTTTTATGATTTCTTGTTTTGATAGATCACAAGATAATGCCAGTTCACTCCTAATTAGAGGCTACTTTTGAGATAAAAGGTTCTAAGTTGCACAAAAAGGTACAGTGACTGAGATGAGGCAATAAAACTTAAATAACACAGGGAAAAAATTAACTTAGCATAATAGCACTTAAGACTCATATACTGCTTCACAGTGTTTTACAGCCCTCTCTAAGCGCTTTACAAAATCAGCACTATTGCCCCCAACAATCTGGATCATTTTACCTGACTAAATTACATTTTCTGTTTCCCTACTAATTCAAATAGCAACAAATGAAATGAAGCTAAGCACTACTATTGTACTGCAAAGAATACTGTCACCGGAATTCTTAAAAAGGGAATACTACAAGCTATTACTTCCCTAGTAAGCATTATTTTCATTAATACCTAACTTGAACTTCAAAATGCCTGAATAGCAATAGCACTTAGACTTATATACCGCTTCACAGTGCTTTACAGCCCTAAGTGGTTTACAGAGCATATTGCCCCAACAATCTGGGTCAATTACTCTACTTGAGATGCAGAATACTGTGTGTCTAATTCACTGACTGGAAGCAATTGTCAATCCTATAAAATACAAGCAGTGTCACAACAGACGAATGTGACAAATATATCATAATGCAACATAAATTTATATGCCCCAAACTATTTCAGATGCAACAAGAGTTACCCATTATGTAAGGAACATATGCAGGCAGAGAGTTTGTTCTCCCCAAATTCATTAAATAGGGTTTGATTATATTACAGAGTATTGGGCAATTCCTTTAACATAACTACTTTGAAACATATGGGAATGCATATGTTAAACCCCTTTTTTACTCCCATATAGTCACCCTAGTTCACATGGATGCTTCAAAAGGTTCTTCCAGCTGTCTCCACATGTGTATGAACGCAAATCGAACGTTGTCTTACCTGAACGTTCCTTTTCAGCTCTCTGCGACTGCAATCCACCTCTGGGTTTCCTTCTTCTTCGCTTCTCTTGACTGGGTGATATTTCTTTAACTGTCTCTCCGTGCTGTGGCCACGCCCCTCTTTCCCATGATGCACCAGTCTTTGAACGAAGGCGTGACCACCTGGCAAACAACCAGAACATCCGAACCAAACGCATAAACCCTGTACACCATAAAAAGACCAGAACTTCAACAAAAGAAACCAACAGGGCGGGTGTGGATTGCAGTCGCAGAGAGCTGAAAAGGAACGTTCAGGTAAGACAACGTTCGTTTTCCAGCCCTCTGCTCCTGCAATCCACCTCTGGGATATACCAAAGTTCAAATCCCAGGGTGGGAAAACTAAGTGGACCCCGACTCCCGGACCTCAATCACACTTTGGAGAACTCGTCGGCCAAATGATGCCTCAGCCGAAGCATACGTGTCAATACGGTAGTGCCTGATGAAAGGTGTCACAGACGACCAGGTAGCGGCCCGACATATGTCAGAAACTGACGCTTGCGTAGCCCAGGCAGCAGATGCTGCCGCACTACGTGTGGAGTGTGGTAAGATGCGACCCGGCACTGGACGAGATTGCTGCTTGTAGGCTGTAGCTATGCATGTCTTAATCCACCTGCCCACTGTGGATGAAGAGATCTTCTGGCCCAAAGACGGTGGATGGAAAGACACCAGAAGAGCCTCAGTCTTCCGGATGGACTCAGTCCTGCGAATATAACGACGAAGCGCCCTACGTACATCAAGGGTGTGCCAGTCTTTCTCGCGATGATGTTTCGGGGACGGGCAGAAATCCGGAAGAATGAGCTCCTGAGCCCGGTGAAAATATGTATTCACTTTGGGTAGAAATGCAGGGTCCAGACGCAGAATCACTGTATTAGGTGTAAAAATACAGAGATCCTTCCTGATCGATAGAGCAGAGAGTTCAGACACTCGTCTGGCCGAAGTAATCGCCAATAAAAAGGCTATCTTGAAAGACAAAAATCTTAAAGGGATTGACCCTAAAGGTTCAAAAGGAGGGTACATCAGAGATTGAAGAACAAGTGTCAGGTCCCAGGTCGGGTACCTATGAACAGTAGGCGGGCATAGGTTGACGGCCCCATGCAAGAATCCCTTAAGCAGCGGATGCATAGACAACGATGAATACGGGGGACACCGAATGACCGTAGATAGCGCAGCCGTTTGACGACGTAAAGTAGATGGAGACAACCCTTTGTCTAAACCGGCTTGCAGGAAGCACAGGACATCCTCTATCCGAGCTGAGGTAGGATCCACCAGGTTGGCCGCACACCAGAGACAAAAGGACTTCCAGGAAGACTCGTAAATCCGGGAGGTCGAAGGCCTACGGGAAGCTTGGATTGTGCCTATGACATCGTCGGGAAGTCGGTCCTTCCGTAAGATGAGCCGCTCAAACGCCAAACGGCCAATTGGAGCCACCCTGGATCTGGGTGGTCTAAGGCCCCTTGGCGTAGAGCGATGCGATCCGGTGGAATCCGCCACGGAGGACGAAACGACAGCGCCACAAGATCCGCGTACCACTGTCGACGAGGCCAGTCGGGAGCCACCAGAATCATTTCGGCCCTTTCCTCCAGAAGTCTCCGAATCACCTGAGGAATCAAGGGGATCGGAGGAAAGGCGTACAAGAGACCCGGAGGCCAACGGCATCGGAGTGCGTCGTGATCCATCGCTGAATGACATGGATAGCGAGTCACGTAGAGTGGAGTCTGAGCATTCGACGGGCTGGCGAACAAGTCCACGACAGGCGTGCCGAAAAGAAAAGTGGCTTCGCGAAAAAGGCTTGGATGTAGTTGCCATTCCGAATGGTCGAGAACCTGCCTGCTGAGCCAATCTGCCCGCACGTTGTCTGCGCCCGAGATGTGATCGGCTCTCAATGAGAGAACATGACGTTCCGCCCACCTGAACAGACTCTCCGCCTCCAACATCAGCGGCCTTGAATGAGTGCCGCCTTCTTTGTTTACATGAGCCTTGGCTGTAATGTTGTCCGTGAGCACAAGGACATGGTGACCCTCCAACCGGGATTGAAAATGTCGGAGGGCCAGGCGGATGGCTCTCAGCTCCAACAGATTGATGTTGTGGCCTCTTTCTTGAGCGGACCAACGGCCTTGCACCACCTGATCTTGAAGGTGGGCCCCCCAGCCCTGTAGGCTGGCGTCCGAGGTCAGTGTCAGTCTGTCCTGAACCAGAAAGTGCGAGCCCCTGAGGACGGCTGGGCTCATCCACCACTGGAACGACAGACGCAGTTGAGGTGGAAGAGGTACTTTGTGAAGGGAATCGCTGTGACCCGAGCGCTGGAAAGGGAGCAGGAACCATTGTAAAGGCCTCGCGTGGCGTCGGGCCCATGGTACAATCGAGAAGCACGACACCATCTTCCCTAATAGTTGTGAGAGCTGGAGAAGAGGAATGGCTCGATGAGAAAGAATTTGACGTATCAGATCTTGGAAGCTCAGAACCCTGTCTGGAGACAAAAATACTTGACCTCGAATAGTGTCTATCACCGCTCCCAAGTGCAGGAGTGATGTGGATGGGTAAAGATGGCTCTTTGGAAAGTTTATTGAAAAACCGTGATTCTGGAAAGCCATGATGACAAGGCGCAGGTCCCGAGCTGCCTGATCCCTGGAAGATGACAAGACCAGGATATCATCGAGATAGCAGAGTACCCGTACTGGGACTTTCCGAAGCGACGCCGCCACAACAGCTACTAATTTGGTGAAGGTTCTTGGGGCAGAGGATAAACCAAAGGGCACTGCGCAATATTGATAATGATCGTTCCCAAGCTGAAAACGTAGGAACTTCCTGTGTAAAGGAGATACTGGGACATGCAGATATGCCTCCCTGAGGTCGACCGACTGAAGGAAGTCGCCACGACGTACCCCCCCCAAGATGGACCCCAGGGAGTGCATTTTGAATCTGCGATAGCGAATGAAAAGGTTTAGGTGTTTCAAGTTCAAAATGGCCCGCCAACCTCCGGAATGCTTCGGGACGAGAAAGAGCGTCGAGTAGAAGCCCAAGCCCTGTTGTTCCGGCGGGACCTTCTCTATCGCCTTGATGGTGAGTAGATGGCGGACCTGTTCCTGTAGTGAGCGTCCCAGGTCTGGTGAGCGTGGCGCAGGGCAGCAAATGTGGCGGGAAGGAGGGCAGTCCAGGAACTCGATCGACAGGCCGAAGGACACCGTACTCAGGATCCAGGAGTCCGTGGTGGACTGCTCCCATTGATGGCGGAAAAGTTGTAGGCGACCACCAATGGGATCTTGAGACCTGCAGTCACTTCCCCCTGCGGAATTGCTTGTATCCGGAACCCCGGAAAGGACGCTTGGAAGCAGTGGGGTTCCTGGCTCTGTCACGAAACCGCTGGCGATCGGAGGAACGGTCGGGCCCAAAATACTGAGATCGTTGCAAGTAGACCCCGCCTGCCGCAGATGTCGCCCGAAAGGACTGTCTTTGATAATAAGGCGTATAACGTCGTTCGGGTCTGCGATACGAGGAAGCAGGCATAACCTTCCTCTTGTCCTTATCCTCAATAAGGACAGGATCTAGAGCGGAACCAAACAGATTCGGAGCTTTGTATGGCGCCGCCGCCAGCCGCCACTTGGCCTTGGAATCCGCCCTCCAGTTCCTAAGCCAAAATAAACGGCGAGAAGTAATTGAAGCCGCTAAAGCCCGAGATGTAAACTTCACAGAATTTAAAGATGCATCGGCCGAATATTCCGTTGCTGCCACAATTTTATTGATGTCTTGGTGCAAGCGTGTATCTTCTGGAGGCAGTCTATCCTGAAGCTGCCTCAACCAAAGTAGAGTTGCCCGGTTAAAAAAGGATGTAGCAGTCGCAGTCTTAATCGCCCACGTCAAGGCTTGATGTTCTTTGCGAAAGGACAGCTCAGACTTCCTGTCCTCTGACTTTAGTCCGTCTAGCGCATCTGCTGACAGTAAAGACGACGAGGACAAATTAGCAATTGGAGTGTCCACCACGGGCACAGTCAGCATGGTGTCCAAATCCGGCGCTGCACAGTACAATTTCTTGTCAACGCTATTGGGGCCCGTTGACGCAGCTGGTTGAGACCAAGGCGATTGGAGCACGTCTGAGAAGAGTTGAGGACAGGGGACAAAGTCCCTGCCCGGCTTGGAAGAAGAAAATAAGGCCTCGTGAGGGGCCGATGTGGACGCCACCTCAGACGGTACAGGTGCAGAAACAGGCATGTTCGTAACCTGACGGGCCTTATGCAGAAGTGACTTGAACAATGAAGGCCTAAAAAGCCCGGTAAAGGCCGGAACATCAGGGATAAGACCTTCGTCTTCGGAAAATTCCAGATCCTCGACCGTGTCCTCCCCTTGATCAGAATCCTCTGAGGAATCGGGCGCCAAACGGTGGGAGGGCCGTGAAGGCGGGACCACAGTAGGTTGAGACACCTGAGCCTGTGCTTGAGGCACCGACGGCTGTTGAATGCCTGCGGCCAGCAGAGAGGACAAAGCATTAGATAGTAAAAACTGCAAGTCCATCTGGGCAGACAACAACTGGCCATCAGCCCCGCGAAGTCCGGCGGCGGTTGGTGTGAACGTCGCCTCAGGACGAGAGGTAGGAGGAGGGGCGGGATTGAGCAGCCCCACCGATGAAACATCAGGTAGCGAAATGGATGCCCTCTTGGACAGCTGTCCAGAGCTACTCGGTTGTACTGGATCAGGAGCCGAGGCCTGGGCGGGCGAGGGAGGTAAAGTGGATAGACTCTGGTCGGTCGGAAAAACAGATGACAAAGTGGCCTGTCTGGCCCTGTCGTATTGGCGCTCCAGAGCCCTGTGACGACGCTGCGCGTCCTTATCCGCCGCTGCAGACGATCTAGGATGGCGGGAATCCTCAGAAGCAGGCAATACTCTGCTACGAGCCTTGGACTTGTGTTTGGCTGGAGCCTAGGGGGGCTGGGCTCACGTTCCGCATCAGACGAAAAATAGGCATCCGCCATAATTGACAAGAACACGTAGCTCCTTCGATAAGAACTACAATATATATTCTGCCGCCTCTGTTTTCTCTCTTTTTTTTTTTAAACAAGCGAACAATGGAACAAAACACTATGAATTATAGCTTCTATATATATATATTTTCTTCTGATTATTATTATATATTTTTTTTATTTGAATTAATGAACTAGATTCCGCATGAACTATATACAGCCAGCCACCCTTGGAGCAGAAGGTAGCTGAACAGTCCAGTCCAAGAACAAATACTACTCAGGCTCCCAATCAAAGGGGCAGCAGGTAAGTGGAATAGGCAACTGAGGAGGCACACACCCCTACTAGCCCAGAGGCATGGGCAGAGTGGGAAAAAACGAGAGGCACGGCCGTTAATGAAAAAAATTCTGCAGTCCAAAATGGCGCCCGCAATTTGCCGCCAAGACGAAAAAACAACAAAATGGCGGCCGCGGGCTTTGCCGATAGCGCAGGCAGCCAAAATTGCTTGTCCAGAGCAGTAACAACGATAATAATCAATCAGACGCCACCCGAGGGACGGACGCCAACAAACCTCCCACCGCAGGGTCAGACAGTCCTCAGATCGCTGTGGGCTGGGACAAATCCTCCAACTCAGCCCGGGCGCGCAACTGCTCGATCGGTAGCTTTACAAGCTGGCAAGTATAGTGCAGCGTAGTGAAACAAAGAAATCAACACATCAGAGCCCGCAGGGCAAACCTTGCGAAAGCTCCGGAGCCGCCCTAAGAGAGCCGAAAAAATCTGAAACAAATTGATGTGGGAAAGGGGAAGCGGCAACCGCTAAACCCCGCGCTACACACCGGCGGCTAGAGGGTAGGTAGGGAACCGCCCCGAAGGGTCAGTAACCCGAGCTGCTGTCAGAAGATGACAAAGTCTGTAGGCGGAGGATGGGCTGGCTCCCCAGGCACCTCCCTCACGCTCCGCAGCTCACACCAGGGCTCTCACTGATTGAAACAAAAATACTAGTAAAAATAAAGAAATAAACCTAACGCAATACAGCTAAGATTGTAAAGTTGAGCACGAAGAGCAAAACACACCAGTCAGTCAGCGACTGAGTGAAAAGACTGGTGCATCATGGGAAAGAGGGGCGTGGCCACAGCACGGAGAGACAGTTAAAGAAATATCACCCAGTCAAGAGAAGCGAAGAAGAAGGAAACCCAGAGGTGGATTGCAGGAGCAGAGGGCTGGAAAAACACTTTGTTTCAAAGTATATTTTTCAAAGAATTTGAAAACCTAATATACAGAATGTACTGGCCAAATCAGCAGCTATAATTAGGGGATGATTATAAACAGCTAACATGAAACAAGTGTAATGTAGGAAAGACCTTGGGAGATTGAGAAATAATGGACCAATGTTCACCAGGATTGCTGGTGCTTTTTGGGCCAGGTGGAATCTCTGCCATCCAAGGATTCAAGTATGTTTCTCTTTTGGTTTCAGTGGCACTTGTTCCATCATTGCAACTAGTATAGTCATATAGTAGTTAAAAAACAATAGGACATAATTGAATATTTCTTGTGATCCTGATTAACACTTCCTTAATCTCAACATTAGGGACGTGATGGCTCAGTGGCTAAGACTCTGAGCTTGTTGATCGAAAGTTCGGCAGTTCAGCGGTTCGAATCCCTAGTGCTGCATAACAGGGTGAGCTCCTGTTACTTGTCCCAGCTTCTGCAAACCTAGCAGTTCGAAAGCATGTAAAAAATGCAAGTGGGAAGGTAACAGTGTTCCATGCGCCTTTGGCATTTAGTCATGCCGGCCACATGACCACAGAGACGTCTTCGGATAGCGCTGCTTTTCAGCTTTGAAACGTAGATGAGCACCGCCCCCTAGAGTCGGGAATGACTAGCACATATGTGCAAGGGGAACCTTTACCTTTTTAATCTCAACATTAAATAGATAACTGTTGTATGAGTTCTATATAAAGAGTTCTATATGGTTAGTTCTATGTTGAGCACACTAGTCACAAGTTAGCTTTATAATGCAATTCCAAATACTTTATGGATAACTTGGAGTCATGCAAATTAGCCTAGAATTCTGTACATATTGAAATGTATTTATTTTAATGTATGAATGTATGCATGTATGCATGTGTATATATATGTATGTGTGTATTCCTCCCCTCCTTCCTTCCTTCCTTCCTTCCTTCCTTCCTTCCTTCCTTCCTTCCTTCCTTATGTGTTGCAGCTGTCCAATTCCAAAGGACCCATAAAGAGAAATACATAAAACCACACAGACAGCCTACACTAAATGTCCTGTCCCACCTCCCTAACTTGTCAACCAGAGGATTGCCAACTACAATTGAAACCAATCCTGTAAATATCCCTTTTCAACAAATGCATGTATGATAGAAGGACACACACACAAACATTTACCATAAGGATCTTCTAAAGAAGAGCCAACATGTTTTTATTAACTTATTCATTAAAATTAATTGTAAAATAAGGCACTCAATGTATAGTATATATCACTCATTGATATATATATCAATCTTTCTTTCACATACATGTAAACCACCATTACAGAAGCAAACACCAAAACACACTCACATACTCTATGCCTTTCTTCTTCCAGCAGAAGCAACAAAAAAAAAAAGAAGAAGAAGAAGAAGAAATACACAGGATAGTGATGTTTTCAGGAGATAGGGTAGTTGCATGAAAGAAGACAAAAGGAAACTGGATGGTGGTGAGGAACAGAAGAGGATACTGGATAGGGATGGAAACAGAAAAGAAACATAATCCAATTTAAGCATTATTTTAAAGAGGGGAGGGATATAAATATAGCCTGGTAAATAGCAATAGCACTTATATACCACTTCATAGTGCATTACAGCTCTCTCTAAGCGATTTGCAGACTCAGCATATTGCCCCCAACAATCTGGGTCCTCATTTTACCACAATACTGCATTCTAGCCATTGTGCCACCATGGCTCCTGACAAGCTCTGTACCTCCAGAGGCACCTAGCAATAGCTAATGGAACAGCTAATGGAACTTTTAAAGACACACAAAGACACACATACACACACACACACACACACACACACACACATTCTACTCACTGTAAACACCCCACTCCCCAATTCATAGGTAATTATGAAAAACTTCAACTTCCAGGAAATGGTGTGGAATACTATAACTCTCAACTCAAGGGCCATCAATGAGATTGAGTTTCTATTGGATAAGCACTTCCAATTCAAACACTAACTACTATTTCCCAGTGTTCAAAATAACACTATGCTTTTAAAAAACCTGATGTCTGAACCTTTTCTTTGGACTGCTTCTCCCATTTTACTACCATATTTTCAAAGTTCAAAACATAAACACATGGATATAACACTGAAGCATAAAATAAGAATTGCCTTAAAGTTAGTCCAGCTACTCCAATATTTATCATCTAGTGACGATATGCTTCTGGAGCTTAAAGGTATAAAAATGTTAGGCTTCACGAAATTATTACTTTTCTTACTATACAATTTTCAGGGATAATTTTATATATTTAGGAGACTCTACTTAAACTTAAGAAGAATCTCCTAAATATATAAGCCATTTTAAAAAACCAGCACCATCATTTATAAGTTCAGACAGTGACTGTTGTAATAATTTTGTGAAAGTGGAATCCATAAATTCAATATTTTGCAATCAGATGCTACTTAAATTAGCATTATAAACCATTAGATTTCTGGGCAACAAGCAGAGATAATGATGGGAATTGTAAACTAGCATATTTAGATGGAGAAAGTTGTCTTAAGCTAATTTTAAATTTAACTGAAGCTCAAAAGTTACAAGGTGCCATAGTTTAAAATCTGATCTTGTAAAAACGCATAAAAGATCTTGTTCTTCCTTTAACAACTCCTGTATTCCAGCTAGCTAGATCATTCTTAAGCCCCTAGGTTAACTTATTATTAAAATAATGGATGATAATACTGTAGAACTGGGCTCACTGAGAACTAATTTATATATAATGACATAAAAATGTTTAATTTAAAAAAAGAATTCTGAATTTTCAAGTGTCTTCCTGAGCTACTTTGGATCAAGCATGCAAGTTAAGGAGTATGCAGAAAGCCAGGAGGTGTATGTTTAAAAGCCAATTAACTCAAACTCTGGGTTGTCCACAAATACCTCTCTTGGTAGCTATTGGGATATCTGCTGTGCCTGACTTTAATTTTCTATCAAATTCTTTTAATTAAACAAGGGAACTTGGCTGTCTGCAAATCAGAGCACCAGTTTTAAACATTATTTTATTTATAAACATTCTTCTACTTCCTACATTGCCCACACTGACATTCTTTAAAAATATCGGATAATTCTCCAGAAAAAAAGTACTGAATGACAGCCTGGCTGCTAATAAACAGTTTTATAAGTAGCTGCATCCATCATGGCAGCTATTTTGTGAATAAGATGCGACCCTTGTGATGGTTTCAAAACTTGCTCTAAAAAATCCAAATGTATCTATTCAACCCACAAGGTCATCTATCTCTAATATGTAAACATATAAAGATCCCACGTTTTTAAGAAAATTCCATAATGTAATCCACAGGAAGGAAACTATGTATTTGGGAAACTATAACTAGAAAATAATAATTTAGAGTATTCAAAAGATCTAAAAAAAAAAGAACTACCCATAGTAGCAGCTGCAAATCATGGTATCCATATGAAAAATGCATGACATTGCAGTTTTACTCCTAAAATAAGCTTAACATTAAGAAAAAAGTTAATTTCAACCAAAAGCTTAGAGCCGTGATGGCGAACCTATGGCACACGTGCCAGAGGTGGCACGCCGTGCCTTCTCTGTGGGCACGTGAGCCGTCACCCCAGTTCAGGTCCGCCATACCGGTCATCTGGTCTTCAGGTGTCTGCCGCGCATGCGTGGGGCGTGCAGGGGGCTGTGCACACATGCGCAGGGGGCATGCACAAGGAGGGGTGGTGCATGCGGGGGGCACACATGCATGCAGAGGGGTGGGGCACATGCAGGGGGCACGCACGCATGCGCAGGGGACAGGGCACATGCAGGGGCACGCACGTGCACTTTGGGCACTCTGTCCGGAAAAGGTTAGCCATCACTGGCTAAGAGAGAAGAAGAAATCTTGATTGTGTTCAAGTGTATGGCATAGGTCCAATCACATTCACCATGACCATCTTTAAAAGCAACATCTTTAAGCATGGAAGGTGATTGCAGGCATCATTCATTGTTTTGCATTGCCTGAATCCAGTAATTATGATTAATTTATACTTCCATTTTCTATGGACCCAGGCAATTGAATTAATTCATTAAACCATGGTTCAATTAACCATGGGTAAGTGTATTGTATAAACATAAGAAATTATTCAATAATGAATGAGAGAGATGCAAAATTAAATCATATTAACTTTGAATATACTTCATTGTTCTTTGGTCAGGAAACATAAAAAATAAACTATAATTGATAATCAGTGGAGCTGCTTAACTGTAATACAAAATTGTGCAAATATTTTGACACATAACTAAGGGACTGAGAATGTCCCCTAAAACTATTACAGAATTCAGATTTTTCACGAAGTCGATTGCCAAGATTCCTGTGATATATCTGAAAAATTAACCTAATCATTAGAGTCTTAATATTTTTTAAAAATCGTATTAGAAAGGTTATGCTGCTAGAATTAATAAATTAATATCAGGGGTCTTCACATTTTATCATTATATATTTTACAGACTATTTTAAAAAGGCAAGAACATTAAAAATCTTTATGTACAATGAAATGGATTTTGGGTAACTTAGAAATTTTTATCATATAAAGTGTTACACAATGAACATTAAAATCTCCTAATTAAGGAGAAATTGAATGAATGTAAGTTAACAGAAAGACATTTTTTACTGTTACATGAAAGATAAATTGTGTGGGAACACACAAATTAGGAGCAGTACCATTAATTATGTTACATACAGTACAAGTCAACATACTGTATTTTATTTCTGCTTTGCTTAGAGATAAGTTGAAACATTAGAAGAAACAGAAACATTCACATTTCTGTTTCTTAAAAAATTCAGTAACTAGCCATTTCCATTATGGGCCCCAAATTAAAACAAATATATTAATTGATAATAAGGATTTTTGACAACATACATTTCACAGGAAAAAAGAAGTGAAAGGTGGAGACCAAACAGGGAAACTTTCAAAATAAAAATTACTCAAGAATTTGGTCCTCTGCATGCTAGCTTCCCCCTTAAAAGATATGCAGCAGGGAATCTGGCTGGAACCAGGTTAATAATCAGACAGAAAAGGTTTATACCCTATTAATAAACATAACAAAGATAAAAACTAAAGAATGTATGTAGAGTTGTTCTTAACTCTGATCCTGACTAAATTACACTTTCTGTTTCCCTACTAATTCAAATGGCAACAAATGAAATGAAACTAAGCACTACTATTGTACTGCAAAGAATATTGTCACCGGAATTCTTAAAAAGGGAATACTACAAGCTATTACTTCCCTAGTAAGCACTATTTTCATTAATACCTAACTTGAACTTCAAAATGCCTGAATAGCGATAGCACTTAGACTTATATACCGCTTCCCAATGCTTTACAGCCCTCTCTAAGAGGTTTACAGAATCAGCATATTGCTCCCAACAATTTGGGTCCACATTTTACTGACCTCGGAAGGCTGAGTCAGCCTTGAGCTGGTGAGACTCGAACTGCCAAACTGCAGGCTGCCAGCAGTCAACAGAAGTAGCCTGCAATACTGCATTCTAACCACTGCACCACCACGGCTCTTATAGAACTGTGAAGAACACTGTAAAATGGGCAGGGGAGATACAATTGGCTAGGTAGCTCAGTGGCTAAGACGCTGAGCTTGTCGATCAAAAATGTCAGCAGTTCGGTGGTTGAATCCCTAGTATAGGTCTCCTGCATGAGCAGGGGGTTGGACTAGATGACCTCCAAAGTCCCTTCCAACTCTGTTACTATTAACTTATTTTTTAAAACACTCCATTTCCTATATTAGTATACTTTCAGAACCAGAAGGATAAATTAAGAAAATGGCTCTAAAGTTGACTGTTACTGTAGTAAAGTTTGAGCTAACCTAATCTCCAATTATATCAAACATTACTAGCAGAAACATTACTGAGCAGAAACAGATTCAATTCCAGCTACAAGCACATTATTTAAGACCAGTCATTGTCTCTTAACACAAATGATCCTATAGGGCTATTGTGGAGAAAAATTGGCAGTATGGCCGATATAAAGAATGTGTAAAAATAAGTACTTCCAACAAGCAGGACTAGTAGGATACAATACTGCTATTAGTGTTTGAGGGCATAGCTGCAACAGGGTCAAATGTTCTTTACAATCATCGAAATGGCAACTCACCCTACAGAGATCTGAAAAGGGATCATTTCTACATACAAAAATGATTCTAGGAAAATTTAGCAAAATATAGCCTCAAGTAATAGAAAAGGAATTGCTCTTTGTGCAACCTAACTATTAAGGTGTGTGGCTGTAGAAATTAGAGACTGTGCTGAATGTGGGAGTTTGTATTTCTTCACAAAGAAGAATAAATTTTCAGACAAATTTTGTGATTTATATAAAAATTCATAATTTATAAGAATTATATTCTATTATTCCAAAAAAAGTTAAGAATGAAAACTTAATACTGAATTAAAATAAAGGACCTAAGTAGTTTTTTCCCTTTCTTGCAATAGGAAAAATACCCTAAAATATGAACTAAAACTCAGCATATTATGTGTACACTTAAAATTACATCTTTTTTTTATACTACAGTTTTCATTGTCTCAAGCCAGCAAAGCAATCAACAGATGCTGTATAGGGCAGTACCTACAATATCTTCTCTTGAAACAAACAAACAAAAAATACAGCAAAATTACCAAAAATTCCAGAAAAATACAAAGCATCAGTCAAAATCAGTGAATTTCAGATTATGCAAAAAAGATATCTTAAATATGATTGACAAGAAGTTAAAAACCTTCTGATCAAATATGTTATTTCACTGGAATACATCTGACCAAACAAGATAATCATCTCTACACTGGGTTAACATTTTAGGATAAATCATGTCTTATTTTACCAATACAATTGGGTGGGTTTTGAAATGGTCTACAGGCAAATTTATTGCTAGAAGATCTCCATTTACCAGGATGCTAACAGGCCATGTTGTGATCGGAGCCATTCTGTTAATGAGGAAGTCTCCATCTTTCATATCACTATGTAAGAAACATAATATACTATCAATATTTTAAATGAGTCCATTCATTTATGTTTATGGGCCCCTGCCTCATTTCATTCCTCTTGTCATTTGATTTGTATTTCTTTCTTCCAACTATCAGTCACTATCCTGAAGTCCCTTAGCATACTCAATTTTCACAGGTTCTTCTACCATATAAATTTTATTTTTTAAAAATTAAAGATAATATAATAACTAACAGAAACTAATACAGAATAAAGAGAAGGGATGTAGGGAAGCTTCTGGTTTCCTTTGCAATAATTACAAATATGATTACAAAGTTATCTTACTCTATAATTACAAAAAAGCTCATTTTTTTCTACTTTCAAATTTTTTTTAAACATCAAAACCACAAAGCATAAGAGCATTTTTTTTGTTTCATGCAAAAAGTCTCTAAAGATTTTTCAGTCATCCATAAATTGTAGATACTGTCTTTTCTCTAATCAAACAAATTAATTTAATCATCTCTGCAAGGAGTCGTCACTGGTTCCTTTGCAATCTGCCTCTTATTCTTCAGCGAGGTGGTTGATACTGCCCTACTCTATTGTCAGAGTACCAATTTGGTTTCTTAAAAACTAGCTCTCAGAAAACTACACTGGTTATTGGTGTGTTATTGATAATATCAGACTACGCTGACCTATTTAGTCTACATTGTGATCATCTCATTCTTAATGTCTTTCCAAAAATTGATGTGCATTTAGAAGTATTTTAAAAGTACTTACTTGCCCTAAAGCAGGTTCATTCATATTCCCATCTCACAGAGATTACCCTACATACACAGCTACATTTCCTCTTATAGATGCAGATAGAGCTAAATCAGCTATTCCAGGAATTAGTGAAATTATCTCAGTCCAGCTGCTAAGGGTTCTTTGTAAACATACTTTAGAGGTTAGCCATTGCTGTAGATAATCTCTCATATCAAAAATGGAATAATCTCACTAATATGAACACTGTCTGCAATTATAATTTACTGTTTTGAAACTTTGCTTAAATTTAATTACAAATTTTGTTTCTGTGCAGAATTCTCCTTCAGTTCATAGTATAAAACAAGAATCTGTAGGCTTAGTTAGCAAAACAGGAGAGGCATTTATGCAGCTACAGCAATATTTGAACAATCTATCTTCAAAATGACGTTACAAGCGTAAGGGAAATGTTGGACTTTAATGCAGTCTTGGTTTATTATCAAGTTAATTACCTTGATAACTGCAATAAAACATGATCAGATGTTTGATACATTTGGATATAGCTTAACAATACTTCTTGGAACATCTTGTTGCTTAGAACTGCATTGAAAAATCTGACCTTATATGCATCATCATCTTTGTCTCTAAATCTATCCTAATAATATCTACTTGAAATAATCTGGCTTTTCTTATAAATAAATTTAGCCTCTTTAAGAAGGGGTGAGCCACTAAGAAATTCACCAATTTATTGGTTAGATTGCTTTAATGAGAAATTGAAAGTATCACACCACTGGAAAAAAACAAGAATTTGTTTAATTAATTTCGGATTCCTATAATTAAGACCTAATTTTACTTTGTGGAATCCCTTACTATTAAAAATACACAAATTGTGTTTCACGGACTGTCTTCTTTGTGAAGAACTCTGGATATTCTCTGAAACTCAAGATTCAGAAGGAATGTACTGTTTGGGAAAAAGAAAAAAAAAATCCAGATTGGTCCGAAGTCCTATGAACTATGCCATTCCAGGACAGTTCAGTGGTAAACTGCACCGACCAGAATACCACAAGCTGCTTCCCAAATGGAGCGTTTATTTTTTTAAATAGCCAATCCATTCCTATAGAATTCAGTGACAGGATGGATCACTTTGGAATACTTTAGAAAATTATATTCCTGAATCAGTGAGCTTTCCTTAATTACAAATATCTGCTATTCAGAAAATTAGTAATACATATTGCCAGGGAAGAATTCTAAACAGAAATTTATTATTCTTGTTCTATGTAATTTTCCTCTGAAAATAAAGTCTATTTTATTTAATTCCTCTTCTTTGAAATAAGTATATGGCTAAACTGGAGAAGATCACACTTAAATGGAGTTTGGTAGTTTGCGTTTCTGCTTGTTTTGTGAAACCCAGCCATTCCCATAGCAGCCTGGGTGACCAGATCTTCATTATGTGAGCATAATGTGCTATGAGAACACAAGAATTATATTTTTTTAGAAACCTAGTTTTGCAGTTAATTTAATGTGTGTAGTTTCTTCACAAAAATTCATCAGGTTAGCACTTCATAGTGACAAAGCTGTTTCACAATAATGTGTTAAATTGTCTTTCACTTTATACACACATACTCATGTATTCATCAATGAAATCTGATATATTGAAAATTTTACTAAAACAATTACACACATCTCATGCACAAACTATATAAGCAAGCATCTACATACAATACATATTGTTACCGTGTATCTCAAGGAATGAGTTCTGAATCAAATTCTTTAGCATTGTAAGGTGTTTTGGGAGGGATATGCTGCCTGCCTATGTATGTATGCACATAGGTGCTTCAAAATAAAATATGTAAAGGCTTAGGTAATAGATCTAGTACATCCAACTAACTACTCTTCACCATTAACACAGTGCAGGCAAGACAGGTCGTATACTGTACTTTGATGCCTTGCCAGTGATTCAAAAGATGGCTCTACCTGATATATATATAGTGTAATGATAATAAGCTGCAAACATTCCAACATATTTTATTTTTGCTATGAAGCAATGCCAGAGAACAGAACACATGGTAGGCTAAGAAAACAGATTTAATTTAAGCCATTCAAATTGTCTCAGTCATACAGGCAATTCCTCTTAATAATCAAGCAATTCAATCAAAGAGATTTATAAAAAAAGAAGTTATATAAAAAGAATACTAGTTCAAGGTTGGATGATACATCAGCAACCAAAAAAAAAAAAAAAAAAACCCTACCCTGAAATGAATTTGTATATTCACAGGCAATTAAAATTTATCTGAGAGAAACATTATAAACCAAGGAAGCAAAAATGACCAACTATTCTGTGTAAGATCATCAAATAGTAGTCTGATCACTGGGATAGAGAAGAACTTTCAACCATCAATAATTTGGTATAAAAAAGTGGCAAGGAAGCTGTTAACTTAATGACAGAGACTCATATTAAACAGGCAATAGGTTATTTGCATGATGATTACTTAATTTTATTGTATCTACTGGCTAGGAATACTGTGGGCATAAGACCTGAGGAAACCCCCAACATTGACTAATAATGAGCAAGAACTTCCTTGGGGATAATTTAAAAAAAAAAAGATTCCAGCAATTGCTTAATCAGCACTTGTTAAATATGTAAAGCAAGCTCACATCCATGAAAATCTTTTCATTGTGGAAAGGGCAGTCTTTGGGGGATATTGTTTTAAATGGTGTATAGCTTGGCATTATCTGTGAACCAGACCACTAAGAACTATTCAAACATTGCCTTAGCACAAATGTGGGTAACCTATAATACCATGCAATACTAGAAAAGAAAAAGGGAGAAAGAAAACAACACAATCTGCAATTTTGTGTCCTGGTTTAAGCAATCTAAATTTAATCAATTTGCATGCATACTAAGCATACTTTATAAAAGTATTTGGGAGTGTTGAAGTTAAAAACAAAGCAAAATAATAGAGAAATTGTAAGCCAATATGAAAGTTCATTAATATGAACAGGAATTATGATAGATTTACTCACTGTATACTTAATACCTTAACTTAAAGCATGTCTTATTCTATAAAAATGCTGTTACATACTTTGCCTATGTTTACAACAATCATAATAAGCAAATAATTGTACACCTTTATAGATGTATTAAGTTTATAGATGAACTAAGGAAGTAGGATATACTCATACACAGAACTCCCCAAAGGCCACCGCTGTGTTGGAATTTGCAACCATCTCTCTCAGTCTCAAACCACATGCAGCATAAGCACTGAACAAAAATAGACAAAGCTCATGTATGTCCTTTTACAGCTGGAATGTAATGGTTGAAGCAAATCAAACATGCTGAGCATAAAAAACGAACAATAGATATACATTTGTTTTTTAAAAATGTTGTTCTTATATCAGCTGTCTTTCATTGTAGAAATACAATACTATTCATAATCAAAAGTATTCCACATCTGCGGGCATATTTTAAAAAGCAGAGAATTATCAGCTATATTTTGGAAATGGACAGGGAAAAATCCTTTATTGTCTTCCTAACGCTCATTATTTTTTCATGTTGCTATTTTTATTTTCTAGAATAAGGCCAAAAACAATGACCAATCTTACTAATGAAGCTGAGTCAATCCCTTATCATTTTTTTTCCTTTTACATTCTTCTGTTTCAGAAGTGTTTAAAAATGTCAGCATTATTTCTACTGAACAGGGTTTGTTGGAGCAACCTCTTTAAAGTAATCCATTGGACTAAGCCAACATTTTACTATTTGATGAAGAGATTAGCTACTTAAATAATGCAGTACCAAATGTGATGCTGTTTTTTTTCAACCTACAAAAAAAAAAGTGTCATTTCCAAATTGGAGAGCTCATTTTATATTTGAGAGATCATAATGGAACAACTTATACCCATCCACTGCGTATGAATATTCAACAGCATTTACCAGCTGTGTTCCTTTTATAGAACTGAAGACATTTCAAATAAACATATGCTTTAGCACCTTTGATCAATTTTAGTTTACTTGATTGGAATCATTCAATTTACCAGCCGAATGCAAAAACCTCAGTTCTTGCAGTCTACTCATAAGGAGCAACTCTCCAGAGCGCAGGTGGATGATCTCATGATCTCTCCTTTTTCCAGAGAAACTTTGCTGGCCAGAAGTTACCATTTGACCTCCAATCTCCACCTCAATGCTCTCCTTCAGGGACAACTAATTTGCCATGAATCCCACGCCCTACCCCTGAAGTTCCCCCTTGGATCAGAAATTAATCTGGCTAATGAATACATTTGCCTGCTCTGCTCTGAAATGCTCATGCTTTTTTAAAGGTTTCTGTAACTGTTCCATTAATAGCTTAGTAATATAAACCATTGCTGCAGGGATCACATAAACTATGAGCGAATGGCAATAATCCCCAAAGTGTGTGTCAGGACAAACTAGTGTGTTCCTGAAGGTCTTGCAGCAAGGGAAAAATGAAATATAATACATGTGCCTGTAAGTACAAAAAAACCCACCCACAGTTAAGGTTAAAAGGTTGTGCCAAAGCATAGATTAGAATCAGGATCTCTCTCAGTTAACATTCCTAGCCAAGGTGACAAAGGCATTCACCAAACTTCATTTATCCATATCTTCACTGCTACTGAACAATGTTTCCACAGACAAGAAGTCTTTTCACTAACTGAAACTCTGCTAATCTTCATTTCTGGAAACTGCAACAATAATTATGTTTTATAGACTTTGGTCCTACATAATGCTAGAGGAGGAATGTTTTACTATTATTTAAACTAGCCACAATGGTCTGGTTTTCACACAGCACCACATCATAATAGATGCATCTGCCTATCTAGTTGAACCAACTTATTAACTTATTAAGAATGAGCTATACCTTTTCAGCTCCTCCCACAGAATTTTACCTTATTAGGAAGTGGTCATATGATCATCTTTTGCAACCTTCTGACAAGCAAAATCAATAGGGAAGCCAGATTCACTTAACAACCGTGTTACCAACTTAACAACTGCAATGATTCATTTAACAACCATGGCAAGAAAAGTTGTAAATGGGGCAAAACCCACTTAACAAATGTCTCACTTAACAATATAAAGTTTGGGCTCAATAGTGGTCATAAATTGAGGACTATGTATATGCCATTTTTTATTTGAAGATACTCTGATGAGCTTTTGAAGGATCTCCAGATTATAAGGGACAGCTTCCAGCACTATTGTTTTATGAAAAAAATGCCATCTTTAATAATATTTTACTACAAGTTTTAAAGTTACATTCAACCACATGTATACAATGTTATGTTATTACCTTTATTTATTTACCAATAGAATTATTTGAAACAGTATTTCTGAATACACAAACCACAGTTGACCTAAAACAATAGGAAACAAAAATATTTTCTCATACCCAATCTGTTCATTAGTTTAACACTAGCTTGCACATCACCACACTTGTTTCCACCAGTTTATGCTGGATGCAACAGATATATTTTATCCTAGCGTTTTCTATGATTTTTATACCATGACACCCCAAATTCCTAATCACTTTAGCTACTGGTTAAAAATTCTCCTCAGATGCTCATTCCGAATGTATTTTCTACAAAGTGAATTTTATTAAACTGCACTTGAGAATTAAGTGAATGCAGAAGTTTTAACTCCCATTATAACAGTTTGTGTAAGGGTCCCTGAGGCATTCTTTCTAACCATCAAGAAATTGGCTTTTGAAAATACAATAGTTTCAATAAACTTAAAAGAAATATGTTTTGTTTACTACTTCAAAAATGCTTTGGACTATGGCTAAGAATTAGGAATCCCTCCCCAATCCCATGTTCAACTCAGGTTAGAAGACAAATCATGGCAGTATTTTTTTTTTTTTATTTCTTGTCATCATTCATAAAGAATTTACTTGGGATGCTAAGTGACCTCTCATCCAGGCACTGCTGAGACCTGCATAGCTACCTACATAGCATATTGCAAACATAAATTCATGAAAAAGGGAATAATTTTTGTTACAGTGTGGAGTACAAATTCCATTTATTTTTCATTTTCTTCCTCATCTTTATGATTCTGACTGATAATAAGAAAGTGGTTCCAGGGGTATGTCTGGCTGAAATATGCAGATATTCAGCATAAAACTCTGGTTCTATTTGTTTACTTGGAGTCCAGCTTCTAAAGCTTCGGTTATTATTATGATTAGCTACAGGCAACACATTAGATTATATGTAACATAAATAAAAATAAAAATGCAAATTGATATTTCTTAACAATAACATACTGTAAATTAAAATGCAAATTGACATTTCTTAGTCAACTACTCTATACTACAGGTAATCCTTGACTTATGACCACAATTGAGTTCAAAATTGCTAAGCAAGGCAGTTGTTAAGTGAGTTTTGCCCCATTTTATGACGTTTTTCCCACAGTTGGTAAGCAGTTCACTACAGTTGTTAAGTGAATCATGCGATCAGTAAGTGAATCTGGCTTCCCCCATTGACTTTGCTTGTTGGAAGCCAGCTGGGAAGGTTACAAATGGTGATCACATAACCTCTTTCATAAATATATGCCAGTTGCCAAGCACACGAATTTTGATCACATGACCACAGAGAAGCTGGAAAGGTCGTAAGTGTGAAAAACAATCATAACTCATATTTTTCAGTGCTGTTATAATTTTGAACTGCCACTAAACAATTGGCTGTAAGTCAATGACTACTTGTATTTGAGATTCCAAAACAAAGACCACCCTTTCAATGATAGATTATCTACTTGCATTTAAAGAATGAACAGAATATTGTCATAACCAATCCATCAGGTAGATTTGAAAGGAACTAATAAGAACTTTAAAAGGTTGATGTTATGCTAAGAAGTAGAACAAGTTATACTTATTTTTCTTAAGAGGAAAACTAGGTTTTTCTCAAACTGGTTCATGCATCTTTCGTATATCCCTGCACCTCCATTTTCTAGGTATAATAATTTTGGAAGCCGTTCATCAGTCCTCTTGTAAGTGAATTTATTTTGTTATTATTGTACATATATCCTATCTTTCCATTGAAACAAAAGGCAGCACTAATGGAAACCTTCCCTCATTTTATCTCATCAAGATAAAATTTTGATCCTCTCTTTTTAGGATGAAAAATAATGCTTGGTCAAGTCATCAAAGCAGGATTTGATTTGGGCTTCTTCTTAGACCTAATTCAGCATTTTAATTATTGTATCACATTGGTTCTCTTAAAAGTACACACCCCCAGCCAAGAGAAATAAGATTCTTCAAAAGCATAAACATCTTTCTACTATTTCCAGAATATAGTCCAACACTTCAGGTGTATAGGACAATAAATATAGTCACAGATAGTTTAGTCTGATCTCCCTTTTTCAATGGAAAAAAAGCATCTCCGGTAGAGGGTACTTAATTGTGTGTCCACCTTATTCAAACATTGCTGAAAATACAAAAATGAAAACCAAAACCCTATATATTTTGATATAAATTATACTCTTTACCTGAAGCAAAGGTAGAAAAGTTTAATTTAAAAAAGCACTTTTCCTCCCTTTCCTTTCCATCCTTTCACGTTTTCTGCCCATAGTTCACAGGGCTAGAAAACAAACACATGCAAAATACTGTCAAATGCATATGCTATAGAAAGAGACATAGTCCAATTCATTGTGTCAGGCGTAATTGCCCCAAAGGAAGCAGTTAGGAAGATACACACATAACAGCAGTGAACCCAAGATCCTCTGTGGTCTGCCATTGTGTAAGAAGTCACTATCTATTCATGTTTCTTGCTGTGAGGGCAACTATAACCCCTACAGTAAAAGCACAATATAAATATGACAAAATTAAAGATGTACACAGGGATAGCTCAGCTCAGTCTAACAACAGCCATTCAGTATGCAAACCATAAAACCACTAGCCGCAGAAAGGGATGTTCCTCAGTCATAAATGAAACAGGGAAACTTCCTTAAATGGCATATCTACTCTTGCCCAACTATACACCCCCCCCCCCCACTGTATCATGCAGAACAGCCATAGCAGGAAAACATAGGTTGTTGTTGTTATCTGTTTGGCAAGCCAATACTGTATAAAGCAACCTGCAACTGAACAATGTAACAGCTCACAGAGCACTGTTGGCATGGCAACAGACAGGCCCACCACAGTGTTATTTTTACCCCAGACCTCCACTCCCATACTTAAAAAGTCCATTTTCTAAACTCAATAGCAAGGTATTTCTTCACTTCTATGATGCTTACTGACTCCAGGATCAGTTCTATGACCCTAAACTCTAGCAAGTGTCACTGTATGACAAGCATTTTTATCACAATAGAAGCCTCTTGCATCAAATCTTAGAACTGTAGAGTAAAATATGCAGATATCACTCCCTTTCAAACTATCACAAAAACGTTAGTCAAAAACAATTATCATTATATAAGGCACTTTTTTGAATTTTGAAATATTTTCTCACTTATCCTGAAAACTATCCTGTAAACCAATCATGAGTAAATGACAAAAAATGACAATTTTCACATCATGTTCCATTGTCCGACTTTTCCAAATATATGCATACATAAGCCCACATACAAACCTATATTGGTCAAACAAGATAGAAATAAATGCCTAAAAAGTTGTAAGACCACATATGGAAGTCAGAGAGAAGAAAAAAATAAGGGAGGAAATAGAAATATGCACATTAGAATTGCAGTGATGTGAAAGACTGAAGTTCACTTTTAAAAAAAGATTTCTGTTGGACAAAAGCATCCACCTTCTATCTATCAGTCTTGAAGAATATTGAATGTTGTAAAAGGGAACTATGCACAGATGTTATCTACTAACACCCAGTCCCAAAGCCTGTTGCAAGACAGAAAGTGAAAAATGGCTTTCAGCCGCCAATATTATTGCACAACAAAACACACACCCTGCTGTGTTCTGCTGCTGCTATAACATAAGCTATCAAAAAAAGAATATGACATGGAGTTTCAGCATACGTTAGTGAATTGAGAAAAGATTAGTCATAATTCTTGGGTCTTGTCATTCTGAAGATGATTGTACAGGTATTATCAACATATCTGCAAATCAGAACTTTGAACAATCCCAGTGCTTAAATCTTTTCCCCTGCCAACACTACCACACAGATAGAATTTCTGACAGTCCATCCATGTCTTTAAACTTTGCAAAAAAATTAATCATAATTAGAAAAACTTCCTGAGGCACACACACTGACAAAACGTAGAGTCTAGAAATACATCAGCTTTCTGTTATAATTAAAATTATGAGGTCAGTAAATGTTTTTAAGATATCAAAATAGAGTCACCTACACACTCAGACATAACAGCCAGTAAGGAGAAGGCAAAAATTATGTGCAACTACAGTAAATTGCTAGTCTGAATCCCTTTTCTACATCCTGCTATTACATTTGGTATGTTCATATGGTTCAATTAAGGATTAGGGCTCCCTTGTTACAGTGTAGCATCTAGTAAGTTACCTACAATGTTTCAGTGTTAATAAAACATAGTGTTGTTTTTCATATATTAAAATATGATTGCATATGTTCAGAATACTGAATACAAATTTCATACCAATTGCCTAAGAATCATTCCCTAGACAATCAGGCAAGACAGCATCACTAAATAATCTGACATCATTTGTTTTTACCAACTCAGAATATTATGAGCGGTATGCACAATTTAATCAAAATATTTAAATACCAATGAAGTTAATGTGTAAATAAATCTGCCCATCCAAAAAGATAATATGATATATATTATAGGGAAATAAGATTCAGAGAAAATGCCAACTGTTAAAACTTCTCAGCATTAGGATAAGCTAAATTGTAAAACCTCCTCCCTTCTGAAGAGGATTTTTAAAAAGATAAATCAACATGTGCTGGGAAAATTTCCTCATAGTATCTCAGCTTCAAGAACTGAGGAGAAGGGGCTACACTAGGTTAACTAGTTCCTTTGGAATTCTAAGTGATTTCTTGCAAATAGAAACTCTTCTCAGCACCAAATGAATAGAACATGAAATTTGATTCTACTGAACAGCAGTGCATCTGAAATCATCTGTCAGACAAACGTGAACACTCTTGACTGCAATCTTGAAGCTGTAGGGCAGAGCTTTCCAACCTTGACCACTGTGTGGACTTCAACTCCCAGAATTCCCTAGCCATTTCAATTCATATGTCTTTGAATACGTAGCATGCAATGGGTAGACTCATCCCATCATTCCAAAATTATTGTTCACTAGCATACATAAGCAGCAAACAGCAGCTTTCTATTACAAACAGGAAAAACTCACAGCAGTATAAATCGCACAAAGAAAACCTTGTGCAAAAATGGCTCTCTAATGCAGTTGATATTTCCAAAAATACAACTGACACATATAGGAGCCAATGAATGGCAGGTAAACAAACAAACAAATAACTTCCAAGTTTGCAATACAGTAACACCTCAAAAAGTACTGACACTCCCTAAAGAAATGAAGCTTTTATGCACTAATTGGAGAGATTGTAGGGAGACGCCTTTATTACTACTACTCACACTGCTAAATGCAGCTTGAAAACAAACAGGAAGCCCTCCACTGGCCTCTTTGGGAGGAAGTCTAAAACTGCAAATATATCTATCTATCTATCCATCATCATGCCAAGGAAAGCAGAGTCTGACACCTACAGTTAAGTCAGCATTAATGTTAATGCTGGCTTTCTTATAGACATTGCACATTGAAATGTATTTTCTTTTAAACTGGAGAGGATAACAACAGGATTTTAAGACCTAGATGGTTTGGTTTTCTTCTTCTTCTTTTTTTTTAAAAAAAGAAGTATTTCCCAAAGGGAAATTACGGTAATTATCATTAGTTAACTTTTACAAACGAAACACAAAAACAATGGGTGAATTTCAGATACTCTTTCAAACAACTGCCAGCAGCTACATGACTGGAATATTCCGATTAAGTCTACCTCCCAGTATAGCACTAAGAAGTATTTATGTCTGAATTCCTCTATGGGGAAACAACATGCATACAAAAATAAACAACAGAGACATTCATCTATTTTTTTGTTTATTCTCCAGAATAACTGGAACCGAAAGAGATGAGAAATCGGGTTATTTTTCCCTCATCAACCCAAGCCATGGCTTGTCACCTAGCAGAAGGCATTCCATTGCGATACTGTATTGGGAAGCAGAGCAACCCAAAAACACTAAAACAAAACAAAAAGGTCAACATTAAATGAGAGGCAGAGAGAGAGATGAAAGACGGACGCCCAAATCCTGGAGGGCCTAAATCACCTGCCAACCCATCTAAACCAAACCCCGTATCAGGAAAGATGCTCGCCCTCGACAACCTGGGTCGAGGGGGAGGATGCTTGGGTGCCTTTCGCTCAGCGCCAAGCTCTGGGTCGCAGCTTTAACGCCAAACGTCCAAAGTGCGAAAAACCAGGCCTCCCAGGACCTGGAAAAGGCAGCAGCAGCAGCAGCAGCAGCATCGCTTTCCTTCCAGCGCCAGCAGCAGATCCCTAATTCTCTCCCGGGGCTGAGGTGGTGGGGGGGCTCTTTGACGGGAGCGCGTTGACATGCAGGCGAGCGGGGCGACCCCGAGAGATTGCGAGGCTGCCCGTGAATCGCTCTCACCTTAGGAGCTCCGCTACCGAACGGCCTTGGCCGTCTCCCCTCTCAGCCCCGACGGCCGGGCTTGCAAAGAAGTGCCTTCTTGGGCTTCAAGTCCCCGGTTTGACGGCGCGGCGGCTTGCTAGTTTGCGGGGCTGTTCGGGAGAAAGGTGGAAGGATTGGGGGGGGGGGGGGGGGAGCAGGAGAAGGTCGCGAGTTCCAGCCAGTCCGCGCCACCGCCGAGGCAGCAGGGAGAGAGCGAGCGCGAGGCTGGGGAAAGAGAGCGAGCGAGCTGGCAGGCGGCGGCGGCAGCCTAGGCAAACAGGCGGGCGCTGGGCGGCCTCTCCGGGGAGTCGGAGGCGGGACCGAAGCGAGGAAGGGGCGGGACGCGCAGCAACGGCTCTGGAGAACAGGAGAAAGAGGAACTCGGCCCGGGAAGAAATAAATGGAAAAAACGAGAACGACGTGGGAGCGGTGCGGCTCGTTACAGCCCGCTCTTCCTTTACGCATGTCCTACTTTGAGCCTCTCAGCCTTCCGGAGCGAAACTCCTCCCTCCGGCCCAGGGTGCCCACGCAAAAGGCATCCTTTTTTTTACTTTTCTTTTCTTTTTTGCCCCCTTTCTCCCAGCCGCTTGACAGAATTGCAGCGGGAGGAGGGGGGTTACGGGGTGGTGGGAAACAGCTGGTAAGCACACCTGGCTCCGCTCAAAAAGCCCGCAGGAGGAGGAGACCTCGCCCCAGCTTCAATTACGGCGCTGCACCGACAGAGGCGTCAAAGACGAACCGGTAGAATCCCGAGGTGTTTGGCTGGACTGTGCCACTTCGGATGGCCAACGCGGGGGGTCGGGGGAAAATACTGTGCTTTTATCTCAAGAAAAAGTTACTGCAAAAAGAGGGAACGAAGCCGAACGTTTTTGATCGCTGCGTTCTTTTTTCCGCTCTTGGGGGGGGGGGAATCTCTTTGGGTCCTCTGTGTCTAAATAAAGCAATTGCCAGAGTTGAACAATAATTCCCATTCCCATTCTTAGAATGGTACACTCCAGCCTTGTTCCACCTCTTGGTACCCAGTCCAAATCTGGACTATATTCATTGAGCAAAATTTGGATGCTGGTCCACGTGCCTTCCTGCCTCTCAACCTCTCTATATTCAGCTTTCTGCAGATAAAACAGTAGCACAACAGGGGAGAAGGTTCTTTCTCCTTTTCTCCAAGTGTTTTACTTTCAGGGATCTTTTTAAAACTAGTGCTGTTCAGAAATGGTATCACTCACCTGCACTCTGACATGGTAACATTTGTTAAGCACTGTAGTCTGCTACATGCAAAGATGTGGTCTAATATTTTCCACTTTGGCACAAGTCCTTCTGGTGCTCCTGGAAAGATACAAATCTATTGACCTCAAGGGAGAACTCAGGTGTGTGATGGCACCACTTTGCATTTATTGCATTTTATCTTACTCTTACTTCAGGGAGAGCAGAATAATCTATAAAATTTTCTCTTTCTCATGCACAAAGTGTCTCATAGCAATCCTGTGTAGTAGATTACACTGAGCAAGAATGGCTTGCCAGAAGTCTGGATGTCTCTGGTGCCAATCACTACATTACAATGGCTTTTTTCATAATGCCAAAAATCATAACCCCCATTTTCAAATCCCCCGGATGTGATGAATATCTACTCTAACTTCCTTGTTGGCTAATAATTTGTTGGCTACAAAACTGTCCATACTGAAATGGATTATTGAATATACATAAGTCTTGAGTCAGTTTCAGGTCTTCAGACATCAAGAAAATTGATTCTGTAAAAAATTCATGTGAGCCCCGCTCCTCTACACACTTTCTTCTCATTGCATCCTATGTGGTATAATATCTTTAGCTGTGGTTGTTGTTGTTGTTCATTGTGGTCAACAGATCAATAAACTAAAGAGTGAAATTGCCTAAAAGTATTGAAATAACTCTTCAAATTATACTTTAACTGATTAATTTTGCCACCTTGTATGGAAAGTGTTGATCCATCTGATTGTTTAAAATACAGAACCATATTCACCTTTTGATGTTTGGGGCCCAGAGCAATTGCAACAATTCACTCTCTCTCTCTCTCTCACACACACACACACACACACACCTCTTTTTTAAAAAAGGTCCAGATCAGTTCACATAGTGCAAAGCATTAGGCAAAGAGGAAAACAGTATATAAAATATTGGCATTTCAACAAAGACAAATTATTCCTCTAGAGCAAAATAGTTGGTACATTCCTTAGCAGCATATCATCTGTCCAAAAACAGGTGTGAAACAACTGAAGGATATTGACTTTATTTCTGCACAGGGTGTATAAAATTGGCTATATTAGTTTATTTTAATTAAATGTGATATTAAAATTGTACTGTATTTGGAAAAAAAAAGTTTCTACAAAATAAAGAGATTTGAGAAGATACAAAAAATAGTTTCCTGAGTAGGAAGAGAAATTATTAATGTTTAGATATCTTGAAATGTTGCTTCATTGACTAAAAGTAGTCAAATTCCTAAACAAGCAAAAGCTAACACTTGCTTTAATCTGAAATAGGAAATGCTGGATTTCGTTGAAAAATAATTCAGAGCAAAATCATAACAGAATTAAAAAATATGACATAGGTACATTTCATATTTCATGAAGGAGTATAATTAACATTTTAGAACTACAGTATAAGCTGGATTTAACTTCAGAAAGTTAAGTTAGAAAATTCCTTTACTTAGTATGATATAAATAGAAATAAGCATCTTATATTCAAGCATAATATGTCCATCACTGAAGCATTTAATTAATCTCTTCACGATAAATTTAAGCAAATCATATTTTTCTCTATATAATGAAGTTGAGAAAGTCAACCTATAATAGAGAAAGAACTGGATAGGTCTAGCATATGCTTTCAGTTTTGAAAAGCTTGTGCTACTTCCAGTGGTAACTATTATGTCTCCTCTTGGAGGGAAGAGCAACAGGAAAGGATTGTACCTCCACATCCTACTTACAACCATTCCAGAACCACCATCTAAACCAGTGAACTCAAATGGGCCTTAGCATGATGCCACAGATTATTTTTACATTCTCAATGGAGTAACCAAAAATAAACTACGGTAGTAATATGGTAGTAATATATAAGAATAATATATGGTTTGAGAGGATCCTTGTCATTTTTTTCTTCCAGACTCCCCTCCACAAGAAGTGCCTTAATCTGTTCAAGTTCCACTCTTCTAAGTATTCTGCCAATGTTTCCCCACTTTTCCTTCCTTTGCTCATTGCCGTCTCCTTTCCCAAGCTTCTGATCACTTAGTTCCCTGAAACCACTCCCAATTTACAATTAACAAGGAGAAACAGTCTTTCCCACTCCCTCCACATTTTAAAGGACTTGATTGGGTAATGGTGATGTACTACAAAGCCCTTGCTACTGAAGTTTCATCCGCGTCCACCTGCTCCTTTCTTCTGAAGTGTGGGAACATGTTACATGGAATCCAAAAGAAAATGAAAATGTTCAGGTTGACAGCTTGGCAAGAAAGATTTTAACACACATCATCCTTACTCAACTAATGGATTTAAAAGGGAAAGAGGGGAGGGGAGGAGGGTTTGTATTAATCTAGGAATCACTGTTTCTTAACCTTGGAAACTCTTCAAAATGTAGAGCTGCCGGCTGCGGAATTCTGGGAGTTGAAATCCATGCATCTTATAGTTGTCAAGGATGAGATGCACACCAGTCTGCTACCCAAATCCTCTGCAACTACCAGTTTGGTGGTTCTTTGATGTATCTTGGATTTACACCTTAATACTTTTTATTTCAAAACTTCACTGAGCCAATAGTTTTCTCCAAGAAATATCAATAATTGTTTCTGAGATTTCTATTAGTTTCTCTATGGATAACAATGGATAACAAAGTTAATGATGGGGTTGGCTGTTGCTGAAAAGGACATAAAGCACACAATGTTTTTTTTAATTTATATCGTTTATTCACTCACAGTGAATCATGTCTAGCTCCAAACTTTGAAATAAATTCTGTTCATTCTTTGGACATTGCTTTGATAAATGTGTTTACTTACCACCTAAAGTCATAACAGAGTTTCTTTAGTTTCCTGCATTATACTGAGTGATAACGATCATTGGAGTATATTAGCCATGGTGTATTGTTGACTATTTTGTGAGTCCAGTCATGGTGCACATTGTTTGTTTTGTTGAATAAACAAAAATGACTAAGCCAAATGAACCACTTTATAGTTCAAGATGTGTGAATCAAGCCAACTAATTATTTTTCTTCTGAAGGAGGGTATGTTGGTCAAATTACCAGAATAATTTCTCTTAAAACTACACCTATATTAAGATAATGACATTATTAAGTCACCTAAAAGCTTACAAAATAATGGGCAAGAACTCTTCCACAGACATAATGATTAAAAGTCCAGTAACGTAGGAGGCAGAAAAAATGTGGTTGTTTGTTTAAGCTGTGCCTTCATTAGATTAATCTGTCACTCTGGGTAAGCCTATAATAATCACATTATTATAGTGCACATTAGAATGTCCTTGATGCAGAGATGGTGTCAGGCTGCACAAAGAACTTCCTCAAAACTTCCTGAGAAAAGAAATAAGTAAATACTTACTGCACTTACCCACATGTCTATGTGCTACAGGAAGATGAAGAGTAATCTGGTGTAGGCTTAAATAACATTCACATTTTTTCTTTGACATTTAATTTGCCTGATGAAAAATTGAATCTGCTTAGGAAGAAATACCTGTTTTGACAGTGTGGTTTAGATATAAGTCTATTTATGCATACACATGGCAAAGGAATGATTGTGCTTATTCTTTATAATGAAAAAAAAAAAGAATTAATGAGAGATACAAGGTTTCTTTATCAAGGTGATGTTCTGAATATAAGACAGACCATTATTAAATAGTGTCAAAAGTGGATCTTTGAGAAAAATAGATAAAAAAGTAAAAGAAACTAGTGGTAAACTAGAACAACTACAAGGAAGTTGTAGGAAGAGAAACAAGTCCTGTATAAAAGATTAATTTCCCAACAGAATTGACTGACAACAAGGAAAGAGGATGTAGAAGCCCCCCAGAACAAAGTGAAAATATTATATTACAAGTTCCACAAAAGAGTGCATGGTTATGTTAATGCAGAATATGGAAAAGTGTGTTTGGAATGATAAAGTGAGAAAAATGTGGAGATTAAACTGTGTGTAAGATAATTATTGCTACAAAAAATGAAGATAAAATGTTACAGAATGAGTATAGGGGTAGAAAAAGAATTCAGAAAAATGTTGCCATAGAGCCTAGAAAGTGTAAAAGAAGCAAAGAAAATGCTAAAGGCCTTTTGACGAAAATTTTTTAAAAAGGTTTTGGAAGGGGGTGAAAAAGGCTAAACAAGAAGATTCTAACACATGGGTGTCAAACTCATGGTGTCATGTTGCTGTCATAGGACATATCACATTTTTTTCCCTTCATGAAGCTGGGGTGGACATGGCCTGTGTCAGAGGTGAGTTTCAGCAGGTTCTGACCAGTTCTGGAGAACCAGCAGCGGAAAGTTTGAGTAGTTCGGAGAACCGGTAGTAAAAATTCTGACTGGCCCCGACCCCATCTATTCTCTGCCTTCCAAATCCCAGCTGATCGGGAGGAAAAGGGGATTTTGCAGTAACCTTCCCCTGGATTGGGGAGGGAATGGAGATTTTACAGTATTCTTCCCCTGGAGTTGGGTGGGAATGGAGATTTTACAGTATCCTTCCCCTGCCATGCCCACCAAGCCACGTCCACCAAGCCATGCCATGCCCACCAAGCCACACCCACAGAACCAGTAGTAAAAAATTTTGAAACCCACCACTGTCCTGCGTGTGACGCATCTGGCCCACGGGCCGCCAATTTGACACCCCTGCTCTAGCAGAATGAATAGAAAACCTGTGTGGTATAGTGGTTAAGACACTTCCCTAAGGCTAGGTAGACAAATATTCAGATGTATTCTTACCTATAAAAGCTTAGTATGTCACTTCGATCCATTCACCTTTTCTCAGTTCAATCAATTTAGGTTGGAGAAGGTCTCAGCTGCTGGAGCTGCTGGAGGAGAGGAAGAGTATAAAACTAGCAAACAAAGAATCAAAATTGTAATAGTTTAGAATAAAACTGAACTGACAGAATGTTGGAAAGAACATTTCAGAGATTTTTGGGAATTATGATATGTTGAAGTGTGATTGTTGAAGGATGTAAAAAAGTTGGGACAAATGATAGGTAACCTACAAAATGTTAATTTATGGTTGTCCTTTGCTCTTTAGCAGGTCACTAAGAAATACAGTATATGAATATGAGAAAAACATTATTGTGCGTAGGTCTATTTAGAAAAAAAAGTGATAAATCAATTGACTTGAAAGGCAAACATTTGTTGCCTTAATGGAGTTGAAGGTTGGTTGCTAAATAGCAAAAATATACATTGTAAAACTGCATGAGAATAAATGGAACATTTAGCAAATGGTTTAATACTGAGCACAGAGTCAGGAAAGGGAATTTTTATGGATAAATATGTAAGAAATGCTTTGTGATGGTGTTAGAGATTGGAGACATGAGTACTTTTGCATGCAGACGTTGCCGTGTTATTAGCTGAAAGGCCAAAGGATTTATAAGAATTATAAGTTTGAATAACACAACAAACAGTATGGATCTGCAAATTAATGTATCAAATCTAGCAGTGACTATTCATCACTGACTATGAGAGCTTTAGGGTGAAAGGCAAAACTAAGGCATTATTCTGTGTCTTTCCTTTGCCTATCACTCTGTCTGCTCTTTGTCTAAGAGATTTGAATTTACTTTCTTCTGCCTTTCTTTCCAAGCACACATGCATAAAAGATATGCTTTTGGATTCTGCTCCTGAAAAGATGTAGTTAGCTACTGTATGTATTGGGCTTTGTCTAGTCCTATAATGTATTTCCTGAAAAAAAAAATAACACCTTATTTTTATTATTGTTATAAAACCTGCTTCTATAACTCTTGCTCAGATTAGATTCCCACTCTCAGAAACACATGCGGAGAGTGTATTGACCTTTGACATCAAATACCAAGATAGTGGCATTTTCACTGTGTTTGACAGTGAAAATAGAGAGAATAGTTCCAAATTAAAATATAAGTGGTAAAAAACTAAAACAAGAGGTTATTCTTTTCTATCTTGGTAGAATGTTTACTGAAGATGGAAAAATTGATAGAAAAATGTTAAGTCATGCAAATACTGATAACAAGATACTAGGCACTATATGTTCTATTGTGAGTTATGAACATTTGTTAAAAGAAGGTCAAATGAGAGCCAGCTTGGTCCAGTGGTTAAGGCACCGGGTAAGGAAACAGGGACTGTGACTTCTATTCCTGCCATAGGCATGAAAGCCACCTTCACTGAAAGGCAGTGAAGTTATGATAGTATATAAAGCAGGGATGAAATCCAGCAGATTCTGACAGGTTCTGGAGAACCAGTAGCGGGAATTTTGAGTAGTTCGGAGAACCAGTAGCGGAAATTTTGAGTAGTTCGTAGAACCAGTAAATATCACCTCTGGCTGGCACCCCAAGTGGGGTGGGAATGGAGATTTTGCAGTATCCTTCCCCTGCCACGCCCACCAAGCCATGCCCAAGCCACACCATGCCCACCAAGCCACGCCCACAGAACCGGTAGTAAAAAAATTTGAATTTCACCACTGATATAAAGAATGGTATGATCATAAGCTCCAGATCTTTCTCTCTTGCCTCTAATTCCTTTTGCTTATTGTTTTTGTTTGCACTTTGCATAATACTGGCTGCTCTAAAACTAAATAGCAATACAGTATGTATTATATAAACCTGATAAGAATTCCTGGGAATTTTAAATATATCAGATTCCCTGAATGTCAGTTCTTCTAACAAACATATTAATATGAATTTTAGATCCCCCACCCACCCACCCCAGTACAACTACTGATTTCTTAAGTCTTTGAAGACAATAAAAATCATTAGCTAGGACACTAAAGTTTATGGTTAAATTTACTATAAATTAGTTCCAATGTGGATGCACTTAATTGTACACTATCTTATTTACTATTTCAAGAAGTGTTTACTGACTGGGAGCTGTGGTGGTGCGGTGATTAGAATGCAGTATTGCAGGGTAACTTTGTCCGCAGCAAGCAGTTTGATCCTAACCAGCTCAAGGTTGACTCAGCCTTCCATCCTTCCAAGGTCGGTAAAATGAGGACCCAGATTGTTGGGGCAATATGCTGATTCTGTAAACCACTTAGACAGGTCTGTAAATCACTATGAAGTGATATATACAGTAAGTCTAAGTGTTATTGCTATATTAAACAGAGAAAAGAAGCAACACTAGGGGTGAAATTCAGCTGGTTCTATCCGGCTCAGGCGAACTAGTAGCGGCGGCTGCAGAAGGCTCCGCCCACCCATGCGGACATCATGACATCACTTTTTTGCAACGATTTTAAGCCTCTGCGTGTGCATGTACATTTGCGAACTGGTAGGGAAGGTAAATGAATTTCACCCCTGAGCAAAACAGTGTATGCGGCCATCTTGGGCTTCCCCCCACCTTTTGATGTTTAATTTTTAACTGTAATTTTTAACCCTAATTTAATTTTTAATGTTAATGTGAATTTTTATATATTGTTTTATTTATTGGTTACAATCGCAACCAGCCTGCCTTCCATTGAAGATATGTATACTGCACAAACCTGAAAGAGGGATGAGAAAATATCTATAGTCCCCTCACATCCTGGACATAATCTATTTCAACTTCTCCTGTCAGGATGCTGCTATAGAGCATTGCATGCCAAAACAACCAGACATAAAGATAGTTTTTCCCCCCATGCCATCACTCTGCTGAATTCCCACAGCACTGTCTTATTTCTCATTTTTTCTCATCTTCTCATCTTTCCTACTATCTTCTCCTATTGGTTTCTGATGATTTATCAATTGTTGTTTGTAACTTATAATTAATTGTTGTAATTATGATTATGACCTATTGCTTGCTGTTTATATGTACACTGTGAGCTTATGCATTGGAGACAAATTTCTCATGTGTCGAATCACACTTGGCCAATAAAGTGTTCTGTCCTGTTCTATTCTATTCTATTCTATTCTATTCTATTCTATTCTATTCTATTCTATTCTATTCTATTCTATTCTATTCTATTCTATATTGTTCGGTTTGGTTCGGTTTGGTTCCATTCTGGTGTATATTATATTGTACACCACCCAGAGTCCCTTTTTGAGGGAGATGGGTGGTTTAGAAATATGAAATATAAATAAATAATAAATATATTATTGTCAAAGAAGCTAAAGAAAAGGATAAGGCTATTACAGTTCTTTAAAAAAAAAAAATAATCTAGAAGCCCTAAAGGAGGTAAGCTAGTACTTAATCCAGGACTGGTGGTTAAATATATAACTAAATGCAAGCTGTCTATATACGGCATCATATCCATTCCTATGAGACCCAACTCGTTAATGATACCTAAATAAAGGAGTGAAAGAAAATATTGCCATATTTATCCATATCCAATTAAACCGTGCATGGTTTACTCAATTAACTTGATTTTCTGAAGCTTGCATAACACCCTGAACCATAAACTCTTTATATAAGCTAAAAATCCATTGTCTAGTCAATGATTCAGTGTGCCAGATAAATACAGCTAATGAGCAAAATGGTTGCGGAAACAATTAAGAGAAATGTTTCCCTCCTTATGCATCCTTGGGTGAGATTTTTTTTTAAAAATGATTCCTTAGCTACTTCTTCCACAAGAGGTATTACATTGTTCTCTGAAAGGCAGAAATTCCAATTCCATCACCACAGAGCATGGTGGAATAGCGACGTGTCACAGCTGACTGTTTAAATGGTGAACCAGCTTTGACCGGAATCATAGGCAGGAAAGGCACAGCTGTGTTGTGGAGTTGCCTCTGGCCGTCACCCAGGCTTTGCTAATAGGGCTGCCTCCCTTTTCAAATAAATGAACCACCTAGAGATGGAGAACAGGAGGCAAAAAACAAGGCTAACCCTGCCACTGAGGACTGGCAAAAAGCGTAGAAAGTGGCTTGTCGAGAATATGAGTTTATTTTAATCCAAAATTGCAATTGAAAATAAACTAGCAATTTATTATTTGGTTTTAAAATGAGTAGACAAAGAAGCCCTCTTTCATTCTTATAAATTATCTGTTATCCAGCCATAGGTCCCCAGGGGAGATATATTGCCTGACCTGCTTTTGTCGCATGCTATCTTGCACATTAGCATTTGCTAAATATATTGTGGCAGTTGATTTATGCTGTCCATAGCTCCAGGAATCGCATCCAGACATCACTGGAGTGGCTTGATTATATGAAAATAATGAATTATTATTATATTTTCCAAAAAAAAACCCCACCTTTACCCTTTTAAAGGCATATAGTAGGAATCATGCCCACATTGTCCTTGTAAAAAATTTTTGGGAAAAGCATATTAATCAGGATGCTGGAAGAGATTTTAATTACAAATATATCATTCTTAGTGAATATCTTCACTAAATCTCTATTAAACAACAGCAAAACTATCTTAAAGGCTGGATGCTGTAGTGCTTTGTTTTGTGCAGAAGTAATCTCAAATGATTAAATTAATCTTAGGTTTTGTAATAATGTCCTTAAGAAGAGCTAAATGGTACTTAGCCGCAGAGTTCACTTCATCTTCCTCTTGGAAACTGTTTTGGCAGAAAAAATGAACCAGACCCTGCTGGCTACTAAAGAGTTATTAGGAAAGAAGAAATACATGCTGTACGGTAAGGCATATTCTGTATATCTCAATATTCTTCCTGTACAATTTTGCTTTCACTTAAGCATTCTTTATGTCAAAAGAATAAGAAATGAGAGACCAGCTTATGCATGTTCTGGAATTCTGGGGGTGCATTAATGCAGTCCTAACACAAATTCTCTCTTTTTTATAGGTTTTGTTTTTTAGACATGGGATCTAATTATCTTCTCTAGGAATGGGAAAACTGTGGGTCTCCTGACATTGAAGTACAGTGTATGTACTTCATCATTGGATTTCCAGATGAATTTCCTCAAAATCAGAAATTCAATAATGTTGGGAAGGTTTTCAGTTCTCCACCCTGATATTCAAGGTCCTCGACTTATGACCACAATTGAGTCTAAAATTTCTGTTGCTAAGAGAGACATTTGTTAAGTGAGTTTTGCCCCATTTTACGACCTTTCTCACCAGTTATTAGGTGAATCACTGCAGGTGTTCAGTTAGTAACATGGTTGTTAAGTCAATCTGGCTTCCCCATTGACTTTGCTTGTCAGAAGGTTGCAAAAGGGAGTCACATGACCCCAGGACATCATAAATATGAACCAGCTGCCAAGTGTCTGAATTTTGACTACATGACCATGGGGAATGTTGCAATCGTCGTCAGTGTGAAAAACAGTCGTAAATCACTTTTTTCACTGCCATTATAATTTTGAATGGTCACTAAATGAACTGTTGTAAGTCAAGGACTACCTGTACTTTAGGATATGTCATTATCATTAAATACCTGTTCACTAGCATAGGATCTTTGCCCCTGTGAAGAGTGTCTCAGAGTAAAGCTTGAAATTGGGTTAATTATGTGAAAGCAATTAACATGCATCATTTTCTGTTATGTAAACAGCATCGGCAGGACTGGCTGAACAGCCTAATGATGCATAACCCTTCCTGTGTCCCATTCTGTTTGCGTTTCAAGGGAAGCGTCCATTGACGCCATTGGAAATTCTTGAAATGCACAGCAGCTTCAGAGAGACAAAGCAGTTTGAGAGAGAAGGTTTTTGTCTGGATGTCACTAGGAAAGGATTGTATTTTCTCTCCCACAGGCCCTGTGGTTGTTATTTGCATTAGTAGAAAACATAATCACATTCACATAATTAATATTCCATCATCTGTAGTTGTACCATTTACTCAAAATGTCAGGGAGCTTGTGTTTAATCTATCTTGAGGTACTTCTAAGGGACATTTCCATTTTCTCCCTACAATAACCATCCCATGCTGCAGGCTGGGCTAAAAATGAGAGCAAGCTCTCCTTGATCAAATGTAGACCCTAATCATTTTCAATGGGAGAGAAAATTTAAAAACTCTTCTCTTGCTACCTTTCATCTAAGGCACATCTCTCAGGGAGCAAAATATGTCAGCTGTCTAAAGGTTCTGGTTACTAATTTGTTCCTCTGATCCCTATTAGAGCAAACGATAGGAGTTTTTGAAGCAAACAGATGCTGCTTTTGATAATGAACAAAACCATTGCAGATCCATCATTTCTGAAACACAATGATCAGCCGCACAGGTACATATTTCTTAACTGAGAGTGGGTGTTGCATATTTGTCTCTGCGTAACTCTAATTAAAGATGCCATGTTCACTTATTTTTATAACAAGGAATGGCTAGATTTGTATTGCAGGCTTTTTCTAGGAGCTCAAGGTGGTTTCTAAGGGGCATTTCAGGGGTGAAATCCCATTTTTTTCCCTACCGCTTCTGTGGGTGTGGCTTGTTGGGTGTGGCAGGGGAAGGATACTGTAAAATCTCCATTCCCGCTCCACTCCTGGGGGAAGGATAGTGCAATATCTCCATTCCCACCCCACTCTGGGGCCAGCCAGAGATGGTATTTGCCGGTTTTCCGAACTACTCAAAATTTCCGCTACTGGTTCTCCAGAATCTGTTAGAACCTGCTGGATTTCACCCCTGGGGCATTCCCATTTTATCCCGAAGGTAACCATCCCATGCTGTAGGCTGGTCTAAAAAAGGTAAGTCAGTGGGTAAGTCATTACTGAAGCCTGATTTAAACTTAAGTCTCTTCATTTCTAGATCATCATCACACCTATGTGGAAACCTTTGCTGCTGCTCTGAATGTCTCTCAACTTTGGAATAGTTTATGTATTTATTTCTTAGAAAAATGGATGTTGCATGTATGAGGGCCTACCATTCTAAAGTTTAAATGATGTAAATGTTGTGGGTGAGTTTGCTTTGTACAGCTTGGCTTTGTTTTACTTTCCAAATAATTGCAAATATTAAAATATTTCTGATCTGCGATTTTCAATTATCTAATGGACATGTTCCTTGTGTTATATCGACACATAAAAACATTATTAAGGTCTTTTTCTTCCCTAAAATTACTCACTGGCCTAGCTGCAAACGAGACTACCAAATGCTTAAAATGAAGTTAAAGGCCAAAATGTAACTGGGTAATTGAAATAAGGATTTCTTTATTTTAGTTAATGGAAATGAATTAGCAACATATTTGGAATGCAGGAAACAGTTCCATTGTCCTCATGACTTAGCATTAAAAAGAAGATAAAAAAGGCCTGCCAATTTGTGACTCACTGAGACAAATGTAGCACATGGCTATGTGTTGCTATTATTACTCCCTCAACGCATGTAGAAATGCATATAAAAAGGTAAAATTGTACCGTCAAAGGAAAAAACTGCCATAAAATAAAATAAGCTGGTAAAACCACCAGAGAAATAACAAATCTTTGTAGAACAGAGAATTTGGACTGACATTAGAAGGAAAAGAGAAATGAAAAGGATTTCACCTTGGGTCAAAAAGATAAAACTACACAACAGGTAAATCTGAACCGATTATTCTATAATTATGAAGCTACGACCAACAAAGTCCATTCTTGAATTGCCATTGTTAGAGCAAGGTCTCCAATGACCATCTTTGAGCCTCAGATATTCCTTTAGGCTTTATTGCACAACACCAGCATGCTGTACTGGGTCTGGTGGTTTGTCAGCCCTCCAGTGTAAACCAGACAGAAAACACAACTTAGATGAGTTAATTCTGCTTTATTGTAAGGCTACATTAGCAGAATCTTTTAAGTCTGAAGGTAGAAATGTCCCACTGCCACTTTTAACTATTTGATCAACCAGGGCAGGTGCTTTCTAAGTTTCTTCCTCTGACTTTTAAACCCTTGAGGGCTCCACCTTCTCTTGACTGATGGTTTCTGTAGCAGCCCCTCTTGTCCCTCAAGATCATTCATGCATTCTATTACAGTGGTGGACTGACATCCCATGAAGATGATCCAGTACTGGAATAATGCAATCATAACACCCAGTTCCAGCCAGTATCTCTGAGCCACTATAGTTGCCTCTAAAATTTATGGAAAGTGCTGAGAGAAAAGCTTACCTCTCCAACAGAATGCAGTAACCTAAATATAAGATATTTTAAAAATACATTTACGAGGCTATCTCTAGCCAAATAAGATCATGGATAGTACCTTTTAAATTTACTCAGTGTTTCAGAGGCTATTTAAGTTCTACCCCCCAAAAAAGCCAACACAGTCTTAGGATGCATTAATAGAGGGGTAGAATCAAGGAAGTGTTAGTATCATTTTATAATGCCTTGATAATACTACACTTGGAATATTGCATCCAGTTTTGATTGCTAGGATATAAAAAAGATGTTGAGAGACTAGAAAGAGTACAGAGCAGAATGACAAAGATGATTAGGGGACTGGAGGCTAAAATATGAAGAATGGTTGCAGGAATTGGATATGTCTAGTTTAATGAAAAGAAGGATTAGGTGTGACATAATTAGCAGTGTTCTAATATCTAAGGGGCCAAAGAAGAGTGGGTCAACCTATTCTCCAAAGCACCTGAAGGCAAGACAAGAAGCAATGGATAGAATCTAATCAAGTAGATTTAGTTCCAACCTAGAACTAAAACAAAATATCCTGACAGTTGGAACAATTGATCAATGGAACAACTTGCCTGCAAAAATTGTGGATGCTCCAACATTGGAGGTTTTTAGGAAGCGATTGGACAATCATTTGTCTGAAATGGCGTAGGTTTTCCTGCTTGAGCAGGGAGTTGGACTAGAAGACCTCCAAGGTCCCTTCCAATTCTGCTATTCTGTTATTCTACCTACAAGTTACAAAACTGAGCTTTAAGGGTCAGCAAAATTTGCTCCTGCAGTTTGAACAACCACAAAATTGGGCAGATTAACTTTCTGCTAGATTTTCCTCTCTCCTGTCTGGATTGAACTTCAGTCACTCGGATCACTCTACCACAATGAAGAAGCCCTATGAGATCTGCCAGAGAAGGGGTGCATATCATCAACTAGTCATCCACACACAGGAGACACGGGTGCCATACTTATGGAACAGTTTTTCTTCCTGAATTACAATTAACTCCATCCCTTTTGGTATTTGGGAAGGTCCTCAAGTTCTAGTTATGTTATCAAGCCAGGGACTCCCAGGGAACCAGAGACATGTTTAGATGGCTCCATTGCTGAGCTGACCGTTTTAACTCTCTCTTTGCCTAGGGTTTGTATCTCTGTTTTTATAGTATTTACAGTTAATGTGATTCTTATACTTTATTATATATCTGTAGGTTTTTTATATATGATTTTACTCATTTGTTGCCCAGAGTCTTCTTTGGTTAGATGGGCGCTATATAAATTTTATTAAATAAATGAATCAATCAACAATAATAAATCAATTAAGCATCTTCACTGCATCACCAGGATCTGATTAAAAAAATAGAGCCGCATCACATCAACATTTTGATGGCCATGCTTCCTAAATCTTTGAAGGATCACATTAAAGTTAAACAGTATGGGGAATTTCATGACAATTTTAAATAGCATGGAGAGTGAGAAGCCTATAAAATCCCCAAATGTAAAAGCTAAGGAATCAAGCCGATATTCTGCTATCTTCTGTAAACCGCTACCAAGAATTAAGTAACATCACTGCAGAGTCAACATTCTGCATAATCCACAAGGCACAATGCCATCAGAAGGATAATCGACAGGATCACATTCCCAATACAGAGCAAGCCACCTTGGAAGCAGGACATCATTAAGATTTCAGTGATGGCTTTTCACTCACTTCTCATTCCTGATGGTCTACATATCCAAAATGGGATCACCATCCAGACTTTTCCAGGCTTCCAGGGCTTGCACACCAGTGGTGGGTTTCAAAATTTTTTACTACGAGTTTTGTGGGTGTGGCTTGGTGGGAGTGTCATGGCTTGGTGGCTGTGGCTTCGTGGGCATGGCAGGGGAAGGATAATGTAAAATCTCCATTCCCACCCCACTCCAGGGGAAGGTTACTGCAAAATCCCCATTTCCTCCCAATCAGCTGGGATTTGGGAGGCAGAGAATAAATGGGGGTATGGCCAGTCAGAATGTTTACTACCGGTTCTCCGAACTACTCAAAATTTCTGCTACCGGTTCTCCAGAACTGGTCAGAACCTGCTGAAACCCACCTCTGTTGCACACACAAAACTGCACAACTGGTTTGTGTAGGCAATCCCATTCTGTCTGCACAAACCACTTCCTGCTTTGACAAGCAAAGCAGAAAGGGCAATCCAGAGTATGGTCTTATAGGATGTGTATGCAAGATTTAGGGAATACATACCCAAAGCTGAATCACTGTCAGAATTCTCTCCTGTTTTCTCCTATTTTGCTTGGACAAGTCATCAGTAAATCAGAGGGTTTTTTTCCATATTTATTCTTTTAAAAATTCATATATACAGGTAATCCTCGACTTATAACCATAAGGTTAGTGACTGTTTGAAGTTACAAAAGCACTGAAAAAAAGTGACTTGTGGCCATTTTTCACACTTACGACCATTGCATGATCACATGATCAAAATTCGGACACTTGAGAACTGGCATATGTACAGGTAATCCTTGATTTACAACCACAGTTAGAAGTTACACCAGCACTGAAAAAGAGTGTTTTATGGCTGTTTTTCACACTTACGACCATTGCAGTATCCCTGTAGTCACGTGATCAAAAATTGGGACACTTGGGAACTGGCTGCATGGTTGCACTATCTCAGGGTCATGTGATCACCTTTTATGACTTTCTGGCAAGCAAAGTCAATGGGGAAGCCAGATTCACTTAACAACCACGTTACTAACTTAACAACTGCAGGGATTCACTGAACAACTGTGGCAATGAAGGTCATAAGATGGGGCAAAACTCGCTTAACAACTGTCTTACTTAGGAACAGAAATTTTGGGGTCAATTGTGGTTGTAAGTCGAGGACTACCCATATTCAAAAGAAATGTAAACAGGAAGGCTGGCTATCTCAAAATTAAAATCCCAAATCCAAAGACTATGCTAACAAATTGCAAAAAAAAAAAAACATTCCTTCCTCCCATTGATAAATATGCTTTTCGATTTGAATGTTTCATAGTTTATTTCCAATGCAGAAGTTTTAATTTATGAAGTTGTGTGGTACCATTAGTATTACATTTTATATCTAGATTAAAATTATATTACGAAAAGGAAATGGCATATTTATACACGTCCAATGCTAACCCACTATAAAGTCATTACTTTTGATCTGGGTGGGAGTGAGATGTGGGTGGAGAGGTTACACAAACTCATAGAACCACAGAGAATAAGAAAGAAAGGTTCTCACAGAATGGTTAGCTCTTATCAACTGCTTTAGCTTTTATCAGCTCCTGAATATGAGACGTTTCATTTAGTTACTTGACTCATGTGCCATCTTGCTTCTTTCCCAACCTCATTGAAAGGACTTGATTTCAAAGAGTAATGGAGGTTCTGCTCAGAGAAACATGGAATAAAACAAAGCTCTACGGATGATCATTACAGAGGAGTGATAAGAAGCTGTGGACCTTACTCCAGATATAGGGGTGTCAAACTCGTGGCCTGCAGGTCAGATGCATCACGCGCTGGCCGTGCCCTTGCCCAGTTTAGTGAAGAGGGAAAAGGTCATGATATGTCACGTGACAACACCGTGATGACACGAGTTTGACACCCCTCCTCTAAGAATTCTGGCAGCTGGGGGACAATTTCTGTCCCTGGAAGGAAATATTTAGGACTGGCTGTGGTAATATCTTCTTCAAGACCAGGCTGAAAAAGAATGTCAAAGAAAGCCCTTGAAATAATGCCTGCTTTAAGAATTTCAGAAAGTACAAGCCAAATTAAATATTGACATACATCCCTCCCACTATCTAATACTCCCTCCCATTCTCTCTCTCTCTCTCTCTCTCCCTCCCTCCCTGTGTGTGTGTGTGTGTTTCACATGGTGGGGAAATTGTATGTTGCCAAGACCATTGGATGATTCCACTGTAATTTAAAGACAAAAGATCTGGTGGCAACTAAAAACATTTTGGGGGGCAGATGTTATGTATAGCACAGCAGCTGTGCCCACATGCAGCCAGCAAGCTGCTTCTCTCCACAGGGGTGTTTTCTCTATCCTTTACTCAGATAACATAAATAGTCCAGCCAGGTTTATGGAATATTCATAAAAATGGTAAAAACATATAACGGATGCAGAGAGATTCAGAATGAAGAGTTTAAAGCAAACCATGTGTGGCTTTGTAATAACAGAAACTGCAATTGAGAATAAAAATAGCATATATATATATATATATATATATATATATATATATATATATATATATATATATATGCATATTCTTTCTAGCCAGGTTTTACCTACATAAACTAAGTTGTTCTGCAGCTTAGGTTTTAAGTAGGTAAAACCTGGCTAGAAAGAATATGCACATAAAAGCCTACGAAAAAGAAAAAGACATATATATATATATATATATATATATATATATATATATATATATATATATATATATATATATATATATATGGTTTGATTTATATGCCGCCCTTCTCCGGAGACTCAGGGTGGCTTACAGTGCATTAAGCAATAGCCTTCATACTTTTGTATATTTATACAAAGTCATCTTATTGCCTCTACAAAACTGGGTGCAATATATTTAAATATTTTGCTGTTGTCTTTCAATGAGGATGGAGAGACTGGATGGTTATTGTTTAAATTTATGGAATAAACTGTTTTCAATATTCAAAATGCAACTTCATTTTACTTTTTCATTATATAAAGTGGACTTCCCATTTCTCTCTATGTGTCTTGGACAAGTCCTTTAATTCCATGGACTATCTAGCACAGCTGAAAGGCAGCAGGTAGGAGAAGTCTAAAGTTATATTTAGACTATTGCAAGGAGTTCTAATTCAGTAGATACACTGTCTCTCATCTGTCTATTGTAATGGACCCAGAAAGGTACAGAAAGCATCAATCAAACCAATTAAAGGACTGGAACACTATCCACATTGAATATACAAATTATGGGAGCTTTCTGAGTGTAAAATAAGATAGCAAATATGGAACATGATAAAAGAGACTTCAGTGACGTGCCTTACATATGTCACTAAATCTCTTTGTCTTTAATTCCTGTTTATTAAAGATGCCGTAACAGCCTTGTTCAAATGTATGCTATAAACCGTGACTTATAAACCACAATGGTTAACATCACCCAACAGATTAAGTCAAAAACAAACCAACCCCATTATGGTTTGTCTAATGCATGAAACCAACCAATGAGTGATATGAGAAATATAAGCAGAGGGATCTTTTTTTAATCCTTTTTTCATGGTATTAGAACTCTGTTCTAATTCATTTTCCCCATGAAATGTATGACCACTTTTAGATCAGACTATAGACTACAGAAGTATCTTTCCAAGGATAATGTATAATTAGCATATAGAATTTGCTGGCACAAAATATGAGAATTGTTACCAATACTTTCTTTAGGCACATAATTCTCATTATGGGGAAGAAGCATAAATGTGCATACTGCTTTGTACTCTACAGATATTCTTGCATAGCATTGGAAGCATAAAATTTCATTCTGTGGACTCTGGATACTTGCCTGCACATGATCAGTAAGCCCAGATTGAGAAAGTGATCTGCATAGTGATGGTTACAACTCTGCTCAGAACATTCACCTCAACACAGGAAGGTTAGAATTTAGCTGATGTGGACCTAGAGCTTGAGTCTCTATCTCCCTTCCACTTTTACAATGAAGTGTATCTGAAAATGATCAGGTAGTCCTTCTTAGTGACCACAATTGGTACTGACAACATGGTAATTAAGCAAAGTGGTTGCTAAGTGAAACTGCAACTGTATTTATGATCTTATTTCAGTTTTCCTTTGCTTCACAGACCTGTGGAAGTTGTAAAGGCAAGGATTAGTCACAAAGTTATTTTTTTCATCAGCATTGTAACTGAGAATGGTTGCTAAATGAGATGATTGCTAAACAAGGACTATCTGTATTCAAAAAAAGATTTATTTCCAAATCTAATCATAAATGAAGGACAGGCTCCCTGGACAAGTGCTATCAGCTATGATATCTACATAGGGTCTCACAGTTTAGCAGTAGCTATTTCATTCACACATGAATTTTTTGAAGGAGGAGTACATGTTTATAAATGAACAGGGCCATGTTATCAGCTACGTTCATAGATATCCATGTATTATGGATTAAATTTATGTTTACAGTGATTTCCACACAGTCAGAAAGTCAAAAGAAGTCAGTTCTGATTCTAAGTGGAGAGCCATGCTCAGGGCCGGATTTTCCTATAGGCTAACTAGGCTTCAGCCTAGAGCCTCAAGATCAAGAGGGGCCTACACAGTGGTGGGATTCTGGGGGTTCTAGGCGGTTCGGCTGAGCCCTTTGTTAAATTGCTGGCTCGCCCGCCCCTCGCCTCCCACCCGCACGGCGCCAGCCTACCGTAGCCAGGGGTGGGCAATTGTGGCTCTTTTACCACCTGTGGACTTCAAGTTCCAGAATTCCTGAGACAGCTTGGCTGTCTCAGGAATTCTGGGAGTTGAAGGCCACAGGTGGTAAAAGAGCCACAATTGCCCACCCCTTCCCTAGCCTGAGTTCCGCTGCCTGGGATCCACGTGGGCTGCCACGTGGTTCCCCACCGGCTCCGGACGCAAGAGAGCAGGATGGAGAAAGCAGCTTCATGCCTTCACTCACCCTCGCTCTCTGCTCTGTTGGATCCCTGGCCATTCGCTTACCCCACCCACTCCCAATCTATTGCTGCCTCCGATGGCTAGAGGAAAAAAAAACTTCATAATTCTTGCCGCGGGGCTTCAAAGGGCCGCCCTATAGCCAGTGGTGCAGCCGAACCCTTTGTTAAATTGCTGGTTTGCCCCGCCCCTCCGCACCACTATTTATTGCCAATAAATAGTGGTGGGCGAGGGGCGGGGGAGCCAGCAATTTAACAAAGGGTTCGGTGGTTTTTTTTGTAATTTTATTGTCCCACGGAGCTTCAGCATAGGCTAATTAGCCCTTGCTTAGATCGGCTCCCGACCCCCAGCTGATTTGTCTCAGCTGTTTTGCTCAGGGCTCTTCTTCCTTGCAAAGAGTGCTGATTTTTTTCCCCCTACCTATGCTGAGAAACGAAAGTGAAACTGCTTTGCTGTTGCTGCAAGGTTAGAAAATTAGGCAGGCAGAATTCTTTTCTTTTTCCTCACCAAAAAAGGTAGGTGCAAACAACAGAAAATTTAGGGAAAAAGAGGAGAGTTCAGGATTTTAAAACACAAAAGAAAAAAAGCTCTATTTAACTAGGGAATGGTAATAATTGAGATATTATTAATTGTATATTTCTGAAAGCAGAAATGGTTAAGTTGTGGTTTGGAGGAATATATGGGGGAAATTATTTGGTTTATTATTATTGGTAAATATAATTAATTGATTTGTAAGAAATTGGATTGCATGGAAATAATTGGAATATTCATGTTCATATTGATTAATATACAAAAAAGGTAGTTATATAACTAATTGATTTATATTAAAATGTTGAATTTATATTAAACAACTAATATTACATAATTAACCAATGTGAGGATGGATATAAAAATAGATGACAATGGGAAGGGGTATAATATAGAATAGAAGGGAAAAATTGAATTTGATTAAGATTAGAGATGAGGATGAAGGGTAATATTGGTTTTTTACAAAAATAGATGAGGAATAAATATGGCAAAAAAGAAATATAGAAATTGTAAATTTAATTGAAATGACTAAATACTGTTTAAATTTGTGAACCAGCCAAATACTCTGTTCAAAGAAAATACATTGTATGTTTGTATGTGTGTTTCTAATTATTGCTATTTATTCATATTTGTTCTCTTTTATTCTTTAAAGTTTAACAATTCATTCTTTATCTTAATATCTTTATATTTGTTTGGGGTTGGCTTTCTTCCCTTTCATCTTTTTTATTGTACAGCAATCTTTCTCCTCAAACCTACCACCTCTCTCTTTTCTTTCCTTCTTACTTTCTCTTCCTCCCCCTCTTCTCCTCCTCCTCCCTACTTCCTCTTCCTTTCTCCTTCTCCTCCTCTTTTCCTCCCTCTCTTACCCTCCCTCCTACTATAATTTCCCTTCCCTTCCTTCATCCCTCTCTATTGCTGTATCCTTTTATGCATATGGACTACTCAGAGGGCTGAAAAAGTTATTTCTGACTGGTCCTCGCACTTTTGACCAGTCCTCGAACTTACGACTGTCCTCACATTTTACATTTTTGCCCTATCTTGTCACCATGGTGAAGAGAAGCAGTTGTGAAATGAGTGACATGGTTGTTAAGAAAGCTGCACGGGCATAAATGTGAGGATGGTCATAAGTGTGAGGACCAGTCAAAAGTGCGAGGCCCAGTCAGAAATGACTTTTTTCAGCCCTCTGAGTAGTTCCTATGCACATAGCCACGTCCACCCGGTCACATGACGAGCTACCCACGCCTACACAGTCACGTGACCAGCTAGCCACGCCTACCCAGTCACATGATTGCCAAGCCACACCCTCAACTAAGCCACGCCCACAGAACCTGTTGTTAAAAAAATTGAATCCCACCACTGGTGAAAGGGCCTCATAAGTGGAATAGCCTAGGGCCTCTTTTCATCTAAATCCGGCCCTGGCCATGCTCCTCTATAGTCTTGTCTAACTAACAAAGACTACTTCCAATGTTTTGCTACCATAGGCTAGCACAGCTCTCCTACAATGTCCACAGAGTCAGGATGTCCACCTGAACAGGATAACTCAGTTGCAGGAAGACTTATGCGATAACATTAACTACAATAAACCACTCTTGATTTTGATACTAAGACTCAATTAGGTCAACAGTATGCCCCATTTTTCAGTAAATATAAGATAGTGTTGCTGAGTTTTTGAAATGGGTATTACGGCTGTAAATCCTAGATGCTGAAGATGGGTTTTGTTTCATTGGTGTTTTTTGCTTCCTTGATACATATATTTGGCTCTTGTAAGAAATAATGCATTCAACAATGCAAGCAGTAGTCTGATCCATCAGAGCTCTTAGATTCTTGCAGTAAATTATGAACAATAATAGCAATTCATAACCATTTACTTAATGCCTACGGAAACCAAACTCATAACATAATCTCCTGCCCTTTCCTGTCCAACCCCATTGTTTTTAAAAAAGGAAAGACACTATAAATTATGTGCTTGAAACAGAACAGCGGTGATATAGATGCTTTGTTTTTCAAACACATCTAATTGGGAACAGAACAAATTGATTTCATGTATATTATCAATGGAAAGTGTAGCTGCTCTACAAGGATTTCAAACATGTTCCCATAGGAAAAAAAAATCATTCCTGTATTAAACAAACTTTTGAAAATTGTATTGTCACTGAAAATTGTATTGTCACATTAATACTGTCTGCAGCTTCACCAGTGATTTTAAATGGGCTTCCGAGGGGGAGTTTGAGTGTTCCTATCTAAATCTAAATTATGAGGGATGCAGTGGCTCAGTGGGTAAGAGACTGAGCTTGTCAATCGAAAGCTCAGCAGTTCAGCGGTTTGAATCCCTAGTGCCTCGTAATGGGGTGAGCTCCCGTTACTTGTCCCAGCTTCTTGTCAGCTTCCCAGCTTCTTGTTACTTGTCTCCAACCTAGCAATTCGAAAGCACGTAAAAAATGCAAGTAGAAAAATAGGGACCACCTTTGGTGGGAAGGTAACAGCGTTCTGTGCGCCTTTGGCGTTTAGTCATGCTGGCCACATGACCACATGTCTTCAGCTTTGAAATAGAGATGAGCACCGCCCCCTAGAGTGGAGGGGAATCTTTACCTTTACCTATCTAAATTACAAAAACAAGGGTGGGGGTTGTTTTCATTTTATATGCAAAAGATAATCTGGTCTCCCATCCCACTTTTTGCAATATATCTAATAAAGCCAGGGTCAGAAAAGGTTGAGGAGCTTCTGTAGCTCAGAAATAGCCCACCGTGTTGATTGGTCCTGTCTTTTGAGTTTGCATTGCACTTGAAGCTTTCATCACAATGCAGCTTCTTCTTTTCCCAATCACAGAAAGCTACCTCTACTTGATCAGACTGACTAGATTCACATATAAACCATGATGTAGTTGATTTGTTTGCTATGTGAACCCAGCTAATTGTGACTTGCAAAGCAAACAAATCATAATAATTCATTTTTGTCACAAGTAAATGCCTTATTCTTGAATGGAGGATATATATGCTCATGGGGTATCAAGGGTTAATTTATTCTTTCCTTCCTAATGTATTCATATGTAACCACTCCTACTTCTTAACCCTGCCTTAATGATATAAAAGGAGATACACTCTCCTCCTTCTCGCTTCTATCTGCAATCACTCTGTAAATATAGAATGCCTTCTGTAAATAAATAAAACTTTGTTTGAAGATTATAATTCTGAATTCTTTATTGAGTCCGATCCTCGAATTATGGCAACAAGCTGGTAGCAGAGGATGGTTGGCTGACTCAATGAGAAACAGACATGCCAAAGAAAGAAAACTCCAGAAACAGAAGAGAAAGACCCAACACCAGGGCACACAACAAAGATATGGAAACAGATCAAGAAATGATTGATGAATCGACAATAAAAATGACAAAAGAACTTGAAAATCTCACTACAGACGACGAAGAGGTAATCGAAGAACCCAGCGACCAAGAAGCAAGCGAAACGGAAAACAACACACTCAGATTAGAAATACTGAAGTTACTGAAATGGCAAAAAGACGACAAAAATCTCATCGCGAACCTCCAAGACATCATAAAAGCCAACGGAGCAGCGAGAGAAAACTACTTCAACGCGTCAGAACCAAAAGATCGCAAAATGGTAAGCAGATTGCCCACATAAGAAAATGTAACTGAAGAAAAGACCAGCGATCCCGCGCAAAATTTTGAATGGCAGCCATCTTGGTTTTGTCAGCCCGCCAAAATGAATGACTCACAACCAATCAGAGAGCAGAGTTCAAAATGGCTGGCGCAAAAAGCTCTACACAACATAAGAAATAAAAAAGAAAAATTCAATTCATCAGAAGAATCCGATACAGACACCGAAGAAACATCAACCGAACTACAAATCGAAGCGGCTATGAAAACACTCTTCTCAGCCTTCAGCCCAAATCTAAAAATCTCACGGAAATCAACAAAAGTACCAAAGACTGTAAATCGAATAACAAAGAAAAGACAGACTGCACAATCCAAGGACAAAGATACAGAAACAAACGAACAAGCATTCCTGCTTCCATCCACTCCGAATCGATCAACAAGAGTGCTAACGCCCGAACCCAGAGAGCCTTGCAAGTACTCGCCCACACCGCAAACAATCCCGGGAGCCAGAGGCCTCAACCGAGACGACCACAATAAAAAGAAGCAAGCACCGATCCACACCTGGACACCTAAAGTCAAACCGGAGAGCGAATCATCTGAGAAAGAGCAATACAAGGGAGCTGCAGCAACGAGAACCTCTCCCGACAGCTCCTGGAACAAAATGAACAGCGCGCATGCGCAAACACACACAAACGAACACAGAGACTTTGAAGAACAGAGAGAACCATTCAGACTAGTCGCAAGCGTACCTACACCATTCTGCAGTTACCAGCATCTACAAGACCATGGACAGCCTCCAGTTGTAAGTAATGCAGCAAATAACATTGGATACCTTCCTAATGATTTTCCAAAATTGAGAATAGATGGTATTAATTTACAGGAATGGAGTCAGCAGCTCCAGGTTGTTTTTTTAAAAGAGAATTTATTGTTTTTCATAACTAACCCTCCCAAAAAACCATGGACTCTAAAATTGGACTGCCTATACCACAGAGCATTCTATTTACTAATATCTAGTATATCTCCTGCTATCTATCATAGTATTAAGCATAATCTGACTGTATCAGAAATAATTCATTGCATGTTTAAATTGTTTCATAGTGAAAGTGTGGCAACCACAACAAGAATGTCTAAAAATTTCTTCTCAGCCAGGATAAAACCTGGAACTACTGTAAGTGAACATTTGCTATCTCTAAACACAACTAGAGCAGAACTTCATTTAAGGGGAGAAATAATATCAGATCAGACAATGAAAAGTGTTATCCTTAATTCATTAGACTCATCATGGGATAACTACATAACTCACTTGGACACAATTAATTTAGGACACCTATCTATAGAGAGTTTATCAAATAGATTAATAGCTGAAGATAATCTGAGAAGAAGCCGCTACAGCGCATACAAAGAACACAGACAGACCAAAAGAGTAGTATTTCAAGACAGATACTCAGAACCAATTGAGTGTTATAATTGTAGATCCAAAGAACATTATAGAAGAGATTGTCCAAAACATCTTAAAGAAAGACAAGACCACGACACTAGAAATAGATACAATAACAGACAATCATCTATTGATAGATACAGATATAGAAACTCACCAAACTTTAGAGAACGTAGAGGGGGCAGAGATAACTCAAGAGATAGAAAGTCTGGATCATTAAATGGATTAGATAAACACACCATAACCAAAAACCAAAATTCAAAGGATAATGACTGGCTCATTGATTCTGGGGCAACAAATCACACAACACATAATAAGAAAATATTATCTTCCTTCATAGAAGATAAATTTGTAATCAAAGTAGCTAATCAAGAGGAAGTCCAAGTCATTGGAAGAGGAAATGTAGATTTACTCGGTTTAGGGAAAATAGAGGGGGTTTTATTAATACCCGAAATACCTCATAACATTCTTAGTGCAATAAAGTTAAGCAGAGACTCCAACATAAATGTAATATTCTCAAAGGGAAAGGCAATTTTAGAGAAAAACAAAACAAACTTAGGTAATGTGATTATCAAAGGAGATTTACCATATCTGGTCACAGAGGAAAAATGGCTTCACAACATTGATTCAAACATGGAAGATGACACTAGCATAGAAAATGAAAATAACAGTAACAGTGACAATGAGGAACACGAAACAGAAAATAACAATGAAACCACATCTGTAAGCAATACACATATCAACAAAAGACCAATAATTGGAAAACCAATTCATGATGAATGTGCACATATATTACACAGAAAATTAGGACATGCCAGTTTTCCTGTAATACAAAAAATGATTGAACATGCTGAGGGTGTAAAAATAAAAGACTGTAAAAATTACTTGGAATGCTCAGTATGCAAGTCCTCAAAACTCAGAACCAAACCCAGACCAAAAAAGGCAACAAGATAATCAAATCACATATTTGATCTAATACATATGGATCTAGTTGGTCCATTAACCCCATCAATCACATACAAGAAACAATACTTTCTTACTATTGTAGATGACTATAGTCATTATGGCTTTGTCTACACTTTAAGGCTCAAAGATGAAACATTTCAAAAGTTTAAAGAATTTTACAAACGTGTAGAAACACAACACAGATCATGACAGACAGGGGATCTGAATTCATGTCAAAGGAATTCTCCCAATGGCTAAAGGAAAAAGGAATGTTACACTTCACTTCTAGCCCTTTCTCTGCATTTCAAAATGGAGTAGTCGAACGAAAAAACTCGACACTACAAACCATGATTAGATGTACATTAGAAGATGCTGGTTTAGGCAAACATTTCTGGTCAGAAGCACTTTTATACTCCAATTATACCCTAAACAGAATTTGTTCTAGTGTCATAAACAAAACACCATATGAATTGATGTATAGTAAAAAACCCAAAATAGCCCACATGCATGTATTTGGAGTAATGGCAGATGTACATATACCAAAACAATTGAGACGTAAGGGAGATAATGTATCTAGAAGGCTCAGATTCATAGGCTATGAAACAGGCACAAAAGGATACAGATTTATTGACAATAATAACAAGTTCATAATTTCTAGGACAGCTGTATTTCACGAACAAGCCAATTGGTCTAAGATACATCTTAATGAGATACTCCCAACAACAAGACCAGACATTAAAAATCAAGATAAGTCAGAAAGAGAAGAACATAATCACACAAAAGGGCAACAAAAAAACATGGATGGGAAACTGTCCAAATATCAAAACAGATTCATTAACACAAAAGGAAGCAAGATATTTACACGATAACGATAGCAGGCCAGAAAGAACAATTAGAAGTAGCAGGAACTAGGTACCAAATAGATACAAAGATTACATAATGCACATAAATGACAATACATCAACACCAGTACATATGAAGAAGTATTAAAACTTCCCACAGAAGAAAGAAAAAGTGGGAATTAGCCATGGCCAAAGAAATGGACAGTTTACGAGAACTAAAGGTATTCACCCCAGCTCCAGCACCAAAAGACAAAACAGTTATTGGCACTAGGTGGATATTCAAAATTAAAAATCTGGAAGAAGGAAATACATTATATAAAGCAAGACTAGTTGCACAGGGCTACACTCAAAAGTATCCTGAGGACTATACCGATACATATTCCCCCACTGTAAGGACTGAAAGTGTTAAGACAGCTTTAGTAATAGCATCAGCCCTTAATCTTGAAGTTTTTCAATATGACATACAGACTGCATACCTACATGCAAAACTAGATAAAGAAATATACGTGAGAGCCCCTCACAGCCAAGACACAAATAGAAACGAAACTTGGTTACTAAACAAAAGTTTGTATGGATTAAAGCAATCCGGCAAACATTGGTATGAATGTTTGGTCAACGTACTCAAAACTATGAACTTCAACGCCACAACTGCAGACAATTGTTTCTTTGTTAGAAGAGATGGTGATTCAATAGAATTTGCATTAATCTATGTGGATGACATTTTGTATATTGGTAAATATAAAGAGAAAAGAGATACATTCGTAACCAAACTAAGTGAACATTTTTCTTTAAAATCATTGGGTAAAGTAAACAAATATCTTGGAGTTCAAATCAGCAAAACTAAAAAGGGATTTAGATTATCTCAGAAAGATAAGATTATTGAACTCTTAAACAAATGCAATATGAATGATGCAAAGCCTTGTGATACACCAATTCAAGCTGACTTTTTAAAAAATATGAATGAATCATCTCCTGAGTTTAATGATAATACACTTTACAGATCAGTTATTGGTTCCCTTCTGTATATTTCCAATTGGACCAGACCGGATATTGCCCTACCCCTTAATTTATTATCCAGATATGTAAGTAAAACCTAAATTTATCATTGGGAAGCCATTAAGAGAATACTAAGGTATTTGAAACACAGCTTAGACTATTGTTTATTGTTAGAGCCCAACAATGATAAAGAGTACATTCTCACTTGTTACGCTGATGCAGATTGGGCAGGTGACACTAAGTGCAGGAAAAGTACTTCCGGCTATGTATTCTTTCTTAACGATTGTCCAGTCTACTGGTATACTGGAAAACAAGATTTAGTAGCCACATCAATGACTGAGGCAGAGTATATTTGTTTGTCTAAAGCTTCTAATAATCTCGTATGGTTCAATGATCTATTATCAGATGTTTGGAAGAGTCCTTCATAGTCCTTCATTATCTTTCATTATACATGAAGATAACAAAGCTGCAATAGAGATATCTAGAGCGGATGCTATTGGTCAAAGATCTAGACATATAGATATCAAATACAAGCATGTAAGACAATTATCTCAAAATGGTTTTATTAAAGCTATTCATTGCGAAACCACAGAACAAATAGCTGATATATTGACTAAGCCTTTACCATCTAAACAACATAAATATTTAACTTCAAAGTTACAGGTTTTATATTGTTCTGAACCTGAATGTAATTACTGTTGTATGTCGAATCGGCATTTAGAGGGGGATTTGTCACAAGTAAATGCCTTATTCTTGAATGGAGGATATATATGCTCATGGGGTATCAAGGGTTAATTTATTCTTTCCTTCCTAATGTATTCATATGTAACCACTCCTACTTCTTAACCCCGCCTTAAAAGGAGATACACTCTCCTCCTTCTCACTTCTATCTGCAATCACTCTGTAAATATAGAATGCCTTCTGTAAATAAATAATACTTTGTTTGAAGATTATAATTCTGAATTCTTTATTGAGTCCGATCTTCGAATTACGGCAACAATTATAACGTGTAAAACAGGCAGTGTGCTTGTATAGTTAACTCTGATTAGCAGGGATCTCCAGAGTGTTCTTTATCAGATAGATAGATAGATAGATAGATAGAGATTTGTGATGGCGAACCTATGGCATATGTGCCACAGGTGGCATGCAGAGCCATATCAGTGGGCACGCGAGCATTGCCCTACCTCAGCTGCAGTGCACACACACGCTGGCCAGCTGATTTTTGGGCCTTTCGGACCCACCAGAAGTCAGGAAACAGGCGGTTTCCAGCCTCTGAAGGGCCTCCGGTGGTGGTGGGGAATGCCATTTTCACCCTCCTTAGACTCCTAGAAAGCCTCTGGAGCCTGGGGAGACCAAAAAACAGGCCTACCGGGCCCATCATGCCATTGCGTGCCAAAAGTGGGGGAAGTGCGGGGAGCGGGGTGCATTTATGGGTATCGACACATGTATGCGTGTCGATATCCTTGATTGATTCTATTGAAAAGGCAGAAAGAAAGGGGCTTGAATTTATAACCTTAGCATGTATGGAATTCAAACCTTGGTGTATGTTTCTAATAGTTTGACAAATGTGTTCCATAATAGGTTTGGAGCAATGCCTGGTGTTAAGTGTGATCATATGGACAATATAGATGATAAGACTTGGCTAAAACAATGTGTGCAACAGTAATAAATGGTAGTTTTCAGGCTTTCATTATTTGTGCTCTTTATTGTACAAATACAATTATGGTAATTCACATTCCATATACCAATACAGCTTATAGGGCTCAGGACTGTTGGCTGATCAGCAGCTGTAGAACTATTGGAAGAAAAGGCACTTACCCATCACAAATATATAGAGATTGAAAACAAAGAAATAATGATCTAGTATTACAAATCAGTTCCAACAAGAAAAGGAACTCTGAAAAGAATGTACCAATCCTGGAAAGATCATCCAGAATCAGAAATAACAGAACAAAGGCTAGCAGATCAATGTTGATTTATAATACAAAATAAAATATCACAGAAGCAGATTCAAAAGAACTACAAAGATCTATCAGGGTAAAGAAATCAAAGCCTTGACAGAAGTAGCTCAGACTGTAGAGGCAAACCAGGCGGAGGTGGCAGTAGAGGAAGCCAGCATACATACTGAATTGTTTTAATTACAAAATCAGGCATCCCGTTCTCTGCCTTTTTCTCAGAAAGAACAAAGCCCTCTAACAAAAAAAGAAAGAAAGAAATAGAATTGAAACAAAGAATGTGTGGGCATCTAGAAGAGCACAAAAACAACAGAATAAGGTTGGTTGGATTGAAGCTTGTTCCAAAAAATAGCTAACACCAGTATTAAAATAAATTAAAAGATGCCAACACTGTAATATCAAATATAAGCACCAGCACACTGCAAGAAACAAACCACCTAATGTAGAGCACAGATGCAGTTCTCAGATGCCAAATCCTATCTAAATATCTGGCTAACTATGCGATTAAAGATAGAACAGCTTATCTCCCGCGATAATAGCTTTAAAATTAAATTAAAACTACGTGTGCTTATGCCAAGTAGACAATGATAACTAGATGGGGAGGAGTTGATAGGTGGACAAAAATGCTAAATCCAGTCTAAACATCTGGCTGACTATGCTCCCAATCATAATAGCTATTTTCCTTTATTATCCTTGGGGTAACAGGCTACTTTTAGGACATAAAATAAGTTGTTGGGCATTCCTAGTTATCTTTGAGACCGCCTGCTGCTACCGACGGCCTCCCATCGACCTGTGCACTCCCACAGAGAGGGCCTCCTCGGGGTGCCATCAGCCAAACAATGTAGGCTGATGACCCCCAGGGGGAGAGCCTTCTCTGTGGGGGCACCTACCCTCTGGAATCAACTGCCCCCAGAGATAAGGAGAATCCAAGACCTCGGTGCCTTCCGCCGTGCCCTTACAACCTTCTTTTTCCAGCAAGCCAGGCTGGCCTAACACTTTTTAAAATGTTTTTAATTGTTTGTTATTGTTTTTAATCATGGGGCCAAATTTATATATATCTTTTTAACTGTATTTTAATGTTTGTAGTTTATGCTTTTACTTGGCTGTTCACCGCCCTGAGTCCTCAGGGAGAAGGGTGGTATACAAATTTATAAATAAATAAATAAATAAATAAATAAATAAATAAATAAATAAATACATACATACATACATACATACATACATACATACATACATACATACATAAATACATAAATAAATTCCCTTCCCCCAAATCAGTTGAAGTTCCTGAGTTGCTGCTAAGAATTTGTCTCATTTTCTCCCTGGCCCAGATACCCTGTAGAAGCTGAGAATGAAAACACTGTGTCCTTTGAAAGGTAATCACAATCACTGCTGTTCTAGATGTGTTACTGACAATGATAGGAGTTGTCATTAATAGGGGGAAAGAGAGTCCGGGTGGCAGTATTTCAGTCCTCAGAACAGCTGTGGAAAATTACAACTTTAACACCATGCCATTGTTTAATACTGTAATGGATGTTAGGTTTTCATTCTGAATTCTGCACTCTTTCATTAGGCAGTACTGAATTAGAGCAAAGGTATCTTGAAATCTACATTTTTTCCTCCAGTTTGGAACACACTTTCCTAAATAGCTTCATTTATTTCATTTGGAATATATATTTAAAAAATGGCCTCAGCACAGGATGCCACAATCAAGTCAAGAACAGAAGCCAAGTAAGCAGAACCAGGGCCAACATTGTTTTGCTGAATAAGGAACGTGGTACTTGTGGACATTACTGCCCTGTCTTAATGTTTTCCTGGCTTTAACTTTTGAAAATTATATAATAAGAAATGGTCATGCCTCAAAGCAAAACACCAATCATTTTATCTTACAAGAATGTCTAAGTCCCATAGCCTTCTTAAAAAAATCAGAAGAATGGATGGTGCTTCCTTTGAAGAACAGATAGAAAAGCTGGAGAAATGCCATCTTGATGGCCAGCAGGTGACAAGAAACTTTTTAGCAAATGCATCCCTTGTGCCATTTTGTGACAGCCCCCAATTCTGCTTATTAACTATCAAGAATACAGATCTGAGCAAGGACAGGAAGGAACTTGATGCGAGAAGGTTCCTTGGGAAATAGTTGGGAAACTTTTGTTTTAAAATGTGATATATAATCAGTTAACTTAAAAAATAGATCATTAAGTTATGAACATCCAACTGTGCTGTCACTGAACTTCTAGCCCAGCCTTTTTGAATCTAGTGCCCACCAGCTATTTTGGGTTGCAACCACAGACATTAAGTACAGTTCGTGAGGATGGAAAAAAATGTTCATGAAAGCATCATGAAGCAAAACACAGCTTTCCATCTTTTGTTTTGATGTTGGATGTAGGGATGTAAATCATTTGGTTCATTCCATGATACATATTTTTTCAACTGCTCCCCTTTATTTCCCTTATGACTACAACTCCCATTCCATCTTAGATGGCCAGACAATTTGGCTCAGAGGGAATTACTCAATGTTTAAATTTAATAGGTACTCTGATATAATTTTTGCGCACATAGCTCAACAGGTTACATCTCTGAGACATCATGAAGACATAGAAACACCTTCCAAATAATTACTAAAGAAGAGTTTTTCTTTGTATTCTCTCTCAAGTGTCTAGTAGCACTTCTAAACAAGGTCTATTTATTTTATTACAAGTGCTTTTATGCCATTTCAATTGATTGAATTCAGTTGATGTATAGTGCTTTTAAAAATGTCTGCAATTTTCCCCCCATAACCATTTCTTTTTATAAGACTTTATTTACTTTGGACACTTATTGAGTTCCTCATTTATACTTAAACAGCATCAGAGGAAATAAGCAGTCTGAACAACCAAATCAGGTAGAGACTTCATGAGGCCAGACTAATTTAAACAAGAGCAATACTGTTCATGGAACTTTACTCCCTGAGAAATCTGAACTTATCTTCACCCCTGCCAGAGGCAGTTTGCCAACAGAAAGACTGAGACTACACTATATGTAATTTGGTATTTTTAAAATTTCCAGGGATAAAATAATATCAGCTATTTCGGTAAAGACTAGCATGAATGCACCATCTGAAGTGGAAAGTTTGACCAAACAATCTATTAGTTCTGTTATTCCACTGGTAAGTTTACACTAGAACAGATCATCCAGAGCCCAACATGGAACAGTAGTCACGCATCTGATCCGATGTTCCTGTTGGAGCAGTAGTTATGGAATCTGAAATTGGGGGAGCTCTCAGAGTCTATCCCTTGTCACGGTCAGATCATACACTGATTATCGTGGGATGTTCTAGTGCCACTGTCCATTGCTGGGAGAATGGACTCTGCCCAAATAGCCAGATTCATAAAACAAATGAAATATTAACTGACCTTGCTCCTTTTAAACAAACTTGTTATGAAATCCAGTAAGGGCTCCATCTTCTTTTGGTTATTCTTATCCTGCTTATGTAAAATTCCCTATATTTCTTAGTTCTCCCTGTAATCTTTTTTTTATATTTGCTCCTTTGAAGCAAAATAATTCTCAGTGACAAGAAAGAATCATATGCAAGCTCTGGTGGCTCAGCAGACTAAAGCACTGTTATTAACATCCACTTATATCTGCTGCCTGCAATTACTGCAAGTTCAAATCTCACCAGGCTCAAGGTTGACTCAGCCTTCCATCCTTTCTAAGGTAGGTAAAATGAGGACCCAGATTATGGGGGCAATAAGATGACTTTGTATTAATATACAAAAGTATGAAGACTATTGCTTAACACATTGTAAGCTTCCCTGACTCTCCGGAGAAGGGCGGCATATAAATCAATTTTTTTTTAAAAAAAAGTTGAATCTGCTTATTACACTGCAACACATTTTAGGACACACAACTTAAATCTTACAGTACATGCGGTTGCATAAAATATTTCAGAATATTTGGAGGAAGTTTTGAGCCAGTCACCAGATAACCTTAAGGAAAACGTATCAGCTTCAATCCTGTTCTCCCGATTTGCATCATTTAAGAAAGGACTGGTTTACTTTAGATTATAACAAAATAATGCTGTATTTTCATCCACCAAAGCAATATGTATTACTATTAAAATCCTCCAAAAACATTATTAGGAAGCTATCAGACTCTGTTTCAATTCACCTCCTTTTTGAAAGCGATGCTGACATTCCATTAATAAACTTCTACATAAGTCAGAAAAATATATTAATTCACCTGATGGATGGGATTCAGCACCTTATGGCTCTTGTAAGGGCTGCAATAATTCAGACCATTTTACAAAATTGTTTTTTTTAAAAAAATTCCACTACAAACAGCGCCAACCACACTTCTGTCAGTTGTATAATGTATATCTCAATTCCCTACTTCCCTGAGCAAGCTTTTAAGCAGAGCATAATAAGGTTTTGAATCAGGAAGCATAACAGATTGTTTCTATAGTTGCTCATCTCCTCTCTCTGTGTGTTTTATTCTTTTTCAAGCATCAATCCTCAGAGAGATAAACTAAATTTAGCACACTCCACATTTGGTTGTGAATCGTAAGTCGGAGACAGGCAATTTCCCTCTCCCACCCCCCCACAGCTGAAAGTAGTACAATAGACTCATTGTTACCTATAGCTCAGATGCTCAGCCACTAATAGTAGCATAATAATCTGAAGATTATTTTTTGTACTATTTCATAATCATATAGTCCTTGTTGGACATAAAAGCTTCTTATAGTACTTTTGTCAGATCTACCTAGTACAGAGGAAAGTGCAAGATTACTTTCACCTCCTGAAAATTTGAGAGCTCCAATGTACAGCTCCACCTTCTAATTCATTTATCAGTTATTGAAGGCAGGTTATGGAGCCACAGGTGAGGCCTTTTACTGCAAGGGCCCCTGAGCTCTGCAATTTATTGTTCTTAAGATGTCATGGACTCAGAACTGCAGGAGTTTAGAATGCTCTGAAAATTTATCTAGCTTGGAACGACTCTGAAATATCCACAACGGAGAAATGGTTGGTGAAGAGGACAATTTTCAGATATGACAAAATCGACATGTTTAATTAGAGAAAAGACAATAACTCCGAATGTTCTCTGAGTTTAGTTGTTTTCCTGCAGTCATTTCATTACTCAAACTAGGTAACGTAATCTAACGCTGATGATTTTTGGGTAATGAAACATCTGCAAGTAAATAACCAAGCTCAGAGAGCACCAAGGTCTCCTCATTTCAACCTTTAGCTACAAATATTCTCTTTTATTGGTAAAACAATAACTACATTTGTTAGTGGCTTGAAATCCTTTTTGTATTTTTGCTTAAATGAAAAAAATGAACTTGTGATCAATGGGTTTTGATGATTAGAAAGGGCAGACTATAGAAAGAGAGTCATGATATAACCCTTAGAGAGGATAAAATATAACTGTAAAGATGATTGAAAATCACTACTGTATATCATCTTTTTCTTCTCTCTCTCTCTCTCTCTCTCTCTCTCTCTCTCTTTCTTTCTTTCTTTTTCTTTTCTTTCTTTCAAGAATAACTATCACTTCAGGTTTCTACAACCTAAAATTTGCAACTGATGACTAACCTCGAGTTAATAATCCAGTTTTTTGCAACAGGAAATGGTTGTAATTTCTCACATCTTCTGTAACCCAGTATGGGGAAAAATATTTGTCCTCAGACTGGTTTCATACCACACAGAGTCCTGGTTTGTTGACTATCTTGCATTTGATTGGATTCAAGCAACACATTAAGCCAAAACCAAACAAATGGCACAATGTCTAAGTGTGAATTAAGACTAAGAGAGAGCCCTTACTTACTGAGCTACTTCTCTTTACATGAATAATAAAACCAGGAAGAAATCAGTTTATACTACCACTTACATGGATTCTAAGAATTAGATTATTAATGCAAAGGGGACTTATAAAATTGATAGCATTCATGAAGTGGTCTGCAACTGTCTTCTGCATTAATCACTGCAGAATCATCTGACATTATGACACGTCACAAGGTCACCATGAAATAGAATATCAGCTGCCCAACATGGCCTTTTCAATGTGCCTATCCACCATGGAGAGAAGGGTGAATCATCTCAATACATTTTCCTAAGCAATTTTTAGTAGATCCATTTTAAAATTGCAAACTGGAATTTTTTCTCTTTTGTTTCCTGTGCTGTTTGCCAACAACAGTGCAATAGTTTTGCAACTGTGAGAATAAATGTGCCCTTAAAATGGTTCAAAACATTTGAGGAGCAATGGACCAGAAGAGTTAGGAAGAGTCTTGAGATGCCAGGTGTGTGGGTGTGAGTCATGCACAAAAGCACCAAATTGAAATCCTATAGGAAATGTTCCAAGAATTTGGTTGCAATTGGATGTTGACAGGGTAGTCCATGAAAGCTGGAAATTTTTAAATTTTTGGTGCTAGTAATTCATTTGTTTGGAACAGAGTTTGTCAGAAAAACACAATGTTATTGGAATACCACTACAATACTGGCTACAATTCATGGCTAAATTAAGCAATATTACTTGGCTTAAGACTGCATTAAAAAATAGAACCATCCTGCTTGCTACGTGATAGTTTGAAGCAAACACGTCCACCTAGGCAATAGACTGAAAATGAAACAAGTTTCATCAAGAATGCTGCTCAATATTGACAGGCAGGAAGAGAGACATGGAGGGTGTTGTGCTGAATTATTCAGCGATGCCTGGAGAATATATAGTAAGGAAAGATCAAAAATCAATTTTGGCTTGAACAAAATGCAATTCAGCTGATAGACTACAATGGCTTACACTGAGTAGTCCAGATATAGCTTTGTTTCAGACAGACCAATGCTGTTTGAGAGACTTTGCCTGTGTGACAGTCAATTATTTGCTTATAGTATATTTGTGTGTTCTCCAAGGAACTCAAGACACCATAGTGGGGTTATCTTGTTTTCTTTTGTCATCACTATTCTGAGAATAGATTGGATCTGAGAGATAGTGGCTGGTGTAGTGAAATCCAACCTTAATCAGTAAAGAGGAGTCAGACTTCAGTATGGCAAGCCAAAAACCTGAAAGGACAGAAACTGGAGATAAGAAACTGCAGAAATGGTTATTAGGAATGGACTATAAGCTATACATGCCCCCATTTTTGCCACAAGTAGTACAAACCTTTAAATTTTACTTGTGCTGCTGCTGCACTAACAAGTATTGCTTTGGTCAAGAAGACGAATATTTTGTGTTCAAGAGAAGCCCAATAATTTTATGAAAGACATTTGAAGTTTAAAGAATCTGCTAGGCTTAATTTGAGATAGCTCCTTGAGAAAGCAAATGGCTGAGACCTTAGAGATATCAGAAAATAAATTATCATGGATTGACAGGTGGGGGGAAATTTGGGCATGACTTTCTCCTTCAAACTACAGATGAATGCAGCTTTAATATGATCTGAGTTGAACTAATCCTGGTCAGGAGCAAGGAATCTTAATTGTAGGGTTACCAAAACCGGGCTCCAAAGAAATATAGAAAAGGGAAAGAGATACATAAAACTCTTCACTGCTGTCTAGTTCATTGCACTTTTGCACTCCAGATATGATAGTCTTCCTTAATGGGCTGGCAGAAGATTGCTTAAAGGCCCCAGACAAGTGAAACAAGCTTCCAGTTGGGAAACAATGAGCCAAGCTAGACAAGTGTTGCCACACTATCAAAGCAATGTCACTAAAATGCTGTGGTTGCATTATACTGTAGAAAAAAACTAGGGTGCTATCTAAATCAGGCAAAAACTTTTTTATGCGCAATACAAACTAGGGCCAACTGAACTCATACTCTTAGAGGCAGTTTCCTGGTTTCTGAACAAGGAGAAGCAGGGCCCCACCACATACTTAGTTGCCAGTTGCCATTGTCAGGCACACTCAAGGGAGCTTTGCTGTGCCCCCTTCACTTTTCTAAGCATCCTACCTGTTGAGAGTTGAAACAAAGCTGAGGCAAGAGGTGCCTCATTCTAGAAGATATAAAGAAATGTTTCTCATGAATTAAATCAGATTGGCTAGATAAATAGCACTAGCAATAGCACTTAGATTTGTATCAGTGGTGGGTTTCAAAAAATTTTACTACTGTTTTGTGGGTGTGGCTTGGTGGGCATGTCATGCTCGGTGGGCGTAGTTTGGTGGGTGTGGCTTGGTGGGCATGACAGGGGAAGGATACATTAAAATCTCCGTTCCCTCCCCACTCCAGGGGAAGGTTACTGCAAAATCCCCATTTCCTCCTGATCAGCTGGGACTCGGGAGGCAGAGAATAGATGGGAGCAGGGCCAGTTAGAGGTGATATTTACCGGTTCTCTGAACTAATCAAAATTTCCAGTAGCGGTTCTCTAGAACTGGTCAGAACCTGCTGAAACCCACCTCTTATATGTATACTGTTTCATAGATCTTTACAGCCCTCTCTAAGCAGTTTAAATAGTCAGCAGCATATTGTTCCCAACAATCTGCATCCTCATTTTATTGACCTTGGAAGGATGGAAGGCCAAGTCAACTTTGAACTGCTCAGAATCGAGTTCCTGGAGCGAAGAATGAGTTAGCCTGCAGTGTTGCATTTTAACCACAGTGCCACCACAGTTAAAAGTCTTGCACTGAGCTCTAGAAGTGTTGATCAAACTACTGAATTCTACAAAACAGCTTCCTTTGTAACTGTCTATCATGCTTGAGAAATGAAAGAACTTGAAAAACGTGGAGTTATTCATGAGCATTTCTCTTTGGAGTCAATTGCTTGCATGTTCTGATGATTCTGCCAAATCAACGGAAATGTCTTTGCAAAGCAAAGGCTGTTGTAATGTGCTCTGAAAGTGAAACAGGAATGAGGGAACTGATTTCAAAATCTTTAAAAAAAATCCAAAATTTTCATGTCTAACACATTATTATATTCTTTCCAGACTCATGCAACATGACATTGCTGGGTTACCCCGTACACAGGCAGTGGATGTGATTTATGTGTGCATGTGCATAAACATGTTATATATGTTTATATGTATGATTCTAGGTTAAGAGTCACAGTTGGAGTGGATTTAGTATGTCTGGTTCGAGAACTCTCCACAGAGGCTAACTTGAAGCTACAATTATGACAGTAGCGGGTTCCACTTACCTTCGCTACCAGTTCAGAATTGAGAGCATGCGCTTATGCTCACTTGCTTTGCTCATGCACGCGCTTCTGCGCATGCGCAGAACCTTCTGCACATGCGCAGAGCGTCCGTGATGACGTCCAGGTGGGTGGGCAGAGTCTCCCACCACCATTACCAGTTCGCCGAGCCAGGGCAAACTGGTAGAAACCCACCACTGAATTATGGCATCTAAAGTTTCCTCTGAGAAAGACAAAACTTAAGGAAAGAGCTATTCCTTAGTCCCTCTCCTGAGTCCCGCAGGAGAAGGGCAGTATAGAAATATAATAAATAAATAAATTAATAAATAAATTAATAAATAAATAAATAAATAAATAATCCTTATGTAGTCCAACCTGCCAAGACAATATGACACTCATTATTCTCTATAATGAAAGTAATTGGTCTTTGGAATGATTCATTGAATGACTCATTCATAGATGGCTGCAGAGTGATGGCGTGGTTAGCATCTGTGAGGACCTGAAACAACTGAACAAAGCTATGGAAGGAGAGAAATATGTCCTTCCTATTATAGATGACATTATTTCTATTTCTATTATTTCTTATTCCTAGCATAAAACATCCTAATAGCTTTCAGAGGATTTTGGCAGATCCAGCTAGACCAGGGGTTGGCAACCTTAATCACTCAAAGAGCCATTTGGACTCGTTTACCATAGAAAAGACCGGGAGCCACAAAACCCTATTGACATCTAAAATGAAGATAACACTGTTTTTTTACCTTTATGCTATGTATAAAAAAACTATAGTGTGTTGCATTTATGAAATCAATGACCTGCTACAGAGAAAACAAATTTTTATTTCTGCATGCAACGAAAACATTTTGAATTCCAAAAAAAAAAAGATGGATCGAAAAGCTCAATAAATCATGTGCCGGCATATTTTGAATGACAGGGAGCTGCATCAGAGGGATGAAAGAGCCACATGCGGCTCCAGAGCTGTGGGTTGCAGACCCCTGACCTAGACCCAAGTTATCCTAAATTAGATTTATCTTTAAAAATGACTTCAGTTTGTTTGCTTATGTCTACAGGCAGTCCTCAACTTACGATCATAATTGAACCCAAAATTTATGCTGCTACGTGAGAAATTTATTAAGTGAGTTTTGCCCCATTTTATGATTTTTCTTGTCACATTTGTTAAGTGAATCACTGCAGCTGTTAAATTAGTAACACGGTTATTAAGTGACTTCCTCATTGACTTTGCTTGTCAGAAGGTCACAAAAGGATCACATGACCCTGGGACGCTGCAACCGTCATAAATGTGAGTCAGTTGTCAAGCATCTGAATGTAAATCACGTGACCATGAAGATGCTGTAATGGTCGTAAGTGTGAAAAATGGTCATAAGTCACTTTTTTCAGTGCCGTTGTAACTTCGAACGGTCATTAAGTGAACTGTTGTAAGTCAAGGACTACCTATACTTATATATCATTCAGATCAACTTAAGTGACCTTATCAAGTCAAAGCACAAATAAAATAAGCTATTCTCCAGAGCAATATTTGTGCAAATACTGGAAAGATGTTTCAGTATTCATGGGCACTCCTTGTGCAAAGTCTCCTTGAGAATTAGCATCACCAGAATTCATTTAAAGTTTTAGCAACACTAATGACCACAGACCTGAAACTGAACAAAAGGAATGGCTTCTATTCCTGAAGAAACTCATTTACCCTGGATGTCTCATAATTGAATTTAGAGGGAACCCAGATTTTTTTAATAAAAAAGGCTGTTTTGGGAACTAATCTCTACCCCCTTCCCCCAAGAGCTGAATTAAGAACACTTTGGGGCCTGCTACAATATCTTGAAGGATTTGTAAAACAATTGGCAGACAACTTGCAGCGTTTAAATTAATTATTCAAAACATGCATGATTAGATAAAACTTTCAGGAATTTCATGCAAGCCTTAATCAAAGATCCAGTCAGTCTATGATATCAACTCCTCTGCTCGTGTGGATGCCAATACTAGCATCAATGAAATAGTAGGGATATTACTTCAAGATTGCAGAGAAGAAAGGAGAATTGAAGCCAAGAGCCTGTTCTAGAACAGCAATAGAAAAATCCAGAATGTCCAATTGGAGAAAAAAATGTGTCAAAGCAATGTGAACCAGATTCAAAGTACTATTATGGGCTGGAAGTTTCCCATAAGATATAGACCACAAACCTTTGCTTCTTCAATAAAGTTCAAAGATTAAAGTTCAAATACCAATGGAATATAACCCTGATGATGAATATCATCCTACCAAATACTTGTAGACAATATACTTGTCCAATACTTGCTGAAATACTCTGAAAATGTCCAAATTAACTTTTAGAAAGGAATAAAACTCAATATTTCATTAATTAATTTCTGATTGATTTCACCAGCATAGAACCCATAATATATGTTTCTGAATCTGAACTACTAACAATTCAGTACTGAACATTATACCAAATGGTTAGCTAGTGTAGGTCTATAGCTTACCTACCACACCCAAGCCATTTTTTTTGCAGTGAGAAAGATTAATTTCTGTGATGAGACAATTGTTATTCTAGCTGAGAGATAGATGGAACTATAACATAAGATAAGGCTATAAGATAAGGACTAGATTGTGCAAGTAGACATAGCAATCATAATTGGCCAGAATAATTTCTAGATGCTGTTCAAGATGACTGATTAAACTACTCAGTATCTCAGAGTCAGGAGAGTATACAGTTTGTTTACTGTGTATTTGTGAATTTATGATTCAGAGAAATGAAGCGATATGCAAGTCTAATCAGTGACCAGGAAAAGGAAGAGCCAATATCTTATGAAAAAGAATTTAGAAAGATTAGATGGAGATTGAATTTACTACTAGGAAAAATAGATTAAGGGCTGCTGACATTGATAAATTTAGCTGCGGTAAATAAACTAGGCAATGTTTGTTTAACTGGAGTCTCAGGCCATTTTATAAAGAGCAAATAGCAGCATCTGCATACTGCACAAAATTAAAAAGTGGATTTGCTTAATTTTGGTTAAGTGCAACCTATGAACCCAGCCCCTGTGGCTTGTAAAATCTTGTTTATAGCTTGCTGAACAAAGTATGTTTAAATTTATAAGTTAGTCTGATCTGTGAACACAGTCAGTGACTTGCCTAAACTTTCAATCAATGTAAGAGCCAAAAGGAGAGATATGTCCCGCAGACATTTTAAAATAGAGGTAAGGAATTAAATTTGGTGATAAATGCTGTTTTGCACATCAGCAATAAAATGCTATCATTCATTGCAGGAGCCAGCAAAACTAACCATTAGTCTAGCAGATGAAATGAGCTATGAGAACAATGTCGAGGAAGAGGAAGAAAAGCTGCATCCCAGTCAGTGATCAGACAAGAGAAATCTCAGCACAAGCATGAATGGAATTTGAGAAAAGTGTCTCAGACTGGATACTTTTTCTATGGGGTAAAAGCAGGCTAAAGTCTTCAAGGTAGACCAGATTTGAACACCAAAGTCATGAATACAAAAAATACATTTATTATAGGGTTACAATGACAGAATCTAGTTGTTCAGCCACTACTTCAAAAGAAGAAGTAGATCTTTTTTTTTTAATTGAAAAAGTTTTCAAATACAAGTTTTTCCCCCTTTCCCCCCCCTCTTCCCTAACCCCCCCTAACCACCCATCCCCCCCTGTGACTTCTTCACAACAATAGGCTATTTCATAACTAATTACATACATAATATCTTTCCTTTCCCTTACTCCCTCCTCAGAATACTGACCCTTAGCATATTATTCTTATAACTCCCATTTTTACAATAATCTGCCCTTTTTCTCCTCCCCTAAACTTATAGTGTATTATTACAATTTAACATTTAATCTTTTATATATATTAATATAACATTTTAAAGCGGCCTTCTCCCTACATCCAAATTTAACATTTATTCAGTTCTATCCAATTCCTCCACTCCCCTAAATATATGACTTAAAGATCCTTTTTCTTAGACTAATCAATCAGTAAACTAACCTATTTCAACCCTTCAATTCCTACAAAATCATGCAATACAATTCTAAATATAATCCGCTGCTCACTTTACTAAGATATACACATATCTATATATGCATTCCATTTTGTAAAAAGAAAAAAGACAATAACTTTAAATTTATAATCCATATAATATCTTCTTTGGTGTCTTTCCACTGGATTGTTAAATCCATCACCCATAATAGGGTAAAATAACATGCTGGTGCAACAGTTTGTTCAAGATCTTCAATCATCTTCTGCCCCCATCAGTAGTAGATATCCTCGTATATATATAAAAGTAAAAACAACCACCCGAGTGACATTATAATTATATCCATATAGTTATAGTTGTGGTATTCATCAGGATTGTTGATTCCCATCATCCTAATGGGTAACATCCAGATCTTCTGCATGCCCCAGCGTGACTCTCTTGCCTTGTAACTCAAAATAATTATAATATATTTACCAGTAAAAGAAATCCAGAGTAGATAATTCAAATCCAACAAGGTAAGGCTCTTTTCACATCCCAAAATCACGGCATTACAGAGATCTGCCACAATCCTCAGGATAGTATTAAACAATTGTTCGCCTCCACTATCTTTTCAGATATTCATTCATTTTTTAAAGTCCCTGGCTTCACTGTTGCTTGGTTTAGAAACTGCTGTTTCTATGAGATCTATTTCTTTTCTTTTTCTTTTGCGGGTTGAATTTCCATCCTCGTTTCGTGCCTACCAATTGTGTATCAGCTGATCGATTTTCATTCTGCTTTATGAGTTGATCTTGCTGGGTTAGTTTTGTCATCTCATCTTTCTTCTCCATCACTTGTATATCAACTGGTTGATTTGCGCACTTGTCTGTGACTTGATGGTTCATCACATTGGAGTCGGATGACACTGCTCTCTTATTTATAGACAGTCCAGCTGGGGTATCCAGGGAGTCCAAAGACAATTTATCCACCACAGCCTCTGTAATTTGATGTTTTCCTTTTGTTTCCAACTCCTTTTGCTTATCCTGTATTGTGCCTAAAGATGTTAAGTTCATTTTTAAAAATTTTTGATAAAATTCTTCCGCTTTTTCAACAGTGTTCAGTTGATATCTTACTCCTTGGTGTCTCAATATTAAACCAACTGGGGCATCCCACCTAAATAGGATATTTCTTTTTTTTAACTCAGTCACTAGAAAGCCAAATTTCTTCCTCTCCATTAGCATCTTAGTCGGGAGCTCCTTAAAAATCCAAATCTTTCTTCCATGAAATTGCAAAGTAGAATTAAAAGAGTTCTGCACAATATTATTCCTAATTTCTTTATCTGTAAAATAGATCACCACATCTCTAGGCAATTGCCTTTGCTTTGCCAACCAGGAGTTTATTCTATAAATTCTATCAATCCTGCAAAACACTTCATCAGGTTGAACCTTTAAAATCCCAGCCAGAATTTCGAGAAGATATTTTCCTTAAGTCATCTCTATTATTTTCCTGCAGACCTCTCAGTCTAATTGCATATTCTGTAAAATTATATTGAATCATTAAAACTTCTCTTTCAATCCTCTGTTGCACATTTTCTTCATTACCAGTCTTTTGGTCAACCTCCATTTTAGGTTTGTCTTCTGAGCTATTATCCTGAATGTTTACCAAATCCTTTTTAATTTTTTGAACCTTGTCATCCAAATTCTCCTCCGTTTCCTTCAGTTTAGACTCTAATAATTTAGTCTTTGCATCCACCCGAATCAGAAAGTCTGATAAACCATTAGCTGTATTTAAAATCTTTCGATTCAAAAAGTCAAACTTTGATTTCACCAATTCACCAATTTCTTTAATTTCCTGCTTAAATTTTTCGAGTTGCTGGTTCACAATCTCATCCCTTCTTACAATCTCTTCAAGAAGAAATTCTATTATATTAAAATCAGGTTTCTGACACTGGAGAGTTACAACTTGTTGGTGTAATTTATTAATGGGGGAAATTCCGCCCCCTGTTTGTCTAGCTGTGTGAGTCCCGATGCCATTTCCCACACAGACAAGATTTAGTGGAAAAGAGAGAGAGAGAAAAAAGGCTTGTTTCCAACCAAGATCAATATCAGATCCCCAGGAAAAAGAAAAAAGAAAAAAAAAAGCAAGAGTGAGAGTGAGGTTTTGCCTCAATTACGACCAGAAGTATTCATTCCGCTACTTTGTAATAAAAAACGGAAGGACTTTCCCTTTTCAGCCTCTCTTCAAGCCTCCAATCGCCATTTTAAAAATCTTTTTTCCTTTCACTTCTTAAACAACTTCAGTAACTTTTCTAAAATAAGAAAAAAAAATACTTGCGCCTCAGGGTCAGCGGTCCAGCTCACGTCTTCTTTAATTAGTTTAACAAGTTTACAGGCTTGCTTTTGCCACCTAGCTCTGTGTGTAGCAGAGATCTCCCAGAGCCCGGAGCATCGGCTGGGGATACGGGGAGTCTCTTCCGCTCCGTCCCAAAAGTAAAAAAAAAACTTTTGGGATTAGGCAGAGGACTCAACCCACCCCAGCCTGCTCTATCTCCATTTCCTCATGGAAACGGAGTTTTTTCGAGCCGCCATTCCACTATAAAGGCGGCTCTTTACAGGCAGTGGGTGCGACGATCCCAAAGGAGCGTCCAGCGGGGACAAACAGCAAACCGGAAGTCAAGAAGTAGATCTTTATGGTGACAGAACAAATGTCACCTCAAGACCCACTTTCAAGTTTTCTCCCCCTCTTCTCTTTTCACTCATACTTTGCTAATAGAAGTGAAAGAGATGATAATTTTTGGAAAAATGGGAAAGCTCTGAGTCTCCCATTGCCAAAAGATGAAAGGCTTTGCAAATCAGTGGCCAGGAACTAATGGGGGTGGGGTGGGTGGGTTATGTACCTGCATTGGTCTTAGATGATTCACAGGAAAAGGATAGGCTATGTAGAAGAAGGAGTGACAGAGACTCCTGAGGATGGAGTCAAAAGAGGAATCAGCCTACAGTTGTTACATAGCCACAAACGGCTAAGTCCAACTCCTCTTGAATTCTGTTAAACTTTATCTAGTGCCAAAATAGTGTTAACCATTAGTTGACTAGATTCCTATAAATAAATAAATAAACCTGTTTAACTGGAACTTAACATATGGCTCTGGTCTTTTGCGCCTAATAGGCAGGTCACTCATGGTATGATGCACTTTCAATGGACTGGATGGCACAGCTTGTGCTGGAGAAAGCTGGAAGAAGCCACTTTAGAACTAGGGCAGGAAAAAATGAGTTTGTCCCTCATTTTTTTTTTTTGGCTCAAGACTGTTCAAACTCTGTTTAGATCCTCTAAATGCAATTACTGAGGTTCTCAAGTTCATGCCTAGCAGGTCATGGGGGACCTGGCTGGCTTGATCCCATCCGTTTCAGTTTTAATTTGAAATTGGTTTTAATTGGGTTGTTTTAAATTGTGGGCCGAAATTATTTAATTACCTTTTAAACTGTTTTTTAAATTTTGTATGCTCTGTTTTATCTCGGCTGTTCACCGCCCTGAGTCTTGCTGGAGAAGGGCAGTATACAAATCAAATCAAATCAAATAAATAAATAAATAAATAAATAAATAGCCTAGAGGCTTCTAATTTTTTTAATTATTTTAACTTTTATATTGTATGGTATTTTAATTCTCAGCTGTTCACCGCCCTGAGTCTCTTCGGGGAGAAGGGCGGGATATAAATTTAATAATAATAATAATAATAATAATAATAATAATAATAATAATAATAACAACAACAATAATAATGGTTAATAGCATTTTAAAAATATAATCTATTAATGTTATGGATTTGCCTACATTGGATGTGTTTGTGTGTGCTATAAGTTGTGTGTTGGTGGGTGGGGAATTAGTGTGTGTGTAAGCACAATATACCATATTTTTCAGAGTATAAGATGCACCTTAGTTTTTGGGGAGGAAAATAAGAAAAAAGCTGATTGGCAGGTGGATCGGCCTCCCAGAACACTCCCAATCAGCTGTTCCCAGAGGTGAATTTTAGCAACAGGTTCCTTGGTTGTGAGCTCTGTGTGTTGCCTTTTTTTGCTTTTTTTTCTGCCTCTGAAAGTTCTGAAACCCCATTTCAGAAAAAAGCTTTTTTTCCTGCCTCTGAAAGCCTCCGAAACAGAGCTTCAGAAAAAAAGCCTCTGAAGCTCTGATGGAGGCTTTTTTTCTGAGTCTCTGTTTGGGGGCTTCTTTTCTGAAGCTTCTTTTCTGAAGCTTTTTTCAGCCTCTGAAACCTCCGTTTGAGAAGCTGGGCGGGAATACATTCGGAGTATAAGACGCAGCCAGATTTTCACCCTCTTTTGGGGGGGGGGGAAAGGTGCGTCTTATACTCCGAAAAATATGAGTATATGGGCAGAAAGCTGGGAAAACTCTCAGAGCCATTGTTAGCCCTGAAATTAAGATACAGAATATCCCAGAAAATGGTAGAAAAGGAACCAGATTGTTGAAATGCTGAAGTTATCTTCAGAATATGCGATCCTCTGCTCCATGATTATTTACAACAGGGCAGAATGCTGTGAAAATAAAATTATTCCAGTATATTTCATCTTGAACTGTAAAATTTATGACTTTTCTCCAGTAACATAGATATTGTTAGGATTATATCTTTTAAAAGGCTATAACTTCTTATAGAAAACAAATCAGAGTATACACTCAGTATAGATAAGGTAAAACTAGCAGGTCATATGCAAAATGCAAAGAAAAACAGCAATTTGGTGAATGGTTTGTAGTCGTCCTCAGATCCCCTTTAACTCAGAGAGACTTTGAGGGGGAGTCCATCTCTCTAACATTCCTCAGGGACTTGCATAGTGTTTCCATTTCTATTTCAAGCCTTAAAAAGTTCAGTGAGAGGCAAGAATTGTACTTGTTGGATTTTTCCACTGACCCAGGGTGCCCCAAGTACTGAAAATGGTTTAGATAGATGATTTTTTTTTTAAAAAAAAAAAAAAACAAAACTCAAAAATTTGATATATTTTCAATTTTTATGAACCTGGAAGAAGATCCATATGCACTTCTTTATATTGGAGAGAAAACAGTTGGACCAAAAAGTATTTTGATAGCTTAAAATCAGTTTGCCAAATTAACTGCTTTTAAAGAGATGGAAAACTCAGAGCTGTATGAAACATTAACTCTTTCTGTTCGCTGACAGTTTAAATCATTTGGCCTGTAATGCTTGTATGTGTATGTGAATATGTGTGTGTGTGATTGTGATCATCATAATCATCCCCAATCAATCCATTTCAAGAAAAAAATTCTCTTCTTGAAGGTTATGGATTATAATATTCTATACTGGTCCATTGCAGGCTGGTAGATATATTTGGATTTCCCAGGATAAGGCTGAGAAATAGTGGCTTATCTAAAAAAATCACCTAATCATCACTTCCCTTATCCGTGACTAACAGAGCATTGAACTATATAGGATCTATGTCTTCCTACTCCTAGTCTAGTATCTTGACTACTACATCACACTAAACCATCTCTCCTCCTCTCCCTCCCTCCCTCCCTCCCCCCCCATATTTTAAATGATCTATATAACAAAATGTGCCATTTCCCCACAAATCCCAAATATGAAATTTTACTGCAGGATTCCATTACAGATGGCTTTGGCTTCCAGGGAGCTCTTAAGTGTTTTGCTCCCAACAGGCATCATATATGCAGTGTTATAATGATAAAGGATCACAAACTTTCAAATGTTCAAAGTGGCGCTATTGCATCCATTGTCAAACAGTATGAAGCAATCAATACCATCAGTTCCACTTCAAAAAGCTCCGCATATGCTTACTAAATAAAGCTGTATTCTAAGTAAAGTGGCTTACTAAATATGCTTAGTAAATAAATGCTTATAAAGGCAAAGGGCCTTGAGCTGTTGCTAAGTATTGCTGCAATAGACTTGGATTTAAAATTTGAAAAGCTAATGTGGATTCTTGGGAGCTGAATTAAAGCATTGCCATCAGGATGGCCTCAGATGGACTTTGGGAAATCTCTTTGAATCAGAACCAAGACATCTCAGGATCCAACATGGGCATCAAAATCAAATATTTTAATGCTGTTGTTTTTGTTACTAATTACAGGTTAAGGTATGGGTATATCAGAACATTGCAATTCCATAACCAAAATGAATCTTTGCTGAGCCTTCTGAGAATCCAACACTGTATACACTGAGCCAATCTAAGCAGACCAAAATGATCTACAGCTTTTAAAATAGCAACACAACCTTTGGGTTGGAGGTGAAGTGACAAATTGAATAAATAAAAATATTAGAAGAATATCCCTTGCAGAACCCTTGAAGGCATTGTAAAATAGCGTAAAAAACATTTGATGGTCTAAATAATTTCCATCGCAGGTGACACAAATTATAGAGTACATGACAAAGAACCACATGGTGCCAAATTAGGCATCCTGGAAACATGACAACATTGGTTTCTAGAGGATTCTGACTCATTTCCTGGTTTCATTACTTTTTCTCTAATGAACTTTATAAAACCCTTGGCATTTTGAGATCTTCCCCACCCATTCTTCCTGAGGATTTTCAGTATTCACATACCAGATTGGCACTAAAACAAAAACCTATTTTTTTAATAAGATGAAAACTGTCTACTTCTCCCAGAAAAAAAAGGAAAATATTTGATGAAGATAGTTTCCTAAATTATGCAGCCCAGGGTTTTGAAGTCATATTTGTGACAACATTTTAATGGTAATGCTTAGTATTCTAAAGATTTGCCAAATGGCTAGACACCTAGTCTTGCCAGAGTCAGAACTTAGCTTCATATTATAGAGCTGCTTTGTCCAAAATAATATTTGGCAGATATGTTAGACTACGGTTCCCATCACTACCAGTTAGAATGACTGTCTTAAAATGCCAGTTTATATTTCCAGTTTTCTGTAGTGCTTATAGCAGATATGTTGCTATTCATTACATTAGGGCTATACATAACTTCATTCATATAGTGATCAGATGTGTGGTGCACATATAAAAAGGGAAATAATACACTGTATTTTGGTATCTAGTAATTCCCTAGGGCTTGTTTTGTATATGGTATACTGTAATAAACATTGACTCAGGTCTTTGACTGTATATGGTATACTGTAATACTTTGATATCTATTCTCTTACTGAGTAGATATTCAATTCCCCCTCTTTAAAGAGTTTGGCCAAGCAGTTCAAGAAAAATTGAAATTATCATTCATATACTGTTGTATTGTAATTTTTATAGGACTCTGTGGAACATATTTATTCAACCTATTTTGCAATAATATTGCAAACAGATTTTTGGTATGCAAAGCTTCTACTTACTAACTGTAAACCCAACATCACTAAATTGTTGCCAAATTTTCCACAACCGCAATCAAGACATGTCATGAAATAATGTATTCCTGGTTATCATATATATTTTATATATTACTGCAATGTGTGGATCATTGACTGTAATAAAAAATGGATGTATTTAATAATGATACAGAAGAGCAGACATTGAACACTGTCAATTGGTCAAAGTATATTAATAGCTCCAGAAACCTCCAGTGACTGATCAGGTAGTTATTCTGAGATATCTGTCAAATGTCAGGGCACATCATATCTAAAAATGGCAGATGATGAAAACTAACAGGATGTGTAGCTAAGCTGCCTGGCTTAAAAAACGGAGAAGTGGGGAATGTGAATGAATGAATTATGGTGACAGGTTATAGAATTTTTCAGTGAGGAGGGCTAAGTTCCTTCTTTTCAACAGAAGAATAGACCTTTCTCATCCAAAATTTCTACTGCTACAAAATTCACTTCCTAAAAACCAGCTGTTAGATCAACAACAGATTTATTGAGAATATCAATTCTTATTTGAGCAGGACTCATCCCCTCCCCCTCTCACACTGCTACAAAATTTGCTGCTCTGCTTCTTTGGCATTTTTGTTAAGGGAAAAGGCTTTTCATCCCACCTTCCCTTGGTCAGAGGCCAAATAAAATGAATACAAATACAGCAACCCTATATGAATATAGCTAGGGGGAAAAAAAACAGATGCTAAAACAGAGAGGAGTAAAAACAACAGTGGGTGACGCCCACTGAAGAAAACAGTTCCTTGATTCATCTTCTTAAAATCCAACCCTAAACGAATGAGTAATCACATGTGTAGGCATTCCTGAGCATGACTTTGGCTCTCATTGAACTTACAATACTTTTCCAATGTGTTTCTACCAGATCTGGAGACCAGTACTGTGATTACCCCCACTTAGCATGAGTGTGAGGTTGAAGGTTGTAGCCCAGCAATCTGAATAATACCTGATTGATTATGGTTGACACATAGGCTGTAACAATACAAATGTCTCCACTCTCTTGAGAATCCTTTACAATCTCATTCAAGGGGTCTAGCAACCAACAAGTTCTCGGACAGGCATCATTGCTGTGACCCTGAAGTTGCTTCCAGTAGTTGATATTAGGTATCATGAAATAGTTATTGATTATATTTCTAGTGTATTTTAATTGCCTAGGAGGGCAAAAATATCTTTATACATTGGTTGTGATAATAATTTGGATATTGTTACGCATCGTCTCCAGCAGCATAAACTCTTGGGCCCACCAACTCCATACAGAGTGAACCTTTGGTTCTCCTGGCATATAATCATTTTTTAAAGGAAGCAATGAACAAGTTTGTTATGTATGCAGATATGTTGCTTTGTATCTAGGTTATTAAAATGATCGGAGGAAGTATTATCTCTATGTTTATATGGCTCCCATAAAAATAAAATTATACTTTCCCAGACTTTTTAATAGACTAATTTTGCCTTCTTCTGCTATCTTAAGCAGATGTGTAATACTCTCAGACCTCATGGAAGATTACATTATCAGTGGTTATTCATCTTGATATCTGCATTTTACTTCCAGAATCAGGGGATGTGTTATAAAGACCAGTTAGTACGGAAGAATAATAGAAGAAAGGTATTGTCTTTCTGTTTGTGAATTTCTCCAATGTGTCTGGGTGACACAGCATGAGCCAAACACTGTAGTACATAGACTCTTGGTTCAATCTAGGACCCTCTCTTATTTTATTTTCCTTTGGCCGAAGCGGTCAGTTTATAATTTATTATTGTACCCTGTCCTATTTTACAAGTCTTTAATCAGAACAGAAAAGAAATCTGGCATGTTTACAGTTAATTAACACAGGATGATGTAATTGTCTCAACTCAAATGACATATATAATTTTCTGGAATAACTACTCCATAGATGAAATTCCAGATTTCTTAGAAATTTCTGAAAGTTTGGGCTGTCCCAGTGAGACAAAAGGTATAGATAGAGAAGGATTGGGAAAGAAACAATTGAGCAAAACCTGGGACTGATTTAATTATAGGATCCAAGGTCTGGCACAATTTTTAAAACCCTGAAATGAATATATTGCAATACAGGATCCACGAATTATAAGTCAGTGTGGATCAGCACCTGTCATCTAGGGTGTATTTTTGTTTTGTTTTTAATGTATAATTATATCATTTCTTCTTTGAATCTGGTATCCTTGCTCAATAGCTGCCAAATGGCTAAATGTTGCTGAAAGCTGTTCATTTCACGTACCTGCTTTTTTGTGCAAAAACATGAATGTTAACCTCATTTATTTTTATATTTGTTATTATTTTCTTCAGTTTAGCTGCTGTGGCAGTTCAAAAAAGATACAGTATGGTACAACCATAGGTAGAATGTTCCATTACAAAAACAGACTAAACCTTCCCATTTTGTCTGCAGACATAGGATAATAATAGTTACATTAGCATAAGCAAAGACCAACAGCAGTGTTGAAAATGTTTGGATTTGCTGCATCTAGCAATATTTGAAATCTTTTCTCAGAATTTTACCGCTACCAATCAATATCACCCTATAAGTGAATTTCAAGAACTTAATTGTGGTCACCCTCTGCAATATTTGAACAAGGTAGTCTTATCCATGCAGCACATTTTAGCCAAGCATAGTTTTATGGCAGGGTTGTAGGCTGCCCAGAGTTTGGTTTTTAAAATGGGAAGGTAGAAAAATCTTTTAAATAAATAAATAATGCCACATAGCAGGGATGCTATTCAGCAGGTTCTGACAGGTTCTGGAGAACCGGTAGCGGAAATTTTGAGTAGTTTGGAGAACTGGCAAATATCACCTCTGGCTGGCTCCAGAGTGGGGTGGGAATGGAGATTTTGCAATATCCTTCCCCTGGAGTGGGGTGGAAATGGAGATTTTGCAGTATCCTTCCCCTGCCATGCCTACCAAGCCACGCCTACCAAGCCACACCACACCACGCCCACCAAGCCACACCCACAGAACCGCTAGTAAAAAAAATTGAATTCCACCACTGTCACATAATAAATGAATTTACAGATATCTGCATTATTTTGCGCAGAAAAGTTTTAAAATAATCATAGTCCATTCATTCCCAATCATGCGAGTTTGTAAGCAATATTAGCATCGTTCAGTAGGCATTATCAAACAACTGATGGAGAGTTTTTCTGCTACTAACTTGACAAAAACTAAGAAATGGTCAGGCTCTGCTTTTGTTCAAAGTGCTTTCTGATCTCTGTTTCTTGAATTATGAGATGCTAGAATGACTGAAGAATGGATAATGTAATATAGGATGCAAATATGAATTTGGAATGATTAGGTTCCAGATAATGATTTCCAATTTAGTAAGTAATGGTTCATGACTACCAGGTAATTCAATAGAAACATGCTGAGTTGCTTATGAGATAACATAATCTTAAATTTAAGATCTTGTCCAACTTTTTTATACATTGTCTAGACAACATGCTATTAGTCATACTTAATGAAGTCTTAAAACATTTTTGCCCATTTTTATTAATGTGTTTATGTTTTATGAAACCTCTAGTGTTTTAAATAATGTTGTAAACTGCCAAAGAATTTCAGTTATTGGGCAAATTAAGCATAATGAATAAAATGCATAAATAATATTGATAATAACTAGATTGAAAGGGAGAATTTGCAAATGTCATAATCATAATTATTCCTATTTTAATCTACCATCAGTAATTTTATGTTTCTTTTTTTAAAGCAACCAATCATTTCCTTATTTTTCATTTGTAGTTGTTTTAAGAATTTAGTCACTGGGTTTTTTCCCCCCTCCACAAATACTTTATTTTTAAAATGGGATATCTTAGGGCCATCTTAGCTCAGAAAGCAGAACTTTTGTTTTCCTGACAAATGTTTCTTTGTTGCAAGGGCCCATCTTAATATCAGAATTATTATCTTTTGCAGGAAATATGAATAAAACAATTATCAAATAATGTAACAGAATATTTTACTGTTAATGTAGATTTCAAAGTTCTTTGTGTACTGAAAATGAAAGTTAAGGCAAAGAACTCCTAGATGATGATAATTGACTCTTAAACCTATTATTAATTTGAAATTTTTCAATATTTTAGCAAATGGGGCTGTAAGTCTTTTTGACTAACACCCAGCTAAAAGAACGTAATCAGTAACTAAATTGTTCTTATGACTTTTTTTCATTAATGCAAACTCCCTTGAGCTTGGAAGCTGCTTATGTTAAACAATAAGGTTTTCTGGAGGCACTTCATTTTATGCCTTTGTAAAATTGGATTGGAGACGAGTCATCACATTTATAGATGGTTACATTGGATCTGTGATATAATTGCCTTATTATGTTCATTAATTTTTTCTTCATATCACAATTTGTTCAGCAGCCTGAGCAAATAGAGCCATTCCAATCTTCTAAAGAGCTTTGTGTCAGGTATTTGGCAATTTGGCACTTACCCAATCTGATCACTAGAATTGTATTGATAATAAACTGAATAAAACATTTGGCAAGGATTGCAATTAACAAGTTGGTCCCAGAGAGCAAGGATATTTCTGAGGTCAATCTAGCCTGCATTTCTGGAATCCCACCTTCTAAAATATTATTTAAAAGACAATTAATATGAAGTATGAGATCTGCACCTTGAGTACTATGGAATTTTTCACTTTATTCATTTATCCCAGAAGTTTTACTTTGTTGAAATGTTTCAATTTCTTCTTTGATTTTATAATCTAGAAGCAGCCTGTTTAAAAGTTAAGGAAGGCTTTAGTTAATGGACTTTTTAGTTAAAGTGTCAGGGAAACTGTCAATACTTTCAAAATAATATTTGTCTGATTTATACATTTTATAAATGTATTATATTTTATGTATTTTAAAAAGTTTTGGGAGATTCCACTTGTTTCCTTAGGTCAAATGCTAATTTGCCAACGTTGTCTTTAAAACCTGGGTTAAAGTATCATTTAGTTGAGTGGTTTGTTGATGATGTTGATGGAATTTTTATTTTTTATTTTTGTCTACATAGTGTATTAAATTTCTAGTAAAGATAAAATATAAAAACAGAAAAAAAGAAATCAAAAAGGAAAAAACTAAAGGGAGGAAGTGCAAAGAATAAGAAGAAAAACAAAAATGAAAAGAGTAACTTTCAACTTTCTTTGATACAGTTACAAATATAAAATGCATTAACTTTTTGCTCTAAAATTCAGTGGCATATAGTATTTCTATAATCATAAACAGTTCTAATCATCAAATCCCAAAATTAAATTTTCATTTCTTTCATTTTTCAATTCTTTCTACTTCTTGTTCAGAAACTGATTGTATTGATGATTGAACTATAGGTGGACTATAGTCCTAAATTTTTGTTAAATTGTGCTTCCTAGCATCCCTCTTTACTTATAATCCTCCTTAGGTCTACCAGAGATTATAGGTCAGCAATGTCTAGACAGCCATTAACTCACCATTTACTCATAAAGAAGATATCCTTCAAGTAGCTTTTGGTGTGTGAACCAGGGAAACATGATATCTGTAAGAACTGCCAGATTGGAAAGTAAGCTAGAGAATGAGGTGCTTGTTTTGGAATTTAAGACAAAATATATATGTTTATGAAATGTCCTTATAAGGACATCCGCCCGGATTGGCTGCCAGCCATCGGGCGGGAAAGTTTGAATCTCTGTCAGGGGGCGGTGCGACTGCCGGAGTGAATATAAGGAGAGCTCTGGCAGCGCACAGCCAGTCTTGCTACTGTTTCTTATTCTAAATAAAGTTACTTATGTAACGAGCTGGTCACATCTTCCATTCCTGCGCCGATCTAACACTGGCGATGAAGGACTAGAGAGAAAGAGATGAACCTCGTGGCACCAAGCCAACAAGACCAAGACCCCGGCACCTGAAACTACAGTAGGCATTTCCTAAGGCATGGCATCCGCTGAAATCACTTTGCCAGCCCTTGCTCCTTTCCGCTCAGGGAAGGACAAGTGAAAATCCTACGTAGTGACATTTCGGCAATACCTGAGAGGCAACAACATCAGGGATGCCAATGATGACCGGAAAAAGGGCATTTTCCTGGCCAACTGCGGCTCCGAAGTCCTCGACATGGCAATCGATCTCGTAGCACCATGAGACATCGAAGAAGTGCCATGGGCAGACCTGCTGCAAATCCTGGAAGACCACTATGCCCCAACGGGAACACCGGTGGCGAACCATTTCACCTTCCATCAGAGGGACCAGAAGGAAGGTGAGACCATCAAAGAATTCGTGGCCGTCCTACGCCAGATCGCAGCCAGCTGTGAGTTCGACCACGTGGACAATGCCATCGCTGACTGCGTGGTTTTTGGCATGAGAGACAGAGGCCTGCAAAAGAAATTCCTGAGCAGGAAGAAACTCGTGCTCAAGGATGTGGTGGAGGAAGCCACCGCATCCAAGATCTCGGAAAAAGCGGCTGCCGCAGTAAGCAGAGCCAAGGGAATCCACAAGATTCGCTCCACAGCGCAATCATCTACTGAGGGTTCCACGACGGGGTACGAGTCGGAGGAGGAGTCCACCGTCCACAAGGTATCCAGACCCCCAAGGCGGGAAACCGCCCAACGAAGCTTCAAGGGGGAGCGCTGTGCCAGCTGCAGAGGGGACCATGCCAGGGCAACCTGCAAGTGGAGGGATGCGACCTGCCGACGCTGCAACAGGCGGGGGCACATCGCTGAAGCTTGCAGAGCTGAGGAACCAGCCCCAGAGCCCTCCAGCCACCGTCCCCGCGAGAATCGGAAGGAGTACCAGAGATCATCCAAACGGTCCTCTGGCCCATCCAGACGCAGAGACGATGAGTATTCCTGGAACGGAGCGGTCCATCAGACGACCATCGCGCACACGGACTCTGACAATGCCACCAAGTTCCACGTGACCATCCACGTGGAGGGGGCACCCTGCGAAATGGAGGTAGACTCGGGATCGGTCTACTCCATCATGGACTGGCAGCAACTGAAGCGCCTGCAACCCAGCCTCACCAAGCGAGACCTGAAGCCTTTACACTCCAAGCTCGTCGACTTTGGGGGGAACCCCATCGGAGTCTTAGTAAGAGCCAATATCCGAGTCTCCTACAAAGAGTTCAAAGGCAAGCTTCCCATCACCGTCGTGAAGGACAGCCGACTGAACCTGCTAGGAGTGGAGTGGTTTAAGCCGCTGGGGCTTTCAATTGAAGGCATCAACCAAATTCGCAGGGACGAACTCGACACCCTCATCGAAGAGTTCAAGGAAGTCTTCGATGGGAAGCTGGGGAAATTTGTGGGGAGGCCAATCTCCTTTAATCTGGACAAGGGAATCACCCCAATCAGGCTGAAGCCCCGCCGGGTTCCTTTTGCCCTGCGGCCTAAAGTAGACGAGCAGCTGGATAAGCTGATCGCCCAGGGCATCCTGGAACCGATCGATCATGCTTCATGGGAGACCCCCATTGTGACCCCACTGAAGCATGATGGGTCTGTGCGCATCTGCGCCGACTACCATTGTACCATCAACAAGGCGTTGGCACAGAGCGCATACCCAGTCCCAGTAGTGCAGCACCTATTGCATTCCCTGGGAACTGGCACAATTTTTGCGAAACTGGACCTGGCCCAGGCTTACCAGCAACTGCCAATGGACGAAAAAACGGCGGAGGCCCAAACAATAGTCACACACAGGGGGGCATTCAAATGCAATCGTCTCCAGTTTGGAGTCAGCGCTGCCCCCGGCATCTTCCAATCAATGATGGAACGCCTTCTCCAAGGCATTCCAGGGGTGGTGCCATACTTTGACGATGTACTAATCTCCGGAGATTCACAGGCACAACTCCTTGAAAGGCTCAGGCTTGTCCTGCAGCGCTTCAAGGCCAAGTCAGGAGAGATAAATGCATCCTAGGAGTACAGGAAGTCGAGTTCCTGGGCTATCTCATTGATAACACTGGCATCCACCCCACCAAATCTAAAGTGAAGGCAATCCATGAAGCTCCAAGCCCCAAAAACAAAACGGAGCTTCAGGCATTCCTTGGGTTGCTCAACTTCTACGCAATGTTTCTTAAACAGAAAGCCACAGTTGCTGAGCCGCTCCACCGCCTGCTGGGGAAAGCCGCGTCCTGGAAGTGGGGCCAGGAAGAGGAAGCAGCATTCCGAGCCGTGAAAGGGCTTTTAACCTCAACAAGTGTCCTCATCCAGTACAACGAGACGCTCCCCATCAAGCTAACCTGCGATGCGTCGCTCTACGGGGTGGGGGCAGTCCTCAGCCACGAACTGCCCAACGGTTCCGAAACCCCAATAGCATATTTCTCAAAAACGATGTCCGGCGCGGAACGCAACTACAGCCAGCTGGACAAAGAAGCCCTGGCCATCGTTGCAGGAGTGAAACGATTCCACGAATATCTTTATGGGAGGAGTTTCACCGTAGTCACCGATCACAAGCCGCTCCTGGGGCTCCTCGCAGGCAACCAACCCACCCCGACCTTCATGTCCCCACGGATGACGAGATGGGCCATCTTCTTAGCTGGTTACTCCTACAGGCTCGTGCACCAGCCAGGCACAGCCATAGGGAACGCCAATGCGCTGAGCAGATGCCCATTGAAGGATCCTGTAGAAGACCCAGCCCCTACGCTCCACCTCTTCCACATAGATGACGACGCCAGCTGTCCAGTCTCATCTGCAGATGTGGCCGTCCACACACAGAAGGACCCCACACTCCGTCAAGTGACGTCCTGGATCCTTAGGGGGTGGCCATCGGAGAAGATGGAGGAGAAGTTCAGCCCGTTCGCCAGGAAGCAGAAGGAGCTGTCCACCATGAAGGGCTGTGTGCTATGGGGAGACAGGGTGCTGATCCCAAGCACTCTGCAACGGCGGACGCTAGAGACTTTGCACAAAGGGCACCCAGGCATCGTCCGCATGAAGGCCCTGGCACGGAGTTATGTCTGGTGGCCCTCACTAGACAGAGACATCGAAGAATGGGTCTCCAGATGTGACCCGTGCCAAGAAGTCCGCCCAGCACCGCCGCAAGCCGAAACAGCAAAGTGGGAGACCCCCAGCAACCCCTGGTCGAGGATCCATATCGACTTCGCGGGTCCGATGCAAGGGCGCCACCTCCTCATCGTGGTAGATGCCTTCTCCAAGTGGCTCGAGGTGGTACCCATGGCATCCACCACAACGGAAGCAACGATCCGTGCCCTGCGCCACCTTTTCACCACCCATGGACTACCAGATGTGCTGGTCTCCGATAACGGCCCCCAACTCACATCCCTGGCCATGGAGGCATTCCTGGCAGGACTGGGCATCCGCCATGCCCTGTCCGCCCCGTACCGGCTGGCTGGGAATGGACAAGCGGAACGAATGGTGAGGCTCACCAAGGAGGCGCTCACCAAGATGGGCACGGGCGACTGGCAGGAAAGAATAGACAACTTCCTCCTCACCCAACACATCACTCCGCATGCCACCACCCACAAGAGCCCGGCCAAACTGTTGATGGGCAGAAGGTTGAGGTCACCATTGGACCGGTTGCACCCCCAATACAGCCCAGAAGTGTCCGCAACCGCCAGCTGCCCGCTTCGCGCCTTCAGCAAGGGAGATTTGGTTTTCGCGCTGAATTTCAGCGGCTCTCCTAAGTGGCTGAAGGGGAAGATAGACAGCGCAACCGGCCCCAAATCCTACACCGTGGAGCTGGAAGATAGACAGGTCTGTCGACGGCACATCGACCAACTCCGGAAAAGGTGGGGGGGTGCAGAAGAAAACCAGCCTGACGAGGTAGGCCTACAACATCCCGGCGAGGTAGACCTGCAACACCCCTGCGAGGTATGCCTACAACACCCCGACGAGGTAGGCCTACCACACCCCGACGAGGCCGGCCAAGCCCACTACCAGGCGCTGACATACCGGCAGTCCAGAGCGGTAGACCGGGGCCAGCCGCATGGGGAAGGGCAACACCAACCCGGCGAGGTGGGCACCCGGCACGGCAAGAGACCACCAACCCAGCCAGCAAGTAGACCGGGGCCTGCCCAGGGGGAAAGCATCACACCCCCCCAGCGAAGGCAACACACAACAGCCCTGCCAAGGAGACCTCCACTCCAGGCGAGTAAACCGGGGACAACCCGAAATGGGCACACCGCGGCACAGGGGTGAGGGTGGCACACAACTCCCCAGCGAGGGGGACCCCCGCCCAGCACTAAGGGCAACCCGGCAACAACAACCCAGCCCAGATGACCACAGCCACCAACCGACGGTAGACCAGGAACTAGGGCGAAGGGAAAGCCAACAACAACCCGGCCAGGGAGGCATGCAACACCCCGGCACGGGAGACCTCCACCGACCCTTGGAGGCAGCTCCGCAACGCCAGCCCGACCTGGTCGACCACCGCCGACCCGACGGGGTAGGCCAACACCAGCCTGGCCAAGGAGACCTGCGCCACCCCGGCAAGGTCGGACAGCACGACCCGAGCCAAGATCATCCACCGCTGGCGGACCGGACCCGAGGGCACCGATCCGAACCACTGCCCAGACGACAACGCGCCGAACCGCTACCGGACCGCAGCGCCGAACTGCAACTGGACCGCAGCGCCCGGGAGGCCGGGGAGGAGCAAGTGACAGCCGGGGACCTACCGAGGCTCAGACACTCTTCCCGGGTCGGAACCGAGCAGCACCGACGAGGCGAGAGATCCACAGGCCAGGAGGAAGACCATCAGAACCAGCCATCCAAGGTCTGCGGTCCGGCCGGAGGCGCTGAGGGAGACCCCGCACACTCGCCAGCCGAACCGAGCCCGGTTCCGGGGAGGGAACCAGGAGACACAGGAGCCCCGCCCGTCCAGGTCGGGGACGAGGAAGAAATGAGACTGCACAGGTCAACTAGGGTGCCGAGGCGTCCTACGTACCTGCGTGACTACGTGACTTTTATTAATGAACATTGACTGCTCAGACTAAGCGGGGAGGAGTGTTATGTCCTTATAAGGACATCCGCCCGGATTGGCTGCCAGCCATCGGGCGGGAAAGTTTGAATCTCTGTCAGGGGGCGGTGCGACTGCCGGAGCGAATATAAGGAGAGCTCCGGCAGCGCACAGCTAGTCTTGCTACTGTTTCTTATTCTAAATAAAGTTACTTATGTAATGAGCTGGTCACGTCTTCCATTCCTGCGCCGATCTAACAGAAAGAATCATTGTGATATAGCAATAAAGCTTTGGAATACAAACGCTACCAGCGTTTGTAACTGGAACTGCCTGGTGCAGCCATGGCGGGGTGACCCACCTGGAGAGGGCCCACCCCTGGTCGTTCCAGAGGCTCTCCCTCTGGGGGGGGTGAGCTAGAGGCATTATTGATCCCATTGGCTGTGAAAGATCTCTGGCCAGGTTTTTGTGCCTTTGTGTGGTCTACTGGCCTCTGTATGGCTATTTATCATCTGGAGGTGGCCTCTGAACAATGTGACATCTGCCTCCCATGGACGTTTATATGGCCTCCTTGATTCGCCTAAGGTGCAATCACCGGAGTCTGTCCTGGCCCTTGGTCCTGTGGATTGGTGGTTGTCACCTATGCTTCCCAACTGTAGAGGGATATATCCTGGATCTCAAGTCTGGTATGGAGTCGGACTAAGACTGCTGTTACTTGGCCCTTCCCAGCTTTTGTGAGAGGGCGGCTGGTGCTGACATCTGGCCCCGAAATGGCTTAAGACTCCACCCACTGCTGTGAGAGGGTAGTGGAGTTTATTGATTTGGACCTGAATGGGTATCCCTCTTTCCGAAACTTGGACCAACTTGATGGACCCCCTGGCCATGGGCTTCTCCCGATTATTAGATGTATTCGCTGGCGGAGCTTCTTATTCTGCGAGATTGCCCCCCTCTCGCAGGTGTGGCCCTCCACTCTATCGAGGGCCTACCTTTATGATGGGTTTTGGAACCCCAAGAGGTAGCATGTTGCAAAAAGGGGATTGAGGGGTTTTTGGGGGAAATTTTTAGATAGATTTTTAAGGGGTTCTGGGGGGGAGGGTTGTGTGGGTTTGGGGGATAACCCATGGGGGAAGGGGTCTGGTCCGGCTGCCAGTTGTGCCACGGGGGTGCAGATGTGCTTCAAGGTGTTGATGACTACCTTTAAAGCGCTCCATGGCTTAGGGCCTGGGCATCTACAAGACCGCCTTCTGCCGCCAATAGCCTCCCACCGGCCAGTATGCTTGCACAGAGAGGGGCTCCTCAGGGTGCCATCAGCCAGACAATGTCAACTGGCGATCCCCAGAGGGAGAGCCTTCTCTGTGGTGGCACCCGCCCTCTGAAACAACCTACCCCCAGAGATACGTATGATCCCGGACCTCCGGACTTTTCGTCGGGCCCTTAAAACTCACTTATTTCATCTAGCCAGGCTGGCTTGATCCCATCTTTCAGTTTTAATTTGTAATGGATTTTATTGGGGTGTTTTAAATTGTGAACCGAAATTATTTAATATCTTTTTAAATTGTTTTAAATTTTGTATGCTATGTTTTACCTTGGCTGTTCACCGCCCTGAGTCCTGCTGAAGAAGGGCGGTATAAAAATCAAATAAATCAAATCAAATCAAATCAATTTACATCTATTTATCTTCAAACATCAAAAGGCACATCAAGTTGCAATTACCTACTCAAAAAGGTAGCTTTTCTAGTGAGGTACGAAGTATTTAGGCAAAAGACCCATATAAAATAAACTGCCTATAATGATTTAAACTGCCTTTGGTGGCAGCCCCTCAAATATAGCAGTGCTCCAATATTTGAGGGGCTGCCACAAAGAAGATGGGGTCGACCAATTTTTCAAAACACCAGAAGGCAATGGATGGAAACTAAACAAGGAGGGAAGCAACCTAGAACTAAGGAGAAATTGCCTTTTATTGGAGTCTTGGGAATTATCTGGTCAGAAATAATTAGGAAGTGTAATTTGCTTTAGCAGAGCTACACCTCGTCTGTATTGCAATCAGATGGGACTATTAACCAGTGGAACTGCTTGCCTTCAGAACTTGTGGGTGCTCCATCATTGGAGGCTTTTAAGAAGAGACTGGATAGCCACTTGTCTGGAATGGTATAGGGTCTCCTGAGCAGAAGGTTGAACCAGAAGACTTCCAAGTCCTTTCCAACTCTGTTATTCTGTTATTTAGGCAAAACCTGAAACATTATTTTGTTCCTTTACAATTAAATTAATTCAGTTAACTAGAAAGTTGTGTAACAGGCTACAAGTTGTACTAGCATTTGAGTCCTCATTAACCAGCAAGGCTGAAAATGAAGAAATGGGAAAACATGAAGCATCTGAGTCTTTCCCCTTTCATACAGATGTGTAATATTGAAGAATATAGAAAACGGGCACAGCTTTGATCACAATGCTACATCTGCCATGTTGCTCATTTTGACCCTTGCTCCCCAAGCAGGCCATCAAAATTAAAAAATAAGCCGTGGAGGTGCAGTGATTAGAACTGCAGGCTAAATCTGCCCACTGTTTGGGGTTTGATCCTGATGGGCTCAACCTTCTATCCTTCTGAGGTTGGTAAAATGAGGACCCAGACTGTTGGGGGCAATATGCTGACATTTGTAAACCACTTAGAGAGTGCTGTAAAGCACTATGAAGTGGTATATAAGTTTAAGGGCTATTTTTATTGTTATTGCTAAAATCTAAATGTTTACTACATGAAATCCATATTTAAAAACTTATTGGAGACATAGATTCAGTGGAAAAGGAATGGGGATAAGATCATGTTGGATTTAAAAACAATAATGAAAGATACAAGGGTTAGGAATGGTGGGACAAACCATTATTGGATTGTCTCAAGACTAAATTATAAGAGAAAAGGAAAGAGGTGTAAACTTATATGATAATAGAAGGAAGGTAGAAAGAGAAAATATGAGTCCTATATGAAAAAGTATTGGAAAAGCAATACACTTCTTGGCAGAATTCATGGAAATACATGAAATAAAACAGGATATAGAAGCTGCTTGCAAGAGAATGAAAAATGACTGAGAACCATGTGGAATTACATTAATGGGAAATACGAAAAGTGCCTCATTAATGATGAAGTCAAAAAGGCTGTGAGTACAAAGAATGCATGCTGCATAAGAAAACGCTTGTTTCAAAAATGAGATTGAGAAAAAGAAGAGTATGGTGAATAAAACTTGTCAAAGAAGCAAGGAATCGTGAAGAAATACCAAAAAGAAAATTTTAGAGAATTGCATGCAAATTACTGAGCTATAACGGTAGAATGAAAACAATGTTTGAAGTTTTAGTACCCAGGAAAAATGAAAGGGGACAAATCATGCTGTAAGAATGTTTTAAACAATGATAAGGCTGCAGAGATGATGGGAGAACATGAAAACAGTTAAAATATAGCTGTGGTTTCCTTATGAAGAACCTGAGCAACTTGTTTAATGTGTATGTGAGCCTCATGACTTGAGGCTCATGATTGGAAATGGCTCGTTATTGTTCCCCTAGCCAAAGAGATATTTAATTAAAGGGAATGCAGAAACCACTAGTTTGAAAAGTATGGCTGGGAAGGTATTTGGAAGAATTCTCCTGGAAAGTTATACGAGGTGATAAAAAGCAAAACTTGAAAAATGCAGTACAGCTTTATATGAAACAGATTGTACAGATTGGATTTTTGCTTCTCATTAGTTAATTGAGAAATACATGGATGCGAAAAAGAAAGTTACTTTACTTTTGTCGATTTACCAAAAGAGTATGAATAGGCTTGGATTATGAAATGTTTGGCACGACTGTGTGGATGAAAGCTGATTGATCACATTTGTTCCCATGTGGAAGGTTGAATTAACATCATACGTTTTCCTAAATTCTCCACTGTACCAATGATGGAGCTCTGAATTAATATCATTCCGCATTATAAATCAGAGTAATTAGTCTGTGGAACAGAATATGTTTTTCTTATTAGCTGCTAAGTCTTTAGAAACCTCAAAAAATAGCAAAATATTCAGTCGTGATTGCAGTAAGGAGCAGTTGGGTATAATTAAATTCTGGTGGTTTCTATATAAAAACATTTAACTATGTGTTTAACCTTTTATTATTGTAGATGTATTGTGTTACATTTGGTGTTTTATACAGAATTTTGATCAATAAAATTTGATTGATTGACTGGTTCAAAATGCAAGTAAAACATGTATAAAAAGAAATGTAGGCAGTATGACAAAACTATATTATATCATCTTTGTTGTTTAAAGTTTAAAGAAAGCTTATAGTAAAGTTAGCACTGTGGTGATGTGTATACGCAGATAGTTCTATATGGTGGGATGGTAACTTGTTGGCTGACAACCTACATCAGGGGTGTCAAACTGGATTTCTTCGAGGGCCGGATCAGCTTCGTAGTTCTCCTTCGTGGGCTGGCAGAGGGAGATAGGACAGAAGCCTCCTGCAGCACCCTACTAGCCAAAATGGGGCATAGGGGGGGCATACACAGCCCCCTGCACCCTGTTTTTGCCAGCAAAGTGCTACAGGAGGACATCCAGGCCAAAAATGTGTCATGTGGGGGCCGCAAATAGCCCATGCATGACCCCCCTTGCCCCATTTTGACTGCCAGACACACCGTGGGCCGGTCCTTTGCTATTTCCAGGCTGGCCCTGTGGGCCAGATTTAAGTTGGAGTTTGACGCCCCGATTTGCAATAAATATTAGCTTGATTGTGTAATGTAGTGCTTCACAAACTTTTTCCTTCATTACCTTCCACACCTTATAGGAAAGCCCTTTCTACACATTGTAGGTGAAACACTTTAAGTCAATTTAAATGTCTCTGTGGTGATTGGGTAATGGGACTGTGGGAAGTTATGTAAAGAAAATCCCCTTTCATCCGCTTTTGGGTAATTAATCCAGGCTTGGGAAGCACTGTTGGCTGTTCACCGCCCTGAGTCCTTCGGGAGTAGGGCGGTATACAAATCAAATAAAACTAAAACCAAACTAAACTAAACTGCTATAATGCAAGAAGGAGCAAGGATCCGAAAATTAATGAATTAAAGACTAGGGTAGATATAAAGACAGTTAAGAAAGTAGAATTGTGAAACAATATATAAAGGAATAATCAATGGGCAAATGGAAGTAGACATAGGCTCATTTAGCTATATTTCTTTTTCTAATCACATGTCTTAATTGATCTGGCTTACTATTTCTTATTATTTTTCAAAACACATAGTATAATAGGTCCACATTATGCATACATTCACGAAAATTGGAAAAATGTTCATTGAACACAGCACTGGAAATGTATTGGAAACCTTGTTACAGCTCTATATATGTTTTTCAACATAACGAATCCCAAATTCCAATTTGGTTTCAAGCAAGTCAGATTAATTTCTATATATCAGTAACTTATCTTGATCTTACTAGTTAAGGCCATTAGCAACCTTGAAACAGTGATTTTATTTATTGTTGAAGAGAGAGGTAATCTAATCAATATTGTATAGAAATCTTAAATTAAGCATGAGAGTCTTAAGAATCTTTCCAAAAACTCCAAAAGGGTGATTTGAGAACATAGCATAACATTATTTTTAAATCTATGTTCACAGTTCATCAAGAATTAACTCTGGAAAGAATAGAATAGAATAGAATAGAATAGAATAGAAATTGATTTAGTCATGTTGTTACTTACCAGGTTTGTTTTTGCAAAACTTCAGAAAAGTAAATATATTAAAAATATGAAAAGTCACATTGACAGAAATAAATATGTAACAAATGTGTGTATTAAAAACTCTACAGTGAATGGTAAATTTACTCAAATCTGGTCATCATGTATAAGCTGTATTAGTAATGTAAACGGACCAGTTATATTACAAAGATCTGGATTTCCAAGGCTTCAGAATAAAATTTAGGTGCCTGGCTGCCAACTTTGGACAGTACATCGTAAAACCATAGAAAATAGAAAATAAATATAATAAAATTATAAAAGACAACAAGAACCAATGGCAAGGGTGGCTAAGAGCACTTGCGCCCTGAAACAAATCTGACAAGGGCCCCAGTCACTCTAACCCAAGGCCAAGGAGAATATTTCAGATCTTTAGGGCTTTCTAGAATGCTATCAGGGTAGAAGCCATTAGAAAGAATCTCATTCCAGAGAACAGGCATCTGATGATAGAGTAGATACACTTCTGCAGTCCCTAATAAATGGCACTGCTTGATCGAAGGAACCTAGCAAACAACTCAATTGGATCTTATCTCAGCAAGGCTATGGAAGACAGAAGGTCCCTTGGCTCAATTTCCTTAATCTTAACCAGTTTCATTTCTTTTATTCTGGACATCTAAGGAAATCTAAATCTCATCATGAGTGGAGTTAAACAAACTAACGAGTGGGTGTATTAGCTCCAAATGCCAGTGTGTGTGCAGTGGGCACTTCAGAAGAATGCCTGAAATAGATCCAGATGTTTCAAAGGCAATAACGAAATGTTTATTTATAGCTCTAGCTTATAAGATCCATGCTATGCAAGGTTAACTTTATAGGGTTTCTCCCTTTTAGTTCTCCCCCAGCTGAGTTATTCATAGATGTATTAACAGCGCGCTGTATTTTTAAAATTCTCCGTGACTTTTGCTGTTTTTTCCTGATTTTAAAAGACTCCAAGTTTTGGCAGCTATGTAACATGCAAACTGGGTGATTATCTGCAGCAAAAAAGTATGCTTGAAGGTTTTTCTTCGTAAGTGTATATTTCACTGATTTCTTTTACAAAAAAATCCCAATACAGTATAGTTGGAGCCTGGATTTGGAGTCTTCCCAAATTTCTCTTTCACATAGAATTGACCTTGTTTTTGTTTTTTTGTTTTTTTTAAAAAATACACCACCAGATAAACTGCCTTTTTGTTTTGTTTTGCTTTTATTTTTGGTACCTGTTTGAACTCCTAAGCTGGCAACTTTATATGTTTCATTGTCCAATTACTCAGCTAGAAGCTCCTATTAGCCATTTTTGTTTTCAATGAGAGAATGTGTGGCAAAATTGATATTTATATGGTGTTTCTCTGCACTGGATACATGTAACTTCTTATACATTTGTACCCCTGGGGAAAGATAATATATGAAACAATAAGCTGTTTTCATCATTTGTCAGGAAAAGTAACAACTGTTACTTAACCTTATAAATCTGAATTGTTCCTTAGTTGACATATAACTGAAAAGCTGGTGGGTTTTGCTGGGGTTTCAGTTTTCACTGGAAACATTTTGTCCAGCCTAGCTCAGCAGTCCTTTTATCATCACACCTAATCTGCATCAGAGGCAACTGTTACTGTTTGTCATTCTAGGACAAATATCACTTCTTGGTCTGCCTTGCTATGAAAAGAACCTCTGTATTGTCTGGGAGAAGCATTACAGCTCCATGACCTATACAGTTAGAAACTAAGTGAATACAGAACAGTTTTTCACGCTGTTCCAAAGCTCTGAAATGATAGATTATAATTTATCATTTGTCTGCACTGCCTAAGGTGTTCCAAAGTGGACTGCGATAAAATCAATTTTTGGAAAAATTAATTTGGAGCTCTAGGATTTTATAAAGATAGATACCAGTAGCTTCCCAAAATTACCATTGAGTTTAAGGTGGTGACTGGTAAAATTCTACGGATCTGTGATCGTAATTAAACACATGGTAAATTAATTAAATACATTTAAATTTAACTATACTGATAATTAAATCAAGTTGACTGTTTAATATTGCCAAATTACTTTTCTTTTCTGCCCCCAACTATTTTTTGTTTTGTTTTGTTTTGTAATGCTTTCCCTCCTAAGAATGGACAAACTCATGGACAAACTGACGAGAAGGACTGTTTCTGCCTTCTCTAAAGCCACATTGCAATAACAGAATAGCAGAATTGGCAGGAACTTTGGAGAACTTCTAGTCAGGAAACCCTATACCATTTCAGACAAATGGCTATCCAATCTCTTCTTTAAAACCTCCAGTGATGGAGCACCCACAACTTCTGAAGGCAAGGCAGTTCCACTGATTAATTGTTCTAACTGATTGCAATAGAGAGGAGGTGCAGCTCTGCTAAAGCAAATAACACTTCCTAATTATTTCTGACCAGATAATTCCCAAGACTCCAATGAAGTCTTTTAATGCCTTTGGAGAGTTTTTTTAATCCATCCTTTTCATGTGGCAAGCCAGCTTTACCGTCTTGATTATTCCCAAGGCCTTTTTTTTCTCTCATCCCACTATTCAGTCAAAACCACCCATTATTTACCTATTTCTTTCAAACCTATTGCTTTTCATAAGATAAAATGCATCATATTAAGTTTAACACTGCCAGACACAAAATCCCTTTTGTGCACATAATAGAAAACCCAGCTAACATGTTACACTGATGAAAACAAAGAATATGTAGTTGGTTATTAAAAACAAAAAACAAAAGGAAGCAAGTTTCAAGGCTAAAAGGGAAGGAGAGGGACATCGAACTGTTGTCTTCGACCTTGTTTATCCCCAAGACGTCTAACCCTTCACTGAATTAACATTTTGATACCTCTGATCAGTTGCAATACTGTTATCTTCCTTCCTAGGAATTAACAGTAAGTATTCATATAGGCAATGAACAGTGGTGAAATTCAGCTGGTTCTATCCGGATCACGTGATCCGGTAGTGCCGGCTGTGGGAGGCTCCACCCACCTGGCCAGACATCATCACGTCCCGTTTTTGACCCTCTGCCCATGCATAGAAGGCGCTGCACATGTGTGGAGGAGGCGTGCATGAGTAAAGCAAGCACACATGAGCGCATACTCACATTTGCGAACTGGTAGCAAAGGTAAATGAATACCACCCTGGGGAGTGATGCAAAACATATATAGTTTTTCAGCTTTAGGAACTCCTGCAGAAAGAGTGGGTCCAAAAACTGCCCTCATTTTTGCATTTAGGACAGAAAGGCAGAAGATATCCTTCCAACATTCTGAATTTCCCCCATCAGGTTTTCCTGGCCTGCTTTGGGGGCATGGCACTCAACACATCAGGCAAAAATGAGACACACTTAAGCCCTATAAAAGTTTTTTTAAAAAAATCAGTGAATTATTTTGAAAAAGCAAAGAATGCTCTCTATGGCAGTGTTTTGCAACTTTAGCAACTTTAAGACCTCAATATGAAGAAGAATGAGTGAGTTAGAGATGAGGGTGGAAGTCATGTAACACTTTGCAGATGTGTTATATGTACATCTATGCAGTATATCTCTCACCTGAAAGCTTAAGAAAAAGAAAAGTGGGCTGTACATACCATTCTAAAGATAGATTCTATATATTCCTTCGTGCAGCACTACAGATAAGAGTTTCCATTTGAGTACTAGAGCTTGAATAGCTTGTAAAATTAATGCTCTGTATTTAGTACAATGGTCCATGAGGTCAATTCCCACTAGAAGGTTGTGATTCATAGGAAGATCTGTGGCTATGGTGTCAGTATAGTCCAAAACAGGGGAGGGGGGGGACCTGCTAAATAGTATAAGCAGAATTCTACATAGGATATATACATGGGGAAACTGAAAATAATATAAAACCTAATCCAAGGTGTGACATATATAGCATCTATATGTCCCTGGTTTGAGAGTATAAATCAAAGAAATCTGGTGTGTGTGTGTGTGTGTGTGTGTGTGTGTGTGTGTGTAGAAAGATATATAAAACTCTCATTATCTTGACCTTTAACTAAATGAAACTGCGTATCATAGGGGAACAATTTTTGAACAAAGATACTTCAGATGGTTAACTTACAGAATGAAATTTTGGAAAGTTATGGCTGCTGCTGCATTGCTGGCTACAGTTCCGGTCACATGATCTTCATTTTCAACCTATATGACAGTTTCCCAGCCAATCTCGCAGTTCCTTGCTCCCTTTCCCACTCACCAGCAGCCATTTACTTTCCTGCTGATAAGGGAAAGAAGGAAGGAAGGAAGGAAGGAAGGAAGGAAGGAAGGAAGGAGGGAAGGAAACCTTGCAATGCTTCCTACCATATTTGCACAAGACAGCTCAGTGGGGAAGCTAGCTGGAAGTCAGAAGTCACTCCTGCTCCCACTGCTTTTTTGTTCATCCTTGGTCAGTTTCTCTGTTTAGGTAAAAAAAATAATCTCTGAAATGATGATCCAACGGGACACAGGTTGTCTAGTAGCATTTTAAAGATAGTAATGTCCATTGGGATTCTTTGATCATATACCCACACATTAAAAAAAATATATGCATATGAGTTATTTTCCCATTTATTTTAGAAATATGCATATAGGTTATTTTCAATTTCATATTTATTTTCATGCGAAGAACATATTAAGTTCACAAAACATCTGGGTCTATACTGTAATAACTGTATATGTACATCTTTAGATTCTGTTATTGCCAGAGTGACTCCTCTTGGTTGATTCAAGATGTGTTAATTTTTAGGAAATCAGTAAAAATGAAAAACAGAAATATAAAAACAGAGTTTAATAATTTTTCTGTCTCCTATCCCTCTTTTGTAGTTACAGATCTAGATAAGATGCCTAAGCAGAGGTTGGCATTGAGGTTAACTATAATTCAGAATCATAGCTTTTCCCAGCTTGGTTTTCTCCAGATGTTTCAGAACTGAATTCCTATAATGAACCTGGATTATGAGACTTGATTCAGCATATCTGTAGAAAAGAGAATAGAATGACCTAACCAATGGATCAGAGAAAAACCAATGACTGCCTGTGTTGTCTAAGTTTGAAATCAAATATTGTAAACAAAATTGGTTTTATTTCAAGATAAGCTTCTGCCGCCACTTCTAAAAGCCCTGTGAAGTCACAGCACTTCAAATAAAAATTATTTTGGGACTTGATGGCATCTCTATGGCTTCTGAAGCTGACTGCAAACATAGAATTCTCTTGTCAGATACTTAGACACTTTGATTTTGCAAGGTAGAAAATGACATTTTCCTTTCAGCTGTTTTCTTTACAAGAGACACAAGAACTTGCCTTTATACAGAACAAAAAGCCTTTGTATCTTATGTTTTTCTGCTGCCTAGTGGCCAAGAAATGATACTTCACTGATGGGATGCATTAAGGAGGGAGCGCAATGGGCTTCCACTAAATTTCATGGTGCCTGGACGGGAGACCACCAAGAAATCCCAGGGCTTTAGGCTAGATCAGGAAGTTAAAAAATTAGATCCTGATAGAAAACAGAATGGCAACAATCTATATTGTTGGTAACAATCTAAATTTGGTTAGTAACCGAGAATCACTCTAGGTAGGATGTGGAATTCTTGCTTGTGTGTACAGATAGGCATTCCGTGATTTCTGCATATTCCAGACTACCTTAAATTTCACAATAATGAATGTTTTGTTAGTACAAGCAGAGATTTGTTTCTATAAAATTAACAAATACTTTTCTGAATTCCAGTTTTCAGTTGGTCATGAAACCTTTGGTGATTATCAACTGGAGTTCTCAGCCTATCCTACCTTACAGAGATGTTGTTTTCTTAAGAGTTTTGGAGCAAAACTGGGCTATAGTACAACTGCGGAGAAATAAACACTTTTTGGTTTCTTCCCAGAGACATTTAGTCTCCACTGTGTTGAAATTCTTGATGCATTGAAAGATCCAGTTTGTTTTCAAAACTTAAAAGCAGCTGGGGAGATTGTCTTCCAAGGTTGAATGCTACTTGCAGAAGGATTTATGTGCCTTTAAGTAAATATTCTTTCAGTCCTTCAATGGCCGTTTTGCATCATTGTCTTAACTAGATGCCATCTAATGGATGACCTTTTAAATAAGGAATTGTTACTTGGCTGAATTTTTTTTGCTGAGATATTTTGCTGATAAGCAAAATGATTTTCATCCGCTTACAATGTTCAAGTGGTCTACTTTGTAGACACCATAGAAGACAAGCCAGAAGTCTTGAGAATAGGGTGCCAGCACCTTTTGGCTTAATTGTAGCTTATGTACTTAAAGCTTATTGCTTAAATTTGCTCTTAAGCACATATGAGATTGTATCAGCAAAACAGGGCTAACTGTAAGTGCTTCAAGCCAATGTGCGGAAGCAGCACTGGTTAAACCTTATTTTGAGAACTGTATTCAGTTCTGGCTGCCAAACATCAGGTAGAATTTAGACAAACTGGAATGAGTTCGTGGAAGATGGTCAGGAACTGGAAACTATAAAAAGGAAGGATACTGTGTGGTCCCTTCCACCATCCTGTGATTCTATCAGAGACTCCTAGGTGGCTCAGTGGCTAAGACACTGAGCTTGTCGATCAGAAAGGTCGGCAGTTTGAATCCCTAGTATAGGTCTCCTGTGTGAGCAGGAGGTTGGACTAGATGACCTCCAAGTTCCCTTCCAACTCTGTTACTGTTACTCTGCATCCCATATCTCCTGGAAGAACAATTAGTCATAGGTATCCTGCCTGGCTCCAGTCTTGGTCCAGTGAGGGACAGCTTCTGAGCCAAAACCTGACCTGCAATTTCTCAAAAATGGTCATCCATGAGAAACATGACTCAGTTGTTCTACCTTTTTTGCATTTTTGCATCATGCTAAGATACACACTTCCCAACTGAAACAGTTCATTATATCATGATTTCTTGCCTTGGAACTGAACTGAAGTCAAGTCTGAAATCATGGATGCTGCTGGCTATTAGAGAGATGGTTGTACAGTGAAAGACAGAACATTTGCACATGGCCAATGTAACACTGAATAAGTGTGAAAATACCATCTTCCATCCTTCCATCCAATGATTTTTTTTCAAAATTCTTTTCTCCTGGGGGGAAAAAATTAAAAGCTTCATGTTTTTAAGGAGAAATGAGAAATGGCAAGGAAAAAAACATGCAAGATAACTTTTGTATAACACTACTTTAGAGATCCATTCTCTATCAGAGAAAAAAAAGAAAGAACCCCATGCATTGGTCAAAGTCTAAAGGGTGCTGTTTGCCTATATAACTGTTGGCTTTTGTATTATTGCAATAATTAAATTGAAAGGCAGAATACAAATACAGATGGATAATTGTATCTCTGTCGGGAGCTTCAGGTTTGGGATGATAAGCTCTTGTGATGGGGAGGTCATATGCCAATTAATGGGGAAGGGGGAGGCTAAAATTAGCAGCGGGTAGAATGAAACCAGGAAAATAAATGTGCCTCCCTTCTTTTTGGTCTCTCTTTTTCTCTTGGTGTCTTCCTGAAACCCTCTTATCTCTTTTCCAAACTGCTGGGAAAGTGACATATTATCTTGACATGTTATCTTGCCTGCCAGAAATATGTTCTGATGAATTGTTGAGGGACTTAAAAAATCATGCTAGAAGCTATAGAAAAATAGGCTGATAGCTGCACAGGACCACAGATTGCCCCTTCCAGCATAAATATTTAAAATTAATAAATATACTCCGTGCTGCCTTGGTGAGAGCACAGTACTGAATGACTCATGCCTTTCTTTCATAGCTGCTGCAAAGTCTTCCATGTCACCAACAATGGTAGTAGGACATGTTTGGTCACTTTAGATTCAATCAAACACCTTTTGTTATGTGGGAAAGATGTCTGAACTTCAACCTGTAGATGCCTGCTGCTTTTTTAGCAGTCCTAAAAAAACCCTGCTATCTCAGAGGGGATTTGTTCGTGTAACTGATGCGGCCTTGCCTGGGGAGGGCCTGGAAGATACATTTGGATAACTACTCTACAGACTTGAGAAAGCCAAATCTCTGCAGCTTCTCATTGTTGTACAAGCTTTTAAAAGTTTGTTAAGTTTCTCAAGTTGACAGCCACATCGAGTGCTCCAGAATCCACGTTGCAAAAAGCGTGCAGAGCTAAGAGAAAAAAATAGGTTTGATTTTATAAAACTCACATGCCTCTAAATGTATTAAAAATGAATACATTAATTTCCCCACTATATATTTAATAATGTGAGCCACGAGACAGTAAGTTTTGTTCTCCTCTCTTAAAGACATAGAAATACTGTGTTAGTGGGGGAGGTAACAATCTACACCCATAAAAGAAGTAATGAGAGCTAATGAGTTTCAACATTTGACAGATTGTGTAGTAGGAATGTTGACAGAAGTAACTAGGCAATGTAGCTGCTCTTGTTTATGTTTAGTACAACATCAGTAGAATTAAAGCTTTTAAGATGTGACCTTTTTCAGTGACCTCTCTAATTCAATTACAGTGCTTACCATTTGTGAATAGTTTGGACAAGTGCTCCACAAGAAGGAAAAATGGTAGGTCTTTCATAAAGATGCATTGTTGGTACTACCAAATAGCTTTTCATTGCTAAATGGAACATGGGGTGTTTATCTCTGTGTCCAGGTGTTTACTATATATGCCAAATGAGAGCTCCAGTGAAAAAGTAATCAAATTGGATAGGAGTCCAAAAGTTGTTTACACCGGATGAATATTGAGAGGACATTTTACAAAATAAGAATCTTTCTGACACTGCATCTGCAATTTCCACCAAGAATGGGTTCTATCTAAAATCCAGATCAAATTGGAGAAGTCAAATTCTACAAATTAGTTGCTATATGTGTTATGATGCCCTTCGTGGGGGAGGGGAGAAATCACAAATTCTGTCCTTCAACAGCACATACTTTACACTGAGTTTCAGGTCCATTCTTAGCTACCTGTCATTCCAATCTTCTGCATGCTTGGGGAAAAACTGGAGACAAGAATGATATGCATGCTATTTTGCCTAAAAGAAGAATGAGAAAAATATTATGAATAAATGAAACAGTTCTTTATTTCGCCACCTCAAGTGCTGCTCAGCCTTTCTAAGAAGTGAACCTCTGTACAATAGCTTTTTCTCCATTCATTCCCATTCAGCAGGCAAAGTTTTAGGTGAAAGGAAGGTTTCTACATGAGCCCTTATATCAATAGACTGCGGGTCTCTAAAGAGCTGTGTTCAAGACATACAATATGGGTTTCTTCAAATCATTTCCAACTTGCTTTAGCATGTGCATAGTTTTCACATTGGTTTAAGAAAAGGAACCAAAGTAAATCTCCCTATCTGGCCTCAACAGCCTGGGAAGAAATCATATCGCTATAGCAAGATGGGAAGCTATGATAAGTAGAACATTAGAAGATACAATTTAAGGTTGAAGTTGTTAATATAGGGTTGCACTTAGGAAAGGTTTGGGAAAAATTCCAGCCTGATCCAATATGGTAGGATAAAATTCTATGCTAAATGTGTTTTTAGATGTATAGATGGACATTTTCTTTTCTTAAATAGGGGGTATTGTTCTAAAATATGCTGTTCCACATTCCAAAATATGCTATTCCACATTGCAAAATATTGTTCTAAAATATGCTACTCCTTTATCAGGGACTCTGAAGTGGCAAAGTCTAGAGTTCTCTTTCTGTGTAACATGTTGTTGAGTTCTGAGTTAAGATATCCAAACTTTGGCTTGTACTTTTTAATTAAAACAGAGAGATCAGAAGAATTCACTATATATCTCTTCTAGGCAACTACAGGTTTACTCATGCTGTAATACTGCATAAAATGGTGTCTACTGAATGGCTACTCATTCATTAACTTTCTAGCCACATTGTTATTTCCTTCAATGATTTTCACTCCATCTTTGTCAATCCCCAGGCAAGTCACATAAACCTGATTATAAATTGTGGTCTATAGCATCCATCAAGTGACAGCATTCCTGTGAGAAATCACCCATTTCAAACAGAAGTCATCTAGTGCCCCTACTAATGTGATAATGAAACAGGATATAAAAGCATAATAATTTTATTAGATGAAATGTCAACTCAATGTTTATTTTTCTGGTGGACATGCACATCTGTTGTCATCTAGAAATAGGACTGAAATCTAAAAAGGCCCGCTAAGATACAGTAAAACTAAGAAACTAATCCACCACTCTCATTTATGTAAATTAATCAGTGATGATGTGGATTATTCTGGTTGCATTATCCATTCCTGGTAAGTGGGAAAAGTATTTTGATTTAATAATCCACAACTTATTTCATCCATTTTGACACTAATAAGACTCAATGGGAAGTAAATATAGTCACCTCCAGTTTGTTATTACTGTTTAACCCCATCATTCACATGATCATCGTCATCATTGTTATATTCTATCAAATTCACTTTTTTTTTTTTTTTTTGCTTTAATTTATATGCCGCCCTTCTCCGGAGACTCAGGACGGCTTACAATGCGTTAAGCAATTGAAGTGTGTTAAGCACTTCAAAAAAGTATTTTGTATTTCAAAAAACAGTATTTCAAAAAACAATATTTTTACTTTGCTTTTCCACAAAAGACACTCAGACTGTAATCCCAAACTGTGTTTAACACAATGGGGCTGACCCCTGAAGGAACTTGCACAATTTGTGATCGAATAGACAATAGCTGAGCTGCGAAAAGTAACTACAGTTGTCTCTTGCCATTGCCTGCTCATGTTCATTTTTAACTTTTTTTTTTTTTTTTTTTTTTTTGCTTTTAAACCTGTAGAGAATTACAGCCTTTTTTTCCTTTTTGTTGCTAGGCTTCCAAATAGGGTTGAAATGAGAGTGGGGATTGGTGAAATGACAGTTGATGTCATAATGGCTTTAACGACTTGTTCTGTTAAGGGTGGACAACCTTTAGGGTTGCTATGACCCTCTTCAGTTGCCTCCAAAAAGGAAAGTCACACAATTTCCTACCATTTTGAGTTGAGGAACATATAAAATGGCAATAAAAATCTACAATAGGAATCATGGACTTAAAGAAAAAGCATACAAACTCCTCCCTAAAAGCTTGAGAAAGGGGAAGAAAAAAATCTAACTTTATACACAATGTGGGGTTTGCTTCCCTCCCCAAAATTTAAATTTTGACTAAGCAACCAAAGGATTCTCCATTTTTATTGGGAATTTGATTGGGAATCTTTTTAATTATTGTAGATTGCCTTAGCCTGATAAGAGTATGACAGCTGTTACATTCATGGATATAAAAGTCTCTGTGTCTCTGTGTGAGATTTTGTGTGTGTGTGAGAGAGAGAGAGAGAAAAAAAGAGAGAAAGACAGAGAGGGGGGGGGGAGAGAGAGGGAGAGAGAGAGAAAGGTACATGCCTCCACATACAAACCCCTATTCTGGGCTTTAGTGCCAAACCAACTAATGTTGTCCGATTCCTACAAGCACTCACCTGACCCAGTACATTCAGTATGGCTGAAACACTTTTGGTTTCATCAGAAAGTCTCCCAACTTTGAACTCTCCATACATAAGTGAAAGAGACTGAAATTCCATTTCTTTGGTTCTGTATTTTCACCTGCTTTATGAAGGATTTGGGATATCTATTACTTGACTACAGCCCCCTGCCTCAATCCCACCCAGAAACTGACAAGATTACGCCCATGTCTACTTAATATGTGTTAGAAATAGGCTTATATTGGAGGTCAGCAAACTCTGGACACTTAGGTAAAGGTAAAGGTTCCCCTCACACACACGTGCTAGTCGTTCCCGACTCTAGAGGGCGGTGCTCATCTCCGTTTCTAAGCCAAATAGCCAGCGCTGTCTGATGACAATTCCATGGTCATGTGGCCGGTATGACTAAATGCCGAAGGCGCATGGAATGCTGTTACCTTCCCACCAAGGTGGTCCCTATTTTTCTACTTGCATTTTTTACGTGCTTTCGAACTGCTATGTTGGCAGAAGCTGGAGCAGGTAACGGGAGCTCACTCCGTTATGAGGTGCTAGGAATTCGAACTGCCAAACTGCCGACCTTTCTGATTGATAAGCTCAGTGCTTTAGCCACTGAGCCACTGGACACTTGCTCAGACCAACAACTGGGGAGTGGCTTTTTAGAGCCTGATAGCCTGATTGCTCTGCCTTCCTGCTGCTGTCTGCAAACAAGTGAATATTGACAGTAGAAGGACAAGTAGGAAGTATGGAAGAGCAACATCTGAAAGCTTGGATATGGGTAGCCACATGGACAATAGAGAGGAGGTGGAGCCATTGAGGATGGTATGGAGTAATATAGAGCTAAATGAAATGGCTCTGTAGTGGAAATGAAAGGCTGGAAATGAAAGGCTGAGCTGAAACAGCAGAGGTAGAACAGCAATAGAGAGCAATTAATCAAATCACTGTTGATTTGGGTGGCCTTGTAAATCTATGTAATAAATAAATATATAAATGATACCAACTGTGAACAGGGATTGTTCTATTGGCTTCTTGCCAGCAAAGCTGATGTCTTGAAATGGTGGGAAATCCATTGTGCTTTAAATGTTTCACTGAAATATAAGTAACAGGGTGGCTTATCCATATACGGAAATAACTGAAAGTTTTAACTATAAAGTTTTAAAAAAACCTTCCCGACATAAAACAGGAGCAGTGAGAAATTTCTGGCCATAACCGTAAGGGGGATACAGCCAATGCATCATATATAAGGTTTTCCTTTTGTGGCCTTTGGCTTCTCCAAAACTGATGAAGTCTTTGAGTCCTGAAAAAGTTGCCTGCCTCTGATGCTTAACTGAATGTACCTCAATTATATGTGAAACGGGAAAACATATTCCTAGAAGACATGTTCCATAGTAGACAGATATTTGCTCAAGGTGAATTTATTTCTTCATTATGCAAGTTAATATTCATAAATGCATGATTGATCCCCCTTGTTCAACAAAGGAAAAAAATACTACTGAAAGTGATAAAAACTGATGCTTTGCTTATAAACAATTTTCAGTTTCTGTATCATGGGCAACTCTAGTTAAAATGGTATTCTCAACTCAGGATTCTCTATTTGTGTCGGGGTTATAATCTGCTGAATTCGGGAAGGTTTTGTTGAAATATATGTGGAAAGCATCTGGTTGGAGAAGGTTGACAAAAGGAATGATGGATAGTTGACCTAAAAAAAAACCCTCTTCCAGGGATCTTGAAGAATTGGTTCCAGGAAGAAGAGACAATATTGGGGCAGGACAGATCCATAAAACAGTTCTTAAAGGTCTAGCTTTTGATGTATGCATTCAAGGTCTGGAAAATGCCAGGAGACTTCCCCCTACACACACCTTGGTAGCATGACAGCATTTACTGACTTTGTTGTGCTCATCAAAGACAAATAGTCAGGGGGGGAAAATCTCTTCACGTTGGAGATCCAGGCAGAGATCCCCCCCCCATTTGTCTTTGATGAGCACAACAAATTCAGTAAACACTGTCATTATATGTGGCAATATGTTATGACATGCTTGTGGTTAGTTGGTAAACACTCTGCTCTTTCTACAATCTCATTGTTGGAATAGAAGCGGTTTATAGCCACTGTTGTAAAAACAAGACACTATCAAGGCTGAAAGATGCCATGCTTTCAACTGTAAGGAAAAAGCTAAACCAAGTTTCCAGCATGCTTTACTCAGAGGGGATTGGACTGAATTGGGCATAATCTTTACTCTTGTCTGTAAGTTAAATTCTACTTCATCTGATATGCCTGCGAACTTAGCCTCTGCAATCACACAGTGGTTTAGAAACATTAATTTCTATTGGAACTGCCCAACAGTTCTTAGGCTTGGCCTGTTCTCCCATTGCATAGCTGTTGAATATTGCCTACTCTAATCAGCTTCATTTTTTCAGGGTCAAGAAAGTAAATATAAATATATCTTCTTGTCTTGCTCCATGGACAGCTCATGCAAGAACAATTCATTACTAGGGTTTCTGTTAACAGCATAATTAGGAGATGGCAGAAGAAAAGAGCCTTTCAGCAGCTAGTTGGCAAAACGCCTCCTGGTACATATGCTATTTATAACAAGCAAAAAAAGAGACGTTAACGGAAGCATTTTTACTGGTAGCCCAATAATAGGAGGTCATTTGAGATTCCAGGTAGAGTTGCTTTTTTTTCTTAGCAAAGTTTCAGTGCTTTTTAGAGATGCATAAGAAGGAGAAATTCCAAAAGTGGCATTTTTACAGAAAGGGAAAGCTGAACCTTTTTGGGTTTATGTCCACTGTGTTTTTTTTAAAAAAACACACAATCCTATTCAAACTATAGAGGAAGGATGGTGCACTTATTTCTGATCAGAAACACACTGTTTCAAATTTTGCTTCAGTCATGGAGTAATTCTGGCTAATCTTAGACAGGCCACCATATTCCATCACTTTCTCTTTGTTAATTCAAAGACCATCATTTTCCCCCAAAAGGATTTCTTGCATAAGATAAAACTCTGCTTTATTCACACTGTCATCCATCCACTAAACAGTTATCTAGGAACCCACTATGCAATTTAGATCCAATTTTGGATAGAGGACAAATAAGATCCTAAAATAATGCTGTTCCTACTCAAACCCATTATTAATGGGCTATTTAAGATGTGTACACTAGCAGTTTAAGAGGGAAAGTGGAATTTGGATTCATCACCTTTTAATCTGTAAATACCTTATTCTACTTATCTTGTAATCAATTCTCATAATAACTTAATATTAAATGAGAATATTTGTAGGTCAGAGTTGAAATGAGAGTCCTTAATGCTCTCTGTGTTTGGTTGTTTTCCTGAAGATGTTTTATTACCCAAACTAGGTAATATCATCAGTATTCATTAAACATGAGAGGAAAAGAAAAATTTCTGAATAAGAAAATTTTCTTTATTTTCTATTTATGCTCTCAGTTCAAAATATTATTTGTCCAAACATCTAAAAACAGGTTAGCAATGTAGTCAGAATTACCTCAAACTGGTGAAGTTCTCATTCCATATCAAAGTAGAACAAAAAATAATTCTGGATGTGTTATTTAGTTGAATATCAGTATGGAATCTATGTATACACAACTAGCAGTGTTTTCTTGAATGATGGTGATTTTTCCTTTCAGAACACTGTGAAATCTATGACAATAACACTTCAGAAGATACCTCAGTACTCTCTTGGAGCCTTTCCCTTCTGGCCTTATAAATGTCTCTTTTTTCTTCTCTATGCCCATAAAATTGTTTTTATCTTGTTCTCAACCCAAAAAGCTTTAAATTATCCTTAACTTTACTTATTTTATTTATTTATTTATTTTATTTTAAATTTATATACCGCCCTTCTCCCTGAGGACTCAGGGCGGTGTACAGCCAGAATTAAAAAACATGAAATACAAATATTAAAAACAATTAAAATATATATAAATTTGGCCCAAAATTAAAAATACAAACCAATTAAAACATTTAAAATTTCTTCTTAAGCCAGCCCGGCTTGCTGGAAAAAGTGGGTTTTAAGGGCACGGCGGAAGGCGCTAAGGTCTTGGATTCTCCTTATCTCTGGGGGCAACTGATTCCAGAGGGTAGGTGCCCCCACAGAGAAGGCCCTCCCCCTGGGGGTCACCAGCCTGCATTGATTGGCTGATGGCACCCTGAGGAGGCCCTCTCTGTGGGACCGCACGGGACGATGGGAGGTCGTTGGTAGCAGCAGGCGGTCTCGAAGATAGCTAGGCCCGATGCCATGGAGCACTTTAAAGGTGATAAGAGGCCTCGAGGTCGACCTCTGCCCCCATGCCAGATAAAAGGCCTCGAGGTTGACCTCTGCCCCCCTGCCAACACAAACTGCGACCGGTCGGAGAGAAAGGAGGAGAACCACCGCAGCACGGTGCCTCCCACCCCCAACTCTTCCAGCCGGTGCAGCATGATACCATGGTCGATGGTATCAAAGGCCGCTGAGAGATCTAACAGGACCAGAACAGAGGAGCAACCCCTGTCCCGAGCCCTCCAGAGATCATCAACCAACGCGACCAATGCTGTTTCCGTGCTGTGCCCAGACCTGAAACCTGACTGGAACGGATCTAGATAAGATGTTTTCTCCAGGAATTGTGGGAATTGTCATGCGACCACACTCTCAACAACCTTCGCCATAAAGCGAAGGTTGGAGACAGGACGATAGTTGGCCAATATTGCCGGATCCAGGGACGGCGTCTTGAGGAGAGGCCTCACCACCGCCTCTTTCAAGGCAGCGGGAAAGTGGCCCTCACTCAGCGAAGCATTGATAACACCCTGGAGCCAGCCTCGTGTAACCTCCCGGGATGCCAGTACCAACTAGGAGGGACACGGGTCCAGTAAACATGTGGCCGCACTAAGTCTCCCCAAAATCCTGTCCACATCATTGGGAGTCACAGCGTCAAACTCCTCCCAGATAACATTCTCAAGACTATTCCTCGTCACTCTGCCCTGATCTACCCAGTCAGAGTCCAAATCCCTCCGGATCTGAGCGATTTTGTCATACAGGTATTGTCCAAAATCCTCCCCCCTGCCTTCCAAGGGATCCTCCCGCACTCCCGGATGGAGCAGGGAGTGGGTCACCCTAAACAGGGCGGCTGGACGATTCCCTGATGATGCAATAGAGGCGGAAAAGTAATTAAACTTTGCCGTCTTTATCGCCACTAGGTAGGTCTTAATATGCGACCTTACCAGTGTTCGATCAGACTCAGCGAGACTGGCCCTCCAACCGCTCTCCAGGCATCTTTTCTGGTGCTTCATTTCCCTCAGTTCCTCGGTGAACCAAGGAGCCGCACGGGATTGGCACCGGGTCAGAGGCCGCAAAGGCACAACTCGGTCCAAGGCCCCACCAGCCGCCCGATCCCAGGCGGCTACCAGGTCCTCGGCCGAGTCATGTGCTAGAACCTCAGGAAATGGCCCAAGCTCCATCTGGAACCTCTCAGGATCCATCAGGCACCTGGGGCGGATCCATCTAATTGGATCCGCCTCCCTGCAGCGGGGGGCAGCGGTTCGAAGATCCAGGCGAAGGAGTGAGTGGTCTGTCCATGACAAGGGTTCCCTATCTATATCCCCAATAAAAAGCCCACTCAACCACTGGCTAGAGACAAAAATCAGGTCCAGAGTGTGACCTCCCCTGTGAGTAGGGCCATGAACTAACTGGGTCAGGTCCATGGTCGTCATGGAAGCCATGAACTCCCGAGCCACCTCAGACATTTCACCAGCGGATGGCAAGTTGAAATCACCCATGACTAAAAGCCTGGGTGTATCTACTGCCACCGTGGCTATCACGTCGAGTAGCTCAGATAGGGCTGTTGCCACGCGGCAGGGAGCCAGGTACGTAAGCAACAAGCCCATCTGAACCCCATGACCCCACCTCACAAGGAGGGACTCACATCCGGCTATCTGAGGCACAGTGGTCTTCCTCGGACCCAGATCCTCGTTAATAATAACCACCACCCTCCTGCCCCTCCCCTGGGCCCTCGGCTGATGGAATGCTCTGAAGCCTGGTGGGCACATTTCGACCAGAGGGACGCCACCCTCCGGGCCCAACCAGGTCTCCATAATACCCGCCAGGTCCGCTCCTCCCTCTTGAATAAGATCGTGAATGAGGGGGGCCTTATTTACCATGGACCTGGCGTTGCACAGCATCAGCCGAAGGCCCAGATCCTGAGTATCTAAGCTACCTAGTGTCCGAGCGGAGCCTTGGGGACCGGCAAGCAATTGCTCTCAGATAGCAAGTGCGAGCCCCCGACACATGATATGGTCCCCTGCTCCCGCCATATCTGCCCCTCCCATTCACCGTGCTGATATTAAACCAGTGCTTTCCCTTTAGTCAATGGTTATTGACTGCCCATTGTGGCAAAAACTAAGGCAGGTGGCTATAGTGAGTGGGATCAGAATGATCCTTATTGGTAATTTCAGGCTCACAGATACGCATGCCCTCTATCTAGCCATCCTCATCTGCTGCTATTCTGCTGCCCCAAAGACCTGGAGATGGTGGTCTACCAAAGACTGTACTGTTGGCCTATACAAATGTGTAATCATCCTAGACTGCTGAATGGGCTATCCTAAATGCTTTAACTTTATAACTGTGTGTAGTTGACTGAAATAGTAAAACAGAAGATCTCTCTCTCTCTTTCTCTCTCTAACATCTATCTCTATCATCAATCTATCTATATTCAACATTTATGTGAAGCCGCTGGGTGAGATCATCCATGGCTTTGGGGTGGAGTTCCATCAGTACGCTGATGATACTCAGCTGTACATCTCCACCCCAGGCCATCCCAACGATGCCCTTGAAGTGATGTCCTGATGCCTGGAGGTCGTGCGGATCTGGATGGGGAGTAGCAGGCTTCGACTCAACCCTTCCAAGACCGAGTGGCTGTGGCTTCCAGCGTCCCGATATAGCCAGCTGGTGCCATCACTGGCTATTGGGGGCGAGTTATTGGCCCCCACGGACAGGGCTCGCAACTTGGGCGTCCTCCTGGATGCACGGCTGTCTTTAGAAGAGCATATGATGGCTGTGGCCAGTGGGGCTTTTTATCAGGTTTGCCTGATTCGCCAGTTGCGTCCCTTTCTGGATCGGGACTCCTTACGCACAGTCACTCAGGCACGCGTCACTTCCCACCTGGACTACTGTAATGCTGTCTACATGGGGCTCCCCTTGAGGAACACCCGGAGGCTCCAACTGGTGCAGAATGTGGCCGCACAGGGGTTATGGGAGCGAGGGGGCGCTCCCATGTGACACCTCTCCTGCGTGAGCTTCATTGGCTTCCAGTGGTCTTCCAGATGCGCTTCAAGGTGTTGGTTACCACCTTTAAAGCTCTCCATGGCATAGGACCTGGGTATTTGCGGGACCTTCTGCCGCCAATAGCCTCCCACCGACCAGTACGCTCCCACAGAGAGGGACTCCTCAGGGTGTCGTCAGCCAGGCAATGTCAGCTGGTGACCCCCAGGGGGAGGGCCTTCTCTGTGGCAGCTACTGCCCTCTGGAACAATTTGCCCCCGGAGATATGAAGGATATCGGATCTCTGGGCGTTTCGCCGTGCCCTAAAAACTTTTCTTTTCCACCAGGCAGGGCTGGTGTGAAACACCCCCCCCCTTTTTTTTAGCTTTTTAAATTGTCAATGGGTTTTAGTTTGAATGTTTTAAATTTTGGGCCAAAGTCATTCTAAGTAATTCTTTTAAAAATTTTAAATTTTGTATTGGTATGTGTTTTAGTTCTGGCTGTGCACCGCCCTGAGTCCACTAGGAGAAGGGCAGTATACAAATTGAATAAAATAAATAAAATAAATAAATAAATAAATATCTAGCATATCTCTCTCTCCCTCCCTCCCTCCCCCCCTCTCTCTCTCATATCTATTTATCTCTCTCTCTCTCATATCTATTTATCTCTCTCTCTCTCTCTCTCTCTCTCATATCTCTCTATCTATCCCTATCATCTATCTATCTCTAACTAGCATATCTATCTAGCATATCTATCTATCTATCTATCTATCTCTATCTCTATCATCTATCTATCTCTAGCTAGCATATCTATCTAACATATCTATATCTCTCTCTGTCTCTCTTTCTATCTCATCTCTCTCTCTCTCTCATCTATCTATCTATCTATCTATCTATCTATCTATCTATCTATCTATCTCTGAAATCCTAAATAAATATGCTTCTTGTAACTTTTCTCATTCATGACTGATTTATTTTTTTTAAAAAACATTTTATTTGGCTCAGTTTATAACAGAAAGAAAGGGAAAGTATAGGAAAAAAAATCTAGCTTGATGGGAGAAGCTGCTGGACAGCCTCCATTAGTTGCTGCACCTTTCTAAACACCACTTCTTCCCACTCACTTAACACAGGCCAACCAGTGCATATATGAATACATAAATGCATATAAGCAACACACACATGTTCTACATGCATGCCAATATATAATAATCTACATATTAGATTCCCTTAAAGTCAAAAAGACCCACCCTCTGAACTATATGCAGAATTACTACGTGGGCGTTTACCTTTTGAAAGTTAATAGTATACTGATACCGTAGTGTGTCAATATTGTGGAATGTGCTAGGAATTGTATTTGAGCAGAACAAAGTATAAAACAGCTGTGCCTGGAATAAAACCCAATTTTTCTTCAAGATCTTCTATTAGACTATCTCAGCCTACTTTCTCCCAATTTTTCCTAATCTAAAGCTACTTAATTTTAATTTCCTACCAAATGAGGGCAGCTGGGAAAGGGCTGGGGGCCATGCCAATGTCAGGGGCTCCAAGGCAGCAAGTTATGCACCATTTTTTATTAGAAATGTCTTTATTAACATATATACTGCATATATAATTAATATATATATCACCATGTAACTATCACTAAATAAACTTTGAACTGTCAATTCACACAGTTGCTAAGCAGTACACTAAGATTAGCTGAACAATTTATGACAGCAATACATACATAACGCACAATTAAAAGGCTAAGGAAAATAAAAGATATTTGAATGGTACTAAAAAAGGGGGGGGCATCAGTGAGATAGCTAACTCTAAACTAAGCACCAACTACTGTAGATCTTGGTATCTTCTTCCAATTCCTCTTCCAATTCCACTTCCTTCAATATATATTCAACATATACAGATTAACAGAGTTGGAGGAGACCATGTAGGTAGGTCTTCCAGTCCCACCCTCTGCCCAAGCTGGAGACCCTACACTATTTCTGACAAATGGCAGTCCAGTTTCTTCTTGAAAGCTTCCAGTGATGAAGTTCCCACAACTTCCGAAGGCAACTTCTGTTCCATTGGTTGATTGTTCTCACTGTCAGAAAGTTCCTCCTCATTTCTAGGTTGAATCTCTCCTTAATCAGTTTCCATCCATTATTCCTTGTCTGGTCTTCGGGTGCTTTGGAAAATAGCTTGACTCCCTCCTCTCTGTGGCAGCCTCTCAAATATTGGAACACTGCTATCATGTCTCTCCTGGTCCTTCTCTTCACTGGACTAGCCGTGCCCAATTCTTGTAACCGTTCTTCATATGTTTTAGCCTCCAATACAATAGGTTGAATACATAAATGAAGAATATACAGTCTTGCATGCTCCTTTGCGGACCTGGAGCCAGTCTGTTTCACCATGTTCTCCGTGTACTGTAGGTTCCTGACCTGTAAAATCATATTGCAGAAACTGGTTGGCTTTCTTCTGCTGTTTTAGCTTGACTCAAAACTAGCTCATAGGCAGCTTGTGATCTTTTCCCACAGTTAGACCCTGGTCACATTTTTGCTGTGTTAACTAGACTTCCTTCTACCTTCTTGTGCCAACAGTGCAATCAATTCTATTTCTGTGTACTTCATCTAGTGATATATCTGACATTGTTTGGATTGTATGAAAATGGTGGTAACAATGAAGAAATCATTGGGGGATTGGTAATTAATAAGTCATTCCCCTGCTTCATTTTCATTTACTAGCTCATATAATCCAATTTCATGGCATAGGAACCATTTTCCTTCTTAATATCTCAACTTCAGCATTCTATTTTCCAAACACAAGCAGCATGTCTTGCTTTTATGTTCTTTCATATTAAATTTGACCATACAATTTCTTTTTCTACACCCATGCTGGAACATAAATGTGAACAAACATCATATTGCCAGATGTCTATGGAGATTCTCAGTCATCCAGGTCATAATTGTCCCAAAGGTGCTTTTTCAAGAGGCAGTGAAATGTCTTCAAAGAAAAACAAGAAAGTCCAGTTGCCTCTTAAAAAGCACGTTTGGAATGATCAGATTGCCAAGGTTTCTGTAAAGTCTAATTGATAGAGTCATTCATTGCACTACACCCAAGAACTCCCCTTGCAATTAATATGATTAAGGACCTAGAGACTAAAACATGTGAAGAGCGGTTGGAGGAATTAGATATGGCTAGTCTAGAGTAAAGACGGACTAGGAATGGCATGATAGCAGTGTTCCAATTTTTGAGGGGCTGCCATAAAGAAGAGGGGGTCAACCTATTTTCCAAAGCACCAGAAGGCACGACAAGAATCAATGGATGGAAACTAATCAAGGAGAGAAGCAACCTAGAATTAAGGAGAAATTTCCTGACAGTGAGAAGAATTAACCAGTGACGTGGCTTGCCTTCAGAAGTTTATTTATTTATTATATTTCTATACCGCCTTTCTCCCGTAGGACTCAAGGCGGTGTACAGTCAAGAAAAATATAGACACACAAACATCATAAAATTGCTAATTAAAATTATTACTTAGTTTGGTCAATTAAATAAAACCCAGAATTAGATAACATTTAAAAAAAAAATCATTCACATGTTCATATGTTTAGCCCCGCCTGTTGAAACATCAGGGTCTTGAGGGCACGGCGGAAAGCACGGAGATCAGGGATATTCCGTATCTCCGGGGGCAGTTCATTCCAAAGGGTTGGAGCCCTCACAGAGAAGGCCCTCCCCCTGGGAGTCGCCAGTCGGCATAATTTGACTGATGGCACCCTGAGTAGTCCCTCCCTGTGAGAACGAACTGGTCGGTGGGAGGCTATTGGTGGCAAAAGACGGTCTCATAGGTACCCAGGTCCTAAGCCATGGAGTGCTTTAAAGGTGATAACTAACACCTTGAATCGCACCCGGAAGACCACCGGGAGCCAGTGCAGCTCGCCTAGGAGAGGTGTTACATGGGCGTAACGAGCTGCGCCCATAATCACCCGCGCGGCTACATTCTGGACCAGTTGGAGCCTCCGGGTGCTTTTCAAGGGGAGCCCCATGTGGAGAGCATTACAGTAGTCCATACGGGAGGTAACTAGGGCATGAGTTACCGTGCACAAGGCGTCCCGATCCAGAAAGGGACGCAACTGGCGGATCAGGTGAACCTGATAAAAGGCACCCCTGGCCACAGCCGTCAAATGATCTTCTAAAGATAGCCGTGAATCCAGGAGGACACCCAAGTTGCGGGCCCTCTCTGTGGGGAGCAAGATCTCATCCCCTATTGTCAGTGATGGTACCAGCTTGTGGGTGCTTCATCACTGAAGGCTTTTAAGAAGAGCCTGGTGGATATCCACTTGTCTGAAATAGTATAGGGTCTCCTGCTTGAGCAGATGGTTGGATGACAAGATCTCCAAGGTCCCTTCCAACTCTATTATTCTGTATTCTATTCTGCTATATACTTTCTTGCTATGGAAGCAACACCATTCCTTCTCTCTCTCTCTCTCTCTCTCTCTCTCTCTCTCTCTCTCTCTCTCTCCCTCCCTCCCTCCCTCCCTCCCTCCCTCCCTCCCTCTCCCTCTCCCTCTCCCTCTCCCCCTCCCCCTCCCCCTCCCTCCGTGTGTGTGTGTGTGTGTGTGTGTGTGTGTGTGTCCTGCATAGTAAACAGTATGATTTTCTGACTCAAAGTGTTTAATTCCAGTATCTGAGTTCTCTGGTGATGCCTAAGATTGTATTCAGTTTGTTTCATCTTCAGCTATGTTGACCATTCACCATATTCATGCTTTTTATGTTCCCTGTTCCCAGCCTAAATCTGGCTTTGCAGTTTGGGATTTTCTTTTTCTGCATAGCAACATCAGCAACTAGATGCCCCAAAGGGTTTAATCTAGCCACATCATAACATCATTAGTAGTATGAAAGATTCTCAGCTCTCCTTCTATTATACATTGTACATTACCCAACTTGAGAGGCTGATCGTATGGCACTATACCATCAATCACTTTATACTGTCTATCCATGTCGTTTTCTTTGTAACATGCAGGAAAGGTTTACCACTGCTTTCTCCCTTGTAATATGGAATGATGCTTTTGCTATGGTTACTATAGTGATCATCTGCCTCCAGAATTTTTCTACATCACTGCTGCCATATATATATATACTGCATGTGTACCTGCTTGCTTTGGCTTGGCAGCTAGGCTTTGGCTTCCTGCCTTGCGTGATACTGCTGGGATTATAGACCCTTGATTTATACTTCCAGAGTCCTTCATTCAGTCTTCCTAGAAACACCCCCACCTCCACCACAATAAGACACCTTAGCAAGATTTAGGTGAGATTGCTTTTCTACTTAAACTGTGTTTACACTTACATAAAGCCAACTGTTGCAAATTCAGTAATTCTGTTTGGAACAGCACTTACTGTAGCTCAACAAAAGAAGATAATCATTAGTCAGATTTTGTTTGTCCTTCTAGAAAAACCCATTCCTTTCTCAACAATTTCTTTATTTTGGGAGGTGGGGTGGGGGTATGCATGGGTGACTTGGAAGAAGCTGCAGCTTTTGTGGAAAAATAAAAATAAAAAGTTAACAAACATGGATGATTTGTGTTTGGTGCATTATATGATCCGATTTGTTTTTTGTATTTTGTTTTGCTACATTATAATTATGGACTAAAAACCAATATTTCTGCAAAACACAGCAGTTAAATAAGAACTTGGCTAACGGCCATGAAATCAGGAATCACACATATTGAGTGTAGTATCTAATCCAAATATATTTTGAATTGAACATTAAATTACTTCTGTAGCTCCATACAGGTGTTCCTGAGACCAAGCAGTTTGCACTGGCTGACTCTACCCCCTCTTCTGTGCCTATGCCATTTGGTCCTATAATCCTTCAAATATTGGAAATCAAGACTTGAGCAGGAAGCTAGTTTTCCTGCAGAATGCAACTCCCAATTGCATTACGTCTTCAGTCTCACATGCCTACAGCAGGCAACCTGCTTCAGATCTTTCAATTCAAGGCATCTGTTGGGGTTCTTTTCTCTTCCATTCATTATGTGAGGACAAGACTATCTTATCTTTAAAAGCAATGTGATCTATGCCATGAAAAATATCCATAGATGAACATTGCCAGATAAAACTCTAGATTGTATCCAAGTTTTTAAAAAGCTGAAAAGAGGGAAAGAGAAGGGTATTCTACCATGCATGCATTTATTATACGCTCATCAATTTGACAACAGCCATCCAGGAGTTTATTCTAATACTACACAGGTTCATATTAGAGGAATCGAGCTACTTTGTCTCCAAGTCATATAGAACTTCCTTCCAAAGCCCTACAGATTTCCAAATTTCAAGTCCCGGAATTTCCTATCCCATAATAGCTACTGTTGAATATTCTTAGAGTTTGCCTGTTTGTAATACTTATGGATTGTCCTAATTGCAAGACTTCAAGTATCTAACAAAGCTAAAACAAAACGGAACAAAAACCCAGAAAACAATGAGAGTTAAAACAAAGGATACATGCCAAAATGGATTGCCCACAGTCATTTCATTAGAGCTGAAAATCCAGTATAATGAAAATATTTTAACTGTCTTGCTAATTGCAAGGGTACAGAATGCTATATAGCCATGATGGCGAACCTATGCCACAAGTACTACAGGTGGCATGCAGCACCCTCTCTGTGGGCACGCGATCCATCGCCCCAGCTCATCTCCACCATGCATGTGCGTGTGCCTCCTGCCAGCCAGCTGGTCATCAGGTCTCTGCCGCATATGCGTGGGGCGTGGGACATGTGCGTGGGGGGCTGCGTGCTCATGTGTGGGAGGTGCACGCGTGCAGGGGTGCATGCATGCTCAGGGTTGGGGCGCATGCAGGGGCACATGCACATACATGGGGTGCATGCTTGGGAGCCATGTGCGCAGGAGCCACGTGTGCATTGCATTTTTGGGGTTTGGGTATGCAGATGCTTTGGAAACTTGGTCCGGAAAAGGTTAACCATCACTGCTGTATACTGTAGATAGTCCTCAATTTACAATGTTCATTTAAGTGATGGTTCAACGTTACAATGTCACTGAAAAAAAGTGTTTTATGACTGTTTTTTTACACATGATTTTTGCAGTATCCCCATGGTCACATGATCAAAACTCAGGTGTCTGGCAACTGGCCTGTATTTATGACAGTTGCACTGTGCTGGGGTCATGTGGTCATCATTTGTAACCTTCCCAGCTGGCTTTCAACAAGCAAAGCAACTGCAGTGATTCACTTAACAATTGTGGCAAAAAAGGTCAAAAAATGAGGCAAAACTCACTTAACAACTGACTTGCTTAGTAACAGAACTTTTGGGCTCAATTGTGGCTGTAAATTGAGGACTAACTGCAGTGTGGCCTAAACATTTGTGAACTCATTTGAATTTTCAGTGTTCTGCATAAATAGAGGTAGACTCTATTTATGACCACAACTAGCCCAAAACGTCTGTTGCTAAATGAAACATCTGTTAAATGAGTTTTGCCCTATTTTACGATGTTTCTTGCCACAGTTGTTATGTGAATCATTATGGTTGTTAAGTTAGTAACACAGTTGTTAAGTGAATCTGGCTTCCCCATTGACTTTGCTTGCCAGAAAGTCACAAAAGGTGATGATCACATGACCCCTGGACAGAGCAACTGTCATAATTATGAATCAGTTGCCAAGCATCTGAATTTTGACCATGTGACTGGGGGGTTGCTGCAGTGGTTATTTGAAAAACAGTCATAAGTCCCCTCGTAACATTAAATGGTCAGTAAATGAACTGTTGTAAGTCGAGGACTATCTGTATGACCTTAAATGTGATCTGGTTTCCACCCAAGTCCGAAAACTGGATAAAGGGAATCCAATTAAACAAATGAGTCAAAAGCATTAGGCTTGTTCATTGATATATTGAGGGAAAAGATCCATATTTGTGCATGGCAATTATATGACAACCTTTGCTTTCAGGAATTCAGGTGCCCCTCCTTAGGTAGCAATAACTGAAACTAAACATTTCTAATAACTGTTGATCAATCCTGGACATGGACCGTGGGGGGGATTTTAACCCATTCTTCCTCACAGAACAGCTTCCATTCAGGAATGCTGATGTTTATTCAGAGCAGCTCCGAATAAACAAATATAAATATATTAAGAAAAAGAATGAATTGTTTAAGAATAAAAAAAGGATAACTATGTATAAATAGTAAAGTTAGAATTTAGGGGTAAATGAAGAAGATGTTTACATATGCAAGTATAGAAATATTGAGGTATTTTCAAAAAAAGGAAAGGGAGGAAGACAATATTGACAAAAATTGTAATTGAGTAAAATGTATTTGAATTTGACTAACTGTATAAAATAAGAAACAACCAACACTCTGATCAAAATAAAAAAAAAAGAAAGAAAAATATGGGTGAAGGTGGGAGAGGAGAAAAGAAAAAAACAATAAAATGTGTTTTAAAAAACAAAGAATGCTGATGGACTTCCTTGTATGAACTGCTCTCTTCAAACTCTTCCACAACATTTCTCTAGGATTAAGGTCAGATTGTGGACTTCTCAAAACATAACTTTCTTCTGCTTTAACCATTCTTTGCTTGGACAACTTGTCTGTTTTGTATCATTGGGAGAAACATGGAGTTGTTACAGGTAGTCCTCAAATTACATTTAGTGACTGTTTGAAGTTACAACAGCACTGAAAAAAAGTGACTTACGACTGTTTTGTACACTTACAACTATTGCAGCATCCCCATGGTCATGCGATTGAAATTCGAAGCTTGGCAACTGACTCATATTAATGACAATTGCAGTGTCTCAGGGTCATGTAATCCTCTTTTGCAACCTTCTGACAAGCAGAAGTCAATAGGGAAGCCAGATTCACTTGACATCCATGGTACTAACTTAAAAACTTCAATGATTCACTTAAAAACCATGGCAACAAAGGTCACACATGAGGCAAAATTCATTTAACAATTGTTTTACTTAGCAACAAAAATGTTGGGTTCAATTGTGGTTATAAGTTGAGGACTATCTGTACTGTTGGATAATACAATGATTTCAGGAAAATAAACACGTTTTTATCATTGGAGGCTAATTTACCAACATGCAAATCCTTAAAAAGCGAGCCTTCCTCTAGAGCAAATTGAGAACTTTCTCAGCTTCTCCTTGTCCAGTTGGGGCACTTATCAAGAAGAATGTTTACGATTAAGGCCACAGCCAGAATTTGGAAAGGGAACCCAATGGAAATATCTGATGCTATAGAATCATTGTGGCCAAGAAATAAGTCATTCTGATCTTCGACCCAAGGCAATGTGATAACTTGTGCCAATCAATGCATGAAACCCCAAACATGAGTAGTTAAAAATGTTTCTATGAGGATTTATTAAATAATCAATTATGTAACATAACCATTCTGAAAATGAGCACTCAGCTGCTTTGGATAATCACCCCAGGGCCTCTGACCTCATTAACCAGACTTTAGTTATCTTGGAAATCAAAAATCAGCTTGATTTTCTCTTCCAGTAGTTGGGTGGAATTACCAGTTTGTATCGGTACAAGTCAAATCTACAAAGGTTAATGAGGCAATGCCATGATTTCGACACCCTAGGCAGGTCCAACAACAACAATAATGCTTCCTCCTGTCACATTATTTCAGCAATATTATACTCTTTGTTGGAAATAGTCATGCCCTGTATGTAATGAAGGACATAAAAGGAAGGTGTCAAAAGGCTGGGTGGAACTCCAATGTTTGCCATTGAACCAAACAATATAGGGAGAAGCCTTCTATAAATCAGAGGAAGAAGTATGCAGAGTTGTTACAGAGGGCAACGAGATTATGAACGGGAAGGTGAAATGCGTAGAAAGGAATGGAATGGATTATTTGAATTCCTAAGTGAGGAACCCTGAAACATAAGCAACTTTGTTGCTGAACTCAGTTAACCATTATAATCATGTATGATTCTAAATGGCGTACGGTTCCACATCCGTATTCCAATACCATTGGCTGAATGTAATACTGTTTGAAAGCTTCGCAAATGTTAGAATATAGCAATAAGAATACAAAAGAGGGGTTATCCCGAGATTACATCTTTGGCAAGTAACTAAGCAATGAGCATGTGGATGCCTATTTGCTGCAGAAAGCGTCAAATTCTGAGTGCTTCTACAGATGCCTTTGACTATTTTAGTAGGGCTCTGCTGAGAAGTTGAGATGTTGCTGTCCATCCAGGAACAATTTTCTGCCTCTGTATCTCCAATTTCATTTTCCTCAATGGTGGCATTCATGAGCTGCCTTGTGTGAGAGTGTAGGTCCCAAGCCACTGAGAAGCTGTGCGCTGATAGTTGCCTTTTATTCCTCTGTTTTGAAATGTGGCCGACTCTTTCCAAAATGAAACAGATAACATTACCCATATTATGATGGTTAATGTACCTCTGATGCCCATTTCGTGTCTTGCTGCATCCTGTTCTCGTTAGCCAACCACAAGGAGCCGAAAGTTTACAACTGAGTCTTCCATCTTCATAGTGTGGCTGTAAAGGGGACAGAAGGGCTTTAGAATGGATGCAGCATCGTTTCTCTGTGGTGCTGTTGAAGCTGTCGAGAGACACCTGCATAATAACCAGCCAATGTAACCGCTGATGCAATTTGCTAATAGAATGCTTTTCACGCAGAGACGGTCTGGAGCTGAAGATGGTTGGCTCATTAATGCTTTTCTTGCCATTCTGCAGGTGTTTAGCTGAAAGCATACAGCAACATCTCCTGGCCAGGAATGGCTATGGCAATGCATTCCAAAGAAGGTTTTTAAAGGATTTTTTTTTAATTGTATGCAAAGAACAGAGAAGTAAGCAAGCAAATGTGAATGAAAAGCCTGCAAAAGCATAATCTCCGCTGTGCAAAACCAAACAATCCCTAGATACATATCTACACCATGCAGTTAACCTATTAACATTGGAACTGATTTCCTTCATCTAGGAAAAACAGGAAATGGAATACGGGTAGTCCTCGACTTATGACCACAATTGAGCCCCAAATTTCTGTTGCTAAGCAAAATGTGTGTTAAGTGAGGTTTACAATCTTTTGTTGCCACAATTGTTAAGTGAATCACTGCAGTTGTTAAGTTAGTAACATGATGGTTAAGTGAATCTGGCTTCCCCATTGACTTTGCTTGTCGGAAGGTTGCAAAGGGGATCATATGACCCTGGGACACTGCAACTGTTATAAATATGAATCAATTGCCAAGTGTCTGAATTTTTATCACATGACGATAGGGATGGTGCAATGGTAATAAATGTGAGAATTGGTCATAAGTCACTTTTTCCAGTGCTGTTGTAACTTCAGACAGTCACTAAATAAACTATTGTAAGTCAAAGATTATCTGTAGTATGTTATTGAAATTTCACAGAAATAGAATTTAGAAAGGCTGTTGTATAATGGATAAAGAAGGAGTATTCTTCCAATCTCTGTAGCATCTTTCTCTGTACAATAGGGCTTTTTAAAAAACTTCAAGGGGTCCAGGAACTTCACTTGAAGTTCCTTTTTACTCAATGCATCTGGGTCGATGTAATTTTTTTCCTCAGGTTGAAAAAAATGTTACAAGCACCTATCGTTCCCTTAAAAAAAATACCAGAAATCATGCTGATCACAGATTTAACAAAATAGTATAATCACACTTTGTACCTTACCATTAAAATAAACATATATGCCACCTGCTTTCACCTACAAAGTATAGTCGTATTGCCAACTGTGGTTTTTTTCAATTTTCATAAATGACTAGAAGCAAACAAAACTTGTTTGACATTAAGCCTCAATTCTGTCCTATTAAGTATTGCACAAATTGGAAATTAATAGAATTCTAGAAAATCTGCATATTTTTCTGAGATATACCATGCCCTAGAAAAATATTGGTTAAGTTTTGTTTTATTCATTTAAAATTACTAAATTTTAAAATTGTCTTATTTTTCTAACTCTTCATGTCAGGAAATTCAAATATATCTTCAAGATCATCATCATCATCATCATCATCATCATCATCAAATTCTACAGAGATCAAACAATGACAGTCTGGATTTCAGTTTTGCAGATGTTAATTTGTTTTTAATTAGAAGTTAATATACCTGCTGCATAATAACAGCATAAAACTCCAATAATCTTCCCTACAGTAAGATAATTATAGAAGGCCAATGGATCCAAAAGAGTCTAACCTTTCTGAGTATTGGTATTGCATGTTGTTCTTTAGAGGAAATCTGGCTTGTTCTGGTGAACAAATCAACAAGGCAGATGTTGATGCCAATCATGATCTTTCAAAGGGGAAGTCATGTTGCATTCAAGTGCAGCAGAGAATTGACAGCTATTTGGTAGAAGGAACTTCAAGAACTAAAGCCCATTTTATCTAGAACTGAATTAATGAGCAATAACTAATAGCTTCCATGAGTCAGAAAAGAATTCAGAATTATAATCCTTCAGACCAGAGGTGGGTTTCAGCAGGTTCTGACCAGTTCTGGGGGACTGGTAGCGGAAATTTTGAGTAGTTCGGAGAACTGGTAGTAAAAATTCTGACTGGCCCCACCCCCATCTATTCTCTGCCTCCCAAGTCCCAGCTGATCGGGAGGAAATGGGGATTTTGCAGTAAGCTTCTCTTGGAGTGGTGTGGGAATGGAGATTTTACAGTATCCTTCCCCTGTCATGCCCACCAAGCCACGCCCACCAAGCCACACCCACAGAACTGGTAGTAAAAATTTTTTGAAACCCACTATGCTTCAGATACTCCAGGCTATTTTACACCTCAGAGTACAGATAGTCCTCAAGCTATGACCACAATTGAGCCTAAAGTTTGTGTGCTAAGTGAAACAGTTGTTAAGTGAACTTTTCCCCACTTTACGACCTTTCTTGCCACAGTTGTTAAATTGATAAGCAGTTGTTAAGTTAGTAACGTGATGGTTAGGTGAATTTGGCATCCTCATTGACGTTGCTTGTCACAAAGTTGCAAAAGAGGATCACATGACCCTGGGATCACTGCAGCTGTCATAAATATGAACCCGTTGCCAAGCATCTGAAATTTGATCATGTGACCATGGGGATGCTGCAACAGTCATAAGTGTGAAAAATGGTCATGTCATTTTTTTTCCAGTGATGCTGTAACTTCAAATGGTCACTCAGTGAACTGTTGTAAGTTGAGGACTACCTGTAAAAGCAGCTATTTTTGTTGATAAATTATTGGAGTAATTGATTTCACTTCCTTAGGATTGGTGTAGAGAAAAATACTTTTTGTGGCTCAAATACTGATTCCAATTCCAGAACATGAAGTCTGATTGTGATTAGCATCCTGCCAGCCCTTGCAGCCTCAATTCCTAAGATGTGCTTAGTGGCATTATTTCTCCATGGAGAAAAGTGGTTTGGGATTTCTTTCGTCCTTGTTCAAAAGCTTTAAAAATTCAAGTTAATGAGATTTTAAAAGGTGAGGGAAGGAGGGGAACTTACCACATTAGCAATGCTGACTGTCCAGAACTTTAACCAAGATTGATTTAATTAGGCCAAGCTAGGAAAAGCTTGGTTTGCAAGTTGAGTAAATTGCAAGTTGAACAATGTAACCAATGGCTCAGTAAATGAAGTAGGTGCAGAAATAATTCTGGATCTGAGGTGGTATTTGATTTGGTTAGTTACTTGAAGAAAAAACATAAATCTGAACATTTCAAATGCTGAATTATATTTTCAGTGCCAGTAAATGAGGCTATTCCCCCTGAAAAGGCTAAGACCATAAAAGTATTCAATATCAGTTTAAACTGTTCTATCTTGATCTCCAAACCATATAGTTCAACAGACCATAACAAACAACAGTGAATCTTTCAGGACCAAAGGTTGATTAATAGGATTATTTTATGTACAATATATATATCCAAAACCTGGTAGCTCTTATTACATACATAATGATGCTGACAGCCCTCAAATATGTTTTGGATGATTAAGAATAGATTATTATGCTGCTCTTTAGTGAGCAAAAGACAAAAGTGAAAGTAGGATGATACAACATTCTGTATGAGGTTCTGGTTGTTAATATTCAGAAGTGTATGTAAGTATCATAGAACTATGGAGTTGAAAAGGACTATGAGGATTTTCTAGACTGTTTTTCTGCACTGTGCAAAAAACAACAACACTTAAACTATTCTTGGGAGATGATTGTCTGACCTCCAAAATTGGCCAAACTCAGTCCGTAGAATATTTCACTGCTGTACAGATTGTATCATCAGGAAGTTTTTCCTTAAATGCAGTCTAGGTAGCTACAACTTATAGTTACTATGATAATACAAAGTAGCTAAACACCCCATGTGTAATTTACATGCCAGAGTGGTTCATATATCCCTATCAATCAGGCATAAGAAGTAATGAGGGAAGGAGAAATTCCATTGTTTGTAGGCTAATTTTACTAAAACACAATTCCCATTTCAGGAAGGAAGGAAGGAAGGAAGGAAGGGAGGGAGGGAGGAAGGAAGATGGAGCTGCAGTTTCCTGTAGGTTGCAATGCATTTTAACCACTTGAATAATACTTGGTAAAATATGCATAATAGAAAAAACATAGAGAAAAATAAGTTAGTAAAACGATAGATAAAACCGCTTACATGAAAAGTTTAGAACCATTGAAAAACTGTACAATAATGCAGTAATGCAAACATTACGGACATGTGCGTGTAAAAATGTTTAAGACTGTTTATGCTGGATTTTTATTTAAAGTCTGAAAACCGATGTGAATATGGGATAAGATGCATTTAATACTGGAAATGTGAATAAAACTAGAGGAAATATGGGACTTGAAGTTCAGCAATGTTTGCACAGACATGTCTGAGGGGTTGTTTCCAAAGTTAAGTGTTTTGAAATGTATGTATGTATGTATGTATGTATATATATATATATATATATATATATATATATATATATATATATATATATATGTGTGTGTGTGTGTGTGTGTGTGTGTGTGTGTGTACACACACACACACACACATACACTTTGGAAAAGATTTAGTTAATAATATATTGACCATGGAACACTTTAAAAAAAAAGGCTTTTTTTTTAAAAAAAAGTGATGTAAGTGTTCAATAAATGCAGTTTTTACACAGAAAAAAACCCAAAAAACCTAGAGCTCTTATGCAGAAGAAAAAAAAAACCTAGTTGCAATTGGCAAACGCACATTCCCTGAGCTTCCCACCCTTATCCCCCATCCCAGGAATTAGTTACCTTATTGAACTCTCTGTGTGTGTGCAAGAGAGAGAGGGAGGGAGGGGGAAGGGGGGAGAGAGAGAGAGAGAGAGAGAGAGGGAGGGAGGGAGGGAAGGAGAGGGAGAGAGAGAGAGATGGGAGTGGTAGCATTGTACACAGAAGTTCTATTAAATTTATTTTGTATGCATGTAGATTCTGAGTGTGGTAATACAGTATATACATCTAAATGGCTGCAAATATACTTCACAAAAATTACCTCTCTAATCTCTAACATGCCAAAGTTAGATCACCATTTGAGGTGTGGGGGTGTATTTTTAAATTGATAAGTGGTGATTATATTTCTGAAGGTGAATATTTCTGTTTTGTTTAATATTACATATAGTGTAATCATTGTTTTTAAAAAACCCTCCAAAATATTATTCTAGAAATAAATTCTGATTCCAGATAGGACAACAATCATCTATGTAGGATAATGGGCAAAATGATGAAATGTGCATTACATCAGAGTCCGCAATAATACAACAATATCCATTTGTGATCAAAGAGAGATAACATTATTTGATTTGAAACTGCAAACTGGAATTTCCCCAGTCTATTTAGCTGAACTGAAAACACAAGTAAATCCAGACAAAGTCAACAAAATGCAGTGCTATATAGTTAAGTCCCTTAAATTCTATCTATTTCAAAGTCCATTAACTCTATAAAATACTGTTACTCGAATTTGCTGAGTGTAGTTACAAAAATACATTTCCCTCTGATAAATTGTAACTCAAATTCAGGCTCCCAAACAGCTTTTATTTTATTTTTTTGTCCTTTTTACAGCCCAAATTAGTTTGCCTACAGATTATGATTCCAAGTTTTAAGTGGATAAATATTGCTATTGCGTTAAAACAGAAATTTTTGAACCAACCCAAAGAGCATTCTAAAACTATATTTCAGCATCTAGATCAGCATCTGTACCTATCCTTTTAAGGCTAGAGAACATCCTAGGAATTTTGAGAACATATTTTGGGAACTCTTCCCAAACTGGCCATCATGAGAGATATCAGTAGTGATATCATGGGCTAAGAATTTTAGATATACAATTGAGTTAGACAAATGGTAGCAAATATGGGAAAGAAACTATAAATTAACAAGGTCCACAGTATATAAAGAAAATCAATACAAAATGTTCTATAGATAGCATATGGCACCTGAAAAATTGGCAAAAATGTTTAAAGATAAATCAGTTTAAGGCTGGAAATGCCATCAGATACCAGGATCGTATTATCATATGTGGTGGACGTGTCCAGAAGTGAGGAACTACTGGATTAAAATTAGAACATGGCTAGAGGAAATGATACAACAACGTATTGATTTAAAACCTGAACTGTTCCTATTGGGTATCTTATCAGAGAAATATAGTAAAGAGAATAGTTATTTGATTATACATATTGTAACTGCAGCGAGAATTGTATTTGCACAAAATTGGAAAGCAGAGAAAATCCCTTTAGAGGGAGAAGTAATTAAGAAAATATTGGAATGTGCAGAAATGAATAGATTAACATTGGTAATTAAAGAAAAGGAAGAATCAAAGTATTTTAAAGTATGGGGGCAATTATATCAATAGTTAGACAAGAGATATATATATAAATAAATTTAGATAATTGATGAATTAATATAAACATAAGAAATTTGGGAAGAATGATGTAACAATCTAAATGAAAATATAAAGGTATGATAGAAATATAATATGAAAAGAATGGAGGAGGGAGTAGAAGACACAAAATATGTACTCAGATGAAACACTGAATGATTAAGGATGTATTGTTTGTTTGTATGTTTGTTTGTTTAAAAAAAATAAAAAACTTAAAAAAAAAAGAGGTATCAGTAGTACCAACCTACTAGAATGTCCCCTGCCATTTCTGTCTTTTGATTTACCTCCTTCAGTATACTTCCTGTCATCCTTATTTCTTTTTCTTTTTCTGGGCAAGTAATTGTCTTATTGAATGAACTACAGAATTCAAATCACCCCTCACATGTTTGTTTCTCATGAAAGCTTATTGAATCTGTTTTAGGCCCAACAGCATTTAAAGATGATTCTGCAAGGAGGCACTTCTCAGCTTACTATGCTTTTTCAAAAATATAACCACATAAGGCATGTTATTGGCTGCAGTGAGTTGGCCGTGGTGAGTTGTCCTCGACCAGAGGTGTCAAATTCGCATGCCGCGGGCTGGATCTGTCACACACTGGCCACCCCCCACCCAGTTTAGCAAAGGGCGGGAAGTCGTGATACGTCATGTGACGACAACGTGATGCTGCAACTTTGACAGCCCCCTCCTAGTCTTTGAAAATATTACAAAACAAATATTTTATTTATCAAATACAAAATGTTTGAGTTCCCCTTTTTGAACAAGTTAATTGTAGCCACAAAGCTAATAAATGCTAATCATCTGGTGGTGGCAAGCTCTCCAATAGGTTACCAATCCTTACAATCATTCCCTTTTAGGTGTTTAAAGGATAGTTCTATTATGGCATATGGGATTATGGCAGATTTCTCTAAATTTCCCTTCTTTTGTTTCTTAGGGCTGAAAATGTTTATGTCCAAGTTTGAAGACAAATAGGAGCTTTTCTACTAGCTGGTGAACTGTCAAGACATTTGCATTTGTATCATAAGTAGAAAGTGTATTTAGTTTTGTTCACAGCTGCTGTATAAGTCATCTGTCAGCATTCCAGAAAAACCCCAACTCCAAGTAAAACTCTGAAGCAATCATTTTTCAAAGTTCCATTTACTAGAATAGGTAAACTGGCACATCTGGGAAAACCCGAATCTGAGAGGTTCGGGTTTTCCCTCAGTAAATCAAAACCTCCAAAACCATCCCCTCACTCCTCAGTTGATCACATGCTCCAATCAACTGCCATCCCGTCTCGAGACATCATTCCGACCGCTTCTTCTCCAAATCGCCCTGACCTTGACCGATAGGAAGAATGCTATTATGTCTATAGACAACCCCTCTACTAAATCTCCCCTCCTACTTTCCCACACATGAGAAGGTGGCAGCATGGAAGCTTCTGGCCTAAAATGGCTTCCAAAGCTGACATCATCTTTCCTCAACATGTCATATAAATTATTTAAGGACATTAATTTTCACCATATCGATTATTTATATTATTCTGAACTATGGCTAACTTTAATAAGGACTATTTGACACATGGTTCTATAAATATAATTTCATTTGAAAATATTTTCCTACTTTAGGCATAGGAATAATAACTGCAATTACATTAATAAGCTTTGAATATGGCCAGTGGCATGCAATCTGTTTTAAACCTGTTTTAAAAGAGCAAAAGAACTATTTTTCCATATTGACAAAAAGGAACAAGCCTTTGAAAGCAATGAGGCAATTGGGAGCTAATGAGCAAGAAAGCAAATAGGAACACAGAGTTTTGCAAGGGAATTGGTGTATTTGTAGAGTTTGTTACATTTTTAATAAATTGTTGGGATAATTGGATGAAGTTGTGGTGAGACTTTTTGGGGGGAAGGGGCTGAATGAGCTATTTGTTTGCTCTTTTGCCCAGGACATAGAAAAGCAGCAGGGGAGCTATAGCTTGAGTTGACTCACTGTTGAAGTGAATGGATGGTAGGTTGTTGTGCATTCTCTGTCAATATGTCAGTCCCCGTCAGCACTCTTAAGAAGAAGAAGAAGAGACACTTGAGATCTCGCAATCAAGCAATTAGAAAGGCAAACAAGAAAGTTTTGTGAGATAGTGGGAGAAAGAACACTGACTTCCCACCTCCAGAGAGTAAGCATTAAAGTGACTTTAGATATTTGTGAGAGGAATTCAATGCCCCCAGTGCTGTAAAAATGTAATATATGGCTTTATAATATATGACAATTGTTTAAAAAGAATAAGAAAACCATATTCCAAATAATACCTACATAGAATGAAGGTAGAAAGCCAGCAAGAGGCAAGGTGCTTTTCAGTTTGTTGTAAAGAGTATCAATATATATTGGGCATTAATCAAGATTCATACTCAATGAGCTCCTGGCTTTGAGGAAACAAGTTGGTGGAATGAGAGATGCTTTAAAGTACTAGAGAGATATGTAGACATGATGTTCTTGCATGTAATAGCTTCATTCCATTCATGCAATGATAGTGCTCCCTGGCTGTCTGAAGAACAGACGTCTTGGGGTGGAGAACATTATTTTGAGGATTAGATTCTATAGAAGGAACCTAATCCTTGGTGTTCCTTCTTGGGTGACAGATTTTTGTTATGCACATTTCAAGCTTAGAAACACAGGTATGTGAGTTTGTGACCTGTCTCTAGGTTTCATGGTGGGTTTTTTTTCTTGGTTGTAGACGCCATACACCAGGGTTGTCGAACTTGTAGCCCGTGGACCAGATGTGTCACATGCTGGCCATGCCCATGCCTGATTTAGTGAAGAGGGGAAAAGTCCTGATATGTCACGTGATGCCACCATGATGATATGAGTTTGACACCCCTGTCATACACTATTTTGCTTACTTGGTTGTAGACATTGTTAAGTCCTCGGGGTTACGTCCTCGCTCGGGCTGTCTTCCTCGGGAAGGTGTTGATTGGTTCAGCAGTTAGCAACAGAGGGAGCGGGAAGTTATCTGTTGTGGATTGGTTAGAATGTATCTGACAGCCGCTATTTAAGCGCCTGTCAGCAGGAGTTCTGTGTTCTTGTTACCAGAGAGTTCTCGTTATGTGAAGAGTTAATAAAGCCTTGTTTGAAGCAACAGGCCTCCGAGTGCTGTGTTCGGATCTAACAACTGGCGACGAAGGTACGGGTGATCGTCCCGCGCTATGGCTTTCGCTCTTCCTCCGTTCTCGCCCTTCGAGCCAGGGTCTGAATCCTGGGACAAGTATCTAGAGCGTTTTGAATGCTTTCTCCAGGCAAATGATCTGGCTGATTTGCCTAGCTCTAGAAAGCGGGGCTACTTTCTGAGCTCTTGTGGCCGCGAGATCTTTGTCACCGCCCGTGCCCTGGCCGCACTGCAGCCCGTGTACTCTGTGCCATGGGAGACCTTGCTCCTGAAACTTAAGAACCATTATTCCCCCACGCCGTCTAAGATCGCCCGCCGCCATGCATTCCATCAAAGGTCCCAGAGGGCTGGCGAGTCCATAAACGATTACGTTACTTCTCTTCGGGCGGCTGCTGTTCACTGCGACTTCCGTGACCTAGATGATATGCTTCTTGACCAGATTGTTTGCGGCGTGAGGGATTTGAAGCTTCAGCGGCGCCTACTGGCCCGTCCTGACTTGACCCTCTCCAGCGCTTTAGATGAGGCCAGGGCGGCTGAAATGTCCGCTCAGTCGTTGGCGGAGATTCAACACTCGCACACCGCTGGCCCTCCCCCCCCGTGATGGCATCAGCTCCCCAGCAGCTCCACTGGCAGTCCATCATGAGGATTCTGAAGATGATGACTCCGAGGCAACGGAAGGGGATGTGTGCCGCCTCAAAACTGCGTGGAAGTCAGGAGGGTTTGCTCCGGCCAGGTTGACCCAGGGTACTTGTCTGGGTTGCGGTGGTCTGCATAGCCGCGCTGACTGCAAGTTCAAGTCAGCTGTCTGCCGGCGCTGCGGGAAGCGTGGCCACTTGTCGAGAGTTTGCCGGGCAACGCTCCCATTTCCGGATGTTCCAGGGGAGCCCAGCTCCAAGCGCAGGAAGACGAAGCGGGTCGGCTGCAGCGAGAAAGCGGGCGAGGTGTCTCTGGACGCCGAAGTTGATGCCGTGAACGTCAGCCAGGCCTCCATGTTTTCCCCTGGGTCCAAAATCTATCTGGAAGTCTTGCTGGAATCCGTTCCCTGTCGTATGGAGGTGGACACGGGTTCTTCTCGTTCCTTGATAGCTTGGTCCATGCTCAAGAAGCTGATTCCTGCTTATCCCAAGCGACGCCTGAAGCCATGTCCGGTCAAGCTGCGAGACTACCAAGGCCGCCCAATCCCTACTCTTGGCTGTGACTCATTCTATGTTGTTTATGATTCCTTTTCAGGTCGTCTTCCCTTGATTATAGTGAGAGACAGTCTCCCCAGCCTGTTGGGGTTGGACTGGTTTGCGGCGCTACAACTCGGGGTGACTGGCATCCATTCCACCTGTGCGGACATCTCGGCTGAGCTGATCCGCGAGTTCGCGGAGGTGTTTGATGGGCGTTTGGGTAAATACACAGGGCAGCCAATTTCATTCGCTTTAGACCCACAGGTAGCCCCGGTCCGGCTTAAACCTAGAAGGGTGCCACTTGCTTTGCGGGCCAAGGTGGACCACGAGTTAGACAAACTAATAGCTCAAGGGGTGTTACAGCCGGTGGAGTTTGCAAAGTGGGAGACCCCAATTGTTATTCCATTGAAGCCCGACGGATCTGTAAGGATCTGCGCGGATTTTAAGGCGACCCTGAATAGGGCCCTTCAGGCCAACCATTATCCAGTGCCCGTGGTGCAACATTTGCTGCACTCACTGGGCCAGGGACGTGTCTTCGCAAAGCTGGATCTTGCTCAAGCATATCAGCAGCTTCCAGTCGACGAGGACATGGCCCTGGCCCAGACAATAGTGACCCACCGTGGAGCTTTTAAGTGCACTCGGTTGCAGTTCGGGGTGTCAGTGGCTCCGGGCATATTCCAGTGCCTTATGGAGCGCCTGCTCCAGGGGCTACAGGGTGTTGTGCCCTATTTCGATGACGTCCTGATTGCCACTGCGGATCAGGCGTCGCTCATCTCCAAGGTTAGGGCCGTCCTCTCCCGTTTCAGGGACGCCGGGCTGAAACTCAAGCCCGAGAAATGCCATTTTGGGGTTTCACAGGTAGAGTTCTTAGGGTTCCTCATGGATGCAGCCGGAATTCGGCCAGCGCCTTCCAAGGTAGCTGCCATCAAGGAAGCTCCCGCACCCAGGTCCAAGGCCGAACTGCAGGCTTTCCTAGGCCTCCTTAATTTTTATGCGGTATTCCTTCCGCACAAGGCTTCCCTCGCTGAGCCTCTTCACCGGCTTTTAGAAAAGAGGACACCCTGGGCATGGACCAAGGAGGCAGTAGCCTCCTTTCAGGCAGTCAAGGACGTGCTCTCTTCAGACGCTGTCCTTGTGCAGTATGACTCCGACTTGCCCTTGTCACTGACCTGTGACGCCTCCCCATACGGGGTGGGTGCTGTATTGAGTCACCTTCTGCCAAACGGGGCGGAGGCCCCGATCGCTTATTACTCCTGCACGCTCTCTGCGGCGGAGAGACATTACAGTCAAATCGATCGGGAGGCCTTGGCAGCAGTAGCTGGAATCAAAAGATTCCATGATTACGTCTATGGCCGCCAATTTTCCCTCGTCACTGACCATAAACCTTTGTTGGGCTTGCTGGCATCAGATCGTCAAACGCCCCCCATCTTGTCTCCGCGAATGTCGCGGTGGTTAGAATTTTTGGCAGCCTATACTTACCAACTGCAGTACAAACCAGGGAAGGATATTGGACACGCAGATGCCCTTAGCCATTGTCCCCTCCCGTTACCTGTCATAGATCCATCCCCCTCTTCCTCAGTATTCTTGGTGGGGGAATTAGCTCCGTTAGTGATTGCGGAAGACGTTGGGTCCCAGTCTTTGGCTGACCCTGTCTTGGCACAAGTCTTGGACTGGGTGCACCGCGGTTGGCCACATTCGCCCCCTAATCCCGTTTTTGTACCGTTTTTCTGCAGACAACACGAGCTGTCTGTGCAGGCGGGCTGCCTCCTTTGGGGGCATCGGGTTGTGGTCCCTTCCGCCTTAAGAGTAGGGGTGCTGATGTGCCTTCACGACCCTCATCCTGGGGTGGTTCGGATGAAGGCATTGGGTCGGGCCTACGTCTGGTGGCCCGGCCTTGATAAGGATATAGAGGACTGGGTCGCTAGGTGCTCCACATGCCAGCAGTCTAGACCGGCCCTGCCATCTGCCCCAGTTTTGGAGTGGGAGACCCCCAGAGCCCTATGGGCGAGAGTCCACCTGGACCTTGCCGGCCCATTCTTGGGCCGTACGTTCCTCATACTGGTGGACGCTTATTCCAAGTGGGTGGAGCTAGCGCTCATGTCTAGCACCACCACAGAGGCTGTGACTAGGATTTTGGAGAGGCTTTTCGCCACCCATGGGCTGCCAGACATAGTGGTCACCGACAATGGTCCGCAGTTCACGGCCGCACCCTTCCAACTATTCCTGGCCAGATTGGGGATCCGTCATGCGCGCACAGCCCCCTCCCATCCTGCTGCTAATGGGTTGGCGGAACGGGCTGTGAAATCGGCGAAAGAGGCCTTACGCCGTTTGGGCGGATCCGATTGGCACACTAGAATATATCAGTACCTCCTGGCCCAACACTCCACGCTGACTCATACCACCAAACATAGTCCCGCTGAACTCCTCATGGGCCGGCGGCTCAGGATCACTCTGGATTGACTGCACCCTGGGTATACAGTATCGGGGCAGAAAGGGTTCCCTATCCCCGCTAGGTCCTTTGTTGTGGGTGATCTAGTTTATGCCTTAAACGTTAATCAAGGGGAGAAGTGGTTCCCGGGGTGGATTTTGCAACTAACGGGCCCCTACTCATATAGGGTCCAACTCACTGATGGGAGAGTGTGGAAACGCCACATTAATCAACTAAGGCGGCGCGTTTGTGAGGATGGGGCTACCCCGCAATGGTGTCCTATGACATCCCGTCCTCCGTCTTCGGCCGAGCCGGATCCCATCATGTTCCCGCGTACACCTGTTCCACCTGCTGCCTTGCCTCTGGTTCCTGAGGGGCTTGCCGTTTCCGCTGGCCCTGGTCCTGACAGCTCGAGTGCCAAGACGCTTCCCGAGACCGAGACTCCGGCTCCGCCTACCACCCCAGCCAATCCCAAGCTAAGAAGATCGGGGCGTTGCCGCCGCCGTCCGGCATACTTAGCTGATTTGCCTGCACGGTCCAGGTGGGAAGGGGTGTTAAGTCCTCGAGGTTACGTCCTCGCTCGGGCTGTCTTCCTCGGGAAGGTGTTGATTGGTTCAGCAGTTAGCAACAGAGGGAGCGGGAAGTTATCTGTTGTGGATTGGTTAGAATGTATCTGACAGCCGCTATTTAAGCGCCTGTCAGCAGGAGTTCTGTGTTCTTGTTACCAGAGAGTTCTTGTTATGTGAAGAGTTAATAAAGCCTTGTTTGAAGCAGCAGGCCTCCGAGTGCTGTGTTCGGATCTAACAGACATCATACACTTGGATAAATTATTAGATGGTGTTGGGGAGAAGGCAGTGGCTACGATTCAGAAAATGTAGGCAAAAAAACCCCTGGAAATTCACTCTGGCTCCTATGAAACAGGCTGAAGTTCATGACTGCCAAGGTGAAATTCCTAGAAATGCTATAAATTCAAAGATGAAAGCAACTAGTAGGAAAGCTCAAAAGGTGGACGTCACTATAAGGATATTTTTTTAAAAGGTCATAAATTGTTTATTCCAGGGATCACCAACGTTAATGGCTAGGGAATTCTGGGAGTTAAAGTCCACAAATCTTAAAGTTGTCAAGGTTGAAGAGCCCTGATTTATGCCATCATTTGAAAAAAGGCATAATAATTCCATTCCAATGTTAGAAATCACTTAGAAAATATGGAGGATTAAGAATGCCTTGTTGTAGATAAAACCATAAGAATAGTGCATAGAATAAAACATAATAGGATGAAGAGAATGAAAGGAATATGGTCATTCTTGGATTCAAACTTCAAACAGGCAGGAAAGGAACATCAGTGATCTTTATATCAAACAGGGTAACAAATGTACTTGAAAGCCTAGGAGGGTTCCTCCATGGAATAACAGAATAATAGTGTTAGAAGGGACCTTGAAGATTCCCTGCTCAGGAAACCTTATAGCATTTCAGATAAATGGGATCACCATGGGTGACAATATCTAATAAAAAAATTGAAGTTAAATCTTGAAATGTGCTATCACTTGCATGATCAAGGTGATATTGAGGTAAATCATGGAGATATGCAGACAAAAAGCTCTTGTCAGGAATTTCAATTATCCTCACAGAGACTGGGTTCCTTCATGCTTAGACCACAACAAAGGAACCAGAGTTCTGATGGACTGTGTCTTAGAAGAGTGATCTTGGAACCAACCAGACAGGAGCCAGATTTAGCCCTGGGAAATAATACCCTGTTTTCCCCAAAATAAGACATCCCCTGATAATAAGCCCAATCGGGCTTTTGAGCACATGGCAATAAGGCCAAGCGCTTATTTCAGAGTTCAAAAAAATATAAGGCAGGGTCTTATTTTCGGCAAAACACGGTAGTAATCTAATATAAGACATAAATATTATGGAGCTGATAGGAAACAGTAACCATGATATCAGCAATCCATATTATTCATGGGTTCCGTCCTTGCAAATTTGCAAAAATGGTTGTGTACCCCCAAAAACAGTACCTGTGACCTTTTCACACTAGAGTGGCAAGACATTGGAATCAACCGATCACACATACCCAGGTGAGTTTCAGCATTTGCTAATTTGGTACTTGCGGCAGTGGAAATTTTCTTACAGATAATAAGAGAAATAAGTTTGCACTGACATTTCTCAGGGAGGAAATCCTAACTCTGTTCTGCCCAAATTGGTGAAATGGAGATAAAAAGACAAAGCAGAGCAACTAGGCTTGTGGAAGGAAAATCACATGGCTTTTGCAAGATAATTTTTTGATTTACCAGCCTTGTAGTTATTAGAGAGCATTGACAAGAATACTTCTCAATCTATAGCCTTGGATTTTCCAAAAGCTTTTGGCAAAGTTCCTTATCACAGACTCTTGTGTAAACTGCTCTGTGTAAAATCCATTTAAATAGCAGCTGCGGGGGACTACAAGGAGAGATGAATACGTCTCCATTTTTTTTAAAAAAAAACTTTTTATCTCGCCTTTATTATTTTTATAAATAACTCAAGGTGGTGGACATACCACCCACAGTCACTTAGTTGAGTTGGGTGACTATAGAAATTAAATAAATAAATTACCCCCTTTTAGAGAAGAATTCACTACCCCCAGGATCCAACTGCATGTCACTTCCAGAGAAACCTTGGTTAGCCAGGAAGGACATGGAACCTATATGAAGGTAGCTGATGAATGAAGGTGAATATATGTGTCCCAGGATAATAGTGCAGGATCCAATCTGGGTCGGTAAAAGGGACCAGCAGTTTTGTCTTCTGAGTTTTTGAACTCATACTGGAGCCCATCTTTAGGGAACTTCTAGAGAGAAGATGGAATCCAGCATGAGTCCAAAAGCTCAGAAGACAAAACCGCTAGTCCCTGTGACCGACCCATATTGGATCCTAAGGTAGATGAGTTTACAATTCAAAAATCCTGTCTACTTCCATGAAGCCCTAAAGAGAATCAAACTGCTTACAAGCAATCTAGGTAGATGGAGCCTAAGTTACTTTCATGGGAATTTGTCTTGAAGCTGTAATACAACTTAAGGCAGATCTTAGCAACTTTATCTGATAGCTGCCTATCTCTGGCTCCACATTCCCCAGGTCACCTTAAACAGTGATTTACAAATATCACAGAGAGAAAGTGATCAGTGGTGGGATTCAAAATTTTTTACTACCGGTTCTGTGGGCGTGGCTTGGTGGGCATGGCTTGGTGGGTGAGGCAGGGGAAGGATACTTTAAATCCCCATTCCCACCCCACTCCAGGGAAAGGATACTGCAAAATCCCCATTTCCTCCCAATTAGCTGGGACTTGGGAGGCAGAGAAAGATGGGTGTGGGGCCAGTCAGAGGTGGCATTTACCAGTTCCCTGAACTACTGAAAATCTCCACTACCGGTTCTCCAGAACTGGTCAGAACCTGCTGAATACCATCTCTGTAAGTGATTCAGCCATGAATTGTGATTGAGTGGCCGCAGTTTTTAGGGAATGTACAGCCTTCTCTTATTTGGAGGATATGGGTTGGATAGTACCAGGTTAGAATTTCCAAATTAAAATCAGTAGAGCTGAGTGTGATCACTGGAAAACTCAGATAGAAGTAGAAGTAATGATAATTGCTTCTTTTTTGTTCTTTAGCTGAGACTAGCAGATAACTGAGCTAGGCTTGCAAGACTGACAATGCTGTAAGCAGGGATGCAGCAGACAGAAAAAAAACCTCAGATCTAGACTTCCTAGACCATTGGAATGCATGTCACTCAGGCACACCATACTTTGTAAGTCAAGTGTGTTCTCTAGGTTCTTATAATGCCTTGAATGCTGCTCACAGTCTAAAAATAGTCAGCTGACCTCCAAAACATACAAAGACAAACTGGGTCTTATCGAGCCATTCCCTTCCACGTCAGCTTCTCAGTCTGTCATCCTGCCACTTCTGTAGCAACAGCAGACTCCTAACGGTTTTTCTTCCCTGTCCCGTCATTATTTTTCATTATATTCTTGCCTTTAGTCTGTTGATTTTTGGCTCGGTTAGTTCCTGACCATCAATCCATCTTCCTCTGCAGCTGCTTGGCTTTGGAGAACTGGATTTCAAGCATAAAATTAAACTTCTTGTGTGATAGGGAAGCCTTATTTGTCTCACTATGACTCATTATTGACTTTTTCTTTCCCTGCTCAACATGACCAGTGGGTGGAGTTCTATAGGGAAACACTGCCAATTACTCACAAAGCAGCATGTGAATTGATGAGCTGGGTCTGAGCTCAGCTATCTGGCTGGGTAGTGCATTTATAATGTGCAGTGTTTGAAAATCAATATTGTTCCTAACTTCCATCCTTCTTCTCATCCAAATAAGTCATGTATCTGGAGCAGAGGATAAGAAAACACTGGAATAGTTACTTTCTGGTCAGGTGGCATTCCTAATGAGAATGTTATAATCAAGGAATAATGAAAAGAAGAGCTGTCTTTTCTAACCATTTGTTAGAAATAAATCTATTCCATAAACATTGATCTATAAGCAGAGAACTGAATCCTTCTAATCCACATAATAAACAGATAAACTTTTGGCTCAGATTCAACCTATTTTCTCTTGCTGCAGTTCCTTGTGTTGTTTGTTATTTCTCATTCAAAACAATTAGCATTTGAACACTTGGCCTTTTCCTTATACTAGCAATCTTTGTGGGCTTGTGTCATTAAAAATAAATTTCCTGTCCAAATTTACAACATTTCAGATCCATAGATTCCCTAAACACGACTTTAAGCGAAAGCAGCAAAATATAAATCACACAAGCTATATGTCAAACATGTTTAAATAAATTGCACAAGTGATTTCCCCAGTCTGAACTTTTGTGATGTGTTCAGAATAAGTTGCAAGACTGGTCTGACTTCTACATAATAAGATCCATTTATAATCAAATGTGGAACTTGAAACAAAGTACCACTGTATCAGTAGAACTAATAGGATATAAATTAAAACAAAGAGAGACATCTGTCATACTACAACTTGCCAATAAAAACAAATACAGCAATGTAAAATAATAGTTCATATTTAACTTGAGAAATCAGATAATAATAATAAATACATTGTTAATGAAATTTGTCCATATTAACTAAGGGGAGGAGGTATAACACAATTGGACTTGCAAGGGTGATGGCACCCTCACCAGGTACACCAAACCAGGAAATCAACTCGTAAAAAGGCTAACTCTTCTTTCATTGTGAATGGCTACTGTATGATAACAGACGTTTGCAAGTCTTGGTAGCACAGTGGACTAAAGCACTGTTATTAACATCTGCTGCTTGCAATTACTGCAAGTTCGAATCTCACCAGGCTCAAGGTTGACTCAGCCTTCCATCCTTTCAAAGGTAGGTAAAATGAGGACCCAGATTGTGGGGGCAATAAGCTGACTTTGTATAAATATACAAAAGTATGAAGGCTATTGCTTAACACATTGTAAGCCGCCCTGAGTCTCCGGAGAAGGGCGGCATATAAATTAAAGCAAAAAAAAAAAAAAAGTCTGATTGTGTTTCACTTGCTTCCCCCTTCTTATACTCATGTGAATTAGAGAGATGCCTGTCTCAGTCTCTTCTGCACATTCTGTATTGTTGTGGATATGTTTTTTCTCCTCATTGCTTTGGCAACTTGCATATCTCCATCAATGTCACCTTCCTTACTCTCTACATTCATGCCATTGTTATTTTTTTATTAGATTACTGTAATTTGCTGTACCTGATTCTGCCTTTGAAGACCTCCCAGGAATTTCAGCTGGTCCAGAATACAGCAGCACACACACCTAGTGGTCAGTTGAAGTATTGTCATATAGCTTTGCTGCACTAGCTGCACTGTTTACCTGTCAAACCTATATAGCTTGGAACCTGAATATTTTAGTTATACCTCAGTAGTGCCTGCCTATCTTGTCCAAATCATTAGGGAATGCTTGCTAAGGGTCTCCACATAGAAGGAGATGTGGTGTAAGATGCCATCTATATAGTGGCTCTGTTTTTCTGAATTAGCTTGTTCTCTGAAGTGTAGATGGCTCCTCTATTCAGTGCCTTCCAGAAGCTGATGAAAATGTGGCTTTTCCGTAGGATCTTTGGAGATGAATTATTTATAGTCATGCCATTTTTATAACTCTATATAATTTTAGTGTCTTATTTTTAGTTCCTATTTTAATCAATTTCATTCTGTCTTTGCATCCTGTTTATATTTTATAAATTATATAAGATGCTGTTAGTTTCAGGTAGTTAGGATGAGTTTCACAAATATAAATAAATATTGCATATTTTAAATTTTGGAACATCAATATTTGTTCATTCCAGGTCATGTTCTGGTTTCAGTGGACTGAGGGACAAAGAAGTGAAGATTAGGTCTCCTCTGTTGTTTTGCTGACATCTAGTGGCTGTCCAGATTTTTGTAGTTCAGATACGTCATATCTAAGTAGACAGGAAAACAATTTGTAAAGTTGCCGGTTTTCCTGGATAAGAAGTTTTTTCCCGTTTGTAATGCATTGAAAAGATAATTGGTGGGGTAGCAAGGGGATCTCGCTGCATATGTTCTCCTCAAAAGAAACAATTGGATCAAGTCAAAGAGAATGATTGAATTAGAGGAACATAGGAAAGTATGTTTTTCTGGGGGTGGTTGGAGGACAGGAATTAATACAGGGTCTTTAAAAGAGTATGATATAGATCAGGGGTGGGTTCCACTTACCTTCGCAATGGGAGCGCGCCGGCATGTGTGCATGGCACTTTTGCACATGCGCAGAAGCTTTTGTGGATGCGCAGATCGTCCATAATGATTTCCGGGCAGGTGGGTGGAGCCTCCTGCCGCCGTTACTACTGGTTTGCAAGATCCGGACCGAACTGGTAGCAACCCACCACTGATATAGATATCCAGGAAAAATATGAACATGACATAAAACGAGTAGCATGAAAAATCTAAACAACGAAATATCTTAGCATATGGACTAATCTAATTTTCTTATACAGATAGGTAGAAGATTTACCAGTAGTACTTAGAACAAACAAGAATGTTCTATCAGGACTTCCGGTTTGCTGCTGGCCGCCGCCAGACGTTCCTTCGGGATCGTCAGCTTCCATTGCCTGTCAGAGCCGCCTTCACAGCGGAATGGCGGCTCGAAAAAACTCCGTTTCCAAAAGGAAACGGAGATAGAGCCGGCAGGGGTGGGTAGAACTCTCTGCAGAGTCCCAAAAGTTTTTTTTTTTACTTTTGGGACGGAGCGGATGAGAAGCCCCACATCCCCTGCCGCTGCTCCGGGCTTTGGGAGACCTCTGCTTATGCAGAGCCAGGCGTCAAGAGCAAGCCTGCGAACTTAACAGAATAAACAAAGAAAATGCGAGCTGGACCCTTAATACTGAATCGCAAGTATTTTACCCTTTAAAAAACTATTTAAGAGGAAAGAGGAGAGGAAAGGGGGAAAAAGAGCCTTTTAAAATGGCGTCTGCCGTTGCTGGAGAAGGGCTGAAAGGGAAAGTCCTTCCGTTTCTTATTACTACAATGTAGCGGAATAAATATCACTGGCTACATTTGTAGATAAAACCTCGCTCCTGTGTCTTCTCTTGCTGTTGATTGAAAAGAAGTTTTTTTTTTTTTTTGCTTTTTTAAGGGAAAGTCCTTCCGTTTTCTATTTTTTCTCTCTTCTTTGCTAAATCTTGTCTGTGTGGGAAATGGCATCGGGACCTACACAGCTGGACAAACTGCACCAACAAATTGTAACTCTCCAGTGTCAGAAACCTGATTTTAATATAATAGATTTTCTCCTTGAAGAGATTGTAAGAAGGGATGAGATTGTGAACCAGCAACTTGAAAAATTTAAGCAGGAAATTAAAGAAATTGGTGATTTGGTGAAATCAAAGTTTGACTTTTTGAATCAAAAGATTTTAAAATCAGCTAATGGTCTATCAGATTTTCTGATTCGGGTGGACGCAAAGACTAAATTATTAGAGTCTAAAATGAAGGAAACGGAGGAGAATTTGGATGACAAGATTCAAAAAATTAAAAAGGACTTGGTAAATATTCAGGATAATTGTCCAGAAGACAAATCTAAAATGGAGGCTGACCAAAAGACTGGTAATGGAGAAAATGTGCAACAGAGGATTGAAAGAGAAGTTTTAATGATTCAATATAATTTTACAGAATACGCAATTAGACTGAGAGGCCTGCAGGAAAATAATAGAGATGACTTAAGGAAAATATCTTCTGAAATTCTGGCTGGGATTTTAAAGGTTCAACCTGATGAAGTGTTTTGCAGGATTGATAGAATTTACAGAATTAACTCCTGGTTGGCAAAGCAAAGGCAATTGCCTAGAGATGTGGTGAACTATTTTACAGATAAAGAAATTAGAAATAATATTGTGTAGAACTCTTTTAATTCTACTTTGCAATTTCATGGAAGAAAGATTTGGATTTTTAAGGAGCTCCCGACTAAAATGCTAATGGAGAGGAAGAAATTTGGCTTTCTAGTGACTGAGTTAAAAAAAAAAAATCCTATTCAGGTGGGACACGCCAGTTGGCTTAATACTGAGATATCAAGGAGTAAGATATCAATTGAACACTGTTGAAAAAGCGGAAGATTTTTATCAAAAAATTTTAAAAATGAATTTAACACCTTTAGGCATAACATAGGATAAGCAAAAGGAGTTGGAAACAAATGGAAAATATCAAAATATAGAGGCTGTGGCAGATAAATTGTCTTTGGATTCCCTGGATACCCCAGCTGGTCTGTCTATAAATAAGAGAGTAGTGTCATCCGACACCAAGCTGATGAACCATCAAGTCACAGACAAGTGCGCAAATCAACTAGTTGATATACAAGTGACGGAGAAGAAAGATGAGATGATAAAACTAACCCAACAAGAACAACCCATAAAGCAGAATGAAAATCGACCAGCCGATACACAATCGGTAGGCAAGAAACGAGGATGGAAATTCAACCCGCAAAAGAAAAAGAAAAGAAATAGATCTCATAGAAATAGCAGTTTCTAAACCATGCAACATTGAAGCCAGGGACTTTAAAAAATGAATGAATATTTGAAAAGATAGTGGAGGCGAATAATTGTTTAATACTATCCTGAGGATTGTGGCAGATCTCTGCAATGCCGTGATTTTGGGATGTGAAAAGAGCCTCACCTTGTTGGATTTGAATCATCTACTTTGGATTTTTTTTTTTTTTTTGGTAAATATATTATAATTATTTTGAGTTATAAGGCAGGAGAGTTACGCCGGGGCATGCAGAAGATCTGGATGTTACTCATTAGGATGATGGGAATTAATAATCCTGATGAATACCACAATTATAACCATATGGATATAATTATAATGTCACTCGGGTGGTTGTTTTTACTTTTATATAGATGCGAGGATATCTACTACTGATGGGGGCAGAAGATGACTGAAGATTTTGAACAAACTGTTGCACCAGCATGTTATTTTACCCTATTATGGGTGATGGATTTAACAATCCAGTGGAAAGACACTAAAGAAGATATTATATGGATTATAAATTTAAAGTTATTGTCTTTTTTCTTTTTACAAAATGGAATGCATATATAGATATGTGTATATTTTAGTATAGTGGGCAGTGGATTATAATTAGAATTAGAATTGTATTGCATGATCTTGCAGGAATTGAAGGGTTGAAATAGGTTAGTTTGGGGAGTGGAGGAATTGGAGGAATGGATAGAACTGAATAAATGTTAAATTTGGATGTAGGGAGAAGGTCGCCTTAAAATGTTATATTATTAATATATATAAAAGATTAAATGTTAAACTGTAATAATATACTATAAGTTTAGGGGAGGAGAAAAAGGGCAGATTATTGTAAAGATTCAAGAAAGACATCAAAGAAGATATTATATGGACTATAAATTTAAAGTTATTGTCCTTTTTTTTTTTTTTTTATAAAATGGAATGCATATATAGATATGTGTTTATTTTAGTAAAGTGGGCAGTGGGTTATATTTAGAATTGTATTGCATGATTTTGTAGGAATTGAAGGGCTGAAATAGGTTAGTTTACTGATTGATTAGTCTAAGAAAAAGGATCTTTAAGTCATATATTTAGGGGAGTGGAGGAATTGGATAGAACTGAATAAACGTTAAATTTGGATGTAGGGAGAAGGCTGCTTTAAAATGTTATATTAATATATATAAAAGATTAAATGTTAAATTGTAATAATACACTATAAGTTTAGGGGAGGAGAAAAAGGGCAGATTATTGTAAAAATGGGAGTTATAAGAATAATATGCTAAGGGTCAGTATTCTGAGGAGGGAGTAAGGGAAAGGGAAGATGTTATGTATGTAATTAGTTATGAAATAGCCTATTGTTGTGAGGAAGTCACGGGGGGGATGGGTGGTGAGGGGGGGGTTAGGGAAGAGGGGGGGGAAAAGGGGGAAAAACTTGTATTTGAAAACTTTTTCAATAAAAAAAAAAAAAGAATGTTCTATCAGAAGTGACAGTATTGAATATTGTGTGTATCCTGTCAAGAATTACACAACAAGTGGGCAGAACAGCTGATTGGAAATACTGGAATATTTATGGAAAACAGCATCCAGTAAAGGATTAAGCCAAGCAAGAAATGTTAGAAAAGTATCCAAAGGGAGGGTAAAATTACTGAGTTGCAAATAACAGTAGAAAGGCAGGCAAAGAATTACAAGGTATTTAGAAGAAAGGGTAAAATTAATCAAATTCTATAGACCCATTCTTAATTAGATATTACAGTTGATTTCTCTTTTATACAGTATCCAAAAATAATAATTATGCCCTTCAATTATATTTTTTTCAAAAAAGATTGTTGCCTTCAGTGTGCAAATTTAATAAACCACGCATTTAACTGCTTTTAAAGCAATCATCACTCAGAACGCTGAGTCAGCTTGTCGCAAAGATGCATCAGGGGAATAATTCCGTTATGTTTATTGTTTATTTATGATGTGCATAAAAGTATTGAGTCTGCACAAAGATGAAAAAGAAAACAGACAGGTCCTGACCTCGTAAGGTTATAATCTAATTAAATACATGTCATATTAGCAAGGGGGGGGAGAGGAATCAATCAAGAACAGTCTGACTGAAGAGATGTGTGTAGATAATAAATTAAAAGTGACAGCAGCAGACACATTTTTTATTCACATGTCTACACAGTTTATCTATAAAGTAGGCAGCAGAGTGACAAAAGAACACGCTATTGTCAAGCTTCGGCCAATCTTAGAAATTTTGTAGAATAAACTTCATAACAGAGAAACAAACTATAAAGGCTAAGCAAATAATTAGGCCAGAAACTGGAAATCAGACACACAATGGAGTAGGTTATTCTGTCTAGGAAATTATGTATCAAAATATTGTGGAATATTGGGTTGAACAGACTTCCTTTGTAGAGGTTTAGGCATATATTTGGCCCTTAATTCCGCTCTTCCCAAAATAGAAAAAAATCTCCTCAATTTTGGGGCAGATTTGGAATAAAAGGCACCTATTTTGTTACTTTAAAAACAAAAACTCTAGATATTTTGGTTCCACCAATTCTAGAATACCATGTGAGCTACAAAAGAGGCATTGGGACCAAGCCATGGTTCAGAGCAATCCGTGGTTTGGAGCAATATTTCTCAATCTCAGGGTTGTTGGGGTTTGGGGAGTTGAAAACTACCCATCTTAAAATTGCTGAGATTGAGAAACACTCATCTAAAGGGTCCTGACTAGTGGTGGTGGTTGTTTATGATGATTATGGAATTATTATTTTAAATTTGTTATGGCAGCCCACTTCAGCAGACCCTGAGTGGGGACAAGACAGAGAAGTTAGGTCAACTTGGATACTGTACCTTGATACAGAGAAACAAATATTGGGCCTTGTTGGTTTTGACATTTAAACTCTAAAATATTGGGAGCCCAATGAGATACAATAGGAAGGGGAGAGAAAGAGTTTAATTCTTATAAACAAATCAAACTTTCCACTTACACAAGAGCTGAATAGTTTGGTGAATAAACAAGCACCATTACCCACTTAGCCAATTTAAGGAGGGTATGGAATATGCCAAAGAAAGAAACTGGATGTTGGGTGAATGTGTTTCCTGCTGCAAAGAAGCTTGGAGATGAAAAATAGAATCTTAAATGTAACTAAAAGATAGGTATCCATTAAGGGGGATTTCGAGGAGCATGTTGAAAAGAAGAAAAACATTTTTTGTGGTGCTCACTCATCTCCAAATGCAGTTTGGCCTTAGTGATTAACTGTATACAAAGGCAGCATTTCAGATCAACTCCAAATCTTTTAACAGAAAAACAAAACAAGAACGGCAGCAACAAGGCCTCAAGAATGAGTATGTTTTGACAGAAAAAGGCACTTTGCCCTTTTGATTCAAGCCCTACTCCCTTTTTTTGTCAATCCAATTCACTTTGCCTCACTATAAACAGACTTTGTTGTCTTTGAAATTCCATCATTTACACTACTTGCTTCAACGGTTTTTCATTTACTGAGTAATTCCATAGGTTTATTGTTCTCTCAGGGAAATATTTCAGCTCAGATTAAACAGGCGTAGTCTGGGACATGCAATAGGTTTTAGATGCATCTTGTTTCATCTTGAAATGAGATACCAATATCGCCTTTTATATTTACATTTGTATATATTTTCCTGGCTGCAGTTTTTCCTGCTTCCTCAAACTTCCCCAGTTTGTATCCACCCCCAGGCAGGCTCAGGTGATGATGAAAAGTCTGTTGGTTTGCTGAGGGTGACAGTTGTCTCAGTGATTTATACTAGTGCTACAGCTCAGTATGACCTTTTACATCATGATTACTCTAACCACCCCATGCTTAGCATTTCAAGATGTGTTGGGGCTGCAAATCCCAGAATTATCAGCCAGAGTGCCCATTTCCAAGATTAGATTAATTATAATCCCTACACAGATGTTTAACCCGCTCATCTGAGGGCTAAGAGTGGGATTGGGATAATAGTTGAACAGACTTTGATTTCTCTTTATCTAACCCTGCGCAAAGTTGGCTTTTACACTGAAACCTCTCAGGAATTCAGATATAAACCTATCATTCAGATCTATTCTCCACTTCCAGAATCCTCATTAATCAATTACATTTCAGGGCTCTATTCAGGGGTGAAATCCAGCAGGTACTGACAGGTTCTGGAGAACTGATAGTGGAATGTTTGAGTAGTTTGGAGAACTGGCAAATACCATCTCTGGCTGGCCCCAGAGTGGGGTGGGAATGGAGATTTTGCAGTATCCTTCCCCTGCCACACCACCAAGCCATGCCCATCAAATCACACCATGCCCACCAAGCCACACCCACAGAACCGGTAGTAAAAAAATTTGATTTCACCACTGGCTCCATTCATGTTGCTCACGCAAATACAGACATTAGTTTTAAAAAGCATTGGGGCTTCATGTTTAGCCCCACTCCAAAATTACACTGTTATTCACACATCTCCAAAATTCATCGTTTTCCTCATCTCCATCCACATTGCTTCTGGAGCCCACTTCATAGTTTACCATTCTGTGAGAGACATTCAGATTCAGGCACTAAGTTCAAATCACACGCATCAAAAAATAACAGAGGTCAAAGGAATGACAATGACTAAGGAAATTAATCCTTTGCCCTTTCCTGGCATTTGCTCTATTTGTAAAAAAATAATGTGTGAAAAGCCATATGGTGCACTGAGGATATTTAGTGCCAAACAACTCCTGCCAGCAGTAGGATTTTCTGAGCCTTATCAGATCACCCGCTTTTCTTTTCCCAAAGTTATGTTCAAAATCAAATCAGAATTCCTCATGGTTTTTTTTTCTTTTTCCAGATGTGTACTGCTATTCCACATAATAAGCAGGCACATCTATATCTTCTTTTAGAATGTCTCTTTGACTTCTTAGCTAATCTCTAGCTGTAGATTTTCTAGTAGTGTCTTTTCTCAAGTCTTAACCGGAACTAGCTCTGCTTAAATTTTGAAGACAAGCCAAGTCAATCTTGAATCTTATTTTAATATTCTTAAAGTGTATTTACTGTATTTTCCGGCGTATAAGACGACTGGGCGTATAAGACGACCCCCAACTTTTCCTGTTAAAATATAGGGTTTGGGCTATACTCACCATATAAGACTACCCCTCTTCCAACACACACCAAATAAAAATTAAAAAACATCAACTGCCTCAACCCAATGTAAAAGCAGCTGTGCTAGACCCAAAATGGCCCCTGCAACTAGCAGGAACCTCACACAGCCACAAAAAGCCCAAAAAAACAACTTTCACACTTTACACACACACAACACAACACAACTGGCTCATCCACAATGTAAAAGCAGCTGTGCTAGACCCAAAATGGCCCCTGCAACAAGCAGGAACCTCACACAGCCACAAAAAGCCCCAAAAAAATCAACCTTCACACTTTACACACACAAAATTCCACATACAGCTTTGTGAGATTTTGTGTGTTTGTGTAGTTAGAGTGAAACACTACAGAAACACACCACATCTCAGAAAGCTGAACAAATATTATTTTATTTTTACTTTTATATGAAAACTAAATTTAAAACTTCTTGAACTTTAAATGGCTAGGTCTAAAAAAGAACAACTAAAAAAACCCCAATTAACTATTTTTTTAAAGCTCCCAAAGGGGAAAAAAACTTACCCAATAGAACAGGGGTCTCCAACCTTGGCAACTTTAAGACTTGTAGACTTCAACTCCCAGAATTCCTCAGCCAGCTTTGTTTTTACTGGCTGAGGAATTCTGGGAGTTGAAGTCCACAACTCCTGCCTGCATGATTGCAGGCAGAGAGTGGCTTGCTGATGGAATGGATTCAGTCAAGCGAAGCAAGGCAAGTGTTGCGATTACCAGCTAAGGTAAGCAAGCTGGAGGGGGAAAACTTTTTTCTTTTTACAGGGCTCTGGGCTCTGGCGATCCCAGCTGAGTTGCCTGATTAGCAGGCAACGCAGCTGGGATCGTCAGAGCTTGGATCGATGGCTCTGGCGATCCCAGCTGCGATGCCCGATTGGCAGGGAACTCAGCTGGGATCGTCAGAGCTTGCAGACTCACGTAAAAGAAAAAAAGTTTTTTTCTTTAACATGGCTCTGGCATCCCAGCTGAGTTGCCTGATTAGCAGGCAAAGCTGGGATCGTCAGAGCTTCGATCGCCAGAGCCATTTAAGGCTCGTTAGAGTCTTTTGGGCTGGTCTGCCTGGTTACAGGAGAACAACACCCGGCGTATAAGACGACCCCCGACTTTTGAGATGATTTTCATGTGTTAAAAAGTCGTCTTATACGCCGGAAAATACGGTAATGCAAAAGAAGATTAAAGTCCAACTGAATTCAACGAGATTTATTCCCAGATGCATAGGCAAGAGTTGTGTAATAAATTCAGTGGTCATAAGTATTTGTCTATTTGTATTCATATCTTTGATATGCCACATAGCGCTTACACAGAATAGCATAAAAAGCTTTCACACTTAGAAATAGGATTTTAGAAATAGGGAGGAGGCAGCAACACACCCATTGATATAATCATGCTTTCCCCCAGAAGTATTACAAAGAGTTAACATGTTTTTCATGCTAATAAGGGTTTCTTGCTTGGTCATAGATGACATTATCATCTTAAAAATAATTAAAAATACAAAAGCAATACTGTAATCAGACTGTTCTTAACCCCCACATTTTTGGGCAGAGGCCTAAGGAAGCTACAGAAAGTTGCAGGGTTAATTCTATTATGTGTATTTTTTTTTAAACCAACTTTGCTTCTTATATAGCTTTAGAAGAAAGTTAGATCAGATTGAAAGCAGCCCTAATTGTATCAATTTATGCATTTTAAGGAGAGAAAAAAACCTTTTCCTTTTCACTACATATACACTCTGTTGTCATGGCTACTGCTCTGAAAGAAGAAAGGCCTGTCAGATGCAAAATAGGCTTTGGGGCACAGTGAGAACATTCTCTGAGGGTACAGAGAAACCTACTGTTGCATTCCAAGACAGGTTTTGCAAATTACACCATTATTTAACTGTGCGCATAAACAAAAATTTGTTTACTGTATTAATGTTTCCTATTCCTAAAATGAACTCAGGGTGTTTTGAAAGAATCTGAGCATTAATTAAGGTTTCCGTCTTGTTTTGTAGAGGATCCTAAGGAATCATATTTTTCATCATTTATAATGGCATTGTAATTGTGGAATATCTGGCCTTCAAGTCCTATTAAGTAGCAAATGAAAGTATTCATCGTCAACACCTCAGATTTTCATGTTCTATTGTTTCTTATCCTCTTAGCTAAGAATCTAGCTTGCTTTCATGTTGTATTTTGGTTCAAGAATAGCTAGCACAGTGATGGCTAACCTTTTCCGGACCAAGAGTACAAAGTGTGCACATGCGCAAATGCATGTGAGCACCCGAACCCCCAAAATGCAATGCATGTGTGGGCCCTGTGCATGCGCCCTGTCCCTTGCATGCATGTGTGCCCCCACAGACACCCTGCCCTCCCTGTATGCCTGCGTGGCCCTCCCGCACATGCCACGTGCCCCGCACATGCGTGGCAGAGACCCGAAGACCAGCTGGCCGGCTGGAGGCACGCACATGTGTGGCAGAGCTGAATTGGGGCAATGGCTCATGTGCCCACAGAGAGGGCGCTGCTTGCCACCTCTGGCACGCTTGCCATAGGTTCGCCATCATGGAGCTAGCACTTTCATTATAACCATTCTTATATTTTCCAGGAAATAGTGATGGGACTGGCATTCTATTCCAGTGATGGCTAACCTTTTTGCCATCACGTGCCAGGAACGGGGGGGGGGGTTTGCACGCGCACATGCCCACACCAATATTAGGCCTATTTTTTGCTCTCCCCAGCCTTCAGAGCAGGGGTGGGTTCTAAAATTTTTTACTACGGGTTCTGTGGGCGTGGCTTATTTTGTGGGCATAGCTTGATGGTCATGTGACAATTATTTAGGATTTAGCAGAGGTACTGGTCTACCAGGCTTTTAACTGCTTGCAGAGCTGTAACAATCCCATTTATTTTTGCAGGCACTGATCTACTCATGTATTTTTTTTTTCATTTTTTCATTTTATTAAATTTGTATACCGCCCTACTCCCGAAGGACTCAGGGCGGTGAACAGCCGTAAATAAAACATATAGATACAAAATTTAAAATGGAGATAAAACTAATTAAATAAATTTGGCTGAAACATTTTAAAACCCCAATAAATTTAAAACCAAATTTAAAATTTAAAATTCCATTTTAAAAAGAGGAAAAGTTTAGGTCAGGCCAGCTTGATGGAATAAGAACGTCTTAAGCGCACGACGGAAGGTACGCAGATCCGGAATTCTCCGTATCTCCAGGGGGAGCTCGTTCCAGATCGTAGGTGCCCCCACAGAGAAGGCTCTCCCCCTGGGGGCCGCCAGTCGACATTGTTTGGCCGACGGCACCCGGAGGAGCCCCTCTCTATGGGAGCGTACTGGTCGGTGGGAGGCTATTGGTGGCAGCAGGCGATCCCATAAATAGCCAGGTCTTAAGCCATGGAGCGCTCTGAAGGTGATAACCAGAACCTTGAAGCGCACTCGGAAGACCACCGGGAGCCAGTGCAGCTCGCGCAGGAGAGGCGTTACATGGGAGCGCCACGTCGCTCCCATCACCACCCACGCGGCCGCACTCTGCGCCAGTTGGAGCCTCCGAGTGCTCCTCAAGGGGAGCCCCATGTAGAGAGCGTTACAATAGTCCAGACGGGAGGTGATGAGGGCATGAGTGACCGTGCGTAACGAGTCCCGATCCAGAAAGGGACGCAACTGGCGAATCAGGCGGACCTGATGAAAAATCCTCCCGGTCACGGCCGTCAAATGCTCTTCTAAAGACAGCTGTGAATCCAGGAGGACGCCCAAGTTGCGAACCCTCTCCGTGGGGGCCAGTGCTTCGCCCCCAATAGTCAGCGATGGCACCAGCTGACTATATCGGGACATCGGAAACCACAGCCACTCGGTCTTGGATGGGTTGAGCCTGAGCCTGTTTCTCCCCATCCAGATCCGTACGGCCTCCAGGCACCGGGACATCACTTCAAGGGCATCGTTGGGGTGGTCTGGGGTGGAGATGTACAGCTGGGTGTCGTCAGCGTACTGATGGTACTCCACCCCGAAACCACGGATGATCTCGCCCAGCGGCTTCACATAAATGTTGAACAGAAGGGGCGAGAGGACCGATCCTTGTGGCACCCCACATGTAAGGGGCCTCGGGGTCGACCTCTGCCCCCCTGTCAACACAGACTGCGACCGGTCGGAGAGAAAGGAGGAGAACCACCGTAATACGGTGCCTCCCACCCCCAACTCTTCCAACCGGTGCAGCATGATACCATGGTCGATGGTATCAAAAGCCGCTGAGAGATCTAATAGGACCAGGACAGAGGAACAGCCTCTGTCCCGAGCCCTCCAGAGATCATCCACCAACGCGACCAATGCCGTTTCCGTGCTGTACCCAGGCTTGAAGCCCGACTGGAACGGATCTAGATACGTTGTTTCATCCAGGTACTGGGGAAGCTGTCGTGCAACCACACTCTCAACAACCTTCGCCACAAAGCGAAGGTTGGAGACTGAACGATAGTTAGCCAATGTTGCCGGGTCCAGGGAAGGCTTCTTGAGGAGAGGTCTCACCACCGCCTCTTTCAAGGCGGCGGGAAAGACACCCTCGCCCAATGAAGCATTTATAATCCCCTGGAGCCAGCCTCGCGTCACCTCCCGGGAAGCCAGCACTCACCAGGAGGGGCACGGGTCCAACAAACATGTGGTCGCATTCAGTCTACCCAGAATCCTGTCCACGTCCTCAGGGGTCACAGAATCAAACTCATCCCAGATAACATTCTCAGGACCTGCCCCCGTCATCTCCGCTGGATCTACCCAGTCGGAGTCCAGATCTTCCCGAATCTGAGTGATTTTGTCATACAGATACTGAACAAAATCCTCGGCTCTTCCCTCCAAGGGGTCCTCCCGCGCTTCCTGGTAGAGCGGGTCACCCTAAACAGGGCGGCCGGGCGGTTATCTGATGACGCAATAAGAGCAGCAAGATAAGTGCATTTTGCTGCTTTTATTGCCACTAGGTAATTCTTAATATGAGATCTTACCAGTGTCCGGTCAGATTCAGTACGACTGGCCCTCCAACTACTCTCTAGGCGTCTTTTCCGGCGCTTCATCTCCCTCAGCTCCTCAGTAAACCAAGGAGCCAGGTGAGATCGGCGCCGGGTCAGAGGCCGCAAAGGCACGACTCGATCCAGAGCTCCAGCAGCCGCCCTATCCCAGGCGGCCACTAAGTCTCCAGTCGAGGCGTGAGCCAGAACCTCAGGAATTGGCCCAAGCTCCATCTGGAACCTATCAGGTTCCATCAGGCGCCTGGGGCGGTACCATCTCATCGGTTCCGCCTCCCTGCGGCGGGGTGCAGCGGTTCGAAGGTCAAGGCGAAGAAGAGAGTGATCCGACTATGACAAGGGCTCGATGACTATGTCCCCTATCTCGAGATCACTCAGCCACTGTCCAGAGACGAAAATCAGGTCCAGTGTGTTTCCCCCCGTGTGCGTAGGGCCATGAATTAGTTGGGTCAGATCCATAGCCGTCATGGAAGCCATGAACTCCCGAGCCACCTCAGACGTCTCACCCACGGACGGCAGGTTGAAATCCCCCATGACCATAAGTCTGGGGGTATCAACCGCCACTGCGGCGATAACGTTGAGTAGCTCGGGCAGGGCTGCTGCCACGTGGCAGGGAGCCAGGTACGTGATCAGCAAACCCCTCTGAACCCCATGACCCCACTTCACAAGGAGGGTCTCACAACCGGCCGTCTGAGGAACAGTGGCCTCCCTCGGCCTAAAACCTTCTCTAATAATAATCGCTACTCCCCCGCCCCTCCCCTGTGACCTCGGTTGATGGAATGCGTGGAAGCCTGGTGGGCACATTTCTACCAGAGGGACCCCTCCCTCCGGGCCCAACCAGGTCTCCGTAATACCCGCCAGGTCCGCTCCCCCCTCCTGAACCAGATCACAAATGAGGGGGGCTTTATTTATTACGGACCTGGCGTTGCACAACATCAGTCGAAGGCCCGGGCCCTGAGGATCTGTACAACCTGGAGAACGAGTGGAGCCTTGGGGGCCGGAGCATGCTACCGCTCGGAGATAGCTGGTGCGCGCTCCCTTAACATGATATGGCCCCCTGCTCCCGCCATATCTACCCCTCCCACTCACAGTACTGATGATAGAGACGTAATCTGGACAAGCTCGACCCCCCCATCACCTCCGGATCCCCCATCCCCTCCACCGCGCATAGTGGCCAGGCCTGACCCTCCCCTTGGTGGGTCTTCCCCCAAACCCACAACGCTAGTACCAATTTTTCCCTCCCCCCCGGGACCCCTTAAAAATTTACCCAATTTACTTAAAAAACCCCTCAACCCCCTCTTCGCGGCATGCCAGGCACTGGTCTACCCATTTATTTTTGCAGGCACCGGTCTACTCATTTGTTTTCTTTTAACACTGATCAGCTGTAGGGCGGCCCTTTGAAGCCCCGCAGCAAGAGTTTAAACAGTTTTTTTTCCCTCTAGCCATCAGCTGGGATTCAGGAAGCAGCAATAGATTGGGGGTGGGGCCAAATTGGGGGTGTTTGGGGGATGGGGGCAGGGGGGGCAGAACCGATTCGGTGATGTCATATTGTCACTGCTATCAGCTCGGTGGAACCGGGAGGAACCGGGAGGAACCTACCACTGCTCCAGAGCCTTTCTAGGAGTCTGGGGAGGGTGAAAATGGCCTTCCCCACCCCCTTGGAGGCCCTCCAGAGGCCGAAAATGGCCCATTTGCCAACTTCCGGTCCTATCTCCAGAGCAGTGGGGCAGGACGTTTTCGCCCTCCCCAGACTCCTAGAAAGGCTCTGGAGGCTGGGGAGAGAGAAAAACGGGCCTTCCCCCGCCCCCAGATCCTCCAGAAAAGGAAACAGCCTGTTTCCCTACTTCTGGTGGGCCCAGAAGGCCCAAAAATGAGCTGGCCGGCATGCACATGAGCGCCGGAGCTGAGCTTGCGTGCCCACTGATATGGCTACATATGCCACCTGTGGCACCCGTGCCATAGGTTCGCCATCACGGGTCTATTCTATTCAACAAATACTGGGATTGTCATTGGACATATTGGCAATTTGTTCTTTGCCGAAGTGGCTCCACAACAAGCTTGAGGTTGCCAATATGTCTTTTGGATTCTTAACATCCTTCTTGTAATCCCATCATTAAAGACTTCTCAATATTAGAAAGTGTGGAAGAACAGGCACTTGGGACAAATTGGAGAAGGAAGAAAGAGGTTCAGCAATAGTTCTCCTTTCCCTTATAGTTAGAACCTTGTCATAGACTAATGCTCTTAGATGGGATCCAAACAGTTCAGTTTCATTACTGAAGCTAATATCCAGCTTGAAATGGAAGAACAAAACAAAGAAAACCCAACCACTTTTAAGAATACAAAAATGGAATGAACTACTGAGGTGATCAATATTCTGATGACGTGATCTAAGAAGTTCACATGGGAGACTTAAACTCTTTCATTATACTGTAGATGAAACTCCTGATAAAAAATTAAAATATATGTGGAAGTAGTAATAAAGAATGCATTTATGGAATATTACGGCATGGGTCTTAAAAGTTGGAACATGAATAATACAATATCCTTCTCCTTCACTTGATAATGGCAAGAAAATGAGTATCACACAATAGTAATAAGGAATATCACACTATATTCAAAAACCTCACAGAATCACAATGATCAGAGAGGGAAGGAGGAAGTTTGGTCCACTCAAGATGAGAAATGTGCCTACATTATTTTTTAAGTATCTAGGTAATGATATTTTGTAGGCATGGAGGAGAAGGTGATTTCTTCCACAACTGAAAATTGTGCAATTTAAAATATTATTCACTTGATAAATGATAAATTTAATGCTCTTTTGGTACATATGATGGTACATTGAAAGTTCTAACACAAATAGGCAACTTTTTGGCACCAAAGAATGTGCTTTAATTTTTATTAATTGGGGGAAAATGTTGCAATAGGCAAAGCAGTAATGCAATGTGATACAATACGACATATGATACATGAAGAGAAGAAGAGTACTCCACTCCTCTACTCACAATAGAATTCCTCATGCCACCAGACTTGAAATTTTGGACTTGGACAATCTGGAACTACGCCATCTGCAGTCTGATCTAAGCATAGTACACAAAATTGTCTGCTATAACGTCTTACCTATCAACGACTTCTTGAGCTTCAACCTCAGTAATCCACAGGCAAACAATCAATACAAATTCAAGGTAAACCACTCCAAACTCAATTGCAGAAAATACGACTTCAGCAACAGAGTGGTCAATGCCTGGAATGCTCTACCTGACTCAGTTGTTACATCCTCAAACCCTCACAGCTTCAACCTTAAACTCTCTACCGTGGACCTCACCCCATTCCTAAGAAGTCTGTAAAAGGGGTGTGCATAAGCGCATGCCTACCGTCCCTGTCCTACTGTCCCCATTTATTTGTATTCATTTCCTTCGTTCATGTCCATGTTCATATTCATACCTGCTATCTTGTATATGTTTGACAAACTAATAAATAAATAAATAAAATATGTTATATGAAATTGCCTACAACATGCAGTTTCTACAGGTTAAAATAAACAATATTTATGGACCGCATTCATCTCAACACTTCCAGCTTACCCGATATTACAATATAAAACAAGGTTGAGAAATCTTGGGAGAAGTATGTTTGTCTGAGACACACATCCCTGAATTTTTACTCACTGCATCTTATGTCAGAAATTCTTTTGCCTTGATTTCTGTCCATTGAAGACAAAGGACAAATACATTACAATGTACAGGTAGTCCTCATTTAACACCTCATTGTGCAACTGTTCATAGTTACCACTGATGAAAAAGTAACTTTATGACCAATTTCACACTTATGACTGTAAGTCTGTAAAGCAAAAGAAAGCTGAAGATAATAAACACAATTGCAGCTTCACTTAGACTGAGTCTACTTTGTTTAACTATTGAATTGCCAGTCTTAGTTGTGGTTGCTAAACAAGGACTGCCTGTATAGGAAACTCAAACTATTCAAATAACTTATAATTATTCTTTAATTTACTTGCATGAAAATCAGATATTGGTACTTTGATGGATCTAATCATTTCAAATACAGAAGCATATTCTGTCTCGTACACTTTCCAAGAATTGGGGTTTTGTGTGTATGTGAGTGAGTGTTAGGGAACTTTCCCTTATTGCACCACTGAAAAAAGACTTAATCATAAAAACAAGAGAAGTATGCCATATTATGTATCAGTCTTGAAAGTCAAGGGTTATATTATTAAAGAAGAACAGAACAGACTTTTGATAGGAGCAAGTACGTGAAACAGAAAGTTAGGCAAGTCTTAAGACTAGAGAATTAGAGTTAATCAGTGGTGCATGAAAAATATGATTCGGATTACGACTATAGGAAAATATTGGTATATGTTGATTGGAAGCATTTTATTTAGTGAATTGTAAATGAAGGGGGTAATTTTCAGGACATTTTGTAAATTAAATAAATGGATTTTTCAGATCATTTTCTGGTTCTCTCACCTTCTACACATTTTGTCAATCAACTGGCTAGGTTAAGTATATAAAAATTCTGTCTAGATTAATTATGGGTTAATCACATATGCCTAGGTTGGCTCAACTCCCTGAGCTGTAAGCATAATCTTAACGGCAAGAGCAGGGTTCACATAATGTGAGAATCCTATTTTTGGTCCCCCACTCTACCTCAAAATCATGCTACTGAAATTGGGCACCAACACTTCCAATTTTCAGTGGTAATTTTTTTAGTATTTTAATGCAATAAAAGGTGAAAAAAAATGTCAATCTCTATAGGCTTCCAGCATATAACAGAAAATAGCTATCTCTATGCTAAGCAACATCCCCTAAGAAACTTTGGGCTTACTCTAAAGTGTGAACCTAGTCATACTTGTCTTGCATTCTCTTTCCCTCTACTGTCTGATGTTATTAACTGTTATAGCCTAATTGTTCATTTGGACTTAGACACTGCCCAATGCCAACTGATTCAGTTTAGCTGACAGCATAAAATCAGAACATCAAATATATGGTCTAGATTAAAAACATAGTAATTATCAGATGGCAGATATTAAGGCAGCATTAAGGCGGCTAAACAGAAATACAAACAAAAAGTAAAGAAGCATCTGGCAGATAATAACCCAAGACCCAAGGTGTGGCAGGGGCTTCAACATCTCATCAATTATAAGGGAAATACGATGGTGGAGGAGCTGAATAGCTTCTTTGCCCGCTTTGAGGTAAAAGACCTGTCTCTGTGGCTCTAGCTCAAAGGCCCTCTAATCTCCAGCCACTCACCCTGCATGAACATCAAGTGAGAGCTGAAGGCCTTAAATCCCAATAAGGCTGTAGATCGAGACAGGGTCCTGGGTAAAAACCTGCGCTGACCAATTAACAGGGGTCCTGACAAGGATTTTTAAGATCTCCCTACAATTGGCTAGAGTCCCATCGTGCTTGAAAGCAGCCACAATCATACCAGTTGCAAAGAAAGCAGCCATAAACAGCCTGAATGACTGTAGACCCATTGCACTGACGTCTACAGTGATGAAGTGCTTTGAGAGACTGGTCCTACAACACCTCAGGTCCTGTCTTCCACCAAATTTCGATCAATATCAATTTGCTTATAGAAGCAACAGGTCAACAGAAGACGCCATCGCTACTGCTCTACATACTGCACTGAAACGCCTTGAGAAATTTGAGAATTATGTCAGAATGCTTTTTATAGACTATAGCTTGGCCTTTAATTCGATTTTACCAGGCATTCTCATTGAAAAGCTGACTGACTTGAATTTCCCTCCTCTCATTTGTGACTGGGTCAAAGACTTCCTGATGGACCGTCCATAAACATTAAGGGTTGGGTCCTCGACATCTTCCACCCTGAAGCTTAGCACATGCTCCCCTCAGGGCTGCATGTTCAGCCCCTACCTGTACTTGCTGAATACACATGACTGCATATCCTTGAATCTATCCAACGTCATAATAAAGTTTGCAGACAACACAACAGTGTTGGTTTATAACTCTGGGGATGAATCAGCATACAGGGAAGAAGTCCAGACGGTATTCACATAGTGTTCAAAAAACAACCTACATCTAAATACTAGCAAGACAAAGGAGATGGTGCTGGATATTCTTTGGCTCCTGATATATGTTCTCCTAATTTGATCATAGACGGGGAAATACTAAAAGGATGTGAGCATTCACACATTTCATTATTATGTGAAGCTGTGATAGGACTCTTCATTCCAAATACATTCAAATACCACTGCAGGCTCAATGGATGCTTTCAGAGGTTCTCGGCCTCCATATAATTCTGCATTACATTACTTCAAATACAGTATAATGTTTTCTTCATGACTGGAACTACCATTGCTCTCATTACTACCACTTCAAATTCTTGATTCACTCCTAGATTTTGAGTTCTGATTATCCTACTTCATTGCTACTTTTCTCCTGGGTTGCAGTAGTAGTGGGCTGATTCTGTTTTTTAACTAAATTTATATGCCCACAAGTCCTTTCATACCAAAACTGATCTTCCTTCTCCTCCTCCTCTCAATTCTCCTTCCTCATCTGTTTCCCATTCTGATTACAAGGAACCATTACCATAGCTAGCTACTGATATGCTATCTGACATGGAAGTTCATCTTTTCTTAGATTAAATAACCCATTATTTAAATCTTTTTCAGACCTCCTTCCCTTGCTATGAGACGGAACCTCTTCAAACCTTCAGGCAAAGAGTGGTGGCTTCCTTACACTATTAGATCCTTTGCCCTTCCAAGTTCTTGTCTGCTCTAAGGCATGAATATGAATTTTTGTGCCTTTATACGTCATTCCAAACATTCTCAATAATTCATTTGTATGAACAACATCAGTATTTGAAGTTTGGCAGACTTTGTGGTGTGGTGCATATTATATTGTTAAAAAATGAATTTAGTACTCTCTCATTAGCATGAAATGCCAATTTAAAAACACAAAAGTATTGTTCTCAGCAAATCAAGTTAAATATAACAACAGAGACAGATTGCTCCTGTAACACTGTAATGCATATTTGGGGATGGGGAGGGAGGGAGAAAGGGATGTAATGATGTCTGGTTGCCTTTTTGGTCGGAGCAATTTTTTTACAGTTTGGTTTGCATGAGAAGCAAAAACAAAACACTCTTTTCTTTCTCTTGTCAGATCTAAGGAACAAGGGTGCCATCTCTTGAATCAATTCAGTATCAATAGTTGGCAAGTGATAAGAAAGACAGAGTATCAAATCTTTAATTTTCTTTTTTATTTAGTATTATAAACTCCCCCTTTTCCCTCAAAAAGTGCCTTTCACAATAAGTTTATTACAAATGCAGATGGGTGGGTCAGTCCAATTATATACATTTATTAGACAACCTGTGATCCCTTGACTCATCCTTTCAAGTCCCTCAATGTCTTCCACAGTGACCGAGCTTCTAATGCGTTGCCTTCACTGGAAAAGCTGGGATCCATTCAGAGTTCTATCTGCCTTGAAGCTGAACTGTATTCTTCTTCTTGTGCCATATCTGTCATCGGACATTGACGATCATGTTGGCAATCCTATTTTTGTCAACAGCCGCATGAAAAAGTGCTGCTGAGCTTTGTCCAAATCAGCCCCTTAGGTTTTAAAGTCACAATGTTCTTCTGCTGAACTGTATAGTACAGTCAAACATCAGCACAGGAAATATTTTATGACATTGTATTATTTCATAAAACGTATTATGGTTATGTTTATGTCATAAAATGTTTTATAAAATTTGCCAAATTTCAATTCCATGAGAATCCTGGATCCCAGATTTTGGACACATTCTGTAAATTAGCTTATCTGAGGTACCTTGGTTGAAAAGCTTTGCCCTATGATGCACCCCAATGTTGGGATTCAAAATTTTTTACTACCGGTTCTGTGGGTGTGGCTTGGTAATCATGGCACAGCTTGGTGGGCGTGGCAGGGGAAGGATACTGTAAAATCTCCATTCCCACCCTGCTCCAGGGGAAGGATATACTGCAAAATCTCCATTTCCTCTTGATCAGCTGGGACTCAGGAGGCAGAGAATAGATGTGGGCAGGGCTAGTCAGAGGTGGTATTTACCGGTTCTCCGAACTACTCAAAATTTCTGCTACTGATTCTCCAGAACTGGTCAGAACCTGTTGAATACCACCTCTGATGCACCCTTTTGCCCACTTAGGGGTTATGGCAACAAGTCTATTGATCGCTGCATTGCTCAGACTTCCCCCATTTTTGATCTTCGTGGAACCCAGTCCTGACGGCCACAGTAGTGATTGTAGCTGACATAAAAACATCTTGTCCTGATTCTTTTACCAATGTTTTGCAGCGTGAAAAATAGAGGGCTGAGGCCTGTATAAACCTTGCCTGGAGACAAGACAAGTCTGCTTCATGGAGACAGATAAAAGTGAAGCTGTCAGACCGCCCTGCTGATGCTGTAAATCAGTAGTTTAAACAAGGAATCCCCCCTCTTTTTTTTTTTTGTCTATGTATAAAGGCAGAATTCTGTAGAAAGAGCTTATTCACTAAATTTTATCCTGCCTTAACAAAAGGATAAAAGTTAAAACTGTAAAATATGCAGTAAGTCAAAACCAAATGAAAACAATCTTGGCACGCAACCATACTAATTCCAAGGATTAATATAGTTTAGCCTGGCAAAAATACAAAAAATGTTCACTGATATCCAAACAGCTAACTAAATAGATCCAGACAAACCTGTTAGGAGACAATATACTACATTAGGCCACCATGATTGCAAATACTGCTCCTGAATTCAAGGGGTTCCTTTCTGAGAAAGATCAGTTTAACATCATCACAATTGTTGGTATACCAACCAATAACAGGAGCTTTGAGCCTTTTGGAGCTGGTAACACTAAGCAAGCAAAAACCTCAGAGATTTCAGGAAGGTCTGGGTAGAATCTTGACTGTCACAACCTTCTTTAAAAAGAATTCCGATGTTTTTCTTTATCTCCAAAGTTAAAATAGAGCATAAAGGAAAAATAAAAAAATAAAAAAAATAAAGTATCAATTACAAACAGCAACCAAAAAATAGTAATAAAAACATGTGTACGAAAAATGACACATGACAAATATATTATTAACATATCTAATCCATTGTCTCTAATCAATGTGGTTATTTTTGCAATCTCTGCAATTTTAAAGTCGGCATCCCTTTTTCTTTCCAATACTTAGCATAAACCTTGCAGCATTCACCATGTAAAGTAATAACACCCCAAACTGTTTTCTATTTATTTATCCATAATACAATCTCCTTCAAAATTAGTTAATTAAGGAGTTTCTTTCAGGACTTTGAAATGCTTTCCCCCAGATTTTTCCCCATCTCAACTGAATTCAAGTAATTTACCTATCTTTCTTTTTCCAGCACAATTTCCCATAAGGGAAATGAAAATTACACTTCTAATAAGCCTTTAAACATTTAATATATTGCGTTTACTGATTACTGGCCATCCCCCCATCTCTCACACTTCATCATTTCTCCAGCTAAAATCTACTTATCCCGAGAGGTATACTGTCAGGGAGTGTCATCTGACAGGATCCAGGAAGAAACACTTACTCTCTGAAATATTATTTATCCAGATCCCAGACTTGCTCTTATTCTGCTGGCCTTTGGTAAGGTCTTGAAGATCTGGTTTTGTTGCTGAACCTGGGGCCCTGGATATGCTAATTATTGTTAGTTGTAGCACACATTGTTTACCTTATTTATCTTGTTTACCATTTTGTTATAAAGTTTTTATCTTGTTTTTATTCATTGTTAGCTGCCCAGAATCATGGGTTTGAGATGGGTGACTATATTGAGCAGGGGTTGGCAAATAGGGCCTCTTTATGACCTGTGGACTTCAACTCTGAGAATTCCTGAGCCAGCTTGACTGTCTCAGGAATTCTGGGAGTTGAAGTTCACAGGTTGTAAAAGGGCTACAGTTGCCCACCCCTGATATAGAGTGATTGAATCATGAATGAATGAACAAACAAACGAATGAAATACATACAGTATATGTAATTTTGGCTTTTTATTTGATCCAATTCATTTGTTAGGCGATTTAAATTCTAACCAAAGGAATGAATGACATATGTTTAGTTGTCAGACATTTTGCCTCATTTGGAAGGGTGGAGTCACGGGACAGGAAGCTTAAGAGAATCACCACTAAGTCCAGTTAGGTATGAAGCTTAGGCCATTTTAAATTGTCTGTGAAACTGTGTTAAATAAGTACATTGCACCAATTAGAATTTGGGCTAGACTTTATTGTTATGTTTATGTTTCTCTTTGAACAAAATGAGATTGCCTTAAAAGTCAAGGACCATCTAATCAGGCTACAGGAGGTTCTGACAGGTTCTGGCGAACCTGGTAGCGGAAATTTTGAGTAGTTCGGAGAACCGGCAAATACCACCTCTGGCTGGCCCCAGAGTGGGGTGAGAATGGTGATTTTGCAATATCCTTTCCCTGGAGTGGGGTGGGAATGGAGATTTTGCAATACCCTTCCCCCAGGAGTGGGGTGGGAATGGAGATTTTGCAATATCCTTTCCCTGGAGTGGGGTGGGAATGGAGATTTTGCAGTACCTTCCCTTGCCACGCCCACCAAGCCACACTACGCCCATCAAGCCACGCCCACAGAACCGGTAGTAAAAAAATTGGATTTCACCCCTGGGCTACAGGTAATCCTCCGTTAACAACTATTTGTTTTGTGACCAAAGTTACAATGGCATTGGAAAAAGTCCTTGTACTTATAACCATTGCAATGTCCACATGATCGTGATTTGGATGCTTGACAACCAGCTCACATTTATTACAGTTGCAGCAGTCAATGGGAAAGATGGCAACTGCAAGTCATCTTGTGATTACATCAGGTCTCATTTAATAACTGCAAGTGATTTGCTTAATGACCATGGCAAAAAACTTTGTAAAAACCAGGTGTGGTCACATGGTGTCTCACTTAACAACCTCACTGCTTAACAACAAATTTTCTGATCTCTGTTGCAGTTATAAATTGAGGATTACTTGTAATGGTACAGCATTGCCAATGGAAACCTCTTGAAAGCAATGATGTCATATTTTATTATTTTAATGATCTGGAGGAATAGGTTAAGAAAGATGCTTAATTTTGACTAAGTACAACCTTACATAATGAGTGCTTCAATATGAGGAGGCTGCTTAAAAGTGAAAAGAAAGACTAGACATTCTTAAATGATACACTTACAAATTTTTTTTAAAAAGGAGGAAGGGGGATAATTTGAGGAAAGAAGTGAATTTTAGAGAGCAAATGTTTTTTTTAAAACTGAAAAGCAGATTTTCTAAAAAGTGCTAAATGTTGAATGATGCAAAATCAGCCAACTGTTTTTGTGGCTCATTTAACTTTTGTCACATAATATTCCCTGTAGTGACTACAGTGCTTCTCTCCAAATTCACTCCTGGAGGATGACACATTAATATACAACATTATCCTACCATGATGACAAAGTGTTTCCCACTATGAAAAATGAAGCCACTCTCAAAGATGTCAAAACAAGTATGAGTTTCTAAAATGGATTGAATATTTTGACTCTGAAATTCTTGTGGTAAAGATAAAAGTAAATTTTAACAAATGCCAAGGAAGTTAATCGATATAAGGAGTGAAGGAAAGCAGATGGACACCACTTACATTATCAGTTAAAAACTGATCGCTATCAATGTATGCTACATCCAGATAGTGGTAGATGTTATTGTACTGAAAAAATAGAATGTGCTTTCTTCATTCAAGGGAAATTACAAAAATTGTAGTGTTTGAAGACTCCAATATATAGTCTAGAAAAGCAAATACTAAGAGGATAGCAATCTATAAATATCTGAGGAACGTCTAAGGAGAACATCAGACAAAATTGTTCTCTGTAAGGTAATAGATAGAAATTGCAGATAAGTCTGAATTATTAGGACAAAAATCAGATTGGTAAATTTTTCATGGTGGAAAAGATTTTTGTTTTTAAATTATGGGAGGATATAAACTGGATATGTTCTATGTTCTTCCTGTATTAAGGGAAACTGACACAATCTCATTTCATTAGAACTGTGGCAGGTTAGTGTCCTAACCAGTGCTAATTTTACTTTCTGGCAGGTTTGCTCTTCGCAAGAGAATCTCAGTCCTTAGAAAACTTCACCTGCTACTTTCTTAATAGCTGTGCAGGCAGCAAACAGATTTAAGAACCACAGCTGGGCTTGTTGTGCTTTTTAGATCTCCAGGGGATGATTAATTCAAGTCAGTGTTGTCAACTTTGTTTTCTGGCAGGTCTTCACTATAAGAGATGATATGCTGTCTTGGAAAAAGTCACGCAACTTTTAGAAACAGAATGAGGGTATGGTTGGGGCGAGGGCTTCAAATCAGTCCTGACTCCTGGCAACTGCCTGGACAAGCCCCTGCAGTTTTCTTGGCAAACTTTTGGGAAATTGTTCACCACTGCTGCTTTCTATAGCTAAGAGAGTGACTTGTCCAAAGTTCCCAGCTGCCTTTGTGCCATAAGGCATTACTCACGGTCTCCCACTTTCTAGCCTGGGGCCTTGATCCCTATGCCAAGCTGGCTTTTGGGAGCACAATTGATTCAGGGTTTTTGTTAGATTTCAGATGACATTGAAATGAAGAAATGGGTAAAACTGATGATTTTCTTTTCTTGGTAAGAAAGATCACGAAAGTGCACGTGATCTGCTGACTGGGAACCTGAATTCCCATTTTTGATCAACCTGGTAATAGTTGAAACAGACTCTACAATTGTCTACTATAAATTGATGGATGGTTTCCTAATGCCAGATCGGCCGGACAATCCTGAAGATGCAGACAGCAAACAAGGGTGGGGGGGAAGAGAGAGAGAGAGAGAAAGAGAGAGAGAAGCTGTTGAGATGAAAGGGAAGTGGATAAGGATCCTCTGGACTCTTCTAATGTAAATCAGTTTGGCATTAGCCAGGAATTGGAACATTTGTTTAAAAATCCCCACTAAAGCTTGAGAATTGGCAAAATATTCAAGTCTGCCACTTGTAATTCTATAATGCCATAGACAAATTCTAGACTGTCCTCTATTCATGAGTAACATCAAAATTGTAGCTATATTTCAAAAAGCCAGCCTTTGGAATAAAGGAGAATTGTACCTTTTATTTCTGATAAAAACAATTGCCTTATGAAGATGCTTAATTTGATAAAATACCTGCTTTTTCCAATGAATTTCTTTACATGAATTACAATAAATTATGCACAGCCCCTGCTGTATTAAATTGCTTAATTGTGGGCCCCTTGCAGAAGAAAGAATTGTGCAACCAAGTTTATTCACCAGGAAAATAAAACTTCACTTAATGGCACCTCCTGTTTCCAGTATTCCCAATACCACGATCTTGTTTCTAGATGAATCTCCAGCAACAACCAGAAGAAATATTGTACACTTTCCAATGTTTCACATTACAGGTAGTTCTCAACTTATTACGGCCCCCCAAAAAAGCTACTTACAATTCAGATTCTAATGGTCGTCCACCCTGGGTTGTGTGACTGCATTTTGGATGCTCAGCAATCGGCCCACATTTATGTGACCATGATTTACGATGTTTTCTGTTGGAAACTGGCAGTTCGCTTAATGATTGCTGCAAAAAAAAGCTCATACATTAGGTGCAGTCAAATGATGACCCACTTAACAACCCATAGGACTTGTGACCGCAATTGCAGACTCAGTTATGGTTATAAACCTGTATTATCCTTATGTTACACAAGGCAGAATGGAATGGAAGTTGTCGCCTCGTTATTTATGAGTAAAGTTTTCAGAGAGTTCTCCATTTAATTACAGAATGATGATATTCAACACATTTTAGGGATCACTCGGGATTTCTAGCTGTTCTCTTACAAGTCCTGCTTAAGAAGTTCTCTCTGTGTTCAAACTTTGTTAAATATGTTAATGTGGTTAAGGACCACACAAGCACATTTCCAAGCACAAAGATTACTTTTGAGTTCAGAAGCAGGATGTGAAGAACTACACAGACCTAAGGGACTGGAGTTCATTTTCTCAGCTGTATGTATTCTTAGTCTACCAGTGCTGAGCTGCCAAAAAACAATACAAAACAACAAGCAGAGGACCATTAGATACACTAAAGAATTAAGCATTGTTCCCACCTAGCACTCATTGTGAATTTCTGCATCTCAGAACTAGCAACCTTAATCTGTATAATTAAAGTCTTTTTTTCCCAGCAGAACCATAGCTGGTTTATTTAGAAGCAAGATTGATTTTAATAAGGTCTACTCTCTAGGATTGTAGGCTTATTTGATTTAATTGATAGATTAACAAAAATATATGGAATTACTCATTAGGCCAGCAATTTTTATCAATGACATTTTAAAAAGACTATAAGCAAGTCTATTTATCCTTTTGCATCTATTTTTCTAAAGTTCCTTTATCTCAGCTAATTATTTCAGAAAGTGTTTTTCTAATCTAAAACATACTAAAACATACGAAGAACATACGCAGGATTTGGGTTTGGCTAGTCTAACAAAAAGAAGAATTAGTGGTGACATGATAGCAGTATTCCAGTATTTGAGGGGCTGCCACAAAGAAGAAGGGTCAAATTATTCTCCAAAGCACCAGAGGGCAGGACAAGAAACAACGGTTGGAAACTAATCAAAGAGAGAAGCAACCTGGAATTAGGGAGAAACTTCCTAACAGTGAAGTGGAACAGCTTGCCTGCAGAAATTGTGGGCACTCCATCACTGGATGTTTTTAAGAAAAGACTGGACAGCAACCTATCTGAAATGGTATAGGTCATTGATGGCGAACCTTTTTGGCACTGAGTGCCAAAAAGGGTATGTGCGTGCATGCTTGTCAGGGCCGCAACCCGGAAGAGGAGCTGCCCAGGGTGCATGCATGCCAGCCAGCTAGTCTTCTGGGTTTCTGGCACGCATGTGCGTGCAATGATCACCTGTCCGGCTTGCATGCTCATGCAGGAAAATGGAAGACCAGCTCTTCCAGTTTCCAGCACTGCCACATGCAAAAAGGTCAGCTGATTGTCACGCGCACATGTGAGCCAGAAACCCAGAAGAGGAACAGGCGATGGCGCACATGCCAGGCGACTTGGCTCCATATGCCACTTTGGGCACGCGTGCCATAGGTTCGCCATCACGGGTATAGGTTCTCCTGCTTGAGCAGGGGCCTGGACTACAAGACCTTCAAGGTCTCTTCTAATGTAAATCTAGCCACCAGATCAGGACAGAAAAATACTTATTTGGCTAATTAATTTGATCTTTACTGATAACTCTTAGCCAGGAAAAAAAACCCTCTGAGGAGTTTCCTTTAGAGTTTAATAGTGCAATTTTAAACAATATCTGTTTGGAAGTAAGTAAATCCCATTGTAGTTGGTGGGGCTGATGCCAGCTAAGTGTCTGCACAACTTTAGCCTCAAATTGTCTAATTCTGCCATGGAATTCTATGTAATTAACTTATCCCTTAGATCTCTGTCTGCTGTTGTTTACTAGAATGTCTTACAATGAGTGTGTTAAACAGACAATAATGAACAAAAAAGCAAAGACTCTCTGTTATAATATATAAATGTAATCAGTAACTCTATAAAAAGCAATAACCACAGCTAAGCATTTGGCAAGCTGCTTGTCTATAGGTGAGGTTTCTGTGTGACTCCACATTTTGTCCCATTGACTTTAGTGGATGACTTGATGAATGTTATCTAGACATCAGTGGTTCAGGAAGATAACAGATACCTAATGCTCCTATATAAATGAATGAGTCTGAGAGCATACAATGTAGACTAGGTTGAAGAGATTTTATACTGTATGGATCTATTTTGCTTTTTAGCAGAATCCTGAGTTCTAACACAGACAGGTTAAAAACATTTTTAGAGAATAGATGCAGTGTTCTGAGTTCAGGGACTGAGAATGGATAGCCTTACTAACAATTTTTTCCCCCCATAATTATTCTACATAAAAATTCTCTTAGCTTCCCCCATGACAACTTCCTCAGTTCAACATTAGTGTGTGTGTGTGGGGGGGGAATATTTTGTTGCTACTATTATTAACACATTGATGATTGGGTGCAAGTCATTCTGCTTATGTTCTGCACCTCTCTGACTTACAATATACATAGAATAGTATCTTCACTTATTTTGCATCCTATATGAATTCCAGATTCTGGTATGCAAACCTCAGCAATGAAGATGTTCTAGGTGATTACTTTTAAAAAGCTCACAATCCATATAACACATTTTAAAATTCCATCGTTGCACTATTATAAATGTCATTTTCTTTGATGTAGACTCTGATCTTTCTGTGCCTCCTACGTCAGCCGGTTGGTTCTTTTCTAAATGTCTCCAGATGGTGCTTTAAGCCTTTAGGGATTGTGTTGTGAGTTATTTTTAGAAGATTCCCGCCCTCCGTCTGCCCAAACCAGCAAGCTGAAGCATCTTCCCATTTTTAAAAAATCATCATGATTTACATTTTATCCGTTCTTCATCCCATCCTTCTTTTCCTTTCTCCCTTTAATTCCTCTCTCACATGTTTGTGCACACACACAGACACACACACAGACACACTATAGCTAGGTTTAAAAATAAAACCAAGGATGGCCACTTAAACATGTGAAAGTTATATATACTAAACTGAGCTACTAGAAATTAATTAATGCTGTATTTCTTTAGAGGTAGAACACAACATACAAGTGGTCATTTGACTACCGTTCAAAGTTATGATTGATTTTTAAAAAGCTAGTTATGTCTTATCTTTGAAAGTATAACAGAATAACAGAGTTGGAAGGAACCCTGGAGGTCTTCTAGTCCAACCTCTTGCTCATGCAGGAACCCCTATACCATTTCAGACAAATGGTTGTTCAATCTCTTCTTAAAAACTTCCAGTGTTGGGGAGCATTCACAGCTTCTGGAGACAAGTTGTTCTGCTGATTAATTGTTCTATGACTGCTGCCCCCCTCCCACAGTCATATGATTACACTTTGGACTCATACTTACAACTGGTTGCAGCATCCGATTGTCCATGTGCCCACTTTTTCCTCTGTTGTAGTTCAATCCACCCTTCTCCAACCTGAAGCTATTAGGCCAACAACGCTCAAAATTTTATGTTGACTGGGGAAGAGTGGATTAGAGCAAATTCAGCACTTACCTGGCATTACCCAAATGACTAAAAAGATACATTGTGCAGTTATGTTTTAATCTTGGCTTCATTGTTCTTGCTTTATAATCCATAAACGCCAACTCAACAGACTGGGGAAAGAATTGACTCAAAGTCAGTGGCAGTAAATATTGGGTTAGGGCTGAGCACAATTTTCATATTATTAATCTATTAGACTTATTTCCCACTACAATCTAATCATACTTGATGACTCCTATAGTATATAGCATAGGAAAAAGGTAAAAATATCCATAGTATGACTAAAAGATAACATCATAAAATGCGGAAAGGAAAATAATACTAATAGTCAATGCGAAAGAAATAAAAGAACTAAAAGAAATTTCAAAGTCTCGCAGTTCTTAAACTAGGAGAATGGCCTCTAAAATGACCCCATTGTCAACATCTTTCTGAAAGTCAACAAGAAGTGAACCAGCATGATCTTCATCAGGAAGCTGTTTCAAATCATCAGTTTAGTCCCCTCACCTCTTATAAGTGGAGATCCAGAAATAGTGTCATCTCTCTGACTAGTGAACCCAAAACCAGGAAACACTCTCAGGAGCTTTGAATTCCCAAAAGTAAAACTTTATTGGATACACCATATTGGTACTGAAGAAACATATTTCCTGCGCAAATGCTTGCCTAGTTAAACAATAGCTTCCCCTTCTCCCCAACCCTGGGTGATCACATTGTCCAATTATGAGATGTCCGTTTGTTATGGGATCAGTCCATCTCTTTCTCCAACACCTGCAGTGGTGACCTTGATGGTTTCCATGCTCTCATGATCTCCGCATACATTCTCGGCATACCATTTTCCCCTTTCCTCCACCTAGTTCATTGGCAAGTTGAAAAGCATTATGGTTTGAAAGAAGCCAAGTGGTTCAATCTTGACAAGTAGCTTCTCCCTAAAGGATTCAGTGGGTTGGGTCAATTCTAGTTATAAGAGATAGTCATGCAGATATCCAGATGCCAAGCCCTGGAAGGTTTAACAGGTTAACATTAGCACCTTAAATTGTACCTGAAATTATCATTGTATCATGAGAACCATGCTCTGATCGGAGAACATAGTTGGAAACAGGGCTGCATTAATCTCTGGGTAGGCCCTAGATACATTTATCTTCATGGTAATTTTTAGGGTTTTAAGATATCCCCTGGATCTACATTCTTCAATTGATTGCAAAGAATAAATTATGATAATTCTATCAAATAAAGGAGTCTATTTTATATAATATTTTAATATACGCTTAATTTCAGGATATATTAATTTTGATTTTATTGTTGCTTTTCAGGATTTCACAGGGTTTTCTTTTTAACATTTTCGCAGACCCCAAAGTTCTGTAGGACCTATGCACTGTGCTTATTGTGTGTCTGCAGACTATGGGCATGGTTCCCAGTAAAAAAGAATTGTATGAGTTTACCAGCAACATACAAAGGAACTATCCATCAGTCGTGAAAGCATTTCCTCCAAACATTGAGGCCTGTTGCTGCCGCAATAGGAATTCTTATTATTGCATCCAGCTTTTTCATGTGTTTGGGGAAGAGTAAATGTGGAAAGGGTAGAGAGCCAAGATTAAGGTACGAGATCATCTGGATGCAATTAAGCTGGTTGAGGTGAAGATGAAGATAGGGTGATTAAGCTTGATTGAGTTGCAGATTAAATATGCTGCTAAGAATGCCTTTTTAGAAAGTAACGTATTGGTAGAGTTTTCATCTGTTGGAAAATCATACTGTATTCAAATTGTGCAATTTGTAGCAATTGTGTGTGTGTGTGTGTGTGTGTGTGTGTTGCATGGGATCATCTTTCCCTGTGTTTCCTCAAACACACTCTAAGTATTATTTTGGAAGGTTACATTGTCCTTGAGTTCTGGTATTTGTCTTTACAGTGGCAGCCTTAAGTGTTATGTAAGCATTAAAAAAAGCTTTCAACCTCCTAGGAACCTCCAGAAGTGTTGAACATGTGACTGTGGGATTCAGGGACTGAAGTCCAATGATCTGGAAGACAGAAGATTGCAGGAAACTTCTACACAATTTCAAACAGTAAATATAACTGCGTGCAACAATTAATATATAATCTGGTTATATAATCATATCATAGAGTATGTAAACTACATTTCTTCAGATGAGTATAAGGATGTTAGAAAGTTTGTTTCAATTAAATATAAAAATGTGTTTGGGACAGAGAGCTAACAAATTAATTCTCTATATGCAGAGGATCTATAGAGATTTTAAAATATCTTTTGGTAACTAAGAATAGAAGGGTATTTTAAATTGAGATAAAATAAAGAGACTTCCTCTCAAACGTTTTTCTCCCATCACGCCTAGAATGTTGCTTTTCTCTGTAATATCTGTGTTTCAAACTTACTTATGGAGAATGTGAAAAAAAATGGAGAATGTTAAATAATCTTACTAAGACCACACCTGGAATACTACATCCAGTTTTGGTCACCACATTACAAAAAAGATATTGAGACTTTGGAAAAAGTGCAGAGGAAAGTAACTAATTTGATTAAAGGCCTACAGACTAAAAGATACGAAGAACCGTTGCAGGATTTGAGCATGGCTAGTCTAAAGAAAAGAAGACCTAGGTGTGACATGATAGCAGTATTCCAGTATTTGAGGAACTATCACAAAAAATAGGGGGTGAACTTATTTTCCAAAGCACCAGAAGGCAAGACAAGAAACAATGGATGGAAACTAATCAAGGAGAAAAGCTATATGAAATTAAGAAGAAACTTCCTAACAGTAAGGACAATTAACTAGTGGAACAGCTTGCCTGCAGAAGTTGTAAGTGCTTCATCACTGGACTTTTTAAAGAAAAGACTGGACAGCCATCTATCTGAAATGGTATAGGGCAGGGCAGTGGTGGGATTCAAATAATTTAACAACTGGTTCTCTGCCCTAATGACCAGCTGGGTAGGCGTGGCCAGGTGGTCATGTGACCTTGTGGGCGTGGCCAACTCAACATCGATGGGCACTTTGCCTTAGCTTACAATGTAATAAGGGTTAACTAGAGAGGCAGTTTCTGTAAACAGGGCAATAAAGATTAGGCTAGAAACACCACCAGAATGTTCCCTTCCACTGTAAAGTGGAAAAAAACAAAATAAGATTTCTTCCAATAATCGATTCTCCAAACTGCTTAGAAAGTTAACAACCGGTTCTCCCGAATAGGTGCAAACTGGCTGAATCCCACCACTGGGGCAGGGGTATCAAACTCGATTTCATTGAGGGCCACATCAGGATGTCTTTGACCTTGGGGGGGGGAAGGTGGGCATGGCTAGTTCGACATCATTCATGTCGGAGGCACCTGTGGTGGCCCAAGCACTCTCCCAGTAAAAAACGAGTTCTGTTTTCGCAGGCAGAGTGTTGCAGAGGCTGTTGCAGCCGAAAATGGAGCTCAGGAGGGCTGCACCTGGCCCTCCCTAGCTCCATTTTTGCTGCCAAAGGCACTGTGGGCCGGTCATTTACTGTTTCCAGGGAGGCCTCGCAGGCCAGATCCGGGCCTTGAGTTTCGCACCCCTAGTATAGGGTCTCCTGCTTGAGCTGGACTAGAAGACCTCCAAGGTCCCTTCGACCTCTATTCTTTTTTTAAAAAGTGCCTATGTTAGTTTAATTACTGGCAATGCACAAAAAGATCAGATTGGATTTTCCTCTTCAACAGAGGCCAACTATATGCTTCTAGAAACAACAGTTCTCCTTCATACATCCAAAACTGGCACTTGTTGATAGAGATACATCCCTTGTGCTGGTTTTGGAAAATAAGCGCTGTCATATTTGGACTGCAGAATCAAGATATTGCTGAATGGTAGGAAATGATTTTTTTAAAAAAACACCCTTTCTGGCTATCTAATAGTTTTTTTATTCTATTTTTATTTTACTCAAAAAATGTTAAAATACAAAACTCCAAAATGTTTTAACAAAAACAACAAAACAAACATTTTTTAAAAGGTGCATTAAGAATAAGGTGACCAGACGTCCCGCTTTTGGCGGGACAGTCCCGCTTTTGAGCAATTTGTCCCGCGTCCCGCGGCGTTTTAAAAAAGTCCCGATTTTTCATTCTGCCTCCTGAATCCCCGCTGATGGCTAGAGGGAAAAAAAACTCTTTAAACTCTTGCCGCGGGGCTTCAAAGGGCCAACCTACAGCTGATCAGTGTTAAAAAAAAAAATGAATAGACCCATGCCTGCAAAAATAGAAAAAACAGCCCCTGTTAACAGCTTCCGCTAGGTTAATTAGCTGCAAAAAGCTGCAAAAAGTTCCTGGAGCAGATTTCCGCCCCCCCTAGCTATACTGAAAACAAAGGCGAAAGCGAAACTAAACCTACAACATGACAAAATGAGGCAGAGAGAGATTTCTTTCTTTTTCTTTTTCTTTTTCCTCACCAAAAAAGGTAGGTACAAAACTGCAAACAATGGGAAATTTTGGGCAAAAGAGGAGAGTTCAAGATTTTAAAACACAAAAGAAAAAAAGCTCTATTTAACTAGGGAATTGTAATAATTGAGATACTATTAATAATTGTATATTGTGTTGAAAGCAGAAATGGTTAAGTTGTGGTTTGGAGGAATATATGGGGGAAATTATTTGGTTTATTATTATTGGTAAATATAATTAATTGATTTGTAAGAAATTGGATTGCATGGAAATAATTGGAATATTCATGTTCATATTGATTAATATACAAAAAAGATAGTTATATAACTAATTGATTTATATTAAAATGTTGAATTTGTATTAAACAACTGTATTACATAATTACATAATTAACCAATGTGAGGATGGATATAAAAATAGATGACAATGGGAAGGGGTATAATATAGAATAGAAGGGAAAAATTGAATTTGATTAAGATTAGAGATGAGGATGAAGGGTAATATTGTTTTTTTTAAAAAATAGATGAGGAATAAATATGGCAAAAAGGAAATATAGAAATTGTAAATTTAATTGAAATGACTAAACGCTGTTTAAATTTGTGAACCAGCCAAATATTCTGTTCAAAGAAAATACATTGCATGTTTGTATGTGTGTTTCTAATTATTGCTATTTATTCATATTTGTTCTCTTTTATTCTTTAAAGTTTAACAATTCATTCTTAATCTTAATATCTTTATATTTGCTTGGGGTTGGCTTTCTTCCCTTTCATCTTTTTTATTGTACAGCAATCTTTCTCCTCAAACCTACCACCACTCTCTTTTCTTTCCTTCTTACTTTCTCTTTCCCCCACCCTCTTTTTCTCCTCCCTACTTCCTCTTCCTTTCTCCTTCTCCTCCTCTCTTCCTCCCTCTCTTACCCTCACTCCTACTCTAATTTCTATTCCTTCATCCCTCTCTATTGCTGTATCCTTTAATGCATATGGACTACTCAGAGGGCTGAAAAAGTTATTTTTGACTGGTCCTCACACTTTTGACCAGTCCTCGAACTTACGACTGTCCTCACATTTTACGTTTTTGCCCTATCTTGTCACCATGGTGAAGAGAAGCAGTTGTGAAATGAGTGACATGGTTGTTAAGAATACTGCACGGGCATAAATGTGAGGATGGTCATAAGTGTGAGGACCAGTCAAAAGTGTGAGGACCTGTCAGAAATGACTTTTCAGCCCTCTGAGTAGTCCCTATACACATAGCCATGGCCACCCAGTCACATGACCAGCTAGCCACGCCCACCCAGTCACATGGCCTCCAAGCCACGCCCACACAATAAGTCACGCCCACAATGGTGTCCTTCTTACCAATGTTAAAATCTGTTCACCTTACCCTATACGCATAGCCATGGCCACCCGGTCACATGACCAGCTAGCCACACCCACCCAGTCACATGACCAGCTAGCCACGCCCACCCAGTCACATGACCAGCTAGACACGCCCACAAAATAAGCCACGCCCACAATGTCCCTCTTTACCAATGTTAAAATCTGGTCACCTTAATTAAGAAACATTAGTGCATATACATATATTATCCCCTCTAGTTGAATAGTGATTAATATATTACAGTGGTATTTGTTTACCACACCTTACGAAACAGCCCCCCCCAATTTTAGACTACTAATTTTAATTGCACATTATTAACCTATCATCTATCTACTATATTAATGACAAAATAGTTCACAGGTAGAACAATAATTTAAAAAAGAAGCAAGTTCTTCTTGCTAAAGGTTAACACCGATTTGTCCTGGATCAAATATCCATGTTTGCTTCTTAATACCATCTCTTATCAATTGTTATCTGTTTAAATATAACAAGTCCATTCTTCAAAGTATATTTGTCTTCCCAAAAGAGTCCAGATGAAATTGTTTTCCAGTTAAGTATGATAAATCCCTTCTAATGTTTTTTTTTTATTTTGCATTTTTGCAGCCCAGATAGGATAGCCCTAAATCTATATATTACTAAAACTCTCATGTCTTTTTGTCTACTTATAATCTTCAATTGAGCGAAATGGTGCATCAATTTTTAAATAGTAAAATTTGAACCAAGGTACCTCAAATGGGCTAATTTATAGAAAGCCAGAACCCATTATTCCTCTGGAAATGAAATTTGGGAAAACTGTGGCTGTTTTAATGCACCATTCCACTGTAGTCCGTCATCGCTATTTTCAACGCTCCTTGACAAGTTATTTTGGAAACCAGCAAGAAGTGTAAATTCAATTGTGTTTTTGCAGGCATTCTCTGCCAGCTTCCCACAAGCCAAGACTTTCCCACCTGCACAATCTCTTCAGCCCCTCTGCACTTGACCTACAAGGTCCCTTCCAACTCTCTTATTCAGTTATTCTGTTATTCTGTTTCCTTGATTAAGGTCCAACAGGATTGTGTCCAGTGGTGAAATTCAATTTTTTTTACTACTGGTTCTGTGGGCGTGGCTTGGTGGGCGTGGTGTGGCTTGGTGGGTGTGGCAGGGGAAGGATACTGCAAAATCTCCATTTCCACCCTACTCCAGGGGAAGGATACTTCAAAATCCCCATTCCCACCCTACTCTGGGACCAGCCAGAGGTGGTATTTGCCGGTTCTCCAAACTACTCAAACTTTCCGCTACCGGTTCTCTGAATGACTCAAAATTTCCACTATCGGTTCTCCAGAACCTGTCAGAACCTGCTGGATTTCACCCCTGATTGTGTCCCTATATGAAATTAATTTACACGATCAAGCAATTTCACTCTCAGCACTGGAAGCTAGTGAGTGTGAGCATAAGCACTTAGGAACATGAACTCAGGGTCCAATATTTATTTATTTTATTTATTTATTATTCATATTTCTATGCCGTCCACTCTCCGAGGACTCTGGGCGGCTTACACCAAAGACAGTATACTAAATAGCATATTGCCCCCTAACAATCTGGGTCCTCATTTTACCCACCTCGGAAGGATGGAAGGCTGAGTCAACCTTGAGCCGGTGAGATTTGATCCGCTGATCTGCTGAACTAGCAGTCAGCTGAAGTAGCTGCAGTACTGCACTCTAACCACTGCGCCACCTCGGCTCTGCCAATACTTGAAAAGAAAATAAACTTTAGAGAAATTTGTTTCCTTTGCCATCTCCTATGAACTAGACAGAAGACATCACCACCAGACACCAAGGTATATAAAAATTCCTGCGCTGCAGGGTAGCAGGGTAAGAAGATAGCCAAGGGAACTACAGAGTGGGTGTTTCAGAAAGAGACCACCATGACTCTGCTTTGAAAGAAGTAATTCAGGAACTCAGTAGGAAATGAAGAACAGAGAAGAAAACTCAAATTGTTCGCTCCAATTCATAACAAAATATTCAGATAGTGTTTAGAGCATCTGAAGCCCATTGAAATTGATGCTTGTTCTTATGAGGCCAAGGGACACGGTGGCTCAGTGGCTAAGATGCTAAGCTTGTCGATCGAAAGGTTGGCAGTTCAGCGGTTCGAATCCCTAGTGCCGCATAACAGGGTGAGCTCCCGTTACTTGTCCCAGCTTCTGCTAACCTAGCAGTTTGAAAGCATGTAAAAAATGCAAATAGAAAAATAGGGACCACCTTTGGTGGGAAGGTAACAGTGGTCTGTGTGCCTTTGGCGTTTAGTCATGCCGGCCCCATGACCATGGAGACATCTTCGATCAGTGCTAGCTCTTCGGCTTTGAAATGGAGATGAGCACTGCCCCCTAGAGTTGGGAACGACTAGCACATATATGCGAGGGGAACCTTTACCTTTATTTATGAGGTCAATAGAAAGAGAGACTCTGGACCAAAAGGAAGAAAAAGGGAGAAATGTGCTACAGGTAGTCCTCGATGTATGACCACAACTGAGTCCCAAATTTCTGTTGCTATGTGTAACATTTGTTAAATGAGTTTTGCCCTATTACAATCTTTTAAGTGAATCACTGCATTTGTTAAATTAATAACATTGTTGTGAAGTGAATCTGGCTTCCCCATTGACTTTGCTTGTCAGAAGGTTGCAAAGGTGATCAAGTGACCCTGGGACACTGCAACCGTCATAAATATGAATCAGTTGCCAAGAGTCTGAATTTTCATCACATGACCATGGGGATGCTGCAAAGTGTGCAACATTGTCATAAGTCACTTTTTTCTGTGCAGTTGTAACTTTGAATGGTCACTAAATGAACTGTTGTAAGTTGAGGACTACCTGTACTTCATTTCATAAGTCTCCACTTCAACACAATTGTGGAAAAATCCTCAAAACATGCAAGGACCTTTGGAATGCACATATTGCTCTTTTTGCTTCTTCTTCTTCTTTTTTTAAATATTAAAAAGGTAAAGGTATGTGCTAGTCGTTCCCGACTCTAAGGGGCGGTGCTCATCTCTGTTTCAAAACCAAAGAGCCAGCGCTGTCCAAAGACGTCTCCGTGGTCATGTGACTCAACGCCAAAGGCACACGGAATGCTGTTACCTTCCCACCAAAGGTGGTCCCTATTTTTCTACTTGCATTTTTAACGTGCTTTCGAACTGCTAGGTTGGCAGAAGCTGGGATAAATAACGGGAGCTCACCCCATTAGACCTTTCGATCAACAACTTCAGCATCTTAGTCACTGAGCCACCGTGTCCCTTTAAAAAAAAAAATTATAGGGCTATAAATTACTTCCCTAAGTCACAACCAGAAGGGCATGAAAACAGATGGACCAAAAGCAGGTTGTTAAAAAACAGGTTGTTTGATTAGGATGTTACCTGTTGGAATCACATGAACGATAATAAAGAAGGCAACAGCAAAAAACACAGGGATGAAGACAATAAGAAATTCATCACACCAATATTCAGGAGAAAAAGGGGAGATTGCCAGAAAGTTCTTAGCCTTTTTGGGGCTGGTGGCCCTTTGAAAATATGTTACAGGTATTTTTGCAAAATGGTGGGAAGGATAGATGAGTTTTCCCATCCACCGAGCAGTAGCCACGATGCATATAATTGGATACAAAGATCCTATTCACCAGAATGTTCCTTGCCATCCTTCTGGTCCTCAGTCTCACAGGAAATTATCTCCCGGCCCTGTATACCTTTGTTCTTTTTTCACAAGAAGCAAGTATCCTTTCCCTCTGGAAAAAAAAGGGGGGGGAGGGAACCCCACTCTGCTGCAGCTGCTCGTGTTTTGCTTTTCTAAGGAGGCTTCTAAGCCCAGTCTGGTAGATTGCTGTCTTTGGTTGCCAGGTTGTGGAGCCAAGATATGGAGGGCATAGAGAATGGCCTTAAAGGACAGAGGGAAGATTTGTTACCAAGGCAACAATCAGACTTGAGCTCATTCCAAGAGACAAACTTAAGAAAATGCTTTCAGAAAGACTCTGCCTAATTCACACAAAGATTAAAATAAGGGGGCTGAATGGGTGGGGGGGACACAATGAGAGCACATTCAGAGTTGGATGATTCGGTTCCTCTAGCTCTTCCAATAAAAGGAGTTTTAAACCAATATGGCTTTTGTTTCTTGGTCTGGTCTGCATTTTAGAGCTGACATAAATGTAATGGAGACTTGAGAAAGTATCTGAACTATCCCCAGCCAGACCACACGTTACCAGCTAGCACTGAAGTTGTTAAGAAAGTCTGGAGCTATAATTCAGTCTTTGGTTTTTCCAACCCTGCACAAGGAATGTTCTTGTTTCTGGTGTGTATCATTCAGTTTTGTATTCTTTTGCAAAAAATGTCTTCAATTTTCCTTTTTAACCGTTTTTTCCTCTTTTCCTTTTAATAACAATAGCAACTGATATGGCCCCATACTGTATAATACAAGAAACAAACATATTACAGACCATGGTACAGTTGTTATTCTATCCTCAATTCCCTCAAGAAACTTTTCTGTTAAAAGTTTCTTATATTTGATCACATATGTATCCGCCCCCCACCTTTCCTCCATGTGTAAGAAAGAGAAAAGGAACCCATCTCCCAAATTTTATTCTCCTTTTCAGATTCTTTTATTTTTATCATGATTTTGGATTGTTTAAATTTTGTTAGTGTTTGTCTTGAATTTGGAAAAAAACCTACACTTTAATAAAGTCAGAAAAGATTTTTTTAATTAAAAAGATAATTTAATTCTCTTTCCCAGACCTGTATGGCAGTTTTCTAAGGGTACCAGATCTGGTGTGCAAAAATCTGAATGACCATTAGACAGTAGCAAAGGGTTAGTGTTTGGTACTCTATAATCTCTGCAGCTCAGATCTGGTTGTTTTAGATTTACTAATATTACAGCAGAAGACATTCTGAAAAACAGTTGGTACAGGAAGTATTTATTATGTGAACCGAAACACTTCAAGTATTCACAATCCATTGTTGCTATGGTTCACTTTCATGTGTTTTGGTATTTTGTTATGCTTGTCTATGAACTGAAAGCGTCCAATTTATTTATATTGGATGATTTCTCTATGATTACTATTAAAATAGTATTATGATTTGAAATACTTGTGTAAAAGCGCCCTCTGGTGTATACAAAGAACCATATGTTTAATTTTTGTAAAAGAAAAAAAGCATGTAAATTTGACTCTATTCAGATGTAACTCTTTGTATTAAAAAGCTATTCTTCCTACTTGTAGTAGGAGAAGACAAATGGTAAACCAAGTATATTCTAAAAGACATGCTTTGGAACACTTTGAATTTTGTTATTTTATATGTTTCAAGTTGAAAAGAGTTGCTGACGCAGTGCAAGCTAAAATTGGATAAAATCTCCCATTGCAAAATGAGAGGTTGCAGTAGTGAGTCAAGAAAATATTTCAAACATATCTTTTTAGTTTAATGTTGCTATAGTCATACGTTGCTTAAAAGTAATCACCAGTGCTTCTGATCTCCTTGTTACCCGGGATCTCCCTTCTATCTACTTATACACTGTACCATGTTTCCCTGAAAATAAAACCCTGTCTTATATATTTTTTGACCCCGAAATAATCGCTTGGCCTTATTTTTGGGGAGGTCTTATTATTTTGGGGCACATGGAGCAAGATGGGGTTCTTCTTGCTGTCTTACCTGATTTCCAGCTCTGTGTTTAAATATTTTCGGGGAAGGAGGCTTATTTTAGCACATGCGCTCAAAAGCCCCAATTGGGCTTATTATCAGGGGATGTCTTATTTTCGGGGGAACAGGGTATCATCTCCCTACTTTTGGTCATGCCTTTATTACTACAAGGCAGGAGACAACAATTTTGACTATTTCAGAAATTGAGACACAAATGAAGCAACGTTCTTGATTAAACACTATCAGTAAAACATTTCAGGCAATTTACATGAAATCAAACATTCATCAATAAATAACCTGTTTTGCTTGGCCATTTATCCTTTGAACCTGTAGCTGGATAGACATTAGTACCGTACTGGCAATAGCAATAGCACTTAGACTTATATACCGCATCATAGTGCTTTACAGCCCTCTCTAAGTAGTTTACAGAGTCAGCATATTGCCCTCAACAATCTGGGTTTCATTTAACAGCCTCGGAAAGATGGAGGGTTGAATCAAACTTGAGCCGGTGAGAATCAAATTGCTGGCAGTCGGCAGAGTTAGTTTGCAATACTACATTTTAACCACTGCACCACATAAGCACCAATGCCGCTCAACTCAAAAGTATGGACAAATTTAGTGGAACAAAATGTGGAAAAAAGTGAACGGTTCTTTTGGAATGAAAGAAAAACAACTTTGAAACCTACTGTTCTGTCCACTCCCACGAGTGGCCTTGCAGAGGCTCAAATAGCCCGGCAGTAACAAACGCAGGCTAGAGAAACTGAAGCTGGCCCTTTAATAAATAGTTCTCTTCCAAAGCATATATCAGTCCAATAGTTACTGGGCAATGTTCCAAAGGTCTTGGCAGACAGACAGCAGGCTAATGCAGGAATGCAGACTCTTGTAAAAAACTCCAAACTAACAGTTGTAACTCCACTGCATCCAAAACACCAACAAATTGTTCACCACGCCTTTCCAGCCCAGTCACACCCCTTTTATACTTTGTAGGGTGTGGCCCTACATCTCCTGACCACACCTCTTAGGATGTGGCAATAGCTGTTCTCTATGATGTCTCCTATGTCTTTCTCTTGCATCCAATAGGGGCTCCCCCTCGTCGTTTCCTCCTCAATTTGGCTGGGGTCCATAGGCACGTCAGCAACTGTCAGTTCTTGCTGACTCACCAGTGAAGGCGGCCCCTCTGGCACATAGCTCGTGACAGCTTCCTCCTCCTCCATATCATCCTCCGAATTAGCATGCGAAGATAAATCAGCCTCCGGGGCCGGGGTCTACCAAGAAAGGCTTATAACAAAGAAATTTAAGTTCTGGGTCTTTCCCACCAACATTCACTCCGTTTTACTTTAATTTCAGCATTAGCTAGGTGACAAGATGATTTTTTTTTTCTTGCCAGTGGTATGTAGCTAACACATATTTGGATAAAAGATTTTGGTGAGCCATAGCAGATGTTGTGTTAGAAAAAAGTATTATAATTACACCAGCATAACCTGTACCTAAGTCAGTGAATCTTTCTTTCCCTAGACTAGTGGCTCTAGATATTATGGGAATACATCTTGAGAATTCACAGCCAATGTAGCTGATGCCCGGGAATTTATTAACAATTTTCGACTGCACAGGGGGAAAAAACAGCAGGCAAAAATGATGCAAAAACCTTACTGTGGCAAAATGAAATTCAGGTATCAAGTGTGACTAATTGGTAAGTAAAACCTCCTACATCACTGTAGCAGTTTGGAGCAGCTGTTCCAATGAGTTTTAAGAAACAGCCATGTTTAATGAACACCTTCACCTTCTCAAACTAGAGAAGTATGGGCATGGAATTATGAATTATGCAAGTTTTGTCATTAAAAGCAGAATGTTTGACAGATTAACAGAGTTGGAAGAGACCTTGTAGGTCATCTAGTCCAACCCCCCGCCCAAGCAGGAGACCCTACAGCATATCTGAGAGATGGCAGTCCAGCCGCTTCTTGAAAGCTTCCAGTGATGAAGCTCTCACAAACAATCAACAATTGGTGATTGTTCTCACTGACAGAAAATTTCTCCTTATTTCTGGGTTGAATCTTTCCTTGATCAGTTTCCATCCATTATTCCTTGTCTGGCCTTCGGGTGCCTTGGAAAATAGCTTGACTCCCTCCTCTCTGTGGCAGCCCCTCAAATATTGGAACACTGCTATCATGTCTCCCTTGGTCCTTCTCTTCACTAGACTAGCCATGCCCAGAATGCAAGTGTTCCTCAAAACGAAGGAGCCTCTTGCCACTGAGGTATGATAAAATGTAGAACTTCACATTATTTAACACTGTGCATCAATCTTCCATTAAAAAAAACTGAGGCCACAGTCCCAGGGGTGGGTTCTACTTACCTTTACTACCGGTTCACAATGGGGTCACACACACACGCTCGCTTCACTTGCATGCGCGCTGTTCTGCACAAGCACAGAAGCTTTTGCACATGCGCAGAAGCGTTTTGATGACATCAGAGTCAGTGGGCAGAGCCTCCCGCCAGTTTTACTACCGGTTCTATAGAACCGGGGGCAACCCTCCACTGCACAGTCCAACGTATACAGTAGATGCCTGGATTCTATTGGAGTCAATAGGTTTTAGTTTTAAGTAGGCTAGCACAGACTGATATTGTTAAAGTCTTATTTTTTCCCCCTCCCACCCCACTTCCTGCCCCATATTTTCTCAGAGATAGTTTAGCTACTGTTCTACGGCCAAGTGGAAGGCAAAATTTATTTTACATATTTAATAGCAGAGTCCAGAATAAATACAGGGACTGTTGTCAAATAGAGCATAGCTATTTTTTTTATTACATAACAGCTTCAGTACTTTGTCAAGATGGGGGGAGGTCACTGGACACACACAGAGATTGTTATTTTAGAGCTAAATTTGCTGTTTTACAGAAAGGGAGGAAAAAGTCAGAAAAGTTAACTTGGAAAATTTATTAGAACATCTGCATGATTCATCAGAAGCACATTCGCACAGCGCTAAGGTTGTCCCACTTAAGTCAAATGAGTCTTGCTGTAATATACATCTTACAAGTATTCTTCAAAATAACGTGTTTTATTGCTACAATTAACTCTGATTTCAAATATCAGATTAGAACACAGCTAACAGCAGCACTTGCATGAGCTCTCTAGACTCAGATTTTAATTATATAGTCTAAGACTACTGGATCTGGGCTGCAAATATCCGATAAGTGCTAAATGACAACAGCAAAATAAAGAAAAATCTTAACTCTCTGTTGCATCTAGCAGTTCCTTGGATTTTTGCAGGGGCAGAATAAATAAAGTGAATAAAATGAATAAAATCTCCTAGCTCTTTGCCTTTCTTTGGCTCTCCTGCTGCTTTTGAAATGATAAGTAAAATTAATTGAAAATTAATTTGCGTGGGTCTTTAAACCTCTGAACATATTTAATAGGTTTTGAGAACATACACATATCTGTTTTCTACAGCAAAGCTCGAAAAGAAAAAAATCCAAGAGCCTTAAAAAACCATAAATAGACATCTTGGAATACATTAACATTCTAATTATTCAGATTTTTTAAATTATTTATTTTCTGCCGTTATTATTTTATAAGTAACTCAAGGCAATGAATATACCTAATAGCCCTTCCTCCTCCTATTTTTCCCCACAACCACCCTGTGAGGTAGGTTAGGCTGAGACAGTGACTACCCCAAAATCACACAGCTGGCTTTCATAACTAAGGCGGCACTAGAACTCACAATCTCCTGGTTTCTAATCTGGTGCCTTAACCACTAGACCAGACTGGCTCAATAATCTACAGAATAACTACAGGTAATCCTTGATTTATGATCACAATTGAGCCCAAAATTTCCATTGCTAATCAAGACAGTTGTAAAGTGATTATACGACCTTTCTTGCCACAATTGTTAAATGAATCACTATAATTGTTAAGTTAGTATTAGTAAGTGAATCTGGCTTCCCCATTGATTTTGCTTATCAGAGGATGGCAAAAGGGGATCATATGACCAAGAAATACTGCAACCATCATAAATACCTGCCAGTTGCCAAGTGTCCGAATTTTGATCATGTGACCATGGGGAGCTGCAATGCTCATAAGTGTAAAAAACTGTCATAAGTCACATTTTCAGAGCTGTTATAACTTCGAGTGGTTACTAAACAAATGGTTGTAAATTGAGAACTACCTATATTCTGATTATAACCATTTTAATCTATAAAGATTAAAAAATCTTTGAGTAAGGCACACAGGAATAAGCCAAACTGCTGAAAGTATACCATTCTCAGCAAGCTGCAATCAACAAATATAAATACTATGTAGGGTACCAACAGGAAAGATCTAACTAGGGACCTAGACAGGTAAAGGAGACCCTATAGATTTTACTCCACTAGTCGTTGCCAACTATAGAGGGCAGTGCTTGCTCAGATCTCGAATCTAGGCTGCTGGCTTTCCAGCTGACAAGCCCAGCATCTTAACCATTGAGCCATCATGCTGCCCAACTAGAGACCTATGAAAAGATATAAACAAATACCCAACACTAGTGTATCACCTCTTGTTGTTGTCCTCTTCTTCCATTTTCTTCCACCTTTTCCACCATGAAAGCCTTCTCCAGAGAGCTAGGGTTTCATGTATTGTGTCCAAAGTAAGATAATTTGACAAATGATTAATTTGTCCCAACCTGTGTGAGGAGCTCTTTGACCAGCTTTTGAGAGATAAGGATCATGAGAGTTAATGCCCTCTACTGGGAAGGAAGGGCATTGAAAGCAACTTTGACTCACACTGATTATTTCAAAGAAACGGTGTGCACAGAATTTTGTATTTACCCAGACATTTAAGTATGGTGTAAAGGCTAGTAAAGCAATAGAAAAAAAAGGCATAGAGACTCCAGAAAGAGTGCAGAGAAGAGCGACAAAGATGCTTAGGGGTCGGGAGGGAACATATGATGAACTGTTGCAGGAATTGGATATGTCTACTCTAGTTTAATGAAAAGAAGGACTAGAGGTGACATGATAGCAGTATTTCAATATCTATGTGGCTGCCCCAAAGAAGAGGGAACCAACCTATTCTCCAAAGCACCTAAAGACAGGACAAGAATCAATGGATGGAAACTAATCAAGGAGAGATCCAACCTAGAATAAGGAAAAATTTTCTGACAGTGACAATAATTAATCAGTGGAATGACTTGTGAGTGCTCCAACACTGGAGGTTTTTAAGAAGAGATTGGACAACCATCTGTCTGAAATGGTGTAGGGTTTCCTGTTTGAGCAGTGGTTGGACTAGAAGACCTCCAAGGTCTCTTCTAACTCTGTTATTCTATATTCTGTACTTGCATAGCAGGGGAGATTTTACAAGACCTCAAGTCATAGCAACATTATCCCTCTCACACAGCACTCAACTATCACCTAGCTAAACAAGACATTTCCTATCTCTACCTAAGAATACCACACCAGCAACATAAGGACAAAAAAAGAAGAATATTCTCCCACTACTTTTGTAGTAGTATCACACTATTATACTTCAAAACTAGTCCATTGACAATGTTACCTAGCTGGGACAGCAAATGTCTACAATCCAAACTTGGAGAATTGCCATTATTTATTTATTTGTTGGTTCGATTTATATGCCGCCCTTCTCCGGAGACTCAGGGCGGCTTACAATGCGTTAAGCAATAGCCTTCATACTTTTGTATATACCTGCTTAGTAGGGCTTTCGGCCCCTCCTAAGTGGTATTTTTTTTTTGTACAAAGTCAGCTTATTGCCCCCACAATCCGGGTCCTCATTTTACCTACCTCGAAAGGATGGAAGGCTGAGTCAACCTGGAGCCTGGTGAGATTTGAACTTGCAGTAGTTGCAGGCAGCTGGTGCTACTTAACAGCACTTTAGTCTGCTGCGCCACCAAGGCTCTATATCCATATCCAACCCAGGTTACATGTATTCATTACCATCACAACCTGATCTTAATTTGTTTATCAGGAGATGATAATTCCATTCCTCTTATGCAGGATTCTTGCAATAAATCTTTAAAAGGTAGAAGATACGGGTACACATATTGGATTGTGCTATATAATATTTCTTATGGTTCTTATGGTTCCTGGAGCATCATCTCCAAACAAAGATTGTGGTATTGGGATTATTGGCAACTATCAGTACCATTAAGTCATCTTTTCCAGATATGCTACATCTGAACCAGAAAAAAAGGGAGAAAACTCATTATATGAGTGTGAAAGAGAACAAACTTGGCCGCACAATTCTTTATTCTGCAAGGAGACTGAAATCATGCGAGTGAATACAGCAGGGACTGTGAGTACTTTATTGTAATACACAAAAAAGAATTCATTGGAATAAGCAGATGTTTTATAAAATTAGTACGTTTATTAGGGCAACTGTTGCCTGGGGAATAAAAGGTAGAATTCCTGTTCACTCCAAAAAAGATGATTTATTGAAATACAGCTACACTGTTGATGTTACTTGTGAACAGAAGACAGATTCTAGAACTGGTCTGTGACATCTTTGATGTCTGACTTTGTCACAAGAAGCAAACTTGAATATCTTGCCAATTCTCAAGCTTTAGTGGGGATTTTCAAACAAATGTTCCAACTCCGAGCTGCCCCTTTTAATATCAGACTCATTTCCATTAGAAGAATCCAGAGAATCCTTATCCGCTTCCCCTTTATCTCAACAGCCTCTTTCTCTTCTTCCTCCCTTGTTTGCTGTCTGCATCTGCAGGACTATCCGGAGGATCTGGCATTACGAAACCATCTGTCAATTTATAGTAGACAATTGTAGAGTCTGTTTCAACTATTGCTAGTGTGATAGAAAGTGGAGAATCAGATTTCGCCTGCATTGTGCCTGTGCTCTTCATGATCTGTCTTAACCTGGAAAAAATGGAAGGAAGGTACAAAAGTCATCACTAAAGCCCATCTCATTTAAATCTCACCTGAAAACAATTCAGCTTGTGCCCTGAATTAATAATGCCCACCCTTTGTTTCTAAAAGCTTTGTGATTTTTTTTCTAAGGACTGCATCTATTATGATGAAGACCTGCCAGAAAGCAAAGTTGACAATATTTATGTATCCAAATTCTAGAGATATTAAGGCAGAGGTGTCAAACTGGCGGCCTGCACAGGCCACGCCCACCCCAGTTCCGCAAAGTGAAAAAACTTTGCAATACATCACATGACAGCAATGTATTGCCGCGAGTTTGACACCCATGTATTAAAGGGTTCCACACCACCCAACTGTATCTACAACAAATCACCATTGTGTCAAAATGGCATAATAATATGAATGCTGCCATTATATACTGACATCCAGACACCTGATGCAAGTGTATATGTTGTGCAGTTTGCCTGATGACATTGTCAGGTACTATAGGTCATCCTTTGGCTCCCTCCTCTGAAAAGCTGTGTCAATATTTCTTGATAAGTTGCACTGTCAATGGCCAATGGCTAATGACAGCTCTGAAGGTAAAAAAAACCCAGCTATTTGCCAAGACCATGAAATGGTCGCTCTCATTGCCAATAGCAGGCAATGAACAATATGGAAGGTGTCTTTACAATACTTGTTTGGTTAACTGTATTCAGCCAAAGGAAGCTGGAGAACCAGAAAGTCCAGTTGCCTCTTGAAAAAGCACCTTTGGGACAACCATGACCTGAATGACTGAGAATCTCCATAGACATTTAATTAAGTGGGAGGGTTTTTTTTGGTACAAAGTGTTTCTTACGCAGAGTGACAAAAACTTTTTTCAAACATTGTAAGAAATGAAAAAGCAAGTTCTGGCCTTAGTATTTTAACCCATACATTCACACATAACAGTATTATATTAACCTCTTTCACTTCATATCAATTATTTGTTCCTCTTCATTATTCCAGTAAACTTGTACCCTGCAGGTCTCAAAAGCTGAGATGGGTATTTAGAAAGGGATGAAAAGGCAACAATGACAAACCACTTACATGCTATCCAAAGAAGCTGCATGGATGTGACCATGAGGTCACAAAGTCAATTCACCCTTGGACGTTCCCATCAAACTCTGCAAAGCTTTTAGTTTAGGGGTGGGAAATCTGCAAACCTCTGCATTTTTGCCGAACTGTGCTACCCAAATGTCCTTCACTGTTGTCCATACCCCTTAGTGTCCAGTGTCCAATGTCAGTGCCAGAAATCAAATCTATCATTCAATCTCCAAAATGGCAAGAATCAACTCATTCCTTTACAGATAATCTTCAACTTATAACCATTCGTTTAGTAACCGTTCAAAGTTATAATGGCACTGAAAAAGTGACTCACGACCGTTTTTACACTTACAACCATTGCAGCATCCCTGTGATCAAAATGGTCATAGGTCACATGATAGATCATAGGTCTGTGATGATGCATGCCACAGGTGGCACCCAGTGATATATCGGTGCAAGCATTGCCCTAGCTCAGCTCCAGCGCGCATGCGCCAACCAGCTGATTTTCGGGCCTTCTGGGCCCACCGGAAGTCAGCAAATAGGCCGTTTCTGGCCTCTAGGGGGTGGGGAAGGCTGTTTTCGCCCTCCCCAGGCTCCGAGAAAGCCTCTGTAGCCTGGGGAGGGCGAAAAAATAGGCCTACCGGGCCCGTACCATGGCATGCCAAAAATGGGAGCGCGGGGGTCACGTACGCATGCGGGGGCGGGCAGGGTGCATTGAATTATGGGTGTGGGCACGCACCTGCACAAACCCCCTTCTCCCCCCCCCCCGTTTTTGGCACAAGACGACCATCACTGTCATAGGTGTTCTGGTCTAGGCTTTCGCAGCAGCACGAAGCCGAGTCCTCGTCTGATAAACCCCTTTTATTTAATTTACAGTGAATTCCTCTCCAGCAAAGTCTTTTCTCTCTCACAGTATTTCAAGATAGTTCATAATTACTGACTTTTATCAGGCTTGGAGAATGGCCAGGCCGATATCTTTCAGACGCCGCAATACTTGGCAAGAATGCAGGAATGAACTAATTGTCTCCTGCAAACACCCCTCCCCTTTCGATCCTCTTTTATTCCCTATGGGAGGGGCCATTCATCATCCACCTGTGGCCTTACTCCCACAGCTAAGGCCCTTGTTCCTTAGCTGTTCCCTTCATCTGCCAACTCTGTGCATGCACATACTGGGAACAGGCTCCAACTGTTCATCTGCCTCACTGAAGTCTGACTCCGAAGGCAACTGATACCTGTCATACGGCCCTGGCCCCATCTCTGCCTCTGATGCAGAGTACTCGTCAGGGCCTTCCCCAGACTCCAGGACTGGCCCATGTTCCTCCCCAACCTCCTCACTGTCCGAATCTGCTGCCAGGTCTGCTGGCTGCTGGCGGGCCACAACAATAGGTCACGTGGTCAAAATTCAGACACTTGTCAACTGGCTCATATTAATGATGGTTGCAATGTCCCAGAGTCATGTGATCCCCTTTTGAGACCTTCTGACAAGCAAAGTCAACGAGGAAACTGATTCACTTTACAATTGTGCTACTAACAACTACAGTGATTCATTTAACAACTGTGGCAAGATAGGTCATAAAATGGGGCAAAACTCACTTAACAAATGTCTCCCTTCGCAACAGAAATTTTGGACTCAATTTTGATGTATTTTGCATCCTTTCTCATGTCCACCAAGTCTTATCCACATACTGTAAGCCAGCTGCGTTCATATAGTTGTGAGTGTTCCCTTTGAATTCCTAACCTCAATGCCCCATTCTATGCCCCACCGCAGTTATTTAAATGCAGGCATATTCTCTTTTTAACTAGGACCAAGTTAAAAAAAAAATCCAAAAACCAAAACAGGCAGGCAGTAGCAAAGATGTCATTGTTATTTCACCTGAAACAGGAATGTGCGAGGTGACTGTCTACATACTACTCTCTGATGGTTATGATTTATGTGAATATCCTATAAGGGAAGTTATCTCTGGCACTAAGGAAGTCAGCATTTCTGACGCCCTCAGGCATCACTGCTGGGGCGGAATTCATTCTACAAAGGTTATTTGTGAAAGGAACAGAGAAAGGAATCAGACTGTGAAGCTCTTTATCTGTAAATACACTGAAAGCATTGTATGGCGCATCTGCCATGAATGGGGATTTTGACAAGCTCTGCGGTGAACCAGCAGGACAATGCAGATGGGCAAGCTGATTTTCTACTTGAAAAGCCCTGTAGGGCCAAAAATGAATGTCCCAGTGGGAAAGAGGGAAATGGAATACGTATTTCCACATTACCTGCACCTTCATTATTTTATGAGTTTATTATTAAATGAACATCATTAGTAGATTTAGGAGAAAGTGTTAACATGGTTGACATTAAGAGCTGTTCCTATCAAACTACTTATATATATATTAGAATAATGTTACCCTGAATTATTTTCTAAACCCCAGAAATTTGACTGCTTTTAGGGAATGTTGGTTGTATTAAATATGGGAAATTACTAAGAGAATAATTTTGTGAAAAGCACTATTATTCCAGGTATTAAGAAGCGGATGTATACTCTTCCCATTTTTGAAAAGGCATTTTTTAAAATAATAAATGATTGTTTCTCTTTGGCACAGGTTTCGTGGCACTTTACAACAGTGCTTATTTCTTTTTACTCTGAAATATCCGTATCTTCTTTAACACTAGTTTTACGTGGCATGTTTATATTATTCATTTTTTTTCTATTTTCCTTGTTTTCTGTTTATAATTATAGTAATTATGTTCTTTAATTTTATTTACAGTTTGGTTGCAAATATGTTTTAATTAGTTGGGGATATGTTTTGTATTTTAAAAAAACTTGTAATAAACTATTTTTTTTAAAAAAAAAATCCTGCACCTTCTCACACTCATCTGAAGATTAGCCCCAAATGCTTTGGATGTAGCAATTTTATTAACAGCAAGAGCATGAGAGAGCATGAATGAAAAAGCCTACTATAAGGCAACATTTATTACTTAATTTTGAAAATAAAGACAACTAGAATCTTTCTATTCATCCTCTCACATATCACATCTCAATTACTAGAAGGATCAAGTACCACATTAAAGTTTACAAATCTCTGTTTTGCAGGGACAACTTTTCCACTTGCACATGTTGTAAAGGTTTTCTGTATGCTGGGTACTCAATGAGTATATTCAGAAAACCTGATAGATTTGTTGCTTTTTCCTTCTTCTCTCTCACCCAAAGAAAGAAAGGCTAGTACTGGTATGAGTAAACTCCCCTCTTTTGTTATCCGTACTTGATGAGGGGAGAGAATAGGAAGGAAGGAAGGAAGCCAATATATTGAGAAAAGCTGCTTAAAAGCTAGAAGCAGCTAACAAATGAGGAAGGAAAATATTTGGCAAGATAGAAGGCCAGGCTGACTGGCTTTTCTGGAAACTGCACCCCACCACAACCAGCAGAGACCAGTTTGGGAAAGGCTGCTCTAAGGTCTTATGAAGCAACACAAAGCAAAATTGTAATATACAAACAATCTTGAGCACGGCTAAACTATATTTTGCTTAGAAACCAGTTAATGCAGTGTAGTAGTGAAGGTGCTGTGTCTGAACCAAGAAGATCCAGACTAAATTTCCTTTTCAGCTATGGTTGAAGCTTTTCAGTTACCCGGTGATAGTATTCCTACTCCAAAATGAAATAAGAAAATATCTCCTGAGACATGGTCATACCACTATGAGTTCTCAGAGAGCTCCCATTTAGATCAAGTGTGATATAACTGCAAAAATAAACAAATAATACAACACCAGCCTTCTACAGACACTCACCTCTCATGACTGAATGATACCTGGGCAGGAGTTGGCACCACTACCTGCAAAGGCTCGGTTTCTTTCTCACGTCCATGGAGGCACACCAGCTGGAACTCTGCTAGCCCAGTGAAGGATACCTCGTGCCAGTTTCTAACTGAAAGGTATAGCAGAGAATAACAAAAACCAGAATGAACTATGAAACAGTGATAACTTTTCCATTGAAGGACCTCAATGTTCTAGTCAGCATTTATACAATTAGGTACTTACATGCCTCAAGATATGGATTAATTACATCTGCCTCGCTCTATTCCCTCAACTGCATTCGTTCTCTTTCTCTTTAATTTCACAACTTTCAGAAAAAGGTAATCCGATTTAGTAAGCTAAATCAATCCAAATACAGAAGTTTGGCAGGAGTTTTTGCTGACTATATCCAGAGAATAGGAACCTGTGGCCCTCCAAATAATTGACCTCTTCTAGCACCCTTCCCAATTTGCTATGTGGGCTACAGATATTAGAAATAGTTTAGCCCCTAAAAGTACTAATTATATGTGATTGCATGCTATGGCCTACTCAAACTGTGTGTGTGCTATATTGTGATTGCAGGAGTGGTAATCAGTCAGTGGCCATAGAGCATACTGTGTTCCACCCATTGGGTGCATAGTGAATGGGTGGGCACTATGGATGTATGCTTGACATCATATTGTTCATGGCATTCTTCAGAGGCAGGTAGGCAATTCTTCAGAGGCAGTCTTAGAGCCTAACAGACTCCTTTAAGAGCAATACAAGCAGGGTAAGGTAAAAGAGTCCCTGCAGATTTTACTCATTTCCATAGTTATATGGCCAGCATGACAACACAAAGCACTGTTACCATCCCACCGAAATGGTACCTATTTATCTACTAGCCTTTGCATGCTTTTGAACTATTAGGTTGACAGGAGCTGATGCAAGGACAGGCGCTCACCCGTCACATGGTGCTCAGGTTTCGAACCTGGGCTGCCAGCTTTCCAGCCCAGCATCTCAACCGCAGAGCCACTGCGCCATCTCATATAAGCAGGGAAGCACATACTAATACTTTTTCTCCAATTCACAAGCAAAGGTGCTTAAAGCGAGTGGACACTCCAACTACTCCAATTTCCAGTATCTCCCCTACTTTTAACACAGGGAAGCAAACTTCACAGGAATGTAGTTTGGGTGTATGTGCATGTAGGTTCACTTGTATATGCAGTGTTAAGATTTACCCAGGGAATCTAAAATTGGGAGGACTTGTAGTCATTTCAGATAACTGGAATCCCAGTCTTCAATAGGACACAGCTTTAAGCAGTAGCTGTAGAAATCTAGGGATTTCATGAATCACATGAAAACTATTCTTGATATTTGTAAATACTGTGCATACCACAGCACACACACACACATACACACACACACACACACAATCTTACAGGTTACCCTTTAAAGTATCTCCACTAACTTACCTTCTAGAAGGTCCAAGTAAACTAAGAAAGCGGCATATACCCCTCTGCTGTCAGCCACTTCCAATGACATCATTTTTGTGAACTGAAACAATGGAGACAATGGAGAGCAATAGATGTAAAAGCTATTAACAAAAGTTCTCAAAAATGATACTCTATGCAACAAAACCCAAACAGAATTGTATCTACAACCCCTGAATGTATTTTCCCATCAACTGCAGAGGGTTTTATTTTGACAGAACTCCAAGAAAAAACACAACACAAGTTCTTTCAAAAAAAAAAAAAAAAAATGGGGGCGGGGGAAAAGGCCAGTGAAAATATTTAACGCTAGATGAAGTCTGTTAAAAGACTTGCAGATTGTGTTTTAAATGCCAATAAAACTATCTTCCAAAAACTGTAGCCGCAGGGAATAATTTACTGCAGAAGCACCGATGGTTCATAAAACAGGTCTAGTTCTGTCTTAAGCTTCTGGGCTGGAACTGATTTATTTTTGTGCTTTGCTTAGCACCTGGCACAGGAAGAAGTTATAGACGATTGTGCCAAAATCCAGACATGGAAGGATTGGGCCCAAGGTGAGTGTGTGTCTCTTGTTAAACTGGGATGTGAGCCATTACTAGACCCTAAGCAACATCTGGAGCTCAAAATCTGGAGCAGAAAACCAAACAAAAGTATAAAGTTAGCATATTACTGTTAGAAGGAAGGAGTATTTATGTATACAGGTAGTCCTCAATTTAGGACCACAACTGAGCCCAACATTTATGTTGCTAAGTGAGAAATTTGTTAAGCGCGTTTTGCCCCATTTTACGACTTTTCTTGCCACAGTTGTTTAGCGCATCACTGCAGTTGTTAAATTAGTAACATGGTTGTTAAGTGAATCTGGTTTCCCCATTCACTTTGCTTTAGAAGGTCACAAAAGGGGGTCACATGACCTGAGGACACTGCAACCATCCTAAATGTGAGTCAGTTGTCAAGCAGCCAAATGTAAATCATGTGACCATGGGATGCTGCAAGTCATAAGTGTGAAAAATGGTCATGTCCCTTTTTTCAGTGCTGCTTTAACTTTGAATGGTCACTAAGTGAACTGATGTTAGTCAAAAACTATCTGCATTTTCCGCTGTAACAAAGGCAGAATAAAAATCCAATAAACATTAAATGTCAAAGTACTTAAATTAGTAATACCATCATACTTTTTTTTGTTGCTCATGCCAATAGGGAATAGAGGAATGAGCATTTTATTACTGTTGTTGATTTCATGATGATGACATCCAGATTTCCCACCAGCTGCCCATCAAAGGGGCCAAGATTGTCAAATCTTATTTTCTTTTGACATGCATGCATAATTCAAAATAAATTGCCAGATTCAGACACAGCCTATCCTGACTGTATATATATGAATATCTAACAACAGCCTTGCTATAGCAAATTTTATCCACATCTGGCACAGTTTAAAGCTTCAGCCAATTTTTAAAGAAAAAAATCTTCCATGTCTTAAAAATTTAAAGTCTAAAAGAAATTCAATTATAAAGCTTTTATTTTATAAGCTTGAACAGACTAATGCATCCCTACCCCTCAGATTATTTGTGTTATAAAAACAGCAAAATAAGTGCCCTTTCAACAGAGCAAAGACCTAAGAAGGGGTTATTATGGTAATGCAATAGATCATGGGAGTTCTGCATTCTGTCAAAAATCTGCTTGTTAATCTAAATTCATAAACAGAAGTATTATCAAGGGCTCTGAATTTACATATACATAATCTCAAAAAAAATCTGCTTGTTAATCTAAATTCATAAAAAGAACTATTGTCAAGGTGAATTTACATATGCATAACTTTAAAAACATTTGTTAGAAATAAATATTTTGAATTTATAATTCCAGTGAAGAATTTTAACAGTAAAAACCACAAAAGAAAATAAAGAAAAAAAGTACTGGTAGGAAAAAAGAAATTATAAGGAAGCAGCTTTCAATCTTCTTGACAGCTATAAATGCATTTATATTTTGCCCCCTCTCTCTAAAATTACATCATAATTTCCTTCTTTTCATAAACTACCCTTTCTAGTCTTCAGACCATAAATCTCAAATTCATTTTTACTTTTTTCAGCAAAAAGTCCATAAAGCATTTGCAGTCACTAATAAATGTAGTTGTTGATCGCTCTCAAATCAAATAAGTTAATTTTGCCCTCTCTGCTAGTTATGTCATCTTCACCAACCATTCTTCATTCTGGGTATTTCAGAGTCTTTCCTAATTTGGCATATATTGCATCAGTATCATATACTATATAAACATAATCTTCTGTGGCTCTTCTCTTAATTTACTGTCCATTAATTCCAGCACGAAAAGCTCAGGTTTCAATTGAATGTTTTGTCTTTAAAATTCTTTGTATCAGTATATATATATATTTGAACCCAGAAATTTCTAGCTTTTTTTACAAGTAGAGCAGGCATGACAAAATGACTTTTCATGTTGTCCACATTTCCAACACAAATTTGAAGTATCTTTGTACATTCTAGACAATTTTTCTGGGGATATATACCAACAGTACAGTCAGGAACAATAAATTGGTAGTCAGGGTTAGATCCAAAATGAGTACAAGTTTTTTTTCATGCTTCCCCTAAACAAGTATCGGAACTACTAACAGTCAAGGCAAATTGATGGTAGTTAAGTCACTGGACTGCAAGGCGGGCTGAATTTAGATCTCTTGTGGCCGCAAAGGGATTCCAAACCAGGGGTGAAATGCTCCAGGTTTGGATCGGATCATCCGATCCGGTAGCGATGGCGGCTAGTGGTTCAGAGAACCGGTAGCAAAAATCCCTGCGCCCTCCCCATGCCCAGCTGAGCCGCGCGATCATCAGAGGCTTTTTTTTTTAACTTTTAAAAGCATTTTTTCTACAACCTCTTGGGATGAAAAAAATGCTTTTAAAAGTTAAAAAAAAGCCTCTGATGATCATGCGGCTCAGCTGGGATCGTCAGAGGCTTTTAAAAGCATTTTTTTCTGCAACCTCTTCGGCCGAAGAGGTTGTAGAAAAAATGTTTTTAAAAGTAAAAAAAAAAAGTTGGCCACACCCACTCAGTCACATTACAACCCCAAGCCACGCCCACAAAACCGGTAGTAACAAATTTTACATTTCACCACTGTTCCAAACTGATGGTGCGCTTGATCCTTCCCTTGGGCTCAACCTGGTCAACTTCTGCAAGTACATTGTTTTATAAAAGTTCTCTTTTAGATGATGATGATATCTATTCAATTGTATCCAATTTTTGGTGATGCTACGGACCAGCTCTATCTGCATTTTCTGATCCTGTATGGCTTGTTTCAATTTATGCTCTGGCTGGTCTCCATTACAGATACTAAATACAGTATCTATATATACTGTATTTTTTGATGGCATTGTTTCCTTTTACTATGATCATTCTGAAGATAACTACCTTTTCCAGTGAGTTTGAGTGCATGTCATGGCCAAAATAAGTAAGGCAGACTTTTGAGATACAGTGATACAGTAAGTCTGGTCTTATATGCTTCAGTACTTGCTTGTTTGTCACCTTTGCTATCCAAAGTATGTGTTCTCCACATACCTTGAACAACTCAAATTTTCCTGGTTTTCCTGGTAAATTTCAATCCTTTTAACTATATATTTTTCCACTGTTCCATCAGTGTCCCTTTTTGTATCTCACTAAGCTTGTTAATTTCCCATTCTCACCCCACTCTGGGGCCAGCCAGAGGTGGTTTTTGCTGGTTCTCCGAACTACTCAAAATTTCCGCTAGCCGTTCTCCAGAACCTGTTAGAACCTGCTGGATTTCACCCCTGGTCCTCAAACATAATGTGTAGTGTGGTCAAGATGCTCCAGCTCCAAAATCCATCTCTGCACATTTATTCTTTTATTTTCCTTTTTTGCTGGAGACTGAGAAACATTGAATGCCCATTTCAAGTTTGCATTGATCAAGAGTCCAACGTAAAACAAGTTATTTTGCATTTAGGTTACGTTTTAAACTTTCGTGCAGGATTCTATTTACGGTACATACACACCATTCTTCCCTTCTAAGAGAGTATATTGTTGTTATACCTTGTACTTCTTTAATTTCTTTAAGGTGGCTTAAGAAATTATTACTCATAAAAGACAAAAACAGCTCACCTTTTTTCAACACTATATTTCTACATTTTATTTTAGCATCCTTGGAGCTGTCGAGCTGCACCTCTGGGCTTTACGATAAACGAATGATGCATTTCCTAGGAATTTTAACGAGAGCCCTACTTTGCTACAGATATCGATAGATGGGCAAGCCAGGAATCAGAAGGGAGATTTTCTGTTCCCCCGATTCTTTTTCCACTAACCGTAGGATGAGTAGACAGCCAATCCTCTCGAAGGGCCCATTTCCCGGGCTTTGAGGCTTCCTCCCCCTGACCAAAAAACCCGGACCATCCAGCGACCGAACCTCCCTCCTCATTTGCTCCGTCTCCGCAGTCGCTCTCCGATTTTTCCATTCCCAATTCGCGTGTCTTTCAGCTTCGTTCCGGTTGGTGTTGCAACAAAATAATTCCTCCGCCAAACTTTTAAACGAGCTCCAGAGTTCCACTTTTCAGCAAGCAAACGTGTCATTCCTAAGAATATCTGCTTTCTTATCTCGTCCTCATTTTTTAATTTCTTCTTGCAGATTCCGATTTTTTTTTAAAAAAAAGCCGCCTTTAGCAGCTCTTGATTTGCAAGACATTCATATTTTTTTGAGACAACAGAGAATGAGATAAATCTATCTACCTCAAATGCCTTAGAATTAGGAGTCTAGCACTAAATTCTCTTACAACCCATTAAATTACTGTGCTGGTTATAATTAAGCAGCATGATGTGGCTTCTCAAGCAACTAAATTTAAGTGCCCTTATTGGTAGATGTAAATATTTCTGACTATTTACTTGAGACTACTACTAATATAAAAAGATAATTTTAAATCCCATAAATTTACGGGTGAGAATAGAATAGAATAGAATAGAATAGAATAGAATAGAATAGAATAGAATAGAATAGAATAGAATAGAATAGAATAGAATTCTTTATTGGCCAGGTGTGATTGAACACACAAGTAATTTGTCTTTGGTGCATATGCTCTCAGTGTACATAAAGAAAAAAATAAAATATCTTCGTCAAGAATCATAAGATACAACACTTAGTGATAGTCATAGGATGCTAATAAGCAATCAAATCATACTAGGAAACAATAAAAATATTGATATTATTTCAAGATTGATAGAGGGATTGCTGTGTTAATACCTTTAAGGTATTTCAAATGAACAGTTGAACTGCTTGGAAGGATTTTATGAAAAGGAAAATTTCACAGATTTTCTTCATCTAAATAATGGTTATATGATGAGAAAGATTTTAACTTTTATGACTTTCAGTTTTATCATTGTGCATAAATGTTAACTTGTCAAGTGACTCTGACATCAAGACAGGGGCAGTAGAATGTGAAACTAAGTAACAGAACAGAACATCTCTGAAAGCAGCACAGGAGAAACAGTTTTTAAAAATGACTTGGATAATGTGGAAAAGAAAGGGATCTTTCTGTAAAAATTCTAGAATTTTAAGGATTCTAGAATTTTACCTATCATAAGCAATATGTGTTCTGAATGTTCTTTCCACACTGGAATGACCATTGAAATATGGATTATCAATTTTGAATGTTTGCAGATTAAACCAATGAAAAGATTTGAAAATAGATAAGCATCCATCTGTTTATGTTTTAATAGGTGAGATATTTCCATACAATTGGATTTTAGCACCACAAGTCAGGAGCTCTCACGTAGCTATTCTATTTTCCTCCATAGACAGTGAGTGACAAAACATGGGTGAGTTACAAATGGAAACCCATATAATATAGATTCCCTTCCCCCAGTAATAAATAGTGAATAAGGTGGACAATTGTATATTAACAGATAAAAGTAGCCATGATATTTCAGAGTTTTTCTTAAACTTCTGGGTTTTTTTTTTTAATTGTTTTCTGTTCTTTGCACACATTTCTTCTTTACAGCTTTTTCCACTGATCTGTCTGGAAACATATTAATTAATGCTGTTAATACTAAATCAAATCAAATGCATTACAATTGTAAGACTGAATGTAAGGCTTACAACTGAATGTTTAATTCAAATTGAATTTATACATCATCAATTTATTTATATCAACTAAAGAACATCAATGCAAAAATCTAACAGAAAATATTTTTTAAAAAACTCTTGGAGTTACAGATCTTTTGCTATTATTATCCTTATAACATTTCTATCAATGAATCTAAATTGTATTTTTCTTCAATAGAAATTGGAAGATTAAATCTGTCTGGAAACAATTTGGGATCTTCTCTGAGTTCAACTGGAGGAAAAAAGTAATAAAGAACATCTGTTCATTCTTTCATTACTTCTTTTACAAGAATGGAAAGAAACTGAGTGTTCAGTTATTTCAATTTTGTGTTACAAGTATGAAATTCTAGAACTTATTAAGTGCTTCCTAAAATTACTCCTGTTAATGGAAATGCTGAAAAGACTCTGTTGTCTTTTTTGAGAATGATAGCATCTTACAGATTTGATAAAATTACATTCCATTTGGTGAAAAATGGATCCTTCATATATTTAAATGCACTGCTACTTGCAGGAACAATTATATTTGAGATGTTTAGTGATCTGAATCTAAGTGTCTTAACAATTTGGCTGGACTTTGCTAAACTATGATGATTAATTTTAGCTTAATATGTAATGTGGATACAGGTATTCTGTATAAGCCATGATTTTATGATTTAACACATAGAAATCAAGCCATTTGTGCCTTAGTCAATATATTATGATTAAGTGAACCATGATTTAAGATTTTTTATGAGCTCTCTTTATTTGCTATACCATGGGTACTGTATTTTAAATTATATTTACTTGAGAACAACTCAGGCTTAATGGCAGTGTTAAAATTTGCTGTAATGGGACCTAATTTTAAAAAACAACAATAGCAATAGCACTTAGACTTCTATACTGCTTCACTGTGCTTTACAGCCCTCTCTAAGCAGTTTACAGAGTCAGCATTGCCCCCCAACAATCTGAGTCCTCATTTTACCCACCTTGGAAAGATGGAAGGCTGAGTCAACCTTGAGCCAGTCAGGATTGAACTCCTGGAGTGAGCAGTGTAGCCTTAGGAACTGCATTCTAACTGCGTCACCATGGCTGTGCTTCAAACTGGATATTTGAGGATAGAAGAATAGCTGGGATACAATATAATAAAATATACACCACCTACGCTGCTGTAACATTGGTAACTGCCCCAAATACATCAAGTTTTCTGGAACTTGTTCTTATTAGTCTTAACTGGTGAGGAATAGAAGAGATCATATTGTCATGTAATTTTTTTTAACTTTCTATATAAATTAGAAAAAATCCTCATATTAAACATATACTGAGGATACTGATTTAAAATTGCCTGGATATTTTTGGTTCCCATCCTATTCTTCCTCCGGCAGACTGTATGGATTTTTAATATTGTACCAGTTGTCATACTATGTTATATGAATGATTTTTTTCCTTTTATTTATTCATCTATTCTAGATCATCATCTTCATTTAACGACCCCTATTTATGTACTCTAGATAATTTCAGGAAAAGAACCTAGATGTTGTCCAGTTGCTGCTGGGCATGCAAATGGGTGGGAGCCCATTTCTGCTTCAGCCCAATGTCAATGTGCACTTGGGTCCAATTAAATTTTATACGTTGTCTAAATGCACATCCTGGAGCTGTATTTTAGAGATTTTGTGAGCGATGAGTTCTAGTGGATACATGTGATTGTTAGGAGATGGTTAAGTGAGTTTGTAAATTCTGAGAAAACTTCATCAAGTGCGATATCATTATTCCTAGGTGAGCACTGTCATACCTGTGTTGCATACTATTGGGTAATGAGAAACTTGGGAACAAATTTGTCTGGGATTCAATTTCCTGTGAATCAGATCACAGATGCTTTCCAGGCTGAGAAGATGATGATGAGAAGACTACTTGCATAAACACTCTGGATTATCCTTCTTGTTTCCCTTTCTCACTCCAGACAAAAGTTTATCAGATGTAAATCCTTGGCAAAATAAAGGAGAAATTGTAAATATTTTATTTTCTCTTCTTATACATTTGTATTAAATACTAACGCCACTGCATTAGAAATATATTGGTGGCATTAGAAATATATCACTGGTCATAATTGATATTGATTTCCAGTTGACTGAAAGAAAGTTGGCTTAGTTTAGAAAATTTAAAACAAACATTGGCTTGGTTTTATCCTTTCCATTTGCTTATATTTAGTGTTTAGGATTTTGTGTTTTAAAACACGCGGTAAGTTTCACTTTTTATTCTGTATTGTGCAGTTTCACAATATAACAAATTTGAATTTAGAAGTACACAGTCACTTTAAGTGGATATATGTATTAGGGTTTTGTTTTTGTTTTTTAAAAAAGTAGGGTTTGCTTTTTTGCTGTTTAGATCAAAAGGTTTTCCTGGTTCTTCTGTCTTCATTGTGAACATAACTGTGTAGTTGAAACAGTCAAACTTATTTTTGTAACGTATGTTATTGTGTGATGCAGTTTTTTGCTTCTGTCTCCAATATTAAACCATTTTCCTAAAAAAAAAAAAAGAAAGAAAGAAATATATCACTGGGACTTCTTTCAGGCAGAACACCAGAAAGCTGGGGAGAGTACGGTTTCCCCTCCCATATTTTTTTAATTAAAAAAAAGCATTATAATTCAAGACAACCACTGTACCTTTATGGAATGAAATATATACATACATTAATACATGAAAAGCTCTTCAGGACTTCCAAAACGATTGCACCAATCTGCTAGCCAGATGCCCGGGATGGTCCATTTCTTGCTGGTTATTGGTCGGTTCCGATTAGCATTATTCCCGGGACCTTGGGACGACTGCGGAGAGAAAGGAAAGGAAGGACGAGAAAGCACGCATTGTTTGTTTTGATTTGCGCCAAGAGTTAGCGAGGAGCTCAGGATTGGCTGCAGGTTCGCCGCCGCCACCAATCCGCGTTTGGCAAAAGCAGAACTGCCCCCCCCTCCTCCTCGAGCAAATAATTAAAAGAAAGGAGCGGGGGGGGGGGGGGGGAAGCGCGGCTTAGTTGGAGCGGCTCTGCCGCTCGCTCTCCTCTCTTTCCCGTGTAGCCGGACCTGCAGTACGCCGGGAGTTGTTTGCTTCTCCTGTCGCTCTAGCAGCCGGTCCGCAAGAAGCGGCTTCTCACTAGCCCTGTCCGAAGTTGCCATTCCCGCGAAAAATGGCTTTCTCCGCCGCCTCGTTGCGCCGGCGGCTCCTGTTCTTGCTTCTGCTTCATTTCCCTTTCGCGCTCTGGCTGAAGGGCAACGGCTGTGTCTCCGGCACACCGGAGGAAGCGGCGGCGATGCCCAGCTCTTCCCCCCTGCCGGAATCCGCCTTGCAGAAGCCCACCGTCTTCTTGGCCATCCTCGCCAGGAACGCTGCCCGCTCCTTGCCCCATTTCCTCGGCTGCCTGGAGAGGCTGCGCTACCCGAAGCACCGGATCGCCATCTGGTAAGGTTGCCAAAAAGGCGCCGCCGGAGAAGAATCGGATAAGGGATTCAGTGGAGATCAGGGGGGAGGCGGGGGGGGGAGGTTTGAAAACATCGCGGGGGGATCCTTCCCCCAAGTTATTTCCAGATAGGTGGCCAAAAGATGCAAGAGAGACTGAGCGACGGCCAGGAATTGATGCCGCCTGTGTGTCAGGTATGATTGCTAATTGATGGGGGGGAGAGACTTAGTCTAAATCTACTTCTACTTGAAAGAACTGGTCTACCTCTTGCTCAGAATGGTCAAATGAAGTTTTTAAGAGTAGGGGGTTACAATGAGATAAGAATGATCCTCCGGTAGTATGGTGGCAGGAAAGATAAGGGGTCATCCATGATTTGAATGAAAAATGTATTGTAAAGATAATAGGCTAAGACAGTGTAACTGAAGGGAGGAGATAAGGCAGATTTATGAAGCAAGCCCCTTTTAATATAATCTGTTAATGTTGTTAGATTCCTGCTTTTTAAGATAGAGGCTGTTCCCTTACAATAATATATACTGCTCAAAAAAATAAAGGGAACACAAGCAGAAGACATCCGATATCTGAATGAATGGAATAGCCTTATTAAATACTTTGTTCTTTACATACAGTAGTTTAAACACTGCTCAAACAACTAAAGGGAACATAAAACTACTGTATGTAACAAACAAAGTATTTAATAAGGCTATTTCATTCATTCAGATATCGGGTGTCTTCTGCTTGTGTTCCCTTTATTTTTTTGAGCAGTGTATATTGCGAGAGGGCTATAATGTCAGTTTATACCTGATTTAAGGAGACCAGATGGGAATGTCTTTTGTATGACTGGAGAGAAGAAGTGATCACTTCAACCCCCACCCCCAGCCCCCTTTCCCAAACATGACATTAAGTTATGGCTGCCTGCACTTGAAATCCCCCCAGGAAAGGTATTTGTGAAGGAAGGCTGGAGGAGCTTCTGGGGGCTGCTGAAAGGCAGTTTGGCAGGCTGTGGATAAAAAGTTGCTGCTGAATCCAGCTACCGGTACTCAGGAATGATAATACAGGGAATTATTCCCAATACCGGGCTGGATCTGCTCTTAAGTTTTAGGCTTTCCAGTTGCTGCTTTATGAAGAGATTTCTTGGATTCAATTTAATAATTTATGATTTAATAATTAATGGTGTACATGCATATACACTACAAAAAGAAACGTAGAAGCCTTTAAATCTTCTACTTTGTCAGCTCCAAATACTGTATAGGTTTATATGCTAATATGAAATATACCTTCTTGGTGATGCAGGTTTAAGACATGTGACTGGTGCTTTGCTGGTCTTTGGCCAGATCACAAATCTCTGAGGAAAAGCTCATGAGAAGTGCTGAGCTGGAACATTAGGAACAATATATTGAAGTTGTCTATTCTGCCTTCAACTGAGTGGATGTAGTAACACAAACCAACCCTCTTTTCTCATTTGTTTCATACTCTAACCACCCATCTTGGGTTAGCGGAATAACCTTCCCTTAACTTCAGGGGTCCCAAGTCCAAATGTTTGAATGGAGTAGAATTCTTTCTGGCAAAGAAGAAAGTCAAAAACTCTTTAATTGCTCCTCTCCTTTTTGAGAGACAAACTGATTTTATTTATTCTACTCTTCCTTTGTTTCCTTGTTGTGAACCAGAGGTATAATCCTTAATCCTGTGACTGTGGAATGGAGCCAACATGTGCCACTGCAGACCATTGTAGAGTTCAGTGGTGTACCACTGTATTTGTATTTGCTATTCAAGTCGAAGAAGACATCTTTTTTAGCATGATAATTGCAGGTTTTAATGATTTAACAAATGGAGAGAATTCCTGTGATTAAGGGCTCCTCACTTTAGCAAGACTATACCTCAAAAAGGAAAAAAAAAAGTAGAAAGCAATAAAACAGGCTCAATTTTTTGGTACTCGGTCCTTATTAACAATGTTTTCAAGTCTTGGAAAAAAGTTCTCGGAGCCTGTAAAATAGCCAGTACCTTGGAGTTTTAATACTCCCATTTAGTATTTTATTCTCTGAACTGGAAAATGCAAAAGATAAGCAGTGGGGAAGGTGGTCTATATGGGAAGTATGGCAGATAGGAGCAGATTGTGAAACTTTGTAGTCTGGTTGCCAGTAATTTGCCAATTCTGACAATGATGGTTTAGATGGCTTCTCTCGTCTTGTGTATGAACCAACCACCATTTTTAACAGACTGCAGTTAGTGTCCATGTTGTTTTCGTTAGCGTATCAAAGTAGTTTCCAATCAGAAAAGAAAGTACTATGTGTTTTTGCCTTCCAAATCAAGAGTCACGTTGCATATGCTCCATTATGCTTCAGTCTTAATTTTTTGCTTTACATATTCAGAAAAAGACATTATGCGCTCAGAAGGCTTTTATAGATGAAAATGACAATCCTGTTTTGCCACTGCTACATGACATTGAGAAGGCAGTTGTAGCTCAATGATAGCTTAGATACAAAAGAAATTTGTTAAATCCCAGTTAGTTTGGATTACGATTAGCAAAGACTAACATGAGAAAGAAACCCTGGAGAAATTTTAACCTCTGAGCTAGGTGCAGTAGTGTTTTAACTCATTATAAAACACTTCCCCATGTTTTTGTGAAGGAACTGCTTTGCTAGCTTTTTTAGATAACTGCAAATCATTTCTAAGCAAAGAGTTCAGTTAAGTATAACTTAATATGTGCTGGTTCAGGAAATATAACTGCAGGTGATGGCAACATAGGTACAGCTTAGAATATTTTAGACTTCCAGCAAACCACTAACCAGACAAGATTCAGCAGTTGTTGCCCCTTGTAATAAACCTATTCCTTAAAATTAAACTTTCACAGCCTGGCCTCCATTTAAATATGTGGATTTTGAATTCTCAGAATTGCCAACCTGGCCATTATTGGATAAGGAATTCTGAGAGGAGGTTTACTCATAGCATGAGAAGCTGAGATGGGCTGGCTAAACAGCATTTATGGTACCAAAGTTGGCTATTGGCTAGGGTAGAGCATGTGGCTTGTCCCTCCTTGGCAGAAGTCTCTAATCAGGATTTAATTTACTTTTTAATATGTCCAGGATTTTATATATTGTATAACAGATGTGTGCAGCACTTTTTTCCCCCTTCCTAGCATTTTCCCACAAATGAAGGGTCTGCTTTTTTCAGATCAACCAAAGCTTGAGCCATTTGGTAGTGGCAAGAATTGATTGATAGACCTGAATGTCATAGCCTAGAGAGAGTAAGTGGTTCAAAGTCATCCAGCCAGTTTTCATGGCTAAGGCAGGACTAAAACTCACAGTCTCCTAGCTTCTAGCCTGGTCTTTAACCATTGCATCAAATTGGCTCTTTAGAAACATCACTTGTAGTTGAATTCAAGTAAGGGAAATGAATATCTACCCTGAGGAGCCTTTTTGTTAGAAAGGACACTGAATATATATTTTCTCAAGTTAATATGATTGATATATGACCACAATAATGGTTGCATGTTGATAGAATCCAAACTGAAAAGAAAAAAAATGTTTATGGGCTTTCTGCTTTTTAAAAACATTTGTGTCCCTGTTTTAAGATGGAAAGATGCTTATTAACTTTAACAAATGTTTGTATTGAAGATTTGGGAAGAAAGAACAAGTTAGTTTTTTTAAAGTTACTTTCCAAATATAATCAGATTCTTTTGCTAAAAATATGAGCAACACTTTAGGAATCTGAAAACTCTTCTCTAAGGACTTCTGAGTATGTCAGAAAATCACCAGTGACATACTATAATTATCCACTAACATCAGCTTTCTTGCCATTAAGTTACTTGTAACAATATTCTGTACTCTTTAGATACTTTGAACTAATGGAATTTAAAAGATTGTGCTGAGAGACATCCAGATTATAATTCTGGAAATTATCAAGGGGAAAAGATAAATTCCTTTCAAACATCGGCTATTGCCTTATGCACAGCTATGGTTGTAATATACAAGAAAGCAGAATTTAATTGAGTTACCTTGCTTTGTTGTAGGTTTCCATATCAAATGGACACATTTTCAATTGTTGAAAATACTAGTTTGTGTATAGATTTTTGAAAGATGACAAGGACCACAATGTCTGTGTACATTTCAGTGATAGACAAATCAAAAAGAATAATTCAAAAGACCAGAGATAAAAGCATTTTTTCCTAGGAGGAAAGATTTAAATCAATCCAATTTTTTGTTTACCTTCACAAATAAAAGCGACATCCTGCATGACTCCTTTATTTTCTAAATTAAAACTATAAGTAATTCCACTGTAAGGTGGTCCTTGCCTTATAATCCTTCTTTGAGTGACTGTTTAAAGTTGCAAGAACACTGAAAAAGATAACTTATGGCCAGTCCTCATTCTTATAACCATTGCAGTATCCCTATAGTCACGTGATCGGTTGCAGCATCCTCAGGGCATGTGATCACCCTTTGGGACTTTCTCAGTTGATTTCCCACAAGCAAAATCAATGGCAAAAGCTGGATTCACTTAACATCCTCATGATTCACTTAACAATCATTGCAAAAAAAAAGTTGTAAAATTGTGAACGACTCACTTAACAACTATCTTGCTTAGCCATGGAAATTCTTGTCCCAACTATGGTCATAAATCAAGACTACCAGTATTCAATGGAGCTTCCTCCATAATTGATGGGTATAAAATTTAAGGCTTGTATAGTAGAGTGAAGTACAATAGAGGAATTTTTAAGAGTGATGTGAAGAAACTGGAGATGAGACATTTCCCCCCATTCACTGTAAAACTGTAACTTGTGCGCCCTTCTGAGCAATCTTTTTAAGTCTTCCAAAATATTAGCGGCAACTCAGAATAGATTTGAAGTTGAAGCAGTATTTTAAATTTCCATCCTTTGGAATAATGTTTGTGACATAATTAAAACAAAAACTAAGTGTAACTATTTACATCGCTGTTTAATAGAACTCAAAGGTAAATAAAAGCTAATTACATTGCATTTCCATCATTAAATCTATGTCATTCTTTACTGTCTTTTTTGCCTGTAGTTACGTATGGATTGCCAGTTGTCCTGGAATTTTTGACCTATTTTAAAAATTAAGTAGAATCCAATGATCCATACTGCAGTCTTATTTCAAGGCCCAGTAATTTTGTCCAAATTGCCTTCTAGAGATTAAACCAGAGAATCTTGGTGAATGTCTGCATTTTCATAGGAATTTTAAATTCTCCAGACAGAGTTTGTAAGAAATAAATAAATAAAACAGCCCTAATCCTGGTCTGACATTCTCCTTCTAAGCAACCTTTTCCTTCTGGTTCAAAAATCTGTTGGAAGTGCTAAAAGGCCATGTGGGAATTATAATTGTAGCCAAATACCCAGACAGCTGTCCTTAAGTATAGGAAAGATTTATTTTCCACTGCTGCAAATGCAAATAAATGATAGATATTTGGGTTTTCTTTAATGTTGTAATAAACCAGAAACGGGTTACTTTCCTCTCTGCTAAAAGTATGGTGTTTTTTTTTAATTCTTCCCTCTCCTCCCATGTTTTCATTGATTCTCCAGCAGACAGAGGTTGCTGGTGGCTGCAATCTGTTCTTAATTCTTTGCAGAATGGCCAAATTGTAGCTTGCAATTCTGAAACCTATGGAAGGCTGCTGTGAGCTGTGGCTGGCAGATGATCACTCTTTGTGCATAGGATCAAACTTTCTGCTGTTTTGGGTTGCACAGTAGCTGCTTACAAAACAGAAGACAAGATTAGGGTTAGTGTTAGGGAAGTCAAGTTGAGAAATATCTCTTTTGTGGTGTACTATCGATTAAGGGCAAAATGTCCTTAGGCTGGGTTTTCACTATACAATTGCAAAACAAAACGCATGGGTACATGAGGAGGGTCAGTTTTTAAAGTGGAAATTTGGCACATTTAAGCCTTAATTTTGTTGCTTCCTCTTTTTTTCCCCATCTATGTTTCAGAAACAAAAATGCTTATGGAAGGCAGATTTCCAGAAGCAATAAGTTGGGGAGAAGTTAATCATATTAATCATATTGACTTTAGCTTGAAACGGTTTTTAAAAGGTGTACATCAAATTGTTAATCGTTTATTATTTAAAGAAGGGCTTAATGTTCTTCCAAGAAATAGATACATTGTCTTTGCATGATGCTTCTCCCTGCTAGGCATTTGATTTCATGGATTATTGACAGTGAAGCTCCTCCAGTCTCACAATGACCATGGAGAGGTGGATTGCTTTCGTAATTGGAGAAGGCATAAATTGGGCTTGATGGAAGAAGTTGAATATGAGTGCAGAAAGAGCTAAAAAAGGGTCACTTTTGTTCCTGGAAATCAATGCAGGAGAATCTTTTTTTTTTTAATTGAAGAGTTTTATACGAAATACAAACAATTTTCTCCCCCCACCCTTTCCCCCTCCCCACATAATAGAAAGTGTACATTTTCTTATACATAATAAACCCTACTTATACATGTTTCCCTTAAAGAAAGCATTAAAATAAGACATTTTAATTACATTTGGAGTTGCTCTTCTTCTCTTTCTTCCCTCATTCCACAACAAACCTTCTTCTTCTCCTCCTTTCTTTCCCTTCCCTCCCTCCTCTTCTCTCCTACTTTCTCCTTCCTCCTCTCCTACCTCATCCTACTTCCTTTTCCTTGCCCCCACTTCTCTCTTCTTTTCCCCCTTCTCACCTTCACTCCTACTCCTATCCCCTTCCCTTCCTCCCCTCCTTTCTTCCATTCCTCTCCCTCCCTCTCCTCTTCCTACCCTCTCCTCCTCTCTCCTTTCTAACTTCTTTGCTGTGAAGTATTCTCCTCCTTTAGTATCTGAGCAACTCCTGTATTCTAATCGTAGATACTTTCTTCTGTTAAAACATTTCTCTATTCACCACTTTTTTCCCACCCCAACCCTTATCCCACCCTCCCCACCCCCCACTGACTTCCCAGAGCAAAAACATGGTATAGCATCTAACAAACATATGCTAAAATAAACTAACTAATTATAAAGTTCAAAACTCCCACACGTTCTTTAACTCCCCTTGCTCCAATTCATCAACCTCCCTTTTATAAATCCTCAAGACCAATTAAGTTAAATTCATTCTTCCTAATTATAAAAAAACTTTTTCTTAATATATAACCCAATACTTTAGCAATATTACAAACAGTAAAAATCATAAGTAAATTTTATTTCCATACCCTCGAACATCATTCTTTTTGAACATTACTCCCTAATAAAATTCTGAATTTAACATTAATCCTCTTTCCTTCAAAAAATTGGGCATCTTGAAATCTTACACATTTTCTCTCATATATCTGTTAAAATAATATCATCTTATGTTAAACATTTTAAAAATCTCTTAATACCATTAAAACACTTATTTACCAAATATAGATTTCAAAATCTACAGAAGGATATCTTTCAAGTTTTCAATTAACCATTTTAATACCTCTAACTTTTTAGAAAACAGCCCTTTTACTATCCAAAACTAATTATCATTTTGTAATAGAATTCTGAATTTAACATTAATCCTCTTTGCTTCAAAAAGTTGGGCATCTTGAAAACTTACACATTTTATCTCATATATCTTTTAAAATAATATAATCTTATGTTAAACATCTTAAAAATCTCTTAATACCATTAAAACACATATTTGCCAAATGCTGATTTCAAAATCTACTGGAAGATATCTTCAAATTTTCAATTCCTAAAGTAGCCTTTAATACCAATGTAATTAAACTTATCAATTTATTACTAGAATCTTCCTTCCCCAAAGAGAAAAAAAGCAAGTACTTAATCTTCTATTCTTCTCTTCTTTCTATATTTTTTCCAGTCCTTTTTTTAATTAATTCTTTCAACATTCCCAATTTTATTTTTGAAAATTTTAAAATGTTGATTTGAGGTTGATGTTTCTGAAATACTCGCTCTCTTCTTGAAATCACTTTTTCTAATTTAAAATCTCCATTCTGACTCTTCTTGCTTGTATGATCCTTCAGTCCATTCCTTTGTTATTGAAAAGCTTTAACAGTCACAGCTTGAGAATTTGCTGATTCACCAGCCCCTGATGTCAGCCATATTTCAGCCACTTTGTATTTATCCAGCTATTAGGTCGACAATTCCAACTATTTTCCACACAATATAAGAGCAAAATTTTAGTTAAAGTCAATACCAAATTCTTTTCCTCAGTACCAAATTCTTTTCCTAGGCGCTTCCACTTTAAAACTTTCTCTTAAGGTGTAATCCAGTAGCTGTATCAATGTTTCAAATGTTGTTAACAAGCGTAACAAGCACTTTCCCTAGTAGCTTCCTCCTCCTGCCCTCAGGCGCCATTTTCTGCATTTTAAAACGGAGTTAAAGTGTTACTTGCAATTATTTCTCTTTTTTCTCCTGGTTTGCTCTGTCTGCAATCAAGGTAAAGATGTTAAAAGTCTCCTCATTTATTTTCAGCAGATTTTGGTCGTGGCTTCTAGCTCCACTTTAGCAGAGTTGTCCCTGGTCCAGAGCAGCTTGACAGGCTTCAATAGGGAGCCCATACCCTTCGCGCCCCAGGATTCCTCCTAGCGCACTTGGGGGGCTCTACCTCCGCCTGTCGGCTCTTCTCTCTCCCCTTTGCCCGGGGAGAGGGTTCCAAGTCTCCAGACAGCTGTTTTTCGGCTGTTCTGGGGCTTTTACGGAACCAAGGATCGGGTGCTCATAAAAGAGCGTCTTTGAGGCTCGCGGAGCCAAACCGAAAGTCTCAATGCAGGAGAATCTTGCAAGCAACCTGGAAAGTAGAGCTTTAATTTCCTGTGTCTGAAGCTAGGATTCTGTCAGGCAGAACCATGTATCTGCTTGGTATATCAGCCTTTTTGTAGTGGTTAGGAAAATTTAATAACAAAGCATCCGGTTTATTGGATTTAGCTCTTGATATACTTCCTTCCAAACTGTGTATGTAAAATAACAAAGTATATTCTTAAAGTATCCCTTCATTCTGTAGAATAGGGCAGTGTTGTTATAACTGTTATAGCAAAAGAATGAGACTTACCTACATTCTTTACTTTTTTTCGTCCTCTGCCTCTCTGTTCTCTCCTGATGTGATTTTACCCAGTGACCTTCTTCTATGGATTTCATTCTTATAAGGTCCAGTTACTTGGTGTCCAAATTCAATACTATGCAGAGCAGCGGTGAAATCCAATTTTTTTTTACTACCGGTTCTGTGGGTGTGGCTTGGTGGGCGTGGCAGGGGAAGGATATTGCAAAATCTCCATACCCACCTCACTCCTGGGGGAAGGATATTGCAAAATCCCCATTCCCACTCCACTCCTGAAGAAGGATATTGCAAAATCTCCGTTCCCACCCCACTACTGAAGAAGGATAGTGCAAAATTTCCATTCCCACCCTACTCTGGGGCCAGCCAGAGGTGGTATTTGCCGGTTCTACAAACTATTCAAAATTTCTGCTACTGGTTCTCCGAACTGCTCAAAATTTCCGCTACCGGTTCTCTGAACTGCTCAAAATTTCCGCTACCATTTCGCCAGAACTTGTCAGAACCTGCTGGATTTCATCCCTGATGCAGAGGCTCTGGCTTGTCTCTCATTCTCTAGTCTAGCATATGTGTGTGTGTGTGTGTGTGTGTGTGTGTGTGTGTGTGTGTGTGTGTTCAGATGGGTAAACTTCAGCCCCTTCAGTCCATATACAGCATCTGGACGGCATCTAAGTTGAGGAAGTCTGTCCTAAAAACCTTTTGGAGATACAAAGATGCTGAACAGCATTGGAGCACACCAAACCTTTGTTAGTTGAGATAAAAGAGGTATGATAAAGCAGGCGAAAGGAGAGCAAAGTAGCAGATGGTGTTTACTGAACATGTATTCAGCTACAAATGTATGCTATTCCAATTTTTACATTTGTTTCGTCAGTGCTTCTCCTAATTTACTTTAATGAGATTTAATAAGGACCCAGATTGTTGGGGACAACGTGCTGACTCTGTAAACCGCTTAGAGAGGGCTGTAAAGTAATGTGAAGTGGGAGGCACTGTACTACGGTGGTTCTCCTCCTTTCTCTCCGGCCGGTTGCAGTCTGTGTTGGCAGGGGGGCAGAGGTCGACCCCGAGGCCCCTCATATGTGGGGTGCCACAAGAGTCAGTCCTCTCGCCCCTTTTGTTCAACATTTATGTAAAGCCGCTGGGCGAGCTCATCTGTGGTTTCGGGGTGAAGTACCACCAGTACGCTGATGACACCCAGCTGTACATCTCCACCCCAGACCACCACAATGATGCCCTTGAAGTGATGTCTTGGTGTCTGGAGGCCGTCCGGATCTGGATGGGGAGGAACAGGCTCAGGCTCAACCCATCCAAGACCGAGTGGCTGTGGTTTCTGACGTCCCGATATAGTCAGTTGATACCATCGCTGACTATTGGGGGCGAATCGCTGGCCCCCATGGAGAGGGCTCACAACTTGGGCATCCTCCTGGACTCACGGCTGTCTTTAGAATAGCACTTGATGGCCATGACCGGGAGGATCTTTCATCAGGTTCACCTGATTCGCCAGTTGCGTCCCTTTCTGGATCGGGACTCCCTACACACAGTCACTCATGCCCTCGTTACCTCCCACCTGGACTATTGTAACGCTCTCTACATGGGGCTCCCCTTGAGGAGCACCCGGATGCTCCAACTGGCGCAGAGTGCGGCTGCATGGGTGGTTATGGGAGCAACATGGCGCTCCCGTGTGACACCTCTCCTGTACAAGCTGCACTGGCTCCCGGTGGTCTTCCGGGTGCGCTTCAAGGTTTTGGTTACCACCTTTAGAGCACTCCATGGCTTAGGACCTGGCTACTTACGGGACCGTCTACTACCACAAACAGCCTCCCACCGGCCCGTACGCTCTCATAGAGAGGGGCTCCTCTAGGTGCTGTCAGCTAAACAATGTCAACTGGCGGCCCCTAGGGGGTGGGCCTTCTCTGTGGGGGCACCTACTATCTGGAACGAGCTCCCCCCGGAGATACGGAGGATCCCGGATCTGTGCACTTTCCGCCGTGCTTTGAAGACACTCCTATTCCAGCAGGCCGGCCTGGCCTAATTTTCTCCCCTTCTTTTAAATTTTTAAACCGAAATTTTAATTCATTTTAAATTACTGGGAGTTTTAAATTGTCTCGGGCAAAAATTATTTAATTAGGTTTTAATTATGTTTTAACTTTTGTATTTATGTTTTTTATTTTGTGCCTGTTCACCGCCCTGAGTCCTTCGGGAGTAGGGCAGTATACAAATTTAATAAAATGAAAATGAAATGAAAAATATATAAGTCTAAATACTACTGCTGTTACCTGCTGGACCAGTGTGAGAAATTTTGTGGAATGAAGTAGAACATCAGATCCTGCTTCAATATCTGCATTATCATATTCATCAAAGTTGCTCTTGTTCATTATAACACTGGATATTTTCTAAATTCTGTTTCCAGTCCTTCTGATGTAGTGCAATCTCTGGAGCATGCCAAATTGTATTTGGCTCAATACAATTTCATTGGCTATTTCTTGTTTAAGCTTTAATTCAACTATTTTGCCCTTCCTTCCTTCCTTCCTCCCTGCACTCCCAGTGATGCTGGGTGTTTTACATTATAAAATTTTCTGCATTTAGAAAAAAGAACCAAAAAGAATTTGGTTCCAAAAGAACCAAATTTAACAGGAGCTTGTTAAATTTGATTCTATTTGTAAAGAATTCTTGTCATTTACCCTTAATATAACATAATCAGAAGGGACCTTGGAGGTCTTCTAGTCCAACCCTCTGCTGAAGCAGGAGACCCTATATCATTTCGGACAAACGGCTGTCCAGTATCTTAAAAGCCTCTAGTGATGGAACACCCACAATCTCTGGAGGCAGCTCATTCCACTAATTATTTGTTCTCACTGCCAGAATTTCTCCAGATTTAAGTGATTCTATTCCTTAAGACATTTTACAGTTCTATGTTATACTCTGGCTCATATTATACTTTTCTGCAGGGGTCCATGTGTTTTAGTTAGTCAAAATTGGGCTTGTCACTTATCTTTTGACTTGGAATTAAGCTAAGGGCTTCTACATGTCTAAAAATAGTTGCATTGATTCCAGAGCCTCCAGAGGTCAAAAAGACTCCTTGATTGTATAGGTTCATTCATTATGGATAAACGTCAAAACCTTTGAGCTACCCAGGAAATCATTTGTGGAATTTCACTGACTAGTGACGTCCTCTCATCTTTTTAGTGGCATATTTGTAGAGTGACACATGACCTCGCTCAATTCATTGCCCTCAACAAAATCTGCTCAACCTGCAGATTTCTTTTGTTTGTGACAAGATATTAGGTAGATTCCCCAAATTCTGGTACCTAGTTTGCCACTCTGCATATTTTTAATTACATCTAGAAACAAAATTCACCCTTCATTTCAAATAACTCTCTTTTGGAATTTACAAGAATCCATCTAGGTAGCACAAAGGAAGCTACAAGTTTGTCGGAGTTAATGTGTGCAACTAATTGAAAGAAAAGAAAGAAAAGAGTCCAGAACAAGGGCACCTGGAATTGCTTTAATGCTGAACTTCAGATGAAAAAAAGAATAGTTCAGAGATGTGCCAGAATTTTTCTTGTAGACTGAGTTGGAGATATGACTAACATAATTAATCATGTAAACATGGGACAGATCATCTCCGCATGCAACTGTAAAGTTAAGTGTAAAACTGAGGTTTATTAGTGTGGTGAGGGGGGAAGGAGCAAAATTGTACTGTTTTCCCTGGAAGCTTGTTGGCCTCCTAACCAAAGCGGCTTCTGTTGTTTTATTTGTGAATCATATGAACCGTGAACAGAAAATTGCTTTGTGCCTTTCATAAGCAGTTATCAGATTTCTGGAACAACCTGACTAAGATTTCTTTCTGTAGCTGTGATCAGTACAACCATCCTTATGGTACTCAAAGGTAATTCACTAAAACTGAGGGCCATTTGAATATCTCATATGCAAGTACAAAACTTGAAAAGGAGAAAGATTAGTCTGAGCATAAAAAAGTCTTGCCTGACATTTTTATTTTTATTTATTTAAATGTATTGGTTGCCCAACTCCAGTGGACTCTGGGTGGTTTACAAAACTAGGAAAAACATAAAAACAACTAAAACATTGAATCACAGAGGCAGCCCATGGTAAAATAATCTAATAGACCACAAAAACATCCAAACAAAATGGGCCATTGAATAAGTATGAACATCAACCCCAGGCCTGACACCAAAGTTTTCTGGGATCTTTTACAGGGATTTTATGTCTGAAGGGACACTGTTCTAGAGAGTGGGGGCAGCAAAAACAGATAAAAAAGAAGCAGTCTATCAGATATCCGGGCCCTCTATGACATCCAGGGTTTGATGTCAATAACCAGCATCTTGAATTGCACTTGGAAGCCAACTGTAGCCAATGCAGCTTTTGGAACATGGGCATACTGTAAAGTGCCCATTACTGCTTGTGCCACTAATTTTGAACTAGCTGTACCTTCCAGTTAGTCTTCAAGAGCAGCCCCAGTTAGTCTTCAAGAGCAGCCATGTACAGTGCATTGCAGTAATCCAATCATGAGGAGACCAGGGCATGAATGAATGACTGACGAGCCTTCCAGTTGACGAAAAGGCATAACAGGTGCATATAATGAACCTGAGCAAAGATCCTCTTGGTCGCACCTCCCACCTGCTCTTTCAGCGGTAGATAGGCATCGAGAAGATCATCCAGTTAACTCTGAGTGGAACATTTAACTTGTGGATGGCAAAAAGCCACCCAGCTCTACCTCTTTGCTGAGGTTGTAGCTGATACCAAACCTGAAACCCAGGTGGGCATATTTCTGAGAGAAGACCTCCCCTCCTCTAGGCCTACCCAAGTCTCAGTTACGTATGCCAGGTTGGCACCCTCATTAACAAGTCATGGATGAGGGCAGATTTATTATGCACCAAGCTGGCATTCAAAAGCAGCAGCCAGAGCTCAGGGCTATCAAGGATCTGTCTACCTATCCTCAGAGTGAATGCTGGGGGCCAGATGTCAAGATCACTCTCAAACAGTGTTCCTGGCATCTCTGAGTTTGGCCCAGCCCCAGATTCCTACCATGTATTCCTCTGCTCATCACAGTAGCAATAATACCTCTCACTCTCACATCCCTCCCCAGTCCATCCTCCCCCTTGGCTACTCTGTCCCAGGCTCACCCCGCAACAAAATCTCTACCCACACTGAACAACCACCAACAATACAAATCTCAACTGCATACATCTCTGCACGGGCTCAGGGCCCCATATGCTGGTCCTCCAACTCTATCCCTCCCTGGCATTGAGATGACACTAATGGCCTCTACAAAGGCGTCTTATCTGGCACCATTGTCAGCCTCTTCTTGTTATCTTGCCACTACAGTGGTCCATTGTCCCTCTTGCCAGCGGGAGCAAATGGCCCCAAGAATGGCTCTATGGCACCACCTTGCTGCAAGGAGTTCCTAGCACATGCAGTTAGAGATGAGCAAATAAATGGGTAAATAAATATAACAACTCTTAATTAAAATGTAACATTTAAACATTAAAAACAAAAACAACAAACTCAGCAAGTGCTTCTGAACACAACACACCTCTGGGTCCCCTTCTTTCTTTCTTCCTCCCTTTTTTTCTTCTCTTTCCCTTCATCAGGTACGGTATATTTTTATTATTTTGGGTCTCATCCGAAAATTAATGTAAATAGTAAGATGAGAGGGATGGTAAAATAGAGAGGTTCCTTTCTGGCACTGAAGAGGTTGGTTGCTTGACCAATAAAACAGACTGACTCTCCGAAGGAGTTGTTATTTTAGCTTGGTGAGATCATAGCTGTCTGCTTGGCAGCCTCCAGCCTCTAGAAACTGCTTCCAAAAAAGTTTATTGCCAGAATTCATCTTGTATACCTGAGACTTGAAGGAGAGCTTGAAGAGGTCAAAAGATGGTTGATAATGGTTTTGTAATGGAAATTTTCCTAATATGGGTCTCTGGTGAGTGCAAGTGTTTAAAGAACAAGATATATATTTGTATTAGTGATCACTGTTGAGGATTAGAATTAGGGAAAGAAGTTAGGTTACTTTTAAATATCTTTTCTGTTTTTTTTTTCTTCTCTGCTTGCTGAAAACCTGTCTTCTCTGATCACTGTTCTTTTTGCAAAGAAATTACTGCTTCTCTGAAGCCCATCTAGGGCCTTTAGCTTAGTAGGTGATAAATGTAAGATGGAGGGCCAGTTCTGATTGTATTTCCACTCTCTGTACATTGGATGTGTGTGGTTTGGTCGCAACCCCAGGACTTGTTGGAAACCCACTTTATAGAAAGACTTTGGGAGTCCTGCCCATCTCCCTTGTTCCCCTGTCTACAAATGAGTGTCCATCAGAGCTGAATGCTGAGGAGAATTGTAGTTCCAATTTTATTTTATTTTTGCTTGTTGCTTATTATGTTTAGCAGTGGCCTGCCTCTGCACTGTTTTAACCCAACATGATTTCTGTTGTTCTGGCATAGATTAAGGGAACTAAGTATGTCTAGTCTAATGACAAGAATGACTAGGAGTGATATGATAGCAGTTCTTTGAGGACTGAGGGTATCAGAGAGAAGAGGGGGTTGATCTATCCACCAAAGCACTTGAGATCAGGACAAGAAGTAATGTATGAAAACTTATTAAAGAGAGATCCAACCTAGAATTGAGGAGAAATTTCCTGACAGTGAGAACAATTAACTAATGGAATACGTCTGGAAGTTGTGGGTGCTTCATCACAAAAGATTTTCAAGAAGATATTGGGCAGCCATTTTTTCTGGAATGATATAGGGCCATGATGGTGAACCTATGGCACGCATGCCACAGGTGGCACGCAGAGCCCTCTCTGTGGGCACACGAGCCATTGCCCCAGCTCAGCTCTACCGCGCATGTGCGTGTGCCCCCTGCCGGCCAGCTAGTCTTCGGGTTTCTGCCGCACATGCACAGGGTGCATGCAGGAGATGTTTGCGCATGGGTGGGGGTGGGGAGCATGTGTGTGGATCACACATTCATGGGGGGAGGTCATGCATGCATGTGTGGGGAGCATGTGGGGTTGCTCACGCATGCGCAGTGGGCGGGGCGCATGCAGGGGGTCACGTTTGCATGAGCTGGGGGTCGGGGCACAGGGGTCATGTGCGCATTGCATTATGGGTGTACACGAGCGCTTTCGGCTCATGACGACAAAAAGGTTTGCCATCACTGATATAGAGTTTCCTGCTTGAATAGGGAGTTGGACTAGAAGACTTCCACAACACTTGTATTCTATGCTCTATGTTCTAGCATGTTTATTTCATGACAATTCTTGGTCAAATGCATACGACCCGTGAATTTGTAAAGTGAATGCATAATTTTTTGATCCTAGTACTGGTTGAATTACATTTCAGTACATACAGCCAATCCTCTATTTAGCAGATCATGGTTTAGCAGATTTGTGATGCAGTGGACAAAATATATCTATATGGTATATGCTTCTGTAATATAGGTAATATAGGTAAAATAATACCTGTAATATAGGTAAAATATGCATGCATAAAATCCCAATCATAAGTATACCTATGTATAGCATCCAATTTGGATTTAATGAATATTTGCAGTCTGTTAAACTGAAAATTTACTTCTCTATACTTCCCTCCAAAGAGTCCAGTTTTAGGTAAACATATTTTGTATGCAAGGTACCAAGGATATTTCTTTCTTGCACGTAATATAGTATAGAGGTTGATATTGGTGTCTGTTTCCATGTTATTTTACCAATCCCTTGTGTGGCATTAACTTGGTGCTTTTCCTATCAATTCAAAACATCCTAAAGGTATGAATAACATTGAATAGTAAACACACAATGTAGCTATTGTGTTAAAGTGAAATCTTAGAGTTCAGCTATCAGAAAATAAGTGATACTTTTTTTAAAAAAAACTATAATTTATTTATTTATTTATTTACTTATTTATTTATTTATTGGTTTGATTTATATGCCGCCCTTCTCTGGACACTCAGGGCAGCTTACAATGCATTAAGCAATAGCCTTCATACTTTTGTATATACCTTCTTAGTAGGGCTTTCGCCCCCACCCCCAAGCGGTGTTCTTTTATATACAAAGTCAGCTTATTGCCCCCACAATCCGGTCCTCATTTTACCTACCTCGAAAGGATGGAAGGCTGAGTCAACCGTAAAGCTGTTAACAATTAATTTGGATCACTGGATAATCTTTTAAGTATTATCTTTGAGCTGTGTGAATAATCCTTTACAAGTATTTTTTCTTCTCAACTATCAAATGGCAAATTTTCTGGTCCTTGAAAAATCAATTTAAAATAACAGAATGCCAAAAAGAAACTTGAAAAAATATGTTTCTATAATTGTAAATGTTGTGGGAGAAAGAAGGAGCACAGGAGTGAATCTAAAAATCTTAGGATAATTTTTAATTTCCCTATATTGTTGATTAATACTATCGGTCTAATATCATATTTAATTTTGACCTTTTGTTCTTTGTCTCAGTTGTCCAAGAATCATTCCATTAAATCCAAATTTCTAATAATAAATGGGGAATGGAATAGAACTTTGTATGGGCCAGGATTTATAAGGATTAACTATATTTGTTTTTCCTAATCATACGTGCCACTTAGAATATACTTGGGCTCTGAAGTTCATTCTTTTCAGAATTCTGTGATGGCGTTCATTAACAAAAAGGAAAACCCAATTGGTAGACCAATGTGTTTTAAAAGAGGGTGTGTACAGAAATACATATGTTAATGAAAAATGCAGATAAAACCACACAGGATTTCTTTCAGATACATCTGCCATTTCAGTTAATGGGTTCTGGAGAAAAAAATGAATTGATTCTCTAGAGCCAAGATGATAAAGTGGCACTAAAAGAAAGCCAGTTTGTTTTAGTGGTTAGAAAGCTAGAGACCATGAGTTCAAGCCCTGCCCTACTGTAGCCATGAAAGCCAGCTGGGTGACCTTGGGTCAGTCACTCTCTCTCTCTCTGCCCAACCCACCTCACAACAGGATTGTTGTTGTGGGGAAAATAGGAGGAGGAAGGTGTGTTAGATATGCTCAATGCCTTGAGTTATTTGTAAAAATATTAAAGGCAGGTTATAGGTAGATAAATAAATAAAAATAGTAATTACCAGAGATGAAAGTGCACTGAACAAAACAATATTGGTGTTGACTGAGATAAGTGGGGCTCATAGTTTGAAGTGTTTCGCCATGGCTCTGGCCTAGCTGATTGGGCTTTAGGCAAGCTGACTTCTACCAAGCTTCTGCAAGTCTCTGAGAAAATATGATACTGATTTAGAAGTCTCATCAACTGTAAATTTTTAAATTCGTAGCATCTTTTTTTGAATCATGCAAAAGTCTGAAAACTATTCAGTGAATAAGGAAGAGGCACCATGCTCCCATGAAATCCAGAATCATTTTAAATCATTTTCAGGTATGCTTAGCTCTAGAGATTAGTATCTTATTCCTCCCCACTGCTACAATAGGTCTTTTTTCTCAGTTGTATTGAATTCAACACATTAAGAGGGGGCAGAGAATATTCAACCTAGACTAGAGCAGAAGATAGCTTTTCCTAACTTCTTTAGAACATTTTGGGGTTGTGGAACACATTTGAACATGTCAAAACTTTGTCAAGGCTGCGACCACAAAATGACTGTCATAAGAGAATAAATGTTTACCAAATGGTTACCATGGAGGACACAGCCGGTTTCATAACATCTAGTTCAAAGAAAGGCTTACTGTTAAGGTTGAAAGATAAATAACATTCCCTAGAACCTGCATACAAGACAGGTTCTCATCCGAAAAACACAATCTCTCTATTGAATCCTTCATATTGCAAAGAAACCACATGCTGTCTCTCACATACACACTCACCCTTCCAAAATTACATTTCAATTCTGTCTAGAACAACCTTAACTTAGTCTATTTTATTCACTGTTTCAACATCACACAAAATGTGCATCCAAAATGCTCCTCACGCAAACATATCCCTGCATCTTCTTAACCCCTAAGACAGCGGTCTTCAAATTTGGCAGCTTTAAGACTTGTGGATTTCAACTCCCAGAATTCTCCAGCCAGCCTAGCACAAGTCTTAAAGCTGCCAAGTTTGAGGACCCCTGCCCTAAGATGTTTCTCTGCCCAGATTTTCTTCTGGTTCCTGGTCCTTTTTGTATTCCCTCCTATTCCTGAAACTTTTAATTTCTTAACACAAGTGACATAATTGTTGCCTCTTTTCTTTGAATCTGATATGCTTAGGCTCATGGCAGGAAAAGTTTGAGCATGCAGTCATCCATTAATATTAATATCCTGAAAAATGGGGCTGAGTTTTGGTGATCTCAAGCAAATTCTGGGTGCGGCAAAGGTGGTCTGTAATTGGAGGCCTTTGCTTTTCTCTGTGGCATACCTGTTTTTGAGAGCTTAAGCACTTTATAGGGGATCTCAGAGGAATCTTTGCAATACAAAAGTACATATACACTAGGCATTCACACATCATAATACATACAGTATGGATTCTACAGGAGTGTGGAATGAAGAAGTGAAACTACATGCAGAGGTTGCAAAAATATATTTAGAATCCATGGGCAGTGGCTGATGAAATAATGAGATTGCCTAACAGCACAGCAGAGCATAGAATTGGAATTGGAATTTTGCAGAGCTGCGTCTCTAAAGATACGATGTCAAAAAAGAGTGATAGTTATTAGAGTTTAATCTTTACTGGCTAAAGGCTTTAGATATATGTATATATTTTATTAGCATTAGAGAACTGACAATTTACCTATTACATTTCTATTCATATCAGGAGTAACATCTAATATGTTCCAGCCGGCGATGACGATTCTGAGGCGATCGGTAACAGCAACAGTAATGTTTATTCAACTCTCTTCAACATACATAACAAGCAAGGCAAAACTCCCGCGCTTGACAGCTCCCTTTTATACCCCGGAGCTGTCATCTTCCAACCAATCAGAGAATAGGTAGTAACTAACTTGGCCACTAGGGACCGACAGTATTTGAATATTCAACACTCCTTCTCACCCAGCTTGCGCATGCGGACGTCACTCGCATGCGTAATCACTCAAATATGCTGGCCTCCTCCGGACCCGCCCTGATCGCCTGAGCTCCCCCCCCTCGTCTAGTTCAGGCGGTGGATTTGAATTGCCACTCTCATTAGATTTACCGGACTGCCCGGAACCTGCCTCCCCCAGTGGGTCACCCTCGACAGGTACGTCGTCCGCTGGTGTGTCGGACGGAATTGGGGTTTCTGCTCTGTCCGCGGCTAAGCTGGAAGGCCGTTCGCTCATGTCCACCCTGCTGTCCCGCCGGGGAATTAACACCCTCCTAGCCCACAGTTGGTCTTTATGACGCTTCCAAATCCTCCCGTTATCCACCTCAACTTGGTAGGAGCACGGCCCCACTACTCCTACGACCGTTCCAGCCAACCATAACGGCTGACCCCCATAATTACGGGCATAAACCAGGTCTCCCACTAGGAATGGTTGGTACCTACTGCGTGAATCCAAAGGCTTGCTTGGGTAATAAGAGGGGTGTATTCTATCTAACAGTGTGCGTAATTTGCGGCCCATTAAGAGCTCGGCAGGGCTTTTATTTGTAAGTTGACAGGGAGTCGTATGCTGAGCCATTAAATATTCTTCTACTCGCTCACTCCAATTCCCGTGACCCAGCTTCTTAAGTGCATCCTTAGCGGATCTCACGGCACGTTCCGCAAACCCATTACTAGCTGGGTGGAACGGCGAAATTAGACAATGCCGTATTCCCCGGTGCGCCAGGAATGCCTCGAACTCAGTAGATGTAAATTGGGCACCGTTGTCGGACACTATCATATCTGGTAACCCATGGGTGATAAATAGTCGGCCTAGTGCCCGAATAATGGTCTCCGATGTGGTGGAACGTATGGGTAACACCTCCACCCACTTAGAAAAGGCATCCGCTACCACTAGCAGGGACTGTCCCTGTATAGGGCCAGCTAGATCAATATGTAACCTAGACCACGGGGCCCCAGGATCCTCCCACTCCCGAGGCAGCTCCTTGGCCGGCATAGGTAGCGCCGCCTGGCACTGTGAGCAGGCTGAAACCCATTCAGTGACATCCTTATCCAATTGCGGCCACCACATGTAACAACGACCCAATGCCTTCATGCGCACCACCCCCGGGTGACCCCGATGTAATTCTTGTAACAAGGATTGTCTTAGAGGGGGCGGAATCACGACTCTATGACCCCACAGCAGGCATCTGGCTTGCGTGGACAACTCGAGCCTCCTCGTAAAGTAGGGCTGAAATTCCTGAGCAAGCGGTCCTTGTGGCCAACCCCTAGCCATCCAGTCCAATACCTGGGCTAGGACTCTGTCTTTGGCGGAGAGGCGAGCGACGTCCGAAGCTGTGACTGGCAGCGACGAATCAGCAATCAGGAACACCGAGGAAACAGGAACAGGGTCAGCGAGCAGGGCTGGAATGGGGCAGCGGCTCAAAGCATCAGCGTGAGCAATGTCCCGGCCGGGGCGGTGAACCAATCGGTACGTGTATGCAGCCAGGAACATGGAGTAGCGAGTCATGCGGGGTGACATAATTTGTGGAGCTTGCCGGTCCCCCGCCAGAATTCCTAGAAGGGGCTTATGATCGGTGTATAATACAAAGGAACGACCGTACAAGTAATGGTGGAAGCGTTTGACCCCTGCCACTAGAGCCAATGCTTCCTTATCTAACTGTGAGTAATTACGCTCAGCAGGAGCTAAGGTCCTGGAAAAATAGGCAATGGGTAGTTCCCGACCAGAGGGGAACTTATGGCTCAAAACCGCCCCCACCCCATAAGGGGAAGTGTCACATGCCAGAGTAAGTGGGAGGTGAGGCGAAAACTGTGTGAGGATGGCGTTAGATGTTAAGAGGTGTTTTACAGCATGGAACGCCGCAATTTCCTTTGCTCCCCACCGCCAAACCGCCCCACGGTCCAAAAGACGGTGTAGAGGTTCCGCGACCGTTGCCTTATGTGGCAGAAAAACCGCATAGAAATTTAATAACCCTAGAAATGCTTGCAGGTCGGCTTTACCGCGAGGGGCTGGTGCATCCAAGATAGCAGACGTTTTGGCAGCCGTCGGGTGAATCCCGGTGCCATCTATCAAAAATCCCAGGAACTCTACCTGTCGCACTGCAAATTGGCACTTGTCTTTGTTCACTTTGAGCCCAGCGTTGCTAAATTTACGAAGGACCCGACGAAGCCTATCCCTCAATTCAGACGTGCTGCTCGCTGAGATAAGGACGTCGTCAAAATATGGCATGACCCCGGGGATCCCGTGTAATAACCTCTCCATCATGCTCTGGAATATCCCCGGGGCCACACTAACTCCAAATTGCAGACGACGACATCGGAACGCCCCCCGGTGGGTCACAATTGTCTGGGCCTCCGCAGTCTGGTCATCCACCCGTAATTGCTGGTATGCTTGGGCCAGGTCCAATTTGGCGAAAATTGAACCCCGGCCCAAGGAGTGCAGCAGATGCTGCACAACGGGGACAGGATAGGCGTGTCCCAAGAGAGCCTTATTTAAGGTCGCCCGGTAGTCTGCGCATATGCGAATCGAGCCATCCGCTTTAATGGGCGTCACAATAGGTGTCTCCCACCGTGCAAATTCCACTGGTTCTAAGACCCCTTGTGAGATCAACTTATCCAATGCTGCATCCACTCTCGCCTGTAATGCGAAAGGCACTCTGCGTGGTTTCAATCTCCGAGGGGGAATCCTGGGGTCAAGGCTAAACGACACCGGGGCTCCGGTATAACACCCTAACTTGCCATCGAAAACGGATGGAAATTCCTGTATTATCATGTCCAATTCAGATGAACGGATGGCATGCACCCCTTGCAAGGTGAGCCCCAATGCCTGGAACCAGTTTAATCCCAGCAAACTGGGCAACGGAGCCTCCACGACAATTAGAGGCAGGCGGCCAGAAAAGTTCTTAAAATTAACACAGAAACGGCCACACCCCACGATGGCTATTGGTTTTCCTTGAAAATCTTTCAACTGTAAGTGACAAGGGGAAAGACGGCTCTTGGCCATCCGCGGTACCAGTCTTTTGACAGTGCTCCAGGACACGATAGAGTGGGCGGAGCCAGTGTCTACCTCCATCAGGCACGGCTGGCCCTCGATAGATACTATCACGTTAATCTTGCTAGAGGCAGCCCCAGGTGGATCTGGATGTACCATGTAAATTCCCCCTTGCTCTCGATTCCAGGAAGGGCGCCCACCCGGATCGGCTGCTCTTCTGTCAGTAACGCGACGACAGGCCCTGGGGGGGGGCATCTCCGCAGGTCTGGGCGCTCTGCACACCCTCGCAATATGGCCCCGGCGAGTACATCTGCGACAGACTACATCTTTCAATCGGCACGTATTACTAGAGTGACTACCCCCACAACAACTGCAGTTTCCCCTCGGCTGCCTGGCTTGCCCAGCAGGGCGCTTCGCATCTCTAATTTGATTCACCTCAGGCTCCCCACTGGAATCGTATTCATCGCTCCCCTCGGCCGCATTGTAATTAATGGGCTCGCCTTTAGGCTTGGCGGTCTGTTGCCCCCGGGGCAAGTCAGCTAGGGACAGGGCAGCTAGCTCCGCGGCACACGCTTCATCAAGGGCTTCTTGAAAGGACAGCTCAGGCTTTGCAATGAGGCGTCTTTTAAGGTTCTCGTCTCTCACCCCACTGACTAATCTGTCCAACAAATAATCGTCCAAGTCCACAAATTGGCAGTGTCTGGCCAATTTTCGTAGCGCCACAACATAGTGGCTAATTGACTCCCCTTCAGCCTGATCCCGATGGTAGAAATGTTGGCGGCGAGCGATGCGGGACGGAGCTGGAGCGTAGTGTTTTTTTAATTTTAACATGAACTCTTCCCATGTCCCCGCATGAATTGATTGTGGAGCCATGAGGGTCATAGCTGTTTCAAACATTTCTGAGCCACAGAAGCTTAAAAAATAGGCTCGTTTCCTCTCACTAGACAGCTCCCTGTAATCATTTGCTATCAGGAAGCAGTCAAATCTGGCTACAAACGCCTCCCACGATTCCATCGAGGGGTTAAATGGGGCAAAGTTGTGTGAGGACGCCATTCTCCACCCCCTTACTCGAGTGTCAACTCTTTGGCTCCCTGTTACCGCCGGGCACTCCAAACCCTCTGAAAGCCTCACTTCTTCTTTTCACCGCTTCCAGCCGGCATATCCCATCCTCGTCGCCACTAATATGTTCCAGCCGGCGATGACGATTCTGAGGCGATCGGTAACAGCAACAGTAATGTTTATTCAACTCTCTTCAACATACATAACAAGCAAGGCAAAACTCCCGCGCTTGACAGCTCCCTTTTATACCCCGGAGCTGTCATCTTCCAACCAATCAGAGAATAGGTAGTAACTAACTTGGCCACTAGGGACCGACAGTATTTGAATATTCAACAACATCCTTCTTTTCTGATGAAAGAAACTTTCACAAGTGAGTCAAAAACTGAAGAAACACTTTCCAGTTCCCTAAACGAGTTACTTCACAGGGATCATGCTGAGAAAATTCCTATGATCTACTGGAGTTCAAATTTGCTGTTTATAGCACGCAAGGGAACGCTTGCTAAGACCGTGAGCACGATCCAACAAGATGCCCCTGCCAAGCTCTTATAGACATCCTTATTGGGCTGTATCGCCCCCATTCAGCTGTGGCCATTTTATTTCTCCTCCTCTAAATTGACTTGCTGGTGGAAGAAGGTATCTTACTGTGTTTACATGACTTATATACCTCTGGACTTGTAGTTTACTCAGACCAATTTTATGGTTGTATTCATTACACTAAATTATAGACTAACTATATGGGTCAGTTCACACACTCATTAGACTAAAATATTATTGGCTAATTTATGGCTTGGTTGTTGCTATATAACCATTGTTTTTAAAGTGTTTTGATACTTGTTATAATGCTTTTAACTGTATGCTGCCCAGAATCATGTGTATTTATATCAATATGTTAAATATACAAATCAAAATTCAGAGTTCTAGTTTAAAGATGGGTAGAGTATTTTAAATAAAATAAATAAATATCTGGATAGAAATAAATAAATGGATTCATTCAGCAGACTTGGTATTCTGATGAGAGGAGAAGGAAAGGGATATTGGCAAACTCAGCTTTGCGGAAAGCAGGTGCAAGTTAGTCCATTATTGTTAAGAAGCACTTGTACAGCATTTCAAACCAAAAGAGATGAAATGACATTCATTTCTTCAACAAAGCTGTTCTTTTGTGTAACATTAAGAAACAATTTTTCTCTTCTGTTTAATCTGGAGAACCGCCTAATAATCTGTGCAACCAGATCCCTGTGCAGCTGAATGGTAAAAACAGTTGTCTATTCATTCTTAAGTTTCCTTGGTTTCATGACATTAATCATGGGGTCCGCTTGCCACTGAAAGTAAGAATAGCCTCTCTATTCCTATCTGGATTTACTTAATAATCCAGGGCAGGGTTCTCAGTCCCTGACACCATTTCAGTCAAATAAATAAATACTTTTAAAATTTCTGTTTTAATTTCTAATACAGTAAATATTGATAGACATAACCCACATAAACCAAAGGTGTTTGAGATCCTCAGTAATCTTTAAGAACGTAAAGGTGTTCAGAGACCAAAGTATTCAGGAATTGCTGGTCTAGGGCAGATCTTAGTAGTTGACATATCGCATAATATTTTGTAACTCAATTGTAAGATAGTCCATTATACCAAATAGTCTGGCAATTAATAGACACAAGGTCCTTGACCAGCCCTGAAGACCACTGTAATCTGTGACAGTTTTCCATGTCTGAAATATGAATCTTAGTAAGAACACAAAAATGGAACATTGACACCAACTTCTGTCACCTAGAAGATTGCCTCATTATTTGACCAAAAATAGGATGGGATTAATTAATAGAGTGAATTTTTCCCCACTGGCCAGGTTAGTTCATATATTTTGGGGGTGGTGAGTTTGGATTTCATTGTTTCAGTGGTAAATAGTTTTATTATGCATCTCTGTAAAAAAACACATGTTGTGGAAATTTTATTGTACAGAGTTTGGGGGAAATTGTGGAAAATGTTAGGATTGTGCAAAGCATTTTCTCTTTGAAGCATTGACACAGTCTTACAAGGCTTAGCACAGCTGTTTTGAAGATGCTCTGTGGTCATCTGCATGTGTCTGCACATACCATATTTTCGCTGAAAGCTTGGGAATGCCAGCCAATGTACATGTGGAGAGGGCCTGGGGCAGGGTGTTTTGGAGCAGCCATGCCACGCCTTTCAGAGGATGCAACAGCCCTAGTATATATGCTTCCTCCTAGTAGATATTATTTCAGAGAATGAAATCTCTGCTGCTTAGCAAATTTAATTAGTCCTTCTCTTTAATCTATGGAATCTTGCTACTAGAGATACTTGACCTCAGTGCAAATTCTTGCACAAAGTCAAGAATGAGGCTGGAGAATCAAGAGTTAGATTGAGGATTAAAGAATGAGTTGTTAAACTCTGGAAGATAATACAGTAAGTGGGGATGGATCTGAAACTGACTTATGTTTCCCACTGCAAAGCCCTGTATAAAATATCTCTTATGTCCTTCATTGTTGTATGTGAAAGTTTATAAGATTCAGAATTTGGTGCTTCAGTTTAGCATATAAGAAAAGATCTTTATATCAATTGTACTGCAACACTGCTAGCAGGTACAGGGTTGAAGAAGACTGGCCTATCTGTTAAAAGTCTAATCATTCACACTAGTGGTGGGTTGCTACCGGATCACCCCGGTCTGGGCGAACCAGTAGCAGTGGCGGCGGGAGGCTCCGCCTACCCACCCAGACATCATCAAATACGACCTGTGCATACAAACCGGTGGCAAAGGTAAGTGAAACCCACTCCTGATTCATACACCATTAAGCTTGTTTGACAGTGTTGTATGAATCCACCATTGTGGTTTGTAAACTGTGGTTCATAGCTTTGTGCAAAGGTGGACAGTTGTGGCTCAAAGACTGTGTGTAGTCGTCCCCCTCCACAATACACCATTTTTGGTCCTCAAGCAAACCCAAGATAGATTGACAATGTTTGCTGGCAAAATGGCTGATTCTAACAGCATGATCAATAAAATTGATTTATTTTTAAAATAATACCAGAAATGGAAGCATGAGGCTAGGAGATAAGTTACTTCCACTTCTAACTTTTAATAATAAATAATCAATTGCAAGAACCAAAATTGTATCAAATGTTTTGCCATTAAATTTCAATAGCTTTTGGTGTTAAAGGTCATTCAGGAGAGGTTTTAAGGATAGACTCCAGAGGCATTTTATTCTCACATGTAATGCCCTCTCAAATCTCCTCTCCCTCCCAAAAAATATTGTGCAAGAAAAAAACTGTTGCTGTTGCTACTTTCCATGATTTACTAACACTGTTCAATCCATAGCAAGGGGCTGCTTTAACTGAAAACATAATTGCACAAAATTCAGCCTGTTCCCCCAGGCTTCTTCGACAGACAAGGTGTAAGAAAGAATGAGGAAAAAAGAAAGTGAGCTATTATGAAGCAAAGTTCTGAAGTCCTTCAGACCCTTAAAAGGAATGAGCTTTGAGGAGAATAAAAGAAGGATTCCAGATAGTAATTTTGGACGTGCTTCTTGTGAAATTTCCTCCTACTATCAAAAGCACTATGACTTTAGGTAGATAAGCCCATTAGGTACAATGTTTTGTAGTCATAGTATTCTCCACTTCCAGTAACATAATAATTCAGCTTTTTGCTCCTCTATGCTTTTAGTTAGTGTAGACTCAATTTGTTTCTGCCTTTTTATTCATCAGACAGGCGTACCTTTCAAGAGAGGAAAATGCAGAGTCATGTTTAGAAATGCAGAGGGCTAAAGAACTAACTATGCCTTGTCTGCTTCTTAAGGTAATTTTCCAAGAAGCTGCACCACAGGAATATAACTGACGTCAGAATTAAAACGGACTGATTTGGCAATGTTTCTCTTGCTGTGCTAGCCAATCCCCGATTCTGATTAGATCACCAAGGTCTACTCGCTTGCAGTCTTAGATATACATAGACATACTCTATCTGTTGGAACCATGCTTATGTAGCTCTAAGGTGTGTGAACTTAATTGTACATGGAATCTATGCAGATATATTTTACAGCAGAATGTTTACCTTTGTGTAATTTATTGCACTTTTTTGTGATGAGCCGTAGAGTAAGGGCACTGAGGAGCTGATGGGAGAGGTGATATTTTGGTCTCCACTCTTGGCCTGGGAACCTGAAGGTTCACTAAAACAGATGTTAGGAAGCTCTGCCCTTTTGTATATATGGTGTGATGTTGCGTGCATATGCAAAAGGGAGAGAGCTTGCAGTGCACTAGGATTGTGCTGTTGTCATTGTGACAAAAGCATCCAATCCTGTGGATGCCTCTGACTATAAGTCTGATCTGCCTCAAGAAAACTGCAATATTGATCATGAGTTGGGATGAGAAGAGAGGGAGTTAAGCATGGGTACCTATCAGGGGTGAAATTCACTTACCTTCCCTACCAGTTCGCAAATGTGTGCATGCCACGCAGAGGCTGAAAATCATCACAAAAAAGGAACGTCATGACGTCCGCGTGGGTGGGTGCAGCTTCACGCAGTTGGCTCTACCGTATTGTGCTATCCGGACAGAACCAGATGAATTTCACCCCAGTACATATATTGGTTGTAAAGGATTTTGTGCTTGTTTATCTTTCCTGGTATCTTTTTAAAAAAAATACCTTCATAAGAAGCTAAAACTTTAATGCAGTGTTTAATGCCTTTATAATGTCATCTCCCAGAGTTCCCCCAGCCAATATGTTGAATTAGTGTTTGTAAGTAATTAAATACACATTGTATAGATATCAAATAATAATAATATACATACAGATTGCCAAACCTTCGTGAGATTTTGTGCAAGAATGGTGTGTTTTTGCAAAATTTCACTACCTGGCAGGATTTCAAGATTAGTGGGGTAGTAGATGCATTGTGATTGGCATGACAACCATAGGCTCCTCCCTGGCCAAACTGTTAAAGCCGGGTTTCTCAAACCTTGGCAGCTTTAAGATGTGTAGAGTTCGTGCTCCAGCTGCGAACCGGTAGTGGAGGTAAGTGTTGTGGTCTGCCTGCAGCCTGCGGAGCTGGCAGCAGAGTCAGACAGTGAGGAGGCTGGGTAGGACCATGGGCCAGTCCTGGAATCTGGGGAAGCTCGGACAAGGGCTCTGCGTCAGAGGCAGAGAAAGGGCCATCTGGGAGGTACGTGCTGCCTCCGGAGCCTCCAGAGTCCGACCTCAGTGAGGCAGAGGAACAGGGGGAGCCTGTTCCCAGTGTGCGCATGTGCAGAGCTTCCAAAAGGCAAGAACAGTTAAAGCAAAAGGGGTGACTCGGGAGTAGGGCTGGGAGATGATTGGCCCCTCCCATAAGACTTAAAAGAGGAGCAAAGGCACGTGGGCCTTTGCAGGAAGCAACATTTGTTCATTCGGTTCAGCTTAACACTTGAAGCTCTGTTTGATTCTGGACTCCATGTGGCTTTGCCAATTAGGTCTTTGGCAGCAGGTCAAGGGAGATAAAGGTGGGTGATTATCCTGAAGGACTTCTCCCAAAGGACTCTTTACAACCAATTGGGACTCATCTGTGAATGAACAGAATTCACAGCTGTTGCAATAAAAGAGGTTTTTGGGACTAGTTGTATGTTTTAATGACGCGGGAAGCCTAGGTCAGAACTGAAAGTAGAACCCACCCCGATCCATATGTCTGGCTGATGTCTTTATTCTGCATTGTTCAATCACTCAGGGTCTATTATTGGTTCAGCTGCACGACTGATAGAAAAGGCGTGTGTGCCTTTGTTTGGTTTTGCTTTTTGAAACAAAAAATTTAGATAGATTTTTCAAAAGCCCCAGGGACTGGTATTCCTGAAAATATTTACTGACAGTGAATTACCTGATTACTTCAATTACCTGAAGCTATGCTATCAGATTGGAGAATGCCTGATGAGGAAAAGTAAACGAGTAAAAATGCTCTTTACATACATCATTTAGAATAGGAAGGCTAATAGTGACAGGCTGGTATTTGAGCCTGCAATTATGAGTTTTTAAAGCATCCCCCCCGCACCCCCAACTCTCTTCTGAGAACCATTCTCCTTGTCAGAATAGATCTTCAAGAGGAAAGTAAGATTAAGAGCAGAGTGTCTAAAGGAATTTGTCACCTTGAGAACTATGAAATGAAGGAACACTTGCTTTAAAGAAAGTCAACATTAACATACTGTGAGGTTTGTAAGTAAACTGTTAGTTTCTCCTTAGAGAAAAGGAAGCTTTAGACTGAAATTAGTCTCATTGACAAGCAGACTAAAAGGACCTTGAAAGTAAATTAAGTACTATCTGTGCATATCAGATTCAGTGCAGCATTTCCCCCCCACCCCCGATATCTGCCTTAAGAGTTTCCTAAAATTAGGTAAATTGCAGGGAGATTGCATTTTTTTAAAAAATTTGATTTATATGCCGCCCTTCTCCGGAGACCCAGGGTGGCTTACAATGCGTTAAGCAATAGCCTTCATACTTTTGTATATTTATACAAAGTCAGCTTATTGCCCCCACAAACTGGGTCCTCAATTTACCTACCTTAGAAAGGATGGAAGGCTGAGTCAACCTTGAGCCTGGGGAGATTCGAACTAGCAGTAATTGCAGGCAGCTGGATGATAATAACAGGCTATTAGTCTGCTGCGCCACCAGGCTCATTACCCACAATGGAGGAATGGGTCCTGAAGATGAGTGGAACTTGCAGAGATGGCCAATTGATGTCTTTGATAAGAGAAAAAGACGTTAGATAATTTTATGGTTGACTGGAAAGTTTTATAAACTTTTGGATGAAACAGAAAAAGATGAACTTATGATTTATGGTTTTGATTATTTAAAAAATGATTATAGAAGAAATAAAAATTATGATGCAATCATAGAGTAAGAGGTAAATTTATATTTACATTTAAAATAGCTATAAAAATTTGAAACTACTTTAGCATTTCTTTCTTTTTTCTTTTGTGCACTTTTGGCTTTGTTCCCTCTTTTTCTTCTTTTCTTTTTTTCTTTCTGTATTTTGGTTTCTGTTTTTATCTTTCTCTGTAACAATTTTAATAAAGTTTTGTTATTCCTAAAATCAACTGGCAATTTTTACTCTTGGGTTTCTGCAGCAACCTGGAAAAATTACACCTCTTAAGTGACTTGTAGAAAATGCCAGTGTAGATAACAGTTCTGAGATGTTATGATTGGAGACATCAGGGAAAGGGGTAAAAATAAATAAATCAAAGAGAAAATAGTGATTGCGATTGCATGGTTGAAATCCATCCCTTTTTGTGTGCGACAGGTCAGAATTACAAAGGGCGAGACTTTTAATTCTGACATGTGGCACACAAAAAGGGACGGACATCAACTATGATCTTGAGGTTGTTTTTTAAAAAATCATTTCATTGTGGATGCCCCTGATTGTGATATTACCAGTAAATCTGGAGAGGTACCTGGACAAGTAAGACCAGCCTTTCACCATGCCATGTGGGAAGATTTGCAGCAATAGGGATGGTACAGTAATGAAATCCCTGTCTTCTCTAAGTTTGCTTCTGATACTAGATTCACACATCACGCACTTGAACAAGCAGAGCAATAGTTAATAAACTATGAACATGATTGATCCGTAGTTAATAAACTCAGAGCTTCCAATGATATTGTATTGATTGGGAATTCTGGGTGATGTAGTTGCAACACATCTGGAAGTTGTCCAGTAGTGAAGGCTAGATTGGTGCTTCCTTGGTTGAGTTAGAAGACTAGCCATATAAATTTCTAATTCTGAGGAAGCATTATTTTTCTTCGGTGAAGCAAACTGTTGGCAATTCTGAGTAAGGATTATGAGTTTTGATCCTGTTATTAATTTTTTCTTTATGGCATCTGTAGATGGCATCTGTATTACATATTTGTTCATTTAGAATTAGAAATCTGACTACTGTTGGTCAGATGCACCTCCCCATAAGTCTTCTGTTGTGCAATCACTGTGTGGTTGCTAGAATCTTACGGTTTGTGTGAGCTATATTTATGAGTTGTATTCCATTGGCAAGTTTTCTATATTTTCCCACATTAGCTGCTTCTGCTGCAGTTTTCATTTCTCCTTCCATTACTAAGGAAAATGCAAAATAATTGCTGCATAATACCTTTTGATTGTTAATGCTTGTTTGTCAGTATCTTTAAAGTGAGGTAAAACATGCAGCAAATAATTGTATGGAGTATCCTTTATAAATAACCAGAGTAGCGCATGTGTTATTCTCTGGAGCAAATCTAAAGAGGTTCCTCTAATTGAAACATATAATTTTTTGACTTTTAAAAAATATCTAACTGAAACTTTTCCTGCTATGAATAGAAGGTGAATCCTGAATCTTGATCCTCCCCCCCCCCCAAATGAGGAAAAATATAGTATTTTGAAAGTGTAACAAAATATTGAAAACATACCTTTTGCTCACCCTATACAAATGTCATAGTGATTGCTTTGTTTGTATCACTGAAACCTTCGAAATTTTCTTTGGTATTGTTATGATGTGCAGGTGTACTGGAATTTAATGTTACTGTTTTTCTGTAATGTTTCTCTGCCCACAATAATTAGTGGAGCACATTTTTTGTGTATCCTATATCCTACCCAAACTAATAAGCGTATTGCATTTCATATTATGTTGGGGAAATAGGGGAATAAACATTTATGTTTGTATTAGGGGGGTGTTTTCTCTCCCTGTTCTGCATAAACCACAATGTGGTACTTAATTTTGGAAACCAGGAAGCACAAAGTGTTTCTTTTGGTAGAAATTAAGGTAGTTTTCCTAGCAGGATAAAAAAAATAGCAAAATAGGCTGTTCTCTGCTCCCTGACACGAGTCACAAAGCAAATAAGCAGAGGCTCAAAACAGGGATGTACACATGGAATATTTTCGTTAATTCTCTGACCGATTTGCTGAATATTATCTAGATGTCATAACGCTCTATTTGTTAAGTACAAAATTGCTACTGTCAGCCATTTTATTGCCAAATAAGAATGTTCCTCTTCTTTTAGTTACCTTTCAGTAAAATAAATATCTGATTGGATATCATGCTTTAACTTGTCAGTCTCCTATAAACAACTTGTTCGAAAAACTTCCTTCTTTCTTTCTTTCTTTCTTTCCTTCCTTCCTTCCTTCCTTCCTTCCTTCCTTCCTTCCTTCCTTCCTTCCCCTTCCCTTCCCTTCCCTTCCCTTCCCTTCCCTTCCCTTCCCTTCCCTTCCCTTCCCTTCCCTTCCCTTCCCTTCCACTCTTTCTTATTTCTTTTCAGCAAGTACTAACTAGGAAACAAGAGATGATGGCTACAAGAATGATTAGTAAAACTGGATTGTATGCCATAAAGAAAAAAAAGACTAATTTTAAATGTAGAGGAATTTGGATGTGTGTGTATAGATTTGATATAAAGGGAGTATAAACATTTGTGCTTACTGCTTTTAAATAAAAATATTTCACAACACTTTGGCTTGTAGAAATGTTCTTCATCTGTTTAGGAGTATATTTTCTAACACAAGCTCTAGAGTCATGACTTTTAGAAAAATGACCTCTCAAAAATTTAGGTCTGAAATCTTGTGCCTAATTACTTGCAGCTTTAGGAGGCAAATATCTTAAGGCTACCAATGGGCCATTAATCAAATATCCTAAATATGAAATATGAAAAAGTGTGAAGGAAAAATGAAAACGCGATTCCATTTGTTATTCCTTTTTAATAAAGAAGATGCAAAATCCAAATTGGCAACAGCCTTTTTTGTTTTCTGCTCTAAATTTCATAATGTTTGCAGTGAATGTATTCATCTCCTTGGACAAGTTATCCATTCTAGCATTTTCACATAACATCACAAATGACCCAGAAATTTTCTGCCACCCCCATGAACATGTGTGAGAACATGTGTGTAAGCCTTGTGTCTTTTTCATAATCTCTGTCCTCTGCTTGGCAGGTTAAATGGAAGCACAGATGTGCCTGTAGGGTTTTTTTTTAATCTTTTTTCTTTCTTTTTGCTTCAGTAAAAGTTTCTACATCTATATTTCCCCATACCAAGAAGCAGGGGAATTATTATTTCAATAACGCAGAAAGGGTGATATCCTGGAATTGGTATATTTATATTTCTACATTGAGTTGTTCTTGGCTAAATTGCTGTCATCTCCCCAGTTTAAAAGGTTTCACTTTCCATAAGCAGGTCTTAAATCCACAGAATTCAATTGCAAGATCCTATTAAATGATAAAGAAGATTAGAGTCATGGACTGTCTTCTGTTGATAGGGAGATATATATTCCTAGCTGTCACAAGAGATATTTTCATATATAATCAGAACATGCACCAGGTTTGACTTTAAACCTCCTTCTTTCCTTCCTTCCTTCCTCCCTCCCTCCCTCCCTCCCTCTGTTTTAAAATATTTAAACTACTTGTGGATAGGATAGGAGGATCAACCAAAGCTGATTAAAATAGTATGAAGTCTAACCCTGGGCAAAACCATTTTTCTCAACATTGTAGAGCTATCAGGCTGAGGACCAACTGTCTTTGTGTCTGGGGAAGGGTGTTTCAAAATTAGGGTGTGTGTGGAATAACTGAACCAATCATATTCTGGCTCACTATGTGTCACTTTAAAGAGTTTGCCAGATTTAAAAAGATAAAGGGCTGTCCTTAGTTGGTCTAATCCAGGAGTGTCAAATTCAAGGCCTGGGGGCCAGATCTGGCCCCGCCGACTGTTTAGTTCTGGCCTGCAGGGCCGCCTTGGAAACAGCAAAGGACCGGTCTGCAGTGCCTCTGCCATCGAAAACAGCTCACGAGGACTGCAGGCGACCCTTCCGAGCTCCATTTTCTCTGGTAGAGAATCGGAGGAGGCTGTTGCAGGCAAAAACTGAACTCAAGAGCCCATTTTCGCTTAGGCTGCCACAGGCACCCCCAACATGAGTGACATCAAGCTGGCCACGCCCACCCCGGCCCTCTGAGGTCAAACACAACTCTGATGAGGTCCTCAATGAAATCGAGTTTGACATCCCTAGTTTACTCTGATCTTGTAGAACTATGGAGGTAAATAATATGGAATGTGTCCTCAAGCAGAATAGAAAGAGATGATTTTCTGGACTGGGTGCCCTCATCAGAGTGGATTGGTGAGAAATGTATCTTTTATTTATTATATTTATTATTTATTATTTAAATTTATATACCGCCCTTCTCCCGAAGGATTCAGGGCAGTGCGCAGCCAACACTAAAACACATATATACAAAAAATTAAAAGCAATTTAAGAATATATTAAATAATTTGGCCCCAGTCTTATTAAAAACTAAAACAACCATTAAAATTCATGTTTAGGCCAGCCCAGCTTGTTGAAACAATAAGGTTTTGAGGGCACGGCGAAAGGCACGTAGGTCAGGGATCATCCGCAATTCATTCCAGAGGGCAGGTGCCCACACAGAGAAAGCTCTCCCCCTGGGGGTCGCCAGTCGACATTGTTTGACTGACGGCACCCTGAGGAGTCGCTCTCTGTGGGAACGTATTGACCGGTGGGAGGCTGTCGGTAACAGAAGGCGATCTCGTAAGTACCCAGGTCCTAAGCCATGGAGCGCTTTAAAGATGGTAACCAACACCTTGAATCGCACCCGGAAGAATTACATGTTGTAATTTGAATTGAATAGAAAGATACTATTCATAAGTAATCTCTCTGATCTTCTAAGAGAATGTTATTGCTCCAAAGTAGCTGCAGGCCTCGATCTATGTCAGCCTTATTTGTCAGATGTGGAAATCCTGGGCTTGTGAGCAGTCCTTACCAGAGTTTTACCCTTTACCCTCTCTCTGCCCTGCCTTTGGGTTATTAGTTTAATTCACACAGCGTTCACAAGCATAAACAATATATGAATATGAGCATGTGTCTGTTAAAAATGTTAATGGTATTGTGTTCGGACAAAACCTAATTACTTTGTTTCAACTGATGAATTATCCTGACCTTTATTAGTATGCAAAACTAAAACTTACCAGTGAACTATGAACAGTTCAACATTGGAACTAATGACCCGGAATGGCTCCCCTTGATTTGGTTATTTTCAGGCAGAAACTAGACAGTCATCTGTCTGGAATGTTTTAATTTGGATTATTGTGTTGAGCAGGGAGGTAGACAAAATGGCTTTTTCCAACTCTAGGATTCTCTGATTCTTGTCAATATCCTTTTGAAATGCTGCTGCAGAGGTTAGTGTCCTTGAGAAGGTGCTGTCTAGTATATCTTCTTTTTTCAGGAAAGTCTTAATAGTGTAGCTCCTGGTAGCCAGCAGTTGCCTTTTGGAAGAGGTGATAGAACGTTATAGAGCACTGCACACCAGAACAACTAGACACAAGAACAGCTTTTTCCCGAACACCATCACTCTGCTAAACAAATAATTCCCTCAACACTGTCAAACTATTTACTAAGTCTGCACTACTATTAATCTTTTCATTGTTCCTACCACCCATTTCCTCCCACTTATGACTGTATGACTGTAACCTTGTTGCTGGTATCCTTACGATGTATATTGACTGTTTCCCTATGACTATCATTAAGTGTTTACCTTATGATTCTTGACGAATGTATCTTTTCTTTTATGTACACCAAGAATATGCACCAAGACAAATTCCTTATGTGTCCAATCACACTTGGCCAATAAAGAATTCTATTCTATTCTATTCTAGAAAGGGTGTAAATGCAAGTAATTGGTTTTTTATGCCTATTCTTTTTCCTTAGGGTGGCCACTGATCATAACATTGACAACACAACTGCCATGCTGCGAGAATGGCTGAAGAACATACAAAAACTCTATCACTATGTCGAATGGAGGCCAATGGATGACCCTCAGTAAGTATTGTAGTGAAGAAATTCAAGTTCTAAGTTACTTGGTGGAACAAGTGTCAGCACATTAAGCTTGGGAATGCAGGTTGGGATTAAAATTCTTGGCTGACCTGACATATTTTGAAAATAGGTGGGTTTTCCTCTCCCTAGAATCCTCCTGATGCTTGCTTAATGGGTGGTGAATTGAGAATTAGATGGCTCCCTACCATACACATAACAGAGGTTTTATTGGGTTGTCAAGTAGGCATTTTCCTTGTGCAGGGAAAAATGGGGGATTCCATAATCATCTCTCTGCCTGCCTTTTTCCCATTAGCTATTTCATTCAACACAGAGTTGCCTCCAGAAATGGTATCTGATGTCACGTTACCTCCATGAAGTCCAATCAGATGTGCCAATGGTCTTTTCCAAATCTGGCTACAGCAGTGGGGGAGTTCTGGACAACTCCAAGGATTAGTTTGATTGGCTATTTGGAGAAAAAGATGGCTTTTGGAGCTTTGTTTCAGCTGTAGCTCAACTTTGAGGTTCTTATCTTGTTTCGCGTGCTGGGGCAGTAGGGAGGGAAGAACAGTATATCGCCCTCTAAACTATACCTCTACATTGGCCCTGGTGTTCTAAGAAAATTGGTCTAATTCAGCACATGACATTGGAGAGTTATTTACACAGAGTAAGGTGTTCCTGGATTATTGATTCCTGCTACTACATCAGTAGCAATAGGAGTAGCACTTTGACTTATATACTGCTCCATAGTGCTTTACAACACTCTCTGAATGGTTTATAATGTCAGCATACTGTCCCCAATAATCTGGGTCCTCATTTTACTGATATCAGTAAAGGATGGAAGGGCAAGGCAACCTTGAAGCGGTCAAGATCGAACTCCTGGCTGTGAGCAGAGTTAGCCTGCAATACTGCATTTTAACTACTGCGCCACCACAGCTCCACCAGCATTATATGTGTCAGTGCTCAGTAGTGAGGTTAGCTTTTTGGTATTAACGTATGCCCTGGTGAAGAAAATACCAGCAAAGCATGTGTCAGCTGAAAAACATGACATGTTGTGGCTTTTATCAAAATGGCAAAGGCAGGGAGGTAACAGTGTGTCTCAAGAGATATCCATTTGGGGCAAACAGTGTAACATTGCAACAGGTATAGAGAAAGGAATGAGGCTTGCATTGTGAATCTACAATACTCTTTGTGTCTCTCTGATCCCCTATTTACCGCCAATGGATGCTGCTGCAATTAGCAATTCTCTGTTGTGTCATTATATTCTGAATTTCTACTGAAATTTTTAAATAAAATTCACACACAGCTTTATTCTAATAATTATTTAACTGAAGAATAAAGCTATTGCCATGGACGGTAAGGCTACCAATGGCCATTAATCAACTGATTATATTTTGCCACCAGCATTGGGAGCCACAAATCTTTGCTTCGGAAATTCCAGAAGACATTCGGGGGAACCGAATTTCAATCTGAAAGGCCTCTGCTTTGATCTTGCATGACTCATATTATATTCTTAACTGCTTTCAATCTAGAGCAGAAATTTGCCAGGAAAATTTGCCGTGCTAGGCTTCCGTGCCAAATCCTGGCACTACTACAGAACACATCTCCTGTTCAAAATGCCTAAGCAGGATATTGAAAGTGTACGTGATTTTGTTTTTGAGGTTTGCCTCACAGTAATTTTCTGTCTCTCCCAGAAAGTAGTAGTAAACAAACAGGACCACCTAGACCAGATAAACTTTAGCTGTGTGTGTAGAATCTGTTTTGTTAATCACTGATGCAAATTTGCAGGTAATGGTGGAATAATATAAGGCAGTGGCCCCCAACCTTTTGGGCACCAAAAGGTTTTGGAGAGAGGTTTTTCCATAGATCGGAGGGGATGTGGTTTTGTATGCTGCCTGCATCCCACGGATGAGCCTTCACTTGTTTGCGCAGCCCTGTTTCTGGCATGCCATGGACTGGTGCCAGTCCATAGACTGGGGGTTGGGAACCCCTGATATAAGACAACTAGCTGTACAATAGCTATTCATAAGCAAGCTCGTTGCACTCAGTGCTACAAACTCCTAGATAAATGCAGAGAGAATTGCATTTTAAGAATATCTTTAAAAAGTTCTCTTGCTTTATTGTTGCTGATAGCAAAGAAGGAGCCTGAAAGGTTAAAAAAAAACTACAACCTGTGTTGCATAGGCCTCTTTTACAGGCAGCAAGTAGAATTATTTTCAGATGTAGAGGTTGCAGATCAAAGCAATAGTCTCTGATTGGTTTATAATGTCAGCATATTGCCCCCAATAATCTGTGTCCTCATTTTACTGATCTCGGAAGGATGGAAGGGCAAGGCAACCTTGAGACGGTCAGGATTGAACTGCTGGCTGTGGGCAGAGTTAGCCTGCAATACTGCATTCTAACCACTACGCCATTACAGCTCAGTGGCGTGGTTAGGTTTTTGGTATTAATGGATGCCCTGGTAAAGAAAATACCAGCAAAGCTTGTGTCAGCTGAAAAGAGATCTAAAAATGTTGCTTTTACCCTGCTGGATCAGACTAGAAAAGAAGTAACCCACATTCTGCTTCTTGGTCAGCCAGTGATTTCTGGGAATGTACAATAAGGGCTGTGCAAATGATGATTATCCCATCATTTATTGTGCATCTGGTGGTATTTCTATATGGAGTTTTCTCTCTTCATAAGCAGTTTGATAACAATCTTTTGTCTATGACTTTCCATAATCCTTTATCAAGCTGTTTATCCTGTAAAGGTCCACCCCTGGATGGAATTCTGCATTCCATAGGCCTAGAGTGCTAGGCCTATGGAATTTTTTAAAAAAAAACATATTTATGTACAGTTCTCTGTCATTCAGAAGTACTCATATAGGACAAGCAGTGCAGTGAAGCTGTATGTTCCAGTAAGTCTTTGGTACACACTCCAGGAATAAATTTGGAAGTGTTTGCTCAGAAGCATCATTCACATTTTCTGCTCTAACCTTTTGGGAGCATTCGAGGTGACTGACTAGATTTGTTCCACCTGATTTTTTTTTTAATTAAAATACTGAGCTAAGAAAAAAAAAAATCACACTCAGCAGGGCAGAAAACACAGATTTCTTTTACTCTCTTCATTTGTTAGGTTTTACCCAGAGGAAATTGGACCAAAGCACTGGCCAAATTCCAGATTCACTCATGTGATGAAACTAAGGCAGGCTGCTCTGAGAACTGCAAGGGAAAAGTGGTCTGACTATATCATGGTAAGTTAAAAACTCTTCCCTCCTTCCTTCCTTCCTTCCTTCCCTCCCTCCCTCCCTCCCTCCCTCCTTCCTTCCTTCCTTCCTCCCTCCCTCCCTCCTTCCTTCCCTCCTTTCTTTTCCTTTCCTTTCCTTCCTTTCCTCCTTCCCTCCCTCCCTCCCTTCCCCACGATTCTCAGTTCACTGTAACTAGGAATGCCAGATTGCAGTCACTACATGGATGCAGAAACCCAGTATTTTATGACTTCTTTGCTTAATGATAGAAGTAACAGTAACAGAGTTGGAAGGGACCTTGGAAGTCATCTAGTCCAACCCCCCTCCTCACGCAGTTTAATTGTTGCTGTAAGGAATACTTCTATTTCATCCAGAGTATACTCCAAGATTATCACTAGGTCATCCATATATGGCTGTTATTTATAAATTTCTCTTTTAATCCTCACTCCAACAATTCTCCCATCTCTCCTTATATCTCTATCCAATATTTCAAAAGATGTCCTGTGTCACCATTGGAAATAACAATGGTGACACAGGACATCTTTGACTAGCCCCTTCTTGTATCTCACAAATTTTCTTAATTCCCCATTATGTGTGCCTTTTGTGAAATGTAAATAGATTTTGCCCATTTTGTAAAAAGCTCACCAAAGTTCTGATGATAGATTTCTGATGGAAATATCTTCATTATGTTCTTTTTTTTTTTTGCTGCTTCACAAGAATTCAAAAAGTTGTAGCTTTTAAAATCCAGTTTGTGATTAAAAGAACATCACAACTGCTTTATTTTCAGTAGAATTTAGTTGGATAAAAATTAACGTTTTTTCCTTCCCATTTTTCTAGTTCATCGATACTGACAATTTTCTGACAAACCCAGAAGTATTGAATCTAATGATAGCAGAGAATAAAACTCTTGTGGCCCCAATGCTTGAATCTCGAGCTCTCTACTCTAACTTCTGGTGTGGAATGACACCTCAGGCAAGTATTGTTACTGTTTTATTTATTTAAACAAGATACATGAACATAGGAAAACAGATGGAATCCAAGAGAATTTGGATTTCTTTTTCAATCCTCAAGGGGAAAAACAAGAATGTGATTAATGAGATACAAATCATATGAATGAAAGATAACTCTGGTGAATCAGATTGAAGGCCCATATACTTGTGTCCGTCCAGCCTGGAGAATCTCATCTACAAATTTATGTTACCATTCTTTCAAAGCTGTTTAACTGCATCTTATACAAATAGTGTTGTGCAGTAAAATTAAGCCATTAAGGAAAGAGTCTTAAAATATAGTAGCAACTTGGGGACCATTTTTTTCTCCTTCTCCTTCTCCTTCTTCTCCTTCTCCTTCTCCAGTTTTTATATTGTACTTTCAGTCCAGTGACTTCACTCTTATTTTATGATTTTCCCTTCTGGGGATTAACTGCTGATTTACATATTAAGTTCAGATGTGCAGTTGGAACAGGAAGCCAAACCTTCTTCTGTTTGGCATGATGTTGGCTAGTTAACTTGGCTTGCGTACATTTCTGGGTTTATATTCCTATGAACTAGGAACAGCCCCATTAAGTCCCAATACACCGTTGAGAGATAGCTAAGACAGGTGAATAAAGAGAGAAAACATCTTGATTCTTCACCAGAATTCTGTTTCAGCTCAACTATTTTTGTGAGTCATATTTTGGAATAGTCTTCAGATCTCTCTGTTTTTGTCATGATACCTTTGCCTTTTGGAACATTGTTGGAAAGTTGTGTTTCTAGAATGCATTGTTAGATAGCTGTTTATATAACTAAAAGAGCTAGTCACATAATTAGCACAAAATAATTGCCAGTTTGTGTCAAGTAGAGCTACCTAGAGGGGGATAACATTTATTGGGCATGTTATAAATATTTGCCTTAACCAAAGGAGAATCCCATCATTAATGATGTGATGAATGTTATCCGGATTTCCATGAAGAAAGGAGTGCATTCCAGAGGAGCAAGGGACAACTCAGTTCAGATAGTTTGCATGAAGGAAAGAGAGTGAAGATGCAACTGCCTAATAGTTCCCAGAGTATGTGCTTTGTGGGAATGGTAGCATACTTTACTTTGGCAAGATTCTGTCTATAGGTGAGAAACAGTAAAGAAATCTACTTGGAAGAATCACAACATGTCTTCCTTGGTTTGGGGGAGCCTGACATATACTCTGTGTTGAATGTAACAATAGTTTAGATAGCTTTCGTCTTATGGTCAGATATTTGAATAAATACATTGAAAGCAGGATCAAGGTCATTTGTTATAGGTAAGAGACTTAAAAGAAGAGTTTAATACTGTATACTCTTTTTTTTAGGGCTATTACAAGAGGACACCAGATTATCCTCTAATCAGGGAATGGAAGAGAACTGGTTGCTTTGCGGTCCCAATGATACATTCCACATTCTTGATTGATCTGAGAAAAGAGGCATCAGATAAACTGGCATTTTATCCCCCACACCAAGACTATACCTGGACCTTTGATGATATCATTGTTCTTGCCTTCTCAAGTCGCCAAGCTGGTAAGGAGCCATTGACTAACCACATTTAAAAATTGTGAGTTCAGGAGAGTTTTGGATATCCTGTAACATTATCATACATAAAGAGAGCTTTAAAAATGTAATAAAAAAATCATAAATAAATTTCAGCACTATTTGAGTAATAGAAATACTTATTATTCCTCATGTATAGATGGAATCTTGACAAATTAAAACACACTATTATTATTTATTTATTTATTTATTTATTATTTTAATTTGATTTATATGCCACCCTTCTCCGGAGACTCAGGGTGGCTTACAATGCGTTAAGCAATAGCCTTCATACTTTTGTATATTTATACAAAGTCAGCTTATTGCCCCCACAAACTGGGTCCTCAATTTACCTACCTTAGAAAGGATGGAAGGCTGAGTCAACCTTGAGCCTGGCGGGATTCGATCTTTAATTGCAGACAGCTGGTCTTAAATTACAGAGCTCTGTCTGTTGAGCTATCCAGGCTCCGTCCTATTGAGGATGGGGAGGAGGATTTTACAAGAGAAAATAGATATGAAGCTGGAAATGAGGACACCAGATATGTGAAAAATATTTTCACCTCTTCTCCATTATGGCATTTAACAGATGAACTGAGAACTGACAAGAATTGTAGTCAGCTGCTTGGTTGAGAGTATGGAGATTGTAAAGGAACAGACACACACAATAATTCTCTCCACAAACAACCCTGTGACATTAAAATGTCAGAAAATGCTTCTGTTATTAATAAAGTGGGCCACAAGTAGACCAGATGACCAAGCTTGAATTCCTCTCTCTTTTCCCTGCTGGTTAAAAAAAGACAGAACTTTTAAAAAAGCTACAATTTATTTTCAGCTTCATACTGGGAATGCACTTTGTTTTGTCTGCAGCTTCTTAACTTGTGTCTTCTGGAAGTTTTTAACTGCTGCTTTGATTTTTCAGCCCACTGAAGTAACTGGGACATGTTTTATTTTTCCCTTGTTGGTTTCAGTGGTTTCTAGTTCCCCTGCCAAGCCCCAAGAACCAAAGAAAGGACAGGTGTGTATTGGAGCACATCTTGCATACCCATGGGACAAAAATAGCATGTCAGGCTGCAGCTGGTTCTTTGGCCCAGCCCTCTCCATCAAGGGCCCAGTGTTTCTAAAGGCTCTTACATTCTGAGTTGGGGATGATGATGCTGGGATGAGTCCTGTGCCCAATGTTTTGGTAGCTCGGGAGCTTCACAAGGGGTTATATTTTAGCATCGCCGGTTGAAAATGCAAAGCCTGAACACAGCCAAGGACAACTTCATTGTACCAACATGGTCAATGCATTCAGGTTCATTAGGAAATGAGGATAGACAATTACTCCTCACAGAGGTTAGTCTAGTTGTAATTGGCATTACAAGCAAGATGTTAATCTGGCACATGTAAAGCTACAGGAAAGCAAATTAGATTGTCTGTGAAGATCAATATGCCTGCTGACCTGGAAGCTCATCTTTCAAATTAAAAGTTATGAACTTTTCCACCCAAGGCCTTAAGACATCATTTGTTAAATGAAGTCATTGGATGAAGGATCTAAAAACCACTTTTCCTCAACCGTAGTGTGGATGCATCAGTGACTGTAGCAGTCATGCTGTGTAAAAGAAACGGGATAAAATAACAGAGCAGAATAACAAAATAGGAAGGGACTATGGAGGTCTTCTAGTCCAACCCCCTGCTCAAGCAGAAATCCTATATCATTTCAGACAAATTCTCCAGTCTTTCCTTAAAAACCTCCAGCATTTCAAAATTCTTGGGTAGATTATTTTTTTTTTGAGCAAGCTTTCTAAAATAGAAAGGACCATTTTCAGGCATGTTCTTTTGGCAGCTCTGTTGCTTGTTTTCTTCTTAATTTATGTTCTTTCAGAGTTAAAGCCATTGTGGCTGTCCTTGCCCTCTTTCCAAGAGATTATCAAAAACTCAACCATCTTTATTTTTATCCCCTCCACTTTCTTGCACTGCTCTGTTGGGGAGGCTCTTCTTTTAATTAATTTGTGCTGCTCGAGTCTGATTGACACTGAGCTGCTTACAGAAGTCAAAATTCAGAGTAAAAACCACAACACATCTAACAATAGAGTAATTGCTCATAGGCTTACTGTACTGTAACTCCTTTCCTCCTGCTACCTTTTTCTTTTGTCTGCGTCAATGAGGCAGAGAGCAGAGATCTGTTAATTGTGTTCAGTGTCATGTTTAATGCATATGAATAGCAGAGGGGACAGCTCAGCCATGTTGTAGAGACTGTGCAGCATTGATCCTTTAGAAGGATCTTGAGAAAGGTGGAGTTTAGGACTCGCCCAAAAAGACAGATGAGAGCCCCATAGGAACATCCTTTCTTAATGAGCACAGTTTTTCTCCTACATCTCCAGTGTCCCTTCTCTTTCCAGACATTCAGATGTACATTTGCAACAGAGAACATTATGGTTACCTTCCTGTGCCGCTGAAGCCACACCAGATGCTAGAAGATGAAGCGGACAATATTGTTCATGTGCTGAGTGAAGCGATGAGTAAGTTCCATATTTGGCCTCACAGCCAGTGGTGGGATTCGCCAGTTCACACCACTTCGGGAGAACCGGTTGTTACCTTTCTGAGCAATTTGCTGAACTGGTTGTTGGAAGAAATCATTAGGGCAGAGAACTGGTTGTTAAATTGTTTGAATCCCATCACTGCTCACAGCCCTACTATTTTTGGTTTCCAATGATATGGATTTTGCGTTTTTATTGTATTCTAATTACGGTAACTATTGGGCAGTGAATAAATTTTGGAAACAAACATTCCCACCCCTCTGTCCCATTTTGATATCAATGGGGAAAATAATCCACATTGATTATCTGAAGAACTTTTAAAAAAATATTTCTGTATAAACTGCTAATTCATTTTTAGATAGATTTTAAAAATAGCTATTAAAAGTGGCCAGCCATTAGATGGCAGCAAACTATAAGTCTATGCTCTGGAATTTTGCCACCTAGATATAGTAGCCCTATTATTTGTGTGCCACATTGATTTTGATCATGACAACATAAATATTTCAATATTGCATCATCTATTATTGGGCCAGAAACATACAAAGCATGTTATAATGAGTCTACAGCCATTGGCTCGCAGGGTCCCCTTGTCTGGCTTAATTTCTACCCTTGCTTTTTGCAGTTTTGCAATGGTGGCAAATCAGAGGCTACGTACACCCATGTTAAGCTACACTACCCAGTTATCAGCCCATTGTTTGAAAAAGAGTTGCATGGTCTGCTTTATTCATAAGCTTTTATTTCTTTGCTGTAGCAATATCCTAACTATACTTACAAAGGAGTATGTTTAAAACTAAGGAATTCTTCTTGCTATATGCTACTGATTAGTACCTCACAGCTATGTTGCTCAGCAATATACAGAACTCAAGTTTGTTTTATTCAAAGCATGAATACATTTTAAAACTGTCAGCATTACTGTAATGTAATAGGATGAATGTTCATAATCTCTTCCAGTTGACCATCCTCCAATTGAACCCTCCAAGTTTGTCACAGTTCCTCCAAAACACCCTGAGAAGATGGGATTTGATGAGGTAATGCAAGAAAGAAGGCATGCCAATTTTTCAAGAGTGGAAAAGACTGAGGCGAAATCCAGTAGGAATTTAACACAGACCTCAATAACTTCCAATACTGAATGGCTCACTTCAGATCCCTAAACTAGGGATCTCCAGATGGTTGAGCTTCAGCTACCATCATTCCTAGAAAATGTGTCCAAATACGTTAGTTGGGGATGATGGGAAGTAAAAACCAACTCATCCCATACAGTATAGAGAGCTCAGTGGTAGTGCAATGAGAATACAGTGAATGTAATATGACTCAGCCTTTCATCCTTCCCAGGTCGGTAAAATGTTTGTCAGAAGGTTGCAAAAGGTGATCACATGATCCTGGACACTGCAACCATCATAAATTTGAGTTGGTTAACAAATGCTTGAATTTTGATTACATGACCATGGGGATGCTGCAATGATTGTAAGTGTGAAAAGTGGCCATAAGTCATTTTTTTCCCAGTGCTGTTGTAACTTTGAACAGTCACTGAACAAATGGTTGTAAATCAAGGATTACCTGTACTCTGCATGACTCTTTATTTGCCAAATATAACCTATGTCATCCAAAGCAGGGATCTCCAACCTTGGCAACTTTAAGCCTTGGCGGACTTCAACTCCCAGAATTCTGGGAGTTGAAGTCCGCCAAGGCTTAAAGTTGCCAAGGTTGGAGACTCCTGATCCAAAGCATTTCAGTTGGGGAAGATAATAGAGGACGAGCATGATAAAACCCAAATATCATGGCAACTTGCCTTTAACCTGAAGCATCTGGATTTCTAAGAGGTCGCCATTGATCTGATTTGCCTGGTTAAAATGTAGGGATGCTGTTTGGTTGTGTGTTAGCTGTACCATATGTGGAACCTAGTCTGTCTGTCTTACTTTTTTATTTTAATCTTATTTTTTTTATTTCATCTTATTTGTGTTCACACTTTATTTTCCAGCCTTATTTGAAGGAAGTTATGTTCTGCCTAACTGAACTCGTGTTGCATCTTCATACTTACTTTCTTCTGCACACTCACAACATAATTCTGCTGGTTGATTTAATCCTCCTGGAATCCCTTCTCTGATATCCATCGTTTATGTGGGTTTGTCAGTCAGCCCTGACTCTTAGTTCTTAAAGCCCCCACATTTAGCAATAAGGGTCTGCTGTTCAACTCCAAATTCCAGGTACAGTTAATCTACTCTGAACTAGCTGCGTTGTGGTGTGGAATTCTTCAGTCCACCCTGATCCACCAGTAATATCTTTGCTGAGATAGCCTTGCGTTTATTTTATTTCCCACACAATCACAGTTCATTCAATTAGAAGGGAGCAGAGGCTGATATTCGCTTACTTTCACTCCCTCTATGTCAAGGCTGCTCTTTTTTGATTGCCTGCCTGCACATGCACAAATAATACTCTTGCCTCAGAAGACTACATGTGTGAGGGAGCAACTCAGACCTTATTACCTTCTGCTCATCTCTTTTTTTTTTCATCATAGAATGAACTCAGAGTTAAGACAGGATAATTGTTAGTAAGTCTGGCAGAATAATTAAAAAGCCACACACTTTCCTTTTTTTCATACACAAACAAGAACTCAAGGCAAAGAATGTAACCCTCATATAGACAATCTCAGATTTAGTTACCAAAGTCACCAAATCTGGCTTCAGACCCCCCATCCCCATATAGGGGGATGTCCTTTTCCTTGAAATTGAATTAGCAATTCTCTCCCCCTCCAAGATGGCAACTTACATTTTAGCATTGGCTGTCAATAAAACTTAAAAGGGGGGTGGAGGGAAACAGAACATGTTATTCTTATGGTATTCCTCCATGCTTCTTTTGTAGATTTTTATGATCAATCTGAAACGTCGGAAAGACAGACGGGATCGAATGTTGTGGACTTTATATGAACAGGAAATTGAAGTCAAGCTAGTGGAAGCTGTGGATGGAAAGTGAGTTGAGTTGCCTAGCATGGAGTTGTAAAATTGGGGGGGGAGGGGAAGGGGTGTTGGGGCCACCTAGTTGAAGGACTGCAAGGAATAAAGTACTGTTTGTACTTTAGGGATGTATTTATCAACTATTTCTCAATTATTTCCCTGGGAACATCGGTAGGTGTGAGATGCACCCATTGATAAAGGCAACTCCTTCTAGTTATCTCTATTGCATTGTTTCTGCTCCAGCCTTGATGCTACCAGTGACTTGCTTTGTCAAATGTGAGCCATGCTGTGTATCTCTAAGCTTGGGAAGACTAGAGCATTAAATCAAGCTCGATTCAACAACATTCTTGCTCTGCAAAATAATTGCCTGCTACCTTACTCCCTGAGATACTGATCAGAAGCTTACTTTCTCCTTAATAAGTTTTTTTTGTGTGTGTGCAGATATATGGTGGTATATATTTGTCAGATAATAGATAATTCTCAATTGAGCATCTTCTTTAAATTCTTTAAAGAGCAAAAATATTTGTCCCCCACCACTAGCTATTTAAAATAGTATTTTATACACAAAAGATTTTCACATTGTCTTTAAATAATCAACACTTTCTTCCTCATTTGTAAAACTGGGGAATTTTAGTATCCTAGAATCAAATTTAACCATGTTTTCTTGTTCATTACACTGTTGTTCACCTAAGAAACAAATTTGTCTGCTGAATTCCCTATAAGAATCCAGCTAAATTCTCCTTCGGTGGTCAAATCATGTACATTTCGTATTACTCTGCAAGGCAGAATCCACATTTTTATTGAGTGCCCAAAGCGTTCACAAATGAGATCTTGTAAAATGTGTTGTGAGGATTGACGGTGCCACTTTTGACTGCAAGTAAAAATAATTATTTAAAAATATTGGTTTACAAAAACAATACTTTGAAAGCTGAAAGCTATGTTAGAAAAAATTCCTATTTTACCAAACTGCATTGATTTCTATCTGTAGGGAGTTGGTTTTTTTTTTTCCTTGCTACACATTGTACAGATACACCGCCTTCTGGGTTTTTCTTAATAAGTTGTAGCTTTCCTTTCCATCTTGAAAATGTGCGGCTAAGGAATTTAATCACTGTCTCTTTCAGGATGCTGAATACAAGCCAGCTGAAAGCTCTAAATATAGATATGCTTCCTGGTTACCAGGATCCATACTCTTCTAGAGTGCTGACCAGAGGAGAGATTGGCTGTTTCCTTAGCCACTATTATATATGGAAGGAGGTAACGGAAATGTGCTTATCTTCATTGTAATTGGCAGAAACACTTTTTTTTTTTAATTTGATTTATATGCCGCCCTTCTCCGGAGACTCAGGGCAGCTTACAATGCGTTAAGCACTTCCTCTTCCCTCCCGTCTCTTCTCCCCTCTCCCCTCCTGTTCCCTCCTTTTTGCAAATCTTGAAGAAAGACTCATGATGACAGAGCTCTTGGAAGACAGGCATTTCTACTGGTCCACTTGCATTCTTCCAGAGAAGGCTACCACAGATAAACAACTCATGGGATAATTTTATTATAGCTTTTTCTAATATGATGGTTAATGAATGTATTCAGTTTAGACACTGCCCAACCCCAGCCCAACTCTAGAAAGTATACAACAAAACCAAACTGAATGAAAATATAGTGCAATAATTATGAAATAAATTAAACGGGTAGAAAAAAAACAAGAACTGAAGAGGGGTTCGGTTAGCCGAATCCAACAGGAACCCCAAGCACCCTAATCCAAGGCCCAGCAGAACAGATAGGTCTTTAACTCTTTCTGAGTCACATGGATTTTAGAGGGAGGAACCTTATTCCAGAAGGCATGCTTCCTGGATCTTGACAGATGAGATTAATTAACTGAAGGGACCCTGAGCATGCCAACTCACGTCAGATCAAACTGGTAAGGCTGCTACAGGACATAATAAGAAATCCCTCAAGTTACTAGGCCCTATGCAATATAGGGAACTAATAGGACATAATCAGCACCTTGAAATGATCTTGGAAAAATACTGGCAACCAATGCAGCTCACAAAGCAAAGATGTCACTTGGGACTATGACCGTGAATGCATGTGCCGCTGTATTCTGGACCAACTGAAGCTTCTGAGTGCACTTCAAGGGCGGCCCCACTTGCAGAATATTCCAGCAGCCAAGCCATGAGGGGATTAGAGCAGGGATCTCCAACCTTGGCAACTTTAAGCCTGAAGTTGACTGAAGTCTGCCAGGCTTAAAGTTGCCAAGGTTGGAGACCCCTGGATTAGAGCATGAGAGATTGTCTGAATTTAATTTGAATTATTTCAAATTGTTATTTTAAGATAGTAAGCAGGGAGATGGAGAAGTGCCTAGTCATCGAAGATGATGTACGCTTTGAGCATCAGTTCAAAAAGAAGCTCACAAAGTTAATGGATGACATTGAGAGAGGACAGCTTGACTGGGATCTTATGTAAGTAATAATCCACTAATCTTGCTTCTGAGTGTCTTCCCTTCCGTGGAATTGAATGCTCCCTATTAAGGAAAGGCCACACATTTGGGGGCATTTAAACCTCGAAATAAAAGAGAAAATAAGGAGAAATATGAAATACGGGTTCTAAAAGTCTCAGAGTGAAAAAAATTAGATAGGGAGAAGTTTTTGTCTCATAATGAAGGTAGTCCTCAATGTACAACAGTTTGTTTAGTGAACATTTGAAGTTAAAATGGCACTGAAAAAAAGTGACTGATGACCATTTTTTCACTCTTACAGCCATGGCAACATCCCCACAGTCACATGATCAAAATTTAGGTACTTGGCTCATGTTTATGACGGTTGCAGGATCATACGGTTGTGTGATCATCTTTCCGACCTCCTGACAAAAGCAAGAGTCATTGGGAAAGCTAGATTCACTTCACAACCGGGTTACTAACTTAACAACCACAGTGATTCACTTAACAACTGTGGCAAAAAAAGTCGTAAAATGGGGCAAAACTCACTTTTTACCAATGGCTGGTAGTCACAACATCTGTATATTGTACCTAATCATCTTTTCAGTCCCAGTTAGGCTATACAAGTAGGACAGTGCTTTTCATCCATTGTCTACATCCATGAATGCGAACCAATGGCACACATGCCTGAAGTGGCATGCAGAGCCATGTCGCCTGTTGTCAGTGTCACCCGTTCCTCTTCCAGGTTTCTGGCACATATGCTTATGCAACAATCATCTGGCCTTTCTGCATGTGGCAGTGCCGGAAACTAGAAGTTCTTCTAGTTGGTCTTCCCTTTTCCTGCGTGAGCATGTGCACCAGCCAGCTGATTGCCGCATGCGTATGCGTGCCAGAAACCCAGAACAGTAGCTGGCTGAAACCGGAAGTTCATTTTTGGGCATGCGCATGTGCCCTGGGCAGCTCCTCTTCCAAGTTGCTGCCCAGACACTCATGCATTCACTCCTTTTTCAGCACTCGGTGCCAAAAAAGGTTCACCATCACTTATCTACATGCAGGATCCCATTGTAGGGAGTGAATATTGGGCCAAGAGACCTTTGATTCAGCGCAGGAATTGGGAAGCTTTTATGTTAACTCCACATCTGTCTGGTTTTTTTTAATGTTGTTAATTCTTACTAGTTCAAAAGACAGTTTACATGAAGATCCTGGTGATCGTCTGGCCAGAGAAGCTGGCGCCAAGGTGCTAAGCTTAAAATGTTTCTACGCCACATCATATCGGCAAATAGCATATGGGTTCAATGACTCAACTTTCTCTCTCTATGTAGATATATAGGTCGGAAACGGATGCAGGTGGAGCGTCCAGAAAAGGCTGTTCCCAATATGATGAATCTTGTGGAAGCTGATTACTCTTACTGGACACTGGGCTATGCGATCTCCTTGCAAGGAGCTCAGAAGCTAATTGGAGCTCAACCTTTCAGCAAGATGCTCCCTGTAGATGAATTTTTGCCGGTCATGTACAACAAGCACCCAGTGTAGGTTATTGGCTGTAATTACTGTATGGCATAGCTTGCATTAGATGTATGCTAGCTTTATACTATGATGCATTCAGCAGCAATATTTATCTTTTTATCAGTAAATGCCTCCTGTGGTTGTTTTGGAGCTTCAGGTTTATGGAATACTTTTCAGTGGGGATTGAACATCACTCTTCCTACAGCTGGTGTTGATTCTATTATCAACAGTCCTTCTACAAACTGCTGTTTTATGTGTATTGGAAATGATAGGCCCTGATATAAATGCTTTGTGGGCAGAGCCCATCTGTATCAGGCACATTGCTTCTGGGAATATGAAACCAAAGTCACATTTTATATTTAATTTAATAATTGTATATCTATTTTCTTTCATGCAGACCTTCATGGCAGTTTGACAAAATTAACACTTTTAACATAAAATTGGAATGTAATTAAAGATCATATTAATTCTAGTCTAGTAACTTAAAGTATGACAAAAGTGATGGCATTTGGCACGATTTTTGAAAGGCTGAGAAAAGCCTTCCACAACCTGGGAGAATGGCAGGTGGCTGGGCTTCTGACATATTTTCTGAATATTTAGACAGAGAATATTTTCTGAAGGCTTTTCCCACCAACCTTAAAGATAGAGGGCTGTTTATAGCTTTACAGATTAGCTGTTCCTGTTAAGCAAACACCAAGCATTGTGGATCTTTGATCCCTATTCCTGGCAGTTAAGTTAGCAGGAATAGGGATCCTGCTTTTCTTTGCACGAGTTGTCACTTCCAGGCACTTTTCATGGGCAAAACATGGAATGTTTTGTAAAGATTATGTTGAATGTTTGTAAAGATTAGGAAAAGCCAAGGCATGGCTAATTATTGCTAAACGTAACTGGCTTGGGGAAGTTTGCAGTTGGTACACTAAGTGAAATTACATAAAAACGCTCCCTTACATTTGCTTAGCCAGTGCCAGTTGAGGATCAGTGATCAGTCCCAGATCTCAGAACTATTTTTTTTTCAGTTGTATAATCCCTTTCAAAGTCCAGATTCCTGTAGACCAACAGCACATTGTCTTTTCTGGATTTAATTTCAGCTTATTCTTAATCATCCATCCCATTATTGAATGAAGGGTACATGCAAGAGTACTAAATTCTGGTCAAGATTTAATTATCTGAGATACCATAGTTAATAACTAAATCATGAGCTGTTATGCTCCAACATCTCCTTCTAGACTTGGTGTGGAAAATTGCAGTTGCTGCAGAACAGTCCTTCACAAGGTCTAGTCCCCCAGCGAGTCTTAAAGAGAACCTTAGTTGATAATACTGAAAGCCTCCAAGAGAATCAAGAGCTGCATTTGTTCCTTTGGGTTTCCCATATACGTCATCTACTAAGATGACCAAAATGGTTCTTGCTGCCATATTCCAGCTGGAAGCTCAAATCATTGCATCTCCATATACATTTCAAGGGATATTGAAGAGCTTTAATAAGGCCAAGTAATCTTATGAGTAGACTAATGATAACTTCAGATATCTTTTGTATCTTTAGTTGGTGAATGTATTTCACATTAAAGCTTGATCACATTTCTTTCAATCAAAATTTGAAATAAGGGAAAACATATTTGGAAAAGGTTTCCTTGCTAGTTGTACACTAATTTATGTTACACCTTTGCTTAATAATTAGTTGTGAATTCTGTCAATACATTCTTACAGTTATTATTGAACTTTCTTCTTGTTCCCCAGTTTTTTAAAATTATTGACCATGTATGGCATGCTTATTTTTACAGTGCTGATCTGTAAGGCCTTTATGTTGAGAGATGGCTTATAATTGTAGAAAATATACCAGTCCTCCCAACACTTAAATAAAGTATGTCAATATAGTATCCCTAGATGTTTAAGCTGAGGGGTGTGAATATAGATTTACAACATTGATAGGAGAATCTTTAATGGGCTACTCAGTTTATAATCATTATAAGTTTGTCCTGCTGTGAGATATAAAATATATCAAAAAGACTTAAATTGGAAATGAGGTAACCCCTTTCTTCTTAGTGACTTCTTTCCTTTTCTTTTTTAAGTGCCAAATACATGGAACATTATGAACCTAGAGATCTGAAAGCTTTCTCTGCAGAGCCTTTGCTGATCTATCCAACACACTACACTGGACAACCAGGTTACCTCAGTGACACAGAGACATCCACAATCTGGGACAATGAGACTCTGGCCACTGATTGGGACAGGACACTCTCCCGGAAATCACGGCAACAGGGCCAGATCCATAAAGATGCCCAGAACAAGAATGCCTTGCCACCTGGACCTTCCCTTGATGCATCATCTACCAGAGATGAGCTATGATTGTTAACAGAATCAGCTACAAGTTACTGGAAACGTCAGTGGGACTTCTAGAACTTCTAGAGAGATACTGATACGCTATCTTGCTTGGCAAAATAGTTTGATATGACTTACTTGAACTAAGCAGGTGTTTGTCTCATTTTTGCAGGGTGCGTGGATGAACCTGACTGAATCAAGGGTAGTAGTATACTTTAAAACAAATTATTGAAAGGAGCCCTGGTTTTTGCTGATTGGCTTGTACTAAAGGAAATTCTATAGAGCTGCTGGAGGACTCTAAAAGGAAATGAGGTTATACTCAGGACAAAGGTTCCTCAAGCAACGTCTTTCTACAATTCTTGGTGTAGAATTATTGTATTTATAAAAAGTAATATATACAAGAGTTAGGAAGGATCTACCAAGTTTTTCTGTGTTGATTATTGGTCTATTGTCTGCTGCATTGCCTGAATTCTTGCTGGTTTTGATTTTGTGAACCATATTCTGAAGCAGAAATGTTAGAATGTTCCCCGTTTCTAAGGTTAAATGCTAAATAGTATCTTATGTCTTGAAATTATCAGATGATGGACAAGGTTTCCTTCATATTCACCATATGAATTCCCACTGATATTATTGGTTTCATTTTTAATCATAAGCTATGAACAACAACTCATTTGTCATGAGAATTTCTGGAGTTTTTAATATTAATTTTTAATATTCATCAAGAGTTTTCCAACTTTATCCTTCACACCTTCATGAAATTTAGTGAATATCTCTACTAAATGGAAAACTAAGAATTGAACAGCCTGTAAATAGATCTTCCTCACTCCCAGCCAAAAGCTGGGGGCGATGTGCATCCTGATAGAAAAGAATATATGTAGCTCAGGGCTGAACAGTGGAATCCTTGGTGTCATAATCAGAGGATGTTACCTTGTCAGGTAATGAAATGTCTGCAAACAACCAAGCTCAGAGAGCATCAAGGACTCCTTAGCAGGTGGATAGGTTCCATTACAAACTGGCTTTGAAGAGTAAAAGTTAAATATCCTTTTAAACAGGATACTCATTGATAGTTTTGAGACACACTTTCAGTCACAAATGGTACTGTTGCCTGCAGTAAAGCTCTGTCATTTATGCTTTATGCTTTTATGACAGGAGGAGGAATTTCAGCCCACATCTGTAAATTCAGACTGAGTGTATGGAGATAAATGATGAATAATGGATTTGAAAATAATAATTTCCTTTTCCAACTCCTGAAAAATCTGATGGTAGTAAGTGTTTTGATATAATCATTGTGTCTCTTTGATGTCATTTGCATGTGAACTATACTGAAGGACACGTGGCCAGTCTTTTCTTTTTACGATGCTCGAACTCCACCATTTGAAATGAGCTGTAATATTCGCTCCACTGAACAACATCTCCGTATGCAAAGTCTGCATTTTTAGAACCACCTCCCTCCTCCATAAAAGTTGCCTGTGTTCATTTACTTCAAGGGTTTTTTTTCTTTTGCTAATGTAGACTTCTGAGCCGGATAGGAAAAAAGCATTCTGAACCAAAATGTTTAAAAAGACAATCAAAAGAATCTGTATGTGTTGAACTTGCTACAGATACTCTACCCAGGAATTGCTGTTCTTAGAAGAAATAACAGTACAATTGTATGTTTTTCTAAAAGTCACATGTGCAGCTTATCAGCTGGTCTGATAATATATATAGCAATGAGTGCAATGATTTGGTGTCTTGGTCATTTATTTATGACTTTAACATAGCATCGTAGTCTTGAGTGATCTGTGGGAATAGGAAACTGGTTTGAAACTTTATCTATCTAAAAAAATGCTTTGAATCCTGAACCTACAGTATAGATGATCTCCAATATCTCTTGCTGCCCTGTAACACTTTTATTGTACTACATTACATTATATCCAACAATAACAACCTGATTTTAGTACTTTCCTATATTCCCTTACCATGTCCCAAATTAAAAAAAAGCCATCATGGTCATTTTTTGTTATACTTTATATAATTTTAAAAACAAAATCCCAGGAATAATGGGGCATATAATTTAGGACCAGGTTGGTGGAATTGCAACAGAAAAAATAATGAGAGGCAGAGTGATTTTTTAAAAAAATCTGAATTTCCAAGTCTGTACCTGATGATATATAATGGCAAAATAGGCTTGGGTATATTTCATGTATTCCACGGCTGTCAAACTCTGGCCCATGGGCCGGATGCGTCACGCACTGGCCACGCCCATGCCCAGTTTAGCAAAGGGGAAAAAAGTTCAGATATATCACGGGACGCCACTGTGACAATGTGAGTTTGACACCGTTGATGTATGCTGTGCTTTGTTTTTCTTCTTCTATTACAATTCATTAAAACAATAATGGGGGGGGGGGGGTGGGGATGTGGTAGTTCAAAATACATTTTTGGAAACAGTTTGTATTATGATGAAGTAGCACAGGCCTATAGAAATCAAATGGGGAAAGAAAGAACATAAAATCTGCTGCCGTCAGGAATAATTAACAGAGGGGATATGTGTTAAAGAAGAGGGTGTTATACCTCTTTGATCCCTTTTGGGTTTTTTTTAAGAAGCAGTTCTATTTTCTATGCAATCTATATCCCTACAATTTTAGCACCATATGTTTTATACCAGGAAATGAATAACCAGTTTCTTAAAAGAAAGGGTGATGGACAGGTACAGAAGATTGCTATGCTAGCAAAAATCATTGAAATAATGGAGGGCGTTTTTTTAAGCCACCTGTGTGATACTATGAAAATTTGTCGGGAGGGGGGATTTGAACCAACTCAAAATCCTCTCATCAGTCAGAAGTAAAGTTATATATGCTTATTATGGCAAACAGTTATAAATCTGCTTCAGCTTTCTAGATGTAACTGCAGTTCCTAGCGAGCTTGTCCAGAGACTGGATAAAAATTCCCTGAGTTAGTTTCAGCATATTTGGGAGACCTCAACACATGGATAATCATGTGGGCAGAAATCTAATGCCAGCAGTAGGGAGGTGTGAAAATGTTGGGAGGTGCAGGGAACAGAACAAAGGCTGCCTTGGATCACATGGTCCCAAGATCTTTCATCCATTAAATAAGTTCCAGAAATGGATTAATCCTCTAAAGTGGACTGGGGCTTATGTATCTAACTTTTCTCTCATACTAATTGGAATTGGGAAGGAGAGAATAAATTGAGAAAGAGAGTCTGGTATCAAACATTCCTCCTATCCTAGCAACCAGAAGCTAAAAAGGCTTTGTAAGCTGTGATGGATCCTATTTTATACTCCCCACATAGGACTGGAAGCTTATAATTCTGTAGTACAGTATTTAGTATTCATAACCCAGCTGCATTCATTATTCAAAGCCCTACCAAACCAAGAGGTAAAGTAATTCTTAAAACACTGGAATTGATGAGGTGATTATTGTTCTAATCTGTGTTAGATCTAAAATTCTATATACAAAGTTTAGATAGTGAAAGTGAATTGAATGTTTTATTTTTATAATGATAGGTTTTTTAAAAAATAAATCTTTTAATAAAGATTCAATGAATAGGTTAAATCATAGGGATAAAAGACTATTTTATACAACAATTGTTAATCATTCTTGTCTTTGTTTAGAAAAAATGGTCAGCACAAGCATAACAATATAAAAAATCTAGCTAATTCTACAGATAAATACAAAGTGTGAATATGTGCATATACTTACCCACTTAACTCTTATGTGTATTGCTTATTTTTCACCAGAAAACCTAGAGAATGGGTTTTGGTTTTCTGAATATTCATTCAGGGTCTGGATACTTTTAAAGCTTACTGTTAATAAATATTTGTATACATACATACATACATACATACATACATACATACATACATACACCAAATTCTTCTATCCCAGAGTGAGCAACCTTATGCCAAACACAAAACAAGTCAGAAATAGACAAATAAGTAAAATGTATGGAATAAGAAAAAGAACTAGATAAAAATAGATTCCCTACCACCACTATATCTCACAGTATCCTTCTATCTTCAGAAACCATTCCCCCCTATTCATGTGCCTTGTTTTACACATTGACTTTTGTTGTCAAAGCTTTTGTTCCCAACAGTGAAAAATATATATGTAGCTCAGGGTTGAACTGGGTACCAGGGTTTCCCTGAGCTTGTCATCTCTGAAGAAGTTACGTAGCCCATCAATGAAATGGAACCGAAGAACCCAATGATCTTTAAACTTAACTTCTCTCTTTTAAGCTCATCAGCTTGATCCAACTACAACATTTTTGATCTTTCCCTTTCCTTGAGTCATTTATCCTTCACATACTTGTTTTGCAATTTGATCTTCATTCATATTCTGTACATGACAAAGCCTCAAAACACGTTTCATACTGGTCATTCAATCTTACATTCATTTTATATTTGATTAACATTCATTCTTGACCCTATCTGCATTGGTACTGTAAAGCTTCCCCTTGCATTCAACTTACTTTTTCTCTTGACCTCTCCAATTCCCAGAGGAAAAAAAAATCATAGCTATTTTTCTTTCTTTCATTCTTTACAAAATCACCCACCATCTTCTTTACTACCAACATTTGCACTTCCTAACATTTTCCCATCCATTTCCCTCTCTGTAGAAAACTTTCTACCAAGGTAAACAAACTCATTTACTCAATGCAGATTTTTCACCATTTATACAAAACTTGCAATTATTAACTTCATTTTCCCTGTACTTTGTTGTCAGATTAGTGTTTAGCTTCATGCTCCTTGTTGCATCATCATAAAGTTTTTCACCCAATAATGTGACAGTAACTGAATATGAAATTGGATGTATGTTTAGGTCTCAAATCAACACACACACTTCAAACATCCCTTATAAATATTCTAAACAACCAACGTGATAACACCTTGTAATACTGGTAATACTCCCTGCTCATGATGAAACACTAGCTAGCATTACATCGTCACATATTGCTGTTACACATTTCTCCGTGAAATGCTGAAGACCTTGAATCAAACTCAGAGAGCACTAAGGACTCCATAAAAATGTGATCTGCATATTCATCACTGCCCAACCTATAGCCACATGGGGCTCCCTAATTTTTCCTCACTGTCACCTTCTGCTGCTCTTCAGTCAGACTGCTGCCACTCCACCTTCCTAACAACACTTAACAGATAATCCTGCTGTATGTTTTGCATTCTTTGCTAGTTCTGAACAGGAAAGCAATCACATTCTTCCAACCAACAGGCACAAATGCAGTCTTCCCAAATATGCTGCCAAAATTACACGCTCCTACTAAAAAGATCACATGCGTATTTTAATATTTCGCCAATTATATTAATACACTTTCAAGCCTTATTATTCAATGTTCTCACAACATTTAATTTAACTTTTTGTCCCTTTTCCTACATGCTAATAATTTTCACATTCATTTAAATTTCACCCTTTGATATACAGGAATTCCCATACAAATCTCTATTACTCTTGGCATTCCCTCCATTCAGTTCCATACCAATTCATGACATCACAATTTTAATTCCATTCACTCTCCTTGAAGCTCTTTATTTAGCTTGTTTCAGCCATTTCAAACAAGGTTTTAATTTCCATCTGAATTGTGCTATATTTTTAATCTTAGTGTTCCTTTACTCTCTTAGTTACACTTTTCTACCTATCTTTATACAGATAGTCCTCAGTTAATGATGGCAATTGGTACTGGAATTGCACCACTCGGTGACAACTCCAGCAGTCTTGGGGGCTGTCATTAAGCGAATCACCCTGGGTCATTAAGCAAGGGTATTATATGGTTGCCATTTGCCACCTCCTAGCTTCCCCATTGACATTATTGTTCGAGGCCAGCAAAGAAACTCACAAATGGTGACATAACTGTGAGACTCCGTGTTGTCATAACTGTGAATTGAGTACCAGCCAGGGATTGTATGACAGAGTCTGAGGACCAGTTAAAAGTACCACTTGTCCAGTACTGTTGCAGGTTTGAGCAGTCACAAAATGAGTGATCATCAATTGAGGAACATCTGTAATGTATCTTTTTCTTAATATTTCACAGCATTTTTCTCATTCCCAGCCCTTTTCATTTTATTAGTCCACCAAGCATTATTTTTCATTCTTCCCATTAGTTTCCAAACACTTTTGTGTAACAAACAAAATTGTTTTCACTCTTTTCTGAGCAGGTTCCACATCCTCTTATGTCTGCTTTTCAGCCATTGTGTTATTTTTGTCCTTCTTTCTCTCCTTCTTTCTCTTTCTTTCTTTCTTTCTTTCTTTCTTTCTTTCTTTCTTTCTTTCTTTCTTCTCTTTCTCTCCTTCTTTCTCTTTCTCTTTCTTTCTTTCCTTGCCCATGGACTGCAAAACCCATTGCAGGTTCTTTTGCTACCATTGTACACTAAAGTATAACATTCAACTATTCCTAGTGTATGGGTTCTTATTTTCATCTGTACCCACAATGTAATATATGACACCAATTCATACTTTCTGTCATATGTTTTAGCTTTTTTCCTTCCCTGCATGAATTCTTCAGCATTACCCAAAAAAATCTGACTATAGTACCTCTGTTACAAATGATGACATCTTCCCCATTCCTAGTTTCACAAATGCCCAACATACTTATATTTCTTTCACTTATTAATTCATGTTCTTCCCACCTACACATTTTTATTTAAATCTTCTATTTGCCATAACCAACATCAAAAAGGCCTACATGTATTACACTTTTTGCTTATCACGGTGTTGGTTAATTAAGACAGAGAAGGTGTACACTAGAAAAGTCAGCTTAGCTATACCATGCACGCCGCAAGTAACAGTCCCTCCTTATGCAACTTCAGGACCAGTTAGTTTTATATTCTTTCATTGGTATACCAGAAACTCAGAGCTCAAACAAACCCATGCTGTTACATGCAGGCTAGGGTCCCTAATCTAGAGTCTACCTTGCAAACCTATTGCTGCCTGCATCTGACTAACAAAGAGTGAGATATATATGCAGTATACTGACACACTCACAATCTCTTGTAGACAATAATACGGAGAACTTAAGTAAGTGGCTCAACATATAAAGCATTTGAAATCAAAGATTTTACATAGTGCAAATATATCACAATCTGATAAGTGTTTATTTAAAATTGGACTGGGGTTAAGCTCCTAAATAGTTATAGCAAAATTAGCTTTACAAAGCCGAAATTGGTGAACCATTTTCAACAAAAAGGCTTCATATATCTCATTTTGCTATGCAGCAATCTTAATTCTACCCACACAACCTCAACCTCATCCCAGTGTCAATATATGCACACATGTGCACACATACAAACCTATCAATGGGAACTGAAGGAGACTCATCCCATTCTTCTTCAAAGAAAAGCAAAACTATTTTGCTGGTTCATTTCTGACTACTGACTCTCTGGCTTCTAGATATTATTGTGCTTCAACCACCCATTCCCTTTCCTACATGGACAAAGCTTGAAAAACATGCTTTGTTGAAGTATTTAGTAGGTGTTACTTATAGTGCCAATTCTCTATTTTTTCTATGATGGTGCAACTAATAACCTACAAACTGCACTGAGTGTGATTATGCATTACTTTCTTTACAGTAGTATTCTTTGAAGGACGGAAAGAACTCTGAATTGGAGTATGATAGATTTTCAGTGAACCCAATTAAACCTGGTAATACGTTCAAGTTGAGGTTGCAAATTAAGTGAAAAAAACCTTCCATGTAAATTTACAGTCATAAATATTGTTACAAACGAGTGAATACTATTGAATTTAGTACAATTTAGTCTACTTTACGGTAATTGGGTGAAAGTTGTAGCTCTGTTTGGTCTTTACAAGAGACCTACAGAAGGGATTGTATGCATGTCAGGAATGTTAACTGGCCTTCAAAAGGAAACAGCTGATATAGCAGCAGACTGCAAGGCGGAGGTGGGAAGATGGTGGGATGTCCCTGTTGGTCACTAAAGCTGATAATCAGAAAAAAGCTATGAGGAAGAAGTTTCGTTATCACCCATGTTTGAAATATTTATAATTGGTACCAACATTATTACTTTCATTTCAACATTTCTCTGATTGTACTACTGTTGTGCGAGCTCTGAAAGATTAATATCATCACTGAAAACTTGACCCTTCAAAAAGTCAATACCTCGTTCCTCATTCCAACCAACCAGGCTTGTGAGGCAAAGAGGTACAGTAACTAAAGCAGTATTTATATATATATATATATATAAATTAATGGCTGAATTCTAAAAAAAAAAAGGAGAGGGATTCTTTAATTTTTTAACCACAAAAAATATCTGGGCTCTTTTCAAACAATGGTTATTAAGCAGGTTTATTTTATTTATTTATTTTTGTTTTGCTTTGTTTCTCAGACTGAGTATGGTATAAAACATAACTGTTATAGTTTACTAGAATGCCAATATGGCTGAATACAGGAAAACAGCTCCACAGCTGAAAGGGGAGTAAAACTGCACACGCCAAGGAAATGTATTTTGACTTTTTATATATTTATATATTTATATATATACACACAAACACACACATACCTGCATACGTACATTCACCCAATTTAAAAAAAAATAGCAAAGCATAAAGAAAACAACATAGTGGCATTAAGAGCAAGTGGTGTGCATTCATATAGTCACGGGTGAATAGCTGACTCCCGGAGCAGGAAATGAATTCTTCCAGCATGCCTAAAAGGACTGGAAGCTGGGATGACTTAAAAACAAACGGCAGGGAGAGAATTTTAAGACAATGCTAATTCCCCTTGTTTCAGAAGCTGGGCTGCCTCTACCAAAGCAGCCCGACTCTACCAGTCATCTCCCGGCACTGTCATTAACCACTGGTTAGTCTGATGCTCTTTCGCCTCTGGTAAGAACACAAGTGATTAAAATGCCTTCTTCCATTTATAAAAGCGCATCTAAAACACTCCAAATTAATACTGTCAAAACTGAGAAGAGGCAAAGAGTCTGTGGTAAGGCTGGAGCATCAGCTGCATATTCTTTGTCTTCCCGATAGAAAGTGGCTTTGAATTCATGGAATGGGTGTAAAAGGAAGGGGAAAAAAGTGCCTACGGGGTGCAAGTCCATTCAGGACCTTTTTGTCTGTTCTCTGTAACTAACTAAATGTGTGCTTATTTATAGCAAGTGTTAGCTTTGTACTCTCCAAAGCTGAATACTGACACGTTCATCTCCACGTAGGTAGTCTCTGCAATGGTCCTTCAAGCCCACCTCTTCGGTGTTGGGCTGATCCACCCTCAAAGGGTAATTTTGCTGTTTCTGTTGCTCCAGCAGCCCCTCCTGTTGGTCCTGGGAAGAGTCAAGCTGGAGCGGTTTCTCAGTTTCACTTGCCCGTCTAGGGAGATTTTCTTCCGCAGGACAAAGTCAAAGTTCACCTGGCTGTTCATGGCATAAAAGACGTTTGCGCTATCTGGGATGACCAGTTCTGGAAAGAGCAGAAAAAAATTGTGACAAATGGTGGACAGGCTCCTTCTACCTACATACTTCTACATACTTCTACATATTCATGTCATCAAGATAGTTTGGGCAACCATTAAAGATGCAGCTCTTCAGAGGAGGTTTCCTTATTCTTTGAAGGAGGGAAAACCAATAGAGCTGTCCAAAATTTTCTACCATATGCTCCAAAATATGCAAATGAGCAAAGCACCCCAGCCCACCTGTCCTCCAAGCACTGAAACAGCCACATCTTCTGAATGTTTGGCATACTGTAGCTGTTTTGTGGGCTCCTCCATCTGCCTGTAGGAGAAGGTCCACTTGAGCCATACTTCTTTTATGTGCATACACATTTGCACTTAGTCCCAGAAGTCCTTTGATACAGCCTCACCAAGACAGCAACTTGACTTATGCTTTAATGTGTATTTGGGGGAGGGTTTGCTTTCATCAACACACTTTTGAAAAGACCTTTATGCATTGGCTCTAAAATTAATCTATCTAAAGACTTCTGCTTATGGAGCTAGTGATACACTGGAGTGGACCTGGTGATACATTTCTGTGGGGTGAGCTTCTGCTCTTCCTAAACATTCACCCCACTTATTTTATTACAAAACTGAAAAAAGCCACCAGGGAACAGAAGCTCATCTTGTAATTCACCTCCCTTCCATCATTCTCTAGGCCAGAGTTGTCAACATTTTTTGTGGTTGCTGGCTTCACAGCTTCACCATCATCATTACAGTGGCCTTCAAAGGTTATGCTATGCAGCAGCATGGTGATGTCACCAGAGATATTTTCTTTGTGTTTTTTCAGTCATTTTAGCTGCACTCAACAAAAATGACCCAATGCCAGGGTTCCCTTGTTAAACTAAGCCATGATTTGTTTAACTATAATTTATTGACTAAATTGGCTGGGATACACTCAGCTAAAAGCCATAAAGCATGGTTGACTGAATATGACTGCAGATTAGCACATGCTGGCACCTTTTTCACCTAATTTCCGAGGTTTGAATAAACCTACTGTTCCGATGAATTAAAAAGAAAAATGGGGACTGAGAAAAGCCACCTAGGCCAAGTTGGAAATAATGACTCCAATTAGCAATACTAATAAGCCAAAATTTACAGGGGTGCACGGAAGCAAAAGCTAAGGAAACAGCAGGAAGCAAAGCAATACAGCTCCAAAGATTTCCTTTCTTTTTCAAAGAGATAATAATGGAAATGTAGGGGGTCTGAGAAGAGAAGATAATTATCACATCATAGTTATCAAGGCAAAATGAAACACAATTTACACAGGATATTACCTTGACTTCTCTCAAGTTTTTTGTACAAACCAAAGGGCCCCATTGAACCACAGGGCAGTGCACTGACTGTTACTAACTAAAACACAGTGCACACCTTGATCACGAGATGGGGATGGCAATTGACTGCAGTTCTCATATTAGCTTGGTCTCTCGAGTTACACTCCATTTTACTGAGCTCAAGAATGCTGATAAAGTCCTTCATTATTTTAATATGGACAGTGCCAGTCACCTGGTTCATTTCAAAAAGGTGAAGTTAAAAGATAACTTTAAAAAAATACTATTACACAGTTGTAAGCAAAACTGGTGCACAATTTCCAGCATAAATGGCTCAGCTATTCTTCAATGTTGGCCCAAAGTTACTGCCAGACTAGTGACTTTTTTCCAATTAGGGATAGAAGGGGTGGTTTGTGACTGAAGCTGCAATGGTATTTAGTAAACCTAAACACTTGTAAGAAACTGTCTGCTAAGCCATTTGTCACAATGATGACTATGTGACAGACTGTCATTCTTGATTGAGAATGAATGTTGAAGAAAATTGGATACTCCAAAGATAACTGAAAGAATGAAAAATGTGATTCTTAACAACCCTAGTCCTGTGGTCCACCAGTACAGAGTCCAATATGATGTTACTGAGCCCCGGCACCGAACTGTATATGTGTGTGTGTGTGTGTGTGTGTGTGTGTGTGTGTGTGTGTGTTTGTGTGTGTGTGTGTGTGTATAAAAAAATTAGAAACTGAATAATTTAAGATTAAAATACAGAAACAAGATTGTAAAATTGCGAAAGATGGAGGGTTCCAAGATGGACGGGACTAAGAGTTGTTAATACAGCCTCTCACCGACCAGTACGCTCCCATAGAGAGGGTCTTCTCAGAGTGCCGTTGGTCAAATAATGTCGACTGGCGGCCCCCAGGAGGACAGCCTTCTCTGTGGGGGCACTTGCCATCTGGAACGAGCTCCCCCCGGAGATACGGACGATCCTGGATCTGCGCACTTTCCGCCGCACCCTCAAAACATTCTTATTCCAGCAGGCTGGTCTGGCCTAACCTCCCTTTTTAATTGTTTTTAAATTGGTTTTATAATTGGGGTGTTTTAAATCTGGCCAAAATATTTAATGTATTTTAAATGGTTTTTAAGGTTTGTATTATGTATATTTTACTTTCTGGCTGTTCACCGCCCTGAATCCTTTGGGAGTAGGGCGATATATAAATTTAATTATAAATAAATAAATAAATAAAATACAGGTAGTCCTCAATTTACAATTCATTTAGCGATTGTTCAAACTTACAACAGCACTGAAAAAAAGTGATTTGTGACTATTTTTCACACTTACAACCGTTGCAGTATCCCCATGGTCATGTGATAAACATTCAGATACATGGCAACTAGTTCATATTTATGACGGTTGCAGTGTCATGGGGTCATGTGATCACTCTTGGAAACCTTCTGAGAAGCAAAGTCAATGGGAAGCCAGATTCACTTAACAACTGTGGCAAGAAAGGTTGTAAAATGGAGCAAAACTCACTTAAATGTCTCACTTAGCAACATAAATTTTGGACACAATTGTGGTCGTAAGGTGAGGACTACCTGTACAGGTGGGGCATTCTATATGGGCCCTTGATCTCACTCTGTGTTTTAAAAATGCAAACCTCCCCCACAGCTGCCTATTTCTTTTAAGATATTAAAGTTCAGATCTGATAGAATGGATTAATTTCAGCTACACTTGCAAATTAAAACACCCAAGAGACATGGCTTGAGCCCTTTGTCTTCAGGGGGAAAAAAATAACTGGTTTCCTAAGCAGCAAACACAAGTCTTGTTTTTCTTACCTTTGTCCTCAGAAATGACCTGCACGAGTTCATAATCCTCAGCAGGATCTGATTCCAGGTTGTGTTTCAACATCGCTCGCTGGATGACAGCAGGAGTCTTGTCTTGGCTAGTTAACTGGAAAGAAAGAACAAATTGCAATGAGGCCTTCCACATCTGGATTCCAGGCAGGCTTTATGTTTTGATTGCTTAAATATTAGTGCCCTGAGCTGTCTTTTTTTGGAAAGAAATATCAGTTGAATGGATTCGTCAAATAAGAATGCTACATAAACAGTTGCTACATAAGCCTAAAACTGAAAATCAGGCTCGTCAGATGTTACATCTTTTCTATCCTGCTCTACGGAGTAGAGAGTTGGTCTCTGACAGAAAACCACTTGAAGAAACTAGAAGCATTTGAAATGTGGATTTACAGATGGCTGTTACTGTTAAGTCCTCACTATTACGACCTCCGCTGAAACCTCCCTTGTTGCTGCCCTGCTCTGATTGGGTTAGACGCGAGCAGGCAGTCAGCGGGAAAATGCTCCAATCGTATTGGTTACCGCCGATCTGACAGCTAGTATTTAAGCAGCTGTCAGACGGCAACTTTGGTCTTTGTCCTCACGTTCTTGGTTGTGGTTCTAGTTACTGTTGTGTTAAATAAAGTGTTGAGTTCACCAGCCGAGCCTCCTCACAATTACTGAGTTCTCAATCTAGAACATTGGCGACGAAGGTGGGATCGTTCTGAGGCTGCGGCTAGACAGTAAATAATAACTGTAACAAATTCCCTGGGTTCCTCAGGCACGAGAGGCAGAGCTACTCACACCGCGGTGAGTTCGGGCGAAAAGTGACATGTCTACCTTCCTGCCGGCGTTTGCCCCGTTCGTCCCGGCATCAGAGACATGGGACGCTTATCTCGAGCGTTTCGAATGCTTCCTGCAGGCCAACGAGCTGACTGATCTGTCCAGTGATCGGAAGAGGGGCTACTTCCTTAGTTCATGTGGTAGTGAGATTTTTGGAACTGCCAGGGCTCTGGCAGCTCCTCAACAAGTGTTTGAAGTGCCTTGGGACATTCTGTTAGAGAGACTGAGGAACCATTATGCCCCAACTCCTTCGCGTATCGCACGGCGGCATGCATTTTGGCAAAGGTCTCAGAAAGCGGAGGAATCAATTAATGATTACATGGCCTCCTTGCGTTCCGCTGCCCTCCATTGTGAATTCCGCAACATGGATGAGATGTTGTTAGATCAATTGGTCTGCGGAGTGAAGGACTTGAAACTTCAACGACGCCTGCTGGCCCGTTCGGAGCTGGACCTGAAGTTGGCCTTGGATGAGGCTAGGGCAGCGGAGATGTCAGACCGATCCGCTGCCGAAATACAACGTTTCCAGCAAGGGGCCACGTCCGGAGGGAAGCCGTTGTCTGTCCATCGTGAAGAGGCGGATCAGGACAGCACTTCCGAGGACGAGGCGGCTGTCGGCCGCCTCAAGTCTTCGCAGCGGAAGCGAGATTCCCAGGCCACGAAAAACGCGCCGGATGGCTGTTTAGGTTGCGGCGGTAACCACCTAAGGGCTGATTGCCGTTTTAAATCCGCCGTATGCCGTCGATGCGGAAAGAGAGGCCACTTATCCCGAGTTTGCCGGGCGACCCTCCCTGCAAGGTCGGCCCCAGCAGAGACAGTGAGGAATCGCCGCTTAGGCAAACGTCCGGCTGCCCGGCGCGACGATTGTTTTGAGGTCTCCAGATATGATGAGCCCCTTGACCTGTCGGTGAACCACGCTGCAGCCGTGGCAACGGTCAACAAAATTTACCTCACCGTCTCGTTAGAGGGTGCTTCCTGCAAGATGGAAGTGGATACTGGATCTTCCAAGTCCCTCATCGCTTGGTCTACGCTTTCCCAATTGCTGCCCAAGATGTCGAAACGCCGGCTCAAGCCGTGCCCGGTTGTCCTAAAAGACTACCAGGGAAAAACAATTCCGACCGTGGGCTATGACACCTTCCAGGTGTCTTATCAATCGTTCTCGGGCAAACTACCGCTAATTGTTGTTCAAAATGACCTGCCTTGCCTTTTAGGTCTCGACTGGTTCGCTGCGCTGCACCTCAATGTGTCCAGTGTCCACACAACGATGCCTGATGTGTCTACCATGTTGGCCCGTGAATTCGCGGATGTTTTTGATGACCGCCTGGGTAAATATACTGGGCGCCCCATATCTCTAAATTTGGATCCCCAGGTTACACCAATTCGCCTTAAACCTCGAAGGGTGCCGCTGGCGCTGAGACCACGAGTCGATAAAGAATTAGATAAGCTTATAGAGCAGGGTATCTTAGTACCAGTAGACCATTCTAGCTGGGAGACACCCATAGTGATTCCTCTTAAGCATGACGGGTCAGTGAGAATTTGCGCTGATTTTAAGGGCACCCTGAATAAGGCGTTGCAGGCAAACCCGTACCCGGTCCCTGTGGTTCAGCATGTATTACATTCATTAGGTCAAGGGAAAATATTCGCCAAATTAGATCTGGCGCAAGCCTACCAGCAGCTCCCTGTTGATGAGGAGACTGCCATGGCCCAGACCATAGTTACCCATAGGGGCGCGTTTAAATGTACGCGCCTCCAATTCGGGGTTTGTGTGGCTCCAGGGATATTCCAGTGTATTATGGAGCGATTACTGCAGGGAATCCCCGGAGTGGTTCCTTATTTCGATGACATCATTGTGTCTGCCGCCAATCACTCCGATCTTCTGTCTAAATTAAGAGCTGTCCTGACGCGCCTGCGCGACGCGGGGCTTAAATTAAAGAGAAATAAGTGCACCCTGGGGGAGCCTCAGGTCGAATTCCTGGGGTTCCTTATCGATGCTCAGGGGATCCATCCCACTCCCTCGAAAATAGAGGCGATTAAGCATGCGCCCGCCCCGACTAACAAGTCGGAATTGCAGGCTTTCTTAGGGCTCCTTAATTTTTATGCGGTTTTTATACCGCATAAAGCATCTATTGCTGAGCCCCTTCATCGGCTCCTAGATGCCAAATCCCCGTGGCATTGGGATACGGAGGCAGCTGCCTCATTTCAAGCTGTCAAAGACGCCCTAGTTTCTGATGCTGTCCTCGTACAGTACAACGAGCGTCTGCCTTTGTCCCTGACTTGTGACGCGTCACCATATGGCGTGGGGGCAGTTCTGAGCCACGTTTTTCCAAATGGCACTGAGGCCCCCATCGCGTACTACTCGCGCACACTATCTGCCCCTGAACGTAACTACAGCCAATTGGATTGGGAAGCGCTGGCTGTGGTCGCTGGAATCAAGCGATTCCACAACTATCTCTATGGTCGTTCATTTTCTGTCATCACGGACCACAAACCGCTCCTTGGGTTGTTGGCCGGAGACCGCCAGACGCCGCAAATTCTGTCCCCACGAATGTCCCGATGGGCGGAATTTCTTTCCGCTTATTCTTATCACCTATTTTATAAACCGGGCTCGGCTATTGGCCATGCTGATGGCCTCAGCCGTTGTCCTCTCCCCACTCCGGTTCTGGACCCTGCTCCTGCAGCCGCTATATTGCTGGTTGAGGAATGGCAGTCACCGCTGTCCGCTTCGGACATCCGGACCTCGTCCGCTGCTGACCCTGTGCTCTCACTGGTCCTCGATCACGTGCGCAGGGGGTGGCCGAAGGGGCCGGTTCCGGCCGATCTTCTGCCCTACCATCGCAGGCAACAGGAACTGTCAGTTCAGAAGGGGTGTCTCCTTTGGGGTAATAGAGTCATAGTTCCCCCAACTCTGCGACACCAGGTCCTAACATGCCTCCATGAGGCTCATCCCGGCATAGCCCGTATGAAGGCGCTTGCCCGCAGTATTGTATGGTGGCCCCTTCTGGACAGCGAGATCGAAAATTGGGTGGCCAGTTGTTCCACATGCCAACTGTCAAGGCCGGCCCCTCCGGCGGCCCCTGTGCGGGAATGAGAAGCCCCTAGGTTCCCCTGGGCGCGGATACATATGGACCTTGCTGGCCCTTTCCGGGGTCACATGTTTCTGGTAGTCGTAGATGCTTACTCGAAGTGGGTAGAGTTAGCCGTCATGCACTCTACCACTTCTGAGGCCTTAGTGAAAGTCCTTGAGAGGCTTTTCGCGACCCATGGGTTGCCGGACCTAGTAGTGACTGATAATGGGCCCCAGTTCACCTCGGCACCCTTCCAGGTGTTTTTGGCCACGAGGGGCATCCGCCACACCACGACGGCCCCTTACCACCCGGCTGCGAATGGATTGGCGGAACGGGCTGTGAGATCGGCCAAAGAGGCTTTGGGCCGTTTACCCCACTCCGATTGGCACCATAATCTTAACCAGTATCTGCTGGCACAACACACAACGCCTTGCCCAGTCACCAAGTTCAGTCCGGCGGAACGGCTTATGGGACGGAGACTCCGGACATCTCTAGACCGGCTGCACCCATCCTACGCCCCAGACGCTCTCCACGTCACGCCCGCCAGGTTCCGGTCATTTGCGCCGGGGGACCTTGTGTATGCCCAAGGCTATGGGTCCGATGTTCATTGGTTACCAGGGTGTGTACTCTATCTAACGGGACCGTACTCTTATAGGGTCCGACTGGAGGACGGCCGGGAGTGCCGGAGGCACATAAACCAACTCCGACGGCGGGTCGTCCAGGAGGCCTCCGCCCAGCCGAGCCCGGAGCCTTCTCCTAGTTACCCTCCAACGACTCGGGCCTCGGAACACCTGGATGCACCCGAACCATCCGCGGCGGCAAACTCACCTGACCAATCCGGCTCTTCCAAGTCCTCGTTGGTCCCAGCCGCCGCCTCGGCGCAAACTCCAGAGATCCTGGCGCAGGACACCCCAGCTCCGCCTCCAACAGCGCCTGCTGCCGTACTAAGGAGATCTGGGCGGAGTCGTCGTAGGCCACCGTACTTGGAGGACTACGCATGCGCCATTCGGGTGGGAAGGGGTGTTAAGTCCTCACTATTACGACCTCCGCTGAAACCTCCCTTGTTGCTGCCCTGCTCTGATTGGGTTAGACGCGAGCAGGCAGTCAGCGGGAAAATGCTCCAATCGTATTGGTTACCGCCGATCTGACAGCTAGTATTTAAGCAGCTGTCAGACGGCAACTTTGGTCTTTGTCCTCACGTTCTTGGTTGTGGTTCTAGTTACTGTTGTGTTAAATAAAGTGTTGAGTTCACCAGCCGAGCCTCCTCACAATTACTGAGTTCTCAATCTAGAACAGTTACATATAAACTGGGTTAACAAAATCACAAATGAGGAGGTGATATGCCACCTGGGAAAGCAAAGGAAATAATCAAAGCCATTAAAAAGCGAAAATTAGAGTATTTTGGACATGCGATGCAACACCCAGAAAAATACAGCATCCTTCACTTAATCCTCCAGGGAAAAATTGAAGGCAAACAAGGCCCAGGCAGAAGAAGAACATCATGGCTTCAAAACCTAAGGGACTGGTTTGGACAAAACTCAGCAGCACTTTTTCATACGGCTGTTGACAAAAATAGGATTGCCAACATGATTGTCAACGTCCGATGATGGACATGGCACAAGAAGAAGAAGAATAAACAGTTGACTGAGAGAAACAGTTATTTTTGCAGCTAATGTTATTCATGAAAGGAGTTTTTTCTCTCCCTTGAGTTAGCGTTTATAGTAGAGTACAATCTTAACATTGCTGCGAGTTACATACCAAACCGTGTGATGGGAGAAGAACCGAAGTAGCTGTGGAAAAACTAAGTCATTTATTGCTCCCTGTTAGGGCTCTTTAACATCACGCTTATTATTATAGGCCCTGATATTGAACAGGGGAAAGGAGGGAAGAATTTCAGGATCTCCCAAAAGCATTACTTAGGGGTTTCCACTGCATGAAAGGGGACAACAGATGGAGGGAAGAAGTTTGTCTGGTCCTTGTCCTGGGAAAAATATATGCCTCCAATTTTAATCCAAGAAAAAAAGAAAGAATAACACATCTAAAATCTGGGGAAAGCTTAGCTTTGTTACTCTGGCAGCAATCATTAACTAGTTTTAATTAAATGTTTGAATTATTTGGCTTATTTATGTACTTTTCTAGGGATGTGAAGTACAATACGTTTAATCAATACGTGGCTTTGTATCCTGAGAAATTTGTATTGATGCACTGAGGGGAAGCTGTCTTTTACACACACTGGAGAAATCTCTTTCTTAAATTAGCTACAAACAATCTGGTTCAATCTGCTGGGGAATGCGTTGGTTCAAACAGCTTGATAAAAAGAAATGCAATTATGTGTTATCCCGCCCCCCACAAAATCGATCAGCACCTCCACTCAGTCAAAAAGAAAGAGAGATCCCATCTTACACTTTGGATTGTCTTTGTATATGACTGCACCAGTAGTAAAACTATTTGCACAAACCAGTGGAGATTGCAACAAAAAAGGAAAATACAAAAGCACTGCTATATTGCGTTTACAACCAAGAGCGATGACTGTATTTTGATCAACAGCCCCTAATTAGAATTTTCCCATTATTGTTTAGAGCAGTGGTTCTCAACCTTCCTAATGCCGCGACCCTTTAATACAGTTCCTCATGTTGTGGTGACCCCCAACCAGGGGTGGGTTCTAAATTTTTTTTACTACCGGTTCTGTGGGCGTGGCTTATTTTGTGAGCGTGGCTTGGAGGTCATATGACTGGGTGGGCGTGGCTAGCTGGTCATGTGACCGGATGGCCATGGCTATGTGTATAGGGACTACTCAGAGGGCTGAAAAAAGTCATTTCTGACAGGTCCTCGCACTTTTGACTGGTCCTCACACTTATGACCATCCTCACATTTATGCCTGTGCAGCATTCTTAACAACCATGTCACTCATTTCACAATTGCTTCTCTTCAACATGGTATAAGATAGGGCAAAAAACGTAAAATGTAAGGGCAGTCGTAAATTCGAGGACTGGTCAAAAGTGCGAGGACCAGTCAAAAATAACTTTTTTAGCCCTCTGAGTAGTCCCTGTGCACAAAAGGACTACCCAGAGGGCTGAAAAAAGTGATTTCTGACAGGTCCTCACACTTTTGACCAGTCTTCGCAGTTATGACTGGTCATCATTTATGCCCATTGTACCATTCTTAACAACTGTGTCACTCATTTCACAACTGCTTCTCTTCACCATGGTGACAAGATAGGGCAAAAACATAAATTGTGAGGAGAGTCGTAAGTTCGAGGACTGGTCAAAAGTGCGAGGACCAGTCAAAAATAACTTTTTCAGCCCTCTGAGTAGTCCATATGCATAAAAGAATACAGAAATAGAGAGGGATGAAGGAAGGGAAGGGAAATTAGAGGAGGAGTGAAGGTAAGAGAGGGAGGAAGAGAGGAGGGGAAGGAGAAAGAAAGAAGTAGGGAGAAGAAGAAGAGGGGGAAGAGAAAGTAAGAAAAGAGAGAGGTGGTAGGTTTGAGGAGAAAGATTGCTGTACAATAAAAAAGATGAAAGGGAAGAAAGCCAACCCCAAACAAATATAAAAATATTAAGATAAAGAATGAATTGTTAAACTTTAAAGAATAAAAGAGAACAAATATGAATAAATAACAATAATTAGAAACACACATACAAACATACAATGTATTTTCTTTGAACAGAGTATTTGGCTGGTTCACAAATTTAAACAGTTGTAGGAGGTTAGCATCCAGCCCTTTCCTAGAAGAATGAAATATTTTGGGAAATATTAAAAAGGCAGAATATTATATTTCCCTGGATGAGAAATGGAGAAGCATATTTTACAGACAAATCAGCTCCCACCTTCCTGCCCCCCACCCTTTGTTAATGGGAAAGTCAATCCTTTGTCAAAGGCAGAAAGTCAATCCTTTGTCAAAGGACATTTGCAACACAATAGCAACAGAAACTAACACAGTGGGCCCCATCAAGCCATGTGATCCTGTCCACCATTAAACCATCTTTCCAAGCAGTCTCCATGTTTCCAGTGTCTTTTCCCCCACTTGGAGCAGAACCCAGAAAGATATTTCTTCCAACACAGTATTTAGTCATTTCAATTAAATTTACAATTTCTATATTTCCTTTTTACCATATTTATTCCTCATCTATTTTTTTAAAAAACCAATATTACCCTTCATCCTCATCTCTAATCTTAATCAAATTCAATTTTTCCCTTCTATTCTATATTATACCCCTTCCCATTGTCATCTATTTTTATATCCATCCTCACATTGGTTAATTATGTAATACAGTTGTTTAATACAAATTCAACATTTTAATATAAATCAATTAGTTATATAACTATCTTTTTTGTATATTAATCAATATGAACATGAATATTCCAATTATTTCCATGCAATCCAATTTCTTACAAATCAATTAATTATATTTACCAATACTAATAAACCAAATAATTTACCCCATATATTCTTCCAAACCACAACCATTTCTGCTTTCAACATAATATCCAATTAATAGTATCTCAATTATTACAATTCCCTAAATAGAGCTTTTTTTCTTTTGTGTTTTAAAATCTTGCCCTAAAATCTTGCCCTAAATTTCCCATTGTTTGCAGTTTTGCACCTACCTTTTTTGGTGAGGAAAAAGAAAAAGAAATCTCTCTGCCTCATTTTGTCACGTTAGTTTCAATTTCCCTTCTCAGCATAGCTAGGGGGAAAAAAATTTGCTCCAGGAATTTAGCTCTTTGCAGCTAGCTCTTTGAAGCCCCGCGGCAAGAATTTAAAGTTTTTTTTCCCTCAAGCCATCAGCTGGGATTCCGGAGACAGCAATAGATTGGGAGTGGGCGGGGTAAGCGAACGGCGACCCAACAGAGGCAGAGGGGGAGGATGAGTGAAGGCGGGGAGGGGGGCGAGAGAGGGCTTTGGCGACCCCTGTGAAATGGCCGTTCGACCCCCAAAGGGGTCGTGACCCCCAGGTTGAGAACCGCTGGTTTAGAGAGATTTGATATTAAAAACAAATTCCCTATAGAGACAAATATTTTAAAAGGAGGAATTCCAGTAGTTCCTACAGTATATATTCTTGATTCAATATCAGTTCTATATAAGTCAAAACCTTGCTTGAAAGAAGGCAGATCAGAAACTGTAAATCAATGTAGCATACAAGAGTCATTTGTCTTCCCATCTCCTTGTTCTAATTCAGTGCAAATTATTTCTAGGCATACACATAAATCTGCAGAATGGTGATTTAGATAGCTAGTATAATCATCTTGCAAGAAGTGGTGCAAAAATTGATGGTGCAGTAATGGGAAATACTATTTTTTCTTTTAACTGATATGTTTTGCCATTTTTGTCATGTAATACATAGTTTATACACACAGAGATAAATAAAATGTAGAGAGTTACGTAACTAATTGGTTGGAATAGATGACCTACAAGGTCCCTTCCAACTCTGTTAATATCCAACGAGATCAATTTCCAAGAATCTGATGTTCTTCAGATATGTTGAGATTATAATTCCCAGAATTCTCAGATAGTGTAGCTAATAAAGAGATCAGACTATAGGAAAAAAAACTAAATTAGCTATTTCCGGTTCTGTATTTCTCAGTATCTGACTTTTGACTATAGCGAGTTCCATGTAGTAGATTATCTAGAGTTGATTGGTTGGTTATTGGATTTTAAAAAAACTGTCATCTCTTCCAACAAGTCTTACACAAAATATGTTTTCTTTTTAGGTACTTGCAATTGTATGCTTAAGCAATGGACCAAAAAGGTAGAAAAACTACATTTTAAAATGCCCTACAATTTGCTCTGAAGAGCCCTGGAAGAAATGCATGTTAAAAAAAGCAAAGTTATTCAGCATGTCAGAAATTGTTACAGTGATTGGTAGAAGAGCTTTAGGATTTTTGACAGGAGTCCTCTGAGGGAGATAATAGGAAGTGAATTTGTGAATTTTTGCATGAATGATTCTTGATTTGAGATCATCTCTCAAATTGTGGTATCTCGGTGATACAGCCCCTTATAAATAACCACAGTTCTCATGACATACCATAATGCTCTTATACATGTTGCCATTATTGTCTTCAACACTGATACGGATGATACAGGTGTCTTCGTTCTGTTGGTTGTAAACAGGAGAGGAGACTGTTGAGGTAATGGAGGTGACAGAGATGGAGCGTTTGTGGATTCTGGGATTGCTGGCCAGAGAAGGAGGAGACACAAGGACATTGGTGAAGGATGATACTCCTGATGAAGACGTATCCATGGAGTGGATGGAGGAACAAGAGGAGGAGGACTCTGTGAGCTAAGGAGTGAAGTCATAAAAGACAAATCAAAATATCTATTTGATTTACAGTAGTTTCTAAACTGAGGATCTTTTAAAAAAAGAAAGAAAAAAACCCCCACCACTAGCTACCATCCAAAGCTGATAGTTAAACTTTAAGGTTATTTTCACAGCATCACCTGGAGATTAAAAAGTTCCAATATTTTGGTCAGTACAACTTTGCCTCCACTATAAGTTGTTATCCTGCCAATCCTTTGTAGATATAATTAGAATTTTCAGCTCTTTTGGATGTAGCAATCTGATACACATATATTTAACGTAAGTTCCAGTGAAGGAATTTATATTGAATTGCACCACTGGCAGAACTGAACAATAGTCCAAGTTAAGACAGACTTGCTCTTTTGAGCTTTTTATTTCTTTGCATACTTGTACTAAATACTCTGAGAGAGAAGAAGTATATATAACATAAGATGCCTTCAAACAAATTGTATTTCCTGAATTTAGAACTGACCAGCAGATGGCAGAATCTACCATTTTTTTGTTAGTTCTTTCTACAGCTACAGCTATAGCTACAATCTCAGAAAATCTTTCCTTTTGTTTTTGTTTTTTTAAACCTGAAGTTCTCTCCCCTGTAGAGTAGGAGGGCCTTTTATAAAGTTTTACGGGTTATATTCAATACAGAAACATTACTTTTCTTCCAAGATCACTTTTTTGTTCCTTTTGCTTCAGTCAAAGAACATATATAAATCTCAGAGTTGAACCGTGGAGTCCTTGATGCTCTCTGAGCTTAGTCGTTTGTTTGTAGACATCAATCAACCATTAATAGACATGTAGAGATAAATTACATTTACACAGCATTCAAAAGAGACAATGAAAAGGCTAAGAAGGAAACAAAAAGACCAGGACACATCCTCTCCAACAATCAACAACCAGATAAACAAGGATTAACACCTGACAAACAATCTAGTAGAAAACAATGCCCTACTCAAGGAACTACCATGGAGAAAACCACATATTCCTAGGAATACTGGCTGGGCTAGCTACTATATATAAACAGATAGCAACACACACACACACACTCACACACACACTAGTAGGTATGATGTTATCTAGTTGGACAACCAACCAACCAAACTGTGAGAGTACCAAGGACTCCTTTGTTGTTCTTGTCTCAGGAAACTGATAACTTGATCCAGGGGTGCAGAAACTTTTGACCGGCTATATAATTACTAAAATACATTCCTAATGGTGAGAGATACTGTATATTACAATTCAGCAATATCTGGAGGTTCACAGATTGCTCACTTTGATCCTATAGAGAGATGAGATGGATGGAGACAAAATGATTTCAGATTCATATTGAGGGTAAACTGGGGCCCCTGTAAATCAGCTGACAAAGTCGTTGAGCACGTTCATTGTACCAGAATCTGGCTTTCTCCTGCTGCAGCAAATGAAAACCCTCTAACAAGGCTGTCAACCCACTGGGTGTAATTGCTAGTGCAGTGGGGGATGCTCCATTCACTTCCCACAAGGATTTGAATCCCCTTCTCATAAATACCCAAGAGTTAATTGGAAATAATGTTTCAGAAGAATATCCCATGTTTACACCAGGAAGAAAGTTGGGTAGAAAAGTTTCTGCATCACAGCCAATGTTTTCAGGTAGACTCTAATCCATGATTTTTCAAACTGGAGATGTACCCCTCCCCTTGGGGAGAGGCAGAGAGAGTGCATGGAAGGTGTGAAGAACCTTTTAGTTGTATGTTATTACAATAAATCCAACTTTCCCAAAGTTTCATTATATTGGTTTCATTTTGGCCTTTGGATTTTTAAGGGAGCTGTCTCCATTGAGATTACACTAAAGGGAGGTGTGATGACTTTAAAATCCCTGCTCTAATCCCAATATCTCCTCCTGGAAATGAAGAGTGGTCTTTCTGGCTCATACTTTCTTTTGGGCCTCATCAGGGGTATCCGTAGGAGTGATGCAGATGTCTTCCAATTCAGAATGGTTTGACTCGCAGGATGATACGCTGACCGAATCCATGCTTTCCCCAGAGCTCCCACTTGGTACGGACTTGGGCTGCTCTTTGGTAGGCGTGCTATTAGCAATCACATCAGGTCCCAGAAATAAACTGTCTCAACACAACAAATGAAAGAGGGCAAAGTGTTGGTGAAGAGTAGAGACAATACACAGAAAGCAAGACAACTAGATCTGAAGTACACAATCCTGCAATGTTATTCCTTGTAACCACATTCTTGATAACTTCAGAGGAGGCAGGCAAGAGATACAAAACTCAGGGAACAGTTGTAAGAGATGTGAATTGAAGGTGTGTATCCAACCAGTCAACTTATTGCACATCCAGGAAAGATGCTCTCTGCCTGAGGCTTATCACAGTGCTAGGCAACCCACTTCTTTATATATAGTTCCCAACAGGTAGAAAATGTTGGAGTTTTACTGTGCTCTTGAAAGAAAGTGGGAGTCTTAATGGGTCATAAGGAGTGCATGCCTGTTCTGTATTCTTGAGATCTTGAGAATATAAAAATCAGGTGGGTGAGTATCTAATTTTGTTCAGGGGAGTCAATATATTATTGCAGCCTTGGTTGATGAAAGCTATACAGCTATATCAATTTCCTTGGGAATTATGAATAAACATGGGTGGTAGTTGCAGCTGGAGTTCTTTCCATGCTTATTTATATATATATATTTATATATTATATTTATAGTAATTCATTAAAACCACATACACCTTATATCAATTTTCTAATATAGATTATCTTTATTATTCTAAATAGCACTGAGGCTCCTGTCAATTATTCTTCATTTGCAACATTTGATTTAAATTCCTGCAAGGAATCTGCAATGGCAGATTGTTAATTGTTAATATAGGGTGGGGTGGGAATAGAAAAAAGGCATTTTGCTTCAACATCTAACCATGACAGTTGGACAAAAAGAAACAAAACAAAACAAAAATAAAAAAATGAGTGGAATTTGGGAAGAAATTGAGTCGTTAATCCAGGATGTTAAAGACACTTTGACAAGAAGATGTAAGAAGATTATAAATAAAATGCAGGGAATAGATGAAAAGCTGGAAATTATGGCACAAAAGACAAGGAGAAACCAGGACACTCAGGAAGAGGAGGAGTTAACTGAAAGAGCAGCTGGAAAAATAGAACAGACAAAACAACAAGCAAGAAGACATGACAAAAAGGAGATAAAAAAATTAATAAGAATGATTGTTGAAATAAACCAAGGGGAGAGTATTTTAAGGGAAGTTAAATAGGAACTGGAACTGCAGGAAGACTTTTTTGGGAGAGAAACAGGGGTAAGAGTAGATAATTTGAAACTTAGACAATGGAATAGGGTAGAGAAGGGAGAAATATTTAAGAGGATTGGCCAAACAATGGAAGCAGATAGAGAAGATCCAGGGAGACAAGCTAAGAAATGGTAAATTAAAACTTTAACGTGGGTGAGAGATGATGGATAAAAAAGGGGAATACTTCTTAAAAATAATAGTGAGACAAGTTAATAGGGTTGGAAGTTAGAGAAAGGGGGATTAATGTAATATAATATATTTTAAGGTGAATTAATAATAATAAGGAAACCTAGATTCTTAAATGATGATAATTTTAAATATGTTTGAATAATACGGTAACTATAAAAATAACATAGAAATATTAAATAAGCAAAAGATTGAAGATTATAAACTTAGTATAAATATGTGTATTATTAGTATAACTATATGAGTTAGTTAAAATGTAACAAATATAATTATCAACAATTTATTAGTAGTAAAAGGAACGATATGTAGAATTTGATTGGCATGAAATCAACATATTGAATTATTGAACAAGATAATAATGAAAGATTCAACAAAACATGTGTATTATTATTATTAGAATTATATAACTCATCAAACAAAAACTATAATTCATAACAAAGCTGTATATTACTATTAGAATTATATAAGTCTGTTAGACACAACAAATATGATTATTGGTATTTTATTTGTAGTAAAAGGAGTGATATTAAGAATACTGCGATTGGCATAAAATAATATATTGAAATATTGAATAATTAAGGAAAGATTATAACTCAACAAAAATGTGTATTATTACTAACATTTTATAAGATTAATTGTATTGAATATGAAGAATATTGTTTTATTTGTACTAAAATGTAAGACACTCTGGTCCCACACTGTTCACACAATGATATGTTTGTAGAAAAATAAAAAATAAAAAACTTTTTTAAAAAAAATCTAACCATGACAGTGAAATGATATTGGGATATATTCCTTTAAATAAAATCATTTAAAGAGAGAGTGAGGGAAGGAGGGAGAGTGTGTGTCAGGGAAGCATTATTTATTTAGCTTTTCAAGCTTTGTTGCAGGTGAGGGAGACTCTATTAGAGTGCTTGATTATTCACACTCATTTTTCTTTGTTTAAATCTGTGAAAAACAGTTTATTTCAGTTAATGACTCTTAAAGTTATACTATTAATTCCCTTGGATATGGAAGAATGAAGCTGATTAGAACAGCGTAACTTGCAAATGAATTTCAGTTGGGTATCATGATATAAGGTAAATACTATAAGCCCTCCTGAGGCTTAGAGAGATATCTTCTATTTTAAATAGGATGAATTGTTTACCAGCCTCTAAAACAAGGGAGGAAGCTTTTTGAAATGTCTATGCTCTCAAACACCTTTCCTTTCAGCAAGGATTTGCAGTAATAACACGGGAGTTCATTTGCACAGGTATAAGTGTGGTTTTGCACATGAATTCTGAGTTTTCCCATGAACCAGGAGAGCAGATGTTCTCTCCAGAGAACAACCCTCAGTTCTTCAGGCTCCAAATCTTCACTCCAGTGGTGAAATCTGAACCGGTTTGCTACCAGTTCGCTGGTGGAGCATGCGCAGTGTGCGCCAGATGCGTGCTGCATGCACGTATATGTGCACTGTGCACTAAACACGCACTGCAAGCATGTGCACAGTGCATGCCAAAAGAAGGCTTGGGAAGGTAAGTAGAACAGCAAGGGAAGGGATCAGCTGTGCTGCGCGATTTAGAAAGTAGGATTTCCTGTTTTCTAGCAAAGCTAAACCCCGCAGCACAGCTGATTGTCGGAAATAATGGTTCATAGGAGCTGGTCGCTTTTTTTATCACTACGGTAGTTTTTATCACTATAGGTTCGCCTGAACTGGAGCGAACTGGTAGCATTTCACTCCTGCTTCACTCCCCATTCAAACTCACAGGCTCAGTCGTTTCACCATGCTCTTCCGCGGTTTGGGGGATGTGGTGGTTGTGTCGATGGCTGCTTCAACCTCACAGGAAAGGGCATAGCTGGAAGATTAGAGATCGCCTTCAGATTAGAACAGCATAAAATACTGCTACCATAAAATTAAATAACTGAATTAAATCCAAAACTTGGTATTTTGTTTTGCTTTTTACTTTGGAACAAGGTTTTATATCTAATGTAGACATTACTTCAAATTAAATAGCTATGTTAGTATGAGTTATTCCAGTTTTTCTCAACCCTGGCAGCTTGAAGACATGTTCAACTCCCAGAATTCCCGAGCAAGCATATATTAAAATTGCCAAGACTGAGAAACACTGTTATTCAATAAGTTTTACATATAACTGCAGGGTTAATTTTTTCCTCCTTTTGAAGATATATTTTGTGTTATATAGAAACTTGGATACTTCTTGGGTTTATTCTTCTTCCCCTGATCCTATTTCTGTATGACCCAAGATGGATGCTTTTCAAGTTACATGCAATATATTCTATATTCTAATATAATGTATTCTAACTCCATGAGCAGATTAAATTCTGAGCACCAGAACTGAGTGGGAACAAATAAATGTACAAGTAAAATGCATCCCTGCCCTTATATTCCAAACATGCACTAAAAAGAAGAGAGGAGAACCAACAGGGTATAGAAACATAGACATGTACATGGCAGGTTTTTCTGTAATGAGTTAGATCTGTAAATAAAATCCATAAAATGCAATTGCTACTCTGCATACTCAAATCTAACCTTTTTGGCTCACAATTAAAATTCAACCATGGCAACATCAGAGAAAGAGAGGAAAAAAACAAGCTTTGCACCTGTTTAGTGAAACTCAAAATGTCACGGGAAAAGGAAGTTGATATAAAAAGACAACTTCATGTGTTATATATAGCCACATATTGCTGTAAATGCTGGCTGGCTATTTTTAGAGAAGCCAAAAGTCAGAATTTATTAACAGATACTACCTTGATCGATCATTTCGGCTTTAACAAAAGAATGTTGAAGAGTCTGGAAGGTTTAAAATAAACCTTGAGCTCAGCCTTTCTCAACTAAGGTTCTGTATGAGATCATGATTGGAAAAAAAATAGCATTTTAAAAATATTATGCACTATGCAATATTAGCACTTGCGGTGGTGGGAATCATTAAGTGCCATGACTCAATTGTTGGCCAACCACTTTGCTGTTGTGGTAAATATTGCAACCCAACATGGGTTGGGTAGGCTAAAAGTTCATTGTCTTGTGACATGTTTGCATTTTTTGCAAAAAAACAAAAAACAAAAGCTGTCTCTTGACCTAAAAATTATTTCAAGGGTTCCTCTGGGATAAAAAGATCAAGATAGATTGCTTTAGGTGGTGAAATTATCAGATCTTGGGTGAGAGGAAAAAGCATTTAGGAGAAAGATAAACTTAAGAATATCGTCTTACATGGTACAAAAGATACCATCTTGCAAGTGACTGGTTTCCTGGTTCCCGAACCGCTGTTTCTAGTATGTTGTATACTGAATTCATAATAACAAATTGCTACAAGGCTCACAGATAGCATCACCCAAATTAGGATTAACCTTTCTAGGACAGTCCCAAAGGTGCTTTTTTTCAAGAGGCAACTGGTTTTTCTTTCTGGTTTTTCTTTGAAGACGTTTCACTTCTCATCCAAGAAGCTTCTTCAGCTCTGAACTGAAAAAGCTTCTTGGATGAGAAGCAAAACATCTTCAAAGAAAAACCAGAAAGTCCAGTTGCTTCCTGAAAAAAAGCATCTTTGGGACAACCATGACCTGGATGACTGAGAATCTCCATAGACCTCTCTAGGACTGTACTTGGAATTCTTCACTGCATAATGGTATGAAGAGCTCTATACTTCTCCAGGGCTGGTCCAAAAAAATCAAGGTGGCAGCCCCAAACAAGTGATCAGAGCTTTGCCTTGTGTGTGTGTATACACACACACACACAAGGCAAAGCTCTGATCACTTGTTTGGGGCTGCCACCTTGATTGTGCATTGCACATAAGTACAGGGTCATACTTACCCCCCTCTGTGAAAGCAGCATGTGTGTTTCTAGTATACATTTCAAAGCTGATTGAATGTCTTGTGCATTCCACAACAATTTTAAAATTCGGTTTTGTTCTTTTATCTCAGGTGATAAGGGAGATAAGGAAAGAGCTGGATTATGCAAAAAAAAAATCTGCCTTACAAATCAAAATTTTATCTTACCTTTCTTCCTCTGTTAATTGCCGCTGTTTCTGGAACCACTGGATGAATTTTTTGTCTGAAGTCATGCAGTAGCTATTACAGGAAGACTGTAGGAGTTTAATCTGAGCAATTACTTCAAATTCCTGAAAAAAATAATAATGGAACAAGAGAGGCAATCTGAATAAGGAAAAAGGAAGCCCAATATAGACTGTCTCACAGTCAAGAGCAGAAGGATGTGGGATAATTAGAGATGTTGAAGAACTCATGACAAATTCACTGACAAGCATAACATAATTTGATTCTGAATGGCACTAAGCATCTATTCTTTTTTTTAAAAAAATAATTTGATTAAAATTTTAAAAACTAACAAAACTAATATAGAATAAAGAAAAGAAAGAAAAAAGAAAGCAAAGCCAAAAGTGCAGAAAGATGACAAAAAATATTTAAAAATAGTGTCTGGTTTTTTTTACAGCAGTTATTATAGCAGTTATTTTTTTTATAGCAGTTACAACATTTACCTCTTAATCAGTGGTTACCACATGACTCTTATTTTTTCTATAATCTTTTTTCCTAATCATCAAACCATAAATCCTATTTTATGCACACACAAAAAATCTATAATGGCTTTCCAGTCAACAATAATCATAGATAATGTCTTTTCTCTTATCAAATAAGTCAATTTGGTCATCTCAGCAAGTTCCATCATCTTCATCCATTCTTCCATAGTGGGTAGTCTCAAATCTTTCCACCTTTACATGTGTAATAATCTCACTGCAAAGTCTCTATACTTTCAGATGAACCTAAAGAATGTTCCTTGCTTGATGATCTGGAAACTTGGGTGAATGGTGGAGCACATAGGGTTCAAAACTGACTTGCCCACATACAACGACAGGAGACCCGGCAAACTTTTGCAAGTGTACCAAGCCTGTAACTCCCTCTTAAGACTTGTGTTAAAGAGAGGGAGAAATGATCTTCAACATGGGTAGAAGTCATTGGTTTTAACTCTGTACTTGCTTGATGCAAAAAGAGCCCTCATCTCTACCTACCAGAGGCAAAGAATCTCTGTTTGCCTCCTCTTCTCTTTACTAGCTCTACACAACAATAACTGGTCTCTCGATTTGCAGGACAAATTGTGCCCAATGCCCATCCAGCCACATAAATCCTAAAAACTTGTACTATTCTTCATCTGCTGTAGGTCAGCATGATGTAGCAGAGGCAATGCCCTATTGCATTTTAGAGAGGTTTCACAAGAATAAAAACATGTTCTGACTGTGAGACATTTTTCATTGACTACTAAAACCTTCAAAATGTGTTGATCTTAAAATGATCTTTTATTAAAAATACAATAACTTGAATCCATGTGACTGCCCATACTACTTTTATGATACACTGAGTTTGTTTTTCAAAAATCAGTATTTTAAATGAATGATATATCCTAGATAGGTTGTTTGAAAATATCTTTACATTGGCTATTATAATTACGGTGATGATAACATGTAATTTCCTAGATGGTATCTATCCATCTTCATTTTTTAAAAAAAATTAATGGCTGAAATCTCATGGAAGAGTAATTTCTTTCTTTCTTTCTTTCTTTCTTTCTTTCTTTCTTTCTTTCTTTCTTTTTTTTTGCAAGATTTGGATTTCTTGCTAAAGATTTTGTGAGATTTCAAGAGAGAATGTGAACATTTTGTGAGATTTCAGGTAGCAGCACAGTATTCTGGGGAAAAGCTATGCAGAATCTTACAAAAAGTTGTAATCTTGAAACATTCCTACATCTATGTTGATGTGCTTAACATACAGTATTATGTGGAGGCATATTGTACAGCCAACCCGATGAAGAAAAGGATAAATTGGTCAAATTGTACTTGAGAGGAATTGTGTTTAATATTCTCTCTCTCCTGGAACTTGCTTTACAATTCTGGTTGAAAATGTTAAGCTCTGTAGTTACATTGTCTCCTGTTTCTCTCTAAAAACAATAAATAAATCCTCAGATTTCTGTGTACCATTAAATTGTGACTGAATGGTGGAAACAAAATGCAAGCTTACCCGCCTTCTCTTCTCAAAATTTATTAGCCCTCCCTGCAAAAAATAAAGAAATGGATTGCATAGTTACAAAATCTGCATTTTTAATGGAGATAATAAAAATGGCTACAAAGGAACAAATTTTCCAAAAGGCCAAAACTTTCAAGACTGGTTCCATGAAGATGCTTTTAAATCTCACTGTGCAAATCAATCATGGCCTCTCAGCCAAACTTCCTTCAATAATTTGAAAACATGTACATATTCCCCACACTTTACAATGATTTAATTATGCTAATGCTGATGTACATCCCTATTAGCCTGAACCAGCTGCTTTCTTTACAGCTGCAGGGTGACCTTCTCTTTCCACAGATGATTTGGGACTTTGCAGAGAACAAATTTAACTTGAAGACATTAGTTAGCTTTGGGTTTGTAGTCTCTTATGTGGCACAATTTACACAAGTTATAAATGTATGCACTATGTAGAATTTGCTGAAGTGCAAGAATCTTGAATCATGAGGTTACAGGAACAACAAAAATTCTCCCCACATGTCTGACTAAAATCAATCTACTTGGCCTCCAAAATGTTCTGTGTAAGTCTCTAGTCATTGAAACAGCAGATTCTTACAAATGCATGTGTACATTTATTTGTACAGTAATAATAATAAATTTGTACATGTATTTCCCCATGAAAGAATCTAAGCAATGAGCATTCAGCAATCCTGCTGCAATCCTTTGGGGACTGTCATAAAAACTGAATCCAGAACTTCTTTGCATAGAGCCATTTTTTACTGAATTCATTAAATAAAGGGGAAGTTCTTGTGTGGTGCCATCAGCCAGTACAATCAAATACTAAGACATAGTTAAAGGCATGAATAAAGCAAGATCTGCTATGCTTTTTCAAAGCCTGGAACAGTAGCAATGAGTTTTACTGTTGACCCAAAGCTGGCAGCATAAGTACCCGATAAAACTCTTGGGATAGTTCCAAAGGAAGAATAACCACAGCATTTGGGTGGACTGATTCATAAGTGAATGTTTCTGAAGAAAGATAATGGTTAAGCTACTATATTCTGGGCTTGTAGATAAGCACTAAGACAGCCTTCCATAACTTGGTGTCTTCAAAAATTCCTTAGTCAATTATATCTGATTCAAAGCTCATAGTCTGACCTCCCAAACAGAAATGAAATTAAAAACTAAAAGCGTAACTAAAAACAATATAATTTATCCCACCATTATGGAACAATCATAACCCATATACACATTTTCGCCCTCCAGGAGGTACAAAACAGGACATGATATTGAAGGGTATCTGGTTGGGAGAGGCTGCAGCTAAGATCTAGAATTGAATTAAAAACTGAACAAAACCAGGCCAATTCTTTCAACAACAAAAAATAAGTTGAATGTTTCCAAATGTTTGTGTATTTACCCTTTTGGGTCCTCTACCATCATATTTTAAAATTCATTTATTGGTTATAACTCTTAGTAAACCCCACTTAATAATCAAACCAATCAGTCCATCACTTACATACTATATTCACAATTGTCAACAGAAAATTTTTACATACCAACATAATGGCAGATCCTGACTACAGCTCTAACCTAATGCATTAGAACATTATTGCATATCTTTCTAATTTATAAAGTCTTGAGATACTATAAACATAAAACATTACACAAAAATCCCTCATGTGGCAGATGACTTCTTTCCTTCCTTCCACAATACTTATTTAATATTTTATGGAAACATCTTTCCAATTTCATTTTTGTGTGTCTCTTCAGCTCATAGTTTGAATAACATTTTATATCATTCTCCTAATGAACACATTTGAAAAAACTTCATGATTATTTCAGACACAATTAAATACCCATGCACTTTATTTGTTGAAATATTTTTCTGAAAGTCTCCTGTTGAACCAAGACATAGTTGGTTACTCTTCCTTTCGCAAGAAAGTCCCTATTCAAGAGATCTGTTCTTCCGTACATTACAATCAAAACATAACTTATTCCAAAGAAAATGTGGAATTTGGGACAAAATTCTGCTAATGTTAGTCTAAAAAACAAACACTGGTATAATCCTGTACATATAGATCTGGTTTTAACCATGGTAACAAACCTGTGCAAACCTACCCTTATATTTGTTTTAATTCAAGGCATGAGATTTAAATTGGGAGGATTCTAATAATGTAAATTCAGTTTTATAATTGTTAGCAATTGTTCAATTTCCTAATTACAGTCCTATGGTTGGTCTGTGCCTAGTGAGATGATGCTTTACAAATACATGCTGAAGGCAAAACTATTACAGTATGCATGAGTGAGTGTTACAAACCTACCTCTACATAGTCCTGGAGAGCCGTATCAAGCATTGTCAAATCCGTTAAGAAAGTACCAAGGTAAGGAACAGTGCCTTGCATTACACCCTGAGCAGAATGAAAGCATTAAGAGATTAACCAACCTAGTTCTGATTCATTAAGTGCTTTTTGACTTTGGATCTAGTTCAAATTTCTATGTGGTTCAGGGATCTTTAGCCCTCTATAGTCCAGATATCTATACCAAGTTCTTCCTACATATATTTATTTCCTCATGATCTTTTCTCTGTTGACATGTCCATCTGTGAAGGAGCAATCGGATTCTGGCCTAGCAGTGGCTGCTTTTCTGGCTGGTTGAGCTAAGCTGCAAGAACCATTCATACATCAAATGTGATCCAACAGGAAATGAATGAAGCTATTTCAATAGAACACAATATTGTGGAATGGCCTCTCCTGAGAGATTTATTGAGGCTACTCACTATTTCATTAAGGAACTTTTATGTTTGTATTTCTCCTCTCTTTGTTTCTTTCCCCTTATGGTTTATACCAGCATATTATTTCCTTTATACAGTACGTTGTTTGCCATTGTAAGCAATTTGCTTTGGGGAAATAGTATATTCATAAAAATAAAGTGACTTGCCACTTGTAAAATTAATGTCACCTTATTTTTACAAGGGAAGAAAAAGTGATGATCAAATTGGTAATGTATTATTGCAAGTGTAATAAAGTCTTCTTTATTACACTTTATTACATCAATATTGTTTTTAGAATGTTTATAGAATACAGGAAAAGAAGCATTTTTTTTGGAAGTGAAAAAAATACACAAATTAGATTTAAATATGTTATTTAACAGTCTGAAGAACAGGAAAAAAAACTTATAAAATCATAAAAAACATATTGTTAAGTTCAAAGAATGGAACTCAAGGAAAGAAGCAGCTTACTTTAACTGCAATTTTAACTTCAAATTTTCTCCACAAACAAACTCAACAAATCTGATTGTTGAAGTATCTAAGGCATTATTCAAACATAATTGATCAGCTTTTATTCTATGAGAAATTACAAGTGTGTGTCTCAAAAATTCTGGTCTAAGGAACTCATCCACCATTAGTAACTTATGTTCACTATTACCTTTTGATTGCATTTTTTTCTTGAACCTATGAAAAAAAGTTAAGTAAATGTTCAAGACTTGGTTGAATATACTGGTTCACATAGTGAGAAATTGTGATTTCCTAATTTTATTTGAATTTGATTTAACTTGAACTTAACCATTTTGTTTGTATTTGGGTAAATCCTAAAACAGTTATCTTTGCTATAGCTGTTTTTTGTAATTTTTTTCAAAGAGAGAAATAAGGCCCTCCTGGATCTCCCGAGCATCTCATGATTAAAAATGTAAAAGAAAGAGTTACCATATCTTTTTGCAGTTGAAGCCGCCTCTGGGTTCTCTTCTGGTTCTCTTTTACACTGCTGTCCAAATTTGCAAATTTAGATGTTCCTTCCTGTGATGAAAATAAAAGGGCAATGAATAGGAAAAGGCCATAGAACAGGCTCACAAACATTTCCCATGCTAACTGAATGCTACGTCATTTTCTCAAAAGCTGAAAAGACATGTGACTCATCTTGCAACCAAAAAGATAAATTAATAAAAAGGCTCACACAAAAATGTTTCAAGCGTTTCCTGAAGGTGAGGAATGCTTGCTCCAAAATATAAGTCAAACTTGACATGCAAAATACCTCGGAGCCAAGTAAAGTATTTGTTCACTTCCAATTTTCTCTGAATTAGGCACATCTGGATCACAACCTTCCTGCTTCTGGACAGTTAATATGTTTTAACTGTCCAGATGTCCAATATGTTAATATGTAAACAGTTCAACCTATGTGTTATTAATAACATTTTTCTTTCCATTATATAATTATCTTTTTTTTCTTATACACTTACATTATGATGTGACTAATATTTTTGCTTTGCTGACTAACAAGGAGACAGTCAGGAAATGAAAGTGTTTCTGTGTTCCAACAACTTAGGCCTTGGGGATCACTTTACCAGTAACACTATGATTTCAGGAGCCATATTTCACAATATGATCTGGTCGTTGGAACCAGATTAAAATTAACTTACTGCCATGTTTTAACTTGTTTTTCTGTATAACTACAGAGGGATATGTCTTCTCAAGTGCATGATGATTTTTTTTTAAAGTCAGTAATTTGTTCTTTTTTTAAAAAAAAATATTGTCTTGTTATCTTGATTTTCTGTTTTTATCTTTCTTTTTTTGTTTACTTTAATAAGAATGTTTTTAAAATGCCCTCGCTTTTTATGGGCTTCCTTTACATTGCTTTTTAACTTAATGATGCTGTCATCCTCCTGAAAATTTTATGTGCTTTCCAATCAATTGTATGCATTTAAATAATCTCCAAACTTCCTTAGAAAATTAGATAGCCTTCTGACCCTCACTTACAAGACAATAAATCATTGTATTTTTAGAAATGGCATTTTCTAAAATTAAAGATGACTTTTCTAGACATTCAAGATAATTTTCTATAAATACTGTATGCAGATAGAACTTCATTGTCCTGTGATTACTGCTCCAGGTACTTCAATAATTTTACATCTCGAAATCTCAGATACAACTCAGTACTAATTCATAGAAGATTTACCTTTTTATCAGCTCTACACTTAATGATCTACAACACAGATAGATTAATATTGTCATGCAATGTCAGTTTGTGGATGATATTCAACTGTACATCTTTCATCATGGGCTGAATAGAGGATGCAAACAAGCATTTCTGTGGAGCTGTAGAGACTATCAAGATGTAGATGGGAAGAAACATGCAGAGTTTTAACCCTAGAGAACTGGAATGATAATTTTTACAGAAGCTTGCTGATTTTGGAATTTTAAACCTCTTTATGCTTTGCTGAGGTGAACAGGCCACATTTCCTGGAATCACAGTTCCTGTTCCAGATGGAGGCCATGACCATGGGGATCTGCTCAGCTTTGTCAGGTACACCAATTGTAGCCTTATTTATATGAGAGGTCCTGACATTTGTCATTCACACCGTTGACATCTCCTATATGGACTATGTGTAGTAGTTCAATTTACATGGGATTATCTTTGAAAACCACTTGCTAACTTCAATTGGAGCAAAGCATAATGGCCTATACAGTTATCAATGAAACTTAATATTGCTAGTAACACAGTTTCTGCAGGTGCAGTATTAGCTATTTGTACATTCTGAATATAATCAAAGGTCCTGGGCATCTTCAAGTTCACCATCCCATATAGATTTTGCAGTCAATGGGCACAGAGAATGTCTGATGAAATCCCAACCATTCAGGAAGTACAATTGGAAGTGTCCAAAAATGAACTTTCTCTGTAGGGGCTCCATTCCTCTCAAGACAAAAATAACCACCATTCTCATGGCCTTACAGCCTCTTAAAAGGCCGTTCCAGAAAATCTTCAAGAGTTGATTATTGTTTATTGATTATTATTATTATTAAGCTCTGGATACCAAGAGCATCATCATTATTATTTTTTATTGTGATCAACTACAATACTTGAGTTTAATTATACATTGAATTAGTTCTTGTTGTACATCATTATTGTTACATTGGCTTTAGTGGTTGCATTTAAATACAATTGACTAAAGAGATCTATTCAATCATAAACAAAATAAATAAATAAAATACCCTGTTTGCAATCATTTCACTTATGGTATTTTTCCACAGTTGGCATACTTTTTCCTCATTAATAATTCAGTTCACATTGCCTTTGGCTTTTCAAGGAATAGATTATATACACGGCACATTTGTACCACTTTTTGTGCAATTTTACATGTCATTTTTTTCCTGTAACTACCTCTAAACAGTTTAATGACTTTTCACAGTTATCATCTTTTATTTCTGTCTCACTGGAAGAGCACAGAATATTCAGATAATTTCCTTTGGGATGAGTTATCTCATACCAGATGCATCTCAATCCTTGCCAGCTTTCTCTAACAAAACATTTTTAAAAATCACTCAAATGACCTTTAGGTTTTCAATATTAGCAATCTGATTCAATTTCAAATCAAAAGGAAACTTCTCTTAAAATATTGCATTTTGCATAGCTAATCCTATTTATTTTTTTAAATCCATGCACACTGAAAGCCATCTGCTTTTAAGTATCCCAAAAACAGTTTCATGGAAATCCTGCAGCTTAAATTTGTCCATGGGTGGTTTCTACTAGTGGTTTTATGTAGATTTTGAAGAACATAGGAAATAAAACTTCATAACCCAACCATCATGATGCAGGAAAGTAATTCCCAGAAAATTTTTTTGGAAAAAAAACATCCAGGTCAGAGTAGAACCATAGTGCCCCATCCCTCAATTTTGATAGCTTACCCAGGGTAATATCATGCTTAATAGTATCAAAAGCCTCTGAGAGTTCCAGGAGGAACAATAGAGTCACATTCTGTCTGTCTTTTTCCTAGCCAGCTCAACCTATAGGCAGATCTGATGACCAAGATAGTTCACAGCCAGATCTGAGAGTGGATTGAAATAGATCTGGAAAATCAGTTTTATACAAGAAAGTCTGCAGTTGATCAGCTACCACCCATTCAAGGTCCTTGCCTAGGAAGGGAATATTGTCATCTACCCTGTTTCTCCCAAAATAAGACATCCCCTAATAATAAGCCCAATTGGGCTTTTGAGCACATGGCAATAAGGGCAAGCGCTTATTTCAGGATTCAAAAAAATATAAGACAGGGTCTTATTTTGGGGAAACATGGTAGTTTATAGCTATTTTTATCTTCCAAATTCAAAATTGGCATCTTTAGAAGCAGCCTGATCACCATTTCTTTCCAAGAGGCTAAAATCATTTTCTTTTTCTCTCTATCAGTGAGATTCAATGATGAGCCACAGTGGCGCAATGGTTAAGAGTACAATACTGCAAGCTACTTCTGCTGACTGTCTGCCATTTGGCAGTTCAAATCTCACCAGGCTTAAGGTTGACTCAGCCTTCCATCCTTCAGAGGTGGGTAAAATGAGGACCCAAATTGTTGGGGGCAATATGCTGACTCTGTAAACCACATAGAGAGGGCTATAAAAGCACTGTAAAATGGTATATAAGTGTAAGTGCTATTGCTATTGAAATGGGCAGCCTCTTCCTATTAGATTTCATAAGCCAAGAAGGGTAATTCTCAGACTGGCCATTCAGTCAAACCAAAATAAGACTTCCTGCATCTTATATCAGCTGTTGCCTGTTTTGATATTGCTGCTAATACACAAAACATTTATTTTCCATTCATAAATTGGACCACTGAATTAAACATATACATATGTTCACAAATAGAGAACTGCTTACTCAAGACTTAAGATAATCTTTGACACCAAAGGATTTCTACCAGCATACCTAATCACAGGTTAGTAGTATATATTGGTAGTTATTTAGCAAAAACTGAGCACTGCAGTTGTAAAGTATTACACTGTCACTGAAGTATCTGTTGCTTCTCACCCGCATTAGCAGCTCCCGACTTGTCAAATAATTGTCATGATCTGAGAAGATTTCTGATAGTTCTTCAAACATTAATGTTCTATCTCTGCGCAAAAGAAAATGGAATGATTTTAAGATTTTCAGTTTTCCTGAAGTAAGCTAAATGACAATTTGCTCCATTAATTTAAAACTTGGTTGTGATGATGGTATCATCTTGTAAGGAGATTTCTCAGATTTAGCACCCAGGCAAATCCCCAATTACATCTCTTCTTTTAGGTCACTGTCTAAGCAAGGAGAATATAATTCCAATTATAATGTTAAACAAGAAGCAGCTCATTGTAGTCTCTCGGTATTTTTGCTGATGCAACAGCCAATCCATCCCCCAGGCTTCTGGGTTCTCTGAAATGCAAGCATTTATACTCCACTTTTTACTCTGTAATTGAAAGCAGAGTAACTGCTTCTTTTCCTCACAACAGTCATTGAAGTAGACTAAACTGAGAGAATATGACTGGCCAAAATCATCCAAAGAGATTCCTTGGCCAAGGATGGAGACCCTAATCTGAGTCACACACCTTAAATTGGAGAGACTTCAGATAGTTCTGTATTTGAGGAACTGTAGAAAAATAGTAATATCAACAGCTAAATTAGGCATCCTTAGAGATGCTTCTGAGCCAATTTATAACTGCTAGATATAAATTAAAAATCTCATTTTTGCTAATTATTGACTGCCTTCAGTTTCCCCCCCCATCTGCATCAGCCCATCAACAATTCTACAGGAATTGTAAATTATAGATTTCCAAGTCCCAAAAGCTATAGAAATTTATAGGGAGATATAACTAGCAACTGGCCAAAAATGGATGGGATATTGATCTTACTTTGCAACACATGCCCAGCTTTTCTTTAACCGATAGATGGAGTTGGACTGAAGTGCTGAAACGATGGCTCTCAAAGAGGAGAAATTCTTAAGAATCCTACATTCCTATAAAGGGAGTGAAAATGGAACAGAGAAGGGTTATGCATTGCTCAGTTACTCTTTTAGGAGCATTGTTGCTCTAAATTCTTATTTTTTTAAAAAAGGAAACTGTCAACTACATAAACATTGACCAATTCTTTTTTTTAAATATGTTGCTTTTTCTGGACTTGAAAATACCTTCTAGGGTTACTATATTCTTGCTTTCTTTGCCTTTTGATCTTTAATATTATAGTTTCCAACCATCACAACTGAAATGTGTATAGAGAGTGAAAATAACTAAATGTAATCTATGCAAAACATTGTTATCACATGAAGTGTCCGTATTCAGATTATAGAGCACCTTATACGCCATCCAGAGTCACTTTGGATGAGCAGCATATAAAATAAGTAAATAAATAAGTAAGTAAATTAGATAGACAGACAGACAGACAGACAGACAGACAAATATGCAATCAGAAAGTATTGGGACTGGAAAGAATTGGAGTTACTTCCCAAATTAAATTGATCAACAAATATCAAAGCCTTTCTACCATCCAGGGAAAATTGACTCTGTTCTATTGAACTTCCAAGGAAATCTGAAATGCTATGCCCAAAGCTAGTCTACCTGCTTTCCATATTATTGGGGGAAGAAAAAAACACTCAAAGATAGGGAGCAGATGAACCCTGATATTTATGCATGTTATAATGGACAGGGACACACACACAATCCAGCATTTGTATGAATAGCAAGAAGACAGATGGAACAAAATGAGTCTTTACATGGGCAATATTGATCCACTTCTCTATGATCTTGGCGCGCTGATGCGTTTTCAGCTCCTTGCCGTTCAAAATGGTCCTGATGACGCATTTGGTGACTGCATTGAACTGTGCAATAGTAGCTCTGATGGTGGGAGCCAAGTGTTTGTTTTCTTTCTTATCTCTCTGAGACCAGATGCAGCCCAAACAGTGGTGTGGCACCACTCTTTTAAACAGTGTCTGGAACAACACATAAAACATCATGTCAAGGCTATAAAACTTATTTCTAGTAGACATATTGTGTTGAAATACACAACATGGCAGTCATTCCAACCTTTCTAACAACAGGCACATCTTTTTTTCCCTTTAATTTCAGAGACAGCAATAGTCTTTTTTAGTAGAAGTAATAACAGAAGTAGTAGCAGTAATATTTATTGGGCATGCATTTATACTCAAGAATAGTGTACTGTAAGCAAACAAAAATATCATGAGATAATACAAGAATCAATTTAAACTTATCTAATATTTACTTTTACAGTGTTCACAAGGAAGAGTTTTTCCTCTCCATTTTTCAACATATAGCCTCAGAGAAATGACTCAGGTAGAGATGCAACAAAAACTTATTTGAAGCAGTGTAAATCTGCCATGGTTCTAGTTTGTGAATGATCGAATACCAAAGTGCAGCAAATATAGCAGAGCAGAGGGTAGTTTGAAAGGGAAATGTGTCTAGAAATACAGTGGGTCAGCACTGCGGGATACCCAGTCCTTGATTTCCTGTAGCTCATAACTTCCACATAGGGCACTGCTTGGGAATTAGACAGCAAACCCAGCAAAAAGCAACAGTTAGAGACATAAATCTCCCAATGCAAATCCATAGTCTGTTCATTTGCAACCCATGTGTTATTTTATGTGGCACAGCTCTTCCTGCAACGTTAATAGTGTTTTAGTGCATTGCATAAAATGCAAAGAGCAGCACGCATGTGCATTATTGGGTTATATGACCCACTATCAATGAACAACTTTAAAGCCATGGATTTAAAGCATTACTTCAAATGTTTTGTACGTACGTATGCTTGTATTCCTTTAGCTAATTTCATCCATACTATTATATTGCTGAGGAAATATTTGTTTTTTGCTTAATTTTATTAAAATTTATAAGGTTGTATGAGGACTGAGTGATGAATCAATGCTTTTTAAATATTCTACAATAATTGCCTGCTGGAAATTAAATAGCCAAGTTCAATATTTGCCAATTTGTTTTAGGAGTAATTTAACAGTTGAATACCTTTTATTACTTAATTCCATCTATTAGCCGTACAGAAAAAAAGGTTCAAACTGGTTCAAAAAGTATCAAATAGTGGGAATTCAGTCCATTTAACTAAAACTTCTTTCAATCAATTTTCATAAAGACATATTCTGAGTTCATAAACACAGTAACATTTTAGCTGGCTTGAATATAACCTGAGATAGATCACTGATAACTAAGACTGACACTATCCAATTTATGAGAAATTTATTTTGCTGATGAAATTTTTTTTTTCAAACTCTTGAATTCTGATTTACCTGCAAAATGTTAAACATATACACATCTAGAATATTATTTCACTTAACTATGTTTAACATGATTTAGAACAGGTGAACGATGTATGTGAGACATGAGGCTTTTTAATCATGAATAACGAGCAAATACTGCTTGCTCTACATTATTTGAAAACAGAAAGTTCCTTGAAATATAATATTTGGAAACAAAATATATTCACTTAATTTGAATGCTTTTCTAGATTATAGTTATATAAGCTTAATTAGGTTTTACAGTCTGTAAAACATAATTAGTCTGTGAATTTACTGTAATTAACAGACTGTCTTACAGTTAATCAAATAACCAGAGTAATAAAAGGATTTCAAATGGTTTTGCAAACCAAGACTTGCACTAATTGTGGCCTGTCGCAAAGTCTGAACTAACAAAACATTATTAAGGCTATCATTCCACATCTGAACGTCACTGTAACAAAAAAGTCAAATGAGAGAAAAAAAGCAAAACAAAATAGATTTAGAACATGGCTTTCGTAAGTATTTGAAAATTCAGTCCATGGACTGCCTTGGATTAAATCTAATGCTATCTACTTAAACTTTCATGCAAAGTTCTGCCATTCTTTTGAACATTTTTATCAGTTTCCAATTGCAGAAAACCATCTAGCACAACAAAAATGGACTGGTGAGCCATCAGCAATTAGTAACAGATGACAATTAGTAGAGATAAACATATTACATACACAAACTTGCTTTGATCAATCTTTACAAAGAACGATCTATGTCTAAGGAGCCATTTAACTGGTTCACTATTGGTTCACTATTTGCCCTAAACTTTGCAATAATTCTGCAACATTAAAAAATCAGCAGTCTTCTACTGTAACTTAGTTGTTGCTGTTTTTATCAAATGCTGTTGTAAAACTATCTTTTAAGAAAGTATTGTTTAAGTATCTTTTTAAAAGTATTTAGTTTATAATCAAAACAATATTTAATCTTAAAGATACAGAAAGTTTAAAAATTTAAAATAGAAGCTAAGAAGAAAAGGAAAAGGAAAAGTGGGGGGGGAGGCAAAAAATACTCTCCCCCAAGTATTATGTATTTTAATCAATAGTTACAACCAGGAGTGAAATGCTCCCGGTTTGGACCGGCTCGGGCGAGTAGGTAGCGATGGCGGCAGGCAGTTCGGAAAACCGGTAGCAAAAATCCCTGCCCCCGCCCCCCATGCCCAGCTGAGCCACGCGATCATCAGAGCCTTTTTTTTCTTTTAAATGGCTCTGACGAGCCAAGCTCTGACTATCCCAGCTGAGTTGCCTGCTAATCAGGCAACTCAGCTTGGATTGCCAGAGCCATGTAAAAGAAAAAAAAACTTTTTTCCTTTTAAATGGCTCTGACGATCCAAGCTCTGACAACCCCAGCTGAGTTGCCTGCTAATTGGTAGCAAAAATCCCTCCCCCGCCCCTCCTCAGCTTGCTTATCTTAACTGCTGGTCGCAACGCCTTGCTGTAATCCCTGCAATCCATTGCATCAGCAAGCAACTGAATCTCCCTGCCTGCAATCAAGCAGGCAGGGAGTTGTGGACTTCAACTCCCAGAATTCCTCAGCCAGCAAAGCAAAGCTGGCTGAGGAATTCTGGGAGTTGAAGTCTACAAGTCTTAAAGTTGCCAAGGTTGGAGACCCCTGTTCTATTGGGTAAGTTTTTTTCCCCTTTGGGAGCTTTAAAAAATACAGTAGTTAATTGGGTTTTTTTTAGTTGTTCTTTTTTTTGACCTAGCCATTTAAAGTTTAGGAAGTTTTAAATTTAGCTGCTTTTATATAAAAATAAAATAAAATAATATTTATGCAGCTTTCTGAGATTTAGTGTTTCACTCTAACTACACAAACACACAAAATCTCACAAAGCTGTATGTGGAATTTTGTGTGTGTAAAGTGTGAAAGTTGGTTTTTTGGGCTTTTTGTGGCTGTGTAAGGTTCCTGCTTGTTGCAGGGGCCATTTTGGGTCTAGCACAGCTGCTTTTATATTGTGGATGAGCCAGTTGTGTTGTGTTGTGTGTGTGTAAAGTGTGAAAGTTGGTTTTTTGGGCTTTTTGTGGCTGTGTGAGGTTCCTGCTTGTTGCAGGGGCCATTTTGGGTCTAGCACAGCTGCTTTTATATTGTGGGTGAGCCAATTGTGTTGTTTAGTGTTTTGTAGGTTAAAAAAGGGCAAAGAAGTGACATTGACTTGGCCACACCCACCTAACCAACAAGCCACGCCCTCCCAGTCACCTTACCACCAATCCCCGCCCATTAATTAAGCCACGCCCACAGAACCGGTAGCAAAAAAAATTAGATTTCACCCCGGTTATAACCAAATGTTGTTTGGTTTTGTCATAAACTGATTCCAAATTTTTAAAAAGGTACATAATAACTGCACAATCTTTAATAGAGAAGACTATTAAGAAAAGTTATAGAATTTGGATGTGCAAATTTCCCAAATGAAAGAAAATTAACCTAGATACTTTTTAGATGGCTCCATTATTGAAGTGGTTTTTATCCTCCCTTTGCCTATGTTTTGCTTTTATGGTATGCGTTAATACAGGTTTCTGTGTTTTGTATTTGTAGTGTTTTACATTTGTTGTTTTTCTTTTATTGTTATGCACCTCCCAGAGTTGCTTTTGATGAAATGGGTGATATAAATCTGATTAATAATTAACAATTTCTTCATTCAGTGAGCATGCCAGGAAAACTGATGAAACAATTTAGCAACCCACTTTATCATGTAATGAGTGAGAATAAAGGGCAATTTTATCTCAGCTAGGAAAAACAATAGAAATAACCCCACACATTTTCCAAAGAGGTATCAAAATGTTACATATGGTAAATCAGCTGTTTGCATAAACTAAACTTGTATACATTATTTTTCTGATGTTTCATCGGCTTGTTTTTATATTTTGATTGTTGGTTTATATTTAACTGTTCAGTGTCTTGGATACCATATGTTTGGAAAGCTAAATAAAAATTTAAGGAATAAATAAAACAAACACCTCAGAATCATAATCTGTATTTATGCTTACAAAAAAGTATACATGTGTTTATACTTACAGCATCCATGTAAGTTAACTGTTCCGCTACTAGGTCTTCTGGGAAAGAAGAAAATTCTTCTGATGCACTATTCTCTGTTCCTTCTTCAGTTGCAAATATATCATGAATCTCACCTGTCAGGATATAATGTATTGTGAAATCGACTAAATGTGTCCTCTCATCCTACCTCATGCAAATCTAATTGAAGTTAGATCTTGTGCTGAAGAGTAGTTTGAGACAAAAAACAGGATTATGATTTTAATAGAATAGAATAGAATTCTTTATTGGCCAAGTGTGATTGGACACACAAGGAATTTGTCTTGGTGCATACGCTCTCGGTGTACATAACAGAAAAGATACATTCGTCAGGAATCATAAGGTACAACATTTAATTATAGTCATAGGGAACAAATAAGCAATCAAATCATATTAGGAAATAGTCAATATAAATCGTAAGGATACCAGCAACAAGGTTACAGTCATAAGTGGGAGGAGATGGGTGATAGGAACGATGAGAAGATTAATAGTAATGCAGACTTAGTAACTAGTTTGACAGTGTTGAGAGAATTATTTATTTAGCAGAGTGATGGCTTTCGGGAAGAAACTATCCTTGTGTCTAGTTGTTTTCGCCCTCCCCAGACTCCTAGAAAGGCTCTGGAGCCTGGGGACAGCAAAAAACGGGCCTTCCGGTCCCACTGGAAATTGGCAAATGGGCAGTTTTCGGCCTCCGGAGGGCCTCCGGGGTGGGGGGGTGAGGAAGGCTGTTTTTGCCCTCCCCAGTCTCCTAGAAAGGCTCTGGAGCTCTTGTGGCCCACCAGCGGCCTGCGCAGATTGTGGCTGATCCAGATGACAAGGAGGCTGGTGTGGGGTCGCGCCAGCAGCCAGCGCAGCCGGCGCTTTCATCAGACAGTGAGGTGGCTGAAGAGATTGTAGTGCCAGAGATAGAACTCAGCCAGGGCCTTCAGAACCCCCAGAGGCTCCTTCAAGTGGAGAGTGCGAAGTGGAGGAGCCTCTCCTCAATGCTCGAGCACGCAGGACTGCCAAAAGGCAGAAGTGGCTACTCAGGAGGAGGAGGTCTCCTCAAGAGTAAAGTTTGAGGATAATTGGCCACTCCCTTAGCCTATTTAAGTCGCACGCAGTTAGTAATTTCTTGCTGGAAACAACATGTAATTATTACAGAGCATTTTGGAGAGTATCTTGTTTTCTGGGCTGGTTGCTAACCTTTGCTGGACTTTGTTTATTTTTGGTATGTTGTAACTTTGATAAGGACCATTGGTGTGTGTCACAATCCTTGGGAATCTGGAGCTGGGGCAGAACAGGAGCCTGGGGAGAGAGAAAAATGGGCCCACCGGGCCATCGCATGCCAGGAGCGGGAGGGGCGCACATGCGCGGAGGGCATAGAATTATGGGAGTGACCCCCCCAGCGCTCTCCTGCTCCTGGCACATGATGGCAAAAAGGTTAGCCATCACTGGTCTATAGCATCTGGTTTCTGAGATGACCATTGCTGTTAGATATTACACAAGCTATAGCAATTCCTGTATTTTTTTTTCTGTAAAACTTGCATCAACTTTTAATTTTTTTTTTATGTGATGAAGATCTGGATTGAGGGTTCTCACTGATAACATCTTAGATTCAGCTGAAATAATGTTCCTTTTTTTTTTTTCAATAAGAAGGCAAGAGGCAAGACTTCTGTACCTAGAGTATCTGCTGTGCCTAGGAACTTCTGTGGGAACTTTTTATTCTGTAAACAGCTAATTATAGTTCTCAGCATTTAGACTTCCTTTGTTTGATATATGTATTCATTAGGTACAAATTAACAACCCTAGGAGATTTTGAAATTTTGGATGAGAAGAACCATTTACGTTTTTCCTTTGGGAGAAAAAAAAAAGTCCATTTATTTGGTGCCAAGGATGACTAATTGTATAATTTGTACATTTTGCAACATTCAGATAGATAATATTCAAAGGGGAAAGAATTCCTGAAATTTATTGCATTCATTCCTTATTGCGTACTATCATTTCCTATCCATTTCCTACTACTTTTCTGTGAAAACTGGACATTCATTTGGTTGTGTTCATCAGGCAAGTTCCAAAGGCTTTCTAGATATGCTAATTATGCCCATAGGAAACCTTCTGTCTTGGGGGAAGGGGGAAGGCTATTTATCAGTCCTGACACTGCAAGCAGCATTCCAGTGTCACTACTGTTCACAATTGTTCCAGTGGCATTTTGACCTGCTAACGTAAATTTTCCTTTTGTCCTCGGATGTCAGCACCAGACCATTCAGATAGGAAAAAACAGTCACAGACACTTCCTTTGTCATGAAAGAAGGAAAGGAAAATAATAATAATAATTAAAAAAAAATTCTGCTGCTGGATCACAGGAGAGACCAATTTTAAGTGAAACCTCAGAGCAATGGTGAATTTATTTTGAAAATAAAGCTGCAATTAAGCTGATAATCATCTCAAAGCAGCATTTTAAATGTTAGGGAACTTGGCAGAAGCATTCGGCTCCTCACCTTCCTACAGAGAAAAGTCAGAAAACTGATTCGCCAAGCACACTAAATTAAAAGTTTACAATCCACTATTTCTTTTTTTCATCCTACTGTATTCCAACTGATATCACAGCATAATAAATTCCGAAAACAGTGCAATGACTGCTTCCTTATAAAAAGTAGTTGTTAAAATATTTGCAGAATATCCTTACTGTTGTTTACTACTTCTTGCTTCTGAAACTGCTCCAAGAGTTGCTGTGCCCTTCTTTCAGGGTCCGAGCCTGGCATGATCCTAGTCAGATAATCCAGCAGTTTCTGCAAACAAAGGAAATGAGGTGGCTCTTGGAAATCTTCCGAGCATTGGTCTAACCAGGCTCTCAGTATTGAGGCTATGGCACTGCAAAACAGAAATACATCATATACAGTCAGCTACATCAGTATCATTATATTCCAGGTCATGCAACAAAACTTAAAAACCCAAAGTAGGTTAAAATCAATGGTGCGATAATTCTGAGATCATTCTAAAAGGTAACAATGTGTTGGACTCAACCAGCACCTCTGTGTCCTTGTTGAAATCAGTATCAATCAGTAGGGTTTGGTCAAAGGCTTGAGACTCACCAGTGCCATTTGGGTGGCTGATATATTCACGTAGAAGCATAGCAAACAGAAGTCATGACACCTGCTTTCCACAATCTTAAAAAAAAAAATAGATCACGTTTCGCATCAACTGAGATGGTATGCCCTTTGTGACCATTTATGCCCAAAGCACTCATAAAATGGGTCCAGGTGCTTTATGTTTATACCAGCAGCCAAGTACTATGTACCTCCAGCCTTTCTGACCGTTTTCTTGTGAAATATAGTGTGCACCAAGGCTTGGCATTATTGCCACCATTGCACATTCTCATCATGGATACCATTATGTAAGGCCTGCATCACTGAGTCCTCCCTGGGCCTTGCTCCATGCTAACAATGTCCTGTTCACAGTTTACCATCAGGGAAGAACTACTCCACTGTATCCAGACAGGGAATAAGCTTCTTAGCCAATTTGATTTGCACCTCAATATCAAGAAGAAGGAGTATCTAAAGACTAGCCCTAGCACCTCCATCATTCAGGTCAGTAGCAAAGATCTAGTGAAGCCAAACTCCTTCAGTTGTTTAGGATCCTAGTTGCAGAGCAAAACGGTGGTACATGCAAGGATGAAAATACCATGGCAGTGGTGGAAGGAGGTTATTGGAATGCTCTCCGATAGGCATTTACCAATTCACCTAAAACTAAAAGTATATAAAGTGATGATCTGCTCAGTAGCACTATATGGTGTTGAGTGCTGGTCAACTACCAAAGAGCAATTGATGGTCATGGAATGGATGTGGGAGATCATCCATTAATATGGGGTGAGATGTCATCACTATGTGACGACAGTCAATTTGTTCTGACCTGGCTCCTAAACTTGACAAACCCTCTGTGGTTAAATAAATGTTTCCTTCATTAGGAGCACCAGCAGCCCTGGCAAAAAGTTTCTCTCTCTCACACAGCAGGCTAACAAGTCTGTCCAGCAAGGAGATGAACAGTTGTCTGCCACACCTCTTCATCTCGGCCCCCCTGCCTTTTATCCCCCAAAGCTAGGGTGGGGCTTCGCTAGTAGCGGTGGCTCTTCCATCCCAAGGATTGGCCCATAGATTTCCACTGCTCTCCTCTCCTCTGCGTTCTGTGCAGCTGTGTGTCAGGCATTGGACCCAGCTGTTCCTCCTCTTCCTCATCAGCCAGCTCCAGACCTGAGGGAGTGGGGTGTTGACTCTCCATCTTTGGGCTGATGGAAGGCCCAGGCTCTGCCTCTGTCTCTGTCTCTATCTCTGATAGCTCCATTCCCTCTTCCCCCTCAGAGTTCTCAGGTTGCCTTGATGTTGGCCCTGACTCCCATGCTGCCTCATCTCATTCAGCTGCTGGACGGGCCAGCAGCCAACAGGCCACAACACAATTATATACTACCAGCCCAAGCCAGGCTGGAAATTCTGAACCATATCTGGAGGCTTTGAGGATCTGGATAGGATCAAACAAACTCAGATTAAAACCTGTGACCCCCTCCCCTTTCTTGGAATACCATCTACCCAGAATTACATATTACCACAACCCTGCTTACATTTCTCAAATCAGTTAAAACTTACTTGTTTGAACATGCTTTCAACCCTTAATTATTTCATGGTGACTTGTCCTGATTTTTGGCTTTTTTTGGTTTGGTTTTTGGATTATATGTTTTATCTTGTTCTTACCTGCCCAGAATCCTGTTAGGATTCAGGCAGGATATAAATATTGCAAACTAAATAAATAAATAATAAGATGTGCTTAGGAAAGCCAAGTCAGCTGCACCGTGAAACTGATATAAATCAGCTATATAAACATGTCCCCCAAAATTGCTACCCAAAGTAAAGGAATAAGAAAGGTACATAAAAATCTCTTTCCTCTAGTCTCACACAAAACTAACTTTTAAACATCACACTTTGTAGCATTCTGTTCCAATACCCTGGGCTAAAAAAATCTCAGCTCTTGCAGAATTTCAGGGCTGAATCACATTCTCAGTATCAAGTGGAGGCTTGCCCTAGATTTCCATCTGTAACTAAGGTCTCTTATGCATACTAGCAAGCAAGTACAACTGAAGTTGAAAGACTGACTGTTCTTGTTATTCTCTGAAAAGGAAATGCCGAATGAAAACAAAAACCATATAAATCCTGTAGTATTAACTGTTTTAAGCTCAACAGCCCTCACTGTGACGAAATGCACACTGCAAAGAACAGCAGAAAAGTACTAATCAAACAAGAGTCCCATCAACAAATTGTTACTGACATGTGATGTGGATGGGAAACACTTCAGTCTTGTTCTCTTTCTCTGAAGTGTGCACATTCCAAGCTCAGACCATTGTGCCTTAGCAAAGCCTTTATATAGCAACCTCCTGATACATTAAAGAATAGCATCTATCAATTTTGGGTAGCCTGGACAAATTCCCATGTTGCTGGGAATACTGGGAACTGTAATCCTGCCCATTTGGATGCCGCAAGGCTGAAGAACACTGTCCAAGAATGTGAAAGAGAATCTTAATGCTGTGCCCTAATCCTCATTTATGAATGCAGTATTTTCCACTATGGGGTGCTTCCAAATGTGCGATTCATCTCCCCAAATTCAACAGCCAGCAAAGTTACTGCTCTGAATTCTAGAAGCTGAAGTCCACATATCTGGAAGTTCCATAATCAGGAAGCGTTGTCTCAATGCGCTTCAAAAGGTTTCGGTAACAAAGAATTCTAACAGCCCCTCCCCAAATAACAATAATTTGGCTTAGCATTAGTGAAAGGAATGTGCAGAACTGGGAAAAAAGATTATAACTTTTAAAAAAGCATTGATGAAAGTTTTGGAGAACTTGATTCATAGTGTACAAATTTTCATCAACAGAGGTTTATTTTATTTATTTATTTTATTAATCAAATTTATATAGCTGCCCATCTCACCAAAAGCGACTCTGAATGGTGAATAACAATCAGATAAAAACAATAAGAACAAAATTTTAAAAACTTATTAATAAATATCATAGAAGTAAAAATACAAACCATAGCAAAGGGGGAATAAAAATGGCCATCTCAAAAATGGAGCCATCTGCGCAAGTCTCCGGTTGCCTGACAACATAGCCATGACTTGAGGCTTCACGGAATATCTAAAGGAACCTAATCTAATTTGGGGGTAAGAATGTTCTATAATGGGGCGCCACAACAGAGAAGGAACATCTCCTAGGACCCACCTAATGAAAGTCTCTAGCTGATGTACTGCAACATGGCTACCCTGCAGATCTAGTAGGATGCGCTGATGTAACCAGAGAGAGGCAGTCCTTCAGATAACCACTACCATGCCAAGAAGGACTGAAAGGTTAAAACTAGCACCTTGAATTGGACCTGGAAGCAAATTGGCAGCTAATGTAGCTCGCTCTGCTGCATTCTGTACCAACTGAAGCTTCAGGATACTCTTCAAGGACAGCCCCATGTAAAGCACACTGCAATAGGCCAGTCTGAAGGTGACTAGGGAATGAGTGTCTACTTACATAACTATTTATGGCCTTAAATTTAATACTTACAGTATTAAGTATGTTTAATCCTGTCTCAAAAATCTGCAAAACCTATTTTGGGGTACGGTATGTATGTTACATGAAACTGAATTTCTGTACTCTTTCCTAACGTCTCTTTAAATCAATATGGCTGTATCCTTTATAGAGCAGGCTTTCCTTTTTAAAGGTGCTATCAGCTGGAAGAGCTGTCTCATCTAAGTTGTACTTTAAGGCAGAAAAGCCATAAAAATGGGCAACAGGAGCATAGATGTTATCTGTCAACAGTAAACAAAGCATAAGCTCGGCATTTACAATGATCCCCTAGTCATTGTTTTTCTCATGGGTCTATATAGTCTGAGTCTATATAGATAAACTTCCCATGTATAAATTTGCAAACAATTATTTGCACAGAAGTAATCACAGAAATCACTGTAACAAAAATGTATGTGAACTTTTTTTCCAGAAATGTGTAAGTGACCACTCTATTCAGAAAGTTATAGTCTTTCTCCAGGAGATAAGATTGCAGCTAACTCAGTGGAGTAGGCATGTCGAGCCACTGATGGGTGAGGGTGCCAGCCATCACAGGGGCTGGGACAGTAACAACCGACCGGGACAACACCTACCAACGTGTGGGAGACGCCGGAGAGCTATTGTGCCTCTCAGCTGGTCCCAGACGATCGGCAACAGACCTGGGTGGAGACGGGAAACCCTTGCTCCACTACGCTGTTCCAAGACCATGTCTCGGGCAGCAGACTGCCGCAGCACAGCTGATGAGCCCTCACAAGACTGGCGGGGTTCTGGACACTGGGGGAAAGTTCAGATCGGACAGAGGGAACATGGCTCCGCACAAAACATAGCCACCTATGCCGGATGTTGGCTGCTGGAGGGGGATTAACATAGAGGAAATGGGATAATTGGGGGATAACTGTGGCTAATTAGGGGGTGGTCCGTAGAATTAAAGGCAGCGCTGGAAGGCGGATGCTCCCAGCGCTGACTTCACATGGCTTATTGCATTTCACCGGGTTCTGTGGCTTGCCTATTTAGGAAAGAAAATGAAGACACTTTTGCTTCATGATAGCTTTGTGTCAGCTTTATCATCGTTCCAGCCAGGCTTGCCCTGACAAGATGAGAGGCATGTTATCAGTTCCATGGACAGTACAAGCATGTCAGCCCGGAGCAAACAATATACTTTATTGTTTGGAAGGTGTGAAGTTTCTCCCTTTGTATTCCACTCAGAATGTGGGTATTATTAAGGATAAGACACGTGGCTGCACTCTTAGTAGAGTTCAAAGTTACAGTAAACTGTGAGTTTCCCTACAAACTCATGTCAATCAACACGGAGGCAATAAAACAAGCTATGCAGACTGCCCTTATAACTTACTGGCCTCCCATCAGCTGACTGTTTAATCAGCACATTAGGGAGGAAAGCTTTCCGGAAAAGCCTGGATTGAAGGCCAAACCTTGTAGCAGCCTCAATGTTTAATGTCCCTGAAAAGTAACTCCCTGTTTCTGCCAGCTAAAAACACAGACAGAGCTAGTTTCCAAGATCTTAAACAGAAAATTAACCAAATGAAATCTTTCCTTCTTGGTGAGAACTTTTTAATTTTTTTTTAACACTTTACCTTCTATTTCTTGAAAAAATGATGTGGAATCACGGTCATACTTTCGGAAAACTGTGCTTTTTAAGTGAAAATCTAAAATCTTTCACCAGCTCCTCTGTAATCCAAGTCTATACAGATACAAACATAAGAATCGAGGCCAGGAGAGGAAAAACCCAAGATTTAGAAGCTTGGAGCTCAACTATTAACAACTTAGATTTTGTTGGGTTTAAATGAGACCAAAAAAATACAATCATCCATTTGGCAGCCATGTTTATCAGGGCTAAACTGGTCAATGAAAACATGGTCAAACTGTGACATATTAAAAGCTGCACATAATGGCACTCACTGAATAAAACTAAAAACCATCACATCATCTTACTCATTGCAATTTTGCAGAATATATAAAAAGTTACTAAAGTGAATCCTACATTCGTCCACTCCCTACAACAATAAATATTCTGCAAGGAGTTAGGCCAAAATATGGCCCCATACAAAAAAAATAAATAAATGAAAACACACTTAGAGAGAAAACACACTCCTGAGATGAAAGGATGCATGTTATAATAGGTCTCTATAATTTCATGATATTGGCATTTATGTGGACTGTACTAAACCACTATGATCTCACTCCTCTCTTTTCCCATTGTGCAAGTAATTTGGCTTGTTTTGGAACCTTCCCCAATTTTCCAGTTCTCTTAATTGTCACTATTTGGCCTTTTTTCTCCTTAGGTCAGCCACAATGGGTTGTTTTTTTTTTTTTTTTTTTTTTTTGTTATTTTACCCTTTACTAGAATGAACGTTGATTGTACTCAACACAAACAAAACTTAAAACAGCTCTCACTGTGGATTTCCCAGGCGGTAAAAGAAGTCTTTCACATTCATTCAGTGGTTGCTTCAACTAACTCCATTCTTTTGATGCAATTATTTATATATCAGTGAAAGAGGACACCTTGCTTTACCAGAGGAATAATTAATAGGAGACAAAGGCAACGAAATCCTGACCACGAAGAACTACTAACTGGAAAGTGCATTAAAACCAAAATCAAAAGCAATGATATTTCCAAAAAAACAAAACAAAATCAGAGTGATCCTGCAATTTTACCATCAAAGATTCTAGTATTTGATAAATACTACATCTAAAAGCTAATTTCCTAGGTCTCTTTTTCTTAAAAAAAAATAGTTATTTAGATTATCATTTGCCTACATAATCCTGGGTCTTCTTTAAAAAATATTTATGTTGATGTTTGCATACCATAACTGGTGACCACAGAAGTGCAAAAAGTTAACATATATTTTCAAAGATAAAATTTAAATCATTTCCCAAAGGAGGGCAATTGTAGGAGACAAGGAGGAGGGAATTCAATATCCACTATGTCTCGGAGAAGGAAAAATAGGTATCTACAATAATCTAGTTCAATTTTATAGCTGGATTTTAAAAATTATACAAGGATCAAAAGACTTGCCCAATACCAGAAGGAAATCAATGGAATAGGCTGGAGCCAAGCCAAGCCAGTTTATCTCTCCACCATCTTATGCCAAAGTCCCCTTGGCATATCTGAGATATCTTAAATTATCTTGTGAGCTACAATGAGTACTTCATGACAAAAGGGCAGAGGGAGAGAATAATGCAGGGACTATTTTCTGCCAGGCATTGAAAAATCAGAAAGTCTAACCCAAAAAAGACATTGTGTCAATGCCAAGGCAGGACATTTCTCAAGACCTGAAAGGTTAATAAATTAGCTCAGAGTCATACTACTTTTTCTGAAGGGACAAAAGAATCAGACTATGGGCCTTTTCAGATGCTGGAGCAGGAACCTCAAGTTTCTGTTTATTGTAAGAAGTTTAAGTTTTATAGGCAGTACACTGTTGTTCTGAGATTGGTGCTCGGAAACTTGGATTGGTTAAAAAGTGTTCTCAGCAATGAAACTCACTGAATTATTTCTCCCTCAATCATACTAAATTCATAGGGTTATAGATGAAAATTGAACAAGCGCAAGTCTTTCCCCTTGATTTTCCTAAAGAAAGAGAGTGGCTTACTCTGGGATGAACTTTTGAAAATAGCAATCTGTTTTATCAGATGGATGAATGTGGGCTGGAGTGCTAGGAGATATACAGTATGTGCCACTTATGTTACACAACTTGTGAAGTGAATAAAATTGACTGAAATATAATATGAGGGACAAGAAAGGAGTATTATACATACCGAGAGTGATTTTGGAAATTACAGTATTGCAGAGAAAGCAGAACATCAAGGCAATTTATATTTTGTATATATCCAGACCATCATTAGCATTTCACATCCTGTCAGGCTTACAGATTGTCCCTATTTCAGAGAAGTAATCACTCATACATTGAAACATGCATATTTGGGAGGAAGAGGAAAAGCTAAAGTTGTTTCATGCATGATGACCCATAATACCACGTGTGTTCTATTTAACAGATTGGTGAAAATGGAACCACTCTTAGTAACAGTGACTCTGAAATTATGCTTAATCGTCCTCTTGATGATTGCCTGTGCAGCAAACCCAACTATAGGGAAAGAATCCTTGTACATTTTAAAACTAAAAATGTTCTCTATTTCAACCTGATATCCTTTCTATAGGGCTGATAGTTAAAAACAGCTTCTAGCTTGATTTGTCATAAATGCAATAACTCTGTTTCAGTGAAATTTTGCATTGAGATGACTGAAATCCTTCAAGCACAATGCTGAAATCATTCACATATTAAACATAAAATGTAAGATAAATTTTAGTTAAGTAAATGTACAGAATAGAATAAAGTTATGTCTATTGTAACAGTTATATTTAAGTCCTTCATTTCAATGGGAAATGCTGAAGCGTGTATTTCCTAATCTACTTATTGGAACTAATTTGGTTGGATAATGCCCAATATTTTATCTACTAATTCTAGTTTCTATGTTTGGTTTTATTTTGACTGTTAACTTCTCATCTTCCTAAGAGGTTGATCTTTCATAGAGTTGTGACAAAGTTCCTACATTCCTTTGTGTAATAAACTGATTTGTGTATAATTTCCAGATGAATACTGACCACATCCTTTTCTCGGTATTCAACCTTGGCTGTGATTCTTGCTGTTCAGAGAAATGCAACACTTACTTCCTGAGTACTGTTTTGGTCTCCGTATTGTTCTGGCTCCCATCTTCTTCACAGTTTGAGATCTCCAGATTTCCATATCTAAAGGCAAAAGAATTATAAGACTATCAGGCAGTGAGTAAAAATAAAACGGGGAAAACTGTGTCTAAGGATTTAGATATTAGTAAGTGCTTTGAACTCAGTACTTAATTTGTAGCAGAAAAGTTAACACCATTTCCGGAATTTGGTCTTTTCTCCTTGTCCATCCTATACCATATGCTTTCTGGGCCTCATAACATCCTTAGCTTTAAGAAATAGGATAAACAGCATTCAATTGATATACAGCTCTTAAGGATACAGCAGTCCTGTCTTCCTTGATCTGACAATTTCCAGATGTATTGGATTCCAACCCTATTACCCACACTTAGCAGGGAAATGTGGCTAACTCTTATCTGTCAATCCTACAAACTACTTCTTCCTTTCCACTTTCTTCCAGTAGTGAACATCTAATCCTTATGTTAGTCTTCCTCTACCTGATACCCCCCAAATGTTTTAAAAACAATTCTTGGAATTCCCGGTGAGCACAGCTATTAACTATCGATTAGCTAATCTTTTTTTAAGCTTCTTAAGCCAGCCTTCTTCTGACTAATAAAGAAGGCTGGCCTAAGAAGCTAAGAGAGATTTTGCCACAGTTCCTTTTCTCAGTGTGCATCCAAAATATAATTTGTCTTGGATCCTTGTTTAACATGGCCAATGCCTGAATCAGCTTCCTTAACTCTCCTGTCTCCCTCCCCTTGGCATAAACAAACAGCCCACCCAAGTTTGTAAATCTTTTTCTTTTAAGTCCTTTTTTCATTAAGTTCCTAGAGATTTCCCATTTTTTCTCAAAGATTTTCTTCTTAGAATCCTGGTTCCAAGTCCAGAAGTTCATTCTAGGAGAAGACCTTTTCTCTTTATACTTGACCTTAACTTTTCCCATTACTACAGCTCTATCCTCAACCAAACTCATATATCTTCTTCAAGGCTTGTGTGAGTTATTAATTGTAAGAACTGATTGAGAACATCTAAACAAATTTACTTTTAGAGCAACTAAAATTCTATCCTGATATAAGCTAAAAAAGAAAATGTAAGAAGAGTTCGAATGTTAGGATTTTTATAGTACAATAATGAACCTATGTTATGTCCCATTTATATAGTCATTATTTTTCTTATGATCAAATATTAGAAAATAAAGAGAATGGCACAAATAGATTCTCGGCGGCGGGGGGGGGGGGGGAAATCATACATCCATACTGCGTTTATTTATACAGCTAAACCTTCTTTATTCCAAAGGATACAGGCATATATCAGTTTTAAAGTAAAATAAAATCTAATAGAAATATGTACAAAGTAAAATGCTGATTCAGAATGAACTTTTAAAAGGCAAGTGATCCACCATGGTAAGAACAAAGGTTGAAAACTTGCTAAATCCATTCTCACACATAATAATGTACATATTTGAAATTACATGACTGAAGAGTGTTAAACTTGCTATCTGTTTCCGCCAATGCTGAATTTGAACGAAGTACCAATAATGTTAATATTTTTCACGGTAAATGGTATTTTATTGTCCTTATGCAGTGTCCCTATGAATTTGATTTTAGCATATCCTCTCCTGATGACGTGATCTACATTTTGCTTGTAGTACAAAGAAGACTTTAAAAAAGAAAATTATATCCTTTGCTTTTACCACTAAGACATGGTGGGAATATCAAGTTTCACCACTTCTGTGCATGGCACAGAGAATGCAATATATGCAGCCAGAAATGTACTGCTTTCAAAACTGAACAATGAAAATATACAGAACATTGATTTTATGAAGGATTGCTTCAGATACTGGAATCTGACTACAGATTCCTGTTAGATAGCCTTTGCCAAGGATATACTTAATAAAATACCAAGTCTGCTACATTGTGGGTGAATACTTAATAAAAGGCTTGCGATGAAAAAATATGCATTCAGGATAAACTGAAAAGTGACAGTACTTGAGAAGTAGTGCAATTCTGGATGCATATCCATCAGTGCCTATTTCAACATTTAAATTTAGTCCAGGTCAATTTCAGAAGCATAAATCAGCTTTACGCAGCATTTAATGGCTGGTTTCTCTCGTAGTAGGAACATAATTGCCACCTCTTAATGGAGCAATTTTGTTTTCAGGAATACATAAGTTTCAAATCTTTATAAATGTGCAGATGGCTTATGATCCTTTTGGAAATACCTTTTAGAAAATGGAGAGCTTAGTCTGAAGCACTGGGAAGAAAGGACTGCTAACTGGATTAGTATTTCAGTCTCTATCAATGTCATTGTTAAGTAAGTCTGTGTTTTTGAGAACACTCAATGCTATGGTATATATGATGAGTGGCCACATAACTCTTTTAAACAATAATTAAAAAAAACCTCTGTAGAGCAATCCAAAACATTAGTATTAATATGTACACATGTGCACTGTACATTCATCTTTTCCTCTGATGCCTATTACATCCAATAAAGCCTGATTTTTGAAAGAATTTTTAAAAGCAGATTCAGTTTTATATGTAGAGAAAAAAGCAGGCTTTCATCAGGACATTTTTGCTAGTGGAAGGGATGATCAATGTGTAGGTCAGTGGTAGGCAAACTTGGCTTTCACACCCTGGGGACTTCAACTCCCAGAATTCCTAAGACAGCTTGGCCAGTTTGCCTACCACTGGTGTAGGTCAATATACATTTTTAAAAAACCCATTATAGGTAAATCTGATATGTTTAACAAAATACACGCACACATTCATATAAATGTCTACTCTGAAATAAACCCTTTAAGTCTTGAATAACCCCATGAGATGCAACAAAATTAATTTACAGATTAACGAATGTAAGACTGTAACCTTCCACTTGTTAACATTTAATGAGATTATAAATGCCAGATGCCTAAATGCCGCTCAAAATCCTAGACCTATTATGACTACTCAGAAGTGATGCTTATCCACCTAAAGTTGTCTTGCATTCCAGAAATGTAAAACTATAAACTTCATAAATCCTGCAATAATGCTTAATATAGCTATGTGATAAATAACCAAGAAGCCCCAGAAAAAATGGGAAGGATGAAATAACCTTATTCTGTTTTCTTCCTACAGTAGAAGAGAACCAGTTCAGTTTAATGGTTAAGGAATCAGACTAAAAACTAAAACTAAGAGAGTAGTTTCAAGGAGACTACAAGATCTGGCTGAGTGTCATTCTTTCTCACCTCCGCTTACCTCACAGAGTTGCTGTTGTGGGGAAAATAGGAGGGAGAATTAGAGAAGTCTACCATCTTGAGTTTATAGTATTGAAGGTGGCACATAAGCAGCAATCCCATCTAATCCTTATGGTTTCACAAGTAAGGTTTCACATCTAGCTGTTTGTGGAAAAGCAACCCCAAAATTAATTAAGACTCTCAGACAACACAATCAATCAATCAATCAATCAATCAGAATAGAACTGGAAGGGATCTTGGAGACCCCCCTGCCCAAGCAGAAGATCCTGTATCATTTCAGACAAATGACTGTCCAATCCAGTCTCTTCTTAAAAACCTCCAGTGATGAAGCTCCCACAACTTCTGATGGCACGTTATTCCATGGGTTATTTGTCCTCACTGTTAGGAAGTTTCTTCTTAATTCCTGGTTGTTTCTTTCCTTGGTTAATTTTCATCCATTGTTTCTTGTCCTGGCCTCTGGTGCTTTGGAAAATAAGTTGACCCCTATATATCCCCACCCTGCCAGTAGTGTGTTCCTTCCAGTTCGGCCCGGTTTCGCCAAGCCAGTAGCAGTGATGATTTGACGTCACCGAACCAGTTCTGCCCCCCCGCCCCCCGGCCCCCCAGCCCCCGTGTTATTCTTACCTTTTATTTGGCCCCACCCCCAATCTATTGCTGCCTCCTGAGTCCCAGCTGATGGCTAGAGGGAAAAAAAACTGTTTAAATTCTTGCTGCAGGGGTTCAAAGGACCTCCCTACAGCTGATCAGTGTTAAAAGAAAACAAATGAGTAGACCGTGCCTGCAAAAATACACGAGTAGATCAGTGCCTGCAAAAATAAATGGGTAGATCGGTACAGTTCTGCAAGCAGTTAAAAGCCTGGTAGACCAGTACCTCTGCTAAATCCTAAATAATTGTCACATGAACATCAAGCCACGCCCACAAAATAAGCCACGCCCACAGAACCGGTAGTAAAAAAAATTAGAACCCACCCCTGCACCCTGCCCTAGAGTCTCAGAAGATACCACACTCAGGATCTAGATGGGCACATCCTTGAGAGATGCATCCCCCAAATGGACTCTAAGCCACTGGCTCACATTTACTGCCTGGCTGCAGAATCCTGAAGTCATGTGATCATATTTTGCCATTTTCTGATGAAAATGCCAATTTATCAAACTGGATTTGGACTTACGGCCATATTACTCAATTAACAACTATGGTGACTCACTTAGCAACTGTCATAAAATGGTTGTAAAATCAAGTCCAGTTATATGGTGACTACAGCGACCAAATTCTGATTTCAATTGTGTTTGTAAACTGATGGCTACCTGTATAAATTTCATCCATGTGGTATTATCAGACAACAACAACAACAAAAAAAAACCCTATCTCTTCAACCTGATTTTTCATATATCTTTTTCTATTTATGTGGGGTTTTTTTCAAAAGGAAGATAAATACTGTAGTAAATTTTAACTTTTGACAAGAATCCTGTAATTTAAGAACAATAATAATAAACTTTATTGTCATTGTCAGAAAACGTATGGTTCGAGTTTTAATTGTTCTGTATCTTCTGCCAGAAGGCAACAGTCCAAAAGATTGTAAGCAGGATGGGAAGAGTCTCTGAGAATGTTATGCAACTTCCTCAAACTGCGAGATTCGAAGATATTGTCCAGGGCTGATAGCTGGAGTCCGATAATATTCTGGGCAGTTTTAATGATTCTCTGTAGAGCTTTGTGGTCCGCTGCAGAGCTGCTCCCATACCATGCAAGAATGCCGTATGTCAGGACACTCTCAATGGTGCTGCGATAGTAGGACAGAAGTAGATGCTGAGATAGATTTATCTTCCTGAGCATTCTCAGGAAGTACGGCCTCTTCTGTGCCTTATTCACAAGCAAGAACTGAAATAACTATAAGAACTTACAATATTTAAAACTGAAAACATGTTTGCTTATAAGTTTTATATGAGAGCCCGTTCGGTGTATTTGTTAAGGCATCAGGCTAGAAACTAGGAGATTGTGAATTCTAGTCCCGCCTTGGGCACAAAACTAGCTGTGTGCCCTTGGGCCAGTCACTTTCAGCCCTAGGAATCATGCAATAGCAAACCACTTCCAAAATCTTGTCAAGAGAAGTGTAGTGATATGTTCAGGCAGATGCCAGGACTCAAAGGTTACCCATCCTCCCCAAAAAAACTTTCATGGATATACATCTGCCAAATAAGTGAACACAAATTTAACTAAATAAATCTAGAAAAGGAAACATTATGAATAAGAAATATGCTGAGAACAGATTCTAACAATGGATAACTGGATACTTTTCCTTTCTTTTTCTTTCCTTTTCTCATCTCAAATTCATAACTGAACAGTATATGTTTTAAAACATAAAATATAGGGGGAAAAACAGCAGAAAAACAAAACACATAGAAACAGCAGCTGGAGTAAAAACAGACTTATAACAAATAAGCAAATTTTGACTGAAAAGACCTCTCCTTCCCCTTTTCCCAACTGCAGCCACCCCCATTTTCTTTTGCTTGAAAGCCCATCATTCCCATCTGTTGTTCTGTTGAACACAGAATGCCATCAACAAAAACATCCAATTAGATTTCAGTGTTTACCTGATTTTCATATATTTTCTCTCTCTAGTTACTGGATAGCCTGCCTATAAATCTCTTCATTTGCTGTTGCTTATTTTAAATATTACATATCTCTTGATCCTTTTATTGCCCATCTTTTCTCCCCCTTTTTTCTGCTATGTAGTGGTTCTTATTTTCCAGCAGGAAATAAAACTTCATGATATTGTTTGGTTGTAGTTATTTTATATTTGCTGTCTTTATTATGCTTCTCTCTCTCTAAATCCTAGTGGGTTTTTTGTTTGTTTGTGTTTGTATCTTCATGTTCCTTACTGCTGAAATCCCCTGCTTCCCGAGATCAAAACCTCATCAAATTCTGCTGTTTAAATTCCACTAAAAGAAATTTTTGTTTTCCCTGGTTGCTACCCCTTATGAGAATTCTCTATTTTTTTGTATCTTTTTCCTTTTTTAAAAAAATTGTAAGCTTTTTTAGAATTGTAAAAAAAAAAAAATACTGTGAAAATGAGGCAAAGTTCACTATTTGAAGATAGTTTAGAAATAATGTACTCAGTTATTATTACTACTATATTTCTAGAAATAATCTTAGATCTATATCACTTTGGCAGTTGTTGAAATCTAAGTCAAGTCGTATCAATCAAATCCAACTTTATTACAGTCACAGAAATCTCATTTACCTTGATTTCACTTCAGTTGCTATGTCAAACATAAGCACACATGATCTCAGTGCATCTTTAATGAAAATGTCCCACCTACCCACAACCACTAAATTAAGAAAAGGTCTACATTTAATGTTTTTAAATTCTTATTTCTCGTGTAGAATGTTGCAGTAGGGAAGGCAAGGATGCAAAATAATTTGAGCCAGCCTTTTCTGTTTGTTTTTTACGTTCTTTTTAAAAGCTTACATGGGCATTTTCATATGCATCCTGCTTCAAAATGATAAGATTAATTAGAAATTTGGGGGGAAGGACCAAAAAAAGTAAGGCCTCCTGTGCATTTTTCACGCTGATTTCATCATATATGCATTGCAATTGTAGCATCCAAACTGTATTTGAGAGGTTAATGGAGGGAACAGAAGCTTGCTTCATAAATCTGTATTTCTTTCAGCCAAATTTCCCCCCCAAAATGATTCTTAAAGTTGATTATTACTTTTTTTTGGGGGGGGGGAGGCAGTGGGAAAGAGATAATTAAATATATCAACATCTCAAAAAACAAAATATAGCAAAGAACTAAAAATCAGAAAACTTTTGAGGAACAGCTTATAAATGACAGAGCAAGGAAATCTCTCTCTCCAAAATTATCTGACATATGATCTGTGTTGCAATCAAGGCCAAGCTAAGTTAGCATGGGCATTCACAACACAGAGATTCTATCCACACAATAATAAGAGTAATAATAATAACAATGTCTATCACTTTTTCTGGTATGTCATGTCTTCACTATTTTAGAAATGCAGCAGTGGTGGGTTTCAAATTTTTTTACTACCAGTTCTATGAGTGTGGCTTGGTGGATGTGGCATGGCTTGATGGGCATGGCTTGGTGGGGCAGGGGAAGAATACTGTAAAATCTCCATTCCCACTCCAGGGGAAGGTTACTGCAAAATCCCCATTTCCTCCTGATCAGCTGGGACTTGGGAGGCAGAGAATAGATGGGGGCGGGACCAGTCAGAATTTTTACTACAGGTTCTCCAAACTACTCAAAGTTTCCACTATCAGTTCTCCAAAACAGGTCAGAACCTGCTGAAACCCACCTCTCCAATGCAGGTAATCCTTATTTAGCGATACTTTACCATGGTAATTTAAAAAAACAACTTTATGACCAATCCTCCTATTTACAACTTTCACAGGTCTGTTAAGCAAAGGAAATAATATCATAATCACAGTTGAGATTTCACTTAGTGATCACTTCACTTAACAACTGAGTTGCTGATTCCAACTGTGGTTGTTAAACCAGGATTACCTGTAGTAGTAATATTCATAAGCTACCTGTGTAACTTTCCCGACTAAAGAATAAGATTAAAATTCAGGAAATTGTAAAAAAGGAAGGAAATGTATTTTTAATTTTCTGTCTCCAATAGAAGAAAATATGCGCTTAGTTGTTTGCTTGCAGATGTTTCATTACCTATCTAGGTAACACCATCAGTGCTGCACTAGTCACACTAGTCACATTTCTGTTATTTAGTTGAGTAATGAAACATCTGCAAGCAAACAACCAAGCTCAGAGAGTACCAAGTCCTTTACAAATTCCTATTTGTTCACATATTTCTGCATTTGTTGCTCATATGCAGAAAACACACAGAGGGAGAAAGACTGACAACCATCAATAAGACTCCAGCATTCCTGCGTTTGGTCACTTGATTAGCATGTTAAAGAAGGACTTGGGATCGTTTGCTTCCAAGAAAAGATGAATACAACATTTTATCCATAATATAGATTTCATCGACTGAGTATGGGGCAAATATAATGTATTTAAATTCTGCATTTGCACCAAAGTACTAGGCTTATAAACAGGGGTTGGCTTCAAAAATTTTAGCAAGGGGTTCTCTGCCCAATTGCTGGGTGGGCGTGGCCTTGGTGGGCGTGGCCTAGTCAGCCTCCTGCACCACGGCGGGGGGGGGTACTTTTGCCCTCCCCAGGCTCTGGAGGCTTCCCTCGAGCCTCTGGGAGGGCCAAAATGGCCTCCCCAGGCTCTGGAGGCCCTCTGGAGGCCAGAAATGGGCCCATTTCCCGAACTTTTTTTCCCCAAACTTCCGGTCGACCTGTTTTTTGCCCTCCCTGAGCCTTCGTGCACATCCAACGGGCTGCGTGGACTCCTGGGTTGGGTGGGGTGGTATAGGGGCCAGCCAGGAGTGGGATTTGGGGGTTCTCCAAACTGCATAGAATCTTAGCTAGAGGTTCTCCCAAACCCCTGCAAACCCCCAGCAGCCCACCCCTGCTTATAAATCACTGTGGGTATTGGTTCAACCCAGTGGTGAAATATAAAATTTGTTACTACTGGTTCTGTGGATGTGGCTTGGTGGGGGGGTAATGTGACTGGGTGGGCATGGCCAACTTTTTTTTTTTTTTTACTTTTAAAAGCATTTTTTCTACAACCTCTTTGGCTGAAGAGGTTGTAAAAAAATGCTTTTAAAAGGCTCTGATGATCCCAGCTGAGTTGCCTGATCGTCAGAGGCTTTTGTTTTCTTTTAAAAGCATTTTTTTTCTCCATAAATATTTGAGCATTACAGAGGAATTATTTAAAAGGGTATTGCTTCTGAAGTTATGTTCAATTGTCAGATTAGGAAATATATATATTCTAAAAATGGCTGAATAAATTACAGGGAAATTAAATAATAGCAAGGATACCTAGTGGCCAGAAAAAAAACACCTATGTCTAACACAGGACACACCTCCAATGTTTCCAAAGCATCAGCATTTTTAATTTTAATTTTTTTAATTTTAATTTTTTATTATTTATTTATAAATAACCCAAGGCAGCAAACATACCTAATACTCTTCCTTCTATTTTCGCCACAGCAACAAACCAGTAAGGTGAGAGAAAATGATTAGTTCAAAGTCATCCAGTTGGCTTTTATGCCTAACGTGGGACAAGAACTCAGTCTCTCGGTTTCTAGCCTGAGCCCTTAATTACTAGACAGCTGACCAGTTACAGTTCAGCCTTACAGTGAATTAGCTTCTTAGAAATCTGTCTAAATTAGTTTCTTCCCTAAGCAATACTTCTAGAGAAATTTATATACAGTATCTGTATGAGTGTCTCTACTTCTTGATTAGGGAAGCTGATTTCCCATTACAAAGCTTGACTTCCTAACCCATGATTTGCAAACATGACTTTGCTTATCAGAAGCTGTCTGGGAAAGTTGCAAATGGCAATCAAATGACCCCAAGATGCTACAGGCCTTGTAAATACATGCTGCTCACCAAGTGCCCATGAATTTCAATCATGTGACTGTGGGAATGCTGCAACGGTCATCAGTGCGATGACCAGTCAGAAGTAACTTTTTTCAGTGCATTGTAATTTTGAATCACCGCTAAATGAATGGTTGTAAATCAAGGACTACCTGTACTGAATCTTTTATAGATTTGTCTATTGAAAGGAATAACCTCAACTGCTGATGAGAACTAGAATTTAGTTTTATTTGTGGAATATATTTTCCAACCGATCTTAAAACACTGCTTCACTGCATTTCTTAATTGCAAACAACCCCCATCCCGAAGTTCACTCTAAGCCCTCCAGTTTGTCCCCAAAGCATTCCAAATCACAGCTGGTAGATAGGTTCCTGCCCTGTTACTGGAAGAGTGCTTCTCTTTTCATGTTTCCATTGACACTCCTTAAACTCCCATCTGAAGGGAGTGAACATACTACTATATATAGCTTTGTGTTTTATGAAAATGCTGGATTGATAGTCTGCAAACTGATGTTCTTTGTTAAACTACAAAGCAAGAACAACAATGCACAGCTGCAGTACAAGCTGCCTTCTGCCACCCCCGATCCTGTGCCTCAATCAGTCAGCCTGAGTAAGGCAAATTTGCCCACAGGAAGTTCAAGCCTTATCAGGACAACATAGAGACAGCTCCTGTTGCTTTGCAATGCACTTTCGGGAAAACAGAAAGTTTCCACAGAGGAGCCATCCTTACCAGAGAACTCTTTGATAATATTCGTATGCTTGTTGATACTTGTTTTGTTTTTAAAGTAACTTTCAGTTCTTGTTTTACAATACAAACCATGGGAAATCACATGAGTTATGCAAAAAAAAAAAAAAAAAAAAAAGCAAAGCAGGCAATAGAAAGAAGTTACTTTAGTTACCTTGGCCAGAAAAGTTATTTCCTTGCAAGGACAAAGTTAATATTGTAAGACAATACAGTTATCTTTTCTTCCATTGTTTAGAAGACACTGATTTTCAAAACAATCCTGGCAGAAAGTAAAACAGGAGACAGAAGTTCTACCCTAAATATAACAAGATTTCAGCTTCATGGTAACTTAAAAAAAATAAGTACGGTGAAAACATTATGAGAATGAAAAGTTCTTTCTCTCTCTCTCACACACACACACACATACACATATTCACCCACTCCTCCATTACCACAATTCCTTGGGAAAAGACAAAGAATAAAATGTGATGGCGCCCAATGATTTCATTTTTTTAGTGTTAAGTGTAAAAAAACTTACTTTATCACACTGATGGCTTTGCTGGACTTGGCTTTTAAGAACTCATTGTATCTTCTAATTGAAATCAGGCAACAATGCTTTAGCAATCAATGGTACATTCCAGTCTTTCCTAGCTTAATGCCTTCCAGGTGTGTTGGGATGACACATCCCCAGGAATTAAGGACTCCTGCCAGGGTTGATTTCTGTGTAGAGTTGCCTAATGGATGGAGCTATCCACACCCTCACATGGAATAAGGCACAAGTGTCAAACTCGCGACATAACGTTGTTGTCACCTGATGCATCGCAACTTTTTTCCTGTTCACTAAACCAGGGGTGGGCATGGCCAGTGTGTGATGCATCCGGCCCCCAGGTCACGAGTTTGACACCCCTGAAATAAGTTAAAGTTCCCACTGATTTATGAGAAGGAGAGTGATTTGCAAAATAAAGATGTCATTCACTCCTATACTGTTGTACTGTGATAATATTGCCATGAACCAGAAGCTCGAGGTACATTCTGGATGTAGTGCAGAGGATAAGTTAAAATAATCAATTTACTTCTAATTATTTCTGGAAAAAATTGGGCATAATGAATCAAGAAAGTTTGAGGACCTCTGCCTAATTCACTATTTAATCAATAATACTTAAACATGTTACATTTATTGAAACCAGAAATTTGGATTATGTTTGCAAATCTGTCTGCAACGATCTATTGAATTCATTGGCGTGAAGTTTCAGACATTTTTTAAAAATAAGGACATAGAATAAAGATGGATGTCTAAAAATGGAGAGAAAATATTACATATAAAAAGACAGACATATAAATTGACTCAGCATTAAAGCTACATTCTAAAACCAAACCTATTTTCTGTCTTCTTACTATTCAAAGAACAAGAACTCTGTATTTTCTTTGAGGAATAAACATTGAGATACTTGAGATGCTAAATATTGCATAGTGTTAAATTCCCACTGTGAATTCATATTGGGAACAGAATAAGACACAGATTTGATTACGAAACTGAAATAGCAAATGACAGACCTTTACTTTTAAAATCAATGTTCAGAACCAAACCCTAATCTAGCAACGTTGCAGCTCAGCATAATCTCTTGAAACACACCATTGTTTTAAACAACTCTTATATTAATTAATTTATTAAATGATTGAAATGTACTTGAATATTAATAGCTCAGGTTGGTAGCTGGGCTGTTGGTTTGAGCTCTGAGCTTGGCAATTTGGTTGCAAACGTTTCATCCCCATTCGAGGAGACATCGCTAGTGTGCTTTGAATTGTGCTAGTCTGTCCGAGCACCGGCCTTTAAATACCATTTTATGTGATGCAAATTGGTGAATGTTGTTAGTTCAAAAATATCTGAACAATTTATTAAATATATATTCTTTCTTCATAGCTTACCTATCAAGGAGCAATTCCAGAACTTCCTTTGTAGATGCAAATCCTCGGTATGTTGATAGAAATATGCTGATGTAGGTGAAGTCATTGTCTCCAAATGCTGTCAATAGGTTCTCCACAAGCTTCTCTAGAGTACCTGCCTTTATTGTCCTGATCTTACAGGTTTCATATTGGCTGACAGTGTGTCCTGGAGGAAGTTGGTCCCCTTCAACCTGGGTTAATAGACAAATTAAGGGGGGAAAGGGGGAAAATTAATAAGCTCTTATTGGTAGAAATAACACTGCCACACAATATCTTTTCAGGGGTGATGAAATGGTTTGAAGTTTTATAGCTTTACAAAATAGAGCTGGTACTTGAAAACACCTGGAGAAGTGAAACCACAGAGCAGCTAGGTTCATACAGTGAAGCAAACAACAAATAATGAAACAAATAGACTAACTGAAACATCTTTTGATCATTATGAATTCTGAGAGATCTAATTTGGACTCTGCAGATTTTGTGGGTCAGAGGATGTAGGATAACAGTTGACTAAGGAAGGGTCAACAGCTTTCAAGGGCTGTATACCCTCACTAATACGCTGTGATTCAAGCTGAGTTTAAGAGAGCAGATGGATTTGTAGCAATTACATTAACTTCCTTACCATTTAGCAACATTCCTACCTGAGCTGCTTAATTCCATCCACACATATATTTTACATGTCAGAATGATAAAGAACTTCGTTCAACATCGCAAAGCTCGCTGGCTTGAAACCAGGCAGAAACATTTTAATCATGATGTTTCTTTTCTTGAAGAGCTAAGTTTCCCCCAAGCTTTCTTTCTTCTTTTTAAAATAAATCTAGGAGTTTATTATTTTACCATGATTCTAGGCATCTCAGGTTTCACCCCCAAATCCAAGATAATCCAAATAAACCTATGGTTGCAATGTTACATTCCTCCCTTGTTTGTATTTCAGGGATCAGACACTATATTGTACTTTCTAGTTTCATTCTTGTTAAATTACTAGCAGGCATTTTTTATCTCCAGTGGTTCAGCATAGTAAGATCTCATTTCAAAAAATTAGATGGATAAGGAATCTGCATTGCAATGAATTATGAAAGAAAAAAAGTACAGAGAACCCTAATCCATTAATAGGATGGTGTAGAGTATTTCATCAGATAAAAGCAATTATTCTATAGCCATAACTAATTTGAATATGTGCAAAAGAGTTATATTAGTTTTCTACAGGAATCGAAGATAACTTAGAAGATCAGGCATGAAAGACTTTCAAAAATTCCTCATTCGGAATAAATAAAATGCCATTCTAAGTCTGCAGAAGACAGTCTTCCACATTTAAGCATCTAGCAAAATGAGCTCACAACTTCCAGCTCACTGGAAACTAGTAACAGAATAACAAAATAGCAGAGTTGGAAGGATCCTTGGAGGTGTTCTAGTCCAACCCCAGTAATGTGATAGCATGACCTGGCCCATAAATATAGGGAAATGAAGAAGAATTGGTGAATCAATACTTCACCAAACATTAGGAGGCAGAGCTAGCATTCTGCAGTAGTATCTTTCATCTGTCTTTACTTTACTTTAAAAAAAAAAAACACCACAACTTTTGTTTGTGAAACAAAATTTCAGTATGCATATCTTAGTGAAATATATATATTTCAATATATCTGTATCATATAGCAGGGATGATTGTGTGTGTGTGTGTGTGTGTGTGTGTGAGAGACACAGTAATTAAATGTATGCATAAAGATGAATCTATAAAGAAGCTGACCTGGCATATGTACCGCTGAGCCAAACCACATGGGCAGCTGTTCATATAAACAGCTAACCATGAGGCTAACTTTGTGTGCAAATTTGTTTTCCAGCAATGTAGTTTCCACAAAGATAATGAATAAACCAGTCTGGGAAGATGGCAACTGAGAACAAAAGAGGAAAGAAAGGAAGAAAAAGGGAGTAGATAAGTAGTTAGGCAATATCTAGGGGTTGAGACATTTAATTTTTTTTTTCATATTTTTTTCATAAAATTATTTTATAGATTTGATTACAAGAACGTACTCCTAGAAACAGGACACATATGTCCATTCCTTTAGTGTAATAGATTCTGGAAAAGAAATGTTATTAGGCAATATTTTAAGGCAGTGAGGTCTAGAAGACACAAACAATCTCTCAAGAGAAGACCCATCACTAACACTTAAGATTATGAAGAGCATGCATGCATATGTTATAAGAGAGAAATCCAACTGAGAAAAGCTCAAAGACCTCACTCTTCTATGGCAGAAATTCTCCAATTTCTGCCACAGCATCAAGATGGTACGGGTCCAGTGAAAGGGCCTTTTGCATTCCTCTGAAATACAGTCACTAAGGTTGCCAGGTGTCCACTATTTGAGCGGACAGTCCACTTTTTTCACATTATGTTCACTATTTTTTTTCACAAAATAGTGGACATTTTTTTTTATTCAAAACTTTGTATATTTTTTAATATTTCTCAACATTGTACTGAAATTAAAGAATTATTCCTTAAACACAAAGAATTGATCAAAGCTGTGCAGTCAAATAAAAAATACACACGACAGCAAAGTAAAATGTAATTTAATATTTTACATATTATTATAATATATTTGATGTTTTGAATTTTAAGTAAGGTTTTGAAGTGATTATTTTAATACGTGTTAAAATGTTTGTAAGAAAATATATAATCTAATTGTAAAAAATTTTTTTAATTTTTTTACTACTTAAACCCCCCTCCCCCGCTTGTCCGCTATTTTTTGGAAGCAGACCTGGCAACCCTAATTGTATGCAAATGTATGAATTTGCATGTAATTGTAAAAGGTGCAGAGCTACTTTCCATACTTGTTTTTATGGCAAAATGAGAAAAGCAACGTGAAAGATTTTCCCACCCTTTCACCATAAAAGCATAGAACACAGCTTTCCACATTTTACAATTATGTGCAAATTCATACAACTATTATCTCTGCTTAATACTTCAAAGAGCACCAGTAATTCTTCCTGAATGCTCACTCTCTTTGTTTATTAATTTTTATTCTGTCAAAGTTGAGGGGAAAAGGATCTCGGCTCCAGTCAACAGGCAGGCATCCAACCTGAAGCAGATTCTAACAAGCAGTAAGAAATAGGACAATGGTGCTAACATGGGGATCGTTCCCTGCAGGAAATTCAGATGTCTATTTGCCTCCACATCTACACCAACAGCACTCACAACTGCCTCAACAATTTCATATACAAAATTAAAAGCCTTCACATGCTTTTCCTCCAATGTAATATACTGTATGCCCCCAACTGCCAACAATCCTCCTCTGGATTCTAGGTAGGACAAACAAGGAAACTTTGTACAAAAGAATTAAAAAACACAAGTTTGACATCAGGGCTCAAAAACAAGGACAACATAATATCAGAGCATTTCAGCTCCTTACAAGAGGACTTTCTATTGTAGACTTCAAAAGTAACCATTTTGGAAAAAATTAACCCCACCATCAAATGAGATTCATTCACATATCTCAAAGGTTTTCAGGCAATTTCAGAACCTCTCAACAAATACAATGGGTTTGTAACACATTACAATTGTGAATTTATAAGATACTTGTACTCTCTTGCACATGTAACCTGTGTCTGCATAACCTGTCTTCTCCTCCCTTCCTCCCACCTCATCCTAATTTAAATTTAAATATACAAAAGTATGAAGGCTATTGCTTGACGCATTGTAAGCCGTCCTAAGTCTCCGGAGAAGGGCGGCATATAAATCAAACAAAAATAAATAAATAAATAAATCCACAACAGCCCAGCCATCCCATGCATCTAATGAATGCCTTTTGGTGAAATGTATTAGCCTGAAAAAGTGCTTTTTTTTCCCCCAGCTTCCCAGTAATTTTTACTGCAGACAGTCATGATTACTGCAGCAGAGACAGGAATTAAGATTCCTTCTTTGCATGCCACAATCTCCATAAAATTTATCAAGCCATTAGGTCTGTGATTAAATGTGTATGCAACTAACCTGTCAGATTTTTTTCTTCTTCTGTATCTTATCCCTATTTTTCTGTATTTCTTCTTTTTGTAGAAATAAAAATCATAATGTGGCTTTAATACTGATGCCCAGAGTCACTGAAAATGAGTGGGTGGCCATATAAATCTTCTAAATCAATCAATCAATCAAATAAAAACATTCCAATAAGCTTTTGATATACTTCATCCTACATTCCCATTTAATTCATTAGTTCCAGTTTATAACTTTGTCCAGTAATGCTTGGTAGTTAACAGTTAGAAATAGCACCCGACCCGCCCTATGCATGCACCCCAAAATGCCAATCAGAATTCTAGTTACCAAACCTGGTTATTTATTCAGGGTCAAACAGAAACTTAAGTAAGGCTCTTCCCGAAAGTATTCAGACTTGGGCTTTGATGGTTCTCTAGAGGAAAGGAATGCTACAGTTGTGGGGAAGACATTAAAAATGTTTCCTTGCATTTGTGTGCTTAAAAAAATAAAAGTACATTTTATCAGCTACCAACAACAATATGCTTGAAGTCATTTGAAGGAACATCTAAGGCATAATTTTGGTCTGCGTTATTAAAGCAGTTCTGCCCCCAAATTTTTAAGAGCGCCTTGGCAGGCAACCATTCAATAACACTGACTTGTGGAATAAGACACGGCAGGCTGAGTTAGCACGCTAACAGGAAACAGCTCAATCTGGATTCAATCAGAGACTGTCTCTTTTCTGACATGATTCCTGAAAACAAGAGGGGATTTTTGGGTTTGCTTCTTGGCCAGCTGTCCACCTACAAGTAAACCACATTGATTGCTTTTCAAAGGGCACATCTATAGCTGAAGGGCAATTTTCCATCAGCAGGACTTAAGAATGAACAACATATGATACCTCCTTGAAGGTCAAGAAAAGTCATGTTGTTTTTGAAGGATTATCTTCTTACCTTCACATTTCAGTGTTATTTAACTCAAAGTTCCATGGAAATGCTCTTCACCTGTTATGTGTTTCTACTATTCCAAATCAGTATCTAGAATGTGGGTTTTTTCAGTGCCTTCAAGTCAGTCTTGACTCCTGGCAACTGTCTGGAGAAGTCACTGGAATTTTCTTGGCAATAATTTGAAAGTGGTTTGCCATTGCCTCCTTCTTAGGGCTGAGAGAGAGAAACTGGCCCAAGATCACCTAGCTGACTTTGTCCCTAATGTGGAACTTGTCTCCCTGTTTCTAGTCTAGCTTTTACCACTACACCAAATTGTCTCAACCTTTCCAATAGTGGGTTAAAATATCTGGTAAACATTTAACATGCTTTTTAAAAGAGTAACTACAACTCTCTTGCAACATTTTTTCCTTAAAATAATGTGATAGGAATTTGTAGGCTACTCAGTTCTCCAAGAACATATCAGGACTGACAGCTTAGAGCTAAGTTGTTTTTTTTTTTCCCCTGGAGGCTATTTTTTACCTTTTCCTAACTTTTCTGACAATCTAATGCGTTGGAAGGTAGACAATCTAATCCAATCTAATGCATTGGAAGGTAGACAGAAGGGTATATCAGAAAGAGGGGATAAAAGGAAAGAAGCATATTATAAAAGATCAGGTAGCTCTGCCAACTTTTCCTTTTGCTTTTTCCACTCTACAATAACTCTCATGTGGTCTGTCCCAATATATTATTTCCCACACCCATGAGAATGTGGTGTTTAGCAGTAAAAAGGTTGCCAGCTCTAAGACTATATAATTATAAGAAAGATATATAGTTACAGGTAATCCTTGAGTTACATCCACAATTGGGACCCGAATGTCAATTGTTGAGCAGAGCAGTCATTAAGCAAGACAGCCTGTGACTTCTTTAGTCAATGACTGCAATTCCAACCTTCCCTGTCATTAAGTCATCAAAGTCTCAGGTAAAGAGCTCAGAGTGCCTCAGGGATGTGGGGGAGACAGTAGGAGGTTTGATGCAGGCTGCATGTGAGTATGTCTCTGCTCAGAAGCTGAAAATCCTCCTGCCAAAAAAAAAAGATTTTAAACCCCTGAACAGAGACATACTCATATGTGGCAGTATGTGCCAGCCCCCAACTCCCATGAGGCATGTCACATTCTTTAGCTTACTATGCTGTCTCACCATTCAGGAGCTGAAAATCCTGCTTTAGTTCCCAGTCTAATCAAGACAGTCTGACTAAAAGAGCTGCCTTTTGAAGGATTTCAGCTTCAGGCCAATCCAAGCATATATGGAATTGAAATCCTTCGGTGAGTAGTTTTTCACTCTGGGGGTTGGCTGAACAAGCTGCCTGCCAAGAGATTTCAGCTCTATGACTGTTTGGATTGGCCTGGAGCTGAAATCCTTCAGCAGGCAGTTCTTTCAGCCAGCCATCAAAGAAGAGAGGGAGTTCTCTCAGGAGGCGGCAGCAGCAGCTTGAAGGTTTTCCTGCTGGCTTCCCCATTAAGCTTCTGGGGAAGCCAGCAAAGAAGATTGAAAACAAAGAGCACATGGTCATGGGGTACTTGGCAACCATTTGCAAGTGCAAACAGGTTGCAGAACACAAGCACATGATCACATGTGATATGTTACGTGTGTCTGTGTGAAATGTTTTATAAAAGTCAGAAGTGTTTTATAGGCTACAAAGCAACCTTTCTGAGGCTGTTATTAATTTATTACTTTATTTATTTCATGTATTTATATGCCGTCCTTCTCCAGAAGGACTCAGGGCGGTGAACACAAGTTAAAAACATGTACAACAAAATCCCATTTTAAACCGAATTAACTAATAAATAATAAAACCGAGAATCAGAGTCAGCCTATTTACTTGAACAGCCAAGTCTTCAGGTCCCAACGGAAGGAGCGGAGATCAGGGGCTGTCCAGAACTCGGTAGGCAACTCATTACAGAGGGTGGGAGCACCCACAGAGAGCGCCCTACCCCTGGGCGCCACCAGACGACATTGGCTTGCTATCGGAACCCTGAGGAGAGCAGCCCTATGTGAGCGAATAGGACGCTGGGAGGCAGGCAGGAGAAGGTCCTGCAAATATCCCGGACCTAAGTCATGTAGGGCCTTATAGGTGAGAACCAGCACCTTGAAGCGGACCCGGAGAACCACTGGTAACCAGTGCAGCTCAAGCAGGAGAGGTGTTATATGGGAGTAACGAGGGGCTCCCGTAACAACCCGTATGGCTGCATTCTGGATCAGCTGGAGTCTCCGGGTGCATCTCAGGGGCAGGCCCATGTAGAGGGAATTGCAGTAATCCAAGCAGGAAGTAACCAGGGCATGAGTGACAGTGCGAAGGTCATCTCGGTCCAGGAAAGGGCGCAACTGGCGCACCAGGTGAACCTGTGCGAAAGCCCCCCTGGTCACGGCCATCAGGTGGTCTTCTAGGGACAGCTGAGCATCAAGAAGGACACCCAAGTTGCAAGCCCTATCAACGGGGGCAAGTTTTTCCCCACCCATCAAAAGTGATGGGGCCTCTGAAACCTGAGATGCCGGCATCCACAGCCATTCAGTCTTGGAGGGGTTGAGTCTGAGTCTGTTTCTACCCATCCAGGCCCGCACTGCCTCCAGGCAATGGGACATCACGGAAAGGGCATCTCTGGGGTGGTCTGGGGTGGAGATGTATAACTGAGTATCATCAGGATATTGATGATATCTCACCCCGAAGCCATGAATGATCTCACCCAGTGGCTTCATATAGATGTTAAAGAGCAGGGGGGGAGAGAACCGACCCCTGAGGCACCCCACAATTTAGGGGCCTCGGGGTGGACCTCTGCCACCCCACCCATACAAATTGCAAGCAACCTGAGAGGTAGGAGGAGAACCACTGTAAAACAGTGCCTCCCACCCCCAATCCCACAAGTCGCTGCAATAGGATACCATGGTCGATGGTATCAAAAGCCGCTGAGAGGTCAAGTAGGACCAGGATGGAGGAACAACCACCATCCCGAGCCCGCCAAAGATCATTCACCAGAGCGACCAATGCCGTTTCCGTGCTGTGCCCACGTCGGAAGCCCGATTGGTACAGGTCTAGGTATTCCGTTTCCTCCAGGAACTGTGGGAGCTGTTGCGCCACCACAGTCTCAACAATCTTTGCAATGAAGTGAAGGTTGGAGACGGGACGATAGTTATTAAGTGAGTCTGGATCCAGGGAAGGCTTTTTGAGGAGAGGTCGAACCACCGCCTCCTTAAGAGAGGTGGGGAAGACCCCCTCCTTCAACGAAGCATTGACAATTGCCTGGATCCAGTCTCTAGTCACCTCCCTGGCAGCTGAAACCAACCAGGAGGGACAAGGATCCAATAAGCAAGTAGAGGAACCAAGTTTACCCATAATCCTGTCCACTTCCTTGACAGAAACAGGGTCAAACTCAACCCAGATATTACTCTCAAGACCTACCCTAGTCTCACCATTGGATTCTGCCCAGTCAGAGTCCAATCCGATCCGGATCTGAGCGATTTTATCATGCAGAAACTGTACAAAATCCTCAGCTCTGCCATGTAAAGGGTCTTCCCTTGCTCCCTGATTGAGGAGGGAGCGGGTCACACAAAACAGGGCCGCTGGGTGGTTTTCTGCAGATGCAATGAGGGCGGTGAAGTAATCTCGCTTCACTGCTTCCATCTAGATAAGACCTAATATGGGTTTTTAACTGTGTTCGATCAGATTCAGACCGGGAGGACCTCCAACTCTCCTCTGGGCATCTTTTCCGACATTTCATTTCCCGGAGCTCCATGGAAAACCAAGGAGCGACCTGGGATCTGTGTCGGGTCAGAGGCCGCAAAGGTGCAATTCGGTCCAAGGCGTCGGTAGCCGCCCGTTCCCAGGATGCCACCAGAGCCTCAGCCGAATCGCAAGATTGAGAGGTGGGGAATGTCCCAAACTCTGTCAAGAACCTCTCTGGGTCCATCAGGCACCTGGGGCGGAACAATTTTATGGCTCCCGCCTCCCAGCGGCAAGGGTTGGCAGATTGAAAGTCCAGTCTAAGGAGGGAATGGTCAGTCCATGACAGGGGGGCGATGGAAAGTTCCCCCTTACCACGACCATTTATCCACTGCCCAGAGAGAAAAACCAGGTCGAGTGTGTGTCCTCCCCTATGAGTTGGGCCCTGAATAACCTGAGTCAGATCCATGGCTGCCATGGAGGCCATGAACTCCTGGACTGTCTCAGATGACTCGCCAATCGAAGGCAGATTGAAATCTCCCACAACCAAAAGTTTGGAGAGTTCAAGTGCCACTTCAGTCAAGACATCGAGCAGTGCGGGCAGTGTTGTGGCAATGTAGCTGGGAGATAGGTATGTGACCAACAAGCCCGACTGAACTCCAGGGTCCCACTTCAATAGAAGAGACTCACACCCGCCTATCTGAGGGACAGTGACCTCCTAGGACTAAGACTTTCTCTAACAACCACCCCCACCCCCCACCCCTTCCTTGGTGTCGCGGCTGGTCAGCACACGAAAGCCCGGGGGGCATAAATAAGAGAGAGGGATTCCCCCCTCCTGCCCCAACTAGGTCTCCGTGATACAGGCCAGGTCCGCACCCTCCTCATCAATAAGATCTCGTATGAGGGGGGCCTTATTCACCATGGACCTGGCATTCACATACATCAGACGGAGACCAGGGTCCCTCGCTCTCGCATCCCCAGGAAAGCAGGGTGAGCTGGGGGAATTGGAGCAAGTCACCACCTGAATGCATCTGGTGTGATGTTCCCGACCCCTACTTCTATTTCTTCTGCCCCATCCCACCATCACAGGTATAGAATGTCCCACCCCTCTCCGAACATCCTCTATGACTCCCAACTCCCCCAATCCGCTGGGACCGTCAGAATGGCAAGGCTGCTGATCCTTAAGAGACCCCCCCCCCGTCTCATTTTTGTTGTTAAAAACCACCCTCCTCCCGGATCTCCTTAAAATTGGATCTAAAAATCTATTTAAAAAACCCCAGAGCCTCCGTTTTTTAGCATACACCTCTCAGGGTTCCAAAACCCGTCATCAAGGGCGGCACTCGATAGCTGAGAGGGCCAAACCTGCGAGAGTGGGGAGTTTCACAGTGCAAGGAGTTCCGCAGCTGAGTACACCGTAAACAGAAGAAAAGCCTGGAGGGGATGAGAGACAATCTTCTGAAGGTGTTGGAGAAAGTCATAGTAGCGGGGAAGAAGATGTTATGTAGAGCACCAACATACTAGAACAATAACTGCACTCTCATAGCGATGAGAAATCTGAAAATTACAATTCTGTCCAGAGGGGAATAAAGGTCTCAATGGCCGCCCTCTCATGACGACCAGTCCAGAGTCCAAAAGGAATTAAGAGAAGATGGTCCATTCCCCAACAAAATAATCAGGGGGCAAACAAGGATTCATAGTGTTAGTGTCTTCATTCCCTTCAATATCCGTGGAAGCCGGGATGGAATTAAAGGGGTAGGATGGTATATCAAAAGGACTGAGTAATTGCTGATGGAACAACAGGGGTAACACAGTGAGGGAGAGATATTCAGGTGGGGGTGGCAAAGCAGGGGATCATTAAATTGAGCTGAGTGGCCATACTAGGTCTGGGTCTGATGGGGGGGGGGTTATCGAAGGGGGAGATCAATCAACATCCCCCTTCTTGTAATATTCTGCTCATTCAACCATACCACTCCAGACTTCTTCTTTAAAAGTCCCTCAGCCTTAGGTGACTACTAGCCCTCATGCAGATCATAAAATTAAATTAAAATCGTTATTACGGGAATGGTTGTTAAATGAATGGTTGCAAGTGAAGGACTACTTTTATTCTATTAAAAATAGCTGACTTTCCTCAGAGGAAAAAAAAACTTACAAATTAATAGCCCAACCCTATGAATATGTGTTCCAAAGCTAAATCCTTCTAACCTCAATGATACTTTCTCATATTTCCATGCAAATAGGAATCTGTCAGTATTCCTCCATCAAGAGAAAGATGACAGGAAAGTGAGTCTTAATTTTTGTGTGACCATGCTCTTTTTCAACCACAATTACAAATTTCTGCAAATGCAATTGTTTCTACAAGCCAAGAAGTGATACCGAGAAACTGAACCAATGAAGAGACTGAAAAACATAGCAAGCAGATTCAGAGAAGGAAGATTTGCAATAGAGGATTAATAAATCAAAGAGAGATTAAAACACTTCCATCCACTGAGCAGTCTCCTCTGTTACACACTCCATCCCTGCATTCATTCTGCATCCAAAAAAAAAAAAAAAACAGGGTTAAGAGAACACATGCTTCTCAAAGGAACAAGTAGTTCTATCTTTAAAGTGTATAGAGCAATCACTGATAACAATCATCTCAGAATGAAAATGTTCTGTAGGCAGAGAAAGCGAACACATCTGATTAAGAGTATATGTCCTCTCACAAATGCTTTTGCTGCTTGCCTGATACCACAGTCTGAAATCCATGTGTAAAAATCTAGGAAAGTTTTCTCAAGTGCCCCGTTGGGCCAAAACACAATCCGCTGTGAGATGAATGCAGTCTGGTCACTTATTCCTAACCAGCCTATGCTGTGTATATAAATAATGTATAGAAAACAAGTTGTTCTCTAATTAGTAATCCTGGAGGTTATAGGGTAATTTTGTCTAGCCCTAAAGGCTATGGGTATCCATTTTATGGCTCTATTCTGTCTCCAGTTATAAAGAAGCAACTCTTGTATGAGAGATACATATTTCTGTCCACCCAACAAACCATTTATTCATTTAATCCTGGTCACTGCATTGAATATACTGTATGATGAAGCAGAAGACAAGTAAACCAGTGGCTATTGATATAAGATACAGTACATTCCCCCCTCCACACACACAGAAAAATACACAGAAGTTTGTATTTTTAGTTTGTGTGAATTGGTCTCTTTTCTATTTTTTAAAGTTTTTTTTAAGTGAATTGCATATCTATTTTAGAAAATAAAAGAAATTTAAAAAGATGAGGCAGAAGACTCACAAAAATAAGTGAGTTCACTCATCAATCTAATAATATCTTCGAGACCGCCTTCTACCACATAACTCCCAACGACCGGTAAGATCCCACAGAGTTGGTCTCGTCCGTATCCCATCAGCTAAACAATGCCGGCTGGCGGGCCCATGAGGGAGGGCCTTCTCTGTGGCTGCCCCAGCTCTCTGCAACCAGTTACCTCCTGAGGTCCGGACCATCCCCACCCTATTGACCATCCGAAAAGCGATGAAGACCTGGCTCTTCGGGCATGCCTGGGGCCGTTGATCTCACTCTTGTGATCTGGCGAGATCTGGCCATGAATGGTGTGAATGAGTTTTAATGTTTTTAATGTTTTTAATTCTTAAATGGTTTTTGCAATGATTTTGAATGCATTGTGAGCCGCCCTGAGTCTTCTGAGAGGGGCGGCATACAAATTGAATGAATGAATGAATGAATGAAATGAATGAATGAATGAATGAATGAATGAATGAATGAATGAATAAACAAACAAACATACATACATACATACATACATACATACATACATACAAACAAACAAACAAACAAATAAATAAATGGAGGCAGACATGTTTAAGAAACATGTGTTTTTTTTTCCTTCTGTCAACGACATACAGAATGTGAAGATGGGGAGAACTTTTGGAATAAAAACTGGAACACTGGGTTGCCTTCTAGTTTCCATGCTTAATAGAGCTGTACAACACTTCTGATTCAAGGATAAAACTTTATACCATATAGGAGTATACATGGAGCTCTTTTCTTCCAACTCTTTAAACCACTGTTTCTCAAAATGTGGATCACGGCCATCGCAGTGTGAGATTACAAGAGAGGGAATGGATGAAGAAAGGTAAAAGAGGATCCTCATTGCAGAATATGTGCAGGCTTATCAGTTTAATGCAAAAATCTGCTGAAGCAACATTCTCAGTGCCTTGTAGCAAGTCTAAGTGCTTGCTTTGTTTTAAGCTTGATATTCACTTATGTCTGGAAGGCACAAATTTCCTATGCAAACTATGTCTAGAACTTGACTGTCACTCTGAAGAAGGGATTATACAGGTAATCCTCGATTTACAAGAACAATTGGGCTCAAAATTTATGTTACTAAAGTAAGCAAGACAGTTGCTAAGTTAATTTTTCCCTTATGACCTTTCTTGTCACAGTTGTTAAATGAATCACTGCAGTTGTTAAGTTAGTAGCATGGTTGTTAAGTGAATCCCCATGGACTTTGCTTGTCAGAAAGTCACAAAAGGTGATCACATGACCCCAGGACACTGCAACCATCATAAGTATGAGCCAGTTGCTTAAGCATTTTGATCACATGACCATGGAGATGCTATAGCAGTCATAAATGTGAAAAACGGTCATAAGTCCCTTTTTTCAGTGCCATTGTAACTTCAAATGGTCATTAAATAAATAGTTGTAAGCCAAGGACTCCCTGTATTAAAGGGGAATGGAAGAAGGCATGTGAGGCTGGAGCTAGGATGGAAATGCAAGAATGGGAGAGAGATATATAAGTACAAGGCTGGAGGAGAAAGACATCTTAATGCAATTGAGTCTTTGGCCCTTTTGGGAGGACCAAAAGCATTGCCTGCCATTTTTTGTGCAAGCTGCAGATTTTTAAGGGCCGTTTAAGAGAAACTGATTGAAGGCAATGAAGTGTTTATTACAGTCCAGGGCAAAGGAAACATTTCCTTTTCTATTTTCCTTCTGATTCAAGCAACTAAAAATAATTGCCCCCAGGGAAGAAGGAAACAGGAAGAGAATAGCAGCAAATTTCCCCATTTCTTTACAATAAACTGGAATCAAGTCATTGCCTGTATATGTCTTTTATCTCAAAAATTACGCTACTACCACCATCACCAAAAGAATGTACCCTCTACATGGAGAATCCTTATTTTGTCTTCCGGCTGCAAGATAAAAGCAACCAAACATTCTTCCCATTAAAAAGGTACTTTTAAATTTGATCAGTGTTTCTATTTCCAGTGAAATGGTTTTATTTCCAATGTTTTAGGATTCAAACATGCTGTTATGTAATATACAGATTAAAGTGATGGCTGAGACAAATCTTGTTTCTAACAGCCCAATTTTATGGATTATTCTCCCTCAGAAGTACAGTATGTACAGCCTCCTTCCCCCTTGCTGAGTAAGCAAGTTAAAGGTAGTTTTATTCCTTTTAGTCATAGCTGAGTGCCTATCTTGGATTTTGTTTGAGGTTCCATTCTTGGTATTCTTCGGGGTTATATTTTTGTTTTTGATATTGTTCTGATTTAGGTATGTATTATTTAGTTTTGGTATTGTAGAATGTTGAATGCCACCAAGAGCCCTTTGGGATTGAGTTGAGCTGTAAATACTGTCAAATAAATAAAATAAATACGTTTTGTATCCTTAATAATAGCATTCAAATGTAATGGAGCTTTATGAAATGTTAACAGGAATATCATGGACTCCTACTGGTGTATGTATATATATACATACACATTTGCTTAATAGCTGCTGGTATAATAAAGAAAAAAAAGTGGATTTCCAGGTAGTCCTCAGCTTACAGCCAATCACTTAGTGACAGTTCAGTGGTCCTCAACTTATAACCAATGGCTTAGTGACCACCCCAGAACTACAACCCATTTTCAAAGTTACAATAGCCGCAAACACCCCTGCGGCCTTGTGATCACATTTTGGGTTCTTGGCAACCAGCTCACATTTATGGCTGTTCGCAGTGTCCCATAGTCACATCAGTGGTGGGTTGCTCCCGGTTCATCCCAGTTCAGGCAAACTGATAGTGGCAGTGGCGGGAGGCTCCGCTCACCTGCCCAGATGTCATCAAAAATGCTCTGCGCATGCGCAGAAGCACCGTGCGCTCGCAAAGCAAGCGCGCACACCCGCGTTCTACCAATAGCGAACCAGTAGCACTGGGATTTGCATCCAACTACTGAGTCACATGGACACAATTTGCGTGCATTTTTTTCCAGTTTACCTGTAGTTTCTGGCAAAAAATGCCCATAGGGAAAAATAAATTCACTTAACAACTGTGATGCCTACTTAACAACCACAACATTCACTTAATAATCACCATAAAAAACAGTCATAATTTTGAATCCAGTTATGTGATACCTTGACTTATGACCACAGTGAGTTATGACTGTAACTCCAGGCTCAATTACAATTATATGTCAAGGACTATATGTATCTTGATAGTAAAGACATGTAAGATAAAACCACATATAACTGTAATCAGTGCCAAATTGTTTGATGAAACAATTACTGTAAAAGCTTTCCTCCAGAAAACAATGGGATGGAATTTCTTCTCTGTCTCTCTGTTTCACTTAAGGAAAAGGGGAGACTGCTAATTGCTTAAAGCAGTTTAAAATGCTAATTTAGATAAAGCTATAAGATTTTCTTCAGAGATGTATCTTTCCCAAACCTCGCTGATTTTTGAAAGCAATTGCAAGGGGTAAAGTTTTTTAGTTGGCTAGCATGGCTTCTTTTTGTCTTTTGACAGATAGAATTTTGAGTTCTTTAAACTTAGTACTGCAGTTTTAACTATTTTTGAAAACAACCTTGAGCTTGAAGAAGACACCATAGTTAATTTAGTATTTTACATCCTTCACACTAATCTGATCAGCCAAAGCACTACATGCATAGAACAGGGCATGCTGATCTCAACAGGAAACAACATCTACAATATAAATACAGACTACTTAGATTTCACCAGACAAGTTTTTTAACAATTAAGAGAAGATGGATGAAGAGATGCTTTGAAACAAGATGGATGACAAATAAGTTTAATAAATAATAATAATAAATATATTTGTACATCAGACATAACATTGTAAGTAAGAGCAGCAATGCCATTACCTTCAGAATATCCAATTTTGAAATAGACTAGAAATTTTACAAATACTTAGAAATGTGTCAGAATTATGCTACTAATAACTCTAAACAAAACTACCAACAAATTGAATCTGCAATTGTCAGAACCTGAGACATACTAGCCATCCTTAAGAAGAATCAGTTACCAAATCTATCACCCATACCTTTGTTCACATGCGTATAGAAATTTATATCTACAAAAGTTTTGTTTTAAGGGGTATGTGGCAATACAAAAGGTATCTATCTCACTGTCATGCAACCAAAAGTCTGCAGGTGTAATGGAAAGTCCCTTTAATCTTGCAGTTCCCCAGTCAAAATCTGTTTTGGATGGTGACAGAGGTAAAAGAGAGCTGCCAATTAAGAAATGGGGAGGCTATCTCTGAGACCAAGCTCAGTGAAGGTAGCAGAATTTCATTTTCTACTCGACTGAACAAAGGAAGTGTAGAGAAAAGCAAATCATTATGTAAATCAAGAGGACAGAAACATTCCTTAAGTCCTAGGAAGGGAGATAGTATTAAGAAGAGAGGGAGACTAACTCCACCATGACTCACTGAGGTATAAGAGGGAGGGAAAGAGAACCACAATCAGACTTTCAAGATTCTGTTATTATAGCCCAGTGATGGCTAACCTTTTTGCCATCGCGTGCCAGAAGGGGGGGATGGGGGAGGTTCGCGTGAGCACGTGCCAACACCCATAATTCTATGCACCGCCCCTGTGCATACGCATGCAACCCCTCCCCCCCGCTCCTGGCACGCGATGGCCTGGTAGGCCCATTTTTCTTTCTTACCTGGCTCCAGATCTTCTCTATGCGTCTGGGAAAGGCGAAAACAGCCTTTCCCACTCCCTCAGAGGCCCTCCGGAGGCCTGAAAGGGCCCATTTCCCAACTCTTGGTGGGACAGGAAGTGACATTTTTTGCTGTCCCCAGCCTCCCCCAGGCCCTCCGGAGGCAGGAAACAGCCTGTTTCCCTACTTCTGGTGGGCCCAGAAGGCCTGAAAATCAGCTGGCCGGCACGCGAATTTGCGCAAGAGCTGAGCTGGCATGCCCACTGATATGGCTATGCGTGCCACCTGTGGCACACGTGCCATAGGTTCGCCATCACTGTTATAGCCTATCTCAATGAATATAGCCTTCCTCAGAGGTGGGTTCTACCTACCTTTACTACCGGTTCGCAATGTGGCTGCGCTCATGTGCTTGCTTCACGTGTGTGTGTGTGCACTCTTCTGCGCATGCGCAGAAGCGTTCTGATGACGTCAGGGTAGGTGGGCAGAACTTCCTGCCGGTTTTACTACCGGTTCTATAGAACTGGTATGAACTGGGGGCAACCCACCACTGGCCTTCCTGTGAGTTTCCTGATTTGGCCTACCTTGAAAAGCTAAAGGGAAGATGCAGCAACATCAGGATAGACAAAGGAAATTTCAGAGGATACAGTATATTAATTTCTTTTTTTGGGGGGGGTATTCACACCAAATTGGAATTTCACAGCCTCAGAGTTTTGATCACAAATCCACAATAGGATAATCAACCTTATAATAAAGAGAGAAGGAATGTCTCTCTGTGGACCTTGACTAAATCAAAGATAATAATGAATGCTTAATTAAGAGTTGGTTGTACATGATTAAGGTTTCCGTATAGCATATCACAAATATGTTGTATAGATCAGGGGAGGAATTCATTTACTTTCCCTACCGGTTTGCAAATGTGAGTGTGCATGGGTCCACACATTCACACATCCTTCCGCGCATGTGCTTTGCTTGCTTGGACACCTTCCGGATATGCGCCCTGCCTCAAAAACGTGCCTAAATAGCATTTACCCCCAACGAGGATAGCCAGAATGTTTAAGAATAAATTGGAGAAATGTTGGAAGTGTCATCAAACTCCAGGATCGTATTACCATACGTGATGGACATGCGTGGAAGCAAGGAGATTTTGGACTAAGATACATACATGGTTGGAAAAAATGACAGAGACATATTGACTTTAAACCAGAAATATTTTTATTAGGAATTTTACCAGAGACATTTAATAAAGAATTACAATACTTAATTGTGAACATTTTAACAGCGGCCAGAATTGTATTTGCCAAAAACTGGAAAGGAGAGAAGATAATTACTGATGAAGAAATTATTATGAAAATGTTGGACTGTGCTGAAATGAGTAGATTGACATTTGAAATAAGAGAACAGGAAGATAAACAATATTATTTGATATGGGAGATATTTTATCAATGGTTTGACAAAAAAGCATGGAGATGAGATAGCATATATGAAATGTTTAAATATTTATCTTCAGTTCAAGTAAAGAATAATTGTTATATGATGAGATCTGGAAAATTGTAAGCACAAAATGATTTTAACCGATTGAGATGCTGTCTATAATTGTTTGTAAGGATGATATTTTTATGTTGTTGTTGTTTTTTTCATTTTAATCTAAAATAAAACTTTTTTTCCAAAAACAAAACAAAACAAAACAAAACAAATGTGCCTAAATAGGACGGCATACAGCTGGGGCAGTTGAGTGGGCCCACCAGCGATTTCCGCTACCGGTTCAGGCGAACCAGTACAAACCGGCTGAATAACACCTCTATAGGGTATAGATTGATATAGGAATGTAAACCAATGATCTTTTAATAATCATACTTTCAATTGAAGGTGCCATTCTCTAGATTCCAAGTATATCTCTGTTCATGGTCATCAAAAGCAGGGGTCATCAAAAACAAGGGTTATGGTCATCAAAAGCAGGGGTCCTCTGAAGATCCTCATCAACCTACTATATTTCCTCTACATCAAAGAGAGAATCAGGGGTGAAATCCATCAGGTTCTGACAGGTTCTGGAGAACTGGTAGCAGAAATTTTGAGTAGTTTGGAGAACTGGCAAATACCACCTCTGGCTGGCTGCAGAGTGGGGTGGGAATGGAGATTTTGCAATATCCTTCCCCCAGGAGTAGAGTGGGAATGGAGATTTTGCAGTATCCTTCCCCTGGAGTGGGGAGGGACTGGAGAGGTTGCAATATCCTTCCCCTGCCACCCCATCAAGCCACACCACACCACACCACACCCACCACACCACACCCACAGAACCGGTAGTAAAAAAATTTGGATTTCACCACTAGAGAGAATCTATTGGAAAAAAAATCTGTTTCTTTATCTTGAGTCGCGATCACTTCAGAAGTTGATAGCATTTCCTATAGTATGAAGGTTTTAGACTAGCTACTTGTTTAAGTTATTCTTGTGGGTGGATTGATTGATTGATTGATTGATTGATTGATTTGAAATTTCACTGTAGATATATGAATAAGAAATTAAATAAGAAACTCAGGTCATAAGCTTTAAAATAACAGATGCTGGTAGCAAACCCCAATGTTACTCCTGCATCTTCCTGGAACAATAAAATATAGGACGCAAAGAATTTTTGTAAAGTGAAGTCATAATTGAAAGTAAAGATTTATATTTTTCATAGATGTATGAATTACTTTGTTACTGCAGTGTCGCTCCTATGAGACACATGAGTAGCCTTGTGACATTTATGAAAAACTTTTCAATATGTCAACATATTTATATTCGAGTTATAAAAGTTCATTCTCTCTGAAAATTGCCACATTTCTTTTCTGCCTTTCAAAGAATGCATTATGGCTGCTAAACTGCTCACCTACTATAAAATCCGTAGAAACAGAGTAATTCCAGGTGAGTAAATATGTCTCTTTGAGTCTAGGATAGATCTTAAAAGATGCTGCCCCTATTAATTACACTGCATAACAAAAGCACAAAACTTGTATTATTCAAATCTACTGCAATGTTGATCAACCAGATTGGAAAAAATGACACTGGTTTGAGATTAAAGGGTGTATTTTAACAGTAGAAAGCATTGTAACAAGAAAACAAAAAACACTTTTAAAAAGAGAAAAGCAAGGGAAAAGATTTACTCAGGAAATTCGGAAACAATTTGTTTAACCTGTGAAAGATAAGAGAGTTCCTCTGAATTTAGAAGATGCGGAAAGGGAGGAGTAGCTAGAATAGACTTTGCAACAAAATAAAAGTCCATTCCCTAAAGGATATTATTCATTCCTCCTGACATAAAACTGTTTTCATAATTGAAGCAGCATATAAATTGATAATCAATAATAAAACTGACCAATTCAGTGCATTTATTTAATTGAAAAAATACAAAATATTTTATTTTATTTTATTTATTTATTAAATTTATATACCGCCCTACTCCCAAAGGACTCAGGACAGTGAACAGCCAAAAGATAAAATACACATAGTACAAACGTTAAAAAACCATTTAAAAATACATTAAATACTTTGGCCCAGAACAAATTTAAAACACCCCAATTTATAAAACAAATTTAAAAGCAATTAAAAGGGAGGTTAGGCCAGACCAGCCTGCTGGAATAAGAATTATTAGACAAATGCACTTTTATTTAAAATGTTCCAGGTCTCTTTGTTGGTAGTATTGCAAGTGTCTAACCTGGCTTTCACTCTAGAATCTGTTCTTACTTTTCATTATCATCGTAGATGATAAAGAAATGTTCTTACCAGATTGCGCAATTATACAGCCAAACTACATAATACAAAATTATCAACAAAACTCATTGAATAATTCGTGATTTCCCATGTTGTAACAGATGTGCAATCAGTGAAACTTATTCACGATTTCCAAGCATTCTATGTCCTTGTTCTGTTTTGCACCAGTTGTGAGGCAAGTGACTATAGAACACAATACTGCACATTTTATTAGATCAATCTTTTCCCACTGGACACTACACTGTGAATAATAAACTAGTGGAATGGCTTGCCTGCAGAAGTTGTGGGTGCTCCATCACTGGAGCTTTTCAAAAAGAGACTGGACAGCCATTTGTGCCAAAGGGTATAGGGTGTCCAAGGGGGTTGGACTACAAGACCTCCAAGGTCCCTTCCAACTCTGTTATTCTGTTCTGTTGTTACAGAAAAATGCAAAGGAATTAGACATGCTGTATGCCAACCAACACACACTTAGGTATCACATGAAGCTAAGCTAAAACTAAGAGATAAGGCTCATAGGACATTGGCATTTCAACATACAAGATGACGAGTGGAAGTTTTAACAGTTGTACAAAACTGATATTTTGTTACACAAAATTTCCATCAGATTCATTGTCTTCATCTGTTTTAAGATTATGAGCAGCACTGATATGATGGCACCCATGCAAATTGAGATGTCCCCATCTCTATCATTTCTTTTTCTCAGATGGCTAAATAGTATATAATTCTATATAGTTGACAGATTATTTCTCTGTAGTCTTGTCTACTCATGCTTGCATTGTTTTAATCCAACGTCATGAGAATGAATATGCATTTATCCATATGTACTTTCATGGAATATGATATTGGGAGAGGTTATAATCTTGTTTCATTTTTATCAGGATTACATTTAAAAGGCAATGTGATGCAGGCCTTTTTCAATTAATTATTTAGGGTATTATTATTTCTATACCCTATAATTTAGGTTAGATTTTGATAAATTTCTATGTATATTAAGCATTATAGCAAATTTGTTATTACAGGGCAGATTATTGGAATATATTCCATTAATTCCGATCTCTGAAATCTCTCTATGTCTGGTACAGCTGGATTAGCTAACAATGCTATAGCATGTATACACGTGGACACCTAAAAAAATTGGCATGCAAGAACAACCTTCCATAACCTTTATTTTTTATCTGCCAATTGATTGAATGATTGATTGATTGGACTGATTACTTTGTAAAATACTGGATCACATGCAGTATCAAAGCTCCCAAGATCACATCTTGAAATTTAATGGAAAACATTTATTTTTGTGTTATGATTCTAAGCTGCTGGTAGGATATTTTGACTTTTAAAATCCCAATCCCCCTAACCCTCTCCCTCAAAAAGTAAAAGAAGGCCTTGCTCCTTCTAGAGATGTCACCAGGGCAAATACATAAACTTGAGTGTTTCATCATCAATGAAGATGCAGGATTTTGCAACGTGAATATGGTTTCTCAGCTCTTTCTCTTTCTTTCCAGATGCTGTTTTTCAAAATAGAAAGCTGTTTTGGTCTGCAGAAAGATGGAAGTCTCCTTGCTTGATTATATATACAAGTGAGCCAAATAGAACATGGCCAAACAAGCAGCAGGCTGTAACACTCAATATGGCGTTATGGGTGGATTCTGCAGCACAATTAGAAACATGTCTGTGCTTCCAAGAACACAATTAGGTGCCACATAATTACATCTGTCTAAATACTTCATAGTCAATTAGGTGCCACACTACTCTGTCTAAACAGACTACATATTCAAAACAACAGGTGGTTTATGTCTTTGATGGACTACTCAGTGAAAGCAAAAGATTAAGACATATTTTTATTTACCTCATTTTGATTATATACATATACTACATCCTTCAAGAAGTTCATCCTATTTTAAGTATACATTAACTCCAGGCCTGAAAATAGTTCAGATGAACTTGGTCCACTTACTCTAAAGCCACTTATAGCAGTGGTTTTCAAAACAAAAAACTAGTTATAGGAACAAAACACACACCTTATATTTTTCATATTTTTATTCCTCTACTTTTACATTAATTTCTTTCCAATTCTCCCTCTGCTTTTATCTCCTATTTCAGTTCTCCCAAAGAGATGGAGGTGCAACTGAAGATCAAACCAAACCAGCCCACATTACTCAAATAGAGAATGCTTCTAGGAATTATATATTGGTAAATACAAATGTGTGTATTTTTCATCACAGAAATACATCTTTTAGTTCTTGAGCACTATTTCCATTGCAACTCTTCCCAAATATTATTGTGAGTGGCCCAAAGGGTAATTCAAATAGTTATATGTGGAAGTTATTAAATGATTTAGAAAAAAAGTATTATTTACATTTAATTTGATAATAGATGTTCTGCCAATCAAGATGTATAGCAAACCTATTAATAATAACCCTCATGATGTAGCAATTCAATCAAACTGCTTAACAAAACAAGGCCCACTCATTTCAAAATGTGCAATTCAGCTCTTTATAGAGCTGGTAAATTACAGTGCAGGAGATTTCCATTCGTGGGGCAAGATTATTGCTAAATGCCTTAAATAATAGAATATTGTTTTGGAAATCTGTAACCCAAGAGATGACTTTTACCTGAACATCAGGCAGTGCTTTTGACAGGAACATCTATCTGCTCGATAACGACCATAAGAGTAATATAGAATGGAATTACAAGAGAAGCTACTGTATGTATAAGAACATGAAACAAAAATTAAGGAGCAATTGAAAACATCTGCAGTCAGTTCATGAAGAAAGCAGACCAGCACTAAATCTGCTCAAGAAAAATAGAAGGATCAGGAGTAATAATATTATTCTAAGGAAGTACTTGGAATACCCACATTTAATTAACATAACTGCTGTTCAACAGATAGCAGTCTTGGCTCCGGACTACAAAGCTGTGGGTTCAAATCCTCTGCCAGCCCCCTTGATTTCATCCTCGCTGCTGACTCGACAGTTCCTATTTCTCAGAAAATGTGTTTTTCCATGAATTGCTATTCTGGGGCTTGGAGAAGGATGGCACATAGGAAATGGTGCCACAAAGTCCAAAAGAACTTTACATTTTACTTTTGAAAATAAGTGGATGTGGGAGAAAAGCATAATTAAAAAATTATATAGATGAGAAATACATTGCTACAATTCACTAAATCTTGAATTCCTTGGGGTTATTTTAGAAGAAAAAAAGGTTTGTGTTTCATTAACTTCACATTTTACCTTGATCTAGAAATCTAATAAAACATCTAAGTTAGTAAAGTATATTGCAATAATTCACTTAATAGATCTTGATTCCCTTAAGGACATTTCAGAAGAAAAAGGAATTTATTTTTTTCATTAACTCCCTATCTCATGTCAATGTTAGTTTAAGTTAATAAACGTGGAATTAATTTAGCATATCATCATGACAAATTTCTGAAACATTCAGGATGAGCTGGGCTTTATTCACAATAGGCAGTTTAATGTCTGGCATGCTTTACACTTTGTCTTTATGTAAGAAATTCATGGTAGATTCAGTGAAATGTATTATTATACACTTGGAAGATACTTCTGTAATAATAAATAACATGAAGGCGATTATTATGGGACAATTGCTTTCCTTCTCATATAACAGAAGTCGTGCAGAAATGGATGAAATTATTATGAAACATGTCTGCTATAGAAGATGCAACAAGCTCATTTACAGTTGTACTATGCAAATGACTGCCTTGAATTAGCAATTCCTTGCTTACTACAGTTGTTGTTAACATTCCATGGCCGAACATCAGACCACTAAATAACTTTGCCTTGATCCTAATTCAAAAAATAAAACTACCAGTTTCAAATAAATCAGTGCATTTCAACCACAAAATGTCATTTGGGCAGCGGGGTGGGGGTGGGGGTGACCTAGGCTAGCAAAAGCAATATCAAGTACCTGTTCCAACTGAGTAATTCCTCCCCACCCCTAGCCTAATGCTCCATCAGAAAGATAAACACAGGTGAATAACTAATATCTTCTGCTCCATCCTATAGCCATCTACACACTGAATAGTTCACAAACTGGATTACAGGACCTACAGAATATCTATAATTATTACCATGGAGAGTCCCTGATCACTGATTTTTGGGGATCCAATTTTTACAAATAGTTTGTTTATATGAACAATCTAAATCAGTACTGGTAGTCCTTGATTTACGACCACAATTGAGCCCAAATTTATTATTGTTAAGTGAGGTGTTTGTTAAATGAAGTTTGCCCCATTTTATTACCTTTCTTGCCCCAGTTAAGTGAATCCCTGCAATTGTTAAGTTAATGACACAGTTGTTAAGCGAATCTGGCTTCCCCGTAGACTTTGCTTGTCAGAAGGTCGCAAAAGCGAATCGCATGACCCCAGGACACTGCGACCGTCATAAATATGAGTCAGTTGCCAAGCATCTGAATTTTGATCACATGAGCGTAGAGATGCTGCAACATTTGTAAATGTGAAAAATGGTCCTAAGTCACTATTTTCAGTGCCGTTGTATCTTTGAACGATCACTAAATGAACTGTTGTATGTCGAGGACTACCTGTAATTGTTAGCAGCCTGTTGATATCAATTAATTAAATTAAACCTGCGTCTTGAGTAATTGCCAGTGTATGAGGATTACTTTAAATCAATTGATAAGACTTTTAATTATTTATATTTCGTGTTTCTAGACCACCCATCTCCCTCAAGGGAGATTTAAGGAAAAGTTTCCTTAAATTCAAAGTAATCATCCATAAAGGAAGTTTTCTTCCATATGAGTTACTGAAAAAAAGATAAGGCTAGGGCAATCATTTCCATAGGGACATTCTAAATCTCTGAAAGAGCTTTGATTGGATTATTGGATCAATGAAGAAAAAGAATGTATCACTTTAACATCTCTATATATAAAAGTCAGAGATTTAGGTAGAAAGACTGGCTACTCAAATACCATGGGCAAAAAGAATTGTGCTATTGGATTACCATCCAAGTGGTAGAACCATGTGCCAGTGGGAAATACATAAAAGCAACAGGATCCTTCTCATGTCCCTCAGAAATCAGCACTAACAGTCCCTCTGCCTCAGTCTTACATATTGTGAATTTGGTAAATTCTCTTTTAAAATTGTTCAGGTTAATTGTTCTACCTACATCAGGGGTGTCAAACTCACGGCCCACGGGCCAGATGCGTCACACGCTGACCACCACCACCCCCATTTTAGCAAAGGGGAAAAAAGTTGTGATCCATCATGTGACAACAACATGTCGTCATGAGTTTGACAACCCTGACCTACATCATCAAGGGGTGATGTCCATAATTTGACTATGAGATAAAATTCTCACTTTAATTGATCTTGAATCGCTTCCGATTTATATTACTTAGCTCTGCCATTCTTATTTTTTTTGAGAAAGTTCATGCTTTTCCCTACAACATATCTAATTTTGAATGCTCATGTCTTTGCTTAACTTGAGTGCTGCTCTAATTCAGGAGACAAAGCACTACTTGAATAATTGGTTCAAAGTATTCCTTGACAGTCATACAAGTCTGAATAGGTAAAGGCGTGATTATAGCTCCAAGCTTTGGATCAAGAACATAATTCACGGGGGGAGGGGATTGTTGTGTTCCAGAACTGAAGTGGAACCGGAGTTGGGAATGTTGGAGCTGAAACAGAGTTTGGAAGTGGTACTAGGGCTCTTTTTCTGGATTGTATCTACAAAGTAGGAGAAGGTGTGATGAACTATAGTGAAACAGCAGTTTCCCAGGAAGAAGAGAGTGATTCCTCCCCACCAAGGAAGTGGATGAGACAAGAGGCAAGATTGGAGCTAGATTGCAGAAAGAGGAAGAAAGGTTTTTCCCTATTTTACCACCTTTCTTACCACAGTGATTAAGTGAATAGTTGCAATTGTTAAACTAGTAACATGGTTGTTAAGTGATTTTAGCTTCCCCATTGTCTTTGTTTGTCAGAAGGTCACAAAAGGTGATCATATGAGCCTGGGGCACTGCGAACGTCATAAATATAAGTCAGTTGCCAAGCATCTAAATTTTGATCACATGACCATGAGAATGATGCAACTATCATATTTGTGAAAAACAGCCGTGTCACTTTTTTCATTGCTGTTGTAACTTTGAACAGTCACTAAAGGAACTGTTCTAAGTCAAGGACTACCTGTATTAGTTTAGTCTGGCAAGATTTTATCTATATGGTATTGTTGTGGCCTGCCAGCAGCCAGCAGACCTGGCAGCAGATTCGGACAGTGAGGAGGTTGGGGAGGAACGTGGGCCAGTCCTGGAGTCTGGGGAAGGCTCGGACGAGGGCTCTGCATCGGAGGCAGAAAGGGGGCCAGGGCCATCTGGTAGTTATGTGCTGCCTCCAGAGCCTCCGGAATCTGACATCAGCAAGGCAGAAGAACAGTATGAGCCTGTTCCCAGTGTGCGCATGCGCAGAGCTGCTAGAAGGCAAAAACAATTTTTTTAAAAAAGGGCGACTCAGGAGTAAGGCTTGGAGATGATTGGCCCCTCCCATAAGACATAAAAGAGGAGCAAACGGATATGAGCCTTTGCAGGAAGTAATTATTTCGTATAGTCAATTCAAGCTCTGAGAAGTCCGTTTGACTCTGTGCTCCATTTGGCCTTGCAAAACTTAATTGACACTTAGGTCTCTGGCAGCATTTCAAGGGAGATAAAGGTGGGTGCTTATCAACATTACCCTGAAAGACTGTCAACTCGAGCAGACATCTGTCGGAATCTTCACAGACTGTTTGTGAATCATTACGGGCTGTGAATGACCATAATTCATAGTTGTCTCAATAAAAGAGGGTTTTGGGACTAAGATTGTGATATAAGCTTTCTCAGGAAGCCTAGGTATAAGCCAATTAAGAACTGATCTTTAGCTGGATTATTTTATGTCATTTATGTCACGCTACCTTAAAATTTGTCAAAGTTTGCTAAAAGTAACAAACTAAGGAGGTAACTGATTTCACAAGAACACATTATCTTTGGGGTATTTATTATTCAATAACATTGTTTAGAAAATGTTATTAAGCTTACAATCGTATTACAATCGCTAGCATCCCCCTCCCCAACCCCATGAGCTGGAACCTAGTAAAAGCAGCCAAAGCTGGAACAGCAGTCTGAAGCTGCTCAGAACAGCTCTGGATTTGGAGCAGGGCTTCCTCAAGCAGCTAGCAGCTGAAACTGTGGGCCTCTTTTGGCTCGAAATCCAGCCTAAAGTGATGACCTGAAGCTCCACTGGAGCCAAAGCCATCAAACCCAGACTATTGTCAACAATAGTTCTTTTTTTTTTATTGAAAAAGTTTTCAAATACAATTTTTTTCCCACATTTTTCTCCCCCCTCCTCCCTAACCCCCCTCACCACCCATCCCCCCCGTGACTTCTTCACAACAAAAACCTAATTGATAACAGATTATAAAATATTTTACCATCCCCTTACTCCCTCCTCTAAATACAGACCCTTACTTACTAATAATATTATTAGTTCCCCCTTTTACCATACATTTCAAAATATCATTCTACTATAACATAGCATAATAACTTCTAATTTAACATAATATTATTATAACTCCCAATTTAACAGTAATCTGCCCTTTTACTCCTCCCCCATACTTATATCTGTATATTAATACAACATTTCATAACAACCTTCCACTTTAAAACTATATAATAAGTCCTGCTTTAACATTTAATCTTTTGTGTATATTAATATAACATTTCAAAGCAGCCTTCCCCATAATTTAGCATTTATTCAACTCCATCCATTTGCTCCACTCCCATAACTATATCACTTAAGCATCCCTTTTCTTGAACTAAACGATCAGTAAACTAACCTATCTCCACCCACTTTCCTACAAAATTGCCATACACAACAATTCTTAATATCTTTAATCTACTGCCCGCCCTACTAAAAAAAAATATTCCGTTATATAGAAAAAATCAATAGCTTTAAGTTTATAATCCATATAATATCTTCTTTGATGTCTTTCCACTAGATTGTTGAGTACATCATCCATATTAGGGTAACATAGCATCCTAGTTGCAACAGATTGTTCAAAATCCTCAGTTGTCATCTGCCCCCATCAGTAATAAATCTCCTCATATATATATATAAAAAAAAAGGAAAACAACCACCCGAGTGACATTATAATTATATTCCATATAATATCTGTAATTGTGGTTTTCTTCAGGATTATTAATTCCCATCATCATAATGGGTAACAACTAGATCTTCTGCGTGCCCCAGCGTAGCTCTCTTGCCTTATAGCTCAATATAAATATAATACATTTATCAATAAAAAGAAATCCAAAATAGATAATTCCAATCCAACCAATTTAAGGCTCTTTTCACATCCCAAAAGTACGGCATTGCAGAGGTCTGTCACTCTCCTCAAGATAATGTTAACCAATACTTCGCCTCAGCTGTCTTTTCATATATTCATTCATTTAAAAAAAAAAACTGGCTTCACTGTTGCTTAATTTAGAAATTTTTATTTTTGTGAGACCTATTCCTTTTTTTCTTTTCCTTTTGTGGGTTTGATCTCCAGCCTAATTTCCTTTCTGCAAGTTGTATATCGATGATCGATTTTCATTCTGCTTTATGACTTGATCTTGCTGGTTTTGCTTTTGTAACTCATATTTCTTTTCTATCAATTGTGTATCAGCTAATTGATTTCCATGCTTGTCTGTGACTTGATGAGTCATGATCACGTTAGAATCCGATGCCACTTTTCTTTTATTTGTAGATAATCCAGCTGAGGTGTCTAAAGAATCCGAAGGCAATTTGTCTACAGAAGCCTCTATAATTCGATGTTTTCCCTTTATTTCCAATTCCTTCTGCTTATCCTGTATTGTGCATAAAGATGTTGAATTCATTTTCAAAATTTTTTGATAAAATTCTTCCACTTTTTCAACAGTATTTAATTGATATCTTTCTCCTTGATATCTCAATATAATGCCAACTGGAGCATCCCACCTGAATAGAATATTTCTTTTTTTAAGTTCAGTCACCAGAAAACCAAATTTCTTTCTTTCCAATAACATCTTGGGCGGGAGCTCTTTGTATATCCAAATCTTTCTTCCAAACCATTGCAAAGTAGAATTGTAAGAATTTTGCACAATATTATTTCTTATCTCCTTATCTGTAAAATAAATCACCACATCTCTAGGCAATTGCCTTTGCTATGCAGTCCAGGAATTTATTCTATAAACTCTATCGATCCTACAAAATACTTCCTCAGGTTGAACCTTTAAAATCCCAGCCAGAATTTCAGAAGATATTTTCCTTAAATCATCTCTGTTATTTTCCTGCAGTCCTCTCAGTCTAATCGCATATTCAGTGAAATTGTATTGCATCATTAAAATTTCTCTTTCAATCCGTTGTTGTAAATTTTCTGCATTGCAAGTCTTTTGATCAGCCTCCATTTTAGGTTTTTCTTCTAAGCTATTATCTTGAGTATTTGTCAAGTCATTTTCAATTTTTTGTATTCTATTGTCCAAATTGTCCTCAATTTCTTCCATTTTAGACTCTAATAAATTAATATTTGCATCCAACTGGATCATAAATTCTGTAAAACCATTAGCCATTTTTATAATCTTTTGTTCCAAAATATCAAACTTTGATTGCACCAATTCTTTAATTTCCTGCTTAAATTTTTCAAAGTTCTGATTCACAATCTCATCCCTTCTTACAATCTCATCCAAGAAAAATTCTATTATGTTAAAATCAGGTTTCTGAGACTGAAGATTTAGAACTTGTTCATGTAATTTGTTAATGGGGGAATCCCCCCCCACTGCTTGTTTGTCCGGCTTTATAAGTCTCAATGCCATGTTTCCGCCCAGACAAACTTTTTTTAGAAAAGAAAAGAAAAGCAGAGAGAAAAAAAAAACTTCTTTCCAGCCAAGATCAATATCAAATCTCCAGGAGAAAAAAAACACAAAAGTGAAGTTTTACCTTCAATTGTAGCCAAGAGTATTTATTCCGCTACTTTGTAGTAATAGAAAACGGAAGGACTTTCCCTTTCAGCCCCTTCTCAAGCCTCGGCAGTCGCCATTTTTAAAAATACTTTTTTCCTTCTTCCCTTCTTGAATAACTTTTATAAAATAAATGGAATACTTGCGATTCAGGATCACAGGTCCAACTCACGTCCTCTTTAATTAATCTGTTAAATTTGTAGGCTTGTTCTTGTCGCCTAGGTCTCCCAAAGCCCGGAGCAGCGGCTAGGGAAATGGGGAGTCTCATCTGCTCCGTCCCCAAAAGTTAAAAAAAAACTTTTGGGGCTACGCAGAGAGCTCTACCCGCCCTAGCCGGCTCTATCTCCATTTCCTCGTGGAAACGGAGTTTTTTCGAGCCGCCATTCCGTTGTGAAGGCGGCTCTTTACAGGCAATGGGGCTGGTGATCCCAAGGGATCGTCTGGCAGCGACAAGCAGCCGTCAACAATAGTTCTGAGATCATAAGAAATGAACTTGATGTTACACCTGGCTTTGAAAATTGTGGGTGGGGACAGGGTGGGAATGGGGGATAAAAATGATGACCGACTGAAATGCCCTCGAAATTCCTAATCATCTTTGATTATGCATGAAATACATTTTAGAACTTCCTTTGTCAATAGACACTGCTTGGTTTGTTTCTATTTCATACATTTGATTGCTACTCTAAGAAGGAACAAAAGCAGTATGAAAAGTAGTGCATATTAAACTGTAGCTAGCAACATGCAAATTTATAGTTTGGTTTCTGTGATTAAATATAGAATGCTTGTTCTATTTATTCATATCCTGCCCTTATACTCAATCAGCAGCAGCAGTAGCAGCAGCAACAACAGTAGTAGTACAGGGGACTCCACATCACTACTGCAGCTAGGATACTATACGCGCAAGAATGGAAAAACGAATTAATACCCACAGAAAATAAATTGATTTGGAAAATTACAGAATGCTCAGAGGCAGACCGGTTAATGAAATTACTTAGGAACCAAAAAAATTCTGATTATTACAAATGTTGGAATTTATGGTATAATTGGGTGAAAGAAAAAAGAGGGAAATGAAATGAATTGTATTAGTGGTATAGGCGCAGATTTGTGTACGTTAATTGCAATAACCTTGTATGTAAATATGTAAAATATTGTATTTTTAAAAATGAAAATAAACTTTGTTAAAAAAAAAGTAGTAGTACAGGGGTGGGTTCTACTTACCTTAACTACCGGTTTGCAACGGGACCGCGCACACACTTTTGCCTTGCTCGCGCTCATGCTCTTCTGCACATGCACAGATCGTCAATTATGACGTCCGGGCGGAGCCTCCGGCCGCTTTTAGTACCGATTCTAAAGAACCAGACAGAACCGGGAGCAACCCACCACTATAGTAGTAGTAGTAATAGTAGTAGTAGTAGTACAGTGGTAGTAGTAGTAGTATTTTTATTTTAGTAATTGACCAGCATAACATATCATTAAAAGATAAAATAGTCTAACATAAATACTACACATTCAGATTATAGAACACACCATACACATCATGATATCAATACTACTAAGACTGTATATTTAAGGTCTTTGAGATAAAAGTAAATGTATTCAAAATTTATATAATTTGAATAAAACTACAGAATAAAGGAAAATAAAAAATGTGAAATAATAAATAATCACAAAGCTCTGCAGATAAACTACTTCATATTGATATTGTTAACTATAAGAACTAATAGTATAATGTAAAATAGAATTTTATGAAAAGCAATGGTACTAACTTAAAAGATTAAAATAATTAATTTGCAATTGCTAGTTTTCTGCATTATTAAGGGGCTTTCTAGAAAACAAACAAACAAACTACAGAGATTATAAACATACTATATGCATGGATATCAATAATCAAACAAATAACCAACTACAATTTGGTAACCAACAGAGCCAGACAGGAAAAATGGTTCACAAAATGAGACACATGCCATGTATGCATGAAATAGCTTCCATCAAAAATAGCTGGAAGGGCAAGCAATTTGCAACTCCCCTCCAGCAGATAACTGGAGAAGTTATCTGAAGAAGGAGCATTAACTTCTCTGGGTAATGTAATCTCTACATGCATTGTTTATAATAATTTCTGGTCAAACCTAAATAAGCATCTATATATAGGAGATAAATTATTTTCCTTTGTCCAAAAGATATTCTTCATAATGAAAATATAATAAACTCAAAAGACAGTTAAATTGGACTTTTCCTAATTGAGATAGGATTCAATATAAATGTTTTGCTTCGTTTATCAATTGTTTTTTTTAAATGATACATTTAGCAGACTCAAATGTGTCTTTTTTCCTCCAAAAGGCAACTGAACTGTTTTTTTCATTTAGCTTCTCATCCAAGAAGCTTCATCAGTTTTGACTGGATGGTGGAGGGAGGGCAGGATAGTTCTAACAGTCCTTCCTTCCATGTCCCACCATCCTGCCAGAGCCAATGAAGCCTCTTGGATGAGAAGCAAAACTTCTTCCTCAAGAAAAAGCAATCCAGTTGCCTTTTGGGAAAAAAACAAAAAAAGCACATTTGAGAAACTTTGACCTAGATGATTGAGAATTTCCATAGACGTACATTTAGTGGAATGATTCAAGATTCACTACTGCACTGAAAAGGATGTAGTTTTAAAGGAATCTACTATCACATGTGGTGGACCTGCCCAAAGGCAAAACAATACTGGCAAATGATTAGAACACAAATAGAAGGAATTGCACAACAAAGAATAGAAATGACGCCAGAAGCCTTTCTACTAGATATAATAAATGGACAATATGAAAAGGAAATAAAGTATTTAATCATTCATATAATAACAGCAGCACGAATAATTTTTGAACAAAATTGGAAGAGTAATGACATACTGACAGAAGATAAGAGTAATTAGTAAAATCATGGAATGTGCAGAAATGGACAGACTCACAAAGGAATTACAAGAAAAAGAGGAACATGACTATTATTTAGTATGGGAGAAGTGGTACATTTGGTTGGAAGATAGAAAAGGAAAAAAAGATTAGGAAGTGACTGGAATGACCTAATATAGGGATAGGAACACAAACCACTAATGCAGGTTAACAGTGAACTACAAAGATAGATATAAGAGAATAGACCAAAACAAGGAGGAGTCAAAAGCACAAATAAGAACATAGATTACAGTTGCGACAACTTTGATAAGATGTATATTGAATTTTTGTTTACCTGTTCTGTATGTTTTGTTGTTACTTGTTTTGTTTTGTTTGTATTTTTAAATAAATAAAATAAAAAAAGGAAGAAAAGGATGTAGTTTGCTCCTTAGCCTTACACTAAATTCACACCTTGATGGCATCTCCTTGGTCAAGTTTAATTGCATTGGTTTAGTTTCTTTAGTTTCAAACATTCTTATTCAAGTTGACATAGTCGTCGCATTCTAATAACTGGCAAAAGGGGCAACCTATGAGTTTCCTAATTAAAAACTGAGAAATCAAAAGATCAGGGAATACTTTCTAAAAATAATGTATTAGCCACAAAAGGCAATATGTAGCTGAAAAAAATACAATTGCAGCACACAATCCTATGACTTACAAAAGGAAGGCACTGCATGTACGAAAAAGAAGAAAATCCCTTGGTAGCACAAGGGATTCATTAAGTCATATGGAGAGGGATTCTGTATTAATTCCAGCACCTTCTTCTTAATTATTTAAAGTTTGATGATTTTGAGAAATAGCTTGCAAACTAATCATATTTATATTTTTCAGAATTGTATCTTACATAATCATTCAAAACATAAAACATAAGTTATTATGAAGGTTTTTTTAATGTAGGGGAAAGGCCAGAACTAAACCATCCTCACTTTGGAGTCCTCCAGATATTGATCTTTAACTATGAGCTAACTAGCTATCAACTAACTAGCTACCTAAATACCTTTGACTGATAAGAGGAGCTTGGGCCCTCAGCTGGCTTCACAGTTAAGATCTAACCGTTGTTGAGTTGTCTTCCTTAGGAACTCTCCTAGGTACTGCAAACACCAACTATGCCTGTTATAGAAAGTCAGTTCCCTTCCTGCTAATGTGTACTGTCCTTGAATCCTGTTCTACATTAGTCTTATTTAAACTCTAGCAGAACCATCTTCATTAAACTTTACAATATATATTTAAGTATACCTGAACACAGTTTTTGCAATCTGATTCTTTTAGATGTTTGAGGGCTACAATGCCAGAATCCCTTGCTAATATATCTGGAGACCATCAGGCAAGAGAAGTCTATCCCAGTCTCAAACCTTAGATGTCTTATGGATCAACTTTGAAGAAAAGTTTACAAAAATTAGGAGCAAACAAATGTTTTATTTTCCCATGAGCCCAGTATTTTTCTACATCTTGTTTATGATTTTAATACAGTAGGGTTTAGTCTTTTGCTCCTCTAAGCTTTATATATGAGTATTTATATACATTTTATTACATGTTCTGTGGAGCCCTTCACAGTGAAAAGGTGCAAAGTATAACTTAAACAAACAGACAAACAAACAAACAAACAAACAGTACCATAAAGCTGAAGCTCCAATTTCTACTTAACTGCCTTGGCCAGTTTTCATTTCCACCATGGGAAAATCTATTTGTAAGCCTATTATAAATCTAAATGAAAGGAATATGATTCCAAATATGTTTCCACTAGATGTTTGCTGGGCAAACACTATCAAAACAGAACACTCCTACTGTAAGAAAGGTTAGATGACTTTATTATTTACCCACTTTTTCTCTTTGCATTATTCTTACTATCTTGGATACTTATTTTACGAAGTATTTGATAGAAGTAATCAATAATACTATAATACCACCAAACAGATTTATAACTGAATATACATCTATAGGACTGTGCTGCTGGGTTTTAATGCTGATCCACTTCAGACTTCAATCAGATAAAAAAAAAAGACTAGCAACTTCATCTAGGAATCAATTTCATTTCAGGGTAGGCTTTTGCTATAACATTAAGGAGCACATTGCTTCCCAGGAATGTGAATAGGCTATGGAATATTACAATGTGATATTTTTAAAAGGCCTCCCATATTTTCTCATGTTATGCCAACAAAACTGTCCAACTGAAAACCAGAATCAACATGTATGTTTATATGTTGACAATTACACATAGCCCTGAATGGAGGGGAGGGCTATTTAAGACACTGAAAAACAAACAAACCAAATATAACAATGATTGAGTAGCAGAGATCTTTGGGCAAAAACTTACACTTCTTTAATGTAATTTGATTTTGCTCTTTCATGCCATCCTAGCACTGCAGATGGAAATGTGAAATGCAAGAGCAGCAAAGAATATTGGATGAGTTATAAACTGAAATAAAAGGGAGAAGTGTGATGATGAATTAGATTGAGAATAAGTATATATGGAGTGAGATGGAGGAATAAATCAGAAACATTTGGTATTCATCCATTTTCCTAAATGTATCCCAAGTGTGGGTAGACTGGCAATTGCTGGAAGTTTCCAAAATTAATTAATGGTGTCTGATTGCAACAAAACTATCATTCTCCATTTCTGCAGGGCAACTAAGGCACCACAAAAAGTGACAGAAACCTGCATTTCCACACATCTAATTTTCATTCGGGTTGCTTTGCCTAAGACTTTCTGAAATTCTGGAACTGATACCAGGCCTAAACAAGCGAAAATCTTTTATTATATTTTATTTAGAATAACTATTGTTATTATTTAGCGTATGATGAGAACATGAGGGAAGTAAACATATACAGTATACAGAGTCCACGTACTTATATATAAAACATTTTAGCTGCTGGACAAGCAACATAGTTATGCAGTTAAATAGATTTGGTGCATTATTACACACTTACACGTACATGTACATTACAATAGTAATGGGGCTGCCCTTCTCCATGGTGGTTCCCTCCCTCTGGAACATCATCCCTCTGGAAATTAGACTGGCCCCCACTCTGACACTCTTTTGGAAGGCCCTGAAGACGTGCGGGCCTGGGGAACCCAGAGCGGGATGGAGTCCATTAAATAGCTGGTATGAGTGTGTGTTGTTACTCTGTGTGTGTGTGTGTGTGCATTATTATTTTACTGTTATTTTATTTCTTTTATTTTGTGTTTTTATTTCCTGTAAGTCTCCTTTAATCGCTATATTATATAAATATAAATATAAATTTTCCAAATAAATAAATTACTGCACATATGACAAAGTCTAAAAGTAGGGCATGGAAATTAAATAGACTACACAATGAATAAATAGCACTGTTGACTTAATCAGAAATGATGCTAAGGCTTCCCTCCAGTAGGAAACAGATGTGTTGGGCACCCAATCTATGAGAATGCAACAATGCCTACCTATCATATTCTACACTTTCCAGGGGTGTAGAATATGATAGGTCAGATGTTTCTGCTGGAACTCTACAAAAGATTTTGGTAGAACCAAGCTGGGGGTAGAGCATGGCAAAGGAAGGGATATATTGCAGGCCTAAGTATAACATAGTTGGGAATGCCTTCTGGCAAGTATGACAGATGTGAAAGAGACCCGGATTCACCATGATTCCTTGATACGGTAAGAATGCAAAAGTTGGTAAATCCATGTAGCTGTGGCCCATTAATTACTGGAATTCTTACTTCTTTCCCACACAATGTCAGGAATGAACTGTGATCTGGTATTACATTAATGGATATCCCTATTTCTTTTCCACTTTTTAAAAAATTACTAAATGGCCTTGCAAAATGCGCATTATGTACTTCCCAGCCCAGTCAGGGAAAGGGTGATCTATGTCCCACATTCACCTCTCTAAAGAAACATAAGCTTATTGCTACTAAAGGCAGGGGACAATGGGGTGGAGTGAAACTTTTATCTTCCTGAAAAGGCGAACATTATGAGAAGTTTTATTTCTCTCAAATAACCTTCTGGATATTTTGCTCTTGAAAAGCATTCCAGAATGGGAAAAAGAGATTTCTAACCCATGCTAAATTTCCAAAGAGATGACAAAATTTTCTATAATTGTACATGCAAAGATATTGTACAACAAAACGTGATGGGAAGAGTTTACAAGTATAAAACCAGAAATACTATGGTTAAAACAACGGCTCAGGAATTCAACATTTGTGTGTCAACTTATTTATTGGAAAAGGAGAACTGCTATTACTTGCAAACATTTTTGCTCTTGGCAGGCTTTCTAGTTACATGACCTCAGCTAAGGAGCCATCTTAGAAGGCACAAAAGGGATGGAAAGCTGGCTTCCACTCTATGGACGAAAAAGTGGCTTAACACAGTTCTCTATGAACTTTTCACAGACCTTTTGGCTATAATGAGGCCATCGGGACAGATCTCTTTCAATGTTTTCAGAAGGCAGGGAACTATTTTGAACAAAGAAAACATTTTATTTCCAAGAGCCCATAAACCAACAGCTTCAAATTCATACATGGCCATTATGCTACAAATATGCATTTTTCTCACTCCAGGGACCAAACAACTCTCAGTTACAAGCTTTGCTATTTAAGGGAAGTATCCTATTATGTTTAACTGTACTGTGGTGCTCTAAAAACTAATTGCAACATACTCAGTTGCTATCAGGTCCAAGAAACAGAACTGAGGGTACAGTTCTGCATATAGTAGAACTTGAATCTTAACTCCTGAGTTTACTAAAAAGAAGACCAGAACTTCCTCACTGTAATTTTGGCCCGAATAACTCTTATTTTTTTTCCAAAGATAATGAAAAAAGTACAGGGGACTGGAACTTTGGTGTGGGTTGAAATGGTATTAGACAGACAAGAATAAGTACCATCAGAACACTATTGAAGGAAATGAGAAACAAACAAACAAAAATTACAGGTCCCTGTTCTTTACTGTTTTAAGGTAACTACCCTTTTTCCCCAAAATAAGGCATCCCTTGATAATAAGCCCAATCGTGCTTTTGAGCACATGGCAATAAGGCCAAGCACTTATTTCAGGGTTCAAAAAAATATAAGACAGTCTTATTTTCAGGAAAACACAGTATTTCTTCCATTTATATGCTACCTCTCTTCAGCAGTCAAGGCATAGCACTCCTTCCTCCAATGTATCCCTAATTTAGCATCCTAATGAGGTAGGATGGGCTAAGAGAAAATGACTGGGCTGAAGTCATCCAGGGATCTTCCTTGGTTAAGTGAATGCTTGACCCTAGTTCTCACCAGTCCTAGTCCAATACCTTAATGCCAACAACCAGCTCTCAACTATTTGAAACAACTAAAAGAGTAATGCTTTGGAACCAGGAAACACTTTCAGTTTTCATAAGGGATATGGGGCAAAAAAAGCTAAAGAGAAAGGAAAGAAAGGCTGTAAATGAATGGAACAAGGAAGATGAAACCTTCCCTTTCATTCATGTGATGGTTGGCTTTTCACCGATTCTCTCTATGTGAAATTGTTTTGGAGAATTAAAATCTTGTGGCAATAAATGTGGCAAAAATAATCTACTTGTATACGCTTCATAAAGGAAATTTTCTTCAATGCCTCTGAAAAAGAACCCTGTCTATTACTTAATATCTACTCAAATACCATATTTTATCTCTTCTAGTCACAAAAAGTTCAGTCTGTCAGTGTCAAACTGCAAGAAATGCAAGGCACAATTCGTGATTAAACTGGTATGCCCAGGAAATCTTGAAAAATACACACTCACTAATAAACATATCTGACCCAAGAGAGACTGTGGTGGGAAGCACACAGCCTTAAATACAGTTTCAAAGCTGAAAACAAGAACCCTCATGTCTGTTTATAAACTTCTTTGTCCTCACAATGAGCAAGAGTTCTCTCTCCACATTACGAACTTCTCTTTTCCTGTTCTGTGAATTTATTTACTCTACAACAAATTATCAAAGTTTCAAAAGCAAGTCAGTATTAGCAAGGTGACAACAGCTTCCTTTGTATAAAACTACTTAAAATCATAACAGAACTAATTGTATTGTTGAATACTTTCAGCTCAACCACACTTAATCTCAGTATATCAAAGAACTCAAATACAGTAGCGATTTTAAATTCTGTCAAACAAACTTATTTCTTTTACCTTTGTGTGAGCAGCTTCGCAGGTTAGGAAAAGGATGGCTCAGGATCTGAATAATTGAGCTGTCCCTAGTGTGTATATGTTATCATGCATTGATAGTTTTTCCTTAACTGTATTAACTTAATTTAATAATGCATTAATACATTTTTGGGTTTTGCAGTGTAGTGAGACTAAGCAAATATGTTTTTACAATCAAATGAAGCACCACAAAGTATCTAAGTAGGAAAGAGAGAACACTAACATTTTTGTGACATAATATGCACGGACTGATTTATTCATCTAGAATAAATATGTCAATGGGCCATTGAGAGATTTCTAGTCAACAGGGAAGTGAAACCTGAAGCAGTCATTTTTTATGTCTATCAGAGGGAGGGGACAGTCACAAGACCTCCTCCTGAAAAGGAGATAGACCTTATGGAACAAAGATATCATGAACATCTCTGGGGGAAAAAAGATAGTTGGAGTGTATGAAGAAAGACCACTCATAAACTTTTCCTTTGAAGTTCTTAACAATAGGAACAATACCTCCATTAGAAAGAGAGCATTTGTGTTATTGGCATCTGCCTGTAATAAACATCATACAGAATCCAATTATTGGTAGAGTGGATCAACTCTTATACAAGATTATACAGGCTCTCAAATTATAACTCTTCATACCACACTGTGAAAAATAACTACAATGATAATTTATTCTACAAAAAAGGATTATTGAGGCATTACCAACTTCTAAATATTCTAAAGCTATCAATCAATCTATAATCATTTATTTTATCTTCTGCTCAACTGAAAAGTTGATATTTTTTCCCTCATGAGTTTTGTGTACCTAAAGTATAGCTATATTTATATAGTTGGCTATTTTGCATATAACTTGAGCAGGAGAGAGAAATGTCTAGCTTCACAAAGATAAAAGCAGTTATTTTCCTGGAACAGTAGATTATGGAGGAGTAGGAAATGAAACCTTTCAAAGAAACAAGACTAAATTTCAAACTATACTAAAAAAATCCCTTGCTGACCCAAGCAGAAACTAGCAGTTCCCAGTTTTAAGTATTGCTGACAGTGAATTAAATCAACTAAAGGAATAACAAAATCCTTGTACCATCACTACAAACTGTGATTAGTTCTATGGTGGGCTGCTTTTAAGAATTGTGTGCAAAAGTTTGGGCCCGACCTCTTTTTATTGCTCTCCAAAATGAATTCCAGCAGGTTTAAGCCAATTTAAGCTATCTTTCTTGCTTCTGGATTGGTGGCAAGAAAAAAATGAAAAAATTTAAAGGATTTAGGCCAGGAACTGTGAATTGCTGATCTCAGAACTAGTTATTCTCTTGAAATTCTGTTGCTTCTATTAAAGCTAAGTATGAGAAGGAATAATATATTACAGTAGAAAGTAGAGGTGATCCTAATATAAAGAAAACTGTCTTTTTTTTTTATTGAAAAAGTTTTCAAATACAAGTTTTTCCCCCTTTTCCCCCCCTCCTCCCTAACCCCCCCTCACCACCCATCCCCCCCTGTGACTTCTTCACAACCATAACCTAATTCATAACTAATTACATAATATTTTACCATTCCCTTACTCCCGCCTCTAAATGCTGACCCTTAGCATAATATTATTATAACTCCCATTTTAGCAATAATCTGCCCTTTTTCTCCTCCCCCAAACTTATAGTATATTATTACAACAACATAACATTTAATCTTTTATATATATTAATATAACATTTCAAAGCAGCCTTCTCCCTACATCCAAATTTAATATTTATTCAATTCTATCCAATTCCTCCACTCCCCTGAATATATGACTTAAAAATCCTTTTTCTTAAACTAATCAATCAGTAAACTAACCTATTTCAACCCAGTTTCCTGCAAAATTAGCATGCACTACAATTCTAAATATAATCCACTGCCCACTCTGCTAAAATATACATATATCTATGTATACATTCCATTTTATAAAAAGAAAAAAGACAATGACTTTAAATTTATAATCCATATGATATCTTCTTTGATGTCTTTCCACTGGATTGTTAAATCCATCATCCATAATAGGGTAACATAGCATCCTAGTGCAACAGTTTGTTCAAGATCTTCAATCATCTTCTGCCCCCATCAGTAATGAATATCCTCATATATATATAAAAGTAAAAACAACCACCCGAGTGACATTATAATTATATTCCATATAGTTGTAATTGTGGTTTTCATCAGGATTATTAATTCCCATCATCCTAGTGGGTAACAGCCAGATCTTCTGCATGCCCCAGCGTGACTCTCTTGCCTTGTAACTCGAAATAGTTATAATATATTTATCAGTAAAAGAAATCCAAAATAGATAATTCAAATCCAACAATGTAAGGCTCTTTTCACATCCCAAAATCACGGCATTGCAGAGATCTGCCACTGTCCTCAAGATAGTATTAAGCAGTAGTTCGCCTCCACTATCTTTTCACATATTTATTCATTTTTTAAAGTCCCTGGCTTCACTGTTGCTTGATTTAGAAACTACTATTTCTATGAGATCTGTTTCTTTTTTTCTTTTTCTTTTGCGGGTTGAATTTCCATCCTGGTTTCCTTTCTACAAATTGTGTATCAACTGATCGATTTTCATTCTGCTTTATAAGTTGATCTTGTTGGTTTTGTTTTGATATCTCATATTTCTTTTCCATCACTTGTATGTCAACTGGTTGGTTTACGCACTTGTCTGTAACTTGATGATTCATCACATTAGAGTCGAATGACACTGCTCTCATATTTATAGACAATCCAGCTGGGGTATCCAAAGAATCCGAAGACAATTTATCTACCACAGCCTCTGTAATTTGATATTTTCCCTTTGTTTCCAACTCCTTTTGCTTGTCCTGTATTATGCCTAAAGATGTTGAATTCATTTTCAACATTTTTTGATAAAATTCTTCCGCTTTTTCAACAGTGTTCAGTTGGTATCTTTCTCCTTGATGTCTCAATATTAAACCAACTGGAACATCCCACCTAAATAGGATATTTCTTTTTTTTAACTCAGTCACTAGAAAACCAAATTTCTTCCTCTCCGTTAACATCTTAGGCGGGAGCTCCTTAAAAATCCAAATCTTTCTTCCATGAAATTGCAAAGTAGAATTAAAAGAGTTCTGCACAATATTATTCCTAATTTCTTTATCTGTAAAATAAATCACCACATCTCTAGGCAATTGCCTTTGCTTTGCCAACCAGGAGTTTATTCTATAAATTCTGTCAATCCTGCAAAACACTTCATCAGGTTGAACCTTTAAAATCCCAGCCAGAATTTCAGAAGATATTTTCCTTAAATCATCTCTGTTGTTTTCCTGCAGACCTCTCAGTCTAATTGCATATTCTGTAAAATTATGTTGGATCATTAAAACTTCTCTTTCAATCCTCTGTTGTACATTTTCTTCATTACCAGTCTTTTGGTCAACCTCCATTTTAGGTTTGTCTTGTGAACTATTATCCTGAGTGTTTGCCAAATCCTTTTTAATTTTTTGAATCTTGTCATCCAAATTATCCTCAGTTTCTTTCATTTTAGACTCTAATAATTTGGTATTTGCATCCAACTGAATCATAAAGTCTGATAAACCGTTAGCTGTTTTTAAAATCTTTCGATCCAAAAAGTCAAACTTAGATTTCACCAATTCACCAATTTCTGTAATTTCCTGCTTAAATTTTTCAAGTTGCTGATTCACAATCTCATCCCTTCTTACAATCTCCTCTAGGAAAAATTCTATTATATTAAAGTCAGGTTTCTGAGACTGGAGAGTTAGAACTTGTTCATGTAATTTGTTAATGGGGGAATCCCCCCCCCACTGCCTGTTTGTCTAACTTTATAAGTCTCAGTGCCATTTTTCCACGCAGACAAGATTTACTGGAAAAGAGAAAAAGGCTTTTTTCCAACCAAGATCAATATCAGATCCCCAGGAGAAAAAGAAAAAAACAAACAAACAAACAAAAAACACAAGAGTGAGGTTTTGCCTTCAATTGCAACCAGAAGTATTCATTCCGCTACTTTGTAATAGAAAACGGAAGGACTTTCCCTTTCAGCCTCTCTTCAAGCCGCAGCAGTCGCCATTTTAAAAATCTTTTTTCCTTTCCCTTCTTAAGCAGCTTCAGTAACTTTTATAAAATAAATAAAATACTTGCGCTTCAGGATCAGAGGTCCAGCTCACGTCTTCTTTAATTAATTTAACAAATTTGCAGGCTTGCTTTTGCCACCTAGCTCTGCATGTAGCAGAGATCTCCCAAAGCCCGGAGCATCGGCTGGGGATATGGGGAGCCTCTTCCGCTCCGTCCCAAAAGTAAATAAAAAACTTTTGGGATTAGGCAGAGCTCTACCCACCCCAGCCGGCTCTATCTCCGTTTCCTCATGGAAATGGAGTTTTTTTCGAGCCACCATTCCGCTATAAAGGCGGCTCTTACAGGCAGTGGGTTTGACGATCCCGAAGGAGCGTCCGGCAGCAACAAACAGCAAACCGGAAGTCAAGAAAACTGTCTTAAATGGAGAATTTTCTTCTAGAAATAAACTTTTAACTATGTTCCCCACTGTCATTCCATACTTGACATGCAGTTCTCATCTTAATTCCCACTGTTGCTTCTATCTCCCTCTCCCCCACACCAATTACTTGAGGGCAGGGATGGGTTCTACTTACCTTTACTACCAGTTCACATCGGGAGCACGCACACAGATCACCTATGCTGACGTCCGGGTCAGTGGGCAGAGCCTCCCACTGGTTTTACTACCGGTTCTTGAGAACCGGTCAAACCAGGGGAAACCCACCACTGCTTCAGGGTCTCATTTCAATGTGCTATCTCACCAGGAGTCAGTAGGATTTGGCATGTTGTACACACATTTTACAAGCCGATACAAATCAATCTGGCTGCAGATATGCATTCTCACTGGACAGTTTGTTCCTCCAGCCCAGAATGAGAAAATCAGAAGAGTCAAATGAAGTTCTTCCTAAAAGAGGGAGAGAGGATTGCTCTTCCAAGTAGCACTATTATTTTGGGTTCAGAATGATTGGACTGAATTGCCTTCAATAAAATCACAATGCCCTTCCAAAATTATTAATGCTGAGCTAGCTAAACATTTTGGCATTCTTCATATCCCAAATCAGCCACCATGGGTCTTTTCAAATTCTCTCCTGCAACTTCATACAAAAAATAAAGCTTCTCACCTAGTGGACATACCAGCATTCTTGGTGGCCTTGTGCCCTAGCAAAAACTGCTATCTGTGAAAAATATGCAAATATTTTATTTTAAAAAAACTATTTTTTCCCTACAAACAGAAGGCATTGATGGGAAATCTGCCACCGAGGGAAGCAGATTTGAATTCATCCGTTCTGCTAAGAACACTTTGTACTCCTTCAGAATATGAAAAAGGAGAAACTAGCAACACAGTCTATAAATTTTGCAAAATTTACTGATCCTACTTGGTTGCACCATAGTACAAAATCTAAGATGTTGTTTAAATGATATTTCAAGATAGTGTCAGTAATGAATTGACAGGTATATATTGAAATAAATTAACCAGCTTACAGGATCATCTTATTTTCAATAATGCCTATCCAAATGAGAAAATCTCAGAAAGCAACCACAATTTCTCTTTTGATAAATGAGGCTTTTGTGAGTGGTTAAATCTACCAATTTTTGGTTCCATTTTATAAGTGTATAAGTTCTTCAACCACAAGTCGTTAGTAAGAATGTCCACAAAAGATTTCAAGTGTGTTCAGTAACTTAAAACATTTGCCTACTCTTACCTAGTCTGGCCTTAGTCAATTTTTAGTCTGGCCTACAATTTTTTCAATATAATACACAAACTTGTTTGTGTATGTGTGTGTTGTGGGATAAAATTAATATAAACCTCACAGTTACCATGTAAGACTTACTCAGAGATGGCTGTATATAAAATCAAATACTCATTCTATAGCTACTTCATTGAGATACTCATATTAGCCACTTTTTCATAGTATGCATAAACCTCCAATATATATGGGCCAAAAGAAGGATAAAAGCCTGCACAGCACTATTTAATTTTGACATCTATGCATTGCATCCCAAAGTTTCAGAGCTGGTATGGGAGCACAGGAGTAAGGTGTGATTCCATTCCTCCATTGCTTTTATATCATGCATCTAGTACACCAAGATAATCTCCATTATTGTGCATGCAACTTGCATTCATATCAAGCTTCCCATTAATTTTTTTAAACTGTGGGAAATGGCATCCTGCAAAGTAAATTGCCAAGCTCTTATCTTAATGGTTTACAAGCTTTGTTATGAAAAAAAATACAGCTGGGTCCAGCACTTTCTTTGGAAGTAATACCCATCTGCACCAAAAGAAGACAAAAACAAGCAACAATAATGTCAAGTGGGAAGAGGGAATGACAGATACCTAGTATTAAAATTAGTTATGGTGGCCATTTTATGAATGGACACGCCTCCTCTGAAGTTATTTTGTGAGAGTATACACATATTCTTAAAATCTCAAATGTGTCCATCAGGCTGGGTCTCCCTGGTACAGGCCATCCTTCCTGAAGTCATGATTCAAGTAGGATGCGGTATTGTAATAGTTCAAAAACAATCAGTCTTAGTTTCTCTAAATTAGCAGTGTCGCTGAAATGCAGACAGGTAAAGATACTGTTTTCTTAATCCCAACTTGTTGGAGTCAGCAAGAAACCAAGATGAAACATTTCAACTGACAACTGTTTTTGTTCATGCTGGATATTTTGTTAATCCTGATAATCTTGTAAGCAATTTTCCATCAATCTTGAATTAATGAGGATTCTGAATCACTAACAACGTATCTTACATCTATATTTTCCCTTTCTTCCATGAGGCCAAGACAACATACACAGGTGTCTTCATGTCCTCCTCAAAGCAATCTTGCCAAGTAGGTTAGACTGAAAGTTAATGAAAAATAAAATTCACCCAGGGAGCTTTTTAGCTAAGTATTGTATGGGGGTTTTTTCTCAAGACATGATCCCACATTCAAATGTACATACCACATTGGCTGGAAGTAAATTCAGAGTATTTTTGCTCTACTCTACTGAAAGAAAATTGGCTCAACTATAAAATATATTGCCACATCTAATTAAATTGTATCTCATTGCTCCAATGGAATTGTTGCCATTTAATCCCAACTTTGGATTCACTCTGTAAAGCACAACTTGATACTAAACATATACATCTGGAATTGATTTATCAGAAAAGTATAACCTTGCCATTTTAAAGCATATTAGTTGCAAACAAACATAACTGCAGATACAAAATCAAAGGAAGACACATACAAACTGGTAGTCCTCAAATTACAACTATTCATTTAGTAACTGTTTGAAGTTACAATGGCATTTATAAAAGTGACTTATAATTTTTCACACTTATGACTGTTGAAGCATCCCCATGGTCACATGATCAAAATTTTGCCGCTTGGGTATTGGCTTATGGCAATGTCACAGGTCACGTGATCACCTTTTGTGATCTTCTGAGAAGCAAAGTCAATGGGGAAGCCAGATTCACTTAGGAAGTTAAGGTTTACAAGTTTAACTGCAGTGATCCACTTAACAACTATAGCAAGAGAGGTCATAAAATGGAGCAAAATTCACTTAACAACTTTTTCACATAGCAACAGAAATTTTGGGCTCAATTGTGGTTGAAAGTCAAATACTATCTGTATCCACTATGTGTTCAGAGAGTGTTTAGAAGTATGTGTTTAGAAGTCCCACAGAAAGTTTCCCAGCTAGGCACTGCCAAACCAGAGCCAGCTTTTTACCAAAGTGTCCTCTCATGATTATTAAAAGAAGATAATATGGAGCAAAGCAAATGAAAATTGGTCCGCCTCGCTCAGAATTACCGGTACTAACTTTGAAGGGCAGTAATTCACAAGTAATTCACAAGTGCTTTTCAACACATGCACAAACTTTGGAACATCTGCATTAAAGCCTCTCAGCTACTACTGAGGACTCCCCCATCTTCTTAAAAAACAAAATTATATTTGTTCTGAAACTGTGGTAATGTATTATATGGCCAAAAGTAACATTGATCCTTACTTTACACTTCCCCCACACAGTATGAAGAAAGTATTTTAATGTGAAAACCCGGCTTTAGCACAATGCATAGTATATAGGCAGGCAGCAGCCTGGAATGCAGCTCTCAGCTGGGACTCCAAAGTCCACTAAGCACTTTTACAAGATGCCAAAGTGGCATTTTCACTCACCCCTAGCCATCTTGCTCCTTTGTTGGCGGCTTGTTGAATCTGTACTCTTTTGAGGGTAACATGATAAACTGCTCCTTCCTCTATCTCTTCACCCCAGTCTTGGATTGAGCTCTGCCACAGGAAGAAAGGAAATGATTGGATTTCTTAGTAGTAACAATAATAGAAACAAAGTCATTTTCCCCATTTGCCTCGTGTTTGGGCCAGCCGCTGCACAATTTGTTTCAAAAGAGACCTTCCAAAGGACAACCGGCATACAAAAAACAAAAAAAAAAAAAAAAAAAAACTCCAAATCTCCCCGAACTACAAGCTATTCAATGGAGAAAAAGCTAGAACAAATAGCAAGGTAATTGCATTTCCATTTAACTTCTCTGGCACCCTACCCAGGATTTATACATATTTCAAATAGTTCTGCGGTATCGTTTCATAAGGAAATATCCCCCCTCCCACCCAGCCACACACATAATATCGCCAATAACTATTATGCTCAGCATTTAAACTGCACCAATAGCTTTTAAAAGCTACACAGGCATTTCAGATTGCAGGAACTCTAGAACAATTAGCTGACTTTATTTCAGCTTTTTTAAAAAAGAAAAAAAATTATCAGGACTTGAGAAGAAAATCAGATGAGGTTTATCAGAACCCAATTAAAGATTTTTTTTAAAAAAAATAGTATGTCAGAAAGTTGAAGGGACTCAGGAAACTATAGCATAACGATACTTGCTGTACGGTTACAGTTTAATCACTGCAATAAACAATTCTAAAACACACACACACACACACATATATAGGAAAATAACTCTTTTTGATTGACGAAGGATTAAGGCCTCTGAGATGCTTACAAAAGCTTATTAGCCCATTGATTTCCCTCCTTTCTCTCCCCCGACTCCCCCGGCCGTTCTTTCCCACACTTAAGGAGAATTAGATTGCAGGCGGCCTCGTTTCCAAACTCGAATTCGCACTAAGTCGCAGGTTGTTTTTTTTTTTCTTTTTTTTTTAAAAAAAAGACTTCAAAATCTTTTTTTTCTCCCCCTGGGAAGTCAGCACCAGATCTTCGCCCGAGCGGTTTCCCTTCTCAAAAAGTAAAACCTCGGCGTCCCGAAAGGCAGGAATCCCTCTGCCTGTGCAGAGAAAGCCTTTTAAGAAAAGCAAGGAAGCTTTGTGCGTGTGTGTGTGTGTGTGTGTGGTGGGGTTACCATTTTAGCTCTCCAAAGCAATTTCATCCTTGGGTTTCTCCTCAGCGCTCCGAAGGGGCATGGTGAGTCGTAGGAATTCCGCTCTAATCAATCCTCTAGCAGGCACTTCTTCGCCTGGTTTGAAAGGCGAACTCTCTCTCTCTCTTCCTTGCGCTCTCCGCTCAATTCATGACCACAAAGAGTGGCGAGTGGAGAGCAGGCAGGGCTCCTCCCCTACACACACAGACACAAGAGTGATGTAAGGCTTTCCTGTTTATGCTTGTGAACTCTTTCTAGGCTTCAAATGAAGCCAGCATCCTCCAATGAGCTCGGCGAACCCTCCCTTGGCTGAGGCAAAGTTTCTGAAATTCGGTCGCCTGGCCGAAGTTAAGGCATCTCTTTCCTTTCCTCCTCTACTTTTCCTTAACCAAAAGCGACGCGAAGAGACCGGGGGTGAAAGATGAGGCTTAAATAAACTGCCATTGTCTGAAGCGAGCTGGAGTTCTTTTCTCCCGAAGAAGTTTGCAACGGAGTGACCCGGAGTAGAAATTGACAATGGGGACGACGGACGCTCCTCCCAGGAGGCATAGCTAAGTAGGGCTCTCAAGTCAGACAGCCCCAGCCCGAAAGCCTTTTCAATGGCTCAAATCGGCATGGATTATGGGGAGTTGAAGTCCTAAAAGTCCGGTGGACGCCAGAATAGGGAATGCTGATTCAGGAGAGTTAATGAAATTCGCCTGTCAGCCTTGGAGGATGAATTCTGCCAATCTGAAAAACGTTCGGCTCTTGTTAGCCTACTCTTGTTAGTTTACTCAAGGTGTAGCAGGCAAGGTTGCAAGGAGTCTTTTAAGTTCTGTGGGTCTCTTGCCAATCCAACTGGGGGAGGGGTGGTAATCTCATGTCCACCCAGAAAATAAAAAGTAACCTAAGGGGGGGAATGAACCTGATGAAAGCAAGCATATGGTTTGCACCCTATGGAATGCAAAGATATTATACAAACTTTGATTAAAAAGCTGGTTAAGTGGCTAGATGAGAAATAGAAACCAATAATCCTGCTGTAGAAATAGGGGGGGGGGAGTCTTTTGAAAAGGAATAGGAAAGGGAAAAATGAGGGAGGAGATTAAAACTGGTGATTAATTTTAAATGATGCACTAGCTATGAAATTAATAGAATAGCAACTTGGATACTTTTATTACAAATTTGGACCTTGTAATGATCTTTGCAAAGCTGCTTTGTCAAGTGATAGAAGAGTATACTTTACAATAGTTTTACTTGCACTACCTACTTCATTATGGTGCAGCTCAAATAAGGCCTCAAACCCAGGGGTGGGTTCCACTTACCTTTACCACTAGTTCACAACGGGAGCACGTGCGGGGGTTTGCTTCGCTTGTGTGTGCGCTTCTGCACATGCACAGATCGTCAGTGACGACAGGGCCTGTGGGCGGAGCCTCCCGTCGCCATTATTACCGGTTCGCAAGAACCGGACCGAACCAGGAGCAACCCACCACTGCTCAAACCTATCCTGAATTATATCTTTTTAACTTGCATGCCACAGAATCTTACGCAGGTAGTCCTTGACTTACAACAGTTCATTTAGTGACTGTTCAAAGTTACAACGGCACTGAAAAAAGTGACATATGACCGTTTTTCACACGTACAACCGTTGTAGCATCCACATGATCCCATGATTTACATTCTGATGCTTGACAACTGACTCACATTTATGACAGTTGCAGTATCCAGCAGTCATGTAATCCACCTTTTGCAACCTTCTGACAAGTAGAGTCAATGGGGAAAACAGATTCACTTAACAACCATGTTATTAATTTAACAACTGTGGTGATTCACTTAACAAATGTGGCAAGAAAAGTCATAAAATGGGGCAAAATTCACTTAACAAATTTTTCATTTTAGTAACATAAATTTTGGGCTCAATTGTGTTGGTAAATTGAGGACTATCTTTCACCAGTAGCAGCAGTACTGTATCAACTTTACTAGAAGTGACAATAAGATGTCTACACCAATGCATAATACCAGTTTCCTGCAGCATGTTTATTTACATACACTAAAGGCATATACAACTGAACATAAATAAAGTGGTGACTAGAAGCTCCTTATCCATGAAAAAGAAAGAAGTAAATTGAAAGGCAATGATTAGCATCTTAGAGGAGGGCAAAAGTAAATTGAAGGGTGTATCTTCAGCAAATTCCCTTTTAATAAATGAATATTTTGCAACTGCTAACATCCAGAATGATGGTCATTTTATGGACAGGAAATTCTCCCATGGCAGCAATTATGTGAACCCACAAAATGACCTTTGGCCTAAAAAAGTTGTCTACCCTTTACTTATTTATTTGAACTTTCTGTCTTATGACCAAACAATAATTATAAAATGTTACAGAAACATTCTGGATTAAGGAAAAAGAATAATGAGAGTTTGTGCATCTTTAGTCCAAAAAGCCATTTGAGGAAAAATATTTTCAGTTTTAAAATACTTTCTGTCTGGCATGTTACTAATTGCCAGGTAAAATAGCTGATGAAGCAAGAAAATGTGGAAGACTTAAAGCCATTAGAGACTGCATTCAGAAAGACCAATTTTGAAGAATTTATAGGAGGAGACAGGTGGCTTAGAATTTTCCCAAAGCCAGTCCTTCCTTTCTTCCTTCCTTCCTTCCTTTCTTCCTTCCTTCCTTTATTTATTATTAAATTTATAGACCGCCCTTCTCCCAAAGGACTCAGGGCGGTGTACAGCCAAAGTAAAAAACATAAATACAAATATTAAAAGCAATTTAAAAAGATATATATAAATTTGGCCCCAAAGTTAAAAACAATAACAAAATATATTAAAAACATTTAAAAAGCATTAAGCTAGCCCAGGTTGCTGAAAAAGGAAGGTCTTCAGGGCACGGCGGAAGGCACTGAGGTCTTGAATTCTTCGTATCTCTGGGGGCAGTTGATTCCAGAGAGCAGGTGCTCCCACAGAGGAGGCCCTCCCCCTGGGGGCCACCAGTCTACATTGCTTGGCCGATGGCACCCTGAGGAGGCCCTCTCTGTGGGAGCGCACCAGTCGGTGGGAGGTTGTTGGTGGCAGCAGACAGTCTTGAAGGTATCCAGATCCTATACCACTACTGTATGTGAGATCATGCAGTTAGAATCTGCAATCCGAAAAGGTTGCCTATTTTTGAAATAGACTATTTTCTCTTAAAACTTGCAGCCTTCAGTTATTTGATTACAACTTCCAATAAAACTAAGTACCTTGGCAGCTATAGTCCAACATACCTAATTGGGAAGACCATGTTTTCCTAGCTTAAGCAATATATTTTGTTTCAAATGTACAGTAATGTAGATAATATTATAATGACATTATGAAGTCTGTTAATTCACCAGATGGAAATTTGTGGTACTAATCAAAAGATACTGAAACTAATTATTTTATTTTACTGCTTTCCCTGGCTTCATGTAAATTACACATCACACATGTTAAATCTTTATCGCTATTGCTGTTTAATATTTTGAACAGCTAATAGACTTGTCCTAATTCCAGATGAATTTCCATATCCACTTAATACATTGATTATAATTATGGGTGATCCTTAATAAATATGCACTTAATATATTTACATATGCTTCCAGTTAGGCATTTCGTCACCTAATGGTTTTCTAGGCAAGTTCCGCATACAAGCATGTAAACAGAAATATGGGACAGAACATTTGTGTCTTTGCTTCCAAATGCTCTCAGTTATTTAGTCATCAAGAAAATGCCCACAATGACCTGGAGAAAGAGCTTAGTATCTGCTGTAATAGTTACAGCATTGCAGAGAAACTGCTGAACTTACAACAAGACAACCATATCACTATCATAGTCTTCTCTGCTAATCTAAAACTTTAACATCTCTGTTCATATTTCTTCTCCACCCTCATAGCACCTGTCACTTACTTGCTTTGATTCTAAGCTGTGTTCAGGAATGGGAGACTTAATTATGATATTTACATTCAAATTCATTATTTTGGACTAAACAATAGATATGTAATTAATTATATTTTAACTAATAGGTATTATGTGAATTATATTGAATATTTAAGTCATTGGCAGACATTTGTTCTCTTTGTATAATAATAGTGAGATAGGAAAAAAATGACATACGATAATGTTTCCTAGCCTGTACATCTTGGCTGGGGGATTCTGGGATCACATCCCCAAAGATGGCTAGGTTGGGAAACACAGATCTACAGCATGTCAGACCTGGAAGCCATCTTTTATGTTTGGGCCTTCAGGCCTGCCACATCAACTTCTGTGGGAAAATGGGAAATGGGATGCATAGAGTGTAGATGATATGTAGTCAAAATAATATTCTTTTCTCAGAGAGTCAAGGACACAATGCCCTGGTACCTGGAGTCGGATGACTGGGAGGTGTCTTCAGTTTGGATGGTGGATGATTGGACCATGTGATGGACATGAAGATGCTGGGCATGGACTTGAACTTTCACTTGGGTGGGGAAAACCTGGAAGCTTTCAAATTCGGGGTTTCCCAGATGTGCCAATATGACATAAAGTAACTTTGAGGAAATCCAAGCCTTGGAGTTTTCTTTCATTAGGGGTGTTACTTGGAATCCTGACACAGCATTTATACCATGGTATGTGAGCCATGTTGGCATAGTAGTTAGAATGTAGTAATTTGCAAAATTGCAGACAAACTCTATTCATTGCCAGGAGTTTGATTCTGACCGGCTCAAAGTTGACTCTTCCAGACTTCCAAGGTCAGTAAAATGAGGAATAAGATTGTTGGGGGCATTTTTAAACTGCTCAGAGAGTGTGTCAAGCACTATAGAGAGGTATGTAAGTCTAAATGCTATTGCTGTTATACAGTTATATCAATTGGCTACTGTTTCATGGGACCTACTTAGAAACAGAACATTTAGGGAACTCATTAGGCTAAAATGTATCATCTCCAGATATCCAGGCTTTTTTCATTTCTGGCAGTTGCCAGAATTTCCATTCCAAACTCGCCAGAGAAATCAGCAAGATTTATAAAGACTTTTAATGAAACCAATATTTAGTTAACTAAGATGCAATACATAAGTGTGTATTGTATTGTGCACTTAGCGTAAAGAAGATTGAAATTTGTAAAATGAAATATGTGCAACAACAGTGCTACCCATGAAGATTGTGCAGAAGTTAGAGCATTTTTCCCCACATAATTGCTCAATAGGATGTTGTCCTGAAAAGCAGATGCTTTTAGTTGATTCTGAGAGCAAGAACAGATAGCTTTGTTCTTGCCCCATTCCTGGGCTTTGAAGAGCAAATGGATCCCAGGAATTTTAGCTGAGAGATGAAAGAATAAGAAAAGTTAAATAACTGACTTTCTTCATGCTGGTGGAACGCTTGAAGACATAGGACCCAGGCCAGAAATAAAAATAGTAAGGAGAAGATTGGGCAATTATGCCACTTATCTGCTAAACAACATATTTTCAGGAATGCATTACACAAGACTGAATTATTTACAAGTGGGCAAATCACGTCCCTTCTGTTGCCAAGAAAACTACAAAGGTTGTCCAAGGCAATGTTATGTTACCTCTTATTTGCATTAATACATATTCTTAAGCGTATCGGTTTCTACATTTATACAATATGCATGGAGTTGGATCTCTGTGACTCATCTGGTTATTGCATTTTTCACTATTTGAATGTCTGACGTATTATAGCTATAGATAGCTTAAATGAGGTGAGCAATGCAAGTTATGCTGATGGTCACTGATACCAAAGTGGCCAATTAAAGAAAATCATGAAAGGACAATGTTACTGAAGCTTCTACTGAGGATGTATTTATATTATCTCCAATTCAAGCATACTTCCAAATATCAGTTGGTAAAGGAACATGAATGTTACTATGTTCATGTTCTGCATATGTACTTTCTAAAAGCATTGCTTGGACATGATAGGAAGAGAATCCTGGATTAAATCAGGCTTTGCTCTTATGCAACAGGCACTCTCTGAATACACTTAATACAGTACTGAGATTAGAAAAAAAGACAGTTGTCTTTCCCAGAACTAAAGCTGGTATGATAAACCACTATTGGCTTGTGATTCATTTACAGATCCTTGTAAAACTTGTTTGACTACAGATAATAGGACAGAAGAAGTGACTGTATATATAAACAGTGATAGTGCAGCATAGTTATCTATCCATTAAAAAAAAAAAAGCTGGCCTCCAGCTTCAAAACTCATGGAAGGCAGTTTCTGGCCTCATCACCCATTCCTGAAGTAAGTTGAAGCCTACTATTTCTCTTTTAACACAGCAAACCACAGATGCAAAAAGCTAACTTATGTGCTATATTCTTACATTGACCATATTTTTGCTCATGCTTGCAAACAAAAAAACAAAAAAAGTTAATTTTTAGCAACTCTTCTGTCTTGCCCTCTCTGTTTAAGAATGAACTTCCATTCCTACTTCTAAGTTCCTTATATTTAGCCTAGCTCAGAGGACAGGGACTTTGTCCCTTCCTCCAAATACAATCACTTGGCTTAATTTTTAGTCATTCCATTCCAGTAATCACGGATTTTAAAGGAGCTATTTTAGCTATATGGGAGTTATTCCTTCCAAAAAGTTTAGCTTGTTCAAAAGGTTAGTTTTATGATGCTGTAATGTATGTTAAGCTCATTTGGCTTTTCCAAGTTATATAACAGATTAAACATAGTTTAAATTCTGAAATTAATTTTTGCTTCCTCAATTAGGAAACCTAAATTAAAACATGCAGTGACATTATGTTTATACATCACATTCACCCACTTAATTAAGTCCAATGTGGGAAGCGGTCCATGACAGTCAGAACTGTAAACTAGCTGCATTTTTGGGGGGTTGGTCTTACAGCCCATTAAGCTAAAATGTGATTTGCTTATTTTTGATTCAGTATGCTTTGCAAAGAATGATGATCAAAATTCTCACAGTGCGCTGAATCACCAACAAGTAAGCTATATTATTATATTATTATTAGCATAGTAAACAAATTAAGGAACTGTGTTTACAAACTCTGGCTTACTCACGGTAGTTTAATAAAGTATGGTTAAAATCGTGTCTTACCACACTATATGAGCATATTTATTTACTGTTGAAAAGATGAAAACCAACCAACATTCATAATGGGTTACCCACAGAGCTCTGGACGGCCCCCAACCTCTGCTCTTTCCACCGAGAGCTGAAGACATGGTTTTTCCAACAAATTTGCTGATCTGATGGGTGGTTTTAATTGGATGGATTTTAAATTGATTATCTGTGTAGTTATTTTTATTATTTTACCATTTTTATTGTCTTAATTTCTGTAAGACGCCTCGAGTCCCTCAGGAGAAGAGTGGCATATAAATATAATTAATTAATTAAATAAATAAATAAATAAATAAATAAATAAATAAATAAATAAAGGAGTACCAAGCTTCCATTTTTACATTCTGAACGAATACTGAATAGAATAGAATAGAATAGAATAGAATAGAATAGAATAGAATAGAATAGAATAGAACAACAGAACAGAACAGAACAGAATAGAATAGAATAGAATAGAATAGAATAGAATAGAATAGAATAGAATAGAATAACAGAGTTGAAAGGGACCTTGGAGGTCTTCTAGTCCAACTCCCTGCTTAGGCAGGAAACCCTACACCACTTCAGACAAATGGTTATCCAACATCTTCTTAAAAATTTCCAGTGTTGGAGCATTCACAACTTCTGCAGGCAAGTTGTTCCACTTATTAATTGTTCTAACTGTCAGGAAATTTCTCCTTAGTTCTAAGTTGCTTCTCTCCTTGTTCCACCCATTGTTTCTTGTCCTACCCTCAGGTGCTTTGGAGAATAGTTTGACTCCCTCTTCTTTGTGGCAACCCTTGAGATATTGAAACACTGCTATCGTGTCTCCCCTAGTCCTTCTTTTCATTAAACTCAGTTCCTGCAACCGTTCTTCATATGTTTTAGTCTCCAGTCCCCTAATCATCTTTGTTGCTCTTCTGTGCACTTTTTCTAGAGTCTCAACATCTTTTTTACATCGTGGCAACCAAAACTGAATGCAGTATTCCAAGTGTGGCCTTACCAAAGCATTATAAAGTGGTATTAACACTTCATGTGATCTTGATTCTGTCCCTCTGTGTATGCAGCCCAGAACTGTGTTGGTTTTTTTGGCAGCTGCTGCACATTGCTGGCTCATATCTAAATGGTTGTCCATTCGCCCCCCAAGATCCCTCTCACAGTTACTACTATTGAGCAAGTTACCACATAAACTGTACCTGTGCATTTTGTTTTTCTTGCCTAAATGTAGAACCGTACTTTTTTCACTGTTGAATTTCATTTTGTTCGATAGCACCCAATGTTCAAGTCTGTCAAGATCCTTCTGTATCTTGAGGCTATCTTCTGGAGTGTTGGCTATTCCTGCCAGCTTAGTGTCATCTGCAAATCTGATGAATTCCCCATCTATCTCCTCATCCAAGTCATTGATGAAGATGTTGAAGAGTACTGGGCCTAAAACAGAGCCTTAGGGTACTCCACTGCATACTTCCCTTCATGTAGATGCAGTTCCACTGAGGACTACACATTGAGTGCGATTGGTCAGCCAGTTATGAATCCATCTGGTGGTGATGCTGTCTAACCCACATTTTTCTACTTTATCTAGTAGTAGGTTATAGTCTACTTTATCAAATGCTTTACTGAAGTCCAAGTAAATTATATTGACAGTATTCCTCTGGTCCACTAATATTGTCACTTTGTCAAAGAATGCAATAAGATTAATCTGGCATGATCTGTTTTTGACAAACCCATGTTGGCTTTTGGTTATTACTTTGTTTGCTTCTAGATGTTCAGTGATTCGTTGCTTGATTATCTTTTCCAGAATCTTCCTTGGTATTGAGGTCAGGCTGATAGGTCTGTAGTTTCCTGGATCTGTTTTTTTTTTTTTTTTTCCTTTTTTGAAGATGGGAACTACATCAGCTCTTTTCCAGCCCTCTGGCAGTTCCCCTCTGCTCCAGGATCTTTGAAAGATATAGTGCAGTGTTTCTGAGATCTCGTCTGCCAGTTCCTTCACAACCTTGGGGTGTAATCCATCTGGTACTGGTGATTTGAACTTGTCTAGGGTAAACAGATGTTCATTTACCATTTTCTTCCCTATTTTAACTTGTGTTCCTAATCTGTTTTTTGTGGTGCTGTTTTTGATAGGTTGAACTGTTTTTTTACTTTTGTGTAAAGACATGCAAAAAATGAGTAAAGTAGTTTTGCTTTCTCCCTGTTGTTTGTCATTCACATTCTAAAGAAATCTTGACCAACTCAGTGCTCTTGAGGTATATTAGATATTTGTTTAGAGGACCAAGTTAAACTAAAGAAATGCTCTACAGTTTCTAAGATGCTGGACATGTTGACCGGAAGATCGGCAGTTTGAGACCAATTACCATGTGACAGAGGGAGCTTCTGTTTCTTGCCCCAATTCCTGCCAACTTAGTTTGAAAGTATGCAAATGCAAGTAGATAAATAGGTACTATTTTGGTGGGAAGATAACAGCATTCTGTGCTCCTCTGGCATATAGTCATGCTGGGCACATGACTATGGAAGTGTTTTTGGACAATGCTGGCTCTTTGGCTATGAATTGGAGATGAGCACTGCCCCCTAGAGTTGGATACGACTGCACAAGGGAAGCCTTTATCTTATCTTATTTTTATATCCTATTTTTGGTGGCAAATTGTTATGTAAGCAGATTTATAAAAAAAAAATCTAGAGTAAATCTCAAAAAAGCATATTTAAGAGAGAGAGAATGATCCTCAAAACTTGACTGAACTACTTCTAGGGAAGTTGTACTTTTGACGATGGTGGAGTAAAAATAAGATTACTACAGTGCTGCATAATTTAATTGCTATTGGAAGAGAATTTTTGGTTATTTAAAGTTATCAAACATATTATTGCCTATTTCAAAATAACATCCTAGTTTGCTAATTAAAATACTTTAAAAGTTCTTTTAATATACCCTGTTTCCCCCCAAATAAGACATCCCCTGATAATAAGCCCAATCGGGCTTTTGAGTGCATGGAAATAAGGTCGAGCGCTTATTTCAGGGTTCAAAAAAATATAAGACAGGGTCTTATTTTCGGGAAAACACAGTACTTTTGTAGAGCACTTTTCAAAGATTCGGAGTCACAAAGTTTTTCAGATTTATAGATAATCATAAGCCCCATTACCAGGAGCAGACTATCTTGTGATCTACCATCCAGCTTTGAAAAAAGGAATTGCGTAAGTGGGATAGATAGAGCAGGTAAAAGATTTACCAATTCTTCACAATATGATAACTGCTGCAGATAGAGCCAGAACACAGAATAATGATTCCCAAAAGAAACATCATCTGAGTTATATTATGAAAGCATTTAATTTAAAAGAAAAAAAAATCATCTATTATTAGTAGTTTAAAAAATGAAGTTTTTCTTAATCTTTGAAAATGTCTTCAGACCATTATAAATCTGCATTATCCCACTAGAGTTAGGGTAGGTGGGGGAACCAAAGGGTCTCCTACAGTGGTGAAATCCAAATTTTTTTTACTACCAGTTCTGTGGCATGCTTGGTGGGCATGGCAGGAGAAGGATACTGCAAAATCCCCATTCCCTCCCCACTCCTGGGGGAAGGATATTGCAAAATCTCCATTCCCACCCCAGTCTGGGGCCAGCCAGAGATTGTATTTGCCAGTTCTCCAAACTACTCAAAATTTCCACTACTGTTCTCCAGAACCTGTCAGAACCTGCTGGATTTCACCTCTGGTCTCCTATAAGAATCCCCAGAGGTTCAGACCCACAGTTTGAGACACTTTGTTAATCTATGGCTTCTGATTTTTTTTTTAAGACAACACAATGGGAATTGCAGCCATAAGGCAGGAAATCACATTCATGATATTGGCAATTGCATTAATTAATTTGACACTGCAAGGATGTGGGGCTATAAAAAGGGACTCAGGTATGGGGCAGCAACTTGACACTTCCTGCTTTATTTTAATATAAATGTATCCTTTAATGCTAGTTTGATTTTATGGTTCATTTAGCTTATATTTTCATGGTTTTGTTTTATTAATGTATTTAGATTTTGGCCGAAATTCATACAATGTCCTACAAAAATTATTGGTTGAAATAGAAATGCCATAAATAAACAATAAACAATAAGTGTAGCTTAGTATTGTTTACTAGTGTCCTAGTGAATTATCTTGGATATTTTATTAAAGCGTTAAATGCAAATAATAGAATAAAATAGGAATAGGAATAGGAATAGGAATAGGAATAGGAATAGGAATAGGAATAGGAATAGAATAGAATAGAATAGAATAGAATAGAATAGAATAGAATAGAATAGAATAGAATTCTTTATTGGCCAAGTGCGATTGGATACACAAGGAATTTGTCTTGGTGCATATGCTCTCAGTGTACATAAAAGAAAAGATACATTCATCAAGAATCATAACGTACAACACTTAATGATAGTCATAGGGAAACAGCCAATATAAATCTTAAGGATACCAGCAACAAGGTTACAGTCATACAGTCATAAATGGGAGAAAATGGGTGATAGGAACAATGAGAAGATTAATTTATTGATGGAATCATCATTAACCATGGTCCATCATTTATGCAGATGCATACAAGCAAGCACAAATGCGGGAACCTTCTTCACAAGTTTTGGTGCTATTTCAAATTTGGATAAATATTTACTCCTATATGGAACATTTGCTTAAATGAGAAGGGTATGACTAAATACCATTTTAGTACTGAAACTTAAAAGTGTACATAGAATAACACAGAATAATTGCCATTCTTATTATTAGAGAAAATGCACTGTTTATGAAATAGTATTTTTCAGGGGAAGGTTTAGGCACGATCTCCAACCCTACTGGATGAAATTAGAGCCAGAAAAGAATGCAGAAACAAGGAATATGACTATGAATTATATTAAAACGTCCTGCATATGTGTTGCTGGTTTCCCAAATGATGAAAACTTGTTAGTTTAAATTAATACATTAACAGTCAATGATGCTCAGTTAACTTACTCCTCTCATCATGCATTTAAACCATTATGCAATAGGATTATATATTAAACTCCATAAAGGTAGCCCTCAATTTACAACCATTTATTTAATGGCTGTTCAAAGTTACAGCAGCACTGAAAAAAGTGACATGACCAGTTTTCCCACTCACATCTACTGCAGCATCCCTATAGTCATGTGATCAAAATCCAGGGACTTGGCAACTGGCATGTATTTATGACAGCTGCACAGTCATGTGATCACCATTTTAACTTTCCCAGCTGGCTTTCAACAAGCAAAGTCCATGGGGAAATCCACTTTCACTTAACGACCGCATGATTCATTTAACAATTGGACTGATTCGCTTAACAACTGTAGCAAAAAGATCATTTAACAACTGCCTTGCTTAGCAATGAAAATTTTGGGCTCAATTGTGGTCATAGGTCAAGGACTACCTGTATTCTATTGCTGAAACATGATTCATGTCTCTGAGGGAAGACAGGGTGCCACTAACTCTGAAGGAGGTTGCACCATCCCTTTAACCCTTTAAGGGGTTCTCTTTTCTTCTTGCTATATTAGACAACTTCCTCCAAGTCTCCAATCTTCCCTTCAGAGGAAGGAAAGGTTTTTTTTTTAATTGAAAAAGTTTTTGAATACAAATTTCCCCCCCCCCATTTTTCTCCCCCCCTCCGCCCTAATCCCCCCTCACCACCCATCCCCCCTGTGACTTCTTCACAACAAAGACCTAATTCATAACAGATTATATAATATTTTACCATCCCCTTACTCCCTCCTCTAAGTACTGACCCTTACTTGCTAATAGTATTATTAATATTGTTACTTCCCCCTTTTACCATACATTTCAAAATAACATTCTACTGTAACATTGTATAACTTCTAATTTATAACTTGTAATATTATTGTAACTCCCAATTTAACAATATTCTGCCCTTTTTCTCCTCCTCCATACTTATATCTGTATATTAATACAACATTTCAAAACAACCTTCCACTTTAAAACTATATAATAAATCCTACTTTAACATTTAATCTTTTGTGTATATTAATATAACATTTCAAAGCAGCCTACCCCATAAATCCTAATTTAACATTTATTCAACTCTATCCATTTGCTCCACTCCCCTAAATATATCACTTAAACATCCCTTTTCTTAAACTAAACAATCAGTAAACTAACCTATTTCCACCCACTTTCCTGCAAAATTGCCATGCACAATTCTTAATATCTTTAATCCACTGCCCACTCTGCTAATATATATATATATATATATATATATATATATATATATATATATATATATACATACATATACATATACATATACATACATACATACATACATACATACATACATACATATATATATATATATATATATATATATATATATATATATATACATTCCGTTATATAAAAGAAAGTCAATGACTTTAAATTTGTAATCCATATAATATCTTCTTTGATGTCTTTCTACTGGATTGTTGAGTCCATCATCCATAATAGGGTAACCTAGCATCCTGGTGCAACAGTTTGTTCAAAATCCTCAGTCATCATCTGCCCCCATCAGTAATGAATATCCTCATATATATATAAAAGAAAAAAACAACCACCTGAGTGACATTATGATTATATTCCATATAATTGTAATTGTGGCTTTCATCAGGATTATTAATTCCCATCATCCTAATGGGTAACAACCAGATCTTCTGCGTGCCCCAGCGTAGCTCTCTTGCCTTATAGCTCAAGATGAATATAATATATTTATCAATAAAAGAAAGAAGTCCAAAATAGATAATTCAAATCCAACAAATTAAGGCTCTTTTCACATCCCAAAATTACGGCATTGCAGAGGTCTGTCACTCTCCTCAGGATAATATTAACCAATACTTCGCCTCCACTATCTTTTCATATATTCATTCATTTTTTTAAAATAACTGGCTTCACTGTTGCTTAATTTAGAAATTTCTATTTTTGTGAGACCTATTTCTTTTTTTCTTTTCTTTTTGTGGGTTTGATCTCCATCCTGGTTTCCTTTCTATAAATTGTATATCAACTGATCGATTTTCATTCTGCTTTATAACTTGATCTTGTTAGTTTTGCTTTCGTGTCTCATATTTCTTTTTTATCAATTGTGTATCAGCTAATTGGTTTCCATACTTGTCTGTGACTTGATGAATCATCACATTAGAGTCCGATGCCACTTCTCTCATATTTATAGATAATCCAGCTGAGGTGTCTAAAGAATCCAAAGGCAATTTGTCCACAGCAGCCTCTATAATTCGATGTTTTCCCTTTATTTCCAATTCCTTCTGCTTATCCTGTATTGTGCCTAGAGATGTTAAGTTCATTTTCAAAAATTTTTGATAAAATTCTTCCGCTTTTTCAACAGTATTTCGTTGGTATCTTTCTCCTTGATATCTCAATATTATACCAGCTGGAGCGTCCCACCTGAATAAAATATTTCTTTTTTTTAACTCAGTCACCAGAAAACCAAATTTCTTCCTTTCCAATAACATCTTAGGCGGGAGCTCTTTGTAAATCGAAATCTTTCTTCCAAACAATTGCAAAGTAGAATTAAAAGAATTTTGCACAATATTATTTCTTATATCTTTATCTGTAAAATAAATCACCACATCTCTAGGCAATTGCCTTTGCTTTGCAATCCAGGAATTTATTCTATAAACTCTGTCAATCCTACAAAATACTTCCTCAGGTTGAACCTTTAAGATCCCAGCCAGAATTTCAGAAGATATTTTCCTTAAATCATCTCTGTCATTTTCCTGCAGTCCTCTGAGTCTAATCGCATATTCAGTAAAATTATGTTGCATCATTAAAACTTCTCTTTCAATCCGTTGTTGTATGTTTTCTGAATTACAAGTCTTTTGATCAGCCTCCATTTTAGGTTTTTCTTTTGAGCTATTGTCTTGAGTGTTTGTCAAATCATTTTCAATTTTTTGTATTCTATTATCCAAATTGTCCTCAATTGTCCACTTTAGACTCTAATAAGTTAGTATTTGCATCCAACTTAATCATAAATTCTGCAAGTCCATTAGCCATTTTTATAATCTTTCAGTCCAAAAAATCAAACTTTGATTGCACTAATTCTTTAATTTCCTGCTTAAATTTTTCAAGGTTCTGATTCACAATCTCATCCCTTCTTACAATCTCCTCCAAAAGAAATTCAATTATATTAAAATCAGTTTTCTGAGACTGGAGATTTAGAACTTGTTCACGTAATTTATTAATGGGGGAACCCCCCCCCACTGCTTGTTTCCGGCTTTGCAAACTTTAATGCCATATTTCCACACAGACAAACTATTTAAAAAAAAAAGAAAAGAGAGTTAAAAAAGAAAAAAAAAGCTTCTTTCCAACCAAGATCAATATCAGATCTCCAGGAAGAACAAAACACAAATGTAGAGCTTTATCTTCAATTGTAGCCAGAAGTATTTATTCCGCTACTTTGTATCTTAATAGAAAACGGAAGGACTCTCCCTTTCAGCCCCTTCTCAAGCCTCGGCAGTCGCCATTTTTAAAAATCCTTTTCCTTTTCCTTCTTCAATAATTGTTATAAAATAGATGAAATACTTGCGATTCAGGGTCACAGGTCCAGCTCACGTCCTCTTGTTCTGTTAATTTTTGTAGGCTTGATCTTGTCGCCTAGCTCTGCATAAGCAGAGGTCTCCCAAAGCCCGGAGCGACGGCGAGGGAAATAGGGAGCTTCATCTGCTTCGTCCCCAAAAGTAAAAAAAAAAAAACTTTTGGGGCTAGGCAGAGAGCTCTCTGCCCCCGCCAGCTCTCTCTCCATTTCCACATGGAAATGGAGTTTTTTCGAGCCGCCTTTCAGATGTAAAGGCGGCTCTTTACAGGCAATGGGGCGGCGATCCCAAGGGATCGTCTGGCGGCGGCAAGAAGCAAACCGGAAGTCTGAGGAAGGAAAGTTTTGATGAATGTGTAGAGAATGAGCGAGTAGATTGGATACCTACCAGGAATGAAATTTAGCAGGTTCTGACAGGTTCTGGAGAACTGGTAAATACCACCTCTGGCTGGCCCCAGAGTGGGGTGGGAATGAAGATTTTGCAGTATCCTTCCCCTGCCACGCCCACAAAGCCACACCACACCCACCAAGCCATGGCCACAGAACCAGTAGTAAAAAAAAATTGAATTTCACCACTGATACCTACCAATCTGAATTCAGATCTTGTTAATGGGTAAAAATACCATTGGTCACTTTGATGGATCATAGGACTTAGATGGAGAGAGCACAACCTTCCTGGTCCTCTTAGACCTCTGAATAGGTTTTAATAGCATTAATCACAGTGTCTTGCTGGACTGTCAGGAAAATTAGGGTGCCACCATTACAGGGGAAGAAGAATTGGGCCCATGCTTGCTAGAGTGTGGGATACTCCAAGCTAACCTTAATGCCTTTGCAGTTTTAACTTCTATGCAAAGCACTGGGAGATGTTACCAAATATTTAGGGTAAAATATCATTAGTATGCTGATCATAAAAAGTTATCCAATGCTTCTCCAGGCTGGGTCAGAGATGCTGTGAAACTTCTCAGTCAGTGTTTGGCAGCTATGAAAGACTGGAAAGAGATGAAACAAGCTTAAATCCTAGCAGGACAGGGTGGTATTTGTCCAGAAACACATTGGCTCTGTGTCACTTCCAATGATTGTTAGGTAGTTACACCCCCATTATCACATGTTTAGACTGCTGAAATATGTTCTATGTTGAAGGCAACTTGAAATGCAGGTAGTATAAAATTCAGTAACCTGGTTGCTAGAAAAAGGGAGTTGCTATTGCAATATAATGCCATATTGATTGCCAATAAGTTTTAAAGCCCAATTCAATGTGTTAACTTTAATCTGTGGAGACCTTATGGTTTCATGGTTTCTTAGCAGCCATCTTGTTCAAACCAATTTGTGTGAGTATGTTGAAAAGGGATGTCAAGGTCCTAACCAGGCATGACATCGAGGAAAAGCTGTGAAACACTGCCTTGCTGACTATTTTATTTAAGCAGACATTTGCATTATGATATTTTATTTTATTTTTATCCTAGATTGTAGAATACATCAGGGCTACTGTTTCTTATTTGGATTCAGCAGTTGTTTTGGCTTAAAAGGAACTGATGGTACTACTTTAATAACTAATTTTGTGCTCTGTTGTAGCTGATTTATGTTACCAATGTTGATTAAAGTGAAGTGGTATATTCTTGGGAGATAGGTGGCATATTAATATATATAATCAATGGATCAGTCAATCAATCCAAAACTATCCATGCCTTTCTGTTCTTTCAAAACAGCCTTGTTTCTATTATGCCTATCTACTGCTTCATCCTTTTTGTTTTTTTGATTTCTCTCCTCTCTCTCTTTCAGGATTACATTAGCACTATTCAACTGTGAGTTTTTTTGATCTTCCCCTTTCTTTAGGTCCATTCATTCTTCCTTCATAAATTTCTTTTGCAATCTGATTATTAATCATCCTCTTTCGGTGAACAAACAACCCCAGTGTATTTCTTTCATACTGGTTATTCACTTTTGTAGTCAGCCTACATTTTATTCTTGACACTCTCTTGTTTCATCCCACTGCATTCAACTTTTATGTTTCTCGCAACAGATTCTCACTTCCACATAAGAAAGTAGGTAGAAGCATTCTCTTAAAGGCAGCCATTTTTTTAGCTTTTTTCAACAACAGAACACAACTACCTATTATCTTTATGCCAGCATTAAGACTTCTTAAAATTTCTCCATCCATTTTGCCAAGGTGCACATTTTTTTTTGCCATTTATATATTGTCTACAATTGTTTGCTCCATTTGCCTTATCAAGCACAAGAGTCTTGGTCTTTGATGCATCAATTTTCAGAACCGTGGTCCTCATTACTTCGTATGATCTATCTAATGTTGTTTGCAAATCATGCTTAAATCATGCTTAAATCAGAAACGTGACATTTGCACCGAAAATTTCTCATACATTCAGATTACCAACCAACAGATCTGTACAGTACCATCATTGCTGATACATTTATCCATTAATATATTAAACAACCAAAGCAAATTCACACAGCCTTCTTTTATTGCTTGCTCAATATTGAAACATTTGCTAAGCATTCCATTTATTTTCATGCATGCTTTATTTTCATCATTCAGAAACTAACTTCCCGCTCCATTGTTATGCAAAACATTCCATTGTTTATGTCAATTTAGTTTGTCATACACTACATAAATCAATAACAGAATAAATTTTCTTTCTCATACTCATACTTTGCTGATTTTTCTGCCTCTTACCCTTTAACTATGTAAACTCCCAGAGTCATTTTGGAGTCCAATGACCACCTTTTCTTTTTGTCAATTGTTTTCTTAAATACTACAATTTATCCTTTTTATTTCAATTCAACTCTTCAGCATATTACTAATCATTCCTACATTCAAATATACTCCTTAGGTTTAACTCCAAATATGCCCAAGGCATTTCTACTTAACTTATTTTTTTTAAATATTGATATATACAGCAGATATAAAAACTCCACACACACCTGTTAAAATGCCAGGTTTTTGAAATGAAAAAAAAAAAACAGATTAAGATAAATCACTTCAGGATTTTTTTCCACCTTTAATATAACACATATAAAACACATATAAAACAAACTCTCTTGACTTTCCCAGGTTGGTCTGAAAAACAGATTTTTAAGTGTTTAAACATATCTTCTTTATGCAAGCAATGCCCAACTTTTAAATGACATTCCAGAGACCACTTCACAAAAATAGTTCATGGGACCAGCAGCTAAAAGACAATTTCATTTCATTTACTTTTCTATATTTTTATTAATCAAAACCAAAACATTCAAGCGTTAACAAGGAATATGAATCAAATTTCAAAAAGCAAAGTAAAGCTATATACGTGGTCAGGTAAAGAAATATGTGATGTATGTATACATGAGCGAACACACGCAAACACATATATTAATAAATTCATACATGATTGTAAAGAAAAACACTTGTATCATATAAATTGTACCATGCTCTAGCCAAACAGTTCTAAGCAATTTACATGATTTGATTGCAATATTTCAATTTACAGCAACATTTGGATGGACAAAAGTAATCTGTTAGAAAATATTTTGTTCATATAGTTGAAAAAAGGTGACTAGAGTTGATCGGTTGCAACCATGAAATTTTTCAAACCTTTTAGTACTAATTTTCAAGTTCTAACACTCTTTCCCATGATTTCAAATATTACTGATCTGATTAAAGATGCTCCCATGTTTTAAAATAATAACCCAGCAACTAATAACAGAAATTTAATCTATTTCTTATGCTACGCACTGATAAATGTATTAAAAGTGGAGAATAAACCAACATCAAGTTTCATTGCGAAATGTTTTAGTTGAATTAAATCAGTGGTGAAATGTAAAATTTGTTACTACCGATTCTGTGGGCATGGCTTGGTGGTGGTGGTGGTGTAATATGACTGAGTGGGCATGGCCAACTTTTTTTTTTTTAAAGCCTCTGACAATCCCAGCTGACTTGCCTGATCGGCAGAGGCTTTTTTCCCTTTTAAAAACATTTTTTCTATAACCTCTTCGGCCAAAGAGGTTGTAGAAAAAATGCTTTTAAAAGCCTCTGATGATCCCAGCTGAGCTGTGCGATCATCAGAGGCTTTTTTTTTTAAAGCATTTTTTCGGCCAAAGAGGTTGTAGAAAAAATTATTTTAAAAATTAAAAAAAAGCCTCTGAGGATTGCGCGGCTCAGCTGGGCAATGAGGGGGGGAGGGATTGCTACCAGTTCTCTAAACCACCCGCCTCCATCGCTACCGGATCGGGCGATCCGGTCTGAACCAGGAGCATTTCACCCCTGAATTAAATGTTCCATGACAAATTACAAGTGGGCATTGCAGTCTGGAGATCTCTTTCAAGATAGCTTTCAAGGTGTTGGATAACTGAAGCAACTCCTGGGTTTCATGTGAAGCATCCTGATGGTCATGATTGGCCTAGAAACACTATGGGGTAGAACGAGGTTTCCAACCATTCTGGCTTAGCAGACTGGTGGAAGTGGCGGGGGGAGAGGGGATGGTTTCGCACATGCGCCGCTTTCACAAATTTACCTTCAAGCATGTGCACGCTCACACACCACTTCTGCAGCCTAGTTCCGAATGGGCAGTGGCCCAGCATTGGGCTGCGGACCAGAGATTGAGGGCTCCTGGGATAGGAGCATGATACGGTATAATCTGGACAGTTATTTTATTGCCTTTGCTGCTCCCTCAAAAGTTCAGGAATGGATCAAACTAAAAGATGCACTCATATGTAAAATGGTAACTGTGACATTTCCAAAGTTTCAGATGATATTTTTTATGGTTTTGGTACTACTGGATTCTAATATTTTATTATTTTGCACCACTGAGAGAATTCTGTTCCTAAATTACATATGGTATTGAAAATATATTTGTAGTCATCATCTTTTCTATTCAAATTATCACAGCTTCAATAGAACAATAAATTATTAACAGTCTTGAATGAACAACATTGTATTCTAGAGCTGTGTTGGTTACTAACACCAAAAATTTGTTTCCTCAGGTAAACTTTTATATCGGCATTTATGCAATCCTGGGTTTTGTCCTCCCACAATTAATGATACCTCCATAATTATGATGATCTAATTACTCTTCACTGTAATTATATAATTATAGTTAAGAGGAGTAACTATATCCCCATATTAATAAAGTATATACTTCAAGAGCTTTTCAATATGGGATTTACAAAAATATATGTTTAAAACACATCTCTGACTCTATTAGAACAATTTAAACTGATGTAACCAGCAAATTTGGAAAGAACATAGGTTATTAAAATTGAATCCTGGGATTTTCACTCTGCAGAAAATCTCACTTAGTTTAGTTATATTTATTTCACATGAGTGAATGTTACTTTTTCTTTTTTAAAAAAAAAAAAAGGGAGAAAATTGTTATTTTCAAATCCCATTTGTACTTAAGGACTTTCAGAGAATTCTTTTTATAATATACCGTATATAAACATGGCCACTGGGGAAAAAATAGCACAGTAAGATTCATAAACCTGACATACCTCTGCTTTATAAAGTAGATTTACAGTCAGTATGAAAAAGGGAATATTGTGAGAGTACAAAACCAGGCTTGCTGTAAAACTAGTACAAAATGTTTGTGTATACTTAGGTTTCAGCAATGTTGGGTGTCTAATGCTGAAACCTATCTGTACCCCTTTAACTATGGAAGTCCAAAATCCAGATTTGGGAGATTATAGTAATAGAAATTAATGATAAATATTAGTGTTAGTTTGAATTTAATAGAATAGAAATTAATTTAATAGAACTGTGTTGACTTGCAATCATCTATAGCTTCCTAACTCTATAGCGTTAGTTATTTTCAGATGGTATAATATCAAGCTACTTAGAAAAACAATGTTTAAAAAGTTTGAAGAAGTTGACTGTCCTCTGTAACATTTTTTAGATGATTCCTCTGATCCTAAAACCTTTTTGTCTGTGGCTATATTGCCCTCCCAAGAATGGCCTGAGCATGTGAGCTGTGGAGTCTTCTTCATGGCCCTGGACACTTCTGATCTGAACTGGTCATTGGAAACCTATGGACAAATAGGGCAAACTTCCACAGAACCATCTAATCCCATGGAACTGGGACATCTGTGGCAAGTTATTAAAGATAATTGAAGGAAACAAGAGTCAGTTCTTAATCCAAGTAAACTGAATCCACAGTATTAACTCAAACCAAATTACTAAAAAAATATTTGGAAAAACAGCAAAGTTTATGTTCAATGACCAGTGGTCTCAAATCATCAAGTTCACTAACTAAGTATTTTTCCCACTGAGTGGGATTTTGAAGGGGAGGGAGGAAATAGGAGGTCATATACCCAAGCTAACTTTGAATTAAACTTTGCTATTTGTTTGGATACATTTAGCATGGATAGCTTTGTTCATCAATCCATTTTCCGCTCAACGTCAAAAACATCTATATGGAAATTAATGTTTATTGCTATATGAGGTCCATGCTAGACTTTTATAGGGAGGAAGGTTTGTTTGCGTTTTCTATTCATGCAAATGTGCTCACCGAAGAACTGAGAAAGGAACCAAATACATCAGCCATAGATGATTTTAAAAAAGGACACACGCAAGTCAATTCTACTTCGGCCTTCAGTAATTAGCTTGGATAAGACAGGATCTTCATTTTTTCTCTCATTGCTTTAAAATTGAAACAGGTGCAGCTAACAAGGTCTAAAATATGTTATTATTTTTTTCCTAAGAATTTCAATATTATAGTCAGATCATTTACTATAAAAGCTTTTAATTTAATTCAGCACTTTTTTCCATTAGTATTACATAGGAACATCTAAAAGTCCAGAATTTCCTCCCATTAACTAGCAATTCTCCAGCTTTACTGCTGTTAATTTTTTATTTTATTATTGTTGCTAATTGTTCAATAGGACATTGTTGCAATTTTGCACTTGCTGCTGCTAAACAGTGATGACTCCTGATTAGGACAAACCAGGATGGTGGAACACCCAGATTGGTTGTCATCACTCCCTGTGCAAATCTCACTTTTGCAACAACAGGTATTTGGCTGATGGCCTGATTATTTTTTGTTGTGCCTCAAACGATTAATCTACTGCCTAGGACCTGACCTGGCAAATGATTCCTTTTCCAAGTTTTGAGACATTGCTTCAGGTAAGGTCCAGCCGAAGACAATTATATATATTCTCATGTGCACTGCTCATCTTTCTCACAATATAGTATTTGGGGGAGGGGTGTTTCCTGCGACTCTAACATAAAATTTATGTGAAGGCATATTTCAAAATAATATCTACCTAAATATTTATCTAAATCATCTAATCATCTATATTTGAGTTTTACTATCTTTGTATGTTCCAGTTATAGCAGGGACTACCTGTCCTATCTAATTGCCACTAGAAATGGATATGAATTCTATTTTAAACAAATTCATTTCTGCTCTTTTGTATTGTTTTAAAAATTCTTTAGCACCATAATTACACGGTGCATGTATAACTTTAAATAAATAATGGTATATGGGTTGATTATTGTTAGCTGCCCAGGGATATATTTATAGGATTAGTGACTTTGGAATTATTAATGATCATATAATAAAGCCCCCGGTTTTCTTGCTAACAGGCCAATGGACAGTTTTATCTATGAAGTCAATTGTGATCACATCTAACAATTCTAGGCAGGCAACATTCCCAGTGCAAGTCATTCTAAAGCATAGATAAAGCTGGCAAGGGATATATTCAAGCATTTATTTTGAAACAGTAACAATCTAGTCCCTAAAATCTCAGGGATCCATTTTCAGATCAAATGGGTCTGCTGTCTGCTACAGTCATAAGTACATTGGCACAGTCAAGACAAGACCTCAATTTAACTCTCAAACCTATTCTGAAACCAAATGATTTTCCTGACTCTGTAAAACTGATGTCTGTATACTATCTTTCACATTTCTATTTACTATTATCTTAGGGAACAATTTAACAGAAATGATATGTTTATAAAACAATGATTAGAGGTTTAACTTTTTTTGCTTTTAGAGGATGAGTTAATAAAAACTCTCACTATGAAATTAATATAGGGCAGTCTTCCAGTTTTTGAATAGGCAGAAATCTTGCTTCACAAGAACAGTTCTGATGCAATGTTTGGCTTTTGTCGGAGGCTTTCTTTAAACAATCTCAGGAACAGAAGAAAATAATCATAGTTCTTTGTCAGTAATTGGCTCAGACAATCCTTGAAGAAATCATGGTGGTCCTCACTGAAAAGATTTGTAAATACACGGATCCAGTCTATCTATATAAAAACATGCTGTACCTCAATTAAGTTCTTATGAAACACCCTATTTGTAAGGTGTGTTTGCATTTTTTGAACTAGACCAGATATATAAAATTAATAGAACCCAGATTTTCATAAGGTGAAACTAAAGCAGTTTCTAAAAAAAAAAAAAATAGTCGATTAATTTAAAAATCTGTTCAATATAAATGACAAAACCCAAATAAAATGACATTAAAGATCTACTATGGAAATAGTAGCACCAATTCAAGGTCTAGGACAACTTGCCCTGACTGACTAACCCTGGCCGATTCACCCCAGCCAACTTGCTATAACCAACTTGCCTGTGACAACTTGCCACAGGACAGTTCAGAGAAGAATAACTAAAGAGAGGGAGGGACAAGTGAATTGCAGCGGGCCTTGTCTTGCTTTAGATTTGAACCATCTCAAGTTGGAAGTGCTTGAGGCTGGGGTTAGTTGCAATTCTATTTGACCCTCTTTTGAGTTATCCTGTAGTTGAATTATCTCACGGTGAGTTGTCCCATGGCGAGTTGGCTCCAGCAACTTTTCTCGATGTGGCAAGTTGGCTGGGGTGAGTGGGCCAGGGCATGTTGTCCTGTTTTTCCCTATTCATAGCTAGCTCAGGAGAAGGCAAACTTTCAACAGGCAACAAGTGTCCTTACCATTTGTGGAGAAGACTGAACTCATAAAAATAAGTGGTGCAATCTCACACTGAGTTATTTCTGGGGAAGAGTTAAGGATTTTCCCCCTCTCTCCAGGTTCATGCCCCCACCCCAAACCCTTAAGAGAATAGAAAATTTTGCTATCAGTTTTCAGCATAGTTAATCGCATTAATCGGATTCGATTAAGAGTAAAAAATGGGAACATGTGGCTGCATGTGGGTTGAGTTTACAGGTCAAGTCACCTGTAACTTGGTCAAAGAAGAGAAGAGAAGTTCTAATAGAATAAAAGGACTTTACAACATCTTTTGAAATGGTATATCCTACCATTATAGTGCTTATTGAAGAAAAGGCTTTAATGGCAGTAGGCCAGGTACTATTTTGCTATGATATTTGGAATGAAGATTAAATGTTGAATTTTTATTCAAGAACGAACACATGGAAAAAGCTAATCTGTAATGCAACAATTCAAAAACTGAACAGATCATGGAAAGATGATGTTATTTCATTGATTATTTACCTAGTAGGAGTGCTGAGTTAATTCTTTACACTGAGGGTAGAGAATCTGTAGCTGTTTAGATAATGCTCAGCTACAACATTCATCATTAGATACAGGCAGTGTATACTATGTATAGTTGCCTGCATCCATACAGTTGAGAAATAAAACCCATGACCTCATTGTTAATTGTGATATATGGTTTTCAGGACAAAAACATTCCTCAACATTGCTGTAACACCCCATTGCAAAATTCAGAATTAGCAATACATTTGTAGCTGTGTATGTGTTAAAAGCCAAGCCATGATTAAATACAGAAGGGAAAGTGGTAGGAAAATTATAATGAATAGGGGAAAATTGGTAGAAAAAACCTAATTCCTAATTGGATGCCAATGTAATATCTGTTGGAGGTTGGAAAGAAAGACAAAAAAATGGAAACATTTTTCATAACTATACATAACATATTATTCATAAATAGTAATTATAACATTTCAGTAGAAAACTGATTTTTTTCAGAATAAATCAAGGGGCAATTTTATTTTATACTGTATACATAACAGTTATACTTTTGGGTGGTAATTTTTATTATCTGAATAGTTTCCATTCCATGCATCCAAGACAGATGTACAAAAAGAACTTCAGAATATCACATATAACCTCTCCAGGACTCATCCCACAGGAGCTTCTGATTTGTGATTACAATGCAAATGAGAACACATAAACTATATCTAAAGAAATTCTGTTCTATACTATGCCGTTCCATTCCATTCTGTTCCATTCTATTCCATTCTGTTCTATTACATTCCTAAAGACACCATTCATTTCATACTAGCAGTTTAACAATCGCTTAATTTTTTATTTTTTTTGTGCCCGCTGGAAAGTCAACTGTAACATTGGAGAAGGAATGCAATCTCATATTTGAGTAGATTTTTCTGGACAGGAATATAGACAGAGATGCTGAAAGACATACAGTACAGTGAAGAAGACACTGCTCTTCAGCCACTGTTCAGCACTGTGTGAAAAAAGTACATTGTCGAACAGTTTGCAACTCTATGTTTACACCCATTTGGAGGGTTATATTCAGGGGTGGGTTCTACTTACCTTTACTACCGGTTCGCAGCGGGACCGCATGCGCAGAAGCGTTTTGATGATGTCGGGGTCAGTGGGCGGAGCCTCCCGCCAGTTTTACTACCGGTTCTATAGAACCGATGCGAAACTGGGGCAACCCACCACTGGTTATATTGTATCTATATATCTAAAAATATTGAACTTCTAAATTGTCCATGTTCCCGTTCCCCAGTTTATTTATTGGGAGTGGTTCCATGTGTGGACAGAGGGGAGTAAAAACCCCACAAACTATTCTGAATGCACAGCAAAATAGCTAACGCTGCTAAGATGTAGGAACGGCACCAGCCTGACTGATGATATACACTGGAGTAGTGACTTTGGGGAATAGTTTCAAATAAAGCAAAGCTTGGCCTGATAATAAAATCAACAGTTTGGCAACAGTTTTAGAGACGGAATTCTGCTTAGGGTTTTGTTCCACCAGCTGTTCCAAAACCATGTGTTGCTTGATTCTTCTCCAACTTGGTCTCTACTGAGAAATAAAAGTCAGTGCAAAAAAATCTGCTTTGTACATGCACGTACATACCTTTTACTGACTTTGCAATTAAATACTTAAAAATTGGAGTGTGGGATGAGAGGAATCTTCCATTCCATGGCTGTCTAAGATAGATTCTTCTCCTGAGATTTCATGTATTTCATCACTCAACCCATCTTTTGTTACTGGAATTAAATTTAAAGAATAGAAACAGACTATTGTACAGTGCTCTATTAAATCTTTGGGGGAGATTTATATCCACTGCTGAGCCATTCCAACTGTACATCAAGCTCCAGGACAAAGAAAACAACTGCAGTAACTGCCCATTTACCATTTGGTCCTAGTGATTCTGTTAAGAGTGTAAAACCACTGTTTTGTTTTGTTTTTACCCCAGTAGGAGAAATAGCAACTTCTGTTTCAACAATTGTGCACAGCAGGGCAGTGTGAATAAAAGACAAGTGGGATGGAAGAGGGAGGTTAGAAGGTGGGGGGGGGGAATGGAGTTTTTTGGGAAAAAACCTTGCGTTTACAATGTTGCTGCAATCAAATTAGAAGGTTCTCCTAGTTTCCTTTTAAAAGGTCACATTAGATTTCTTCACAAATCTCTCAATGTCTCAACCAACTTGGCTTTTATTCTGAACTTGCAGTCAGTATTTTTTTTAAAAAAAAAAAGTCAAGACCAAAAATTAAGACAATCTGAAGTTTCACAAATGCTGGGAACTGGACCATAAAATTAAGGTCTTGACAGATATGCCCTGTAATTGTTCATGATGTTGAGCAATCTCAATAAATGGCTCAAATGCTTCAGTAGGGCAACACAAGAGCAAGGACAACTTTTACGGATTTGGGCCTGAAAGATAGAGAGAGAGGGTAGGTGCAGGAGGAATCATAGGCAGCAATGGATTGTGGTCTATGAGAGCTACATAATCTAAATCTGGTTTCTAAAGAGAAACCCGGTTCTTTCAGATGAAGATTAAGTGAAATAATGTTACAGAATGAAATAATAGTGGAGGGCTATAAAAAAACAAGAGTTTTTTAAAAATAATAATAATACAGGTACAACCATAAGAATAGTTTGGGATGTAAGGAAAGCCTTCATGAAATGTTACTTTATAAAATATAATAATAAATTAACAAAGAAGAGGCAAGAGAAAATACAAGCTATTTGGTCCTTTGTATAATAATTTTATTAAAAATACATTATACAGATAAAACTAATACAAATTACAAAAGATTAAAAAGAAAAAAATGGAAAAAATAGAAAAGGAAAAAAAGGAAAAAGGATCTTCTTCCTTCTTGCAAGCAAGTTCTTACAATTGGAAAAGCTTATCACCATGCCTTACAATAAGAACAGAGCTGAAAAGGACCTTCAAGTCCAGCTCCCTGCTCAAGCAGGAAACCCTGGCCTATACCATTTCAGACAAGATGGCTGTCCAGTCTGTTTTTAAATACCTCCAATTCCTGCAACCGTTATTCATATGTTTTTATCTCCAGGCCCTTATCATCTTAGTTGCTCTTCTTTGCACTTTTTCCAAAGTCTAAAAACCTTTTTTATAATATGGTGACCAAAACTGAATGCAGTATTCCAGCTGTGGCCTTACTAAGGATTTATAAAGCAGTAGTAATATTTCACAAGATTTTGATTCTATGCCTCTGTTTACACAATCAAGGATTGTATTAACTTTTTGAGCTGCTGCTGCACACTGCTGGCTCATGTTTAGGTGATCGTCTACTAGGACTCCAACTCTCACAGTTACTGTTTTTGAGCCAGGTTTTAAATAGAACAAATAAAATAGTTCAATCTCTTTAGCCCATACCTCACTTCATTCTCTATAAACATTTCTATAAACACTCCTCTCCCATCCAAATCAACAAAAGTCCATTAAAGTTATCAGTAACAATCACATCTGGATTAAATTTAATCTAATAAGAAATAATCCATAGAACTCTTTATGATAAAAACAAAACCCAAAAATATCATCTTGCATAATCAGAAAAAGATTAAAAGTTGCCAGAAATAGAACTCTCATTCATAAAACTAAAACCTTAAAACATAATCTTCCAATCCTAGCCATAAAAGACCCACTAAAAATTGCCTTTCTAGTAATTGCCTAGAGATGTGGTGATTTATTTTACAGATAAAGAAATAAGAAATAATATTGTGAGAAGTCACAGGGGGGGATGGGTGGTGAGGGGGGGTTAGGGAAGAGGGGGGGGAAAGGGGGAAAAACTTGTATTTGAAAACTTTTTCAATTAAAAAAAAAAACCAAAGGAAAAAAAAAAGAAATAATATTGTGCAGAAATCTTTTAAGTCTACTTTGCAACTCTTTGGAAGAAAGATTTGGATTTATAAAGAGCTCCCACCTAAGATATTATTGGAAAGAAAGAAATTTGGCTTCCTGGTGGCTGAGCTTAAAAAAAGAAATATTTTATTCAGATGGAATGCTCCAGTTGGTATAATATTGAGATATCAAGGAGAAAGATATCAATTAAATACTGTTGAAAAAGAGGAAGAATTTTATCAAAAAATTTAAAAAATGAATTTAACATCTTTATGCACAACACAAGACAAGCAGAAGGAGTTAGAAATAAAGGAAAAATATCGAGTTACAGAGGCCTTTGCAGATGAATTGCCTTTGGATTCTCCAGATATCTCAGCTGGATTATTTATAAATAAGAGAGAAGTGGCATCAGATTCTAACGTGACGACTCACCAAGTTACAGACAACCATGGAAATCAACTAATTGATATACAACTTACAGAAAAGAAATATGAGTCACAAAAACAAAACCAACAAGATCAAGTTATAAACCAGAATGAAAACCGATCAGTTGATACACAACTTGCAGAAAGGAAATCAGGATGGAGATCAAACCCACAAAAAGAAAGGAAAAAAAGTAACAGGTCTCACAAAAATAAAAATTTTTAAATTAAGCAACAGCTAAGCCAGTTATGTGGTTAATATCATCCTGAGGAGAGTGACAGACCTCTGTAATGCCGTAATTTTGGGATGTGAAAAGGGCCTTGAATTGTTCGATTGGAATTATCTATTTTTGGTTTTCTTTTTATTGATCAACGTATTATATCTATGCTGAGCCATAAGGCAAGAGAGTTATGCTGGGGCATGCAGAAGATCTGGTTGTTACCCCATTATGAGAATGGGAAATAATAATCCTGAAGAAAGCCACTATTACAGATATTATATGGATTACAATTATAAAGTCACTCGGGTGGTTGTTTTCTTATATATATATATATATATATATATATATATATATATATATATATATATATATATATATATTCATTACTGATGGGGGCAGATGATAACTGAGGATTTTGAATATTCTGTTGCAACTGGGATGTTATGTTACCCTAATCCAGATGATGGAGTCAGCAATCCAGTGGAAAGATATCAAAGAAGATATTATATGGATTATAAGTTTAAAGGTATTGATTTTGTTTATATAAGGGAATATTTTTTAGTAGGATGGGCATAAGAACAAAGATATTAAGAATTGTTGTGTATGGTAATTTTGTAGGAAAGTGGGTGGAGACAGGCTAGTGTATTGATTGTATAGATTAAGAAAAGGGATGCTTAAGAGATATATTTATGGGAGTGGAGGAAATGGATAGAGTAGAACAAATGTAAAATTAGAATTCATGGGGCAGGCTGCTTTGAAATGTCATATTAATATACACAAAAGATTAAATGTTAAAGTAGGATTTATTATATAGTTTTAAAGTGGAAGGTTGTTTTGAAATGTTATATTAATATACAGACATAAGAATGGGGGAGGAGAAAAAAGGGCAGATTATCGATAAATTGGGAGTTATAGCAATGTTACTGTGTTAAATTAGAAGTTATTACATAGTGTTATAATGGAATGTTATTTTGAAGTGTATGGTAAGAGGGGGAAGTAATATTAATAATATTACTAGAAGTAAGGGTCAGTATTTGGAGGAGGGAGTAAGGGGATGGTAAAATATTATATAATCTATTATGTATTAGGTTTTTATTTTGAAGAAGTCACAGGGGGGAGGGGGGTTGGGGTGGTGAGGGGGGGTTAGGGAGGAGGGGGGGAAAAGAGGGGGAAATTTGTAATTGAAAACTTTTTCAATAAAAAAAATTGCCTTTCTAAAAGACCCACTAAAAATAGAAAACAGCCTTTCTATTCTAACTTGATCAAATAAAACCACTTTATATTCTTTCTCCTTATTCCCAAAAATCTTGATCTTAAGCCCCTTCATATAATACCCCATAATAGTTTCCTTTTATTAATCTAATATAAAACATTATACAAGCCATTATTCTGGTCTATTATTTGCAAATCCTTTTGTAAACCCAATATGAAAAGGCCACTGTTCTGGTTTACTATTTGAAATTCCTTTTCATCATTAAACCTTCCACTAGCTTTGTTTGTAGGTTCAATTTGTCTTGTTCTATATCCTTATAATCTATCATTTAAAACGTGGCTTTTAATTCTTGTCCAGGGAAGCTTGTTTCTCTTCCACAAAATCATCTTATCGTTCAATAATAGCAGAAATCTTCAAAAGATCTTCTGAATAATTTTTTCACACTTATCTCCCAATGAATCCATTATTTAGTTACTGGTGCTCTCTAGTGTCAAACCTTGAACCCCCACCCCCACCCCCAAGAATGTAAATGTCCATAGTTTCCCACGGAAAGGATTTTATAATGAATTTCCAACTTTTATTCCAAATCCCTCTGGATCCTTAGTCTTTTTCTAACTTTCCACCCTCAACATTTTGGAACACCCTTTTGCTGTAATTCTAAAAATAATATTTTTCCAATCATATTTAAAACTTCTTTGTCAATCTGAAGAATCTTACTATTTCCAAAGCAATAAAAATACAATCAAAAAAGCAATTACAAAATGAGATATTCAAGCTTTCTGTCCTTAAAAGGGTGCATTGTAAGTATGAATTTAGATTATACTCATTGACTCCCCATCCATCCAACTCTAAAGTGACCCCAAAATCATACTTTAGGGCTTTTGAACTCTAATCAGAAGGATTGGATTTCTGTAATGTATGTGGGTTAGTTTAATGGTCTCTCCTTTTTCCAAAGAGAATTCACTGCTTTAGATTCAACATCCAGCTGAGATTGTCTTCATATATGTCCCACTAGTGGCAGGATTTCAGCTTGCTTATGACACTTAGAGTACGTTCCAATTGAAAATTTAAAAACATACACAATCATTTTAAAACTATAAAACTCAGCCAATTAAAACATTAAAAACAACAAAAACCTAGTGTCCATCAGTTCCAGTAGTGCATGTAATCTTCTCTCAATGCTTGAGAGGAAAGTCAGTGTTAAAGTCTTACAGTAGGCTAAAAAGATGGAGGCTTGCTGAACTTCAGAGGATACAGAAAAGTTACATTTTGTTTGCCAATCTGAAGAACATTACTATTTCCAAAGATGGCAACATTTAAGGGAAGGGACTAGAAATATGCCTACCTTATCTGTTTTGGTAGGATGTATTTAGGGCAGGAGTGAGCAATTAATTTTCTCAAGGGGCCACATGAGAACCTGGGACTGTTGTGGAGGGCTGAACCAATAGCTTCTGGTTGCGCTCTACCACTTGCCTTCAAGGCTGTATTTCAACCAAGACAGCGCTGGGTGGCCGAGCGCAGGTCCCCTCATGCAATGACTGCCACCATCATCTCCTCAGACTGCTCCAGGAGAAGATTGAGCATTGCACAGGTGTAGAAAAGCACTTTCTCTCCTTGCCTTCCACAATTGCCAGCTGACTGAAGGAGCACATGGCAACTGCGCAGAGCCAGTCCCAACTCAACTTCTTCTCTTGTCCCCTTTTGTGAGCTTATTTACATTTTATTTCCAATTTCTGATTGAATTTACATGAGCCAGACAGAGACAAGCAAAGGCCCTTATGTGACCTGGGGGCTGTAACTTTCCTGCCTGCCTTAGGGAGAAGAGATCCTGCAAATAGTCCCCCTTTGACTAGAAATACATTTTCCAAAACTGTATTTTTAAATCGTGTGTAAAGAAAGCACGATTGAATGACCCTGGTGGATTCAGCATTTTAAACATGATTGCACTAAATACACATAGGGACAGATTAAGGCCTGCAAGTGCCCTAAACACAATCCAACCATGGTGACCCACAGCAGAATTAAAACTCTGATGCCATGAAATGGAGATAAATGTGATGTCTGAATGACATGATCAAACCCAGGTTTTAAACTTTAGCCATTCACCAAGCCAAAGAAAATATTTTTATTCAATGCTATTAAAGTTGAACACAGCAGGAAAGGACAATGATAAAACAAATTCAAGAAAAATTGAACGTGGTCGTGAAAGAGTTATGGGCATGATAGCTAGAGGGAAAAAAACTTCCCTTGATGCCAAATAAGCACATGCTTAATGGTTAATTTTTTACCACAGGAGATCTGGATCTGAAATCATGATACTCTGGTTGAGGCAAGCTATTAGACTCCCTTCTTATGTGATGCATGTGATGTCCCCCCCCCACTTTGTTCTTGTCTAGTACATGAAATATTCAAGATAATAACAACTCAACAGTTTAATGTCTGGTGGGAATGTCTGACATAGCTAATAATAACTAGGTTCATAGAAAATGAACTCCATTTATTTATTATGTTCTTAGAGGCATATTCACCATCCCATTAAATCAGAGCTACCTAGCTAATCTTCTTCCTTAATCCACATGCAATCCCTGGAACTCAGCTGCTACAATCAAGAGTGCTGTTTCCCACACTTTGAAGCAGCAAACTGCAGCATTAGTCCTAAATTAAGTTTACATTGTTTTAAAAAAGTAAGGAAATATTTGAAAGCACTGCAAATGCATTATTTCCAAAATCCTTCTGGTGACTACCAGATACCTTAGTATTCTGTCCATAATGTTGAGAAAGCATTGGTTGAGCAAGAGATTAAACATTTAAGAGGCACTTCCTGGCTGTTTGCTTTTCCCAACTGTTGCCTTTCATAGCAATGCAGCTGTGGAGACATTCTTGCTAATTCTCTTTCTGTCCATGTACACATCTGTCAATTTTTTCACCACGGATCAAACACAGATAGAGAGCAGACATCCAAAAAGTATGCTGAGCTGCCTTTGAAAATGCTTCTGTGAATCATCTAAAGTACTTACAGCCAATGAGAAATTTAGAGCCAACCCAGTAAAAAAAAATTCATATATAGCAATTAGACATCTTAAAAATGCCAGATGTGCTTCTGAATTATCCTCACTGAAATATTTCTTTTAAAAATATATCATTTTCGTAACATTTTGTACGTACATTTCCTCATCCAGCATTTCTAAACATCCAGCATCTCCAGCATCTCAGTTGTCTAACTGAGGAACACCACCTATGTTCATCTAGAGAAGAGCTTGTTCCATTTTCCAGGGAGAAACATAGTTTACTGGTGGATCTGTTTAATCTGGCTTCAGCCTGCCTCAGCGGCTGGATAGCAACAGATGGGAGACTGTTGTGCAGACAAGGTTTTAAAAAATTATAAGCAGCTCATCTTGGCATTGTGACTATAAGAATGTGTGTGGGTGTTCTCTAAGCCTTTTAAACATCAATGCCAACACTTTAAATTTGTGCTAATTTAAAAAAAAATTCAGTACAGGTATAATACAAATTTAGTATCCTGTAATATTAGCCGCCCTTTCATTGGTGGCTTTGCATGGAGGACATTACAATGATCAAGCAAGATATGATAAAAGTAAACTTTCGATTATAATAACCAAATTCAGCCATTTCAGGAAGGGGAAGAGGTGGCTTACCAAGCATAATAATACAAAGGTATACCTTGCCACAGCCAACACCAATGTCATCTAAAGCCTACAACTTAACCTTTGGCAAAAAGTAAACAGGCTGGTCATAAATCTCAGTTTTCCCTGCGGTAATTCTTCATCAAATCATAAGAGCATCTCCAGTCTTATACAATAATAGTCTTAGACCTCTGTGCAAGTTCTGTATTCATGGATAATCCAATAATAATGTTTTCTATATTTAAAAAAAAGAAAAAATGTTCATGGTAACCATTTTAGTTTATGCACACATTGCCTAAAGGCAAATTGATAGAAAGCTGACTGAAAGTAAGATGATACAATTGATCATCGTGCCTGGAAACAGAAATGAAAGTTGAGCTGTTATTTGGGTCAGCTGAACAGATGGCGTTGAAAATGGGTGCAAGTTTCCATTAAGAACTGGGAAGAATAAATTTCTGAAACAGAATTTATCAAAAACATCTTCCAATTTAATCCATTTCATCATGAACAGCAGCAAACGAGAAACAATTTAAATCCCATGATACACCAAATACACAATTTAAGGGAGGCGGGAAGCATTAAAATGTACTATTAACTCAAAATGTTAAAACCCATTAAAAGACTGCAAAAACTGTACTTTTTCCCAATGCCTTTTCTTCTGTGTTTTTTTAAAAGCAAGATATATAAGATTATCTAGAACAATTCAAGAAATTTAAACATCTCCTTTTAAAATTATATATCAAATGTTAATATTGGGTCAATTGAGTTATGTTTGGAAATACTGACACTAAACCATAAAATAACAACAAGTGCAAAGGTAGAGAAGATAAGTCTCATAAAAATAAAGAATCAGATCGATTAAATAAAAACAATGGATATAGGGATATTACTCCATTACAACATGAGGATGATTCTATATCGTTTCACATTGCAAAACATATATTCTGACCCTTGGTTTTCTTCTCTATATTCTCTCAGGAATTATTCTTCAGATTTCTATGTCTGTTTTATACTGCAGAGCTATAAAGGAGTACTAGGTATGTTTACTGTCTTAAGTTATTTATAAAACCAATACAGGTGGGATAGAAATAAAATAAATAAAAATGTAAAAATCCAGAGCTCATCGGTTTTTCTTTGTTTTACCACAGTATTAATTGTCTGTTTTCTGTTTTTACTTTTAGCATTTTGCCTGTTACAAGTCTTGGTCCTCATAATAAACCTACTTGTCTCTTTCCACAAAAAGGCCATCTAGCTGTAATCATGGTTTGCTATATTTTATTACTGTAGTACTGCAATAAGGTTAATATGGGATGGTCACACTTTAACTGGTCAGATCCTTGCTTGTCTGAACTGTCTTCCTATCCAGAAAAATTGAAGTGAATTTGGCTTCCCCCCTTGACTTTGCTTGTTGGAAGCTGACTGGGAAAGTTACAAATGATGATTACATTACCCAAGGACAGTACAACGTTGTGGCCCGCCAGTGGTCTGCGCAGCTGGCAGCTGATTCCGACAGCGAGGAGGCTGGTGTGGTGATTCGCCAGCAGCCTGTGCAGCTGGCACCCGAGTCAGACAATGAGGAGGCTTGGGAAGATTTGGTGCCAGAGGCGGGGATTCAGCCAGGGCCTTCAGAACTTCCAGAAGCTCCCATAAGTGAAGAGGAAGAAGAGGAGGAGCCTCTTCTCAATGCACGGGTGTGCAGAGCTGCCAAAAGGCAGGAATGGCTCCTCAGGAGGAGGTCTCCTTGAGAGTAAGGCTTGGGGCTAATTGGCTACTCCCCTAGCCTATTTAAGGAATGACGATGACTGAGGCAATTTGCAGAAAACAACTTTGTTCATATTCCTTCGTGTATTGACTCCAGAAATGTCTGATCGGCTCTTGCTTCTCTCTTGTCATTTTTCCTGCAAATTGCTTCTGGGCATCCTGCCAACCACAGTAAACTTACGGTTATCTGAAAGACTGGGCCTCAGAATTGAGTTATTATTCCTTGGACTCTTGTCAGCTGTTAATAAAGTTAAAGTAACAGCCCTTGTTCAGAAAAGACTGATTTAAACTGTAGTTGTGTTTGAACAACTACTAAGAAAGCTCATTAGTAGTCCTTAATTAGTAAACTAAGGTTTGTATGGACTTTGTGTATGCTGTGTTCTTTGTGGCTGGGGCAGAACACAACTGTCATAATTATATGCCAGTTACCAAGCGCTCAAATTTTGATCATGTGACCATGGGGATGCTACAATGGTCATAAGTGTGAAAATCAGTCACACTTCACTTCCCCCCCCCTCACAAATCACTTTTTTCAGTGCCTTTGTAATTTTGAAGGGTCACTAAATGAATGGTTGGAATTCGAAGACTACTGTACTCATTTATTAACCTGTCTTGTATGTTATATCAGAAGTGAATTCATTGAATACATTCAGTACGTTGATGGAACTCACTTCAAATTTCAATGTATCTATGCACCACTTTTGGGGAAATCTTTAAAATATTAATATCATTTATTCTTTTATTTTAAAACATCTTTAATGCAGCAGGTGGCAACACCTGGGTGACTTTGGTTCTTCTTAGAAAAGTTAACCAGGTTAGAAATCAGAGATCATTAAAAAATCCCAAAGAAATTCCAAGAAAAGACAAGACAAACTTTTTGCCAAGAAAAATTATGGTTATAGGCATAGTTACCAGGATCTGAGGCTGCCACATAGAAGAGGGTGTGTGTGTGTGTCAAACTATTCTTCAAAGAACCTGAGGATAAGACAAGAAGCAACAGATAGAAACTAATCAAGGAGAGAATCAATTTAGAACTAAGGAGAAATTCCTGACACTTAGGACAATTAATCAGTGGAACAACTTGCCTCCAGAAGTTGTGAATGCTCCAACACTGGAGGTTTTTAAGAAGAGATTGGACAACCGTTTGTCTGAAGTAGTATAGAATGTCCTCCTTGAGCAGGGGGTTGGACTAGAAGACCTCCAAGGTCCCTTCCAACTCTGTTATTCTGTTCCGTGCAAGAGAGATGTTACATACTTTCTTTCTTTTTAAATTTTTTATTGTAAACACATTAAAACGAAACATAAACATACAACATTTATATACATAAACTCTTTTTTACAGCTTTTTCATAGATGTTACATACTTTCATTCGAAATGCAATATTATAGAAACTCTTATTTCTCATTAATTTTAAATTATTTTTTAAAAAATATGTCATCGTCTGTAATTATGTCAATAAAATGTAGCATATTGACTAAAATGGCATGCATCTTCTTTATGCTTTTTTGTTTTTGTAAGCCACTGTGAAATAACTGTTATCGATAAATCAACATGGAAATACTAAATTAAATCAGAAAGAATCTAAGAATCCTTTCTAAATAACATGACTTCCAGTTGGCACCGCAGGCTTCGTGGACGGTCTCCTTAGACCACCAGCCCCGTGACTTCGTAAAAGCCGCTTTGACAGCGCAAATCGGCTGTCTGGCGGCTGAAAAACCTCCCCTTGGGGAAAAGAAGGAGAGGAGAGCCGGTGGGTGAGAGTAGAGCTCCCCGAAATTCACTCCTCCTCTCCAAGCCACTCCTTGCCTACCTGCCCAGGCTCCTTAGGGCCCCAACAGGAAGCAGTTGTTGGAGCTAAGCAGCTACCATGAGAAAGAGTTGGCAAAACAGCTCAGTTCAAATTGGATCTGACTGAGAAGGAGGCTCAGCAGAAGCACCTCACTGAGGTCTATGATCATAGGCTTTCCAAGCAGAGGGAACACCTGTGGGAGTGCAAGGCCAGGTACTGGTGCCTAGAGGCTCAGCAGGCTGAGATGGTCAGTCAGAACAAGGTCCTCTGGCTCTTCGCCACCAGTGGCTCTTCCCTCCAGCCTTTACCCAAAGCCCCGCACCAGGAGGCTGAAGCAGACCCCAAGTTAGAATTTCTGCCCCCCTCTGCCCAACAGAAAAAGACCCCAAAGGGGGAGACTCTCTGCAGCAACACAAACATTCATTGCATGTATCCAGCCCAGGAGCTGTACTTTGAGGACCCCTGATTTAGTGCAATATAAAAAAATGCAAATAATTTTTCTGCAGACCACCAAAATTTTCTTACAGACCACCAGTGGTCCACGGACCACCAGTTGGTGACTGCTGATTTAGTTGGCTAATGAAACTTCTGCAAGAAAACAACCCAGCTCAGAGAGCTTTAAGGACATCACAAGAACATACCATTATAGATCCAGGCATTGCAAACTTCTCTCCTGTCTTTGCTCTGTACAATTATCACACTGGGCTTGGAAGTAGGACAATATCAAACCATGTAGCAAATCACTTATCATTCCAACAAAAGCACATTCTTTTTTCAAATAACACCCCCTTGTATATTTTAATAAAGAAGCCCAATAAAATACCCTGTAGCTCATTTCAGACAAATTTAGAAAACTATTGAGCACAACGTACTTTTTTTTTATAAAGTAAACTAGAAAATGCAAAATGCATCGTTTAAATAGCAGTGCAATTGGTGACCATTTTGACAAGCAATTCAGGGCACAATAAAAGATATAAATTGTGTATAAAATGGAGCTTGTCAGTTGGTCAGCTTTCTTCCAAAGAACGCCATGATGAAAATAGCCAAGGAGAATGCTGACACGCCAAAGGTTTCTTAATGTTTTCTACCACAGTAACAATGTCAAAGGAGTGAGCATCTACTGCAGTTCCTCACCGATGTGTTTCAACTGCAGTCATAGAGGCTAAATATAGAGCAGCTGAGGTATGTCCAATATTTAATTTGAAAATGTAGAAAAATATCTAAGGCACTATATCTGCACACCAGTGACAGGAAAAAAATCCCTCACTGACCCATAAAAAGATACTTGATTAAAAAGTAATGATGGCTTGATCCTAATAGAAAAGGATCCACAAGCAGCCTGCAGATTTTCCATCCCTTCATCAAGAGATCAGAATTCATACTGTCTTAATTCCCTGACATACTGAATTTAAAATTTTAGGCTGTATTTTCAAAGTTTTGTTTTCAGTTTTCCCCTGTATCTGTAGTGATGATTGTCTTACAGTTATTCTTGTTGTTGTGAGCCACCCAAAATTACTTAAGATGGGTGGTCACACAAATCTTTTAAATGCATAAACAAAATTATCATGTCATAATCTCTGCAGCCTCCTGGCCCTGCAACTTTTAGAACTTACTAGACAACCTATACCTCATTGGGTCATTATTTCAGATATATTTCTTTATCTAAACAGAAAATTGTCACAGATTGTCAAAAATGAAGATCACGTGATTGTAGCAGGAGCAGCAGCCAGTAACACTGGAGCAGCCACAATATTCCCAGATTTTATTCCCTCAGGAGTCATGGGTTCTGGATTTTGGACACTTTCTATAAATTAGCCCATTTGAAATACTCTGATTCAAAAATTCTTGCCTTATAATGCACTGTTTTGTCCACTTAAAAGGTCATGATAATGAGTTTTAGTAATATACAGATGACTAGGGAAATCAACCTCCTTTCCCTTTAGAAATTACACACAGAGCACAATCCATAATTCAAATCAATTTTATTGAAAATAAAATAAAAGGAAAATATGACACTTCCTTAAGGTAGTCATAAAAAAACAGTATAGATAAAATTACAAATCTATTAAAATCAGCTCCAAAAACATCTCCAACAAAGAGGCATTCAAGAACATTATTTTAAGATAAGTTCTTGAATGTAGAGATCTGAGAGCAGTGCACACCGTATTCATTTTCCAGTTTTTCTCTGCCACCCAAAACTACTTGCTTATTTACAGAAATTCTTTCTTGCGATTAGTTTTGTGTATATAGTGTACATTGGAGAGGATAGCATTGATGTTTGCTACAAACACATGCATCCATGTAGCGTTATTAGAATATTTTCATTTTCTGGTAATAGACAGTGGGCTCAATACCTATGTGCTTTGATATCTGGAACAAAAGGTGGAATCTAATCTAACAAAATGAAATATAATAAATGTCAAAATATTAATAAATGAAAAGCAAATTCTCTATTTTCTCTGTCTCATTCTAGGCTAGGATTGGGCTAATCAACATCAAAGAAGATTATTTCTCAAGAGAAACTGGCACCCAACTTTTTAAACAAAAGAACTAAGAATTCTTTTCTCTTGGTCAACTTATTAAAAATCCGATTTCTCTTTCCTTAGGAATATGTTTCCCCAGCACTAATATTATGAGCAAACCTGAATGAGTTTCCCCATGGTACAATGGAATGCTTCGCTGAGGCGGATAAATCAAAGTTCTGTATTTCTATATTTAAATAAAAGCAATATAATTTTACTGATGTCACCATTAAATGCTCAAGCCCTTCAGGTTGCTCGTAATATCTACCTGAAGAAACATAACCCTGACTGTCATCAATAAGTGGATGTTTCTATCTTCTTAATCTAGCCCTAACCCTCAGAGACTTTCTAAGTCTGTTGCAGCTGCAATGAAAGTTGAGATTTTCTGGCTTTAATTGGGGAGGAGGGTGTCATTAGGGTCTTAATGACATCATTTGAAGGGCCGTTGGTCTGTAAAAGTGGGGCCTCTTGACATTGCCCACAAGGGCAGAACTTTGAACAGATGTCTAGAGCATCACTGGGCAAAACAGGCAGGGTGTCCACAAATACTCCAGGGCTGGCTTATCACATTTCAAAATAAGTAAAAGAATACATATTGCCACTGTGTGCTGTCTTTAACATTATCCTTTAATGAGAATCACAGTAGCAAAGAGGGCACTTACCCAGTGGGAAGCTCTTTCCATCATGTGCCTCCTGGTAATCTGCTGCCTAGTGACAGTTTGGGGAGAGTTAATGTGTGAATAAGAGTGCTCTGGGGACTTTGGGGGTCAAGACCTCATTCTGTTGCTGGAGGATGGCTTGAATGAGACTGTACCACAAATGAGTGTGGGCATCACTTCCGTACAAAAGGGCATCAAAGTCTGTTAGTCTGGTTGGCTAAGATGGATTGGGGACTGTTTCCTGCTGCAGATACATTCCCTGTTTGCTCCGCATTTCATATATTTTATTGCTTAGGATGAGGTGCTAAAGGGATAGATTAGTGTAAACCCAGTGCTAATATGCCTAGCTCTCTAGAGAAGGTGATACTGCTAAGTAAAGTGGAAAGAAAGAGTAAAAGAGGACAACCAAGACAGATAGACTTGATTAGAGTGGCAAAGGGTATACCATTAGAAAACCAAAAGGACCATCTTGGAGACAGATCATCCTGAAGGGAAAAAAAATCCCTTTATGTCATCACTATTAGTTAACATCAATTTGATGGCACGTAATCAATACACAATTCAGCCCAGAATTTAAGTCTTAAATCGTAGCAATCATTAAGCTGATCACCACATGCCCTGACTGGACGTTATGACAGCGCCCTGGCTTTCCCAGGCATAATCATTAAGCAACCATGCAGGTCATTAAGTGGACAGAGAGAAAACTGCCTGCTGAAAGGTTTCATTATTAAGAACCAAAGGAGAGTATTTGATCCTAGACTGATCACAGATAATGATCAGAGTGATTTGTGGTAAATAAGAATCTGTGTACACTTTCTATGAGTAACTTATAAAAACAGACTGTTGACAGTGAGCTTTGAACTAATTTCACTGTTATTTAACCTGTTAATTATTATTTTTTTCATATATGTAATGTATGACAGATCAATTGGGTTGCAAATAGATGTAGAAGTTTATAAAAAAAATTTAATTCACATTTTAAAAGTATTTTTGGTCTAGTTTTGTCTGTTTTCTTTTGTATTTTGTATTTTAATCTTTTGAATAAAAAACCCTGCCTGCTGAATGGGGAAGGCAGCGCCCCCTCTCTACACAGAAGGGAACTACAATGCTGAGAAAAAATCAAATCAAATCGTCAGACAGTACTTTTGCTCTCAAACAGACTGGTAAAAAAGTCCCATCATGAGGGATCGTTTTCACCCAACCTTTTTGCCAGCAAAAATTCTGTTGCCAGAGATGCTCTACCCAATGCTGGTTATAAGTTTGGGTATGGGTTGTAAGTTGCTTCGTTCAGTGCCATCATAATTTTAAATAGTTGTTAAGCGAGGACTACCTATACTGTATATTATTTACCGGTAAACTGATCTTTCTAAGAAGCTGCAGATGATGTTTATTGAGATTCTCAGTCATCCAGGTCATTGTTGTCCCAAAGGTGCTATTTTTCCCCACCATCTGCTCAGAGCTGAAGAAACTTCTTGAATGAGAAGCGAAACATCTTCAAAGAAAAATCAGAAAGTCTAGTTGCCTCTAGAAAAAAAGTACCTTTGGGACTGCAGAGGAAGTTATTTCTATATTAAATGTGGAGGCTTTTTAGTAACAAATTATATACAGATTCGGCTTGGAAAATTTATATCCAGTCATATCATTTCACTGGATGGTCAAAAGATTGTTTTGTAGGCATATTTCTCAATTATGCTGCTCTGAAGGCTTCAATGATGGATTGAATTAAAATAGCGAAATTTCTGTATTTATATAGTTTATCACTTGTTCTGAAAATAGGAATGCTGTCATATTTCAGTACTATCTTATTTCACTAATGTGTAATATTTTGCAGACATTTTAATCCAATCCATATACCAAAGAACTCTAAAATAATCTATATGGCTCCCTTGCAATAATCCTGTAAAATACATTAAGCTGAAAGTAGGTAATTGGCAAGAGCCAAGAGAATGTTGAAAAACAATATACAGGCTGGATTTATGTATGGGGCTGAGCATGAGGTGATGTGTTTGACTGGTGTATGAAAACTGAACCCATCTGGTTTCAAAAGATTCAACACTCCATTGTTAGGTTGTCCATGTCTCACATGCAGGTTCCCAACTGCCTGAAATTGTTATTTGTTGAAGTTTGGGGTTGTGTTAAGAATTGACATGGAAATAATTTGGGACAAAAACAAGATTCCCCCCCCCCTCCCAACTTTCCTGTCCTTAAAACTTGACAAAAATGGTCTCCAAAGGCCTGTCAGAGAATTTTATGATTGCTCCCATTCCTCATTCAATAGAATTCAATATAATACAGACACAAGCAAAAGAACAAAATCAAACTACAGGTAGTCCTCAACATATGACCACAACTGAACCCAAAATTTATGTTGTTAAGTGATAAATTTGTTAAGTGAGTTTTGCCCCATTTTACAACTTTTCTTGCCACATTTGTTAAGTGAATTGCTGAAATTGTTAAATTAGTAACATAGTTGTTAAGTGAATCTGGCTTCCCCATTGATTTTGCTTGACAGAAGGTCACCAAAGGTTATCACATGACCCCAGGATTCTGCAACCATCATAAATATAAACCAGCTGTCAAGCATCCAAAGGTAAATCAAGTGACCATGGGGATGCTGCAACTGTCATAAGTAAGGAAAATTATCATAAGTCACTTCTTTCAATGCTGTTGTAACTTCAAAACATCACTAAATGAACTGTTGTAAGTCAAGGACTACCTGCAGTTTCTTAGCCTATAAAAGAGTTGAATTCAACAAACTTAGAGAGAAGGATTCCATGGATGAAAATCTTAAAATGGAAAACAACTCAAGAAACTTGGAGAACTCTGAAAACTGTGGTTATAAAAGCCCAGTCCACCACAATGCTACTGAAAAAGAAAAATAAGAAATCCAAGAAGAAAGCAGCATGGCTGCATAAAGAACACTCTGATAAACTGAAAGACAAAAAGGAGAAATATAAAAAACGGATAGATGGAACTTTCACAAAATGGAACTTTCACTAGATAAAAGATACTGTGGTCCAAGGATGACCTCGTGAGAAGACGGGGGACACACCAAAGCTTCCTTCAGGGCAGTTAGTTTCCACAAAGAGGCATTACTCACAGCTTGAACCCAACCAACTCCCAACTAGCCAAGAGGGTCATCGATCCAGAACAAAGTTCTGAACAAGTTCACAGCCTCAAGGACCACTTTTTCAAGAGCAACTGGCTCAAACTCCTCCCAGATTAACAAGGTTCAGATGTGTATCCATCATCTCTCCCCAGCCAGAATCCATGTCCAAGCAAAGTTGAGCAGCTTCATCTGACAAATGCCAAGAATATTTCTCACAGCTATCCTGCAAGGGCATCCTTGCTCCTTCTTAACTAGGATGGAAAAGGTTACCCCAAAAAGAGCTGCTGGTTAACTACCTGCAATATAATAAGGCAAAGTAATTTTATTTCACTTTATTTCCACAAACTAAGCCTAATCCAGGTATTGGCATAAGGTAGTACTGGGTGTCAGTCTTGCTCTGTCTTCCTCCATCACCGCTCTAAGCATCTCTTATGTCTCCTCAACTATTTCAGCCACTCGATAAACTATGGGGTTCCATAAGTTCCATATATCCAGTATGATTCGATGCATGCCCTGCTCCACCAAGTTGTGATTCTTCATGTAAACTGATGTTACTGAATACATTTGGCAACAGTGATCAAGTTTCTAACAGGCACAGGAACTGATCTAGCAAGTCTTTCAAGCAAAAAACAAGAACAACCCTCCTGTTTCTATCTAGGTAACCTAGCACTTGAAATTGTCAATACAACACATTTATTCACTGCACATGTAAGTTGTCAAGCTATAAGAAAATTTATTAGAAACAAGTTAAGGTCTTCTGAAATAAGTAATTAGGAAGGTATTCTCTCTCTCTCTCAGGACACTGAAAATAGGATTCAGTAATTCAAGTAAGGCTGTGGCTGAGATTAACTGTTACTGCTATTCTGGCCTCAAGAAATTTTGACGGTAAGTAAAGCTCAATATTACATATATAATTGGCTCTCCTTAGTTTCTGAACAACAAAGCATATCTTATTCCTCGGAAGCAAGCTTTGATTTTATTATATACATTTTGTCATTCTGTACTCTTTAAGAATACAAGTGAGTTCAGGGTTAAAAAATCTTTCAAATAGTTACAATAATGTATGTGGGGGGGAAGGTAACTTCCCATTTAATTGGATTCAGAGGTGGAAGAAGGGGCTACTTAATTTTTTTGCCAGCTTTTATCTGCTCAATTTAACTGTCCATGGAGGAAAAGTTGTAAGTTTCCAATATTTTTCCACCAAATGAAAAACATACAAATGCAACTTATCAAGATATCGATGTTACAGTCAAGTGGTGGGATATATTACATAGTGAGTTACTACAGAAGTCTAGGTGGGGCAGAGAGGTCACAGTTCTTTTCCCACCATTATACTCTAATAAATATACTGTATATTTGAGAGAATAAGGAAGCCCGGGGATGTCTTAATGGAGCCAGAAATGTTGCTGAGAAAATAGCATAAGTAATTCCTGAAGCAGTACCGTATATAAAAGAGCAGCATGCTATCCCAAACCCTTAATGGGTTGAAAACAAAACAAAAAGTAAAATTTGGGGCATTGAAAGTAGAGTTCCTTTCTTTCTTATTCTTCAGAGAATATCTAAATGGCAAAATATCTCAAAAAAAATTATAAAATGTCTTTTTGATAAAGATTGTATTTCTTAATTGGTACCAAAATGTCTTGTGTTTGTTTTCAGCAAATTTATTTAGGTTGAAAGTGCTTCTGTAATTACTGTAGTAAAAAGGAGATGGGGGTGATCTAGATGAGGAAATCACCACCCCCACACCACACCACACCACACACCGCACCAAATTTAGGCAGTTTCAATAAATGTATCTTGCAGAAAATGTAGGTCTAGCAGTGATAGGAAAAAGGCAACCAAAAATTTGATGTTGGATTCCTCTTCTAGACAAGATGTCTCAATTCTGGATCCAGGAGACTTGGATTCTTCAACAGTCTTGATTCTGGGGATATAGAAATAGTTGTATGAGAAAAATTACCTATAACTATGATCTCTATTCCTGGAGTGATAGACTGTGAATGCCTGTGTGTGAGAAGTTGGGCACCAGGGGCAAGCTTTGGATCTTGCTTATGTGCTGACCACTCTGCTGCCTAGCAGGATCTATTCTTGAGCTCCTGGACATTGTTGTTGGTTTTGGAATTCCCCCAGCTTCTAATGCAAATAGTTAGCAACATCTCTTCTGTATCAAGGAATAGGAACAGGATCAAAGGCATTAAAGAGCCTCCACTGTAATATACTCATCAATAAATGGGAGTTGATACACTGATACATTTCTGATGATACACTGTTTTATATATCCTCTGTGGGTTGAGATGGAGATGGAAATCTTAACCTATTATCTGGAGACTTGTTAGTGCTATGCTGACAACAATGTATTACAACCATACAGCATGTCAGCCTTAATAAATTGACCAGACAGGAAATCTGACTAGATAAGCTAATTCTATTGTAAACCTACATTAACAAAATCTTGTAAATCCAAAATCTCTCGCCATCTCCTTTACAGTTCAAGAAACTAGGGAGTGTCCCTTTTGAGATCTTGCCCCATCCACTATCTAGCTGTGGGCTATGTTCTCTCTATCTGATTGTTCCCTAGCTCTTTGCCCTATGTCCCAGAATCTTTCCCACATACCATTATTACATAGTATCACCATAGCAAATCAAATAAATCCCTCCAAAACATCTTTAATAAGCTAAAAGACCCAGTTGCTTATACTATACAGTATAAAGACTATAACGTTAAGCTGCCATGCATGATAGGCAGGCAGAAGACTAGTAGAACGCATCTATGACCACCAACTAGCAGTCATAAAACACAATTTAAAAAATTCTTAATCTCACAACACAAGGACAAATTATAATTTCAGCTTGGAAACTGTGGGTGTTCTAGACCAAACTAAATACAAAAATGCTAGGGGATTCCTGGAAGTTTGAGATTCCAGAATAGTTTGTCAGCCACCAATAGTCACATAGAAATAAACCACATTTACACACTATTCAAAAAGACTAAGCTAAAAAACTAAGTAGGAAACAAGACTTGAACACATCCTCTCCAGCAACCAATATCCAGATAAGCAGGGATTAACACCAGACAAACTATCAAGCAGGAACCAATATCATAATCAAGGAACCACCAGGAAGAAAAATCACATCCCTACCAATATAGCTAGGGCAATCTGCTGTATATAAACAGGGAGAAAACCCCACACTCGAGACTAGAAGTGATGATTTAACCTAGTTGGTAATGAAATATCTGCAAACAAAAAAACAAGCTCAGAGAGCACCAAGGACTCCACAATATGTAATCCATCCTGTGCTTTCCAGTTTGCATGTATACCCAAAGGTGCAACACAAGGAGGGAGCAGAAACACCCCCACACTCTACTACACTACAAAGAATATAAATGCTTCTTAAAGGCCACAGCTGGTGAAAAGATTGGGAAAAAATCCTTCCTTTTCTATTGACATAACAGTCTCACAAAATCTAACCATTTTAAAGAATAACATTATAGCTGGGATAGGCTGATAAAATTCAATGTGAAGTTTTTGGAGTTTTATTGGGATAGATATATTTGGACAGATGCACAAGTACACAGCTGATTTAAAGACTTGCAAGTGGCTGCTTTGCTTTTGTCACATGGTCCAAACCCATGTTTTGCAAACAAATGTGAAATGCTCTGTAGCTCCAGGATATATGTTAAAATACAAAATATAGTAATTTATATTTCTTAGCTTCCATGGAAATGGTCAATTACATAAAGAGTCGGGTTCTCTAACAACCCCTTTATTAATATAAAAACAGAAACTGTTCTTAGTTCCTTCTCATATAGAGTTCAATATTTGTTTGGGTTGAATTTGTAATGCAGACGTGATTTTAATTTCAAAACTTCTAAAACAGGGAAATAACTACTCAGAAATTTCTTCTCTGTGTTTCAGGACTGTCAGCTTTCAAGGTTCTCACACGTAATGGACCTAGAAACAATAATACCATTTTGCCAAGAATACCTAGCACAAAGAGGTACAATAGTGAAACCATATTACTGGCTAACAATGAGCCAAAACTGTACTAAATGTCCTTATCATATACAAACAGGGGAAGCAGCACGAGTTCTCTACACAGAATTTCAAAAGGCTTTTGGATTCCCATATGGGCCAACAGATTACCAAAATAAACACCTTCTCTTTTATGAGTTGAGACATGTATCAGGTAAATTAATTCAAAAGGGCCAAGTTACAAACTGTGAAGAATACAACATCCATCCAGAATCAATGCTATTTGAAATGGATGGTTATCTAGACTCAGTTGCACACAATTGGGGGAACATTGCATATATAATTCTTTATTCAAATTATTCTCCTTGTAATGAGGCAGAGCACGGGTGCATAAGCAAAATTTATAGTTTTTTAATGAAGCATCAAGACATCACACTCTGCATTTATTTCTCACAGCTGTATCACACAGAGGAGGATTTCCCCGTGTCCACCTGGAATTGTGAAGCCTTGCAGAGCCTTGCTAGCATGTGGCCTCAGGTGACACTGAATCCCCTCTGTGGTGGACTTTGGCATTCCCTACTCTCTAATTTTGTGAGTTCTATGCCACAAGCAAGATTCTACCACCCCATTTTGCCTATAAGAACCCTGGCTGATAAAAAAAACGCAACACAAATTTGCAGTATAACAGGAATGAAATTGCCTTTTGTTAACACCTTGTCTCAGCCAATTTATGAAACTTCAAGTGCTGCACCAAGTTTGCAAAACTATTACTTATCCACTTCAAACTACCCAACAGAAGTGACAAGTAGCAGATTGCCTCCAATGGGAATGCCACCATTTCGTTTCACACCTCCTATTAATACTTTGCCACCTTTATACAAGAAACCTAGAAATATTGTCAGACATGTAAACATGCTAAATGAGTCATTAAGCAAATTAATACCAAAGGAAAGATCTCTTCACAGGGGAGAAATCATTACTGAACAACTTTCAAACAACAAATTTGCAAAGCTTGAAGGCTATAGAAAGAAAAAATTGGAGCGCAGGACTGGGCAATTCATAGGAAGGAATAGATACAGCAGTGAGTTGAGTATGGAGAAGAACATGAACATTTCCCCCCATATGTAATTTATATATTGGAAAAAGACATGGAGTGTCAACTGTCAGCAGCTGAAGAGAAGATGGCAAAGCAAGGTTTAGTTTTTCTACCAGATTCATTTACAGTAACAGCAGCAAAGCAATGGGCAACTATGAAGGTTGTTTCTCAAATTGATAAGAATTTTTAAGTGACTATTTACCTAAAATCAGTGTATAGATCCCGTCCCCCTCTCCCAAATCTGAGAAATCAACCTTGCCATACCACAACGAAGCTATGAAAAAATGAATCAGAAATTCCTAATGTACAAATATTTATTTTTATTCTAAAGAGAAGAGTTAATGTGGTTCAATCTTGTAACATTCTTACTTTCAATTAAGTTTGCCTATGAGAATTCTGCTTGGAAAAACCTTTACTTTTGGTTCAGGCGGCTGTCACTGCTTAGACAGTAACCTTCTGTTTTCAATTTGAATAGAAAATTTCTTTCAGGCCAAAGATATCATTTGATGTTACGTTGATGGATGCATTAAAATAAAATGGGCAGAATTAGGACAAAAACATAGCTGAGGTGAGGGCAACTCTCAGAAAAAGGAGATAAGACAAGAAAAAATAGTATGGCTCAAGTGTTTTTTTTAATGTGTGTTGTAAATTTGCCATCTTTGTGGTACTGCTATAATTGATTATGAACTGGGTAATAATTTTTTCTATTGCTTTTTGTTTTCTGGTCATGGACTGCAATAAATAAACAATTCAAAACTGAATATCTTTGTGGAAAAAACATTGTGCATGGCATATTCCTACATAAACTCGTGTAATTATTTTTCAAAATGCATTTTGGGTGATAAAGAATGCTACAGTAAAATGGCTTTCTAGCTTCTGTTAATCAGTGTTAACATATAAAATAGCTTGTGAAAGTTCCTCTAAAACTGAAATCCATACAAACATTCTAGATCAGAAATAAACAAAATGAGAGGAAGGTCCTGCTTGAAACAAATTTTGGCAACAAGAGATGGCTGCTCTGCAAGCAGCAGAAAAGCCCATGAAGTTCCATGAGACTGAGCCACAAACCAGATGAATTAAAGCATGATAGCTTAACCTCTTTTCTTTTAAAGTATTTTTAATAAGTTATTCTTTGCTCTTGTAGACTGTACCATTGTTGTGCTGTGAACTAAACTTGATCATAATGAAAGGCAACTGAGAAATGGACTAAATAAAATCTCAATGAAGCTAGCAATCATGCTCGTCTTAGTGTCTTTTTATAAATGCATTGAACTTTAGAAAATAGGCCAATTTATGTTAGGTTTAGTTTAATTCAGTACATAAAAACCTCTACTCTTAACAAACAGTTGGAGGAAAGTTATCTTTTTAAGATGTTACAATATTTTTAATTTGCTAAATCAGTCACATTATCTTAATTTAGGAAGAAATGAACCAGTAACCAGTAAATAGAGGGAATGTCTCTGCTCTTAAATCATACAAAATCCCACACCCCCAATTTATTTATATGTTCAATTAAATTTAATTCATTTGTTATCGCCTTAAATCACTATGTATTTTTGCTATTCTTTTTTAAATGGCAGATTAAAACCAGAATGATTTGATGAAAGACATACATATGTACATTTTTAATAGCAATAACAAAATGTAGTGTGGAAACATTTCATCAGGGCCCTCTGCCATTGAACTAAGATGGCCAACCATGAAAAATATATGAAAACCCCTATTATAATTGCTTAAGAGATTCAACAGTATTTCTTTAGGATTTTCCCCACACTGAACATTGGTGAATTACCTCCTGCAGAGTTTGGATGACTTCAATGATTTATTGAAGACTGTTGAGGAAAAACTGGCTTGTTCCTCAGCTTCCTAGGATACAGGTCACTAGATGTTTGGAAAATATGTGGCCAAGAAGTTCATCTATGCCAAGGAAAACTTTTGTGGCGAGCAAAGATCTGCTGCTTCCCTCAGATATAGCCCAGGCTTTACTGAAGGAAGAGTCCCCAGTTCCCAGAATACAGGTAGTCCTTGACATACAAACATAATTGATACCAGAATTTCCATTGCTAAGAAAGGCAGTTAAGTGAGTCATGCCCTATTTTGTGAACTTTTTTTGCCAAGGTTAAGCTAATCACACTGCAGTTGTTAAATGAATAATGCAGTTGTTAAGCGAATCTGACTTATGCCATTGACTTTGCTTCTCGGAAGGCAGCTAGGAAGGTCGCAAATGGCAAACCCATGATCCTAGGATGCTGCAACCATTGTAAATATATGTTGGTTGCCAAGTGCCTGAATTCTGAACATGTGACAATTGGGATGTCGTAAGGATTAGAAGTGTAAGGACTAGTTGCAAGTCACTTTTTTCAATGCCATTATAACTTCAAACGGCTGCTAAACAAATGATGTAAACTGAGGACTGTAGTATTTGTTTTTCATTTGTATGACACTATAACAGCTTTTTTTAAAAAAATAATATTTTAATTTTTGTAACCAGAATTGATAATTACCCATCTGTGAGAGGCAGCTGTATACATTTGACAAATAATGTGGTGGGTGGATTATAAAATAACTTCTTCCCCCCATAGGATGTACAACATGAAAGGATGCTGTTGCAAAAGAAATAAGACATGCTGTGAACTTCCATCATTCAAGGAGGCTGTTTTCCTATTACAATTGTGGCAGCTTTCTGTTGTCCTTATAATAAAATTAGATTTTCACCATCTTTCACTGAACTATAACTAACATAGGCAGCATGTGAACCCTAGCAATATGAAGAGCTATAGTTCTTTACGAATATTTTTCTTGGGGGGGGGGGGGGGATATTCCAGTAATTATAATCTGAGGTTTGCATTGAAGGCGGATCATATCTGACTATCTAAAAAGTCTCTCTTTATAGCAGGCCCTGTAGCTGGACCACTCACTTCAAATTTCATCAGAAGTGAGGGAGGGGAAGGTTTCTCTCTCTCTCTCTCTCTTTTTGACATTTCTTCAATGTCAAAAATGTTGACGTTGTTCCTGTTCACCGACAGGAACATCGCTCAGCTACAATTCTAATTCATTTAACCACGGCGGACGTGAACCGTTCCCCACCCTCGGACCCAGTTTCTATGGAAACCGAACGACCTTCCCCCCCATCGCGCCACTGTACGAAGACACGCGCGCCCACGACCTCGCCCAAGAGTTCTGCGCCTGAGCCACGGGGACCCTATCAGGGTGGGGTTGAAATGGCTCTCAAGGCGCGCCCAGTACTGGTCACCCATAACCCAAAGCGGTACTGCGCGTGCGCAACTGCTACCCTAACAAGGGGGAAATAAAAAAAAAATAGTAAACGAAGCAAAAAATGGAGTAACCAATAAGGCGGCCAAAAAAAAAAAAAAACAGCCAACCCTCTTTAAGTTGCGTTCTCCGCTTGCCGTACAAGGCGAGAATGTCCCAGGCGGACGTTGCGCATGCGCGTTGCCGGCGTCCGCGGTTCCGCTACTTCCTTCTTCCGCTTTGGGTTGGGAGGGTGCTGGTGCCGCTTCTTTGCCGGACGGAGGTGGAGGCGGCGATGGCGAAGCACACGGTCTCCTCCGCGCGCTTTCGCCGCGTCGATGTGGACGAGTACGACGAGAACAAGTTCGTGGATGAGGAGGACGGCGGGGATGGGCAGGTGGGGCCGGACGAGGGCGAGGTGGACTCGTGCCTAAGGCAATATCCTTCTGCTGCCTGGGCGGGCAGGCGGGGCACGTCATTCTCGGTGGGATCCGAAGGAGGAGGAGGGTGATCACGGGCTGCGAGTGCAAATCCCACCCCCAGCATGGGCAGTAGCGTCCTGGGTTACGGCGACCACATGTGCACGATCTCTGGAGAGCAGCAAAGAAGCGCAGAAATGGGTCTTCGCTGCACTCCAGGGACCGTCCGGATTTTTGCAGCCTGATTGAGGTCGTCCCAGTAGTGTCACTATGATTGTTGGGTTGTTGTTTTTTAAGAGTTCCTTATTTAATTAATTTCGGTGTTGCTCCTGAAGTCCAAACTGTCAAAACAGACTTGAAAAGTTCGTTCACTCCTTGCCTCGCCCCATCTAAATTGCAATGTGAACGGGGCCTATGAATTAACAGAGCAAGGATCGCTGCTTGGAGCTTTTAATTTAGAGGGTACTTAAACAGTATGCTATTTTTACTTGGGATTAGAATAAAATAGAATCGAATTTTTTATTAGCCAGGTGTGATTGGACACACAAGGAATTTGTCTTGGTGCATACGCGTTAGTAGCTTGGGAATTGCAAAATCTTTTGGATAATCTGCCTATTATTGCTCTGGAGATGCTGCGTCTGGGATAGAGCAATTCGTTATTTAACCCAACTTCAGTCGCCTGTAAATGTTTTGGTTCATCATCATAGGTTTTTCAAAGAAGAAAAGAAAGAAAGCTATGATTATAAAGTCAAAAAAGCTGTTACTGTGTTTTATGCTACTACAGCATCCAATTTTAACTACAGGTTTAGTGTAAATAAGGTTGCAGTAATTCAAATTAGATGTGGGTTGTTTCTAATATCCCCCAAGAAATACTGAAGTAAAGTAATTCTTGATTCTTGACTTCTTAAAATGAAAAATCATGCTGTTATTTGGAAGTATTGCCATTTTTAAATAATGTACATGTTTGTCTAAATATTTGTGTGAAATTTTGCTTTTCATTTTCTAGTAAGCTTCCCTACTGCTTGAGAAAAAAATAATTGCTTAATATGACATGAATTTTCAAATCTGATTTCAAATTATTACATTTGGATTTTTCTTGGAGTTTACTTTTGCACACATTTAATAGATTTAAAGGTAATGTAATTGAGAGGAGTCCTGATTATAGTCTCCCCATTTCCTCTTCTCAGAAAAGGAAGTATATGGCTTCTGCAGGGGTTTTCTTTTTATAAAACAGTTACATTTACAGTGCTGCTTAATTCTATAAGAGAAGTTATAGGAATAGAACCCATTGATATGTTATTTGAAAAGTATGGTTCTCATATTTTGTGTCTCTTGTTCACAGTTATTTTCTTTGCTTATTAAGTTTAGTTTTTAATCATACTAATAACTATTCTTATCTTTGTACATATTACATGGTTTCATAAGTCTAGGCAACAAAAGGTATTGGAAAAATGTATTCCTGTTGTTTCATTGTTTAATAGCTGAGTTGCAGTTCAGTGGTATTTTACTAGTTCAGATCTATGGATCTTGTTGCACTGTGGATTTTCAGTTGAAAACTGATAAGCTGCCAAAATTTGTTTTGACATCTCAGTAATATACCGTACTATTGATTGTTTAATTGTTCAGAGACACTTGCCTAAAGATATGATGGTAAATTAATGCTATTTTTAGAATGGACAGTGGGGCATTTTTCAAAATATATCAACTTGAGATTTGAACCGAAAGCCACAAATTCACAAAAAAGCATTTGGCAAGCTGCTTTTCTACAACAAATTCTTGTTTCTTCTGTTAGCATGAGGTTTTTAATAATAAATATAAGATAATTTGTTATATTTATCTTCTGTCTTTCCAATAAAGGAAAATGCAATTCATGATTGCTGACAAGTAATATTGGCTTGACTTTAGTGTGAAATGATAATATTTTTTAGGAAATTAATATAATATGTGCAGGAATTGGAACAGGATTTACATTTTCTAGAAAACTCTTGTAATCACTCACCTTGCATGGCTTTTACAAAAATTCCAATTGATATGTCTGAAGCACTTCTAATACTTGAAATGTGATACATTATTAGTAATAACATTGATTCTAAAAACTGGCAAGTTTGCCTTAACTGCTCTTTACAGGAAACATGATGGCAGCCTTACAGGCAGCTCTGAAGAATCCTCCAATTAACACAAAGAGTCAAGCTGTAAAGGTATGGTAACTGGATATTTTTTAAACTACAAAAATAGCCATTTGGTAAACCAATTCTGCAGTTCAAACTATTTTCCATAAAGGATCTAAAGAAAACATGGTTGACTTGTGGTTTTGCAGCCTTAATTTTAAGAAGAAACAGAATAACAAGCAGATTTAATGAAGTAATCCTTGATTTAAAAGCACAATAGGAACTAGAAAATTAGTTGTTAAACAGTATAATCATTAAGTGAAGCATCACATGACCACAGTCGATTATATGACCTTTTACATTAATGAGACATCATGCAACAGCACCTTGAGGTGCTTGCAATCTTCCTTTCCGGCTTCCCCATTGACTTTGCTTGTTAGAAGCTGGCTGGGAAGGTTGGGAATGGCGATCATGGGATGCTTGCAACTTTTATAAATGCACAATGGTTGCTGAATACGCAGATCACAGTTACGTGATCAGGGATGCTGTCGCAGTTGTAAGTCACTTTTTGCGGCACCGTTGTAACTTTAAATGACCATTTAAAAAAATATTTTAGCATGAGCAGAGAAGAGATATAGTTTCTCATTTGTCTGTTTCTTAATTGTGTGTTGAGGTTCTGTATTTTTATCTTTAAATATCTTTATTAAATTTAAATATATTTAAATAAAATAAATTTAAATAGCTTTAAATTCTGTATTCTTTAAATTAATCTAAGCTTGTTTTGCTTCATTTAAAAATACCTTTCAATTTTCTGAGTTGATACTATATGTGGAAGGATGGTAGTCTTGCTGATATAAATGACAGTAATATGAATTTTGAATTGAATGTATCATTTTCCTAGCATTACACAAGAAAGGGCGATGTTGCTGACAATACTTTCAGTGGGGATGTGAACGTTTTTAGCATTATAAATAATGTATAATAATAGCACATTAAAAATATAAGTGCCAAAGCTAAGTGCAGTGAAGGTATTGCATGATAAATATATGCTTCCAGTTTGGAAATATAAATGTTATTGCACTGTTGATTGCCTTTTCTTCTCAGGAAGTAGGGAATAACTGCTTTTCAATTCTTGCTGCAAGGCCCATCTTAAAGATGGAAGGGCCTCTTTGGCCTATATGCAATCTACGAACATGAGATTTCATAGTGCAATCCTATATGTACTTAGTAAAAGTCTGAATTATTGATTTCAGTGAGACTTATAGGTCATACTCCTAAAATAGAGCAAATGACAGATTCAAGGACATATTCAGCCAGAACGGCACTAAAAATGAAATTAGTACACAGAATTAAATAATGATATCTAACACAAAAGTAATACCTAGTACAAAGAAGTGTTGCTTGAAAGAAAGAGAATATTAATCTTATTTTTTAATATTAGATTATTGCAATGGTCTAATTTGGGTTGTGGTTCACTATACCATAGGATGCCTTTATTTCTTTTTCTGCCATCCACACGTCATAATCAGAAGCCTAGCAATATATGTTCTTGAATGATTCCTAAATATTAGTTATTTCTGCATCAATAAGCAATATTTTTTGCTTGCTGCTTATTGAATATATTTGACATTTTAGGATAAACATTAATAGTATATCTTAATGGATTCCTGTATTTGAGCTCAGTGTATCTTAATTTCAAATAAATGTGTACTGGTTTATAATCTACATCTCCAGACAGAGTCAGTTTTGGCTTTTGGTGTCTTCTGTATGACTCTTTCTTTCTGTCTCCAGGATCGTGCAGAGAGCATTGTCCTGAAAGTGCTCATCTCTTTCAAAGCCAATGATATTGAAAAAGCTGTGCAATCTTTGGATAAAAATGGAGTTGATCTATTAATGAAATATATCTACAAAGGTTTTGAGAGTCCCTCTGACAACAGCAGCGCTGTCTTGTTGCAGTGGCATGAAAAGGTACGTTAACACAGATGACAGATTTCTTTATTCTTATTAATGAGCTCCCTAAACTACTTTCTTGAATTGGTAAGTGTAGTATATATTTTCAGCTTCTTTGTATTCAGAAAGACTTCTCCTCAACATTGGATAAACGGAATTTGAATATGTGAGATTGGAAATGAGGTTTTCACTCATTGTTTGCTGTTTTGTTTTTAAGTCCTCACATTATAAGACATTGTCATGTCATAGTTCAGTTACTTCAGATTTCCCTAAAGTGTGTGTGTGTGCGCGCACCAGGGGTGAAATCCAGCAGGTTCTGGAGAAACAGCAGAAATTTTGAGCAGTTCGGAGAACCAGCAAATACCACCTCTGGATGGCCCCAGAGTGGGGTGGGAATAAAAATTTTGCAGTATCCTTCCCCTGCCACGCCCACCAAGCCACGCCAACAGAACCGGTATTAAAAAAAATTGGATTTCACTACTCACACGCGCACACACACACACACACACGCTTTAGGGAAATCTGAAGTAACAGAACTAAGATATGACAATGCCTTATAATGTGAGGACTTAGAAAAAAACAACCAACAAAGAGATGAAAACCTCATTTCCAACCTTACATATTCAAATTCTGTTTTTTCCAATGTTAAGCAGAAGTGTTATCTATCTATCTATATCTATCTATCTGTCTATCTATCTATCTATCTATCTATCTATCTATCTATCTATCTATCTTTATCTTTAGCCAGATACGTAAACCACAAATTTCTGGTTTCAATATTTGTATTACAATATTTCAATATTACAATATTTCATTTACAATATTTCAGATTTCAATATTACAATATTTGTACAATACAAATATTGTACCTTTACAGGGAGGATACATGAGATGAGGGTGTGGCTAACTGATGCGGCCTTATAAGGCCGAAATAGATCTATCTTAGTCTCCCAATGGGCAGCAAAGGGTCTGCTGGCTGCCAGAAGAGAAAAAAAGCCCTGAAATAGTGAATTGTGATTTCACTGAACTAGGGCTGCATAATATCTTGGTTTACGTAGGTAAAACCTGGATAAAAAGAAATACACATAAAACCTACGAAAAAGAAAGAAAAACACACACATATATAAGGAAGAGCCAGTGATACCCAAAGGAAACAGCTGGAAAAGTCACATAAAAGAACTAGAAAGACAGGTGCCCAGAACTTCAAAAAGAAAATATATGTAAGAGTTGGAGAGCTATAAAAAATAAAATTATACATAAATAATGGAAAATAATGTCCGATCAATAGCAGTCCTAGACTACCAATGAAAAGAAATGTAAAATAATGTACATTTATTACAGATAATTAATTTTCAGCTTTTAGAAAATGAAGGAGAGGGGGAATACAAGGAGAATGGAAATGCTTCCCCCAGTTGTTAAAAAGTATCATATTCATTGGTAGGACATTAAGAATGATTTGAATAAAAGTGACAGGAACTGCTATCTAAAGAAAGTAACATAAACTTTTCAATTATGCCATTGAGCATGTTCTGTGCTCTTTAAATATTGCTGGCATATGTCCAATTAGCAATTTATACAGTGAACTAAGACAGTGTACATTACAAGAGATTTAGCTGCAAATATAAACAAAGCGGACACGATTCTGCCAGTGATTTGTGTTGTAAAGCTGTTTGTGTAGCAATCTCTCTTCCCCATCCCCATGATACTAGATTTCTTGTGTGGAATGCTGGTATTTCTAATTCTTTAAACCTCTTTGTATTAAAAATTTCATAAACATCCATAATTAAGTTTACTCTGTGTGTATGGTTGTTTTTCTGTTTTGCAGGCTCTCGCTGCTGGAGGTGTAGGTTCCATTGTCCGCGTCTTAACTGCCAGGAAAACAGTTTAAGTCCAGCGAAAAATCCCCTTCTGCCATGAGTGTGGGAAATGCTGGGTACAAGACCAAAAAAACCAATTGCCATCACTGCCCTGTGGGTAGCATCTGTCTCTCTCGGCTTGCCTTTTTGCTTTTTCATAATCTGTGGCTTAATAGACATATCAAACTTTTTGTGAAATGTTGGATAAATGTAAAAAAAAAAAATGAAAATTTGTTTTTAAGAAGATACCTACAGAAGATTTTAATAACAAATGCAAATTTTTGCATTGGAGCTACATTTTCAGAAAATCATGACAAGACACTGCCTTTCCCTCTTCAGATAGATTTTCTGAGCGGGGATTGACATCAATATTTTAAATTCCTTAGCTAGTCAGGCAGCATTCCATGTAATCTGTCGCAGGTGGGATCGCTTTTTAAAATTGGGGTGGGGGGAGGGAAGCAGGACCTTGCTTTTTTTTTTTTAATCAAACGGTAAAAGTTATGCCACATAGCAAAGGTCTATGGAAAGGTTTGTGCATTGTTGTGTAAATGTTTTTATAACAATTGAATGCAACCATTTGTAATGAATTCATTACAATCGCTTGCTGTTGCAATGAATTATTTAAGGAAAGGAACAGAGATCATTTGAGGGAATTCAGTTTAACAGTTGCCTCTTGATAATGTAATATGTGTAAAGAAGGATTAGTGCAAAACTACACACTGCATTTGACTGGGGCTGCGGCCAAAGAACTTTTCTTTGGGATGACATTTTCCCTTAATTTCTAACTTCCAGTTACCTCTTACACCACTCTCTGATACTGTTTTCTTGTGTACATAACTCATAAAATGTGCAATTAACATAAAAATTACTCATGATACCAGAATGTGGGACCACAGATTCTATACATTATACTGGAGCAATGAGAGAAATGTCACACAGGGATGCTAAGTTGATATTGTCCCCCTAGCAATTTAATGTATAGTTTTATCTGAAAATGCAGACATTCCTTGATCAGTATTCAGGTACTGTGACCTAGAGGATCTTGAATTTTGCTCTTATTATGGTCATATTCCAAGTTGTATTAAATAAGATGATGTCGATCAGGGAGAAAAAAAAAATCACCTATAACACAGTAAGGCAAGAGTTTCCTAAAAGATGTAGAGCATTCCAGAATGAAAGCAGCTTGAATGTGACTTTGGAGCAAAGCTCGCTAATATATTCCATTTACATTTAATGGAATTAGGAAGATTTTGCTCATTTTTATATCTTGCTTTTTTTTGTAAAATGAAAAATAATAAAATGGTCACTGTTAAATATTAATTTTCAAAGTGTGGTTTTCTTGCCTGTTACTAATGTATACTTAGAGAAAGAGTCATGAAAAGAGAGCAATAAGAGTCATGAAAGACTAATAAGTGATAGGAACGTGCAGTAATCCAGGTTCAGAGAGCAAAATATGATTCAGTGTGTGTTGCCAGTATCTGGCACTTATAAGGGACACCTTAACATGCATCCTTCCATAGACTGTGCAGGAGCTGCAGAATCAAAAAATGCCAATGTTTTAAAATGTTCCCCACATATGCTTGGTGCCTGCTCGCATACCCTGCAGATCAGATATTGCTGCTTGAATACAGATTGCTGCAAAGCTCTATTCAATGAACTGTCAAGTCAATTAAGGTCTTGCAAAGTGTTAACCACAAAAGGTGGTTTTCTCATAGCCAGCACAAAGAACACGTATATCGGTCCATGTACACCTAAAGGGATGTCTCACTACTAGTTTATCTTTCTCCTTTTTCTGAGTAATTGACACATTATTGAATTGAATAGAATACTTTATTTGGCCAAGTGTGATTAGACTCACAAGGAATTTGGTTCAAAAATATTCTGTGTACATGCAAAGCAACAGAATAATCCGATAAAAGGGGGGATAAAGAAGACAAGAAAGATAAACAATACCACAGCCACACTCCATGGGTTAACAGACAGTGAGAGTGATAGCATAAGGGGAAAAAACTGTCCTGGTGTCTAGTTTTGGCATACAATGCTCTATAGCAGCGATCACCAACTGGTGGTCTGTGGATCACTGGTGGTTCGTGAGAAAATTTTGGTGGTCTCCAGAAAAATTATTTGCATTTTTTATATTGCACTAAATCAGGGGTCCTCAAACTACGGCCCCTGGGCCTGATACGTACAATGAATGTTTATGCTGCTGTAGAGAGTCTCCCCCTTCGGGGTCTTTTTGTGTGGGTCGGAGGGGGGCAGAAATTCTGACTTGGGGTCTGCTTCAGCCTCCTGGTGCGGGGCTTTGGACGAAGGCTGGAGGGAAGTGTGGCTGCTGGCGAAGAGCCGGAGGACCTTGTTCCAGTGGGACTGCATCATGGCCTGGAACTGGCTGACCATCTCAGCCCACTGAGCCTCCAGGCACCAGTACCTGGCCTTGCACTCCCGCAGGTCTTCCCTCTTCGGAAAGCTTATGCTCGTAGTCCTCAGTGAGGTGCTTCTGCTAAGCCTCCTTCTCGGTCATATCCAATTTGAATTGAGCCAGCTGTTTTGCCAACTCTTTCTCGTGGTGGCTGCTTAGCTCCAAAAACTGCTTCCTGTTGGGGCCCTAAAGAGCCCAGGTGGGCAGGCGAGGAGTAGCAAGTAGAGGCTGGCAAAGTGCCCCTCAACGTGAGTGACATTGAGTTGGCCACGCCCACCAAGTCACATGACCACCTTGCCATGCCCACACAGCCGGTCATTAGGCAGATCATATTAGTGGTCTGCGGCATTTAAAATTATGAATTTAGTGGTCCCCAAGGCCCGAAAGGCTGGTGACCCAGAGGTCTCCAATCTGAGCTACTTTAAGCCTGGCGGACTTCAGCTTTGCTGGTTGGGGAATTCTGGGAGTTGAAGTCCGCCAGGCTTAAAGTGGCCCAGGTTGGAGACCCCTGCCCTATAGCACTGTCCTGAGGGAAGGAGTTAAAACAGTTTATGTCCAAGATGTGAGGGGTCTGTGGATATTTACTCAGCTCTCCTGACTCGAACAATGTACAGGTCTATGGAAGACAGGCTGGTTGCAATTGTTTCCGCAATCTTAACTGTTGGAGTCTGTACCTGTACCTAACCAAACAGTTATAGAAATACAAATAACAGACTCAATAATTCCTCTGTAAAACAGATCCTGGGGCAGTCTGAACTTCCTGCAGGAAGAACATTCTTTGTTGTATGCATTCTTTTTAATTAAGGTTCTAATGTTGAGCATCTATTTCAAGTCCTGGGATATTATACAACGGAAAAACTCTGTTACTGTGCTGTCGAATATAGTAAGAGGCAGTAAAATAGAAGGGCTCCTAAAATCCACTCTCCTCAACAGTTTTAAGTATGGTCAGCTCCAGATTGTTATGTAGAATAGAATTGAATTCTTTATTGGCCAAGTGTGATTGGACACACAAAGAGTTTGTCTTTGGTGTATACGCTCTCAGTATACATAAGGAGAATAAAATACATTCATCAAGAATAAAAAGATACAACACTTAGTGATAGTCAAGGTTACTAATAAGCTATCAAATTGTATTAGGAAACAAATATATGTACAGGCAAATAATGTATGTACTATAAGGCCAGTTTTTATTTAACCTCCCATCTATATGCAGACTCATCAGTGTCTCAAATGAGGCCTAAAATCGTTATATTGTCTGCAAACTTCAGAACTTTATCAGAGAGTTCCCTTGTGGTGCAATATCAAAAGAAAATATTAGGCTGTGCACCACTTAACTATTCTTTATTTTCTAATAATGCATTTAAGGCATTTGTGGGGTCCGGTTGTATTTTAGGAACTAAAAATAAGGATGGATGCTAATGCTTTGCACTATGCTAGATTCCCATTAAAAATGTTTAAATCAAATTGTCAAACAGAAGTAGAACACAGAGCCAGATAGGCATTAGTCAAAGTATCCTGAAGAATATTGATTCCCATGGATACCATGCTGCAGTTATACAGCTTCACGTAGTGAGAAAAAAGCCCCTAAGATTACTGTTCTATTGCTTTACAAAATAAGATTTAATCAAATTGAACATATCCTGTTTCTCAGAATTTTGAATTGAGTTTTTTAAAAAAATGCCACAGATACATTTTTCTTTTAACAGTTTGTCCCTTCTATGGTCCCCCTAAACTATGGAACGCCTTGTCACAGAATTATTTCTTAAGTTGTAATGATTTTTATTGTCAGGAACACTTGTAAGTTGAAGTCTGGGCAGCTTTTAACTGTTACATCCTGACTTGTTAATAGATGCTTCTTTCTTCTACAGAATTCAAACAAGTTTTATACATCCCTGGGCAACTGCCGCTCTAATCTTCACAAAGCACTTTTCAGCAGCTTTAAGAAATGACAAGATTTAATAGCAGTCTGTATGAGAAAAGTACCACTACGAAATTCTGGTGGTTTTTTATTACTGCTTTGAAGGAGAATATGCAGAATGTATACAGTAAATCATGGCAGATAACAAATTGGATGTAATATGGATGTATTATTCTGGCATGCAAATAGGACACATCCATTGGCTTAAAATACTTGGTGAACTAGAAGTTATAATTTGAAAGACTGATTAGGCTTCATTGTGTTTAATATGCCTCATTTGCCAGGTGGGAGACTGCATTTTGCCTTTCATTCCCAAAGGTGGATGAAGCTATCACAAACTACATTTAATTTACATTTAAATTAAATGTAATTAGTACTGTTCATACAATTATTTCCCATGTGTTAACAACTTTTTTCTTCTTACACATTAAAAATTACAACATCAGTGCAACTTTGGGAGGGGATTTGGCAGCAATGACAAATTGGTAGGTTGATCCCTAAATTAATGTAAAATACAATCATTCTAAGTGATGTACATACACTGGACCACAGGTTAGACTTGGAAATAATCTAGCTGAGATACAAGTCGGTGAAACTACATCATTAAAACATACTGTAAATACGGTAGTAACAATGTATGTAAAAATACTTTGGCCACCAAATGAGAAAAGAGGACTCACTGGAAAAGACCCTGATGTTGAAAACGACTGAAACGACTGAAGACAAAAGGAGAAGGGGATGACAGAGGATGAGATAGCAATAGCACTTAAACTTCACAGTGCTTTACAACCCTCTCTAAGTGGTTTACAGAGAGCATATTGCTCCCAACAATCTGGGTCCTTGTTTTACCCACCTTGGAAGGATGGAAGGCTGAGTCAACCTTGAGCCTGGTGAGATTCGATCTGCCAAATTGCAGGCAGCCAGCAGTTAGCAGAAGTAGTCTGCAGCACTGCATTCTAACCACTGCACCACCGCAGCACTTATGGGAAATGGCCTACCCCATGGGGAATGGCCTCCCCTGTGATGGCAAACCTATGGCACGCATGCCAGAGGTGGCACCCAGCACCCTTTCTGATGGCATAAGAGCCATCGCCCCAGTTCAGCTCTACTGTGCATGCGTGTGCGCCTCCCATTGGCCAACTGGTGTTCGGGTCTCTGCTGCGCATGCATGGGGGCGGGGTGCTGCGGGGGAATACGTGTGCATGCACAGGAGGTGGGGCACGCGCATAGGGCTGTGTGCACATTGTATTTTGGGAGTTTGGGCACACACGTGTGCATTCACACGTGCACGCTTTGGCCACTTGGTCCAGAAAAGGTTAGCCATTACTGGCCTACCTAATAAAGTTGCTGGGTTGAAATAGCTATTGGAAAATGTCACAACTCTATATATCTTTACCATCAACAGATTAACATAAATGCCTTACAAATGTGAAATAGCTTTATAAAAAGATAAGGTTTTCATCTTTTCTTAGTCAATAGAAAATACATTTATCTGAGAAAATCTACATTTTCTTTCTGACAAGAAAGAGTAACTGCATACGCATAGTTTCATAAGGTCTGTAAATATCAAACAGTTATTTCTATTCCATGCTGCTTTTTTCAGAACAGACAAGATCTTGTCACTCTATACTACACTTGTTATACATGGATTTTTTTTTCTTCATGGGAAAGCAGAAAGATGAACAACATCCAAATTGTGTGATTACAATTTTACATATAACAGCCAATAAAATATGCAAGGATAAAGATATGCAAGGATATGGAAAGTGCCTGGTTAGACAAAAAGCATAACATTACAAGCAAGCTTTCAGTTTTAATATTTGTTTTAACATATAATAAACTTTGAATTTTGGATATTTAAAAGAGAGTTTAGATTTGTTGTCTAACTTCCCTACTGTTGTATGGATAAACTACCACTGATTTTACAATCTGATTTTAACTTTAATATTAAAGTTAAATATCCAGCAGTATTATTTACCGTAATAGCTAATTGGAACCTCTGATGCCAAAGCAATATCATTTATGTGCTCCAGTTTATGACTAGCAGATGTTGATACTATTTTTAATGTGAACTGACAACACGTGTATGTATATATGTATTTATTACAACATTTCAACACCACTGTATTTCAACCAGATTGATGTTAGCGCCTTGAGATAATGCAGACAGGAAACCAGAACCATGAATACTAACAATACTTTTCTTATAAGGTTATACAGTAACAGAAACTTGCAAGTCTGAAGAATTAGGATGGTTCTTTTCTGAGAAAAGAACCTCCATCCCTTATTTAGATTCAGATTCCTCTTTTCAGACGGTTGTCTAGACTGTGGTTCTTCCTCCTATATCCCAAGTTTATGCTCACAGACCATTACAATAATCCATAAATCACTCCACTATAGATACCACAAGAAATTACAAAATAGCCCAATCCACCACTCACATTGAAACTCTGCTTGAATAGGGTGGTTTTCACAGCTTTGTCAAAGACAAATAAGATGGGGGTGCCCTGTGATTCAGGGGCAAGGATATTCCATAGCATGGGGCCAACAGTAAGAAAGGGCTACCTTGAGTCTCCTTGGGCAGTAGAGGCCCTCAAGAACTCTTCCTGGGATGAATCTGCATAGGCTGATTCTAGATGGGAGAGAAGATCACAGAGGTACATGAGTGCCAAACTATGTAGAGCTTTAAATATTAAAATCTTTAAATCTTAAATTGGGCATAGAAGTAAATTGGAATCCAATGAAGAAGCATGAAAATAAATATATGCTGCTTGTGTTTCTACAGGTAGCTTTCAGACAATACTGGTAGTCCTTGACTTACAACCATTCATTTACTAACTATTAAAAGTTACTAAAAACCATTAAAATGACACTGAAAAAGTGACTTGTGACCATTTTTCACACTTACGACCTTTGCAGCATCCACACGGTCATGTGATTAAAATTCAGAGCCAGCTTGTCAACTGGCTCATATTTATGACGATTACAATGTCCCAAGGTCATGTGATCATCTTTTGCAGCCTTCTGACAAGCAAAATCAATGGGGAAGCCACATTCATTTAACAACCGGGTTACTAATTTAACAACTGCAGTGATTCACTAACAACGTTGGCAAGAAAGGTCACAAAATGGGGCAAAACTCACTTAACAAATGTCTCACTTAGCAGCATAAATTTTAGGCTATGTTGTGGCCATAAATTGAGGATTACCTGTATTGCTGATGTTTGGTCTGAAGTTTCATTTTACAATAGCATAGCAGCTGTTTTCTAGTATTGCAACTTTTAAATCAAGTCAAATATTTTTATTATGGACTTTGATCAGCCTTTACGATAGGAAAAGATTTGGCATAGGAATTCATTATCGGGGGGTGGGGGGTGGGGAAGAAAACAATAAGACAAAAACACACCATGTGCAATCTGAGGTAAATATAGCAAATAAAGAATAATGTAGATAAAAGAAATAATGTGAATAAAATAGGAATCATACAGAGTCAGATATACGGGCTCTGGGGGACCCTCTCTATTCACATTATTATAAGGAGAAGACATGCTTGGATACATGAACTCTGAGAGACCCTATCTATTCACATTATTATAAGAGAGGGAAGTGGAAATTACATTAACAAACAGTTAAACCCCTTTAAGTGATAATATATCTTCTGAGACCTAGATGTCACGGAAAGGACTGCCATATGGAAAAACATCTGAGTGACCTCACTGTGAATGACACAAAGACCTATATGTTACAAAGAGTTACTTAATCCAATAAACTTACCCAAGGACAGTAGTAACTCTCCCATTAGCAACTCCGAGTACTTAAGAAAAGTTGTGCGGCTAAGATAATTTTGTAAACTAAGATTAATGGTTTAAGTAATTAGATGAACTTATTATCCAGTGTATGTAACCATATAAGGAAAATCGGATGTATGATCTCATGATTAACCATATATGGAAAATGTATGATCTCACTGAATCCTTTGTCTTAGAAATGTATAAAAACCATTGTATCAGAGTTCTTTCTTTGTTCAAAGCTTCAGGTACAAATCTGGCTCTGAACCTTGCACAATAAAGCTGTCTCTGACTGACCTGGGAATGTTTTTTAGTCCTTCCATTCCACAACATTTATGGCACCCTGGCAGATGGGACTAAGGAACAAAGAACTTTTGTTCTGCCAGACAGCCTGCCCCAGCAGAACCGACGCCTCCCCAAGGAAAATCCACTGGCCGGCCATTAGGACTCCTTTGAAGTCCACGGAACCTTTCAGTGAGGAGATGCCGTAAACCCGCTGGCGAAACAGGCTAGTCAAGGATCCTTAAAGGTTAGCCAGACAGAGAGACCTTAACGTAAAGAAAAGAAAGAAAGAAAGAAAAAGGAAAAGAAAACAGGTAAGTATAAATCAGAGAGTTAAAGTCTCTCTCTTTAGAGGTACACACCCGTTAAGGGGTGGAAGAGGGAGGCTGATCACCCCCCTAGGAGACCATGTGGCATCCTGAAGTCTCTGGAATTAAGTATTTAAGTATTGGAATTAAGGAATTTTTTTTTTTAATTTGATTTATATGCCGCCCTTCTCCGGAGACTCAGGGCGGCTTACAATGCGTTAAGCAATAGCCTTCATACCTTTGTATATTTATACAAAGTCAGCTTATTGCCCCCACAAACTGGGTCCTCATTTAACCTACCTTAGAAAGGATGGAAGGCTGAGTCAACCTTGAGCCTTGGAGAGATTCGAACCAGCAGAAATTGCAGGCAGCTGTGTTAATAACAGGGTGCTTTAGACCACTGTACTACCAAGGCTCTTTGTTTTGACATCTCAGTAATATACTGTTGATTGTTTAATTGTTCAGAGACACTTGCCTAAAGATATGATGGTAAATTAATGCTACTTTTAGAATGGACAGTGGGGCATTTTTCAAAATATATCAACTTGAAATTTGAACCAAAAGCCACAAATTCACAAAAAAGCATTTGGCAAGCTGCTTTTCAAATTCTTGTTTCTTCTGTTAGCATGAGGTTTTTAATAATAAATATAAGATAATTTGTTATATTTATCTTCTGTCTTTCCAATAAAGGAAAATGCAATTCATGATTGCTGACAAGTAATATTGGCTTGACTTTAATGTGAAATGATAATATTTTTTAGGAAATTAATATAATATGTGCAGGAATTGGAACAGGATTTACTCTTGTAATCACTCACCTTACATGGCTTTTACAAAAATTCCAGTTAATATGTCTGAAGCACTTCTAATACTTGAAATGTGATACATTATTAGTAATAACATTGATTCTAAAAACTGGCAAGTTTGCCTTAACTGCTCTTCACAGGAAACATGATGGCAGCCTTACAGGCAGCTCTGAAAAATCCTCCAATTAACACAAAGAGTCAAGCTGTAAATGTATGGTAACTGGATATTTTTTAAACTACAAAAATAGCCATTGGTAAACCAATTCTGCGGTTCAGAATATTTTCCATAAAGCATCTAAAGTAAACATGGTTTACTTGTGGTTTTGCAGCCTTAATTTTAAAAAGAAACAGAATAACAAGCAGATTTAATTAAATCCTTGATTTAAAAGCACAATAGGAACTAGAAAATTAGTTGTTAAACAGAATGATTATTAAGTGAAGCATCACATGACCACGGCCGATTATATGACCTTTTACATTAATGAGACATCCTGCAACAGCATCTTGAGGTTGCAATCTTCCTTTCCGGCTTCCCCATTGACTTTGCTTGCTTAAAGGTGGGCCTTGTAACTTTGAATGGTCACTAAGTGACTGGTCATAATTTGAGGACTATCCATCCGTATATTGGTTTTCTTGTATCATACAGATGACAGCAGAGCTCTGTGAAGCAAAGGTCATATTCGTATGATTTTCCTTTAGTCCCCCTCTTCCTTCAGTTGCTCCATTCATACTCGGTGTTGCATTTTCAACAGCCACATGAGTTTGCAAACCTGCAGTTCCCTTTGAGTTGCTCAAAGCTTCTGTAGCAATCTTGGAGAAGAAAGTTTGTGACTCATTTGCTAGATAGATTCAGAACTGACTGTTTATAATGAGACACTGACAGAACACATGAGAAATTGCATCTTGCTGGGGGTGGTAATGATGCATTACACATCTTAGTGAAGAAAAAAAATGCTTTGCGTCACAGGAAAAAATGGCTTTCTATACACTGGAGTTGTCCGTACTTTAAGCCAAAGTTCCTTACTTTAGCCGAAAGCTTTACCCTGTGACCCTGCATAACTCAGAAAGAGGAAGGAAGGAAGAAAGCATTGCTTCATTTTTAAAGTTTTCTCTGTACAGATAAAAGAGCATTTGTCTCTGTTCAGGAGAATGTGATGAGTCATAATTCTTCATCTTCTCCATTGCGGAGAAAGACATCACTATACAGAACCAATTTTTCTAAATAAAGAACTTCTGATTTTTTGGGTGTGTGTGTGAGGGGTCGTAAGGATGTACCTGCCTTGTGGGCAAGAGGTTACCATCTTTTTTTCTTGAAAAGTAAGGTGAAAGAACGATGGTTAAGGATTTGCCCACCCTTGAACTATCCATGAAATAATATGTTCAGTTTATGGTGTCTTCCAAAAATTGCTGTTTTAAAAAGGAATATTCATTCTCCTAGTAGGACTAGCCTTACTTTAGAGAGAGAGAAAAGGAAGATGGAAGTATTTATTTATTTATTTATTATTTATTAATTCAATTTTTATGTCGTCCCTCTCCGAAGACTCAGGGAGTCATATAAGTATTGTCGCTACCACCATCAGCTAGTTCTGATTGGATTTGGTACTTTAATTATTGGTTCCTTCCTAAAGATTTAGGATGGCTAAAGATCTCATCATCATATGTGCTATTCTAGATAATGCAACTTTTTGTAATTGATGAGTTGAGATTCTGCCCATTCCTATAGCATTCAAATCAGTGGTGAAATGTAAAATTTGTTACTACCAGTTCTGTGGGCGGGCTTGGTGGGGGAGGGGGTAATGTGACTGGGTGGGGGTGGCCAACTTTTTTTTTTTTTACTTTTAAAAGAATTTTTTTCTGCAACCTCTTCGGCCAAAGAGGTTGTAAAAAATGCTTTTAAAAACCTCTGATGATCAGGCAACTCAGCTGGGATTGTCAGAGGCTTTTAAAAGCTTTTTTTTTTCTACAACCTACTTTGCTGAAGACGTTGCAGAAAAAAATGCTTTTAAAAGCCTCTGACGATCAGGCAACTCAGCTGGGATCGTCAGAGGCTTTTAAAGGCATTTTTTTCCCAACAACCTTCTTGGCCGAAGAGGTTGCAGAAAAAAATGCTTTTAAAAGCCTCTGACTATCCCAGCTGAGCTATGCAATCATCAGAGACTTCTTTTTTTACTTTTAAAAGCATTTTAAAATGCTTTTAAAAGTTAAAAAAAACAGCCTCTGGTGATCGCGCGACTCAGCTGGGCATGTGGGGAGGGGGGCGCGCAGGGATTTTTGCTACTGGTTCTCTGAACCACCCGCCGCCATCGCTACCAGATCGGGTGATCCGGTCCAAACCGGGACCATTTCAGCCCTGATTCAAATGTTTTTCAGATATTTTGGTATGGCACCAAATGCATCTTTCTCTATTGGCACTACTATTACTTTCTTTTTGCACATTCACTCTATCTTTATTTGAAATTCTGTATATTCTTTCTCACCTTCCAAGGTCAGTTATCCATACTTATTTTTTCTACAGTCATGTCTGGCTTATTTATGGTTAATTGCACAATAACCCAGGTGTTTAGTCTGGATTTGGCATTTTTATCCAACTATTGAGCCCTTCCCAAGGACTATTATTATTATTATTATTGGTGGCACAGTCAGCCAGATGTTTAGACTGGATCTGACATTCTTATCCATCTATCAAGTTCTTCTCAAGGACATGGGCAAATGTTTCATCATGTTAAAGGTACAGGTAGTTCTCGACTTACAACAGTTCACTTAGTGACCATTCAAAGTTACAATGGCACTGAACAAAGTGACTTATGACCATTTCTCACACTTATGGCCTTTGCAGCATCTTCATGGTCATATGATTTACATTCGGATGCTTGACAACTGACTCGTATTTATGACGATTGCAGTATCCCAAGGTCATGTGACTCCCTTTTGTGACCTTCTGACAAGCAAAGTCAATGGGGAAGCCAGATTCACTTAACAACTGTGTTACTAATTTAACAACTGCAGTGATTCACTTAACAAATGTGACGAGAAAAGTCATAAAATGGGGCAAAGCTCACTTAACACATTTCTTACCTAGTAATATAAATTTTGGACTCAATGGTTGTTCTATGTTGAGGATTACCTGTATTGTCACTGGATGTAAGCAGTTCTGAGAATTTTGCAATTAACTAGTGTAATTTTGTCAATGCCAATGGTGTTCTAGTAGTTATGCTTCGCTGTTGTGGCCCGTCAGTGGCCTGTGCAGCTAGTAGCTGATTCCGACAGCGAGGAGGCTGGTGTGGTGCTGCGCCAGCAGCCTGTGCAGCTGGCACTCGAGTCAGACAATGAGGAGGCTGGAGAAGATGTGGTGCCAGAGGCGGGGATTCAGCCAGGGCCTTCAGAACCTCCAGAAGCTCCCTTAAGTGAAGAGGACGAAGAGGAGGAGCATCTTCTTGATGCACGGGCGAGCAGAGCTGCCAAAAGGCAGGAGTGGCTCCTCAGGAGGAGGTCTCCTCGAGAGTAAGTCTTGGGGCTAATTGGCTACTCCCTTAGCCTATTTAAGGAGGAACACCGACTGAAGCAATTTGCAGGGAACAACTTCGTTCACATACCTTCGTGTTTTGTCTTGCTTATCTTATCAGCTTCCTGCAAATTGCTTCTGGGCATTCTGCCAACCATAGTAAGCTTTCAGTATTATTCTTTGAATTCTTAGTGGCTGTTAATGCAGTTAATTAACAGCTGTTGTTGTAAAAAACTGGTTTATTTAGTAAACGAAGGTTTGTACAGTCTTTGTGTGTGCTGCGTTCTTTGGGGTCTGTAGCTGGGGCAGAACATTTGCAAAGTTCTACATGAATTTGTATAGGTAAATTTGATGGGTAGTACCCTATTTCCCACCCAAATAAGACATCCTCTGATAATAAGATCAATCAGGCTTTTGACCACGTGGCTATAGGGCCAAGCATTTATTTCAGGGTTCAAAAAAATATAAGACAGGGTCTTATTTTCGGGGAAACACGGTATTAGCTGAATCTACATACAACTACAGCCTTTGCTGGGCTTAGTTGTGGTTGTAAGTCGAGAATTATCTGCATGGTTATTTTGTAGAATTTTAACATGTGAAGAATAAGATGATTGGCACTTCTATTCCATGCAAGTAATGATAGTTTTTTGTCTTCATCTCTTGTTATCTGAATATTAGCAAGGCCTTATTTTTTTCAAATAGAGTGGCACTATTATCTACCTCACAATATCTCTTGTTTGCAACTATACTCTATAGGGAGACAACCCACTATTTCTTAAATGTATTGGAGGTTTGCGCAACTAAAATGCCAGAAAATTTGCTTCACAGAAGAGACAAAGACCTAACTACATACTAATTTCATTTAGCTTCATCTTTCTAAATTAAAAATGAACCGTTGGATCATCCCTAAATAGCTTTGGCACAGAAACCTCCTTCGACAATTCCATGACAGGTTTTCCTCTTTTCAGTGGCACGGAGCTTTTGGAAAAGAAATGTGTCACTTAGCTGGCGTCAGTCACACAGGGTTTGTGCTGCTTGTAGAAGCAATCAATAAAGGAAGAAAAGAGAAGGCAGAGTTATTACTTTATGAGAAAGGATTGCTTGAAATTGAGGGGTTTATGGTTCTGCATTTAGTGCATGTTTCAGTCCTTGCTGTCAGAACCACAAGTTGTATAGATACTGTATGTGTCTATTGGTATAGAACAGAGGAGATGAATTTAAACTGTAAGTAGAGAAGCCCATCCCCCCGATTCAAATTTGCTGTGAACTCACTAGGATTGCAATATTGGCCTGCTTGAAAGGGTTGTTTAAGGATTAATGAGGTAAGATAATTTAAGAGACAGCATGATGCAGTAGATTAGGTTCAAATTCATTCTCTGATCTAAAACTCACTGGTCTGGCTTACCCTATCTCACTTAGTTGATTTGAGGAGGTGGAGGTGGGGGAGAAGGAACAAAATTTGAAAGACATCTTGTGCTTCTTAGATGAAAGCTGTGGTACAAACATAATTTTGAAGTAGGTGAGGGATATAGAGTATACAGAACTGCAGGAACTGTGGTAAATATGGAAGCCACTTTTGGTAACCTAGGTTCAATTCAGCCCCAAGTTAGTTCAAATGGTGACAGGGATCCAATTATCATGGTGACTGAGTTCCTGTATTATTCTGGTTATTGTCTGAAGGATATTTTTTGTCTGAAGCCATGAAGTATTACCTATGAACTGAAAAGACTAGGTTTATCAGCCCAAATCTACTAAATACTTTATGTGCAATCTAGTTAGACTCTTGTAAAGTGACTTTATTTCCATATGAAAGTACCTTTAAGTTAGAAAAGTTTGTTCTTTCCCAGAGAAGTGAGAAGCTATAGATTTTAGTTTTATTTTGGCTGAAATATAGTGGACAACTAACTGCAAAATGGAAACTCTGTTTCACATGCAAAATTAAATCTTAGTTCTTTCCTGCTACAGTGGGAATGCTATCAGCTTCCTTCTCTTCATTTGTACATAGAGAATTAATAGATTTTTTCAGTGGTGGGTTGCCCCCAGTTCGGACTGATTCTATAGAACTGGTAATAAAACCGGAGGGAGGCTCCGCCCACCAAGTCTGACGTCATCAGAACGCTTCTGCGCACACGAGCGAAGCGAGCGTGTGTGTGTGGCCCCGTTGCGAACCAATAGTAAAGGTAAGTAGAACCCACCCCTGGATTTTTTTCATTCACACTTGCACAAACACAGGCACACACCACAAACCAAATATTGTGGCCTCAGAACTCAGAATATTGCCTGTTGTAGGGAATAAGGAAGATGAATTTGATAGAGATATGCATGATGCATTACCTAGGCAAAAGGGGCTGAAACATTGTTAAAGTCCAAAAAGAGGTAACATTCAGAAGTGGATCAGACAGATGCCTCCTTAATTCATTGATCTACAAGTAGTCCTTACCTTATGACCACAACTGGGACCAGAATTTCCATTGTTAAGCAAGGCACTTGTTAAGTTAGCCATACCCAATTTTACAACCTTTTTTGCCCTGATTGTTAAATGAATTACTGTAGTTGTTAAGTGAATTATGTGTTCATTAAGTGAATCTGCCTTTCCTCATTAATTTTGCTTATCAGAAGCTGATGGGGAAAATTGAAAATGGCAATCATATGACCCTGGGATGCTGCAAGCATCATAAATACATGCTGGTTGCCAAGAGACCAAATTTTGATGATGGACAATGGGGATGCTGCAAAAAATTTAAGTGTGAGGATAAATAATATTATTCAGTGTTGTTGTAACTTTGAAAGGTCACTAAATGAATGGTTGTAAGTTGAAGTCTACCTGTATAAGAAGGAGGAGGAGGTTCAGAACTTGTAAGTTTTTATTATTATATCCAACATCAATAAAATTAGTGTTAGCCTTCCAGTAGAGTTGATTTACTGGACTAGTCTATCTAGTGGAACTGACACCTGTTCAGAAAGCATTGCCACATTTAATTTAATTTAATTTAATTTAATTTAATTTAATTTAATTTAATTTAATTTAATTTAATTTAATTAATTTAATTTATATGCCGCCCCTCTCCGAAGACTCAGGGCAGCTCACAATACATTTAAAAAAATAATTATAAAAAAAACATTGAAAAATTAAAACATTAAAAACTCATTCACACCATTCATGGCCGGATCTTGCCAGATCACAAGAGCGAGATCAACGGCCCAAGGCCTGCCTGAAAAGCCAGGTCTTCACCGCTTTTCGGAAGGCCAATAGGGTGGGGATGGTCCGGACCTCAGAGGTAACTGGTTCCAGAGAGCTGGGGTAGCCACAGAGAAGGCCCTCCCCTACGGGCCTGCCAGCTGGCATTGTTTAGCTGATGGGACCCGGAGGAGACCAACTCTGTGGGATCTTACTGTTCACTGGGAGCTATGCGGCAGAAGGCGGTCTCGAAGATAACCTGGCCCTGAGCCATGTAGGGCTTTAAAGGTAATAACCAACACCTTGAATTGTGACTGGAGACCAATAGGGAGCCAGTGCAGCTCGTGGAGAATTGGCATTTCATCAGCCGAGGTCACAGGGGAGGGGAGGGGGGGTAGCGGTTATTATTAAAGAAGGTCTTAGATCGAGGGAGGCCACTGTTCCTCAGATGGCCGGCTGTCAGTCCCTCCTTGTGAAGTGGGGTCATGGGGTACAGATGGGTTTGCTGATCATGTACCTGGCTCCCTGCCACGTGGCAGCAGCCCTGCCCGAGCTACTCAACGTCATCGCCGCAGTGGCAGTTGACACCCCTAGACTTATGGTCATGGGGGATTTCAACCTGCCGTCCGTGGGTGAGACGTCTGAGGTGGCTCCGGAGTTCATGGCTTCCATGACAGCTATGGACCTGACCCAGTTAATTCATGGCCCTACCCACACAGGGGGAAACACGCTGGACCTGGTTTTTGTCTCTGGAGAGTGGTTGAGTAATCTTGAGATAGGGGATATAGTCACTGAGCCCTTGTCATGGTCGGATCACTTTCTCCTTCGCCTTGACCTTCGAAATGCTGCACCCCACCGCAGGGAGGCAGAGCCGGTAAGATGGTTCTGCCGCAGGTGCCTGATGGAGCCTGACAGGTTCCAGATGGAGCTTGGGCCATTCCCTGAGGCTCTGGCACACGCCTCGACTGGAGACCTAGTGGCTGTCTGGGATAGGGCAGTCGCTGGAGCTCTGGATCGGGTCGTGCCTTTGCAGCCTCTGACCAGGCGCCAATCTCATCTGGCTCCTTGGTTTACTGAGGAGCTAAGGGAGATGAAGCACTGGAAAAGATGTCTAGAGAGCAGTTGGAGGGCCAGCCTTTCTGAATCCGACCGGACACTGATAATATCTCATATTAAGAATTACCTAGTGGCGATAAAAGCAGCAAAATGTAATTATATTGCTGCTCTTATTGCATCATCAGATAACCGCCCAGCCACCCTGTTTAGGGTGACCCATTTCCTGCTCCACCAGGGAGCATGGGAGGACCCCTTGGAGGGTAGAGCTGAGGACTTTGTACAGTATCTGTATGACAAAATCACTCAGATTCGGGAAGACCTGGACTCCAACTGGGTAGTTTCAGGGGGGATGACTGAGGCAAGTCTTGAAAATGTTATCTGAGATGAGTTTGATCCTGTGACTCCTGATAACGTGGACAGGTAGACTGAATGCGACCACATGTTTGTTGGATCCGTGTCCCTCCTAGTTAGTGCTGGCTTCCCAGGAGGTGATGCGAGGCTGGCTCCAGGGGATTATAAATGCTTCATTGGGTGAGGGTGACTTCCCCGCCGCCTTGAAAGAGGCGGTGGTGAGGCCTCTCCTCAAGAAGCCTTCCCTGGACCCGGCAGTGTTGGCTAATTATCGTCCGGTTTCCAACCTTCGCTTTGTGGCGAAGGTTGTTGAGAGTGTGGTTGTGCGACAGCTCCCCCAGCACCTGGATGAAATGAGGTATCTGGATCTATTCCAGTTGGGCTTCAGGCCTGGGTACAGCATGGAAACGGCATTGGTCGCGTTGTTGATGATCTCTGGAGGGCTCGGGACAGGGGTTGCTCCTCTGTCCTGGTCCTATTAGATCTCTCAGCGGCTTTTGATACCATCGACCATGGTATCATGCTGCACCGGTTGGAAGAGTTAGGGGTGGGGGGCACTGTGTTGCGGTGGTTCTCCTCCTTTCTCTCCGACCAGTTGCAGCTGTGTTGGCAGGGGGGCAGAGGTCGACCCCGAGGCCCCTCATATATGGGGTGCCACAAGGGTTGGTCCATCGCCCCTTTTGTTCAACATTTATGTAAAGCCGCTGGGCAAGATCATCCATGGTTTCGGGGTGAAGTACCACCAGTACGCTGACGACACTCAGCTGTACATCTCCACCCCGGACCACCCCAACAATGCCCTTGAAGTGATGTCCCGGTGCCTGGAGGCCATGCAGATCTGGATGGGGAGGAACAGGCTCAGGCTCGACCCATCCAAGACCGAGTGGCTGTGGTTTCCGACATCCCGATATAGTCAGTTGGCGCCATCACTGACTATTGGGGGCGAATCGTTGGCCCCCCGAGAGAGGGCTCGCAACTTGAGCATCCTCCTGGATTCACGGCTGTCTTTAGAAGAGCATTTGACGGCCATGACCGGGAGGATTTTTCATCAGGTTCGCCTGATTCGCCAGTTGCGTCCCTTTCTGGATCGGGACTCTTTACTCACAGTCATTCATGCCCTCGTCACTTCCCGACTGGACTATTGCAAAGGTCTCTACATGGGGCTCCCCTTGAGGAGCACCCGGAGGCTCCAACTGGTGCAGAGTGCGGCTGCGCGGGTAGTTATGGGAGCGACATGGCGTTCCTATGTAACACCTCTCCTGCGCAAGCTGCACTGGCTCCCGGTGGTCTTCCGGGTGCGGTTCAAGGTTTTGGTTACCACCTTTAAAGCGCTCCATGGCTTAGGACCTGGTTATGTACGGGACCGCCTGCTGCCACCAATAGCCTCCCACCGGCCGATACGCTCTCATAGAGAGGGGCTCCTCCGGGTGCCGTCGGCCAAACAATGTCGACTGGCGGCCCCCAGGGGGAGAGCCTTCTCTGTGGGGGCACCTACTATCTGGAATGAGCTCCCCCCGGAGATACAGAGGATCCCGGATCTGCGCACCTTCTGCCGCGCTCTTAAGACCTTTTTATTCCATCAGGCTGGCCTGGCCTAATCTTTTCCCTTTCCCCCTTTTTAAAATGTAAATTTTAATCTGTTTTAAATTATTGGGGTGTTTTATATCTGTTTGGGCCAAATTGTTTAATTCGGTTTTACTTTGCTTTTAAATTTTGAATTTGTGTATTTTATCTTGTGGCTGTTCACCGCCCTGAGTCCTTCGGGAGTAGGGTGGTATATAAATCAAATAAAATGAAAAAAATGAATGAAAGATGTAATGTGGGTGTACCTAGGTGAACCCACGACAGCTCGCGCGGTTGCGTTCTGGACCAACTGTAGTCTCCGAACACTTTTCAAAGGTAGCCCCATGTTCATAAAGTAGAAGATTTACAGAACAATTTGCTCCAAAGTGACACCACATAATATTATTCCCAAAAATTGTAGCCAAATATTGAATATGTGAGACCATCAATGGTATATATTCCTGCTCTTAATGCTTTTTCTTGCTGGAGCTGAACAGCAAATGGTTCTAGTTAGTAGAAGAACTAGGAAGGGCTCAGACAAGATACTTTTTGGCATGATGGAAATAATAAATCCAGTACAACATGGGACTTTTTTCCACCTAAATACTCATTATTGTGTATGGATTTCCTGAATGTAAGAATAGTGCATGGGTTTTTTTAATGCAATTGTCCCCATTTGCCTGTTTGTGAAAATCTAAAGGGAAGGACTGTCTCATTTTTAATTGATCTGTAAGTCATTCTTACAGATGAGTAAGTCTCTATAGCTCTTGGAGCCTTTCCAGACAAAGAATAGAACAAATGCTTTCAAAAATATGCAGTATACTTTACCAGATTGCTGAAATGGCAGTATTTCAGTAGCCTGTCCATGACTGAGCAATAATTTTTTTTAATTTTATCAGATCCATAGCCTATTTTTAAATCTAGCCTGTTGTGGAGGAATCCACATTTTCCCCAACCATAATTTTATCATTCTCCATTCTCCATCCTTGACTAAATTTTTCTTGTTTTTTTTTAAAAAAAGTAATACACCCATCTGCCCGTTACAAAAGAGATTTATGATGACCTCATTGCTAAGGATTAGAGGAAACCACTTATGGTCCTTAACCTTCCAGGGAAAAACCAATAACAATTAAAGAATTCTATTTGTTAGGAAGTAATTATTTAAATGGAGGCGGCGGGGGATTGATGGCCTATTGGTTAAGATGTTGGGCTTGTCGACTAGAAGGTCAGCAATTTGAGATGCAACCACTGCATGACAGGGGAGCTCCTGTTCCCCACCCAGCTCCTGCCAACCTAGGAGCTTGAAAGCATGCAAATGCAAGTAGATAAATAGGTACCACTTTGGTGGGAAGGTAACAATGCTTCATGCTCCACAGCATATAGCAACAATGGCTAACCTTTTTGCCGCTGCATGCCAAAAGTGGGGAGGAGTGTGGTGGGGTCATGTGCGCATGTGCCCACACCCATAATTCAATGCCCTCTGTCCCCCCCCACCCGCCCCATGCATGCGCACATGACCCCCCACGCTTCCCTCACTTTTGGCACACAACGGCAAAAAGTTACCAGTGGGCCTGGTAGGCCTGTTTTTCACGCTCTCCAGGCTTCAGAGGCTTTCTTGGAGCCTGGGGAGGGTGAAAATGGCCTCCCCCATCCCCTGGAGGCCCTCTGGAGGCTGAAAACACCCTCCCAGAGCCTCTGTGTGAGCCCTGTACTTACCTGGCATCCAAAACGGGCTGCGTGGAGACTCCTGGGAGGGGAGGGGTGGCATGGGTGGAGCCAGCTAAAAATTAGCTGGCCAGCGTGCACATGCATGCTGGAGCTGAGCTAGGACAAAAGCTCGTGTGCCCAAAGATATGGCTCTGTGTGCCACCTGTGGCAGGCGTGCCGTAGGTTTGACATCATGGGCATATAGTCATGCTGGCCACTTGACCAGGGAAGTGTCTTTGGACAATGCTGGCTCCCTTGGATAAAAAACGGAGATGGGCACTGTCCCCTAGAGTCACACATGAGTGGACAGGGGAAACCTTCTTACTTTAATTATTAAAATAAACTAACAACTAGGACAGAATCAAGATATAGTCAATCAGTCAATGCAACTTTCTAATCTTAACAGTTATTTTTCAGCAGGCAGTTTTTAAAATGTCTTGTCCATCCATTTTCAAAATCAACAACCACAGATTTAATGTTACCCAGAAAACGAACAATTCTGCTAAGCCAGTTTTTTTTTTAAAGGAAGAAATAACTGTACCTTGATAAAGGGGTGTTGCCTACAGATATAGAGTCTTTTTCAAAACAATTAGACAAAGAATCCTCTGTTTAGAAAACAGTTTCACTTGAATCATTTTCAGTGATTTTACTTCCCCCTGAGAGCTTGCCTGCTGCAGTTGCTACTTCAGTGAGGACTGAAGACACTTCCTGATACGTTTGCGACATGTAAAGCTTTTTGAAAAAATATCAAAACTGGAAGCAAAGTGACTGTTCCGGTTGAATCTAAAAAAGACTGAACAAGTGAGGAGTGAAGGGAGAAGTGTGATCAATCCAAGGCTGTTCCTGAATCGCCTCAGGATTTCTGTCTTGCCATGTCACTTGTAGAGACCATCCGGCTTTGGAGTGAAGGTGTATCTGCTGCCGATCGCAAGGACTGGGCGGCAGCCCTTGAAGCCTTCATGTCTGTTCAGAATCCTTCTTCCAAAATCTGCTTTAACATTGGCTGCGTCTACCTGATCATGAGGAATTTGGAAGAGGCACAAAAGGTGAGTGGCTGGATTTTAAAGTTGTTATTGTCAGTGATTGAACAAACCAATCTTGGCCACCCATCAGATAAAATTACCAACTTGTTTTCAAAAATACTGTCCTTCTTCTAGTGGATGTCAGATGAAATCTGGTAATCCAAGGGAGAGGGGAATAAAAAGAAAACTCAGAAAATTGTGAATATTGTCTTCCAGAAGTTGGAAAGTACTAACTTTGCCACTCCCGATACTGGTTGCATAACTGATCACTTTAAAAATAAATAATATCCAGTCTCGTAAAATAATAAGTTGGCAGCCCAGTAATAAGAACTGCCAGTTATCTATCAACCCTTTTTCCATTATTTGTAAACATTTTTTTAAAAAATGAAGTTAGGTGAATCTTTGTTGGGCAACCAAGTCTAAGAGGATTCCAAATGATGAATTTATACATTGTGTGGCGCAAGCCTGAACTAAATATATGACAAAACTTGTTGGTGGCCTTGTAAATATGTTGATCATAAACTTGCAATCCAGAAATCATAAGCTAAAAGCATATAATAGATGTTATAGATGCACTTACATGACAGCAATTATGTCCATGTATTATGTTTGTTTCCTCCAGGCTTTTATCAGAAGCACAGACCATGACAAGCACTTAGCGGTGGCCTATTTTCAGCGAGGAGCTGTGGCTTACCAGATGGAAAAGTGAGCTAGAACATTATAGTATCTTCCAAAAATGATGGACAATTAGCTAGTTTATTACAGTAATCAGTTCTGCCATTTTCTGCTTGCTCAACCTTTGTGTGATTTGGGCATACAAATCATTTTTAGTTTTAAAATGAAAAGAGGACTTGGAATTACATATCAGTAAAAAGAAAAAGTAGACAGTGGAATTTTCCCTCTTGCCACTAAAAATATATTGATAATCACATGGCACTTACTGTAGTTTTTTCCCATTAGTGAAAAAAATTACATACGAAAAGTTTAAGACCTAACAATTGGAGGACCTAGCAATTCACAAGGGAAGGATGCAAGAGATAGAAACAAGGGTACAAAGAAGAAGAAATGCATTTGTTTATTACAGTAATTTAGTTACAATAAATTCAATCAGCAGATACATTAATGGATATTGTTTAAATCGGAGTTTCTCAGCCTGGGCAGCTTGAGGTGTGTGGACTTCACCTGCCTGCTGGTTGGGGAATTCTGGGAGTTGGACTCTGACTTAGACACATCCAACTTATCTTCCTATTTGTGGGAATTAAAAACTTGTTGGGTTTTTAAAAATAATATCATTTTAAAATCCAGCTGGTTCTGGCCAAGGCCCATCTTCATCCAATATCTGGTTTCTCACAGTTGCCCAGAAGGAGGATAACAATCCTTATTTTCATGAGGTTTCGTTGTATCCCCTTCTTGCAAATAGTTCTCTGCCACTTTCTGTGGGTGGCTTGAGCAGGATCAGCTGAAGATATTTTGTTTCCATGGAGAGAAAATATCAAGTCAGCAATTTCTTCCCATGCTAGCCACACAGATAGTTGAATCTCTGGTCACCCTTCATTATCAGCTTTTACTTTTTGTCAGTGAAAGCAGCAGGCAAGCTCAAGGACTATAGGACAGGTCCCTGAATTATGCTATTTCTCCTCTAGCAGAGAGAAAAAAGTGGATAGGGCCTCAGTCTGTCCTTAAAGATGCTTGCTACAATCCCTAAAACAGATATGCTCAGATAGAATCTGTTCTATAAATAGTTCTGAGGAAGAGAAGTCTATGTAAAAATAGTTCTGAGGAAGAGAAATCTATGTAAATAATATGACCATATTTATAGGAGTTGTATTTATATTGTTTTATAATAGTGTAATTGTGTCCATATGTGTGTACACACACACACACAATTACACCAGTGTAAAACAATTTAAATCCATGCCCTGTAAATAGGGTAATATTGAACCCAAATAATAAAATTTCTTTGATCAGATTCTGTAGCATTTAGTTTCCAGCAGCATACAGATTAAGTTGCTGGTTTTTAAATAACATTGATGAACCACAAGCCACCATCATGTAAAATTATCGTGTTTAAAATGCAGAGCATTTCTCCTTTTAATACAGGAAGCTTGCTAATAAAAAGGAATCAATATTGGGATGCTATTAAGGGAAATCAATGTTCTGTAGATTCTTTTGAATGAATGGAGGCTTGTTTCGGGTAATTTGGATGGAAATATTATGCAAGACACATTGCCTTGGCGAAAGGGGCTGAATCATTTTTAAAATCCAGAATGAGATAACATTTGAAAATGACTGAGGGAGATGACTCTAATTCACTGAACTGTAAGCAGAAGTGCAGCCCAATCAAATATATAAGATTCTGTTTCTATAGCCAGTCCCAATAAAAGTAGTTTTAGTCTTCCTTTGAAATTTATTTCTCAGTTGGACTTTGGGGACTGATTGGATTGCCAATCCAGCTCTCAGTCTTTTCCAATGCTGCTACCTCTTAGATATGTTAGATTATTATGCCTATAACGCCCAGCCAACATGTCTACCTGGAGGGCATCAGCTTGAGGAAATCTGGCATTTTCACATTTCCCTTGTTCCAGGATCACATATTAACCATTCTTTTTTTTCTTTTGCTTTTGCTTTAAGTTATGAATTAGCTATTACTGACTTAAAAGAGGCTTTGGCTCAACTACGAGGGAATGACCTTATAGATTACAAGATTCTAGGCCTGCAGTTTAAGTTGCTTGCTTGTGAGGTAAGTCTTTTTGGAAATTGCAGCCTACTAACAAGATTGATGTTTAAATTCAAGATAGCTCTTTCAGGAATGGAGTATTGGATGAGGATTCAGTTCAATGCATAATACTGTTCTCCGTTATATCAGGGAGAAACCATGTTTTGGGGGAACTATTAGCGATTTGAATTTTTGAGGACATACTGTATGTATTCTCATTAAATAAATGCAACAGGAGAAGATTTGCTTATTCATAAAATGGTTGCCGAAAATCTCCATTTGGTATATGGCAAAATAGTAAGGAACGGGTGGAGGCTTATCTCAGGACCCCTCCAGAACTTTACCTCAGCTTTCTTTTTTTCTGAGTAGGAGCCAAATTTTCAAGGAAAACTGGAAACCACCTTCTGTCTAAGCATGTTTTTGGTGTCAGAAGGAAGTAGAAGGAGGGCAGAAGCAGTCTGGTGGAGATGCAATCACTAGTTCACAATTCGCTTTCTAGCATGCCAAAGTCATTTTAAAAAAAAATCTAAAAATCAGACAGGCAGAGAATATTTCCAAAGAGGTATAACTGGACACTTCAAATATTTCACATGCTTTAATTACACATTTCAATCATTACTGTGTTTATGGTTCCCTTTTGAATTTGAAGTTCATCATAGAAGACCTCCAAGGTTGCTTCCAGCTCTAATTGATTTATTTCAATGAACTCAAACTGACATACATAATTGCTCCATTTGCTCTTACTGTTGCAATTTAATTGCTGCTACTTGATGCTTTATTTAAACTTATATTTGTGTATCAGTGATTGCATGATCTCTGTAGATGCATATGATAAATAAATAAAATTTGCTCTTACAACAGTTTTGTGAAATAGGTAAACTAACGGAGCAAGTTGAACCCACAATCACCATTTAATTTGTGTGGGGGGGTGTCTGTTTGCTGCAGATCTATTTACTAGTTATTTTATTTATTAAACAAATTTATATAGCGGCCCAACTCACACATTGGTGACTCCGGGGAGTTTACAAAATCTATCATCCTGATAGATGATATCAGGTGCCCTCCAGAAAGATGGAGGCAGAAAAGCACATAGAAAGAGAAAAACTAGGGAAGAGATCTGAAATAACCTCAAAAGAAGGGCTGCAAATTGGGGTAAAGAGGAACAGAAGAACACCTGTTTTAACACGACTGGGATGGACAATACAGTTCACCTTTCCCTCATTTGGTATTGAACTACAGTTCCCAGAATTCAAGGCTGCACTGTAATCCAGTGCCTGTGGAAAGCATAAATTGGGAAAAGCTATATTATCTTATCCTGGTACTCCAAATTTATGAGACTTTTAAATAATTAGAATTAGGTCCAGGCATATTTCTGATATCCTTACTTTTTACTTGCAGCTATTATACAACATTGCTCTTGCCTATGCTAAGCTGAAAGACTGGAAAAAAGCTGAGGAGCATTTGTCAAGAGCAATAAAACAGAGGATGGGCTCCAGGCACAACAAGATAGATAAAGCTATGGAATCCATCTTGGTAAGAAAATGGAGAAAGGGTGCATGAATTCCACCCCTTGAATACTGTTATGCATGTGGGCTGCTGCCCGCATAGTTGCAAATTTGGTATCGGCATGAAGGGGGTCTTTATTACAGATGTACAGAAACTTACCTGCACAAAGGATTAAAACTCTAACAAAAGATGAGAAATGTCTCTTCAAAACTTGGCACTGAGGAGCAGCAGCTTGAATAGACTATGTAGAAAATGAAATGTTCTCTTGCTTTGACTCCAACTCTTTGCTCTGGGGAGTCTAATAAAGAGTCCTATCAAGAGCTGAGCAGCCAAAAGTGCTTTTTTTTGCCATGCAATCTTTAGTGTTTAGAAGGAGACTTCAGTTTCACTGCCTCTGGTCGCTAAAATTCAATACTGTCAAGCTTATTTTAAAAAGAAAGCGGGATTCTCCCTAGATTTAATACAAGGAATCTCAGCAGTGGTATAGTTTTTAGGACCCAATTTACTCCACAGTCTAATTAAGAAACTTTGTTACTAAGAATAAGGAAGTTGTTCTTTCAACTTAAAAGAGAAAAATGTCTAGATGGCCAGATGTTTAATATAAAACATTAAAATATGTAGATGCTTAATGTCCAGGTCGTGGTTCTTTCCCATGTTCTGAACACATCATTGTTTCTGTATTTACAATTTCTCTCTCTATTCTGGGATTCTATGATTATATTAAACATGAATTCAGCCATCTGAGTAAAAAAAGTTCTCTCTCTCTCTGAGAGAGGAGGAGGAGGAGGAGGAGGAGGAGGAGGAGGAGGAGGAGGAGGAGGAGGAGGAGGAGGAGGAGGAGGAGATTGAAAAGCAGCCTGTTATGAGGTTCTCAATTAAGAATTTGGAGCAAGGTGGCAGAATCATTTTTTTTTGGGAAATCACATTCTATCAAGAGTAACCTCTTAGGGGTGTGTACTAATGACAGTGATATCTGCAGGGAGAATTTTAAAAAATCAAGATGGTGGCCCTGGCAACCATGACCTTTTGTACATTGATGCAATACAAAAGAAGCGGGTCTTTGTTCATGGTATTGCAATCATTATTTTGATGTTTTATCCTTCCTGCTCCCCACCACTAGTGATGGTAGATGGATCAGAAATGCTGGTTGGTAGATCCAGACCCAAAGATGGCCAAAGTCTGCTGCCTTGCTGGATTCTTTGGCCTTCTCTCCACTTCTGTCTTTGCCATCTCATTATGAAATTTAGGTGGTGCACTGCAGATTCTCCTTACCCAATTTATTATAAAAAGCATGGAATAAAAGATGTTGGAAGAAACTATATTTTCACTCATTGGGTCAGGGAAACTGGCTGATTTCTGTTCTTTATTTTTGTTTTTGATATGTGCAGAAGCAAAGATTGTTTGAACCCATAGTGATCCCTGAAGGAAAGTTATTTCGACCAAATGAAAAGCAAGTGGCACAGCTGGAGAAGAAAGATTATTTAGGGAAAGCCACGGTGAGAATTTAATCTTCCACAAATATAGAATTATTCAGATAATTTTGTTCCTGGTGTTTTTCTAGAAAGGCTATTCAGATCATATTATAATAGTTCTGCCAGCTGATTGGAAATCACTGTCCTCAATTGCCATTGCACCACTAACATTTTAAAATCTAATAGCAGAAAGTGATACTTTGTGTAGCACAAAGTTTATCACTCTCATCTGCTGGTCAAAAATGGATATTAATATTTATAAATAAATACATAAAGCCAACAGATTGAAGAATTAAGTGGAAAGAGAAGGTGCCTGGAATCAATGATAATTTCTTTTTGTGGTTAGGGTAAAGATTAGGATTGCAAATAAAGTACACAATTTAAAGTGTAAACAAAAGCCAAGTAAAAGGAATAATAAAACACTTGCAGACAAGAGTTGCTATTACATTTATATGGGACCCTGATCGAATTATATGTTTCTACAGTCCCCTAAGTGAAAAAAATTGCAAATGTCATTTTCAAATGCCATTATTTTATTTTGACTCTGTAAATCATTGAATATAAATAGTAAACATGCAGTCAAATTTAGAGAAAGATGCTTATGTTTAACTCTGTACCACGTGAAAGATTAATTTGTTCATTGAAGAGTTCATTGAAATGTACCATTTTATCATCAAGGCCTTGTCTGCAAGGATTTGCAGACAAGGCAATGTTCCACCATCCATCTAGTAACGAATAACCAATTTTTTTTTTAAAAAAATTAAAATATAAATGAAAATTTCTAATTCTTCACTTTTGCCCTGAACATCAGTAGTTTTCAAGACTATTCTTGCAATTCTTGTTTTAAATCCATCTGAATTATTGCATTCAATTTCTGCTGAAAATATTAAACATCCCACTAGTATACTATGGAATCCATCCTTCATTGTCCCTCCATGCATATGGTGGAACTTCCCTTATAATTGTACCCCTAGTATTCTAAGCCAGTATTTAAAAACGAGCCTTGCTTCCCATTCTAGGTTGTGGCATCTGTGATTGACAATGATGACTTTTCAGGTTTTGCTCCTCTTCAGCCCCAGGTAAGACAGGATCACTATTTTGCTTAGGCCCATGTTCTCCTGTTTTGATCATGAATCATGGTTTAGTTTCCTCCTTGGATTTGCAGCCATAGTCTCAGAATATGATCTGCCTCGATTTGCCTTTTGCTGTTCTAGCCATCACACTTTCAAAGTCTTATCTGCTATTACGTCCAACTGCTGAAAATGTAAATTATTTCACAAGACGAAGTAAATTGATGTGATAAGTCACTTATCAAGATGCCTCCGATTTTAAAGAAGTGAGGTTTAGAGTGGACCTTCTAGAACCCTGTCTGACTATGACAGCATCATTTGCAATAATTAACACTTTGTCCTTTTCATTTTAGCCATATAAAATTCAATTTAATTAAATTGAATATTTGTTTTCATTGTTAGTAGAACACAAGAAGTTTCAAAACCTGTAAGCATCCAGGGCACAGGATATTCCATCCTGTGCAAGAGGCAACAGAAATATTTTGTTATCGACATTATAAGATGGAAGTTTAAAATAAAATTTTTGGTAACAAATACATACTTACATATTTAATTGCCCAAAACATTGATTTTTATATGGAGTAATTTTTTTAAAGGGAGCTGGGAGATTAGAAACCTTTCCATGTAGTTTTCTATTTCAGAAACTAAATATGGGTTAAGGGGACACAGTGGCCTAGCAGCTAGCATGTTGGCTTGTCAACCGAAAAATTGGCAGTTCGAAACTCAAGTACCGCATGACAGGGTGAGCTCCCGTTCTTGCCCCAACACCTGCCAATCTAGCAATTCAAAAGCATGGCAAATGCAAGTAGATAAATACGTATCACTTCAATGGGAAGGTAACAGTGTTCCATGCACCTTGGTGTATAGTCATGCCGGCCACATGACCAAGGAATTATCTTCAGACAATGTTGGCTCCCTCGGCTAGGAAACAGAGATGAGCACTGTCCCCTAGAATTGGACATCACTGGCCAGGGGGATCTTACCTTTATAAATATGGGTTACCTTTTCCCTATACAAAAACAAAAACAGTTACCAATTTGCTTCCTAGATGGGATGTGGAAAGGAAAAAGAAAACTACTTCCTCTTCAGTCCAAGTGAACTCAGGCTTTCTATTAGAAAATATTAATGTCTTCTATTGATGGCTAGGAATAAGCTAATATCTATGCTGTGCTTACAGACATCAGATCCACCTCCCAGACCTAAAACACCAGAAGTCCTCAGGTAAGATCAATAACGTCCAGAGAATATTAACATCCATTAGTTATTCCTTCAGCCAATCTCTCCCAAGACTACATAAAGAATAGTTACAATAAATTCAGAATTCATGTAGATACACAACATGTATATATAATTAGCTATATCCAGTGGTGAAGTCCACATTTTTTTCTACCGGTTCTGTAGGCATGGCTTAATGGGCATGGTGTGGCTTGGTGAGCATGGCTTGGTGGGCATGGAAGGGGAAGGTTACTGCAAAATCTCCATTCCCACCCCATTCCAGGGGAAAGATACTGCAAAAGCCCCATTCCCTCCCCACTCCTGGAGGAAGGATATTGCAAAATCTCCATTCCCACCCCACTCTGGGGCCAGCTAGAGGTGGTATTTGCTGGTTTTCCGAGCTACTCAAAATTTCCGCTACTGGTTCTCCAGAACCTGTCAGAACCTGCTGGATTTCACCCCTGGCTATATCTAATTAATGTAAGACAAAAGCTTGTTATAATAGGCAAGAGTATCATTTTCTAAATAAAACAGAAAAAAACATTCCAAACACATAAATGTGCAGATATTGTAAAATGCAGAATGATCTATTTGAGTTCTTTTCCTCATAATGCTCCCACTCTTTGCCATTATGGGAAATATTATGCACTGAATGAAATGCTATTGATGACCAAATCCTTGTCTATAAGTCCCATTTCTATTCTTCTGGTTGATCCCCCCCCCCGCCCCCAGGAAATTGGAATATAAAGAAAAGGAATCAGTGGATGATCTAATACTGTATATTCTTGCTTACTTATGTAGGGCACTGCAAGGAAAACCTCACAGAGTCTTGTATGAATTTATTCCTGAAACTTCAGAAGAGCTTCAAGTTGTTCCTGGAAACATTGTTTTTGTTTTGAGAAAGGAGAGAGACAACTGGGCCACTGTTGTGTTTAATGGAAAGGTAATACAAGTCTTTAAAGCTGTAATTTACAAATGGGCTACAGAAAGTGTGTGAAATAATTGAGTTTGTCTGACATGGATTTTTCAAAACGCACGAGACATTTGTCTTGCGCCAGATTATCTGACTGTGAAACTAATATTATGGACAAACAATTTTCAAAATATGGTGTGGTTTAGACCAGGGTTCTCCAACCTTGGCAACTTTAAGCCTGGAGGACTTCAACTATCAGAATTCCCCTGCCAGCAATGCTTCTGTGCATGCGCAGAAGCATCCAGACAGGTGGGCGGAGCCTCCTGCCACCGCCACTGGTTCGCCCAATCTGGGGCAAACCGGTAGCAACCCACCACTGGTTAGGGTTACGGTTAGAGGGATCAGAGATTTGGAAAAGCGTATCTTCGTCTCTGTCTGTCTGTGAAGGAGGTGGTAATGTTTCACTCCATTCTCAGGAAGCCATCCTTGGAGCCAATGATATTGGATATTGGAGAGCATTGGATAACTTTTGTCCAGTTTCCAACTTTATCTTTTTTGGAAAGACTGTTGAAACTGTGGTAGGAATCCAGCTTTGGATGGCCTTGGACAAAGCAGGTTATCTAGACCCTTTTCAGTTGTAGTTCAGGCTGGGTTATAGTACCAAGACATCATTACTTGTATTTATGATCTTTGAAGGGCTTGGGAAAGGGATGGCGTCCCTTTAAAATTTTAGAATTGAGAGTGGAGGCACCGTTTTACTTATTTATTTTGTCAAGCATATATAAGATAACAAGTATAGACATGATTTGAATACATGAATAGAGTAAGTAAAAAGGAATATTAGGACAGGGACCGTAGGCATGCTGGTGCACTTATGCATGCCCCTTACAGACCTCTTAGGAATGGGGTGAGGTCAACAGTAGACAGTTTAAGGTTAAAGTTTTGGGGGTTTGGGGAAGAAACTACAGAGTCAGGTAGTGCACTCCAGACACTACCACTCTGTTACTTAAGTCATATTTTCTGCAATCGAGTTTGGAGCGGTTTACCTTGAGTTTGTATCTATTATTTGCTCATGTATTGTTGTGGTTGAAGCTGAAGTAGTCATTGACAGGTAGGACATTGTGGCAGATAATTTTATGTACTATACTATGTACTGAAGTCGGCGTAGTGTCTCTCATAGTGCTTCTCTTCCTTCCTCTGTGGCCAGTTGCAATCAGTGCTTGCTAGGGGAAAGAGGGAGGTCTGTATGGGGAGCCTCAGGGCCTGGGTCTCTAATCACGATTTAACACCTACATGAAACCACTAAGTGAGGTCATTTGGCAGCATGGTATCTTCAGTATTAGGATGATACTGAGCTAAGCAACTCTGCTCCATGCTGGGCAGGTGATTTTTACCCAGTTCCTGGAAGTTGTGAGAGCCTGAATAAGGAGGATGAAATGTGACCCACCCTAGCAAGGCGGAGTGGTTTGCCACTCCCTCGCCTCTGTCCCTAGTTTCGTAAGTTATCATCTTTGACTTTGATCAGATAATACTTCTCCAGACAGAATTGTCATACAATTTGAGGGTCCTTTTGGATTTGTTACTCTTGCTCAAGGAGCAAGTGTCAGCTGTGGCTAAGGGGCTCTTTGCACAAACTCATCATGTGTCCCAGCTTTGCCCATTCCTGAACTGGGAGGCCTTTGGTCACAGTAACTCACACCTTAAATCATTTCCTGACTGGGGCTACTGCAATGGGCTCTACATGGGGCTGCCATTGAAGACCTCTTGGAAACTATGAATGGTCCAGAATTCAGTTCTGGCACCCTGCGGTTTCCCATGCCACACTGCAGTTGTATGAGCTGTACTGGCTTCTAATATCTTTTTGGGTACAATCTGATTAAAGATCTAAGTAACAGTAGGCTAGGTTAGTTGCCGAACCACCTCTCCTTAAGGGCATTTGTCCATCACCAGGTCAGCCAAGGTGGGCATACTCCAAGCCCCTTCCCATAAATATTGTCATTCAGTGGTTCCTCTGAATCATGCCTTCCCCATAGCTGCTCCGGCCTTTGGAACAGACTCCCACCTAATACCGGTAGTTTAGCTTAGATATCTTTTAGCTTTCTGGAAGACCATGAACACCTGGCTCTTCGCTGAAGCCATGGGCCATGATGGAGATGAGTCAGTGGATATAAAGTAGATGAGATGTTATAGCACCATGGTGTCAACTTCTGTAAGGGAGATACAATTGTTAGTTTTGCTGTTTTATATGTTTTGTTGTAAGTGTCCTAGAATTATTGTGTACCATAGGCAGCCATATAAATTTGCCATATAAACCACATACATACATACATACATACATACATACATACATACATACATACATAAACAAACCAATATAGTATTTCAATAGAAGCTCACTCTTGAGAAATTCAACATCCAGTCACACAAATGCTGCACTGGTGCCTTCATAGCAGCACCACCTATAGTCATTTTGCTGTAGGTCAGTTCACTTACTGCTTAGCAACTTGGCTTCAAAACTTTCATAGGGACATCTAATATTACATGATGACCCCTTCCCTTGCTTTGCTGCTGAAGATTTCTGTTGATCTCCTAACAAGTTCAAGCTCTGTTTTTTGATTCAGGATGTCCTGTGGCCTGGAATTACTATCTTTACCTAAAAGCAATACTTGTCTCTTTAGGGCAATAACTTTGCTTCTCTAACTATGCTCCAAGTCCCTTTGCAAAGGAAACAAGCCTCTAAGAGACAAGATTATCAAGTTAAAGTAGTCAGGATTGGGGTTTTTTTTTTTTTGGTTTATACCTAATTTGATATTAAAAACAATTAGAATTTGTTTTTTTCTACATTATACACCATAACCATGCTGGGTAGTAAAATACAGTATTCTTTCCGACATTGGTGATCAAACACAAGTGAAGGATAAGTGGAACCCATACGTGAATGTAAGGAACTTGTTTTGTGATTTTGAACTTTCAGTTTTTCATGGAGAGCAGGGGTGTCAAACTCATCATGTTGTCGTCATGTGATGTATCAGTTTTTTCCCTCTTTGCTAAAAAGGGGGTGGAGGTGGCCAGCACGTGACGCATCCGGCCCACAGGCTGCGAGTTTGACACCCCTGATGTAGAGGAACTACATGGCTCAGAAAAAGAAGGTACCAGCTAAATTGAAGTGCTGTCATACAGAGATTAGAAATAAAAAATTGTTATTTTTTTCATTCTCATAAAAATCTGGATGCATTCTAACATGTTAAAAATTCTTGCTTTGACTTCTGTGTAGAAAGGGATTGTGCCTTGTAACTACTTACAACCAATGGAACTACAGAACCAGCCTATATTCCAGGTGAGAGCCAGTGATTTTGTTGGTAAGAATTACATGTAAGAAAATGGATTGGATATGCCTACCAAAAAATGAAGCTGCATAGTATCTCCATGCTTCCCTTCCATATTATTTAGGATTTCTGTGTTGAACTACCTCTTAAACAGTAAAATGATACCTGGAAATGGGAAATACTACCCTGTCAGTACACAATTAGATTTCTCACAAGGTTGTGACTTGGAGAGAAGTTTGAATTTCCCTGATTCCTTCAGTTGGGCTTCTTTAGGAAAACACACACTAATCATTCCAGGTTTATTAGGAGTTAGAATTTATTCAAGTAAGTTTTTATTTAACTAGTTACCTATTGATTTATCATCACTAAATCAATTGGTTAGCTCATGGTAGCCTGGAGAGTATAAAGCTATTTTCATTTCTTAGATACAAAATTAAGATTGGAAAAAAAGTAATGTTCAAGCCTCCTCCTCCCTGATAAAACCTATTAATCTGCCATATGCTGACATGTCTTATCCATGGAATTCCTTTCCAAGCCCAATAGAGTTCATGACAACTTCTAGAAAGATTTACCAGGGGGAAAAAATGGCAAAGGTTCACATCAGACAGAGATGATGCTCTCTTCAAGGAGTGCATCTTTTTTTTAATGGAGATGTATGTGCTAAATTCAAGCCTGGACCACTACTCCTCCCAATAAGCAGAGACCGCCTTACCTGTTTTGTGTTGTAACTTAAAATAGTTCAGTCACTGCATATACTACCCTCAGGACTCTGACGAGCTATTTCCATTCTCTCCAGGAAGAAAACAATAAAGATATGGATATCCCAGCTCCACCAAGCATTGCTGCTCCAGAATTCCCCAATCTTCCTTCAAGTGAGTAAAAATCACATACAGCAAATAATCCTAACGTTTCGGGCTATTACAAAAGCTACCTGCAAATCTATTCCTATCCCAACAAAGCTAAAGCCGGAGTTACTCTGTCTAAATTCTCTGTCTTTACAAATTATGAGAAGGAAATATTAACTCCATTTCTGATTAATAATAATAAACTCTCTTAAGCATTATAATTTTCAGTTTCATGTTATACCATATTTATGAATACCAATTTATGAAGAGACCATAGGAATCATTTAACAAATCATGATTTAAATCAAGCAAATGCATAGTCTGAGGACTTCATGTTATTTTTTAAGAAATATTTTTTAATGTAACAATTGTTCTGTTTTCTGCAGGTCACAGAGGAGAATTGAAGGTATATGATTTCCTTTCATTGCGAGCTTTTGGACAGGCAAAACTGCAATATTAATTGCTGTTAATTAAAGAGATAATGGAGTTCCTACTTTCAGCAAGGACCCAGCATCTTACACAAATATTTAAAAATAATATACTGTATAAACAGGGCTGTCATCTCAAATTTTGCCTCTCACAAAAATATTAACTCTTTACTCAATACAACCATTTTACAGCCCTGGTAGTGCACTAGTTAGAATGCAGTATTGTAGGCTGTGTCCAGTCTGGAGTTCGGTCCTTGGAACTTGAAATATTTTTGACCATTATAACACATTTTTTGATGTTTTAACAAACCATTCAACAAATATTTATTGGACTGTGAGTCGTATTGTGTTGGGGGGTGGGTGCACTGAGGGAGCTCAACCAGTCTCATTGTACATATGTTGTGCACTGACAATAAATATTTGAAATTGACAGCATGCAAATAAAAAAATAAAGAATATACTGCTGCCTCTGTATACCTTTAATTTTAATTCTGTTCAAAAAGCAGAATTAAAAAATATTGGTCACAGCACCACAGCTGTACCCGCTATTTTCACCAGTTTTAACCACTGTAATGCCTGAAGTACACAGCAAAGTTTTAGCATATCTTTTCATGCACTGAAATCATGAACTGATCAGGGTTTTGTGTTTTCTCTTACAGTTTGATGCATCTCCAACACCTTATATCATCAAAGTGCATTACAAATTCACAATAGCCCTGCTTGTGAGTCCCAACTTGTCTTACAGCAGCCTTTTAGAGAAGGTGTGTAAGAAACTGGAACTCCCTCCTGAACACACAACACTGAGGTAAGCAAGACCATTCAGCAGCACTTTGCTCCTAATGAGTGGGATGAAGCCTTTTTGGTCCTCACCAAGTCTTCTGTTGCTTAGCTACCAGACAATAGATGGCAAGGATCAGATCCTGAATGAAGACGGAATGACAACCTTATGGAACCATGCAAAGGACAACTGCTTGACATTGTGGTGCACCACAAACGAGGTAAAATAGACTAGATTAGAAAGCAACATACCTTGTTGGGAAGCACCACTGAGAATATTTTTTTAAAATTTAGATGAATCTCTAATCTCTGAAAATTGCATCTAAACCACACAAAAACCTTTTAACTAAGTGAAAAATGCTGCCATTATTATTCTGAAATGGCATTCATAATTCTTCTCTCCCCTCACCCCTATCCCAGAAATGTAAGATGTTTAGGAATAGGAGTAGATGTTTAGCAGTTACCAATTTGAAAGGTACATCTGGAAGAATGCTGTATCATTTAAGATAGCTAAATAGGGCTTCTATTAATTACTTATTTTCCATTTTTTCTGGTAAATTTTGTATTTTGTTTTTTGAAAATCTTAATATACACATGTGCATAAGTAACAGCAATTCAAGCAGCTATAATGAAGGTACTTTTGAAAAGAAAAATCAAACTGCTAATTATGAAAGCATCGAGAGATACTTAAAGGCATTTTTTTTCTCACATTAGATCAGCAAAGATAATTTAAGAATGGAAAACGGTGAGGAGGCACAGCAGAAAATACTAACAGAGACTGAATCAAATCGAGTTATAGCACGTTATACTTACGAAGCCACTCAGGCAGAAGATCTGGAGTTTCAGAAAGGGGACACAATTGTTGTTCTGGCCGAAGGTAAATTTTATCTTAAACTTAAAAGTCATTTCAGACATTGTCTTTCTCCTTCTGTTTCCTCCATCTTAAACCTTAAGTCCAATTTTTCATTTTAGCAATAATTAATTACATGAACTAAATAGCTCCACCTACAGGAAGCTGAAGTGTACACATTTACTTCAATTTCAATCTGTATTTTTATGGAAGTTCAATGAATTTCATTCAAAATGTGTTAATTAAGTGATGGTAGATCATACTAGTGTGATGAAAGTTTCCAAGTTTTAGCAGCGTGTACAAAAGTTCTTTCAGGAACTCAGATTCACAGCTTTTCTTGCTTGGAAAATAAATACAGTGCTGTGGTATTGATCTCTTTTCTTATGACTTACCATCTTTACGGGTCCATTTTCCAACCAGTTCTCTTCCTCAGTGTTAATTGCCTTGAAATATTGGTTCTGGGCATCTTGCATTTCCTCACTTCTGTTGCCTTTTTCAACCTCCTCTTCATCTCCCTTACATACATCAGTGGCAATGGGAAGTTTATGCTCAGTGCTATTAAAAGGGATGGACAGGATGTCTAGACAGTAGCATGGCAACTGAGAAGCCTACAGCTTCTTGGCTCAAAATCATACCGAGTATGTCTTAGATTTTGTATTGGAAAGCAAAAAGATGCCCTGAAACACACTGGGGTACACAAATAGCATAAATCTATGACCACTAGAACCAAACACAATTTTTTCCAGGATGGTATTGCATCTGCATTAGGCAAATGTGGAACCCCAGGGAAAGATGCAGCTGCTTAAGAAAATGCAAATAGGTACAACGTGAGCACCTTCACGTGTTCCAATTCATTTCCCCCCCTCTTTCAATACAAAGCACTGCACAGCCCTGGTATCAAATGTTTTGTAATCCCACAACTGTATGCTTCTATTGGAGAATTTATATTCCTCCCCCCCCCATTTCCCAATTCACCTGCATTTTGCAGTCAAACAGGCATCCACTCACTCTACCACCAAATGCATTCATATTTTTACCAAATACAGTATTTAGCAAATTAGGCTTCTAACTTCTGATCGTAATCTTAAAACTCATACTTCCATCCTTTAATAGCCATATTCTCCCTCACAGAAAACTTCAAGCAGTTCAATTACTGAGGGTTCCATAACTAAGCCATTTATAACATTACCAAATCCCAAAGACTTCTCACATAGCTTTTTGCAGAATTCTCCACGAGGCACCCATCTTTCAATTTCATTTCCCCATTCAACCTTAATCAATGCTGCTTAAGATTCAATCTTATTTTCTCTTACAGTGAATGAAGAGTGGTTGGAAGGCACATACAATGGGAAAGTGGGCATTTTCCCCAAAGCATTCATTGAACACAGCCAAAATCTGGAAAATAACTCTGAAGGATAAGTTGACAGCCCACAAAGAACTGAAAAAATCATTAATTTTTTTCAAAGCAAGTCATTCATTATATTGAAGGTTGGCTTTATTAATTGAAGCCCTTATTTTTTTCTCACTATTATTGTGGTTCAGTGTATTCTGCTTAAATGCTTATCATTTATAACTTTCCTTTATTACACCTTACCTAAAGCGCCAGCTATTTGCAACTGGATTCATGTTTAATAGCAGTATTTTAGTTTCAATCTCTGGCAACCTTCTTTGCTGTCAGTAGAGTTATCATGTCCAAATGTATCTTTCAGATCTCAAAATATTTTGCAATCTTGTTAGGGCAAATAATGTTAAGTACTGCATAGCAGAAGCAAATAATGGGCCGTGAAGAAAAATTGGGCAGAAGCTACAGCTGCTTTAATTTCTACTGCAGAAACTTTCAAAGGCATATGTGCAAACCTAAGATTGAATCTCTGAATCTTAGATGAGAGGCTGGAATGACAGAAAAGCATAATCTGAAGGTAATTCCATCTCTAGCAAGTGATAATAATTCATTAATTAACTCAATTGCTTCTGTATAGTGTTTTACTGCAATAAAAAATTAACTGAAAGGTTGTTGAAAAGCAGCACAATGTTCAAGTGTTTGATTTCTGCCAGTACTTCTTCAAAAGGTGTAGTTTTGTTATTTTCTATATAAAACACAACTAGTATGGTTTTTTCCCCCAACTACTATTAACACAAAAACCAACTCTTTAATAAAAGAACTTACCTGTAGGACAGTTCCAAAGAGTTTAATCTGTCAAACCTTGGCTATCTAACTCTAGAAATCCATTTAGCACTGTGCATGTGTCTCTCTCAAACATTGCCAACTTTTCTGTCACACTCAGTAATTGAAATGATACAACATAGCTTGCAAATTGCTTTTTTCTTGGTGTAGAAGATGCAACCTTGTTTACCGTGCTTTGTCATATTCAACTTCACTTGCCGTGTGCATCACTCTATAAATCCCTTCTACTTGTTAATAGAGATATCCTCTGACACAAATAAATCAATGGAGTTTCATTAACAAGAAATAATTGGTTAAAGAAAATGTTACTACACGAGACTGGCTGTAGAGAACATGGTTTAATTAAAGGCAAAGCTGAGTTCAGCAGCTGCAGGTCTCGCACAGACAGACAAAAACACAAAAGAAGCTTACGACACAAACCAGTTTTCTCTGCTGGGGGGGTTTTCCCCCTTCCCTTGAGGTTCTAGCCACGGCAGGGCGTGTGTGTAAAGGGTGGATGGGGAAGGGACCCCTGCCTTAAAGATTCAGAAAAAAAAAAAGAGAGAGAGAGAGAGAGAGAGAGAGAACATTCCAAACACCAGATTTCTCATGCAGAAATGGGAACCTATGGGTCGGGATTCTGGCACAGTGGAGAGTGTGAAATCATGAATCTGGTTAGGTTGTCTAGAGTGCAAGAATCAGTGGCTGTTCAAACACTGGAATGTTGCAGCTGCTGGGGTGCACAGCTCAAATACGCAAACTTGGGAAAAGGGACAGAAGCTGGCTTGGGAGGGGGCCAGGGGGCCAAAGAAGCACAACTAGGGCAAGAACTTCATCCATGAGGGTTTAGTTTTTTTAAAAGTTTTCTAAAGAAAGTTTTTTTAAGCAATATAACCCAGAGCAGCAACACTGCTTGCCCAGGGAGTTCAATTCCTATCCTAGAGAGAGCATTACCTCATTCAGCTTCTTTTTTTATATATAGTCTATATGGGGCTGTTCCCCGACTCCAGTGTCACTTGTGGACCCCGGATGTGCTTTGCTCTGCAGCTGTTTTTTGTGGCTCACAGATCCTGAACTGATACACGTACACATACATACTCCTGCATTTGCAACAGTTTAAAACATTTAGACTGTTTCCATAGGTACTCCGGGAAACAAAAATAAAAATAAAAAAAGGTAAGGGGAGGAAAAAAAAGAAAGAAGTGTCCTTGTTTCCTATGCAAGAAGAGTTGCAGCCTTCCTTCTGCTCAATAAATATCAAGTTCAACCTTTTCCCCCTTTCTGCATCCTTATAGGAGCAAGTGGGACTGACGGCTTCTCTGCATGGGTCCCCTCATAGGGATCTTGTTGTCTTGAACTTCCATTCTGAAACTGGAACTCTGCGATTACACGTGTGTGCGATCCTGTGGACATATACTTACTGGCAGGGGAGACTGCCTATATTGTCCTGTCTAATTCCTTTGCTCCCCCCATTATCCTGCTAGAATTTGGTGGGATGCTGCATATGAAGAACAGAACTACAAGCAACCAAGCAGGGTTTGGGGGAGACTAGAAAAGGGGGCTGGGAGATTGGAGGGGGCGGGGAGAAAAAAAGAAAGACACAGAAAGCTTCTACCTACCTACATAAAGGAGTCAGGCTGTGAATGCACAGGCCAGCTTTGCCATTTCATCAGACTGGTCACTACGCTATCATAAAATGTACAGGAATCTGAACCATTTAACTTAAAAACCCCAGAGCAGCAGTGTGCTTCCCTGAACTGAGGGCTGGCAGTGGCCACTGCACTTTAGTACTGCTGGAATCCTTAACCCATTCACAATCATCCAGACTCAACCTTTGAAGAAGAGGTGGAAATGACGCCGGAGGGACCAAATTCTCCTTCGTGAAACGCCTTACCTAACTCAGGAGATCAGACACTCGCCCTTCCCGTCAATTTACCACTTACCCAACTCTGGCTGGCTGGACCAGTGACTCGAGGGGTGCTACACACTGACTACAAAGCACATTTGTGTATGGAAGAATTCAGTGTGATCTTACTACTGAGACAGTAATAATTCGAAATTTAGACGTTGAGGAATAAATTTCAACTACATTCTCAGTCAGCAAAGCTATAGGTAATAGATTCCTATTAGGTTCCCCAATACTGAGGAAGAAGATCGAGAAGTTCTCAGTGGCTTCTCCCATCTGCTCTTCTTTCCCATCTTTTTATTTTCCCACATGGCTGGGCACATGCACGATGGAGAAGGTGAGAGGCGGTGATATCAGGTTACCGTGAAGATAAACAGCAGTCCCTCTCTCCCTCCAGAAGGCCCTGGTGGGATGGGAGAGTTCCTGGTGTTGGTTTTCCATTGCACTGCATTCATTTTCGTGCATACTCAGTGGGTTGGTGGAGCACTTACACCCTCCTGACATCAAGGAACAGAAGAGAGGCTGCCACGCGCACAGAACTGTGTGGGACAGTTCTGTAAACCCAACATGCCATGATGTATGGAGCTTTCGATTGCAAAGGTTGCCAGCTCTTTTGTTCTCAGTGTGGTGGATTCATGGCACCTTGCCCACGTTGCTGCTTTTGCTTCTGCTGCATCAACAGTTGCTCCAGAGCAGAAGGTCCAGGATGCATCATAGAACTGGACCAGATAGACTAAGCAAAGAAACAAACATCCCAGAAGATGAAGTTGGAATCTGATGCATAAAATGAGCCTACTAAAACATCTCAAGGCACTGCTTATTTCCTCACTTAACTTCTTTAGCTTTTCCTGTCTCTGACTTGCTGTTCTTCCTGGCACAGTATGGCTGAACCTACCTTTGAAGCACTGTAAAATACATCCGTAAGAATTTAAATGCTTTGCCACCACAGCTGATCCATATACAAATGATAAATGCAATACTTGAAGGTACTCTTATAAGGTAGTCCTCGACTTATGACCACCTGTTTCACAACCATTAGAATTTATGACTGTGCTGGAAAAAGTGACTTATGGCTTATTCGCACTTACGACCATAGCGACATCCCCAGGTCACAATTCAAACGCTTGGCCACTGGCATGTATTTATGACAGTTGCAGCATGCTGGGTCCATGTGATCACCATTTGAGACCTTCCCAGCTGGCTTCTGACAAGCAAAGTCAATGGGGGAAGTCTGATTTGCTGAAGAATTACAGCAACAAAAGATTGTGAAATCAAGCACGGTCATGGGGTGACTCGCTAAACAAACACGCTGCTTAGCAATGGAAGTTGCGGTCATAACTGTGGCTGTAACTAAAGGACTACCTAAAGAAGCCATGGTGGTGCAGTGGTTAGAGTGCAGAAGTGCAGGTTACTTCTGCTGCCTGCTGGCTGGCTGCCTGCAATTTGGCAGTTCAAATCTCACCAGGCTTCAAGGTTGACTCATCCTTCCATCCTTCCGAGGTGGGTAAAATGAGGACCCAAATTGTTGGGGGCAACATATGCTGACTCTGTAAACCACTTAGAGAGGGCTGTAAAGCACTGTGAAGCAGTATATAAGTCTAAATGCTATTGCTATTGCTACCTATAGATACATCTGAATTGTACATATGTCACAGACAAATGGTTCACAATATCACTGCCAAATAGCAAGAATCAGAAAAATATTACAAAGGACACATCATTATTATTTCAGAATTTTGTCGTATCACTTATCTAATGCATAACTTGACAAAAAAGGACAGAATCAATACGCAGCCCACCTTCAGACTTTCCATAAGCACAGCTGACGAATCCTCTATGGATGGGCCATGGGCTGACCAGGGACCACTGTGGGTGCTGGTTGGATGCCAGCTACTCTCTGAAGAGGATGATGTTGCTGGGAGATAGTCCAGGCCAAAGCCTCCCATTGCTGAACGAGAGCAAGAGTAACAGGTAAATGTCCCTGAAAACCACTGAAATTAAATTGATGCTAAAACCATCTACTCACCTGGCTTATCTGTCTTCCACCGATCTGTTATCCTTCTATCCCTGTTGTCTGGAGTCCCAATGGGCCCAAAGTTGGAAAATGGAACCGAATTATGGTTGTGAGTTGGAGGAGAGCTTGGCAAGCTGCTTGGGTTGGAGGAGTGAGGAGACTGGCTGGCTGGTGTTGAATGATCTATGAAATTCAGAAAAAAATCAATTTGGTGATCTCCTGATTTAACCTTTAGTTTTATGTATTATTTTGGTTTTATTAATGTAAGATTTTTACTCATTTTTATTCATTAATAAACAAAAACATACATGGTTTTGGACTTTGTGAGCATTATAGTTACTAAGTTTTCTTTGTTCTAAGAATATCACAAAGATTGCAAATGCGTTTTCACTTCTCTCTCTCTCTTTCTCTCACTTACACACACAGAGCTCATATACATATATACAGACAGATGTAGAAATATAACAAGCAGGTGTGTGCAGACATTGAAAGGAAATTTACTTAGAAAAGGAAAAGAAGTAGCATTATATTTGCTGAACATTTCAAAGGAAACTTGATGTTTTATGATGTTCCTACAATAGTGATGGAAGGGAGTTGCTGAGTAAGTGGTACACACATTATCCTCAGGTTGTATGCTATAGGTGATGAAGGGAATGTTAGAACCTCACCTGAGCTGGCTGGAAGAGATGGAGACCATGGAGTACCTTCAAAAAGAGAATAAAGTGAAGTCTCCTGGTGAGCTACTGATGGTGTAACCTCGGCTTTTGTGCTGGCATTGAGGTTTTTCCCATAAACTTCATTGAACATGCTGTTTGGATATCTTTCCTATAAAATTGAAAGAAAGAGCACAGGGATAAGAAAGGGATCACACCAGACCAATTCAATACATGAGTACAGTACAATAGTATTAGTGGGGTATGTCAATGTTGCCTTTATCCAATATTTCTGAAGTATAGAAGGTTTACTTCAGATTGCTAAAGAGTTCATAGTAAAGGTGTCCAAAACCATTTACCTTAAGAATGACAGTAATTAATATTAAAACCCAAAGGTCTTTTTGCATATTACATTAATCTATTTTAAATGATACGATATGAGGGATTAGATATAACCTACCCTGTGTCCTCGAAAATAAGACATCCCCTGATAATAAACCCAATCAGGCTTTTGAGCGCATGTGCTAAAATAAGCCTCCCCCCGAAAATAAGCCCTCCTCAAAAATATTTAAACTCAGAGCTGGAAATCAGGTAAGATGGCAAGAGGAGCTCCACGCGCCCCAAAATAATAAGACCTCCCTGAAAATAAAGCCATGCGCTTATTTCGGGGTTCAAAAAAATATAAGACAGGGTCTTATTTTCGGGGAAACACAATAGCTATAAGAAGGAATACTGCTTTTTCTGCTATGCACTATTCTCAGCTCTTAAATGAAAAATAAAAAAGTAAAAAATAGAACCATGTAACTGTACTACTCTATATTAGGTCAAAACTAAAAAAATCAGATCGCAAAACAAATGCCACACAATCAATGTGTAAACATTTATTCATAACATATATTAAAACTGTGAGGGAAACAGTCAGTTCCTTTTGGTATCAGTAAGTAAGCAAGCAAGCAAAATGAAATGTGCTAGGATGGTATATATTTAGTTCTGTTTGACTGACAACACATATTGTATTTAATTGTTTAGATCTGGCAACTGAACACACCACTATCATGCCTCAAAATATACATGGCATTGTGCCTAGTTCTTACATAGGTTTGTATTGGCAGGGCATCTTCAAGCTGTTTTAGGAGTCTGGTCGCTACATAGAACATACAACTTGCCAGGATAAAATGTTTTGTGTTACGTATACGCGATCAATATACCATGTAACTCCAGCCAGAGAGAACTAGTGTGTTACAAGGAAAGTTACAGCCTAAAATTACTTGCACCTTATGGTATTAATATATTGTACAGAGGAATATTCCAACATGAGAGTTTTCCTTTCCATCCAAAATGGTTCAGACCAATGGAGTTAACTGCTATCACCTTAAACAACTAGCAATAATTTATGGCTCATGTCCTTGTTATCTGCGGGGCCATCTGATGCAGAGAGGTTCCTCTGCTTGGTTGAGAAGAAGGATAAGAATTCCTACCCATGAGAACTTAATATAAAAAGTCTCCAGGGCGAAGTTGTTTGCAGTAGCCCCTCTGCTCTGGAATGGTCTATCCCATAAGGCTATGATGGCTCTTTTGATCACATTCCAGAATCTTTGGGGTAAAGTTGCTACTTAATTATAGGCAATTGCTCATGGGACATACAGATTTAGTCTAAATGCATGATATAATATTTTTCTTTTTTTAAAAAAATGTTTATTGTTAGGAGGTATAAGCCTTCCAGCATATAAATTCAAGTACGTATGTATGTATGTATGTATGTATGTGTGTATGTATGTATGTATGTATAAATTAATAAATAAATAGCTAAGTAACACAAGAGAAGGTTCTAGGGTAAGTGGCATCAACAAGTACACATACACATACTCTTTAAGTCCATTCCCATAGCACTGGCTGAACTCAACCAGCCTGTAGCTACCTGTGCCTGCTCTCAAGATCTTTCAACCTGGGTAGCTTTAGTAAGGACCACAGGATTGTCCATAGCAGGAAGCCATCCTGGAAGCCCACTTATTGAAGAGACTCCAGATTAACTAACTTTGCTGCATTGTCTATTAGACAACTGTATGGTAATTGTTGAAGCCAGCCAGCCAATCTGGATGCCTTCCAGCATATAGGCATAGAATCAGCCTAGGTATTACTTGCCGCCTGCCTGAGTAAAGATCGTGGGCAATGCATCCTGAAGAAGGGAACCAATCGTGCTGCCTGAATGCATCTCTCTGGCACTGGCTATCCCAGCTCCTGGTCTTAGAAGCAAGAGGATATCTATTGCTTTCAAAGCAGCTTGGACATGGTGCTTTGTTCAAAGCTCTGATAAGCTATTTCTTCAAAGCAATACATGCGCCTAACAAAGTGACAAAGCTGTCCAGAAGGAAAAACGAGAAAGTTATTAGTTACCTGATTAAGAGAGAAGCCTGTGAGCGATAGGAAAGATGGTGACTGTGACATCAGATCTGATGGTTTCTCCAACAGTGATTTCTTCAGGATAAGGGAAAGAGAATAATAAAGCTTGTTATTGACTTACAAGTCAGCTAATATAAAAATAACAGAGTGGAAAGTGTCCTGGGGGTTCATATAGCATGCATGAGAACAAGAATCATATTAAAGATCCTTGTATTGTATTATTTCTTTTACTATATGATAGAGGCGCTTAAATGACAGCAAACAGTGCAGTCAGTTGCATATGTAGCTCTCAAAAAATGGCAATTCATCTGGGAAATTTCATACTAAAAGAATAGGCTTTAACACCTCATATTGTTGAAGAGCCATAAAATTGCAGTTCATAGGTATGAATGTATGATGTAAGCAAACTAATCAGTTTCTGCTCAAATATGAAGGCTTAATATCTGAATTAGTATTTCCATAACTATAAATCTAGTAGTATTTAGGGTTTTGTTTTTTTAAAAAAATACTGATGTTGCAAATAACTTGTTAATGCAATTAATAGATTAACATTAGCCAAAATGAAGATATCGTGTTAAATTCAATTTGATTAAAATAATTAAAACTGACTAATATGCAGAGCTATATCTGCTTTGCAAGCCTGTTCTTGAGTGTAGAAAAAAAAAGAGGAATATCATTTGAATGAAGACTACAGTTTCATTAGAAACTCCATTTTCATACAGCAGAAACAAAGTCCTATATAATTTATCTCCAGAGGAAAGCATGGAAGTATGAGAGCAATCCTATAGAGTTGCTGGCTTTCTCTGTGAAAAGAAAATCAGAATAAATTGTACAACATTATACAACAATTATGCAAAACTGCTCAATTTGCATAATCTTGGGGGGGATTGAAAATTTCTGATTGGTTGGTGAGAAATTAAGTTTAACACAATTTTAAAAAAAGGCAATCAGATGAGCTCAGGGTATCATATTTTGGCATTAATTGATGTCAATTGGACACAAATCTACAGATAAAAAGCCACATACTTTCAACTCTCTTATAATGGAGGCCCTGACCTGACATGTCATAAGGATTTGATTGGAAGGGATGCAATCAATGCCAGCTGCATAATTCAAATCATTAATCTCAAATGATACTGGGGAGATGAGCAAGAGTAGCATTCAGTCTAAAGAATTACTAGTCAATGACTAATAAATTTCATGTGTTTTCTCTAAAGATTTCATATTCTTTTTCCATCTCTTTCTTCAGAAAATGAAAACATTTTGGGTTTACGGAGGATAATTACTGTAAATTGCTTTATGGAACTGGAAAGATAGTTTAAGGATAACTGTCAGAAGTTACATAAAAATCAACTCAAAATTATATGAAGGCAAAAATATTCTGGAATTCTGGAAGATTTTGTAACATAGTAAATTATTGGGATTTGCAAAGGAAAACAAGAAAGGGCATCTCTTCCTTCCCATTCCTATTCTTCCGTTCAGCAAAGAGGCTCCCATGGAACCATGATAATGAAAGGAATTCCTTCATTTGTCAATGAATCCAAGACATATTTCTAAATATTTAGATCTTTAATAACCTTCCATTCAATAAATATGCCCAGTTACTGTGTTTACAAAGTAGGAACTGTTTCTGAGAAACAGCGACATTTCTAAAGACCTATCATTGAAAGTAAATTTATACAAGATAATCAAGACCCTACAAAGCTGAAGTACAATACTTCTTATTAAACTATGCTTTGTGTAAGAGACTGGTGCTCTTGAGTTCTCTTTGCAACTGCTCTTCTAACCATGCATCACTGATGTTGACATAAACAGTTCCATGTAGTTGGGCCATTTTAAGGGAAGTAGTTTTTAGCCAATTCCACATGGGAGCTATAGTATATAAATAAAGGTATATTTCATATATATATATATATATATATATATATATATATATATATATATATATATATATATATATATATATACACACACACACACACACACACACACACACACACACACACACACACACACATGTGAAATGACCATATAGAAATTTAACCTCTAGGATCTAAAATTTACAGGTCTTCACTTTTCTTACCTTCCCATCAAGCATCCTAGGTAAATATATAATTAACTGGAAGAAAGAAATCCTAATGATTTTATGACAATAGAATCTCTCTTTCTTAATGGTAGCATTTTAATTAGAAAATAGAATTTTATTAGAAAGGCTTTGGATTTTCACATGTATCAAGACACAGGATTTCTTTACCTTTTGTGGTAAAATACATAGCATCTTCTTAATTAAGGACTTTTCTGCACTCACGACCCCAGGAAGGATACAGATACATAAATGTCACAGTATGAAATACATATGACCTTTATATTAATCTATGATAGCCTCAAATTAGATGTTTGAAAGATGAATCTATCAAGGGTTACTCCTTTCCAATACTAGAGAACAATTTTCTATCTGCAAAAGCTGGGAATGATAAGAGGGAAAGCTGCTATTTTCATGTTCCACATTTGGTTGACTAATGAAATTTGCATGAAACCCTGACATGGCCTAAACCAGTCCTTATTGATTATATTAACAAATATGAATACATTTTATCTCACTTGAAGGACTGTATTTCTCTGCCTGATAAATGTCAAAACAGCTTGGGTAGCCTTTAAAAAAGGAGATAAATGAGCCACATGCTGACTAGTTTATTTTCTACACTTCTTTAAAGTAGAATGTCTCATTTCATTAAAATTAATTAAATGGCTGAGAAGTGCTTGCTAGGTCTTAAAGTCATGGTTTTAGTCTCTTAATGCCTATTTTATTCACATTACAGAATGTAAAAGTATATTCACTTTTCTACTAACACAGATGGAAAACTTAACTAGAAAGTTCCCCGCAAGCCAAGAAAGAACCAGAATTTGGATCATGTAAGATTGCAGCTTTCTTACACTGTGCTTAAATAAGAATTCTGGAGCAATAATGCGATCAAGTAGAATAACATCTTTAGTAGGTTGTAGTGGCTAGCACACTTTCATTACCCCCCCCCCCCCGCCCGGATTGAATAAACTTGGGAAAGTCAAGGTGACCCATTTTTGTAGAAAACCGAATTGGGTAGGGTATGGTTCAGAATGGCCCCCCTTTCCAGTATTTACAAATACATTGTGCACTGGGCCAGAAAGGAGGAACCCTGATAAAACATTACATCTGTGTAAAAACTGCTTTTCCTATAAGATCTCCATTTCCCTCATTAAGACAATTTCAACAAGGAATATAGATTTCAAACCTCCAACTGACCTTGCAGGGAAAACAAACAAACAAACAAAAAAGAGGGCAAAATTAGAGCAAGAAGCAGCAGAATTAAGTCAAATACATACAAAGAGGCTTCGTCCAGGAAGAGAGGCGAGAGGCCCCAGCAGTGCTGGGTAAAGATCAGGAGGATTAGAGAAAATCAGCTCTTCCTCCTCCTCCAAGGCAGCCAAACTCTTTAACAGGTCCGGAGGAAGCAGAGGGGAGCTCTTGGGGTCCTAGTGACAGAAAGGAGCACAGTGAGATGCAGCATGGAAAGACAAGGAAGCAAGAATAGCAACAGACAAGCAAAAAGTTTAAAGGCTCAAAGAGATGCAAGGCAAGGAGAAAGGGGAGAGAATGCAAAGATAGGTAAGCCAGCATGCAAAAGCTAGTCAAAGAGGTAAAGAGGAGAAGAAGACAAGATTCAAGGGAGAAAAGAGAAAAGCAGTGGTAATATAATCTTCTATCATTGTTTTGTGCTTTAGGAGGAATCCTTCCCCTCTCTTCATGTTTGAATGCATAGATAAACAAAACATCGGGATTGACATTTGAGGAAAATGTAGTCCCTCCTGTCTGATTTAGAAAGTGTGTGCAAAGTAAGTATCTTAATAGTTCTGTAAGGCATAGACAGTAATTTTACCCATAATGCAAGATATATTTATACCACCTTATTGATTGAAACTGGAAGATATAGACATATACAGTATACAATATGGCAGAATTCTCAAATAATACAATACTATAATCCCCTAAAATGATCAATGAATTTTTGCAGCCCTTGTCATAAATAACGCTAAATAAACAAATGATATATAAAACTTATGTATTTTGCAGATGACCAGATCTAAGATTTAACTATCTCTCAAAAATAAAAATGACTCTTAGCTTTATTGTTCCTTTTGCCTTCCTTATCTTGTTGCACTCAAAGTGGGAGCAGGTTTTGACTGTCGTTATGATTACCACATGCAAAACAGAAACACTCTCAAAACTTGTTACCCGTTTTTTCTAGGCAAATCCACCATAGGCTTGCCCAGGCAAAGCTGAAACAAGTTTTAGAGTATTCCTACTTTGCATGCACTGCTAAAATATTTATGGTCCCCTCTATGTTGCTTGCAACTTCCTAAGGGATACAACTCATATTTTGAGAACCCTTCTGTAACATAGAAATTGGACTTTTAAAAAATCACTGGAAGTTGTTGAAAATTTTCAGAATGCTACTTATGAGACAAGCAAAGTCTTTCTTTGATCTTGAATATCATAGCTTCCGCCTTAGTCTATAAAAATGATCTGCCTTTTTCACCTATTCCCAAAACCAATGTAGTTCATGCCTGAAATATATAGTATCCTAGGACAAATACTTTATAAACCTTTAACATATTTGCAACTACTAACAGGAAGCAATTGGTTCCTTGTTTTTATTTTTAAAAAGGTGATATTATATAGGAATAAGGAGATTTAACAGTATTAGCTTTATCTCTTATCAGGGCTACCACCTGTAGGCTTGTGTGGCTATCTCTTTCAGGAAAAACATAGTTATATACTTAGGAATGTTGTCTTAATATGAGTTTGATGGACTGCTGCAGTTAATTACTTTTTTTAGAAGTGATTTTGTGCCTTAATTATTTTCCTGCACACGCTGTTCTCAATAATATCCCCCTGAAATTAGATTAGCTCCATCCCTTTTGATAAATCCTCAAGACAAGGCTATGTTGCCAGGCTTGGGCTCCCAGAGTCTTGCTCAGCTGGCTCCTTTCTAGAGGTGGCCAATTTTATCTTTCTCCCATGTTTGCATTTTTCACTTTAATGGTAATTATTAATATGGGTTTATATATATAGTATATATTATTTATTTATTTATTTATTATTGGATTGTTGTACGCCATCCAGAGTTGCTTTTGGTGCTCTATAAATTTGATTCATTGACAAACTGATAGATAGATAAATAAATAAATATAAAGGGAGGGGGATTAGCTCACCTTGTTTCTTTGGTTTTAAGCAACTTTAAACTGCAATGAATCATTAATGTGGAAGTGCAGATAAGGTAGGTATGAACTTTTATCCAAAGTTTTCAAAATAACTCTTAACCGGTTATATCTATTTTTCAGAGTTTTCCATCTACTACACTATTGAAGTGCCATCTTAACTCATATTTAGATTCATTTGGGGGTTTCTACTTAAAATTTCTCTGATAAAGTCAAGGAACAACTGACAGAAAAGAGGTTTGTGTTTGCTTCCTCTACATTTAGGGACTATCCAACTATTTAAATATTGATTTATACAATCTTACAGTGATAAAGCTTGAGAATAAATAAATTACGTTTTAACTGGAAAGTTTTGGAAGAAATCCATGTCCAACTTGGACTTTAGAATTTGCCACCAGATAATGATCCATTCCTCTCCTCTTGTGACATTTTAAGTTTTAAAAACCATATGTTGGATATCAACATTACATTACAAGCAAGCAGTATCTTATGATGTTGCTAATTATTTCTTTATATATTGCATTTAATACACCCTGGCAAAAGATGCTGGGGAGAGGGGGAAATGAAGCAAAGCCTCCCTAAGCTACTGTACTGACCAATATCCCTTATTCTGGTAACCACAGTATGTTGCTTTCCAACAAATTCCAGATTCATTATTCTGTTCAATACAATGAACAAAGCTTTGTTCTGTCTTCTCCCAGAACTATTGGAACTGGCAGGAAATTCCTTAGTCCTACAAATAGGCAAAGTATTCTCCATCAGCCACTAAGACAACAGGCAAAGTACCATCCCTGCAGCTATTGGCTGGTCTTAATGAAGGGGAGGGAGGGGAAAGTCTATCACATGCTGCTGCTGTTTGGCAGAAAAGTTGGTCATCATTTTGTAAAATCTTTGCTATGGGGAAATTAGATCAATGGGTTACAATGCAATATATTAAAACGTTTTCTTCCACACATATATATAGCTGTCACACAATTCCCTTGTGGCATATTCAATATTACACAGAGTACCAAAAAAGTAGCAAAAAATCATAAGCTGGGAAAAGTGAAAGAATTGTAAGAGGGGAAAATACAGCTAAACTACTTTATACCATCCTGTCTCTTAATATATTACAATCTTTGCAAACCATCTTGCTTCCTCCACATCTATATCATCACTTCACTGTTGATTATCTATTTCAGGCAAGTTGTTAAGACAGATGGACAGGCAGACAGAAAGCTGTTTATTGTGCCTGTACACTGCATACAACCCTGCAAAGTTGAATTTTCAGGGTTTATTCTTTTATTTGTTTAGCTTTGCAGTTCATTTCTCTGGAAAAAATATAAGAAAGATGCTTTTCTGCATTTTGACTTGCAAAGCATATATCATGAAGTGAAGAAGTCTGAGTTATGAAACGTTTGGCACAAGCGTAGAGTTGCAGATTGAATCTGAATGTGATAAGAGCTGTGTAGGATTAAAGTAAAGCATTCGTGAGAGTGGTTCAATACTGAACAGGGAGTAAGAAGAAAGATGTGTGGCATCCCCTTGGTTATTTAACATAGTTATGGATGTAAATGTATAAGAAATGCGCCATCAGAAGTATGTGGGTTAAGGATGTACATATGTATTTTTGTATGCAGAGAATGCAATGCTGTTAGAAGAGAATACTAATGGCTTGCTGAGAATTGAGGAGTATAGATCTGAATGTTAATATAGCAAATGTTCAAATCTGACAGGAAAAACAAGAGTGAAAAATGTCAAGTTATACTTAAATGGCAAAAGAACTAGAGCAAATAAATTGATTTATGGAGACTACTGAATACATGTGAGATGAGAGAATGGACGAAGAAACGTCAAGGTACGTAAATGCAAGCAGGCAGCTACTAAGTATTTATTTATTTGATTTCTATAGCTACCCATCTCAACAGGTATCTGTCAAAAGCAATTAATATTTGTCAAAATGGCTCAGGGTGCTTCTTCTGTCCATTTTTTTCTATGAAAGTAAGAGTTGGGTATGTCAGCAGGAACATCAACACTGAATGTAGTAGGCACAGTGTGAGTGAGTGTTGTCTGAATGGATGTTAAATTAATGAGTGTTGAGTACAAAATAAAAGACCAGTAGAAGGAAGCAAATTGAACTGGTCTGGTGACAAACAGAATGAATATCGGAATCACAGAACAAATATATGAAAAGCGAATAGGTCAAAAGGAAGGGAAAAACCAAGTTTGTGGCTGGATAGAATGGATAAGATGCTCAAAAGTAAAAGTAAGTGAAGTTTAAAGAACAAAGGACAGTGGAAAAAAAATAGTGTGTATTTGTGGTTACTTTACTTTCTCTTCTTTGCATAACATTGCTAACTAAAAGGGAACTGTGATAATAGCTAGATACTTATGTATCACTTTTAGAGGAGTGTTGCCAAATGTATAAACACATGTATTTAGGAAAAGTCACAAACTAACAGCACAAAAATGTATTTTTGTTGTTGTGGATAGACCCGTGCAGAAGTAAACCTATTGATGTTTCCTGTTTGCTGACTGATAATTAGTAAACTCACCTGGGCACATAAATCAGAATCCAGAACAAACTACTAGTGCCCCTCTTTAGGATCCTTTCATCATAAACTCTTCAATATCTGCCTGGCCTTATTTCTCAAAACAATCCTGACTGCTCTTTACATTCTTTGAGCAAAGCCTTCTTTTGGATATTCAGTCCAGGATTATAATCTCCAAGTTGTCTGCCTAAAGGATACCATTCAACTCCCTTTGTCTTTGTGGAAATCTCACAGCCTTTTAGATCGTTGTATATCATTTGGTTAATATAGATTAACATATCCAGATAGTCCTCGACTTGCAACAGTTCATTTAGTGACTGTTTAACGTTACAATGGCACTGAAAAAAGTGACTTATGACCATTTTTCATAGTTACGACCTTTGTAGTGAATCTATGCTCGTGTGATCAACTACCCTGTTTCCCCCCAAATAAGACATCCCCTGATAATAAGCCCAATTGGGCTTTTGAGCGCATGGCAATAAGGCCAGGAGCTCATTTCAGGGTTCAAAAAAATATAAGATAGGGTCTTATTTTCAGGGAAACACGGTAGTTTATACTTATGACTGTTGCTGTGTCTCAAGATCCTGTGATCCCCTTTGGCAACCTTCTGATAAGCAAAGTCAATGGGGAAGCTGGATTCACTTAATAACCGTGTGACTCAGTTATCAACTGCAGTGATTCACTTAACAGCTGTGGCAAGAAAGGTAATAAAACGGGGCAAAACTCACTTAACAAATGTCTCACATAACAACAGAAATTTTGGGCTCAATTGTCATAAGTCGAGGACTACCTGTACTTTAAATTATTATGGATGTTTAGTATATTGTCAGCCCTGTGAGGCAGACCAGACAGGAAACACGGGACAGATAAACTAATTCTACTTTATTGTAAGTTAAATTAACAGAATCTTGCATGTCTGAAAATACATTTCTCCCCGTCCCTTTACAGCCAAGAAATTAGGGAGGGTCTCTTCTGAGTCACTGGACCCACCCACATTTCTACGGGGGGCTAAATTGCCTTTCATCTGTGTCTCTTCGCCCTGTCTCCCAAGATCATTCCCACGGAGCATTACATACATACACTATCCTAAAGCATTGTTTTAAGGGTAGCGTTGTGTGGGTCATTTTAATATAAATATTTATTTTGAGTTCTGAAATGATTTTATTGGATTGTTCTGAAACTATCCTGATGGGTTTGGTTTTTATTATGTATTGTGCCTTCATGCAGGGGAATTATTATGAACAACAGAATACAAGAAACATTATGTTTGCTCTACTGGAACATGGTATGCCTGAAATATTCCAGTGAAGTGTTCTAAGTGGGATTGTTTTGTCCTGAGCTTAAAACAAAACAATTCTGGTTTCACGAACACTCTGCCAGTTAACTCTTTATAAGAACAGTAGGACTGTGGAACCATTGAGCCAGAAACACAGATTCATCCAATGAATGCCAAGCAAACACTGTAGGAAGACATGACTGGCCTACACATCCAGTCTGGTAAGTCACCAGAAACTGTCCATTTGTGGCATAAAGGAAGCTACTGCCTATATTCTATGGTCAACTCTTAGTTTACCTCAAAACCCATCCTCGGCATTGGGTCCTGCTCTGGGCGGAAGACTCCTTGCTGCCGTTTCCCTCTGCGGTCCAGGTTGGCTTGTTGTTGTGCCATCACAACACGGTTATCAGCCATACCATAGGAGTCCCAGTAAAATTCTGGCATCTTGACCTCTGAGGGATTCTGGTTATATGGCTCCATAGGGAAAGGCTTCATTTTCTTCTCCAGAGGCTGCTGTTGTTGCAGAAGGGGAGGCTGCAAGGAGTGTTCAAAGAGTTTCACGGGATCCTGGCCCTGAAGATAGTACGGCTGCTTCACAGGCATGATCTTCCCCAATGGGCCTTGAACCTGAGAGGGGTTCCAGAGCTGCTTAGAGGAGTCTCCCTGGGGATACTAAGAATAAATACACCAGGTTTCAGCATTATCAATAATACAGACCCTCTGGATAAGAGATTGATTTTAGGATCCAGTAAATAACCATAGAACATAAACTGAATGTGATATGGATGCCAAGTATGCTTTGACTCAGAATTAAATAACAGGGTTGAATACCTCAAGCATTATAGGCTAACAAAAAAAACACCTTTTGCTCTTCTCTGCATATACGCTGTGCATTGTGTTACCTTTTAAAAAAAATATGTTCAATGGTGAGCATATTAGGCAGAACTGCACATTCAATTCTACAAAGCGAACTTCCAAAGTTTACGGTTTCCTTTTGAGATTAAAGTTTTCAGACCTCACAAGCAGAGAAAAGCTAAAGAAACCTTTTAGCAGAGACAGACTACAAGACTAGCATTTTGACATTAAGATTCATCCGTCAATAATTTCTCATCTTTCAATGAAGACACAATGTTGCAGCTCTGCAAGCAGAACAGTGCATATTAAGTTGTAATCCTTCAAATATATTTAATTAATCATTCAATAATACCAATTCATCATTTATAAGGCTGGTCATGCCATACTTGAGAAGAAGCAGTAGGAGAGGTTTTATCAAATATAATCTGAACTATTCTGATTCTTCTCACCTAGAAAAGATACTTGATCATTAATAAATATCCATTCTGATATTCTTCTGTTCTTAGCTTTCAACTACATTCCTAGCTTGTTCACCATATTTCACCTGTCTCTTTCCCATTGACTTGTCAATTCCTTTTCTCCTTAAGTGGTTGTACCTGCCATTGTAACATTTACAGAAAGGCCAGTATTGCAATCTAAGTGGGAGTCTTTGTTTTATTTGAGTACAAAACATATAAAGGTTTGGAGCTCTAACACTCTCTCATCTCTCAAAGTTAGCAGAGGCTCACCTGCTGGAATCCAGAGTGGTGTGGAGGACTCTTCCCTAATGCCTGCACAGCTTTTGTTGGGGACTGTTGCTGCTGCTGCTGCTGGGCAAGAGCCTGGACCTGTAGCTGGCTTGCAGACGGGGTTGTTGCCTGAGCTGGTATGGATGCAAGGGGCTGCTGAGAAGGGGATGGAGTCTGTTGAGGTCCCTGGTTCATTGGGCCTGGTCCAGAGGGCCGCTGCTGGCTATAAGGAATGTGGGATTGCTTCCCAGCTTGCACCTGATTTCCTGCAGGTGAATGAGCTGCAGGCTGAAGAAAGGTTCCTGGGACAGAAACACCACCTGGGAAAGTATATCCTGAGCTCATAGAGAAAGCCACAGGAGGAGGAATAACATAGGCAGGAGGTGGGAAGCCTTGAAAGAAAGAAAGCACACATTTTAATAACTGAAACCTCGGATAATACTGCTTGACTCTTCTTCAAGATTAACCACTGAGATAGATTATGACCGGTCCTTTCTTTACCTCTCTGATCCTACTAGCTAAAGAGAATATTTGTAAAGCAAAGCTCTCTTATCTGTCAGCATTCAATTATAGAAATGGATTAATTCAGTCTATTTATCTGTACTGAAGAATATGGAGGAAAATTCTAAGAAATCTCTAACATCCTAGGGGATGCTTCACTGTGACTTTCAGAGGACTTTAGGCTTCTTTAAAAAAACATTATACACAAATAAATTAATTTGAGCAGTACAGAGATGATTTGCATTTATTATGTTTTCTACTTCAAAATCTACCTTTATGTTTGAAAAGATCGGTACGTTTTCTTCCTTGTCACATACTCTGTACACACACACACGCACACATATAAACTGTGAAATAAAAGCAAGATGGCTTCTCATGCTGCATCTTGGCAAAAAAAGACACTGTGGAAAGACTGATGCCTGGTAAGTACCATGTAACATTAGATATTTAATGATTATGCCTACTTTCTAGAAATAATGTGAACATTCTAGTTAACAATGCATTTACAGTACTTAATCACATATATACACATACATCGATTCTTTCCCTTTTTCACCTTTGAATTAAGAGAGCTAAGTATATGGAAGACATTAATTGTCTGTTCCATCAGTTTATACCAAGTCAAGATTAGTTTAGAGAAATAGCAATTTTACCTGGCCGGCTAGGAAGAGGAGGGAAAGCTCCTGGGTGATGGATGGGGATGAACTGGGAGTTGCTGGCCTGGTTTGGAGACTGAGTTACTGGTGTTTTTCTGACTTCAGATACTGGAGTCTTCCTCAACTCGGTCTGGGATTTTACCTAAAGGGGTAAGTCAGTAAAGGCAATAATTCTAAATATTTGCCCTTGTTCACTTGTCCATGCCTTCTTAAGAATGTAATAATTAAAAAGTTAGTATAAGACATATCAATTCTTTCCAGGGATTTGTTTTACAGGAACAAAGAACGTGGGCTTCGCTCTAGCCAGCTCCACATTTGCAGTTCTCAGAACATTTTAGACTGATCATGTACTATTTTCCTCTGACTCACAAGTTTAAAAACAAATACTACTAGCTTTTTCAGAAAAGAACTCAGACTGAAGATCATGTTTGGAATTTGGGAGAGCCATTATCTCCACAATGGACTAGAGGAGGTAGCTCAAACCTGTCTTTGGCTTCATACTTTCTAGATGTCATAGCTTCAAAAGAAACCTAATAGAGGGGCTGGTAAGAACTCCCAGCAGTTGGGCCAAGGATTCTGGAATGCACATTGGAATATTAAAATACAAACATTGATAAAAACATTACTTGAGATTTTTTAGAAGTATTTTAAAACTTATCCAGCTACTAGACTTATGATACCAGATATCTCTGTCTAGAAGCCCTGTTTCCAAAACTACCACAGCTTTTGCAGGTACAAGAGTATAAGATGTAGGTTTTAATGAAATTAGAGCCTGTTCCTTATTTCTTTATATCGATGTCAGCTTCATTTTATTCAATTTCAGTTGCAACTTCAAAGTTACAGCAATTCATATATCATAGATGTGCTGGGCTTTTTTGCAGAAAAGATGAAGATACCGATATGTTTGCACCTTAAAAATGCATACACCCAAACTAACACACTTATTCCACAAAAAATGAATACATTAATAAATCTATGTAATGAAAAAAGCTGAAATTTAGAGAAAAAGAAAGCACAATAAATAACACCCATTGCGAGATAACTTTATACTTTATTAAGAAGCAACAGCTTATAAGGGAAAGCTCTCGAAAGAACCATAGTTCAACAACAACAAAAAAACAACAAAAAACAAAAAAAAAGAAGAAGAATCCCTGAGCAAATTTGAACAATTGCAAAATAGTGTGTTTAGAAAGGTACAATCTGTCTCCACCGAATTATATATAAATACAGAACATTCTTCAACTAAAGAATCTAATCAAGATGTTTGTACTGAATTTATTTTATAAAATGCTAGAACAACCTGTATCCCAAATTAGATTCACTTAGAGCAGTTCTCAATTACCAGAAACTGGTAAACATTTGCTATCATATTACATTGAATGCTAGCAAATAACTCTTGCACTTTGAAAAATATTAGAATGCTTAATTTCAGAAAACATAATGGCATTATTAAGCTTATTTAAACCCTATGATTAAATGATAGTGTCATGTAGTCATTAAGAGGTGGTACTAGCATTGGGGAGTTTTGAGGTTCAAGTCCAGTCTGAAGCTCCAAAGTGTGACCTAGGGCAAGTCACTCTCTCTCAGCCTATCTACATCACAGGGCTGTTGCTAAGAGCGGGGAGTGCTATGTATGGCATCATGGACTCCTGAATGAGAAGGCAGCCACAAATCAATTGAATGAGTGAGTGAGTGAGTGAGTCCCACTCTACCAAGTAAAGAGTAAACTGAACATACTCTAATTAGGAAGAGAGGTACCAAGAAGAGAACAACTAACAGAGTAAAGGAGGGAAAGGAAAGGAAAATAAGACCATAGATATGCAATGAAAAAGAGAAACATAAACCACTATTCCATTAGATCCTCTAGTAAGGAAAATGAAGGTATGGAAGAGGGAGCGAAGTGAAGGTATGGAAGCTCCAGCTGCATCTGTCTCTCATAGCTGTCTCTCTATGCTACATCATCCAAAAGCTTAAAGGTAGCTTCAGGCAACTTTATAACATTGCAACTAAATTAGATGGCAGCATGAAAACATTCAGAAGTATGATAACATATAAAGAATCATACCTGTACTGCTACATTCTGCTTCCCCGTTTCTTGACTCTTGTCCATGCCACATTTCTTAATCTCATTCTTCCTTTTATTGTTGATGTCCTTCTTTCCATCATTTTTATTGGCAGTTATTCCTTTGTTATAATCTCTTCTTTCTCTTCCTACTTCCTTGGTCAGATAGTTTCGCCCTTGCTCTCTGTTTATTTCACGTGGTTTAATGTTTTCTTTGAATGTCACCATTGGCTTATCTCCTGTATCAGAGCTGCTGCTCAGGTTTCGACTTGTAGATAGCACGGACTTAAGTCCTGGGCTCCCATCTACAAACTGTGGCTCTGATGCTTCCTGCAGAACATGACTCTGTTTGGATTCATTATGTTCCTCCAATAACAGTTCTGGGATCTCTGTCAAAAACATGAGTTTGCCAACCTCATTTTCACATTGGATCAACCTTTAACAAAAAAATAAAAACAATTAACTGTATGTTACTGATAAATTTTCAAGGATAATCAAAGTCACAAACCTTGAGTGGGGAAAAAATACTCTGGTTTTTTATTTTATTTTAAGCCCACAAAATTGAAAGCAAAGTAAAATAGACATCGAAGGGATCAAAGGGAAAGCAACCTTTACTTATGCCAATTGAGAATGGGTAATCTTGATGAGGTTTTAAAGCAGTTAGGGATTATCATCTGATCTCCTCTGACGTTTTAAAAGGCTTTTTGAGATATATTTCTGTAACTTCTTTGGTTGGGTGGTAGCATTTGAGCTAAAAACTCACCATGCTTCTTTCAAACCAGCAGCTGAAGTTCAATATAACTAAGAAAATTGCACAACACTATCATAGCTCAGTTGACTGGAACATGCTGCACAATGCTACTGCTTACTGGTATATTGCAGGCCATTACAACAGACAGTAAAGCCCCTTTTGCCATAATATCTCACTAAGAATAAACACCAACACCATCCTTTATGTTACTTTGACTAAAACCTGGGATTAATGTTTGAGAATTTGATTAAAGAGATAATGAGAGTACTAAAATGCAAGAAATAATCTTGCATTTACTAAAGCAATTGTTTTTCATTCTCCCTCTGCAAGGACTTCATTTGCCCCTCCCGCCAACTCCAAGAGATTAATCTAAGTAGGGAATGACTACTTGCAGCTTTCGATACCCAAGATCTCTAATCTAATTTCAAAAGCCCTATGCAAGTGATCAGCTCAGATCTCTAGCAAAATATCTTTCTGCTGTTTTGGAAGAAAAAGAGTTTAAGAAAGTAAAAGGAAGAAAGGGGACAGAGAATGGGCAGTCCTACTTATTCCTAGCTCTGGCCCCAAGCATTGCATGCAACACAACTTTTACATGCTGAGGTAACTGAAACATTGCAGGAAAACATTTTTGATATAAAGCGATCGGGAGTAAACCCCACTACATTAATTCATATGCTTTGGGTGCACAAGATTCCAATTCAGTCTCCAGCAGCTCCTGTTTAAAGCTGTGAAGTGGTCGGGCTGGGAGCCTGAATTATTACAAAGCTGCAATCAAACTAGGTCAGTGATCAGATTTACCAAAAGACAATTAATTTCTTTCAATCTGTTTAGCCAGTCTACCATTAGGATTAGGCCGTGTTTCAAAGTCAAAGTCAAAAAGATGCTTTGACGTATAGGAGATGCAAATGTGGCGCCTGTCTGCCACTTCTTAAAGCAGCTGGCTCTTTTTTCTAGGGTTGCAGGTGAAGAATTTATTTGCTCCCCCCCACCACATACACTGTAACACTTTTGTACCACCGAATCTGAAGAAGTGTGTAGCCCTGCAAATTATGTTGCTTCAGATAGTCTGTACTTAACATCCATTTGTTATGCAATTGTTCAAAGTTACAACAGTGCTGAAAAAATGGAGTTGCAACCAGTTCTCAACTTACAACTGTGATTTTCGGCTTCTTTTTAAAAAGGGGTGCTTGTCCAAGCAAAAGGCTGGATGCTTCTTTTAAAATTATAGACTTCCTCTGCAAAGCTCAATTCACTGGGCTTCTACACTCACACACCAATTTATTCTGATGAATCCTGGAAGGATTAGATTATAATAAGAAAGAAAGTTGTCTGCTCATGTTTACCCAGTTTCATGTCTGAAGAAGGATTTTAAATCTGGGTTTCTCCCCAATGAATTACAATATGTCATTCTTAAAACAGTTATGCATAGGATTTTAAGTTCCATAGTTCTCAAATTGTGCTGGAAAGGAATCCTGGTCTGGCCAGAAGGTGTAACATGAAAGTTTGGCTTAGTCAGCAGGGTAGCGGCACATATCCACCTTCCCACAGTACATTCCTGTGTGGCCAGGATAATGTGCCCAGTAGAAAAGAGGGAGGCAAATGACAATAAAGGTTAGTTGGAGGCAGCAGGTGCTCCAGGCAGGTGTCAGGAAGCAGGGGCAGGCAAGCAAGTGCTGCAGGTGAGAGCTAGGGTATGCAGGTGGGAAAATGTGTGCCTTGCTGGATGCCCTCGTCAGTGGGGATGAGCCTTCAAACTATGGATTGTCTCTCAGTGATCCTCTTTGTTGATCTTTCATACTAAGGGTTGTCCCAGCCAGAAGGGGCATGCAGTCAGGTGCAGCATGAAGGACTATCCTAGCTGGCAGTGCTGCATGGTGGACAGAAGTGGCAGTGGGTAGCGGGTGGTCAAAAGTGCAGAAATGAGAGGGAGATAGGAAGATGTGGGGAGGGGGGAACTGAAATAGTTCCCTACCTTAGAAGGACCAAGGCTCAGGAATGGGAGGGACGGTGCCAGGAACAGTTCGGATCGAGTTGGGTCCTTATGTAATGACCAAGCAGGATTCATAGCCAAAGGAACTGCCAAAACTACTGTGGGGCAGTTATCAGACATTGCTTTGATTAGGAATGAAGTTGTTGGTCATTATTATGGGAATTAGGGACTTTAATTAAATGACTACCTGTTATATTAAACTAATATATGGCTTTAAGTTACTAAACAAGCTCTCTAAGCCCTGAAAAAAACCCTACTTATTATGCACATTTTAAGTATCTATCTACCATTCCCATATTACTGCCTTGTTTTAGTGTTAAATGAAATTATTAGTGTCCACAATTATACCTTTGTTTCAAGTTTTAACACCTGTCATTAGAAACACGAAACAGCAATATTGAGTGGTAAAAAGAACCATCATGGGTGAAGGTATAGGATGATACTAGCAGCTATACAGATACCTTGGCTGATTGTCAGCAATCCACTTTCCTGTGAAGATCAGGCGTTGTTGCCGTATACGGCGATGCTGTCCTTCTTTGTCTCCAGTAATCCCCTGATGGCCTTTAGAGAAATCCAAGTTCCTGATTGTTGACAAAAATAAAAATGGGATGTTTGGATTATGAATCGGAACAAGAGGGGTACATGCAGGTCTGACATGTAGTGGTCTGGTTAGTTATTAAAGTTTCCCTTTAAGCGAGAAAGAAATTACACAGAATTTGCAGGTGACAGGGAAAGAAAGAGTCCTATTTTAAGGTAGTTTTACTATTCTGTTTCAGATAAATACTTGCACAATATTTATGTATTTTGTATCAAGCTTTATCATCCTTGCTGCAATTGTTCTTCAAGTAATTTTCCACCTTAACACTCATATATAAAAGTGAATAGTAGCAGAATCAATTTCAGAGTAGAAAAGTACTGTGCATATGTTTACAGGCTCCAATCTGCCAAGCTTCCAACCCCCCACCACCTCTAGAGTTACCCAGGGAAATTAATTTATAACAGTAACAGTTATCTTGTATAGTATTAGATCAAAAGATCTATCAGGTTAAAAAGCAGAAATCCTATTCAGTGAAAAACAAGAATAGATTATCCATTTTTCCCCTTACACCACTTTCCCTAAAGGTTTCCAAAGAGATTAAACTTTAAATACAGAAAAATTAAACTGAAATTTAATGAATTTTAATCCCAATGATTCTTTAACAACGTATTACAGAAAATAATGAAGATGTGCTGAATTTTGTAGCGTGGCAATAATTACAAAGAGCTTAGAAAATAGGGGATATTAGCACTGTTTGAATAACACTGGTGAGTATCATCTATCTATAATAATCACTCACCTGAATGAGGGTCTCAGAGCCAAGAATCCCTGCAGCTCAAACTCTTCTGGAAGAGGGGTGGCTAGTGAATGAAACAAAGGAATATGCACATCTGTATTCATGTCTACTTCTCATTAGTAAGCAAGGATCTGATCCAATAAATATCAAGTGCTTTTTAAGTTACAGGTAGTCCTCAATTTATATTCATATGCTCAGTGACCATGTGAAGTTACAGCAGTACTGAATGGACTGACGACTTGTCCCTAAAGTTACAGCCATTGCAGTGCTCTCATGATCAAAATTAAGGTGCCTGGCAGTCTGCCTACACTTATGACTGCAGGGATGTTTCAACTCTCCCTTTATTTATTTCCCCCTTATATGCCTTTTATACACCCTGTACTCTGTGGTTCCTGTAGCCTTAGTTGACTGCCATCTTTTTGCTCCCGGTGCTGACCAAACATGCCTAGCATGGCCCTTGTGAGGCAGATGATGGCTACGTAAAACATTCCCCCTCTCTCCAGATTGCACACAGAAGATTCATCAAAAGACCTGGGAAAGATGGCCTCAGGAGGTCAGCAACTGCCTTGCAAAGGCCAGGATGGGCACACCTCACAGCAGTGGGAGCTAGATGGTAGTGAAGGTCAACTGGGATGGTTGATGGCAACCTAGATCTAGGAGTGCAGGGCAGTGAATATGGCTGGGCTGAGGCAGATGGAGCTTCATGGGGTTACTAAGGCTTTGCCCTGCACTGCTGGCTTTGCACCATGCAACTGGGCTGTGACTTCACGCCATGCTACTCGACTGCAATGCCATGCTTTTAGGGCTTCCATGGGCAGCTGGAGCTTCCCAGGACAGTTGTGGCTTTGTGCCACACTGAGGGTTGCTTATCACCTCGCCAGCCAGGGTGCAGTACTGGCAAAAGAGCAGAGATTGGAAAGGGTGGGGGTGGGGGGGTTATAGGAAGGAAGGGGAAATTGAAGAAGAAGCAGAGTCCCTTACTGCTCTGGGCTGGGAGGAACCAAGCCTGGAATGGCATAGTTTAGGGTGGGCCTTTGGCTAACAACTGGTGGAATTTGTTTAATGATGACAATGGGGAGTGCCCTTGCTAACTGAAGCAGTCATATCACCTTGACCTTTACAACCAAATAACTTAGCACTAGATACTCCTATCCCAGTTGTGGTCGTAAAGTAGTCCTCAGCTTACAACTACAATTGGAATCAGAGACCCATATCATAATTTGGTGTGGTTGTAAGTCAAGGAACCCATATGACAGGGCCCATTTTTAAAAAATTTTTTTTGCTGCGATCATTAAATTAATCACCATAGCTGTTAAAGAAAATCATCAAATTGTTAAGCAAAACCATTCTTCCAAAGGGCAGATTTTGCTAGAAACTGGCAAAAAACATTGCAAATTACAATCTTGTGCCTGCAGGAGGTTGCAGTCAGTTGTAAAGACGAGCCAATTGCCAAGAACCGAACTGACATTATACGGTGCCTGTATAGCACCTGCTCCAAGGCCATCTTAATTTTGAATGGTGTAAAATGGCCAGTAATAAATCAAGAACCATTTGCAGTTAGAATGTATTAAAATTTTAATCCAAAAGAGAACAGATGCAATTCTTCCTGAAAGCAAAATTAATAAGAAAATTCATAATTAAGATTGCACAGAATATTCTTTAGCTTCAGTAACCATTCTGAGAAAGTCTATATTTGTCACATTTCTGAATATTCCTATTATCATTTATTTTTCATCTGTGGATTTTGACCTTTTTTTTTGGTCTTATTTGGACCCCTTCTTGTGGACTTATTTCTCTGCACTTACCAATCATTTGACCGATTGTTGGAATCCATATGATTTTTTACAAGTCATGATAGTATTGAAGGACAAATATAAAACTGTAAACAAACTGTACCATTAATGATGCCGAAGAGCAGCTTGAGCAAATAAAATGATGCAGGCTGAAGGCATAGAATAGAATCTACATGGGTACTTAGAAGGTACTTCTCAGAATCAATGAAGTCAATATGAGCTAAATAGTTTTGATTCAACTTAAATTTATACACAAGTTCATCAGTGTCTTACTACATTTTTCTTGACTGAAAAATGCTCTTATCTTCCTTGAACTATGTCATAAGGGAATGTTCTTACCATTAGGGCAGGAGAGGTCTTCTTCATGAGGCTGAAAACTGTTTAGAAGAGAAATCAGCCAAGGCCAAACACTGCAAAGCAAGAAGAGTTTTACTTACATAACACACTCCACACTCAGTATTGCCTCTTCCGTTGCATACCTTGTCCTTACTGCATCAAATGCCCCATTTCTTATCAGATCTCTTCTGACATAATCTATAAAAATTATTTCTATCCCATCCTTTTCTGAAAAATCCAGTAACTATCTTGCTGTATGTCAGAACAATTTTCAACTGGTATGACTACAGTATCATTTAAATAACACAGTCACATTTTATCCCATTGGTTCAAACACAAAGGCCAGGGGTCAGCAACCCGTGGCTCTGGAGCTGTATGTGGCTCTTTCATCCCTATGCTGCGGCTCCCTGTTGCTTGTCAGCTCCACAATTGATAGGGCTTTCAGTTAGGGCAGGTAGAGGAAAAAGGATGCCGCGCAAGGAGGAGACTCTATGGTGGGGGAACGGACTTCTGGTCGGCTCCAGAATTGAACAGAGGCTTCCGGTTAGGATCTTTGTGGCTCTCTGAGTCTTTAAGGTTGCCGACCCCTGACATAGGCATTACTTAATGCCACCGTAAAACAATGCCTTATAATCGTATTTTATTTCAATCCTGAAGTAGCTACTAGGTTTTTCCTCTATACAACACAAATGGATGAAGAATTGGAGGATGCCTATGTATCCCATTTGGGGAAATTTCTTAGTTGTTCTTTTCTGTAGACTCTTTTAAGTCAGTTTCTAAGGTATATTGACAGAAGCTCTGACTTTTCCACAACTGGCCACAATCATTCAGACCTAGAAAACTCAGATCCATAGCTCTTGACTTCATGTCTAACCCAAAGCCTTCTCACAAATATTTGGTCCATCTTTGTGGGAACAGAGTGCTGTAGTACATTTATGATCCAGAGAGGCTTTTACCTTTCATGTCATTTTTTCCATTAGCTTTAACTAACCTAACATGGCTAGGCTAGTCTTACATGGCTTTAGCTCCCATTTTTTCTCTTGCTTGGATTCAACCAGTCTTGTGCATTTTTTCAAATGTGGATGCTATGAGTCCCCATTCCATGTTAAGTGAAGAGAGTGGAACAAAAAGGTAAAACTTCTTGATGGCTGCCCCATTCTGAAGAAGAATATGCTCCAAGGTATACAAAGTCCCCAACCCTTTAGTTTCTGGAAGGCTATGAAGGCCATTTTATTCCAGCAAATGTTTGACAGATAAGGACAATGCTGGGCCACCATTTTGACAGATTTTGCTGTTGGCTAGATATTTGTTTTAAGTATATTCATAATCGTTTACATGGGATTTTGTTTTAAAATATGTGGTTCTATGTCAGGTGTACCTTGAAAGTGGAGACTGCATAAACTGATGTTTACATACAAATAAATAATTCAAAAACTATGTATATGTCTAGATTTTTAATGGCAAAGGATTCTTCCAGGCTTAATAAAAAGTGGCCATTTTTAAAAGTCACACAATAGAGTTTGTTTCTGACTTATGCCTTAACTGTCAAACCTTATTTGATTTTCCTCTTTAAGTCTGCCCAGAAAGGAGAAAGAATAATGCGGTAACTTGTTACATGACAGGAAAATAAAAAAAACGTGCTCCAATGTCTTTATTTTACCATTTACAATCAGACATGCACTATTAACACATACTGTTGATAGCCTTCTTTGATTCCAGATTTTCCGGATTTACAGACTATATATTTGCTTTACATTCCTCTATTGCAAAACAATTTGAACAACTATTGAGTGGAAAATTATAATATAATATAATAAATATAATAAATATAATATAATATAATAAATATAATATAATATAATATAATAAATATAATATAATATAATATAATAAAAATATATAATAAATATATAACATAATATAATATCTGTTAACAAGAAGTCACATTAAGCAACCAGTTTCTAATTTAAAAACCTTGCTCATTCAAACTATAAGATCCAAATATCAGGGAATTCAAAAGCAGAGCAGTGCAACTGAGTGACTGGTGAAAAATCAGGGATTTAGTTAGTGGACACAAGGAATGCCTTATGCAAATTTCTGTCTCTCTTGTTTTATTCAGCTGTTCTAAAAACAAAACCTCATGCATTTAAAGGTAACACTGAAGTGGAAACACTGTCAAAAACCTAAAAACACCCTTGTGCGCAATCTGGAGTAGGGGAAATGCTACTTTTCTGAAATTGAAAAGAAATACCATTGCTTCTAGTCTCAAGCAGACTCCCACAGAGTTGACAGCAATTACTGCCAACTTGCATAAGTAGGTAGCAAAGAATCTTAAAATAGAAAGATTTTCTGACTCTTCTGGAAGGTAATTGAATTTTTATATCAAAAGATACCTGTTTGCAAATGACACCTAAATTAGTATTGAAAGCAGTTTCAGTATCAAGAGGTTTGGATACAGTAATTTCCTTCCGCGTACAGGAAAGCGATGAAAGAGATTATGTATAGGAGATCAAGGACCTCCTATACATAATAGGTCAATTCTTGACCTTGAAATTAAAATAACCTTTCTATGGGTCAACAAGGGAATTCATTCTTGTTTTACCTGAGGATAATGCAGCCATCTACAGTGGTACTTTAACATTTGTGAACTCATTTGAATTTTGACTATTTTTGCATAACTATGAGCTAAAATGAGATCAGTTCTCCATACAGTTCTTCAAACTAGATAGAGAACCCAAATGAACAAGAGTCAAAATGATATACTGATTAAAAATTAGTAAAAATGATATAATAAATATAATATAATAATATAATATAATATAATATAATATAATATAATATAATATAATATAATATAATATAATATAATATAATATAATATAATATAATATAATATATTATATTATAATATAATATCCCAGTACTTTAAATGTAATGTCTGAAGTGGCATAAACAGCCAACCTATACTTGAAAAGCAGTATCATCCGTCCATTATCTCTCTATTTTAGTTTGAAGTTATTTTTCTCCACAAATCCAGTTCTCTGTAACATTTAGCATTGACAGACTAAATACTTAGAAAGTATATTTATTCAAAGGAAAGGAGAGGTTACTTTAGAAGTAATTATAGCTTCCAGCTGTCAACATTATAATTGTTGAGTTATGTATTAGGAAACATTCACTGAATAATCAAAGCATGGAATTTGTGCTGTATGTAGATCTCAAACTTAACTCCACTGCAAAATGCCACTTAGAGGGATGCATCATCTTCAGCTCAAGTTTTAGAATTAACTGGTAACTAACTATGACAGAGTACTATCACCTGATCTTTATTAATTTGCTTTATTTTTATCTATTTCAGTATCTGGCAATAGGTAATGAGGTACAGCCAGCCTAGATATCTTTGAGAGGCTACATACTGATGCATACATACAATTGAAATCTAGCTATGATGACATTATTACCGCACAAATACAGGCATACTTAAGACTGCTACATGCTTTAAAGATAAGCTATGGATATAACTGATTTCACAAGCTGGCAGCATAACTATCCACAATTTTTTAAATGATGGAATTCTGACTATGGAGTTTGTTCTCTGGGGAAATGCAGTTGGCTCAAATGACAGAAGAGTTTAGATTTCAAGTACTAAGTGCTAAGTGCCCTTAGAAGAATAGAAGACTGCTAGGAAATTCCATTTATAAAACTTGGAATCCTGTTAACATGGAAAACTGGAATATAAATGAAAAAAAATAAACTTTTGCACAAAAGTGACAAAATATTTCTTTCATTAAATCATTACACATTTGTGAGTAAGAATTATGTGAATTTAGTTTGAAGCATTCTCCAATCTGAGATCAAATCAAGGAATTGCTAGTAGGACTTTCAGAAAGTTTCTTCCTTTTCAAATTGTGATCAAAGTTAGAGAAGAAACATGTGGCAACTGAAGATGGAGTGCAAATAGGACACATTTTATTTACTTGATTGACTATCTACTAGAGAATTCATAACAAAAACAAGATTAAGTTTAGGGATTTTCAGTTCAAAGTCATTGTAGGAAAGAAAAAAGAAGAAGAGATGTTTAAATTGATTGCTTTATTTAAAGAAAAGAATATATTCTAATTTTGTTCCTATTTGGAAATATCTTCTGAATTTTGTGCTTATGATGGGAAAAAATGAAATTTGATTTTGTTTTGCTGATTTGTTGTTATAAAAATGGGTATGTTACAATACCTGCTGCTACTGTGTAAACGTAAAAACAGTTTAGTCTGTAATGTTCTTTTTACTGTGCTAAAAAGTGTTGGAAGCTATTTTTTATTTTCCCTCTTCAACCCCACCCTTTCTCTTTATCCCTTTTGCTTCCTCTAATTTCCCATTATTTTTATTTTCCTTTGTATTTTATATTCTGATAAACTAATAAAAATTTGAACCACAACCAAATTCATTATTTTTGTATCAGGAGAAATTTAGATTATTCATTACAAATTTACTTCATTGAATGGTAAAATACAGGCAGACAAGACTTACTATTGCCTTTCATCAACCACAGTCTCCTGAAAAACACTGGGTCTCAGTTTCAGCCAGTCCATTGAGACTTTGAGTGCAGGAAGGGGATAAGAACCCCAAGATTCTTCTTGGTAATCATTCTGAAGCGGGCACTTGCACAAAATTCCAAGAAAAGACACTGAGAAAAACAAAAGTATAGTGTGTGTTTTTTTGGTTAATTACTTTGAGCACTATACTGATATAAAAATGGTTATCAATTCAAGTAATAATTATTTCTTGCTGATCATTGCTGTTAATATTTTTTTGTAATTGTAATTCATTTCAAAAGATAAAATACAAAATGCAAATTAAAAAACAGGAACAAAAAGTAACAAAAGCTACAAACAAGGCAGGAAAAAATTAACACTACCTGGATAAAAGGAAAAAAAGAAAAAAGTATATATAACAGATATTCATAATAGCTAATATTTTTTTAAATAAAACTATTAATATAAATTTAGCCTTCCATCCTTCCGAGGTGAGTAAAATGAGGACCCAAACTGTTGGGGGCAATATGCTGACTCTGAAAACCACTTAGAGAGGGCTGTAAAGCACTGTAAAGCGGTATATTAATCTAAGTGCTATTGCTATTGCTACAAAACATAAGAAATGATTTGTTTCACAAAGTTTGTTCTCTACTGAGTCTTTAAAAATGCTAAAGTTGATCATATGATTGCAAAAGTTGAGCCAGGATCTTATCAACAGAGCAAACTGTGATATATGGGTAATAGACCACAACTGAGCCCAGAATTCTGGTTGTATGTCATTGGGGTTTTAAGTCAAGTCACCAAGTGACCAGACTCAATTTTATGACCATTTTATGATGGTCATTAAGCAAGCCACCATTGTTGTTAAGCAAATCTCTTGGTCATAAGTCTGAATCCAGCTAATCCAAAGGGGTTTTTTTTTTGCTGGCAGACAGCAAAAAAAACATAATATGCCTCCAAGTGACCACAAGATGCTGCAACCAGTTGTAAATGTGAGGTAGTTGCCAACTGCCCAAAATGTAATAATGATAGTGCAGTACAGTAGTAATAACTTTGAAGACAGGTCATGACTTTGAGTGCAACGTAACTTTAAATGGTCATTAAGCAACCAATTCTAAGTCAAGGACTATCTGTATTATCTCTGTTTTAGTATTTAAATCTATGCAAAATATGAAATAGTAATATGTGAATACGGTAACTGTGGCTCCACCATAGCCTTATAATCTTTCTATGTGCTAAAAGAAAAAGGAGGCAATTATATAGGTTAGGAACTTTTAATGTCAGGATTCTATGTGGTACAGACAGCCTATACATTAAAACAGATTCCCAAGTGTAGATATTCCCCTTTCAACATACCAAAAGAAATATGTGGGTATAACAGGAAAGCAGGGAGTAAATCAACAATTAAACGGGAAGAAGGACTCATAAGGTTTAGAAAACTTAATTTATTCACAATCTATAAGAACTCAATTGAGTCACAATTTCTCCTCTAGAAGCAGTAACTATGATATCTAGCTATATGATCACGGCATGGTAATGCAATTCAAGAACAGCATTAGCATCACAAGTAATTGTTTCTTCTTACTGCACAATCAGCCTGTGCAATGGTAAACCCACTCCAGCCGTATAATCTCATTCCAGAATCCAAGACACTTGGTTAGAAAGCAATCTAGCAAATAGCTGTGCAAAAATACTCTGCCAACTGTATAACTTACTGAAGAGTGCCAGTAATTGTGTCCAGCATAGCTGTTCATCCTGACTGTAACTATGCTGTTCAGTCTCATTGCTAAAGTCCCGTAAATGGTGCAACTGAAACAGGTTGATGACAGTAATATGGACAAGCTGTTGAGAATTGAAGGTCTTTTGGAACAGCAACCTCTGCAATAATAAAAAAACACATAATCCAACCTTTCAAAAATATATGTCAAACTATTCAATCAATTAGCATTGTGATTAACACCAGCTGTCTGCAATTACTGTAAGTATACAAAATATAAATATAATATAAATATATACAAAAGTATGAAGGCTATTGCTTAATGCATTGTAAACCGCCCTGAGTCTCTGGAGAAGGGCGGCATATAAATCAATTTTTTTTTAAAAAAAAATCTGACTGGCAGCTATTACAGAGCATCTAATATACTGCTGTAGACCATTTAACACTGAATTACCTCCAGCATAGCAATGTATATAGAACCATGTGAAACTGTGCATATACAAATAGCTATTGTCTCAGATTTAGTTAAGTCCCCTTCATGGTCTTCAATTCTTTTAATTCTTTATTTTATTGCTGAATGACAATTCACGTATATAGGTGAAAGTGCTATCGCTGGAAAGACCAGTGCATTAATGCCTTCTGTCTATCAATTGCTGCTGGATAGGAATACACAAAATCACTGATAGAAATACACAAAGCAGTCTAGGTAGAGAATCAAATGATAGACTCAAACAACCTTTCAACAAAATTTCTTTGCAAAAACAATTCTGTCTATCTGTCCCTCTCCCCCCGCCCTCGATCTATATACATTTAATCTCTTCCTCCATATTAAGGTCACCATGTTATTAGCCCGTTGCTTGAAGTATAAAGAGCAGAAAACACAAAGTAGCAAAATGAATGCTTAAGATCCAGGAATTCAAGTAGGAGTTACAAATGGAAACATAATGATTTTAATGCCAGATGTGTAAGGTTGGAGGTATTACAGCACATTATTATTGTCTTTTTGTAAGATGCATGGTATCATAATACTTGCCTTCTTTCTTAAGCCAATAAAGAAAAGAAAAACAGCATTCCTACTAAAGGTAGTCCTCATGACCACAATTGAACCCAGAATTTATGTTGCTAAGTGAGAAATTTGTTAAGTGAGTTTTGCCCCCATATTAACTTTTTTGCCACATTTATTAAGTGCACTTGTTATCACTGCAGTTAAATCACTGCAGTTGTTAAATTAATAACATGGTTGTTAAGTGAATCTAGCTTCCCCACTGACATTGCTTGTCAGAAGGTTGCAAAAGATGACCACATGACCCCAGTGATGGGGAACTGCAACCATCATCAATATGAACCAGTGGTCAAGTATCCAAATGTAAATCATGTGACCATGGGGTTATAAGCGTGAAAAATGGTGATAAGTCACTTTTTTCAGTGCCGCTGTAACTTCAAATGATCACTAAATGAACTGTTTTAAATCGAGGACTTCCTGTACATGTTTAAATGGATTAGAAGCAGCTTCCAAGAATTGTTGCATCCATAAATCAATTAAATCAATCTTATATAGATGTTAGTTCAGCAGGAAAATCTGGGAGTATTCCATAAACTAACCTTGAATTGCTCTTCTAATTTCTCACGAAGAGGATTCAATTTCTCCAAATTCTTACTCAGATATACATGGCCATGGAATTTTATAAATGCCTTAATGAAATCAGATATTCCCCACTGAATTTTCACCTCATCACGACTGCAATTATAAGACAAAAATTGTATTTCAGTCTTGGAAGCACACATATTAAACTTTTATATTATATATGCACTTTGTAAACATTTACTGCATAAAATACATATTTATTACTGGACCTTGTTTAAGGGAATTATTATGGGTTGATCTGAAGAAATAATGTTTAGTAAGAGAGTCAGAAGCTAGACAGAATTGCTTTGGAAACCACATCGTCCACTAAAAACCAATTAACTAAAACAAACTAAAGACCCATGTTAATAATAGAAGCTTAAGACTGCATTCGTGTACAGTTTTGATATAGCCAGCTGTTAGGAAAATCAATTTATCCATCCAGCCACTAATTCAAGGACTGCTCCATCTCATAAATAAAATTATAATCTAATTTATATGCAGTATTTACAATTAGGAATTCATTTACAATCAGACCAATACTGGATAAAAAGACATGGGAAAGGAAATTATTTGCTTGCAACTTTTTTGAGAACATATTGATGCTGCAGTTTGGACAAACAATCTATAATGTGACTATACACACTTTAAACCTTATACATGGTTAATACTTTGAACACATGAACTTATGATCCCCAGATGTTACTGAACTAAAATGGTATTTGTATAGAGACGTCCAATGATACATCAATAATTTCCTTTCTGAAATACATCCAATCAGCCTTACCTTTCCAGTGCTTTAGAAAGTGCTTTTTGTAGGTTAGTAGAAGCAGCTGGGAAAGGGAATTTCACAGCAATGCTTCTGCAGTAGTAGAAAATTGTGGTCAGGTGATCTCCTTTGGAGGATGCTAAAATAGCCAGCTGATTATAAGGCTGACCTAAATAGGAAAATAAAAGGTTTGTTACTGAGTTCCAGTTTTATTTTATAAACACAATCCAAGGTCCTTGTTATATTCTAAACCAAGGTCCAAATCCCCAGTCTGTGGACCACTATCGATACGCGGCCTAATGGGAACATGAAGAACTTTCTGAATTAAATGCTGAAAAATATGAATGACTTCAATTTACAGCAAAACGATTCATTTACATAACTCCTTTTGTAAGTAAAAAAGTACCATATTTTTCAGACTATAAGATGCCCCGAACTATAAGACGCACCTAGCTTTTCGGGATGAAAACAAGAAAAAAAAAATCTGCCTCTGCCTCCCAGCAATTTGCCTCCTTGCAGCAAACAGCAAACAGCCTGGTCAGCTTCAGCCCAGCCTGATTTAGCACGAGCAGCTGACTGGTGGTTGGATGGGCCTCCGAAATACCAATGATCAGCTGTTCCAGGCTGCAGGGATTGCTGTCACCACCTATTGCCACAGAACGGGACACAAGGAAAATGGGATGCACAGAGGCCAAAAATGAGGTGTGTGGAGGTAGTGATCGCCACAGCCTGGAACAGCTGATTGCAAATTGCTGGGAGGGAGAGGCAGAAGAGTGGGGGCCAACGGGTGGGCGGGGCTTCAGCAACATTTGCTCTATAAGACGCACAGACATTTCCACCCACTTTGGGGGGGGGTGTCTTATAGTCCGAAAAATACGGTATGTACATTTAAAAAATACAAGGTAAGTATGAAAAAGTTGTTCCAATCAGATCTGCAATAGAAAAAAACATTTCAGTGTGATGCTTAGTAAGCATCCTGTAAGGCAGTGGTCCCCAACCTTTGTGGCTTGGTGGCCTGGCTGGGTGGGGGGAGGGGAACTGGCCACATAAGCAGCAGGCTGGCATGCATGCGCATGTGTGCAGAGCTTGATTTCCAAAGTGGCGGGCCAGCGCGCACACACATACGGCTAAATTTGTGCAAGTTGAGCTGCGTGCACATGTACACATGTGCTGGCCTACCGCTCACACAAGTTGAGGTGCACACACAGCCCGTTTCCAAACAGGCTATGGCCCAGGGATTGGATTGGTCTTAAAAAGACTGCCCTGTCTTCCTTCTTTTCTTGCAATAACTGTGAAATAGAATACTTAAAACTGGTATCCTAAATACAAATAAGCCTTATCAGAAGTTATTCAACCATGTGTATTACACTTTCAAAACTCACCATTGGAGGGGACAAGCTGAGCTGCATGCCTATAATAGGATTCAGCCTGGCTGGTCTGATTTCTGTAGCGAGCTGGGAAGAGATGATTTTATTTTAAACAGAATACTAGTTTACATACACCCAATTTCTAAAATAACTTGTTTTGTCCATAATACATAGCGGTTCATGTAAGATTTGTGACCTTCTAAATATATGGTTTTTGAGTTTTACATAGTCAAATTGACTGTGACAAAATTGGTAAAATAGGACAAATACTGATCATGGCCAAACCTGAATTATTATTACTTTCCCCTGCTTGAGAGTAGCAAAAGGAATCTGGCTGGTTATGGTAAGGAACACAATGCTGTCTTTGGTCTGCTCTTACTCTCTTGTTCATGTTCTCTCTTTATCCTCATGGCATAGTTACCCTTTGACATGTCCCTCTATTAGATGCTGGAGGGGAAGTCTAAATATTTTGTTTTCTAAGAGAGATTGAAAAACTAATTAGTAACCCGAGTTACAAAACTGCACAGGTGATCAAGTCCATCACTTTAAAGATTTTTACAATCTACAATCCAAATGTCCTGTTTGTACTGCAATTTCACAAGGCCACAATGTCACTTAAATGTGGCATCTTCAAGACACTATTGAATATGCAGTCTTGTACTGTCTTCATAAATTGATTTGTCTACCTTTTTCAATCCCTCCTTGGAATGCTACCATTTGTATATATATTGCTCTCTGAAGTTAAACTTTAAAAAGAATTTTTCCTACTTCTGATACTTACCAATGTCTCCAAGGTGGACAAGGCAGTGCTGGCATATATATGAGCAGGAGCTAGATTGTGGCTTCACTATGGCGCTGGTGTGCGTCTGTTTATTGCTGATAATTCCCAACTGAGAGGACTTCACACGGCAGGGCAAATCCACATTAAATACCGTGCACAGCTCCTGCAGTAGCTGAAATTAGAAATTATCAGTTATATCTAAATCTCGGATTCTCTATTGAAGCTTGGTTAAACATTTCTTTGTTATTCTCCAACATAATCACTTTGTCTTGAAGTTATTCAAGAAGATTTAATAGAACAATAAATCTTTTTACCATTCTTGTTTTATTTCTTCTTAAGATTGGAAGTTTTGAGCTCATTGGTTAAAAAAACTGTGCGTTTTTTTCCTCACGCTTTCAGTGGTCAAAAAAAATTATAACACAGGGATGATAAAAGACTTGAGATCCTGAAGAGCTCTTATTAACTGAAAGAGGTAAAATAGAGACCCATGGTCTGATTTGTTTTACTATAAATAAGTATCAAACTTGATTCCTGGCAACTACCTGGAATTTTCTTAGCAAGATTTTTAGACCAATCCCTGGAATTTTCTTAACAAGATTTTTAGAAGTAGTTTGCCACTGTCATTCCTCTTTGGGACGAGGGTGAGAGTGATTGGTCCAAGTTGGCTTCAGGACAAAAGCAGGACCAGGATTCATGATCCCCTAGGTTTCTAAATTGGTTTCTATAAATACTACCGTGTTTTCCCGAAAATAAGACCCTGACTTATCGTTTTTTGAACCCCAAAGAAAGTGCCTGGCCCTATTTTTGGGGAGGTCTTATTATTTTGGGGCACCTGGAGGAAACCAGAGGAAATGGTGGGGACTGGCTGCTCATGCGTTTAAATATTTTCAGGGAAGGCTTATTCTCAGAGGGGAGCTTATTCTAGCCCATGCGCTCAAAAGCCCGATTGGGCTTATTATCAGAGGATGTCTTATTTTCGAGGAAACAGATATACCAAACTAGTTTTGGTAGATAAATAGGTAGATAGATAATTCTAGTTCAAGCATTCCTTTTTCCAAATCAGTCAAACTTAATACCAAAGAAAAATCTCAAAACAGGATTCGTATCTCCTTTTTATAATTTTCTAATAATTAGTATTTCAGACATACATACTCTTATTTCAGACACATAATCTAATCTTGACATATAGCCATCATGTTTGGTTTTCACTGTTGGTTTTATCTATCTATCTATCTATCTATCTATCTATCTATCTATTTATCTATCTATCATCTATCTATCTATCATTTCCGGCCATTCTTATTTTAATAATTTTTTAAATTAAACCATAAAGGCCTGGTTAGCATGGAACACTAAGAAGAAAAACCATTCATGGCTTACACATCACATTTTAAGAGTGGATGAGTGACAGCCTGATTCTCATACAGAAAAAGCTATCAAAAAGATAGCAAAGTACTCTGAGACCAAGGAAAGCACAACGCAAAATCTGATAACTTAAAACATGGGGAGACATTCAAGCTTGGAACTATGAGATTGACATATGGCAGATTTCCTACATGCTGCTATATATAGAACTTCTTCATAAAACTATCTAATCTTTTTGCATCTGTTTGAAAATATGAATAGAGAGAGATAAGAATTTTATAGATGAGCTTGATATGTATAGCTGGGTTCTACACAACTCAAACAGATTACGTTGTGGTTTACTACATTACTTGAGCCAGCCTAATGACTGCATTGTTTATTACTCTATTTAAGCCTCTTGTATGAAGCTGTAAAAACATAATATGTAAAATCAGATTCCTTCAGACTAAAGAATAATGGAGTCTATTATGTGACCTTAAGAAAATGGTTCTATAATGTTATAACTGATATCTTATATGTTTTTTTAAAATCAAAACTAAGTATATCTTTAATTGATTTGCAATTCTTTGTTATTTCAGAATCCCTACAATTGTTGGTGTTTTTTGGGAAGATAATTTCATAAATATTAGCATAGGTGCAAGCAAACAAGAAAATATAAGAGATATATTATGAAAACTCTCTCTTTTAATTCAGGCTGCCTGTTGATTTAACATCTTTAGCTGTTTTTATCTCTTTTTTAGTTTTGTGCACAGTAATTGAGCAGCCAATACATTTAAATAAATAAAATTTCATATCGTTCAGCAACAATACAATTTCCATACCATGGTCATAATGCTATCCCTTGACTCACCTGCGTATAGAAGCCACTAGCTGCTTCTAGAAATAGAGAGAGGTTTGCTTGAACTTCACTCCGGTTTGGATTTGCTCGGTTTTTTGCTTGACCCTGTAGAGTTGTGATCTGATTCTTAAAGGCATGATTCCACCTAAAAAAAGGAGCAGCTTTCATTGTTCTATTTTACACAAAAAAGCTGATATACTGAATGATACCTGCTTGAAGGAGAAGGGAATATAGGGAGAGTGCTGTTTCAATGAAGCTTCTAGAGTACCACAAATATTATCTTCATGTTATGACCATATATCTACCTAACCCTTCTCTTCACTTGTTGACATTTATGTCAAACATCAGTACTGACCAAAAAGATTCATGGCAATGAGGATTGTCAGAAAGCCTGCCTAGTAATAAGAACTGGGAGTGAGTATTACCCTTTTTTCTCTTTACAGTCTGGACCAAAGAAACCTCAGATTGCTCAGTAGAAAAAGGTTCAGTGGAAGGAGGAAAATGAACCTGGCTGTCTACAACATTCAGTGATAGAGCAGCTGCAGAAAGTTTCTTCTCTGCAAAGTAGAACACTATGTTTGTGATGCAGCAAATGCTTGGAATTGAAAGGCTATGCATTCTGGACACAGGTACTGGACAGGGATATCAAGAACTGCCAGCTAATACTTAGTACCCACAGAAAATGTCAATCAGCCAAGGCTGAATTGGATATAAATTCATCCAAGGCTTTGGCTTGAATGAATGTTTTCCCAGCTTTCTTTTTTTCTTCTCCTCTTTCCTTGAATGTCTTTTTTTTTTTTAAAGTTTGTAAGCTCAATGACAAAACTTACTCATTTTTAATTGGGAGTCAATATGTGCTTGAAATCAGCCAAATAGCTATTATATTATCTCTCCTATATTACCACCAACTACTTGCAGTGTAGGGGTGGGGGAAAGAAGTTTCATCTAAAATCCAATTTTTCAAAATAATTTTCCAGTCTGCACACATCTTGTTCAGTTCAGTTCAATTTAGTTTATTGATTGGCCTATAGGCCATATCAAAATACAGAATTCCTAACACAAATTATTATTAAAAAAATTTAAAATGAAATTGGAGTAAAATACAATATATAGATGTTATTCAACATGAGATAAAATTATATTTCAGTATAACCCATATAATCTACCCCAATCAGACCCACATATGCCGATCTCAACCAAACTATTTTACTCAAGTACTTATTCAGTTAAAAAAGAGATTGTACATATAGTCCTTGACTTATCACCACAATTGGAACCAGAATATTGATTGTAAATGATTGCAGTCATAAATCAAGTTGGACTGGATTTAATGCAATGGTGAAATGTAAAATTTGTTACTACCGGTTCTGTGGGCGTGGCTTGGTGGTGGTGGGGTAATATGACTGAGTGGACGTGGCCAACTTTTTTTTTTTTTTTTTACTTTTAAAACTATTTTTACTATAGCCTCTTCGGCTGAAGAGGTTGTAAAAAAAAATGCTTTTAAAGCCTCTGAAGATCCCAGCTGACTTGCCTGATCGGCAGAGGCTTTCTTTTTTTTTTTTTTAAAGCCTCTGATGATCCCAGCTGAGCCGCATGATCATCAGAGGCTTTTTTTCGGCCAAAGAGGTGGTAGAAAAAATGCTTTTAATTTTTTTAAAAAAAAGTCTCTGATGATTGCGCGGCTCAGCTGGGCAATAGTGGGGGGGGGCAGGGATTTTTGCTACCGGTTCTCCGAACCACCCGCCTCCATCGCTACCGGATTGGGCGATCCAGTCTCAACCGGGAGCATTTAATGAGAATTTTTATGGTAATAATTAAGTGAATCAGAGTTCTTCAATGGACTTTTTTTTTTTTGCCAGAAACTAGGCAAAAAAGATTACAAATTGTGTTTACATGAGTACAGGATGCTACAACCAGTCATAAATGTAAGCCAGCTGCCAGGCGCCTGAATTGCGACCATAGGACTGTGGGGTTGGTGTGATAGTAGAGATTATAAATCCCAGGCCATCATAACTTTGTTAAGTGAGGACTACTAGCATCTTTTAAAAAATAATATAAGCCAAATTTAGTTATACTTACAGATCCTGTTCCACTTTTTTATCCAATGCATACTCCAAATCTGTTACTAACATTTTCTGGTATAAGTCCTGTAAAGCTTGTCGAGATGTCCAGGCTTCGGCTGGTCCCAGCTTCGAATCTGAAAAATACATACATATATTTGTGTGTGTGTGTGTTTGTGTATGTATTTATGTGTCTGTCTCTATGTACACTTCCCCTACATCCGTGATGGCAAACCTATGGCACACGTGCCAGAGGTGGCACGTGGAGCCCTCTCTGCTGGCACGCAGGCCGTCTCCCCTGGTCAGATCTCCGTGACATTTCTTTCATGAGCTTCTGTTTCCCTGTAAACAACAAAACAGAAGCTCACAAAAGAAAAAGATCTTACCTCTTGCCACGCTGCCGGTGTTGGGATACCCTGCCTCCCGCTGGCTAGCTGGTCTTCAGGTCTCTGCTGCGCATACACGCTTGCCTGCGCATGCCCACGCACACACATGTCAGTTTGGGCATGCAATGCCTAAAAGGTTCGCCATTACTGCCCTAGACCAATGGTCCTCAAACTTTGTTATCTTGAAAATCTTTCTCAATGTGAAAAATTGTATGGATACAAACTTTAATAAAAGTTTTATATAATACCTTGTCATAGATTTCTCTCCTTTAAACAAAACAAAGGCATGAACATTTTACAATTTCACTATAAGCATAAGTGTAAACAGTCATGTGGATCCCCAAGATAATTCTTAAGGAACCCTGGATTTCCAACAAACAGTCTTGGTTTTATTGGTTCTAGACCAATAAAGCATTGTCTTAGCTCTGAACTAGCTTGCACACAGTTAATTTCTCTTTTGTTTTTGCAGAATTCAAAATAGGAAATTTGGAACAGTGGCACATGGAAGTTAGTGAAAATAACGAGATTTTCATCTGATCTGCAAGAGTACTGAAGACCAGTTGTGATCCAGTTGACCCCAAAGTATCTAAAATCTTTGAGTAGTAGTGCTAGTCCTCCCTTTGTCCAAATTCCTGCTGCCACCCTGTATTTGAGGTCGATACCTTTGTATCTTCTTACTCCAAAGCTAATAGGAAGGATGGCTCCTCAACCACATCTATTGATTTTAGTAACTCACTAGACCAGAAAATTAATTAAAACCTGTTTGTGAATTACAATAACAACTTTCAATGAAACCTGATTACCTAAATTTGGCAGATTTAGATGGTGAAAACATTACCTGTCATGTCAGCCTTCAGGACTTCTGCCTGCCTGTATATAAAATAGATACAATACGTTAAAATAATCAATAAATATCAATATTTTAAATAAATTAAAAATGCAAGAATATTCAGGTCTTATGGATTTGTGCAATTTATCTAAAATGCAATCTGAAATAGAATCTCAGCTCATGTTCTAAGCTTTAACCTTCATTATAATATATTAAGAATAACATTTTTACCCAGTTTGCAATATATATAGATGTGCTGCCAAAATATAAAGCATCAAGAGATTGCTAAATTATATTTTTTTCACACAGTGGAAGAAAGGAATAAAAAAGTGGGATAGTGGGGATTGAATCAAGGTTAGGTATTCATATATGAATTCGTACCCAAACCATTAGATTAGCAGATATTTTTGTTTTCAATCTCTCTGAGGTATAGCTACTAACACATTTTACTGTTATTTCACATAAATGCCATCCTTCTCAGCATCTTCAATTGGTACTTTAAGTTTTATATCTATTGTAGTTGTTATATAACACATTGACAAAACTATTCCATGCATGTGTTTAGGTCATTTTAGAGCCATTGTTGAAATGATTGGAATTGGCTATTGCATAGAACGGCTGCAACATCATAAAATATTCATTTTCTAGAGGAACCTAAGTGTTCAGATCCTGACATTGTTTGAAATTACTCTTTTGAAGTATCTTTCCAGTTCCAATTCAAAAATGCTTTCTATCATCCCAACTTACTCCTTTAGTTAACTAATTATTAAGAATAGAAGAGAGTAAATTTAGATGCAACTACTAAGACAACTGTTTCATATAACTTTGTTCAAAGAAAAAAATTGCTGTAGCACAGCTCTGATACGGAGTAAGTTATTTATAAATATGCACACTTGTAGCAGTTTTATGTACAACTCACTGGTTTTTACAAGATCATTTTTCATATTCAAGGTATCTTAAAACCTATTTGGAATATGTCCAACACTGGGATTTTTAGGAATTTAAATTTTAAATTTATGTACTAAACAGTTGTTATATAGAAGACAATTACCACAAGGGGAATTCAACAGCATGTATAGGAAGGAGTACAATAGCTTATTTATAAATCTTAGTGTCAAGTTTCCAAGTAACACCCCCAACAAAGTAAGACTCCAAGGCAGGCATTTCCTCAAAGTTCCATTTTATTAGAGATGTCACATTGGCACATCTGGGAAAACCTGAATCTGAAGTCTCCCGGGTTTTCTCCACCCAAAGGAAAATCAAAGTCCCGTCCCCTGTACCCACATGTCCAATACATGGTCCAATCAGGTCACCATCCTAACTGGAATTGTTTCCCAGCCACGCCTCTCCATGTGCAGGCTAAATGTCTTTGACTCCAAGTGAAAGAATGTTGTTATGGCTATACATCTCACCCATCACCATCCAACCCCACCCCCAGTTCCCATAGCATGCCCATCCACCAAGTGTAGAAGCCCTGAAGTTCCGAAGAAAAAGATGGCCTCCAGGGCTGACACTTAGCCAGCATGCCAATGGTGATGATGTGTATGAACAGCAAATAATAGGCAATCTTTAAAATACACACACATACACCAGTTAAAACTTACATGTGTAGCGAGATATTTAAGTACAATAATTACTGGATTAGTTTCCTACATTAAAATCTCATTTCGGGAACACACGTTACCCACATATATATAATCAACAATTTATTAAGTGGAGTTTTTTCACATTAAGCCACTTGCCAAACTAATAGCTCTTCCTATCTAAAGTCTTATTACACTGCATAAAGTCAAAAACCTAAGAAAATGAGAGTTGATTTTTTCCGCATAACTGGACAGGATAATACAAATATCTATTTTACCTTGTGTTCCTAATCTGTTTTTTTGTGGTGCTGTTTTTGATAGGTTGGACTGTTTTTTCCCTTTGGGTAAAGGCAGATGCAAAAAACGAGTTAAGTAGTTCTGCTTTTTCCCTGTTCTTGTCACCTTCTTGCCACTTCCTCCCAGCAATGGACCAATTGTTTCCTTGACTTTTTTCTTGTTTTTAAGATATTGGAAGAAGCTTTTTTTGGTTATTTTTTACTTTTGTAGCAAGCCTTTAATCGCTGTAGGCCTTAGCTTTCCTCACTTCATCTTTGCAGACTGATATTCTGCCTTAGTTATGTGCCCCTCTTTCCATTTTTTATACTTGTCCTTTTTGTCATTCAATTTGTCAGAGATTTCTTTATGCAGCCATGCTGGTTTCTTTTGAGAGCTGTTATTTTTCTTCTTCATTGGTATTGTGCTACACTGGGCTTTTATAATCGCACTTTTCAAAATTTCCCAAGCTTCTCAAATTGTTTTCGCCTTGAGGATTCTCATCCATTGAATCCTTCCCAAGCTCTCTCTAAATTTATTGAAATTAGCTCTCTTAAAGTCCAAGACTCTAGTTTGACTTTGTTCTATTGCTTGTGCTTGCATAATGTTGCATTCCAATATTGCATGATCACTCCCCCCAAGGTTCCTGCAGCTTCAACACCTTCTATCATTTCATCTCTATTAGTGAGAATTAAGTCCAATATGGCTGATTCCCTTGTTCCCTTCTTTACTTTTTGGGAAACAAAGTTGCCTGCTAGGTTTGTCAGGAACTTGTTTGATCTTCAACTTGGTGCAGAGTTTGTCTTGTTTCCTATTTCAGTTTCTTTCAATTTAGTCATCTACCCACATCCCTCTTTAGAAATATTAATAATTTGTTTTTAAAGAAAAGCAATCTTAAGATACAAAACCTGATTTTTCATGTTTACTTCAACAGCTAAAAAATTAAAAACTTCTTTCCAAAATGTTAAAAATAAAGCAATTTGAATTGGAGAAATCCTAAATACTGAAGTCCTAGCTACTTATGTTGAAGAGTAATTTTATTCAAATATAATCATTTTTTCTAATTATTTATGAGAACATTAATAATTTAGCTGAAAGAATTATGAAAAAAAGTTTCAATATATGCTGTATTTCCTCTGCCTATGCCTTGTGCAAATACAACACACACACACACACACACACATGCCATGCTATGTTTGTTCATTTTCCTCTAAAAACAGGTTTAACCCTGAAACTTAAAGGCCTGCTATCAAAGTTCCACACCAATTTCCTGTCAGCTGCTATTTTCAGTCTCAAAATACATCTTCCAAATCCTGCTGTTTCATTTAGCTCTTTTATTTCCACATTAATATTATTTTGAAAGAACTACCAATATTTCCCAAAAGAATAAGACACACAGGATCGAAAAGAATATATCATCATGATTCTATGATGCAATACAGTTGTAGTAACGGCACATTATTCCCTTTCCCAGAGGTCTGTCATTCACACACATAAACACTGGCATTCTGCTGGTATATAATAAAAAAGAGGTGATAAAGAAATATAATTTTATGTCATTTTATTCTATTTTATATATTTATGTATCAAATTATTGTATTTTATCCTATAACTCTCTCATTTTAAATTGTTTGTTTAGAATTTTATTGGTAATATGTGTTTGAACCTGTATGTTGATATGGCCTATAGGCTAATCGATAAATAAACATATATACATACATATATATATATATATATATATATATATATATATATATATATATATAGGCAGAAATTCAATAGAAGTAATATTGTCTGTCTCTGTTTCCATTGATATCTATTTTAGACAGGGTAGATAAAAATCAATGATTTTTAAAAAAAATGAAAAAAATCAGATTTTTAAAATTTAAATTGGATTTTTTTTTATTTAAATAAGATTTTTTTGATTTTTATCAAATTTATTTTAATAAAAAACTTTTTGGGGTAAAAATCTATCATAAGATAGTTTTCTATTTAAGATACATAAATAATTTAGTTTATTCAGCATGAAATGGAGCTTAGTTATGTAGCATAAGGCTGTATATTCTGCAACACTGGGACTATCGGTGAGTCAACAGTGGGTCAAAGGAGTAGCAGAGATGACAGTTGCTCTTTAAAAATTATGATTTAAATCAAGTTGATTTAAATCAAGCCTTTTTACCAGTGATTTAAATCATGATTTAAATTGTGATTTAAATCAACTCGATTTAAATCAAATCCACCCTGATTTTAGAATATTCAAAATACAAGCTGAAACAAGAAACTGACCAGAGTTAAAGCCTAACCTATTTAATCACATTTGCCATACGAAATCAACCACTTTTATTTAGCACTATAACAAGAACAGTACACCTGTCACTCTCTCTCAGCCCAACCCACCTCACAGGATTGTTCTTATAGGAAAACAGGAAGGGGAAGGTATACTGGATATGTTTGTTGTCTTGAGTTACTTGTAAAAATAATACAGGTAGTATACAAACAAACAAATTAAGAGCAACTGTACAGATGAGAATATAAAGAAAAATGTTCAACAAATTCACTGTTTATCATTATTACTTTTTGGCCATGATAACTCTAAAATATCTATTACTTTTCTGTTCCAATAGGAACTATTTACTTGCATTAATACCCCAGTCATTAGAGAGGGTTTTTTTAAAGCCACAATTGACAATTCCTCTGCAAAGTGGAAAATGAGACCCACTGGAATACCATGATCCTGAAACTGGAAGAGGCTGTGCAAAATACAAGTATCACACTCTTTTTTTTTACCACTCTCAGGCACCTCATAAGGATTAAATCGACAAACAGTAATGCCTACAAAACTGATGGAACATTTGTCTCATCTTCAAATGAACAGCTTCAGAGATAGAAGGAAATTTTCCAAAAACTCTACAACCATGAAGAGCCACAGGTGTCACCACTACTCTATTTATCCAAATGCCCCCAAAAAATCAGGAGTGAAACACTGTGCCCACAATAGAAGCATAAAGGTAACAAAATAAAAAATAAAAAATGGGAGAACAGATGGATGGAGCTACAACTGCGGCACCCAGAGCTAGTGACCATATCATTAAGTGACTACATTTATAGTTAATTTGGTATTCACAGAAATGAAATGAAATATTATAATCTATTTTGAAAAAAGATGACAGCAATTCAAAAGCAACTGGACCATACGTTTTATTGTCAGTATCAATAAAGGAGAATATTTATAGCTCAGAGTTGAAATGAGGGTCCTTGTGCTCTCTGAATTGGTTGTTTTCTTGCAGACATTTCATTACCCCAAACTAGCACTGATGATGTTACCTAATTTGGGTAATGAAACATCTACAAGAAAATCACCAAGCTCAGAGAGCACCAAGGACCCCTCAATTATTGTTAGTCCTTGGAAAGGTCTTCATAAGAATCAAATAACTACATTTCCAGAAACAATAGGAAAATTAATTAGAGGAAAGTAGTCTAGTTTCCACTCAAATCAAGGTTACGTGACCAGGTTTTCATCATCAGACAACTAATGGATGAGAGAATTCAATAATATAAATAATCACTTGCTCATTGACTTTGAAGCAACTTTGACAATGTACACTAGTCAGTTTTATGGAGAGAACTGAAAACCCACAAATTCTACAACAATTCCAATAACTGTGTACATATCCAAAATTAATGTTCAGTTCTTGATTCGAACTGGCATTAGGTATGGCTGTGTGATCTCAACCCTTCTGTTCAAAGTCATACGGATACTATTATGGAGAAAGGTTTGGAAGGCACTGCAATGAAACCCATTATCTTCAATTGGGGCTGGAATTTCTATCATTAGTTGTTATAGTCATATGTCAAGGCACCCACGATTGAACCTGACTTTTCCACTCTTTTTATGGCAGTCGTTAAATGAATCACACAGTTGTACGTCTGAACCATTAAGCGAACAAGGTGGTTGTTAAGTAAATCCATTCTCCTGAGTGGGTGAAGCTTTTTGCTGGCAACCAGCAAAAAATATCGGAAATCAAGGTCTTGTGACTATGGAACACTGCAACTGGTCATAAATGCAAAATGATTTCCAAGTACCTGAAATGTTGTCCTGTGACCCCCGCAGGGAGTGATATGGTAGACTACTACAGCACAACATTTTACAGTACATTATAGGCCATACAGCACCCTGTCCAAGGCTGCTGCAATACTGAGTGGTTGTTAAACAACTGGTTGTATGTCAAAGACTATCTGCATTTGTGTACAATATCATAGAAATTGCTAATATCTTATATATCATCAACACAGTTGATTATACAGTAGGAAAATTGACGGTAGAACAAAGATTTTGACAGTTGATGGATCTCAATCTACCTCAACAAAAATTGTGGTAGGTAGTTAAGTTTAGGTAGTTAAGAGCAAGTTAACCAATTCAAATATCTTGGATTGCTGGTAGAAGAACTTAAACACCATTAAAAAACAGAACTAGCTAATCGAATTGGCCAGGCCAATTGCTGTCCTTTGATCTTTCAACTAGTGCTTCAGGAAGAAACAAAACACTTCAGTGAAAAGGGATAAAAATCTTCAAGACACTAGTTCTGCCAATCTCACTATACAGATTTGAGACATGAACCCTATTAAAAGCCAATCTCAATAAGTCTGATGTTCTTTTAACATGACCTATTGTATATTCTGCTAATCTCTCTACACAACCATCTGAATAATGACTTCATCAGACTGAGATGCAATGAATAACCTACAACTGACAAAATACAAAAGCACAGATTAAAGTGCTATGAATATATACCTAATGCCAGAACTTCTTCCTTATATTAATATGAAGAAAAGTGGCCTACATAGTGAAAAGTTCCAAACAACACTTTCCAAAATGTGAGCAGAGCAAATTCAAGGCAATCTGAAAAAAAAACACCCCTCAATCTAAACAACACGAAACAATAAGAGGATGTATAACACTCCTATTGTTTTTTCTCTCATTCTAACCGACCAGGCTTTTTCAGGTGTTTATAAGAGCTGTTTGGGTGAGAATGGGCGTTGTACTTACCTGATACGCCCCTTCTCTGCGTGCTGTCACGGCAGTCAGGCTTGGGTGATAGACAGGGAGCTGGCCAATAGGACCGAGTCAACTGGACGCTCAAGCTCCGCCTCTTCCTGCTTGGCCCCAGTTTTGAGGCGAAGGGCTCCAGCTGACTGACATGTCTATAGAGAGACAGAGGAGAAGTGAGAAGAACCCCCTCCCCCGTATCTTTCCCAGATATAGACCAGGGTGGGGCTGACTGCCGTGACAGCACGCAGAGAAGGGGCGTATCAGGTAAGTACAACGCCCATTCTCCTGCCTGGCTGTCATGGCAGTCAGGCTTGGGACATACCAAAGCTTCATGTCCTATAGGGAGGGATCTGGTCGGACCCGTTGCAAGACTCGTCTCCTGAAGGCGGCATCAGCAGAAGCGAAGGTGTCCAGGCGGTAATGCCGGATAAACGGAGTCACCGAGGACCAAGCGGCAGCTTTACAGATTTCTTCCCACGGCACTTGCGTAGCCCAAGCTGCGGACGTGGCAGCGCTTCTGGTAGAATGTGCCGTGATCCGACGAAGAGCCGGTAAGGAATGAGAATCATAGGCTGTAGAAATAGTGGCACAAAGCCATCGACCCACCGTGACCAAAGATACCTTTGATCCCATGGAAGACGGCTGGAACGAAATGAAGAGTGCCTCTGACCTCCGGAAGGGTAAGGTACGAGATAGATAGATTTTAAAGGCCCTGCGGACATCGAGGGTATGCCAGCGGCGTTCCAGGTGATGTTGAGGAGAAGGACAAAAATTTGGGAGCACAAGCTCTTGAGACCTATGAAAGGTGGAATTGATTTTGGGTATAAAAGCAGGGTCCAAACGAAGCACCACTCTGTCTTTGTGGAAAATGCAAAGGTCAGATCGAACTGAAAGGGAGGCAAGTTCAGATATGCGATGAGCCGAGGGAATTGCAACCAAAAAGGAAACTTTGAAAGACAGGAATTTCAAGTTGATGTCACAAAGAGTTTCAAAGGGAAGAGCGGTCAGGGCGGTGAGAACTTTGTTGAGGTCCCACGTGGGGAACCTGTAAACCACCGGAGGACGAAGATTGGTGGCCCCTTTCAAAAAATCCCGGATGAGGGGATCTTTGGAGATTGGAAGGGCGGATCCGAATTGAAGGACTGATGACAAGGCAGCGACCTGACGTCGCAAGGTATTGGGGGCGAGGCCGGAGGCAAAGCCATGCTGAAGAAAACCTAAGAGGTGGACCACTGAAGCTGAGGAAGGATCCAGGTGGTTCCTGGAACACCAGCGGAGGAAGGCTTTCCAGGTTGAATCATAAATACGGACCGTGGAAGGGCGACGAGCTGCCATGATAATGGGAATGGCTGCAGGTGGAACCTGGGAAGCTGTCAAACGGAGCCGCTCAACCTCCACGCGGTCAAGTGGAAGGACTGAGGGTCGGGGTGGAGGAGGCTGCCCTGTTGCAGAGAGATTAGATTGTCCGGAATCCTCCAAGGAGGAGCCGCGGACAGCTCCACCAAGTCCGCAAACCAAGGCCTGCGAGGCCAATAGGGAGCCAGGAGGAGAAACTCTGCTTTTTCCAGTAGTAGTTTGCTACTACTCGCAATGAGGGGAAGAGGAGAGAAGGCATAGAGGAGGATCCGCTGAGGCCAGGGACTGCGGAATGCGTCCACCGCCTCCGCTCCTGGTGTCCGGAATCTGGAGAAGAAGCGGGGCAGTTGGTGATTGTCGCGGGAGGCGAATAAGTCCACCTGTGGGAGGCCGAAGCGCTCTGCCAGCAATTGGAAGAGATCGGGAGGTAGGCTCCATTCCGTGGGGTCCAGAGAGGCGCGGCTGAGGGCATCTGCTCGCACGTTGTCCTTTCCCGCTATGTAATCGGCCCAAAGGGAGAGTAGGTGGGACTCGGCCCAGAGACCGAGGCGCCTCGTTTCCTCCATGAGAACTTTGGAGTGCGTCCCCCCCATGCGGTTGATGTGAGCCTTGGTCAAGATGTTGTCCGTTAAGACCAAGATATCTCGACCGGAGATGAGGGGCTCGAAATGGAGGAGGGCTAGGTAGACTGCCCGCAACTCGAGGACATTGATGCTGAGGGATTGTTCCTGTAGGGACCAGCGGCCCTGGGCAGAGATGGAGTCGAGGTGGGCCCCCCAACCTTGGAAGCTTGCGTCTGTTGTGATGACTGCCCGCTGCGGCTCCAGGAATTTGGTCCCCCGAGACACGGCCGGGGACGACCACCATCGAAGGGAGTTGAGCACAACTGCGGGAAGGCGAATCCTCCTGGAGGATGTGGAAGAAGCCGATTTTTGAAATGGGAGTAGGAGCCATTGAAGATATCTGTTATGGAGCCGAGACCAAGGGACTATCCCGTAAGCTGATACCATTTTGCCGAGTAAGGTGGAAAGGTCAGAGAGGGAAGCAGACCGAGCGCGCCTAAGGCGTCGGGCTAGAGAAGAGAGATTCTCTACTCGGTCCCGGGACAAAAATACTTCTACCTTAGAGGTATCAATAAGGGCCCCCAGGTGTTGGATTCGTGTCATAGGGACTAAATGGCTCTTGGCCCAATTTATAGAGAATCCGTGCTGTTGTAATGTGTGGAGAGTATGGGTCAAGTCCTTCAGGGCCTGGTCCGAGGACCGTGACAGGATGAGAATGTCATCTAAGTAGAACATGGCTCTAATAGGGGTGGAACAGATATGGGCCATAAGGGCCGCCATTATTTTGGAAAATACTCTGGGGGCCGAGGATAAACCAAAGGGGAGGGCGCTATACTGAAAATGGCGCCCATTGTAACAAAAACGGAGGAATTTGCGGTGCCCAGGCCGAATTGGAACGTGGAGGTAAGCTTCAGTTAAATCAATAGATGTCATATAGTCTCCCTGATGGATACCCAGGAGAATCGATTTCAGGGAGTGCATCTTAAACCGGTGATACACGATATGCCAGTTTAAGGATTTTAAATCGAGGATCGCCCTCCACCCCCCTGAAGCTTTGGGAACTAGGAAAAGGCGGGAATAGAAGCCCTGCCCCCTCTGAGAGGAGGGAACGGGCTGGATAGCTCCAATATCCAGGAGGTGCTGGATGGCGGAATCCATCCTAGCGTTTTTAACAGGGTCCCAGGAGGAGGGACAGGGGAGGAAAAGCCTCGGAGGAATGGAGTGGAATTCGAGAGAGACCAAAACGAATGGTGGATCTGACCCAGGAGTCCGAAACAGAGGAGTCCCACTGGGAAACAAAAAGGGATAACCGCCCGCCTATAGCTTGAGGAGGATCAGAATTAGCGGGACCTCCTAAAGGGATGGCCCCTACCTCCTCGAAAGGGCCACCTGAACCCAGCCCGGGGATTGGACCTGACCTGCTGATCTGATGGAGGTGGGCCTCTGAAAGAGAAGGATCGCTGTGAACGCTGAGGTAAGTAGGAATCCATGTTCCGGTAGGAAGTAGAGCGAAAGGCAGAAGGAGACCTGTAGTCAGGACGGCAGTTGAGAGCTGGCAATATTTTTCGATGATCCTTTGTTTCCACCAACAGAGGATCAAGTTGAGTACCAAACAGTTTGTCCCCGGAGAATGGGGAGGAAGCCAGACGCCACTTACTTCTAATATCAGCTTGCCAGTTGCGGAGCCACAATAGGCGACGAGAGGTGATGGATGTGCCAATCGCCTTTGCAGAGAAGCGAGCTGCATTCAGGGTGGCATCCGCTGAAAACTCCACTGCAGCCATGATCTTGTTGAGATCTTGATGGGAGCAGTGATCCGATGCAGGCAAGCGAGCTTGTAGTTGCCTTAACCAGAGGATGGTTGCTCTATTAAAAAAGGAGGCTGCAGACGATGCTTGCACAGACCAGGCCGAAGCCTGATGTCCCTTGATTAAGGTACGTTCTGCTTTCTTTTCCTCAGGGCGTAAACACTCCTCAGGAGGACCTGCGATAGGAGATGGAGAAGAGAGAGCCAGTACTGGAGAATCAACTGAAGGGATCTGGAGGAGTTGTGAAAACTCAGGAGCCATATTATAAAATTTTTTGTCCAAATTGTTAGGTAGAGGCCCCGAGCTTGGTGAAGACCATTGGCGAAGAACGACATCAGAAAATAATTTTGGGGCAGGCACCACTTCCTTAGGGACCAAAGGCTCTTGAAACAGGGCAGAGGTGGGGTCTGCTGAAGCTGATGAAGCATCCATTAAAGAGGAGGCAGGCCCCAGGCGGGTGATATTTTGAACCTTGAAGAGCAAGGAGCGAAACATATGAGGCCGAAAGAGGCCTATAAAGGCGGGTTGGTCAGGCTCTAGCCCCTCATCATCCGAGAGATCATGGTCTACAATAAGTTCACCCTCTGAGAGGGAATCATGGTCAGGAGAATCTACTATTTCCCCAGACTCTGAAACTGCCTCCTCCACTTCTAGTTGAGAATGGTCTCTGTTGGCAGGATTATTACCAGTCTGGGCGGAAACCTCAGAAGGGGCCTTCTGTTGTAGGCCCTGAGCAATCCCCTGGCGAATGGCCTCAGATATTAATCCGGCTAAGGCAGGAGGAATATTGGTGAAGGCGTGAAGCCCTGGATCAGGTTGAGGAGTGGGAGGAGCAGGATTGGCAGATAGATCCTTAGGGGGAGAAGGAGAGACCTCATGAGCCACAGGGAATACAGATTCAACTTCAGCATTAGGAGAAAACTCCTCCTGAACAGACCTATCCGGAGACAAGCCGAGGTAGGCCGAGGTGAAGCTCCCCCAGTGTTAGAGGCTTCTGAAGGCCGAAATTATGGGTCTGAATTGGATGTTGCCTGAGCCCTAAGAAAAGCCTTTTCTATGGCTTTGTGTCTTCTCTCCTCCTCCCTGGAAGGTTTGCGGGCTGGAGGAGGAGGGGGAGCTGAAGGGACAGACCCTTTTTTTGTTTTAGGGGGTCTGCCCTTAGAGGTGCCTTCTTCAGGGTCCTCCCCGTGGACCCGTTTCCCTTTATGAGGCGCCCGGGAAGAATGGCGTGAAATTTGAGCGTCCGCCATTTTGAGGTGGCGAGAATGAGGCCGAGGAAATAAAATGGCCACCGGGCAAGTACTTGCGGTTGGAGACGGCCCAGGAGTCGAAGCGCTAGTCAGGGCTGCAAAGCGCAAGCTTTTTAGCGCAGCTGTCACCGCCGGAGACAAGCGGGATGGCCCGGAATCAGCCCGATCTAAAATCCAAAGGGCTGAGCCTCAAACGTCCGCCGGTGAGGCGGGAAAGCCGGGAGACGCGGCAGGGCGAACTCGTGCACGCGCCAGCAAAGCCGCCCGATGGCAGCTAACGAGAAGAGAAAAAGCGGCTGCTGCTGAAGGCAAGGCGGCCAGTAGAGAAGGGCAAGACAAAAATCGTAGTCAGAGTTTGTTCCGATGTCAAAAAACCTAATAAATCGCAGATAGACAGGAGAACACTATAGACACGGCTGTCCAAGGCAGACCGAGTCGAAAAACTGGGGCCAAGCAGGAAGAGGCGGAGCTTGAGCATCCAGTTGACTCAGTCCTATTGGCCAGCTCCCTGTCTATCACCCAAGCCTGACTGCCGTGACAGCCAGGCAGGAGAATGTATAATTTATTTGCTTTAAACAACCAGCATGACAAAAAGTATTTCTGTTTTTAATTCAGATTCAACAATGAGACATTACAGCTAGTGTTTAATTCAAGGTTTTTATTTTAACCACAAAAATGCAAGACAATATAGCAGGCAGTCGCTTTTTCTAGATAGTATCTGGATAAACTTGTCTAAATTTTTATGCCTGTATCAGGGGTATCAAACTGAAGGACCGTGGGTTGGATGCCTCACACCCAGGTCACGCCCACCCCAGCCCCACGAAGAAAAAAAATGTCATGATACGTCACGTGACGGCAACATGACGCCACGAGTTTGACACCCCTGGCCTATATCATCAACATGTTTTTTGTGTGTTTGGATGGATCAACTGGTAACCCATTGTTGAGGCAGAACACCCATATAAGTGTAAAAGAGGAGTAGTGGCAGCACACTTTTTAACTAAAATTGTTTTTGTTGTAATAGGACATTTCTATTAAGAATTGGAATTTAAAATACAAAGTAATGAAGTTATTAAGAAAAGAAAATCTAAATAAAAATGCAATTGGAACTGAAGATAAAGAAAATTTGCACAGATCTGAGCAATTTAAAGAATTTGAGGCAAGAAAACTTGAAAAATAAGAAAATCAAAACTAATCTATCTGTGAAGTACAAACTGGACAGTAAAGGAATTGCAGAGACTCTAGAACAATTGAAACAAAGTATCATGGCTATTGCAGAGAAAATCAAACAATATGCCAATAAAATAATTCAATTCCAGCAGAACTTGTACTCGAGAGCAAATCAGCATCAATTCTACAAAACGCTTGAAAATATGGAATGACCGGTCACAAATAATGTAAAGCCTGGCAAAGAAGGACCCTAAAATTTTGGAAAAGTTTGTGAGAAAATAATTGGAGTCACAATAGGCATGCAACATGAATCAAGCAAATTGAAAATATAGTGAAAGTACTTGGTGTGGAAGAAATTAGATTAACTAAGGAAATAGTACAAAAGCAATCAGAGAAGGATAAAAACTTGAGTGCTCCTATATCAGATGAGCTCCATGCATTCTGGCTAAAATAACTGACAAATCTACACTTGAGGTTGGCAGACCAGATGAATAGGGTTTGGAAGCACCAGAAAATTAAAAATGGCTAACAGCTAAAAGGACATTCCTAACTCAGAAGGTGAAGGAGAAGGGAAATGAGCCTCGAAACTACAGGCCTGTAACCTGTTTGCCAATAACATACAAGTACTTATAAATGTAAATTAAATCTACAGCTATTTGAGAATATAGAACAAAAAGGGTGCTACAAAAATTCAAGAGGAATAAAGGACCAATTATTGACAAAATTGGTTTCAACGAATTTGAAAAAAAAAAAAAAGAAATGGTCTTATGGCTTAAGATAGACTATAAAGGGCATTTGATTCCATTTCATATAGCTGAATTAAGAAATGTCTCAACATTTTTGGAATCGGGAAAAACATTCAGCAATTTATGAATACTTTGATGAAGTTTGGGTGAATAAAGCCAATGGCTAATTTATTTTATTTTTATTTTATTTTAATTTAATTTGATTTATATGCCGCCCTTCTCCAGAGACTCAGGGCGGCTTACAATGCGTTAATGGGGAAAAAGACCAAATTAAACGTAGAATTTTCCAAGGTGACTCAGTATCACCTAGTTATTTATGGCCCCACTGACAACATTTTGAACAAGACAAACTATTGAATATGAACTGACCAAAAAGGAATAAAATTTTTGCATTTACTCCATTTGGATTATTTGAAAAAAAGCCAAACTAGATTCCTTACTTAAAAAATACAAAAGAATTCAATAAATATATTGGAATACGATTTGGCATTGACAAGTGTATATTGTTGGCATAAAGACAGCCAAAACAGTTGAATCTGATGGATACAGCTTAACAATGAAGATTTAATAAAGGGAGTAGCACCAGAAAAAGGCTACAAATATGTGGGAAATTTGGATACTTCTGATTTATTACAGAATCATACTCTAATACTTCTACTAAGCATATCAAATGAATTTGTAAAATTTTGAAATCAAAGCTAAGTGATGGAAATACCATATACCTGGGCAGTCCCTATTATTTGATGTACAGCAGAAACAATTGACTGGATAGACCTTGATAACTTGGATCAGAAGAATGATAATGTACCATGTTTTGCACTAAAAAATGATACTGATTGGCTGTATTTGCTAAGAGCTGAAAGTGTTGGAGGACTTTTACAGATGAAACAAATTATGAAGGAAGAAAAGCACGGCCTGAATGATTACATTTTTAAAAAGCAATAAGGAAAATCCTGAAGGAACTCAGGATTGAGTTGGCTTTTTTTGCCCTGTTTTTGAGGCTTTTTTCAGCCCGTTTTCGAGGCTTTTTTGGCTAATTTTTTCAGAAAAAACAGCCTGAAAAAAACCTCAAAAATGGGTCAAAAAAAGCCTCGAAAACAGTCCCAAAAAAGCCTTGAAAACGGCCCGAAAAAAGGCCCGAAAATGGGGCGCGCAGAGGCCAAAAATTTTTGTTGTTGTTGATTTCCTCTTCTAAATTTAGGTGTGTCTTATAGTCAGGGGCATCTTATAGTCCAAAAAATACAGTAAATGCTAAATAGACAATTGAAAATGATTTGCTAATTGGAAAAACAAGCATGGCAATGTATGGTCGATACTTGAAGATTATAGAAGAAAAAGCTTATTTAAAAACCCACATGAAGTTGATTAATATCAGGAGAGTTAAAGAAATTGAGGGCTTTATTTTAGTGGCTCAAGAACAAGCATGAAGGCAAAAATTCAACATGTAACAAACAAAAGCAGATGTTGCCTCTGTAGTAAAAGGATGAAATAATTGGCCAGTGGCTAAAGCAAAATTTTACAAACTGACTACAAGAAGTGCTAGGAATGCCAGAATTATTCACTGGAAATTTTGAGAGGTTTGGATTTGAATGCAAGAAAATTGATCATCAAGTTGAGAAGATTTTAGAAAATCAAATGGGCAAGCATAACATGCCTGATATTATAGCTGTTCATAACATCTTGTTCATAATACACCTGATATAACAATTATTGGGGGTAAAAGTCTGCTTCATGGATGTTGCTATAGAAGAAGGAATTTGTTGTTATACCAATGTGTTTGGGGCCTTGAATGATAGTAAAGGAGTTCCTCAATATCTGGAAATATTTATCAGTCTTTAATACCTAACTTTATCAAACAAATATCCCATCCTACATAGAATTGCCTGTATTCTTAGATGCTACCTTAATAATTCTTAGGTGCTTGGTTAGGACTTGAATTGCTAAGTTTCCATCAGTCTTAGACTGAATTTAATTGTAGATTAGCTACATATAATACAACTCACATGGTTTGCCAGATTGGAAAAACTAAACTCAAGATGATTTATATTAAAAACTTAATAAACACACACACATACACAAACTATAAGCGACTTTTTCATTACAGCATATAAGACATTCAAAATATGTCAAAATATTACTTATGGAACACTAAAATTCTAAATGTTCTTTCAGTTTGTACAGGAAATTGTGAAGTCCACCACACCTCAATAGTTCAGATTATTAGTGACTCAGGATAAGCCTCTATACCAGGGGTTCTCAACCCCAAGGCTATGGTCCACTACCAGGCCATGACCTATTCGCCACCAGGCCATGGGCCAGCTTGAGTGAGCTGGTGCGCACACACACACATGAGCAGCAGGCTGGCACACATGCACGTATACACAGCTTCACTTGCAGTTGAGCTGTGTGCGCATGTGTGTGAGCACCAGACTGCCACTCACATAAGTCAAGCTGCGCACACCAAAAGCTATATTGATGAAAAATAAGGATATATGTGTATTAGTCTATGCATATAATGCCACATTATTGGTTGAGAACAGTTTGCTGGAAAATCTGGATAGATTCTAGGGTGCATCAAGAAGTATGGATCTTAATGTTGCAAAAATCCAGATAGTTATAAGAAAGAAGACTGCAAGTTTTATATAAACGGCAAAAAAATAGAGCGAGTGGATGACTGCACATACTGGTTTTATCTGGTAAAGGATGATAGGTGATACATGATATGTGGCAAAGAATTAATATTTATCACAATACATGAAAGGGCTGTCTATAAGTGTGTGCTTATCTCCAATTTGTGATGTAAAAGTAAATAGTGGATATACCAGAAAAAAACACTGGTTGAATACAGTCAAAATGAATTAATTTAAAAATCTGTTTGCTAAAATACTAATACACACACCCTCCCTAATGTAATAATAAGTTTATGAATAACTGTAAACACAATGTGTCTGCAATGATTTGGTTTAAGAATATGTCAAACCTATGCTCTTTTTTCCATCTCAAAAATCACTAAAAAACCCTCCCACAATTTTGTGCTAAACACAGCATAATTAATACTTTAAGGATTCCCCCCTCCTCAAGTTTGCTGTACAGTGTATGGTAGCTATGATTAACCACAGCAAGAGAAAAACTCAGGATGATTTTTCCCTCTACGGGTACCAATTTTCCAAATTTTAGTGATCAGAAGATGGTTGGCCTAATTCCCATAATCTAATGGATGTGTTATTGAGGAACATCTCACCCTAGGGTGGATAAAAATCAATGATTTTTTTAAAAAAAATCAAAAAAATCAGATTTTTTTTATTTAAATCGGATTTTTTTTATTTTTATCGAATTTATTTTAATAAAAAACTTTTGGGGTAAAAATCTATCATAAGATAGTTTTCTATTAAGATACATAAATAATTTAGTTTATTCAGATTGAAATGGAGCTTAGTTATGTAGCGTGAGGCTGTATCTTCTGCAACACTGGGACTATCGGTGAGTCAACAGTGGGTCAAAGGAGTAGCAGAGATGACAGTTGCTCTTTAAAAATTATGATTTAAATCGAGTTGATTTAAATCAAGCCTTTTTACTAGTGATTTAAATCATGATTTAAATTGTGATTTAAATCAACTCAATTTAAATCAAATCCACCCTGTCTCATCCTACTAGGATTGGCATGCCAGCAGAGGTACCATGTAGTGGATCCCATCAGACTCTTGCCCTTTGAAATATCTTGCCCCCCAGAGTGTGGTTGGCTCCCACCTTCCTAACCTTCCATACTGGGATAAAGACGTGGGTCTGCCAGTTGGGCTGGGCTCCAATGGGGGAATGTCATGCTGGAAGTGGTTGACAGATTAATAACAGATCCCCCCCACCCCCGGTTTATCCTATGCCTTTCCTCCCTATCTTCTAGTTACAGGTTATAATATGTATTTTTATAATGTTTTATTCTTATTGAAAAAAGGCTGTTGCATTGTTTTATACTTTTTAATATTATTAACCACCCAGGGTCACCTTGTGGTGAGATTACAGTAAACAAATTTCGTAGATAGATAGATAGATAGATAGATAGATAGATAGATATGGGTGGATGGATGGATGGATGGAAGGAAGGAAGGAAGGAAGGAAGGAGACTAAACTCAACACATTGGAGGCCACAAATGTGTTGAGGGAAAGAAGTATACTATTTTGATATAAACTGGAGTTTTAAAATCTGAATTACCAACAGGCTATTAATAGAATCTTTGAAAATCATGTTGAATATCTGTTCTAATTAAGATTTTGATCTCATTCACTAGACTTTAAATAAACATTAGAGATTCTGAATTCATTGTGTATTTTACCCTCAAACAGGCTCAAAGGCAATCCACAATCAACATAATAGTAAATTGAAAGTTACACCTAATTGCACTACCATATCTTCAAAGTCAAATATAAGAACTGTATTATATTTATATCCCACCTTTTCTCTTTGGAGTTTAAGACAACATATATAATCCTACAACATAATTATTTACATCACAACTCTCTGAAATAGGTTACACTGAAATTTCATGACTGCACCCACATTCCACATATTTAAAATATATATATATTCTACCTCTCGAATATGTGATAACATTTTATTTATCAGAGGTCACTTTAGTCAGATTAGAATTTATCTCATGATTTTGAAATATCACAAGCATACCCTAGGCTTTATATGAATATGATGTGGTTTATGTATTATGAATTTATATAGAGAATAAGTGAGTTTGGGATCAATTCTAAATCATAAGCCTATGCATGTTTACTCAGACATCAGCATGACTTCACTCAGTAAGGTTCATAATTTAGTTATCAGTTTTGCAGCCTATAATAACTTATCATCTTTTATATACTTCTCTTATTATGTTTAATTAATTTAAATTTATTGGCTGCCCAACTTCATGGACTATCACTTAGAGGTGAAAAATATTTAAAGGACACAATAATCATTGGTTACCCTGATTTTACAATTATAAAATAGTGATCTTTTACTTTTCATCACAATATTTATAAATAGATTTGCCCCACAATATAATACTGTGACCATACAGAAGCTGTATTTCTCTAGAAAAATTTTATTGTGGGATCAATTTCAAAGGCAAATACTGTTCAGACAAGAACAGTAAGGAAATATGTAAAAAATAACACATCTCTACTGGAACAGACCACAATGGAATTATTATTACAAGAATCTATATACTACTAAAAGTCTTGTTCCTGTTATCTTTAACTGGACAAAGTAGTGCATCATAGGGCAAGAATTTTTGAACTAAGGTATCTCAAATAGGCTAATTTACAGAAAGCATTTAAAAACAAGGACCCATGACTCCTATAGAATTGTCACGAATGTTATAAAACATTGTATGACATAAACTTTATCATGAAACAGTCTATAATACAAATGTCATAAAACATTTCCTATGCTGATGTTTGCCTATGCTATACAGTTCAGTATAGTCTATTTTCAAGGCAGATATGTTTCAGAATGGATCCCAACATTTCCAGTAAAGGCAATGCATTAGAGCAGGGGTCTGCAACCTTTAACACTCAAAGAGCCATTTGGACCCGTTTCCCACAGAAAAGCAAGCACTGGGAGCCACAAAACCTGGGTGGGTGTGGCCATCTCAACATCACTCCCACCCAGTCACATGACACCCCCAGCCACGCCTACACGGGTTTTGTGGCTCCGGGTGTTTTCTGTGGGAAATGGGTCTCTCTCTCTCTCTCCCTCCCTCTCGTTTTTCTCTTTTTCCTCTCCCTTTCGCTCGCTCCCTCTCTCCCTTGCTTTTTCTTTCCTTTCTTTCTCTCTTCTCTCTCTCATTTCCCTCTTTTCCCTCTCATTCTCGCCCTCCAGCTCTCTCATTTCTGTGTCCCTCTCCCTCTCCTCTCTCATTTGTTTCTCTTTGCCCCCCCTCGTGTGTGTGTGTGTGTGTGTTCCCTCTTGAACCATTTCCAAAAACAGGTGAGGATTGGGGTTTTTTTGTTTGCTGATGTTCTTTCTTCTTCTTTGGGTGCTTTTTAACATATGATTTAAATCAAGAGTCATTTCAGGTTCCCAGATAAATGAAGCGCGCTAAATTTAGGTGTGTTGCAAGCAGTGAGCAGGCCATGGAGGCGGCGAGAGCAAGTTGCAAGTTGAGAGCACTGGCCCGGCCCAGCCGCAGCTCATGCTGCTGCTCTCACCGCCTCTATGGCTTGCTCACTGCTCTCGCAGCACCTTGCACAACACACTTAAATTTAGCATGCTTCACAATGGGGGAGACGGCGTTCCCTCCTCCTTCTGGAGCCCATTATGATGCAGAGCATTGGCTGCAGCCAGGCCGAGCCAAGTCAGTGTCTTGGGGTGGAGAGCAAGTCACTTGTCTCCTTGAGGAACCGAGGTGCGGGCAGCACCAAGAAGCGCCTGAAGAAATGCCCGCAAGATGTGAGGCAAGAATATGGAGCGAGTCTCCATCCCCGCTATCCCCCTTACCTTCTCAGGCCATGAGAGGAGTGACTGGGAGGGAAAGGTGAGGGGCGGGGCCAGCTAGCCCGCAGGGAGCTACAGCAGGGGGACAAAAGAGCCACATAGGGCTCGGGAGCCACACGTTGCCAACACCCGCATTAGAGGTTGAAGATTTTGAAGAATATTGTAAGAAATATCACTGAAACAATGACCCAACAGAACACGTTGTCTAGTTAGTTATAACACCAAAGCTTTGAGAAAGGATTATACAAACAAATCCAAGATAACCTGAAACTGCTACAGAGGGTCAGTATGGTCACAATAGAATTATTATATCTAGAGCAATCAAAATACATAATTATTCTGATAAAAGAGAATGTAAAGCAAAATATAAAGACAGAAAATATGGATTGTTAATGAGAAAAAAATTATAATTTCATTACACTCTACCATTAATTACTGTTCAGAATGTGTACAGATATAGAACTATTTATTTCATTTTCTAATAGTGTAAGAGCATAATAAGCTGAATTTGCATATCCACATTTTCTTTCCTCACTTCTAATTTCAATTCAAAAGGCACCAGTTTTCTATAGAAAGTCTGCTTTCATCTCACGTACCATGATGCCCAATAAAAGTAACCAAAGTGGTACCCTGAATAGGACTGCAAAGGCATTTTGAGAGATACTTTCAGAATCTACCCTAAAACTATTGCCATGGCCTTCAAAATATTTTCAAACATTGTTTTGAAGAGTCTTCTGCAATTTCAGAGCAAATCTTGGAGAGAGAAAAAAAGCAGATAATGTCTACTATATGTGATGTTTTTGATTTTAAAAACTTTTCAGAAAAAACTAAGAAACTACAGTTTTAAGTTAAATGGTAAAATCAAAAAAGATCTTTAAAGATATATCTCCAAGATAACTGATAAAAAAGTCACAGCTTCTCTGGGACAAAAATGAAGAAAAGAAACTGCTATCTTCGATGAAGAAATAGAAGCTAGGTCTACAACTACAGAGGCACCGCTACCAGCAAGTGTTATTCATTTTAGTGGAATAGGTAAAACCTAAGTAAGGCCTGATTTGGTAAAGATGGTGGGAGAGTTGATCCAAAAACAAAGTATGATCCTAATGAAAGTTAGTTCAAAACTGTAGCTTTTCAAATTACAGTTAGCGTCTTAAATTCAGAAGTCAGTCTAGCTCAATGTGGGAAACTTGTATTAACATTGTAACCACACCCCATCAACTGCCAAACTATTGAATGCCGGTAAAGCATAAATATTTGTCACCAGCATCACCTTTCTTTATCTACATTTAATACATTTATTTAACTTTATTCTTCCAAGAGTGGTGGCCTAGTGTTGAAGACCTTCTCCCTCCTACTCCAAAGGTTGAGAGTTCAATCCTAGGTAGCAGCAGATAGTTCTCTCTTAGGGTGCAAAGAAAAAATATCTGCTGTGATCTCCTGTGGCATCAGGAAGAGTATCTGGCTAGTAAACGGTCAGCTTCATCCATTTCCCCAGACTCTACCCTGAATTTAAGGGATTACAGGATCGTTTTATTTAACTTTATCCTTCCAAACCCTGTTCTCATTTGAAAATAGAAAAAGGAGAACATGAGATACAGAATTGAACACCTTTGGTGTAGTGATGATACCCAAATTCAAAGCTGCAGAAGGAAATATAGAATAAAGTATACAGTAAGAGTATGGTAGAACATTTTAGCTCCCATGAAGCTAAATTTATGCTTTGACAGAAAGAAATGAAGGCACCAAAGAGCAAGCCTAAAGAACCTAAAGGTGATACAGAATAATCATTGAGGTGTAAGACAGCCTCCGCAAAATAATCAGGTGTTGTGTTTCCCAAATTTATCTCCAATTACAAGTCTTTAGAGTTTCCAAGCATACATACATACATACATACATACATACATACATACATACATACATACATTTACAAAATGGAGAAGATCCATTATCCAAGAACACATGGAGGTTTTTCACTGAGAAAGCCTAAAACTGGCTAAATCCTTATTTGGACACACTGCTTTAAAACACATAGGAATTATTCTTCTTCTTTTTTTTTTTTGCATTTTCATATAGCTTAATAGTTTACAGTTGTCAGTATGAACTTCTGGGCCATACATCGAAAAAATTTTAAAAATCATTTTTGCAAAACTGAAATGTATGTTGATAAAACAAAAATAAGTCCCTGGCTATGCTATCTATATTATTCTATGAACTGGGTAAATAATAACAATGACATGTATACAACTGTATAGCATTGAAATATTCTAGAAACATAGTTTATGCTAGTCTTATTTAAAATAATAGAATAATGCATAGAAATATCTGGGATATAACATACTAAAATTGAGAAGTGTTTTTTCTTTATTCATGATATATTCTATGGCCAAAAATTATGTGCAGTAAAGGCATCATCCAACAACAAGGATCTTTTTATTTGTATTCTTCTATCCCATTTTTTTTTTACAAATAATTCAAAGTGGCAAACATATCAACACATTTGCCTATTTTCCCCAGAACAACAACCCTGTGAGGCAAGTTGGGTTGAGAACAATTTACTGGCCCAAGGTCATCCAGCTGGCTTCCATGGCTAAGGAGGGAGTAAAACTCAAGAGTCTCCCACTTTCTAGCCTGGTGCTTTAACCACTTGAATTATCTCTTTTCTTTCCAGACAAATAATTTGATTTAGAATTAGTTGACACTGCAAGCTTAGAAGAAGAGACTTGCAGAGGACTGATAATCAAGTTATCATAATTTGGAAATTAATTATAAATCACCTTAAAGATAGAACTCCCAGAAATATTTTATGGGAGTTACTGATTAACTTTACACCGGAGGTAAATTCTTGTACCATTTAACAACGTAAAGCATAACTGCGTAACTGAATTTATAGGACAGCTTTCAATTACTGCAACTACAATTCAGGCTGAGAGATAAGTGAATTAACAGATGTATATCTAGGGCAGCACTTGCATCTTTAAATGAACAAGAGCTCCTCACTTCAGTTCCCTAATAGTGTGTTCCTCTCTGCCATGCAGTCTTCTCATTTGCTCAGCCAACCATTGTCTCACCCATCAGCCATGAAACGTCACTGCCCTTCTGCACATTTCCCACTATATCTCCCTCGGTACAGCGCTAGAGCAATCCCCCCTCTGTAGAACAACCCTCTAATTTTGCCTCCTTTATCATCTCCTGCATGTGCGCACACGTCATTTTATTTGTATCACCTACACCCAGCCTTAAAATCGCTTGCAATGTTACTCTATTTCAGAAGGTGTGTACGGAGCACGGAAAGGCTGATGAGATGGTGAGGAATCCATGTTCCATTTTACCCCCTTAGTCTATTCACTTACTTTTCCAGGTACAATCGTGCTGCTCGAAATAAACCAATCATGAACACATACACCAGACAAATCCCAGACCGATATTATTGTAAAGTCTTTACGTTAAATAAAATACCAACTGGGGGTGGGGGGGAGAAGGTAGATTTTTCACACACACACACACACACACACACATGCTCAGGATACACAGTTGCTGAATAAGCGTCAGGTAACTAATACTATGAATGCTAGAATTGAGGGATGTGGTTTTTTTTAAAAAAAAAAAGCCTAGAGGAGAACATATGTTTCTCTTCCTCCTGTCACTCTCTCCATCTTCTTCACCAGGAAACCTTCCTTTCCAAAGAGCAGCACAGCATCCCACTCACACACTGGAGTCTCTTCCAGATCTTGTAAAGCTGAGTTTTGATTATTCCTGGTTTTCTGCTGGGTTAGCGGCTCCTCCAGTCCAGCTTTCCCAAATGGTGTTTAATCTATCCGCACCCCCATCCCCAACACACACACACAAACACACACTTTCTCTCTCTCTCTTTCTCTCTTTAACGTGCTTCCCATCCTCAATAGGATTTCCCCATCCTCCTCACCGGAGATACTGAGCGCAAAGCAGGCTCATCCTCCGCCGCCGCCGCCGCTCGCTGCCCGCCAGTCCACGCCGGCCCCGCGTCGGGGTCTACAGCTCGGGCCCTTCCGCAGCCTGGGAGCCGCAGCCGCCGCTGCTGCTGCCGCCTCCGGCCGCCGCCATCTTCCCGTGTCGGGCCCAGGCTCTTCCTGGAGAGGGAGGAGGCGGGAGGCGGGAGGAGGGGGAAGAGGTAGCAGCGAGGGGAGGAGGAACAGTTCCGCTCTCCGCCTCCTGACTGGGGGAAAGGAATTCTCGCGAGAGTCACTCAAACTGCCCCGCCTCCACGTTGAAGGCGGCTGTCGCCTCCCCTGATTCGCGCGGAGCCAGGCGGGCAGGTGCTTGACTACCAGCCGGCGAGCCTCTCAAGTCAATGCCTCCTTTTTCTACCTTCCCACCCTCACTTCCGGGCGCGGCCCAAGCTCAAAGGGACCCACTTCCGTCTCTAGTGCACAGGGAAACCCTTCCCTTGTCAGCTTGTGGGCCCGCAAGGCGGCCTTCTAATGCGACTTTCCATTGGCGGTGCTGCTGTCATAGCAACGGGGAGTTGCGTGCGAGTGGAGGAGGGGGGGATGAACAGTGGTGTGGTGTGTGTTATCGCCATGGTAACCGTCGCGGCGACTCTAGCGCGCGCTCCTTCCCCAACTCCCGCCTGGAAAGTCACCAGCTCCCTCTTTCGCTTACTCTCCTGACGCCCGTTTTAACCTGTGCGAAGACATCCACGGAGACATCTTTTGACACGCACACCCCGCCCAGAATAAGTGGGATTCGTTTTAGTAAGACTACTCGAAGTCTGCCGTGAGGCTCGTCGCACCCGTCCGAAGGCTGAGGGTGCCGATTGGAAGAGCCGAGATTTAGTTAATGTTTGACGAGAGATGGGACTAACCTTCGAGCCACGGGATTACCGTGGCGGCTCCTCTTGACTCTTGCTGGAGTCGCTTTTCAGCTGGCACCCGAATTTTTCTTCTCCTGCACGTGGCAGTTGCTCCTTGGGAGTGCCAAGAATAACCGATGAAATAAAAGTAAAACACTGCATTGTTTAAACTTGGGGTTCTTGGATCCCTGCCAAAACCCCTGCCTATTTTTAAAGAAAGTCTTTAATGAAGGGAGTGGAAGGAGGCATGCTGCAGAAAAAAATGCCAACCTTTTGCATCAAGGGCAAGAGTGCTTTTCTAGACCTTAAGCAGTGCCATGAGGGTTTTTTTTTGGAAAATAAAGTAGAAGATGACTTTGGCCCAGTCCTTTTGTGCACCCTTTATCTCCCCCCCCCCACACACACACCACCACCACAAAAGAAAAAAAGGAGAGAAATATATTCAGGGAGTAATAAAAGATATATTGAGAATTGTAAAGGTGGTGGGCATTTCCTTCCTCCCTCCTCCTCTGTCATATAGCTGTCCAATTTGCAAGAGCAAATTCTGAAGGAAAACTAGATTGCTTTAAATGTAAAAATATTTTTAATATAACTTTTTTTATATAAAACAAGAAAGCCAGAAACGACTGTGACAACGATGAAGAACAAGATTTTTATCATCTAAGACATAGAATGTTTTTTTCCCAATCATTGGTCTGTGGCAGGTGTTATTGATACTTATAAACAATCCTTCAGAATGGAAATATTTGTTTTGGAATGTTTCTTATCTTTCCTCTATAGATATTTCCTCCATTACTTCAATTGTCATCAGTAGTTTCAATTTTAAAAAACAACATTTCAGAGGTGTGGGGGTTTTTTTTAGCCTATTTTGTATAACTCTCATTTTTCAATATATTCATTATATGTCTATATAAAGCCTATGTCTTCAGGCAATCCTCTCATAACTGGCAAATCCAATCTGGTCTTCAATCCATTGTGTGAAAGGGATTTATCTTTCCAATGCTGCAATATTGGCATATTTGGCCATAATAAAGCTGAGAAGCTATTTACATTGTCCAGTTGTTAAATTCCAAGGACTAGGTATGTGGTTCAAGAGAATATTATTGTCTGAAAATTTTAGCTTTTGTCGCACAATTACATTTATGTAATTCAGTACTTTCCCTCAAAACTTATTAAGTATAAGACATTATAAAAGTGTGTTTTAAAGAAGCATAATCCTTATTACATCTCCAACAAAATTCTGTTTTAGACAGTCCTTTTCTATACAAACATAACAAACTTTAATGATTTCAAAATATTTTTGTTATGTAAATCATAATTTGAGATCTATTAGCATGCTTGCTATAGAAGCCAAATCATTCTCCCATTGTCTAGGCAATATAGAAACCTCTGATTCTTTATTTCATTTATTTCTTAGCATCTGCATATCAAATTGATTTCTTGATAACAAATATCTATAAAAACAAATACCAAGCCTTTTTAATTTTAAAGGATTTAACAGTCCTAATCCCAGTATCTCAGCTGTCTCAGAAGCTAAAGGTCTGCAGGTCCAAACAATTTGTATTCAATCGACTTGTGTACTACTGCATAAATCTTTGTATGTTCTCCAATAATACATGCCAAGGGTTCCATTCAAATATTAAAAAAGCAAATGTGAAAATGGACATCTTTGTCTTATTCCTCTAAATAGAGGGAAAGTAGAAGAAGGCATTGTTGCAATAATCTGAAAAGAAACGTGAAGAAAAGTTTCTAATAAAACTCATTTATTTGTTATAAAGAAAATAAAACACCTCACTAAGAAAAGTAATTGCTACATTTTTGAAAATAAATCGGGCCAGCACACCATTAACCTTTATTTTAGCTATAAGTGACTCATATAATATCATGACCCATTTTACAAATTCAAAAGGAAATCTGAACCTGTTCATATACTGTTTATATATATCTTGTCAAAGACTTTTTCAGCATCTAATGATAACATTATAAATTGATCTTTATTCAAATCTATTATATCTACAACTAAATTGTCTGATACTTGTCTAGTTTTTATTAACCCTGCTTAGTCATTTTTAATAATCAGATTCACCTAACAACTGTATTATTAAATTAGCAACAGCAGTGATTCATTAACAACTGGCAAGAAAGAAAATGGGGCAAAACTCACATAACAAATGTCTCGCTTAGCAACAAGAATTGTGGGCTCAATTGTGGTCATAAGTTGAGGACTACCTGTATCATCTAACTTTGGTATGTTAGCTTTATTTAAAAATGCCTTTATATCTTCACTTGATATATTCTCTAGTATGCTGTATAACTCTGAATAATTTTTAAAATTTGTGTCCTTTGAAGTTTTATATGTTTCATTCATTTCATCTCTGATATTTGGAATCATTGTCCTATATTTCTTTTGCTTCAGACAGTTAGCCAAGAACTTAACAGTGTCTTTCATTATTCTCTTGTCATAAATTATTTTCCTGGTTATTTTTACAGTGTTTATAAACATTTTTGATAGACTCCCTTAAAAGCCATATATACATGTTTGCCTTGCTGTTTTGTGTTCTGTTTCTATTCATTTTTGCTTGAATTTGGTTAACTTTTATTATAGATTTATGCTGTTAGCTTTGTGGAAATTATTGATAGAGTTGTGTACTATCCGTAAAACATTGGTAAGCTGTTTGTCACTGTGAGCAAGTAGATGACTATATACATTTTCTAAATAAATTTTACACCAATAATTTCTTTGATGCTCTTGGCAACTCTGAGAAGTCATCAGCATGCCTCAAGTTTTGAATTCAGTTTGTCCATGCCATTTTCTTATTTATCTCATTCACTTCCCTATTTCTATAGAGGGAAGAGGATGGGTAACACAGTTTAATATTTCAATTAATAGTGGCTCAGGGCCTCCACTTTTTATAATTCCAGATATTTTTGTAAGAAAAATCATGGCAATCTTGACTAACTCGTCTTTATTTCTAAACTATGAGCCAAACAAGGTATTATATGAAGTTCCATGATTTGTGTTTCCATATCTCTTTTCCCCCATAGAAATCAAGGTGATAGTAGAATATGGGTAAGGAGATATAATTACTTGCTGGCCATGTATGCATAAGCTCTTTGTGCCAGTTTGAAAACAGAGCTTATTTGTTTCTAGCTCAACCATAATGCAAGATTGAAGCCACAGCAAAGCTAATGTTTATCTTTGCCACATTGAAGTGCAAGGCAATGGAGCTAACCATGGTCCTGTTCACAGTTGGTGACACCATCTGTCTCTCCACATTTCTTGACTCCTGTACGGTACTCACTCCATTCTAACAAGTCCTTAAAAGAAAACAGTAGCTGGATAACTTTGTAGCTGAACTGTTCAACTGATCAGATTTTTTTAAAAAATATGAACAAATGCACAAAACATGAAATAAGGACATGGATGTACTAGCAATGCATTTCATTTCCCTCTATGGAATAATACCTATAATTTTACTTTATTCCAGGATCTGGGACAATTGAGGGCAAGTTAATAATTATTAGATATAATTTTCTATGCCTAGAAACTGGGAACAAATCGTTGTTTATTATTGTATGTGAACTTAAGATACTGACATTCCAATGCAAATCCCTTTATTATGAATAAATGTGTCAGCACCCAAGGGTGCCTGTACTGTTCCTTCCTTCTCCAAGCCTACTAGAAGCTTCATAGGGAAAGCATAAGTAGACAAAGAAAAAAGGGCAATTGTAAAATAATTAAATCATACATTAATGTAACTCTAAATATCATATGGTCCCCAGTATTCCTTCACTACATCCTCCCAAACCATTCAGAGAACAAAAACCAGCTATAATTCAATACAAGTCAGAAAGTATTTTCTGCTGTATCACAGTTTTAATGCAGATCATGAGGCAGCTTTTTGATGCACATGTCATGGCAATTTCACTGAGAATACTTTCACAGTACAATGCGATCTATGTCTCATCTCAAAATCCTTCATAGAGTAGAGTCATTGCCTATCTCTGATTTAAAAGTAATTATGGCTGTGGTGCTGAATAGCCTTAATATAGATCACAGAGTTCATTAAATTATTATGAAAAAGGAGAAAGAGTTTAGTTACAATTTTTTAAATCTTGGCACATCCATGATAAGAGATTCTTTTGCCCCAGATGCCCCATACAGATAGTGTACATTTTGAAATGTGTCACACTGGCAAACAGGAATATTTGCATCTATGGTTTTCTGTTGTTAAGAGACAGGCTAGAGGCACTGAGATATTTGTTCAAATCATGAACAGCAGTTTTGATAAAATCTATATTAGTTTCTGGACTAATATTCCCCAATCTGGTGCTCTTTAGATGAGTTAGTTTACAACTCGTTTCATGATTTCTAGCACTTACAGAGACTCATCTATTTGGGAATGGCTCCTGCAGACTGACTTGCAGCTCATTAGAATTTCCAGATCAAGTTTCTGGAAGACTATGGGGATCTCATGGGCAGGGTTTTACCGCTGAACAATTAAATGTGCAGTTTTCTGCCCTTCTTTGCTACCATCTGGTCTGGTTTTTTTCAGCCTTGATACAGTATGCCTGTTCCCTTTCTTGATCCCTTCACAATAGAAAGTTGAAGCAAAGGAAACAGCAATGGTTGCTGAGGGAGCCTCTAAAAGCTCTGCATCCAGGGCTGCTGCTTGAACAATGATTAGCAGAAAACTGGCAGTAGAGCACAAGATAGTATTTCACAGCTCCCTGCCAGCAAAGCTGCCATGGAGTCCTGCCCTTGGGCACCCACATCTGGGCTGCAAGAATCTGGATGACCACTAGCCTTGGTTAGATAGATAGAATATCCTCTTTGTTCAGAGATCTGCAGTCTTTGTCTGGTGACCCTATCCCATTTGATCAGGCTTGTTGAATGCATGGAGAAAAGAATACATGGCAAACGGGTTTTGGAAGGTCCACTGCATCTGTGGAGTCATTTATTTTGGGACACCTTTCCTTTAAAGCAAAACAAGAAGTAACGGTTGGAAACTTATCAAAGAGACATCCAACCTAGAACTAAGAAGAAATTTCCTGACAGTGAGAATAATCAATCAATAAAATGGCTTGCCTCCAGAAGTTGTGTGGAGCTCCAATACTGGAAGTTTTTAAGAATAGATGCTGTCAGTCCAGAATAGAATGGAGTCTCCTGCTTCAGTAGGGGGTTGGATTAGAAGACCACTTCCAACCCTGTTATTATGTATTATGTATTCTGTATTCTTTCATTATATTTATGCCCGTGAAAACCACTGTCTCTTACCCAGCTGCAAACTAATAAGAAAAACAATATTTCTTAATTGTGTATTACAAGAACAAACATGCCTTGCCTAGAACTCCCTCCTATTTCACAGCTGGGCAAAAAATAGTTGAGGATTTACTAGCAGTTTTGCTGTACATCACAAAGCAGTTCTGATTGTCAGTGATTTAACACAGGCAGTTTAACAATTTCCCCCATTTTCTACAGCACATTATTGAAATGGAGGAAAGCTTGAGGGGAAAAATGAGCCTGGGTTATTGTGTGACCCCAATAATTCTGGTATTTAAACCAAATTGAGGAGTTGAATGGCTTTTCTTCACATTATTATTCTATAAGTTACAATGTTTGCATATAGATCTAAAAATAAAATCATGATAATTTCAAGGCAAGCTCCAAACCTCACAATAGATGTGAGGAAAGGAAGAGCTAAAACAAAGGAAAGCAGCTCCCCAAATTGACCAGATTTTGTTTTGCTCCTTATTGTTTTGCTCCTTCACGTTTTATTTTCCTTGAAACTGAGGACACAAAAATAGTTTGAGCACAATACTAAAAGCAGATCTGTCAATCTTGGCCTCCAAAAAGACACAATGTACTCTGGCATAGGTTGAATGTGTTTTTTGCTTCTTCCTTGGTTTGATTTAAAAAGCCCATGTATTCTGAATGTCTTATAGCTTAAATGTCCATAAGTTCTATTTTCTTGTGAGGCTGTGCATGACCTTATTATACGCAAGCCTTGGAAAGATCTTCCTTTATATCAGAGAGCAAAAAGAATTATAGGCTTTGAAGCAGCCTGCTCATAAAATCAGAGGATAAGATGTAGTTCTCCAGGGAGAAGTCCCTGAATAAAACCAACTTCGAACTCCCTGCAATTAGAGACTTACCTGTCCCTGACCCAATCACTGGAACACGGTTTAGAGATTTAGATTCGTGCACTGAATTGATGCATTCATTTTCTTGCATCCCTGTTCCCATTTCTTCGGCATAAATTAGGTCTTCCACAGAGCAGCTTTAAAAGTCTCCCCACATATATTTAAGATTAACAGGTAATCTGCTTTTTCTGTGGTTGAGCTCATACCATGGAACAAAGTAGCATTGAAGTTGAGTCTAGAGTCCTTCGAGTGACAATTTAGGAGGCAGTTTAAAGCTTATCTTTCCTCATTATCCAGGATTTTTTTCAAGTTTTAAGTTGTTGATGTTAGTCTTAATAATGTTTTAGAATTGTAAATGATTTTCTAATTTTATCTTTCTTCTTGTAAGCCATCCAGAGCTATTGGCTGAAGTGAAATGGACATTTATATATTAATAAGTACATTCCTTCTAGGTAGTTTTCTGACACAAAGCTAAATTCTGAGTTTTCTAATGATCAGAAGTGCATTTTAAAAGCAGAACTACAGTGATTGTTTTTTAAAAAAGGTATCTACTTATGCCTGATAATCCCCTAAAATTTTGTAAAGTTATTTTTTCCGGTAGAAATAGAATGCTTATAGTAATTTCTTATAGTAAGAATCCCATCCTTCTATGATTGTTCAGCTCTTCTTTATTTGCTTCCCAGCAACAGGTTGCTTATCTCTTTTTGTGTATCTCTTTCTCCCTTTCTAAATGTATATGTATATGTGTACGAAGTGAGGGGTGGAGAGAGAATCAGTCATTGTGGTTAGTATTTAAGCTGCTAGAGTAGTAATAGGAACACGCAGATTTAAGTCCTCCCTTGGACAGAGAAGTCGGCTGGAATGATTTTGGGCCAGTCATTTTCTTTCATACCTATACTATGTAGAAAACATCTATGTACTAACCTGCACTAGGCCAATATGATAGACTATGGTCCATAATTTTCAATGAAAAAGGCCTTAATTCTGCTGTGGATTCATTCAGGATGATAATGCAAACACTAGTATTGAATTGAATTGAATTGAATAGAATAGAATAGAATAGAATAGAATAGAATAGAATAGAATAGAATAGAATAGAATAACAGAGTTGGAAGGGACCTTGGAGGTCTTCTAGTCCAACCCTCTGCCCAGGCAGGAAACCCTACACCACTTCAGACAAATGGTTATCCAATCTCTTCTTAAAATATGTTCAGTGTTGGAGCATTCACAACTTCTGCAGGCAAGTTGTTCCACTTATTAATTGTTGTAACTGTCAGGAAATTTCTCCTTAGTTCTAAGTTGCTTCTCTCCTTGATTAGTTTCCACCCATTGCTTCTTGTTCTACCCTCAGGTGCTTTGTAGAATAGTTTGACTCCCTCTTCTTTGTGACAACCCCTGAGATATTGGAACACTGCTATCACATCTACCCTAATCCTTCTTTTCATTAAACTAGACACACAAAGTTCCTACAACCATTCTTCATGTTTTACCCCCAGTCCCCTAATCATCTTTGTTGCTCTTCCCTGCACTCCTTCTAGAGTCTTAACATCTTTTTTACATCATTGCGACCAAAACTGAATGCAGTATTCCAAGTGTGGCCTTACCAAAGCATTATAAAGTGGTATTAACACTTCATGTGATCTTGATTCTATCCCTCTGTTTATGCAGCCCAGAACTATGTTGGCTTTTTTGGCAGCTGCTGCACACTGCTGGCTCATATCTAAATGGTTGTCCACTAGGACTCCAAGATCCCTCTCACAGTTACTACTATTGAGCAAGGTACCACATATACTGTTTAAAATCAAATGCTGTAATTGCAATTCTAGGGAACAGGCTGAGCAAAGTCCCAAAGGTGCTTTTTCAAGAAGCAACTTGACTTTCTTTCTTTTTTTTAAAGATGTTTCGCTTCTCATCCAAGAAGCTTCTTCAGAGCTGAAGAAGCTTCTTGGATGAGAAATGAAACATCATGTGGATGATTGAGAATCTCCATAGACATTTAGGCTGAGCAAAGAGACCCAGGGCAGGTGATTTGTGCACATACAATTTTGTTCTCAGCATCTTGCTGTAGCTCCTCTACCTTTGCATATTTTGTCTGAGGCAGCCACATTCTACTCTATGATAAGGAAAAAGGTATCTTTTTATCTTCATTTTTTTCCTAAGATATTATTTCTCACATATAGAAAAATCAGAGGTTTGAATCAATATGATGTTCTTTGTTTTATACTATTAGTAAAATATTAGGCTATAAAATATCCTTCAGATTTGCTGCCTTAAACCTTATGCAGATTCAGATTCCTATTCCTGCAACCCAGAGACATTTCATGGCTTGGTGGAATGGAGAGCAATTAACATTGCATTGCAAGCCGCCTTGAGTCTTTGGAGAAAGGTGGCATACAAGTTGAACAAATAAATAAATTTGCCATGGAGCAACCATGGAATCTTTCATATACTACAGAAGATAGCAGCACCCAGTCAACTTTGGATGATCCCAAAACAATCTAAACAAGGTTGAGCTGGTTGTACTTCCACTAGGAGATCCCAGGTTTAAATTAAACCAGGAAGTTGAAAAAACATGCAAGAAGGAAGCATCAATAAGCTTTATTCAAGGGAGTCTATTACAGATCAGTCTTATGAGTACTGAACTGATAGGTTTGGATTTCTGGTGACTTGCAGCAAAAAGATGTTTGTGTTGTGGAAGGAATGTCAAATTTAAATATATCTTACATGGATGAGAAAAATGATACCATTTATTTAAAAAATGAAATTTGGAAGAGAAAGATCCCCACAGAATCATTATTCATGAAGATTTTGTTTAATGTTCACATTAATCTTGAAGATTATTTTTCTTACAAATAGTTTTAAATGAATGGACTAATCCATTTCAAACTAATTTTATTCAAGAGAGGGTGAGGAGTGAGCCATCTTTAACTTCATTTTGGATAACTATGAATAACCTAGTCCTCTTTATCTTTTGACCAAAATACTCCTAAAGATCTTGATCTGCAGAGGCATCCGAAGAAAAAGTGCCATAATAATGGGCAATTTCAGCTTCTCTTATGTAGAGCAAATAAATTCATATTCCAATCATAATAGAGATAACAAATTCTGATATCCTAAACAATTCTGCCTTGTCATGAAAGTGACAAAAAATATCAACCAGGATTCAGTGTAAGAATGAATGAGGTAATTGATAAAATAAAGTTGAAAACTGATGTTGAAAGGGAAAGAATGCAAGGAAATCAACTGATGCTAAATATATCTTTCAGTCTGGTTTCACCCCAGAAGATACAGAGTATATATGTATATGTTAGATCGACGCAGGGAAGCAAGACGCAACCAGCTCTGGTCCAATTCAGTATTTTATTACAGCACAAGAAAAAGACGAGCGGCTGTGCTGCCGGGGCTCTTTAAATGCGCTCCGGCAGGCTCAGCCGCCCAATGACAGTTCTTTAAATTTCCCGCCGGAGGATTAGCCAATCCCCGGCGGATGCCCAAATAAGGACATAACACTCCTCCCCACTTAGTTCGAAAAATGTCCATCACAATCAATGTACGTGACGAAATCACGCAAGTAGGCGGGACGCCTGCTCGCCCGGGATGACCTGCGCAGTTCAGTCTGAGCTTCGCCGCCGACCTGTGCAGGCGAAACTCCTGTCTTCTCCGGCTCCTCAGTTGGGGTGGCCGGGGCTCTGGCCATCGAGTGTCTGGGACCCGTCCCAGCACCTCCGGCCGCAACATCTGGAACTTCGTGCTGGAGTCGCCGGTCCTTCCCTCGCCCGGAATCTCTGGAACCTCGCGGCTGGACATTGCTGCTGTCCGGTGGGTGCCGTCCGAAGCCCGGTAAGTCTGTTGGTGTTTCTTTGGACTTCTGTGGCTCCCATCGCTGTCGCTGTCTGGTGTGGTCAACCTCGCCGGGGTGGTGTTTGTCTCCGTGGCTGGGCTGGTGCCAGTCGGCTTCGCAGGGTTGGTGCTGGCCTACCTCGCCGGGGTGGTGCTGTCTGACGTGGTCTGGGTGGTGCGCGCCTCCCCTGCCGGAGTGGTGCTGGTCGACCTTGCAGGGTTGGTGCTGGTCGACCTTGCAGGGTTGGTGCTGGTCGACCCGGCCAGGATGTTGGTCGGGGTCTCCCTCGCTGGTCGGTCGCTTGCCAGCTCGGGTTGCGTGTTGTGTGCCTCCCTCATTTGGTTGTCCCCAGTCTACTTGCCTGGAGCGGAGGTCTTCCTGGCAGGGGTGTCATTGGTCGCCTTTGCTGGAGGGGTGCGACTTTTCCTCCCTGGGTACATCCCGGTCTTCCCTTTGGCTGTTGTGGCGGTCCCTCTCCCTGGAGTGACGGGTGCCCACCTCGCTGGGTCGGTGTTGCCGTCCCTCATGTTGCCGGTCCCGGTCTACCGCTCTGAATTGTCGATGGGTTAGCGCATAGTAATGTGCTTGGCCAGCCTTGCCGGGGTGTAGGTGGTCTGCCTCGCCTGGGTGTGGTAGGCCTACCTCATTGGGGTGTTGCAGGCCTACCTCGTCGGGGTGTTGCAGGCCTACCTCATCGGGGTGTTGCAGGCCTACCTCGTCGGGGTGTTGCAGGCCTCCCTCGTCAGGCTGGTTTCCTTCCGATCCCCTCCACCTTTTCTGGAGCTGGTCGATGTGATGTCTACAGACCTGTCCATCTTCCAGCTCGACTCGGTAGGACTTTGGGCCGGTTGTGCTCTCTATTCTCCCCTTTAGCCACTTCGGAGAGTCATGGAAGTTTAGCGCAAACACCGGGTCTCCTATGGTGAAGGCGCGGAGCGGCCGGCTGGCCGTTGCTGTCACCTCGGGGTTGTACTGTGGGTGCAGCCGGTCCAGGCGTGACCGCAGGCGTCTGCCCATCAGCAGCTCAGCTGGGCTCTTTCGGGTGGTGGCATGCGGGGTGATGTGCTGCATTAGGAGGAAGTTGTCGATCCTCTCTTGCCAGTCGCCTGGTCCCATCTTGGTGAGCGTCTCCTTGGTGAGTCTCACCATGCATTCTGCTTGATCATTTCCGGCTGGCCTGTAAAATGCTCTGAGGGCATGGCGGATGCCCTGTCCCGCCAGGAACTCTTCCATGGCCTTGGAAGTTAGTTGCGGTCCATTGTCTGATACCAGGACATCTGGCAGCCCATGTGTTGCGAACAGGCGCCTGAGTACTCTGATGGTGGCTTCGGAAGTGGTGGATGCCATGGGGATGACCTCTAGCCACTTGGAGAAAGCGTCCATGACAATTAGGAGGTTCTGCCCCTGCATTGGACCCGCGAAGTCGATATGGATCTGTGCCCATGGGCTGCTGGGCATCTCCCACTCTGACACAGGGGCTTGGGCGGGGGCAGGACGTACCTCTTGGCACGGGTCACATCTGGCGACCCACTCTTCAATGTCCTTGTCCAGGGATGGCCACCAGACGTAACTCCGTGCCAGTCCTTTCATTCTCACGATGCCAGGGTGTCCATTGTGGAGCGTCTCGAGCGTCTTCTTCTGTAGAGCGCTGGGAATCAGCACCCGGTCTCCCCATAGGATACAGCCTTTCATGGTGGACAGCTCCTGCTGCTTCCGTGTGAAAGGGCTGAATTTTTCTGCCATTTTCTCTGCTGGCCAGCCTCGCAGGACCCAGGATCTCACTTGTCTGAGTATGGGGTCCCTCTAGGTGTGGGTGGCCACGTCTGCTGACATCACTGGGCAGTCTCTGTCGGCGTTGATGTGGAGGAGGCTTATGGTGGGTGCGGGGTCTTCTACTGGCTCCCTGGATGGGCACCTGCTCAGGGCATCTGCGTTCCCAATGGTTTTGCTGGGCTTGTGGATGAGTTTGTACGAATACCCGGCAAGGAAGATGGCCCAGCGTGTCATCCTGGGCGACATGTAACCGGGTGTGGGCTTGTCACCCGCTAATAGTCCCAATAGTGGCTTATGGTCTGTGATGACCGTGAAGTTCCGGCCATACAGGTATTCATGGAAGCGCTTGACGCCAGCCACAATGGCCAAGGCTTCCTTGTCCAGCTGGCTATAATTCCTTTTGGTGCTGGACATCGTTTTGGAGAAGTAGGCGATGGGTGCCTCTGATCCGTTGGGGAGCTGGTGGCTGAGGACTGCGCCAATCCCATATGGTGAAGCGTCGCAGGTCAGCAGCAGGGGAAGCGTCTCATGGTACTGGATAAGCACGCTGTCTGATGATAGGAGTCCCTTGATGGTCTTGAAGGCAGCTTCCTCTTCTGTTCCCCATCTCCACAGAACCGCTTTCCCCAGCAATCGATGGAGTGGCTCAGCGGCTGTTGCCTTCTGTTTAAGGAACACCGCATAAAAATTTAGCAATCCCAAAAATGCTTGAAGCTCGGCTTTGTTTTTGGGGGCTGGAGCTTCGTGGATTGCCCTGACTTTAGCTTTGGTGGGGTGGATGCCGGTGCCATCTATGAGATAGCCCAGGAACTCGACCTCCTGGACCCCAATGATGCATTTGTCTCTCCTAACTCTCAAACCCTTCTCCTTGAAGCGCTGCAAAACTTGTTTAAGTCGCTCAAGCACCAGGGTTTTAGAGTGCCCGGAGATTAACACATCATCGAAGTACGGCACCACCCCTGGAATGCCTTAGAGAAGGCGTTCCATCATGGATTGAAAAATGCCTGGGGCTGCGCTGACTCCAAATTGGAGATGGTTACATTTAAATGCGCCTCTATGGGTGACAATAGTTTGTGCCTCCGCAGTTTTTTCGTCTACTGGCAATTGCTGGTAAGCCTTGGCCAGGTCCAGTTTGGCAAATATTGTCCCACTCCCAAGTGAATGCAGCAGATGTTGCACCACTGGAACTGGGTATGCGCTCTGCGATAGGGCCTTATTGATCGAACATTTATAGTCGGCGCAGATGCGCACAGATCCATCATGCTTCATGGGAGTCACAATGGGCGTCTCCCATCCTGCATGATCGATTGGTTCCAACACGCCTTGGGCTATCAGCTTATCTAGCTGAGCATCTACTTTGGGCCTCAAGGCAAACGGAACACTGCGGGGCTTAAGCCTAATGGGGGTAATTGTCTTATCAAGATTGAAGGAAATGGGCTTCCCCACAAATTTCCCCAGCTTACTGTTGAAGACTTCCTTGAACTCTTCGAGGAGGGTGTCGAGTTCGTCCTGACAAATTTGGTTAACCCCTACTATCCCGAGCCCTAGTGGCTTGAACCACTCCATGCCTAGCAGGGTCGGGCGGCTGTGTTCGACGATGGTGATGGGGAGGTTGGAATTCTCGGTAAGAGATGTGGAGTGAGGCTCTTCCCAGGACTCCGATGTGGTTCCCTCCGAAATCCACCAGCCTGGAGCGCAGGGGTTTCAGGTCCTTCTTGCGGACGTCTGGCTTGATGCGTTTTAAGTTCTTCCAGTCCATGATGGAGTAGATGGAGCCAGAATCTACTTCCATGGAACATGGAGTTCCCTCCAACAGCACAGTCACGTGGCACTTGGTGGTGGTGTCGTCGTCATCGGAGAGGTGTATTGTAGTTTGGTGCACTGCTCTCCTTCAGTTTCCGTCGCTCTCACCCCGTCTGGATTGGTAGGAGGACCGTTTGGATGACCTTGCGTTGTCTTCCCGATTTTTGTGAGGTCGGTGGCTGGAGGGCTCTGGGGCTGGTTCCTCAGCTCTGCATGCCTCTGCGATGTGCCCCCTTCTGTTGCAACGCCTGCAGATTGCGTCTCTCCATTTGCAGCTGGCTCTGGCGTGGTCCCCTCTGCAGCTGGCGCAGCGCTCCCCCTTGTAGTTTCTTTGTGCGGTTTCCCACCTTGGGGGTCTGGATACCTTGTGGACGGTGGATTCTTCCTCCGACTCCGAGCCAGCTGTGGAATCCTCAGTCGATGACTATGTGGCACTGCGAATCTTGTGGATTCCCTTTGCCCAGATCACTGTGGCTGCTGCTTGCTCGGAGATTTCGGATGCGGTAGCTTCTTCCACCACATCCTTGAGCACGAGCTTTTTCCTGCTCAGGAACTTCTTCTGCAGGCCTCTGTCCCTCATGCCGAAAACCACGCGGTCAGCAATGGCATTGTCCACATGGTCGAACTCGCAGCTGGCTGCGATTTGGCGCAGGGCGGCCACGAACTCTTTGATGGTTTCCCCTTCCTTCTGGTCCCTCTGATGGAAGGTGAACCGGTTTGCCACTGGTGTTCCCGTTGGGGCATAGTGGTCCTGCAAGATCTGCGGCAGATCGGCCCATGGCACTTCCTCGATGTCCCGTGGAGCCACCAGGTCGATGGCCATGTCGAGGACTTCTGAGCCGCAGTTGGCCAGGAAGATGCCCTTCTTGCGGTCGTCGTCGGCATCCCTGATGTTGTTGCCTCTCAGGTATTGCCAGAATTTGACCACGTAGGATTTCCACTTGTCCTTCCCGGGGCGGAAGGGAGCAAGAGCTGGCAATGTGACTTCAGCTGTTGCCATGCCTCTGGAAATGCCTACAAGTGACTCAGCTGCTAAGTGACTTAGCTCTTGAGGTTCGTCGCTTGGTTCTAGTCCTTCGTTGCCAGTGTTAGATCGGCGCAGGGAAGCAAGACGCGACCAGCTCTGGTCCAATTCAGTACTTTATTACAGCACAAGAAAAAGACGAGCGGCTGTGCTGCCGGGGCTCTTTAAATGCGCTCCGGCAGGCTCAGCCGCCCAATGACAGTTCTTTAAATTTCCCGCCGGAGGATTAGCCAATCCCCGGCGGATGCCCAAATAAGGACATAACAGTATATATATGCATAGGAGAAGTCACATTTTTAGAAGATACAGAACTTGGATGTAAGAAGCTGGCTAGATGGCTCAGAAGCCTGGCTAGGTGGCTCAGTGGTTAAGACACTGAGCTTGTTGATCAGAAAGGTCGGTGGTTTGAATCCCTAGTATAAGTCTCCTGTGTGAGCAGGGGGTTGGACTAGATTACCTCCAAGGTTCCTTCCAACTCTGTTACTGTTATAAAGCTTCTCTATTAGTTTAGTTTCTGATCTCTAAATCACTGGTAAAGATTGGGGGTTGATTTTAAGATGAAATCATTGCCAGTTTGCTTCTGGGTCCTATTCAAGATGGTAATTATTACCTTTAAAGCCCCATAGGGCATGGATCTAGGGTATCTAAGGAGCTGTCTTACCCCAATGAAACTAGCCCATCCACACCAGCAGAAGAGGTCTGCTACAGACCCCATCTGCTAAGGAATTCTAGCGCATGGGGTCAAGAAGAACCTTTTCCACTGTGACCCTGGCCCTGTGGAGTACTCTACCACAGAGGCAAGAACTACTTGCATTCTTTAGGCCTTCCAGAAGGGTTTTAAAATTTGATTTTGCCAGTTGGCTTGGGGCTCTGAAGGGTGTGCTCACCATTGGAAGTGGCTGACAGAGTAAGACCTCATCCCCATGCTGTCCATCTCCTTGGTTCCATTTTTTTGCATAGTTTTTTTTAAATTGTTTTTCTATTTATCTTCTTATGGTTTGAAAGCTGCCCAGTGACCTTACCAGAGAGATGGACAGTATATAAATTAAATTAATAAAATACTATGAAAATATTAAATCTTAATATTGTTTTCTAATAAGAACAGAAGTGAAATGTGAAGTCTGTACGCTAGCCTTCTTCAACTTCGTGCCCTCTAGATGTGTTGGGCTAAAACACCCAAAATTGATGGGCAACTGGAGATTGTCATAGTTTTAACTGGCTTAATATGGAGGCCAATAGGTTGAGGAAGACTGTTCTATAACACAGCTTTAAGCATGATTAACCAGATTTTTCTTCAGACTAAGAAATCTTGGAAGCCTTAGTTCTGTGAAAATGATGCAAAGATGTTCCAACAGATGAAATATAAATCTTAACATGCTCACCAGATGGTAGTTTCCTTAGTGACAGTCCATCAATCTAACTAGGTTGCAGAGAAAATTAATAAAGGCTACAAGGGAACAGAATTGATATGACCTTTACTTCTTTTTTGCTACCTGAAAAACAGCTTGGGTTATTACCATATGATGGGTTACTAACATTCCCTTTACCTGATAACATGTAATGCTGCAGAATTTTAATAGCTTTAAGTAGTTTTGCTGAAAATTTATATGAAGTCGTACCAAAATGCCAATCAGGTTGAAAAGTTAAACAGAAGCAATATAGCAGAACATAGGTTCGCTATTACAGGTTGTTCTTAAACCTTGGCCGAAGCTAATTAATCTTTTTTTACAGGATGCCAGCTGAAATGACAAAAATAAAAATAAAAATAAAAATGCCCTACTCCATTCAGCCAGGCATCAAAAAGGAGTAGAGATTTTCAAAAATATTGAATGTTGCTGTTCCAACAAGGATCCAACATTTAAATGAAATTCTGAGCAGTTTTGCAAAACTGGCATTATGCATTATGGGTCATGTTCAAATTCTTCAAATGTGTATATTACAAATGTGAATTCCAGCACCTTGAATTTATGTTATAAGGGAATTTGTGCAGTATGGGAAATGTTTTATGAGCCCAAAGGCAATCAATTAAAATACAGTGCAGTTGTGGAATTAGCTCCGTTTTCTTGAAGAAATTTGTCACAGGCTAAAGCAAATTGGATGGATTGGAGGGAATGACTTAACCATATACACCTTTTTCAGATATACTCACTTGGATGAAATTTTGCAATTTCTGGTCCATGTTAAATCAACAGAAGGATGAGAGACTGGGAATGATCAGCATCAAAATCAACCGTCCCGAGATTGCAGCCAATCTCTCCAAGGTTTTGATCTTACACAATCACAGGGAGAACTTGTTTTGCAATCATGACAATAATGGGAATGAAATTACAATAGTGTGCCAGGATAATATGAGATCAATAACCAAGCTCTTTGATATAAAAAGGATGTCCTCTGGGTCCAATGTGATTTGAAGGTTGATCATTTCAGATCTTCCGGGTTGGCTCCGCAGCGCCATTGACGGTCTTTTTAGACCGCCGCCCCCGCGATCCCGTTGAGCCGTTCTGACAGCGTTAGTCAGCTGTCAAACGGCTTGAAAATCTCCCCTTCGGGAAAAGAAGGGGAGGAGAGCAGGTGGGTGAGGGTAGAGCTCCCCGAAAACCCCTGGATTAATTCCAGGGGTTAGGAGGGCGAGAGCTCCCCGTTCAGCCCACTGAAGCTCCGGATCCGGGGGGACTCTGTTTTTTTTTTACAGAGCTAGGCGTTGCGTCCAATTTCTGCTGTCAAACAGAAGATTAAATGATTTCAAAAAAGCAGGCGGAACAGAAGCAGGAGGACAAGCTTTTTGCAAGTATAATACTTAACTCCGGGGATACAATGTTTCTAATTGGATTTTCTGAGCTGGAAGTAAAGATGGCGTTTCTTTGTTGCGATTTTAAAAGTGAAAGTTAGAAAGGAAAGTTTTTGCTAATAGACTCGTGCTCAGAGACTGGCTTTAAGTTGCTGGAATAGATTTTGAAGAACTGTTTGGGAAAAGATTATTTCGTTTGGTGATTTATAAAGAAATTGCTGAAAGCTGCTCAAAAGGATGGCTCTGACTTTATGATTTTATGGTTGTGGGAAGAAAGAAAATCTTTTTAAAATAAAATGGCTTCTAAGAAAGGAGATCTTGAAAGTGCTGGAAGCTATTTGGAGGTGTCAGAAATGAAACAGTTGTCTGATTTACAGAGTTATAAGGATTTTGATGCAGAATTTACAGACTTTATAAAAGAAGCCATGAATAATCATACTGTAGCTATAAGTAACCAAATAGCAATTCTTAAAGGGATAACAACAGAAATGACTGAGGAGACAAAAACAAGTACGGAGCATGATGACAATTCAGGAGATATTCTGATTGCAGCAGAGAAGGTGGAAGAATCTTCTCAAGAATTTTCGAGCTTATTCTCTGCTCTTTTTGGAAAAATAGATAGAATCTTTCAAAATTATGACTTGGTTTGGAAAAAAGTAGTAAATGACCAGACTTTCGAAGTTCCAGAAGATGAAGGAGATTTGCTAGTGGCATTTATACATTTAATAGAAAAGAAACAACTGAACTTTTTTTCACAAACTCTTGACAAACTTTGGTCCTACAGGCGAAGGAATGAACTGATTTATATAAGCAAGAAGAGGCGATTTGGGGGCTCTAAGTCAGAGGAAATTTTCTCAAAAAGGGGACAATCTTCGCAGTTACATCAACCTCAAATTAAAATGAAAAACCTCCTCAAAATAGAAGTAGGAGGGATGCAGAAAGACTGGAAAAAATATAAAAAGAAAGCAAGAATGGAAGATTAACCTTTTCTTTTGGCTTTGCAGTTGTTCTGCTTATGGTTAAAAATGATTATGTTTTAGGTGTTATAACTACTGAGGGGGAAAAAGTATAAAGTTAAATATTGATTTTTAAATATGATGCATTAATGGTTGAATGTAAGATTAATCTTTTTTGGTTTTCTAGTTTATGTATTAATGGTTAATTATGTTGATGATTATCTTTTAAAATTTTAAAAGTTGGAGGGAGGAATAATGAAGGGGGGAAATTTAGAAACTTAAAAAATGTAGAAATTTAATTAGTGAATACCTAAGGTTTATTTTTTGTTATGATATTTCAAAATATCTGAACTTTGAGAAAAGTAGGAGGGGGAAAAATGTTTTTGCAAATCAATTGAATACTTTACTGATATATTAAGAGAATTTTTAAGGTTTGAATGTTTAATATTTGTTAATGGTTTTAAAAATCTTAGAGTTATTGGATTATACGCTACTTTGAGTCTATAAAAAGGGAGGTTGATAAAATTGTAAAAGGGGAGTTAAGGGGTCTTGGGAGTTATTAAATCTTGCAGTTAGCTAGTTTATTTTAGCGAATGTTTGGTGAAATCTATGCCCTGTTTTTGTTCTGGGAAGTCGGGGGTGGGGGGTGGTGAGGAGGGGTTGAAGATTGAGTTTACCAAGGATTGATTTTTTTTTCTTTTTCTTGATGATAGTTTGAATGATTGTTTATATTGTATACTTGTTTGATCAGAAAATAAAAACTTTTTATTAAAAAAAAAAAAAAGGTTGATCATTTCATAGGTGTCGAGCGTCTAACAGCACTCGACACCACGCCCAGCAACGAAAGACAGCAGTTGGCCGGGGATGGGTTGCGGCGTGGGTGTGGCAGGCACAGGGTGATGGTGGTGGGGGCTGTAAAGAGCGACTAGGCATTTGGGGCGCACGGGGGGAAGGTGTAGTGGGGCTCGCGGGTGGAGATTCTGACCGGTGGGGTGGTTGGTGAGCGAGCTGTAACGATGTCGGCGGAGGACGATCGAGGAGATCCGCCTGGCGGTGATGACATCATCGGCGTGCGCCCGGAAGTGAGCGGCGGGATGTTTAACTGCGACCAGCTGTCCTGTATGTGCCACGCTTTAAATAGAGGCTGCCGGTAACCATTGATAGCCGCGTCTTTACTTTGCTCAGCATTTCCGGCAATTTGGCTGTGCTGTTAACTCCAAGTAAACCACGTTTTATGGACGGTGTGTGTGTGTTGTGGGTTTATTGGTGCGTGCGGGCCACCGAACGCCGAGAGAAAGACGCGGCTCTCAATCCGTCTTCGCTGTTTGCTGGCCACACCGGTTAAACGTTATGGCGGAGGGGGTTGCAATGGGCGTGCCGCCAGAGGAGACGGAGGAGGAGGCTGCAGAGGACATGGTCATCGAAGTGCTTGATCCAGATGTGCAGCCTGTGGTGCGACCAAAGCAATTGAATTCCCTGAAGGAGGTAAACATCGAGCCCCGGGGGGCGTCAGGACTTGAGGATACGCATGGTTGTGGGGCAGCCGCCCCTGCTGGGACTGATACCTGGTGGCATAGTTCAGCAGTGACCGGTAGCCGGGTTCAGACCCCCCCTCCATTTTCGGGAGCCCAGTTTCAAGGCTGGAGGGAACGTCAATGGGTCGAAGAGGAGGAGGGGGAATGGAGTTATTCCACCGGCCCTGGAGCGACCACAATGGATGTGCTGCGGGACAGGTTTGGGGAGGCTAGCTTTCGAGACGCGCCTTCTTGGCAACCATGGGCGCCTAGTGTAGAGTCGACTGGGTCATGGCAAGGGACTGGGTCTGAAAGCAGGCTTCGTCTTGCCAGCCCGAAGTTCAAAGTGGAACGGAGGCCAAGCCGTGTCAGTGGTGAACATCTCCCAGTAAATACTGGTATTGGGTTATCCTTTGCCGGGGATGGTGCCCGTGTTATACCAAGGTCGGCCACTTGACCTGGCAGGGAGAGAGGGGGAGTAGACATGGACAGGCAACGGCCTCTGGGGGGGGCGATTAGACCACCACCACCCCAACCTCGCCAAATGGATCCAGTACCACAATGGGGCCCCGGTATGTGGCTCCCACAGAACTATTGGGGCCTGCCTCCGGTACAGGCTACGTTTGATGGAACATCGGAGAAGGTTGCGTTATTCCTTAGTCAGGTGATTAGTCATATGGATTTGTATGGGCGGTTATATCCATCACAATGGTCCATGGTAGTAGCTGTAACAGCAGTGCTCACAGGTGTGGCCGCGGACTGGTCGCTGATCTCCACAGTGAACATGCCCGTGAATCGACAAATCTTGGCCTATTCCTGGAAGCGGTACGAGCTCGGTTTGAGGATGAAACCCGAACCCAGGTGGTTGAGGGTGAGCTTGTAGGTTTAAGACAATGGGGACGGCCTGCTAAAGACTACGTTAAGGAATTTCGCAGTTTGGCGGGAAAGTTACGCTCATGGCCGGAGCGTCTTCTTATTCATCAATTCCAATCCGGATTAGATTGGGAAATACGCCAAGCATGTGTGTACCGGGGTCTAGGACCTCGCCTGTCGGAATGGTATAAGGCAGCGGTGGCTTTAGATGTTGGCCTTAGGGAATTTAGACCTAGGGGTGTTAGTCAGGTTCAACAACAAAAGCGGGGTCCCGGTGGATGGCCAATTGAGAAAGCCCTTGCTAGACCAACTCCGTTTAATGGTGAGACAGGTCGACGCCCATTCCGCTGCTTCCGGTGCAATCAAGAGGGGCATAGGGCTGCTGAATGTCTTGTACCGCCACCACGAATGTCTACTCCAAGACCGCAGGGACCGAATACCGCGTCCAGGGAAAGACCGGGCCATGCGCTGGAAAGGTCCAGAGCAGCAATCCATGACTCCCTGGCAGAGACGACGTCACGGTTGAATATGAACGAGTCGTCTGGGACGGCTTGCATTCCCGAAACTACGGGGATCAGCGAGGATGATGGAGATATCTCGGACCCCATGGTAAGTGATCCTGTATGTCCGTTTTTGATACCCATTACGTTATGTCATCCAAGGACGAAACGAGGGTGTAAACAGATGGCCCTGATTGATTCTGGGTGTACCAGATGCCTGATTCGTCGTGTTGTGGCAGAGGAGCTAGGACTTGAGATAGTAACTTTGCGCAATCCCATCAGGTTTGAACAAATGGATGGGACTATTCTCGGCGGTAAACCGACTACCCATATAACTGAACCGGTTATCTTAGAGGTGGGTGAACATCGTGAACTTATCCGTTTTATAGTTGTCCCTCAAATGGTAGAACCTGTAATCCTTGGGCTTGCATGGTTGGACAAATGGGAACCAACCATTTGGTGGGAAGGGGGTTTCCATAAGTTACGGTTGCCGATGACAGTGGAACCTTGTGCAAAAGTACAACATGGGGTGGCGGATGTTCAGGCATACCCCCCGGTATATAAAGATCTTGCCCGAGTGTTCAGTGAGGACGAATGTGATGTATTACCACCACATCGTGATACGGATTGTGGTATTGATTTGGTTCCCGGGGCGAAATTACCAAAGCCTCGGATGTATTCAATGACACCAAGGGAGTTGGATGAGTTAAGGAAATATATCGACAAAAACTTGGCCCGGGGTTTCATACGCCCCAGTTGATCACGTTTGGCTGCTCCAGTGCTCTTCCAGGAAAAGAAGGATGGAGGGTTACACTTGTGCGTGGATTATTGAGGGTTAAACGCTGTTTGCATTGAACCGTTATACCCGATACCTTTAATAACGGACCTGTTAACGACGTTATCCACCGGGAAGATATTTACTAAATTAGATCTTCGTGAGGCGTACTATCGGGTACGTATTCGTTCCAGCGATGAATGGAAGACTACTTTTAACAGTCCTCTCGGAAGTTTTCATTTCCTGGTGATGCCATTCGGGTTGCAGGGGGCCCCAGCAGTTTTTATGCAATTAATCAATGGGATATTGCATGAGTTTTTATATCGTGGGGTGTTAGTCTATTTGGACGATATTCTCATTTACTCAAACTCTCTTGAAGAACATGTCCAGCTAGTGAGGCAAGTCCTTACCAGGTTATTGGATGCACGACTGTTTGTGAAGCTCTCGAAGTGCGAGTTTCACCGGACAGAAATAGACTACCTTGGATTTAGGATTACGAATACAGGTATACAGATGGACCCGAAAAAGGTGGAAGCGGTAATAGCCTGGCAGGCCCCAAGGACACGGAAACAATTGCAAAGTTTCCTGGGGTTTGCGAACTTCTATCGATGTTTTATTCCTTCATTTGCGAAAACGGCTTTACCATTAACGAATTTGTTGCGAACGAAGGGGCTGTTACCGCCTGGTGTAAAACCCAAACCGGGGCGTGTGTTACCCTGGACTCCAGCATGCCAAAAGGCGTTTGAAGATCTTAAGGGCCTGTTTTCCAAGGAGCCTATCTTAAAACATCCAGATCCGTTATTACCTTTCGTCGTACAGGCTGACGCTAGTGACGTGGCTGTTGGGGCAGTCCTCCTGCAGAAAGATACAGCAGGTAATTTGAGACCCTGTGCATATACGTTGCGTAAGTTTACAACGTCGGAACGAAACTGGGCTATTTGGGAGAAGGAGGCGTTTGCCGTGAAATGGGCGTTGCAAACTTGGTGACATATATTGGAGGGTGGCTCACATCCGTTCGAAGTGTGGACCGATCATAAAAACTTAGAGGCCCTCCAGGTGCCACGGAAACTATCCCCGAAACAGGTGAGGTGGGCACAGTATTTTAAACAGTTCCGTTTTTCATTGAAATATAAACCGGCAGGGAAGATGTTTTTAGCTGATGCCCTATCTCGAATGCCGCAGTATGGAAGCAAGCGAGTTAATTCCTTACAGGCGTTGATACCGTCTGTACACACTGAAACATGTGCCGTTGGCGCCCGAGATAATGATGGATGGCTGCAAAAAGTACGAGATGCTTCAACCTCTGATGATTGGCTGCGTAGCCATGGGTCGATATTGACTCACCGAAGTGGTGTGGCATGGTGGGGAACTAAACTGTATGTTCCGGCTACGTTGAGACAACAAGTTCTAAAGCAGTGTCATGATGTAAAGTCCGCAGGGCATTTTGGTTTCCTGAAAACATTGCACCTGGTCAGGCGACAGTTCTGGTGGCCCAGAATGCGACGGGAGGTTGAGGAATATGTCCAAAAGTGTCATGTTTGTGCGTGTTCTAAACCACGACCTGGGAAGCCTCTAGGATTGCTCCAAACTGTAGCCGAACCTACTCGACCCTGGGAAGAAATCTCGATGGACTTCATTGTAGACCTCCCGAATAGTAGAGGTCATACGGTAATATGGACGGTATTAGATTTTTTTTCAAAACAAGCACATTTTGTCCCCTGCAAAGGGTTACCATCAGCAAGACAATTAGTGAAATTGTTTTTACAACATATTTACCATTTACATGGGGTACCCAGGCGGATCATATCAGACAGAGGGGTGCAATTTACGGCTCGGTTTTGGAAGGGGTTTCTTCATGATATTGGAGCTACTCAGGGATTAAGCTCTGCCTATCATCCCAGTACGAACGGGGCTGCCGAGAGAGCGAACGCTATTATTGAGCGATATTTACGCTCCTATGTGTCCGAGCAACAAACTGACTGGGTAGATTTGTTGCCGTTTGCTGAGGTAGCCTATAATAACGCAGTACATCGCAGCACGGGGTATTCTCCCTTCCAGATCGTTATGGGACGGGAATTTACAGCCATCCCCAAGCTGGAAACCCACAAGTTCATCGAGACCACCCCTCAGGATTGGTCCCATAAGATACAACATATGTGGCCACGAGTAAAGGAAGCCCTTGATAAAGCGTCGCAAGAATATAAACATCAAGCGAATAAAAAGCGGGCTACCTGTCCCTCCTTTAAGATAGGAGATCAGGTGTACCTTTCTACCAAATACATACGCCTACGACTTCCAAGTCGAAAGTTAAGTCCCAAGTATATAGGACCATTTCCGGTATCGCAGATCATAAATCCGGTAACAGTTAGATTGAAACTACCCCCGTCATTAGGAAAAATCCATCCAGCGTTCCATTCTAGTCTACTTAAAGTGGTTGGCAACCCTGACGTAGTTAATGATCTCCCTGGACCTATAGAAGGGTCGCATTTTGAAATTAATGATATCGTTGATTCTAGATATCATAGAGGACAACTGCAGTATTTAGTTAGGTGGACAGGGTACCCTGAGTCAGAATCATCCTGGGTTCCATTAACCGATATAAATGCCCCAGAACTGTTACGACGATATCATAAAAAGAACCCCCAGAGACCACAACCAAAACCACAACATAGTCGCTAATAATGTGTTTTCTGTTTTCCCTCTTCCCTAGACGGACATCTGGTAAGGGGAGCTGCCTGTCGAGCATCTAACAGCACTCGACACCACGCCCAGCAACGAAAGACAGCAGTTGGCCGGGGATGGGTTGCGGCGTGGGTGTGGCAGGCACAGGGTGATGGTGGTGGGGGCTGTAAAGAGCGACTAGGCATTTGGGGCGCATGGGGGGAAGGTGTAGTGGGGCTCGCGGGTGGAGATTCTGACCGGTGGGGCGGTTGGTGAGCGAGCTGTAACGATGTCGGCGGAGGACGATCGAGGAGATCCGGCTGGCGGTGATGACGTCATCGGCATGCGCCCGGAAGTGAGCGGCGGGATGTTTAACTGCGACCAGCTGTCCTGTATGTGCCACGCTTTAAATAGAGGCTGCCGGTAACCATTGATAGCCGCGTCTTTACTTTGCTCAGCATTTCCGGCAATACGGCTGTGCTGTTAACTCCCAGTAAACCACGTTTTATGGACGGTGTGTGTGTGTTGTGGGTTTATTGGTGCGTGCGGGCCACCGAACGCCGAGAATAGGGTTCACCATTCTGAAATTACTACAATTTAAACTGCCAATACTTAAGCATGTGTTAAAATATTGCCAGCACTGGTTTTCAGTTTCTATTTGGAATAGATTCTGTTTAAGTTAAATTAAAGCACTTCCTCATTCAACGCATTGTATAAAATTCCCTAAGATTAAAAAGAATTAATTTCATTAATTGAACCAATCATATCAATACTTTCCAAACCATGCTTATTTTCCAAAGCAGCATACTTCTAAATGCTGAATGCTGGGGCCAAAATGGATGAGAATGATGCTTCCAAGATGTTTCCAACTGATCACAAATGGAAACATGAAAAAGAACAGCCTCTCTCAACCTTTATGTCCTCCAGTTCTGGTTATAAATTCCCAGAATTCTCAGCAATGACTATCTTGAGGAATTCTGGGACAGAAGGCTGCATGTTATCTTAGAATTGAGAAAGTTTTCATACTTAGGCTCAAACACCTTCCAATTATGCTTTGAAATTCTTAATGTGAGAAATGCAATAGAATTGTTACTATCAATGGAGACAATCCTGTGCCATGATATCAGAGAAATCACAGAGTCCTTTTTGATTTTCCCCTTAATCATTATTATTTTTTTTTTATGCTTTCTATTCCCTGATGGAGCTGAAAAAAAGATCACCATCAGTCAATTGCAAAAAGCAGCTTTACTTGGAGCAGTTTATATGCTCTGACAATATCTTTAATACCATCAAGCAATTACTGCCTATCCCAGGTTCTTGGGAAATACTCAGCAGCTGGATAAAAATGCCAAGTCCAGTCTAAACATCTGGCTCACTGTGCAACAAACTATAATAATAATGTTTTATTTTTCAGCTAAAATACCTGAATGTCTCTGAGTAAATATATCAACCTTGACGTGATATTTATTTTTACATTTACCTTTGTCCATAAGAATAAGTGGGATTTAAACATGTGATAAGCATATCTATCTATCTATCTATTTATCTATCTATCTATCTATCTATATGTCAGAAATGAAGTTTCCTTCAAATAATTTCAATATTCAAAATTTCAATAGAAATATTATGTTATGTTGTATGTTCAATAATAAAATATATTGTGCAACAGTTTGTAAATTATTGATTTCATATAATATAGGAACCATATGTAATTAATAATTTATTAAGCTCTTGCATAAAAGCAATATCATTTACTATAGCACATACAATATGTATGTTCAATTTCAGCCAGTGAAGTTATTCTAATAAGCCGGCTGATGGCTCCAGTACTAAACTAAGAATAAGAGAAGATACAAGATAGACTTGATGAGTCTCGGGAGATATTTTTAAAGATGAAGAAGTAATTTCATTTATAATAATCCTGGGAAAAGGATTAGAGAACCACATAAAATCAGATTAGTTTTAAAATGTCATATCTGACCAAAGTTTTAAAAATTTATAAGAAAAGCCCTTTCTGCATCCAGTGAAACCCTGCTGGTTTCAATTTTGCTGAAAACATATCTAAAATATTGATAACAATGGGAAACAGGCAAGTGGGGTGAAACCCCTCTATCTCAAGTGACTGGAAAAATAGTGAATAAGTGGAAATGCACTTTATTAAAAAATATCTACAGGGAAAAGTAAATTCTTAGAAAGAAGAGCGGTAGTGCGGTGTTGGACTTTGAGTGTTTCGAGAATGTGGTCAAGACAACAGATTTTCTGATATTTCACAGCAATTGTGGCTGGCATCTTCAGAAGCAAGGTGGTCTCACAACCCTGCACCAATCAGAAGCCAGTTTGACTGAAGACCAATCAAACGTCAGGAACCTGGCTATAAAAGCAGGATCCCAATCCCTGTTCAGTTAACTGTCTGTGGTCTGCATTGCCTGAAATCCAACACTGCTGAAGAAGATACCAGTTGTGAAAGCGTAGCTTAATATGGTTGGAAGAAATGTCCGTCTGGGTTCAGTTCCAAGTGGGGAGAAAGACACTGGAAACATGGAGACTGCTTGAAAAGATGGTTTTATGGTGGACAGGACCACATGTGGGGGGGAGGGAGGGAGGGAGGGAGGGAGAGAGAGAGAGAGAGAGGGATGTATACCCTCTGTTGGGCTTTGAATTTGAGCTTGTATTCTGACTAATTGTCAGACTCGCATGGGGCCATTTAGGGGTAACTTTGTAGGTTGTCTTTTGAGTCCCAAGCTTGGTTGAATCTTGCTGGGTGATATAATCTCCCCAGGTGCCATGTGGCGAATTCTGTTGCTAGATAGGTAGAGGGCTAATCCTACCTTTGTTGGATCTTGGGTGAGGGCATTTGCCTTTGAATACACCTAGCTATCTCTTTATCTCTTAAGTGCTGACATCTGCTGTGGGCTATTGAGGAGGGTGGGGGCTATTGAGAGTGAGTCTGCTTCCTGCCTAAAGAACATGTTTCTCCATTTCTCATCCAGGGAAATATAATATTCTGCCTTTTTAATATTTCCTAGAATATTTCATTCTTCCAGGAGAGGGATGGGTGCTAACTTCCTACAATAACAAAGGTATGATAATATCCTAAGACTCAGAAAATGAAATAGTATGCTTTAATGTACATTGTTTTTGGCTAAACAATTCCATGACATTGCACAAGAAATCAAATAATAATAATAATTTATTTATTATTTGTTCAACTTGTATGCCGCCTTTCTCCGAAGACTCAAGGCGGCTTACAATGCATTTAAAAACCATATATAAAACATTAAAAGTTAAACCATTAAAAACAATTAAAACCCATTCACACCATTCATGGCTGGATCTCGCCAAATTGCAGCAGCGAGATCAACAGTTCCAGGGCTGCCAGAAGAGCCAGGTCTTTACTGCTTTTCAGAAGGCCAATAGGGTGGGGATGGTCCGGACCTCAGGAGGTAACTGGTTCCAGAGAGCTGGGGCAGCCATAGAGAAGGCCCTCCCCTGCGGACCCGCCAGCTGGCATTGTTTAGCTGACGGGACCCTGAGGAGACCAACTCTGTGGGATCTTACCGGTTGCTGGGAACTATGAGGTAGAAGGCAGTCTCGAAGATACCCTGGCCCTGAGCCATGTAGGGCTTTAAAGGTAATAACCAACACCTTGAATTGTGACTGGAGACCAATAGGGAGCTAGTGCAGCTCGCGGAGAATTGGTGTAATGGGGTGTACCTAGGTGCACCCACGACAGCTCTCGCGGCTGCATTCTGAACCAACTGTAGTCTCCGAACACTTTTCAAGGGTAGCCCCATGCAGAGCGCATTGCAATAATCTAACTGTGAGATGACACGGGCATGAGTGACTGTGAGGAGAGCCTCCTGATTCAAGTAGGGTCGCAATTGGTGCACCAGGCGAACCTGTGTAAAGATCCCCCTAGCCACAGCTGACAGATGTTGCTCCAATCTTAGCTGTGAGTCTAGGAGGACACCCAAATTGCGAGCCTGTTCTGAGGGGGATAATTTCTTCCCCCCACCCCAGAACCAAGGATGGACAATCAGCATGGTCTTTAGGAGGCAATACCCATAGCCACTCGGTCTTGTCTGGGTTAAGTCTGAGTCTGTTGACTCCCATTCAGACCCTCATGGCCTCCAGGCACCAGCACATCACATCCACCGCCTCCCTGAATTGACGCGGGGTAGAGATATACAGCTGGGTATCATCAGCATATTGCTGATACCTCACCCCGTATCGTCAGATGATCTCACCCAGCAGCTTCATGTAGATGTTAAATAGGAGGGGAGAGAGGACTGAGCCCTGAGGCACCCTGCAAACAAGGGGTCTAGGGATCGACCTCTGTCCTCCTACCAACACCGACTGTGACCGACCAGAGAGATAGGAGGAGTAACACGGTGCCTCCCACTCCCAACTCCCTTAGTCGTCCCAGAAGGATACCATGGTCAATAGTATTGAAAACCGCTGAGAGGTCAAGTAGCACCAAGATGGAGGAATGACCCCCACCTTGGGCTCGCCAGAGATCATCCATCAGCGTGACCAAGGCAGTTTCTGTGCTGTAGCCAGGCCTGAAGCCAGACTGAAAAGGGTCTAGATAATCCGTTACCTCCAATGACCACAGGAGCTGAACTGCCACCATTTTCTCTACAACCTTTCCCACAAAGGGTAGGTTGGAGACTTAATTAACATAATTAATCAAGCAAAATAAAATTAACTGCCAATATCTCAATAATAATGAGAATTTACAAATAGCAGAAGGTAGCGGGACAGGAAGTCAGAGGAATAAAGTTAAGTGAAAAGAGTTTTTAAAAAATAAATTGAAAAGAGTAACGTGAAGTGTCCAGTCATATCTCTTGTCACTCTAATCATCACTGAGAACTAGGTAAATCTTCATGTTTTATAAGCAAATCTCAATTGGTAGCAATAAACTTATACACTGGACCCAAAGCCAGTTCAGTCTTTAAAGATTAGTGCCAAGCCTGGATTGTGCTAGTTTAACCTAAAACATTCCTGATTACTCTAAAACGGGACAGGTATTTTGTGGTTCAGCGTGTGGGTATTATGTAAAACATCTGTGCCTGAGAATTGGAAGGATCTCATGAATGTTCTCTTGTACTAAATGAAAGATTGCAACAGGGAATACAAAAAGTATCGGTGGATTAGTTTCAGGGGTGGGTTCTACTTACCTTTACTACTGGGTCGCAACAGGGCCGCACAGATGCGTTCTGATGACATCAGGGTCGGTGGGCGGAGCCTCCCGCCGGTTTTACTACCGGTTCTATAGAACCGGTGCAAACCGGGGACAACCCACCACTGATTAGTTTGTTAAGTGTGCCTGGGAAGAATTCTGCATGACAGAATTCTGGATGAACAAGTGTGAAGTGACAATGAACAAAAATGGAGATATTGCAGAGCATTTATATATTGGTCAGAGTGGGTTCAGACCAGATTTATTTCTTTAGCAATTGATTGAACAATGTATGGTTATGAGAAAGTAGGTTCATAATATATTTGTTGATTTGGGGAAAAACCTGTGATGTTTTAATGATGGACTATGGACTGTCTTGTGCAAACATAGTATTGATGATTGCTTGCTGAATGTAATAAGAATGATTTGCAATTAAGTAAAGCATGGAATATGGGTAGCCCTCGAAGAGTATGATATATATATCAGTTTATTTGGGGGAAGGTTGGAGAAGGGAGCTAAGGCCCTGTTGCATTCCATAAGATGTCACAATATCTTCGACAATATGCATGTTGAAAGATTCTGCGGTAGATATTCAAATTGTGCCTCTGCAGACATAATCTGATGGAAAGAGTTCCTAGAAAATAACAAGCTTTATAACTAGTGACTATTAGGAGGTGAAAGACTGTCTCGGAGTAGGATCCTCTATTGACATTTTATTATGCTTCCCTTTTAGTCTAGAATCCAACTCAATCTATATTCCCACCAATATCAATAGACGGCCTTCCTGTTTCTCAAATCAAGTTACCTCTTCCCCATTAGTTTCTCTCTTTCTATTGATTTCATGATGGTCTGGATAGCTAATATGAGCTGCAGTGCCTAGACTCTTGCTTGTAATTGTGAAAACATGGAGCCTTGTGCCAGGAGCATATTGATTACATTCAAGCTGAAAGACTGGTATGATCTGTCCTAGCAGCTTTATGTGGTTAATTTTAGCTAAAAAACAACAACTCCCCAAACCACATTTCTTTCAACATTCACAAATTTCTTAGTTGTTAGCTTTAGAAATTTATACCAATTAGAAAAGGTTTGGTTTTTTGAAATGCACAAAATGTTATCATCTTGGAAGCATGCTGTGTTATTTCATGCCTGTATGCATGTGTCAGATACACTTTGAAGTATCTCCATTCCCAAAAGGATTTTTCTTCTAGAGACATCAACAGATATTTATGATCCTGAAATAATTGCTTTGCCACAAAGCTTTTTCTAAGCATTTCCCCCAAAGATTTAAATGCTTCATTTATGCAAACCATGTTTACAAACAGCTTTTTCTATTTCAGATAGATGTTTTTCTTTATCAGGTTGTGGGGTTTTTTTAGTTTTGCTAAATTTAGATCTATGGCTACCAAAAAGAGCTTTGGAATTAATAGGGACTGAGGTGGGGGGAGGGGTGTTTAAAGAAATGTGACAAAAAGATAAAAAAGTTCAAAGTGAGCTTTTTATATTTCAGAAGTTTCTAAACTACAGAAGAAGCAACAGCATAGAAATGAAAGAAGACAGAATTATTCTGAGAAGTCTCTTCGATAACCAAGGATGGAAAAAATAAAGAATGATATATTCATGATTGAGATGGCAAGCATGAATGAAGACAAATTATTTACTGACTAGATTAGCCAGTTTGGTTTAGTGGTTCAGGCACCAAGGCTAGAAAGCATATTTCTATATAGAAAAACGAACCCTGAGAAGTTGGTAGGACAAAGAATATCAGGTAAAATGTAAGGAAGCTCATATACAGGGGATTTAACTATCTGATCTGTAGAGTGGTTGGTGGCTTCTCTGCAGCAAAGGCTCTAGCTTTACTGGACAGAATCCAGTTACCTGTACCTTTGAAGATCAGGAATTGTAGAGGAGTGGATGTATGTAAACCTTACCAAACAGATTGGCATAGTACTACAGTATCCTAAATGGGCAACCCTATCCATCACCTGTTTTTCTGATTTGTTTGAAGCCACTCACCCTACTTTCCTGCAGATTAGGTGCTGTCTGATGAGGCACAATGGATCACACCCTGCTTTTCACATGATAAAAGTGGCCCCAGTGGGAAATACTATTGGATTTAGTCAATGCAATAAGAAATATCTTGGTTGCATGAACCAAATTAATGGACAAATTAATGACATGAGTAATATTTAAAAATATTCAGCTGTGAGAAGAAAAATTGAAAAACATTGGGATAAAGGAAAATTATAAAATTTTGGTCTTACAAACCACCATCATAGTATTAATGTTAATTGACAGATCCTGAGGCATAACCAACAGCCAATAGGAATCCAAAGAAGTGGGGACCAATGAAATTTGGGGTCACATCAGAAGCATCTCATAGAATATGCTGCAGTATATGTTACTATGGAGGAAATGACCTTAATGTTTAGCTTCTGTCCTATGAAGGAGAGGTAAGTCATTCTGTACTTTGAAATCTTTTAGCTGATAGGAATATTTTCCTCCGTTAGAACTACAGGACATTCCTTAATTTTCTTAATGTTTCTCTGCAGTTTTGGCACTTTCATCTTAATCTGAAAGCTATCTCAGAATTTTAAGCCTTCTCTGGGATATGACCTTTTCTTTTATAGTTACCAGAATGATACCATATGCTTATACTAAGGTCAGCAAGGGTTTGGATTTAGTATTTTGTGTGTGTGTGTGTGATTTAAATTAAATGTCTTTTGTCATTGATTATGTTTCATTTTATTTTTTATTTTCTATTTTTTTATGATAAATCATTCATTTACATTGCATTAATCATTTGATTAATCATTATATTCCACTGTAACTGATTAATTCATTGTGAAATATATGGAACATTTTGCATAATAATTTCACTTTTTTCTACGATAGAAAAATAGACAAGATGGTCTATTATTCCAATACATTTGGAATAATACAAGATGGTCTGTTATTCCAATACATTTTAAACCTATTTTTTTTTCTTTTTAATATCATCTTAATTTAGTGCTGGAACAGTGCAGGATGTAGAAGATCAAAGAACATAGTTCTAGCATCCATAATAAATGCTGTGCAAAATAAATGGGCAACTTTTTAATTTTTGCACAACGAGCTGTGCCTCCTATATGCCTTCTTTTATGAAACTCATTATGGCACACAAGCTACACTGACTTGTTCTACGTAGTGACAAGGATGGGATCAAGTATGAATCAAAAATACACAAGACAGGATGAAAGAACCTGAGGTTGAACAACTGGCCAGAGGCAGCTCCATGTGATCCAATAAACATCCAGGACAGTTCAGTGGTGGGTTCCTCCTGGTTCCGCCCGGTTCCGCCGAGCCGGTAGCAGTGATGATATGACGTCACTGAACTGGTTCTGCCCCCCGCCCCCCCCGCCCCCACCCCCTGCGTTATTCTTACCTTTTATTTGGCCCCCATCCCCAATCTATTTCTGCCTCCTGAGTCCCAGCTGATGGCTAGAGGGAAAAAAACTGTTTAAACTCTTGCTTCAAAGGGCCGCCCTACAGCTGATCAGTGTTAAAAGAAAACAAATGAGTAGACCGGTGCCTGCAAAAATAAATGGGTAGACCAGTGCCTGCAAAAATACATGAGTAGACCAGTGCCTGCAAAAATACATGAGTAAATCAGTGCCTGCAAAAATAAACGGGTAGATCGGTACAGCTTTGCAAGCAGTTAAAAGCCTGGTAGACCAGTACCTCTGCTAAATCCTAAATAATTGTCACATGATCATCAAGCCACATCCACAAAATAAGCCATGCCCACAGAACCCGTAGTAAAAAAATTTAGAACCCACCCCTGGGACAATTACATATAAATACATAATCCCCCACTCAAATTCTCTATTTGAACCCCATACTATTGCTTACTGATTCTTATTAACAATCATTGATCAAATTCCCCTTTCAGTTTTTTATTTGGGTTTTTAAAAATTATTAACAGTTCTAATCCCTTACAATTCTAGGCAACGTATAAAATGTATTTATTGTTTTTGTTTAGTGTTTAGCAAACCCATTAACTACATTTACAATGCATTTTGTTCAGTTTGAGGATAGTGGGGATTGATTTTAATGCTGTGACTCAGGGAGTGGGCAAGCATAAAGGGCATCCCAAAACAACTTGCTGAAGCTTTATTCAATTTGTGTACTTTTCCGAAGTGTTAATTCACAGTCGCTATAAGGAAGTGAATTGTTATGACAGATGAACTGTTTGTGTGATCTGAGGTTATGATGTTCTTATGGCAGCATGACACTAATCAGGGCCATTTCCAGCACAAATGATTCTATAGAGTTTGCTGAAAGAAAAAGAATGCACGTTAAACATAGGTTTTTACAAACTAGTGCAGGGGTCAGCAACCCGCGGCTCTGGAGCTGCATGTGGCTCTTTCATCCCTCTGCTGTGGCTCCCTGATGCCCATCGGTCCCACAATTGATAGGGCTTTCGGTAAGGACAGGTAGAGGAAAAAGGACACCGTGCTAGGGGAAGACTCTATGGTGGGAGAACCGGATTTCCGGTCGGCTCCAGAATTGAATGGGGGGTTTCCGGTTAGGACCTTTGTGGCTCTTTGAGTGTTTAAGGTTGCCGATCCCTGAACTAATGCAAAAAAATCAAATAGTTATGTGTATCTCATCACTACACACAATACAGCAAATAAATCAATGTAGCTTGTGTTTAAGTAAATGTATACAGGAATAAAACACCAACCAAACAAGTCAATATGTAAAGAAAGAAGAGGTGGAGAATATTCAGACTAACCTATGATAATAAGTTTAGGATACTACTATTGGCTTCTGAAAAGAGAATTATAACGTCTTGCTATGATCAATCCCAAAGGATCGATTTTGTCTAAAGCATAATTGACTGACAAAATAGAAAATGCAGGATAACTTTGAAATTCAAAAGCCTAGCAAGATACAAGGCAAGAAAGCATATAACAGTATAATCTTATCTGATGTTTTGATGTTCCTATCCTTGCAAATAATCACTGTGAATTTTTACAGCTAATATATAGTATTATAGTTTTGCTTGTTCACTTGATTGCAATCTATTTTGGTTTCTATCTTGGAGGAAAAACAATATTTCAATCTCAATTAATATTAATAAATCACAGATACTGCTTGAGGTAAGGAAGCTGTACCGTACACTTTGGGTGTACTTTCATCATCTCCTCAATGTTTTTTCTACTATATTATCCAATCCCACTTCTCAGCTACTGCTGGGTTGTACAGTTTTAGCTACAAACTTTTTTTTTTTTAAGTCAGGCACAATTTGTTTCTTAATTATCATTTCTGGCATTTCTTAATCATCTTTTTGGTTTCCCGGTACAGCAGTTTCTTTCTTTGGACAAAGAGCTTGATAATGATAATGTCATGATCTATTATTATCATTATTAGCTTGATAATGTTCCTCACATCCTGGACATAAATTGTTTCAACTTCTTCTCTCAAGATGACGCTATAGGGCCGTGATGGTGAACCTATGTCACGCGTGCCACAGGTGGCACATGGAGCCATATCAGTGGGCACACAAGCATTGTCCTAACTCAGCTCCAGCTGATTTTCGAGCCTTCCGGGCCCACTGAAAGTCGAGAAACAGGCTGTTTCTGGCCTCCGCAGTGGGGGAAGCCATTTTCACCCTTCCCAGGCTCCTAGAAAGCCTCTGGACCCTCGGGAGATTGAAAAACGGGTCTTCTAGTCCCACTGGAAGTTGGGAAACGGGCTGTTTCTGGCCTCCGGAGGGCTTTCAGAGGAGTGGGGGAGGCCATTTTCACCCTCCCCAGGCTCCAAGAAAGCCTCTGGAGCCTGGGGAGGGTGAAAAACAGGCCTACCATCCCATCGCGTGCCAAAAGCGGGGGGAGCGCGGGGTGGTGGTGTCGCACACATGCACAGGGGGGCGGGGCACATTGAATTATGGGTGTGGGCACACGCGCATGCGACCCCTCTCACATACTCCCCCCGCTTTGGGCACGTGACGGCAAAAAGGTTAGCCATCACTGCTATAGGGAATTGCACACCAAAACAACTAGATACAAGGACAGTTTTCCCCTCCATGCCATCACTCTGCAAAACAACTAATTCCCACAACACTGTCAAACTACTTAACAGGGCCATATTACTATTCTTCTTCTCATCTTTCCTATTATACTATTATTTCCTTCTCTTGTGACTATAACTTCATTGCTTGTATCTTACAATTTATAATAATTGTTTTATTTAGTATCCTAGTATGATTTATGTTGATTGCTTATTTAGTATACTATGACTATTACTAAGTCTTGTATCTTATGATTTATGATGAATGCATTTTATGATGATTATGATCACAATTTATTACTTGTTACTTATATGTACATTGAGAGCTTATACACCAGAGACAAATTTCTTGTGTGTTCAATCACACTTGGCCAATAAAGAATTCTGTTCTGTTCTGTTCTGTTCTGTTCTGTTCTGTTCTGTTCTGTTCTATTCTATTCTAGACACAAAGGCTACATGCCTAGCGCACAGACTAGTATAACGTGCTGTTGTACATGTGTTCAGAAAAATGTAAGCATTATTATTATAATTTAAATAAGAGGCAGTATATTTTAGCTTTTTGGAGAAGATCATGATTAACTGATCTGCTCAGTCTACTCCTCAAGGACTCCTTCATAAATCTGAGGCTCCTGTTCTTTCTCTTTTTTTCATTCTAAAATGGACTTGAAGGAGAATGACATTGAAAAATGAGAAACATTTTCTGTAAAAATATAACCACCACACTCTGACTTGCTTGGATCCTGATACAATCCAGAACCTATTTGTAGGTTTATCTGTTGTGCCTGAAAATAAAGTTCTGCTAGCCTGGCCTTTCTGCAGCTTGAGTTTGATGATTTTTCATAAGGAATTTAACCATAACCTTTTCTGTCTGTTTAAAGTTAATAGCTTTCCAAATATCAAGAACCGCTGAGATGCAATACAAAGGGATAAATGTACCCTGAGTTCCGTTTCTTCCTCCTTGTTGTGATTAGCATTTTATGACATTGATCTGTTCAGCTTTTGGCTGCATGAAAGCTTTCCAGTGAATTTCCAAAACTAAAACCAAAACTACCTCAGCCTTTTCAGAAAGCGAAAGGGATTTTGCTGATTTGGAATGAGAGCCATTAACAGGAAATATATCTTTAATTTACTGGTATCAGGAATGAAAAGCTCTCAGGCTGAAAACAAAAATGAAAATGCAATAAAAAGAAAAAGCCAGCAGCATCTTGCATTAGCATTTTAAATTACTTTTATGATACAATAAATTCTTGTTTAAACAAAATAATGGGTATTAAAGAGAGATCTGCATTCCAAATTATTATATTCTCTTATGGATTATGGATAATCAACCAGAAATATTCTGTACATATGCATGTGTATTATGTTCGTATGTATGCCGCTAGAAATCAGGTGGTGTAGACATTAAATAAATAATAACTATTGTGATATTGATGGGGAAAGATGACAAGAATGACAGCTTTTCATTGGTTTCTACATTCTTCCTTTTGCTTCTGAAATTTTACTCTGAAAAAGCATACGGAAACTTTCTGGACTTGGAGGAGGAAAATATCAATCCATTATTTGATCGCTGCCATCTGTGGAAATTAAGTTTTCCAAAGCAATATATAAGCAAAACACTGGACACCATTATTTGGACTACATATATCTTCCTTAAATCTATCTAGGTGGTCACTAAAAGTCAACACTGACTTGATGGCACCTGATCAATCAATCAATCAGTTCTGCTATGCTGTTTTATTTGGAGAAGGTATATTTGACAGGGATGAGTAAAGAATGCCAGGAGTGTTTACCAAGAGTATAAACCTGCAGCAGTGTCACACAAGATGCAAAGGTCATCATACTGGCCCAGTGAAAGCAAGCAACTATATTGGACAGAAGTGATATAGTAAGGTGCCAAAGGCTTATGATTAGTAACAATAACAAGGGCATAACAAGGGGGAGGGCCTTCTCTGTGGGGGCATCTACCCTCTGGAATCAACTGCCTCCAGAGATAAGAAGAATCCAAGACCTCAGTGCCTTCCGCCGTGCCCTTAAAACCTTCCTTTTCCAGCAAGCCGGGTTGGCCTAATTTTTTAAGTGTTTTTAAGTGTTTTGTTTATTGTTTTTAATTAACAGGGCCAAATTTATATATGTATATTTTTAACTGTATTTTAATATTTGTACTTGATGTTTTTACTTGGCTGTTCACCGCCCTGAGTCCTCAGGGAGAAGGGCGGTATACAAATTCAAAATAAAATAAAATAAAATAAATAATTTCATGAATTGCAGTAGAAGTCAGAGGTAAACTACTCCCATATTTTACCAAGGAAATCTAATCGATAGATAAGATAAAGTGATTGAAGATATAGTCCCAGATGATCAGCCCCTTTGATCAGATGCTACTAAGGAAGGTCTAAGATATTTCATAGTATTAATAGTGTTCATGATGTGGCTAGATAAATGCCTTTGGTATGTCTAATTGCTAATGCCGCCATCTAAGACACAAAGCTGCAAAGACAAAATTGTAACAGAAGCATGGAATATAAGAAACATGAATATGGGAAAACTTAATATAGTGGAAGATGAAATGAATAAAGTACACATTGACATCAGGGGTGAAATGCTACCGGTTCGGGCCGGTTCGCTAGAACCGGTAGTTAAAAATGCTTTAAAAAGTAAAAAAAAAAAAGTTCCGACGATCGTGCAATGTTCAGCTGATGGTCAGAACTTTTTTTTAAAAAAAATTAAGCATTTTTTTTACTACCCGTTTGGGCAAATAGGTAGTAAAAAATGCTTTAAAAAAGTTTTTTAAAAGGTTCCCAAGATCGCGCGCCACAGCTGATTCCCCACCCTCACTGTTCTACTTATCTTCCTAAGCCTCCTTTTGGTGCATATTGCGCATGCATAAGTGCAGTGTGCATGTGCCAGTGAACCGGTAGCAAACCAGTTCAGATTTCACCACTGATTGATATCTTAGGTATCAATGAATTGAAATAAATTAGAATTGGACATTTTCATCTAAAAGAACACAGTGCAGGATATACACATATATATGCATGCACAAACAAAACAAAGGAACAGGATTGTTTTCTTAATCAGGAAGGCAACTGCAAAGACAGTATTTGGGTATAATGCAATCAAGGGCTGAATAATATCAGTTGGATTTTGCAGACAACCCTTTAATATGACAATTATTCAAGTTTATGTTCTAACAATTGATGAAGAAGAGAAAGAAGACTAACTTAATAGTTCACATTAAATCTGAAATTGACAGAATATTTTTGAGTGTTAACATAGTCTTCAGATAACCAAAAAGATGCCAATGTACAAAGATATTACTAGAAAGAATGCATAGAAATCAAATTGACCATATTATTGGTAAATGGAAATAAAAACACTTAGTTATAACTGCAAAGGTGTGGCTGGCTATAGAACAGATAATAAATTGCTCATATATCAGTTCTAAGTCAAACTAAATGAGAAGAATAAAAGTAACTGGTTTCCGTGATATGATTGTGTGCATATGCATCAGGGATCCCTTTAAAGTCCTGAGCTTCATTAAAATGGAATCAGAAGAACATTGGAATGAGATCAAAGACATTGTCAAGGATGAATACGAAAAGAGACTCCTACAGACAAGAAACAGAAGAAACCAAAATGAATGTCAGAACAGTTGGTGGAAATTGCCAAGAAAAGCAAAGACAAAGCCAAGAAAGACAAAGATCTTAGGAAGAAACTTAACAAAGTATTTCAGAGATCTACTATTTTTTTTTTTTAAAAAACCCAGTATTATAATGACATCTGTACAATACTAGAAATGGAGATTAAATAAAGTTAGATTCATCAATCCTGTGAGTAGCTACAGAACTGTGGGGAGTAATCAAAAGAGAGTCAGCAAAGGTTGTAACTAAACTATGTCCATAGATCTGGAGAATGAAGAATGAAGTGCAGATTGGAAGAGATCAGATAAATGCCAAAGATAAATGAGTAGTAAAAGTAACTGGACCTAATAGTTTACCAACCTCTTATTATAAACATTTGAAGATTAATTATTACAACTGCTACAAAAATGATGAACTCTATTCTATAGACTGAAAAGATACTAGATGGTTGGATGGATGCTAATATAGCATTAATATCTAAAGAAGGTCGAGACTTTATTAAAAAGAATTACCACTTGATACAGAATAATGATTAAAAGTTATTTATGATGAAATTAGCCAAGAGAGTGACAACAGCATTTTATTCATGAAAATCAGTGCGGGTTTTTATCTAAAAAGAAGCTGAGGGATAATATTAGAAATGTATTGGATATTTTGGAATACTATAGAACAACACAATAAAAAACAAGCTGCATTGATTTTTTTTTTAATGCAGAAAAGATTTTTGACAATCTGAACTGGACTTACTTGTTTAAAATTTTGGAGGACATGGATTTTGATGAAATTGATTTATACTTCAAAATAGGCACAGATAGTTGTGAATGGAGACGTAATAAAACCTTGTGAAATATAGAAGGGAACAAGACAAGGATGTGCCTAATCACTATTACTATTTATTTTAGCTTTGGAAGTATTAAATCGAGGAATTAGACAAAATTAAAGAATTGATATTCTATGGAAGCAAAAGTTGGATTTTGGAGGAGAAGAAAAAGACTGGAAAAAGTATCAATGCTTTTGAACTTTCATGCTAAAGCAAACTCCTGAGAATACTGTGAATATACAAGAAAACAAACAGATGGATCATAGAACAAATCAATCCAGAGTTCTCACTTGAGACATAATGTCCAGCCTCAAAGTATCATATTTTAGACACATTTTGCAAAGACCCAGTTTTTTTGAGAAGTCTATAATAGCGGGAAAGTCAGAAGTAAAGAGAAAAAGAAGGCAACCAACAGCAAGGTGGATGGACTCAATTATAGCAAATATGAATGCCCTCTTGGGAGAACTGAATGGCCGGGCTGGGTTCAGATAATCATGAGGAGGGTCTGCTTATGTGGTCCTTATGAGTCAGCAGCAACCTGATGGCACATAATCAAAACACATCAATCACACATGCACATATATCAAACTCTCAATAGGAGACAATAGCCAGTTAACCTTACCTGGGCTACCTTATTTTGCAGAAACCAAGCAAAAGTAAGCCTGGTTAATTCTGACAAAGGAAAGCTCCAGAGAAGCTTACATATCCTCTAGCACAGACTAAAATGAGACCATAGTAGTTGCAGATTATTAAATTTAGAATTGAAATAACCAGTGAGTTAGTGAAGCTGAACTCATCAGATCAGTAGATAAGTACAATGAGAAAAGAAATTGATGGTGGCATATCAGTGTATTTGATATACTTTAACAGCAGAATCATATTAAGATCTTTTCTCTTACTGGGGCTTGTTTTCCTTTGTCATCTTACCTTGCTTGTGTGTGGTCTCTTGATCCTCTATTTGCTCTTTTAAGATGAGATGCTGCAGGGTACAAAATGCAGCACTACGCCTGTGATTTATCCTCATCCTCACTGGAGTTGGCATTATGGATGCTGTATATAATACCAAGATTTAAATTGCTCCTTCCTTCCTTCCTTCCTTCCTTCCTTCCTTCCTTCCTTCCTTCCTTCCTCCCTCCCTCCCTCCCTCCCTCCCTCCTTCCCTTCCCTTCCCTCTCTTCCTTCCCTCCCTCCCTCCCTCCTTCCTTCCTCTCTCCCTCCCTAGAGAGAATGTAGCACTACATGGATTTGACAGGAAAGTTGCAGGATTGAGGTTGTAAGATTGTAAGCATTAGCAATGGCTCCTCCCCCCCCCCAATTATACTTTATATTCAAATAAGAGGATAAAAATGGGAAATATAATCTGCTTTAGTGAGTGTGAAGACAAGACCAGCATGTATTGTAAATCATTATTCTGAATTATCTGCACCAGAATATAGGAGCTTGTCTTCTTTGAATTGTCTTTTAAGCTTCCAGTCTGGCTTGAACATAAGTACGTATTCGTCTTTTTTTTTTTTCCGGGCAAAACAAATTAAGTACCACTAATGATTCCAATATCCTAGGGGGCAAAAACGAGTTTATTTCACCATCTGCCTGAAGAGCGGAGGCGCCCTGGAGGTGCCCCAGAGTTAAGTAAACTCCGCCTGGCGCTGAAGGCGTTAAAACTGGGCGGCGGGGCGGGGAGGGGGAGAGAGAGAATGACGCTGCTTGCGTCTGGGAGCTCTTCGCCTCCCCTGCCTCTGCAGACACATTGAGACACACACACAAAAAGAAGAGGAGAGGCCGGGCGAGCGGGATTCCGAGGGAGCGCCAAACCAAGCAGACGCCACCATGACCGAAACCACCAAAACCCATGTTATCTTGCTGGCCTGCGGCAGCTTCAACCCCATCACCAAAGGCCACATTCAGATGTTTGGTGAGTCCCCGCCCTGGGCTCAGCCCGATCCGATCGGATCTCGCCCGGTGTTTTCTGACTGGTGCGCTTGAACGGGGTGGCTCGGGGTCCCCGGGGGGCCGGCGACCCCCCCCCGGGACGCTTCCTCTGGGAGGGTGGGGGTGGTCCTGGAAAGGCAGCGAGGCTGCGGAGACTTCAGAGGGAGCGAGGGCAGAGATCGTCCGAGAGGTTTTGCGCGGCGTTTGCTGTTGCTCTCCCGCGGTGAGGGGAGGGGCGGCGGCTCCTATTGATGGAAATAAAAGCGGGGGTGGGGGCTGTTTGGAGAACATTTAGGAGCGGCGTCAGAGGAGGGCGGGAGGGGGATGAGGAGAACTGAGGGTCTTTAATACCACCCCAGGATGGGCGCGAGGCAGGGCAGGGACTGGGCTGGGCGGCGGGTGGGGTGCTCTCCAAAGGGGTCCAAAGCGGGTAGCTAGAGAGAGGGTTGGATGAGGGGCGGGGATGCCAGATGGATCTAGGCGGAAAAACCGAGGAGTAGCCTTGTCCAGTAGCCAAGGGAGGGTGGGTGGCTGTTCAGGGAGTCCTTCTCCTTGGGAAAATGTCAGCCTTGCTACCTTCCCACCTGCTCTGACGCAGAAATGGACAGTGGAGGGGGAGGAGGCAAGAACTGGACCACTTCAATTCCCCCTCACTCCCACCCCACCACTATGGCGTAAGCGGCGGGGGGGGGCAAAGCCCCTATTTATTCTAATGTGCATTTCACCCAGAAGCTCTGGTTTGCTCCTCTGGGTGCACTTTGCTGGGAGTTTTAATCTTAACACTGCACTTGGAAAAGCCTGAATGTAGGATCCTTAGATATGAAAAGGAGGGTTTGTTGGCATTCCTAGTTTCCTTTCTTTCAGATGTCTGTGCTGGACCTCTACAATGTGTCTGTTATGCGTGAAACGGCTGTAAACACAATTGTGTACTTTATCATAGGGAGTAATATATTGTACTGGTTATGGGAGAGAGAGAGAACGGAGAATCAGAGGAGCATTTTGCAGCTCAGAGATATGAAGGAAAGAGATGAGGAAATATTTTCTTGTACCGCTAGTAGATCTGGAGGCTAGCTATACTTTTAAAACACAATCTCAGAAAAAAAATTCAATGTATTGTTTACTTTGGATGGAGTTGCCAAATATAACTGTCATTAAAATTGCATTTTTAGCTACATACTTGGATTTTGGGTCTCAGTCCTATAAGCTTATTGGCCATACATGCTAGTGTATGTGCAATTTAAAAGTAAAGAATGAAAAAAGTACTGGTTCAAGGCATCACTCATTTTCTTCACTCGTTTCCCCCCTTAATATATATTTGTGTGTGTGGTGGCAGTGGAACTAATCCATACTAGTGAACTGGAGTACAAAACCCCATGTGATTTGTGACTATCCTTCAAGGTCTATTCTATATAAGATAATGGATTATAATGGCTGTTAATATGCTTTGGCAGAATAGTTAAGATGGTTTGCTGTCCGCAGCTCCAAGTGCTGAAATGGCTTCATGGGAAGAATAGTAAACTGTAGTCCTCTCCTACCAATATCAGGGAGTTTGGAGATTGACATTTTGATGAGCTAGCCATAGGTATAATGATTGAAAACAAATGTCCAAGTCCACTTAGTTCATAAGATAATTATCTATTGTACATCACTGAAAAGTGTGTAAGTGTCAATAACATTTGCAAAGACAATTTAGTAAAGAAATTGTGCAGCTCTAACCCAGCACAGGGTGTTTTAACACTCAGGAAAAGCTATTCATATCCTTTCCTTCCATTTTCACTCTGGAGGTAAATATTATTTTCAGAAAACTGCATTTTAGACTCTAATTTAAGTGGAACTTTTAATAGGGCCAGAAGATGACATTCTCAACCAAATCATGGGAAAGAGTACTTTGAAAATAATGCATATACTGTGTATGTTAAAAACTATTTTTGTATCAACATTGTAAGATTATCCTACTTCTTTATGTACGAGGGATGTTATTTTGTAATATGTTTTGTAATATATTTACAACTTTAGGAGGAGGAATAGGAATGTTTTGATTTCATAAACCAATATATGCTAATTGTGCTCTGCAGTTAAAATAGATTTTCATGAGTCTAGTGATATATGTGTTGATTGGACAATAGAGTATAATCAGAACTAAAAATCCGTCTCTTTCCCCTATATTCTTCCAGAAGCCTGCTGAGCTTGTAGATACTTCTATTTCCATTTTTCCTCATTTAATGCAACGTTTCATAAAGGATTTCACATCTGCATGCTCTGTCTCTCTCTCTCCCCCCCTCTTTAAAGAGCATGTGGTATTATTGTGATGTCAATATTAGCATACAAGAAAAGAAAGGAAGCCAATATTCCTTCTGAATAATCCTTTGATTTTCCACTTGTCAGCAAAGTGGGGGGAAGTCTGATCCATATTTACCACACAATTATTTCTATGTAGTCCTGAGCCCCAAATTCTTGTAAATCCTTGCCTGCTCATTTGCCAATGTAATCTACAGTACTATCCACAATTCAGTTTTGTCTTACTGGTATGAGCAATTAGTTGCTCATGGTAGAGAATAGTTGTCATATAATTCAAGAATCTCTAGAATTGTCCTTGAGGACCAGATTAGAATAGAATAGAATAGAATAGAATAGAATAGAATAGAATAGAATAGAATAAAAGAGAAGAGAAGAGAAGAGAAGAGAAGAGAAGAGAAGAGAAGAGAAGAGAAGAGGAGAAGAGAATTGTATTGGCCAAGTGTGATTGAACACACAAGGAATTTGTCTTGGTGCATATGCTCTCAGTGTATATAAAAGAAAAGATACATTCGTCAAGAATCATAAGATACAACACTTAATAATAGTCATAGAGTACAAATAAGCAATCAAATCATATTAGGAAACAGTCAGTATAAATCGTAAGGATACAAGGAACAAAGTTAAAGTCATACAGTCATTAGTGGAAGGAGATGGTGATAGGAATGATGAGAAGATTAATAGTAGTGCAGACTTAGTTTAACAGTATTGAGGGAATTGTTTGTTTAGCAGAGTGATGTAATAAGAGTAATAATGGAAGTGGAGAACCAGCGAAACAAAGTGGTTAAAGAAACAGGCATTTATTTATTTATTTATTTATTTATTTGTTTGTTTGTTTATTTATTTATTTATTCAATTTATATCCCACCTTTCTCCTAGTGGATTCAGGGCGGTGCACACTCAGAACTAAAACACATATCAATACAAAATTTAAAATTATTAAAAGAATTAAATAACTGTGGCCCAAAAATTTAAAACATTAAAAACTAAAACCCATTTGACAATTTAAAAGCTAAAAATAATAATATCATCTTCGAAATCATCCCAGGTGAAATCTAGCCTGCCTGCCTGCCTCCCTCCCTCCCACCCTCCCTCCCTCCCTCCCTCCCTCCCTTCCTTCCTTCCTTGGGAGAGTGTAATTGAAAGTGGCTTTAGCATGAATGTTGTCTTTTTAATTACATATAATTTGATTGGTGATATTATTATTTTGTTCAAAGTAATTAGCATCCTTTCAGATACCAGTCATCATATACATCTTAAGACAGAAATTAATTATAATGTCTTGTAAGATGTGGTGGGCATTTATTTCACTGTAAAATTTAGATTTTTCAGCTACCCAAACAGACATTTGTTCCTATGAAACTTTCTCCCTTCCTTCCTTGTCCTTTTTGTTTCCATATCAGAGTATGATTTGAGGTATGGAGTTTGAGACAATGTTCATGGATATAAAAGTTTTATGTATGACATTATGTAAGTCAAGCAGAATACAAATTTAATAAATTATTATTATCAGTAGCAGTGTATGGTAACTATGACAATAGTTTTGATGATTGTATTGACATACGCATTTGTGAATCTGCCTGTAATTATTGGGACTGCTGTTTGAATTAACATACACAACTGACACTGGTACTATTCATACTGTGCTTTCATTCCATCAATTATAATGATTTCTGTAGTTGAAGAAAAATGTCTTAAGTTGTTGCATTATGTACTAGAATAAAGCATGAAATGTTTTCTTTGGAACAGTTTCACCCAGAGGCAAGAATAACCCCTGTTCTCTTAAAGGCTAGTCAAAATCTAGTTATTTTGGAAGGTTAGAATGTATTGTCCTGAATGAGATGCAGTACCATGAATGTTGTATTTTAAGGTGAGATAATTATAGTAGGACACATACATTTTGTCACTGTTCATTGTTTTATTTGTAATTATGTGTATTTATTGAGTTATAAGCTACCGTATTTTCCGGCGTATAAGACGACTGGGCGTATAAGACGACCCCCAACTTTTCCTGTTAAAATATAGGGTTTGGGCTATACTCGCCATATAAGACTACCCCTCTTCCAACACACACCAAATAAAAATTAAAAAACATCAACTGCCTCAACACAATGTAAAAGCAGCTGTGCTAGACCCAAAATGGCCCCTGCAACTAGCAGGAACCTCACACAGCCACAAAAAGCCCAAAAAAACAACTTTCACACTTTACACACACACACAACACAACACAACTGGCTCACCCACAATGTAAAAGCAGCTGTGCTAGACCCAAAATGGCCCCTGCAACAAGCAGGAACCTCACACAGCCACAAAAAGCGCAAAAAAATCAACCTTCACACTTTACACACACAAAATTCCACATACAGCTTTGTGAGATTTTGTGTGTTTGTGTAGTTAGAGTGAAACACTACAGAAACACACCACATCTCAGAAAGCTGCACAAATATTATTTTATTTTTATTTTTATATGAAAACTAAATTTAAAACTTCCTAAACTTTAAATGGCTAGGTCTAAAAAAGAACAACTAAAAAAACCCCAATTAACTATTTTTTAAAGCTCCCAAAGGGGGAAAAAACTTACCCAATAGAACAGGGGTCTCCAACCTTGGCAACTTTAAAACTTGTAGACTTCAACTCCCAGAGTTCCTCAGCCAGCTTTGTTTTTACTGGCTGAGGAATTCTGGGAGTTGAAGTCCACAACTCCTGCCTGCATGATTGCAGGCAGAAAGTGGCTTGCTGATGGAATGGATTCAGGCAAGCGAAGCAAGGCAAGTGTTGCGATTACCAGCTAAGGTAAGCAAGCTGGAGGGGGAAAACTTTTTTCTTTTTACAGGGCTCTGGGCTCTGGCGATCCCAGCTGAGTTGCCTGATTAGCAGGCAACGCAGCTGGGATCGTCAGAGCTTGGATCGATGGCTCTGGCGATCCCAGCTGCGTTGCCTGATTGGCAGGGAACTCAGCTGGGATCGTCAGAGGTTGCAGAGTCACGTAAAAGGAAAAAAGTTTTTTTCTTTAACATGGCTCTGGCATCCCAGCTGAGTTGCCTGATTAGCAGGCAAAGCTGGGATCGTCAGAGCTTCGATCACCAGAGCCATTTAAGGCTCGTTAAGAGTATTTTGGGCTGGTCTGCCTGGTTACAGGAGAACGACACCCGGCGTATAAGATGACCCCCGACTTTTGAGAAGATTTTCATGTGTTAAAAAGTCGTCTTATACGCCGGAAAATACGGTATTTAGATTTGATTACGGTTAAATAAAAATCTAATAAATAATAGGAAGATTATGTATAATGAATTAGGTAATTAACCTCTCTAGCCTACTCTTGTAGGCTATAGTATAGTTCTGATCAGAGTGAACAAAGTCTCTAATAAAGGTCTGATCCAGTGCAATGATTTAAGAAGCAAGGATCCCATACACAGAACTAGGATCTTTTGTTGCAAAGTCTATATACAAAATATGACTTTGAGGCCTTTGCCAAAAGTAGTCCTGAGTCATGATTTCATTGAAAAAAAAAAGAGTTTTTGCTTGAAATGTGATGTGATTCTAGTCTGGTGTGACTCATTTACATCTGCATATCCTTGCTAGATGTTGAAGTCATTGAGTAATGAGCAAGCAAATGTAAAACAGTTGAAATATGGAATTATTCCAATTATAGTTCTAGTATAATGCAATTTTTCCTCTGATAAGCATGCATAGCTGAACTAGCCAAATTGGACTCATTATTCTGAAATGCCAATTAAATTATTTTGCTATACTGTGCCTTTTATCTAATCCACACTGATAGAAATAATTAATTTTAAAATGATCTATTATTAGCTGAGTTCTCATGTGTACATATTCCATACCCTTTTCCAACCAGTTACAATTCAAGTAATTGTTTTAATAACTATAAACTGAGCTTTCCACCAACAGGAAGGATGAGCTGATGTCACACCAAACTCCTTTAAATATCTATCTCTATTTTGAGTAGAGTTCTGACTTGTTTCAGTTATGAAGCACAATTCCTACTGACTTCATCAACAGTAATAACCTTTCTAGGTATAGAAATTAAATGACCAAGAGCTTACCTCATACAAAAAGAAAAAGAATAATCTTCCAGAACATAACCAAAACCATGTTTAACATGCAAAGCATGTGCATTACTTATTATTCACTGGACTTTTCTTTCTTGTGATTTGTGAAGACTCTCTTTCTCTGCCTCTATTTAAAAATTCTAGCTAATTCCAAATGAGGAACAGGTTTTCTCAGAATTGAACTCCAATTATGTCCCAAGAGATAATAATGTTCATGAATATTCCTAGAATTCTTTTTCTTGACAATCTTGCTATCCCTATAGAATTGCTGAGGCCTGTACACCCATAATCACCACAGCCTTGTGCCAGAAAATCTGGGCAATGAATAATGGCCACAGGATCAGAAACAATCAGTATTCATTCCATTGTCAAAAAGGGGTGACTCCAAGGATTGCTCCAATTACCACACAATTGCTCTCATCCCTCACGCTAGCAAGATTCCCCTTAAGATCATACAACAACTTCTGATGCTGACCATTGAAAGACCAGGTGTTCAAACTGGCTTCAGAAGGGTTCATGACAGTTGTGACTATACTGCAAATCTATGCTGGATCATGGAAAAATCTCAAAAACATTAAAAGAATATCTATACCTGCTTTACTGACTACAAGAAAGTCTGTGATTGTGCTGATCACGATCAGCTTGGAGAGTCTTAGAAGGTCTGGGGTTACTAACACATCTGGTCAAGTTGCTGCAGTCATTGTACACAAATCGGGAAGCCACTGCTTGAACACCATATGGAGACACTGGTTCAAGATAGAGAAAGGAATGTGGTAAAGCTACATTCGTTCAGATTTCTTATTCAATCTGTATGCTGAAGTGATTATGAGTAAGCTGGATCCCGAAGAATTTTTTAAAAAGGAGAAAAATTGAAGGGGGGAACATCTACAATCTTCATTATGCTGATGATACAGCTCTCTTCTCAGAAACTAAAGAAAATCTGAAACATGATCATAAGGATTAAAGAAGAAAGTGAGAAATTTGGCAAATCTGCAAGGAAGGGTAATGTCAAAATGTCAAAGTAACAATTGACAGTGAAGAGATTGAATGTGTGCAAGAATTCACTTTCCTAGGATGCAGATTGAACAAAGCGGTGAATAAGGTCCAGAAATAAAGTGTCAAATTGCCCTGGGTTGCACAGAAATGATAAACATGAATCAAATCTGGAAAAGCAAGGACATCAGCCTGGCAACTAAATGCAGATTAGTCTGCATTATTGTGTTTCCCATAGCTACCTACAGTCCAGCTATCTTGGACCATGAAAAAAATTAAACAAGAGGAAAATCAACTTGTTCAAGCTGTGGTGTTGGAGTAAGCTCCTTGGAAAACAAAGGAGACAAACAAGCAAGTACTGGAGTGTATAAAATCAGATGTATCACTGGAAGGCAAAAAAAAATCACAAAATTCTACCTTACTTTTTTCGGCCATTTAATGTGCTCAAACTCACTGGAAAAGGCAGTTATGCTTAGAATGGTCAGCAGTAAAAGGAAATGAGGAGACCATATCCCACAGTGGCTAGACACCATCAAAGCCAATACCAGCCAGAGCACGATACAACTGAAAGTATCAATTTTAAAAAAATGGAAAATGTGTGGAGAGCCGGTCCATAGAATCACTGTGAATTGGACATGATTGAACAGATAGCATCATCATCATATGTTATATATCTAATACAATCTTACAAATCTTTTACAAAGATGTGTCCCTTATTGTAAAGAGATATCAGATAGATATAGAGATAATATATTAGATACCCTGCTTCTGTCATGTTAAATGCATTCAGTGTGGGAGCTACCATATTAATGAAAGTGATAAATCTATTTACCATTCTTTAAACAATCTACAAATTGCATAAATTACTTTCTGACGTATTTTCAAACTATAGGACAATTAATGAATTCACTTTCCAATTTGTAAATTTACTAAGCTTTAAAAAGTTTTTTTTAACTAGTCTTCCCATTTCCATGTACCAGTGTGACAGTCCAAACTTACGTCTACTCAGCAGTAACACTCATTAAATTAAGTATGATGTATTCCTCAGGTAATTGTGCATAGGATTAAAGTCCTGGTAATCTGTGATCTAAAGTGAAAGAAACAGCTTCTTCCAAGGTTTTACTATTACTCACTAAGCCACAAATCTTTTCTTAGAAATCATCAACTCTGACTACTTACAGTACAATCCCGTATTAGGATTATTTTGCAAATTGCTAGCATTGAGAAGACCATTAAATTCCACAGTAATTCACATTAGAAGTTTTTCAGTCAGAAACACAGTCCAAAAAAGGGGGGGGGATCTCTCCATTCTGCAAGTGAACTGAATTAAGCAGATTAATGAATAAGTGTTCATTTGTTCTTTCCCTTTTCTTTCCTGCTTGAATTAAATAAACGGAAGAAAAGATGTGAATGCCACCAGCAGAACTGCAAGTGGAAGCTTAAAAATAGTATAAATAATTATTACGTTCTTCCCCATGAGTGTTTTTCTGAATTAAAACTGAAGTAGCATTGAGAATTGTAGATTACAAATATTATATATGGATGGCAAAATAAATGTAGGTTTTGTTCTTTTTACAATATATCTAAAAATAATACTCTATCAGGTATTATGTTTACCACTTGTTTGATTAGACATTGCAAGAGCTGTTCATGCCTCTTTAAAATGTTACATGTGATTAAATATTTATTCATCAAAGGTTTTTGTCATTCTGCGATATAGTTTGCTTCTAGTGAAACTCAATGTTTCTCTGTACCTTCCATACATATATTAAAAATAATGTAAGTGCATGGTTTTTTTTTTTTAAAAAAATAGGAACTATACATTGATCAGTGAATAAGAAAAGCAAACGGGACTCTTTTGTGAGAGAATTCAGTCAACTTCAAGCAGTATGAACAGTGAAGGAAACTTTGTTCTGAATTCAACTATACATGCTAGAAATGCAAGGTTGCAGAGAGAGTTTCTACACTGGAACATATCAGAGAAGGTGAGAAGTTGTTCAACAGGATGAGTGAAGAGGGCAGAAAAGGAAGTGAATTCCAAGAACACAAACCGGAAGATAAGTGGAAGCATATGTCCCAGCAAAGAAAGAATATTAGGAGGCATTCAGTGCCACTGGAGTTCAAAAACAGAGTCCAAGTTTTGAAGACAATCCTCAGCTACCTGATGAAGCCTTGTCAACCCTAGCTTTTGTGGAGACTGGGTCCTTTGAGTTGAAGGGAAATGAAACCCTAGTTGGTAACCATTGTACTATTAGTGGAAGGAAGAAACTTGGGGAAGATAAGAAGAGGATAAAATACTTACCTAATTTAAATCAATCAAAGTTTCCAGGGCTGTAATGGTATGTAGGAATAACATTGGGAGACAGGGTGAAGAGACACAGCCAAGAGAATGTCAAATAAGAGGTAGTTTAGCCTGGAGAAAATGGAAGGCACAGATATAGAATAGAGAAGACTTGGCTTGACTGTATAATGAAAAGGATCTGCATGTTCTCCAGATCTATATGAGATTCCAGTGTGATGCAGCTATTAAGAAGACAATTTTGGTATAAACTAATAGAAGCAGATTCCAGATAATGGAAAATAATTGTCCCAGCCTTCTCTGTTTTGGTTAGGCCCTACATTCTTGGTACTTCAATCTAAAAATGGCATCAGCAAGCTAAAATTAGTTCAGAAAAACCAAGATGATAAAACAACTGAAAACTGTCCTAAGACAAGCAGTTAAAAGAATTAGGTATATTTAGATTGCAAAGGTAAAGATAGAGGGGAGATATGATCTCAGCCTTCCTTTATGGACCTCTTAAAAATGGAGTGAGGTCCATGGTAAACAGTTTGAGGTTGAAACTGTGAGGATTGGATGTAACAACAGAATCGGGTAGAGCATTCCAGGCATTGATCGAGTTTGAAGCGATTTACCTTGAGTTTGTATCAATTGTTTGCCCGTGTACTATTGTGGTTGAAACTGAAGAAGTCATTGACAGGCAAGATGTCGCAGACAATTTTGTGTACTATGCTTAAATTGGACCGCAGGTGGTGCAATTCCAGACTGTCCAAGCCCAAAATTTTAAGTCTGGTAACATAGGGAATTCTATTATGAGTAGAGGAGTGGAGTACTCTTCTCGTGAAATACCTCTGAACCCGCTCAATCATGTTAATATCCAAAATACAGTGTGGGTTCCAGGCTGATGAGCTGTGCATAAGCGCACCAGCATGCCTACCGTCCCTGTCTTACTGTCCCTATTTATTTGTATTTACTTCCTTTGTTTATGTTTATGTCCATACCTATACTTGTTATCATGTACATGTTTGACAAATAAATGAATAAATTACACACACACACACACACACACACGTGTGTGTGTGTGTGTGTGTGTGTGTAGTTGAAACTACAGGGGCAAATATTCAGGTTAGGAGAACAAGAGCTGTTAACTAGTGAAATAGGGCTGTGTCGTGAAGTGATATGTTCCCCTTTACTAGAGGTATTCATCTAGATAGCTGTCTGTCCAAAATGCTTTAGAAGTTTCTTCACTAAGTAGAAGGTAGAACAAGAAACCCTCTGAGACCCCAGTATTATGATCTTATGAAAATCTGTCCATGGAATTACCTACCTGAATGCTAGTTCAATGAAAGCAATTCTTCCTGTGTGTGAAAAACCAGTGTTTTTTCTAGTGAGCTTGGCTGAATCTCTTCTAGCGTTTATTTGATTTGACGGGTGTCTCTGTGTGTGTGTGTGCGTGTGTGTGTGCAGGGAATTCCACTAGTGGGAGCCTTTATATGTGGTAACCCATTTCACACATCTATAAACTGTGGTGAAACTATCTAGGAAAAAATACAGTATGTGATTCTTCTAGTTGTGGGCATTAGCATTTACTGTGGAGGTTTGGCAGTGTGAGCAACCAGGCACTTTGCCCCTCTTCACAATAATGTAATAAAACTTTTTTTATCCTGCTGCTGAAGGACAAATAATATACAAGAATACAATGGTAAAATGTCCCTTTCAGTACAGAATTATTCTTTAATCGATAATTGTGCTGCATTCTAAGGAGACAAAAATGCTCCTGAATAAAAATTTTCCACCTGCCAATAAAGATTTATATAAGAGATTCTCTTCAAAACATCATTTCTTCTTATAGGAGGCATTCAGGTTTAAACATCAAATTTCTGTAGTTTATTAGTCTGGGATTTTTAAAGGAGCATCATTTTCTATTACTCCAGGTAATGGCTGGAGCATTTTTTGTTTGTTTGCATTAAATATGACTTTATCAGCTTGGGATGTTTGGGTTTTTTTGACAATGACTTTATTGGTTGTGGATGACAGGAGCAAGAGGAATAGATTTCTTGAAAATGCTTGGCCTTGTTGAGAGTTCCATTTGATTATTAGATTATTGTAATAAAAGTAATAATACAATAAAGAAATAAAGGGTTCTGAAATCTGACAACAAAGGTGGAACATTTACATCGCTTGATATCACCTGAAGCACAACATTATTCTGTAGTTTCAAATCAGCAAATAAATAGCAATGATGTCCCCGCAGGTATGGTGCGCTGCCATTATTTTGTAGTGCTTCATGCATTTTATCATGACTCTTTTGATGTAAATTCATTCTCTCCTTCATTTTCAACTCATTTTATTTAGATGAACATTCAACTGGAAAAAACAACAACTGTGAGATATAGTTCCTGGGGTTCTTGAAGGAAGGTTGAGATATAAATATACAAAATACTTTGCAGATAATTAGAAAAAGAAAAGAAAAGAAAAATAGTTTGAGGCATAAAAATAAACCTGATCTGTAGGAATACTTTAAAAAAGAAACAGTTGCTAATATTTTAAATCCAAGAACTTGGCTAAAATGAGAACGAGACTCTCTTAGGTGACAAACATCACCAAACAACTCTACTGTATTTCAGTCACACAGATGTCTTTTTATGTTAAACAGACTGGATGCCCAGAGGGTGTGAAAATGAACGGTATGGCTGTGAGGTTTTTGCATTAGCATATTTTTGCATACATTTATGTTGAAGGAAAATAAAATGCAATTTGAAAAAAAAAGAAAACCATCTGGATTTGCATGAATCTATTCTGGGTAATTATTTTGTCATTAATGTGTGAGAAGAAGTCTTCTTATCCTGGCAAATAAGATGACAAATGGCATCACGAAAGGGAGATTCTTTCCCAAATAAAATTCTTCTCCATTATAAATCAATCTTAGATCTTGCCAAGTCCCCTTTTTAATTGTCACTTGGTTACCAATGGTAAAAATGAAACAAAGGTAGATGTTGATTTAGGCAAAACCCCATTGGTGTGTTAAAAGCGTTGCAAACTTTAATCAAATGAAATCAATCTATACTTATCCAATCTGCTGTAATATAAGAAGCCTAAAGTTCTGTACAATTTCTGACCATTTGAAATATGGCCTTCATATTTGTTCTTGATTCAGACACAAACTCTTCATCCATATGCTCAAAGTCATTCTTATTCTTTTATTTCTCTGTCCTCATATCCTTCTAAACATATATGTTCCAGCTCTAAATCCCTCTAGCATTGTCTCCCATCTAAAAAGAAAACCACTTTCATTGTAAATATTCTGCTTTTCTCCTATGGTGGCCCTGGCCCCTCTTTCCTTCCTCCTCTCTCTCTTTCTTTCTTTCCAGTAATGTTATTAAAAATTACAATTACAAAGATAAAAATTAATACATACTAAAAAAAAAATAGAAAATAAAAAAATAGTAAAATAAAAGGAAAAACAACTATATAGTAATGAAAAAGAAAAGAAATCTATAAAGCATTTCCTTCTACAGTCATCATAAATAACAAGCAATTTTAGGAAATGATCTCAAGTTCCTAATTAGGTAAACATAAAGGTTTCCGTGGTCCAGTTGTGTCCGATTCTAGGAGGGTGGTGCTCAACTTCGTTTGTTAGCCGAGAGAGCCAGCATTGTCTGAAGACATTTCCATGATCATGTGGCCAGCATGACTACACGCTGAGGTACACAGAACACTGTTTACCTTCCCACCAAAGTGATACCTATTTATCTACTTGCATTTGCATGCTTTTGAACTGGTAGGTGGGCAGGAGCTGGGGCAAGGTCAGGAGCTCACCCAGTTGTGTGGTGCTCAGGTCTTAAACCTAGGCTGTCAGCTTTCCAGCTGACAAGCTCAGTGTCTTTAACCACTGTGCCATTATACTCCCCCACATGTCCTTAAATACAAGTCCTTAAAATTGTATTTAAAATTTATATCACTAACGTTCAAGGAAACTCACCCAGTGCTGTAAAATATGTCAATCCAAAGGTTCCTAATAGCTAAAAAGCAGTTAACAAGTAATTTCCAAAAGTTAATAGAAAAGGAATAGTGTTAATTCACTGTCCTTATAAAGGTGCTGACCATGGTTTGAGCAAGATGGGTATTCCTGTTCTCACAAAGCTCTAAATCTGCTGGAACAACTATCTGGAGGAGAAACTGTCAGGAGAATTTGTGGACAATCTCAAGTCCTCTTCTCGTCCAGAGAGGAATTACAGGTTTATTCACCAGCTCTTCATTTTACTGCAATCATTGACTCTGCTTTTAGTGGAGACACCTTCAGCATTTCTTCCTTGGAAGTCTTTCTTCTCATCCCTTCTTTCAAATATGGCATTTATTGCTGTTCTTTAAGGCTGTCTTGTTCTCAGATAATTTCAACTATCCGAAGCTATATCTCTTGCCACTCATATTGCTATTTTACTTGTTTGCAAGACTTGAACGTTCTCTCTTCTCTCAACCTCTTGGGTAAAAACTTCCTGGCCACCTGGCCTCCATATCAGCACATCACTAGTCATTTTGTTTTTAATCACAGGCTCTACCTCCCGTCTTCCTTTGTTTCCCTACATTCATTCATTCCACACAACTCTTCTTTTATATTCCATTCTCTCTTCCATCATTTTATTATAATTAAGGATACACTGTCTGTGCCATTTATTATCTGTGCTGGCATGGTGGCTATCGGTTAACAAGATAGCAAGTTGGGGGCCTACCACAATGCAACATTGTGTAATTCAGACAGTCCTTTTTATCTATATCCTTTTACAATTTACATTTTTACAATTGCCTATAAAGATGACAATTGTAGCATAGTAACAGGTTTAGCACAGGTTGAAAACAGGAATCCAATAAACAAGCAACAAATCTGAAAGAAATGGCAAGAGACAAAGGTGAAGTGGAATTCAGACTTCAAAGCATAGCATAGCAAGTTAAGCACAACCGAGTGAAGTTTGAAAAGTTGTTCCTTGTGTTTTCTCTCAAGGAGTAAGACCAGTGTAGTAAATAAGACCAGCTGATCTTTCACCCATTATACAACTATGGCAATTTATTCCTCAGCATTGGCTCTTCTGAAAATGTACTTCTTAAGAAGTCTCTACAATCTACAGAATTCTACAGAATTTTCATTCTTTTATCTTTCACATGCCTCTTCTTAGAACTGGGTGACTGGACTTCATAATTTGAGAGGCTATCACTGGGAACAGGCAAGACATCCTAGGGCAGTGGTTCCCAACTTTCCTAATGCTGCGACCCTTTAATACAGTTCCTCATGTTGTGGTGACCCCCAACAATAAAATTATTCCTAAAACCATTGAAAATATTTGTTTTCCGAACATAGGTTATTGATGGCGGAGGAAATTTGACATTACATTTACATGTTATTTATGTTATTTATGTTGTATTTGTCTTATTTTATGTATATATGTATTATTATTTTTTTTAAAAAGAAAATATTTGTTTTCCGATGGTCTTAGGCGACCCCTGTGAAAGGGTCATTCGACCCCTAAAGGGGTCCCGACCCACAGGTTGAGAACCACTGTCCTAGGGTCTTGCTAGAATTTTCTCCACTAGATGGAGTCATTGGTTCTGCCACTATTGAAAATATTGATATCAAGGCTACTATAACTTGGTGAACTTGCCTCCTCTTCCTGTCCATCCTTCTCATCAGACAACATGTCTAATAGAGCCATAATCTGTGTTTCAAATGGCCCCTCCAAAACTATAGCTGCAGCCCTTTTAGTTGTAACCTCCAAACTGTAATTTGTAATATGGAAAGAAAAGTATTAAACATATAGAAAGGTTTTAACCAAAAGTCTAAGACTTTTTTTTTTATACAGGTGGATTTTAGGACAAAAATTAACCTGTGGTTAGCTGATACTATGTTCTACTCAGAATGTATTGGCCAGTTGTCTCTCTGTCTGTATGTCTGTCTGTCTATCTGTCTATCTGTTGGTTTCTTTATTTCATAGATGTTCTTTCCCATCAGAGAATAATATAAGAGTCATAGGAGCATTTGACCTATTTTTCCTATTTTTTCTTTCACATTCTAAATTTCACCTTTTGCATAGCAGTATTTAATATTCTCTTAACTAAATAAATAATAAAGCCACCAGCCATATTAATCTAGCTTCTGCCATGAACTCATACAAAATTCATACAGAACTGATGTTGTATGATGAGATGATGCTGATGATGAGAATTTATCCATTTCTTCTTCAGCCCACTTCTCAGTGAATCACTAGAGAACTATGCGTGGTGCCTATTACTTTGATTTCCAAGAGTATCAGAAAAGCTTTGGTTTGTGTGGGTGTCCCATAGGCTGCAAGTCACATGTTGTCACTGTTTCATCCCATGTTTTTGTCTAATGTATACCTTAGATATAGCCACATGCTTTTTTTTTTTTTTAAAAAAATAATCAACTGTTAGATAGCCAGGAAATTGATTTCTGGTAGGGAAAAAATAGTAGAATTGGGGGAAGGAAAGAGTAGACTATTGTGATTTCTGTGTCTGATTTGTCATCCAAAACCAGTACTCCTCAATTTGGATTTGGAAACTGTTGTCAATACCAATTCTTATTTGTACTAGGCTATGGATGAAGACGATTAACATTCGGAAGGGGGTGGAATCCCACTGGAGTAATTTCTTAAGGAAAAGCCTGATTTTCATTATGAAAAAAAAAATTGCTAGGCTTTCCTTCTTCTTTCTGGTTTGCGATGAATGGGTTGTGACCAAGGCCCAGTAGTGATTACCAATCACAATTTAATCCTCAATAAACTTATTTTATTAAAACAGCTGAGAATTAATTCATTCTCAACTTAGTCCAAAACAAAATTCTTAATAACCAGTCCATCAGCCTTATCACCAACCTTTGATGTCTTTGGCAACCTGCCAAAGGCTTTTCTTGGCAAAAACCCCACAAAGTTCAAGAGATGCTGACAAGAAGCACGGGAATCAATGTTCCTTTTCTACAAAGAACCCAACGGCTCGTTGCTGCTCTTTTAAGCCTTATGGGAGTGGCCAATCATTTTCTGGCCTTACTCCTGAGTCATCCTTTTTGCTTCAGTTGCTCTTGCCTTCTGGCAGCTCTTCACATGCGTGCACTAGGGACAGGCTCCTCCTGTTTCTCTGCCTCTCTGCTGTCCGCCTCTGGGGGCCCCAGAGTCCATGCATCACTCCCAGATGGCCCTGGCTCTGATGCAGAGCCCTCATCTGGGCCTTCCCTGACTCCAGGACTGGCCCATTGTCCTCCCCAGCCTCCTCACTGTCTGACTTCACTGCCAGGTCTGCAGGCTGCTGGCGGACCACAACAGAATGGCATTTAGTTGCAAACCAAATGAAATACAGTTGAAGTGGTATCCACCCACATGCCAGTTCTGTTCATCCCTCTATTGTGTCAGTTCAAAGCCACTGGTGAATGGCATTGACCTGATCTGGGAGTTGCTATGCGTTATACGTGATTGCTGGTTTCTTTCAACACTTTATCAGTCAGCAGAGAAATTGTGCACAGCATGGGCACAGTCTGACTTCAAGATTCTGTCTTTTCAAGGCTAGTTCGTTTGCCCTTGACATAAGCAATACAAGCATAGTTCACTTGTATCCACAGTTCACAGTTCACAGCTCACTTATGCTCTATACCAGTGTTGGCAAACCTTTTTGGCACCGAGTGCCGCACCGGGCAGCTGTTCTGCACTCATGAAGACCAGCTGGCCGGCATGCCGGAACCTGGAAGAGCAACAAGCAACAACTCGCATGCCCGGAGAGATGGATCTGCATGCCACTTCCGGCACGCATGCCATAGGTTCGCAATCACGGCTCTACACTGCCAAGTGGGAAAGGAGGACTGCTTAAGGCAAAGTTATCTATTTTAATGTGGGTAATGGTAATTATGCTTGGCAGTTCTGCTTTCCTCTTCTTTACCTTGTTGAGGCCCTGGAGCGAAGCTGGTGTCAAAACAGAATTGGAAGATGGGGCAAATGACAAGTGCGAAAGAGATTCAGAAAACAAAGTGGTAATTGAGATAAAAATGATGGTAGAGAAACACAGCAATGGCAGCTGCCAGTGACCGGAATGGGGTGGGCATGCCTACATCTCTCAGGACTCTCCAAAGACTTCTGAACATACCTACCGTTGGTTACCATTTTTCTGAATGGTATTGGGATAAGGGGAAAAGTACTGTTTTTACATCTATACAACTAATTACAAGCAAACATGGAGGATAAAATAAGGCAGTGTCATAGGACTAAGGGTAAAATGCTTGTTGTCATCATGGTTAAGTATATACGGAGACAGAACCATAAAGTAAGAATGAAAAATTCCTTCTTTCTTCTTTCATTTGTGAAAAGCTTTGCTTTCTCTCTTGCTGTTGTGGCCTGCCAGCAGCCTGCACGGATCGTGACTGATCCCGATGAAGAGGAGGCTGATGTGGTATTGTGCCAGCAGCCTGCACAGCCAGCGCTCGCGTCGGACAGCGAGGAGGCTGAAGAGGATGTGGTGCCAGAGGCAGAGACTCAACCAGGGCCTTCAGAACCTCCAGAGGTTCCTTCAAGTGGAGAGAGCAAAGTGGAGGAGCCTCTCCTCAATGCTCGAGCACGCAGGGCTGCCAAAAGGCAGGAGTGGCTACTCAGGAGGAGGAGGTCTACTCGAGAGTAGAGCTTGAGGATAATTGGCCACTCCCTTAGCCTATTTAAATCGCACACAGCTAGTGTGTTCTTGCTGGAAACAACTCATATTATTATCAGAGTATTTTGGTTTATCATATCTTGTTTTCTGGGCTGGTTGCCAACCTTTGCTGGTCTTGTTTATTCTTGCTACTTAACAAATTTGATAAGGACCGTTGGTGTGTGTCAATATCCTCGGAAATCTGGAGCTGGGGCAGAACACTTGCATGAGGTTTGTTGCAAAACCTTGCTAACAGGAAGTATTACAAATGCAGCCAAGCAGCAAAAAAATGGGAAAGGAAGCTAAATTATCTTTCTTAATATAATGTCTATTTCATCTAAGCTTTCATAATGCATTGCAAAAATTTAAAAAATTGAAGAAACATAATCTTCAAAGTATATCACTTGGTTTTCTGAAACATTGTAGAAATAATCTGACATAGGTTATAGAAAAATAGGGTGGGACACAATCATATTTTTAAGCCCATTCACCCTCAGCAAGCTCATGATGATTCTCAGGAATTTAGTATTCGTAGACGTCATTAAATAGCTAGTATAAAACATGATTTCCAAAAAATAATCTAACTCTGCTTTATTTGACCATGATGGTCATCTTTGAATCTTACTCATTAATTTACCTCTGCATAAATACTTTCCCAAATGCCCCAATTATCTGGTAGTTCTAAATCAGTGTTTCTCAACCATGGCAATTTTAAGATGAATTGACTTCAATTCCCAGAATTCTTCAATCACATCTTAAAGTTACCAGGATTGAAAAAGATGTTCTAAAAGACTATCAGATATGGTGGCAGAACTACTCTATTATTTATATCCCCACTTATTAGCCAATCTCAGATTTAAACTAATCCCATTATCAGAGTCACTTGATTGAAGTGGGTGGTTATAGAAATTGAATAAATAATTTTAAAGAACAAGAATAACTGTGCAGTTGCAAAGTTTATTAGCTTTCATGCTACTCTTTGCAGATAGATAGATAGATAGATAGATAGATAGATAGATAGATAGATAGATAGGGACACACACACACACACACGTAGACAGAAAGAGAAAGGAAGAGGGAGAGATTCACAAAACATGGTAATGTTAACTGATTAGATATCATGTTCAAGAATATTTCATAAGTTTTGTCAAGTGACATATTGAGTTTATGGCTTAATGTAGCCAGAGGGACAAACTGGACATTATATTCATAAATTTGTCTTTGGATCTTTCAGTGTCCTTTATTTCAAAACAGAAACAGGTGGTAGTATTGGTAAAAAGTTTTCATATGTAGGAATAACGTCATATATACAGGGGATTAGCAAAGGATTTTGACAATTTATAATAAATAGGCTTTAAAAATGGCATAAAGATACTATGTGCTGTCAGTAACTCATATCTGATGCTTGCAAGAATTTTGGTAGTCAGTTGTGAGGATAGCTTGCTGTGCACTTGGCTTAAGTGGTGAACTCATGTAATAAACAATATCAAAGTTACTACTGTTTTCAAAGCTGTTGTGTCAAATTATACAATATATCAGCAATTCAACCATTAAGAAGAAAAAAGAAATCTACATTCATGTTTAAATACATGGTGAGACAATCTGTTCCCAAAACCTGCATATTGACCTCTGATTAATTTCATATGACAGAAAGAACTATAGACAGAATGACAAAAACACAGGAAAGTAAGTAATAAGAGTACTGGATAACCTCTTCATTCTGGGTCTGAATCTATCCACAGATTGCTTAAATCCCATCCATCATTCACTGTTACCCCTTTTCCAGTTTTTCATGAAAGGATGCTATCCTCAGCTGATATAAAAATTTGACTGCTCCTGGCTTAAAAGAAGAAAAGTGACAGCTTGGCTGCATTTGTGCAGCACATTAAAAAAAATATAGTCATTTACTAATTTATGGCTCAGAGTACTATGCCATTAGTGGCAATTAGGTTAATTCAGTTTATTATCATTTGGTTAACTACAGTTTCATTTCTGGTATTAATTAAATTAAATTAAATTAAATGAATTTAATTTAATTTAATTAATTAAATTTATATGACGCCCCTCTCTGAAGACTCAGGGCGGCTCACGATACATTTTAAAAAATAATTTGAAAAACATTGAAAAACATTGAAAAATTAAAAACATTAAAAACATTAAAAACTCATTCACTCCATTCATGGCCGGATCTCGCCAGATCACAAGAGCGAGATCAACAGCCCCAGGCCTGCCGGAAAAGCCAGGTTTTCACCGCTTTTCGGAAGGCCAATAGGGTGGGGATGGTCCGGACCTCAGGAGGGAACTGGTTCCAGAGAGCTGGGGCAGCCACAGAGAAGGCCCTCCCCCACAGGCCCACCAGCCGGCATTGTTTAGCTGACGGGACCCGGAGGAGACCAACTCTGTGGGATCTTACCGGTCGCTGGGAGCTATGTGGCAGAAGTTGGTCTCGAAGATATATCTTCGAAATGGAATATATCTTCCAAATGGAAGATTGAATCCTGCTCATCGGTATTGTGGAGAAAGGTAAAGATTATGTAGGATAAAGGTAAAGGTTTCTCCTGTCCATTCATGTCCAACTCTAGGGGGCGATGCTCATCTCTGAGGGAGTGTTCATTATCTGAACATATTTTCCATGGTCATATGGCCAGCATGACTATATGCTGAGGTGAGTACAAAACACTGTTCATGGAGTGCTGTTATCTTCCCACCAAAGTGGTATTCGCAATTCCATCCTTTCGAACTGCTAGGTTGTCAGTAGCTGGAGCAAGTAACAGGAGCTCACCCCATCACAAAGTGCTCGGGTCTCAAGCCCAGACTGTCAGTTTTTGAGCTGACAAGCTCAGGGCCTTTAACTGCTGAGCCATTGCTCCCTCTTATATAGGATAATCAGATATAATTTAAGGATAGGTTCTCTTGTAAATTAGGAGTGGGGATCTCTTTCTTACACAACACTTTAAGGTGTTGTGTCAGAGATCAAGCAAAATCCACCTATTGCCCCATTTTCTTTGTTGTATTGTCTTGTTGGTAAACTGGTTTCTTTTAGCCCTGTTCTTGTTTGAGGTTGGACTGGAAGAAAAGTGTATTAAAATAATAGAGAGTTTCAAAGTGCATTAAAATGGAAGAGGGGTACCCTTCTCCGTGTGCTCTTGAATCTATAAGAATTAGACTATTAGCATTTTACCTGTGACAGCTCTGAGCTTATTGCCCTGCATATCAAGTTAATCTTCATTAAAGAAACCTTTGGGATCAAAAATTAAAGCGTGTGAAGACTGCCAGCTTCTCCTTTTGTGATCATTGCTGCAGAATTATTGCTTTCCTGGTTATATATTTTTTAAATTAGATACATTATAACCTAGTGTTTCCGTTACTTTGCCCAAATGAACATGTGAAAGCTGAAGAATGTATTGGAAAAATAACTGTGATTTATTTATTTGGGATAAATACAATTCATACAATTTGAATTCATACAATTTATTTATTTATCAAATTTATATACTGCCCAAGTGATTCTGGCAGCTTTCAAGTAAGAAACAATAAAATCGATGTAAATATCCATACAAAAATAAAGAAAAAAGATTGGAGAGAGTGCTCTCAAGCCCTCAGCCATCCCCATGATTGTGTTCCCCTCTTAGATCTTCATGCTAGTTGACAAAGCCAGGTCTTGATGTTCTTTGGGAAAGCTAGCAAATTGGGGGCCAACCAGGGGTGGGTTCTAAAATTTTTTACTACTGGTTCTGTGGGCATGGCTTATTTTGTGGGCGTGGCTTGGTGGGGGGTAATGTGACTGGGTAGGCGTGGCCAACTTAAGAGGTTGCAGAAAAAAATGCTTTTAGAAGGCTCTGACGATCAGGCAACTCAGCTGGGATCGCCGGAAGCTTTTAAAGGCATTTTTTTCCCTACAACCTCTTTGGCTGATCATCAGAGGCTTTTATTTTTACTTTTAAAAGTATTTTTTCGGCCGAAGAGGTTGTAGAAAAAAATGCTTTTAAAAGTTAAAAAAAAAAGCCTCTGATGAGGCGGGTAAGCGAGTGGCGACCAGGCTGGGGACCGGTTCGGGGGCGTGGCCGGCCAATGTTATTACCGGTTCTCTGAACTACAAATTTTTACTACTGGTTCTTGTGAACCAGTGCGAACCGGTGCGAACCGGGAGCAACCCACCCCTGGGGCCAACCCTACTGTATCAGGGGACAGATGTTCAATGGGACAGGAACAAGGGTACAAGAACCCTTGTATTCTTACAGATCTATTCAGTGGTGGGATTCAGCCAGTTCGCACCACTTTGTGACAGTTGTTAACTGTCTGAGCAGTTTGGTGAACTGGTTGTTGGAAGAAATCATTAGGGCAGAAAACCGGTTGTTAAATTATTGGAATCACACCACTAGATCTATTCCTCCTGGGAATTTTGTAATAGCACAATGGATATCATTTTTGCCTTGTAAATACAAAATAATTCTGCTAAGCAACTTTTTATTTCCTTAAATTTCCTACTTTTCAATTTTTTAAAAAAATTTAAAATAATCCTCCAGTGGTGCACTTTCTGTTTTTCAGTTACCTTAGGGTTCATGAAAAATTCATTTATTTTCCAATATGATGTATTAAGAGTTATGAGAAGACTGATTTTAATGTTTAGTATTGGACAAAATCAAGTAAAATGGTTAATTCTAAGATAGTTTAAAATATTTGACTGATGTATAGATCACATGATAGACTTCATGATGCCTGCATACTAGCTAGCTAAGAAGGAAGAGTTCAAACCCAAAGGTGCTTTTCTAAAAGGCAATTGGACTTTCTTGGGGTTTTTTCCCGTTTGCTTCAGTTCTTCAGAAGAGTTCAAACAAATATACAGTTGCCAAAATGTGAAGTTTTTTTTTTCTCACAGTTGAACTATGGAAATCAAGGCTGAGGAAGCCAAATTGGGGATACTGTTTTCTATAAGACTTTTCTTTTCTTCTCTTCTCTTCTCTTCTCTTCTCTTCTCTTCTCTTCTCTTCTTTTCTTTTCTTTTTGTAAGGTTATGATCTAATAAAATGCTGTGTTCTGCTGCAACCAGCAGGAGTTTTGATAACTACAATATATCTAGCGATACGTCATCCCCTGAAATTTGTTTGAATCTTAATGTGTCTCCAAAGATCTCCAGTATGTTTCTTGAAATTGCTGATCAAACTATTGTTTTCTCTCTTTAGTAGAGGTTACTAACCCTTCTGTAGAACAAATGTGGGACATTAGAAGTCTGCTGATCCTATGTAATCTCATGACTCTCACTTTGCAAGCTCCAGAATACATTCAGATTATGTTGCTACAAATCAGCATAAAAACCAACCATTTTGAGCAGCATTTTTGTCTACTGGAAACGAAAGGAATAAGTATCTATTTCCCTATTAAAACACACACAAACTACAGCCATAAACACAATGTGTCTGCCCACTCCAAATACATCATAATCTCACTAGCCGTAACTGTAGTTCTCCAAGGCTGAACAAATGTTGGGGGAAAATGCATCCCCTGAGTACAAAATTTTATCCATATTTCCTGTAGAACAAAGTTTTTTGAATTTCATTTTTTGGAAACAATCACTTTAACAAAGGTCATAAAGTAGTTTCAATATGTATGCGGGACACATACTGATATAACTGAAGAGAGCAGAAGCAGTACAGTACACCTCTATTCTTTGACCTTGATAGAAACCTACTGGAGTTTGAATAATCCTTAATTTGGGCATCTTGGTAAATGAGAAGGAAAAATCCCACTGATTGTTTTTGAACACCAAAGCTAATCTGTGATAAGAAGGGAGGGTGAATTTGCTGGGCAACATGTAGAGGATAATATTTATTTCTTCAGAGCTCTAAAATGTTAAGAATAACCATGAGGTACTTTTCTTTGACATGAGTGGAAGTGCAGCGATTTTGTTCTGTTGTGCTGGGAATATAAGCTTTTGTTTGTCTAGGAAGCTACACAAATAAATTCACCACATCATGATCTGTGCAGAAGCTTATGACAGGCCAATATTATATATGGAATGATGTGAGGAAAAATAAACCATTGGCGCAGTTAATTTGGACATGAAAATTATTAGCTGTCATGATTTGCAGGACATCTTCATTGAATCAAAGCCTTCAGTAGCAAGATGTATTAGACAATTGAGACTAGATTTTGGTGCTTCAGATTGTGTTATAAAAGTTAGAATGAAAATGAAAAATAGTTGGGGGGGCATACTTATTTATTTGTTAGATATGTACCTTCCCTTTCCTTCAGGAATTCAAGGTAGTTTACCTGGGAGATCATTCTTCACTTTGTCCTCAGAACAACCTTGTGAGAGAATTTGAGCTGAGATATAGCAACTGAATACCAGTGTCTGGTTTATACCTTTTCACCACTTTTGAATTATTTATAAAAAATAATATAGGGGAGATTTTTTAAAAATCTAAATAAATAAAATAAATTTGAATCAAGAGCTTACAAGCTCATTTGTAAGAGAAAATGCTGTAGTTAAAATTGTACTTGAAAAATTCTAGTGTTTTCCCTTACATTAGAGATGAAAAATCTGTACGCTGTAGGGATCTAGGACAACTTGCCATGGCCAACTCACTATAGCCATCTTACCATGATCATCTTGTCACAGCAACATTGACAAAAATGATAAAAATGGAAATAATGTTGAAAAAACAGTGGAAATAATGTCTAAAACCATATTTATTTTGTGTTGAATTATCCCGCATGGAATTGTCTATGGCGAGTTGACCTGCGGTGAGTTGGCAGTGGCAAGATGGCCACTGTAAATTGGCCACAATAAAATATATGTGGTTAGATGGCCATGGCAAGTTGGCTGGGATGAATTGTCCCATGCTTGAAGATGGTAAGGAACTCTCAGCAGCCCATTCATGGCCCTCAGAGAAGTCACCACAGAATAGCCAGTTTCCTTTGGAGCTGGATTTATTTATTTATTAGATTTATATCCAGCTGTTCATTCAGGAACCCAGAATGGTTATCATAGTGTTTTTTCCTGTTTTCCTCAAAACTATTTTGTGAGATGGCTTAATGAATAAATCTTAATAAAACTGATCCTCCCTCACACTGTTTTACCCCTGCCTGGATTGGATAACAGGTAAAGTTATTAATTGTTCCTGATAAAAGATTCTTCAAACAAACAAACAAAATCAAATTGATAATATTGTCTCTGGTGATATAACAATTTCTCGAGCCACACTCCAGTAGTCTCTAAAAAAGATACAAAGTTGTCCATCCCTACCTTAATGCTTTTATTTCTATGTAAAATTATGATTATTGCATGGGAATATTCTGTTATTTTGCCTCTAGTGAAAGTGAAATAAAGTAATATACACTTGATTTATTAGAAAACTAGGCCCAAGAAATATAGTATTTGGCAAAGCTGTATGCAAATGAAGGTTTGGCTTGATCTCCACTAAATTCTATGAGGCAACATAAGTGAGACAGGTTGCACTCATGGCTAAAGAGAACTGGTTTTTTGGCACTCATCAAAGTTGTCATCATTGTCAATCATCATCAATCATCATTGTCATCATCATCTTTATTAATATTCCATTATTCCTATTGGACTGCAAGGTGACTTACAAAATATTAATTCCTCCAAAGTTACTCTCTCAACAATCCTATGGAGTAGATTGAGGTATCCAAGGCTCACATTGAATTGGGGTTAGGGGGGCAGATTTCCCTCTGACAGTGGGCAGAGGGAGGTGTGAAGGTAGGAGCAGGTTATTTTTTTGCCCAGAAACATAGTGATTGATAGCCATGGCTTTAGGCTTCTGGTAGTAAGCACCAACCCCCTTCCAAAACCTCTTTCAATTATGTGGTGGTTGATAGACATACTTGGCATGTATTACAAAACATGGCTGAGCAATGACAAGGATCAGCAATCGAGACACCAAGGTGGAGAATGAAATAGCGGTGATTCTATGTGACATGTTGATCAGTGGTGGGATTCAATTTGTTTTACTACTGGTTCTGTGGGTGTGGCTCGGTGGCCGTGGCAAGGGAAGGATACTGTAAAATCTCCATTCCCACCCCACTCCAGGGGAAGTTTACTGCAAAATCCCCATTTCCTCCCAATTAGCTGGGACTCGGGAGGCAGAGAATAGATGAGGGTGGGGCCAGTCAGAGGTGGTATTTACCGGTCTCCAAACTACTCAAAATTTCCACTACCGGTTCTCCAGAACTGGTCAGAACCTGCTGAATACCACCTCTGATGTTAATATAATATGCACTGCTTCATTAGTGCCCACACTGAATGCCTTTTTATGAGACTGGGCTATAAGGACAAGATGGTGTATCTGTTGATGTATTATCTGCTCTGCTGATTAGTAGTGTCCTGCTGAGTTCACAGATATACTTGCAAGGCTGATGGTGGAACCCCCTTATACTGCTATGCTTTGGACTTCAATGTTTATTCTTAGGGATGGGGGCCAGGGGGAAGGACTCCAGGCCATAGAAATATGCATTCAGGATTTCATAACCTCCAAGGCAACCATGGGCTTTTCACAGATTATCTTGGTTACAATTCATGTTGGTATTTCCTTGTAAGATCTTGTGTTTATCTCCAAATAAATGGTGTGACTTGTAGAGATAGCACTTCCATCTGGGAGTTGGATCCATGCCCTTCCTAGATCTTTTGGGTGGGTATCAAGGGCATGACTTGAATGCCCCTTTGAGAGAAGGAGAAAGGGTGCTGACATTGAAAAACTGAATGTTGATCCCACTTTTGAAAAGGCTAGCTCTCAAACTGGTGGTATAGAGCAAATACTACATTGGCGTCCATGTCAATGTAGTTTGTCTCAGAAAATATGTCTTGAACCCTTCCTACTGGTCTTTTCTAAGCCAATTAGGAGCCGGCATTTGGGATTTGATTGGTGTGGAGGTCTTGACTGGGCAGCCATAATTATTTTTGGTGTACATTTTGAGAAACTATGTTTATATATGTTTTATATATCTCTAGGAGTCCAACTGGGTTGCATTTTTAAAACAAAAGTTTATGAAAACCATTCACTTTATATTTTAGGACAGATGCACTGATGTGACATTAATTAGACTCTGAAAAAGTCACAGAAGAGGCCAGTTTTCTTAAGAATAAAGAGGTCTTTATACTTAAGAACCAAGATCTAAAAGGTTTCTTTTTTTTCCCTTTTTCCCTTTTTCTTTTTTTTACTGAGATGGTATGGTTGGATTAACTAACAAAATGACAGCTCAGCAGGAGCAAAAATGACCTTTTGCCCTTACAGTTAAAATGATTTTTAGTCTAAAACAATAAACTCACTACCAAGTAAGAAAGAATACAATTAGCTCTGTGACGCCTGTCAAGATCTTAACTTTCTAAGAGGATGTACGAATCAGTGACCCAGGGACAGACTTTTCCAAATAAGGTATTTATTCATGTAACTTGGGAGAGGGAATATTTAGATGTGTGTATGTTGCTTTTGTACTGCCAGAGGCATGTGGAGTGCCATGAATCATCTGCAAGTACCTACTAAGAATGAAAACCAAAATCTGCTGAATTGGGAGGCCTCCTGGTATGTTTTCAGATGTTGGCTTTGTATTGTAACAGTCCTTTTTAAAGTTTGTTTTTAAAAAAAAAAATTCTGGACTGTTAGGAGCAGCAACTTTATCATTTCACAAGTCTGGCACCAATAAATAATTGTTTTAAAAAGCTCTTTCGGAGTCACAGATCAAAATGCATACGTTAATAATAAAATATGAGAACAGATTTACATAGAAAATTTGTAGCAGTGGGATTTTTCTAGCAGTGAGAAATGAAAGCAGGCCTGTCACCAAAGCCCCAAGAAGAGAATATAAAATATTACATGAGCATAAGGTTGGCCTGAAGCCATCATTTGTGAAATGTAGCAGGGACACGATCCCCTTTAACCTCACCAATAGCCTGGGCACTTTATAAATTCAAATGACTCACATAATACAAACATCCTGAAGTGACCACATTAGAATTCTGTGGGTGAAGAATTGCATGTTTAATGCAAATGCCACCATGGGAAATTTTTCTATTCCCTTTCCCTTTTAATTTCGTTAAAATTACCCTGTCTTTAAAAAATCCTCATATCAGGGAGAAGATAGGATTTTTAACCTGTGAACATTTCCCAAGCAGTACAGGAGATTGTGGACATGAATTCAAATCTGGCTGGGGATGATGGGTGCTAGAATTTAATTATATCAGAAGGAGAATAGTTATCCTACTTTCACCTTACAGACATAAGTAACCAATTACATGGCTTTCCCTTTCTTTTCATTCTTGTTATTCTCCTTCCTTTTTAAAATGCTATCAGGAAAAAATTATGTACCAGGAAAAAAAAAATCTGACCTCAATATTTTGTAACAGGTGTTTAATTGGCAACATCTAGGCACATGAGAGATTTCACCTGGTCTCAAGAATCCCAAGATTTGCATAAAGAGAAAAAAAATTGCCTTCATTCGTGAGAAAAGATTCCCATTATTTGAGGAATGGGAACCCCCTTCTCTACAAGAACAATTGAGTATGTGGATGGCTCATGCAGGGGAGGCGGATGCAGAAAATAGCAAGGAAAAGGATTGAAGTAAATAGCTACATCAGAAAGCTATTCTGCTGTAGCTTTTCTCACACACACACACACACACACACACACAGAGAGAGAGAGAGAGAGAAAATCCACTTCCACTTTTAAGTACATAATTGCCTAAACTTGTGTCTAAAATACTAGCATTCTAAATTGAGGGAAATATATGCTCCCTCATCATCAATCTAAAATCCTAGGAATTCTTCACTGCACTGACCCCTATAAGATTCCAGAACAATTCAAGGTGTATCACCTATAAAGCCTTCCATGGCACAGGGCCAAATAATATGTGAGAGCACCAATGAACTCTGCTCAGTCTCTTGAAACCCTGCATGCAGCGGGCATGCTTTAGATCTCATCTATAAAACTGCCACCTGATAGGGCCCAGGAGGCATGCCTTCACTGTCATGGAGACTGCCTTGTGAATTGACATTCTCCTGAGCTTCAGATGGCCTCAACTTTTCTGCCTGTCTAAGTAAGACCCTGAAAACCTGCATTGGGCCAGAATGTGGGATGAGCCCATTTAGAATGAATAATCTTGAATAAGATATGCATTATTGGCCTTTCTGTCAGTCTGTTGCTCTGTTACTCTGTTCTATTTTGTATGTTTATTGAATTTATCTTTGTTAGATGTGTACAAATTGTAAACTGCCCAGAGTTGCTTTTTGCAAATTGAAGGCCATATATATCAAATGAATAAAATAAATTAAATCAACGGATCTCTCCAATGGAACATACTAATACTTTTAACTATTGGAATACAGTGTGGAGTAAGTGTGAGTTAGATAAACACAACAACCCCTGCAATATTGGACTTCGTACTTTTTTCCCAATATCCAAACTAGTTCTACAGTAAATCTACACAGCCTCCCCCACCCCACCCCCCTTCAGCTAATTTGATGGAATCTTAACATCAGTAGAATATCTTTTGCTCATATCCATCCCTTACTGCAGTGATCTCTTATTCACTAGCCTGCAGTGGTGACTGCCATTACATCCCAGGCTTAATAGGATAATAAACGGCTGTTGCAGTATATTAGTCAGAGAGGCTGAGAGCAAAGAATAGGGTTGTCCAGTTCTACCCAACAGATTTGGATAAATTCTGACTTTTTGTTTTCTAAGACTAAAAGCACAAATTATACAAGTAGCACCATGGCAGACACAGCATGCAATGTTTCATTTACATTTTGTTCAGCATACAGGAGACAAGTAAGTGATTTTTCCTCTAAAAAGAAATTTAGAATGAAGGCTTATGTGCACAAGGTAACCAGAATTCATGCAGAAATACATATAAAGGAATCAATTAGCTTGGGGTGTCTTAATGTTCTTGGGCTCGGATTTTCTTCCAGGCTCACTTGATTTACCCAGCAAAGGTCTTGAATTTCTAGAGGAGTTGGCAGACATGTGAACAGCAATCGGCAGAAGAGGGACTCCTGTTCAGGTTCCAAACAGCAACTCAGTGAGAGAGTGAGGGGTGAGAGGTGGGGACTGGAGAGAGAAATTATATATGGGATCTAATATCATTTTGTATTTCTGAGGTTGAAGACGAGGAATATCAGAGAGTCATGATTCCAGAGGTGATCTGTTGCATTTGCTCTGACAGTGTGAATTAATTCCTATGGCAACTGCAGTCCTATTCACAGATGCTAGCTTTTGTGTTAAGTGTCCATCTGAAACAAGCATCAGGCTCCCTCAGATATAAAACTTCACTTTTAATGGCACTGTCAGCTTTTAGGATGCAGTGCTCTTATTTTCCACCATCAGTCTCCACAGAAATGGTGAAATTAGTTTGACTGGAAGTGACCTATAGCACAGCAGCTGGTGGCGCCTGCCTGGAAGAGTTATTCTTCAAAAACAAACCTCCTTTTCTTCACTGCAATATTATAAGATGGAGGCTGTGGATCTGTCAGTTAAATACTTCTTTCCAGCATTAACACAGTGTCTATCTAGGAAAGCGACCATCTAATTTATACACATACACACACACACACTTTAATACAATAAACGTAATCTTGTCACAATTATCATATAGAATCATATACAATTCATTTCCCAATTAATTCTTTTCTAGTTCAGTGTCCATAAAACTCAATAGAAATAACTTTGGTTTCAAATGTAATATTAATCTACATTATCTTTTGCGTTGTTCTATGAATTTGCATTCAAAATTTCTTTGTTTTTTTCTCAAGTCCACCAAGCATGACAAATAGTCTCTTTTTTTTTTCACACTTCCAACACTGGCTTGTTTGTGGTTTTTTAAAATATATTTTGGTAGTTTAATCAGAATCATATACCATCGATACATCATTTTATAAAAGTTCTGTCTTAATTAATGACACACTGTAAACTTAATACTAGTTTCTTACATTTTCTTCCATACAGTATGCCCATATTTATATTATAACCAAAATTTGCAGGCCATTTCACTGTGCAATCTTTAACCTGTTCATCTTCTGTTACAAATATTTATTTGATTTATACAAAATGTATACAAATTTAAATTTTATATATATTAGCAGTTATATGTTCAATATTTGTACATAACTCTACTTCATATTCAGTTTTCTTCTCAATTCCAATTGTCCTTTTTCTACCGCTGCACTATAGAGAGTATTTTAACTTACTGCACCTGTGTATGGTTTGCTAATTGCACAGTGGCAGATAGGACAGCGCTCCAGAGGGTTAACATCATTGCCCAGAGGGTCATTGGTTGCCCTCTCCCCTCCTTGAAAGAGCTTTATAGCTCCTGCTGCCTTAAGAAAGTTCAAAACATTCTTAAAGATCTATCTCATCCTGGGCACCCTTTTTTTGAACTTTTACCATCTGGCAGATAGTACAGGACAATAAAAACAAGGACAAATAAACTGAAAAACAGTAACTATATTGAATTCTACTGTATAGTATAATGCAGTATCAGGGGTTTTCAATTCAGTTATATAGAATGTAAAGGATGTGTGTTTTTGTTTTATTTTTATAGTTTTCTTGTGTATGATGTACACTGAAGATGGCATTTAATTTTGTTGTACGAGGTGCAATGACAATAAAGTAAACTAAACTTTTGTCCATACCAAACCTCACTTTCATCTGATTATAAGAGAACAATTGAAAATGATGTTCTTGGGTCACATATGTTAACCATCATTCTTTATCTGCTGTTTCTCTTCTATAAAAAGCTTCTTCTGAAACTTTTCATACTATAAGAAACAATTCCACCCAAACCTCAGATTGTGACCTTCCAATTCCAATATTTTCTTATTTCTTAACAATATCCATTCCTTCATCCATACTAAACAACATGCATCAAAATACAATTTAAGTGTCTCTAATCCTCCTCTTTCTTTTGCTTTCTGTAAAATCTTATATTTTACTCTCAGTTTTCCCCCTTCTATATAAAATTTGATAAATCTTTTTGCCATTGTTTTAAGGGTACATCATTTTTCAACATCTGGAATTTTTACAATGCCTTTACTAGCATTGGCCACAGGAAATATTATGTTACTCTGCACAATATAATAATGGCTCTCTGTCTCACTCTGTGTGTGAGTGTGTGTGTGTGTCAGTGGTGAATGCAGCCGGTTCTATCCGGCTTGGGCGAACTGGTAGCATCAGCAGTGGGAGGCTCCGCCCACCCACCCAGATGTCATCACGTCCTGTTTTTTATGCTCTGCGCATGTGCAAAGTGTTGCGCGTGACTCCCATTTGCAAAACGGTAGCGAAGGTAAGTGGATTTCACCCCTGGTATGTGTGTATGTGTGTGTGTGTGTCTGTCTGCCTGTCTGTCTATGGTTTGTGTTAATGTGTAATTCATGCTGCAACTGATCACAAATGAGAGGTTTAGGATTAAAGTTTCCAGTTCTTTCTTGGTAATTGTTTTGCTGATTTCTCCTCCACACCAATTTTGGTCCTCTTCTGTTCAATGTTTAGAAAATTATGCTGCTCATAGATAGAATCCCAATCCCTTTTACATAGTTTCTGCCAACATTTCAGTGTAACAAATAAAAAAAGGCTCAATGGAACCGCCCTCCCCAAATAAAAAACGCTTATACTTCACACCAATGTCAAAAGTATGTCAAATTTGTGCTTGGATCCAGGGCATCTTCAATTATTCTGAGCTCAATTACACAGAAGGTACATCATTCAAGTATGTTTTAGTCAGTGGTGAAATCCAAATTTTTTTACTACCGGTTCTATGGGCGTGGCTTGGTGGGCGTGGTGTGGCTTGGTGGGCGTCAGTTGGTGGACATGGCAGGGGAAAGATACTGCAAAATCTCCATTCCCACCCCACTCCAGGGGAAGGATACTGCAAAATCTCCATTCCCACCCCACTCCAGGGGAAGGATACTGCAAAATCTCCATTCCCTCCCCACTCCTGGGGGAAGGATATTGCAAAATCTCCATTCCGACCCCACTCTGGGACCAGCCAGAGGTGATATTTGCCGGTTCTCCGAAATGCTCAAAATTTCCGCTACTGGTTCTCCAAACTACTCAAAATTTCTGCTACCAGTTCTCCAGAACCTGTCAGAACCTGCTGGATTTCACCCCGGTTTTAGTATTTGCAATAGTTTCGATTTCATTTATTAGTATCACTTATTTCAAGTAGACCAAGAACACTGGAAAACAAAAGAAATTACATTTGATATAAGAAGGAAATAACGTTCTGTTCCTGGTCTTCTCAGAAACTTTAAGTAGCCTTGCTCTGGGCATATTTTTTCCTCAAATAATATTCTGGTTTTTTTTCAAAGCCTTCAAAATTATCACAGTAAAATCCACAGAAACATTGGAGCAGAAACAAAGAAATAATGATGTCAAATGGATGAAGAGAAATTTGGGGGAAGTTATTAACACCAAAGAACTTCAGTCTGGTCGTGTGCCAGCTATGTGTTTTGGATGTTTTGGTTTCTTTGGTCTATGATGGGCAATAAAGTATGATGATGATGATGAACACCAAAGAAATGAAACATGATTGGGATGAACAGAGTGAGAAAAAATAATTCAGAGAATGGAAAACAGGAGATTTCAAGAATTCAGTGAAGAATTGCAATCTTAAATTGGCTCCTGAAGAGAGATCCCAGTTGGTTTCTTAGGTATTGAAGAGACATTTGTAATGGAACTACGAGTTTGACTTATTAAAAGTGTGATTATCAAGCTTATTGTGGTTAAAGTAGCTTAACAGCAGGAACTGAATTAGTGAAATATTAGAAAATGGTGTGATTACTTTCTTCAGTTTTTTGTTGTGTCTTTAATTGGTTCAGAGTCTATAATCCAAAATATCTACAGATGGCATTTTCAGGAGAAAAACGAATCAGAAAAAACCCTCTGCCTTCAATTAATTCTGCCACATCCTTGCTTCCATACACACATTTTCTCTTTTAAAGGAAACCACTGGATGGGAATGACCAGTACATTTTGTTATGGGTAAATTATAAACAAATAAATGGCTTAGGCTTAAGCCATAGCGGCTCTTAAATGCCTTCAAATATACAGATTTTTTTTTTTTGGCTTGGCAAAAGAAAATGATTGTCTTGAGCCATTTTCCCCTTTAACCTCAGTAAAGGAAATTTTAAAGGATTTTTAAAAAGTCAATCCCATGCACTCTGATGACATTACAATATCCTTTGTAGTGCCTCCACCAGCTTCCAAGCAGAAAAAAAAGATTGAAAAACTGCTATACTGTATAAGATATGAAGAATTCAGAGACAATCATAGGCATCCCTCCTATCTGAGCTGCAGTCATATTTTTTGTGGATATATACACATGTTTATCTGTGTGTATATCTGTGTGTCACAAAGGTTGTGACATAAGAAGTTAGAAAGCTGCATTAAAAGCTATAGTTGACAGTCTTTCTCAAAGTAGAGTTATTAGAGACAAATGTGCAAAGTTTCCTCAAGGTCACCCAGGATGAAATTAAGACAAACTGACAGTTTGAGCTCTCTAAGTGCAGAAGCTTTAGAAAATTTTAGCTTCAACCCTTTTTCTTATATAAAAAGTAGCATTTTCTTCAATTGTATTCCCAACTCTCTGTCATAGCCTCTCATAGTGATGTAAATTTATTTAATTTAGCATGGTTACTATAACTCTAAACACTCAGAAAGTACTCAAAAAGTCTTATGTTTGGAATAGCATTATTAATATTCTTATTAAGCATTCATATTCAATTACTATTATATTACTATTGCTATTACATCCAGAGGATAGGCCCATTCAATTACGAAGGAGGCTATTCAAAGAAACTGACCAGGACATGCCATAAAAATAAAATGTTTGGTTGCTGGTATAGATGGCTTCCAAAGGATTAAATAAATTCAGACAGATCTCTCAAAGGCTAATGGATTAGACTTCATGACTAACTACTGCCTCCAGCCATGGAAACTGTATGGCTCTACTCACTAAAAGCAAAGGAATAACAATAGGCATGGAGGATTGCCCTAATTTGTTATACGTGGGCTTCCTAACTGCATTTTGTGGAATAGAATGCTGATTAGATGGGCCGACTATGGCCTATTTGGGAGCTAAGGGTAAACACTTAAATTTCAGATAACTAGAAAAAAGTAGAATGGAAAAAAAATAATAAAGCTATGGGAGAAGTAGAACTCTCAGAAAGCATAGTAATACATTTGAAAAAATGCTGTGTTTCAAAATAGCAAATTTTCACCTAGGAGGCAACAATTATATTAGTTGCTATTACAACTAGTTAAAAGTGTCTCAAAGGTGTTTTTTCAAAAGGCAGCTGGACTGTTTTTTCCTTGGGGAAGAAGAAGACATTTGGCATCTCATTCAAAAAGCTTCACTGGTTCTGGCAGGATGGTGGGGGTGATGGTAGGATTAGTTCTGACAGGAGGGGGGAGGTTGTTTGAAGGATTATATTTCTTTTTAGTCATCTGGTTGTTACCACTCTCCCTGAGAGCTCTTGAGGCTACTTGGGGGTTTAATCTGTGCCCTCAAGGTCACTTGTGTCAGAGTGCAAATGCCGATGGAATCATCAGCCCCAGAGAACTGGCCAATGGGAGGACAAAGATAGCTTGCAGTTTGGAGTGAATATAATAAATTGGGAGTTCTTTCCAAAATGCCTCCACCCAACCAGGTTTAGAATAAAGCTGCCATAACCGTAGGATTGAAGTGGCTTAAATGCTAAAATGGGAGTCAGTTTGGTGCAGTGGTTAAGGCATCAGGCTAGAAACTAGGAGAATAAGCCTTCTACCTTAGGCACAAAGGAGAATAGGACTTCTACCTTAGGCACAAATCCAGCTGGGTGACCTTGGGCTAGTCACTCTCTCTCACTTCTGTCTAGGAAGGACAAACCACTTCCAAAATCTTGCCAAGAAAACTGCAAGGAGTTGCCCAGGCAGTCACCGGAGTCTATACTAATTCAAAAGCACAAGAAAAAAAAAAAACCCAGGCAATTATATTTCACCTTGGATAGAACTAGAATTTTTTTAAAATGGCCAACATACAATCTTTGGAGAAGGTAAATCAACAATAGGGATATTATTTCATATGGCTTAAAATGATAGTAATTTAATGTTAAAATGCTGGGAGTCGAAGGTACGTTTCTCTAATTTTGCTAATGCTTATCTTACAATACAATATAACATCTTGGAGACTTCTGTGTGTTTTCATCATTCTCTAGTGAGCTTCCTTTGAGGAGCCCCCTGCAATATATTTTGGCTGTACCGATACCAGTAAATATGGTGTTTGTGCTTGGTGTGATATGTTGTGATATGGTTTGGTGTGGTGTGGTGTGGTTCGGTATGTTATGTTATGTTATGATTTGCATGGCATGACGGTACAGGATATATTTTTATGTGTAAGAAAAATGATAATAACCATAATCAACCTCTATTTGGAATATGGTACCATAGTATCTCCTGAAGCATCTGAGAAACAGACCCTATGCCGGCTCCCTTGGCTTGGTGGGATTCAACTTATTTCTCCCATGCAATGCAATCACATTTACATAAAAGCACAACAGATAAAAACTAGGCTATACCTTTGTCATTCCACTAAGGGTAGTTAGCAGGTGAACTTACATCTTAGATAATTTCTGTTTTGTTCCCTAAATATATTGGAGATAAAATATCATTCTTGAATTGCAAGGCAACATTCAGTCTTCCCAAAGAAGTTATTTTTCATTTATGCCCTTCATTATGTAAAATTAAGAATGAATACTTGAAACTGTAGAAGCAGGAGGCCCAAACAATCTTTCTCCAACCATTAGGTACAGCATGTGTTTCAAACCCAAGACTATACAAAACTATGCCAAGGAAATGATTTAGCCTGGTTGACTAAAATGATTTTATTTGGAATTTTCTATGTGTACCTGTTGCCTTCCCTAATAAGCCCCTTTTCCATTTAGAAATGTGGGTAAAGGAATTTATCACTAAAATCTTCCCCATGTCCACATCACTGCAATTATAAAGCTATTACTTGTTTATCAGTATTGGCAGAAGGGTTATTAAATTCTGTATTTCTGGGGTTTCAGCAGGAAGATCTAAAGCAGATTTTTCTTTTCTTAGAACTGAGGGAAGGGAGAAGTCTTAGAAATTGCCAGCTGGATAGACCTAGGGGTGCTCAGAAGATTCAGTCTAACTGATGACAGCCTATCATAATTATTCGGAAAAGTGGCTTACTAGAGAGGTTTTTAATTATTCCTCATCCTTCTTTTAAAGGATCACAGAGAGAGAAGGTGTTCTTACCTAAGCTATAGAGCAGGGGTGTCAAACTCAGGTCGTCATGTCATCACATGACATATCATGACTTTCCCTCCCTTCGCTAAACTGGAGGTGGGCATGGCCAGCGCGTGACGCATCCGGCCTGCAGGTCACAAGTTTGACACCCCTGCTATAGAGCCTGAAGGTATGTCTTAGCCTCAAATCATATAAATTATGCAAAATTCAGGTTGTGATTATGAAGTGGATGGAATGTTGATCAGAAAGTTTGCGACAATAATATTCTTCAGCAGCTAAACAGTGAGAGTGAAGAAGATTTTCTAACATTCCTGGGGAAATTGGAGAGTGGGATTATTTGATTCTTTTGATCAGAAATTGAGAAAAAAGTGTTGTTGTTTAGGTTTAGGTTTATTTGGATTTATATACCGCCCTTCTCCCGAAGGACTCAGGGTGATGAACAGCCAAAGATAAAACACATACAGTATAAAATTTAAAAACAATTTAAAACATATTAAACAAATTTGGCCCATACTAATTAAAACACCCCTTTTTAAAAAGTAAATTAAAATTAAATTAAAAAGAGTTAGGCCAGCCCAGCTTGTTGGAATAAAAAAGTCTTGAGGGCATGGCCGAAAGTGTGTAAATCCGGGATCCTCCGTATCTCCGGAGGGGTTCCAAAGGGCAGGTGCCCCCACAGAGAAGGCTCTCCCCCTGGGGGCCACCAGTTGACACTGTTTGACCGACGGCACCCTGAGGAGTCCTTCTCTGTGGGAGCGTACTGGCCAGTCAGAGGCTACCGCTGGCAGAAGGCGGTCTCGTAGGTACCCAGGTCCTAAGCCATGGAGCACTCTAAAGGTGGTAACCAATACCTTGAAGCGCACCCGGAGCCAGTGCAGCTCGCGAAGGAGAGGTGTTACATGGGAGAGCCATGTCCATAACCACCCGCGCGGCCGCATTCTGGACCAGTGGGAGCCTCCGGGTGCTCCTCAAGGGAAGCCCGATGTAGAGAGCATTACAGTAGTCCAGGCGGGAAGTGACAAGGGCATGAGTGACTGTGCATAAGGAGTCCTGATCCAGAAAGGGATGCAACTGGCGAATCAGGCAAACCTGATAGAAAGTCCTCCTGGCCACAGCTGTCAGATGTTCTTCTAAAGACAGCCATGTCTCCAGGAGGACACCCAAGTTGCGAGCCCTCTCTGTGGGGGCCAACGACTGGCCCCCAATAGTCAGTGATGGCACCAACTGGCTATATCGGGATGCTGGAAACCACAACCACTCAGTCTTGGATGGGTTGAGCCTAAGTCTGTTGTTGTTGTTAGGGTTGAATGTATATTTTTGTTTTGCTTCATTTTGTTTGTTTTACTATTTTATATTTTATTGTCTATGATAAAACAATATTTTTTTAAAAAAAATTGAGAAAATGTATTGAGACAAGCTGTGACACATGGATCTTGTATGAGGCAGCAGGGAGAAAAAGAAATGCGTAAAGGAAAGTCAGGCATTTCCAGAAATGTATTAGACAAAATAAATCTCATTTCATGAGGCTTTCTAGTGAAAAGTAAATGTGAATGAAATTGCCCTGCTTTTCTATTTTCCTTGGATAGTCTGTCAAAGAGACTTATGAACAGAGTTATATGGACTTAAAAAATATCTTTTATTGGAACATTATATCAGAATATAAAACCCTGATGCAGTTTCCAGCAGATTAACATTCTTCATATTAGTTTATATATTTTATAAAACTAAGAAAGATGCCAGAAGAACATGAGTCTGAAGTTCAAGAGGAGACCACAAATCAAAGTAATGGAAGACTTACTAGATGCAGTGGTAAATCAAAACTGCACATTTTTATATGCAGAATCAGGTTGTTCCTTATTAGAGGAATGTGAAAAAAGGTAGTAAAAATTATTCTTAGCAGAAATACATTCTTGCAATAGTTCCGGAAAATTTTATCACATAATGACACCACAGCTGTAGGAGCAAGTTTACATTAGACAGAGGTAATGTCCCCTTTAAAGAAATTCAGGACAAGTAGAAAAAGAAAAATCTGCCAGAATTTGCTTCAGCTCATGCTTGGATTATCAATGGTAGTTGCTGCCTTCTTCAATTGCCCTCAAAGATATATTCAATAGACCTGACTTCCATATTACTGTATATATAAAAAACACCTAGCCTTTTCCCCCCTTCTATTTAATCATGCACAATTCTCAGAGACTGCCTGGACAATCTTTAGAAGTGGTTTGCCATTGCCTCCTTCCTAGGACTGAGAGAGAGTGACTACCTAGTTCAAAGACACCCAGCTGGTTTTTGCCTAAAATGGGAGTAGAAATCCTAGTCTTCCAGTTTCTAGCCTGGTGCCTTAACACCAAACCCGCTCTCATCTAAGCTTTAATTTTTTTTATTAGCATGTCCAGTGAACAGCTATCTCATTTTATTTTATCTAGTATTAAGTGATTTTTTGTTTTTGTGATCTATGGTATCCTCAAACAATTTCTCTCACCCTAGTTCAAAAACATCAAATTGTCTTTGTTCAGCTTTGACTGTTCACTTGTCATAGCCATGTTACTTTTATGGAGAATAAGTTGTAACATGTCTTGCTGTTTGCATCAAGCCCTAGTTAAGTCTTCCTTGGTCAGTTGCAATTTCTATTCCAGTCTGTTTTCAGATTATATGGATCTTTGGCCAGAATAGGTAGTGGAATATGGTTCTTGGCACTGTTCTGTTTGTTCATACATTCAAAGCTTTTGAGTTCATCTTGATTGGTGAGCCTGGTCATTTTATATAACTCAGATGTAAGTAATCTATGCCATTTTCAACATCTATGTATCTTTGGCTGGAATTGTAACAGGATGTGATTCTCATAGATGTTTTGCTATTATTACATAAAATAAGTCACAATGAGTTTTTTCTTTGAATGGGTAGCATCTACAGTGTGGCTCCCTTGGATGTTTTGGTTATTTATGTATCAACCTTTGTAGTCCTACATAGTTGGTAAAAGTGAACAGCTGCTGGGAAAATGAGCACTCCAAGTAGTTTTGTTTTATTCCATGTGGCTTTCATTAAGGAGTTAATTAAAAATAATATTGAAAGGACTGTGTTAGAGATAAATGAGAACAGAGGCTAAGAACTGTATCACACTTTGAAAAATGTGACCAGAGCCTTCTAAATGCAGCTGTTCTTTTAAAGCAGCAGGAGCCACATTGTCAAGGTGAAAGAGACATTGAAATAAAGAAATACAAATGGGAAGCACATAGGAAACTGATAAATAACCATACACTGAGATCATTTTGTGATATATTTGGGACTTCCATTTCACAACTTATACATGGGACACAGACCTTTGAATATCTATTTGAAATAAGAAAAGTTACCAGTCAGGTTTTTAGACCAGAATATCATGAGATACTTTAAAAAATGGTATAACGTGGGAAATATATGGGGAAATGATACACTTAACCTATTTCCTCATTTCACAAGATCCTAGATAGGTCTCTGGAAAGATTACATCATTGTGTTTGCTTTGTTTGATAATTGATTGTTTTTAAAATAATTACCATTAAACCCTCAATTTAATAAAGGAATTGGGGAAAGAGGTGTCTGTTAAATCCAGTGTTTACTAATTAGTGAATGGAAGTTTATGAATGCGTAAAATACAGAACACATTTTGTCTTATACTTAAACTGAGCTTCGTTATATCAAAAGTTTACTGTATTTTACTGAAAACAATTAAATCACCACCCAGTTAATTAAAGAATTATATGTTTCATTCATACAGATCCTTTAAATGATGTGGCTTGCAACACACATAAAACTCCTATTGTTGAGACCATGCTGGCTGATTATCCCTCATCTGCCATCACTCTTATTTGGACAAGCTTCAATTACTGTATTCCTGTCCTTTCAGCATTGTGGCTTGAAAATTACTATTTTCTATTGCTGTTTTCTGCTCATCAAATGTTCTAAAATCCAGGAAGTCGTATTGTAGCCAATATGGCAAGCCTACATTCACTAGTAGGCTAGGCTTACTGTGTTAAGAATTAGAGTAGTCTTTGTGGAGCGATGAATAATTTTCCTTCCCTTTTAACAATATAATGGTATGCTTAGGCAGTGCTGTAATTGAGCTAATAGAAAAGTCAGTGCAACATGCTCATAGCATGGTAATGCCAGCTGTAGAAACTGGAAACTAGAACAAGAAATCATTCAGTAACCATTCAATTTATGCCTAGCTCACATTTAAAATATTATATTTGTTGAAGGAAGCACTGTCTTGACAGACCCAGGAGTCTTTTGCACTGGACAGTTATGCATAGTTGAATGGTGTCCTGGTAGAAAGAAAAAAATGGAGAAGACCACACCGTGATCTTTGCTGATAAGCCAGATCTAGGTGACTTCTTGCTTTTTCAACCGATTTATCAATTGCAATGGTTGAAGAGATGAGAAACAGAGCAGCTCTACTTTTTCAGCTGAAAGAATTTATTCCATGCCAGCTCCCACTGTAAGCACGAATACGTAACCTGAAGAAGTGATCCCCAAATTTCTTTGCTTCTTCTTCCAGCTCCAAAAGAATATAGGTTTTCCATGAATCTGTATTAAAGCTGCTGTATTTTACGATGCTTATTCTCTAAAATTAGGGTCAGAGGTCCAATGGTCACATATGTAGATGTACATTGAATTATTCATGGTAATAAAAAACATTAAAAAAAAAGAAACTTGAGCTAAACTCATAAGCTCATAAAATGGCAAAGATGGTTCAGTGGGATACATGTTGTGGCACAAAATATTAACCTTTATGTATATAATTTTGAATGTTATATATCTTTGAATGATATATAGAATTTTGGGCATTCTGCCTCAAAAAGATACTAAAGAAATAGAAATGAGGTACATAAAGTGCACATATAGATTGAGCTTCACTCTAAAAAAGATGGTACTAGACAAACGTTGGAACACAACTAACCAATCTGATTCCATTTACATTTAAATTTCATAACAGTGAAAATACAACAAAATTCAATTACTCATTGTCCCTGTATTTAATCATTTTTGTTTTTTATATATAATTTTTATTAATGACAATTTTTTCTGATGACATGTACCATTCTTCTTCCATTTCAAATTTCAATAAATTTTTCTACATTTTAGTTTCAAAGTCTGTTTTACGGTGTTCAAAATAATAAATTCCTTTGTCTACAGTGATTATATACTAGTCTATCATCTCTCTAATAATTGTAAATAAGAAAACCATTGACATCTATATCTCTTCCTACCAGTTCTTGCCTTGATTTTATTTTATACTTCCCTTCCCTTTTTAGTCTCTTACAGAAAGTTAGCCATTTATGTTTGCCTATTATTTCCTGTCTATAAAATCCTTTTTCTACTGAGAGTTGCAAAGGTGTTTTTGGGCCCCAAAACACCTTTGGGTTTGTATCTATTCTCAATCTCAGGTCGTGTCCCTCTAATTCCAAAGCTTCCTATTTCTCAGCAACATCCACTCTTACAGCAAGCTGCAAAATACAATTTTAAATCTGGTAAACCCAATCCTCCTCTTTCCTTTCCATTTTGTAATATCTTATATTGAACTCGACATTTCCCCCCCCCCGACACACAAATTTAGATATATCTTTCTACCACTATTTAATGGTGCATCCGCTTTTAACACATGTCTTTTCTGAAACAGAATATCATTATAGACAACACATTCATTTTTATCACAGAAATTCTCCCCAGCAATGACAGTTATAGTTTATCCCATCTTAACATGTCTTTTTTAAACTTCATTCTATATCTTAACAGTTATTTTGAAATAACAGGTAGTTCATATATGTCAATCTTAAAACCCATTTTATTCATCAAATCTGTTTGATCTTCTATTTTCATATTTTGTTAACACCTTTGCCTTCTGTTTATTGATCTTGAAACTTCTAATGCACCAAATTCTTTTAATTTGTCCATTAATATTTCAATTCCCTCTAAAGGTTCTTTCAAAACCAACAGCAAGTCTTCTGCCAAAGCCCATAATTTATAAGTTTTTTTAAAAAACTTTCCCCCCACAATCTTCTCATCCTGTCTTATATGCTATTCAGAATTTCAAGAAGCAAAATATATAAGATAGAAGAATGTGGGCTCCCTCTATTCGTTTTCTTTTTCTATTTCATGGGGTTTTGTTAGTTCTCCATTAACAATTATTTCTGCTTTCTGTGAAATGTAAATCTACTTTACCCATTTTATGAAGTTCTCTTCAAAATTCATGTTTTCCAAAACATTGAACAAGAAAGCCCAGCTCAGATTGTCAAAGGCCTTATTTGTATCTGCAAAGATCAATGAAGCTTGTTTTTTTATTATGATGCTCCAAATGTTATAAAATGTCTAACACATTATTAACACTGTCCTTTAACTGTCTTTTAGGTAAAAACCCACATTGATCCTCAAGAATAAATTCTTGAAAAATTATTTTCATTCTATTAGCTGGAATCATTATGAACAACTTATAGTCATTATTCAGTAATGATATTGTCCTACAATTTCTTATTAAAGACAAATCTTATTATCCCTCTTGAAGTATTAATGTTGTTTTGGCCTCTTTAAAATTCTCTATCTTCTCCCCTGTAGGACAGAGTTTATTGTGTTTATTTTAAACAGTTAAATGTTGAAAATGTTCATCTTCCAGACATTTATAAGAGTCTGGTCCAGGCACTTTTCCTACTTTAATCTTTTTTATAGCTTTCAAAACTTCCCTTATTGCTATAGGTCCATTCGTAATCTGTCTCTGTTCCTCTGCAACCTTCAGTAAATTTTGTTTCTTTAGATTATTCATCTACTTTCTCCAGAGAGATGTCACTTCTGTATGGTTTCATGGTCCATTATAGAGTATCCGCCTCTTGTAATTTCAATATCATGTTCTTTCTTTTTCTTTCTTTTCTTTCTTTCTTTCTTTCTTCTAGCATAATTTATATGCTAGCCACTTCCCTGGCTTATTTGCAAATACATTTTTTTGCTTTACATAATTCATTTTTATTTACATTTTTTTTTACTATTAAGGTAGATATTCATTTTGTAAATGCTTAATTTGTTGAGAAATACGTATCTTTTCTGGAAATAACTTTATTTTTTCTTTTTTTCCCATTTATTTAATTCAAAATAGTTTTTTTTTAAATTTCCTCTTCTTCTTAAGACTATTTAAGAAAAACTTTACTTGCGTCCCAAACAATTCTTTTTTTTTTTAATAAAAAAGTTTTATTTTCTGATCAAACGAGTATACAATATAAACATTCATTCAAACTATCATCAAGAAAAAGAAAAAAAATCAATCCTTGGTAAACTCAATCTTCAACCCCTCCTCACCACCCCCCACCCCCGACTTCCCAGAACAAAAACAGGGCATAGATTTCACCAAACATTTGCTATAATAAACTAGCTAACTGCAAGATTTAATAACTCCCAAAACCCCTTAACTCCCCTTTTATAATTTCATCAACCTCCCTTTTTATAAACTCAAAATAGCGTATAATCCAATAACTCTAAGAGTTTTAAAACCTTTAACAAATATTAAACATTCAAACCTTAAAAATTCTCTTAATATATCAGTAAAGTATTCAATTAATTTGCAAAAACATTTTCCCCCTCTTACTTTTCTCAAAGTTCAGATATTTTGAAATCTCATAACAGAAAATAAACCTTAGGTATTCACTAATTAAATTTCTACATTTTTTAAATTTCTAAATTTCCCCCCTTCATTATTCCTCCCTCCAACTTTTAAAATTTTAAAAGATAATCATCAACATAATTAACCATTAATACATAAACTAAAAAACCAAAAAAGATTAATCTTACATTCAACCATTAATGCATCATATTTAAAAATCAATATTTAACTTTATACTTTTCCCCCCTCAGTAGTTATAACACCTAAAACATAATCATTTTTAACCATAAGTAGAACAACTGCAAAGCCAAAAGACAAGGTTAATCTTCCATTCTTGTTTTCTTTTTATATTTTTTCCAGTCTTTCTGCATCCCTCCTACTTCTATTTTGAGGAGGTTTTTCATTTTAATTTGAGGTTGATGTAACTTCAAAGATTGTCCCCTTTTTGAGAAAATTTCCTCTGATTTAGAGCCCCCAAATCGCCTCTTCTTGCTTATATAAATCAGTTCATTCCTTCGCCTGTAGGACCAAAGTTTGTCAAGAGTTTGTGAAAAAAAGTTCAGTTGTTTCTTTTCTATTAAATGTATAAATGCCACTGGCAAATCTCCTTCATCTTCTGAAACTTCGAAAGTCTGGTCATTTACTACTTTTTTCCAAACCAAGTCATAATTTTGAAAGATTCTATCAATTTTTCCAAAAAGAGCAGAGAATAAGCTCGAAAATTCTTGAGAAGATTCTTCCACCTTCTCTGCTGCAATCAGAATATCTCCTGAATTGTCATCATGCTCCGTACTTGTTTTTGTCTCCTCAGTCATTTCTGTTGTTATCCCTTTAAGAATTGCTATTTGATTACTTATAGCTGCAGAATGATTATTCATGGCTTCTTTTATAAATTCTGTAAATTCTGCATCAGAATCCTTATAACTCTGTAAATCAGACAACTGTTTCATTTCTGAGACCTCCAAATAGCTTCCAGCACTTTCAGGATCTCCTTTCTTAGAAGCCATTTTATTTTAAAAAGATTTTCTTTCTTCCCACAACCATAAAATCATAAAGTCAGAGCCATCCTTTTGAGCAGCTTTCAGCAATTTCTTTATAAATCACCAAACGAAATAATCTTTTCCCAAACAGCTCTTCAAAATCTATTCCAGCAACTTAAAACCAGTCTCTGAGCACGAGTCTATTAGCAAAAACTTTCCTTTCTAACTTTCACTTTTAAAATCGCAACAAAGAAACGCCATCTTTACTTCCAGCTCAGAAAATCCAATTAGAAACATTGTATCCCCGGAGTTAAGTATTATACTTGCAAAAAGCTTGTCCTCCTGCTTCTGTTCCGCCTGCTTTTTTGAAATCATTTAATCTTCTGTTTGACAGCAGAAATTGGACGCAACGCCTAGCTCTGTAAAAAAAAACAGAGTCCCCCCGGATCCGGAGCTTCAGTGGGCTGAACGGGGAGCTCTCGCCCTCCTAACCCCTGGAATTAATCCAGGGGTTTTCGGGGAGCTCTACCCTCACCCACCTGCTCTCCTCCCCTTCTTTTCCCGAAGGGGAGATTTTCAAGCCGTTTGACAGCTGATTAACGCTGTCAGAACGGCTCAACGGGATCGCGGGGGCGGCGGTCTAAAAAGACCGTCAATGGCGCTGCGGAGCCAACCCGGAAGTCCGCGTCCCAAACAATTCTTAAATCTGTGCCTTTACCAAAATTTCAAAAAGTTATTTTAATTTCTTTTTACAATTCTCTGCTATTTCATTTAGTCTCCATCTAAAAGAACTAGATTTATATTTGTAAACCAGACTCACAGGAGTATCATCCCGAAAACAAAAAGGTAATATTTCTATTTTAGAAAGCTTAGTAACCACATTCTTTGAAATACAATTTAAGTCTATTCTTGAAAAGAATAGATACATCTTTCAGAAAAGTAAGTATAGTTTCTTGAATTGCCATTTTTCTATCTTCGTATATCAACCAGTCCTAAACTGTCCATCAAATCAAAGAAAATATTTGGTAATTGGCCTTGAGTGATTTTGATATCCCCCTCCAAAAAAATTTTTTTTTACTCAGTTGTGGAGAGATCACTCTAGTCCAATCCTTCATGAAGCATACATTAACATTAGAAAAACCTATTAATCTCTTCATAAGTTCTTTGTAAAAGAATACTATGTCTTCGTTTTGGACATAAATTCCTATATTGAAATTCTAACCCATGCAAATTAACTTCCACCCCAACAAATCTGCTAAGCTCATCAGTCAACACAAATTATGGTTTTAGTTGGGGATTTATGTACAAAACCACTCTAATTCTTTTTTTTTATTCCGCTGAAATAAATTCACCTTAAATTTTTATAAATCAAATACTTTAGGTCCACTTTTCTATTATGTGTCTCCTGTAGACAAATTAAATTTTGGTTTAATTTTGTTAAATAATGACTTTTTTTCTATTTTGAGGAGCATTTCCTTCATTTATATTTTTTTAAATATTTGTAATCTATAATAAAGCCAAAACTTTACAAAAATTGATACCGGTAGCTGCCTAGTTCAATATTATCCCTTTCGGTTTCTTGTTGCATCTGTTGAAGTTTTGTGTAGTCACATCTGATATTTGAATCTCCTCTAATTTTCTTTAATTTTTTCTAAAAAATCTTTCACTTTCTGCACAAAACATAACTGATATCTCTGCTGCTATCTCTCTGCAGATAGTCTAATGATTCTCTCCTTTCCTCCATTTTTGCTGCCCTTCTGGTCATTGTCATTATATTATAATCTAAAAGCAAAAGTGTCTCAAACAAAGAAAAAAAAAAGGCAAGTTTCTCCATCCCTATTTTTTCTATTTTGTTTTCCTGTGCCCTTAACATTTTGATCTCATTGCACTCCATAGTTACAGACAGCATCATAGTCAATATCTCCATAGTTACAGTCAGATTAGAGTCTGGCTTATATTATTTTTATCTTTTGTTTTGTAGAGAATGTCAATTGTCATATTTTAGTAAACAAAAATATGTTCATAAAACTCCAATTTGCTTGTTTATTTTAATTCCAATTTATTTAAAAGCACTTTCATAAAAAATAATATTTCAAAATAACTATTTCCTTTATCCAATTTAAATTTTCCTGGATTGATTCCTTTTTAAGCTTTTTGTCAAAATCTTCGTAATCCAGAAAGAATAATAACTCATCAAGTGGAATTTTTATCCTGTTGCTCAGAAAATCTTTAACTGTAAATTAGCAACATCTGACAATGGTTAAGAAATTAGGCTTATAATGTTCAAACCTTTTGTCCATATAGACTGCATTAAACTTGTGGTCTTGATTGAAATCCCTCCCAGCATCCAACTCACAAGTAAATCACAAAAGTTTCATGGTGAACTTGATGCCCCTGAAGGAGCGGAGACAACATGGTAGTGGAGATTGGTGGCCGGACAACAAATACTGGCCACCAAAGATTCTCGAGAAAAAAGAAAAAAAATCATAAGATTGCCCACTTGCAACCCATAAAGCTGTTCCTCATGAGCACATTGCAGGAAAGCAGTTATTTGATAATTTCTCTGTTACCTCAAGTATTCTAATCTGGCAACAACTTTTGAAGGCACTGTCATGTTTGTACCCAAGGCTTTAAAACTCCTTATATTGTGCCCTAATATAGACTTTCAGAGGAAAGAAATTCCATTTAACTAGAATAGGATAGATAAAGTAGAGTAGAGTAGAGTAGAGTAGAGTAGAATAGAATAGAATAGAATAGAATAGAATAGAATAGAATAGAATAGAATAGAATAGAATAGAATAGCCAAGTGTGATTAGACACACAAGGAATTTGTCTTTGGTGCATATGCTCTCAATGTACATAAAAGACAAGATACATTCATCAAGAATCATAAGGTACAACACTTAATGATAGTCATAGGGAACAAATAAGCAATCAAATCATATTAGGAAACTATATAAATCGTAAAGATACAAGCAACAAGGTTGTAGTCATACAGTCATAAGTAGGAGGAAATGGGTGATAGGAACAATGAGAAGAGTAATAGTAATGCAGCCTTAGTGAATAGTTTGACAGTTTTGAGGGAATTATTTGTTTAGCAGAGTGATGGCGTTTGGGAAAAAACTCTCTATAGCATCGAATCTACTCTGAGGAACCAATGTGGATGTTTTATGCTGAGGAAGGTTGTTAATAACCAATAACTTGAATTGTTAAAATGAGGAGCTAAATATATGATTCATGACCAAATGAATCATGGTAATGAATCCCGTAAATTTACATGCACATCAGAGTCAGTGGCTCTCTTATGGTAACTGAGAACCATTTTGGAAGAACAGCCTGTCCTGAACAGCAACATATTTCTATTCATTTTGCTGGCTTTTTCATCAGTGATCAGAGTTTAAGTGTTAATTCGTGCCTCTCTTCCTTCCTGTCTCTTTTACTAGAAAGAGCCCGAGATTATCTACACAAGACAGGAAGATTCATCGTCATTGGTGGAATAGTCTCACCTGTACATGACTCATATGGAAAACAGGTAGGTGTATTATTTTTTTCTTTTCTTCCTTGTTCACAAAGATAATCACAACTGTGGGGAATGGATACTAGGCACCTTAAGATGAACAAGTGTGACATCTGTTGCTTAAACTCTTAATTAAAATGTTTACCTTTTTCAGGTAGGACATGTACTAGTTGGAGAAGGCAACTAGCATAAGCAATCTGTAGCATGAACATGGCAAGCTTTAATGGGTTAAATGATTTTTTTTCTTCATTAATTTGTCCTTTCTTCTGATTTTTAAATTATGATCCAAAACACAATGCTCTATGCCAATGTCATCATGCGATAGTTCATTTTCTAAAATTATCACTTAATTCCCACAGCATCCCTATCAACTAGCTGTAGTAGTCTTTGGGGAAAGGAGCAAGAGATCCTCCTTTACTGTTTTCATCAAACATGCCCATAGTACATAATGCAACAGAGTGGAGTAATCCTTCACAGACAGGAGATTTCTTTCTGTTACCATCTCCATTTAAAAAGATCACACATAGCTGAGCAAAAAAAAAAAAAAAAACATTTCACTTCCATTTTTGTTTTGTAATTCTGTACTGTTGTAAAGAACAGGCTAGTCAGATGGAGATGTCCCTTATTTTTTGTGCCATTAAAAGACAAGGTTAACCACCTGAAATTCCCTTCCTACACATTTATTAGAAATGCAGGTGTCCAACTTTTTCTCTGACATTTGACCACTCTATAGTTAGTTGATTTTAGATTAAGTAGCTTATAAGTAACACTGGCAATCTAGAAACAGATAGGAAGGAATATATATATGTATTAGGGACTGTTCTTCAAAAATTAGTTGGAGCAGCAAAATCTGCAAAGATGATGACATGGCAAGAGAGAGACTTTGGGGGATTCATTTGAAGAGCATGGCAGTTTTTTAATGCTGCATTGAACCTGTATTTTTTCTAGTTTTTCCTACCAATATTGGCAAAAATCTTCGCTTCTGTTCTTGGTAGTTTGCTGCTGAAATTTAGCAATGTGATTTAGGAAAGTTCCAGGCCAAAGTCCATCATGTCTCATGATTGTTTGGCACTGCTCATATCTGAATTAGAGAACTGAGGAACATTAAGTTTACCCAGCAAATATCACAATAAATGAGTTCGAATTGGACTCTGAAGCCTAAGTCTAATAAAGCAGTTATTCCTTAATTTAACCATTAAAAAATCTAGTAATCCAGAATCTCCATTAATTCTGATATGTATTTCTTTACAGGGTTTGGTTTCCAGCCGGCATCGCCTAGCAATGTGTCAGTTGGCTGTTCAGAGTTCTGACTGGATAAGGTATAATAGCACACCTCATCACTCATGTTCTCTGCAGTGGCTTGAATTCTGCTATTTGTGTGGTTCTCAGGATAAGTATTTCCCATTCCATTCCCCACCATCCAGTCTGAGCTGAAGAAGCTTCTTGGATAAGAAGCAAAACATCTTCAAAGAAAAACCAGAAAGTCCAGTTGCCTCTTGAAAAAGCATCTTTGGGACAACAATGACCTGGATGACCGAGCATCTCCATAGATACTCAGGATAAGCTGCTTCATGGCAGGGACATCAGCAGTGTCTTTAAAGAAATGTCCAGATGATTGGCTACAACTGTCTGATCAAAGCCCCACCCCTCATTTTACAGGTGTTGCTTATATTACAGATATAAAAAGGGGCAGTGCTTTGATTGTGCAGTTGTCTTGACTGTGAAGTCAAGCTTTGCAAGTTGTCATTGACCTTCTGATTCTCCAGCAAATGTGCCTGGTTCAGGGTCTGGGGTCCATGGTTTTCTGATTCAGAACATAGTTCTCTCTTATGAATTGCTAACATGCAGCAGGTTCGCAAACTAAAATGCCAGATGCAACAAGAAGACAACTTTTTCAGTCTTTAAAGCCTGATGGAGATGTGGAAGTTTTCTTTTCTTTATAATTGTTCTTAAGTGAGTGAATACATACATTTGAAATGAAATGAAATATACCTTCAGCAGCTTGGGCAACCTCCACATGCATGATCTTCAACATTGTTGGAAGAAATGTCCGTCTGGGTTCAGTTCCAAATGGGGAGAAAGACACTAGAAACATGGAGACTGCTTGGAAGGATGGTTTTAATGGTGAAGCAGAACCACATAGTTTGAGGTCCTGGGCAATTGAGCACATGGGTGAGAGAGAGAAAGAGAGATTTATACCCTCTTTTGGGCCCTGCCTTGGAGCTTCCTGTTCCTGGGTAAGGGCAGATATCCTGATTGGTTGTCAGACTCCCATGGGGCCATGCAGGGGTAACTTTGTAGGTTGCCTTGAGTCCCAGGCTTGGTTGAATCTTGCTGGGTGATGATGTAATGAAGGGGCTTTGGGCAATTCCTATTATGGCTGAGGGCTAATTCCACCTTTGTTGGATCTTGGGTGAGGGTATTTGCTTATGAATAGACCTAGCCATCTTTTTATCTCTTACGTGCTGACATCTGCTGTGGCTATTGAGGAGGGTGGGGGCTATTAAGAGTGAGTCTGCTTCCTGCTTTAAAAAAAACATGTTTCTCCATTTCTCATCCAGGGAAATATAATATTCTGCCTTTTTAATATTTCCTAGAATATTTCATTTTTCTAGGAGAAGGGTGGGTGCTAACTTTCTACAACATCATGAACCAATAGTCATGCATATTCTGGGAAGAGAAGTCAACATATCTGAAGGTTTCCTAAATTGGCATAATGTTTGCACCAACCACTCTTGCAAAAACAGGTTTTTTTTTTCTTTCAAATGCACATTGATTTTACTGGGAATAACCCCTCACAGAAGCTTCCCAAAGCAAGAAGTTACTGATAGGCATATTAGTAGCTTGTCGCTTTGGATCAGATTTCAGACAGCCAAACTAGAATATACATGAAAGCATTCATTTAGGTCTATATTAGGATCTGTGGTTTGTTAGTCCCAAGTATGATCAGACAGCATGAACTATTTTTTTATTAAAAAATTATTGCTTTTAAAATAACAGAAAAAACCCAGATAAATATATCATCAAAAATACATAGGTAAAGGTAAAGCTTCCCCTCGGAGACACACACACACACACACACACACACACACACACACACACACACAGCAAGTGCTTAAAAGTAAGTGAAAAAATACAATGGAAAATTAGTAAAATATGTTATAATATACTTGAATAGCATGCTTTTTTAACCTTCCATATTTGACATCAATGAATCCCATATTTTATTATATTTATCAATAGGAAGTCTACATCTATAGGCAATCCTCTCATAGGAAGTCTATGGAGATTCTCAGTCATCCAGGTCATGGTTGTCCCAAAGGTGCTTTTTCAAGAGGCAACTGGACTTTCTGGTTTTTCTTTGAAGACATTTCACTTCTCATCCAAGAAGCTTCTTAAACTCTTCTTGATCTGGAGAAGCAAAATGTCTTCAACGAAAGTCCACTTGCCTCTTGAAAAAAAACCCTTTGGATTCTCATAGGAAGCAAATATAAAATTTAACCTGAAAATTGTACTGCCTAAATTTGATCTGTTTTTCAAAGGTTTGGGAGCTGTGTGAAGTCTGTAGGCCACAGCTTGCCTACCCCTGATTAGATCCATGATCACATTTTTGAAAATGTTTCGTGTTGCCAGCAAAACAGGCCTCTCATTTCATGTACCCCTGAGGGCTTGGCCTATTTCAATAGCAAGATTTGCAGGTATTTCAGGCTTGGTCTAATTGTTTTCTTTTGGAGTCATGAGACTGAAGTCTTAGTAAGTAATTCAACCTTAGATTAACTCATTAACCCCTCCACCATAATTATCTTGAATAGCCTTTTTTTTTTGCATGAATGAGCAGTTAGCAACATTGTTAGTGAATGCTTTAATTAGCGACTTCACATTTCAGAGAACCTCAGATGGAGAACATAAGAAAAAAAAATTGGCTGCTAAGAACATGTTTGAGAAACAGCTCAATTTAGCAGTTCATCAAGTATTCAATTAAGAGCTGGTACTGCTAGCTTGGCCTATCAGATTTGGATGCTTTTTTAAAAAAGGAGGCTGGTAATGGAGAATCTAGGGATTTGGGCATATTTTCACAGTATACTTGCTGACTTGTCCAAATGTGAGAAACTGGCATAGCTGCAGTGTACAACTGCTTTACTTCCTGCATAGGATACAACTGGGTGAATGGGGAGGCAGGATTTCAAAAACTGTACCATGTGGAGATGGATAGGAACCCAAAAGGCCACCTACCTAATAGGGTTGATTCAATAAGAGCCTGATAAAACATGGAGCCAAATAGGGGCCAGGTTTTAATCAGTAATGTAGGATTCAGTTCCCACAGCTCCTTTAAACTAAGAAACACTATAAAACAAACAAATATGGAACACCAGGATAGGCACATTCTAGCATAACTGTTTGTTCCTTATTTGGTCAAATTTTTGTATAAAGCAATCGAATTCCACCCACCACCCTTTTTATCATTTTTATTTCTTCTTACAACCTTTTAAATATGTATTTGCTAGGAATATTATTCCTTTGGAAATATACTAGTAGTCAGCATCCCAGCTGATTGGCGGGTGGATCAGCCTCCCGGAATACCCCCAATCAGCTGTTCCCAGACATGAATTTTAGCAACAGGTTTGTTGGTTGTGAGCTCTGCGCCTTGCTTTTTTTTAAGCCTCTGAAACTCTGTTTCAGAAAAAACTTTTTTTTCTGCCTCTGAAAGCCTCCGAAACAGAGCTTAAGAAAGAACAAGTTTCAGAGGCTTTTTTTCTGAAGCTCTGTTTTGGAGGCTTTTTTTCCCTGAAGCTTCGTTTCTGAGGCTTTTTTTCTGAAGCTCTGTTTCAGAGGATTTTTTAGAAAGCTCTGTTTGAGAGGCTGGGCAGGGCTACATTCGGAGTATAAGACGCACCCAGATTTTCACCCTCTTTTTTGGGGGGGGGGGAAAGGAGCGTCTTTTACTCCGAAAAATACAGTATATAGTTTGTCAGTATCCAAATCCATCTCTATTAATCCATTGTTACTAGAGTTGTCTCTCATACTGAGATAATATGCTAATATTGTGGCAATTTAACATACTGTATGTACGTAGTATATTATATGAGGTTGTCATCTTCGTTCCATATTTCAGTATCCCATACATCAAGTAGTCTTCAATTTATGATCGCAATTGAGCCCAAATTTATGTTGCTAATTGAGACATTTGTTAAGTGACTTTTGCCCCATTTTATGACCTTATTTGCCACAGTTGTTAAGTGAATCACTGCAGTTGTTAACTTAGTAACACAGTTGTTAAGTGAATCTGGTTTTCCCAGCTTGCCAGAAGGTCACAAAAACTATTGCTATTTTTATTATAAGATGACCCCAGGACACTGCAACCATCATAAATATGAGTCAGTTGCCAAATAATCTGAATTTTGATCACATGACTACAGGGATGCTGCAATGGTCATAAGTGTGAAAAACAGTCAAAGTCACTTTTTTAGTGCCACTATAACTTCAAGCGGTCAATAAATGAATGATGTAAGCCAAGGACTACCTGTAATCATTAGGGTCCACCCTCAGCCAACAAAACTCACTGGATGACTTTGGTTCAGTCACTCTCTTTCAACCCAACATGCCTCACTCAGTGGTGGGTTGGTCCCGGTTCGGTCCTGTTCTTGTGAACCGGTAGTAATGGCGTCGGGAGGCTCCGCCTACCCAGCCGGCCGTCATCACGGATGATCTGCACATGCACAGAAGTGTATGTGCAGAAGTCTGCACGCGTGCTCCCGTTGCAAACCAGTAGCGGCAGTAAGTAGAACCTACTTCTGGCCTCACTGATGTTGTGGAGAAATTAAGGCTTCCTTCTCCTATGTATACCATCTTGAGGTCCTGAAGTAAGGTGGGATATAAATCTAACAAAGAAAAGAGATGTTAACATGTACCCTGTGCAACCATCATCTTTTCCTTACAACCAATTCCCATACACATTTAAGTGCAAGCATGCTTGTGCTGGACCTTTCCTTGTTTTTGTGTGGGTTAATGTCACACATTTTCCACATTCCTCCCTCATCTCACCTCAAATTTTGACATGAAGGCTTGACTCAGAAACTAGATTTGTTCAGGATGAAGTAAACCCTAATATTTGCTATTAGAAATAAGAATCTAAATACCCAGGATGGAAAGTTTTATTTGATGATAACACAGCATTATTGGAAAAACTCTGGTACAATTAGTTTGATCGAAAGACTGCAAGCATGACAGGATTGTTGCTATAATAAACAACAATTTATTACTACATATTCTGTCATGTTTGATAAAGAAGAAATGACAGTTAGCATTTTCCAGTTGATCTAAACAAGTTTTTGCCAAGGAACAAGTAGACTATCCTGCAATCAGATGACAAATCCATTATGAAATCTACTCATCATCTTAACTTTAAATTGGTAGATTAATGAGAAATTAATAACCAAAATTTATAATTTTCTATTGGAATATAAACTAGCAGAGGAAGTAGTTAAAGAGAATATGATCACATGGGCGACGAATTTTGGGTATGCAATAGAATTAAATAAGTGGGAAAATTTGTGGAAAAATATTAATAAATTAACATTATCTGTACCATACAAAGAAAATGCTTATAAATTGTTCTATAGGTGGCATTTACCACCGGCGCGAATTTCTAAAATGTTTCCCGGCACATCTCCACTCTGTTGGAAATGTAAAGCGCATAAAGGGACATACTATCATATATGGTGGTCATGTCCCAAAGCTAAAAAATTTTGGAACAATATAAAAATGCAACTGGAACAAATAATAACTCAAAAGGTGCCCTTAAAGCCAGAAACTTATTTATTAGGAATACCTACAAGCAAATATGAAAAAGAAATAATATATTTAATAACACACATTTTGACTGCAGCAAGAATTATATACGCACAAAATTGGAAACAAGAAGAGGTCCCGACTCAAGAGAAATTAATATCCAAAATTATGGAATGTGCTGAGATGGATAAACTTACCAAGGAGATCCAAGGAAAGGAAGAATCTGAATATTATCTGGTCTGGCAAAAATGGTATAAATGGTTAGAGGGAAGTGGGGAAAAAAAAAAGAGAAGAAGAAAGAAAGAAAAATTAAATAAAAGAAAAGATATCAATAGAGTAAAATAAATTTTTACATCAAATGAAATTTAAGAGACACGAGATATCAATAAAATAATATCATTATATAAGGTGAGAGAAATATTGTATATTGAAGAATATAGGATATTGATATTGTAACAATTTAGATATTGTAGGTAGATGTTATAAAGATGATGTTTGTTGTAAATTGTTTTACTTGCATTTATAAATGTATTATGTGGTTCCTTAAATTAATAAAAATTTTAAAAATTAAAAAAAATAAAATAAAATAAATTGGTAGAACTGGTGTAAATTCTATTACAACATTTCAAGATGTTCCTAGCCCCAGTATCTGTTCCTTTTATATTATTTTTCAAAAGCCAGCTTATAGAAAGGCAGGCTACTCTCTGCCCTCCAAAATTCAAGTCAGCAAACAGTGTAATGATACCAGCAAAACAATTCAGCAAAGCATAAAATGTATCATAAACCCAGTATAAGAATGTATGCAACCAAATTGCTACCAGTTGATTTCACTCTGTCAGCAACACAATTCTACAATTGGTAGTCACTTCATCTTCTCCTTGGTTTGCCCTTGGGAGGGGATTGTGGCCACAGTCCAGTACATACTGTATATAGACAAATCCATAAAATGTAAATGAAAAGTTTTCTTCATGTTGAGTTTGGCTTCTAATGACTTCATGGACATTCCATATAGTTGCTTAGAGCAGGGGTCTCCAACCTTGGCAACTTTAAGACTTGTGGACTTCAACTCCCAATTCTGAAACAGAACTTCAATTCTGTTGAATTCAAGTCTTAAAGTTGCCAAGGTTGGAGACCCCTGCTCTAAGCAACCATATGAACCTGGTTTTTCATAGTGTTTCTTGGGATGTTTTTTTAAAAACTTGCTTTAGCCCTTTCAGGATGATATCTTCCTACTTAGCTTTTTACCAGTGGTGAAATTCAATTTTTTTTACTGCCGGTTCTGTGGGCGTGTCTCAGTGGGCATGGTGTGTCTTGGTGGGCGTGGTGTCTTGGTGGGTGTGGCTTGATGAGCATGGCAGGGGAAAGATACTGCAAAATCTCCATTCCCACCCCACTCCAGGGGAAGAATACTGCAAAATTCCCATTCCCACCCCACTCTGGGGCCAGCCAGAGGTGGTATTTGCAGGTTCTCCAAACTACTCAAAATTTCCGCTACCGGTTCTCCAGAACCTGTCAGAACCTGCTGGATTTCATCCCTGCTTTTTACATATTACATATAGATCAGATACATTTGATTGGAGGGAGAAAACCCTCCCCAAACAGATATCAATGGGGAGAAGCACACCTCAACTGACGGATGGAGAACCTGAACCAAGTGCACTTTTCCCCTCTCTGATTTCTTTGGGGCAAGAGACTGCCTCACATTCAGGATGGACTTCCTTTCAGATGAAATATGCAATTAAATGGTATATATATATATTGATATTTTTAATTGTAATTGTTATTTGCGATTGCTGAATCAGATTTTTCTAATTTCTTCTTCATTGTAGGGTGGACCCCTGGGAATGTTATCAGGATACTTGGCAGACCACCTGCAGTGTACTGGAACATCACCGGGATCTGATGAAAGTGAGTTAATGGCTGAAGCTAATGGCAGAGATCGAGACTACTGGGCTAGGGTTATTAAATTTGTGTTATTTATCGAAAATATAATGGAAAGCGACTTCACTTCCAAAACTAGAATTTTTAAGTTACAACCAGAAAGTGAGTAAGAGTAATCAGACATTTTGTACCCTGACAATAAGATATTTTTACTTCTTAAATTCAGTTTCCATTCTCACTGGATGTTCTCTAAGAGGTTAATTTCAACATAAAACATAACTTGGTGCAGGTATGGCATCAACATACAACCACACATATTTTTTTCCCCTCTCCTAAGTCTATGTACCCAAGAGCATCCCAGAATCATATCAAAACACTTTTTGTGAGATCCAGCTCCAAAACCATTTATCAGATCCCTACATCTGGGCTGCACTAAGCCAGAGGACCTCTGCATTTACAGGGATTTTATACATTGCTCCAATCAGGACTCCAAAAGACAGTCTCTTTACATCCATCTAGTGGCCATTAGGTCAATAATTGACCTAATCTTTGGAGGTCAAATAGAAAACAAATTGATTGGTTGGAGCAGTTTGACCTTAGAAGCATCACCGTATGTACTCTACAGTGATTGGTGGTGATTTTGCCCATGGTTGGCAATGTTTGAATTTCAGCTAGTAACTATCCTTGTTGTGTCACATGGTGGAGCTATATGGAGAGCAGCGTTGCATAGCCCCATTCTGAATGTATATTAAGGGCACGATGTATGGGCAATGTCTATACTATGTAACATGATTTTCTTCAGCCTCTGCAAAGAGGCTGTGTGAATGATCCCAGCAAAAGGCCATAGTACTTGTTATTGGAATAAGACTTAGAAATCCTTAACACTCTTTTCTTGTACTTTGTTTCCCATCAACAAAATTGGAGCAAATAAGAACTTTCTTATGAATGTGATTGGCAAATACTTCAGGTATGGAAGTACAAGTCACTTAAAAATCACTATTATCTATTTCTCTCTAAAGGGGGAATGGTTGTTTTCCAACATTCTGCCTCCTTATTGTACCCTGAGCTCTTAATTCAGGATCAACTCTCACCCGTCATCCCACTAATATAAACTGTTAATGGAATGTTTCAACAAACACTTAATCAAAGTTGATTATGGACCTCTAATAGTTTGGGATGTGAATATGAATAAGGTCTGGACTTGTATTAGTTATTCTTTCCTTTTGGTTTGAAAGTAGATAATATAACTCTGATTACAACTGTAATTTTAGTCCTTGTAATATTTTTTGTCATTGGAAGCATAAGATCTGCTCTGATCTGATTGTAAAGGTGTATATGTTATCTTATCTTGAGTACACAAATTTTTTTTAATCAGACCATCAATCCATAAAGCCCAATACTCTTTTCACGAATGGGCAACAAGATATCTGTGGAAACAGTGTCCTTCTTTTTGAGTTCCTCAACAACTGCCATGAAAGTTATTTGGCTCTGATTACTGGAGACAATTTATGCATTATTATTAGTAACCATGTGTAACCTTACCTTCCATGAATCTGTCTAATAGGGGTTGCTTCCAATCTGATTCCTACGGTTCAGATACTTCACCAAATCAGTTTTGAATCATATCCCTGAATGGAAGATTTGCATTGTCTGCTGCACCTCCTCATTTAAAGTTGTCCAAGTTGATGTCCATCACAACATCATGTGGTAGCAAGCTCAATTGGTTAATTCAGCACTGTATGAAAAAATATTTCCTAATTCTCACCACACGCTGTTTCATTCAATAAAATCAAGTTCTAGTCTTAAAAGAATGAGCAAACTATTTCTCTTTCCATTTTCTACACAGTGTGCATAAATCCATATACATTTTGCCTTCCAGCTTCTAAGAAATTTCAGATATTGACACATTGACATGTCCCTTGCTTGCTTCCCATCTTGCCCTGCTCCTCAAAAAACAAAGCATACAAACAATAAAAAATGCCAGGGGAAAAAAAAGAGAGAGACCACATACTGTATTTGACTGTGGGCACTGCTAAAAGTAGACAATGAAACCATTCCGATTGCCACCATTGGTGGGGTCTGCAGCGGGATCAAAAAAAAATCAAGATGTCAGCCAAATCAAAGATGCAGGTTTTAAAAAATGTTTAAAAATTTTAAAATGTGCATAACACACATTTTTTTAAAAAATAAAAACTAAGGTTCTGATTATGCAATCACCACTTGCCATCTTGTCTTTTTTTGACCCACCCTGGAGATGCCCGTCAACCACCTTCAAAGCTTTGTCTTCGAGTGTGTGCAAATGTTTAGAAAGAATATGAGTTATTGGAGGAAAAAAAGCAATTTTTTTTTCTAATTTGTAGTGGGCTTGATGAATATTGCTCCTGAAGCTAACTGATGCTAGTGGGGCTTAATAGCTATCACACGGGAGTGATTTTCTAGCAGGGCCAGATTAAAAAAAGATTTAATTCTTTTGGTAAATGTTGAAAGGCAGAGAATAAATCACTCCACTTTTTAAAAAGAACCTACCTTCCCATGTGCCATGAACTCAGTAAAAGCAGAGCTTCTCACAGTGGCTCTTAACTATTAAAATAAAGCAAAAATTAAAGAGAGACACATTTACTGCTACGCTTATTTTAGCTCTCAGATTCTGCTAATGAGAAAGAGAACCCTGGGAATATTGTAGAAAAAGAGAAGCAATATATTAGAAAGTCATACTTAACATGGGAGAGGAGAGGAGAGTCCCCCCACCTTTCCCCCTCCCTTTTCCTTGATTCAGAATCTGGCTTTGCAAAGAGGGAAAATGAGCTTAAGGAGGAAGGAAACCCAGTCCTCTCCCCCCAAATATTTATGACATCTAATTTGTTTGCATATTTCTCAGTATGATTAAAAGGCCCTACACGGTTCCGGTGGCTGCCGTGTTTCCTGCTCAGGAAAATTCCACTAAACACCTTTGTTCCTTTCATTGTTCTGAAAAAACAACAATTGGAAAGCTTGACCAATTCTGACAGGTCAAGGGGTCATGGCCACATATTGGAAGGGGCATCAAATGGTTAGCTGTTGTTTTAGAAACCCCAGTGTTCTCTCCTTTTATTTGTCAGAAATAATTTATAGGGTCATTTTGAGTCTGTTTGACTCATCTGTTCTTTTAAAAACAGAAGGATTTATCCAATCTTTGAGAGATACAACAAAATAGCCAGGGGTAAGGAACTTGTTGACTGTAAGTCGCAGCGCACACAAAACTGAACTTAGCAAATCATTTAACAAGAATATGGTAATATGTTTAAAATGATATTTGATTTCTTTATGAATATGACAGCAGTAGCTGAGGGGATACGGTGGCTTAGTGGCTAAGACGCTGAGCTTGTCAATCGAAAGGTCGACAGTTCAGTGGTTCGAATCCCTAGTGCCATGTAACAGGGTGAGCTCCCTTTACTTGTCCCAGCTTCTGCCAACCTAGCAGTTTGAAAGCATGTAAAAAATGCAAGTAGGAAGGTAACAGCGTTCCACTTCCATGCGTCTTTGACATTTAGTCATGCTGGACACACATGACCACAGAGATGTCTTCAGACAGCGCTGGCTGTTCGGCTTTGAAACAGAGATGAGCACTGCCCCCTAGAGTCAGGAACAACTAGCACATATGTGCGAGGGGAACCTTTACTTTTACCTTTAGGTGGGGGGATGATAATAGAAGAATTTGAGAGTTATGATGGGCAGTACATTTGGGAAGGCTGTTGGAGGAACATTTGATAGCTAACTCCTACATTATAGTTGCACTGTATTATAGACATATGTATATCCATATATTCAAAGAAATACCAAATAATTCTTTTGTTAGTCAAACTTTTCCGTTCCATTGTGGATGCACATTCAATTTTCAACAATGCTTGATAATGTTCCACCTCTTTACTTTTGCCTTTTGCAAAAGAATACAGCACCCCCTGGTGGCAGAAAAAAAAAGATTGTTTCTGTTATTGTATACTGTAATAATACATTGCATTTACTATATTATTTTTAAAGCACAAGGTAAATGCAATCTTTGCTTTTTTCATTTTGCAATTATTTATGCATTTATTCATTTTAAAGGTATCTATGCCATGTTTTATTCAAAATTTTAAGAAGTACCCATTAGAACTTTTTTTAATGGATATTTTTAAAAAGTTGTAATTATTACATCACTACAGTATAATAATAATGCATCTATTGCAATAAGCAGTATACTGTGAATTTAAAATGTTAAGGTGAATAAAAATGCCTTGATTCGAGGGAAATCAACTAGGCTTTGTTTCAGATACATTTTTAAAACCCGTTTTTTGCAGTTGCACAATGTAAGGGATTTGAAAAACTCAGCCTTTGAAAACATACATGGGCAGGATGTCTGTTTAGGCTACCAAGGGTTTAAAGACTTTATACATAAATGCATCTTTGACCCATCAATGCATTTTAAATTCGCCAAGCAACCTTAGGCATTTGTGCTATATAACTATGAGGATGTCCTGTTCTCAAAGCCTGTGAGTCAGACCATCCTGCTTCTTCTAACCAGACTGTTACTAGAACATTAGATCCAGCATTACGATTGCATAATCTGGAGCTCCTCAAAGGACAATTTAGGCAAATGGAATGAGTTTTATTTGTTAATGTATCTCCATTTCAATAGCAGAGAGGTATTGAGCAAAGTATAGGCAACAATTAACAAGGAATAAAGACAATCAGAAAATAAGCTGATTAATAAAAAATGGTTATTGTAGTCAGGCGTAAATCCAGACATAATCTCTTTCAAACAACTATGCTAAGTCACCTGTATTTTGGAGATATCAAACCCCCTAACCCACTTCCTGCCTAGTATCCTGTGATTCCTTGCAAAAACGGCTTAGTTAAGTCAACACTCCTGTCCCAAGCCAGGTTCAATGCTTCCAATGAGTATTTAGAGCATGTTGATTTTGCTTGCAATCTTCCTCTACTTCCATAGGTCTTGGCTGAACTAGGCATCTTTCTTAGCCTGTACTCATGAACACTGACATCGCTACCACTGTCACAGCTTGGAATGAGAAACTTAACACTTTCAGTACAGCTGCACATGGGTCAAAATGACCACCAGAGGAAGGGTAAAATGCACTTACCTTCGCTACCGGATCAAAAATGTGAGGGTGCGTGCCTCTTCTGCGCATGCACAGAGGGTCAAAAACGGGACGTGATGACGTCCCAGTGGGTGGGTGGAGCCTCCCGCCACCAGCCCTACCAGATCGCGCAAGCTGGATAGATCTGGCCAGATTTCACTGCTGCACCAGAGGCCTAAACCCCCTAACTCTCTCTTTAACAGCCTCAGGGATAGTTTGTCAAATCTGTCTAAAGGATTACCATATTTTTCAGAGTATAAGACGCACCGGAGTATAAGACGCACCTTAGTTTTTGGGGAGGAAAAAGCTGATTGGCAGGTGTCTCGGCCTCCCAGAATACCCCCAATCAGCTGTTCCCAGAGGTGAATTATAGCAACAGGTACCTTGGTTGTGAGCTCTGTGCCTTGCTTTTTTTTGCTTTTTTTCCTGCCTCTGAAAGCCTCCGAAACAGAGCTTCAGAAAAAAAGCTTCTGAAGCTCTGTTTGGGGCCTTCTTTTCTGAAGCTTCATTTCTGATGCTTTTTTCCAGCCTCTGAAACCTCTGTTTGAGAAGCTGGGCTACATTTGGAGTATAAGAAGCACCCAGATTTTCACCCTCTTTTTTGGGGGGGAAAAGATGCATCTTATACTCTGAAAAATATGGTACTTTTAGGGGTGCTTTTTTGTTTCATTCCCAGGTAGAAGCCTTTGAATCCTGGAACCTGTGCCATAGATACTAGACCACAAGGCGGCCTCCGGGGCACTCGACCATGTCGTTCCTTTGCGGCCTCTGACTCAACGCAGATCCCAGTTGGCTCCTTGGTTCACGGAGGAGCTCCAGGAGATGAAGCGCCGCAGAAGAAGCTTAGAGAGCAGTTGGAGATCCAGTCATTCCGAATCTGACTGTTCCCAGTTGAGATCGTTCACACAATCTTATCTGGTGGCGATGGAGGCGGCGAAGTGGGCACACTTCTCCGCCCTTATCGTGTCCACAGATAATCATCCGGCCGCCCTGTTCAGGGTGTCCTGCTCCCTCCTGAATCGGAGGGCAGGGGAGGATCCTTTGCAGGGATGTGCCAAGGAGTTTAGTCAGCATCTGCTGGATAAGATCACTCAGATTCGGGACAGTCTGGACTCTGACTGGGCAGGGTCAGATGGTGAGGAGACAGCTGCTCTTGTGATTTGGGAGGAGTTCGATCCTGTCACCCCTGAGGAAGTGGACAGGATTATGGGGAGGCTGAGTGCCACCACGTGTGTACTGGACCCGTGTCCCTCCTGGCTTGCCTATGCGGCCCGAGAGGTGACAGGTGATTGGATCCAAGCAGTAATAATGGCATCTTTTGGGGAGGGGATCTTCCCCGCCACCCTGAAGGAGGCGGTGGTGAGAGCCCTCCTCAAGAAACCTGCCTTGGACCCAACCATATTGAATAACTTTTGACCGGTCTCCAACCTTCACTCTGTTGCGAAGGTTGTTGAGAGCATGGTGGCTCGGCAACTCCCATTGGTCCTGGAGGAAACAGACTACCTGGATCCATACCAATCGGGTTTCAGGCCAGGATACAGCATGGAGATGGCATTGGTCGCACTAGTGAATGATCTCTAGGGCTCGGGACAGGGGACACTCCTCTGTTCTGGTCCTCTTGGATCTTTCAGCGGCTTTTGATACCATCGACCATGGTATCCTGCTGCGACGACTCAAGGGGTTGGGAGTGGGAGGCACTGTTTTACAGTGGTTCTCTCCTATCTGTCGGGCCGTACGCAAGCAGTGTTGGCAGGGGGGCAGAGATCGGCTATAAGGCCCCTCACTTGTGGGGTGCCCCAGGGGTTGGTTCTCTCGCCTCTCCTGTTCAACATCTATATGAAGCCGCTTGGGGAGATCATCTGTGGTTTTGGGGTGTGGTATCATCAGTATGCTGATGATACCCAGCTTTTTATATCCACCCCGAACCAGCCTAGTGATGTCCCATTGCCTGGAAGTGGTACGGATCTGGATGGGGAGGAATAGGCTCCGACTCAATCCCGCCAAGACCGAGTGGCTATGGGTACCAGCATCTGGGTCCAATCGAGATATTCCATCGTTGACTATCGGTGGTGAGGTGTTACCCCCTGTGGATAGGGCCTGCAACTTGGGTGTCCTTCTGGATTCACAGTTGTCTCTGGAAGATCATGTAGCGACCATGACCAGGGGGACATTTGCCCAGGTCCACCTTGTGCACCAGCTGCACCCTTACTTGGACCAAGATGCCCTATGCACTGTTACTCATGCGCTGGTCACCTCCTGTCTTGACTACTGCAACGCTCTCTACCTAGGGCTGTCCTTGAAAACCTTTTCTTCAACTGGTGCAGAATGCGGCCGCGCGGGTTGTGATGGGAGTGTCCTGACACTCCCATGTTACACCCCTCCTGCGTGACCTGCATTGGCTACCGGTTGCCCTTTGGGTGAGGTTCAAGGTGCTGGTTATCACCTATAAAGCCCTTCATGGCCTAGGCCTGGAATACTTGTCGGACCCCCTGCAGCCAGCAACAATCTCCAATTGCCCGGTGTGTTCCCACAGACAGGGCCTCCTCAGGGTGCTGTCAGCCGGCGACCCCCAGGGGGAGAGCTTTCTCTGTGGGCGCACCCACCCTTTGGAACCAACTTCCTTTGGAGCTCCGGATGGCCCCTGACCTTCGCTCGTTCCGCCGTGATTTGAAGACCTGGTTGTTTCATAGCCTGGACTGATGGGTGGGGGGGTTTCTTAATAGTTTTTAAATTGATTTTAAACTGTTTTAATTTGGACTTTTACTCTCATACTGTTTTAATGTGCAATTGTGCATTTTATTGTTGTGAGCCGCCCTGAGTCCATTGGAGATAGGGCGGCATATAAATCACATTAAACAAATTAAAACTAAACTTTCAGCAAAGGGTTTCCCAGCTACAGATGTTGACAAACCTATTGCCTGGTGATAGGATATAGCCATTGAGATTAATAGGCATTTAACATCTTATCTTTCTTGATAATTGAGAGGTGTACATTGAAAACTTCAGTCCTGTTTAGGACTATGATAGTACTTTTCCTAAACAACTTGCTATGGTCTGATCTGAACACAGGAATACTATATTCACACTATTCTGCTGGCAGAGGGTGGAGGAACAAAATGGAGAAAGATGTGGCCTAGAATTGCCAATAGGGAAATAAAATTGGGTAAGGGCAGCTTTGTAAAAACAAGGCAAAAGCCTTTTTTTTTTTTTTCCTTTTTCAGTAGATACTTATCAACCAAGCATATGAAAATGCAAATTAAGTTTGACTAGCCACTTGTCTGAAATGATATAAGGTCTTCTGCTTGAGCCGGGGTTTGGACTAGAAGACTTCCAAGGTCCAGTCCAATTCTGTTATTCTGCTCTGTTATTCCTTCCAGCGAGTTACTGGTTGTATCCTGTCCAATGTGAACACACCTTCTTTGACCCCAGTGATTGGACAGCCCCAGAATGAGACCCCACAACCTATTTACCAGAACAGCAACCTTTCCAACAAGCCAACTGCAGGTAAGGGCAAGCAGAAAGTCCAAATGTAGAAGTTCTTGAAAACACAACAGTAATAAATGTGGTAACCCAGGTGAGAGAAGAGAACCTGTGATGGTGTTTCCTGCCTGAGGTGCCAAAATAATTGGCTAGGTTAGATTTTTGGCACTTCAGTCAGACTTTCTCATTCATCTTTATAACTTGTACTCAGGATAGCTGCCAGTTCCCTAATTATAAACCTTCCACTAAATTGCATGTTGAGACATTTCAGCCATTCCTCATCCTTTCATCTGCTTCTTTCTCACCTTCTGACTGGCACACCTGGTTTACTCTTGGCTTCCGCAGGTGGTAGAGAGCGCACAAGAAAGTAGGAGAAAAACTGACTGGAACAGCTGCAATGATTCACTCTGGAGTGGGTTTAATGGCGCAAGGAGAAGTTTTGTCTTGCAAACCACTAACCTTGACTATCCAAAGAGAACTGGATATTAAAATATTGGTTTCAAAAATAAACAACTGCTGGGGACAGAAGAAAAAAAGGGGGAAAACAGATCCTTTCATATTTTTTTTGACCATCCAACAGGTGATATTGTCTTTAAATGTAACACAAGTGCCCTGCTGGATCTGATAAAGAGCCCATTTAGTTTAGCACAGTGATGCCAAATCTTTTGGACTCAGGATGTCAAGTTTGGAAAATGCTAAACTTGATGTTGCTGGTGTCTTCCCTACAAACAAAAGAGAAACAATTCTTTACATATTCAGTTTTTTTTTTAAAAAAAATAGTCCAATCATGCGGTACTCAGTGGTATACAATGAAACATCAAACAGTTACAAAAATAAAATGTGGTTAAAACTCATTTTCAGAAAGCCTGGAGATCGTGTGAGAGCACGGCCCTTTCATGTGACTTTGGGAGGATCTGGAAGGTGCACAAGAGCACACATCACCCTCTGTGGCCTCTGAAAATTGTGCAAGAACAGGACGTGCTTTCTAGAATAGTAGTTGGGTCTTGTTGAATACTTGTGTGGTACCCAAAACATTGTGGCATGTCACCTTTGATACACATCATAGGCTCACCATCACTGGTCTAGCATCTCTGCATTGACCAGCCTTCAGGTCTGGCATTCTGAGATACATTACAGCATCTATTTATACTTTGTAAATAGATATTTTTATTTCTGTTTTACTTTACTTTTAATGTGCATGCTCAAGATGATACACTAATCTTTTTTTTAAAAAAAATCAAAATGAATTAAACTCAGTAGTTGAATAATAGCTGTAACTGCTCATTAGCTAGAAATGGCTGTTGAAGGTCATGGATTTTGGTTTATACTTTCTTTGCCACATATTATTTTCATTGTTGATTTTAATTATTTTTTTTCTTTTAAGTATCTTTGTCACTGAGTTTCATTTTAAATGTATGTTTTATTGTATTGTCAAAATCTGTAGTTGGTGCTCTAAGTTAAATAAATATTTTAATTTTGAATGAATTTAGTATAACTTTTAAGCACATGGGTCAAATTGGATTCTTGTTATATACTTAAACTGCAGAGGGGAAAATTGCATTTTAGCGATTTCCATTTGAATAAGAGGCCACCTGTTTTTATCTGCTGTGTAGTTCTCAGAAACAAATTCAGGTTCTGTGCTGTGTTGACAACAGCAGTAACACTTTGTCAAAACAAGGATTTTAAAAAAATTCTGGTGATCAAATCACAACCCACATATGTTATTTTAAATTGTACAGGAAAGCCACTGAATGGAGGGAAAATAATGTTTCATTTGTAAACCATAGTACTTCCAAGCTGTATTAAATGCAGATTTTTCTGTTTTATCCTTTGCTTTCCTTCTTTCCTTAGCAAAATTTTTGGGGAAGGTGGGAGAAAGCCTTAGCAGGATTTGCTGTGTTCGTCCCCCAATGGAGCGTTTCACCTTTGTGGGTATGTTGTTAAAAAGGGGTTGTCTGCGGCCAGCTAAAACTTGTGACCTGTGACTGAAATTAGATTCTTTCCTAGATGTAGATGACCAGGCTGAGCCTGAGGGAGGCAGAGCCTGAGGGAGGCAGAGCCTGAGGGAGGGACTCATGTCATCAGTCAGGAGTGTGCCCACAATAGATCTAAGTCTGGCCCAGATCTAAGTCTGGCCCAGCTTGAATGCCTTCTTAATTCCGACTCATTTCCCTTACCGTTAGTAGCTCAGATTTTTGTAGAGGTCATCCTGTGAAATATAATTTCAGCATTTTCTTTTCTTGCTTTCTAGATGAAAATGCTAATTTGGGGACTGTGATGAGATATGAAGAGATTGGTAAGTGAGCATCATCCATAGGCCCTTGTAAAAGAGGGCATACTTGCATATAAAAGGGGCAGAAGAGTTGTGGTTACTTTATTGCACAATTGATGTTGATATTAGTTGGGAAAACAATACATATATGCAAAGATCAGGGAGTTTATGAGGGCTGTATTGCATGATGGGGAAGACTGGAATGATGTCATCTACAAAGATACTACTGAATTCTGCAAAAACTCTTGAAAAGCTGTGCATTACTTGGAACTGATTTCAGTCAGCGCTTTAGAGCATGAAGAGATTATAAATGTAGCAGTTGTCTGTAACTTCTAAACAATGGTTGCAACTCTTCCAAGACAGTGAACTTTTAGGAAAAGATTTAGGTGTTTTGAAGTGTTGTAAATTTGTCATTTGCAACATTCACGTGTCTCCTTCCAAACCACCTTTTTTGGATTGAATCCAAATGATTTGTCATGCTGTATACTATGCAGCTTCCCAGATAATAAAATGCATATGACATCAAAGATCCAGCATTGCCTTTCAGACTGACAAACACCTAATAATGGGTTGAGGGTGTGAAAAATCATTCTAAATCTGCTTCATGTGCATTGACACTCATTTTCACTTATAATTGTAGTCTGTAAATTAATCTTACAATTAAAAACCCACATTCATTATCACTGTAATCTTCCCTAACAGATGGAATTATGCATTACCCTAATGTATACTTACCAAAAATAACTACCCAATCAATATTTTTTTGTACTCAGCTTTTCCAACTAAGTCTACTTTGGAATACATTTTTTGTGTGTGTGCTAATCCATAGAATGGAACACGACAGAAGCTACCAGTCCATAGCAGATTCCACATTTTTAAGATTTTATACCCTTGATGTTGAATATAACTTTATGGGAACCTACCTGGAAATTCTACTGAGCCCTGCCATTACAGAGTGGAGTGACAGGTAGTGGAACATGGCATAATGGAAATAACTCTTTGAACACTTTCCTGCATTTCATAAGCTGAGTCATCTTCAGACATAAGGCAGAAAAATATTTTCTCTCTAGTAGTCAACTGCATCAAAAGTTTTATGAGTATGGAGAATGGTTGCAGGAAGTGTCTAGTTAAATGAAAAGAAGGACTAGGGGTGACATGATAGCAGTGTTCCAATAACTAAGGGGCTGCCACAAAGAAGGGGATCAGCCTATTCTCCAAAGCACCTGAGGGCAAGACAAGAAGCAATGGATGGAAACTAATCAAGGAGAAGACCAACCTAAGCTAAGGAGAAATTTCCTAACAGTTTGAACAATTAATCAGTGAAACGACTTGCCTTCAGAAGTTCTGGGTGCTCCAACACTGGAGGTTTTTAAGAAGATAGTGGACAATCATTTGGCTGAAATCGTATAGATTTCCTGCTTGATCAAGGAGCTGGATTAGTGGACATCCAAGGTCCCTTCCAACTGTGTTATTTTGTTTCTGCTTTTGTGTTTACACAGGCATAGAAAAGTCATTGTCGCATGCATTACATTGATGCACAAAATTGCCAAAAATGAAGATAACACGGACATTGCTTAAGGAATATTAGTGGTCAGTGAAGTAGATAAACTGACTGACAGACAGATGGTAACAATTCTAGAATGTTTTCACAACACAGGAACCACAACTCTGATTCAAAGCACCCATCTTTTCTGCTCTCCTTCCTTTTTCTCAAGCCTTTGCATCAAGGCAAAGAGATTAGTGGGGAGTGGTTATCCAGGGGAACATCTCAGTAGCTGTATCTCTTTTCTTCAGAGCTTCGAATCTTGCTGCTATGTGGAAGCGATCTTCTGGAGTCCTTCTGTATCCCAGGCCTTTGGAATGAAGCTGATGTGAGTAGATAACAGAAGACAGTCAAAGCTGTGATCTTCCTTCCTTCCTTCCCTCCCACCCTCCCTTCCTCTCCATTTACACACAGAAAATACTGATTTAGCAAAATATACTTCCTGGGGAGTTTTGTTTACTTTGTGATGGCTTGGGAAATTATAGATTGACAGTCTACTTCCACCTTCTCTGTTCGTGACCCTTTCTTTTCTAGTTCTGACAATAGTAAAAGGACAATGGTGATTTTTATAGTGCAGTTAGAGAGGCATTTGTTTGTAATGTAAATAAATATAATTTCCTATTTCAGTAGTAGGAGTTTATTAGTTGATTACTCTTACAACCATATCAAGAAAATAAACAACCCTTGCCAAATTTCTTTTAAAATGATTTACCCACAAGAATTTGGGTAAGGATTTGATTAAATGTTCTTATGAATGCATATGCTGGTTCAGCCTTTAAATTGAGTTTTCTCAAAATCTGAGGACTGCAATTCCCAGATTCACCCATTAGGGTAGCTATTGTTGAGAATACACCTTCACTGGAAGACAATAACTCCAAAGCTGATTCAGATTTAGAAGGAATCTGAATTTATTTCTGTAAATATATGCTTTCATAAAAGATATTCATTCTAATTTAAACAGATGGAGGTGATAGTGGGGGATTTTGGCATTGTTGTTGTGCCACGAGATGGTACTGACACCGAGAAAATCATGAACCACTCCTCTGTACTTCGCAAGTATAAAGTAAGTTTTGTTCTTTCTTTTTCTTTCTATCTTTCTTTCTTTCTTTCTTTCTTTCTTTCTTTCTTTCTTTCTTTCTTTCTTTCTTTCTTTGTCAAGAATTTGGTAATATGTATAATAAGCATGGATTGGATACATAAAATAGGTACAAATCAGGGGTGAAATGCTCCCAGTTCGGACCGTATCGCCCGATCCAGTAGCGATGGAGGCGGGTGGTTCGGAGAACCGGTAGCAAAAATCCCTGCCCCCCCCCCATGCCCAGTTGAGCCGCACAATCATCAGAGGCTTTTTCTTTTAATTTTTAAAAGCATTTTTTTCTGCAACATCTTCGGCCAAAAAAATGCTTTTAAAAGTAAAAAAAAAAGCCTCCGATCATTGCGCGGCTCAGCTGGGATCGTCAAAGGGATCGTCAACTGATGGTCTCACCTGAGCTGCCTGATCGGCAGAGGCTTTTTTTCTTTTAAAAGTCGCTGACAATCCAAGCTAAGTTGCCTGATTGGCAGAGGCTTTTAAAAGAAAAAAAGCCTCTGCCGATCAGGCAACTCAGCTGGGATCGTCAGCGGCTTTTAAAAGCCTTTTGAAAGCATTTTTTTACAACCTCTCCACCGAAAAAATGGTTTTAAAAGAAAAAAAATTGGCCATGCCCACCCAGTCACATTACCCACCTACACCAAGCCACGCCCACAGAACTGGTAGTAACAAATTTTAGATTTCACCACTGGTAAAAATAGAAGAAACATTAGGACAGGGACAGTAGGAATGCTGGTGCTCTTATGCATACCCCTTACAGACCTCTTAGGAATGAGGTGAGGTCAACAGTAGACAATCTTAGGTTAAAATTTTGGGGGTTTTGGGATGAAACCACAGAGTCAGGTAGTGTATTCCAGGCATTGACCACTCTGTTGCTGAAGTCATATTTTCTGCAATCGAGTTTGGTGTGATTTACCTTACGTTTGTATCTATTGTGTGCTCATGTATTGTTGTGGTTGAAGCTGAAGTAGTCATTGACAGGTAGGACATTGTAGCAGATAATTTTATGAGCTACGCTTAGGTCATACCGAAGGCGGCATAGTTCTAAGTTTTCTAAGCCCAGAATTTCAAATCTGGTGGCATAAGGTATTTTGTTGCGAGTAGAGGAGTGGAGGACTCTTCTTGTGAAATATTTCTGGACAAGTTCAATTGTATTAATGTCTGATATGCAGTGTGGGTTCCAGACAGCTGAGCTGTATTCCAAAATTGGTCTAGCAAATGTTTTGTATGCTCTAGTTAGTAGTGTGATATTACCAGAGAAGAAGCTACACAAGATTAGGTTTACAATTCTTAATGCCTTTTTGGCGATGTTGTTACAGTGGGCTTTGGCACTTAGATCATTAGATATGAGTACTCAAAGATCCTTGACAGAGTGAGGGTCATCTACAAGGTCATATAATTAATGGACTTTAGGCTGGCACTCAGACCTGCTTTCCTGAACCTCTCTGGTTGCATACATGTCAGCTCTCCCAGGTACGTGACAGGAAATGTGACTAGATATGCTAATTCTGCTATTGTAAAGATACATTAACATGATCTTGCAAGTCTGAAGGTACAAACTTCCTCCCACTGTTCTTAGCTGCCCGAACAATTATGATAGGTCCTTCCTAAATTTCTTCCTCTGAGCATTAATCTGCTAGGGTTCCAGTTTCTCTTGTCTGATTGTTTCCTAGGCAACAACTCTTCCCCTAGAACCTCAACATCAATCACACATTCCATTACAATAAAAAGATAAAGGTAAAGGTTCCCCTCGCACATAAGTGCTAGTTGTTCCCGACTCTAGGGGGTGGTGCTCATCTCTGTTTCAAAGACAGAAGAGCCAGCACTGTCCAAAGACGTCTCCGTGGTCATGTGGCTGGCATGACTCAACACCAAAGGCACACGGAACGCTGTTACCTTCCCACCAAAGGTCCCTTCTTCCATTACAGTACAGTTGCCCATTTCAGGTTTGTCTACATAGGGGGCAGGAACCCTACTAGACCTCTGTCTTCTAGGTCTCTCAGGAAGTTGCAGCCAGGACTGTAGAAGAGCTTTGCCTGGAAATAGTGTCAAGTGTCGTGGAAAACAGGAGATGCAGGCAGTTGAAATGAGTATAAAGAGTCATTGAAAGCTTAAGCTTTCTATAAGAATCTGGACAACTGACCATTAAGGAAAATGCAGGGAAGATAAGAGAGGCATTGAAAGTGGGCTGGACTTAGATCTCTTGCAGGCATGAAAGGACTCATGACTTATGATGAGTTTGACCCCCTCCTTCAAGCTCAGCCTGGTCATCTCCTACAAATAATCAAGGATAAGAATAGTTTCCTTGTCCATTAATGGTACGTTGAAATTATCTTGGGAGACAGAAAGGACAGCCACATCATCATATAAAAGAGATTTCCATCCACAGAAGAAGGAAGGTGCAAGGGAAACATTTTAGCAGGGACACTCCCTAGTTTTCTGGAGAATAAAAGGAGAGGACGGAAGGGATACTTTCAGTCTTGCAAGATTCCAAAACCTCACAACAAAATTAGCACTCATAACTGTGCTCCTTTTGTGGGCTTCCTTGAAGGTCTAACATGCCCTAAGCAGGTTCAAGATAAAATCATTAATTGTTTTAGTCTCTCTAATTTGGATTTTCACCTTCAGTAATATGTTTTTAATCCCTTCTTTAAAATGTAAGGATTCTGACAAAAGTGAGCAAGTGTCACATTATTTTCAGCCTAGGCCTTTGTTTCAGAAAAATTGAAGGCTTCGCTATTATCTGAAAGGCAAACAAAAGAAGAGTAGGAATAACCTAGAGTTTGACTGAGACTTGATGGTTTGTGTAACCAAATCTCAATCCGAGCTATTTAGAGAGAGAAAAAATAGAATACAATTAGTTTTGCTTTGCAGTAGCTTTTCCTTTTTTTAAAAAAAAAAATTCTGCCAGAATAGCTGGAACACAACACTTTCAGAGATTTACAATTCATTGATTTTTTTTAAAAAAAACATTAAAAATGATAAGAGTACAATAAATACTAGGTTAGTTTAAAATTATTTACAATGAAAGATAATCTCTCAGTAAAAATGTTCAACTCTTCCACTCAAAATACTGATTCAATACAACTTCACTTTCCTCTATTTTTTTTAAAGATAGAGCTTAGAAACAATGGGACCGGGGTAGGGGGGCATTCTAAGGTAAGGATGCCATAACTGAAAAGGCCCTTCTATTGATTTTACAAATCTTAAAGGCCAATATCCTGCTTCAAAGAGCATGTGGAAAGTTTCATGCTTATATCCTTGGCAATGTTTCCTCCACAGAACAATATCCTGGTTGTGAAGGATGATGTGAATCACCCCATGGCTATTGTCAGTTCCACTAAAAGCAGGTGAGTGAGGGGAAATGGGCTATGAATGGGGAAGGTGATTTACTGGGGAGGGAAAAAGTAGCAGCAAGGTAATTGTTAAGACACTGGTTTGGTTGAAGGGGAAGCCATCTATTCAAGGACAGAGTATTTGATAATATAGGTAGTTCTCGACATACAGCCATTAGTTTAGTGACAGTAAAAAAAAGTCACAACAGCACTGAAAAAACTAAAACTAGTCCTCGCACTTAACAACCAACACCGCATCCCTATGGTCAGTTGATCAAAAAATTGGATGCTTGGCAGCAGGTGCATATTTATGACGATTGCACTGTCCAGATATCATATGATCACCATTTGCAACCTTCCCAACTGGCTTCCGACAAGCAGAGTCAATGGCGAAGCCAGACTTGCTTAATGACTGCCTGATTCCTTTAACAATGGCAATGATTCGCTTAACCACTGTGGCAAAGAAGTTCATAAAATTGGGTGCGACTCACTTAACAACTTCTTTGTTTAGCCATGGAAAGTCTGATCCCAAATTTGGTTGTAAGTTGAGGATTACCTTTATGGCAGCACTCTTTTTATTCCTCTGTTACATCAGATCCTAAAGTGGCCAACTGTGCATACAGAATAAAATACAGGCACATGAACAGGCAGAAAAATTTGGGAGATAATCCATAAATCCTGCCTGCTTATTGGAGCTACAATAATAATGTTTCCCCTGTCCTTCACCTTTTTTGCCTGTTGTGGAAACCCTAAATGTAGCAGTTTGCTATACAAAATAACGCTAGAGTTCTGATGATGGTTTAAAGGGCACTGCAGAATTGACAAGAAATAAATTGTGGAACCTGCAGCTGAGTTCATCCAGAATTTTACAACATTGTCAAATAGACTGGCAAAGGAGAGAACTTTCAATTAGTTTTAACTTGCTTATATTTCACTAAGACATCTGCCCACATTTGTTGCATAAAGAGCAGGCAATTTAAATTCTCCCTGGGCTCCTGTCTTCGGTTTGGCATGAGGTGTGGGTTGGAGAAAAATTACATGCTGGATTCCATTTGCTACAGTAATTCTCTTTGCATATATTATTTCTTAATAATGTTAAGCAAAAAAGATTCTCCCCCATATGAGATATGCCACAAGGGTTAGGCAATTCCATTTGGGATATCATCTACTAGGATAGGGATGGGTAACTTGTAGCTCTAGACGTACATGCAGCCCGATTCCCTTTTTTGGCAGGCCTTGGAGAATCTTCTGACCATTATTGCTGCAAGCTGTGACCCAAATTCCCTACACTGTATGGTGGGAAACTGATGAAAACTGTGCAGGATCTGAAATAGATTCATCACAGATGAAGCTCACTCTGCCCACAGGTGTCATCTAGCCACCTCTCCTTTGCAATCCTCAATTCCCTTCTCCCAACAACGTTAAGTGAAGCCATCAAAAGATTGCTCATTGCAATCTAGGACCATTTTTGCTTCTGCTCTTCAATGGGCCAGCATATTACCATCTATGGTGGACGTGCCCGGCAGCAAAAAAACTTTGGGCAAATATTAAGAAGTGGATAGAACAAGTAACAGACCAACAAATAGAAAGAAAACCAGAAACATTCCTGTTAGGAATTTTTACAAGACCATATTCCAAGGAAATAAAATATTTGATGCTACACATCTTAACGGCAGCATGAATAGTTTATGCAAAAAACTGGAAACAGGAAAGAACTCCAACTGAGGAAGAATTGATAGATAAAATTTTAGAATGTGCTGAGATGGACAGATTAACAAAAGAAATTAAAGAAAAAGAAGAGACAGACTATTATAGAATATGGAATAAATGGTATAAATGGCTTAAAGCTAGAAATAAAGAATAATAACTATCATAACTATCAGGGGAGAAAATTAGAAGTACAATATATATATATAACAAATGTATGGAATGGAATAAAAATGTATATAACAAGAATATAGAAATGTATAATAGCAAAGATATAACTAAAATATGTAGATAATAATTGCAGAATACAAAGTTAAGCTTGTTAAAGATAAAAAACAGATTTTTTTTAGGGGGGGGAAGGTCAATGGGGGGAAAAAAAGGAAGAAAAAAGAAATGAAGACATAGGGGAAGAAAGATAAAATAACAGAAAGAAGACCACGAAGAAACAATGCTTAAAAGAGATAAGGTATGTATAATTGTATATTATGTGAATGTCATATTTATGTATTTTATTACAAATACATATATTTGTAATAAAATTACAAAAAAAAATTTTTTTTAAAAGAAAGAAATGGGTCAGCTTATACAGAGTTAGTTAGCCTAGGAAGAACCAGAAGATGGGTAGCCTGGACTATATACCTATCTGGCTTGAAAGTAACTTGATTAATGATTTCTCTTCCTCCTTCTTTCCCTCCCCACCCCTCACAGACTGGCCCTTCAGCATGGCGATGGGCATGTGGTGGATTACCTCTCTCAGCCAGTCATTGATTACATCCTTAAGAGCCAGCTGTACCTGAATGCCTCCGGTTAAAGCTCATGCTGGCATTGTGGCAAAGCTGCCATGTGGCGCCACCTTCCTATGATTGTTCATCACGGTTCTCTTTCTCACTCTTGTTTTTTTTCTCAATGCCTCTTGCGTGCATCTGCCTATTCCACTCTGAGTTTTTGTTTTGTTTTTTGTCCAGCCCCGGGAATTGCTGCCTACAGCTAACAGCCAAGTACATATGCCATCAAACAACCCTTCTCCCCTTGCAGTTAGGAGGGAAAAGAGTAAAGAATATCGGGCACTATTGCTTAAAGGGAGAAGATTCGGATTGCCCTTCCCAGCATGCAACAGAGGAAACAACATCACCTGCCTTTCCAGCATGGTTTGGGAAGCAGGATAATGGCTCTTCTGTTTCCCTTCCCCTCTCCCACTGTTGGCTAAATAAATCTCGGTGGGGCTCTTTATTCTTACTGTTTCTCATTGGCTTTCTCAACCACCACCACCCCACCGCCAAATTGGCTTTTAAAATAATTGCCATCCTTTACCATGACAATGAGGTGGCAAGGTTATTAAAAACTAAAACACCCACCAGATATTTTAGGTCATTGATAGAAGAATTTTGAAGTGAACACAAAGAAAACAAGAGAAAGCAGAAAAATAGAACTGCTCATTTGTAATGCTTTTCTGCAACGGGAACCTTTTTTCTTTTTTAAAGGTTAAAGGTAAAAAGCTCAGAAAGCAAGTTTGCTTCATATTTAGCATCTCTCCCTCCCCTCCCCCAATTGTAAATAGATAATCTGTTTCCAAAGGAGAGGATGACATGTTTTTATTTGGGTTGCTGTTGTAGTCTCACATCTTTTTTAAAAGGAGCATTTCTTAAAAGTGGGGAAAGAGCCACAGAACACAGGTCTCTTGAATGATAGTTAGTGATGTGGCCCTCAATTGTCTGTTCCTGGATTTTCATGTTCTTCAGAAACCCATTTGGAGTTTAACTACTTGTCATGGTGTACCGTGGCTGGTTCTATAATTGTAGGCTCTTTCAGTTTGTTATTTTCTTCTGTCAGGGAAGTACATGTATATTTCTGGTAGGCAACAATTGTACATGGTCCTACAGTCTGGCAGCTTGTTTTCCATGGGTCGTCTTTCCCTTGACGGAAGGAAACTGCTGCTCGAGTTTATGCTGTAAAATAGACACTTTATCCTCCATACGAAAAGCAAACCCCCTCCAAAACACAACAATTACAAAAAAGCTGCCTAATAGCTGGAGTAGATTAAATGGTCCACCAATACGGCTGTTTAGTAGTGTGTGCATGTTATGGACACTGAGAGGGACTAGGATCATTAGAGAATATCAGTGGTGGGAAAAGGCAGCTTCACAATTAGGAAAACAGCTTGAGTTTTCCACACGACTGGCAGTGTAGCACATAGAGCAGGAGGATCCAGTTCAGCTATGGGGAGAAACCTTAGTGATGATCCTTTTTATGAAAAAAAATAATGATAATAACCTGTTTATTTTGTGCTGTGTGTTTATTCATTGAAATGAGTTTGCCTATTTCAGACTGCAAAGTTAGAAGTATTTAATTAGGAAGGACAGAACTGGTAAAAAAAAAAAAAAACAGCCAGAAAGATGGGGATTTTTGTAAAAAAAACAAAAAAAACAAAGTTGAAGTGTTACCGTGTTTTAATACTCTTCTATTTATGTCGTTTCTCTCTTTTTTTAAAAAAAAATTATAGCCAGGGAAGCACTTTAGTACTAAGATTGATGAGGGGGGGAAATGGGTTTCTAAATTAACGCCCATTGCAAGAATTAATGTCAGTGCCTGCATCTAAACCATACCCTAAAAAAGATGGACTATCACAATCAGCATTTACATCTATGGCTATTATGCTACTCTTTTATTCTCACAAATGATGTTTTTTATAAAGTAAGAAGGCGGCAGAAGTAGCACTGGGGGAAAAAAAATACCAGATGGCTGGTAATGTCATGTGGATTTCCCTGTGAAATGTGAGCAAACAAGGTATGAGAATGTCCTGCTGAATTCCTTGTGCGCACAATCTCAGATGTGAACTGTTGCTTATGAGAACCAGCTGCCATCCAAACAAGCACTTAGAAACCAGACAGAATAGCTGAGGATAGAGATGTCTTGATGAGGCTCATCCTCATCATTTACTGTAGCATCCAAAGCACTGAGTACTCCTGGGTACTCACTGCTAGCATAGGCAGATGTACAAGAGACAGTGTCTTTGATAAGAATTTTTCTACTCAGAGAAGGCTTAGATAGCCTACATTACTAGATAAATCGCCCTCCCGCTGTCCTGTGAGACATATCAGCTACAACTTCTAAAGCACTTTCTCATTCACTTCCTGCTGCAATCCACTATTGGTCTTAATGCCAAGCTGCAAGTCTCAATGCCCATCAACCACATAGTCAACTCTGTGTGCGCGCATGTGTGATTCTGTGTGTGTGGTTGTATGTGTGTGTGATTGTAAACCTAGACTTCCCAAAAGGCGTAAAGGACAATTTTGGTTGGACACAAACAAGTAGGACATGACAAGGAAATAACAGGATGATATCTCAGTTTCTCTGAACAAAAAAAAGATGGATTATTGGGGCCACTTTCCAATTTCATCCAGTTTAGGACAGCATGCCTTAGAAACGTAGCATTGTGATACAGATTATGTATATAAAGTCTTACTACAGTACTCTTTGCCTTCATATTCTCAGTTATGCTTATGATTAGGGGGGAGAGGGGAGCAGGTGTAGCATCCATTTGGAGCAACGTTTCCAACCTTAGCAACTTTAGAGGTGTGGACTTCAACTCCCAGAATTCCCCAGCCAGCAGCCAGGCTTCCAGGAGCTGAAGCCCAAATCTCTTAAAGTTGCTAAGGTTGAGAAACCGTGATTTGGAGCAGGCAAGTGGGATTGCTTTGGTAAAAGTTGGAGATTGACTATCAGACTGATTTTACCTTGACACAAAATATGGATTTTAGCTACATGGGGAAGGAAGAAAATTCTTTGTCGTTACTGAACCTGCCCTTTTAAACTAAACTTCGCTTTGTTTAAAAAAATGTTAAAAGGAAAAAAAGATTTGAAAATGTCAGTTTTACACTGATGTAATATGCTGGAGTTCGATCATTATTGCTAAAATGGTCATAATCACAAAGACAATGTTGAAATTGGAAAAAAATGTTTAAAAGGATATAAAAAATAAAATGCTAATTAAATTTTGTTGGCTTTTAATGTTGCTTTGATGTTAGGGAATTTGGAGACATATTTTCTGTTTACAGTATGACAAAAGGTTTCTTCTCTCTTTAAAAACAGATTAAAACAAACTAAATACAAACCAGACAGAATATCAGCTGTGCAAATATCCTAGGCTGAACGCACTATTTTGTGTAGAAGCAGAATCCTGTGAGAAAGCAACGCATCATAAAAGTATTGTTTCTCCCCAAAATCTCTCAAATTAAACCTTTGTATAATGGCATAATTTATATTTTTATTGAACAAAGAGATATCCCGCTTTTACTCCAGGACTATGGTCTTTCAATTTCAATTTTTCCTGTAACAACAAATTTGTTGGAGTACTGTACAACTAGACTGAGAGACTGTGACTGACCCCAAAAAATTAATGGTAGGGGATGGATTTGATTGATGTAGCTCAAGGGCGTCAAACTCACAGGGCATGGGCTGGATGTGTCACACTCTGGCCATGCCCACCCCCGGTTTAGCAAAGAGGGGGAAGTCACAATACATCACGACAACGTGGCACCCCTGGTGTAGCTGAATAGTACAGCACATACTTTGCAGTATGGACCCAGATACAATCATTTGCAAAGGACTGTCCAGAGACTGTCCAAAGTAACTGAATGAGGCTGCCAGTAAAAAGATGAAAGTCTGTAAGGTTTCTTCCTGTTGGGTTTTATTGAATCATTTGTTCCAACTAAGGTTGCCTGAGAGAGTAGATGGATCACTATATTTTTGAAGGAACTTCCTGCTGGGATACACCCTAACTGCTGTTTTAGTGGGAGAAAGGGCTTTATTAATATGAACAAGCAAAAATATAAGCTTAGTTCATATTAATCCTAATTCAGCAAACCATTTATTAAGATTTTTCATGTGCCACAATTTCAACCTATCTTTTTTCTTAATTTAACTCAGTAGACCCTACTTTGTATTTCAGGAACTGATTCTGAACCTCAGCAGGAAAGAATAGAACCATAGTGTGTAATAAATCTTGGGACAACGGTTGAATCATCTAAATTGACAAAGAAGTGATCTAAATGCCACACCAAGACTGAGGTGACATCGGTACCCACTGTCCAAAAAAATCCACCTTTTGGACCACTGCCCTTATTAAATTCTTCCCTTCCTAGTTTGTCATTTAGTAAGTGGAGAGAAAGTAAATAAAGGAAAATGAAGAAAACACATCTATCGAAGGCAGGCCTATTTATGTAACCTGTGTATAAAGGCCCACACTTTCCTGCTTGGGGATTGTCTTTCCATCAGTTTACTGAACATTCTACTAAAATCTTCCCATCGCAGAACAAGAGTTACCAGAATCCTTGGCCTGAGGTAATTATTGTAAAACTGGTTTAGGTCTATGGATAGATACATGTTCCATCTCCTATATGATTATCTGAACAGCCACCAGAGCAGCGGTAAAATCCAGCCGGATCTATCCGGCTCGCGCTAACCGGTAGTGCCGGTGGTGGGAGGCTCTGCCCATCCATTGGGACATCATTACGTCCCATTTCTGACTATCTGCGCATGTGCAGAAGAGGTGCACATGCTCACATTCCCTAAACCGGTAGCGAAGGTAAGTGCATTTCACTGCTGCACAGAAATGGTAGTGGGGGGAAAATGTTTTTGGATAGAAAAAGTATTTCTAGAATGTTATTGGAAAAGTTAATTATGTCAGGCCTGGAAACCATCTTTGCATTGGATCTTTGCATTGGAACAAATTATTCATTGCCTAGAATTTTGATAATAGAGCAGAATAAATTTAGCCGGGTGCAGCAATATCTATTTTCTTCTACTAAATCACAGTTGAAAGGAAGATCGAGGGCTAAATAAAGTGGAGAGTCAATAGTAGATGACCACCTTCAGGTGAAACAAGAAAAATACATAGGATTTTATATGTTGGAAAATACATATCCTACTTATCCAGCCTCTTCCACACTGTTCTTTATGGGCTGGCTTCTTTTGTCATATCGACAGATTTTTTTCCCCCTTGTTTTTTCAAGAGTGTTGGGGCTTGAATTACATTCCCTTCAAATTGTGCTGCTGCTGAAAGGTAGTGGTTGCCTCACAAGGCAGAGTAGCCTGATGAACAGACCTTCCAAGGGACCTGTTCGGCGGAGTCACAAGCAGCCATTCTTGTAAGGCTGGCATCTCTTCATTTCACCCCAAAATCATTTCTCTAACCCTGATGTTTGTCCATGGCTTGGTAAATGGGGTTGATGGAAGTCTGCTTTCCCAGCAAGGTCTTCAAGGTCTCTCAATGGCCTGTACATTGTAACATTTTGGAGGAAGAGTATCTTGGATCACCTCCAAGTTCTTGATATCTGCAAGGATCTCAGTAATGCTACTATCCAGTGTCTGGAGTCGAAGCTTCTGCCAGCTGGCTGTTTCCTCCAGTTGCAGCATCATTTTTTTCAACTGGTTGTTTCTTGTTCTGGCGTTGCCAAGATTAGTTTCAAGCGTGTTCACACTTTCATCATCCACATCCTCTAGTTGTCCTAGCAAAAGAGTAACAGAAGAATATGTTCTGCTAAACCCATAATTCCAAACTGCTACATAAGTAGCTGCCTCATAATCCAAGAATCAAAGCCACTGAAGTTGTTAGCCAATGCACACTTTTTTCTCAGATTCCTCTGGAAAATGACAATGGTTATGATGAACGTATCTTTGAGAAAGGGAGTGGTCTAGCTGGTACATAAAGAGGGAGTGGTCTGCCTCTTGCTCAAGATCCATTGCTAGGCGTGACCATTTTGGATAATTTATGTTCCCTTTTTAAGGAAGGTTGTTAAGAAAGTGGTCATGTTGGAGCTTCAGAGAGGGAGTGGAGAGCTGGAGGAAGCAGATAACCTAAACCCTTTTCAATATGATTTAAGATCTGGCTATGGGACTAAGACAGCATTGATGTTGTTTCTCTGAAAATACGACCTATTCTGAAAGTAAGTCCTAGCTTGCTTTTTACATGTGCACCCAAAATAAGCCCCAATTAAGACCTCGCCCACTCCACGGTGCACAGGTAAAAATTAAACGTGTGGGGATGGTGGGGTGGAGCTGCCTTACTACTTACCTTCGGATAGTTGCAACCAGGCCTCGCACACCTCAGCCCATTTCTTTTGCTGCAGCTGGCAAGGCTTTCCTGAAGGCCTCTCTAGCCGATAACGAAGCTAGGGATCAATCCAGAGCTCTGTTATCGGCTACAGAGGCCTTCAGGAAAGCCTTGCCAGCCTTGCTGGATGAAGACGTTCCTGAAGGCCTCTGATAGCGAAAAAGAGGCTGGGGATGATGCATGCAAGTGAGGTGAGTCAGTGGGTGACATCTCCCATCCCCACCAAAAAAAATAAGACCTGGTGCCTTTTTGGTGGCAAAAAAATATAAGACAGCATCATATTTTCGGGGAAACACAGTATTTATGCATGATTTATGAATAGGATAGAAGTAGTTTATCCATCCTTGTCCTCCTTAATCTCTCAGTAGTTTTTGATACTATTAATTATAGAATCGTTTTGGACCAACATCATATTTAAAAATTGGGAGCTTTATCTTGTTGCAGGATCCAATCTGGGTTAGTCACAAGGACCAGAGGTTTAGTCTTCCAAGCTTTTGGACTCATGTGGAGCTCATCCTTAGGGAACCTCTCTTTATCAGAATGTGTGCTTTGAGCTGTTCTATGTGTATTTATGTGGGGCCTGATTGGGTATGGGTTTTTTTTTTAATGGGTTAATTGGAGTATTGTTATCTTGTACTCCCTTCCTCTGGAATCAGTTTTGGTGTTGATGGAGGGTGGAGGACCTCAGGGCTTGGCACTCACCCCATTTCAGTAGCAGCAGCAGCAGGAGGCTCCGCCCACCTGCCCAGACGTCATCAAATACGATCTGCTCATGTGCAGAAGCTTCTGCACATGCACAGACGTGATGAGCATGCGAACCGGTAGCAAAGGTAAATGAAACCCACCCCTGCCCCATTCCTGATTAACATTTACATAAACTCCTTGGATGAGGTCATCTGAAGGCACAGGATGAAGTATCATCAGTATGCTGATGATGCTCAACTATACTTCTCCACCCCCATGGAGGTGCACTGGCTCCCAGTAGGCTTTTGGGTACAATTCAAGCTGCTGGTTGTCATCTATAAAGTTTATCTGAGCGATAAATTTGATAAATTGCTTTTAAATTTTAAATGAAGATTTTAAGTGAAGATCGAAAATTTTAAGTGAAGATTTCAACTTTTTATTAAAGGCATAATATCATCTATACTCTCTATCATTGACACCTCAAGAGGGTTACCTTTGTGAAATAGCCCAAATACAGTAAACAAAAAATACACATTGAATATCCCTTTCATACTTTTACAGAATATCATAAGAATTCAAATGATGATAAAATTATTTGCTCTCCTGTTGCCTCATGTTCAAAGATCAACACATGTTTGTTTTTGTCTATTATAATTGACTTAACCTGATTATGAAACCAAATTACACTTTAGCCATAAACCACTTTCTTCTTACCTATCATGCGTGAAACATCTTCTAGGAATCTGAGCATGTCTTGGACAGCGTTCGCAGTACTAACAGCATTGGTTCTGGATCTCTGGGATGCCTCAGTTATCTGGAGAAATATCAGTACTAGATTATGTTAACCTGCTCAGTAGGCTTTCTAACGGAAACAGAAGTTTCTTCAAAGCACCCATTATAAAAAAGGCAAAGTTGGAAACTTACCCCTTGAGCCATGGAGGCATCCATATCAATCGCCTTTGCCTTTTCTTGCAATTCTTCCCCCACAAGTTTGACCTCATGCTTCAGAGACATGATCCCACTCTCCAAGATAAGCACACCATCTGCTGTCCGATTTGCTTCCAAGGCCAGCCTTCCTATCTCCTGGAAATGCAAATACAAGGGGAAAAAATATAAGAAAATCAACAGAGGATAGTCTGATGGATATTTGAAGAAACAAGTTTGATGGCTTGATGTGCAGAAGTAATAAGCAATTGTAACAATTTTCAAGCAAACCCACAAACCTGAGACATTAACCCCCCCAAAAAATCCCCAAAACAATGGTTCTATCAGATACCTCTTTTATTTTTCAGGTTTACACCCCAAATTTATGGAGAAGTTCAAGACTCCATACATAGTGCTCCTTCCTCATTTTTTCCCATTAAAGCCCTGGGAGATAGATTAGACCAGGGGTGTCAAACTCAATTTCATTGAAGGCCGCATCAGGGTTGTGTTTGACCTCAGGGGGCCCGGGGTGGGTGTGGCCAGAGTGGGTGTGGCCTGCTTGATGTCACTTATGCCAGCAGCACCTGCGGCAGCCCGAATGCTCTACCAGTGAAAACCAGCTCCTGACCTCCGTTTCTGGCTGCAACGGCCTCCTGTAACCCTCTGCCAGAGGAGGCCGTCGCAGCCGGAAATGGAGCTTGGGAGATGGCAGAACACTTGGGAGCAGTCCTTCATTGTTTCCAGGGTGGCCCTGTGGGCCAGACCTAAGCATTTCATGGTCTGGATCTGGCCCATGGGCCTTGAGTTTGAACCCCCAGACTGAGAGAAAGTGATGGAGCTAATATCTCCCAATGAATTTTTTGTGAACTAGAACAGGAAGCCTCCTTACTCTCAGTATTTTTTCTATCTTACCCCATTGCTGATAATTAATGGTACCTTTAATTATGGAGTCAAACCCAAGTCAATATTCATTTTTGAGCAATATCAGATGTACATAACCACAAAGGATCAATTGATCACGCCAGTTCCTGCCAAATACTTCTTTCCCATCTATGGATAAGGTGAAAGCTGCTATAGCAATAATGATAAGCAACTCAAATGAGAGATGGGAAGTCTTTGATGTAAATCTCACTTTGCCAGAATATGTCCAGTGGTCTCAGGAAAACTAATATTTCCCAGTTTCAATTGTCCATCCACAATGTGAGATGATTATTTATATATTTGTATCCGACCTTTATTATTTTTACAAATAACTGAAGATAGTGAACATATCCAACACATCTTTCTCCTACTTTCCCCACAGCAAATCTGTGAGGTGAGTTGGGCTGAGAGAGAGTGACTGGCCCAAAGTCACCCAATTGGCTTTCATGGCTGAGGCGGTACCTGAATTCATGGTCTTCTAGCCTCTAACCTGGTGCCTTAACTTCTAGACCAAATTGGCTCTCAATTATTCTGACCTCTAATAGATTTCTTGTAAGAATGAATACATGAAATCTGTGACAGATTCTGAATAATCTGAAGTTATATCCAAATGCTAAGTAAAGAACTTCCTATAGTTGCTGAAATTTTGAAGGACAGCACGCTATTCAATCTAAACCCTCAAGGAAATAAAGTCAAATGAAAGGAAATCAACTTGTCATCCATCCTCAAGCTCACTAGTTCTTCCATATCCAGATTGCTAACCCTAACACTCTTTTCCACTCCTCTGTACCTGATCAATGTTCTCAGCAATCTCCCTTGCTTCACCAGACATTCTCCTGGCTGACTCTGCTTCATTAACAGCCTTGCCCAGGGTTGCTTCTACACGCCTCAGTTTTTCACGGGCACTTGCAACTTTATTGATGATGAATGGTAATCTTTGCATAGCATCCAAGGCTTCTTTTTGCTTGTCACCTGCTTGAAAATTAAAATCTATAAACAGAAGGTGGAGAAAATAAAGATAGATTTTTTAAAAATCAAATGAACAGAGTAAGTTATCTTATTTGTGCCTCAGCTTTGTTGAATTATCACTTTCTAATACTTTGAGATTAAAAATTTGGGTAGATTAAGGAGGAAAATGGTACAAGATATAGAATAAGATGGACTTCGTGCAGAGAACTGGAGCCAGATGTTGTGATGTTGCAACTTTAGAATCTGAATATCGAGCGACAAAACCTCTGGTCCCAGTGACCGACCCACACTGGATCCTCCAACATTATCCTGGGACATATATATTTACCTTCATTCATGAGACAAAATCTCCCCTAAATCTGGAATTTTCAACTACAAACTTTGCCTCAAATGACTGCTGGGTTAAAAATGTTTTTACTGGTTACTAAATGATGAGGACAAAAAAGGAACATGTTTTCTTGGGGAGAGAATTTCCAAATGTTAAACTAACCTCACTGAAAAAGCCTAGATTTTGTCCTGATTATAAGACTAACCTCCAAACTGTTCCCATTTTCAACCTTTTTTGAAAGTCTTAATGTATAGGAAGATACTAATCCTGCCCAACCCTTTGAAAGCAAAGAAAAATAGGGGAAACTGAGATGTTCAGAATTATACTTGTAAGAATAAAGAAATTCAGGAAATATGTCAGCATAATCATTGATACACAATATTACAAAAATACAAAAATAATAATCATGTATATGGTTTAAAAGAATGTTCAATGTTCAAGCTAAGAAATTTGGTTAGAGCCATGAAGATCATCCCAAAAATGCTTTTTCATAAGGCAACTGGACTTTCTTTGTTATTCATTGAAGACATTTCGCTTATCATCCAACTGAAGAAGTGAAGAAGCTTCTTGGATGAGAAGTGAAAGGTTTTGAAGCAAAAATAAAAAGTCCAGTTGCCTTTTGAACAAGCACTTGTGGGATGATCTTCATGGCTCTAACCAAATTTCTCTATCTATACAATTATGTTATCTTTCCCTTACTTACTTATTTACACACACACGCAAACTTTTTAAAAGAATCCAAGAGCTTACTGAAATAAACATCACATTAAAGAATGTAAAGAATTCAGCACCTCTTTTCTTGATGTATATTCATGTGATGTGAATCTGTTTCTTGTTAAAGTTTTTACATGATCATTATAGCTATTTCTAGCCTGTCCTTCAATGAAGTTCTCACCCATTATTACACACAGTAAAATTGATTCCAAAAAGGGAATATGTGAAACTCAACATACATTGTATAACCTCTGCAGTTTACACCAACTTTGTCTTCCTACCAGATCATCTAGCAGATGCAGAGATGAAATACTTTTTGGGACTGAATCCAAAGGATTGCACTATCTTACCCACTACTCCCAAGCCCCATCAGAAACTTGCAACTTGTTTAGATCCATGTGCAACTCACCCCTCAGCTTCTTCAAGATATTCTCGACATCATTGAAAGCAGAATCACCAGCAGTCACTGCCTGCTGGGCTTTTTGCTTGGCAAGGTTGACACGAGACAACAATTGAACTGATGACTGTAAGCAGAAAGGAAGACAAGAGCATGAAAATGCACAGCCTGAAACTTCAGTTCTACATCTGTGCTGTGTACAGAAATAAAGGATTTGCCTACTAGGGACCTTTCACCTAAGACTCAGAAGGTCAACAGTTATTTACAGACCACGTTCAGACTTTTCGTATACTTCAGGGGATGTCTCTGTGCCTTCTAGTGGGGGTTTCTAAGAGTGACATAAACTTAGTCAATATTTTTAATGTTCATATAGAAACAAAGAACAAACCATAAACATGCCATAATGTCATAAAATCTGTGATTAAAATTTTGGTTCAAAGTTCTCTGCTGAAGAGTAAATACTTTATGGACCACAAAACGTACGATTTATATTTATGTTGATTACTTACCTGTCTGTCATTTTGGCCTTTTTCCAATAACACTTTGATCTCTTCCTCCCACTTCTCTAGGTTGCTTTTCAGCTGCTTATACTCTGCCATGTAAGTCTCTATGAAGCCTGATAAAGAGTCCATTTTCTGCTGGAGCTGTCCGGCCTCCTCCTAAAACACCAGAGGAGAAAGTGAGGGAAAACAGTTAACCTAAAGAGGGCAAGCTCTGAAATTGATTGGACAAAACCCAAAGAGTAATTACGAGTTTGGCTTTTGTACTTCTGAAACTTGAAACGTGGGTAATTCTCTTTCCAATGTCCACTGCTCCCAGAGAGGTCCTGGTTTCTCAGTTCTTCTCACACACTATGTTCTTAGGATACTTCAATGTTCCCACACTGACCTTGGCAGTAAACCCCTTTTTAAAACTCCAGCTCTTCAGGAACACTTATCCAAACATTGTATCTCATTTGCACAAATCTGGTTGAACACTAGATGACAGCCAAAGGATACAAAAATCCCCTTAACTCTTTGCTGTCAGTGAATGATCAAAAGATCATACAGTCAAAAAGTTCAGTCAGTAGACAGTACAAATGGAAAGAAATAGGGGGGAAAAGTAGACCAAACAGGAATAAATGGCAGATGAACCAATTCTACTTTATTGTATGGTTACAATAAAGATTGACAGAATCTTGCAAATCTGAAAATACATTTCTTCCTTGGTCCCCTTTACAGCCCAAGAAACTAGGGAGGCTCTCTTCTGAGCCACTGGCCCTGTTCACATTCCTACTGAGGGCTAAGTTGCCTTTTATCTGACTATTCCCTTCATTGTATCTCTTCGTCTGATCTCTCATGATCATTCTCACATATCATTACAGAACAGAGATGGAAGAGACTTTGGAGATCTTCTAGGCAGAAAACCCTATATCATTTCAGACAAATGGTTGTCCAATCTCTTCTTAAAAACTTCCAGTGTTGGATCACCCACAACTTCTGAAGGCAAGTTGTTCCACTGATTACAGAGAGCATAGATATTATAACCAAGGAGACAACTAATCACGGCCCTTGGGATGTCATGGGTTAAGTTGCCTAGAAAGCAGCACCGCACAGACCCATTTCTGGGTGGGCAGTAAAGTCACATTGTGGGCAGCATGGGGTCCTGTCAGAAGAACACAGCAAAGCATCCTTGTGGATTCAGCCAGAGCTTCTCTCTCCCCTTGCCAGAATATCCATTGTTGAAGAAATGAACGCATGAAGTAAAACAAAGACATTTCTAGGAATCTCTTGGAAGAACTACAATTAATCACAAACACAAGCCTTACCTGAAAAACTTTTGTGTCAGTCTTTGATAAATGAGTCAGGGAGCCAAGCTGCTGCTGACTATCCTGATAGACCCTTTCAGCGTTAGAGGCAGCTTGGCTAGCATCAGCCTCCAGTTCCTTCGTCAGCAGCTTCAGCTCATCATATCTGGAGATCAGAGTAAAATTTTTGAGCCTAAAAAGGGGGAAGTCTCTCTTTCCCACCCCCTAATGCTTTATCCTGATTTATCCCATCTTGGGGATGGGATAACTCACATGTAATTTGGAGAATGCAAAATCAGAATAGAGAAACCTGCTCTACGTTTGGTTACCTTACACACTACTGATTTTTCTTTGCTTAAGAATCCAGGTCGGGAGATGAATCCCATCATCCTTCTGAAGTTATTTCACGAGATGACATCCCCATCATTGTCCCACCCACCTCCACCCCAGGAATAGAAGAAGAGATGTGCCAATATGATTTTGCTGTGTTTGATTAATTATGTGCTTTTTTTACTCCTATGACAACATACATTTCGCCAAGATGATCTATCTATTTGTGTTGGAGTTGCTCCTCTTTTCCTCTTTTTTTTCTCACATAGCATAGCATAGAGGAAAGCCCTTTGGAAAGGTTGGGAAACCAAGAGTAACTAAATCTCTTTTTCATAACCATTCATTATATTCAGCCCAGCATATATAAAGAAATAATAATAAATTCAATATTGGATTTCTGAGCTTCGCCTTTTAATCATTCAAAATAACTGGTAAAGAACCATATGGAGAATTCATATTCATATTAATATCTTCATCATTTTCAATAAAAGTCAAGTTCCACCATTCTATCGTATTCCCTCAGCAATCAAGAAATGGAACCCCTACACGGTGCTATCTATAAAGGAACAGAAATAGTCTTCAACACTGCATTAAAAGTGTCCTATTAGCCACCACCCCAAAATTAAGTTTACTACTCTTGAGATAGTAAAAAGTCATCACATTTCAAGAAGGAAAAGTCCAGTTCTGGACAAGGTACATAAAAGAGCACCAAAATTACCATTTTCTATAGGAGTTGGAGTACAAAGTCTCCTATTAGGAAAATTACACTTTAAGGATTCTTCAATTTAGCAGAAGGTTAACAAGAATTAATAGAAGGAAATAGATAAAATAAAAGTAATGATAGGCTTCTCTTAAAAAACTAGAAGCCAGGAATATCTAATGTGAGGGAGGAAAGAGGTAGAGGAAAAAAGAGAGAGGAAAAAAGGAAAAAAATGTTTACAATAGTTAAACTTTTGAGCTTACAGTCTGAGGAGGTTACTTTGGGTAGTTTTAAAATATATGTGTATATATAGAAGTATTAGAAATTGTTTCCTTTTTGAGGAGTGGAAGGATGCTATTCAATGCATGTGGGTTTCCATGGCAACTGATCAACCATTTGTGGAAATGGTTGAGTCACCATGGCTCCAAATGAACAGCGGTCTTCTGAAGTTCTGCAGTGCAGCATCAGAGACACCAATAAGGTTTTGTTTTGCTTTTAATGGAAAATTTAACAAGCCTAGTTCATGTTTAAAACCATTCTCAAAATCATGTCTTCAATCAGACTTTTTCTTTGTTTAGAATGGCATCCTTTAAGATTTAGGTCCATGATGGCGAACCTATGGCACACGTGCAGAGCCCTCTCTGTGGGCACGTGCAGCATCGCCAGCTGCTCTTCCGGGTTCTGTCGTGCACACCCAGAATGCAATGGATGGAACCCGGATGGAACCCGGAAGAAAGCAACTGTACAGTGTGCATGTACCTCAGACCAGCTATCCGGAGCGCATGTGTGCGACGGAAACTGGAAGAGCAACTGGTTGCCACATGCATGCGCACCAGCCAGCTGCTCTCTTCCAGGTTCCGGTGCTCCGGCGCACGCTCCAGTTTCGGCACTCGGTGCCAAAAAAGTTAGCTACCACTGATTTAGGCCCTCTAATTCCAAATGGAGAGGCAAGCAGAGGTTACTACTTTTTGTTTTCATTCTTGTTACTGCCTTCTTACTGAAAAAAGGAGGAGGAGAAACTGGTACAGTATTTGCCAGTTCTCCGAACTGCTCAAAATTTCCGCTACCAGTTCTCCAGAACCTGTCAGAACCAGCTGGATTTCACCCCTGGACTTGAGGCTGATGACACATTTCACCTCCCTCAGGCTCAGCCTGGTCATCTCCTACAGTAACCCCAACAAAGCCCACCAACTCACTTTTTCTGCAGCCCTTGCACAGATGTTGTCCCAATACTTTCTCCACTTGCAAAGGCCTTCAACAATGCCAGTGCTTCTTGGGAGGCACCTTCTGCTGCCCTGGCTGCTTCCTCAATGGTATCTGCCATCTGCAGGTGACTGAAGAAAAAAAAGAAGAAATAAACAAGGTGGTGAGAGAGTGAAGCTTATCCATAGGCAGTTACCATCCTTCTCTCTTGCCCAAAGAATATGGGAGAACCATATTGGCAAAAACATGAAGCAATTCACCATTGTCACTGGACATTTTAGAAAACTTCTTGATCTAACTTACAGCTTCAGGATTTTACAGTGGACAACTTCTTAAAAGGTTGTTTGGTTAAAATGAGCCCGGGTAACAGAAACAATGTTTGTCAGTCTGGGACAGATTCACCTGTTCGCTAACTTCATGGCTTCGTTGGCTAGGATTAAGAACCTGTTCGAACTACTTCCAGTGGCATCTGAAGATGGAACAATCTGAGGAAGGGGAAAAAGTAATAAGTTGTGATTTCATCATGACCACAAACATGGAACAAAAGACCTATACTTGGCAATATTTTTCCAAGAGAAACAAAAAAATGTTTCCTTAGTTGCAGTCCCTGATACTGAGTAGCACAGTCTTCAAAGGCATAAATTCCACAAGGATTAAAACATTCCTCAAAATTGCAGGTTTTATAAAGATCTCTTGCACTTGCACAAATATATTTCTCCACGGTGGTACCCATAAACTCCAATGTGCCTGTCAATCTCTGCTTTGGAAGTCCAAAGCAAAGGAGGTTTTATGGTGTAATGAGAGTGGGAATGGGGAAAGTTTTTCATTTTATTTATTACATTTATATGCTGCCCATTTCACTATCCAAAATTATTTTGGGCAGGTTCTTCGTAGAACAGGGGTCCCCAACACCCAGTCAATGGACCAGCACTGGTCCGTGGCATGAAACCTGACTGAGCAAACAAGCGAAGCCCCATCCGCAGGATCCAGGCAGCACATGAAACCATGCCTCCTCCGGTCCACGGAAAAACCTTTCTCCATGGAATTGGTCCCTGGTGCCCAAAAGGATGGGGGCTACTGTCCTAGAAGCTTCCTGTATTTGTTGCCACCCTAAAATTCTTACAGGAATGGTTACCCTTAAAGTATGTGTGGGGGGGAGAGCTCCATCAAAATACATCCATTTTGCCACTGGATTTTGGCAACACATTCTTAAAGTGCCAGAGACTTCATGGAAACTGTTGGTCATAGTTACCTATTCATGATTTACAATATGTTCACGCTTTCTAAATTTCATGTACTCCAACTGGCCAAAAAAAATTGAACAAGGGAAGATACTTGCCACTCCTTCTATCTTTGCTTTACTCTGATCCAAATCCAAATAGGCTTTCTCAATCAGCCTCCGGACATCTTGTACCTGACTCTGGTACTGACTGCGCAGAGAGTTCACACTGCTGGCTATTTCATTGATCTCATCCAGATGACTCTGATAAGTGAACTCTTGTGACTTCATCTTAGAAAATCGGTTCCCCAAAGCCCTGCCAGTAGCTAATGCATCATAAGAAAAGGACGAGAAACAGATGAGAACAAGAATCAACATAAATCATACTGACATAAAAATGAAGTATATGGTTGGAGTGAAGCCCACTTAGCAAGCAGATAGATTTCATATGATTTCTGGAAAATCCCACTTAGAAAGACCATTTTTGCCACAATGTCTCACGGTGACAGATAGGAGAAGAGATAGCTGCCTACTCTTCATCATTATCAGAGATAAAGTGGACAGGCTATTTTAAATGCAGTTTAACATATTTTACCCCCTAACTTCACATTACCCTGTTGAAGAGACTGTAGTTCCCATGTTGTTTGTTTAAATTAGTCAGATAAGGATTGTTATTGGGATCACAGTAGATAAGAAAAATGGCATAATGCTTTCCTGTTTATCCATGTTCCAGTTGAACATATCTCATCAACTGATACTAATAAGAATATTTGCATTGAAAAGCAGTTTGTATTAATTCATTTGTATTAAAACAATACCCATGGCTAAATGTTGCACATTACATACATACATACATTACATTACATACTTTGGCTTTCATTTAAATAATTCCTTGATGATACGTGATTGGAAAAAACACAGCCACAGTAATAATAAATTTATCAATTTTTCGAATGTTCCTTCAATGTCATCATTGCTTTGAAAATAAACCAGTTTTAGAAAAAGCTGGAAAATTAGGATCCATAAAGTGTTTTTTTTCCCCTCAATAAAGCTACATGCTCACATTTCATCAGCTTTTAAAATAAACTGTTTTGTTTATTTGTCCCTTACTGTGGCCGTGACTAAGCCAGGATTAAACACTGTCGAAAAATACTGATTCCAATAGAATATGAAACATCTTTAAAACATTCCCAATTTTTTTAAAAAAACAGGAATGAAATGGGGATTAACTTTGGCTGGATTGTACTTTCTGCAATGAATTGGAGAACTACTGAGTTTCCTTAATTTTTTTTAACGGCTCAGTACATACTTAAAGAGTTATGAAACTCCATGTCGAGGAATGTAGAAAAGCAGTGGAAAGGGCCCCATTTCTCAGGGGACTAATAGAGATTCAGTAAGGCGGGATTTTTTTTTTCTGGGGATAAAATTCCATGTGGGTTCTATGTTGAAGATCGGCAGTTCATGCTCCGTGAAAGCTGAAGCCTGACAAAGGAAGAAAGCAGATCCTTCTCTAGTAGTTGGCGAAGATAGTTTGTCTGTCCTTGTGTGAATGTTAATTTGGTATATTTCAGAAGAAAAATTAAATGCATTATTGTTATTTTTTATACAGTATATAATTTGGATGAATCAACTGTGACCTTTTTTCTGTAACATCTGTTTTCTCTGCAGACCACAAAGCGATTTGGGAAGACATGAGTTACCTTGTAAAATTTCTGCGTCTCTCAAAATCCTCTGGAACAGCTCCTCTGCCTCCCTCATTTTCCTTTCCAGCTCAATGTAGTCTGCTGGCTGTCCACTTGTCTGAACTCGAGAGGCAAGAATCTCAAGTCCCTGCAGCTGCTGGAGGTATTGATCTACCTGGAAGCAAAGCATATCATCTCTGTTAGCAGGCTAAAGTGAATTTTAAAACATGACTAAAAGTCATCCAGAAAATAACATTCAGAACTTGATTAGCAACTCTGGGACCTTTAAGGAACCACAGAAATGAGGCTCAAAGGAATCAAATCTCCCATATGTGTAACTTTTATTTCATTTACTCATTGTGGTTGCTTATTCATTGCCCTGGTGCTCAATTCTGAAACCCTCAGAACAATTAAAATGCAATTATTGGAATGTCTCTCATTTCTGTGGAGCCAAAAGTAGTTAATGAGCCTAAAAATGGGCTTATTGTGAGCCATTCATTTATTACTGATTAATCTGATTAAAAATCTGGATTGGAAAAACACTAGGTATTTTTAAATATTTTAATTTTTAAAAATCCAACAGCAGATGCCTTATTAGTAGAGCATTACACCAATTATCCTACACAGGATAAAGTGCTTCTTCCAATATCATGCCTATTGAACATGGGTGTCTTATTTAAGGAGGGAGGAAAGGGGTTTCCCCCTCCCTCTGAACAGAATACTGGTTTTGCTCATAATTGCAAAGTGGCCTTGGTTAACTTCGTTGCAGATTCTAACTAACAGTAGCCACTTCAGGTGTCCTATTTCCAAAGAATGAAGGGCAAGGGAGGGGAAAATATTTTCACACCATCAACTGATATAAAGATGGTACCAAAGTATCAAGAAGAGAAGCCTACCTGAGTCTTCACTTCCTGGTAGCAGATTGGACAACGGGTGTGTTCACAGCTAGGCCCTTCAAATCCTGGCTTACAAATGCAGCTGCCATCACTACGACACTGTAGGGGCTCAGAACCTACTGAATTGCAATTACAAGCTACAAAGGGTTGGAAAAAAAGCAGAATATTTAGAGATGGCTTGACCAGAACACGTAAAACTAGAAAAGCAATTTCTCTTTTCTCTAAGGCAGCTTACTTCAAGCTAAACATTTTGTAATTACAACGCTCAGTTCATCCATCCGTCCATCCATCCACATAGCCACCCATCTCACTTTTATCCAGCTCTAGGCAGTTTACAATAAAATTAAACAAAATATGCAAAATAAAAAATAAAAACATTAACACATACCAACTGGGCATTATGCAGCCAATCATTCACACAGTCAAGATATGGGCTGTATGTATCCAATGGCCAGGGCCTCAGTCTGGGCTCCAAAGCCAAGTTTTCAAGGCCTTACAAAAGGCAACAAGATCGGGTCAATCTAATTTCTGAGATGATGATATTCTAGAGCAGGGGTCTCCAACCTTGGCAACTTTAAGCCTGGCGGACTTCAACTCCCAGAATTCCCCAGCCAGCAAAGCTTCTGGGGCCTCAAATCTGGGAGTTGAAGTCCGCCAGGCTTAAAGTTGCCAAGGTTGGAGACCCTTGTACTAGAGGGTGGGTGCCATGGCAGAAAATGTTTTCCTTCTGGGTCCTGCTGGCTGACACTCCTTAGCTGACAATACCCAAGACATGATCCTGATCATGGGGAGAGATTTGCACTCAATACAGTCAGCAGCTGGGAATTTTGGTAGCTTCAGACCCAATTCATCTAGAGGACAACAGTTTATGAAAAGCTGTAGTATCACAAGCACCTTATCTTTGAGGAATAATATGATAAATATTATTTGAGATGTCTTTTTCTTATATACCATAAGCATTTCAGTTTTTCCTCTGATATCTTGAAATTAAAAAAATGAACAGAAATGTAATGGCTATTCATACCACTGGTTTCATTTCAACCACTTTACCTATCTACTCAGTAATGATAGTATCTGTCTTAGAAGCTAAATGAAAGTTCTGAAGGTGAAACAATTGAAAATCAATCGGACTTCATAATGCATAATTTTAAGTGGATTGTGATCTATGCTGCTCTATTGTAATTGCTCTGGTCTGGATTCTAATGCATAACTTTTATACCCTATAATGCTCTTCCCAACTGGTATGTGATGTTGTAAAGTAGATAGAATATTCCCTCTCACCCCAAATTCTTTTCTAATCCATCAGTGAGATTTAAATTTTTAATAAAAAAAAAATCCTCTCCATTTGCTGAATGCAGATCTTCAGAATTGAAGAAATTGGTTTGGTCATATTTACAACTTTTTGCTATGGGCAAGATTAATAAATGTCAAATTATGAAAGGCAAAAACCAAACAAACAAGGGTAAACGATAGCTGGATAATTCACTTTAGTTTTGGTTTGCCATTTATCTATAACAGATGGCAGAAGCAAGCCTGCCTCGGCTTATCTCAAAAAATTAAGCAGGGATGAGCTAATTAGATCTTGGATGGAAGCTAACCAAGAAATGCTAGAGAGACCAAAAACATCTCAGAAGGTAATGACAAGCATTACAAGCACGGGGAAGAACATTTAAGAAAATGTCATAAACTTGACTCTCCCTAAGTTTTTTTTTTAAAAAAAACAATAAAGGCAGGTAGGGGAAAGGTGCATTCAGGTTTGCAGAATCCATCCTGTACAGATAAAATAATTAGATTTTTCTTAAACTGGGAAAAATGGATGACAGAAGGAGCTATCTCTATAATGCATGTTGACATGAATTATATTATTCTAGCTTGGTAAATCAATACTGCTGATAAAAATCTCAAGACTAAATGAGAATTATTGTTCTATTATTTATGAACACCTGGAAGCCAACTGAACGGGGATAAGTCACACATTAACCAATGCTCTCCAGTCTTTAGATACCTTCTCAGGATCGTGCCAAACCAGAGAAATAAAACATGCACAGTATGGAGCACCACATGATGGTATGTCAGACCAGCAAGCTATGTTAGAACATATATATCCTCAATTCTTAATAGTTCCCATGTCCACCAGTGCATGGGAATAACTAACTCTAAGAGACAGAACTGCCTCTCCAACCCATAAACTTCGGTCTATAGGATCAGTAACCTAATTTATAACTTTCCTGTAAAAGTTACACAAGTAGCCCAACCAGTATTGGCTAAAACCAATAATATATGGCAAGCATCTTGTGTTGGAAACAATTTATACTTAGCCTTTTAGCTGTTCCTTGATTGCCCTTGTACTGGTTTATCCTCATAATTCAGATAAAGCTCTCTGGTTATACTGACTTTGAAACCAACCTTCATTTGTGCAAGATAATGGTGTACCTTGGCATTTCTCTGCTGGGTTTGCAGATAAAGGTTGTGCAAAGAATCCATCCTTGCACTTGCATTCCCCTGTCAAGTGGTCACAAGTCCCTGAAACATTTGGGTCAACAGCGTTACACTGACATGGTTGGCAGGGTCGTACAGGTCCACTCTCACCCAAGGGGTCTCCAAAATAACCATTGGTACAAAACTCACAGCGAGAACCTAGAAAGAAAAAGAATAGTGAAACACAAGCAGAGGAAATCCTGAGCCAATCACATAGGAACTCCCCCTGAATTCTTCCTGGAACACAGATCTAAATAAGCATCCACATTCTCTAATCAGTGGGATTCCATATGCACACAAATGGCTCACAGACTTGCAATTCAGATTGTACAATATGTTTGAATTATTCCTGAATTCTTTCTCTTAATATGTGTTATCCAGGGGTATAATCCAGGCAAAAAAATCAAAAAAGATCTGCAGTTTCCACACTTTTGGCTACAAAAATATGTACATGAGTGCTTAGAACAAATTATTGGGATGATGGGATGTGAACAGAATATATTAAAGGAAAAAAAACCTGGAGGCTCAAGATTTTAGAATAATTTCAGAAAGAGAAGCTATGTACTGCCAAAATTAATGGAGAAAGTAGTGGTGCTTAGAGCTTTATTATCTGCTGTTTATCTGCTACACTTTCTCCACTAGTTTTTATGATATGCACTTGCAAAAGCAATTCTTCTTGCCTTCAATACCTCAAAAAGTCCAGGAAACTCTTGCCTGTTTCGGTTTAACCTGATTAAACCAAAACAATAGAGTTACATGAAGAAAGCCTGAAATAATGCATCACAACAATAAAATATCAATACCACAGCAAAGTAAAATATTTAAACACATGCATACACTTTTTCTAAAATCACGCATCATAGAAAAGCCTTCTTATTTTTCTTGATGATTCTTTTAACTTATTATTATTTTCAGTGCATTAAATGGTCAACCAAAAAATGTCTACAAGGACTTGTAGAACTTGAAGGACGTGTTCGACTACTAGTATGCGAACTACAGATTTAGTATAGCATTAATGTAGTACCTTTCTTTGCTAATTCAGGCTAGAATTGGATTTTCTGAGGTAGGAAGATATCTGCAAGATATTTGTATTCCATCTGACCAGCAATACTCATGTTTCTCTTTGAGTCATACAATCCCTTCTTTCAAATTTGTCTTATGTTCCTGGTATGTCACTCCAGGCTACAGGTTGAGATTTATAAAATAAACCATACAAAATAATTGCTTCCATAAATAAATAAATAAATGTCAGGCTGAAAAGCTCTTTCCTAGATTCTCCCATCATACTACACTGATTGTCCAAGAAATAATTTAAATGGAGGCTGTATTTAATCCTAAATTCTAACTTCTACTTGGAAGTGATTCAGCCCCAGCAGAGACTAACATTTCATTGACTGTAGGTCTAGTCATTCAGCAAAAACCAGATTTGGAAACCATGATGATTCCACAGTAATGTGTGCATAGAATAGAGGTGGAGCTTGCATCACAATGACACAATGCTTCGGCACCAATCTGACTCCCCTTAGTTAGGTGACTGGGTCTACCCATTTATTTTTGCAGGCGTCGGTCTACTCATTTCTTTTTTTTAACACTGATCAGCTTTGAAGCCCCGTGGCAGCTGCGAGGCCAATAAAATTATAAAATTTGCGTCCCTTGCGTCCAGTTGCATCCGTTTCTAGATCGGGACTCCTTACGCACGGTCACTCATGCCCTCATCACCTCCCGTCTGGACTATTGTAACGCTCTCTACATTGGGCTCCCCTTGAGGAGCACTCGGAGGCTCCAACTGGCGCAGAGTGCGGCCGCGCGGGTGGTGATGGCAGCGATGTGGCGCTCCCATGTAACACCTCTCCTGCATGAGCTGCACTGGCTCCCGGTGGTCTTCCGAGTGCGCTTCAAGGTTTTGGTTATCACCTTTAGAGCGCTCCATGGCTTAGGACCTGGTTATTTAGGGGACCGCCTGCTACCACCAACAGCCTCCCACCGACCAGTACGCTCCCATAGAGAGGGGCTCCTCCGGGTGCTGTCGGCCAAACAATGTCGACTGGCGGCTCCCAGGGGGAGAGCCTTCTCTGAGCTCCCCCCAGAGATACAGAGGATCCTGGATCTGCGTACCTTCCGTCGCACGCTCAAGACTTTCTTATTTCATCAAGCTGGCCTGACCTAAGTCTCTCCCCTTTTTAAATGAAAATTTTAAATTTGGTTTTAAATTATTGGAGTTTTAAATTTGTTCAGCCAAATTATTTAATTCATTTTAGTTTATTTTAAATTTTGTATCTATATGTTTTATTCTATGGCTGTTCACCGCCCTGAGTCCTTCGGGAGTAGGGCGGTATACAAATTCAATAAAATAAAATAAATAAATAAATAAAAAAACACCGAACCATTTGTTAAATTGCTGGCTTGCCCACCCCTCACCCAGTGGTGCGGAGGGGTGGGGCAAGGGGCAGGGCGAGCCAGCAATTTAACAAACGGTTCGGCCGAACCGCTTAGAACCAGCAGAATCCCACCACTGGTTAGGTCCCTCCCCTATACAGATCACTAGCTTCTACTGAGTTTCTAAAAAGCAGCACAGGGAGAATGCATTTGAAAGGGAGACAGTGGAGATAGAGGAAGGTTACACAAAGGGGTTCTTCACCCCTTCCCAACCCCATCCAATGTTTAATTCCCAGTTGCTGCAAGGATTGTTTGGAAATCCTAACTATTGAAGAGAATGGCATATTCCTCTCTTTGCTATCATATATTCTCTCTGCAGATGGGCAGAGAGTGACATCCCCAGACATGTCTCTGGATGCCTTATGGTCTTGCCACATATCACCCTCCCACTCCTTGGCTAGACTCCTGCTATTCCCTTGCAGAAAGCAAGCTGGCTTGGGGGGGGGGGGGGAAAGAGGACTGTCAGACATCAAAATATGAATCTTACCACTGGTTCCTGGAGGACATCTGTTACAAACAATTTCCTGTGTGCCCGGCAGGACTGAGCAACCATAGCCACTCTGGCATGGGCATGGTTGGCAGTTCTTTGAGTCCCAAGGAAGGCTGTAAAACCCATTTGGGCAAGCAGTACTTATATGGTCCAAAGTTTCATCTCCAGCATAACACTCTCCTAGGCAAAGATGGAAAAAGAAAAGATAGAGGATTTGGTTGAATGGAGCCTTGTATCAGAACCCATTGGCTTGCTTTCTTTTTATGGAAATGTAACAGATGAGACAAAAAGAAAAAATTTGAAGGAAGAAACTATTAAATGTAGAACAGATCTTGATATATCTAAACTGGCCTATGCAAACAAGTATTAAAGCAGCTTTTTCTGAAAAATATAAATAGACTTTTGAAGAGCAACTTTCATTTTTTGTGGTTCGAATACTACCATTAATTTCCCAAATGGTAGCTTATTGTAGGTGTTCAAGCACACCCATAATAAGTGATACAGAAGATCTATTCATTACTTGAATCACAGCTTTTCAATCTGGAAAAATGTGGGATCTGAAACTCAGGAAGGAGCATGTTGCCCTTCCTGATCAAGGATTCTATCGAAAATAATTGTTTTTCATCAATTGATAAAGTATCAGGAAATTCTTAGAAAAGAAGGGGGAAAGGAACAACTGTCAAAATGAACCTTTTGACATCCAAGGAACTGCACGTTAGATAGTTTATTTTGTGTAGGAATTGAACTTTTATATAATTTAAAATAACATTATTAAATATGATATAATGGTACAGAACACTACTAAGTAATCATGTTTGGAACTTGGGGGCAAGAATGACAGTGACAAGTCATGACAATGACAAGAATCTTAGCTGTCAGCTGCTCATATGGCAGCAAGATTAAAAACTTTATAGCAGCTTTCTTACTGTTATTATTGCTGCAGTATTTCTGGTTTTTGGCAAGCCAAGTGGGCAAAAACCAAGGGAAAAAACAAGTAAAAACTAAACACCATGTGCATTCCAAAAGATCTTCCTTCAGGTCTTTTTGAGTGTCCATGTACTGAACATTTGACACAAAAACTCTCATAGTTTTTGCAGAGTTTCTTCACAGCCAGGGATCACATTAATGAGTGTGACTCTATCTCTATTTTATCTAAAATAGTGAACATATAATATGGAATATATGTCTTCATGCCTGGTCCTCCTTCACAAAGAAAGGGTTTCCTGGACATCATATAGAGTGACCCCACGGTGATTTTGACATTCTTGCCCTTTCAAATAAAGTCCAATGGACCAATAAATAAATAAATATCCACCATAACAGAACCTTAGACTGTGGATTTGCTTACCTGTTTCTGTATCACAAGTTCCTCCTCCCTTGCACTGGCACAGAACACATTGCCTGAAGGCCCCAAAGTTACGTGAATTCTCTCTTTTGTACCCTGGAGCACACTTCTCACAGAATTGCCCCTGGTATCCAGTTGGACATACGCATTGCTCCACCCAGGGGGCCGAAGAGCCAGTGCTTGGCAGCGCCGAAACCAAAATGACATTACTGAGGTACCCTGGGACTAAAAGAACAGAAAGTGATTCTAGAAAATATTCCAGAGAAGAAATCGTGACAAAATTAGGCAATGGCATCTGGATCGTGTCTTAACTGAGAATAGACTATGTCTAGGGATGTCAGAGATCTATTTCCAGATGTCTTCTACATGTCTTCTTTCAACATTTGTTCTCTCCTATTTCTGCATTAATCTTTACTAACAAAAATTAAACATTTGAGAGAAAACATATGAATGATTAACCTTCCCCAAGTATCCTCTGACAGTTCTTGTCCAAACTGATGTTTCCAGATGTGCTGGACTTCACTTCTCATAACTTCTTGGCAGCATGGTCTTTGGCTCTTCAATTAAATGAGAGAAGCCTATCCTATCCCCAAGGGAAATTCTTTGCAACCTTCTGTGTGATGCACTGTGTGATGTGCTAAAAACACTAAACAACTCTGGGAAATTTTCTGAGGGTAAAAATGACTTAAATCATAGCTTCACTTGGCTGACATTAATCTACTTTTAAATTAGCTTATTGCTTTGTGTTCTTTAAAATGTTTTTATTGCTTTGTGTTCTATCTGATAATAAAATAGGACAGAAATGTTCAAATAAGCAATCAAATGCTATATGAAGGCCCCTTTTTTATGCCCGGTTGCTAATCCCAGCTCACCAGCTCCATGAGTGGCTCTAATCCGAATTGATGACAAATTCCCAATTAACTGATGATATTCAATATTACTAAGCCTAGGGCTCCAGTCACTACTTGGGTGTTCATCTAACCTGCAGACCAGAGATAAAAAAGAAAATTATATTTTTTAAAAAATCATGCCTAGCCATCATTGCATATAAAATATATTTTCATAAACACAGAAATGAAAGAAACAGAACACTGTTATATCAAAAAAATGACCATAAAGAATGAAAAAACAGCATTGTGAGGTCAAGGAGGAACTGTAAATAAGGCATATACTGTATTTCTGTGAATCTCAGAAAGTCAAAGAGCCTTGGTGGTGCAGTGGACTAAGTGCTGTTATGTAGCACTTAGCTGCCAGCTGCCTGCAATTAGTGTGAGTTCAAATCTCACCAGGCTCAAGGTTGACTCAGCCTTCCATCCTTCCGAGGTAGGTAAATTGAGGACCCCGATTGTGGGGACAATAAACTGGCTTTGTAGAAACACCGCTTATGGGGGGGCCAAAAGCCCTAATAAGCAGGAGAAGGGCGGCATATAAATTGAACAAATAAATAAATAAATAAATAAGGTTACAAAAATCAACTCCCTAATAAATCAATATATTTTTTCAATAGTTAGGAGAGCTAAGTATCCTTCTTTAATATCAAGGAATCAAAATTGCAACCAAAGCAAAAATAAAAGTGATCCCCCTACACACAATTTTTTTTTTACAAGACTGGAGTAAGCTTCCTTCAAATCCATTATTTCCAGCTGGCATGTCTGATGGCATGCAAGTGTAAGAGTTCTACTCCAAGACTCGAATATGAAGGTGCCGGGGTGGGAAATGTTGAAGTACCATAATAGGTACCAGCCAGCTGTGTTGTGCTATGGTTCTGTGTCACTTTGGGGGAGTCAGTGTATAGACTACATCTGTGATGGCAAACTTATGGCACGCATGCCAAAGGTGGCACGCAGCGCCCTCTCTGTGGGCACACAAGCCATTGCCCAATTCAGCTTTGCTGCTCATATGCGTGTGCCTCCCACTAGCCAGCTGGTTTCAGGTCTCTACCACGCATGTGCAGGGTGCATGCGGGGTCCGCATGCACATGCGTGGGGGTAGGGCGTGTGTGGGGGCGTGTGCACATGTGCAGGGCACATGTGGGGAACACGCAAGCATGCATGGAGGGCATTTGCAGGGGGCCATGTGCAGATTGCATTTGGGGGGTTTGGGTACGCACATGCACATTTGCGTGCTCACGTGCGCGCTTTGGTCCGGAAAAAGTTAGCCATCACTGGAGTACATCATCACAGGTTCCTCTATGCTACAAGGGAGGATCAGTTTTTCTTGTTCCAGAATTCCTAACACACTTCCATAAAATTGGGAGGTTCACATGACATAGTTAGAAAGCTACATATTTAAACAATCAATTTGTTGTAAAATAAAACCTTACAGAGCTTGTTTTACATAGTAACATATACTACCTGGTTTCTTCAAAACAGCTTTTGATTATTTGACATTTCCTTACTGATGGGTAAACTGCCTATATTAGAAAACCATTAAGGTGATACAGAATGATATGGAAGTACTGTTTGAGTTAATAAATCTGTGATAGTTCATTCAAATTTACATCATTTTGGGTTAAAGTCATCAAGAGCCGACTCAGAATAAGTGAATCATGTGAACCCAGAGTTAGTAATGGGGTGTCATTGAGGGAGCTGTACTGTTGTCTTTAATATTTGAGAGAGCCCCAGGCAATTTACCTGAATGTGTACGTCTTCCTGATTCCACAAGGCAGCATCCTGCCATTAGATGGGAACTGGGTCATGGCTCTTAAACCAGCTCCTTCCAGGATGACATCATGCTGTGAAGGGCGAAATCCAGGTCGGTTCACTCGATAATCAAAAGACAGCATCTGTCCATAACTTAGCTGCTGGTTCCCAAGGAACCTGGCTACAAAAAAATTGCATAACAAAAAGAGCAATCAAATAAGAATTTAAAGTCTCCATAGATGACATTTTAAAAGAAAATAGCATAGAAAAGTTTTATCTAACAGTATCAGCTTAATTCTAGAGCAATAGAGAGGACTTCAAAGGAATCAATGAATATTAAAGGGCAACATCTAATAGTTTATTGCATGGTTATGGCATAATTAAAAATCTGGGCGTCTATGGAGATTCTCAATCATCCAATCAATCATTTCCCCACTATTCAGCCAGAACTAGAGAAGCTTTTTGGATGAGAAGAGAAACGTTTTCGGGGGGGGGGGGACCCAGTTGCCTTTTAAAAAGCATCTTTGGGACAATCTGTCTGTTTGTTGGTTGGCTTGCTTCTTTACTTAGTCGTATATTTTGAATCTGTTTCAGACAAAAACATGTCAAGTTTACCAAAAAGCTCTTTGGGTACATCCAAATAGATTTTCTAAACTGGCTGGACATATGATCCTTTGGATGTCAGCGGTATTGTGGACATCTACTTCAACTTCAACTGATATATAGTTGAATCTGCTTCAAAGCTGTGCTTTTCATTTTTTCCCCAGCCCAAGAATATGTTGGAAAGAAATTATGTACAAGGACTCAGGATTGCATCTGTCTATTCTATCTATTGTTAGAATAACTCTGTAAAAACAGATTAGAATGGGATCGAATTTGTAACCTACAAGAGAAAGATTGAGGTTTAACAATGGGCTGATTCCAGCCAGGTTTACAGGAAAAGGCATCCTTATGGGAAAGGCATTTGCAGCTTCTCTTGTGCTTCCTGTGCCTCTTGTGTCACTTGGCCATAGTGACACAAACACAGAGATGCAACATAAGGAGAGGATAGAAACAGATATGCTCCCCTGAAGAAACTGCAGATGTCTCCACCGTCATTATTTTGCAAAGGTGTTGAAAAAATCTCAGAAACTATTTGGGTCAAATGATGGAAGAGGGAGGGGGGATTTAGAATGGAAGAGGCAGAGACATTGCAAGATATGTCCAACTGCCTTTCCTGTAAGGATGCTTCAGGGGCTCTTTTTTTCTGGAATTTGAATCCAGTTAATTTTCAAACTTGACTTTTGTTTTGTCAGTTTTCCTACCCAATCAAATTTTGCTCTGTTTTAGTCAGTTTTCAGACAGTCATTTTGCTGACAGCTTGACAAGCCTGTTTCCTAATTTCTTTCCAACACTGGGTTGGAAAGAATAAGAAGCAAGATGAAATTGAGCAGAGATATGTCATGTTTTTCTTTCTGTTCCAAATATTAAGCTACTGAACTTCCTTCCTTCCTCTGTGAGAAGATTATTGAGGCATGGCAGGGATTCTATATTTATGTTAGCCTTTCCTGTAGGCAGAAGTTTAAAAAATAATTATCACCTTTCTGGGCATTTGAGGAATGACAGTTTTGTAGAAGTGCTCTTAAACAATTAATTTGATTTGTTTAGACACTTCAAGTTTGACTAGAAGTGACTAAATTACTCCGATTTATTTCAGATCTGGTCTTCCTCATTGCTGGGAAAATGCCACAGTAGTGGCTGAAAACACATTTGCATACAAAATCTATTCCAGCATCTCTAGATAACGTTGGGAAAGATTCCAATCTCAAATCTGGAAAATCTGCCATTGATCAGTGTCAACAATACCAAACTAGATGGATGAATGATCTTAGTGTTAAGCATCTCCCTGTTCTCTATAAAGCTAACTAACCAAGAAGAGTAAATGTATGTTTATACCAACAAGTTTAAGACAACCTCCTTGTTCAGCAGAATAACTATTCATTGCATGTTTGCTACATATTTAGGATCCATAACTACCAGTATTCAAGTGTTTGGGTAAGTTATATATTGATATACAAACTAGATCATTTTACATCCTATATAGCTCCTTGCTGAAAGAGCAGACTTCTTTTCAAACTAGAAGTGCCTAACTGGTCAAATTGAATTTTCCTAAAAATGAAATATTTGGAGATGATTGGAATCTTTTCACTTTTTTCATGTAGCTACACTAACTATGGGGAATGTTGGCTAAAGGATGAAAGAAAACCATATTGAAGCATCCTTGGGAAAACTATCACATGCTCTGTGTTACTTTCACTATACTAAAATAATACATCACCTCAAAACCAGAAAAAAACATATGTGACTATAAATGGGACACAAGCTGGAATATATGACTACAAATGAACAATTTAAAGGTATATTTTGCTGAATGGTCCTTTAGAGGTGTGCCTCTCCACACTGGGATATGAAAATATGCACCTGGAGCTACAAAATAGCTGGAACCCAGCCTTCTAGAGGTCACAGAAATTTCGTTGTGCTGTGGAGACCATTGGAGCTGTAATGGAGATCCATTTTCTTGATCTTGCCAACCTTCATCACCTGAAATACAGGAAAAGCACAGCTTACTGAACTAAGTTGGAAATCCAATCCACAGTCACTGATTCAGGAAATGTGACAGGAGAAAAACAACTTTATCCATAGTGTGTAACTGAAACTGAGGTCAATGCATTCCTACTATACAGGTAGTCCTCAATTTATGACCACAATTGAGCCCAAAATTTCTGTTGCTAACTGAGGTAATTGTTAAGTAAGTTTTGCCCCATTTACAACTTTTCTTGCCACCATTGTTAAGTGAATCACTGCAGTTGTTAAAATAATAACAACTTCACAATTGTTAAGTGAATCAGGTTTCCCCATTGATTTTGCTTGTCAGAAAGTTGCAAAATATGATCCCATGACCCTGGGACATTGCAACCATCATAAACATGAGTTAGTTGCCAGGTGTCAGAATTTTGATCACTTGAGCATGGAGATATTGCAGCAGTCGTGTGAAAAATGTCATAAGTCACTTTTTTCAGCGCCGTTGTAACATCAAATGGTCACTAAGTGAACTGTTGTAAGTCAAGGACTACCTGTAGTTACTTTCTGAATACAATGTCCTTCTGAAGGAGGCAAAGAAGGAGCACTTCTTTGCCTCCTTCTGTCTGGTTCTGTGCTAAGAAGATGATTTTGCAGAGTTGTTCCTTGCTGAAAAAAATTACTTTCTACAGTATAGATGTTCCTGCGCATCTCTTGCTTGTAATCATACTACTTGAGAATACAGGAACATTTTAGAGATATGAAGCTAGTATGCTCGAAGCAGGCTATCACTTTCTGCCTTGCTCCTTGAGGACAGTTTTATAAATCAGGACCGGGTGACCAGAGCATTTATACTTTTGTTCCAGGGGTGAAATGCTCCCGGTTCGTACCGGATTGCCCGATCCGGTAGCAATGGAGGCAGGTGGTTCGGAGAACCAGTAGCAAAAATCCTTGCATGCCCCCTCCCCCCATGCCCAGCTGAGCCGCACAATCATCAGAGGCTTTTAATTTTTTTACTTTTAAAAGCATTTTTTCTACAACCTCTTCCGATGAAAAAATGCTTTTAAAAGTTTTTTTAAAAAGCCTCTGATGATCACACAACTCAGCTGGGATCGTCAGAGGCTTTCCAAAGCATTTTTTTCTGCAACCTCTTGGCCGAAGAGATGGTAAAAAAAAGCTTTGAAAAGTCTCTGACGATCCCAGCTGAGTTGCCTGATCGTCAGAGAGGCTTTTCAAAGCATTAGAAAAAATGCTTTGAAAAGTTAAAAAAAAAAAAAGTTGGCCACGCCCATCCAGTCACATTACCACCACCACCACCACCACCAAGCCATGCCCACAGAACCGGTAGTAACAAATTTTACATTTCACCCCTGTCTTGTTCCCAACATCTGCTAGTCATTTGGGAACCCAAGGCTGCAGATCCCTAGATTTTTGTCCAAAGTTCAGCCATAGCTGCTTCACTGACATCTGTAAGAAGCCCTTATACTGTTTTACTATTTTGTTGTAAAGAAATCCGAATCACACCCTGTTTAACCATCTGGATTGGCATGTCTGAAAAAAAGTATGGAGACTCTTGAAAGTTCACTTAAAATTCAAAAAGCTCTTCAGTAAAATGCAAATAAGTAACAGAAGGGAATGATATGCTAAATATGCTGAGGGGAATGAAAATATAGGAAGATAATTTCTTGACTAGCAGGGGTGAGGATTGGAGACTGTATGTCTCAGCAAGGACCGAGTCAGATCTCTGCATGAAATTCACCCAAGGTCATTTGTTGCCAGCCAGTCTCTATGCTAGTAATATCTGATGTAGTCATATACTGAATTGTGGTCTGTATTCAATATCTCTGTGATACCTTGATTTACATCCAGACTGAAAGAGAAGAATGAATCACAGATATGAGAGAGAGAGAGAGAGAGAGAGAGAGAGAGAGAGAGAGAGAGAGAGAGAGAGAGGGAGGGAGGGAGAGGGAGAGAGAGAGAGAGGGAGAGGGAGAGAGAGGGCACTCAGATACTGGCTGTCTCTAAGTATGGATCAATCTAAACTCTTCTCAGACAGAACAAAGCAAATGTGGGGAACAAAAGCTTATACAAAAGTTGCATAATCAGGAAAAGAATGCAGATTGTGCAAATAAGAAAAGACCAAATTAGTGAAGTGTTTTACCTTGTTGAAATGTAGATGTAATTTTATAGACACTATAATTTTCCCCACTGGAGCATGTAGTTGAATGTCCATAACAAAAGCATGGAGAACAGCCCTCTGGATTCCTTGCATTTAAGTTATAATAGCCCTCCTTGCATCTGTGTGAGAGAAAAATCAAGACAACGAATTGCAGGATCTCTTAAACATTTTTGACACATTTCTATTTTGGATTTCTCTGATTAACTGTTATGATATGAAAATATTTCAGTATCTAGCCTTAAGAAACCTCTAATCAGCAAAAAGAAAAAAGAAAAAGAAAAAACCCAACCCTTTCTGGATTTTGAGATTAGCCTTCATTAGATATTCTATCTAGGCCAGTGATGGCTAACCTTTTTGCCTTTTTGCCATCGCGTGCCAAAAGCGGGGGGAGCGCAGGGGTGTCGTGTGTGCATGTGCCCACACCCATAATTCAATGCACCCCACCCCACCGTGCATGTGCGTGCGACACCCCATCCTCTCCCTGCTATTGGCATGCGATCGCACAGTGGGACCGGATGGTCCATTTTTCGCCCTCCCCAGGCTCCAGAGCCTTTCTAGGAGTCTGGGGAGGGCAAAAACAGTCTTCCCCAACCCCCCCCCCGGAGGCACTCCGGAGGCTGAAAACAGCCCATTTCCCGACTTCCGGTGGGCCCGGAAGGCCCGAAAATCAGCTGGCCTGCATGCGCATGTGCGCTGGAGCTGAGCTAGGACAACACTCGCATGCCCACAGATATGGCTCCACGTGCCACCTGTGGCATGCGTGCCATAGGTTCGCCATCATGGATCTAGGCTATCACTGGGAAGAAGCAGTGTGTTTCTAGTCAAATGATCCTTTGATGGTAGAACAGCTATCATTTACCCCACATAGAGCATATAAAAGCCACTATCTATATTGTTTGCAGTAAAATTCAGGTATAGAGCCATCTGGAATAGCAAGCAAATTCCAACCCATACTTAATTTGTGTATTAATAACATAACTTTTGATATTGGATCAAGATCAATTACATGAGTGTATTCATGCATCCAGATAGCAGCACCCCACGTTGCAAATATCAACCTTTTTTCATCATCCATCAGAAATTGAAATAGCCCAAAAAAAATTTATCTAAGGATACAGTCAGATACTTTGCCCCTTGTTCAGTGTCTGGATTTTGTATATTTGCAGACCATAATATAAGTATACGTTAGGCTGTAATCACGATAAATTTTCTTCATGTTCATGTCAACAAATATAAAAGCCCAAAGTATAGAGAAGTTATCGGTATTAGTAATCAAAAGTTGTTAGACACAAAAGCAAAGTGGAATTTTACATTTAGCTGGCTGATGCTGGAAAACAAACAAAACATCACACCCCTTTGGTTGTTTTCATACTTCATTCTTTGCAAAACATTCACAGGCATGTAGACTCAAAGACTCATGATCTTAGATAACACGAAATGAATATGTGTTGTTCTGTTTTAAGATCTTTGTGACGTGTGAATCTTTGCAACAAGAAGAGATGCCTTCACTTGTATGTGTTTTGGAGAAAGTTGTAATAACTGGCTTCAAAAGGACAGAATGTACTTAGATCTAATATAGGTTTGGCTTGGATGTTTCTGAGGAAGAAATCAGGTTGCCTTCTGACAAATTAACTAAAGACAAACTTTATTACAGAGACAAATATTTGGCTGACAAATACTTTTGGTTTCTTCTGTAAAAAATTCAATTATACATACAGTATACCAGCTGCCTGCCTACAGATTTTTAAAGAAAAAATTGGGAAGAAGTCTTTGAAGCTGGATGCAGGAGGCAATGTCCTAAGATTGCTGCTCTGGCAAAAAGTTAGATTAGACTTGTTGATTATGAATTCTACAATAGTACTGCAATCAATCCTAGCTCTCTAAGACCTAAACATGATACCTTATATAGAGATCCCTCTTTCTGTTTTATAATACATAGTTTCAAACTACCTTCTGTACTGAACTGAGCTTTCCTTTACTGCTCCTAGCCATAATGATACCAGCTATTTTGGTAGCAGTTTTGTATTTCTATGAGCATGTAGTTATCCTACTCTGTAGACTTAAAGGTGGACTTCTTCTGAGAAAGTTGCCCTGTAAAGCTTCTCCCCCCCCCTAATTCCCAGTATCTTCTTCCCAGTGCATTCCATTCCACCATTTCCCAGTATTTCTAGTCCCTCAGAGACATGGCATAAACAGTATTACCCTCTTTTTGCTTAAAAAAAAAAGGAAACTCAGAGACTAAGCATGCTGAAGTGTGAACCTATATAGTTATGTTGCATCTTGACTTCTGAATACCTCTGGCTCATCACAGGGGTCTATGGATATTGGAGAAATCAATGCACCTGGAATGAAATACCTATGGTATTATTTAAAACTGTAGGAGAAGAAGCAAGTGTTAAATACTCCTTGTCAGCAAATAAGGAACAATATTATTTGTGGCTGAAAAATGTGAAAACATTGGTATAATTATACTAAGAAAGTAGAATGCAAGAGAATGTGCAAATTACCAGTTCCTTCTTGGTGTGAGCAAACTTTTGCTTACAATTGTACAAAGAACAGTTGAGCTATACATGAAAAGATAAATGCAAAATGTCCAAGTATCTTTTTAAGAAGGGCAAGAGATCAAATAGTTGATGGCTAAAACAGCAAGAAAATTTATGGAGGTTTTTTACTTTTGCTTTATTTACTATAGAGAAGCCTTTGATTGAATAATTTGTGCTAAAATGTGACGAAATGGGGTTGAGGGGTACCCCGGACCGTGAACCAGCTCATGAGTAAACACACTGAGACTGAAATGATTCTAACAGAGGCGTCTTGTGTAAAAATATAATTTACTTTAAAACATTTAAAAAGCACTATGTCTTTATGAAAACACATTAAAAACAAAGTCTTGTCTGGGTATGTGAGGCAAGGCTATCTCCCTAGATCCCTCTCCACAATACCGAAAACAGTTCACAAAAGAATAAAGCTAGCATGAAGGTAAGCAGCTTCGGCGTCGATACATCATCAAGGCAATCATAACGAGGGCAGCACGAGCCTCACAGCTGAAAGTCACCTGAAGTAAAAACAGTTCAAATAGCAAACACTGTTTGAAGCTTGTGGGAGGAAGAAGGTCCAGCAACAGCAGTCCCGATGATAGCTTGCATGCTACAAAACAGCAAAAGGCAAGCATCCGTGGGAGTCTCTCTGTAACGACGTCTGGAGTCCTTATCTGCATTCTTCTCCCATCAGCGGCATTGCCCAAGCTTCCTGCAGGAGCTGTGCATTTAGGCCTAGAAGACTAGGCCCGAGTAGCAAGCGAAAGGTCCTTGCTTATGTAAGGAGTCAACCTGCAATTATCCAGGGCGGGGAAGGCTTGCAGGTAATTGGCAACAGTAGATGGCTTGATTAAAACCATACTGTTTGTGAGTAGGCAGATAGCCACAGCAATCCTGGAAACACTCGTGACAATCCCCTTCTCTGCGGCTATTTGACTCGTTAACAAACATACATTCTACATTGGGTACATATATACATCAATGGGAAGTACATTCACATAGCCATTGACATTTTACCCAGGAGATAGAGGTGTTGGTCACGGGGCAGCGGTTTGGTAAACACGTCCGCTACCTGTTCCTTGGTTTCACAATACACAGTCTTAATGAAACCTGTTTTCACCAATTGCCTCACATGTTTGATTTTAATATCAATATGGCGCGATCTCTGGCCTACAGCATCGGCTTCTGATATGTTAATGGCAGCCATGTTATCCTCATAGACTTTTATAGGTTGCATGGGCTGCCTCCATAAGCTTACCAGAAGATCGTCAAACCAAACTAGGTTATTGGAAGCTTTGGACAAACTCACATACTCAGCTTCCGCTGTGGAGGTTGCAATTAACTTCTGCTTCCCAGAGTACCAATACACGGGGCTACTATTTAGGTATACAATGTACCCCGAGGTACTTTTTCTAGATCTAACATCCCCTGCCCAATCGGCATCCGAAAAACAACTCAATCTTAATTCTCTAGTTGCTTCTGGTTCCAATAACAATGAATAGTTCACAGTACCTTTTAAATATCTCAGGAGTCGTTTGATTCCGCTCCAATGGTACTGTGTAGGATGTTCAGAATGTCTAGATAACACATTTACACTTAGACTGATGTCCGGTCTAGTCCAATTTGCAATGTACAACAACGACCCAATCACGGACTTGTAAAGGGTCTTATCCTCAAACTCCGTGCTCTCAGTGTACATATTCTTAAGGAAATCTGTTGCCATAGGGGTATCACATGGCTTCGCCTCTACCATGCTACACTTTTTAAGCAATTCCTGAATCTTATCTTCCTGAGAAAGCCGAAACCCCTTCTCGGTTTTTACGAATTGCACCCCTAAAAACTTGCTAATGTGACCTAGTGGTTTTAGAGCGAAACTCTTACTTAGGTCCTCAGAGAACTTCTTATGCCTGTTCTCTGATCTGCAAATATATAGTATGTCATCAACGTACAACAGTACTGTTTCCCTAATGTCCTGATCTTCCTTGACAAAAACACACTCGTCAGCTGACGATGGTAAAAAGCCCATCTCTCTCAGGCTTTTTGTGAGACACTCGTACCATCGTTTACCAGATTGTTTTAAGCCGTATAGGCTCTTATTCAACAACCACACATCATCTTCCCGATGGCTTACTCCCTGAGGAATCCTCACGTACAGCTCTTTGTCTAACTGGGCGTGCAGGTATGCGGTCTGAATATCGAACTGATACACATGTTCGCCTCGCATGGTAGCGATGGTGAGAGCTGTTCTCACGCTCTCAGGGCGCACCGTGGGCGAGAAGGTGTCCTCATAATCGTCAGGGAATCTCTGCGAGAATCCCTGCGCTACTAGTCTCGCTTTATAGACAAAACCCCCACCTTCAATGGGCTTTTGCTTGAAAAGCCACCTGGTGCCGATCACCCTCTTGTCTTTGGGCAATCTTGTTGGCGTGAATACGTCCAGCCTTCTCAGGCTGTCTAATTCCGTATCCATGGCAGCCAGCCATTTCTGTCGTTCATGGTCAGGTAAGGCCAACACATCCTCATATCTCTGAGGGGTGGCCAAAACCTGGTTGACTGAGGTAACAAAGTCGTTGTACCTCTTAGGCTTATTGCCCCTGGTAACCCTAACTGGTCTGCCTTTAGGAGAGTCACTGACATCAGAGTTGTCCGATGAGTCATCTACCTCGTGACTATCACTATGCGTCTCAGAAGCTGGGTGCCTATCCTTCCTGGCTACCCCCATCTTACGCTTCAATACCCCTTTCAAGGGTGCCTGGGATGCACGCTTCCCAGAACCAGATGTATCCCTATCCTCGGGTAGGTTCTCCGATACATCCTCCGATTGCCTATGACAACTGCGGGAAGGGTTCTGAGTAAGAATCTCATTAGCATGGATCTTACTCCAATTGGCCCCTTCGTGAAAAGTGGCAGACCTTGATATCATTAATTTCCCGTTAGGGTAGGCAAACCTAAATGCCTTGGAGCCCTGCTCATAACCAACAAATCTCAGTTTAACAGAGATCCGGTCTCCCTTTCTCCTGAGCTCCTTCGGGACATGAACATCGGCCATCACCCCGAAAACATGGAGGTGTGCCAAGCTGGGCTTATGGCCGTATAGCACCTCGTATGGGGTCTTCTGCACCATGCTAGACCACACTCGGTTCAAGGTGTAGTTCGCGTATCTAATTGCTTCTACCCAATATGCGAAGTCTAGTCCGGAATCCTCTAGGGCGCACCGCATCATTGTTTGTAATATGTCGCTGCGCTGTTCTGCAACGCCATTTTGAAACTTAGAGTAGGGCGCGGTGCGTAAGTGGACTATGCCCTTACTCCTCAACCAGCTGGAGAACTGCCTGGAATTAAATTCAGTACCCCTGTCAGTTAAGATTTTCTTAACTCTGACCTTATGCTGGTTCTGGACTAAGTTACAAAATTCCTTAAACTTAGTCAACGTTTCACTCTTGGACATTAGGGGAAAAACAAATCCAAATCTGCTATGGTCGTCTACTATGGTAAGAAAGTACCGTCTCTTACCCACGGAAGGTGCGAATGGACCCACCAAATCCATGTGGACGAGCTGAAACGGGTGTTCAGAGTACCTCTGAGACTTCTTGGGCGCAGATTTTACCTTCAACTTTGCACTCCTACAAATTGAACAGTCTAGGAATGTGTTACAGTCATTGATCTTGGTTCCCCTTGAGTGTTCGGTTACCTTTTTCACTATAGGAAAACTCACATGACCTAGCCTGCGATGCATCAAGTGAGCACATTCATTGTGCAATGGCTCTCCTATAGAAATTGCATTAGCATTTTCAGGTTCCCTATTATCTGACTCTAAGTTAAAATTTAAAAGCTTTTTATTAACTTTACATTTGTCTTTACAAGGCTTCCTCTGGTGAAAGTCTTGATCCTCATCACCTAGTTCTAACTGTGATTCATTGTTACTACCAATTGAGATAGTATAATTGCTATCACTGCAGGTCTCAGCATTCGTATTGGGGGAATAATAAGGCAAGCCACCTATCTTCAAAACCTCCCCAATCACACATTTGTTGTTTTTGATCACAGCTGTTCCTCCTGAGAACAGAATCTCCATTCTGGGGTTCTCACATATCCTCATTAGGCTTAGCAAATTATGATCTATCTCTGGTACATACAATGCTCCATGAATCTTTCCTATCCCAGGAATATAAACATCTCCAATGCCAACAACATTGACCTTTTTACCGTTTGCAACTTTGACCATGGATTGATGCCTTCTCATATTAACAAACAACCTTCGGTCACTGACAACATGGTTACTGGCTCCACTGTCCATTAACCATAGTTGCTCTCGCTGTTCCCTTGTAAGCTCTGACTCAGTAGTTTCCACTATACCTACAGAGCCATCATTAAACCTGGGTTTGTTCCCTTTGTTGCCTTCATTTGGCTTTTTACTCCTTCTGTGGTTAGGAACATCTATACTTGGCTTTCTACCAGGAGGCAATGACCTCCTTTTACATTTATTATCAGAAGGTACCTTTGAGCATGCCCTAGCATTCACATTTTGTGGGCAATCCCTTCTATAATGTTCTCTTGAACCACAATTGAAGCATTCTCCGATAGCATATGCTCTATCTGAACTATCGGGCCTTCTTAAAGGTTTTTCCTTTTTGTGAAAAGCCACCCTGCATTTTCGCAAGTTATCTTCTGCAATCAATCTACCAGATAACACTTCTAAAGATAAGTTATTACAACTAACATTATCCAATTGCGATATAAAATTATCCCAGCTAGGGTCAAGGGAATTGAGTATAACAGTAATGAGGGTTTGTTCAGACACTGTTTCCCCCATCAACATCAATTCCTGCCTTAACCTGTTTAACTCACATAAGTGTTCATTAATATCTACTCCCGCCTTCAACCTTGCGGAATAGAACTCCCTATAAACTCTGTTTGTAACATGGGAGCTTTTTGAACAAAATAGCTTATGCAGTTTCACCCAAACTTCTGTTACGGTCAGGTTACTAGGTATACTGGGATATAGTGCAGGGTCAATGGACATCAATAAAATACAAAAGGCCTTATGATGTAAAAGATCAACTTCTAAGGACCATGGTCTAGGTGGGGGTTTTAACAACAACGATAAAACATTCTCTTTCATTAAAATTACTTGAATACTTTTAACCCATTCCTTAAAATTTCCTCCACCCACACTTAAACTTTTAAAATTAGGAGGAAGGACCTGTACGTTATTAAACATGGAAACAGACATTAATTGGTGTTCAAAATGTGGTCCATCCTGGAACGGGCAATAAGGCATTGGAATAGAAGCACACAGCACAGTGTCTTCTATCTGGCATTCTGACAATCGTTCCTCCCCAATGGGAGGGATTAAAACTTCAGGTTGTGCGGATGCAAAGCTCATCCTGGTTTGATCACAAAAACTTGAGGGTCCTCTCTGGTGCACATCTCTAGGAATTTTTGGACGCGCTCCCAAATTCCTATCTTCAGTTGAGGCAGCCTCCGGAACCGTCCTGGATGTCGATGTCATCACGGATGGATATGTCCCACTCGTGGTGTGCGCTGAATTAGTTGCAGACATCAGGGGTGCTTTGGTATGTGCAGCTACTATTTGTTGAGCCGATGGTACCTGCAAACCATCGCCTAAAATGGTTGCCAAAGTTTCTATCACACTTGCAACCTTACGCTCAACATGAGAGTCTCTTAAATTTTTAGCAGAAGTCACCGACGTCATCAAGGGAGCTAAAGTCTTTATGGCCTGATCTATGATGGCTTCTACAGCAGGTGGCACAATATCAACTTGGCCATGCTGGTTTAACAAAGAAGCAGGAACATTCGAATCAGGCAGTCTGTTATCCCCCATTCTCCACTTATGGTCTGAGGTGGGGGTTTTAGGAAAAGATTGAAAGTCTCTTACCGATCCGGTGTTTTGTAGGACTTCGATCTTCTTTCCTTTCGCAGCTGGATTCTTTAATAATCCGCTAGAATCAGCAGTCGGGTTCTGACTTACTGTGGGCAAACCTAAAAGCTGAAGGATTGCCTTCCTAAACTCATCATCCACCTCTGTATTTGTTTTCAAGACCTGAAGTGGCGTTCTTCCAGTCTCTACTTCTTTAGGTGATGATGGCTTATTCACTATCTTAGGCCCTTCAGAAGTTGAGGCCTCTGCTCCAAAACTTACAGCTCCACTATTCTCTAAATCAATTAGAGTTTGGGGTTTTTCAGCCAAAACATTTTTGGCCTGAGCCCCAGACAGTCCAGTTTGTGACTTCATACTTTTCGCTGCTGCTGCTGCCCTAGTCAACATCTATTCAACTGCAGACATTCCAGTCTAGCGCGTTACCACATGAGCGTAGGTTCGTTAAACCATCCTCTGCTACCAACTGTGACGAAATGGGGTTGAGGGGTACCCCGGACCGTGAACCAGCTCATGAGTAAACACACTGAGACTGAAATGATTCTAACAGAGGCGTCTTGTGTAAAAATATAATTTACTTTAAAACATTTAAAAAGCACTATGTCTTTATGAAAACACATTAAAAACAAAGTCTTGTCTGGGTATGTGAGGCAAGGCTATCTCCCTAGATCCCTCTCCACAATACCGAAAACAGTTCACAAAAGAATAAAGCTAGCATGAAGGTAAGCAGCTTCGGCATCGATACATCATCAAGGCAATCATAACGAGGGCAGCACGAGCCTCACAGCTGAAAGTCACCTGAAGTAAAAACAGTTCAAATAGCAAACACTGTTTGAAGCTTGTGGGAGGAAGAAGGTCCAGCAACAGCAGTCCCGATGATAGCTTGCATGCTACAAAACAGCAAAAGGCAAGCATCCGTGGGAGTCTCTCTGTAACGACGTCTGGAGTCCTTATCTGCATTCTTCTCCCATCAGCGGCATTGCCCAAGCTTCCTGCAGGAGCTGTGCATTTAGGCCTAGAAGACTAGGCCCGAGTAGCAAGCGAAAGGTCCTTGCTTATGTAAGGAGTCAACCTGCAATTATCCAGGGCGGGGAAGGCTTGCAGGTAATTGGCAACAGTAGATGGCTTGATTAAAACCATACTGTTTGTGAGTAGGCAGATAGCCACAGCAATCCTGGAAACACTCGTGACATAAAATATGGAATATATTAAGGCTAGTGAGTTTGCCAGAGTACTTGATAATTCTGAAACCTTTGCAATGAACAAAAACCTATTGTAAGAAATTGTTTTGGAGTGAGATAAACACATATCTGTTATCTGTTTAACTTACACAGTAAATCCATTATACGACTAACAGGAATGGAGGAACTAACAGCTAGAATGGAGGAACTGACAACTAGATTCAAAATTGGTGATGGACTCACTAACAATTTGAGAAGGAGGACACCATTTTCTTATGGTGTCAAAGTACACAAGAATTAGAAGGCTTGTTAGAAAAATAAAAATGGGAAAAGAAAAAAATCAGGATTTACATTTAATAGCAAAAAGACAAAAATGAGACCAACCAGTATTGTTGCTGAATTCAGATCTGATGTAGAAATAAAGGAAGTAGACAGTTCTGTTTCCATGAGCTTGATAATAGATAGACAATGGGGTGGAGAAGTCAAGAGGAGATTAATCCTAGAGGGGACAGCAATGACAAACCTAGACAGGACAGTGAAGGAATAATGATATTTCTATGTAAGGCTGTGAAAGATGAACACTGAAAAGGGGTGAGAGAAAGAAGAGAGTTCTGAATTGTGATTTTGGAAAAAAGCAAATAATCAGTTGGTTCTAGATGAAATTAAGACTGACAATTCTGCTGGAGACAATGATTTTAGATATGAGGTGAAGGCAGATGAACAGCTATGCTTGCAAAGTTGAGTAAAGTAGAAGGGTAAGATAATGGACAAGGTGGATTGATTGCAAGGGAATTATCAATGGAATGTCTTTCAAAAAGCTGTAGTCATTAAGGACAGGTCAAGGTGGAAGGAATTTGTTCATTTAATCATCTGAGGTCTGGGCCAAGTAGATTATACCAAATTACCTAGGAAAAGATGTGAATTTCTCTACAATTCTTTTGTCTGCATTGTTGTTTGATGCAAGTTCCTGCCCCCTTACCAATGGCAGGGCTTTGCTTTTCATTTATTCTCTAGTTATTTGACGCAGTTGTTTTATAGTATGTTTTGCAATGAAGAAAAATATATCTTGGCTCCCCAAAGTTCTTTTCTATCAAATTGGACATTATAGAGAAGCACATTTTCAAAAACCTTGAAACCCACAAATCTTTCATCAAAGAAACTGAAATTGTCAGAATTTAAAATTATAATTTGACATGCCAGCTTTCTTACTTTATGTACTGACTTTGGCTAGTTCTATGCTAGTGATTAGAGCAGTGTTTCTCAACCTTAGCAGCTTTAAGATGTATGGTCTTCAACTCCCAGAATTCCCCAACCACCATGCTGGGAGTTGAAGTCCATGCATCATAAAGTTACTAACTCCTAAGCTAGAGAAACACTAAATTGGAATGTCATCCTAGCATCAAGCAGCCATCACTGAAGCACTATAGCAGGGGTGTCAAACTGGCGGCCTGCAGGCCGGATGCATCACAAGCAGGCCATGCCCACCCCAGTTCCGCAAAGGGAAAAAACATCAGGAAACATCACGTGACAGCAAAGTGATGGCACAAGTTTGATATCCGTGCAATATAGCATCCCTCATTACTGTTCCTTTGCTCCAATGATGGTTGGATGACTCCAGGTGTTATGAATTGCCTTTGAGGAAATTGATTCACTCTATTCAATAATCTTGATTAGTAATGCATCAGATACAGGATAATTTATGTGGGCTCATTCACTAAAATCTGATTGAAAGGTGAATTAGAACCACTAAGCATAGATTCTCTGATGTGTTTTTGGGAGAAATCATAGCAATGCCCCCGCCCATAAAAAAACAAAGCAAAACCTTTTAGCCATAGAAACTACATGCTCATACCTGTCACATCGCTCTCCTGCAACTGCAGTCTTGCAGACACAGCGTCCAGAAATGCACTGCCCTGTGCTTCCAGATGGATCACAATTACACTGAATGTTCCTGGGAAAATAAAACACACCCTTATATCTAACTTTGGTTTCAGGGAATTTGCAAGCATTTCTATAAACAACAAACAGAATACAACAAGGCTGAGCCCAATTAATCAGCTCAAACTATTGAACATACTGTAGATGGAAATACTTCAGTACTGTAGTATTGAATACTTCAGTACTGAATTGTCCATCCATTAGACAGGGTGAATATTTACATTAGATATGTCTATATAGAATTGTAATTGTTAACTGTTATAGTGATATATTATATTTTATCTTTTCACTGTTTTAAAACACTTCTATGCATTTTTTTCCTGAGAATGTATATATAGAATGTATATGCATAATAGTTTAAAATATAATAATAACAAAACAGTCTGAAAAATTGAGACCTGGCAATTGGACTTCTTTTCTTCAGTTGATTGTTCATTACAGACTAAGACTACTAGCTTTACAGATGTATTGTGTGAGCATGCTATTGATCACTTTCTTTCATCCTTAATATCCAATTTTTTTAGAGAGAGAAAAACCAGGACATTCACATCGTTATCAGCTGATGAGAGAGAATAGTGGAATTATCCAAAAAACGAATAGAACAGTATAGAACACAATCTTTACTGAAGCTCCTTTTGTATTGATGATGGTATTTTTCTGAAACATAATTGCTGCTCAATCTATATGATCAGAATTAAAGTGCACCATGTTTTTCAAGATATGTAGTTGCAGTTTTCAAGATTGTAGCTGCAGTTATGGATTCTGGTATCATCATATATATATTGTTGTTGTTTTTTTAAATCCAAAACCTACTTAAAGTCATGGACAGTAACAAAGTTGAAAAAGTTAGCAATATGTCATTGTTGCTTGTTTGAGCCGCCATTAAAAACATGAGTTTTAAAATCATGAATCATGTTATTCCTGGAAAGCTAATTCCAGTGTAGGCCTTGGTAGCCCTGGGTACCTTGATTTTTTTTAATGTGTCCATTTTCCTCAATGTTCAAAGCAGATCATACTTCCCAGCCACTGTCCACATATTTATTTGACAGAATCTATCCTAGAGATGGTTTTCAGCAGGTTCTGACCAGTTCTGGAGAACCGGTAGCGAAAATTTTGAGTAATTCGGAGAACTGGTAGTAAAAATGCTGACTGGTCCCGCCCCCATCTTTCTCTGCCTCCCAAGTCCCAGCTGATAGGGAGGGAATGGGGATTTTGCAGTAACCGTTCCCTGCCATGCCCACCAAGCCACGGCCACCAAGCAATGTCACGGCCACCAAGCCACACCCACAGAACCGGTAGTAAAAAAATTTGAAACCCACCACTGATCTATCCCTACCAAGATGTTAAATGCAACAAAGATAAACCCATTTTACTTGGCAGTAGTTAAAAGCTTTGATCTTCTCAATGAACTATAAGCAGACAGAGGAAAAGAAACATAGTTGATAGAAATCATCTATCACAAAGTGATAGATTGGAACAGTGTTTTTTCAATCTTAGCAATTTTTAGATATCTGGGCTTCAATTCCCAAAATTCCCCAGCTAGACTTATTGGCTGGGGAATTGGGGGGGGGGGGGGGCTTGAAGTCCATACATCTTAAAGTTGCTAAGATTGAGAAACACTGGGTTACAGACTGTATCATGCAAAGTGCGAGTGACATATATGTCACTGGGCTGGGTAAAAACGTTTGTACCGAACTGCTCTTGTTGTGACATGAATGGAAAGATGAGAATATATCACTTTCTAAATAGTATACTTATAGTCTTCAGGCCAGTCCCAGGAGCAAATGGAATTATTTTTGTTTTGCATCACTTTTTCAAATGTTCTTTCATTGCTGAGTTCATTCTATACATAGAATATATAGAATTTAAATGCTTGCTTTTAAATACAGTTTCCCTCAAAATATGCATATTTAATGCACTAAGGTTTTTGAGCCAAATATTCACTGCAACATTCATGCTGAAAAATTGTATAGACTAGATGTTCTGATCCTCCCATCAGCAAAGGAGGTCAGTTCAGTTCACCATGGAGCACAGAAAGATCAAATTCTTTCAGCATTCCTAATAATATCACACCATCCATAAAACACAGACTGTCAAATGGTTTCTTAACTGCAGGGTCCCTTCTGAAAAAATTATATCTGCACAAAGAAGACAGTGTCCTCTGATTCTTTCATATCTTCCAGTGCATAAGTAAGCTTAGGCCTACTATATGTGGGCTGCAAAATCTGAGTGACCACAAGAGGGTGGTAAAGAAATAGTGAAGACTCTACTTCTTCCCTGCCATCTAGTGGTCTTTTGGACTTTTGCAATCTACATGCAGTAGGCCTAAAGAGATTTTTAAAAATGGAGCAATTCAAACATGTATTCCCACTAAGACCAACAAAATTGAAAAATGCAGTTTCCGATATACAGTCTAGATAGCCGTGATGGCAAACCTATGGCATGTGTGCCAGAGGTGGCACGTAGAGCCCGCTATGTGGGCACATTCGGGTCACCAACTGCTCTTCTGGTTTCTGATCTTTGCGCATGCTGGAGCCCTAAAACCTCAAAGACCAGCTGGCTGGCGCGGGCATGCACACTGGCCAGCTCTTCTTTGGGTTTCTGGAGCTCTGGCGCGCACGAAGACCAGGTGGCCAGTGTGCATGTGCACCAGCCAGCTGGTCTTTGGGTCTGTGGGGATCTGGCACACTCGCGCGCATGCACGCACGTTCCGGTTTGGGCACTTGGTGCCAAAAAGGTTTACCATCCCTGCTATATAGCATTTTTAGCAAATAGACTGGGAAATCTGTGATTCAGAACTTCTTTATGTAAAAGCATAGAAAATCAACCAAATTTGTTTTTGTTGCCTTATTGAAGGAAATCTGAATTTCCACAAAGACATAATTATCCGTGATTGACAGTTCCATAAACCTGAAGGTACTTACTGTATTTGCCCAACAGCTATGCATCCAGCCTCAGAGAAAGAATGGAAATTATGCTGGCATCGGTCACATTTATCACCTGTCACACCAGGTTTGCAGTGACACCGGCCATGGTTATCACACTGTGCACTGACAGTACCTATGAAGAAGAAATATGGAAATATAATACTGTAGACTAATTTCTGACAGTATGATTTATTCTCAACTTGTCTATGAGATCTCAAACATTTCAGAAGAAATGTTCTTCTGATGTTTGGAAGCAATAAGGCAACAGAGGAGAACAAAAATTCTGAAGCTGAATTCCATAAGGTAAGTATCACATATATGTGCTTCTCTTGGAATTAGAAAGATGGCCTGCTCTGGTCAATGCAACCGTTCCTTCCAAGCAACCAAGTTCAAGCTTAGAGACTCTCCTTGATTCCAATCTATACAAGTAGTCCTCGACTTACAACATTCCTTTGATGAATGTTCAAAGTTACAACGGCACTCAAAAAAGTGATTTTTGACCGTTTTCCACACTTTCGACCATTGTAGCATCCCACGTAGTTACGTGATCAAAATCCAGCCACTTTACAATTGATTTATACATATGACAGTGTCCTGGAGTCATGTGCACAGCTTTTGTGATTTTCTGAAAAGCAAAGTCAATGGAAAAGCTAGATTCACTTAACAACTATGTTACTAGCTTACAAACTGCAATGATTCACTTAACAACTGTGTCAAGGAAGGTTGTAAAATGGGGCAAAACTCGCTTAGCAAATTTCTCATTTAGCAACATAAATTTTGGGCTCAATTGTGGTTGTAAGTTGAGGACTACTTGGCTTCAGCTAGTATACCAGCCCTATGTATCCCAAGTTTAGCCTAGACTCACTTATTGTTTTATGTCTTAATAACCACACATTTGGATTATTGCAATATAATATTTATTGTTATCCTTCCTGTTATTTTAGTTCTATATCATTGTTCCTTCTAGAGCGCAAACTTAGAGTTGTATACAAAAAAGGCATCAAAAATGTTAAATAAAAGAGTCAGCAGCAAGGCAATAGACACAAACACAAATAGATTCATTTTAGAAAAATGAAAACAATATATCATAAAATGTAGAATAAAGATGAAGTTATTCTTGAAATGTCAGTTACAAGTATATTCTGTGGTTTCTACTCTAGGAGGAAGAGTGATACAGAACTAAATTACAACAATAAATAATATTCAGAAAGAACTGTGATGGCATTGTTAGAGAAGGATGGATGCTGGGCGTTAGATCAACTAGTAGATTATCATGATGAGTGTTTATAATCTGTTATAAAATAAATACCATTTGTCAGTTACTGCCCCCGGCAATATTTATAATTATGTTTACTAACATCTCCATTAGATTAGACAGCAGTTTCAATTTCAGAGATGCCTGAGTCATTAGAGAACATCATTAAATCCTATGAGACCAAAAATCCACAATCAGCTTTTATAAATATCTGTTATCAATTAATTCATGATGCAAATTTTAAAGATTGAATGGAATGAGAAACTAAATACTAAACAATGTGAAAATAATTTAACTTCAATACCAAAAACTTCATTTAATCTTTGACTTTGGCTTGCACAACAAAAAATGTTTTAGACTTAGACCATATTGTGTTTGTACAGAAAAGGAATGAGTAAATTGCAATCAAACATGTATTTCACTTATTCCCCAGCATAGTATTACACACTTAACCCAAGGGTGCTATTCAGTAGGTTCTGACAGGTTCTGGAGAACCGATAGTGGAAATTTTGAGTAGTTTGGAGAACTGGCAAATACCACCTCTGGCTTTGGGAATGGAGATTTTGCAATATCCTTCCCCCAGGAGTGGGGAGGGTATGGAGATTTTGCAGTATCCTTCCCCTGCCATGCCCACCAAGCCACACCATGCCCACCAAGCCACACCCACAGAACCGGTAGTATAAAAATTTGAATTCCACCACTGACTTAACCTAACAAATTAGAAGAAGATAAACAAAAGAAAAAAATACTGGGCTTGAATATGAGAAAACAGCACAAAGCAAAATGTTTATTTCTGTTTTGTTATAATTATTGTTGCTGGTACTGACCCATTAAATATGAATTTCTGACTATAAACCAGTGGTTTCATTTAATATACATACGCCGAGAACAAAGACTTAAATTTAAAGTATCCATATTTAACAAGCCAACAATCACCTCTCATGTGATTGAGTGAACCCCTATGTTTCTTTCTTTTTCTTTCTTTTCCTTCCTTCCTTCCTTCCTTCCTTTCTTTTTATTTTTTCCTTCCTTCTCTTTCTTTCTTTCTTTCTTTCTTTCTTTCTTTCTTTCTTTCTTTCTTTCTTTCGCAAAATTACACAGCTGCCCATCTCACTGGATGTACTCTGGGCACCATAAAACCAGCAACAATTAAAACAATATCATGACATTAAAATCCTTCAAACAGTAAATATAATAAAAATAAAAAACAATAAACATAATAAAAAATAAACAAGAAAGTATGATACAGGGGAATATCAATCATCAGGTCCATCAGGAGAGGCATGTTGTGGGTCTCATCTGCCAAACAGTTCCATCTGACAGGACCTAGGAGATGAGCCTTTTCTGCTGAGGCCCTCACTCTCCAGAATGTCATCCTTTCAAGGTAAATTTAGCCTTCCAGAGACCCCTTAAAACTTGATTTTTTTTCAGCAAGTCTGGAGATCCCCTAGCAATAGGGAGCCCGTGCTTTGGCTTTATTATGTGTAATCTCCTCCTTGTGGTCTTGTTTTAATTATCATTTTAAATTGGTTTTGTAGTTAGTTTGAATAAATAGATTTGATTGTAATCCATCCAGTGTTACGTTATGCACGGCCATATACATTTGACAAATACATACTGTAAATAAATTATTTTTATTTATTTACAGTATGTATTTGTCAAATGTAAAAATAATCCAGTCCTCTAGCAGTCCCTGGCCTCCCCCACCTTAACCCTAGGCCATGTTTCACTGAAGGGCTGGGGACAAGATAGCAATAGCACTTAGACCAGTAGTGGGTTTCAAAATTTTTTACTACCGGTTCTGTGGGTGTGGCTTGGTGGGCATGGCAGAGGAAGGATACTGTAAAATCTCCATTCCCATCCCACTCCAGGGGAAAATACTGTAAAATCTCCATTCCGTCCCCAATCCAGGGGAAGGTTACTGCAAAATCCCCATTTCCTCCCGATCAACTGGGACTTGGGAGGCAGAGAATAGATGGGGGTGGGGCCAGTCAGAATTTTTACTACCGGTTCTCTGAACTACTCAAAATTTCCGCTACCGGTTCTCCAGAACTGGTCAGAACCTGCTGAAACCCACCTCTGACTTAGACTTATATACCGCTTCACAGTGCTTTACAGCCCTCTCTAAGCAGTTTACAGAGTCAGCATATTGCAGCAATTTGGGTCCTCATTTTACCCAACTCGGAAGGATGGAAGGCTGAGTCAACCTTGAGCCTGGTGAGATTTGAATCACCATATTGCAGGCAGCTGGCAGTCAACAGAAGTAGCCTGCGGTACTGCACTCTAACCACTACGCCACCGTAGCTCATTTTTTAAATCCAAGATGAAAGCAGAGCCATGAGAACATGACACAGAAAAGATATTGCCTGGAGCTACTTGCATATTTGTGTGCAAGTGGGAGATGGCCTATGAGTCAAAGCTTTTTTTTTTTTCCTTCTTCCTCGTTTCCTAAATCTGTGCCTGCCTACCTCTGAGGTTGCACTTGCAGGGCATGCAATGATCTTGTTGAGACCGGCGATAGAAGCCCTCTTTGCATCGTTCACAATTTATTCCATCCGTGTTGTCAATACAGTTGAGGCACCGATACCCATTTCCCTGTTGCCTGAGCAATTCAGGGTCGAAGATGCAGTATCTGGACTTCCCATTGCAGTGGCAGGCTGGAAGACAAAGCAACAGAACGACTACCGTTAGGCAAAAGAGGCAGGGGTGATTAGATTTATTGTGCAGTTTACATTCATTGAAATATTAGAAACTCCTTATTTGCAACACTATTAATGATAATGTAATTTTTCCTTCCTGGAAACAATGCAATTTAGAAGAGCAGAGATGAATTACATTTCTCATTCTTTTTGGTTTTCCAAGTTTCAAACCCTTTTCTCTTTCCCCACACAGCTAAACAGAATATCCTAATTTAGTATGTAGAAGTTCCTGAGGGAAGCAAAACTAGACGTTCCCATGTTGAAACACAGAAGTAACTTACAACTGGGACAGTAAGGAAGTTAGTTTTGATCCCTAACCTCCTTGCTCCTCATTTAAATTTCCTTGCTTCGGCAGATACAGCAGCTCTGATCAACAAAATCAGGGAAAGTTCACATTTGCACAGCAGCATAAAATTAGTTAATGTATTAATTACATTTAGGTTGTATTATTATATGTGTTATGTCATTTTCCTGCCTCAGGAAATCTTATAATCTAAAATTTAACAGTAGCAGGGCAATAGGTAAATGATAAGAAAGGAGAAGTAAGGTTAAGGAACAGCAAGGGACAGGAAAGCAATTATTTAGAATTGTGAACAAATGTGTTAAGAAAGACTTAGCTTTTACTTTCAGCAGGATTAAAGGAAACATCACAGCCAAGTATACAAAATGGTTTAAGCCATTTACAGTCTTTGGAAATCCCAAGATTGTTCATAAAATGTGGAGACCACAGGAATCTCTACTAGATTTCTCAGTGTCTACACTTCAGTATCTGGAGATTTTATAGAGCAAAGGCCGTGACTATTAAAGAGATAAATCATATATACTCACAGAAAAGCTGTGACTGTTAAAAGAGATAAATCATATATACTCACAGATAAGCTGTGACTGTTAAAAGAGATAAATCATATATATTCACAGATAAGTCAAGAATGTTAGGTGCCAAAATACACACAAAAACTGGGTTTGGTTTAACCAAGGATGGGCTTATCCACAAGTATATGTGGTAGATTTTTTCCTCAGCTTTTTAAAAATATCCATATATCCTATATAAATTTGTGCATAAACCCATCTGCAGATCAGCAGACCCTCTCACATTTTTAACCAAAATATTATGAAAAATGCACCAACCTCAAATAAGCCAAATGTGAAAATTAAAACGTATGAAGAGTTGGGAAATCATCTTATTTACAGAGAGCACATTTTTCATGATGTTATGGCTAAAAATATGAGGGACAATTAATCCGTGAATGGGTTTATGCATGAGTATATAAGGTAAACCAACAGAAAATGTAGTATAATTCAGAACTGGATTCAAATTCCTTAAGCTGTGGGTACAGTTATAACTGAAGCTTCCTCCAATCAGATAAATATATTGTATAACAAAATCATAGATTTATATAATAAAGATTTGTTGGGCCTAAATCTTTTTCTTAGATCCTTAAAAGTCCTATAGCCATTGGCATTTTGCTAGTGTAGTTCTGTTTTGAGATATTGAGATGGATTGAGAAAGATTTGCAAAAAAAGGAAGTTTCTTAGCAATGTAAATTCATTTTAGGATATTTTTTTGGCAATAGAATTTAAACTGAGCATCTGTATGTACCAGGAGTGGGTTCTACTTACTTTTACTACCAGTTTGCTACGGGGCCACGCACGCACACGCACACTTCTGCACATGTGCAGAAGCTTCCTGATGGCATTGGGGTTAGTGGGCGGAGCCTCCCGCCGGTTTTACTAACTTCTATAGAACCAATCTGAACCGGGGGCAACCCACCACTGGCGTGTACTATATATGGGCAGTGTGGTAACTCAGCGGTTACTATGCTGTCTTGTCAGCTGGAAAGCCGGTAGTCCAGGTTTGAGACCCAAGTGCCACACAACGAGGTGAGCTCCCATCCTCACCTCAGCTCCTGCCAATCTAGCAGTTCGAAAGCATGCAAATGCAAGTATATAAACAGGTACCCTCTTCGGTGGAAAGGTAACAGTGCTCTGTAATTTGATGCTGCCCCCATGACTGGGGAAATGTCTTTGGACAGCACTGGTTCAATGATCTTGAAACAAAGATGAGCTCCACCCCACAAAGTTGGCTATGACTAGTGGAGTAAAATCCACAGAGAATCCTTTATCTTTTAGCTTTACTACATGTATATAAACATGTAGCGCTATGAAAAATAAGAACAAGTCCTAATGAAAAGGGAAAAAATTCTGATACTAGTACTGAGCAGAAACAACCCCCCGAACTGCAAACATGTCTCCATCTCTGTCACCTACACTGCCAACCTGTTATCCATCTCACTGACAATAACCACATATTTGTCAGAAATCCAGAGAGTCATCAACAGCTGCTCTAGCTAATCCTCACTTTGGCTGCCAACGCATACTATCAAGTTCAGGCATGACTCTTACATTCCAGGTTCCTGAGAGGATCCTACAATTCAGACCTGCCCAGGCTCTGCCATGGCTGCCAAGCTGATCTCATTCTCTTCAGCACTCACTCTGCACCACCTGGAATTTACCTAGGTTGCCAGAGGCAAGGCTGCAGCTCACATGCCTGGCAGCAGCCCCAAAAACTTTCTTCAGTGCCACTGAAAGTAAGTCTTGCTAGAACTTGACTTTTTCCAAAGAAATTGGCCTTTCCAGAAATTCAGAATGAAATCATTTTGGTCACTATCTATTGCTTTATCAGCATTTATAATATATGCTCCGATTGACCTAATATAACAATTGCACAAAACTGGACTGAAGTCCACTACACATTACATGGAAAAATTAACATCTAAGATCATTCCCTGGTGCTATAAAAATATACTCTCTACCCATTGTTTAATTCGCAGAAAACTATCTGCCAGCATGAATTTGGCAGTCCCTATAAGCAATCCCTATCCTACCTGTCAAATACCGAGATCTGATTATTCATCTGTAGGGTTTAATAAGCAAAGTCATTGGTTGATTCCTCCAGCTTTGGTTCTTCTCTCCCCTTGTCAGCATCCCCAAAAGGTGGAAAAACATCTATCGAATATGATAGCAATATAGAAAAGTGGAGAACAGATGAATTTCTATTTTCCTTCCCTTGGCAGATAAAAAGTAAAATGAATGATTTCACGGTGTGAAATAAGCTGAACGTACACATAGTAGTGAAATCCAATTTTTTTTACTACCGGTTCTGTGGGCATGGCTTGGTGGGCGTGGCAGGGGAAGGATACTGCAAAATCTCCATTCCCTCCCCACTCCTGGGGGAAGGATATTGCAAAATCTCCATTTCCACCCCACTCTGGGGCCAGCCAGAGATGGTATTTGCCAGTTCTCTGAACTACTCAAAATTTCTGCTACCGGTTCTCCAGAACCTGTCAGAACCTGCTGGATTTCACCCCTGCACGCACACACATGCACACAAATGCTAATTTCTTTTGTATGATAAAGAGAGGATGGTAAGCATGGTCTTCAGCAGGAAAGAGTGGAGTGGCAGAGGCAACCTGGCCAAGGCAGCTGAAAGAAAGGATCTATATCTGCAACAGCCTGAAAAGGCTAATAAGGACAGGTAATAAGGTTGTCACAGGAAAGAGGAGAAGGATGTATTCCTTCAAGAAACAACACGAGAGAGCTTTGCAGAGGGAAATCCAAACTTGAAATAGGGAATTTCCTGACCATGATTGCTGTTAAGCAGTGAAAAAACCTGCCTCCTGAGTCATGGGCACTCGATTGCTAGAGGCTTTCAAAGTTTGGACAAACTTTTGCTTGTGAAAGTCTGAGGATTCCTGCCCGTGAGCTCTAAAGTCCTTTGTTACCCTCTAATTCCATAATTTGATCTCATCTATTGATGGAGTAGTAGCAAAGAGCATCCAATTTTATATAATTTGCTGCTGGACTGTATGGGTCCAAGGAGAAAACACTGCCAAAGAGCTAATTTCCAGACACAGGGCAAGGCCAAATTTGGCACAGAGTCACAAGCAGAAATTTCAAATCTTGAATGGGCCAGATGAATTAATTGCTTCCTGCAAAAGCTCATGTCCCGTTCGCTTCTCTTTTATGTCTTATGGGAGGGGCCAATCATCTCCAAGCCTTACTCTCAAGTCGACCCTGTTTCCTTAATTGTTCCTGTCTCCTGGCAGCTCTGTGCATGCGCACACTGGGAACAGGCTCACGCTGTTCTTCTGCCTCGCTGATATCAGACTCGGTGTTGTAGCCCCGCCCTCTGAGCCTGTCCCATCGGAGGAAGAAAGCTCCGAGCATGAGGAAGAGGAGTCAGACAGGCCTCCCTCTCCAGGCCCTCCCCTCTGGCACTGTCTCAGGTGCCGGCCGAGGGAGAGGAGATTAGCAGGGAGACAGGTGGCTCGGATGAGAGCGACGGAGAAACATCATTCCTGGACGCATGCCTCCGAAGGCGTGATAAACGATTGCAGCAGCTCAGGAGGCGTGCTAGGGATTAGAACTGAGTCACTGGACCACACCCCAGGGACTATATAATAGAGGGTGGTGGCCAGTGATCCTTGTGACGAACAAAGTAAACCTTGGATTGTCACTAAAGCCTCGTCCGGAACTGCTGAGAGAAATATTTATTGTTGTTGGACGTTTGGACGCTGAGTATGTTATCTGTCTGTTTTCTGTGGAAATAAACGCACTTGGCAGACGGTGTGTAAATCGCTGCCAAAGTTGGAGATAAGGACCTGGGTGTGTGCCAAAGTGTTTCCTTAACCCTCGACTGGCTGTGTGTATGTGTGTGTGTGTACGGGGACAGATCACTCGGGAGACTCCGGAGGCAGCAAAGAACTACCAGATGGCCTTGGCCCCCTGTCTGCCTCCGACTCAGAGCCATCATCCGAGCCTTCCCCAAACTCCAGGACTGGCCCACATTCCTCCCCAACCTCCTCACTGTGCCGAATCTGCTACCACAACAGTATCTTTTATTAGAGAAAAGCAATTTTGTGAAGGAATGAAATTAATGCTGAAACAGTAACAAATAAGGGGTGCAAGATCTTTCTCCCACCGACCAATTTCTGCTGCAATGTCTATTTCTCTGCTCCCCAGACACACGTTTTGACCTCCCAAGTTTCATGAAGGAAAGGATGCCAGTGGCCAGGTAGCTCACTGGGTTGTTTTGCATAGTTTGTTGTGGCTTCCAGACCGAATACAAGGATAGACTATACACAGCACATTACATAATATAAACATGAGGTGAAATCAGCCCTTCTAGGTGAACCAGACCAAAACAACCCCATATGAAGGCTAAAATTACTTTGATTGAGATCGACTATTATAACAGAATCATGCAGGTCTGATTGTACTGTACTTTCTCCTCCTTAGTTCAGTGAATTAGGGGAGGGGCTTCTGTTGGAGTCACTTCTGAATGTCATCTGGTTATTCTGGACTTTAAAATATGCTTCACTTCCTTTTGCTTAGGTGGTATCTTTGTCCAGGTCATTTTCTTTAGTCTCTGCCAATTACCAAATGGTGAAACCATTATAAGTAGTTTATTCCTGATTGTGAAGTCTATACCTAACATACTGACTGAGACTAGTCATAGGTGGAGATCTCACAGAAGTATCTTGATCACCAGTTGATGATTCTAGAAGTATCTCCAAACTCTGGATATTTCATTCTGAGAAAGTACAACTCCATTTAGAACAGGTAAAGTCCAAAATTCCCTTGCTTGGAAATTCCACCGCATTGAGATTTTGTCTTGATTTGTTAACCTTCATCCACACCTTTCTACAGCCTCCAAGCACTGATTCAGAACACACACACACAATCTTTTCTGATTCAGATGCTATGGAAAAAAGACTGTCATCTTCAGACTGCTGATACTCAGCACCAGACGTCTGATACCTGCTTCCACCAATTTCATAAAGATATTAAACAGCACCATGGACAAGAGAGGCAGTGCCACATAAAATTTCTCTGCTAGACTGTTCCTGCAAGGAACATGCTACTCAGTCTCCAACTCACAAACATGGTCCAGAGAGATAACACAGTCAGCAGAATCAGAAGCACTGTAGGCTTCTGTATGACTAAAAGAGGCTCACTCTGTGCTTCTTTCTGCAAGAACTCATCCCTCAAGGAGACTATGGTTTTTATCTCATTTAATCTCATGATTCAGGCCTCAGTCAAGATTAGAAAAGGGATGAGATAATGTCTTCAAGACATTTGCAGGTACAAAGCACATATCCTTTCAGATTTCCCCCAAAGAGGCATTTTTGACCAAGGATTAGTTGGCAAAATATTTTGAATTAAGGGGAGGGGTGTTTTCAAAAACTTATGTTGTATCTAGAAGTGCCTAAATTCCAAACACCTGGTCAAATGTAATCCTGATACTTAGCGGGAAAGTTAAATGAATTGAGAGTGAAAACCAAACACACTCATATATATTGAACTTTATTGGGCATCTGTGGTTTTGTTTTGTTTTTGGGTGATCCACAACTGATATAGTTTATGTTTAGAGTGACCCATTCCCTTCTTCGGGGGGGAGTGCAGGAAGATCCCTTGCAGGGTTGTGCTGAGGATTTTGTGCAATTCCTGCACGATAAAGTCGCTCGGATTCGGGATGGCTTGGACTCTGATTGGAAGAGTCCACGGGAGGAGACGAGGGCAGGTCTTGAGAATGTTATCTGGGAGGAGTTTGATCCTGTGACTCCCGAGGATGTGGACAGGGTTCTGGGTAAGATTAGTGCTGCCACGTGTTTATTGGACCCGTGTCCCTCCTGGTTGGTACTGGCCTCCCAGGAGGTGACACGAGGCTGGCTCCAGGGGATTGTAAGTGCTTCTCTGAGTGAGGGTGCCTTTCCTGCCGCCTTGAAAGAGGCGGTAGTGAGGCCCCTCCTCAAGAAGCCTTCCCTGGACCCGGCTGAATTAGCCAACTATCGTCCAGTCTCCAACCTTCATTTTGTGGCGAAGGTTGTTGAGAGCACGGTGGCATGACAACTTCCCCGGCACCTGGATGAAGCTATCTATCTAGACCCGTACCAGTCGGGCTTCAGGCAGGGGTACAGCACAGAAACGGCATTGGTTGCGTTGGTGGATGATCTCTGGAGGGCTCGGGACAGGGGCTGCTCCTCTGTCCTAGTCCTATTAGATCTCTCAGCGGCTTTTGATACCATCAACCATGGTATCAAGCTGCAGCGGTTGAGGGGGTTAGGAATAGGGGGCACCGTTCTGCGGTGGTTCTCCTCCTTCCTCTCCGACCGCTCGCAGTTTGTGTTGGCAGGGGGACAGAGGTCGACCTCAAGGCGTCTCGCATGGGGAGTGCCGCAAGGGTCGGTCCTCTTGCCCCTCCTGTTCAACATTTATGTGAAGCCGCTGGGTGAGATCATCCGTGGTTTTGGGGTGAAGTGTCATCTGTACGCTGATGATACTCAGCTGTACATCTCCACCCCGGACCACCCCAACGATGCCCTTGATGTGATGTCTCGCTGCCTGGAGGGTCTGGATGGGGAGGAACAGGCTCAGACTCAACCATTCCAAGACCGAGTGGCTGTGGCTTCCGGCGCCCCGATATAGTCAGCAGGTGCCATCGCTGACTATTGGGGTTGAATCTTTGCCCCCCACGGAGAGGGCTCGCAATCTGGGTGTCCTCCTGGATGCACGGCTGTCTTTAGAAGAGCATATGATGGCCGTGGCCAAGGGGGCCTTTTATCAGGTTTGCCTATCCGCCAGTTGCAGTCCTTTCTGGACCGGGACGCCCTGTGCACGGTCACTCACGCCCTTGTTAACTCCTGGTTGGACTATTGTAATGCTCTCTACATGGGGCTCCCCTTGAAGACCACTCGGAGGCTCCAGCTGGTCCAGAATGCGGCCGCGCGGGTGGTTATGGGCGCAACTCATTGTGCCCACGTGACACCCCTCCTGCGCGAGCTGCACAGGCTCCCAGTGGTCTTCCGGGTGCGATTCAAGGTGTTGGTTACCACCTTTAAAGCGCTCCATGGCATAGGACCCGGGTACCTTTGAGACCGTCTTCTGCCACCAATAGCCTCCCACCGACCAGTCCGCTCCCACAGAGAGGGTCTCCTCAGGGTGCCATCAGCCAAGTTATGTCAGCTGGCGACACCCAGGGGGAGGGCCTTCTCTGTGGGAGCCCCAGCCCTGTGGAATGAACTGCCCCCGGAAATACGTAAGATCTCCGACCTCCGGGTGTTTCGCTGCGCACTGAAGACCCTGTTGTTCCGCCAGGCCGGGCTATCAACATAATAGTTTTAAACTGGGGTATTTTAAATTTCTGGGGTTTTAATTGAGCCAAATTTATTTAATCATTTTAAATTTTAATTGCTGTTTTGTCTTGTGTTTTTAAATAGGCTGTACACCGCCCTGAGTCCTTCGGGAGAAGGGCGGTATAGAAATAAAATTATTATTATTATTATTATTATTATTATTATTATTATTATTATTATTATTATTATTATTATTATTATATAGGAGATTTAATTAACTGTGGCTTGCAAGGTTAAGCATAAAACAGCTTTGTAATTACTGCTTTCTAACATAAACTAGGAAGGAATAAAAGGATCTTTGCCTTTTATTCTTTGCCTTCTGTTTCTTTAAATGAATGGTGATTTAGGGTAAATGTTAACTATAAAAACTGGGAACATCAACCCCATTTAAACATCCCCTCTAAAGTTCCAAATATGTAAGGGGCATACATTCATTGAGAAGACTTTCTCTGTTCTTTTCTATCCCACACTATGAAGTTTTATGTTTTAATTATTTCTTCTGTGGTACAATAATAGAAAGCTTGATCTATTTAGAAATCACACCAAATCATATTTGGAATTAATTTGCCAAATCAGCCAACCCATCAACCAACTACAGTATAGTAAAGTATTAAATCAGAGTTACAAAATTCAAGTCAATAACTATATGACTACAAAGAAATATGGAAAATACGTCTGAAAAAAGGTTCCCACAAAAACTTAACACATCAGGAACAATTTGGTGTGATATCTTTCAAATTTTAAAAGTCTTAACACAGGGAGACAATGATTCCTCAAAGATTATACAATTTTCACATATTGTTACAACAAATGGAAAAAAAGAATCTGAGCATGGAATATAGTTTGGAGAGCAGAGTCTAGGAGTAGACCACAAGTAGATCTGGTAAATTTTATGCTGGATTGACTACATCTAAAAGCCTTCCCATTTCTTGCCATAAAATTTTGACAAGAATTTACACTCAGGAATAAAATTCTACTTCCTGGAATGTAAGAACCTCTCCATTATTTTGGTTCTATGCTTATTTTGCTCAATGAGAGATGCTAACATGCACAAAGCAACATTTGCTGGTGCCTGTCAGGTGCAAAGAATCGGGATCATTCATAAAGCTGCAGCATACAAGATTTATATATATAAGAATCCACTCAATTAATGGTAAGCATTAAATTGGCACTAGATAAGGGTCAATAGAATTCAAGGGAGGCTGGACTTGGATTTCTTGTGGCAGCACAAGATCTCTAAACTGATGGTGCATTTAACTCCACCCCCTCCCAACTCTTTCTGCTCTTCTCCTCCAGTGCCTTGTTCATTGTTCTTCTGAACAGTTCCAGGTTTTTACAAGATGTGATATCTTTTGCTTATTTGTTTGGGAAACTACAAACTTCAAATATGGGAATGATGTCCAGTTAGTTAACTGTCCACATATAATTATAGCAATTTTCCTATCCAACAGATTGATTCATTTATGGATGACATCAATCTATCATGTCTGGGTTTTGCTGCAACTTGTAAAAATATATATATTTTTAAAAAATAAATACCAGCCTTGAAGACAATGACATCATGATAAGGCTGTCTGTAATTTTTACAAAGTTAAACCACATTTCTTGCCTATCTTGTTGTGCCTATCAAGTTGTTTCATGATTTTTATTTATTCACTTTGAATAAATGTTCTGAAATGGGTTCTCCTCCTAAAACTATATTCCTATCTTCAATATGATTCTAGACACTTTCTATGATTCTAGACACTTTTTTTGCCATTGGAAAGTCCTATGGTTGAGATAAGCAGAAAAATATCTCAATAAATGAACAAATTATCTTTAAAAATAATATCATCTGCTTGTGGAAAAAGTTAAGGAGATGATGAACAAATCAACCTTAAAATGTATTTCATGAAACATATTTGATTTCTGGTGTTTTAAATGCTATAGATGTTATTTGAAGAAGACAATATCTAAAAATCTTTAATGTGGTTCATGGACCCAGAACAGTTTTCTGCTGCTATTCCAAGCTGTATTATAATTTTGCCAAAGTAGAATCCAAGATCTCAGCTAAGAAGACATAGAACAAATGAAGAAAAGAAATTTTCTTTCCAGACTTTCCTAAAACACTATATACTCTCACAAAAATTCCAGAGAGGGATTCCAGAAGGAAAGGTAGTAACCAATATTAATGTTTGCTGAAAAAATAACATACAACTGCAAGAGCAGTTGATCCTGAGAGACAAATCTTATCAAGAACAATGTTTTGTTTAATTCAGTGAGTTTTATATCTAAGTTGACATGCATAGGATTGTACTGTGGCTCACTTCCCTCAACCCCATGAAGGTCTATGTTGTTTTTCTGAATATAGCTTGGGCATGGTGCTCATTCTCTAGTAATGTTGTACTTTTTTTGTTTACTATTAAGGGACAATTCAGTATGTTTTGGTGATTGCATTGTTATTCATTCACTTTATAAAAGTAAGACAACATCCAAATATTTGATCTTTATCCTCCCCACCCCCCAAAAAACAGTTTCTTTACACCTGCCATTAAAGGAATCTCTGCATTTTTCCTTCAATATAAAAGATACAATTGGATGGAACACAGAACTAAAACACGTTGTAATGGGCAGAAAGTATAATTTTAAGGAACAACTTTGCAACCAAGGCAAAAATCATATGAACAAAATCTATGGGGGGTGGGGGGGAAGTACCTTGAGACTTCTTTTTACTGTATAATAAAAGTAGTATCATAACTGGCACTTTGGTGTACCTTGAAGACACACACACACACACACACACACACACACACACACAACTTTGGAAGCAATTTAAATCAGATAGCCTGTTCTACTGATGATGGGTAAGAAATAAGCCTCTATTTCTTTCTTTAAAAAAAAAATACAAGTCCATTTTGAAGACTTCACACTGGCTGGCAGTCTCGGTGGCTGATTTTGGGTGTTCCAGAACTCAGGGTTATCACACTTTCAATCCTTCACTATTGGCTAGATTGGCTGGAGATGACAAGAGTTCCCTGCTTCTAGGAAAGTAGGATTTGGCTGTAATTCAAGTTGCTACTTATGGTTCTGAGGATCTTGGCAGGCAAAAAAAGAATGTTTTTTTTCCCTCCTTCCATTCTTTACAAAGGGAGTATTTTGGGGTCAGTACTTTTCATTTTGTTCATTCAGGCAGAAGGATTAAGATATTTGCTCAGTAACTAGAAGCACTCAACACTATTAGACACAATTGGGCTGTTAATTGTAGTAGTTCAAGGTTTACTTCGATGTGCTTCTAACATTCCAACTTAAGCATTCTGCATTTTCATGTCTCTTTTTATTTATGATGAGTAAAGAGAAAGGAGAGAGAACAGGTGTTGTTTTAAGAATCTGTCTACATGGTAGTGAAGCCTTCCTACACTAAGCACAGTCATTTTGTAACAGAAGCTGACTGGCTGGAATTTGATATACAGGTAGTCCTTCACTTACAACCATTCATTAATGACTGTTGGAAGTCACAACAACACTAAAAAAAAAGTGACTTATGATCGTTTTTCACACTTGCAACCATTGCAACATCCCCATGATTATGTGCTCAAAATTTGGATGCTTGGCAACTGGCTCATATTTATGATGGTTGCAGAGTCCCAAGGTCATGTGATCACCTCTTGCAACCCTCTAACAACCAAAGTCAATAGGGAAACAAGATTCACTTAAAAACCATATTATTTAGTTAACAACTGCAGTGATCCACTTAACAACTATGGCAAGAAAGGTTGTAAAATGGGGCAAAACTCACTTGACAACTATCTCACTTAGCAACAGAATTTTGGGGCTCAAAATTTTGAGCCTTGGTGGAGCAGCGGACTAAAGTGCTGTTAAGTAGCACTTAGCTGCCAGCTGCCTGCAATTACTGCGAGTTCAAATCTCACCAGGCTCAAGGTTGACTCAGCCTTCCATCCTTTCAAGGTAGGTAAAATGAGGACCCAGTTTGTGGGGGCAATAAGCTGACTTTGTATAAAAAAAGAACACCACTTGGGGGGGCCGAAAGCCCTACTAAGCAGGTATATACAAAAGTTTGAAGGCTATTGCTTAATGCATTGTAAGCCGCCCTGAGTCTCCGGAGAAGGGCAGCATATAAATTGAACCAATAAATTGTACAGGGCCTGGTGGCTCAGCAGACTTATAGCATTGTGATTAACACCAGCTGTCTGCAATTATGGTAAGTTCGAATCTCACCAGGCTCAAGGCTGACTCAGCCTTCCATCCTTTCTAAGGTAGGTAAATTGAGGACCCAATTTGTGGGGGCAATAAGCTGACTTTGTATAAATATACAAAAGTATGAAGGCTATTGCTTAATGCATTGTAAGCCACCCTGAGTCTCCGGAGAAGGACGGCATATAAATCAAATAAATAAATAAATAAATAAATAAATAAATAAATAAATATCATAAGTCAAGGACTACCTGTATAGCAGGTGGCAGCATCCAGGTAGCCCATCTTAGCTGGTCTCAAAATGCTAAGCAGGTCATTCATGATTGGTATCTGGAGGGGAGTTTACTAGGAGATCCCAGGGCTATAGTCTAAACTGGGATTTTAAAACATCTGGAAGAAGACAATAGATTATTCCACAATTTAGATCAGAGAATAACATAGCTGAAAGGGAGGTCAACTCCCTGCTCAAGCAAGAGAATCTATACCATTTCAGACAGGTGGCTGTCCAGTCTCTTCTTGAAAATTTCCAGTGATGGGGCACCCACAACTTCTGAAGGCAAGGCATTTCATTGGTTGATTGTTCTCACCATTAGGAAATTTCTCCTTTATTCTAGGTTGCTTCTATCCTTGATTAGTTTCCATCCATTGGTTCTTGTCTTGCCTTCTGGTGCTTTGGAAAATAGGTAGATCCCCTCTTCTTTGTGGCAGCCCCTCAAATATTGAGGACATTATTGAGCACAGAACCAAAATAATGGGGGAACTCTTCCTCTTACATTCCAGAAAGAAAATTATGGCAAGAAGTCATTAAATAGATGTCAGAAACAATGGAAATCAAAATGTTTACTGTTAACTAGAAAAGTAAAAGTGACTATTTTAATTTTCTTGGGCTGAAAACTAGATAAAGGTGAGCAATATGCTGGAAAACTGAAAAGGATTTTAATCCTAGGAAGGAAGACAAGGATAGACAACATCTTGAAGGATATCGATATTTTCATGATAACAAAAATCAGAATAGTAAAAGCAATGGTTTGTGTCTTCAAATTATGAATGTGAACATTTTAATAATACCATGATCTTCAAGAAGGATGAATCAGTCCTTGACTAAGTAAAAATATGGGATTGTTTGTGGTGATGATCAGCAAGTAGAAATTACTATAATATGAGCATATGACATAAGCAGATGATGGACTAGGAACAAATGTTTATGCTTGACAAAATAGAGGGTAGTAAAAGAACAAGAAGACAATAGATAAGATAGACAGGATCAAAGAAATTACAAAAATATTTTTGGGAAGAATTACAAATCATTATTGGAGGTAAGATGCTGAGCATTTTGTTCATACAGTCACCAGGAATCAAACTTCATAGCCCCTAACTAATGTTGATGTATAAAGTAAGCTCATAAATAAAATCCTTCTCTCCATGTTAGCTCCCATGTCTTACCTTTCTCTTCTTTAAGTCTATGTCCTAGTATGGTAATCTAATGGACAGTGACTTCCAGTAACCTGGGGATGACTATCCATTAGATTTCCTCATTTCTAGTTAACATTCTGAACCTGTGAAGCCATTATATATATTCAATGCTATATTAAAAATTATAAATGAACAAATCTCAGGATATAGTGAAACTTTTACAAATATGCCATTAGAATAAAGCCTAGCCAGGATTAAAAATACACCTTTACTTCGTGCTAAATCATATTCTGAGGTTATAGATCACTGAACTATAGTCTTCATTTTCTTTTTTTTTAACCCATCTTTACCATTTTCCTTAATAATTAGAGAGTGACTGGCCCAAAATCACCTAACCAGCTTTCGTGCCTCTCTCTCTCTCTTTTCTTCCCTCCCTCCCTCCCTCCCTCTCTCTTTCTCTCTCTCTCTCGTGTGCATAGATGGTGGGTAATAAAAGTTAAAAGTCATGGAACCATCTGATAATGACCATAGCATATGAAAGATTATGTTTTGGAATGTGCAACATTGTGAATGGATGTGATCCACAGAGGTGATTGTTCCAACACCAATGGGTGTACAAGATTTTTAGATGATATTAATAGGTGTATAGGAATGAGATGAGTGAGTACAGAAAAAATGACCATGACTCCAATTGTTTCTGCCCACTCAATACGTTCCAGGAGAGCGGATTGCTCCAGATCCCCTCCATTAAATGTTGCCATCTTGTGCAAATGAGAAGCATACCTTCTCTGTTATGGCTCCCACCCTCTGGAACAATATTCCTCCAGAGATAAGAATAGCATCCTCTCTCATAGGGGTCCAGAAAACTTTGGAAACCTAGCTTTGGTCCCAGGCCTAGGATTGATGTTTGTTGTTTGTTTAATGGCCACTAATTTGTTTTATGGATTTTGTTATTAGAATAATTTAGTAAAAGCTGCCTGTGGTTAGTGTTTTTTGTCTCTTTTTAGTTTACAACCTGTCCATGATCCACTACATTGGGCATCCAATAAACTTAAAACAAACAAATAAGAAAGTTCAAGAATGGATGGAGTGTTTGGTGAGCTTCCACTTTGAAAAAAAAAAAGCAAGCAAATTTTTGTTCTTCAGCAAGTCCCTGAGACTATAAATGAGAAAAAGAAAACTTATTGTTTCACTATAGATCTAGAGAACATGTATGGCCAAATGAATAGGCTTGAATGTTTATGAACATATGTTTAGATGTTTTGTGGGAATATGGTCCTGATGAAATTAAAGTATGGATGAATAAATTGTTCAGCATTTAGCAGGGTATTAAAAATGATGTGGGGGCTCTTAGTTGTTTCATGTATTTGTGAACCATTGTGCCAATTGGGTGAAATAAGTGGTGTGTTAATTGGGGAAGAGAAGATAAATGTATATTATATGCAGAAATGTCATATATTGAGAACTTGAATACTTTGCAGCAAATTTTGGATTAGGTGCACAATGCAATGAGTAACATTCTATCAAAGACCAAGACAATTGGTTTGACAGGGGGAAAAAGGACTAAAAGTTAGCAAGTTACACATAAACGGCAAAAAAAAATGGAGCAAATAGATTACGGGTAGTTGTCGACTTGCAACTATTCGTTTAGTGACCATTCAAGTTACAAGAACACTGAAAAAAATGACTTACACTTACAACCCTATGCAGCATCCCCATGGTCACATGAATCAAAATTCAGGCACTTGGCAACCAGCATGTCTATATGATGGTTGCAGCCTCTCAGGATCATATGATTGAAATTCGAGACCATCCCAGCCAGCTTCCGACAAGCAAAGTCAATGGGGGAATTCGGATTCTCTTAACGGCTGTGTGATTCACTTATCAACTTGAAATTATTCACTTAACATCCATGGCAAAACAAGGTTGTAAAATTTGGGTGCAACTCACTTAATCACCTTACTTAGCAATGGAAATTCTGGTTCCAATTGCGGCCATAAATCGAGGACTACTTGTAATATGCTGAATGTTTATTAACAATGGGAAAATGCATTCAGAAATCTGAAGATGCGTAAATGTTGGTAGAAAACAAATGAGAATGACTAGTAATATGCTGAAGAAGTGTGGAGGGGACAGAATTCCATTGGTAAAGCAGGAGAAGATTAAGTTTTGTTCAATTCCACAGATTCATTCAATGATAACACATATTCTTCAATGGGCTAGTGTTTAACAAATATTGCATGCCTGGTTTGTTCTTAAGTTGTCTTTAAAGTCTACTCTTCCATTTTCTTGGATTCGTGGAGGGATTTTCCAACCCTAAGGTTGGGCACTTTAAGGAAAATTCAGTTGCCTACCCTTGGAGCAGTTTACTCCTAGTTTACTAATTGCCTTTAGTGAGCATATAATGCATTTCCAACCATCACAGACACATTGTTCAAAACTTGTGATAAGATTAATATCCATGAAGAGATAATAGAGAAATCGGAGTCAGATTTTATTTCTCTTAAAGGTTTTTAAAGCTTTAATAATTAGAAATAGGTGAAGAAAATAGTTAAATTGATAGTGTTAAATTGCTCCTTCTTTCAGGATACTCCATACAGTCTTTTAATTCCTGCCATATCTCTAGTTTTGGTTGGTACTGATTTATTTATTTGTTTATTTTCACACTTCTTAATAATAATAGCTCACACTTGATGAGTTGAACTTCTATATACAGAGAAGATACTCTCTTTCCCAAATTCTGTTTTTGGAAAGACAAGCAAAGAAAAAGTTTGGGAATTGGGGGCAATGAGAAGAGGGACTGATGTCCCCACATGATATGTAGAATAAGGCTTTATATTAAAATTCCCAGCATCCCCGTAAAATGACATTTCCTACAATGCTTAAAAGGAAAAATATTTACAATGGTATAAAATACACATCAGTTTGTAATATTGATAGCTAGAGTAATATATTATCAGTTATAAGATGATAAGTGTGTCAGCTGCACATATTATCCAAAGGCATACTGATAGAAACACCTTCTTAATCCTAGTAAAATTATGTCATGAAATTAATTGTATGAACATACGTTACAAATGCTCCACCATTTATACATTCAAACTTGAAAGCCAGAATAAATAATTACAGCATTCCCTTCAGAGATGATTGCATTGCCTGCAAAATTATGTACAAAATATAGAAAGGCCTTTAAATTGTCTGTTTTAGACTTATCAGCCAACTGAAAAATTAAAGAAAAATAGAATGAACAGAATTTTCATGGAATTTAGAATGAACTATTTACTTTATGAATGAAACACTCTCAATCCTAGCTATTATCCAATTATTTTCCTTTACAATGAAAGGACCTGTTAAAACAGTAGGATATATGTCCCAGGCTATGGCCTAGTAACGATGATTACAACAACCTTGCAGTGTTTTTAATCCCACACTCAAACAAAACATCTGAATATGAGGTAGCTTCTTTTAGTTGCTAGGTGACTACTCATAAGCTTCAATGAGGGATAAAATGAACTGGTTTAAGGAGAGGAAAGGGATCAAGACCCAGGGAAGAAAAGATAGTTGAACAGCTAATCTTGTCTTCTGTATCATCCACTTGTTGAGAGCTGGCCACATCAAAGCGCTCTGCTATTAGTTCCTGATAAACCCCACCTGCTTACTATGCACCCTCTTTTGCACCTCCAGATGTGCTACAACTTGGAGAATTGCCTGAGGGGAAATCTTCACATGGAAAACAGGAAAAAGAGAAACAGAACCAAATGGAACCCCTTTCCAAAACTAGAACAGGATGCTTTTAATTTAAGTTTTTTGAGTCTCACCTTCTCTTCTTTGGGTGCCAAGAGTTGCAGGGAAAAGTGAAGCTGCAAGGCAACTCAGAGTTATCAGCCAAGGTAGAGACATTTCGGGCAACCCAGGACTAGCTTTGTCTCCAGAGGTGACTCAAATCCAACGTTCTTCCCAGCGGAGGTCTTGAATGGAGAGGTAGTCTCGGTCTGGTGACTTTTCAGCTGCAGCCTATTCCACTGTGCCTCCTTGTCTTCTTTCAGGGAATTTTTATTGCCTCTCCTGCCTGAATCATTCTCAACAGGAAGAAAGGAGCTTACCTCCACTCTGACTCACCTTGTGAATTAAAAAAAGAAGGGGGGGAGGAGGGAGCAGCCCATGTACAGTGCAAGGAGGTATAATACTTAACTATTTCTTCTTAGTTGTTCAGAGGGGCGGTTCTCTACAGAGTACAGCAGCAACCGCCCCTGGCCACAAGCCAGAAGGGAGTGGGATGGCAGCAGGAGGATGGGAAGTAAGATTTAAGCCTGGAGCTTTCCCTCCTCTAAGAGGAGCTGCTTAGAGTAGCTATGTGAAGGTCAACTTCACTTCCCAAAGAAAAGGAACACACCATTTTTCTACATTTTGTTTTCCAGATGTTGGAGTGATCTGGGCATGTTCTCACTCACCTCCAGTCAATTAGAGTAATTTTGAAGAATCTCAGCCTGATGATTATAGGGAACAATGCAGCAGACTCCATGTTTGCCAGCTTTTGAATTTACAATGCAAAGGAAGATTAAATAGCTTGATTCCATTCAGATTAAAGTACTTGGACATATTTGGAAGCAGAACTGGTACTGTATATACATTTAGGGAAATAAGTAACATGACTGAATTGAGCTGGATTCTTTTTTTTTTTTTTTAAGTTTTGATCTCAGCTTTACTTTTCACAACTAACAACACAAGCCATATTTAGGGGGGAAAATATTATTACAAGCTCCTTCTTATCAATTCTGATATTAAAGTTATATCCAGTGCTTTTGGGGGGGGATGGGGAGAGGGAATAAAAAGATATTAAGTGCACAATATCTTTATATCAATGTTTAGATAAGGCAGACACTACATCTGAATATTTATAACCACAATTTGGTTACTTTCATAGATGACAAGAACAAAGAGCAATGGATCAAATCAGTGGTGGGTTTCAAAATTTTTTACTACCGGTTCTGTGGCTTGATGGACGTGGCATGGCTTGGTGGGTGTGGCTTGGTGGGCGTGACGGGGAAGGATACTGTAAAATCTCCATTCCCACCCCACTCCAGGGGAAGGATACTGCAAAATCCCCATTCCCTCCAGATCAGCTGGGACTTGAGAGGCAGAGACTAGATGGGGGTGGAGCCAGTCAGACTTTTTACTACCGATTCTCCAAACTACTCAAAATTTCCGCTACTGGTTCTCCAGAACTGGTCAAAACCCACTGAAACTGGTGGGTTTCAGAACTGCTGAAACCCACCTCTGGATCAAATGCAGGAGCTGAAGCAGAACCATTTACTTTCTGGAATTGTTTTCTCCTTGACTAAAAAACTCAAATAATAAAGAGTTTCAGCTTCTTTACAACAATATTTGTAAAGCTGAATTCTTTATTAATCCAAGAGCTGGATTCTTGATGACTTAATCCAGGTCTCTGTGTGGCTCTCTTGGCAAGCCTTTAGAATTGGTTTGCTGTAACTTCCTTCAGGCATTATTTTTCAACTTTCCAGCCTAGCCTGTAGGCTCAGGATTTCCAGATGGCTTCCAATCCAAGTGCTAATCAGGTCTAATCTTGCTTAGCTTTTCAAGATCAGCTAAGGAAGTATTTTTTAAACTTGGAAGCTTGAAGATGTATGGACTTCAACTCCCAGAATTTCCCAGCCAGCCCATTTTCCAGACTATGATTTATGAAATTTAAGAATAATCCAGCAACTTCATCTTCTTTTATTTCAGCTTTCAGAGTTCCACTGATCCTCAAGAGCAATTATTTGTATTTCCATAGTTACCAGCAATGCAAGAGTAAAGACAAAAGCACATAATTCATTTAGCCCAGAATTATACAATTTAGAGTTTAAGAGCTTTGGGTAACCCATCACTACCTCTACCATCACCATTAGACAAATTTCTCCAAAGCCCCTTTATTGTCCTATTTAATAAAGGATAAATAGTAATTAAGCTATTCTTAATTTAAAAAAAAAACAGATGTCTTATCCTTTTAATAATATATAATTTGAAAGAAATTTTGATTTAATTTTTGTCTTTTTTAGTTCTTGCCTTGCCGGGTTTTATCCATCTGTTGAAGCACAACAGATGGATAGCTTTAGACCTGAAGCTAACCCTTTGAAAAAAGTTATGTACTCTGTTTTAGCCTTACTTTTTCCACAAGTAATACCTTCTTAAAACATATGGCACCTAAGTCCCAGCTCTTGCTGTACCAGTAATAATAAATACATTCCTCCACACATTTCTGCTGATGAAAAGCAGAAGTCCTTACTTGAGGCTTACTTACTTGAGGAAATCCTACATAGCTACATCATAGCTATATCAACCCCTATATCATAGCCTCTTTACATCAAAAGCCAACTTGATGGTGACATCACACAAAACCTCCCACAGCTCCAAGATCAGTGCTGCTGATTCCTAACTCTAATTTTATGTAATTAATGCTTAGGTGTTTTTCTTAATCTTTTGAGTTGTCTGACAGCTTCCTCAGCCTTAAGCTTCTGGTGGTGGTTCAGACAGGGTGATGTTTTGTGGTTGCTCCTGGCTGGGAGGATAAGGAAAGGCACCGCTATAGGACTATGCGTAAGATCATCCCCTTTTGATTTGGAATGTCAGATTGGCAAATGAGGCCTGGCAGCAGACCGCTAAGGCAGCAGAGATGGAAAGTATCAAAGAGCTTCAAAGTGTCTCCACAGGAACTGAAAAGTGAAAATGTCATTAGCAATTTCAGGGACAAAGAAAGAAATTGGGAGATGACAACGATTTTGAATCCGATGACAAAATCTGAACAGGAAACCAAGGAAGCAAGAGGAGAGACCTGTAGGTTTCAGAATCAGAAACTAATTCCAATCTGTATGACATGTAGATGATACATCTATGAAATCATTTCATTGGACTAGCACTCTCCCAGAAGACAAAATAGTCTGCCTTTTACCCAAAGCTCTTATCTGAGTGATGATGAAAAGCTGATTTGAAATACAAAATCAAGAGATCTGAACCTGAGACTCTCACTGTTGTTGTTCTTCTGGACTTTTCTTTCCCCCCTGAAGCAGATTTCTCCTCAAATCAGTTCTGGTCAGGCAGAATCACTTTCTTCTCCCATCCAGCCACATTTTTCAAATTTCTCTGGATGTATCTCACGCACCTTCTCTACTTTACAATCTTAAAGCCCCCATCCACATCCAATATGTACACACACACACTATGCAAGAAATAGCAGGATACCCACAAGTTTGGTGTTCCAGTATAAAGACAATTAGAACGGGTATCTGATCTTGCTAATATAATGGGTTGGAATAAAAACAGAGATAAAATCTATTTGTATGTTTACTATATGTTTAAGTTCACATACATCCTTCTTTGTATATTTGTATTCTTAAGAATGGAAATTTTGTCATAGTAGCCATCTGTAGCTGTGAATGACTAACTGTTCACAGAATTCATGCCCTTAATGGAGGCATGATTTAAAGATACATGCTGCCATACCTTATCTCTTCCTGATGTGAATGAAGGCCAGCTTTTTAGAATAACAATTAGGGCTCAGTTTATATTGTCTATCAACATTATTACTGCATGTTGCTTTCCAGTGGTGAAATTCAAAAATTTCCCCTACCGGTTCTGTGGACATGGCTTGGTGGGTGTGGCTAGGTGGTCATGTGACCAGGTGGGTGTGACTGCACAACTGACTCACACACAATGCAAAAGCAGCTGGACTTCACACAAAATGGCTCCTTGCAACAAGCAGGAACCTCACAGACAATCAGGCACAGCTGATTGTTGCATAGCTGATTGTTGAAACTTTTTAAAAAACTTTTTAAAGCACTTTTTTACCACCAGTTTGAGAGAATAGGTAGTAAAAAAAAATGTTTTAAAAAAGTAAAAATAAAGTTCCAGTGATTGGCACAGCTAATTGTCACACTTTTTAAAGCATTTTTTTTACTACCGGTTCGGGTGAACGGTAGCATTTTTTATTACCGGTTCGGGCAAACCAGCCCAAATTGGTAGCATTTCACCCCTGTTGCTTTACCATCATGAAGGATAGCCATCCCACCTGCTTCCTTATCAGTTGTAAAGCAATTCATTCAGCAATTCATTCTTCATTTGGGATCTTCTGCCACTGTGTGCAACTACTCAGTCTTTGATCAATTTACTACATAGGTAGGTCTTATATTGTGGCTCTTGCTTTTGGCTTTTCTGGCTGCAAGAGACCAGCTCAAGCTGTAACCTGCTAATTTTGGACTTGTAAAACATGTAGACTTTCTCCAAGTTATTGGCTTTCTTGGTAGGTACACTGAGTGCTTCTATATCAGAGACAAATTGCTTGTGTCTAACCACGCTTGGCCAAATAAATCATTCCATTCTATTCTAAATGATTTATAACTATATTAGCATCCAAAGCCAAAATAGCCATGGAGGCATTGTGCCCTGTGACTTGTTGAGGAAGGAGCTTTTCCACAATAGACTGGCAAAGCCAACTGGAGCTGAACAGATCACTCTTTCATAATGCCTTCTTGAGAGTTGTCTCCAAGGAACCCTAAAGAGCCTGCACATGAAGTTTTCTATTTGGAGAAAAAAGAAAGTGTTCCTCTCAATTTGGACCACAGAAAAATCTGACCACCTGCTTAAACATTGCTAATAAAATTAACCTGAATTACTAAAGAATAATTTTTTTAATAGAGTGAAGGGGATGGTGGTGGTTCCAGTTTGCTTTCATAATTAATTATCACTGAAAATTTGGAATTAAGTGATGAGAGTTATTCTGAAGAAATGCCACATATGGAAGTCGGATCTTGTGATCCGAAGCATGATCTTCAGTTGTCTTGGCAGTTGATTTGAGTTTGGGGATTCATGTCTCAATCTTGAAGTCAATCAGTTGATTCCCTCTTAAAAAAATAATTTGTTTTGGAAAATTAGTAAGCCATGAAACTTCAGTTGCTGGCTGCTCTAATCAACTGTGTATAATGTATGCATTGAGGAAAAGGGTAGTGTAAAATGTGGGGACAAAGTTTGTTTATTAAATAGTCAAACCACTATGATCAAACAATCTTTCTTGCAACAAATTATCACTTTTATTTGTATTATACAGGTAGTCTTCGATTTACAACAGTTTAGTGACTTACAATGGCACTGAAAAAAGTAACTTATGACTATTTTTCACACTTACGACCATTGCAGCATCCTCATGGTCACATGATTCAAATTCAGATGCTCAGCAACTGACTCATATTTATGACGATTGCACTATCCTGAGACATGTGATCACTTTTTGTGACATTCTGACAAGCAAAATCAATGGGGAAGCCAAATTCACATCTTACTAATTTAAAGAACTGCATTGATTCGCTTAACAATTATGGCAAGAAAGGATGTAAAATGGGGCAAAACTCACTTAACAAATAGCTCACTTAGAAACAAAAATTTTGGGCTCAGTTATGGTTTGTAAATCAAGGATTATCTACTTCCTTGGTTTATCCTGGCTGCCTTTCTCCCCAAGAGACGGCTAAGGCAGATTAAAATTTCTCATAACTGTTTTTTTTAGTCTTGGGCAAGAACTTCAGATGTATCTTGAGGAATATTTAGATCACCAAATACCCTCAAAACTATTGGGAAGAGGAATTCCAGCAACAGTTGGTTAGTTAGAACTTGTAGTATTTTCTGCTAATTGGCTTTGTGGGCAAAATATTGTCTTTGGCTTCAGCATTTAGAATTTATTTATTTTATTTATTGGTTCAATTTATATACCACCCTTTTCTGGAGACTCAGGACGGCTCACAATGCATTAAGCAATAGCCTTCCTACTTTTGTATATACCTGCTTAGTAGGGCTTTGCCCCCCGCCCAAAGCGGTGTTCTTTTTTATACAAAGTCAGCTTATTGCCCCCACAAACTAGGTCCGCATTTTACTTACCTCAAAAGGATGGAAGGCTGAGTCAACCTTGAGCCTGGTGAGATTTGAACTTGCAGTAATTGCAGGCAGCTGGTGTTACTTAACAGTGCTTTTAGTCTGCTGCACCATCAAGGCTCTTAATTTATCTAGATATTTACTATACGTTCATAAATTCTTTAATTTAGTTTACAACTTATCACTCCTTTAGGAAATTGATGGCCAAGTAATAAGAGACCAAAAAAAAAATATTGTGGTTAGCAAAAGTTTGTTTTTCAAAGACTGCAGGCTGATTGAGAAAGATAATGTCTTTAAATGCAGAAAAAACATTCTCAAATCCTTCTCTGTGTTTTCATATTTGATCTATAACTATTTCATTTTATAGGATACCCAGACTCCCCACATGAAGATCAATTTCCCTAGGTAAAGATTATCTAAAACCGGTTGCTTATCCAAGTGACAGTCTAGGCATTATATACATTGTATCTCAGTGATTTGGCTAGATGAAACTTTCAAACAGTCATCCATATAGCCCACTACTTTTAATAATGGTGAGATGAATTCAGATACTGTACTGTGATTTTCACAGCCAATTCTGGCTGACAAGTGGTTATAAACAAAAGGTTGGGCAAGATGTGAACCCAATAAAAAAGAATATTTGTAGTTTGGAATTGAACTGTGGAGCCCTTGGTGCTCTCTGAGCTCCATTGTTTGCTTGCAGATTTTCATTAGTCAACCAGGTAATATCATCAGGGCTAGTGAGTATTGGGTTTGCTTCCTGTTTATATACAGTAACTTGCCTCATTAATGTGGGTGGGGGGTGAGGTATTCTTGATAGTATTTTGATTAAGGTATTGTTTCTTGCTTATTTGTCTGGTGTAAATTCCTGCTTATCTGGGTGTTGCCTAGTGGAGAGGGAGTGCTTCTGGGTCTTTTAGTTTTCTTCTTAGCTTTTTAATTGTTTGCTTTGAATGGTGTGTAAATGTGATTTATATCTATGTGTTTCTTTGTCTCTAGGTGATAAAAGATGTGAATCCCTAGCTCTGTCTCAAAATTCAATATTGTAATGGCAGCTAAGACCTCCTTTAGTCAGGAGGTCCATACTTGAATGGAAGCAGGCTGCACACACTCCTTCCCCCCCAAGCCCCCCCCAAAATGTTTAACCAAATGAAAATATCGCTGCTTATGTTTAAGATGATTTACATTGGTGGATGTCCCCAACAATATTACACATTGAATTATTCTCACTATGGCAAGCACTATTTGCAAGCATTGCTAAAATACGTTTCATGGTGACATTATCTAGGCATCAATGACTACCTCTCCACTCATATAAATTAGCCTCAAGGACTCCCTTCTTAAGCTTAGGTTGAAGTCAAATTCCATTGCTGCAGGGCTGTGGCAGATAAAAGAGAAGACACGCCCTGCTGCTCAATTCCAGTGATCAAGCAATATGAAACATCCTTGGCGAGACTGAGGCTGAGTTGTCAAACAAGGCAGGAAAGTAGAGTCTCATTTGGCCTTGCCCTGTCTACTTCCTCTCCGGAGAAGTAATCTCCACAGAGAGGGTCAAAAGTCCTTGTGTAAACTGCCTCTATAATTCTTTTTCTTTCTAATGCTTTTCCTGCAAATGCAGGGTCTGCTTTTTTCAGATCAATCAAGTGTTGATCCATTGGTTGCGATAGAAATTGACTGAATGGATTGTCACCGGAGCCTAATGTGGGCTGAGAGAATGATTGGCCCAAAGTCACTCTGCTGTTTTTCATGTTTAAGGCAGGATTTAGAATTCATAGTCTCCCAGTTCTAGCCCAGTGCCTTAACCTCTAGAACCGGTGTGTGTGTGTGTGTGTGTGTGTGTGTGTGTCAAATGTCTGGCCTGCAAGCTGGATGCGTCACGCGCTGGCCACGCCCACGCCTGGTTTATAGAAGTGGGGGAAGTCCCAATGCGTCACGTGACACCACTATGATGACATGCGTTTGATACCCCTGGCCTAGAATAATCTGGCTTTCATGTCTGTATGATCTATATACTACTAAAACTCTCATGTCTGATTTGTAATCTTCAATTGGGTGAGATTGGAAGGGATAGGACAACAACTATGGAATGAAGGTAACTCAAATGGACTAACTTAACACAGTGCCGAGACCCATGACTCCCATAGAAATGAAATTTAGGGAAGTTGTTCCTTTTTCAGTGCTACTGCACTGCTGTTGTTCAGTATCACTGCCTCCTAGCATGGTCAGCTGCACTCACATGGTCCTCATTTTTGATGTTCCTTGATGCTTCCCATAAGTCTATGGGGAAATTGATATGATTGTGGATGCTTCTTGCTATCTTCCCACTAGCAAAGTCCTTGCTTGAGAGAAGCTTGTAGGGAAAACATCAGTGGAAAATCCAGCAGGGAAGATCACAAGTCGCTTGGGGGAGTCTCTCCCACCATCATAGTGTCCTCCACTCCCTTTGCATTCATGCTGCACGAGACATTTGCACATCCCTTTTGTCCTTCCCCTATCCAGCAATAGCTGCTTACTGCCTTTGGGGTAGGGAAGGGAAGGAAGAACAAGGAGGAAAGGAAAGAATGAGAAGGGGAGCAAGGGAGAAACAGGAAGTTTGAGAAGGAAAGGAGAAAAAAAGAGAAGGGAGGAAGGACTGAAGGTATAATAAGGGAGTTAAGGAAACAAGGAAGGAAAGAGGATGGGAAGGGAGAAAGGAAGAGTGGGGGAAGGGAGAGGGGAATGAAAGAAAGAAGAGGAAAGGGGGGGAGAGAAAAAGAATAGTTTGTTGTGCTCCCTGCACCTTCCCAAATGCAACATCAATGGGGAAACCAGCAGAAAGGTGAATGTGCCACTCCCATGAAGGCAGTTGAAGAATATTTTTTAGGAAATGTGGACTGAACAGATTCATCCTGTGAGAAGCTGGAATAAATAGCATTTGATAAAGGAACTGTACAGATGCCTTTGCTGAAATGAGTTTTATTGCAGCAGAAACAAACCAGGCATCCCAAGAATGGTAAAAGGCTTCAAGAGTTGATGCATAATGTCACATAATCTCTGTGGATGTGCCTTCCCCCTCTGCATGGGAAATTAGTCCTGGATATTTAGAGACGTTATTCTGAATTGTACCCATTTACTGATACGGGATTCCTCTAAAGGATTTCCTCTTACTGGTCCTATCTGCCTAATTCTGCAAGATGTCTGAAAGACAGATGCTCAAAATCAATACTATTATCTTTTACCATTTGAAATTTAAAATTAAAAATTTCTCTACTCTAACATAGTTTTGCAGACTGTTGTTGTGGTTATTTTTTTAAAAAACTTAATTGCCTAGTTTAGTCAACAAACCAAACCAAAGAACAGTCCACACAACAATGAAGCCTCCATACCTTCCAATATCAATCTGTGTCCATTGTCTTCTGCTCATTGGAAACATATTAAATTGAAACACTGAATTTTGCAGCATTTTTTATCAATGGAAATCAAATTCCACTAGGGGAAATCTTTAACAGCATTCCTAGCCAGAGATCTCGGTCAATTCTATCAATTCAGTGCTGACCGTTTTTTTTAATTAGTTGCCTATAATCAGTCATTTGAGTCATCAACTGTGAATTCAGTTATTAGTTGGATTGTGTCCCAAATAGAGCTTCCTAAAGTTTATAGAATTATCTGGCAGGTGCCTGACTCCCTTGTACATGATGTTACAAGGACTGATTCCTTCCAAACCCTTTCATTTCCTAAAACTGACACAGTGGATCCAAAGGATCAGTGAGGTCACAAGACCCAGCAAGATAGTTGGGTGGACTATGAATTCACAAATAGGCAAAGAACTGCAGTTATAGTAACCATTTATATATTGTGATTAATGAATAAATAGATTGCTCTTTACTTGAGCAAGTCTGTTCAATGTAAAGTGACAGAAGAGGACACCCAGCCAGATCTTCAGAATTGCAATAGGAAAATACCTGGAAGAAAGGGCTGCTGATGTTGCCATCTCTCGTGTGAAGAGAGCGCAGAACAGAAGGGGACAAGGCTCTTTGGCTAGCTCCTATCACAGTTGAACAATGGGCACAATCCATTTGGAGCAATACAGGGGAAACGACATTCCATCAATGGGTCTTGATGGCCAGGAATAAACACTAGTCCCAGCAACATAGAGCTGAACAGTTTGAATAGAAAAGTGAGAGCATGACAGACAACCCAGATTTGAAATCCTGATTCTCAGAAGTTGAAAGTAGTATTTCTTGACTCAAGTGGCAGGCTGAAATCAAACCTGAAAGAAAGTATCTGGGCAAATAACTACTATAACTACCTATGAAAAACATACCCGTTTTCCCGAAAATAAGACCCTGTCTTATATTTTTTTGAACCCCGAAATAAGCGATTGGCCTTATTTTCAGGTAGGTCTTATTATTTGTGGAGCAAGATGAGACTCCTCTTGCATCTTACCTGATTTCCAGCTCTGTGTTTAAATATTTTCAGGGAGGGCTTATTTTCAGGGGGAGGCTTATTTTAGCGTATGCGCTCAAAAGCCAGATTGGTCTTATCAGGGGTTGTCTTATTTTTGGAAAAACAGGGTAGGAGTCTCTCTTTTGAAGATACCAGCTTTTCAGCATGACATCACAGATGCCAAAAAGGTTACTCTCTCTCTTTGTGTGGTTGGAGGGGGGGGCAGAAAAGAGGACAATAAGCATGGATCCAGGTCTTTTACCTTAGATAAGACAGAAATGATAGAAACATTGGGTAAGCCTTCTACAGAATGCTTCCTCAGAGGCTTAAAATAAAAAGGCCCTCCCAATAAAGGTTAAAAAGGCAGAAATGGCCACAGGGTATGCCTTTATTGAAAAAGAGAACCAGCACTCAGTTTCATTTTGAAAAAGGCAGACCCAAAACATGTATGCATAGGAAGCCCTTGTGAAAACCTCCCACAAAGCCAACATAATCTGCTCTACCTCTTCCTGGAGGTGTTATTGAATTAAATTTTCCATACTGGAAAGAAGGAAAAAAGTAGGCTGTGGAGGGAAAACTTATCCCTCATAGATGGAGAGGTCAATTTGGGTCAGAAGGAAGATACCCCAACAGTTGAGATGGAATATCAGGGCAAACCACAGCAAGTTGATATAGTCAAATCCCTAACTGACCTAACTAGGACTCTGATTACCGAGAGCAGAAACAATCAGGGACTTAAGAAGAAACAGCTAGGAGAGCCCTATTCACCTCCTCCCTATTCACCTCCAATACAGAATCTGTTGCCAACAGTGATTGTTTCATTTGTGCAGTTATCCCATCCCGGAAGACCAGCAATGCATTTAGATGTGTTAGAATCGACTTTCCAAATGAACACTCAAGAATCCAGAATATGAGGGGTTACAAATATTCAGACTTTATTATAAATAAGAAATACTGTTTTATACAAAAACTGCCAAGTGTTGCATTTTTATTGTTTTTGTTCACTGCTCTAAGCAGCAAGACCAGAGGTTGAAAGCAAAAAAAAAAAAAAAGGGGGGGGGTGAAGGCACATACAAGAGGTGCTCACAGAAGTGTGTGTGTGTGTGTGTTTGTGTATTTAAAATGAGGGGAATTCTTCAGGAGGTGTTTCCTGTGGCACCTATTTGCATGTTTCTGTGAGTAGCTGTTGCATTATTTTGTTATGCAAAGTAATAACTTGGACCTATACAAATGTGATAATGGCTATTATTAACACAGTATTTGTAATTAAGAGATTCCATATAAAGTCTCATTTATTTAAAAAATAAAACAAAATCTGTTACTTAAACCCAGTTTGTTTGTTTTTTTAAGGGGAAAAAAGGGAAAATGCTAGAAAGGCAATGAAAAGACCAGAAGCACACAATTTGAATTCATTTTTGTTATTTACTTTAATATATATATATATATATATATATATATATATATATATATATATATATATATATATATATATATATATATATATTTATATATATTTATATATATATATATATATATTCTTTTCTTTTTGGCAGGTGATACTGTTAGAATGCAGCCATATGATTGGCTTGGTCAAATGGAAACCACTGTTGTGACTTTTTGATTAACTGCTTCATGTATGAATGTAAGGAGGATACAAGTACAGTTTGGGTGAATTGTTAGAATTGAATGCACTAGGAAAACATAAACCAAAGCTGAAGCTGAACTTTGATTTTTCTACACAAAAGGTACATGTTCAAAAATGAACTCAAGATTTGCTAGCGGGCCTACAGCATCCTCAGTATAGTGGTGTGACTGTGTATACCTGATACCAGTTCAAGAAATACACAAAATAGCTCATGTGCTTATAAACCATTCTTGATTTCCTTCTGTGTAGAAATATGGTGTGCCTGGGAGGAAGGGATCTAGAGTTCAACCTGTTCCCTGACATGATTGTCTTCATTGGGGGAGATTTATCTGTGAAAAGAAGAGCAATATTACCTTTTCTACAGAAGCCTAGAAAGAAGCTCATAGCCATAACATCAGAATCAATTCAAATTGTTAATAGAAACCAACAAGACAACCCAGAGAAGCTTTGGAATTCAAGTGATATTTTGCTCCCGCTATAAAAAGGGGAGACAAATCCAGATCTGCTTCCTATTTTGCACCATGTAGAATCTCAGTGGCCAAAGTATCACTAAAAGCCCCCCAAAATATGTTAGCACTTCATGAGTGATAGGGCCCCAAATCCTTTGGGCATCAGTGCTGATTTTAGAAGAGATGGGCAAGAAGTTGGCCCTCCGGGGAATATATAGGGCAAAAAAAAAAAAATCATTTGAAGTTAGTATCACAGAACATATTAAAGGCCAGTATGGGAATGCAATGGGGCAGGTCTGGACAGAGGAAATGTTTCATCACTGCCACCCCCCACCCTCCCTGCAAGGCACATCAAGAGGAAGGAAGAAAGGGAGTAAGTAGGGTTTTAATTATGAAGAAGTGAAGGGAACTGTTCCTCTCTAGAAACAAGACCAATTATATTTACACAGGGGAAGAGGAGAGAGAAACAGATGTCCTCACACAAATAGCCATGATTTGAAACAAAGACACGAAACCCCCACATTCACACAAAAATATAACTTTGAAATAATTAATAGCACCAGTGTGTGTCAGATAATAAAATTTCTTCCCCTCTACGCAAACGTACAAAGTTGCATAGTGTTGAAGGCTTGGTACACACAGTTCTCAAAAGGCGGGGATGGGGTGGGTGGGTGGAAGCATCAGACCACACTAATGAGGAAACAATGGAGGCTGACACGATTTCCTCTAGTTCAAGATGATGTATGAGAGATTATGAAGAAAACCACCTTCCACCTAAAAAGCTTTCCCAAATAGAAAAGGGGCAAAACTTCTAAACATGACAGACAATTCATACTGAGTTGCAAGCAACTCAGCTGGTCAATACTGCAACTTCTAAATATTTGTCCCTAGAATGAGGCCTGACCATTTTTCTGTTTTGCCAGGGGAAAAAAAAAGAGCCTAAACTTTATTGGGATTCAGTACTTTCAGGCAAAAGACATACTCTTCATGGCAAAATCACCTCTGACTTGATATAAAGAGAACTGCAAAATCCTTTAGGCTTGTTTTGACCAGATAAAGTTACAACAGCTTCATATTTTGGAGGGAAACCTAGCAAGTAAAGTTCTTTCTGAATAAATTGCTTCCCCCCCAACGCAAACAGAAATGTTAAAATCTCTCTTTCATTTTTAAGAGAGAAAAAAAAATCTGTCTATTTTAATCCAGGGACAGGAACAATTCTGGCCAGAAGAAGTTTTTTCCCAATTAAAACTGAAGCACCTGACTTTATCCTTACAGGCCCAAATGCATGCCTGCTTTACAGGCCAAGCTTTAGCACCATGGAAAACTAATATACCACTCCTTCCTCATGACTCCTTAAAAGCATTTCTGAGAACTGCCTCAGAAACAAGATACACATATACATATTGCACACTAGAAAGGTTCTTAAAAGCTGGCAGCTGGCTACCAAAGCGTCGAGTGGCTACTAGTTTAAGAATAAGCCCTTTCTCCTTCTTTGGGGAGAATGCCGATTCTGAAACCCACCTGCATTTCTCAGAATAGGTGGTTATCCTGGCCATTACTATTTAATACTTTGGTAGCCAAACTGTTTCCTTCATAGATCAACAACAATTTGCAGGAGGGCAGGAGATACAGGAATGGAAAAGGGAATGAAAAAAAAGAGCCTGTGTTTGTGCCCTCCCTTACTTCAGTTCTCAGTACAAAGTCCATCATACTGTAAATTAAAATTAAAATTTCTCAGAAAATGAATGTAAAGTGTTTGAGCAAAGTAGCGTATAGAGTGTATGTCTTGATAACTTTCTGATGCCCCAAGGCTGGTAATTAAATTGCTTTTAGTTCATATAAACTTGCATTCCCCCTCCCAACCCCCGAACTAGGAAAGAATGAACGACTGAACTGTGTGGGAGATGAGGTCAAGGTCCTGAAGAACATCATCTAGGAATTAAGGCACTCCGCAGCCAAAACTGTTTCACCAGTCATTGAGGGAATGCCCCCCCTGCCCTTGGCACACCCTTAGGGTTTTTCAATGGATGGAGTATTGAAACAGCCACTTGGCAAGGTCTTCTTGATGTCCTCTAGATTGTTAATGTCTTTCAAAATGGTGTTGATGTCCCTGTTGTATTCATTGATGGCACTAGCTTGCTTTTCAGCTGCTTTCTCTAGTTCAGATACTTTCCGGTCTAGATCGCTATCCTTCATCTGATTTTTTGCAGCATTTAAAGTATCTTCAATGGTGCTAAGCTGACTCTGGTCCACAGGTTCCACTCGTGCTACAGAGATAGAAAAGTAAAAAGTTAGGAAGCCCCCTCAATCTATTACAAAAAGTTATTTCTGATTACCAGATTGGAGAGAAAGATTGAATCTCTAACAGCAGTATAACATTGAATGGCCTTTTGCTAAGTTTGTTGTTATTGTGTGTTTATAAGATCACAATAAGATCACCCTATCTTGCTAAACTACACTAGAAGGGAACATTTTCTTTAACTTTGCATTCTAATTGTGAAATTCTCAGCTGGGGAAAAAAATATCTGTGAATCAAAATACAGTGATATTTGTACTGGGCTACAAACTCACGCAATTCAAAGTTTTTTTTAAATGCCTCCTCAGAAATTCAAATTTTGTAGAATTTGTAAATCTTCATACTGTGAATATTTATATTATCAACTGATGTTTATTTAATTTGTGCTATAGTATCTCTTTTTTCTACTTACATGTGTATGTACTTTTTTCTTCTTACATGAACTTATGCAGTTTCTTGCTCACTACCAACATTTCACCATTAAGGTTTCTCTCTCATTTTTTTTCTTTTAACAATCCTGTAATCCCTTGCATTGGGGTGGAGTTGGGTTGACTGAGCGTTTACTGGCTGGATGCCCTTCCTGACTCCTATGCGGAGTTTGCAGCAGATAATAGCTCACTGTGCCCAGAGAAAGAAATATCTATTGCTACTTAGGATTGAACTCAGCCTCCTGATTGTGGAGACACCTCCACCTCTAGGCCACCATGCCACTCCCTAAAGTTTCTCTCTCATATTATACTTTAATTTTGCAGAACAGCCATCAGTCCAACCTGAACCACATGAGATCACAGCCATTTGCAGGATACCGGAAGCTATGCAGCAAAATATACTACTGTATTACCTTCTCTGTATTACCTTGAGATACTTGGGAGGAATTTGTCTACCCAGCCCTACATTTTATTGCTCTGACCTTTTAGATTCTATTGTAGGATGTTTGAAATTTTGGAAAAATAGTCAGTTCTGTTTAGGATTTTAAAAACTTAAAAGAGTTCTAGAAAGCTTGTGATACTCAAATAAAACTTATTTTTCTCTCTAGAAAAGCAGATCAAAATATTGTATATGATAAACCAAATATATGGTCCTGAGTTTCACAAAACTAGATTGCTAGATTGTTGTATGAAGAGTTGCTGTGTAAACAAAAACAAAAACAAATGAAAGTTCTCCTCGGCTCATAAAATAAGTTTTGTGTTTTCTGGATTCTGGCCAGGGAAATCTCTGCTAAATGATGAGATTGAAAGGGGAAAAAAGAGATGTCAGGGCTAGACTATCAACATATGAGTAAGAGGACATCCACAGGTAATGTTCATTTAAATCACTACACCCAGTGGTGGATTAAGGCTCACTGGTGCCCTAAGCACTGACAAATCTTGGTGCCCCCCTCCTTTCAATGAAGAACCAATCTTCATAGGGTTTTTTTTTTCTTTCTCAACTTTGTGGTGCCCCCTTTGGGCCTGGTGCCCTAAGCATGTGCTTAGTCTGCTTAATGGTTAATACACCACTGACTTACACCCCATTCTAGATTTGTATATTTTAATATTTAGAATAAGTCCACAAGATGTTTAGATCAACTTTCCCAGCTGCTTTCATGATTAACATGGATACATACCAATGTTATTGATTGAAAGTGTAGAGGTAATCAGTCATGTGGAGAAGTACTTATTATCCATCTTTCACAAACAATATATCCTCCAAATGCTTAGACTATAATTTCAAACACCAATTGCCAAATAGCCTTGCTAGCTAAGATTCATTAGGTTGACGATCAAAACACCTTGAAGAATAGCTTGACTCATTTAGGGCAGAATTTTCTAGTAAATCAGTAAGCTGAAAGGAAATATATATATATATATATATATAGAAATATACCTAATTTTTCAAGAAGGTCGTTAATCATGTTCAGCAAATTGTTCACAGAGCTCTTTGCCTTTTTTGCATTATCTTCTGCTTCCTGAGCTGCTTGTGTAGCCTGTAACATTAAATGTAAAGTATTCATCTTATCCAATGACTCATGAGTTATGTGGAATGATGCCATGTCCTACCACCCAAATTTAAGAGATTGAATTGGGATGTCCACGTTTACAAATGCCATGTTAAAATCACTAACTAATGATCACACTAATATCAATTTTCTCTCATTGATGCTTGATCTCATGTCATTTCCATAGGATGGCAAATGCCATCAGGAACAAGGTAGTCAAAGGAGGAATATTATGGGATTTCAGTGGTAAGAAAAGTTTTGCAATCTTATGACAAGGAACATATGTACTTTTACCTAGTTAAAAAGATCGAGAATAGCACATTATGATCTCTATAATGGATGAGAATCTTAAACAACCAAATGGTTGTTTTTTAACATAGTTACTTACCATTCCTGCCATCATCATATCTTGATCAGCAGTTTGTTGTTTCTTGTTTAACTCTTTCTCTGCTTCTGTCAATTGCTTTAGCATGTCATCAACTTCTTTGTCCAACTCGGTAACAGTCTTAAAGGTGTTGTCAGCAATCTCCTTTGTGGCACTAGCATTCTAGGATTGGCAGAAATCAAAGTCTTGAAGATACTGAGCATATTCCAAGATTAGAAAATTAGACACCAAAAGCCAAGCAACAAAGAGGACTGTTTACTTATTTCAACAGAGACCCATGTGCATTGCACTTAACGGTTCCTTAATTTAACAGTCTCATCAACGCCACAAGAACATTTATTAAAGACCTCAAGCTCTTTAGTCCAGACAATCCAAAATTGTCAGTGACTGTGACATTTGATCATAACAGTCCTCTTGTCCCATTTGTCTTGGTAGTCCTTGTCATAATTTTCTTTAACCAAAGGGGAAATCATCATGTCAGAGCATCTTGCAGTAATCTTTGCCTTACACATAGTGACTTGACTACGGGCTACTGAAATTCTCTTAATTGCTCAACTGATATGGCTGGGCTACATATGTTCTCTTCCCATCTCCAGGAAGAGCTAGGCAACAGTCTTGCTAACAGGCTTTACATTCTCCAAGAGAACTATAGAGGCCTGGATTCATAGACAATGCAATTCTGCCAAGGATTGGGGGAAGATACTGCTTTTTGAATAACTCAGAATTCTGCTACTAAATACAGTGTGTGTATGTATGTGTGTGTGTGTGTATGTATGTATGTATGTATGTATGTATGTATATATATATATACACACACACACACACACACAGAGAGAGAGAGAGAGAGAGAGAGAGAGAGAGAGAGAGAGAGAGTATTTTTCACACTATAAGACACACCTGACCTTAAGACGCACCTAGGTTTAGAGGAGGAAAACAAAGGGAAAAAAATGAATATGGAGCGCCTTCTTACTATGAATATGGAACGCTGAACATGGAGCAGCAGTGTAGTGAGGACAGGAGGCGGAGCCTGAGAGGACCAGAGAGGTTTCCTCTGATGTGCCAGCTCTGCCTATTGACTCCTGCATTCCGGAGGGGTTCAGCACAGTAAAAGGACCCTGCCACCACAAGCCGGCTGCAATATTCGCTCCATAAGACGCACAGACATTTCCACCCACTTTTGGGGGGGGGGGGGAGTGTGTCTTATGGAGCAAAAAATATGGTGTGTGTGTGTATAGATGATAGATAGATAGACAGATAGATAGATGAGAGGGGGGGGGGGAGAGGGAGAGAGAGAGATTGAGATTCCCATGACTTACATTATTTACAGACGTAGCAATTCTCTCGGCATCGTCGGCTTTGTTTTTCGCTTCTCTGGCATCAGCAGCTGCATTGCCTAGTGTCAGTTCTGCTTGGCGGGTCTTACTGTTTGCATCCATAATGGTCTGGGTAATGGCAGGAATTTTCCTAAGAGCTTCCTCAGCAGCGGTCTTGTTATCATTCACACGCTTATCAAAGTCTGAACCCAAGGGAAAAGCAAAATGCAGCTACAGCAGATCATACAACAATCTGTTCAGTCCAACTTTTCAGTTCAATGGCAGTCAAATTAAACCCAATGGCAGTTTGCAAAAGCAAAGATGAAAATCACAGTATTCTTTATGATTAGTTCCAGAATGTCATAATCATCCCTATTTGTTACTATTCAACACTTTATTTCAACACTGAAATAAAGGTAAAGTTTTTCCTTTTTCCATTGTTTCCAACTCTAGTGGGTGGTACTTATCTCTGTTTCTTAGCCAAGGGAGCCAATGTTGTCCGAAGACACTTCTATGGTCATGTGGCCATCATGACTTTATGCCGAGGTGCACAGAACTCTGTTACCTTCCCACTGAAGTGGTACCTATTTATCTACTTGCATTTTCATGCTTTTGAACTGCTAGGTGGGCAGGAGCTGGGGCAAGTAATGGGAGTTCATCCCATCGTGCGGTACTTGGGTTTCAAACCCGGTCTGTCAGCTTTCCAGCTGACAAGCTCAGCATCTTGAAATATTATTTAGCTATCATTGGCTGATATACTCTCCCTGCAGTATATTCTATAAGACCCCCCACCTATATAAATCTTAATTTATATATAGCTATAAATTCTGAAGGAATTAGTTAGCTTGTATCTGAAATGCATGATGGAAAGTTGCATTGAATAACTGTAACATCCAACATTATATTATCTGTACTTGCCTTGCACATAGTTATGCCCTACAAATGCTTTAGAACACAATTCCCATCAGCCCAACCAATGATCTGAGATGATGAGAACTGTGACCCAAAATTTTGGAAGAATGAAGACATGGAAGGCTGCTTTATTCTTACTGACAGTGACAGTTTCAAACAGAAGGTGTCTTTCTTATTACTATTTGGAGATGGTGGGAATTGAACATGGGAACATCTCCATGCAAAATACATGCTCCACCACTGAGATGCAATTCCTGGAAAACAACGTGGTTGCTTATTCCTCCTTTAAAAAAAAATCTGGGAACACAGTGCGAAGCAAGGAAATGAATTTTTCAGTGTTGCAGGCATTACCCTTATTTCCAAGAACAAGTATGGGCTGCACATGAGTTGCCAAGGCATTTTTATTAAAAAATATTGGTTATTTTGAAACATTCTAAGATACTTTTTTGTCTTGCCCATTTTTTTCTTGCCTGTTATTGTGCATTTTGCTATTTTGTGTGTATAGAGGTACTTTATCTATTATAGATTTTTGTGTCTGGTATGTAAATCTTTCAGAATTAACTTTTTTTTTTAAAAAAAATGGAAGTAAATATGGTTTGGCATTGGGACTCAGACCCTACTTCTGCCTTGTATTCAAGTCCTTGATTAAGAATTTGTTTCTGTGTCTCACTGTTCCTTTTATAAAATAGCATAGCAAACAAATAATGATTTTTTTAAAATTAAAAAAGTAGTCTTAGGATCTGGAGATTGACATTTGGCTTGGAGAGAAATTATTTTCCTTTTAGCCTATTGGTTTGTTTTTCTGGAAAGTCCATGTTTTATAATTGGCTGCACTCACTATGGCATGTGTTTTGCAAGAGTATCACAAAGCTTGCAATATCCTCCAAATAAAAAGTCTTAAAGGATGTAGGAACCTCTGCCCTTGTCTGTTTGCTGATTTCAATTACTAGTTCCTAGCCTTACTTCCCAAGACTCCTGTCCATTCCCAGGAAATTGAATTCTGCCTTTCTCACAAAATGAAACACAACTATCCTTTCAACAGAACACATTCTACCGTAGAGGTAGAGATGGTAAGAACCAAAATAATAGACTTAGCAAGACAACACCTTGCTTCCTGGCAGGACATCCTGCCGTTCTGTCACATGGCTCCTCTGGCAGTCAGGCTGCTTACCTTTCAAATTGTTCAGGATCTCATTGGCCTCCCGGAGTGTATTGCTTCCCTTCTTGGCAGCTTCTTCAGCCAAAGCTTTGGCAGCATCTGCTCGAGCCAAAAGCTGATCAGCAGTCTAAGCAAATACACAGCAAATTATCATATGCTCCCTTCTGACATATCTGGTCAAATCCTAATGCTCAAATAGTGCAAGCACGAGAAAAGTAGTCTGTTCAAAAATGCAAGGATATTTCTATTTCTATTCTATATGCACCCCATACTATCAAAATGGGGCAGGATAAAAATTTGCAAATCTAATTTTCTGAGATCCCACTTTCTTCCTTAACTTAATTTTACCTGCAGAGGTAAGTCTAAAAAATAAAATTTTATGATCCTTTATAAAAAAAAAAGAAGAAGACTTAGACTTGGATAAAAAGGGAGGGTTTTTTTTGTCAAGAAAGTATAACTAGGTGCAAGAAAGAATAAGGTCTCTAAACCAGCCAGAGCTCTAGCCAATCATTATCATATGAAAAATATGTGGAATCACATGGTATCATTCCAGTAGTTATAAAATGAAAATAAAACTGTATTTAAAAACAAGTGATGTGTACCACACAATGCAATCTTTATGTTGACAGACTCTATATCTTAAAGGAAATGATTAAAGAGCATAATGAATAATCATTACAGTTCTGCAATATGTGGTAATTATGAGAAGAAATACATAGATAACACAGCATGTATTCTTGACATATCAGGGACAAGAATTTATGCTAGTTATAACTGACCTGCTGCTCTGTCTTGCCTTTCTCCAAAAGATTCTGAACTTCCAATTCTTTCTCTCTCATATCTTCTCTCAGATCTTCATAATTCTTTAGTTTGTCTTTAATGAGCAGTTCTAACTCCTGGGCTTCTTCCTTGATGTTCTTTGCCTCATTCTGCATATGGAAAAAAGGAAGGAAGAAAAACTGCTTCACTGGATTTAAGAAACCTAAACTGATATATCATCCTGCACATTTAAGAGACTGTTCTTATAAAACTATCAGCTGATGAACTGGATCAAACACACCCCTTAAAGAGTTTTCAGACCTGATGCAGATCACATTGGGCTCTCTGTAGCAACATCTTTGATTAATGGAATGCTGAAGAAGTTGTCTTCAGGAATACTCAAGAATCATAATCTTTTTCCACAATTTTTTTTGAAGTGTTGCACAAAATAAATGGACTGGCCACTTGCCACTATGCTCAGTGTAGGCCTTCTCCTTCAAATCCTTTATTTCCCTAATGTATTAAAATGAAAGGGAGGGTTTTGTAATGTTTTAATAAGGCCTCAAGATATGCCTTGGGTACTGGTGTAAGCATGAGTAACCAAAACGTAGCAGATGGTTTCCACTATTTCTGAACAACCAAAAAAACAGAAAGCCGAAATAAGGAGGCCTTTTTCTCTGCAAGGAAAAATCATGGGTTGCCAAGATATTTCATCAGTGTCTTTCCAATCTATGTATTTGTTTGTTGGTCATAGGAGGTCATAGGAATAGAGACCTCAAAAAAAAAAATGGCCAAATCATGGATGAACCTGATTAGTAATTGGAAAGAAGATCTTTAGGAAATGCTGGGTGGTAAATTAGATTGAGAAGTAAAAAAACATTTTATTATCAAGTCCTTAGCAGATGATCATGGAAGCTAGATTCACACAGTGAATTTTAAATCAGATTTAATGCCAAGAAAAAGGGGTTGGCTTACACTGTCTTGGAAACTAGGTAAGTATACTACAGCCCTCTTTTACTGGTTAGTACATTAAGACAGAGTAACTCTGAGCCATCTAATCCTTCTTTTCACAGAGTTCCTAATAGACAGATGCCTTGTTTAAGAGTTAAATCTGAAAAAAGTCCTTCTGGTCCTCATTTATTCTGTTTTGAACACTTTTCCCTTTCCCAGACCCAAGAATGCTGATACATTCAGAAGAAAATGAAAAGTGACATATGCATTTTCAAGAAAAGGACATGGATGTGTCTGCATAATCATTACGAGGCTGGATGCATTTGAGAACAACTTTACCTACTTGCCAAACTGTATCCATGTTAGATAGCTTTAAAATATTCTATATATTTTGATCTAAACTTGGGGTTATTCTGTCTTTAACATGATTTGTTTTTAAAAGCATTTCATAAATAATTCCTCAGCCGAAGTTAAACTTCAAGTATTGTCATCTACGGTACGCCAGTACAGTTTTCAAGATTTGCTAACCATAATGTCTAAGTGCCTTCAGCAAGGAGCTTATCTCAAAATACCTCTAGCCCTGCAGTGTCTATGGATGGCAGAGTGGTGAGATTTGCGTAGATCTGTAGAGCTTTTTCCCCAGCTTCTTTTGCTTCTGCTGAGACCTTATTTGCCTGTTTTTCTAGGTCTCGGGCAATATTCTTTGCTTGGTTATACCTAAGAAACAAAAGTATTCCATTAGTGCTCTGTGTGGTTTATTGGCCTAAGGCTAGAATGTGAAAAGTCTTTATAGCCAATGATCATTCTTGGCTATTTGGGGAATGTTGAGATTTGCAACATGAGTAGGACCATGTGTCACATGAAAGCATGTAGACTCCTCAATTTTGATTTAAGAATATTTTTTTCTTTGTCTTGGTATTCAATTTTTGTCAAGAGAAACTGTAATGCAAATGGAAAGAGGCATTCGATGGCAGGACACAAATGTTTTGCCACAAGAAAATCTTCATTAAAGCCGTTCTATCATCTGTTAGAAGAGAGAAAGAAAAACTTTCCTTCATTTCAGTTGACCTCTGGAGGCAATATGAGACCAAATTGAACCATGAGAATAAAAACGTGGCATGTTCTGTGATATCTTTACAGGTAGTTCTCAACGTACAACCATTAGTTTAGTGACTGTTACAATGGTACTGAAAAAAAGTGACTTATGACCATTTTTCTTACACCTACGACCATTACATGGTCACATGATCAAAATTCGGGTGCATGGCAATAGCTGTGTATTTATGATAGTTGGGCTGCTCCAGGGTCATGTAATCATCATTTGTGACCTTCACAGCCAGCTTCTGACAAGCAAAGTCAATGAGGGAAGCTGGACTCACTTAACAACTACATGATTCACTTAACATTTGTAGTGATTCACTTAACAATTGTGGCAATAAAAAAAGATTGTAAAATGGAGCACAAATCACTTAACAACTGCCTTGCTAAACAATGGGAATTCTGGGCTCAACTGTGGTCATAAGCTGAGGACTACCTGTACTATAAAAATGTGCTGGATTTAAATGAAGAAAGAACAGACTCAAATCTGCCTTCTGCTTTGGAAGTTTATTGGTTGACATCAAGCCAATCCTTTTTAGTCTAATGTATCTCAGAGAGGTCTGAATGAAATAGGAGGAAGGAGTATTATGTATGTTGGTTTGAATTCTGAGAAGAAAGGTGGGCTTCAAATATAATAAGCAAGTAAGTAAGTACCTGTAGGACAATTCCCAACAATCAAGCCAAATTTTATTTTGTAGCTTTCTGTATTATTAAAACTGGAAGTTAGTATTAATTTGCTTGAATCATCTAGTCCAGGGGCATTAAACTCGTGGCCCGGATGCGTCATGTGCTGGCCACGCCCACCCCGTTTAACGAAGGGGGAACAGTAGTGATATGCCATGTGACGACGATGTGATGATGCAAATTTGACACCCCTGATCTAGTCCTTAATCTTCCAGCTTCCAAATTCAGTCAGCATTCCCAAGTTTATTGGAGCTGACAGCTACCAGCTTTTCTACAAAAGCTATAACAAACCATTTGCCTTCAGGTTTATGCTTCACAGACCTACATCTCTGGGAAATACATCTAAACTTAATATTTCTCAACCTTAGCAGCTTTCAGGTATGTGGACTTCAATTCCACATATTATAGATTAGTATGAGAGCAACGTATTTCCGAGAAACCTGTATTTGAGCAACGTATTTCTTAGAAACATATAAGAACAATGCATTTCCTAGAAAGATATTCATATTCCTACCCTTCAGACTTCCAAAGCAAGCCAAAACAGCCCTCCCCAAAAAGGGGGGAGGACAATTTGGAGATATTAAAAGTGGCCATTTTAATTTCGTAATTTAATTTCAGCAGCCTGATCTCAATATACTGAGAGCTATACAGAGCCTTTAACTACTCAATACCCATGAGAAATGCTTTGAATCCATCCTGGATCTTTACTTGGTCCAAAAAAAAATTATTTTTTTAAAAAAATAGCTAATTTTTTCCATACAGCTTGCAAGGAGATCCTGCCAGATCCTGTGCTGTCTTGGAATGAGTTTCATATGCAGTGTGTAGCGCTGCTATTACAAGGTATTTACCAAGAGGCTATTAGGGCTGGGCAAAATATCTTTGGATGATGTCATTAGTGGGATTCTAAAGCCTAAAGCTAAACACGTGTATTCTAAGTCTTGGCTTTAATGGTTTGAGCAGCATTGTTTCAAGTGGGTTGATTGTTCTGAGGTGATTCTTCTCCTCATTCCTTTTTTTTTCCTGATCGAGTCAGTATAGCAGCAGGATCAGTAACGCCCCTGCTGTTATTTGTTTACACTGAATTGAATAGTATGGGGCAGGTAAATTGAGAGAAAAACAGCAGGTAAGGCCAGACAGAAGAAAAGTGCTTATAGCCATAGATTTGTCAGCTTGCCTAGTAAATTACTGCTATTTTTTAAAAGGCATTTCCTATCTGAAGCTAGGATTCATGTGTGTTCCTTGCATAAAATGGGGTGGGTGGGGTGGGTGTTGTTTTTATTTATTTATTTATATGTAGACAGCGTTGTCTGAAAAAAAAAGCAGATAAAAGAAGATGGGGTTCAGTAGGTTATTCCAAATAGAAGGTCTGGGTTGGTTTGTTGAATTTTGGGGAAGATTTGCTCTGTATATGCTCTTGAGCCTGCTAATATTACTAAATATTAATAATATTAATATTAGTAAATATTAATATTTTCCTTTCAGAGAAAAGACTTTGGTATAGTTTCAAATATGGATTTCTACATATATTGGTTTCAGAGCAAGGAGTCTCATTGTTTCCCGTGACTGGAATCCTGGAAATACTTCAAAGTTTTGTCTCTGTCAGAAGACAGCCAACTCTGAACAACTTAATGGAATGTATCCAGTGCAGCTGTTTAATAGCAAGCTCGAACATATTTCTTGCTTGATATACATTGCTAGTGGTCATCTTTCTGCAGGTTGAAAGCCATCTAAGAAGGAAATCATGGGTTGTGAGTAATGCTGATTGGTCACAATTTGTGGGAAATTTGAACAATTATTTATTTCACAAAAATTCACCTGCTTATCATTTATCCTGACCACACTTGACTGCAATACCGTACTCAGACAGGGGAAACCATGTTTTAAGAGTCACAAGACTGCTGTCATAGAGAGCAATGCTTGTGATTAGTTGGTCCCACTGGGGATTGCTATTGTTATTGTAGTTGTTACCTTCCATCTTGTTACTAGTATAAGCAAGAAATAGTCAGTATATGAGATCTATGTTTGCATGGAGCATCTTACAAAGAATTTCAGAAACTTTTTCTCCAACCAAATCCTCCCCACTTCGGTCTACTCTTTTTCTTTTTTCTTTTCCTGTCCATTAATGATCTACTCCCCCCCACCCCGCCCTTCTTTATTGTTGCGTGCCACCTTATATTTATTTGATAATTTTATTAATTGGTTGGTCATCATTGAAGTGGGACACTGAAAAAGATACTTAAAGGGTGGCTGATTCTTTAAGCACTAGCTTGGGAAATCTACAGACCAAATGTTCTGTCATACAAATGCTTTTACTGTATAGTTACAATTCAAAATTAAATGATGAATAAAAAGGGTGTGCCTGTTTCTATTTAGTATATTTGGTCAAGATATAGTTATCTTGCTATAATGTTTCATTTCAATAAGAGAATCTCAGCAGCAAACATATAATAAAGAGGGAAAAATAAAGTTCTTGTCCTGTAAAATACAATTAAAGTGCATTTCAATACTCCTGTATTGAATAGGGATATTCATAGATATCCCTCTTTGAATTCTTCAGACTGAGACAGAGATTAAGAATAAAAAGAAAAACAGCTTCTCTTCACAATTCTTTAAACCACGAGGAGTATTCTAACTCTGAAACGCAATTCGGATATTTAAAACAAAACAACCATAAGCATTAAATGTTTCCTTGTTAGACTTACTTTCTATTTAGATCACTGATGTCATTAGTTGTTTCATTCTCTCCTGCTAGTGTGTCCAAGAGTAGCTTATATGCTTGTGATGACGTATCGTTTGCTTCCTTAGCTATTTTCTCAATATTATCTGCTTCTGCTTTATGCCTGGGCCAAAAAAATGGAAAACATGATTTGAAATATGCTACTATATTTATTTTGCTCTCCAAGCATCATCATCATGCATGGCTTCTAATTCATCATTCTTCAACTGCATGGCTTGAATTGTGCTTCTGTTGATAACTAACTCAATCCAAGTTGAACAAGAACCTGTTTGTGTGGAAAATGCACCATCATGGAAATTTTGAGAGTGGGCTGATTTCTGGCCTAGCATTGTGTCCTGGAGAGCAAGCAGTGGTGCAGTCTTTATTCCAGGCTATCCCAGGTCCATGCTTCCATCGCCTCTGATTTCCACCTTTGACCTAACTCTGCAGATGCCTGCCTTCCCATCTGCTGGAAAGGATTACCACAAAGATTCTGTTCTAAATCTTGTGGCAGATTACTTCATCCCCATTGTTCAACAGTATTGCTCAAACAGGAAATGAGTGACGCATAGTAGTGGGGGGGGGGGAGAAGGAGGGGCATGCCATGACAATAGATTGGAACTCAATTCGCTAGAACATGTCAGTGTCCTCAAACCAGAAGATGGAGAAAAAGGGCTGTCTGATGCTGTAGTCAGTTTGAGCAATTGAGTCGCAGAATACCATAATCACACTAGAGACATAGTGTAAACTAGAAGGAGGATTTTTCAATCTCTCAGAGTCCTTTCTTATAAAATGTCTTCTATTCAAAATCAGAATGAATCTATTAAGAATTAGAATTATGTTAAAATATAAAATACGAGTGTGGCCCACATTTTCCATGAATGGGGAAATCATGGGCTTCCTTTATTTTAAATAAAAACAATTGGACAGCCCATTCTTTCCAAGCTAATGCCTGTCACATATAAACTTTAAAGAGAAAAGCTGCATACAGTTTATGCTTTCTTCCAAATAATGCAGTATATATAATGCATGTATGTGTATTTATACAGTAGATAAGATGTAACCTTTGGTTAAAGTATACTTAAATAAGCAATTCAAAAAAGAGTAATAGTGTATAACTGCCCCATTATGGGTTTCTTTCAATCAGTTCTTTTCAGAGCAGAAAAGAGAAGAGAATGTTTTTTTTAAAGGAATGAGATTTGGGGATAGAAAGAATGTGGAAACAGACAACACTTCCTCCACAGGATTGAGGAGGAGATCTTAAGCTGAAGGTGATGTAGAGAAGTTACCATTTAATGCATGATGGACTTGGAGAAAAGATTAAACAAAGAGGGGAGATGGTAGCCTTGGGTTCCTCAACAATCTGCCAAATAGAGGCATGGTTAAGATTATCCAGGGGAATAAAGATAAAGGGGGCATCTCTCACCGTGCAGCCAACTGCCGAGCTTCTTCTGCCAGGATAGTCATGTTATTGGGGTCACTGGTTGATTCTGGTGGAGTGATAGACTGAAAGAGGAATCATAATACTTTCAAAAGCCATCTCTTGCATTTTACAATACGATAAGCAGATAACAGTTGCTTGCATCAGAGATAAGAAACAGAGGTGTTGCTAAATCTAGCAATCTTGTATTCTTCCTTTATTTTCTCTGGAACCTGCAGGGCTGAAGTTTGCAGTGCCCTTATTTCTTGCATCCTTCCACCACATGCAGGACATTAATCCTAGATTAATGACCACACGTTTAAAATGGAAAAAATCAACACAGCAATCAATAACTCTTAAATTAATCAGACTGATGAAAATCAAGTTATCCTTTGTCTGCGTCCTTCCCTTCTAGATATCAGTTTGTAAATCAATGATGAAATACAGGATTCCATATTATTTTTCTTCATAACCCCATTTACAAAGCAACAGTAAAAGAAACTGAATCAGTCACTGGTAATTCATGAAGCTGTTTCAAAAACGCAAAACTTTGGAAAAGCAAGGAGAAGGCAATGTTTCTCTGGCTATTCAATGTATTTGTTAAAAATAAAATAAAACATGCTTGATCTTAAACAGTTTCACATGATATACTGATAGAAAAAAATGTGCAGGGGAAGAAAAGCACATCTTCATGAAGTACAGCCATGCTTATTTGTATGAGAGTGCAAATGATTTCACGAAGGTTTCCTTATGAATACCAATCTTGGTATCTGCAATCTTGCAGAGAGAATGTTTTATATTCAGCCAAAGGGCAATGCAGAGGGGGTGGGGTGGGGGCATTGCTTGATGGCGATGATTCAATTCCAATCTCTGAAGAGATACAGAAAGGAGAAATTAGGTTCTTCCTCTCAGGGCTTCTACATGAAGTACTGAGATGGTCTCCTTGCATTGTTCAACTGCTTTGGTTTAACTGAAGCATCTTCCACAGAAGATTATTAAAGCCAGTCCAGCAGGTGCTTCCAAATGATGTAGTAGCATCACTCTGGTACCTAAATGAGGGGGCCCATGTTTCGTCAAGCCACCCTGAAGGAATGTTTGGTCAAAGGCTTGATCAAGGCAAAGAGACCATTCAAGACTTTGCACATGCCCACCCCAGCAGTGCTTGAAAATGTTCTGTAGTACGGCCATTTTTTGATCTGCACTGGGAACCATCAAATTCTTTACATTGGACAATCTTGTGTAGTGTCTCTTATTTAGCAAAAATATACTGCATCTTTATTTTGCACCTTTAGTTCATTTGAGAATCTCATTATAAGTCCACCTTACAATTTTACTAGGTATTGCTCAGCTTTCATCATTTCCCAGCATGATTTCACAACCCCCCCCCCCAAAAAAATGGGCTAGACATTTGGGGAAAAAATAAGCCACATTCATTATTGCAAGTCAATGCCTGTAATAAAGATTTGATTGAGCAATATTCGTTTTTCAAAAGCACCATTCTAGCACTCATAAAAGCCTGATTAATTCCATTGCAAGGTGTGAAATGTAAAGAGAGAATGCAAATGTCACTCACCACGTTGGCAATAGCCATCCTTGCCCTGTGGAGCATATTTGAAGCGGTGTCAATCAGCCCCTCTGTGTTTTCTACCTGGGCTTGGGCTTGCTCAGCCAGGTTTTCTGTCTGCCTAACTGTATTCTGGATGTTCCTCAACCGACCAAGTTGACTTGAAAGGGTTCTGTTAATTTCCTGCAGACGATCCATCAACCCCTGGTCGACATCTGGAATGAGCAAGTAACAATGACTCACAGAAAGAAACTAGTAAATAGAAGTTTATTATCACATGTTTTTATCACTAATTGATTTTATGAAATGAGAAAACAGAAAAGTGGCTTATAAATCCAAAGAATAAATACAACAATGAAAGGAAATTATGAATTTCCTTAAGATTTTGTTGGGATTTGCCAAAATCATGACCATAGAAAATATGAAATGCTGAGCATAGATTTTTACATAGGAACTTCACAGTCACCTTTCACCCTAGAACAATGTGGGTTTTGTACGTCTTCAGAGGAAAGAATTCTCCACTAGGATCAAACACAACACAACTGATAATTTCAATAAGAAATCTTCTACTGTTGTTTTTCAAATTATTTCTTCTATAAAGTTTTTCACTTATCTCTAACACAAATCGTATTAAATGTATCTGCTAACATATATGATCTTTGCTATTTTTTCTCTTCCGAATGACATAGTATAGTTTTAAAATAACTGGAAGCAGAAATTTTAAGTTTTGTGGGCTTTAATAATATTCCAAGAAGCACCACTGATGTACATAAACAAAAAATTGAGAAGAAAACCCACTCAACTTTGTTCCTATTGCTCACAGAGTTTAGGACTGAAGTACACATTTAATCCTTTATTTCAAAGTACAGTGGATATTAGTATATATGTATGCATTTGATTCATCAGTTCCCACTTTCTCTGTGAGGACAGACTTTCGAAATGCTCAAGATAAATCTCTTTTGTGACTGAATCTTTGGATCATAAAATTAAAAAATGGCCTTTAACCATAATCTATAGTAGGTTAGTTTAAATTTAATCTGATACAGTACTTTATAATATAATCATGAAAATGTAAAATACAGTTGCAACTATTAGTACTATCTCTAACATGAAGGCTTCTTTCTTCAATAATACTATCAAAACTATATCTCTTCTCCCACAATGGAAGAATGTCTGATGATAAAGATGAAATCTACAGAGATGACTAAAATCTTCATTAGAGTAAAAAAACAATATCTATATTTATGGCTGATAGGAAACCCTTTATATTTTGCGTGAAACAGAAAAAAACAAGCAAAAGCAAGCATGATTTGTGGTTTTGAGGCTCAGAAAATATTGGGCAACAGAAAAAACTGAGCAAATATATTGGAAAATTCTTTCTAATCCTTTTGGTCTCTCTTTCTGCATTTTCCCTTTTCTTCTTTCTTCCTTTTAATCTTTATTAGTTCATGTTAAGTGTTTATGTTTTTTGAAAAACTTTTATTTATAAACATATATACATATATTGGTATTTGAACTGATTGCTTCTGAAATAAATTATAGGCTGCCAAATGGTCTAACTCAATTAACTGATGACAGCAAGCTACCTTTGATACTTTGGGCATCTCGAAGTAAGTCCATGACTTCCCGTTCAGCTTCTTTCAGTCTATCTTCAAAAGCCTGGTCAGTTATGATGTCATCACCTGTTCCTATGTTAGCTATAAGATTTTCCAGATCGCGCAGCCTCCCCCGTTGCTCCTCAACCTGAACAAATGAGACACCAAGGAACAACAAATCAGTAAGACCACCACACAGGTTTTGAAGGCTCCGGATAAAAAGGATGAAGAAAAAGATGCTGAAAATATGCAAAAGGCAGATTCCTGGAACTGTTAGAATTAAGACTGAGGTAGTTTTTGTATTATTCCTGTTGCTGTTTTTGCTTTTAAGTATGTAACATTATATTTTTTTGCCAGTGTAACATTTTTGGGCTAAGCACAAATGTGTATCATATTAATTTTCCCCATTATTAAAATATGTACTCTAAATTAGCAAAATTAGCTATAAAGTAGCAAATTTTGTAATCGGTATGACCTTATCTTTCACCAATCTGTAACATGCAGGACATTCTTGACAACCAGGCCAGGATCGATTGTAGAAGTAGTTTTCTTCACACTGGTCACAGCGGATTCCCACAAAGCCTTCTTTGCACTCACAATGGCCGTCTTCTTTGCACTGAAGGGAGCGGGAACCTTCAGGGTTACAGTCACAAGCTGAGGAAACACAAGGCATTTAAATATTGAACAGGGAAGAGGCCAATGAGAAAAGAACAATCTGAAAAATCTTTAATCTTGGAATAGCTAGAAGACCAATGAATTAAACCTCTTTCAAATGTCAATGGATTGGTGCTACTACACAGTAGCCTTTAGCTACTAGGAAAATCAGACATTTCTTACTTTTACCTGTTAAATGAAGCCAGAAATTGTACATACAATACAGGTAGTTCCAGCGGTGAAATCCACTTACCTTCGCTACAAGTTTGGGAACGGGAGCACGAGGGAGCGCGCACACATGCCTCTTCTGCACATGCGCAGATGGTAAAAAAAGGGACATAATGATGTCCCGGCGGGTGGGCAGAGCCTCCCGCCGCCGGCACTACCGGTTCAACGAACCGGATAGAACTGGGGGGATTTCACCGCTGGGTAGTCCTCAATTTACCACAGTTCATTTAGCGAATATTCAAAGTTACAACAGCACTGAAAAAGTGACTTATGACCATTTTTCACACGTACAACCATTACAGCTCCGCCATGGTCACATGATCAAAATTCAGATGTTTGGCAACTAACTCATAGTTATTACGGTTGCAGTGTTCTGGGGTCATGTGATTACCTTTTGCGAACTTCTGACAAGCAAAGTCAAGGGGGAAGCCAGATTCATTTAACAAACTAAGTAACTTAAGAACTGCAGTGATTCACTTAACAACTGTGGCCAGAAAAGTCGTAAAATGGGGCAAAATTCACTTAACAAATGTGTCACTTAGCAACAGAAATGTGGGGCTCAATTGTAGTCCTAAGTCGAGGACTATCTGTATATGGAAAGTTCCAGCACTTCTGAAACACAAAGATTCTCCAATGCTGTTGTTTTGAAGACAGTGTGGCTTTCTGAAGCAACAATGATAGAAAGCAGTCTTTACTAATGACACTTTGATGTGTGTTTTGACACTGATGGACACTTACTACAAATGGACAAACCTTTCTAAGGAAGAAAGCAAGAAATCATGCCTAGGGATTGATCCTGCTTGGTGTGGAAACCCATCTCTGTAAAGACACTAGTAAAAAAAGCTGGTGTGCAAATCAATACTTTATATTGATCCAGACACCTGCCTTCATCCTAGATCTTCATGGAGGCAAAAGCTGGTGAAAAGGTTATATAGGTAGTCCTCGACTTATGACCACAATTGAGCCCAACATTTCTGTTGTTAAGTGAGACATTTGTTAAGTACGTTTTGCCCCATGTTATGACCTTTCTTGCCACCATTGTTCAGCAAATCACTGCTGTTGTTAAAATGAATCATGCCACTGACTTTGCTTGTCAGAATCTGGCTGGGAAGCTTACAAATGGAGCTCATATGACCCATTGACAGTGCAACTCTCATAAATACAGGCCATAGTTGTTAAGTGAATCACTGCAGTTGATAAGTTAGTAACACAGTTGTTAAGTGAATCTGGCTTCCACGTTGACTTGGCTTGTCAAAAGGTTGCAAAAGGGGATCACATGACCTCGGGACAGAGCAACGGTCGTAAGTAGGAGTCAGTTGCCAAGCATCTGAATTTTGATCATATGATCATGGGGATACCAAGAAAGTCGTAAGTGTGAAAAATGGTTGTACGTCAATTTTGTTCAGTGCCGTTATAATTTGAACTGTCCCTAAATGAACTTTAGTTGTAAGTTGAGGACTACCTATACGCACATGAAGGGGAGGTTTATTTTATCATGTGGCCCAAAACAGCATCTTTCAGATGCTTTGGGACAGGAACTCCCAAAATTTCCACCCAGACTAGTTTGCTAGTTTGGACTTTGTAGCAGTTGCTGTCCCAAAACATCTGGTGGATGTACGGTTGAAGAAGACATGCCAAGAAAATAACAGCAGTGAGGGATCCTGTCTAGCCCTTATGGCTCATTTTTTATCCTGTCTGATTCACTATTCTATCATGAATATACACTTACCATGTATTATGTTACCATAAAGAAAAACAATGATGCAGCAAATGTATCTGTAAATACTCTGACTCAATGCGTCATACCTGTCCCACCTAGCCTCGGTTAGGGTGTGCCTCTCAGTGATTTCCAAATATATATATCTATAGTGACCATTCAAAACTACATAACTTGACTTATGACTGGTTTTTCCACTTAGCGACCATTGTGGCATTTCAGGGTCATGTGACCAGATTTTGGGCACTTGCCAACTGGCATGTATTTATGAAAGTTACATGCACAAAGTTGTCAAGGAGTCATGTGACCCGCCATTTGAAGCCTTTCCAGCGAGATTCTGACAAGCAAAGCCAGTGGTGTGATTCATTTAACAACTGCAGTGGTCTGCTGAACAACCATGCCCAAAAGGTCATAAAATAGGGCAAAACTCATTTAACAACTGTTCCTTGTTGAGCAAAGGAAATGTTGAACTCAATTGTGGTCGTAAGTCAAGGACTACCGGTATAATGTGACAAAAGTATATGTTTGCTGAACATTTATATTGTTTAAGGTAAGTTCACGTTCAAAGTTGTATTTGCTATTGCTGAAATTTGTGTTAGTGGTCCATATGCCAGCTCCACTTGCAAACCAGGGTATGTGAATTAGAAACTAGACACAAACGAATATGCTTCAATTAGTTTTCCTCTTCCCGTTTTGCATTAAATGACACCAAGCTGTATCCCAATGACATTTCAAACTGCCATTACAGCTTGGCATCAATATGTTTTATGCTACAGAACAATGGCAATTCCTCAAAAGGAGAAGAAGGAAGTTGGATAATTATTTTGAAGATGACAGAAGAGAATGCACTTGGCATTCCCAAAGCCCACTCTACACATCTTCCTTTGCAGGAAGCTAGTGTTATAAGTGCAGTGGATCACCATATCCAAATCTATTCATCCAAGACTAATTTTATTTTTTTTTTAAAAAAGTAAGGAAACGGGAGGATTAAAGAAATAGGAATATATGTCCTAGATTTTACACTTTCCGTGTTCTCAATCTGAGTTAGTTACTAAAGGCCACATTCCACAGCAACAACGCCAAAAACCAGGTCAGTTCTGGGACAAAATTCAGGGCAAGTGTTTATGACAAGGAGCAGCAGATGGTCTACCAGTATATGCAATCTGAATGCCCTAGAGACAGAAAGCAAAACTCATACAACTGCAAAAACATCCTTGCTGGACTTGAAACGAGAAAACATTCAAGAGGCAGACAAAGAGGGAGGAGGAGAGGAGAATTAAACCTCTTGTGATATCCAAGTCTAAGGACACATTAGTAGCAATGAACAGAGTCTCCATACAGAGCAACAGAGATGGAAAACAAATGGGTGAGGAAGGGTAGGGACAGGAAATACGTCTTCCCCACTCCCCTTACGTTTGCAGCCTTCAGGACCAAATCCAAAATGGTTGGCTTCACACCTCTCACAACGCTGGCCGGTAACGCCTGGCTGGCACTCGCATTGCCCGGTCTGAATGTCACAGTGGCCATTAGTGGAGCCCAGAGGATGGCAGTTACATCTAGGAAAGGAAGAGCATCTCAACATCAATGAACACAGGTAAGGAAACAAGAGTGTGTGTATTATGCTTGTCATGTTCTGAATTTAACTAAATAAAAAACATGTTGCCCAAAGGGACATAAGTATGGGATGAAAGACAGGTGTCATTTGCCTATACAATTGGTCAAAATGCAATTGTATAGGCAGCACTCACTGTAAATTAGAAAATACCTACTTTCTGTGAATTAAACCAGTTCAATAATGCAGTATTTGAGGAACGATGAAGACTTTTACATTTAAATTTAATATTCAATCAAATGGTGCCTATTGTAAAATAAAATAAGAACAATATATAGGTAGTCCTCGCTCAATGACTTTTTGAACTTACAACGGATTTCCCCCCCCCCCCCCCCCGCAAAAAAGCTATTTATGACCTGGTTCCAAAATTCCAACAGCTGCATACACCCCAATGGTCAACAACTAACTGCATTTTTGCCTCACTGCAAAACCTCACCTTTATGGCCAGTTGCAGTATTCAGTGGTCACTTGACCATGATATGTCCAATGATATAACCAGTGTAAAAATGGATTGTAAAATCAGATCCTGTCATCATTGATTTATGATGTCACAATTTATGGTTGTAAGTCGAAGACTACCTGTATTTGAACTCTTAGTTATCTTCTAAGCCTTGGCAGAATTTTGAAAGCTTGTTTGGCAGGAAACTTGATATCTTCCTATCCTTCATTTTAGTCCAAGGTTTTTTGCTCCATATATAACCCCTCAGAAACATTATCTTCCTCTAAACATGAAAATTGACACAGATAATGGAACTTCCCAGTTATATAATAAAATCCAAGACTCCTTTTGGCTCTGGTCCTTTGCAAGCAGGACAGCCTGACCTCCATAGTTGCAGTGAATTTAAAGCAGATGAGGCACCCACACTACACACTGAATAAATGAGAAAGCCTGAGGTTTGTTGCCATTTCCAAAGCCAGATACATGGGCTCCAGGGATGGTTAGATTAGATGCAGGCTTTGAAAAACATCAGGGAGTCAGGACAGATTGCCAGATCCTCACAGGCCTCCCTTTCTGAAGCCAGCATTTAAATATTGAAAAGAAGTAGCTTCAAAGAAGCTAGATTCTCAGATCAATTCCTCTGCCCCCACTTTATTGTTGAAAGTTTCTTTATCCTTAGAGAAGAGTTTGCTTTCTATTCTTTTCCTTTTAAATGATTTGCATTATCTTAAAGTAAAGTAAGGTAAAGGTGAAGACTCTTCAAGCAGAATCCAAATTCTGGGGACTACCAGCAGATGTCCATGCAGTTTTCTCAGGAAAGGGGTTTCCTACTGTGTTCTGGGATGTTTTTTCACCTCCTGGTCCATCCTACCCCCTTGCTATTCTCTCTGGCTTCCCATTCAAGTATTAACCACACTGAAACCTGCTTAGCTTTTAGAGAACATCAAAGTTGGCTAGGTGCTGCCATCTGCTGCAGACTAATGGGAAGATCCAACAACAAAAATAAATCAATAGTCAACAGCCACAGCAACTATCTCGTATGTTTGTACATTGTTCAGTTGAGAGTGCTATGCAGAGTAACAATGAGAAGATCTCTGCTTTATAGAGTTAGCAGCTTAAAACGCACCAGTGGCAGGAGAAGCAGAAATAACTGGGGAAGAAAGTGCACATGTGTAATTTCATTGAGGCTTCATTTTAGGAAAGGCAGGACAATATCGGGGTTTTTTAGGAAGCATAAATGGTTACAGGGGAGAGGCAACCTCCTGCAGATGGCTTTCTTGAAAAGCCAAGTTGTAAATTTTTAACAGCTGCTCTTAACAAAAGCTCCTCTACCCTTGGGAAACCTCTCTGATGATGTCCCATCCATCCAGGCCGCTGGTGTTCAATTCCTGCGTCAGGAAAGAAGAGCTCACCTTTCACAGCCACGCCCACTTTGCAGGTTGTAGAAACCTGGTTCGCAGGAGCTGCAGTCCCTCTCTGTGACGTGTGAAAGGCATTCACACTGGCCTGTTACTTGATTGCAGCTTCTCTGTAAATTTGCCGTGCCATAAGGATTACAATTGCAAGCTACAAGAATAAAAGCATAAAAGGCATCAGGATGGGTATTCCAATCCGAAGTAATTCAGAGGGCAGTTGCAGGAAGCCTAGGGGGCATGGTGACTCCCATTTTCACACTTTGAAAATAGTGCAAGAAGGCTATTAGGCAAAGGAAATGTAGAGGTTCCAATTTAGTATTTAGTCTCTTTGCTCATCAAATACGTGCCTACATATTGCAATGCATCTCAGTGGGATAGGCTGGAAAGAATACTTGGCACAATTTATAAACAAAGTGTTCTGCCAGAGATGGGGGTGGGGGAACCATTTCTTCTTGACCACATCACAAACAATCCATAAATACACAAATTGGAAAACATAATCCCTCATTTGGATGGAACAGCTGAATCCTCCACTCTCTCCAGGTTCCACAAATTTCTGCAACCATTGATCAATGGACGGATGAGAACTTTAGACTACTTTGAGGGTGTAACTTTTTTTTTTTTTTTAATTTGATTTATATGCCGCCCTTCTCCGAAGACTCAGGGCGGCTTACAATGTGCTCAGCAATAGCCTTCATCCTTTTGTATATTTATACAAAGTCAGCTTATTGCCCCCACAACTGGGTCCTCATTTCACCTACCTTAGAAAGGATGGAAGGCTGAGTCAACCTTGAGCCTTGGCGAGATTCGAACCCTGCAGTAATTGCAGGCAGCTGGTCTTAATAACCAGCTTAATAACAGGGTGCCTTAAACCCCTGTACTACCAAGGCTCTTTTTAACTGAGACATCTTTCTAGCAGTCAATTTTTTGTGTGGGGCTACTTCAAATATTGAAAGATGCCGCAAAAGAAAAGTTAAGAGGACTGTACTCTATTTTACTAGATTTGCTCCTTTACATTAACATCAGACTCTAATACTAATTAGTTTAGAGGAAAGCTACCAAGATGGCGAGGAAACCAAGTTCTATAAGGAAGGGGAAAGGAGCTATCTTTCATTCAGCAGCCTCAGATTCCACCAAAGCTTGTGTGCAAACTCCACAGATGTGGTAGACAATTTCTGTAAGCATAATTCTATGAGCGCAGCTTCTGAAGGAAGGTCTTTGCTTGCTCATAAGATACTGGTTCTAAGGCAAGAAAGCACATGTCAAATCTTCTATTACAGAGGCAGAAGAAACAAGTACTGGGAAGTATGTCCCAGCTGATCCCCTGGCCAATTTTTTTTTTGGGGTAGGGGAGAGCTTTCCTCCTGATAAAAGGGGCAGACTGATGTCCTAAAATTGGACTGTGACAAAAGCATTACTAACTGAGAAAAAAAACACCACCTACCTTTGCACTTATCTTCTGGATTCTGAGCTAAGGGATTCCCGAAGAAGCCATCTTTGCATCGGTCACAGTAGAAACCAGCTGTGTTATAAATGCACTTCAAACATTCTCCTGTCAAGCGGTTGCAATTCCCAACTGCATTGGGATCAATGTTGTCACTGCACTGGCAGAGGCGGCAGGGCCTGGCGGGGCCATTTTGGCCAAGAGGATCTCCAAAATAACCATCATCACACAGCTCACACCTCTTACCTGTAAGCCCAGGAAACAGGTATATTAGAACATACAAAAAAAAAAAAAAATACTGTAATCCATGCAAAAAAACCCCAAACCTTCCATTTTTCAGTCTCGACAGTGAAATGCTAACAGAAGTGTAGCCAATATGGGCGTACGGAAAAGTACAGACTTCAAGGAATGCCGAGGCATACAGAAACATTACAGGTAGTCCTTGATTTACGACCACAATTGACTCTCAAATCTGTTTTGCTAAGCGAGACAGTTGTTAAGTGAGTTTGCTCCCATTTTATGATCTTTCTTGCCACAGTTGTTAACTGAATCACTGCAGCTGTTAAGGTAGTAACATGATTGTTAAGTGCATTTGGCTACCCCATTGACTTTGCTTGTCAGAAGGTCGCGAAAAGGGATCATATGACCTCAGGACACTGCAACCGTCATAAATATGAGCCAGTTGCTAAGCATCCAAATATAAATCATGTGACCATGGGGATGCTGCAATATTCGTAAGTGTGAAAAATGGTCATTTTCAGTGCCCTTATAACTTCAAACAATCACTGGATAAACTGTTGTAAGCCAAGGACTACCTGTAATTGAAAAACCCAATAAATCAGCTTGCCCACTAAGAATACAGATCAGATGAGGACTCAGCATCCTTAAGAGGCATATATACTGTGTCAAAAAAGTGAAACAGAAGATGACAAGGCCCTGACATCGATGTAATGTCATTTGGATTGGAAGTCCTTCAAAGATCCTTCCAGCCTATGAGTCTATATTCTATGAATGACTAGAACTCTGAAGGAGCTTTCCAGAGACCTGCTTGTTTGTTATTCAGATCTTTTTCTACAGGGACAGAAACACAATGTGGCTTACCAGTAATACACCACTTATAACAACAAAAAAGGAAGAAAAGAAAGAAGCTTTTCCAAAGCCAATGAAAGCACTTAGGAAATAAGGATTGCATTTTCCATTCATAAATCCAGTATTTTAACCAGATCCTTTGGAAATAATGCTCCAATTATTAAAACACCCACTGCAAAGCACCGAAAATGACCCTTGAGGCAGTCCAGATATAAAACTCTCCTCTGTAGTTTCATAGAATGACTACGTTGCAACCTCTTTTAACAAGTCTTAACTTGGGCAGCCACTAGAAAAGTTGCCAAGTTTCTAGCAATAGCTATGGCTTGCAAAAATTAGTTGGCATTTTCCTTTCATTGTTAGTTGTTTCAAGTTTGGTTTCCCTGTATTTTAAGTTTTGTATCTGTGTTTATTGGCGTGAAGATGGTGATGATGGTGGCAAAAAGAAATAGAAGGAAACGCTGAATAATAAAACACCTACAAGTTTCTTTTAAAAACTGTTCTTACTGATAAAAGGGAAGGGAACATAATGGCAGACTGACATGCAATATGGACTTCAAGTGACATGCAGAAGTTGCATAGAACAACCAATAAATTCATTGCTTTTTGAAAATGGGACTGTACTTACTTTTACCAAGCTACAGCTGGTAACAAATTCCAGAGTTAAGAAGCAGAGCAAAAACAAAGAAAAGGCAAATAGTACATAAACCATCATCTGACAAGAAGTAACATTAGAGGAATGGAAAGATCAAAGGATAAATGGAAACCAGAGTTTAACAACACAGTGTAGTAATGTTTCAAAGGAACTTCCTTAAACAACCTTTCCCCAACCTGGGTGTTCTCCAAATGTGCAGAGCTTAACTTCTAGAATTTCCGAGCTAGCAGAGCTTCCACTGACAATTTTGGTAGTTGAAATTCACATAGCTGAAAGGTGCCAAATTTGGGGAAATCTGGGATGTAAGAAACAAGACTTAACAGCAACTTTAAGAGGAAAAAGGCACAATTCATTTTATAATCTAAGAGGAAGGCAAAAATATTTGGGGAATAGGTAGATAAAAGAAGAACCTATTTATCATATATTTAATAGGAGGCTTTTTGCTCTACATCATAGAATATTTCTCCTAATGGCTTCCAAATGTGAAATAGGTTACATGAATTTTTCCACTTTTTAAAAAGGTTTTCTACAAGTGCATAGGGCTCCTATACAACATGGGATCATTTATAGACTGGGATGATCCACTTAAAATTTTGAAAAGTATAAGCATGCACTAAGCTCTGGATGCCACATTTCTATAAAACCCATAGCCTCTAGGCAGGTTATGGTAATGGTTATCTAGCAATCAATTGATAGGAGAGAAAATAAAGAGTTAGAAGCAAAAGACTGGAGAAATCAGGATCTCAGGCTGAAGCATGGCTGTTCAGACTGATAAGGAAAAAAAAATAAAGAACACTGAACACACCCTCAATAAATCCAGCATTCAGAAATGAACAGCAAAGTTGATTTTGTTTACTTTTACGATTCAGACAAGTTGGGTCATGGACAGACACTCTGTGCAACCATCTGAAAGCTGCCTCCTCTAAGAGTGACACATTTGCCGAGATTGGCCAATTTCTTTATTCCTTGGGGCAACTCTAACATTGTTCAATCATAAAAAAGAAAGAGTGTGATTTCTTCCACCAGCTATAATGGTGGATGGGTCCAAGCATTTTAAAAGGCTATTTTTTTTATGCTTTCCTGGAAATTTGCCACACATGTTTTTGAAACAGCTTTTCCATTTTAATGGGCTGCAAGGTTGATTTCTCCACTGAATGGATAACCAGGATTAATGTATGAAATTCTACTGGGGAAATAAATGCTTTGAGGAAGGAAGGAAGGAAGGAAGGAAGGAAGGAAGGAAGGAAGGAAGGAAGGAAGGAAGGAAGGAAGGAAGGAAGGAAGGAAGGAGTTATAAATTGCTATCATGTGTAATTATTGAGCTGTGGTGGTGCAGTGGTTAGAATGCAGTAGTGCAGGCTAATTCTGTTAGCTGCTAGCAGTTCAGCAGTTCGATTTTCACTGTCTCGAGGTTGATTCAGCCTTCCATCCTTCTGAGATCGGTAAACTGAGGATCCAGATTGTTGGGGGCAATATGCTGACTCTGTAAACTGCTTAGAGAGGGCTGAAAAGCATTGTGAAGCAGTATATAAGTCTAAGTGCTATTGCTATCATCCAGTAATTTGTAATAGGAGTGCCTAAATGAAGCTCCTACATTTATATTTTTGGTCCAGGCTCCAGGGCTGTCATAGAAATTGCATCTGTGGGGGCACCTACGATCTGGAATGAGCTCCCCCCGGAGATACGGAGGATTCTGGATCTGCGTACCTTCCATTGCGCACTTAAGACGTTCCTATTTCATCAAGCTGGCCTGACCTAAACTTCTCTTTTTAAATGGGAATTTTAAATTTGGTTTTAAATTATTGGGGTTCTAAAATGTTTCAGCCAAATTTATTTAATTTGTTTTATCTCTATTTTAAATTTTCTACCTATATGTTTTATTTTATGGCTGTTCACCGCCATGAGTCCTTCGGGAGTAGGGCGGTATACAAATTTAATAAAATGAAAAAAAAAAATGAAATTTCCAGAATGATTGATCCAGAAATTGGCATTTCCATCCTTATTCAAATAATTCTCCTTTGCTTGTTTGTTACATAAAAATGAGATTCAATATAACTGAATTTATATTTGAAAAAGTCTATGTTTGCTGAAAAAAAAACAGAACAAATTCAAGTCCATTCATTACTCCTCTACCCAGCAGTGCAACAGAGCTTGCCAAAGCTGTGTCTTCATAATGAGAATCCAACAAGAGCATACCTGTGGTTCCAGCTGGACAACTGGTACAGACCACTTCCTTGGTCTTGGGAACTACAGCACAGCTTGAACCCCCGGGACATGGACATGGCTGGCAATCTGAAGAGGTGCCTGTAGTGGCATCACCGTAATAACCATCACTGCACTTCTCACAGTGAGGACCTGCAGTGTTATCTCTGCAGTCACATGCTCCTGGGGGTAAAGAGAGGAAAGCTTATCATCCAGAGGCTGAAACACTAGGGCAGCAGCTTTCTGACAGGAGATTCTCCTGGTATGGCACAATATCCTGTTTTAGACATAGACAACGGAAAGGAATAGATAAAGCAATATGCTTTTATATATAAAAAGAATGGAATATGACATTTAAAAACTAAAATAAAGAATATTAGATTAGTAAGGCATTCATTCAAGGAGATAATCTAGGTCAATGTTTCTGAATCATGGCATCATGAATATGTGTGGACTTCAACTCCCAGAATTCCCCCACCAGTTGAAGTCCATTCATCTTTAAATTATCAAAGTTGAATAATACTGGTCTAGATAATCATCACATTCAGGACATCAAAGTGCAAACAAAACCTAGCACTAACAATATCCCCATGATTCTCTTTACCAGATTCAGGGTTGCAGGTTTCACTGTGCTCATTGCAGAAACATGGCACGCAAGGACTATAAGGTCCAAGATTTGGAGTCTCCCTTCTGTAGCCCTGGGCACAGGTTTCACAGAACTGCCCCAAGTATCCTGCTGGACACATACAATTCTCCACCCAAGTTGCTGGTATTCCATGCCCAGGGTGAGCGCTCACAAGAGTAACATCATCCAAATACCCAGCACCTGAAGAAAAAAAAACAAAGTCATCAAGATGAGTAAGATGTGTAGGAGATGTTAACAAATCTCCATAGCACAGTAAAGGAGCTCCACTGCTTCCAGGCAAGTCACACAAACTTACAAAGCTGGATTTGTTTAGAGTTTCCAACCATAGCCACATCAGTCATAAAAAGTTATTTTTTTCTCCTAGCTTTCGCATCAGCATTGTTTTCTGATTGGCTGATATGGAAGGAGAGAAAAGAGTTCCATGAACCAACATCTCAAGTGTCACCAATAACCTGGGCCTTCTGTTGCTATTCACAGCATTTTCTCCCATATTTTTAAATTGATATTTGGGAGGGGAGCAGGAAGTCTGTCTTGTGGGTTTCGACTTGACATAAATCCCCAATTGATTGTTATATCTCATTTCTATGAGATATACGATATATCTCATTTCTATGGCTCAAGAATCCAGGATTCCCAGTGATTTATCATCTTAACAACATAAACAGAGCATTTAAACATGCACATGCACACACACAATAAAATACAATTATAGAACAACATCCCTGTCATCATAATGTAAAGCATCACGTAAATTTATCCAGCATCAAGCAGTACTTGCTTCCAAGACCCTGAGGAAATATTGTGCGTTCTTAATAATTTGGCTGCTTTGTCCTTTGTGTCAGAATTGGAGATGACTGGGGTTGCCTATCAAAATGTATCTTCTGCACTGATCAAAAAGTTGTATAGCAAAATATAAAAAAAATCATTGGGGAATGATTTTGATAATGATAAATCATTAACAATCATTTCTGATTGTTAAAACATTGGATTTACAGGTCATGCTTGACTCTGCCACTTTAATGTGCTGCTTCAACGTGTTAACCGGAGTAGTCTCTTGATTTAGAAAAAGGATTTGAGGAGATTCCCTTAGTTCCCATTCAACACAATGGTATACTTCCATCCAAGATATTTTGTGAGCTCATTAACTTTTGAGTAGTAACACCTAGGCAAAGGTTATTTTCTAACAAATGAACCATGTGTTATAATTACTTCTTGGTCTGGAACCAGGCTAAGGAAGATGGCCCTGGCCGTCTTCCTTTACTCACTGGATTAGCCCTTCCTTTGCCTTAATCATGGTTTTGCCTTAGATAGCAACAAAAGGAAATTATGATGCTGGCTCTCCACATAATCAATCAAGACTTATCAATGTACCTCAATAGTTTTAAATCAAAGATTTTGTAGGATTCTATTCTTATTTTTTAAAAAAATAACATTTTAATTATAATTAGAAAGAAAAGAAAGTTATTATAGTTAAGGCCATAGGGCACATTTTCTTTTACTGTAAGAAGTTGCCCATCTTACCTGAAGTGACTCTGGGTGATATACAATAAAAAACAAGGATTACAACATTTTGCCAAAACATAATCAAATTATTTATCTGGTTCCTAATTTCTAAGCAAGGTGTTCAAGGAGTCAGTACTACTTTAAGACCAGGGCCTACTCATGATGTCAAGATACCACTGTGGGCAGATATCTTGCCTTTGTACAGTAAAGGCTGAGAAGCATACAGATGTGGCAACCAGCCAAACATTCTCCCTGTAAAAGCATGGGTGGGTAAGGAATGCAAGAAACTTATTTACACACACCATTCCTTCTGCATATATCCTCAGGGAAAAAAATCCTGGAACAACTCCCACCTTTGCAGATTGACAGATGGATTGGTATTTCAGAGCTGAATTAATGTTTCACTTTGAGGGAGTTCAGCAAAACCAGGCATTCTAGAGAAAAGAGCATTTCCTTCCCCCTTCTCTCTTAACTTTCAACCCAACCAGTGCTGGGACTCCTCTTCAAAACTGGGCTTGCCCTATAACTGCTGCCTCAGAACAGCTTTAAGAACAGCTCTGCCTCACGTACACCACAACTTCTATGGTGCTGACTGTTGACGTAAAGTTGTTTATATATTTGGGGTGGTAGTTCCAGCCACAACCCTAGGTGATCCTGCACGTTAACAATAGAAGAATGTAAATCCTATCAGGATCTCTGTATTTTTTCCCTTGAGTGAAGTCATTTCCTCCTTAGCTATGTGGACCCTTTTAATGCAACTATATGTGTACAGTATGTGCTATATTTTTGGCAACCTAGGTGGCAAGCTACTTCATTCAAATTGAAAACTTTCAGGGATTAGGCAGGATAGCATCGTAATGAAAAAAGTGAAGAGTTCTAATATCCCAAATCTTCAATGGGGAGATATTACTATGACTAATTTTATGAAATAAGTAGAAGGATCATAAAATGAAACAAGGAATGCTCTAAGATAGGGATGCACATTCTCTAAGTCTAATGACCCCTTTGGGCTTTGCATGTTGAAAATCATACCATAAATGAGTGGGGCCACCATTTATGCAGTAAAATAGTTAACACTACAATATTTTTTTTTTAAAGAAAAGAACAGGCATGGAACATAAAACAGACTAATCAAGATCCATCTTTCTGATTAAAGCAAAGACTTGTTTGAACGAAATGGTTTTTCCATACAACAAAACTTTGGAAGAAACACTACAAACATTCCAAGAATTCTGCAAGGTAGGTGCAACTGCAAAGAAAGGTATTTCTTAACATTCACTCAGTTTGATCATCAGCAATTGCCACCAACTTACTCCTCTCACTGTAGGTTCCACGAATCTTGATAGCTGTTAAATTATGGAGCAGCTTTTGGAATTCAAAGGGAGTAAGAGAAGGCCTCCAGGGGTAATCTGTTGCTTCATGGAGCCTAAAGGGAAATAGCATTGAAACAGTTTTAAATGCCAAAGAATTAACCTGACTGGTAGACATGTTGCTTTTAAATAGGATTTGTCTTGATATTATTGGGTAGCAGCATCTCTCCCTTCTACTAGCATTCAATAAAATACAAGTTCATATGCATTTGCCTTGTTTCTTTCACTGTCCTTGGGCAAGTAAATAGGCACATTCACAACTTCCCAATTACTCCCTGCACTTGCACTTCAGACTAACCCAAATTAAAACTTAGGAAACAGCCACTGGTAGTTAGTCACCTGAACAGAGGATCCATCACCTACCCAGCAACATGGTCATAAACCACACTACTGTAGCTATGGATATATTCTTGATAAGGGCAGAGGTACTTTGCTCCACATCCTAACTCATCAACTAAAAAGAGTTCCCTTCTCTGCTGGTGAGGAAACAGAGGGAAGGTACATTCAAGGCTGAACAAGACTTCTGCATGTACTGAGTATCACTTACTCCTCACCCGTTCCCTAGGACTAGGATCCTAAGACATTTTTAATGCAAGCCTGATCAACCACACTTAATCTTTTGGAGAAGAAATTAAGAATGGGGACCATAACAGGGGTGGCAGAGATGCAAAGTACGTAAGGCCACATCACAGACATAAGTAGCACCAGTATTTTCTAATTTTTTTCTTGTTGCAGGTTGCGGGGAATTAAAACTATATTTCTCACACATTATTTTTACTCAAAGGGACAGGAATTTCAATTTTTAGCTATTCTGTATGAAGCAAACTCTAAAACAAGCATGAAGTTTGAGGACTCACATAGCTCTGGGGCCTGGAGTTGTCTACTTCTGTTTTAATGGCTTGCTTTCAGTCTGCAAAACCTGCCTTGGGGACTATGCTTTCCAGCAAGCCCATCTAAAATCATTCCAATGTCCAGGACAGGATAGGACAGAAAATTGTGCACAGGGAAGAGACTAGCTAGAGAAAGCTGCTTGAGTTTACTTTGAAACCAAGCTGGTTTGTTCATATTAAACTGCCTAGATGGGAGATCAGCTAAAAGCACATAAAATGTGTGGTGAGGGGAGCAAGAATGAGCAAAATCAAGATAAAGGCTGCTTCTTACCTATCAATTTGCAACTGCTGCTTTCAACCATATCACTCATTGAACTCCCCCACACATCTTACCTTACAGGTTGGAAGCTTCAATCAACTTAAAAAGAAATGCTGAATTACTGAATTTAAGATTTTAATGGAATGTTCAGCTAGGAACTCAGCGATAGTTAAATGCTTAGAGCTACATGGCTTTAAAACCAGAAAAGGAATAACAAGTATTATTTCTCCTCTATTAAAGTTAATGAGGTTGCAAAGTGCTTAGTTTTGGCTGGGTTGTAGCACTCTCCACTCCCTGTTGTAGATAATTAATTGATGGGGGGGGGAGGGTGTTCTGCCCCAAGTATTATTAAAAATAAAATCTTACATAACCATTAAATCCATCATAAAAGCAGTTGACCTCTCAAGTATAGGAGAAAATAAATATTTCGGTATAGTGTACTCTGCCACATTATTACTATCACAGAGCAAAAGTTGATGCCTCCAACAGAGTTGTATCCCTTAAAACTTCAGTTTAGTATTTTTACTACAATTTAGTATTTTTTTTCTTTCAAAAACTACAATTTTATATTCTCCCCACCCCCCGATATAACACATTTTAGTAATTTCTAATTCCCCAAGGTTGTATCAAAATCATTCATTTCACACTATTCATTTACAATCTAAGGCAAAGAAATATTCCACTTATAGTAATTTGTTCTAATATTTTAAGCTGTGCAAATAAAAAACTTTAACCAGAATCTTTACCTCCAGGCAATTCTGACATTTTCCAGATTAGAACATACAGATACCTTTACCTGAATGAATATTTCAGAGTGTTCTCACTGGGATAGGAGTTGCCTTGAGCAATCAAAGGTACAGATACTCTTAGTCCAGCACCTTCAAGGACTATGTCTTCAGCAGAAAGGCGAGTGTCTCGCTTATCAACCCGAAAAGAGAATGACAGGTTTTGCCCATAACTTAGCAATTGATTTCCAAGGAATTTGCCTGAGACAAAAGCAACAAAATCCACATTCAAGTAAAGGTAAAAGGTAGAAAGTTTTTTGGCAAACATGCTTATATAATCTATGTATAAATAATAATTCTTCCTTTGTACCTGGTGTGCTGAAATAGATGGGAAAAGGTGTATCTGAGATTACAGATATTTCTTGAGTCTCAGGTATCCAGCGAATGGAGATTTCAGAGCCATCTCTCTGTTCCGCATGCCAGTTTTCCTTTCCTGAAAGTTACAAGAAGAAACCATCTTATGTTAAAAGTTGAATTCGCTCTACTTAATACATGAAGAAATAACTTGAATATCCATTTGCTCTATGAATTCTATCATGAAAAGGAAACAGATTTCAACACTGATTGAAAACAGTCTGTTGTGATTTAAGAAACCTGTTACACAAACCATGTAGGGAGAAAATCCTGCTTCAGGGATGATAGAAATTGCCACTGCGTGTGTTATTAAACTGGTAAGAATAGATAGTAGACTTGATCTTAGCCACAAGAGTTTATTTATCAGATTTAGAGACTTGCCCAAAGTTGCTCTGTGAGTGAGATGGGTGGTCTCTAAATCTGATAAATGAATGAATAAATAAATAAAAAGCTGAGAAGCTTGTGTTATTAAGTGTAAACTGGAACAGAATAGACCTAATTCAGCCATCTGGTACTTGGCCTCCTTCACAAATGTTGAGATTAACTCTGCTGACAAAGTAGTAATGAAAAGAAAATATCAACCTTTCTAGTCAATGGATTTTTATTGATCATTTGATCAAACACAGTTTTATATATGTACAATGAAGTAGCTCCAATTTTTATTTTTCCACTCTTTTCCAGTCACATCATTTGCAAGTTATCATGAGCAAAACTATTGGCTTATCCTTATTGGTTACACATGTTCAGCATATTATTTCATGCAATTTATCTTCTCTTACTTTGCTTCTTACCTACAGCAGATAAACCTCTCCAAAATCAAATATTTTACCAGATAGCAAAACTCACAAGCCAATAACTAATCCTAGGCTAATCTGGGAGCAATAACTCAAAATAGAGCCTGACATTGCAAACACATCCCATTTGGGATTTGTTTTATCTAGTTCGTGAAGCCTGGAATGGTTTGTGAGAGAGAGGTACATGGCTTAATATAGAATTTTTCAAACTATGTTTCATGGAACCCTAGGGCTAAATAAAGAAATAAATATGATTTTCAGTAACTAGTATTTGCTTCTTGATCAGGGTTCCAGGACTATTTTTCAATTGACAGCTTCTATGGCAACCCCCCCCCACACACACACCTCTGTCGTAATGGATGGTTATCACAATGTCTGAACAAATTTTCACATGATAAATATGCAACAACTGTTACAACAACTGTTACAACAACTATAAAGCTAAGGTGAGTCAATGCCTGTGACCTCAAGGCCACAACATACTCTCGGAGGAGAATTATGGAAAAATCCCTGCAGATTCCTTGGCAGGATTTCAAAAATAGTTTGCCAATACCTCCTTGTCTAGGTATGAGAGAGTAGCTGACCAATGTCACTCAGCTGGCTTTTGTACCTAAGGTGGGACTAGAACCTCCCAACCTCCTAGTTTCTATCATGATGTCTTAGCCACTGCATGAAACTCTCTCTTCAGTCAGCATAGACCTGCCATTTCTTCTTCTCTAATCATTCTTCACAAGCTGCTATTCAGTGTATCAATTTTCTTTGAAAAGAAGAGATTGGAATTCTGAAAATAATTTAAGTTATTTGATTTTCTCCTGTTACTACTTGAAGAAATATTTATCTCTTCAAGGTCTAAGGCGGGACTAGAGCTGGTCTTCCAGTTTCTAGGCTGATACTTTAACCACTATATCAAATTGGATCTTTCTACGGATACCACTGCCTACAAAACATAAAGAACTTTGCTATTACACGAAAGATACAAAGCGAGATGAGATAGTGGAAGAGCTATGTAAAGAACTATGTAAAAAGATCTCCCAAATGATGCTATGTACAAAGGTTTGAACACTGACATTCTGGAAAGTGAAATCACAGGAGAAAATATTGCTAGCAAGAAAGTTTCAGGAGGTGATGAATTACCAGTAGTATGTTTAAAATCTGACAAAATTATACTTATATAAATTATAAGCAGATATGGAAAACTCTACAAGTGACCGTGCGGCTGAAAAAGATAAAATTTATATTCTAAAAATAAAAGGGCAATACTTAAGAATGTACCCACTTGATCTCACATGCTCAAAATGCTGCAGCCTAGACTTCAACCGTTCATAAAATGAAAATTGCCACATGGATAAGATAGGTTTAATGGAAGCAGTGGCAGCCAAGATCATGTTGTGACATGTGAAGGATAATGAAAAGGACAAAAGAGTTTTAAAAAAAATATGTATTACGATGCTTTACGAATTACATTAAGGCTGTTGACTATGTAAATCACAACAAATTAGGAATGGTTCAGGGCAGGGGTGAAATGCTCCCGGTTCGGACCGGATCACCCAATCCGGTAGCGATGGAGGCGGGTGGTTCGGAGAACCAGTAGCAAAAATCCCTGCCCTCTCCCATGCCCAACTGAGCCGCACAATCATCAGAGGCTTTTTTTTTTTTACTTTTAAAAGCATTTTTTCTACAACCTCTTCGGCCGAAAAAATGTTTTTAAAAGTAAAAAAAAAAAGCCTCTGATGATCGCGCAGCTCAGCTGGGATCGTCAAAGGCTTTTAAAATAAAAAAACCTTTTTTTTCTTTTTAATGCCTCTGACAATCCCAGCTGAGTTGTCTGATCGGCAGAGGCTTTTTAAAAAAGCCTCTGTAGATCAGGCAACTCAGCTGGGATCATCAGAGCCTTTTGATAGCATTTTTTTACAACCTCTTTGTCGAAGAGGTTGTAGAAAAAATGGTTTTAAAAGTATAAAACAAAAAAATTGGCCACGCCCACCCAGTCACATTACCCTCCCACACACCAAGCCACGCCCCCAGAACCGGTAGTAACAAATTTTAGATTTCACCACTGATTCAGGAGATAGCAGGCCACCTCATCTGCTATTGAAGAATTGGTTGCTTGACCAGAAAGGAATCATTAGAATGAAATATGGAATGATTAAATAGTTCAACATTGACAAAAGAATGTGCCAAGGTTGCAGATTGTCAATCTAGTTTATTTAACTTGTACAGAGATTATGAGAAATATTTGATTAGAAGAAACATCAATATATCCTTTTAATAGCTGAAAACGAGGAGACCCTCATAAGGAGTAAACTCTTGCTGAAGGGGAAAGAAGGAAACACAAAGCTAGTCTGTGGCTCAACTTAAAACAAAAATACACACACAAAAAAAACCCTTCAGATGATGTTAATGGCAATGCTAACCAAATGGAAATAGGCAGAAAAGAAGCTGAAGTAATAAGCAGACCTGAACTCCACATAATTCATAGGAGTGGTGACTGTAACTATGAAAGACAAGGGCTTTCAGAAAAAGGCTTTGACAAAACTAGACATTGTAGGATTAAAGTGCAAAGACATCACAGTGGCAACAAAAGTAAATATTGTCAAGGCTACGGTTTCTCTAATTGTAACCATGGCTGTGAAAGGTGAACCATCAGGAAGGCAGAATGAAGAAAAACAGATGCTCCTGAACTAGATCATTGGTCTGGAGAAAAATTCTGAAAATACCTTGGATTGCAAAAAGAACAAATTACTCAATATTAGCTGAAGCAAAACTAGACTGCTCACTAAAAAAAAAAATGAATAATAAAGCTATGTTTAAATAGTTTGGAACTATTTGAAAACAAAAGACCCTGGATAAGATCCCAATGCTTGGGGAAATGAAAGGCAATTAGAAAATATGGCAAGAGTATTACATAAACACACAGGCTTTGGAGAATTCAAAGAAGAATTGCTAACAGTCCTGATGAACTGATACCCATTGGACAATTAAGAGTTGGAAGCAACTGAATAACTGAAAAACAATGACAAAACTTGCTATTATGCTTTGATTAAAAAAAATTCTAGTATTGCAAAGTTTTTAAAAAGCTGTTCTCGGCCGCACACCAGACAACTCTGAGTCAAGCTATGAAGCAACTGAAGCTGAAAGTTAGAAATTGTACGATACCATTGATTATATAACACCTACTTAAAATATTATAGCTTGTTATAGTATAATTACATGTTTCATTCTCCTAACTGCTTAACAAATTGACTATTTAAAGTTAGCATAGGCAAGTTAATTTGCCCTCTTTTATTTTATTGATTTCAAGTTTTGATTTTTATTACTGGAACACAAGTATGTTATATCATGTTATATTGTGAATGCACCAATGCTTCTGCTCAAAAGAAAATAAACTGATGAACGTGTTCAAAGCATTATGTCTTACATGGCATGGTAACCTAATCCAAGAAAAACTGAAGTTTAAATTTACCTGTTTGGAAGGTGGATGTAATTTTGGAGGTACTGTATCCGACGGCATTGGTACAAACAGAGGAATGTCCAAAACAGAAACAGGGAATACATCCCCTAGGATTGTCAGAATCCAGATTAAAAAAGCCAGGTTTACATCTAAAAGTAAAAGAAAACACTGAAATTCATAATCTGACTTTTATGTTTCTGCATTCATATATTAAGGAAAGACTTTAAACTGGGCTAAAAGCCATATCTATAATACATTATATATACCTATAACAGAACTTCATGCTAAAATGTGATAGCATTTCCCTTCATTTAAAATCGCAGCCAGCAGCTTGAGAAAATGCTGTGAGATGAAAATAAAAGAAGGCAGAATTTACACTGACATTCTGACCACTAAGCAAAAGAAGCTTGGATTATAGAGATTTAACTATGGTGAACATATCATTGCTTTGACTATATCTGCGATTTGAAGAAATGTGTTTCTACATATATACTCAAGTACAGGGATGTTTAATGACCTGAATCTGTCACAGTCAATTAAATCCACTCCATGTTTTCTACAACAATATTATCATATTATGGTAATGCTAATATTTTCTATAGTAAATGCTATTGCTACAGAAATCATTTTTTTCAGAAACAATAGGTGGAGTAATAGTTCTGGATGGGCTGCACTTCTGCAAGTTGGGCAGCAAAAAACTAGGCAGACAGGCTGGAAGATGACACATCTGCCAACAGTGGCTTCCCCAATAATATGAAATTTCCAAACAGCCAAAATAATCCCAATTCAAAATTTTCCTTCTTCACAATCTGGAACAAAAGTTGATGAGGATAGATCTACCTGGATACCTTAGATGTATCCAGGTAGATCTATCCAGGTAGCACTTAGCTTGATCAATCTCAGGATTTTCGAACAAAAACATCTGAGTAATCTGCATGGAGGTTACTCTGATTTCCTTGTACGGAGGATACAAGAACACAATCAATTCAGCACTTGATTCCACCTACTAGAAATTGTTTTACCTTTCACAGTTGAACCCTTCCACATTGTCTTTACAAGTGCAGCGGCCTGTTTCTACATTGCACTCATCTGTGCTGCCAGCTGGATTGCAGGAGCAGCGCCTGAACAAGAAGAAAAGAGCCTAGTTGGAACCCTGGGAAGAATGAAGGAACCAGAGATGTGCAAATGTTCTAATATGGATTGTTTCATCCTCTAATAGAATATTTTGCACACATCTAGACACAGGTTTGTCCATCTTCACCTTTACTTATAGGACCAGGTCACTTTTACCTGCATCCAGCCTCCGTAAGAGAATGGAAGCCAGGCTGACACCTATCACACTTGTCACCCATCACACCAAGTTTACAACTGCAGCGTCCATAATTGTCACACTGTGTGCTGAGGGAGCCTGTAAAAACAAAATAAGGTTAAAAGTACTCCCTCATAGTGATTTATTCCTCTTCAAGCAAAGTTCTAGAGAAACATTGTACACTTTGGATTTCCCTTTTATATTGCTCCTTATTGAAATGCTAAGGACCATAAAATGAAGTCAGATATAAAGTATAATTGCAAATGGGTAAACTTTTAAAATTTAGATACTTAAATATATGTTTAGCCCAAGTATTTTAAATGAGTGCAAGAAGTATGCTTAGAAGTCCTTTCCCACAAAAATCCACTTCTAGTTTTCTCTTAAACATTCCTTTTGCTAAATTTAGAAAGGAGAAGCTTTTTCTGTCACAGTTATTTTTAGATAATAAATTCATTTCAAAAATATTTTTACCTGGAAAAAAATGAGGGAGGGAGGGAGGGAAAAATTAAACATGGGAACACCAGTATTCCCATTATATATGCAACCTTAAATAGAAAAATAAACATGTTAAACATCTATATTCAGAAGTTCTATTCCCAGTCTGCGTAAGTAGATGGCAATATTCCATTTGAAGCTAAAAAAAATGGAGTCTATATATTTGAAGAAAGCATTACATACAAATCATCAAAAGTCTTTGGTATTACATTAATTCTTCAATCAATGCAATTTCTTATGCTAAACACTGATCTAAAAAATATGGATTTAGTTTCTCAATATTTCACACTAGTAAATCTGACAAGAAACAGGAAAAGGTGAATTTCACATAGTGTACTTTTTATAATTTTGTAAGAGTACAGTAATGTCGTTGAGTACTTTCCTCAATTTCCACAAAATGTGGGCATTGCCACTAGTAATATGTAGTAGTTTGAGTACAATATCTTCAGTATAGTCTAGAAAAAAAATGGTTAATGTAATGCATTTTAGAGAACAGCACCATTTAACAATAATTTATAAACTATGAAAATAATTTGAAATATAAATTCAGAAGAAATACATCTGAAGGTATGTTATGCCACAAAGAGCTCTAAACTGATTCACAGAATTCGGTAACAACTGGATTGCAAACATGCTGAGTGACGAAATCAGTTGCTACTGTGGGACAATTTTTATTACACTTCTTTAGTTGTGCTACCTCTTTATTTCCCATATTGTACTCTTCATTTGGCATTCCCCCGCAATGGCCTACAATTTGGGATTAATCTCCATTTTACATTTGATGACAACTACATCACAAGGTGGAAAGAACTGAACTTCCATGGTTTTGCACCCAATCACCTGCCAAATCATTGAGTATGTATCTGAGGAATTTTATAAGATAAATGTCAAGGTTCCAAGCAACACCCCCAATTAAAGAAGACTATGAAGCTAGCAATTCCTCAAAAATCCATTTCATTAGAGATGTCATATTGGCACGTCTGGGAAAACCCAAATCCAGGGGTGGGCAAATATGTGGCCCTTTTACAACCTGTGGACTTCAACTTCCAGAATTCCTGAGACAGCTTTGCTGAGTTGAAGTCCACAGGTTGTAAAAGGGCCACATTTGCCCACCCCTGCCAAATCTGAAAGTTCCCGGGGTTTTCCCCATCAAAAAGAAAGTCAAAGACCCATCTCCTGCACCCACATGTTGGTCACGTGATCCAATCAATCCACCATCCGACCTGGAGACAGTCCCCAGTCACTCCTACCCAGGTGCAGGCTGAACGTCCTTGACTCTCAGAGAAAAGAATGTTGTTATGGCTATGTATCTTCACCAACTGTTCGCAAATCCCCCCTCCCCTTTTCCCAGGCACTAAATGTGGCAGCCCTGAAGTTCCAAAAAAAAGATGACCTCCAGGGCTACAATAATTTGTGATCCAGCAGCAGGAATCTTGTGCTGAACAGCAGACACAAATATCTCCCCTCTCTCACTTTGCTAGCAGCTGCAAATTGTAAAACATATACCACTTCTGGATTATATAATCCAATGCACAAAAGAAATGTCACAAGGAAGTGAAGTCCAGATGTACATAGATCAAGTTGCAAAAAAGTTGCTCTCAGTAGAGTCTGATTTAAAAAGAAATACATGAGGAAATCTGATTTGAAGAAATTAGTTAGGGCTTCCACTGATTTGGAAGAGAACAAACATTTTTACACACTCTAATAGGGTTTTATATTCCTTTCAGGTCTTCCTTGTGACTTCATTCAGGACAAAGGGTAGAATAACTATGTTCAAGAATTCTGTAGAATCCATGTTCCAATAGTTTAATTAGTCACAAAGATATCTTTTTCTTTGTGACTCAACACTAATGATTTTATTCTGTATTTTTACTTGTGGTTTTCATTCAGAATTGGTTGATGACATTTAAAACAATCTTTATGCTCCTGCATTTTTTTTTCTTCTGACCAGGAGAGATGTCATCTGTGAGTCTTCTATTTCATTTCATTACATCTGACCTACAGTCCTTCAAATATTTTACAAAGAGAGATAATCTCTCTAAAAGATGCCAATTTCTGAAATTGATTCAGTAGACCATAGATAGAATTTCTAGACAACTTAATGCAATAGAGGAGCTATGGTTTCTTCCCCATATCTAAAATAACATGAGTTCTGTTATTTCCAATTGTTCAATACTTAAGCTACAAAGTCAATTATTTTTACTCTATAAGCTAATTTACAATGCAAATATAACTCCAAGTGGAACACATTCAACTGTGGATTTTTCTTTTTAAATATAGGAAATATCAATATTTTACAGCCCTCATCTTTGACATTCTTAGATCACTAGGATTCCTAATCAATATAGCTGAAATTATTCCTGTATTGAACTTATGGGAATTGCTATCCCAACTTTTCTAGAGAGTGTTAAATTGGACAAAGAGAAACTAACTCCTGATTTTCAAAGATGTCTTTAATTCACCTTTAGGCAATTTTTTTTCAAACAGAATCAACCCTCAGAATTTAAACAAGAGGGAATTATTCAGCTTATATGAAGCCTTTAGCATATACAATCAACATTTTTCTTTCTAGTCTATAATTATTTAGAAATAATTACTCAGACAAAACCATTATCTTAAATCAAGATCAAAATATTATCCTAGATCAACATACAGATTAAATACATACTGATTGCCTGTGTGCTATAAAATTTATTAAAGGGTTTCATCAAGGTTTGTAAATTATTCTTGAATGCATGATAAAACATGATATACCGGTATCACTCTACCCTGATGCTGCACTATTTATACTTGAAACAAAACCAAAACAATTTCCATTAGCCTAGTATTTGGAGATCTCAGCTTGATATCGTGAATGATTTTTAAACCTGAAAATTGGATAATGTCTTGATTGAGAGTATGCATAAGTTATTTGAAGCTTTCAGTCGTATATCTAGATCCCGTATTAATGTCCAAATGCAAAACTCTGCACATCATGCTTATTGTGCGATTAAGATAGAAACTGAGGACACACGTGGTCAGCTGAAGCCCTCCAAAACAATGATCCTTTGTTTAGCAACTCTTTGAAGTTACATTGGCATTGAAAAAAGTAACGTACAATAAATCCTTGCCTTTATGACTTCCACAGCATCTTCATGATCACATGATTGTGATTTGGACTTTTGGCAACCATTGCACGTTAATAATGGATGCAATGTCCCATGGTCACGTAATCACCATTTGTTACCTTCCTAATCAGATTCTAGCAAGCAAAATCAATGTGGAAGCCAGCTGGAATTTGTAAGTCATGGTCACATGACACCCTTGCTTAACAATGCAACTGCCACCACTAACTGGGATGGATGCATGATGTTTTGCTTTGTGACTGCTTACCTTAGCACAAAACTGATGGCCCCAATTAAGATTTGTAAAGTGAGGACTATCTGTAGTGCTTTCAGCTGTCTCAACTACCAAAACTTGGCCATATGTTTTTCTCACATTTTGAATTAGAAAACGCCACCAAAATCCCTCAAATAAACTTAAAACGGTTCTAAAATAACAATACGTCTCTACCCCCACAGGGCCTAATATTTCCTTGACTATTTGCATTAATGTTGAGTTCAATGTAGCCTTTGGCTGCAGGAAAAAATATAAGTGACCTATAACCACCTCTAGTTATCCATCCCTAATTAAGATCCTAAACTAAGCCCTAAATTTAGCTCTGTGTAGTGTAGTTTTACAACATACAGATACTGTTTCGATATACTTCCTGTTCTGGCCATAGCACCTTGCTTTCCACTTTAGTGCAATTTACCGAGAGCTCCAATCACATACGTTATGATTTAATACGATTTTTTTTTCATACAAGTCCAGTACTTGTAAACCTGGAAGTATGCTATAAGCGCCCTCGTTTCAATATTATGGTAAACATTATTGGAGAAAAAGTGAAAATGCAGAAAAGCAGTCTCCTTAATACTTACCCACAGGACTGCAGCTACATGGCAGGCAGCTCTCCTCACTCCCCAGGCGGTAGAAGTTCTCCCGACATCTTTCACAGTTTGGTCCATCAGTGTTACCAAAACAGCCTGTGCAGTGGCCACCATGGCCAGTGGATCGGTACAGTTCAGGATCAAAGTAACACTCCTGTGATCGTCCATTGCAGTTACAGCCTGTATGTTGGAGAGCACAAACCCAGTTTTAGTTTAAAAGGCTGTGAAGTAGGGGGGAAGGGCTTAAAATACTTTTCCAATTTGTCAACTTACCACTACAATACTACTGTCAGTTAATATGACCTGGGAACTCAAGTTCTCTTATAAAATAAATTGCTCAATTCAGGTAATTAGAATGGCCCAGAAATGAAAAATGACAGGCAGAGATTGGACAACCAAATTATTCCTACCTATTTATGCTGACAGAATAATTTTTTTCCTGAATGAAAATTCTATTTTTATCATGTTGAAGACATGAATCATTTCTTTTATTCCCCTTTAGATTTAGGCTGCTTTTTAAAAAAATAAAAATAAAAAATAAAATAAAAAAAAACATTACTGTGGTTTCTCTTTTTCTACTTCACAGGAATACCACAGCCAGAGAGTATCAGTGAAACTCCTGGATTAGAAAGCTGAAGCTCTGACTACAGCAGAAGACCTTAAATTGGTTTTGAATGAGTAAGAAAAAAAAACCTATGCCAAACGTTCCCAACATCCAGATGTGTTGGACTTTAATTCTCATACTTTATTTCCCATTCATTCACAGCCAGAATGGCCTTTAGTTACACTACTTTGAATTAAGCAAACACAGAAGGGCTACGATGACTGGATTCCCTGCTACACCCTCCCAGTATGAAAAACAAAAAAAATAGTAGAGCTTTTTGTTCCATAAGTTAATTTCTCCCAAATCTTGAATACAAATCAAGATATGGGAATCTGTACTGAAGATGCTTCAGTGGGGAACTTCTGAATTCCTTTCGTTCATGAATTCTTTGCTAAACCTTGGCTTACAACCAGAAAATGGCCCATGTGATCGATTTGTACATCTGTATAATTGGGAATACGGACTAAAAATTCACTAATTCTAAAAATGGTCTCTTTTTTCCAGCTAAGTAGGCAAGGAATAAAATTACCCAAGGGGGTGGTGGTATATATTCTGTAATAAGTGCCATTTTGGTGCTACTACACTGTTTCCACTTGGTGTGGTTGACTTGATTGTCCACTACAAAGCGACTAGCACACAGACTGAATGTTGGGCTTGGGAGTTGTTGCTGATTGCCCTGGAGTTTCCACCAAGCTGTCTTCCCAGCTGTGCTACAGTTTCTACCCTTCCCACAGCCCTCCCACACAGTTACTCTGCTCTCTGGCATGCAAACTTCAGGGAAAGATAACAATGAGACCAGACTCCCCCCAGCTGCATCCTGTGAGAAAATATATATATATATATACTTCTGCTTTCTTTAGTACAGACAGATGTAACTGCTCATGTCTAGAATGTGAAGCAGAACAAGAGCCATTAACCATTGGCTTTATTACGCTTTCAGCTGAAGTCACAGATTTACATGGACCACTGGAATGAAAGCTGGGAAGCAAAGCATCCTTCTGAAAATATTCTTTTAATTTCTCCAAACTTCACTATTGAATTTTCAAACCTGTGGATTAGAGTGCACTTCTTATAACAAGAAAAAAGTATGCTGTATTTTCAAAAACTAAGCTATTCTGGAATTTACCTACTTCAGAGTGGAGAGTAATTTCAACCCATGATCAATGGGTGTGCAACTGTAGCAAACCAAGCATGCCAGGGATAAACACTGGCATTCTAGGTTTCTTCCCCAAACCCCCAAAACTTTAACCTTAAACTGTCTACTGTTGACCTCACCCCATTCCTAAGAGGTCTGTAAGGGGCATGCATAAGTACACCAGCGTGCCTACCATCCCTGTCCTAATATCCCTTTTTATTCTTACTCTTTTCATGTATTCAAATTATGTTTATACTTTTACCTGTTATCTTATACATGCTTGACAAATAAACTTATGATTATGATTAAGCTATGGCACTAACTCATTCCATGCCTGGTTGGGCAAAGAAAGTGCTATATATTGAGCTATCACCTGGATCATTCTATAATTCTCAGGAGGATACCTGCCCATTACTCATTGCTCTAGATCAGTGGTGAAATCTAAAATTTGTTACTACCGGTTCTGTGGGCGTGGCTTGGTGGAGGGGGTGTAATGTGACTGGGTGGGCATGGCCAATTTTTAAAAAACTGTTAAAACCATTTTTTCTACAACCTCTTCTGTGAAGAGATTGTAAAAAAATGCTTTCAAAAGGCTCTGACGATCCCAGCTGAGTTGCCTGATCATCAGAGGGTTTTTTAAAAACCCTCTGCCGATCAGGCAACTCAGCTGGGATCGTCACAGCTAGGATCATCAGAGCTTGGATCGTTTTTTAAAAACTCTCTGACGATCAGGCAATTCAGTTTGAATCGTCAGAACCATTTAAAAGAAAAAAAGCCTCTGATGATCGCGCGGCTCAGCTGGGCATGGGGGGGGCAGGGATTTTTGCTACTGGTTCTCCGAACCACCCGCCTCCATCGCTACCGGATCGGGTGATCCGGTCCAAACCGGGAGCATTTCACCCCTGCTCTAGATCAGAGGTTATCAAAAGTCCCAATACTTTGATTTGTTACTAAAAGGATTTAGCCTAACAATGCAATTTATCTTAAAAGTCTTTCATTGAAATTATTTGTGCATTATATTTATATCAATTTTTAAGCAAGACAGAATCCTGAAGCAGCAATTTTTTTGAGCTTCAAATGTTTTCTTAATTCTTTCTTGGACCCACTCCCTACTTTCATCCTGTGTTTGGCAAATGAGTGACAAAAAGCTCCAATGGTGGGCATCTTGCAACTGCAAATGATAATCTGCAAAATGGATTGCAACCATTTGTTTAGTGACCATTCAAAATTACAGGGACACTGAAAAACGTAATTTATGGTAGTTTTTTACATCAAAATTCAAGTACTTGGTAAACTGTCACATACTTATGACAGTTGTACTTTCTTGGGATCATGTGATCATCATTTGTAACCTTCCCAGCCAGTTTCTGACAAGCAAAGTCAATGGAGAAGTCAAGATTCACTTAACAACTGCAGTTATTTGATTAACAACTATGGCAACAAAGGTTGTAAAGTAAGGCAAAACTTAGTTAACAACCGCCTTGCTTAACAGCAGAAGTTTTGGATTCATTTGTGGTCATAATTCAAGGACTACAATGTATTACAATTTGGGTTAGCAGTAAAACTCTTTCTCTTTTCCCTCCCTATCGCTGTTAGAGATGCTGACCTAGAGAACAGAAGTTGAACTACGTTATTTTCAGCTCACTGAGTAGTTTTTAGGAACTAAGAGTAGTAGACTGTTCCCAACATCTCAGAAACTGATGCTACTACTACATGCCAAATCATAGTCCTTGGTCTAAGGAATCTTCAGTGCCTTAAGATCAGAACTGCATGTTATAAGAAATACAGATCTGTGGTCCAGGAAAGCAGCCCTCTCCTAAGTATTCCTTCCTACCTTGCCTCATGTCCTTACACTATTCTACTGATTTTTTTATTATTATTTTTGCTACTTTATCCAACCATTTACATAGCAAGAAAAAGCTCTACCTGTCATTGCCAGATCCCATAAGTTGTGCTCTATTCTATGGGAGAATAAGTAGAGCTTAAAACAGAACTGCTTTTATAACACACATTTATCACCAAAAATAGGATGTTCTTCATCTGAACTTCAACCAAAATGATTCTAAATTTTACGTTTTCAATGTCCACAGACCAAAAGAAATCTTTGCAGAACAAAATCAAAACCAAAGCAGAAAGACAGAACTGCATGCCAGGAGCCAAGTGAAAGAAGTCAATTGCTTTTATTTCTTATCTTGAAAGCCTTTTTGTATAACTAGATCAGAGATTTCATTCTTGAGGAAGTTATGAAAGAATAAAGGGATATTTGCCAGAGGATATGCTGATACTGTCACCTTATAACAGATGTTCAGGTGTCATTATGTCACTCCTCAGCTGTACACTTACAACAAACTATTGTAAGTCTGCTCTAAAATTCTTTTTGATTCCACCAAATTTTTAAGAATATTAACATTAGTTGCTTGACTGATTAATAAAAAAACAGTCACCTGAACCTTTTTGGTTGTGTTGAAAATTGTAGGTTTCAGAGTTAATTTTAACAAGCACAAATCACTCAATCTACCCTGTGACTGTAAACTGACTTTCTAGCAATCAACTGTTAATTTTCAAACAATCTCTCTTTTTTTTGAAATTCAGCATCTTACACTGAATCCCTACATTTTACCTTTTTATCAACACTTTGTGAGGTGTGAATTAGAATCAATTTCTCAATTACTTTATTTTCTGTAATACTTTCTTTTAAAAGATACGGTTTAATTGTGTGTTTGACCCAATTCTGCAGGAATTCCAAAAACCAATGGAGGTTCCCCCACTCCCACCCCAGCTTTGAGAAAACCATTATCACTGTCACCTTTCAACCAAAGAGTTTATGATGTCTTGAAAGTTCATGGATGTGAACAAGGGCATTTGTGAAGAAGGGATCATAAATGCTAAGATGGAGGGTTTGACTGTGTGATCAAAGGCTGTGTGCGACAAAGAATCGGAGCTTTGATCACACAGTTGTATTTCCCATCTTGACTCTTTTGACTCCCCAGGATGTGGACATCCTGGATGGAGATAATATCTATGGAAGCCTTAGAAGCTGCAGAGATTTCAAAATATAATTTCAAGTAATCAGGAGACAAGGTTCAACCATATTTCATGGCATCTTGATACTTTTTAATACTATTAGCATCAACAGAATGTAATTAAAATTTGAGGACTAGCTGTTTATCAGCTTAATTTGAATACTTCCCTATTTTTGAGATTACAAAATCTGGGTCATTTTATCTATTTATTTTGGCACACTGAACAATGGCTTCAGTTATAACTGATTGAACCCAGAAGTCCATACTAAATCAACACTATATCAACAAGAACTGAACTTATTTCACAACAGTTAGATTTGCTAAAAATAAACAAAGAGAACAAACCAGCAGTAGGTTAATGTGATCTAGTTTTGAGATACCAACAGGAAAATTAGCTAACTTTCTGCAATTCCCAAGACATTTTTATCAGACACCAAGAGATAACGTGAACAAAGACATCTGGGGTAAAGTTAAAAATATGCTATGCTTCTGCATTGATACAGAATAGCCAGGACAGGAAACACTACAATTTGCCAAGAGGAAAAAAGGAAGAAAACTTATTGAAGGCCCTTAAAACTGGCTGCCACCCCCTTGATAGTAGGAAGTGATGAAATGATTTGGCAGAAAGATTTGGCTTCTTCTGATTAAACCAGATTATTTAAAAACAACCCCAATGACACTTACGTAAACATTCATTGGCACTCTCAGCTGTTGCTCTTCGCCAAGGCCGGTCATTGTAGAAAGGAAGGCATTTCTCACAGTCAACCCCAAAGGTATTGTGTTTGCAACTGCAAGCAAGCTTTCCATATTCATTCTTCACACACTCGCTTGCATGGCCATTGCATTTGCATCTATAAGGCAGAAACAGATTTTACAGTTTGTCCTCTAGCAGTCTGGTCTTCCCACATAAGCAAAGACTGACTCATATCAGAGAGACTGCAAGACTTGAATGTTCCCACCAGAAGATAGAACATCTTGCTACAGTGCAAGCTTTTTAATAAAAAGGACTGAGAGCAGTGGTGGGTTTCTATCAGTTCACCTGGTTCAGAACCAGTAGTGATGGCAACGGGTGGCTCTGCCCACCTACCCGGTCGTCATCATGGATGCTCTGCTTAAGCTCATAGTTCTGAACCGGTAGCGAAGGTAAGTGGAACCCACTACTGACTGAGAGGATAACCTTAGTTTTGCCAAATGATTGCCCATACCAAACCAAGATTGCAATTACTTTCAAAAAATACCAAAGCTTTTGACATCTCCAATTTAAAAAATGTGGTTTAATAATGTGGTTGTCATAAAGTGTTTTTTAAAATCCCACTGTGCTTGAGGAATCATGCTTTTCTAATTTTCCAAGCAAGAGTATCCACTGAGCAGTCTTGACAGTGTCCCATGGCCAAAGCTGGTCTCCCAAAGTTCCTATCTGGATCCAAATTACCACACCTGTCCTCCTTTTGCAACTGCAGAAGATTTCTTCCCAGCAAGCCAAGAGATAGATGAAGAGCAATTTCACTAATTCTGCTTCAAAATACAATGTACATCTTAAGCCAAATTCGCTGATTTTTGCATTTCATCCTCAAAAATAAGTGCTAGCTGTTGAAGTTGGCTGTTACTCAGAGACATACATTGACTAAATGTTTAAAACCTAGCCTCAGATGTCTCTGCTTGAATATATTAAGCTCCATTTCTTGATTATTGACTTCTGAATTATTTAATTTGAGAAGCAGCCTAAGTACTTCACAAACTTAGTTGATCTGTTACGCCTAGGATTCTAGGAGTGAACATTATTCAATTTTCATTTTATAGGCAAGGACAATGACACAATGAGGGCCATAAATTCCATTGAAAGCCAATATGAAATGCTGATTCATCAAGCATACCAGATCATGACTATGCCTTTGCCCATTCACCCCCATTCACCCTGAAACACTGGGGAAGGGCAAAGAAATAACATTTTTATTTCATCAAGTATGAACATGATCAGACAGCAAAGCAGTTTCAAAGTGAAGAGATACATGCATATTACTACCTTCAGGAGCAATACACATCCCTAAGATTCAGGAATGCATGATGGACTGTGAAGCTCAACTTTTATCTCACCAATGGATGTACCTCCCCTTCTCCCATCTGCCTCCCCCTCTCCCATTTCCATTTGAGGATATAGATATTGGCCTATCTTACAAGATTGCTAAGAAGGATTGTTGCTATGAATAATGTTATTGGAAAAGTAGTAGATAAGTTTTAAGGAAGACTTTCCGTTTACAAACTGAGACAGAAGGTAGAGAAGGAGTTGTAATTAATGGAAAATACCACAATGAAATAACGAAAGACATTTCTTCTATGTGATGATTATATTAGTCACATTAGGACACATACTGTACTTAAATCAGGGACTGTACTTTTACCATGGTCAGCATGTAACAGTTAAAAGCAAGATATTTATTTTCATAAGCATCCAAACTGAGATGAAATTTAGTGTGAATAAAGTTCAAAAATGCTTTATGGATAAAGAAGTAATTTCTGGATCAGTTAAATATTAATGTAAAGCTATAGTAACATGTTTATTATATCACAATTTTTTAAATGTACATGGGTTTTTAAAAAAAACCTGTCTCAGAGAGAGGCTGAAATCACGCCAAAGCCCTAAAATAGTGTTTTTCAAACCTCAGCAATTTTAAGATGTGTGGATTTTAACTCCCAGAAAACCCTATCCTTCATGAGAGTTTGAGAAAGACTGCCCTAAGCAAGCAATTATTTAAACTATTAGAAAGAGAATCACTTGGGATTTATTACTTACCGGCCACCCACAGCAAAATCAGAAATTGCATAATAATAGGATTTGAGAACCTTGGGGTCATTAAATACTTCGTCTCCAAAAGTATTCAGGCGATTGAGGCTTACTCTGATATCTGTAGCTGTGACCCACTCCTACAAGAGAAAATGGAAGTTAAACATAATAAAACATAATCTAAATCAGTTATGACCAAGAAAACCACAGGAAAAGCTTAATACACACAAAAGCCACTGCTTTCCAAACATGAAGAAACCAAGGTCATTTAAATCATTCTTTCTCAACTTTAGCAACTTCTGAGTTGTGTATACACTCATACATCTTAGAGTTGCTGAGGTTAAGTAACACTGATTTAAAGGAAGTGGGAGGAAATAAAATTAAGAGCCACAAATATGGGGTAGTGGAGGTGGAGAAGAAATGGAAAAGGAACTAAAATCTGGGTTAGAATGAGGAAGAAAAGGACACTTACTAAAGACAAAACAAAGAAAGATCTTTTTGAATAGAGTTTAAAAGTACTAATTCCTTTTTAGTAAAAGATACTATTGGAGACTCAAACTTTATATGACATCACCTACAGCCAAAAAGTACTGGTATCTTTTCCCCAAAGAATCCAAATTTGCCATGAAATACCGTATTTTTCGGACTATAAGATGCACCGGTGTTTAAGATGCACCAAGATTTCAAAGAAGTAAGTAAGAAAAAAAATGTTTTTGCCCTCCCTGGTCCCCAGGAACACTCTGCAGGCCTCCCAAACCCTCTGCGTGCCCTGTTTTTCACAAAAACAGGCCATTTTTTCAAAAAACGGGGCACACAGAGGGTTTGGGAGGCCTGCAGAGTGCTCCTGAAGGCTGAGGGAGGGCAAAAAAGCCCCCATTTTTGCAAAAAACGGGTGAAACATGGGCATTTTTCACAAAAATGGGGGTGTTTTTGCCCTCCCTCAGCCCCCAAGAGCATTCTGCAGGCCTCCCAGACCCTCTGCACACCCTGTTTTTGCAAAAAATGGGCCCATTTTTTGCAAAAATGGGACGAACAGGGCAGGGCTTTGGGAGGCCAAAAATGGCTGTATTCAGTATATAAGATGCACCAACATTTCCACCCTCTTTTAGTGGGGGGGAAAAGTGCATCTTGCACTCTGAAAAATATGGTAGGTTGAAACTGAAATAAGCAAATAGCATGCAACCTTCTTTATTCTACAGTCCCCAAAGCAGACTTTTGCTTTTGATGAACTGTATTGCATAATTTAACATGTTTAAGTTTATTTAATTAGGAAACAATGCAAAATTAAATCCGTAATCTAACATACATAGTCCATGGTTCTCATCAGTTTTTCTAATAGGGCTCTTGGGTTAAACAGTTACTTAAATAAAGAAGTATCATCTCTTCTGACCAATGATATAACTAACAAAAAACAGATATCCCTTTTTTGTGTCTGTGTGAGATCATAAAAGCAAGCAATAGCCATTTTTATTGTCTTCCTGCTGGTTTCCAAATCTCTGGTGCATAATTGAGCATCTTCAATAATCAGTGCATCTTCCAAAATAAAGCTAATATTGTGTTATGAAATAAGGTTTGTTCAAAAGAAAGTCATTATAGCGTGAGACCACATCATTCAAACTTTTGCTGCAATGTATCAGATCTCCAACAATTATCCAGACCATTAATTCCTTAATACAAGTTCAACCCCGAGCTACAAATATTCTCCTTTATTAATACAAGTTGCATAAATATACAATGCACTGTAAATACTCTTTAGTAATTTTAAATCCATACAAGTATAGCACATAGATCTCAGAATCCAAACTTCCACTGACATTCAATACTCCAAGCATCCCTACATTTTTGAATATTAGTTCAGTGCATTCTAATAATTGTTTATTAATTACTATTTATAATTATTTTGTAAAGAATATGATACCCGCTTCCCTGTATTACTATTATTGCAAGGGTTCTAAAATACTTAGTGCTGTCAGCCAACAACCACTCTGTTTACTATATGAAATGTTTCTATATACACACAGACATAAAGAGACAGAGACACCCCAGCCTAAAACTGCTATTTTGAAATATCATGTAACATGAATTAATTCATCAGAAATGCATGCTATGTGTGTGGGAGGAAACATGTCTACACATTTTTGGAAAAATTATTTTCAGTGAAGATTTGTGATATTATCTGGACTTTAAAGGATTAGCAGCAGAAAGATCAATTGGGCTCTGTACATAACAAAATGGAAAGCCTCTGCATATTTGGAATATTAGAACATCTTGAAAGGTTGACTTGCTATCAATTTTGAAAACATGATTGTGACAGTACGTATATACCAAATTTTCTATGCTCAAAACCCAATTTTGTCAACTTTTCACTTTCTGGGAAAAATCAAACAAAGGACACTGAGCATGGTTTCTATGAAATAAAAGGAAGAGAAAATTATTAGCCTGTATACAGTGTTAATTTTTATAATTTACAAGCTGGACTTCAGAAGGCATAGCACAGAACCTCTGAGCTCCAAACAATTACTTAGAAGTAATTGCCCAGCTCAACAAGCAGAATCTTCAAATTTAGGTGGCTCATGCTTCAAAACTTTCCTCTATGTTGCATTGATATAAAAGTGAAAAGTGGATTGCCAATTTAAGTTATGTTAATACTATTTTCATGCAAGTCTGAAGCTTGTGAACACACTGGATTATTTGAATATGGGATCTCACATCCTATAAAGTGGACTTCAGACTAACTGGTAGATAGAGAGAGAAAATCCCAGGCTCGAGCCCACTCAGTGATATTCACTTTTTTTTTCATTCTGTGCAGAATGAATGATTTCCTGGAAGTCCCATGAAGGCACATATTTTATAGCAGTGATAGTGGACATTCCAAAACTATCCTTGAAGAGACTTTAATTCTTGTTAGGAACTATTTTCTGCAGCATCCTCTTGTTGAAAGATGCTTCAATGGAGGTGCAGGAACTAAGCTGGTAGAGTTTAATAAGGGAGAACATGGAGGACCATGTGACAGCCTTGCAGATGTTTCCCAGAGTCTGTTAAAGGAGACAGAGATGGTTGGGTTTCTAATGGAACAGGACAAAATTCCCCATGGACATGCTTATTTTCTGTCTCTTAAAGGAATAGAGGCCTTGTTCCTCCTGGTGACCATGAATGGAAAGGCTTTGCAGCCCAAATGATGCTATAAAAAGGAACTAGGAGATTCAAAACTCCCCTCTTGTCTTTCAGTAGATATTGATGGCTTGAATGATGTTGTGTTTGGACCAATTCTTTTCTAGTTAGATTTTAGAATGAGGGCAGAAAGAAGGATTGACTTTTATCTTGGAGATGTCATGGACTAATATGGCTGTTGAAATCTCTGGCATAATCCATTGAGCTAGGCTTTGGACCCCACAAAATTGATGTAATGTGGGGCTTACAGTAACTTGATCTTGTGCTCTTTTCTTTTCTTGGTTAAATTATGGCTTTCTTTTATCCTTAGTCTCAATTAAGAAATTCAGTTTGTTTCCCTTGAATGACCTTAATGTTACCAATTTTGATTTCAAGTCCACATTCTAATTCTTCAGCCAGAGTTCCTCCTAGTGGGCATATTGGCCACCAAGCTTCTAACTGAGAAATGGGCACTCTCTGGGATAGTATCTGTAGTCAACAGAAGTCTTGTTCAGTTTGTTCATTATATTATCAAGCTCTTGATGTTCAGGGCAAGCTAATTGTCCTGCAGAGTGGAAGAGCTGGCAAAGATATGTCAATGAAATGGCTAGGGCTGTGACGTTGTCAATCTTGTGAGTCACAATCTTCCTGGACTGCATCTTGCCTATATTTAAAGACCCGAATCAATACAGAATCATCTACTAAGCAAATGTAAAGATGGCTGCCATTATTTTTGCAAACTATTTTAGCACCATTTTGCCGCTAACAAAGCTCAACCATTATATTCCCAGTCATAAATGTTTTGCAATTCCATTTGTTTGTAAGCGCATATGCAAAAGCAAACAGCTTAACTGTAGAGCAACCTCCCCAATGGGTGCCTTCCACACATGGATGGGGATTATGGTTCTTCGGCAAGGTGCAATGGGGAGGCTGATACAGTGTGTCATTTAGTGGACATTTAATCAAGCTGGGTGGCTTAGTTCCAACCTCAGATCTTTATATGTTTTTTTGCTCCATGTTTCTCTAATTTTTTTCAGCTCCATATCTCTTTATCTTGGGCAAAATAAAATGTTATGTTTGCTTGAAGCAAGGATTGCCACATATAAGGGAGAGCAAAACAGACAGCATGGAAGCATGCTGCAAAGAACCACCAGTCACTGTCTAGAATTACACTGGAGCCATCTCACTACCTTCATTATAATCAAGTTATATCCCTATGAATGTGAGGATACTGTGGAATTTAGCTCTGTGCCACACCTTCCCTGCCCTCTGTTCCAAATCATCTGGAATGCTTCCCGATTCTCAATCCAAAAATTGGGGGAGAAAATAAAAGAATGTAAATAGATAGATAAGTACTGGGTTTTGCTTTTCCACAAATATACACCTAGAATGTCCAAAATACACTATAAATACAACAGGTTACATTGTGTGCTGTGTTGATGTATAATTTTTATTCCTTGCTCAGTCTCGTTATCTTTACCATGGTTCGTTTGCTAGCCAATGCAAGCTTAAGACATCGTTGTTCCAAATGGATGTCCAGCTTGAACTTCTGCTGTTTCTCAGAACGAAAAACAACTATTGTAACATACTTTTAGTAAAACTGACAAATTCACTGCATAACAGCATTCATGCTCACAGTATCTCACACTCTTCCTGTTCATTTCATGTAGAATAGATTTAAAATTATGTTAACAATAACTTGAAAAGGAAGTTAATGGATCCCATGAGAGAAAACAAACATCATAACAATTCAGTGCAAAACTTTTTTCCCTTAAAAGGGAAACTCTGGTTTTCTCATTAGAGGTGTGAATCATTATTAAATTTAACTAGCTAGAAGTTGGCACAGGTTTTCTCCCACCAAAATGCTACAAACTGGACTATGGACCAGAAGAGCAATCAAAACATTATCCTAGTTTTACTAGTCTTGTTCTGAATTCAGTATACACGTAAATACATGCACTCACTGCCTAGTACAAGTAAGGAATTGTGACCTCTAGCCCAGACTGGTCTGTTCATAATCCAAAATCTTTTGTTACATGTTAAAAGTTGCTTTACAAAAACTTCTGAAGGCAGCATTCTTTATACTTTTCTTGCCTACCTGCGCGCAGTCTTCCCCACTGATATAAATAACCTCTCCACTCTTCATACACATACTCTTATATGAATGTATGTCATACAGCAAATGCTGAAGTCATTAAGCGAATGCTGAGGTCATTAAATGAACCCATTATTTGCTCTGGGGAATTTTTGTTGGAGAGCAGAAGTAAATGTCAGTAAATTGTGATCACATGACTGTGAGGTGCTGCAAATGGCCGTAAATATGGGCTGGTTGCTGAGTGTCCAAAATGTGGTCATGTGACTGCGGAAAGATGGGGGGAGGCCACTGGAACTTCAAATCCGTGTCATAGGTACCTTTTCAGAGGTGTCTCTCTTAAATTGAGGACCTGACTGAATAAATAGGAACCTGCACACAGAGAGAAGGAAGTTAATACTTCCTCCTCCATCTTGATTTCCACCCTATGTACAGTATATTATCTTTGGCAACCATGTTAAGTAGGTTTTGGGAAAGGATTTATAGGGAGGGATGGCAAGAAAGTATGATCCCTCTCCTCACATTCCTAATCTAAGTCATGACAGTTGGCAAAAATGGGAAGAAAGTGAGTTTGTGGGTGCCACTAAAGATCTCTTGATATTATCCCCTGGCTGACCACATATTAAATAAGCATGCCAATAGTCTATATAGGGCCCACTCTGAAAAGAATGAAAGGGGTCAGGTTCCCTAGGAAAAAAGAGAATGATAAGATTTTGGGATGATATGAAAATTAAGACATGAAACACATCAGTCTTGGTCTTTGACCCGATTCCAAGTTTTCTTACCTGCAAGACAGGACTGTTATCAAAGTTATAAGCGCTAGGCCTTCCCTCCAGCGTTGAGAAGGCCACATTGCCACCAGTGAGTGGTGAGATGTCACTGAACTCATCTGTACAAACGGCCTGCTGTTCATCTTCCCAACTCTTGACAAAACCTCGATTGGGTTTATGATATGTTTTCTCACAGGAGCCACTGTAATATTGGTAGGGCACCCATGGACCATCTTCCCGAGTGCGCTTGTAAATGGCAAAGCTCTCTGGACGGCTGGTATGGAACTTTAGGCGTACATAGGTGATATCAAAGGCCTTTCCTACAAAGAAGAAAACAAAAAAAGATATTGCAGTCAAATGCAATCAAAGCTGTTAATATTTTTGCTTGATTGTAATATATGGTTTTGTTGTAAATTTTGCTATTGTTAATTTGCCCTCCTTTTTTTTATTGCTATTATCTTGGAAACCTTACAGGCAAAGAAGCAATTTGAACATTTTGAAAATAAAACAAGCAGGCAAGCACAAATGTTGTAGTACCTAGATAAGAATGGGTATTTTTGCACTACATTTTTTTTAAACTTTTGGTGTGGCACAATATGCATGCGGCCTGAGAGAACCTCAGATGGAAATTCTTGTTCAAGCTTCATTTCAATCTTAAATTGTATGTTGCCCTAAATCTGACTAATCCGAGCCGAGGTGGCGCAGTGGTTAGAGTGCAGTACTGCAGGCTACTTCAGTTGACTGCTAGCTGCAGTTCAGCAGTTCAAATCTGACCAGGCTGAAAGTTGACTCCACCTTCCATCCTTCCGAAGTGGGTAAAATGAGGAGCCAGACTGTTGGGGGCAATATGCTGACTCTGTAAACCGCTTAAAGAGGGCTGTAAAAGCACTATGAAGTGATATATAAATCTAAATGCTATTGCTATTGCTAATCTATCAGTTTTATATCTGTATATCTCATGGGCTTGATATTTATTTATTTAAAGCAGGCACTGTAAAAATCTGTCAAGATAATATTTGTGAACACTTTGATTATTTAAATGCTACTTTCCAGTTTACTTTAAGGGGGTGGGGGGAGAAGGTTCTCACAAACTCAACTCCCGTACAAGTGAACGCAATGCTGCTGACATTAGAAGAATAAAATTTACTCTCCTCTAATGTAGATCCTCCATAGGAGGTAATATATGGTACTCCCTCTTTCACTTTCCCCACAGTCCACAGATGATATGAAAAATGCTGAAGCTGAGCCAGAGAAATGGTGCTATCAGCCTCCTAGTGTTCCAATTGGCATCTCAGTCACTTCCTCATTTCATGTCATTGTATTGAAGGGATCAAGGAAATATTTTAACAAGCTAATACCTAACTATCCTAGGAAGGAAAAAGCAGAGGAAGCTCCTTTGACAGCTCCTTTGTCTTCGTGGATAATGAAATAAATAATAGCATGGGGTTTACAAGCCTTATTAAGACATAAAATATGAGTATGCACCCCACTTCTTTCCCATAGTGATGTAAAAAATTTCCATTGCCACCACTCTGGATTCTTTCAGTTGCTGGCGTATCTCCAAATATAGCTAATAAATGTCACATAAACTATTATGAGAGAGTCTTTTTCCAGGGAATGTGCGTCACTTCAAAACTTTCTTTAATCAAATGGTTTGTTCAATGTTCTCCTTCTGATAAACTTTTCTGTATATTGTGTAACAAATTCCGGAACTATGAAGATTATCCAAGAAGCAACCTGGCATTCCTCAGCTGTTTGAGATTTACAGCTCCTGTGATCATTGATCATTAGCAAAACCAACTAGTACAAATAAGAATTGCACTCCCAAGTATCTGCATTCCCTTCTTCCTTTTTAATCTAAGTTTTTGGGAAATTCTTGCAAGCCCCCAAAACTACATCTATTACTCCACAGAGTTTAAAAGTTGTCTGAAATTTCCACCTACTGTTTTGTAATTTTTAAAAAAATGTTCTTACTTGACCAAATGTATACAATTCTTATCTAATCTAAGAAATCAGAAGAAAAGCTCTTTTTAAAGCCTATTCTAGGACAAATGCTGGCTTAATGTACAATGGTCACTCACATGAACTGAGAATGTGTGTAAAAGGGAGGTTCTCAAATTTTTATATCTTACAGAGCACCAGTCGTTCTGTCAAATATTTTGGGGGGTCCATCACAAACAAAACATAAAGTTTATCTTTCCCAGAAAGTATATTTGTCTCTGTTTACAAATATTTTAAAATACCAAAACATTGTGCTTAATGTTTCTAGTAAATTTCCATAAATACCATAAATATATAATTTTATGGTACTACTCCAAAAAAAGTGGTGTTATTAGCCATCAAACCTCAAAAATACACTTTTCTCAAAAGGTTTTCACAATTTTGGCCACTATTGTATAAAGATATTAAGTGTTCAAACCAGTGGTGAAATCTGAACCGGTTTGCTACCAGTTCGTTGGCTGTGCATGCACGCTGCATGCCAAAAGGAGGCTTGGGAAGATAAGTAGAACAGTGAGGGGGGGGGGGGGATCAGCTGTGCCATGAGGTTTAGATTTGCTAGAAAGCAGGAAATACTGCTTTCTAGCAAAGCTAAATCACACAGCACATCTGATCCCCCCCTCGTTTCTACTTACCTTCCCAAGCCTCCTTTTGGTGCATATTGCGCATATGCGCGCATGCAGCACACACCAAACGGAGGCTTGGGAAGGTAAGTAGAACAGCGAGGGGAGGATCAGCTGTGCTGATTTAGCAAACCTAAACCGCACAGCACAGCTGATCGTCGGAAATACTGGTTCCAAGGAACCGGTAGCTTTTTTTAAACTACCGGTTCGCCCAAACCGGTAGTTTTTATCACTACCGGTTCGCCTGAACCAGAGCAAACCGGTAGCATTTCAGCCCTGGTTCAAACCTTTGGAAAACTGGATAATGGGGAAAATTGGATAATGGAGAAAAAATTAAACATACGTGCAAGTATACAGTACTTTTACTCTAATTTTCATACACTTACATAAGTGCACCCTTGACATACTTATTGAAATATTGTACAATTCTACTTATAAGACCTTCATTGTGTTCTTTGGAGGTTCACATAAACATCTATGTATTTGCAGACTTTTATAGTAGTCCTGCCTTCTGCATAACATCCATGACTAGGCACATCTTTTGCTTAATCTATCCAGTTTGTTTTGGGCCATCATATTGAAGTATGATAGTTCTCAGAAATGTGATTATTCTTTTGAAAGACTATTCTTTTCTCCATTTTGTTCTACTTAACTTAGTTTTAATGTACTTCATGTGCATAATATTTCATTACTTGACTTACTGCCTGTGCGGGGTATGAGGGAAGCTGGGGGCAAATTATCCTTGTCCAATTCATGCACCCTTCTGGCTTTGAAGGTCCCATTCTGTAAATGCTAGTGCTATAGTAACAAATTTCTTTCCTCAAATGGACAAAACTATTATCTCTTGTGGTTTGAGGAAGCTCACACAATAGACTGTCTTAAGCATTGGCAGGCATTTATCAAACACATTTGATGCAATAGCTCTTCTCTTTTTCAGGTCACTATGAAGTAAGCTTTTAGAGCTGCAGAGTCTGAAATTTATCCTCACCTGAAGTTCCAACCTTCATCTTCACCCAAAATATTTTGCTGTGTCATAAAAGTTGATAGGAGCCTTATTTCAATCACATTTCAGGTTCTAAACTCCTGGCACCAAGGAAATCTCTTACCCAACCCAAATCATCTTTAAAAAACCCCTCATAATCAGTTCTAATCAGAAGAAAAAGAGACAGAAGGAAGTTTCTCTGAACCAGCTGTCCTCTGAACCACATCTGTAGTTGTTGATCATAGCAATTACTCCAATTGCAGTTGTTGATCATAGCAATTACTCCCATCTTTGATTCTACCAGTAAGATTGCTGCTAGATTTGGACTATATATTCTTATCTGAATCTCCTCAAACCCTGAGACTCAGTTTTAGAGACAAGAACACATAATAGATTGTTCTCCTTACTATCTCTCTGCGCTCAGGATTGTGATTATTGGACCAAAACAAGCTCCCTAGCAACCATTCTGCCTTTGGAGAATGCTTTTCTCTGGTTTCTTTCCATTCTGCACCCTCATATGAGCCATAAATCTTTTCTAAGGTTTGAATATTGAGCCTCTTGTCATCAGTCTTTTCATGGTCTGGATAATTCCCATATGCTCCCAAAATTGCACATGAAGCATAATACTGACCATTATGTGCTTTAATCATTAGCTTCATATATTCTTTTTCATCCTCTTCCATTCAAGCATCATAGTTATCTATTTAAGTATAGTTGCTGTTCATTGGGATGACTGATAAGCCTATACTACACCATAGTTAACCCACAATACCTGTTCTACCTCCTTCCCTCTGTAATCATGGGCTGCAGACCACTTCTAGACTGTAGTCCTGCATGTCCTTCAGTCCTGCATGAAGATGCCTCCTTTGTTGCCATGAGAGACAGAGTGTATCTTTGAATATTCCTCTACTGTAGTCTTCCAGGTACCTTATATTCCAAGTTCTGTCCCATTCTCTAATACACAAATTTAATTGACTTTATCACAGGATGTCAAGAATGTACAATATTCACTAGTTGGGGAATGGAATGTTCCTGACGACTCCAAAATATTCTTCTCCCCCATTGAAACTTATTATTCCTTGTCCAAGCCCTGCATTTCCGGGGACTGTTCCGTAGTTTCTAAAGAAAATGTTCTGCTTCAATATATTCCAGAGATGGTTCAAAGTATTCCAGGGATAATCTAATACCTAAACACAGGGGTGAAAACCAGCAGGTTCTGGAGAACCGGTAGCGGAAATTTTGAGTAGTTGAGAGAACCAGCAAATGCCACCTCTGGCTGGCCCCAGAGTGGGGTGGGAATGGAGATTTTGCAGTATCCTTCCCCTGCCATGCCCACCAAGCCACACTATGCCCACCAAGCCACACTATGCCCACCAAGCCACGCTCACAGAAGTGGTAGTAAAAAAATGTGGAATCCACCACTGCCTAAACAGGAGTTTTCCATCTGGATTGCTGTCTGGGACAACTGAAACCATCATGTTCTGGCATTCTCTAGAATATTTCATAAATCAGGGAGTTTTGCACATGCCTAGAATGTACCTTATCACTGATTCATCCTGGTTTCTCCATCTATTTTGCTATCTAATGTATATGTTGATGAATAGTTACCGAGATCTTTCTTGGAAAGAATCTTTCCCTATAGCAAGTAAAATATTTTTCATACAGGACATCGTCTTTGCCTGGAAGCCCAGCGATCATCAATTTGCCGATTAGTATAAGATGTCAACATCTCTCCAGATCTCATCCCCATGCTTCCAGTTTTGCTGACTCTATGAAACCAATTTCTTGCTTTGTAGAAAATTTGTATAGTGAAAAAGGGTAGGTGTTGATTGTTTTAGCACCTATTTATTGTATAATAGTGGGACATCTCAGTCAGGCCCTTGTTGCCAGCAACATTCTGTACTCGCACATACTGTACATAAGCAGGAAATTAGCCTGGCCTTAAAGTTTCATTCTTCAAGGACATTCTCCATCCGCATAACTAACTATCAAGCATGCACGGTGAAACATGGATGACAAATGTCCAGTTAGGCTTTCCAGGCAGAAACAATGTTTCTAGGCAAAATCATTGAGGGTAAAATGACTTTATTATTATTATTTTTTAAAAATCTCTATGTGAATCTTGCCTTCTTTCAGCTTCACCATCTGTGAGGTAATTTCTGAAAAAAAGTTACTTATTAATTATATTTGATTTTTATAATCCACCTCATATACATGACTCTATAAGATTTACAATAAAACAGACACATTACATACAGTAACATAGAAATAAAAATAGATAGCAGGCGAGCATCATAAAGCAAGCCAAGAGTTGGGCTTTATTGTACACCTAGGGCCCGAGGTAAAAGGCCAGTAGACTAGGAACTAAGATAATTTCAGAGGCAGTGAAATTCCAGGCACTTAAGTCTGAAAAGGGTCTTTTCTTGGTCCCTACCAGCAATCCTTCTTAGCTGATGGTTCCTCCTGTTGAACCGGGCAGAACAGTAGACAGTCCCAAAAGTAATCTGATCCCACGTCATAATACTGCTAATGTATAACCCTTTGCTATTTGTAATGGATTGATCATAGTTTAGAAGTTAAGTCTATTTCAAAGCATCTTAGGTGAAATCAATACTTTTTTAGTAAAGGGTTGGTACTAATTTTTCCTTTTGTATATAACGTTATTGTGGTTTCATCTTCTCTTCTTATGTTGCAAATCTGTGCTGTCATGAAAAATGGGAATTTTGATATCAGGAACAAGGAGATAATTCAGTCTTTTCTCCAATCCCTCTTCAAATGTTACCATTTCCATGAAGCCCTGACAGAAGTGATTTTTGACCCATTTCTTACTGGTATGACTAAGTGTAACTAAAATATATACCGTATTTCCCTGAAAATAAGACCCTGTCTTATATTTTTTTTGAACCCTGAAATAAGCGTTTGGCCTTATTGCCAGGCACTCAAAAGCCCGATTGGGCTTATTATCAGGGGATGTCTTATTTTGGGGGAAACCGGATATATATATACCCTGTTATTTGTTTTCATAGATTTTCACCGGTAGAGGTATTCAGGTTTTGGTGTATTCAGGTCTTTTCCCATGTAAGATTGAGAGTATCTTGGCGACGTTTCGATGAGGTTCCACTCGTCATCTTCAGGCTGGTGTCTTCGGCTTCATATTTGTGCAAGGAAAGCGTGATCGGAGCTGCCGTCTCTCTATAAATACTGGTGGGAAGGTGTGGGGTGTTGGCTTGGAGAGACAGCAGCTCCGATCACGCTTTCCTTGCACAAGCACAAAGCCGAAGACACCAGCCTGAAGATGATGAGTGGGACCTCGTAGAAACATCACCAAGATACTCTCAATCTTACACGGGAAAAGACCCGAATACACCAAAATTTGCATACTGTATATGTATATGTATATGTATATGTATATGTATATGTATATGTATATGTATATGTATATGTATATGTATATGTATCCTGGCTTTATCCCTTCCTTCACTTTCTCTCTTATTTCCTATCATGATTTCTACATTGTAAATTCCTTGAAATACTAACACCTTATTCTTGAAATATGCTAATTATGATTGATGTTACCAAAACAATCTGAATACCAACCATGCTTATTTCATTCTGCAAAACTGTTCACCATAACATGAAATTTAAATGACCTGCTAAGCATAGACGTTTTCCATGGTTAAAAGCAAAGCATAGAAAAATTTGCGAAGTATCTTAAAAATTACCCTGACACATTATTGTTTTGTATGTCAACCATGGAAGCTGGATAACATGAAAGCTCCCAACTGTGCTGTGGTGCTGAAGGACTGCAGGGAAGGACATTGAGAAAGTGGTTTTCTTTTCCTATATGCACAACAGGACCTTGGGAAAAAGTGAACGAAATTAATGATGCTAGAATGCTTTGAAGTCTGTTCTTCAGCCTTCACTGATGAGAAGAGCCTGCTTTGCTCTCCCACCCAAATCTCACACAATCCAAATATGGAAGACAGAAGAGGAACAGGCAAATACAAGGGAGGCAAAATGTAAGATTTTGACCAAGACATCTGGCAAGTGGGTTATATAGAAAATATACCTTCCTTATAGATCTTCTTCTGAAAAGAATGTGCATTCATTAAATATTTCTATTCTTTTGGTACAGAATAGACATAATCCTGGATATAAAGTATGTATCTACAAACTGATCGGCTATTATTAATTGGTTATCACTTCAGATTGGCTTGGAATTCTGCAAGTTTCATTGCTCAGTACTGTAACTAGGAGCCTAAAACTGGGGAAAGTTTTATCCAAATAACTGATCCTTCAGTAAAATTAATTCCTATTCAGTGTTCTAAAATTAATTACTTCCATGCTTAAGTGCCAAAGAAAACTATTTCATTTGAGCCACCACATGGTGGTCATTGTCAAAATCTGAGGTTAACTAAGGTTAACTAAATTAATACAACCAGTGGGAGAAAAGATTCATCCAGAAGGTCTCTAATAGGCCTTTTGGGAAGATTTTTAAAGCAAGACAGGAAACCAGAGTCAATCTCATTACAGGCTGCAGGTCTTTACTACAGAAAAAAGCTTAATAGGATGAGTTGGTGGGGATTCTTTTACTTTTCTTTGCTTAAGGGGCATCAACTTTATCCTGATCAAGGAAGGAGAAGTCATAAAGAGGTTCTTATTATTAATCTGATTTCTTTTCTCTACTCTTGCAACTTCTAGTGGGTTTCATAGTTTGCTTATTTGTTTGTTTGTTTTTTGGATTCTGAAGTTTTGTTCCTCTGGAGGCCAGCCAATATTTGGGAACAGGTTTTTAGCTGCAGCCTGAGGCTACTATTGGAAAAAGAGGCAGGGAAATCATCTATGAATTTTTAAATTCTTAATTCATTTTAGTAACCTGTTGTGATTTGTGTTCAGTTCAGTTGGCATCATACCAACTTTTCAAAATGTTTTATAATTTTTATTTATTTTTCATATCAAAACTTAGGCATTTTTGCTTTCAGACTTTGTTTCCTATAGCTAGTCCATGTATAATTCTGTACAAAGTCCTTATTTTGGACCTACACTAAGGTGACCAGATTTTAACATTGGTAAAGAGGGACACCATTGACCGGGCGGGGGGGGGGGGAGGCGCTAGTCAAAAATAACTTTTTCAGCCCTCTGAGTAGTCCATGTGCACAAAAGGACTACCCAGAGGGCTGAAAAAAGTGATTTATGACAAGTCCTCGCACTTTTGACCAGTCTTCGCACTTATGACTGGTCATCATTTATGCCCATTGTTGCATTCTTAACAACCATGTCACTCATTTCACAACTGCTTCTCTTCACCATGGTGACAAGATAGGGCAAAAACGTAAAATGTGAGGACAGTCGTAAGTTCAAGGACTGGTCAAAAGTGCGAGGACCAGTCAAAAATAACTTTTTCAGCCCTCTGAGTAGTCCATGTGCATAAAAGGATACAGCAATAGAGAGGGATGAAGGAAGGGAAGGGAAATTAGAGTAGGAGTGAGGGTAAGAGAGGGAGGAAGACAGGAGGAGAAGGAGAAAGGAAGAGGAAGTAGGGAAGATAAGAAGAGGGGGGGAAAAGAAAGTAAGAAGGAAAGAAAAGAGAGAGGTGGTAGGTTTGAGGAGAAAGATTGCTGTACAATAAAAAAGATGAAAGGGAAGAAAACCAACCCCAAACAAATATAAAGATATTAAGATAAAGAATGAATTGTTAAACTTTAAAGAATAAAAGAGAACAAATATTAATAAATAACAATAATTAGAAACACACATACAAACATACAATGTATTTTCTTTGAACAGAGTATTTGGCCGGTTCACAAATTTAAACAGTGTTTAGTCATTTCAATTAAATTTACAATTTCTATATTTCCTTTTTGCCATATTTATTCCTCATCTATTTTTTTAAAAAAACAATATTACCCTTCATCCTCATCTCTAATCTTAATCAAATTCAATTTTTCCCTTCTATATTATACCCCTTCCTATTGTCATCTATTTTTATATCCATCCTCACATTGGTTAATTATGTAATTATGTAATACAGTTGTTTAATACAAATTCAACATTTTAATATAAATCAATTAGTTATATAACTATCTTTTTTGTATATTAATCAATATGAACATGAATATTCCAATTATTTCTATGCAATCCAATTTCTTACAAATTAATTAATTATATTTACCAATAATAATAAACCAAATAATTTCCCCCATATATTCCTGCAAACCACAACTTAACCATTTCTGCTTTCAACACAATATACAATTAATAGTATCTCAATTATTACAATTCCCTAGTTAAATAGAGCCTTTTTCCTTTTATGTTTTAAAATCTTGAACCTCCTCTTTTGCCCTAAATTTCCCATTGTTTGCAGTTTTGCACCTACCTTTTTTGGTGAGGAAAAAGAAAAAGAAAAAGAAATCTCTCTCTGCCTCATTTTGTCACGTTGCAGCAAAGACCCTGCTTTACTTTCAGTTTCGCTTTTTCAGTATAGCTAGGGGAAAAAACATTTGCTCCAGCAATTTACCTCTTTGCAGCTAGCTAGCAACAGAGCCCTCTGCAAAACAGCTGAGAGCAAATCAGCTGAGAGTAGAGAGGCTGATCAAATCAACTTATGGTAATTAACCTATGCTGAAGCTGAAAGGGGCTGTTTTTTCTATTTTTGCAGGCACCAGTCTACTCATTTGTTTTCTTTTAACACTGATCAGCTGTAGGGCGGCCCTTTGAAGCTCTGTGGCAAGAATTTAAACAGTTTTTTTCCCTCTAGCCATCAGCTGGGACTCAGCAATAGATTGGGAGTGGGCGGGGTAAGCGAACGGGGACCAGCGATCTAACAGAGGCAGAGGGTGAGGGTGAGTGAAAACCGTATATTCCCTTCCCGTTCTCCCGCCGTTCCCTAGCTTGTCATACATTCTTTCCAAAAATCGGGACTTTTTTAAAACGCCGCGGGATGCGGGACAAATTGTTAAAAATCGGGATTGTCCCACCAAAAGCAGGACGTCTGGTCACCTTAACCTACACTGTAGTTGAATGGGTATTTTCACATCCAGACTATTATTCCCTTAGTTTGTGTTGAAAGGTAAGTAGTGCTGGCCAGAGATGATAGGAGCTTGGGGAAGGCTGATTGGAAAATATTGGCTTGTACACTTAAATAACCTATAGTTGCACCAAGTCTTACACTCTAAATATGAACCCTTTTCAATATCTGCTCTTAAATTTGGAGCTCCCTCCCTGTGGTGGTTCTGTCATCTTTGCCCCTTCTAGGCTGTCAGAAAGGTATCTGTTCTCTCTAGTCCAGGAGGAAATTATGTTGTGATTGAAGATGGACTTTGTGAACACAAGCCTTTCTTATTTTCTGGTTTTAATGTTTTTGTTATTTCTTTCTGTCTAGTTCTTGTTTGTGCATGTTGTTTAATTTTGTGGTACAATTGTTATCTGCCCAGGGCCTTTAGGAATTGGCAGCATAAAAATGAAGTAAACAAAAATAAATAATGTAATGTTTGATTTGATGATCCTGTGCCTGTTATAAACCTTAAACCACAGTTTTCTGTCTTCCTTTAGCGGAGAGCTGGTTTGGTATGGTGATTAAAGCATCGGGGTAGAAACTGGGCAACTAGTCCTGCATTAGGCATGAAGCTAGCTGAGTGACCTTGGACCAGTCATGCTCTTTCAGCCCTAGGAAGGAGGCAATGGCAAACCATTTCCAAAATCTTGCCAAAAATACTACAGGGACTTGCTCCAGCAGTCATGAGAGTCAATAGTGACTCAAAGGAGTGCATTCATGTGTACATGCACACACCCAACATGCACCTACAGACACAAGCTTTAGTATTAGGAGAATGTAATTCGTATCTCGTACACATTGTGGTATATATTACACAGAGGTTAATCTAGAATGAGTAATTTGGTCTTACAGGTAGTCCACACCTAACAACTGATCACTTAACAATCATTTGAAATTATGAATGAACCCCCCAAAAGTTACTTATGACTCATTCTGAAAGTCACAACTGCCATGTATGTGCATACACACACTATGGTTACGCAATCACATTATGGACACTTGGCAACTGGCTCACATTTATGATTGGTTGCAGTATCCTGTGGTCACAGGACACTGCAACCAGTCATAAGCCATTATGATTTGTGACTTTTTTGCTGGTTTCCAGAATAAAACACCCATTTGAGAGAATGGATTCAGTTAACCATATCATTCACTTAATGATTGTTGTAAAAACAGTAGTAAAATTGAGTGAGGACCTGTTTAATGACCACAATGACTCATAACCGAAATTCCAGGCTCGATTGTGGTCATTAAATGAAGACTCCCTGTACTTTCCACTGATATCAAGTGGATTTAAATTACAACAATTTTATTGTTACAACTACCATCATCACAGTGCAACTAGTACTGCATTCAGTAACCATTAGGCAGTCATGAACTGCTATTGCAGTTATGCTTCTCTTTTGCTAAAAAACTACTCGAGTTTTTCATCCAATTGCCTATGGGCTCAAATATTTGTACCTTTATGTAAAAAAAAAAACCCACCCCAAAATATGAATATAATTTGTACGCATACCCTGGTTATTGTGTCATGGTGTTTGAAGTGTCAGCTTATTTTGCTGCCACTGTAAAGGGAGGGAAAGGAAGATATGTGTAAAATTGACTTTCCTTTGCGTATTGTATTACTGGTAAACTGTCAGGAAGTTCAGAACACTGCAAACGGGTTAGTGAAGTTTGCACTAATTATTATATCCAGCTACAAGATCCTCACATGAACCCGAAATACCTGTAGATAGAGTTACAGGTGGAAAACTGTAGCATCTCCCCTTTCCCTATTGCAAATTCCTATTGCAAGTTCAATAACTGGGCAATGCTGGCAGGGAATTCTGGGAACTGCTTCCAGATGGATGGCCTTCTTTCGATGGATCTCCCATCATGCTAGGGTGTGCTGTATCACACTGCATGCAAAGCACATCTCGATGTGAATTGGGGTTTTGCATATGAACACTTGCTGTGGTAGTTCTTTTTAAGGAATTCTTGGTGTTTTGCTAAAACCCTTTTTAGGGTAAAAAAATCTTGTTAGTATCATGAAACTCAGATGCCCAAAAGTGGTCAAAGGATACGTGTATTATATATGTTAATTGTTATGTTTGTGTGCCAGTATCACTGTGTAAATACGAAAAGATGAAGCTTGTGTAATAATGTTACAATGCACAAATAAATCATTTCATGCCAAGTGCAAATATCTATGTTAGGGAAGTGATGGCTCCATTGCATTGTACATATTAAAATGTTGGCTTAAAACAGCTATTTCTCATAGATTCTTTAATTAATTAGAGTTCCTGTTCTGGGTAAGGAGTTGGATTTATTGGTTGATCCTAGTTTGATCATTTGTGTTATTAAAATCAGGTATGATTGGTAATTCTGTTACATTTGAACAGCATATATAGCAAAATAATGCCACTATGGTTTAAGGCACAGAGTGCTCCCTCCCTCCCTCCCTCCCATCTCCCTCTCCCCCATCTCCCTCTCCTTCCCCCCTCTCTCTGTTGCTTGGTTGCAGAAGTCCTTGGTTGGATATAAGTGTGTGTATGCAGACATGTATGCATGCATTCTGCCCTGCCTGATGTGAAATAGTAACAGCTGGTGTGCAACTGTATACCTTGTTCTGGGAAATTTTCTCATAGCCAAGAAAGATTGAGATTGAAGGTGGTTTTTCTGGAGCATTTTTATAGCCCTTTCCACTGTTGTAATTCTTGTTAAACATTTCTGACTCCCCAGGGGCCCTTCTCCCATTGTTCTTAACTGCTTTACAAGTTCATTTTTCCTTATGTCCCTAGGATTCAGCCTATGCTGTAGTGGATGGTCTACCCTGTTGTGAATAGCTCAGACTTCTTTTGTCTTTGATTGACTAAAAATGTTTCCTAGTTGTCCATCCAGGCAGCCAGCCGAGCTTCCATCATGGCAAAGCTTGGAAACAATAAGCACTGTCCTTTCTCGCTACTATGCAATAGAAGGCTGTCACCGCATTGCTGAAAATTTCTGAAAGTGTTTCTTTAACAGACGTGCCAGTGTTCTTGAACAGCAAAGCTTAGGAATGCTTGTTTTATTTACAGTTCAGAAAAGGGTGTGTCTTGCCTGTGTGTGGTTTTTTTCCTTGACTTCCTTAAACTTCCTTTTAGAGGGAGGGATGCTTTTGTGCATAGATCCTAAAGCTCTAAAAATCTTCATGCTATATCAGTGGACTTTTGTAGAATTAGTGACATTGGTTTTGTCTGCTTAAGTGAATGCTGGATTCCTTCTCCTCTCGTTGCTGTACCCACATTTTGTCCCTTCCTTCTGCATTATATATTTCTTATAGCTGAGAAGAGACCTTGTTGGAATGAGAATTCACTCCAGTGTGTTGCAAATTCAGCTTGGCTCTTGAATAAGTAGTACTGTTACTGTTGGTTTTCTTGCTGAAGAATCTCTTGGACTATCCACACAAAATTTATTAAGAGATATTCTCCTCAGCTTCTTCCTTCTTACAATATTTTCCATTATCCCGGAGAGTTACCAGGGGGGCTGAAATGGGAAATGGGTTTTGATTTGGGCTCAAAATAAACACAGAATGGTTCACAGTTTCTTTTGAACTGTTTAAGGGTGACGATGGTTCAGTGGAGCGGAAACTCAATGTTTAGATAGTTGCAGGTTGAGGTAAACAAAACAAAACAAAATAGGAAGATCTGACAGAGCAAACTGGCCAGGCTTATATGCCTCATTCAGTTCTCCCTTCCGCCTCTGCATGCTCCTGTATTAGTTACGCACTGGCTCACCTGCCAATCTTCCTGATATCTTCTTCTCTTCCTGCCTGCTCTTAGGTTCTACTCCTGAGGCACAGGATATCCAAGCCAGTCCCCTCCCAATATTTCCAAGACGTTGGGCTTGTTAAGTGGAAAGTTGGCAGTTCGAGACCTAAGGACTACGTGACAGGGTGAGCTGCCACTACTTGCTCCAGCTCCTGCCCACCTAGTTGTTTGAAAGTGTGCAAATGCCAATAGATACTGTAGATTAGAGAACTGGGAATATCAAGTGCAACTTGATTAAATGCTTCAGCTTGCATTGAGTCTTATTTATAGCAATTAGACTTATATACCACTTCATAGTGTTTTACAGGCCTCTCTAAGTGGTTTAGAGTCAGCATATTGGCCCCAACAATATGGGTCCTCATTTTACCGACCTCAGAAGGATGGAAGGCTGAGTCAACCTTAAGCCTGGTGAGATTCGATCTGCCAAACTGCTGACAGCTGGTGAACAGCAGAAGTAGCCTGCAGTACTGAACTCTAACCACTGTGCCACCGCGGCTCATCTCATCTATATTGTAATGTATTGCATTGTATTACAGTGAAATCTTAAGTTTATGGATCCACATTCAATGGACCACAGAAACAATGAGCAAAATCTGAGTTTGGACTTCTTTGCCAAACAAAAAGCCACTGCTTGGCAAATCAGTGTGGACAGTGCCCTTACATTTATGTAAAAATTATGTGTAACTACATAACAAATGTAAAATTACACAGATCATTAAATTTGGTTTTAATAGACCTTTGGCTTTAATAGAATCCCATTTCCATAACTGGACTATATCTCTGAAGCTTTACTACTGTGCACTGAAAAATAAAGTGGGAAATATAATATTTATAATATCTCAAGGAATTATATGAGAAGTGCAGCTGAAATCCAAAGTTGTAGGATCTAAAAATAATCTTCCCTTAATTTGATTTCAAATCACTTCTGCTATCTATAAATCTAACGTTCAGTGTTATTAACTCAAAACTTATTTTGTTTCCCTTCTTTGTGGCAAATGGCAGGGCTTGATCGCTCAAACAATACTTCCTCATGGATTCCACCCTCAATGAAATCGGCTATTCGCTTTCTATGCTTCACAATTCAAACAGTGTAGTGGGTGCAAATGGAGACTGCTCTCCAGTGCATTCCAGAATTCTTTTGATAAGGAGAATATTAGTAGCTCAGGGCTGAAATGAGGGGTCCTTGGTGCTCTCTGTGCTTGGGTATTTTCTTGCAGACTTTTCATTACCCAAACTAGGTAACATCATCAGTGCCAGTCCTAGTTTGGGGAATGAAACGTCTGCAAGAAAACAACCAAGCTCAGAGAGATCAATGATCCCTCTTTTGATTTTTTTCAGGCATGCTGTATAACTTTGTTTCAGTCCCTTTAACCACTGGCTAATGTTCTTCTTAGGGAAACGTCTCACTTTTCGTTGCCTTCCATGCTGGTGGTTTTAACTAAAAATTCATGGGGAAGTAAACCTGGATCTGACTGGGTGCATTTGAAAGAGAAAACAAACAGCTCCTCAATCACTCCAGCCTGTGAAAAGCCCTTACACCAATTGACTATTGGGCCAATCCCAATTTTTGCCTTTATTCAGATGCCAAAAATATTAAGGCTGGGCAAAGGATGGGCTTTCTGCTAAAAATGAAAATACTGCTTTCCGAAGCAAAAAGGATTAGCTTCATCCAACACGAGAGTCCTACGTGCTGTAGTTTACATTTAATCAAAGGTATTTAACCTCCCTAGTTAATAGCTTGAATATTTTATTTCACAAATATGCACACACTGAACAGTAGAAGTAGCACTTCAATGTTTTCCACAAAGGACATTCATCATCACTTATAAAGATAGCAAAAAATACATGAAAACAGTCCAGCTATCACAGTCTCAACACTACAGGTAGCCCTCCTTTAGCAACTACAATTGGCAGCAGCAAATTGGTTGTTAAACGAAGCCCTTACTAAGTGAAGCCACTACTTATGAGTTTACTTCAACTTTCTTTTTCCTTTATAGACTTGCAAAGACCACAAATGAGAAGGTTGGTTGTAAAGTTACTTTTTTTTAATCACTGATTTAACTGCGAACAGTCGCTAAATGAGGATTAAGTCTGGTCATAGTCTGTAATAAAGATATTTGATTTGATAAATGAGGAGTTCCTATAATTCACCTTATGAAGGCGGAGCATCTTTCCAAAGTCTTCCCAACCAAACACTTAGTAGAGAGAATATCAGCTATCCCTAAATTGGGAGAAAATGTACCTTTCTTCCTACAACTACAGAGTTGTAGGCTCTGTGGTAATCAGTGATACTTGCCCGGTGCACCTTGCGGTCAATAGCAAGTGATGAATCAACCAGACCACAGGCAGCCCCTGGATGAAATCTGGTCCACTTAGAAAGGGAAGTGGAAGACACAATAGCTACAATCATATCACTTGAGGACAGGCCTTGAGGCTCTGAGATTTTCAGAGTATGTCTCCGACTAAATTAGTTACAGACCCAAGACAAGGCTGCTTTGGACATGTAAGCCCAGAACTGAAGCAAATTCAAGAAATCTTTTAAAAAGTTGCTTACCAAACCTATGTTTGCCTATAACTTCTGTGCTTAGCTGAATTCTACTGATTGGGCAGAAAATATATGGTACTATATAAATGCATTGAAAAACTAAGTTTGGATTAAACACTTTTGAAGCATCTCCCTCTCCCTGTTCTCTCTGCCTTTGAGTCAGAGTTAACTCCTGACAACTGCCTGGACATGTCCCTTTAGTTTTCTTGGCAAAATTTCAGAAGTTTGCCTTTGCCTTCCTCCTAGGGCAGAGAGAGAGAGAGAGAGAGAGAGAGAGAGAGAGAGAGAGAGAGAGAGAGAGAGAGAGAGAGAGAGAGAGATGCCAAGCATCTGAATTTTGATCACATGATCATGGAGATTCTGCGAAGGTCGTAACTGTGAAAAATGGCCATAAGTCACTTTTTTCTTGTGCTATTGTAACTTGGAACTGTCACTAAAGGAACTACCTATAGGGTAGGGCTACCTATATTGGGAACTGCAGCAAAGGATAGATTTCTCACTCCTTGGTCCATAAATCAGCACTTTAACATTAGTTCTTCTCTAGTTTCCTAAAAAAATAACTTAGGACAGAATAAGTTAACTATGGTAGAGATCTATATGGTAATACAGTAAAAATAATTAGGGAAAAGACAGCTCATCATTTCCAAATTGTTGTGGCGATTGTATTGGACTGAAAAAAGCAGTACTAATCTAGAGACCTTTAATGCAGAACTACCTTGTGAATCCAGTTTGCCTTTTACCTGTTTTGCCATTAGGTTGATTTTCTAAAATAATATTAAAGTCCACCAAAGGCTGACAGACGGAAATGACTTCCAGAGGGGAGAGAGGTTTCAAGGCAGATTCATGCCTTTACACAAACATTAAAGGAAGTGCTGTAGCCTTGGAATCTATTATTAATACAGAGAAAGGAAAAAGTAAGTAAAGATGCCATGTTTAAGTGAATAAAGGAAGAAAGCCCCTTTCGTGTCTTCAAAGCACAAAGCTCTCTTGTTCCCTTGCTCTTCAGAACGGATGGATAATTTATATCACAAACTATCCCTGCCAGCTGGCATGCCTACTACAAATGACAGATTGTGAGGATTGCCTTCATAAGATAAGCATGAATTGAAATTCTCCTAGTCTTATGTTCTTCTCTCTGTTGCTTGAATTTTTGGCACTATTTCCCAATACCCAGCCCAAATTACTTAATACCACTGCTAATCTGGGGCCAAAAGCTCATCTAAGGAAATTTGGGAAAACATATGTGTGTGGGGAGAAAATGCTACTTGAGCAAGAAAACAGTCACGGGAGAGCTTGTTGCTGTCAAGCTGCACAGCCACAACCAACAATAACAATCTTCTGAAAACAGCCACAAATTCTCTCTTGTCAATAGATACCCAAAAAATCAACCATATAATTTTCATTACCTATACTGCCCTTTCAATCTCTTGTTCTGATTATCAGCAGTACTAAGAACTAGCTTGAATTGCAGTCTGATTTCTGTTTGTAACTACTGGATGGCCTGAGCACACTTAATCCCTAAAATAATCTATCCCAACTTCCATTCAGACACACAAATCTATACTCCAAGTTTACCTCCCTACCCTTGTAGACAGAAACTCATCTGCAACAAGGAGTACAGTGTCAGTATATTTCTGCGTCAAAAAAGTCCACGATAACAAGTGAACATACAATCCTAATTTAGAAAACAGCAGCCAGAAAGCTGTATTTTCCCCGTGGAATAAAAGGAAAATAAAGGTTTCTCAACCAGCCACCCAAAACCTCATTTTCTTTATCTGTTAGCTCTTTCAAAGTACAGAGTGAGACATAAGAAGTTTGGCATGCAGCTTGAACACAGGGCTATGACCACACATGGGATGTTCTGTTCCATTTGGTCCTTTCAGATTAAGCACAATGGAAACATTTTATATGTGCAAAGTGTGGAACACTTTTAACACCCATCGGTGCAATGGCTCCCAGCCGAGTCCAACATAGTGTGCTGGCATGCTGAATCTTCTTACAGAAATCCTAGCGAAGTTAGTGTACCAATTTAAAAACATCCTGGGAAGGGTAATTTCTGGATAAATCTATACAAAAAACATCAATTTTAATTAGAAAGCCTAAATGAAAACACAACTTACCTGTTAGTGTGTTGATCGTGTCAAGAGCCTTGATAGTACAGTGGTTTGGTGCACCCTGTCATTAACACAGCTGCCTGCAATTTCTGCTGGTTCGAATCTCTCCAAGGCTCAAGGTTGACTCAGCCTTCCATCCTTTCTAAGGTAGGTGAAATGAGGACCCAGTTTGTGGGGGCAATAAGCTGACTTTGTATAAAATATACAAAAGAATGAAGGCTATTGCTTAACGCATTGTAAGCCGCCCTAAGTCTCCGGAGAAGGGCGGCATATAAATCAAAAAAAAAAAAAAAAAGTAAGTGAGGATGATTAAGGCAAGAGGCAAACAATGGAAGTCCTAAAACTCTTTTACTCCAATATTTTTTTTTTCTTATCTCAGAACAAAATTGGGGAAAACAATAGTGGAGAAGGCAATTTGGCATGGAGCAAGCATAGGCAGGAAGAAGGTTTAAACCTTTTCTCACTTTTTCACATGAAATCAGACTTCTCTTTACCCCGCTATTCATTTTTTTAAAAAAAATTGATTTATATGCCGCCCTTCTCCGGAGACTCAGGGCGGCTTACAATGCGCTAAGCAATAGCCTTCATCCTTTTTGTATATTTATACAAAGTCAGCTTATTGCCCCCACAACTGGGTCCTCAATTTACCTACCTTAGAAAGGATGGAAGGCTGAGTCAACCTTGAGCCTGGCGAGATTTGAACCTGCAGTAATTGCAGGCAGCTGGTCTTAATAACAGGGTGCTTTAGACCACAGAGTGCTTTAGACCACTGTACTACCAAGGCTCTTTTGACTTACTCTACTGAGAAAACATACATTTACCACAAAGATGCATGTGGTTTCATTTTATCCATTCTTCTTATTTGAGCCTGAAAACAAGAGCTTTCTAAGATTTTAATGCTAGTTCTCCCTATGTTGTGGAGGCACTGGAAGAGAGGAAGCAGAACAGGGAAGGGGGCAGAAAAAATAAAGAAGTGATAGCTATTTTCTGGAAATGTTTTGCAACGCTGCCATAATGTTTGGCTATAACACTATTAATAGGGCTGCACTCCAGTATGAGTGGATTCAAAAGTCACAGCCATATCCTTTTCACCCAAGAGAATTGTCCCTACTTCTAACAGTCCTCATGAACATTTTTATACTTGACCATGGCTATAGAAAGTATTTTACTTTTTCTATTCTTATTTTCTGAAAGTATTTTTCTCTTTTCTTTTCGTCTTCTGCTAACAGCCCTAAAGTATTCACCCATGCACGCAGGAATCCTTTTGGAAATTGGAGCCATTTGGGAAATGAAGAATAACACAAAAGTACAGACATGGTTCAGAAAGGAGACTGGGTTTTTTAAGCCATACCCAACTATGTACACTTAAGAGTCACAACCACTGCTATACAATTACATCCAGTACCAAGAATTTGTAAATCTTCCTTCAGGTTTCAAAAGCAAGAATGAATGAAGCATGAACACATTTTAATCATTAATACAGCTTCTCTAAAGTTTACATGGACTAATGTATCCTAGTGGCTAATAGCTCTCCTCTGAATTTGCCATGAACATACACAATAATCAGAGTAAGCCACTAGTCCCATAAACCTAGGTACATCCCCTTTTTACAGAATTACAGAATTGGAGCAATGATTACACATTGCAGAAGCAGGGAGGAAGGGAGACACCCCATTAATAAGTATGGTACACACACTGGTGGCTTAGCACTTTTCAAGCTGGTCACGCTAATGTTTCTCTGGATCCTCCTAATTTCTGATCTCCATCTTTTTCTACCTCATTTGTAGCATCCATCTCACTTCTCTTGCACATCATTTCATTTTATATTATTCCTTAAACTGGTTACTTTTATTCTCATTCTTTCCTACCTATCGTTAAATTTTCACTTTATTTTACTTCTACATTTTTATATTATTTGCTTTTTTCGTTGATTTTTTTCTTGGCTCAGGGTAATACGTTTAAGCTCAACATTTCTCCTCACCCCCCAGCCCTCACTTGTGACCACATCCTTAGCTGTCCCGTACCACTGGAACTCTCATAAACTGGCTCAGTTTATGCACTATCAATTCTAAGATTGGATATATTATAATATATACAATATCCACACATCTACTAGGATTAGCCCCCTCAGGTTCAAAATAAAAATTATTTAAAATTTTATTTTTAAAAAATTTTGTCTAGTTAGCCTGGCATCTATCACTATATTTCATAAAACTGATTTGTTATTTTCAAAATACTGTAACATGATTAAAGAATTATATATAAGGTGTGAAGAAGAAAAATTAAGACGAGCTTTTTAAAAGAAAGCATATGTCATAGCATGTATATAGTATCAAAAAAGAGACCATGTTAGTCACCTGTGAATTTGTAAATGATATCAAAGATTCAAAAGGATAAACTACTAAACAGCTACTGAATCAAAGGCACTTATTTGACTGAGAAGATAATAAACTTACCTTGAAAAGTTAATCAAACTTAATTGACTCAGTATTGAAAGCTTATTTTAAATGAACATTAATTCATTATATCTTTAAGAGAAGAAGACAAAAAAAAACCATGCACATTTTTTCAAAGAAATTAAAAAAAACTCCTTTTCAGCAGAAGCTAAATCTAAGGTATGAAATGGGCAAATATTAAGCTGGTGGAACACATAACGTACCTATGCATGAAGTCCTGTCCCCCAAGAATCCTACTGTGGCAATGAACCAGAACCTTATACCTATCTTCAAATGCAATATTCAAACCTGGCAGACCATGTACAATGTAGTTCCTAGCTAGGAACACAGTGTCAAAGTATACCACTGTAATTCTACCCCTCAGCACGTCTATGTGCATGTCTGCACATGCACGCACACAAACACACACATCAAGTTTCCCTGTTATTTTGTGGAGCACCTGAATGGGTAAAGCTTAGCAAGATTGACTTCTCACCATGGTCTCTTGTGAGTCAGGCCCATGCTCATCCAGGATTAAATCCCCCTTTGAGGCTCCCTCTCCCTCCCTTCTTTTTCAGAAGCCACAGGAGGGGTCTGGCTTTAAGACCTTTTGATGGTGTTGTCCCACCCTTAAAAGGAGGGATCACTGCTCTGTCTTTCCAGGGCAGCTTACTTGATGTCAACAGTGATGTTTTTTCAATGCCACACAAACTTTTCTTTTGTTTCTGTACACCACAGATAGACAACTGTGGGCCCTCTGGGTGTTTGGGACTTTAATTCCTGGCAGGAATCACCAGCTGTTGTTGCAAATTCGTTATTACATTCTTCCACAAACTTCTTAAATGCTGGTGACCTAAGAGCTTTTTAGTTGGGGGGAAAAAAGAGGGAAAAAACCTATTATCATTATTGTTAATTTAGCGTTCTAGATGCTAGTACCATTTGAAGCATTTCCAGCACAAAGCCCACTGTGTATGACAATACTGTCACCCAGCTTTGAAGACCAAAACTGGCTGTTGTAATGCAGTAAAGAAGGTGAGAGGGGGAGACCATCCCATTCATTTAAAGAAGGCCATTCTTGCCATTTGGAAACAAATCTGTGCTATCTACAAGTTCCATCTTTAAGCAGGAAGGGATACAGGAAATATTGGGACCCGCTGGGAAATTTAGCAAGACCTTCAGGATACTAAAGCTACATTAAAACTCCCACCACCCCATTAGCTCATGCATTCTTTTAATGTGGTCTGGAACAAAGAGCCCATTGAGTTTGGTATGTAGGCGGCCTGAGACAGCATAGAGCTGTCTAACACATTATTCTGTGACAATCTGGTGTAAGACTGAGCTCTTGATTCAAGTCAATTTTTCTTATAATTGTTGCTCGCTCTGTTACGCTAGGAAGCAGCTGCCTTTTGCCTTGGTTCATTCAGAGAAAAGTGTTCTCTCCCTCTCTTTCACACACGCACACTTTCTTTCTCACATCCGCAGACACAACAGTGGTATTTAAAAAGCAGAAAGTTCCAATTTTTTTTTTCTTACGCATTTTGCTTCTAAAATCTTAAAATCCAATTCAGAGGAGAGGAAACTACAAGCTACTCATGCTTAGGAAAGCAACACAGGATATTCTTAATAAACAGGGATCCATAAGTTATTGGGCCCATAACTTAATGGAAATCAATCAGAAATCTGGAATATGGGGTGTGGTGGGGGAAAAGAGAGGAGAGGATAATGGAAATTTATTTCCAAAGCTATACATTTAATGAGAATAAAGTCAGACAAGTATCAAATCTACTTTGCAACATGTGTCTCTGGAAAACAATACAGGTAGTCCTCAACTTACATGTTGCTAGTTGGTTATCCTGGTTAGGCCCAATATAAGAGACTGTAGACTTTCTTGTAATAATAATATTTATTTTCTTCCTCAGGAACACATTTAGACAGCTATCAATCTGAGAAGAGCGAAAGCTTATATACAGATGAGGCGGGGCTAATGGTAAGTAGTAACCAATGGTAAGGAACACAATGACATCACACAATGACATATGCACAAGCACACATATTTACAGATAGTAGGTTAGGTATTTTCAACTGTAACAAATCCCCCTCTAAAATACCTAACTAATGGTGGGTTATTAAGTTTATATATGTACATTAAGTTTGGAAGTCAAATACACATGTTGTTTGGTTGCTAATGGCTTAGTGAGGATATCAGCAATTTGTTCATTAGTATCGCAATGAACAGCCTTAATGAATCCTATACATGACAGTTACCTCACATGTTTATATTTGATATCGATATGTCGAGATCGTTGACCTATCGCTTCGGAAGCTGATATATCTATCGCAGCCTTATTATCCTCATTGATGATAATTGGATAAATAGGTTCATCCCACACATTACATAATAAATCATCGAACCAAGTTAGATTATTGACCGCTTTGGATAAGCAAACGTATTCGGCTTCTGCTGTAGAGGTGGCAATTAAGTTCTGTTTGCCAGTGTACCAGTGCACCGCACAACCATTTATAAGAAAAACATATCCAGAAGTGCTTTTTCTGCTTTTTGAATCAGTAGCCCAATCTGCATCGGCGTAGCAGGTCAAAGTTGGTTTTTCAGAAATGAATGGTTCTAGGTATAGACATACATTAATGCTAGATTTCAGATATCTCAAAATTCTCTTGATTCCTTCCCAATGGTATAAGTTAGGATTGCTTACATGTCTTGACAACAAATTTACGGCAAGGGTGATATCAGGTCTAGTCCAATTAGATATGTATAATAAGGACCCAATAATTGATCGATATAAAGTGTTATCCTTAAATGGTTCGTATTCATTGTACACATTCCTATAAAAATCAGTTGACATGGGAGTTTCACAAATTTTTGAGTTAACCATATTACATTTTTCTATGAGTTCTATAATTTTGTCTTTCTGGGATAATTTGAAACCCTTATCTGTTTTGTCAATTTGGACTCCTAAATACTTATTTACCTTTCCTAATATTTTTAACTTGAAATTTTTGCCTAATTGTTCAGCAAAATTATCACATTTAACCTTGTCACTTCCAAAATATATCATCAACATAAATCAAAACATATTCAATAGAATCATTATTTCTTTTTGTGAAAAAACAAAAATCAGATGAAGTAGCCACAAAGCCTATATCGTTAAGTATCTTTGATAAACACTCATACCACCGTTTGCCGGACTGTTTTAGTCCATAAAGGCTCTTATTCAATAGCCAAATTTCTCCCTTTTTTGTATCTTTTCCTGGGGGTGCTTTTACATAAATTTCTTTATCGAGATCAGCATGCAGATAGGCTGTCTGTACATCAAATTGATATACTTCCAGATTTAAAACGGAAGCTAATACTAATGCTGTTTTCACACTTTCTGATCTAACGGTTGGGGAGTATGTGTCTTCATAGTCATCCGGAAACCTTTGAGCAAAACCTTGAGCCACTAACCTGGCTTTGTATAAGAATTTACCATCCTCTAGCTCTTTGATTTTATAGATCCATCTAGTGCCAATGGGGGACTTCTCAGTGGGTAGATCTGTTGGTGTATATACATTTAGTTCTTTTAAACTGTCCATCTTTTTTTTCATTGCTTCCTCCCACTTACTTTTTTCTTCTGGAGGTAACTTAAGTATGTCATCATACGTGTTGGGAGTCAGGTGTTTAGCTTGAATAGACAGTACATAATAATCTAATCTTTTAGGAATTGTGCCCCTATTGGATCTAATGGGCCTATTCTGGGGATGTTCATCGCTATGCATATATTTAGCTTCTTTTTCAGTTAATTGGTCTACCTTCAAAGTGGGGTGTCCTTTCTTCCATTCATCATTAATTGTTTTTGGGCATTTAATTCTGTTCGTGGTTGTGGTTTTGGGATTGGTATCTGATGTATGATGATCTGTGTGCGTGTGTGTAATATTTTTTGATTCTGGATATATTTCGTTGAGATGTAATTTTGACCAGTTCATGTGTTCATGAAACACAGCAGATCTGGATACAATGAAATGGTTATTTTTATCAATGAAGCGATATCCCTTGGTTCCTGATTCGTACCCCATAAATATCAGTCTTTTGGATACTTTCTCTCCTTTGCGCCTTAATTGTGAGGGGACATATACATCAGCAGATACACCAAATACGTGTAAATGCCCAATTTTTGGTTTCCTTCCATACATGAGTTCGTATGGGGTCTTGTTGATTGTACTGGACCATAAGCGATTTATAGTGTAATTGGAATAAGTAAGGGCTACAGCCCAGAATGATTGGTTTAAGCCAGCATCATCTAACACACATTTAACCATGGTTTGTAGCAAACCATTTTTTCTTTCAGAGACTCCATTTTGAAATGGGGAAAACGGACAAGATTTAAAGTGCAATATTCCTTGTGATTTTAGCCAATTTGAAAATTCGTTGGATAGGAATTCCGACCCCCTGTCAGTCATTATTTGTTTAATTTTAGTATTGTGTTGCGTCTCTACCATTTTAAAGAACTCCTTAAATTTTTTGAAAACCTCATTTTTGTGATTAAGGGTGTATACAAAACCGAATCTACTGTAGTCATCGACTATGGTTAGAAAGTATCTTTTTTTATATTTAATTGAGGGTTTTAATGGACCTACTACATCCATGTGAATTAGTTGAAAAATTGATTGTGTGGTGCGAGTGGCTTTTTTGGGTTTTGGTTTGTTTTTAATTTTGGATGAATTGCACACAGAGCATTCTAAGTAATTTTTACAGTTCTTTATTTTTAAATCTTCGGAACATTCTAACATTTTTCGTATGACGGGAAGCTTGCGTGTCCTAGCTTTCTGTGGAGTAAGTGACTACAATTATCGTGAATAGGTCTTCCATTGTTTAAATTTTCAGACATATTAGTATCAGTGTTTGATGCATTATCATTATTACTTTCATCATGGCTATCTGAATTTGGCTTTTTGTTTCTTAATTGATAGTTTGCATAGACTAGTTCGTTATCTTGTGGCAGTAGTTATGTTAGTCCATCATTTGTAAATAGTTTACCTATGTTTCTGTTGTTCTTAGTCATAAATACCTTTCCACCTCTGAAAGTGGTTTCTATTTCATTCTCTATACTTAATTTTAGGGTTGCCAATATGTTATTTGGAATTTCGGGCACAAATAGTACCCCCTCTAATTTCCCTATACCCTTTATATGCGTGTCTCCTATTCCTCTCACTAGGACCTTATTTTGGTTTGCTACTTTAATGTAATATTTCTTTTCAGTGAAGTTGCTTAATATTTCTCTATTATGAGTTGTATGACATGTGGCTCCAGAATCTATGAGCCAAGTGTTGAGTGAATCAGACATCAAAATGTTATTGTTTCTTATTCCATATAGTGATCCTTTCTTATTTTCTCTAGGGTTATTTCTGTACATTTGTCTTTCTCTAGGGTGTGGTGATTCTCTTCGCTTATACCTGTAATCTGGGGAAGTTCTGTCTAAGAAGTGTATTCTCCTATCCTTGTGTTGATATGAGTCACTGTATCCTGCATTCTTGGGGCAATCTCTACTCTGATGTCTTTCAGATCCACATATGAGACATTCATGTGGGTACCTATCTCTGACCCTAAAATCAGTTCTTCTTTGATTTCTACCTTCCCTTTGTTGTGTATATCGCTCTCTTCTAAGTCTATCTTCAGTAATAAGCTTATTGGTGAGGTTTTCTAAAGTAATTTGTTCTATACTTAGGTTATCTATTAAGGTAATATAGTTATCCCAGCTGTGATCTAATGAGTTAATTATAATGCTTTTCATGGTGTTATCAGAAATGGTTTCCCCCCTTTGAATAAGGTCTGCTCTTACAGCGTTTAGATTCAAGATATGTTCACTCATGGAGGTATCATATTTTAGTTTGGCAGAATAGAATTCCCTAGAAATTTTTGTGGTGGTGGCTACACTTTTACTATAGAACAAATTGAATAATTTTTGGTATGTTTCAAATACAGTTAAATTATGCTCTATACTGGGAAGTATACTTGGGGAAATAGAGGCAATTAATATATAATATGCTTTGTGATGGAGGCAGTCTATTTCATAGGTCCAAGGCTTATCTGGTGGGTTATCAATAAAAAATAAAACATTCTCTTTCAAATATGTAATCTGTAAACACTGGTTCCATTCCATTAAGTTGCTTCCATCTAATCTTAACTTTATAAAGTCTGAAGGTATTGTCCCTGAGTGTTGTGAAGTGTTATTCATGTTTAGTAGCTGTCCATGATTTAAGACCTTAGCATACTCACAATAAGGCCTGGGTATGGTAGATGCATGTCTGTATTTACTTATCTCTATGTTGCGCTGACTTGTATTTATGTTTTCTTCTTCTTTCTTTGCAGGCTCGTTCTGGGCATGCTCAGTACTCATTTTTCTCCAGCAGCCGGCGAGGGAGGTTCCTGTGTCTGCAGCTCCTGGGGTGAAGTCCCAGACGGCCTTCTGTTGCTCTGCTTTGTTTCCGGAGGGCCTCTGGTGACTGAAGAATGCCTGGGGTGCTGCTCTGCTCGTCGGGGAGTCTTCTCTGAGGTCCTCAGTAAGTGGAGCTTGAGGCAGGCCGCCATTGCCAATGGAGCCGGGTTGTTCATGGAGTTGCTCTTCGGTAGGTAAGTATGATTGCCAGCTTGTCTTTCTTCGGGTGGCTAGGCCTTTCTTTAGACAGTCTATTTCTTTTTGGCTTTTGGTAGATGGTAGTTTAGAATTTTCTATTTCATTTTCTGGTTGTTTGTTTGGTATTGTTAGTTTAGTCCCGAGTGCTGCAGTCAGCACCTGTATAGCATTGTCTATTTCTACTTCAGTAGGTTGAGCTTTGTTTTGTTTAAATAATTGTTTTTTATTTGTTTTTGGACTCGGGTAGTCATCTTCTTGGTAGGTTTTGTTTTTTATTTCGTAGTTTGAGGTTTGGAATTCTTTTAGTAATTCGTCAGGCATTTTAGAGGTATTAGGTGGGTAAGATGGCTGCCATGAAAAAGGCGGGAAGCTGTCGCCATCTTCGGTGTCATTTTTGAAGTCAGGGGTTGAGTTTCTTACCTTGCAGTTTTCTTGTTTGTTATTTTCGTTTATCATGATGCGGATTTTCACAAGCAGATTTGATTCAACTGTAGTTGTTTCTATTAATTCTAGTATTTTTCTTTTTACCTCATCTTCTTTGTTTGGTGTTGAGAAAGTTTGTTCTGCTCCAGCTAGTGGTTGTTTGTTTTGTGTTAGCAGTTCATTTTCTTGTAATTGCGTTTGTTTCTTAATATTTTCAAGTGGTGTATATTTGTCAGGAGTTAGTTGAGCTGCCATTCTTTTCGTTATGTATCTGGTGGCAGGTCTTCTTTTGTCGTTATGTGAGTCTTGCATCTTTATGTTCGGTTGGGCCTACCAAACCATCCTCTGCTGCCAATTTGTTGCTAGTTGGTTATCCTGGTTAGGCCCAATATAAGAGACTGTAGACTTTCTTGTAATAATAATATTTATTTTCTTCCTCAGGAACACATTTAGACAGCTATCAATCTGAGAAGAGCGAAAGCTTATATACAGAGGAGGCGGGGCTAATGGTAAGTAGTAACCAATGGTAAGGAACACAATGACATCACACAATGACATATGCACAAGCACACATATTTACAGATAGTAGGTTAGGTATTTTCAACTGTAACATTACAACAGTTCGTTTAGTGACCATTTGAAGCTACAGCACTGAAAAAAGTGACTCATTATTTTTTTTTTCACTCTTATGACCGTTGCAGCATCCCCATGGTCATGCGATCAAAATTCAGATGCTTGGCAAATGACTCATATTGATGATGGTTGCAGTATCCCAGTGATCACCTTTTGCAACCTTCTGACAAGCAAAGCCAATGGGGAAGCCAAATTCCCGTAACAACTGTGTTACTAACAGTTCAGTGCAGTGATTCATTTAACAACTGTGGCAAGAAAGGTCATAAAATGGGGCAAAATTCAGTTAACAAGTGTCTCACTTAGCAACAGAAGTTTTGGGCTCAATTGTGGTCGTAAGTCGAGGACTGCCTATAGATGTATATTCTTCTAACTACAGCTTACAAGCTTTTATATGTTGATTGTCTCCCCCCCCAAAAAAATAAATAAAATACCTGGTACCTTTGAAGTAGTCTTGAAGGCAGGAATACAAAGGGAAGAACCAGCACCAGATTCTAAACTTCTTTGCAAATGATTCAGAAGTAAAAGAGTGGTTGGGGTAAATGGTGGTGTGAATGTAGCACATGTTTGCATGTCTTTAAAGCAGCTTAGTCTTTTCCTGGGTATCACAAAACCGGTCTCTACTGCTACTGTGTGATTCCAGAAAAAGGCACGATTAGTTCAAGGAGTTTCAAACAGGGATTCCTGTTTGAAACTCCTTGAAACTCCTTGAAACTGTTTCAGCCCCTGAAACACATTTTTGCCTTTGAACCCAGAGTGCTGCACAGCCCTATTGCTTACACTTAAAACAATCAGACCAGAAATAAATGTTACATGCCACTCAGTAACAGTAAAGCTACTTGCAAGAGAAAAGAAAGTCAAATAGAAAAATAATTCTGTAGATCAAATGCAGCATAAAATCAGCCCCAGACAATTGCTTGGAACACAAAGAACAAATGCCTGTGTCGGGATGCCTTATCACTTCCCGTTTGATGTTCTGTTTATTTAGTAAGGTTACTTTCTGATTTTATTGAGGATGTTTTATTTTTACATCCAACATTATAAGCCAGTGTGATGGTACAGTTAAAGTGCTGGGATAAAAGCCCAGAAACTGAGGATTTAGGCTACCCTCAACCATGAAAATTCACTCAGATCCTTCTCCTCAGCCAACCCACATAGGATTGTTGTGGGGAAAAGTAGATGGGAAAGCTGCATATGCTGCTTTAAACTCCTGAATGAAAAGACATGATATACATCAAATAAATCCAAGGGGAAACTTGTTATTTGCACAAGGCCATCCAAATCAGGGTTAGAATCAGGATTTAGACTTGTTTTATCATTCTAGCTTTAGGGGCTTCATGTGACTGATAGAGAACATATTTCTGATCTTTGGAAGCCTGGAAGAGTTAAACCATTTGCCAAATGAGTTAACAATACAAAAACTGTTGTCATGCCACATGGCTGTCCACTAGCCTAACTGAGAATTCTATATCAGGTTCTCCAACCTCTTTTGGATTGGGGGATTTTACCTGGAAGAATATTGTCACCTTGCCTATTTAACTTATATGCAGAGCAGATCATGAAATTCATTTAGATGAATCGAAAGTTGGAGTTAAGATTGCCAGGAAATATCAACAACCTCAGATATGCAGATGATACCACTCTAACGGCAGAAAGTGAAGAGGAACTAAAGAGCCTCCTGATGTGGGTGAAGAAGGAGAGTGCAAAATTTGGGTTGAAACTCAACATTAAGAAAACTAAGATCATGGTATCTGGCCCCCTCAATTCCTATCAAATAGATGGCGAAGAAATGAAGGTAGTGACATATTTTATTTTCCTGGGCTCCAAGATCACTGCAGATGGGGACTGCAGCCAAGAAATTAAAAGATGCTTGTTCCTGGGACAGAAAACTATGGAAATATAGACAGTATTCTAAAATGCAGAGATATCACCCTGCCAACAAAAGTGTGCTATGGTGTTCCAGTTGCAATGTATGGCTGCGAAAGCTGGACCATAAGAAAGGCTGAGTGCCAAAGAATTGAGGTCTTTGAACTATGGTGCTGGAGAAGACTCCTGCGAGTCCCTTGGACTGCAAGGCAATCAAAGTGGTCAGTCCTAGAGGAGATCAACCCTGACTGCTCTTTAGAAAGTCAGAGCCTGAAGATGAAACTCAAAATACTTTGGCTACCTAATTTATTTATTTATTGGTTCGATTTATATGCCGTCCTTCTCCGGAGACTCAGGGCAGCTTACAATGCATTAAGCAATAGCCTTCATACTTTTGTATATCCCTGCTTAGTAGGGCTTTCGGGGCCCCCTAAGCTGTGTTCTTTTTTATACAAAGTCAGCTTATTGCCCCCACAATCCAGGTCCTCATTTTACCTACCTCGAAAGGATGGAAGGCTGAGTCAACCTTGAGCCTGATGAGATTTGAACTTGCAGTAATTGCAGGCAGCTGGTGCTACTTAACAGCACTTTAGTCTGCTGTGCCACCAAGGCTCTTCATAGATGAGAAGGAGGGACTCACTGGAAAAGAGCCTAATGCTGGCTCTTTTAGAGATGGGAAAGATTGAGGGCAAAAGAAGAAGGGGACGATAGAGAATGAGATGTCTGGAAGGAGTCACTAAAGCAGTAGGTGTGAGCTTAAATGGACTCCAGAAAATGTTAGAGGGCAGGAAGGCCTGTTGTCCATGGGGTCGCGATGGGTCAGACACGACTTCACAACTAACAACAACAACAACAACAACCTGGAAGAATAAGCATATGTTTAGCTCTTTAATGGCAGGCTGCTCATTCAAAATAGATGCTGTAGTGAGCAGTTACCAAGTACCAATTTACCAAAAGACCAACTTTTATTTTCTCTATCCCCTGCTGCATTCTTTATACTTATCCTTGCCACTTTTCCATATAGGTGGGTGACCTCCAAACAAGGTATTGAGCTCTTCAGCTTTATTTCCTAAAAAAAGCTTATGGACTTATTTGGGAATATAAATACATTTCAGAAAACAAAGACGATGCTTAAGATTGTTGCCTAGCTTCAGAACATGCCAGCTTCTCCTCTTCTGTTGTTGTATTGAGTTTTTGAGGACATTTTTAATAGATAGAAATGCAAGTGGGGAAGAAAATATGAGAACAGGAAGATTTTGTGGCATGCCAACATCACTGGCACCATTTTGGGGACCTAACTGTACATAGCTCTTGAGCCCAAAATTTATATTGCTAAGTGAGAAATTTGTTAACTAAGTTTTGCTCCATTTTACGACTTTTCTTGCCACATTTGTTAACTGCAGCTGTTAAATTAGTCACACAGTTGTTAAAGTGAATCTGGTTTCCCCATTGACTTTACTGGTCACAAGGTTGCAAAAGGTGATCACATGACCCCAGGAACTGCAACCATCATAAATGCGAGTCAGTTCTGAAGCATCCAAATATAAACCATGCGACCATGGGGATGTTGCAATGTTCATAAGTGTGAAAAATAGTCATGTCACTTTTTTCAGTGCTGTTGTAACTTCAAACTGAATGAACCGTTGTAAGGCAAGGACTACCTGTGCACATATATTGAAGGCAATTAACTGAGAGAAACACGGAGTGCATGGTATTAGATGAACACCTCAATAATGAATGGATCATAATTTCAGCTGGGACAACAAAATTTAAAACTGCTAATTTTATCTATTACAAGACATGTTATCAGGCTCCTGCTAAGCCAAACATTGCAGATGGCAAGAGAGCCCTGTAAGTTTTGAAAAGTAGATGCAAACTTTAATCAGCCAGCCTGTTCACCACTGATGTTCCAGTGAGCAGGGAAATAAATATTGCAATTCCTTCCTTTGATGGGTTTCCCAGCACTGGTGGCATTTACATTATCTAAGCCTTGTTTAATGCAGCTGGAGACTGCTGCAATTCAAGGTAAACTTTTCCTGAAAGATAAGGAAACAATTATGCTATTCTAATGCAAACAAAATGAGATTTAGTTGAAAGGGACCCTACTTGGTTGCTGACCACACCTGAAATAAAAACAGTGTTATTGGAAATGATATGAGGTCATCAATAGCAAATGTTAGAAAACCCTCTTGGCTACAATCCTGAGTTAAAGTTGAAGACCAACGACCCACAGGTACTTCTTTTTATTTTAAACTCAGCTGTGTTTAAGAGTTTGCCTCTGGGGAAGCAGGTAAAAGGGCTATGCTATCTTGACTGAATTTAGAGAGAGCTTGCATGTCTCAAAGCTGCACAAGCTGCCACATCTTTACACTCTTCCAACTCCTGACAGAGTCGTTGGCCAGCAGCCACAATACAGTGCACTGAAATAACCCCATCCTAATATGTCACCTGGGAAAAGTCTATGACTGTTCTAGAATAACTTCTGCTAAAAGAGAAGAATTGCTACACCATTTTGGCAACTATGAGTCACAACAGTACTGCAGTTTCAGAAATAGAGGGTATTTATACAAATAAGTGTCCTTTGCAGTTCAAAAATCTTGATGTTTAAAATCTGGAGTATACAGATTACGTTTTCTGCACTTACCAGAAAACATAAAATTAACGAATTCAACAACTTTAGCTGTAACATGGGTCCCCAGTTGCCATCTTTCCATCTTTCTCTCTTACTCACTTAATCAGGGTGTTAAGGAGTATTCAACAGAAAGTTCATGTTTTATTAAATTATTGTGCGAAAACTTCCACTGAATGCTTCAAATGTTTTCCATACACTGACTAAATAATTGCCAAAAACAAATATCCTGAATCATTCACATTGAATGGATTACCCAAGACTGATAAATTTTTCTCAGGATTGCCCAGAAAAACTGATTATCTCTGATCAACTGAACATAGGATTCAACGTAGAATAGTGTCTTACCACAAATGCATGTGTCTATATTCAACCAAGGGCCAAAAGATTAGAGACATATCAGATTATCTACAGATGTTTTTACAATCACTAATTAAAATTGAGAGAATTGCCAAAATTGCTTTTTGGTTTGATAGCCAGTTTGTAGATCAGTTTTTTGCCATCCATGCTTTATAGTATGCCTTCTGTAGCCTCAAATGAGATCTCTTTCATTTAAATACAAGATGACTTATTTTCTATTATTTGGCTTTATTTCTTTTTGCTTACATTTTCACCTGGTTCCCATCTATTTCCAGCCTCTGCTTTTCTTTCACTGGAAATACTGTCCTTCGGTGTTTGAACTACTGAATCTTCCACAATACTTAAGTGAATTTTTCAAGGTTTATTTGTTTCACTTAGGACGTTTTAGAAATCATTTTTCTCTAGCCTTGTTAAACTTCGCGTATTTTTCTACATTATTTTAGAGTGTGGGTTTATGCAGGTGGTTTATGCAATGCTGCATGCAAGTATTAAGAATTATTACATACAGCCTGACATATTTTTCTTCTCTACTAAGCCTACAAAACTTTCATTTGCATTGTTCTTGGCCACAAATGTAATCACAGACACAGTGATATCAATATATTAGGTATAAATATTCAGTAAATTATTTCCCTTGATGCTAACATATACCTGTTAAATAGCCTTTAAAAAGAGTATTCAATTTATCAATCTGAGCTATATGCCAAAAGCAGATGATTCCTAGTACAAGAGATACTATGAAACAAAAAAACTTATTTTAATCACATCAATGATTCAATATCTGGACAACTGTTTGTCAATCACAACTGATAAACAATTTTAACAATTTAAGTGACTTAAAGGAATTGGGCAATCAGAATGCTGCCAACAAAATAATAGCTTGTAATGTCATGCAGCTGAAGTGATACTATATTTTTCCCCATACAAAAATAAGAATTATAGCCATTTTCATCCAAGACCATTTTTTAAATGTATAATTCTTTTCCCATGACAAAAATATCCAAGAATCTCCTATATTATATTCTTGGCAAGCAATTTCAGTTTATAACTGATGCTTAGTTCTGATGACTTTTTAGAAGAAAGTCTCTACTTATTCTTCACTTTTGTTAGTCAGTCACTAGACCAGATTTGCTGGCAGGCATCCAAATATTCACCAGCTTGCAAGGAGCAAATGCTCTCTTGGCCTTTAGTGAAACTCACATTGCTTGTTCTTAACTTTGGAGGAGGTTAAAAATAGCAGGACAGATTGTACAAATTAGAAAACCTGGCTTTTCCTAGGTCCATAAATGTGTCAAGAGAGTTGAAGAAATTTTCTTGACAAACACAAAGAATCTGGGCAGTAAACAATGTTTGTGAACCCTGGCCAATGGCTAGGTTAGAGTAGGGTTTTTTTTTATTGTGGTGGGATGATGATGATGATGATATATGACAGAAATTATCCTACCAATTTGAATGAATTTAAATATATTTTGGAAATATGCTGCAGCTCCTGTTAATTCAAATCCTTCAAGACTGGGTTGTCTATCTCATTTATAAGGCAGGTAAAGGTAAAAGGTAAAGGTTCCCTTTGCACATATGTGCTAGTCATTCCCGACTCTAGGGGGCGGTGCTCATCTCCGTTTCAAAGCCGAGGAGCCAGCACTGTCCGAAGACGTCTCCATGGTCATATGGCCGGAATGACTAAACGCCAAAGGCGCACAGAACGCTGTTACCTTCCCACCAAAGGTGGTCCCTATTTTTCTACTTGCAAACAGATATTATTGGTCTGAGGAACATTTCATATAATTAAAATCAAAGAAAGTAAAACAAACAAACAAACAAACAAATCCTCTCCAGATTTTGTCCATCAAGTATGACCAAAAGCAGAACTCAGGATTGCATTAAGTAATAAGCATTTGGTTGGTTCGTAACTTTGATTTTTATCCTCAAGGGTGAATTCTAGCTAGGAGCATCATCAATGGAGAAGGATGGAAGACACTGGGTTTGTGGAGCTTCTCAGATGCTTCAGGAGTTGAATTTAAGAGGAAAAAAATGTATGCGAACATTCATATCTCAAAGGCAGCTCCTGGCTTGCTCCCACCTTCCTCAAAAATTATACCTAGTTCAAGAAGTAGCCCATTCAGTTGGACAGTTTATACCAACCCTTTACATCTGAATTAAAGCTACAAATTTTAGTAAGGTTGAAAAGGAAATCTTTACTAACTCAAAATATTCAAGATAGCAAAAGGGTCTGCAAAGTTAAGGCTGAAATTCCAGCCAAGATCATTGAACAATGATCTTGAAAACGATACATCCTTCATCTTTGCAGGTGGGAATGGTCACCAGGAGGACTGCCAACTTCATACTTTTAGTAGATCTGCTACATCTGTTCACTGGCCCAGTGTCTAAACATTTGACAAAGCACATTTTGTCCTGTTATTTTACTTTGCTTCTTTGGTGTGGTTTATTTTCCTCTGTTTTTTAGAATACCACAGCTGCAGCTAAAAAACAATCTCTCTGTAGAAATCCCAATGGGTAACTGGGCTGCAGAACACCATGGAAAGTATGGATCATTGTCCTCCATAACTCAAATAAATGGCCACATGTCCATATTGCAAAACAGTACAGATCCCTACTCCTGAACTCAAATATCCTAAATCAAAGAAGATCTGAACTCCCAAGGAACACTGCAGGGAAGGGAAGGAGAGAGGAAGCTACCTCTTGGCATGGAAGTATTAATTCAGATTCCAAAGTCAGCAGGCCATTTACCAGACAAGAAAAACATGTGTCCATTTAAACAAACACCTAACAGTTTTAAAAACATTTTAAAAATTGCTACCTTGTGTTATGTGCTTTAAAGTTTAAGAAAATTCAGTTTAGACATAATAGGGAATGAGGTAGAATGTCTAGTTTTTATCCCAGTTGTACTTCTTAACAGCCCAACTTTCTAAACAAATACTTAAATTACACATATATATGCAAACCAAATCAAGTAGTTCCATTTAATTTATATGATTGAACCTGATTAAACATATTTAAAACTGCAGTTAAAGCATCACTGTAGTCTTTGCTGCTACCCCCGAGAACAAAATATTAAGGGGGAGGAATTGAGAAACGTAACCAGCAATTAAAGAATAATGCAAAACAATTAAAGATGTGAATACACGTCCAGCTGCAGAATAGTTTGTCCAGGACTAATATTTTTGCAAGCAGAAAACCATAGAGAACCACAAATAAAACAGAACTGGGTCTTGTTCCAAACAAAAACCAAAAAAAGGCAGACTAGATGTAAACCTTATGTGCCAGCAGTCTCTGAGAACCAGCCTCAAAGTTAGGATGATCTTTCCCTCTGGAATGAGCAATGTCATAACAGCTCATCCTATTACGTCTGTTACCTCAACAGCCCTAAAAGATGTTTACTTTAAGATGAAACTTAATGAAACTTTACTCCAGCCATTTCTTTGAACTACCCGCTATCAGAAGAGAGTCTTGAGTCACTGATCCATTTCAATAGAATAGAATAGAATAGAATAGAATAGAATAGAATAGAATAGAATAGAATAGAATAAAATAGAATTCTTTATTAGCCAAGTGTGATTGGACACACAAAGAATTTGTCTTAGTGCATACGCTCTCGGTGTACATAAAAGAAAAGATTCATTTGTCAAGAATCATAAGGTACAACACTTAATGATAGTCATAGGGAACAAATAAGCAATAAAATCATATTAGGATACAATCAATATAAATCTTAAGGATAGCAGCAACAAGGTTACAGTCATACAGTCATAAGTGGGAGGAGATGGGTGATAGGAACGATGAGAAGATTAATAGTAATGCAGACTTAGTAACTAGTTTGACAGTGTTGAGGGAATTGTTTAGCAGAGTGATGGCATTCAGGAAAAAACTGTTCTTGTGTCTAGTTGTGGGGTGCAGTGCTCTATAGCATCGTTTTGAGGGTAGGAGTTGAAACAGTTTATGTCCAGGATGCGAGGGGTCTGTAAATATTTTCACAGCCCTTTTTTTGACTCGTGCAGTATACAGGTCCTCAATGGAAGGCAGGTTGGTAGCAATTGTTTTTTCTGCAATTCTAATTATCCTCTGAAGATCTGAATTGTTGGGTTGCAGAACCAAACCAGACAGTTATAGAGGTGCAGATGACAAACTCAATAATTCCTCTGTAGAACTGTATCAGCAGCTCCTTGGGCAGTTTGAGCTTTCTGAGTTGGCGCAGAAAGAACATTCTTTGTTTTGCTTTTTTGCTTTTTGCTTTTTTGATGATGTTTTTAATGTTAGGTGTCCATTTTAGGTCATGAGATATGGTAGGACCTAAAAATTATAATAAGGATCTCTTCCAATGGAGATTCCTAATACAGACTTATTTTCCATACTAATATGTTCCCTATTCCTGATTCTGGCAGCTTTCTTACAGGATCCTAGTCTCTCTCTTCATCATAGCCATGTTTGGGATCCATGTTTAGCAGCTTTCTGTTTCCTGGGGATATTACAGAGAAATCAGCAATATTTGCTCTGCATATGTCCACGACAGATCATTCTGCAATCCTAATACTTAGGATCGCTTTCATGACAGGCAAAGGACTTTTACCTGGAAGCATCTGCATTCTAACCATCTGCTTTACTTCCCAGTTAGGACCTCTTCATTTCAGCTTCCTCTTTCTTCCCAAACCATGAATATATTCATTATGCAGGCCACAAACCACAAGGCAATGTTCAACAGATTGCATAACACATTTCATGTACCACATAATGAATACTACCATTTTAACAGAAGCAACTGAAACAGTTTACTAAGAAATATAATTTTAGGAGCATCTGCCTCTGGATGTAGATATAGTGGAAGATACTATAATCCTGTGCTGGTAAGTACAGATTATTACAAATGCTAGCAGAGCTCTCTTTTTTTATTAATTAGACATAATGATTATATTTGAACAATGAATGAAGTCACTTTATTAAACAATTTGTGGCATTCAGACTGATGCAAACAACATCTTTTAAGCATCCTGTCTTTAGCAGACATTTCCCAAACAAAGCATTCTGGATTCATTTTAAAGATAAACAGGCACATTCACAGCCTAACCTTTAAGTTAGGATGTATATAAGATGCAAAACTATCTCATGATCACTTTCTCACTACTCAGCAGAACGTTATGGGATAGTGTCTCCAGCAAAAACAAAAAACAAAAACCCACTGCATTTAAGCAGCAAGATGATATCTGGGCAGGATCTATCCAAGCCTGAAGCAGAGCAAACTTAAGTGGAAGGGTCAACTCCATCATTCGGGTTGTGGGAAGTAACAAAACCCAGATTTCTGAAAATGTACTGAACAAGTTAATGAAACAAATTTAAATGCTTTAGTCTTTCTTTCCTAAAGCACTTAAGCAACAGCCCAGATTATCTGGCTGTGTGGGCCAAATTTATCAACTACCCGTTGAAGTTTAAAATATTTTTAGAGATTCAACAGCTGACCTTTTAAACTGCAATGCAGGAGATGAAACTACTTGCTCTCCAGCCCATCTAGCAGTCAGTCCTGTTTCTCTGAGGCTGACCACTTGGATGGACTGGAGAATGCAGTTCTATACAGGTATAATTTACTTCCCTGTTTAGAAACCATTCAAAGTTATGATGCCGCTGTAAAAATAATTTTGCAACTGGTCCTCGCACATGTAACTGCCACAGTCCCCGCAGCCATGTGGGATTTACAACCATGGGCATTTATGACTGTCACAGCACTCCATGGTTATGTGATCACAAGTAGTAAAGTAGGCTTCAAAACAAGTAGAGTCTATGAAGAAGTCAGCAGAAAAACTGCAAGTTGCAATCATGTGACATCATTTTTAATGGCTGTGGGTGATTTACTCAATGACCACAGCAGAAGTGAGGCCATGAGTCCAACACAATCACATGATGTTTCATTTAACAACTCTGTCACTTCACAACAGAGTTGCTGGTCCCAACTGTGATCATTAAGTGAGATCTACCTATGGAGTCTTTTATTTTCCTCTTCTTTCCTCTATTCTTCCTCTTGTTTATATGATCCATAAACAAGAAAATGCAACCTCAAAGCATGCCTAGTGGAATTGGATAATGGAAGCAGGAGTTTGATGCAATTTTACATGAGTTCAAAACACAAATACGGGCAAGTGTCAAACTTCATCAACTTTCAGGCAGTGCTTTTTGTGTTTGGGGTGTGTCTGAATCAGGGTTGACTCCTGGAAACTGTATGGCCGCATTTCAGAAGTGATTTGCCTTTTCCTTCTACCTAGGGATGAGTGAGAGAATGACTGGCCCAAGGTCACCCAGCTGGCTTTGTCTCTTAAGGCAGGACTGGAGCTTATGGCCTCCCCATTTCTAATCACTATACCAAACTGGCTCTCTTCAGTCAGCTTAGACCTTCTATTTCTTCTTCTCTAATCATTCCTTACAAGCTGCTACTCACTGTGCCAATTTTTTGTGAAAAGGAAAGAATAGAATTCTGGAAGTAATTGAAGTTTGTTTAATTTTCTCAGTTACTATTTGAATAAATATTTATTTCATCTGGGGTTTTTTTTTAACATGCCAGACCTAATTCTGCCAAGAGTTTTTAATTCTTTGCTATCTCTTTCTCATACAAACTCCATAATAGGAAAATTGAGTGCCAAAACTATTCATAACTGTTGCTGCTTTGGGGACATTGTAGGAGGAGGACCCTATTAACCTGTGGTGGCAACCAGGAGTTTGGAAGCAATTTTTCAGACCAACATATTTTCTGAAAAGGCATAATTTTTTATGTAGTTCATGAAAACCTGTGCCTTTTAACAAAATCTGTTAGTCTGCACTACTGATCTTCTCTGGACAAACCTTTATGATTTGTCAGAAACAAATTTAGAGAAACTGAAGTTCAGGGTAGGGAAAGAAGATAGGGTTGTCCTGATACCTGTTTACATCTGGAATGAATACAACATAAGAATTGCAGGACTGGAAGAGATGACATCAAAAGAAAAGTGGAGGTGAAAGCTCTAACCATGTGAGACATGCAGACAACAGCACTTTTCAAGCCAAGAGTAAAGATTTCGAAGAGCTTGTTATGAAGACAAACTGGAAAGTGAAAAATAAACTTTAAGCACAATATTAAGAACTCAAAAATAATATCTTTCCTTACTTGATAGAGAAGAAAAGGAAATGGAAGATAGTTTTGTTTTCTTGGGTTTAACAACAATTAAAATTAGAGAACAATGGAGAACTTAATCAAGAAATTAAGCCTTGGAAGAAAAGCAATGACATACCGGTACTTCGGATCATAAAGGGTAAGGCTATTTCCATGTCAGTAAAAAATCTGAATGCTTAATTCCCAGCCATACAGTAATGTATGGCTGGGAAAGCTGGCCACTAAATAATAAAAAACTCTTGAAATAAGACAGATGCTGTTCAATCACAGATTTGAAGACAATAACTATAAGCACGAGGCGCTTCAAGAAGGGCCAATTTGTGAGTCCTGGGCCAAATCAAGGCTGATTTTTTCTTCTTGTTTGCTTAGTAAACAAAAATTCCTACTTTAGAGGCCTAATGCAAGCAGATAATGTTCCAGATATTGTACCAGAGAAAAGGATTACAGTATATGTTTAGCAAGACTGAAGGAAGTGGAAAACAATGGATAAGAAGAGTGGATGAGATCAAAGAATGTCCTTGAAAGAGCTATGAATTACTTATTATTTTCAAATACTGAATGAACACAGAACCAAAAGTAAATATGGATAGAAACGGAGATCTGGAAAAATAATGGAATCACTAACCTTTGTCTCCTGGGACCGTTATATAGCCACCCATATCCAGTGGTGGGATTCAGCCGGTTCACCCGAACCGGTAGCTAACCACGCCCGGCCACGCCCCTTGCCCCTCCCAGCCAGTCGCTTCGGATGAGGCTGATATGTAATGCTTTTTCTCTTGCCATGCGGCCCTCCCAATCAGCAGAGGCTCCCTAAATGAGAAAGCTGACCGGGGTCAGTCCTAGCTTTTCTATCCATCATAGCTAGGAATCTCAAATAAAGCCGAGAATGAATGCTTGTATTGTAGCCAATCTGGGCACTAGCTAGGCAGGTAGCCTGCAAACTCCGTGGTCTTCCGAGGAGCCCGGCTGAGGCAGTGAGGCACCAGGACTCCTGATGACGGGATGGGGTCCTTTGGGCACTTAGTTTGGCTACCTATTAGCTCCAGCCCCACTCTCCGCCTCAGCAAGTGGCGCGCAAAAGTTCAGCCAGTCTCGAGAGACAGAATTTGCAGGAGGCCAATCTAGGGGGTGGTTGTAGCACAAACGTTCATTCTCAAAGCTAGGCTTTGAGATTCCTAGCTGCAATGGGCAGCAAAGCTAGGTTCGTCCCTCTGATCCAGCAGCTGGAAAAGGGGGCAGAGAGAAACAGTCCCATTGCCAAGGTATGCGTGGGATGGAGTGGGGAAGAAATGCAAACTTCAGCCTCCTGGTGCGGCACGGGGCTTTGGGCAAAGGCTGGAGCGAAGGGCCTCTGGCTCGCTCGCGCTCTCTCCCTCCCCAGTCTAGGTTGACGCAGGTAGAAGATCACATTGACCTTTCCAAGCCTGCTGTGCCAGTGGGAGAAGCTGGGTGCCAGTGAGAGCTGGCTTTTTGCTTAGCTTTGTCTGGCTGTTGGGGAGGGGGGAACGGATGGGGGCCTGGGGAGGAAGCCATACCCCCCCCCCCGACAGCTGGACAAAGCTAGGCAAAAAGCCAGCTCTCACTGGCACCCAGCTTCTCCGACAGCAGGCTTGCAAAAGGCAATGTGGCTCCGCCTGCAATCAAGCTAGAGTAGGGAGGGGGAACACAAGTGAGCACTGTGGAGACCGTGGGAGGAGGGAAGGCAGGCAAAGGGCGAGTGAGGGCATCCTCAGCATGTTGTAGCACATGCACTTTCCCTCAGCCCCCTTCTTTCGGAGGGCTCCGATCGGCTTCCCCACCTTTCCTCTCACCCCATTAGCTAGCAGGAAGTGAATTGGTGGGCTTTATTGCGTTCCAGGCTTTTCCTAGAGGTGTTTGGGGAAGGCAGCAGGGGAATGGGGGGTGGCAGAGGAGCCGCTTTCAAGGCATTGGTTTTTGCGAGGTGGAGAGTCTCTGGAGAGTCTCCCCTAGATATGCAGGCAGAGGCAAGCTTCCCATTTCGGTAGCCCCCCATAGGGAAAATATTTTTTTAAAAAAAACCCATGGCTCGAGCCAGGCTGCCAGGCTAGCAGCAGAACTTCCGTGCCCTGGATGGACCCGCCCATGTCACCCATAGCACGTATCCGCCGGCAGCAAATGGTTTGTAGAAAATGAGATGCTTTGCCTCCCCTGGGTGGTAGAGCATTGCGTGCCTGCCAAAAAGTCTTTCTGAGAGCCTCACCTGTAGCAGAGATGAGAATGTCAACTGTCTCTAGCCCCTAATTCTCCTTAAGCATTGCCAAATGAGGAGCAGCACTGGCCGACTTTCTAAGCCTAAAGCAGAGAGGGAAGGAGGGTGGGAGAGAGATATCCAATCCAACCTGTGTGTGTGAGGGAGAGGGAGAGGGAGAGGGAGACAGATGTGGCTTGGAGGGGACCCTATACCATTTCAGAGAAATGGCTGTCCAATCTCTTCTTGAAAATCTCCAGCATTGGAGCGCCCAGAACTTCTGAAGACAAGCATTCCATTGGTTAATTGTTCTCACTATCAGGAAATTTCTTCTTAGTTTTAGGTTGCTTCTCTCTTTGTTCAGTTTCCATCCATTGCTTCTTGTTTTGCCTTCTGCTGCTTTGGAAAATACATTGCCCCCCCTTCTTTGTGGCAGCCCCTTAAAAGCCTGTTGCCTATCACACTCTTGGGCAAAGCATGTGAGCCATTTCCTCCTTTCAGTGGTCCATGAAAGTACCTCTATAGTATGTAGATGCAGATAATAAAGTCGAAAAAAGTGAACATCATTTTACAGAACTATAGATATGTTGAGGCCAACACTCTATATTAACAAAGAGTGGCTGTGAGGGGAGGGGCTGGGCAAAGTGCCCCTTGACATGATGGATGTCGAGTTGGCCACACCCACCCAGTCACATGACCACTTGGCCATGACCACCCAATCACATGACCACCAAGCCACACCCATCAAGCCATGCCCACAGAACTGGTTGTTAAAAAATTTGAATCCCACCATTGCCCATATTTATGAGTAAAATGCTAAAATTTCATTTTTACATAAATCTAAGCAATAAAAAGCTAATATAACAAATATGTTGTGAGTAGTACTTTGAGTGTAGTAGCATGTGGCCAACTGACATTGTGATCTACAGAAGGCCTACAGAACAGGACAAAATTAGCAAGCAATTTTTAGAAATTCTTTGTTTCTAATACTGTATTTACTTAAAGTGAATGACATCGCTCCTGTAATGTTACCCGCCCTCACACATGCTTTAAGTATTTCAAGCTGCTACTTCAGATGAACATTTTTGTTGCAATATTACACTGCCAAATATATAACCCATGATTCTAAACCCAGTAGCAGGGACCAATGGAACACACGTTGATCACCATATCTGAACACTCATTAAGTTACAAAGGAAGTCTACTCCACAAAGAAGTGTTCTTCTTGGTGCAGCAGACTTTACCCCGCTGTTTGCAAGCTCTGGAAGTTCACAAACAATGCTAGTCCTTAATCATTGGTGCTACCGTACAAAGAGTCCAGTTAATATAGAAAAATACCCATAAATTTAAAAAAAATGGATGAAGATTCTTAAGCCTATTCCAGCGGGTCCCTAACCTTTCGGGTTTGGCAGCCTGGTGGGGAGGGAGAAGGGATAGTTTCTTGCGAGTGGCAAGAGGGGGGTAAGCACAAGATGGCTGCCGCTCGCACGAGGGGAACTTCGCACACAAGCACAAGATGGCCACTACTCATGTGATGGGAGTTTTGCACGCGAGCGCGTTCACTCGCCCACTGCTTATGCAGCCTGGTTCTGAACAGGCTACAGCCAGATAGTGGGCCACAACCTAGGGGTTGGGAACCCCTGGTCTATTCTATATATCCTACCTGTTGTTTATTTATTAATTCACATAAAAATTATTCTTCTTCAATCACTGCTCTACTGCATTGCCTAAGAAGGTGGCATTACAAACAGGTCTTTGGTGTTCTGCACTGCACAGTGTTTTTCCACTGATATGGCCTAGTTTTAGGTTTGGGTTCACTGGGTACAAAAAGAATAGTATCATTTTGCAAGATAATGATTCCCATTCAAGCATGATTTGGAGCACTTAATCTATTTAAATGCATACTCGCCTAAATTGAATTATTTCTTCCGACTTAGGCTAGTTTACTACTTGAAGAGCATTTAAGGATACTAGCTTTTACCTCCATTCTTAAATAATACAGAATGATTTGAATATTCTTAAAGAAGCTAAATTGGCCAGAATCCAAAGCATGGCTTTTTTCAAACATTAAAGCAGCATTTCCCCTCCCCCCCATATTTGCATAGTTGCATCAAAAATGTGCTCATGCACATCCACCCCACTTCATTTTTCTTCCATATGTTCCAAAGCATCTCTTTCAAAGAATTTGTTCAGTCTTGCTCTACATCCAATTGAAGAAAATATGTTGTGAATTACTCTGAACCCTATGTCATGGGCAAAAAGCAGCAGATATATGTATGAATACACATACTGATTTAATTTTAAAAACTTTTTTGAGCAATATCATGAGGAAGAGGTACGGTGCCAAAATAATGGGAACTTCTCATGCGATTCCCCTAAGCCAGTGCTTCCCAAACTTTTTCCTTCATTATCAATCCTTATTTAAATGTCTCTTATTGTGATCGGATAATGCATTTATGTGTTCTTATCTAAAGAAAAACCATTTTTACCACTTTTCAATAATTTACCCAGGTATGAGAAGCACTGCCCTAAGCAATCTCAAAATCTGTTTCACAGGAAATCTTGAGGATTTGCGAAGAGTCCACCAAGTACTGAAGGGCGTCCAAAATCTTGTTCACATCCTGGTGACCCCTGGTATCAGAGACTGGCAAGCGGTCCTGTAATTGCTTGACCCACATGAGGGTAGCCCTATTAAAAAAGGAAGTGGCCGAAGAGACTTTAATGGCCCAAGACGCAGCCTGATGGGCTTTAGTCACGCCGTTTGTCTTCAGGGTGGAGACCCTCTCAGGAGGACCCGTAAGGACCGAGGGAGTCGACAAAGTGACCACAGGGGGATCCACTGCTGGAACTTGCAAGATTGAAGAAATGTCAGATGCCATGTTATAGAGATGTCTATCAAGGATGTTTGGATTAGGACCCGAAACTGGGGCAGACCATTGGCGTGTGACCACATCCCTGAACAATTTGGGGCCTGGAATCTCCTCCTCTTCCTGGGTGGGTTCCTCAAATAGAGCAGAGGAAGGACCAAATACCTCTCTCAGGAGGGAGGCCTTGGGAATGGGGAGGCCTAGACCTGTGGTGAGCTTGGCTTTGTGCAGGAGAGACCTGAAAAGCTGAGGTTTGAACAGGCCAATGAAGGTGGATTGATCCGGAGAAAGATCCTCATCATCAGACAACCCAGGCTCCCCCAAATCCTCTCCTGTAGCAGACCCCTGACTGACAGAGGCCCTAGAATAAATCTGGTCCTGAGCCTGAGGAAGTTCAGCAGAAACTTGAGAATGAAAGGAGTCTTGAGATCTAGCCTGGTCTGAAACCCAAGAGTTGGTTCTATGCTGCATTTCTGCAGTAATGCCTCTCTGCACTGTTTCCAGGATAAGGGTAGCTAAATGAGGATGCTGAGAGGAAGGAATTTCCCTTGAGTGATGAGGAATCTCCCTTTCTGATGATGGAATCTCAGGAGGAACCTCTATCTCCCCAGGAGAGTCAGGAGCTTGAGGAGCCACCTGAGGAGGAGAAATCACTTGGACCACAGGAAAAATGTGTGCAGGAGGAGGAGAAGCCTGACAAGCTCCAAATAATTGGGCATTAGCCTCAGCCTGAGCAGGCAAGGGCTGGTTAGGATCCCCATCCGGGGACCAGGCTGTAGGTACTTGTAGAGTCACTGGAATGGCTCTGGATTCAGAAGCAGGAGTGGAGGCTTGAGGAGACTGAAAAGACTCATTCTTAGTGGCCTCTCTTATGGCCTTTTCAATGGCTCGTTCAATGGCTTTGTGCCTCAATGATTCAGTTTTCTAACAAGCTTTGGAAGGCTTTCTAGAAGAAGGCTCCTTTGATGGGGCAGACCTGCTCTTCTTTGATGGTGCCTGAGCAGAAGGACCAGCTGACTCTGTTCCCTGGGTGACAGCCCTCTTAGAGGGGCAAGTGAAGCTCTTGAAGCCATGAGGTTTAGTAAAGACCCAAATATGGTCAAATCACCAGAAAAAGGAAGTCAAATAAGCACTTGGGCAAAACAAAATGGCGGCCATCACTGACCACGTAATCAAAATGGCGGCTATACAGGGACAAACAAAATGGTGGCCCCACGAGGAAGACTCGAATGGCAGCCTCCCAAAGAGCTCCGCTCCTCCTAGCCCACAGTAAAACAGTCCCCTGGCTTCAATTCCGGATCAATTAGAACAGTCTTACCAGAATCCAATTATACTGTTTAAATTCCTAGCCTTTAAAGCGGCACCTGCTTCCACGCCAAACAGGAATCGTTGTGTCCGCCGCCAAGCGTGTGAGGAAGAAACCTCAGGGACGCCAATCCAAGGGTTGCCAGCCGGCAGACCCACCGCCAAGAGAGCGGTCTTCAGCGGGCTCTGACCGAGGCCATTCTCCCTGGACTAATAGGCTCTCCACCGACAACGGAGAGCCAAGTTACACTGCTGATGCGGTCTTCAGCGGTTTTGGGCATGAGCCCTTCTCGCTGGCAAAAAAGGCAGGGCTCAACCTGGGAGCCCTGCAGCCTTGAAAAAGGCTCTTGTGGTATAAAGGTAGCAAAAACCTTAAATTTGATCCAAAAAATAGCAGCTCAGCTAAAACAGTCCGTTTAGATAGACTGAGTCTGAAATCTGGGAAGCCAGAGGAAATGGGAGGAGCTTCACAAATTGCAGACTTAGTCCGTGACCAGAAGACTGCATTAACCCTGTCATAACTGCTGGACCCTCGCTATAGTAGAATATTTTCGACTTGCCTAGTTTTGCTTTGTTTCAGAGAGATGCCGTATGAAATCTGTGAATCTGAATGTCATCCTCTTCTCTTCCATAACCACTTGTATGACTTGGCAGTGATGCAGAATCTAGATGTAGTTTCATGTATGCAGCTGTATGGATAGCAATATACAGTATTCATCCATTGAAATGTAATCTTCAAATCTTTGAAATAGGTTCTTGAAACTTACCCACTCACCCAGTTTAACAATTACAGAAGATTCCTGATCCAGGCTGACTGTAATGATTAATAACCACATTCCTCAGGTTGTAGACAAGTGCTGCAGCGTTTCATTGTACATTTAACCTGTTAACATATTTCTCAAGAGCAACCAATAGATGATTCACAAATTCCTTCAAATTATTCCTAAAGCTAATAAAATAGAGAGAGAATAGAAAAGTACATGTTTCATTAGAATTGCTACAAACTGCTACAAATGGACAACCCAAACAAAATTCTCACCCAGAAGAAAATAACTAAGTAAATCTATAAATAAAACTGATTGCTGGGCATCAGAAACAGGGACTACATTGTCCTGCATCTGCCTGCATCTAATATATGTTGATTTTGAGCCGCGTCATCCCAGACTGCATACATTCAGTTGGCTCAGTGCAGGCATGGACTGTGGGCAACTCAAAATGGAGACAATTTCAATGTTATATTTTAAAAGGTAATTTATGATTTTGAATGAATCCTCATTTTGGCCATGTTGCCCATGGAAAGGAAGCAAGTCTAGTCAAGAGACATATTGACCAAGATAATGGACAAGCAAGGCAAATGATTCCATGGCACTCCTAATTGAATCAAGTCCAGTGGAATTAAGAGTCACAAAGCTATGTCATGCTTACCTATTCCCTAAAGAGGTTGACTGGAAGAAGTCAAAGCCAGAGCAATGAATCACACAGAGATTAGATAAGAAAGTACATTCCTCTATTTCCTACTAAACAGAGCAACAGCTACCACAATAAAAGGACAACAAAGGCTTTGCAAAGAGGTCAAATTTCTCAAGACTTTCCTATTAGTTTTTATACAAAAATATAAATATTACATTGGGGTTTCAGGTACTTTCCACTTTAATTTAGAAGCTACTTAATTGTATGTATCAGACGGCACCTAACAAAATCACTTTTTCATTTATTGATTATTACTTATTATTTATTGTTAGATTCTCAGTTATCATAAGATACCACAAATCAATCCTTATCCATTATCCTTTAAAAAAGCTTAATGCCTTGTGATTCCATTGCTGCACCTCATTTTGAAAAACAACCCTTTTTTTTTACTACCAAGTAATCTTCAAACTTGAGTTTCCTTTTATCCAAATTTGAAAAAAAAATCTGAATATTTTAAATGGCTTGATTAATATAGTTTAAGTGTTATAATCTTCCACTTTCATATAACATGCATTCTGTTTAAGAGTGCAATTAACAATTTCAACAAGCTTCTTTAAAAAACAGAAGACTAGCACAATACAGGTGTGCTATATTTTACATTATGCTAAGTGATGTCTTGTATTAAAGATTATTTTAACTATAATTTGCTAAATTAGCTATAGTGGCTTAGATTGTACTAAAGCCATAAATTGCCCAGATGTTTTGGAGATCTCCCATTATTCCTCAACTACAACCATGTTGCTGGGACTGACATGAGTTGTATTGCAAAAAAAGGAAACCCCCAACCATGGAAAAGTCCAGATTGGGAAAGGCAGTTTTATAAGCCATTCTACGAGCAATTTAGTAGCAATTGTTTATATAATCCTCAACAGAAGCCAGGCAGTATATGAATTCCAATGTGACAGATTTTAATTATTACCTCTTGAATACCACTCAGCAGCAGTTAGAAGGCTTCAAATGAGATTAAGATTCATAACACTGTAATGTACATTTAGAAACAGATTCAAGAGACCTTCTCCCTTTCCAATCAACCCTGCAACATAAAACCACATTGGAGTCATTGTTTTGCTTCTATGGTTTGTAGAAAGCTTTGTGGAAGCTTATCAAGAAAACAGGAGCATTGGATAAACTTCCTGAGATGTTTTCCTTAAACCACTACAGTTTTTCTGATACCAGTTGATGAAAAAGTCTAACAAAGATAGCAAGCCAAGGAACATGTTTGTGGCTCTTAAATCAGAGTCTCAATCACAGGAACCTCTTGAACCTTGATGTTAAGTGACCAAAACATCTAAATCAGGCCTGTCAAACTGGCAGCCCATGGGTCGGATGCATCATGTGCAGGCCACGCCCACCCCAGCTCCGCAAAGGCAAAAAAGTCATAATACGTCACGAGACACGATTGAGTTTGACACCCGTGATCTAAATGATCTATCAGCAGGTAGCAGAGGAACAGCAACCAGAGTGCCAGGTGTTGCCAGTACCCAATCAACCAGACCATGATGAAGACATTAGGATTTTGGAGCTCTGCAATATTTAACATGCCACAGCATCCACATGCTGGGATGGCAGCCCAGAATATATTCTTTGAATAGCTTTAAAGCAGGCACTACTGGAGAGATCTTTCACTGCCCTAAATCAAGAAACTTTACAGTACGACATGTGACTGCTAAATAATGTATGCCATTTTAAACACTATATTATGGAAGTCTTGAAAAGGGTTGCTTGTACCACCTATTGCTCCTGATCTCTACTCCAGGTATGTAATGCTCCATGTTTGTCCTTAAGAATGACATTTTGGGAAAAGTTCAAGTGTCATTATGGCTGTTTCCTGGCCTGCAATTTGTTTGTAGAGTTCAGAGTTCACTGGTAATTTCTTTTTATACTATCTACAGTATCTGGGCATTGCTTTCCTTATACTGCTTGCAAGGTACAAGGTAATTCCTACAGTACCACAACTTAGGTGTTTATATCAGAATCTCTGATGCAAGGACATAATTATGGCATTTATGTGATTGCATAGTCATAGGCATGGCATTTTGGCATCTTTGCCATTTCTTGCAAACCCCACTAACTTGGGGGTTAATTTCACATGCTGTACAGCAAACCTTTTCAACTTTGGCACCTCCTACATATGTGGTCTTCCACTTCAGACTTCCCAGTCAGCATAAACACTGTTGAAAAGATTGCATGGCTTGGTTGGGGAAGATTATGGTATGCATGTCACCCCCAAAGTTAATGGCTAAATTCAAATACTTCCCATAAAAAATAAATTTAGGCTGCAATCTGTATTTATTTACCTGTTATTAAACTGGGAAGGCATTCAATAGGATGTATAGTTCTAAACAGCAGATATTATAGGATTGTCCTGGCCCCCCCAAAAAATCCAAACAAATGCAAAATATTACGTAGAATTGTATATTAGAATGCATTTTCAGATATATTTTCAGATATATACAACATACATTTCCCTAATTACTTTAAGAAAAATCATGAATGGATTGAAGGTATACAATTAATGAAAAAACTCTAAATGCATACACAGTCACACACATATATCCCATATTAGGGACAGGGATCAAGGGGGAAAAAAACCTTAATTACAAGTTTGATGATAGAAATGGCATTCCAGCTGCCCAATATGACTGACATCTTGAAGGCAACCTATCGGGGTATTTAAGGGCAAATGCATTCAACCAGAATAAAAATGCTTAATAGAGATACATTCTGTCAATATCCTCTTGCAATCTTTCAGATCTGCACCAATGAGCCAGCAACAACTTGCACAATACTTCTGAAAGATTTGTAAACAAACATTAAGTTTCCAACAGCAATTGCAAAGCCATAAACAAATCCTACTGCAGCTGCAGCACAGCTGGTCAAAACATCTTTGAGATTCTTCTGTTAATCCCTATGTGTTATAAACAAGAACACAAATTTCCTCCAAACAAAAAAAGGATCTTGTAAATTGCTCAGTGTAGGTAAATCCCAGCCTGCTTCCTGTTCATCCGGTGAATTTGATAGCCTTTTCAGCAAGATTAGCACAGAAATCAATCAATCAAAAGAAAATACAGACATTAGTGATCAACTGCTCCTTCGCTACTATGCTGGGATATGACCATGTAAACATAAGCACAAATTACAAATAAACTGTGCGCATACCTTTACCCTTTATTAACAGACCCACAATTTATCCAGTCTAATATTCTTGTTTTAAACAATTCAAGTGAATCTTGAACTAAACAGCTCTGCAGAAACTGCTTTTTGCCACTGCTTTTACACAAAATCATTTTTGTGGCTTAATATATTTCTCTATTATAAGAAGCATCTCACTAATAAAAATAAATGAGGGGCACTTTTGCAACTAGTTCACTAAGAAACTCATGCAAATTATGAATAATTCCACCATTCCTTTCAACAGAATCAAATCAGAAAAAGAAAAATATTAGAAAGTGATATCAAAAATCATTTACTGAAATCCTCACCAAATGCAGAAAATGATTTGCAAAACATTCCTGACAACTGATTTATGTCTGCTTAAATAAAAATGTTCAATTTTATAATCAACTATACAAAGGAGTAAAAAGATATAAAAACACTCAAGTCCATAATATGGGATTTATTATTTCATGTCATTCAAATCAAGTGATTCCTAGAAATTCACTCCCTACACTTCAAAGGAAACCTGTTAGAAAGATTCTCAAAATCCTAAAATCTATGCTCATCACCCTGTGCCTTCGGGAGAAAACACTGGGGTATAAACTGAGTAAATGACGTAATCAATGCATATTTTTTCCTCTTCTTCTATGCGTCTCCAAAACTGTAACACAAAAATTATCCTGTTTGAAACACAGGATCAGGTAGCACTCAATACGTTCCATTACAAAAGATTTTTAAAAACAGGATCAGGTAGCATTCAATGCGTTCCACTACAAATCTCCTGTATTTTTCAGCCTCTGCCAAGATAACTTTCTATGAAGTAATAACACTCACGTTCATCAGCTTTTCTCCACATTTTCTCCACATTGTAATGGGTGTGGTAATTCTTAGTTTGAGTTTGTGAATAGAGTACAAATCGATTCATAAATCACCAGAGAATTTTCCAATGGCAAGCAAAAGAATTATAATGTAGTTTTCTCAGTCAATTCAGTTTTCTAAGTAGAAGGATTTGATGGCTCCATCACATAAGCCTCTATTTGCAATACTAAACAGGCAAGTTTACCTTTTCAATTAAGAGGGAAAATATTTCCTTGCAAATTATCAACTTTTAAGAAGATACAGGTAGTCCTTGACTTACTACAATTTGTTTCGTGACAGTCAAAGTTACAATGGCATTGAAAAAAGTGACCAATGACTATTTTTCACACAACCATTGTGGCATCCCTATGGTCACGTGATCAAAATTCAGACACTTGACAATTGGTTCCTGTTTATGACGGTTGCAGTGTCCCAGGGTCATGGGGTCACCTTTTGAGTCCTTCTGACAAGCAAAGTCAATGGGAAAGCCAAATTCACTTAACAATCATGTTATTAACTTAACAACTGCAGTAATTGTCTGTAGATTCTCAGTCATCCAGACCATGGTTGTCCTAAAGGTGCTTTTTCAGGAGGAACTGGACTTTGTTTTTTCTTTGAAGACACTTTGCTTCTCATCCAAGAAGCTTCTTCAGCTCTGATAACCCCTATCCTGTCAGAAAGTCCAACTGCAGTGATTCACTTAACAACTGTGGCAAGAAAGGTCATAAAATGGGGCAAAACTCACTTAACAAATGACTCACTTAGGCACAGAAAGTTTGGGCTCAATTATGGTTGTAAGTTGAGGACTACCCATACTGTGCCCAACCTTTCTGCTCTGAATGGACTACCCTAGCCTAGCCTGGAATCCCATTCTCTCTTTCTAAGTGATTATTCACTGGCTCTACACATCACCAGTACCTGCTCTGAACTCTCTTTGTTACTAATAAAAGCTTCAGCTGGTAAAGGAGTATTTGTGTGGTCCTTCTTCTGACAATGGTTAATTGCCCTATGAATCTGTGCACAGCACCAAGCACGAATGTCCAGAGGACCAAGGTTACTGGGCCTTTCTCCTTCACTTGCATCCTAGCAAGATGAGCTAAGTTTGATACAGAATGAACTTAACACACACACACACGTTCACAACTCACCATTTATTTTGGGATATTCAATTTATTATTAAATAAGTCATCATATGGAAAACTCTAGGATAAATTCCCCGGGCATAACTGAACTGATCTCTCAAACTGAACTCCATTTTTAACTTACTCTTTCATTTTCATGTAATCTTTCTGAATATCTCAAAATAGTCCACACAACCATCATGGTGTACTAAACATAAAACATACTGGGCTCAGATTTGTTTTTGTTTATTTATTGAAGAAATTAATATGATTGCCCAACTCAAACACAGGTGACTCTGGGTGGCTTTAAAAATCAGTAACATAAAAGCCATCAACCCATCATTACTCAAACAGCAGCAATGCTGTACAATCAAACCAACCATTTGATCACTCCATTCATGGTCCCCAGGCATGCTGACAAAACCATATCTTCAGGGACTTTTGGAAAAGCAACAAAGTTTTCAACAATTCTTCTGATCAATATTCCTACACATGCTAAGGTTACCTGTTAAGTTCATGGTAAATTTAAAATGATGCCATGCTTCTGTAACACTGCATCAGCACATGAAAGAAATCCAGTGATTTTGCAAAAAAAAAAAAAAAAAAAAAAAAAAAAAATCCCCTTCCCTCCCTTTGAAGCCCTGTCCCCTGAAACCTGCTTCAGAGGGTTCCTCAAATTTCAAAGGCAAATTTCAGGTCTGTGGGGGATTGTATGAGAGAAGAGGCATTCAATTTGCCAAGAATTCTGCTGAGGGAAGTACATGTGCATGTGGATGGGATGGGAAAAAGGAGGGTAGATTACTAGTGATTTTAGTTTGCATTAGCTAAACTTTAACATATAAGCATATATTAAGGCAGTACAAACAAGCCATGATGTCTCACACAGTTAGAAAGAGGTTCGTGGATTAAATACAGTACATAGTTTGAAGAAAGTAAGAATCTACTTCCTGTATACATAGTTAATTTGAAGATGCCAGATTATTGAACCCACCAGAAGAAAACCTATATGCTAACTATCAATGTTTTCTTCCAAGAGGAAAAAGCAAAGGAGATGGTTGAGACCGTGAATAGGAAAAAAAAATAAAAATCCAGGGTGTGAGAAACTAGCTGTATGTGCAGATGTATGTATAACTAGGCTGCTTAAAAGGCAGAGGAGCAGTGAGTCGTGTAATGCAATTTAATCAGTTAACTCCTGCCTGGAGGGAACATTAAGAGGGAGTGGGAGAAAAGAAACTTTTCTAAAATTCCCAGCCCTATGTATGGTCATCCGCCATAATCTCTAAAAAACACAGCATTGATTTCCTTCCTTCCTTTACTTTCCTTCTGATAAAAAGCGGCAATGTTAATAAGGCAACCAGGTTAGATAGATTTGCTTAAGATGAATAAAAATAATAGACCCAACAAACCTAAATCAAGAGTTAGGATCAAAGTACAGAATATTTCTAATCCCTTTGCTGAGATTACTTACATTCTCTTCATTTCAAGCAGGGAGAAAATGCTGTTGAAGTTAATGAGGAATTAGAACCTTTAGTGATATTCTGCAAAGCCCTCAGAAATTAACCAAATGATTCCCATATAAATTCTACCCACCTTTTTTTTGAGCTCTCCCTAATGCTGAATAGTGAATATGGAAGCATATTTTGGTACAACAGAGAATTTGCCCTGTCTGCAAAAGATGCCAACTATCTAATCTCTCAAAAATCAATAAAAATATCAGGAGGCTGTTCCAGACAACCCTGAAAACCTCTACAGGGATTTGATCTGACATAAAAGTCTTATTTCTGCTTTTCCTGTCAAAGAGTCTGTCTTTTTAATAGTATACCAAGATCATGCTGTACTAAAATAATAAGTGGACACCTGACTGTTGTGGAATCAACAACATCAATATGAATCAGGAAGTCTTTGGTCCCAGATTAGACTAAACTTGTATATGATTTTAGGACCTGCATAAAGCTGAGTAATTATCAAAGTAAATAAACAGGACTGGAATTGAGTATATTCTGGTCTGATATAAATTCAGTACCTAGTACTGTATAATAAGATGGTTAGGCCAGATATATAAAACTGTGTTCTTTTAATTAGAACACCAAGATCCATAAAGTAGAAACAACTGCACACTTGGAACATTTACACATCCTTAAACAAAAGCATTCTTTGTTCTTGGCGTACCTGATCTAACCATGTGTGAATAGGGTGAAGCGTCTTCCAGCAAAACAAGGCAAAATTCAAGAGTACCCCTACTCTTTCCTTTTACTGTTACATAAACTAGTGATGTGAGGAGGGTTGTCAGAGCAAAGGAAATGAAGAGAGGATTACCCTTCCCTACCTTGGTATGTAATGACTCTGATATCTGACAGAGCACAGTGGATCTGCTTTTTCCATTTCAAAGTTCAAGATACCAGACACTGCAAAGGTTGCTAGCATAGCAGCTGGGCAGGATGGGAACCAACAAATCATGGCCAATACAGATTTTCCATTGTGTATTCCTTGGCTATTCATGGATATCTATGATTACTGAAGATAACTTGCAAATGATGCAAATAAATTTCTGGACTTATGGAGCAAACACATTTTTGAGAACAAGTTTAAGCCAGAAATCTGTTTGCTGTATAACAACTAAGTTCAACTCCTCACATACAATTCCACTTGAGAGTCATCAAATTTTCATCATTTTAATTGCATGATATGATGAGATGGACAAAGATAATTATTTGTTGCTGCTATGGTAATAGGAAATATTTGATCAAGTATATCGCTCCACCAAGAGCTAAACAAAACTCAAGTGATTTTTAACTACAGGTAGTCCTCGACTTACAACCACAATTTTAAACCCAAAATTTCTGTTGTTAAGTGAGACATTTGTTAAGAGAATTTTGCCCCATTTTTCAACCTTCCTGGCCACAGATGTTAAGTGCAGCTGATAAGTTGGTAACATGGTTGTTAAGTGAATCTGGATTCCCCCTTGACTTTTGCGTGTCAGAAGCTCGCAAAAGGTGATCACAGGGCCTTGGAAAACAGCAACAGTCATATGTGTGAACCAGTTGCCAAACATCTGAATTTTGAACATATGATCTTGGAGATGCTACAAAGGTTGTGTGAAAAATGGTCATAAGTCACTTTTTTCAGTGCCATTGTAACTTTGAATGGCCACTAAATGAATTATTGTTAAGTCGAGGACTACCTGTATCATTGTGGTAAACAAGACATCTTACATAATTTTAAAATTGTCTTATGGAGCATAAAAATGCTAGTGTTTAATAAACTATAGGTAATCCTCGACTTAAGAGTCACAATTGGGACTGGAATTTCCCTCGTAAGTAAAATCAAGTTTTGTCACATGATATTCACTTTATGAACATTTTTATCATAGTTGTTAAGCAAATCACATAGTCATTAAGAAAATCTGATTTCCCCAATTGACTTTGCTCATAGGTAGCTGGCTGGGAAGATGGCAAATCATGATCACATGACAAGATGCTGCAACCATAATAAATTTCAGTTACCAAGTGTTTGAATTGCAATCACAGAACTGTGGAGATGGTGTGATAATTGTAACCTTGAGAGAATAGTCGTAAGTCACTTTTTCTGAGGCCATTAAAAAAATAGTTGTAAATCGAGAACTATATGTATTATATTTACAAAAAAATATTTGTAAAACTAATTATACTGCAAATAATAATTTAAAATAAATGTTAGCTAAAGATGTACTATTTCACTATTTAGGATTATCTATTTTGTCATTAGATAAATTAAGATTTACTCTAAATTATGCTCTGACCTAGCAACCTATTTGACAAAAGAAAAAACAAACATTAAAAAGAAAAAAACATTAAATATTATTTAATATTTTTGTTAGGGTTTCTCATTTGGCAATGTCTTTAATGGATTTTCACCTAACTTTCAAGGGAGACTATCAATAGGCAGGGCTAGTCACCTATTCCACAATTTCTGAAAGCATAGAACAAACAAAAAATAAAATACTGAGCACAGAAAGATTTCTAGTCTTGTGATTAGAGAGAAAGTAATGTTGGCAATGCCATATGAATCTTTGAAGTCAAACAGTACACAAGATTTCCTGTTGTAAGGATTTTCATATCCTTCCTGTTGTTGGGATTTTTATATCCTTTCTGATAACAAACAGAAACAGATACATGCAGACTAAGCAAGAACTAAGCTATGTTTAGTTAATTAGTTTAAAAAGCTTACAATTTATGTACACATTTTGTTTTCTTTTAGTTTGCATCAGTTGTATTTTTTTAGATATATAACTTCTTTAACAGTTGAAACAAAATTGATCAACTTTATTATTTGCCTTACTTATATTATCACTTTTATTTGATTCAAATACAGTTATATACACAGACGAATGTTTAATTAACTCATTAAAACAATTAATTAACTATTACTTAATTAGAATTAAAATGCATGCAATACAGTTTTAAATACCCATTTGAATTATGATTCCTTCCGTTTCACCTAAATGTTGTGTTGACTGTGTACATTTCAGAAAACTCACGAAGAAATAATACCTTCTTACTTCCTATTTGCTTGCAAATCTGTTCAAATAAATCATAATCAGATTACAACTTCAGCAAAAAGAAAAGTCATTATGCATATATATATTGCAAACTTTTCTAAGTGACATTCAACTGAAGATAAGTAATTGGTCAGTCACAAGCTGCTGCAATTATACTTCCTCCCCACAGATGCAACATGCAGGATGTCAGAGCTGCCCTGCCCCATTATTCCTGATTGACATGATAAGTAGTGACTTTATTTACCGCCAGGGTTCTGTACAAGGGCTTAAATCCCTTTGTTCTTCTCACTGTGTTTGATTAGCACAACAAACACATTGTGGAAGGGAACCCTACACAATAATCAGTGCATCTGAGCTCTGTAGATACTTCATAATTGAAACAGAAGAACAAAAAAAATGTGCCTCTGCAGGCCTGCCTTCAAAATGATTCCCAGCCATTCCTAGGAAGAATACTGTATTGGGATTTTTTAAGTTAAAGTGCTTTTTTTGCTGCTGTCGAATCTCCTGACAACTGTGCCTGGACGAGTCCCTGCAGTTTTGTTGGCAAGGTTTTCGGATGTGGTTTACTACTGCCTTCCTCCTACATCTGAAAGAGAATGACTGGCCCAAAGCCACCTAAGTGGCTTTGTGTCAAAGGCAGGATTACAATTCACAATCTCCTGGTCTCTAACCTGGTGACCTTTATTGCTCTTCAGGGCAAGTGTTCCTCAACTTTGGCAACTCTTAAGATGTGTGTGGACTTCAACTCCCAAAATTCCCATGCTGGCTGGGGAATTCTGGGAGTCAAAGTTCACATAACCTAAGTTGCCAAGGTTAAGAAACTTTGCTCTACCGTGAAGGTAGCAAAAGCTTAAGCAACTTTTTCCACCATGGAATCATAACCTGTGATAAAATCTTCCATTTTCAGACACACAGTTGTCTGAAACTGTAAAATAAATTGCTAAACTATAGGAAATCATTGACTTATCACCATTCATTCAGTGACCATTCAAAGGTAGATGGTGCTGAATGGACTTACGACCCATATCCGAAGTTACACTGTGGTATCACTCCTTAAATCATGTGATCAAAATTGGCATCCCACTCACACTTGCAGGGATGCTTTCAACTCCACCCACCCACCTATCTCCAGCCAACGATATCCTTTTGGACCCCTACCTCCACTGTCCCAGCTGAAATCTGTCACCATCTCCTTGCTAACAAAGCATGGCTGGCCTGGTTACTGGGCCACATAGCTGGCTTTGCAATGCAAAAAAAAAAGGGGGGGAAGAGACACGTGGGGGGAGGAGGAGTTAAAAGAAGTTCCTTATCTTAATGCGGTTTATGGTTAGGAGGAACCAAGCCCAGAAGGGTCTTCAGCTAATGACTGGAAAAAGTCACTTAACAATAACTATGGGGATTGCCAGGATTGCCATTACTAAGCAATACAGTCATATGACATCTTACTTTATGACTGCATCACTTAGTGCCTGAAATTCCAGTCCCAATTTTGGTTATAAGTTGAAGGCTTCCTGTATGGAGGCACATATAAGCTTCCTGTACCTCTTCTGAATGTATTCCACCTCCCCAAAATAAAAAAGTAAAAAAAAATCCATCCTACCCCTTTAGGGAATCAGCATCATACTTTCCTGAAGCCCTTGAAAGTAGAAAGGAAGAGTTGTATTAAAGCCCATGTTTCCAGACAAAAGATCTGCAAGTGGGCATCGCACACCACCCAGAGAATGCCGTACGAGGACAAATCATGCATCGCAAAGATCTCTTGGAGGTGGGAGATATTTCTAATGTAACTACCAGATCCCTTGCAGGGATTGCCCCCTGTGATTATGTAGGACAGACGGGGTGGAAGCTAACCATCAGACTGCAAGAACACAAATGAGCAGTCAGACAAGGAGACCCAACTTATTGGTAGCCTCACATTGCAATGAACAAGGACATACATTCAATTTTGCACCTACTAAGATTGTTGGTCATGTAGGTACAAAGATAACCAGGGAAATGATTGAAGCCTGAGAAACGGGCCCCTTGTCAATCAGCAGGAGTGCTGATTTACCACCAGCTTATCAAGTACTTAGGATCCGAGGACTTGGCAGCACAAGGAAACAACAGCCAATTGCTAGCCACCAACACATCAATGAACCAAAAGTAAGGCACCATATAAATACGAAGCACAGAACAGTCCAAAACACATATTTAGTAGAGAAATGTTCCCTGAAGATAGGCTCCAGCAAAACTTTTGAAGATTAAACTTGTGGTCCCAGTGTCTGACCCAGATTGGATCTTGCAACATTATCATGGGACACCTATATGTGCCTTCATTTGTCACAAAAAAATACTGCCTATTTCTGGGGCATAGAGAAAATTGTTTTAAATACTTACATGGTGATTTCAGGATTGCTGAAATAATACATACTGTGATGTATCCTGGCCTCGCTAAAACATTTCCATCTTCTATTTATAGTATTGTAGTATGCACAGTAAAGATAAACTGAAAAGAGAAATTGGGCTGCATTGCAAAATTCAGTTTTTAGAACTGTGGTGTAACAAAAGCCATAGTAACACAAACCAAGCCTTTTACTGCTTACACTGCAGGCTTCTAAGTAACATTTTGTCACTATTTAAAATTCAGCAAATTCAGTGGATGACTCGTCTTTGGATTCTCCTTCAGAGGTTACAGTTGGACTATCTATAAATACAAGAGAGGCAGCTTTGGATTCTAATGTGACTTATCAAAGTTCAGACCAGCATGGAAATCAATCACTTGATATACAACTTATAGAAAGGCAACCAGGATGGAGATCTAAGCCACAAAAAGTTAAGAAAAGAAGAAGCAGGTCCTACAAAAATAAAATTTTTTAGACTAAACAACAGTGTAATGCCAGTTATGTAAGAGACGATTGAATATATGAAAACATAGTTGAGGCAAAGTATTGGTTTATACTATTTTGATGAGAGTGACAGACCTCTGCAGTGCTGTAATTTTGGGATGTGGAAGATGGCCTTTAATTGAGTGGATTGGAACTTTCTATTTTGACTCTTTGATAAATGGATTACGTTTATGTTGAGCTATAAGGCAAGAGAACTATGGGATTGGGGCACGCAGAAGATCTGGCTTTTACCCCAACACGGTGGTTCGAATTAATAATCTAGATGGAAGACATTATAGACGATACTATATAGAATATAAACATAAAGTCACTCGGGTGGTTTTTTATATATGAAAACATTTACTATTGATGGGGGCAGATGGTAACTGAAGATACTGAACATACTGTTGGAATTAGGATATGATGTTACCCTAACATGGGTAATGGAATTAACAATCCAGTTGAGAGACATTACAGAAGATATTATATGGATTATAAATTTAAAGTCATTTGAGGATTTTATATATATGTAAAATATATTTTTTTTTTAGTGGTGTGGGCAGAAGAATAAAGATATTGAAAATATTATGTATGGTAGACCTGTGGAAAGTGGGTGGAGATAGGTTAGTTTATGGATTGTCTAGTTTAGGAAGGGATGTTATGTTATATCAATATATGTAAAAGATTTGAATTAAGAGATATATGTATGGGGGAGGATGAGTTGAAATTACTAAATTAGGATTTATTATATAATTTTATAGCTGAATGTTGCCTTGAAATGGGGGATAAGGGGGATATAATAATATTGTTAGATACTATATTAATATATATAAAAGATTTGAATTAAGAGATATATGCATGGGGGAGGAGGAAGTGGATAGATAATGAGCTGAATAGATGAAATTGCTAAATTATGATTTATTATATAATTTTACAGTTGAATGTTGTTTTGAAATGTATAGTATAAGGAGGATATAATAATATTGTTAGAAAGAAAGGGTTAGTATGTGGGGGGTGGAGTAAAAGGATGGTAAAATATTATATAATCTGTTATTAATTTGGGTTTTATTTTGGAGAAGCCACAGGGGGAGGGGGAGGGGGGTTAGGGAGGAGGGGGGAAAGGGGGGGGAATTTGTATTTGAAAAACTTTTTCAATAAAAAAAAAATTCAGAATACCAAGGAAGTATATTTTTCATCTTCCTCCATTCCCTATAAACAGCCAATCTATTCAACTCAGCATCTTTGTATTAAGTGTGTTATGTTCCAATTACATAAACAAGCATTTTTCAATTTCTTACTCCTCATGCTACCAACAGCAACTCATCTCTAACAAATAACAACCCTTACAAACAGTGAGTGAATGTTTTATAAACCCGAAAAGAATTATAAGACCTCATTCTACTCCTATTTAGGATACCAATACATACAAATGACTGGTATGGGAATGTGTAAATAAGCAGGCTAGAAAAATATTTATGTCCTAGAAACTTTTCTGGATTTATATGCTAACCAGTAAGAAAGTGTTTTGAAGACCCTAGTAAACACTGTCCTCACATAAATGTTAACTATACTTGATATAATCAACAGAAGGAGAGATTGGACAAAGAAAATATAATCTTTTAACTATCGAATCAAAGCTATTACAGCCATACAGCAGCATAAATCTCTTAATTATAATGAAGAAATCATCACTGTGGCTCCTCTAAATATCCCATGTTTGGATTGATATATCATGGCTTTCAGTTAGTCACTGCCTGCTTTTCAGTAGATTTGCAAACCACCCCTGGTAGCAACAGCACAAAATAATGGCCAAGGCATGCACATTTCTATTCTATTTAAAGTACTTCTTCACAAACCCTTTAATGTAAGTGTAAAAGTATTAAGAGCAGATAAAAGGTAACATTAAAAATGCTGGGGGACAGCTAGAAGTGCCTGCATTAGTGATAAATCCCTCTGTCACAAGTCTGTCCAAGACCACAAATAGCAGCTATTTTGTATAGCAAAATGCCACACAGTCACCTCCTTCTCCTTAAATAATTTCCCACTCATTCTATTCCTGAAAATAAATTCTCAGCCATGCTTAGTATTATCAAGTGTCTCTTGGTGTCTCAGAGGCACCAGTGATGTGAGGATGAAGGGAGAGAGGTGTGGAGGGGGGAAAAATGGAGGTTCAGGGCAGAGATCAAGAGCTGTACAGCAACTTTATATAACTGAACTGAACAACTGCTGGCCATTTTTCTTTTTTAAAAATGATCCTTAAGCACTCAAGTTGAAACTTGCAATGTGTAAATCAAGCCTTTGTGAGTCTAACTAAAATAGTGTCCCCTTAGGGCTCCACAAATACCTCAGTGAAATCACTAAAGCTATTCCCAGATCTTAACAAAGTCTCCAAAGGATTTCCTGACAAAATGTACAGTTAGAGATTGTTCTCAGATTTCTTCCAAATTATGTACATATTCTAAGAAAGATTAAATAAGCACACAATTGAAATTTCAGCTAAGATGACACTCTAACAGACACATATTCAGGAACAAGTCCACTCTCTTCAATGAGAGTGGATCTTCTATTTGATTACAGCCTAGGAGTCTCACTTCCATTTATCCAGTATACAACCTGTTGCTTTACTGGGATCTTCTATCACTACAGTACAGAACAACAATTTTAGTTAAAGAGGACTCATCGTTTTTTAAATAGAAAAGTTAGGTGCAACTTTCAAAATAATCGCCATGGATAAATGTATAGGTTGGGATACCAAGTGTGGTTAATGTGTTCCTCACTTGGGAATTCCACCAATATTCTCTCTTAAATTAGTCTGTCTGTTCCTCTTTCTTCCCCCAACTATGCTATAGCCCAATTGAAATAAATGTATAGTTGAAAGACTAGTGCTAGCAATTGAATGGTGGCGGAAGAAGAAGAAGAGGAGGAGGAGGAGGAGGAGGAGGAGGAGGAGGAGGAGGTCGTCTCCAGTGGAAGATCTAATGATTGGAAGATGGAGACAGAAGAGGGCTAAAGAGAGGAAACAGGCAAAGAGGGAGAGAATATGTGGGTGGATAGTCAGAACCTAAAGAAAACTAAAGTTCACAGATTGGAAAAAACAAGCCAAATCTTTGGCTGCAAGCCTGTGGTTTATTTTCAATGCAGGAAACAAAAATAAGTTCCCATGCAGTTCAAAAGAGACATATACTATGTACAGTAAAGCTGTGAATAGATTGCAATCCAGTTTAAAGTTATTTTCACTGTTGTACCACTATGTTACTTTAAAGCAAAAAAAAAATCTATATCTACATAAGCACTAACCGTTATTTCCTAATCTAGTATGATTCTAAGTATCCTAACTCTTCATGGCTGGGCTTGTTTATTACTTTAAGATGGAAACAAGTATAATTAAAAAAAACAACCCTGCTAGATCTGCAATTCAAAAAGGATAACTTCTAAAAAGAGATTGTATATATACACAACAATTATGAGTCCTGGTTTACTTCTTTCCCTTCAAATTTAAATAAGAGGGGAGATTTGTGTAAGTGGAACACAATGATATCCCACATTTATAAAATAATTTTGGGATTAAAAATAACATACCGTAACTATATAATCCTCACAATAACAACTTAAAATGGGCTAGCAAATTGGTGCTTATGGACTGAATCTTTTGGCTGAGATTAGCTGTCCAACCAAGAGTTTGCTTCTTCCAATCTTTTCGCCAAACCAAATAACTTACATTAAGTTTGTTTTGATTCTCTTACAGTAAGCAAGAAGGGAGAAGTCATCTGAAGTTCAAATGGTTCTCCTGCCACAGACACCAGAAGGCATTCCCTCAGATCTCAATACATGGAGAAGGACCTTCTTGGTTGTCCTCATGACCAGCCATGTCTATAATGGCAGAGATTATTTGACTGTTATTAAGGCCTTGTATCTATTAAACCAAGCTGGGTGCAGTATCCCTGGTTTGTATCAGGGTAATTACATCAACTACATGTCCAAGTCAGGCACCCTACTCAACCACCAGCCAACATATCTTGCATTAGCTACAACATCTGGTTGATGTGCAAAGATTGTTCTACATGCAGCACATTATTATCATCCCATGCACAGTTGGTATGTGTATACAAACTGAAGCTGGGAAGAAGTGCTCCCAGCAGAAGAAGCCAACTTGCCTTCTAAAGACAATTATGACTCCAGGAGTACCTCCGAACTAGGCACTGGTACCCATTATTGGGACCATGTGATACAGCCACCGAGTAAGAAACAGCCACATCTATAACAGAAAGGAGAACTGGAGAATTACTGAGGCCACCCAATGTGGTCAAATGTGCTGAATTTGATCTAGATTAACCAGGACAAATCAGCATTCAATTTGTCAATTAGAAATTTAGGGACATTCACCTCTTTAGAGTAAGCATTAAAAAGAGAGGTAAATTATGAGAAAGAAACTATGTATGCTGCCCTCAGCTCTACTCCAGAAATGTAATTACAATACTAGTACCCTGAACTATCGTAACAGAAAAACAAACTTGCAAAGAAGCTGTAAGGCAAAATTACTAAATCTGTTTCTGAATTCCATAAATACTAATGTCAACACCAGATTACCAATTAGTAACTTTAAAATTGAATTGCTTTCAAGTATTTTGCATATCTGAATCACTGCTCTATTTACTGATAGAGTAGTAAATTTATCTGATTTATCTTCATCAGAAGAGACAGAGTTCAGCCAAATTTATATTTAAATAGTACAACTCTGAATCAAATCAGGAATCTACTTACTGGGCACAAGACATGAAGGCTGTTCAGCTTGGATCTTCTCTACCAAATGACTCCCAAAATGCATGAGGATTTCCAGCTGAGGAGCCACTGTCTTTGTCTGTTCCTTACTGCTCCCTCTAGCAATGTGTGACACTCAATACAACACAGCAAAACAGAATTAGAGCAGTCCAATGGAGAACATGGCAACCCTGAACCAGTGGTGGGTTGCCCCTGGTTCGCACCGGTTCTATAGAACCGGTAATAAAACCGGCGGGAGGCTCCACCCACTGACCCTGACATTATTAAAACGCTTCTGCGCATGCGCAAAAGAGCACACGTGGCCCCATTGCGAATCGGTAGTAAAGATAAGTAGAACCCACCCCTGCCCTGAACTATAGTAATGGATAGTCCTCCCTGCAGACTAACAGAACAATCTTTTATATTATAGCTTTTCTCTAGGGAAGGAACTAGAAATGGAGTACATTTGAATGAGAGTTACAAATTCAGAAACTTTTGAGAAACATTAACACCTTCAACAAGACAGCCAGAGTAGCATAGAGGTTAAAGTGATGGATTAGGAATAGGGCGACCCGGTTCATTCTCAACTATAAAACGTCACTAAGTGATTTTGACTAGTTGCACTCCCTCAGCACAACCTGCTTCATAAAGTTGTTGAGGGGATGGTAAAGTAGAGGTAGGGAGTGCTATGTCTGCTGCCTTGAGTTTCTGGAAGAAAGGCGGGATATAAATCTAATAAAAGACATAAGTGAACTTTTGACCTCTCACGCCATATCTGAGAGTTCATAGAAGAAACCTTCATGTAAAGGTAGAATGTGCTGTTCATACCGTAGTGGTTATGTCACCCATCAATACTATTCCCATACTACGAAAAGAATCAAACAAGATGCCACATTTCCCAAGTCTGCCCTACCTGCAGTTAGAGCACTATAATGGTGCAGGCTATGATAAAGCAATTACTGGCTTCCCTTCCTACTGACCACAGCTCTCAAACCAAGGACTGTTCTGCCCAAAAGATTGGCTACAATTTGTTTCTCTTGATATAAGCTAGTGGGAATGGGGAAGAGTGGGTCACGCTTCAAGAAGAACAACTAAGAGTCAGACGGTATCACTTGTAAGGGTAATTATAATGGAGAATTCTTACTTACCATGTCATAGCATCTATTGAATTTTAAAAAGAAACAAACTGACAATATGCAACCAACACACCCTTGTCAAACTAACCTAGTGAAATAGATTTTTTTCCTGTTTAATTTTCTCTAATTGTAATAAATACAGACCCAGCCACGTCACTCATTCCAGACTTGTAATAAATTAATCCAAGGAGAATGGCTAGAGAGAAAGAGAGAGATAATGTGTTGGACTAAGGAAAAAGCTTTAATGCTGTCAGTGTCAACAGGTCTCTTGGTGTGTTTTTTCTACCCACTTTGACAGACAGCTGCATAATCAGCTGGGTCATTTGTCTACATAAGACACATGCACTCCACTGGAGTCTACAAAAACCTTGGCAACAAAGAAGAAGAAATGGAAGTGAAGCAAGAATGTAAAAAAACAGGTCATGAAATAGGCCTCTTATGAGCAATTGGAAGAAATTACAGTTGGTTCTCACTTAACCATCACTTGGTCAGAGACTGTTCAAACTTACAACAGTGCTGGATGAATGGTATTTAAAACTGGTCCTCAAAATTCCAGCTGTTGCAGCGTCCCTGCAGTCTTGTGATCACTATTTACCACCTTCTTTGCTGGCTTCCTACAAGCGGAAGTCAGTGAGGAAGCAGGCAAAAGTATGCAAATGGAGATCACATGACCTTCTTGCTTAAAGTCCCACAATGATTCACTTAGCAACTGGAGGTGCCAGAATTTCTGTCATGAAGCAGTCAGGTAGCATCGTACCACGTTTAACAATGGAAACTCTGGTCCCAATTACCATTATTAAGTGAGGGCTACCTGAAGTAGTTGAGTGATTTAAATTGTCTTTCTTTCTAATCTGGCTTTATAATTACACTGATAGAAAGCTATTTCCAAACACCACTAAGCTGATTTAAGACAAATTTACTTTCTTTGTGCATTTTAACCACAAAAAGATAGATTTGAAATACATAGAGCTGTGTTATTTTTACTCTGATTGTTCATTTAAAGAAAATGAATAAGATTTGCTAATACCATATATGTCAAATATGACCAAAACACAAAAATACTCAGTGCTTATGTACTATTTCATTGCTAAAAGCAGTCCTCATTTATATACCCTTCCATCTTCAATAAAGACAGCTTGTCTTGTTTCACTAACAGCTTATAGAAAATACCAAGATCCCCAAACACAATTGCAGAATATTTATATTAACTTTCTTTTTTTTCCCCAACATCAAAGGCAATACATAGGCCAGAAAAAAAAAATAATGAAAATACACATGGAAAAATTAAAGTAATAAATAAGGATAACAACATCAATCCATCTAAAGTAGTAAGAACATAAACTGCCTTTAATCAGTAAAAATCTCAAGAATAGATAACCCAATCTTTACTGCCACAAATGATGGAAACTGATGGAATTTGGAATATGGCCTCTCCTTAAGCTGATGCCTTCCAGATATGATGGAACAACAATTCTAACAGTTCTCAGGGAACACATCAGTAATTATAATCTGTACTAACAAAAGCCGTGCAGCTAATTGCAATGACTATTCATGGGCTCAACTACATTAAATTGAAATTTTAAAAACGAACTGTATGTACTTCAAACCAGTTCTTTACTCCCTTCTTCTGCATGCATTTTAATTACCTGCAAAGCACTTGAAGATATTACAGGTAGTCCTTGATTTATTATTACAATTGGGACCAGAAGTTGTTACTAAGCAATACAGCCATTAAATGAGTTATCACATGACCGAATCTAATTTTACAACCTTTTTTGCTGTGGCCATTATACAAATCATGCAGCCGGTTAGGAAATCCGGCTTCCGCCACTGACATTGCTTGACAGAAGCCAGTTGAGAAGGTTGCAAAAGAAGATCTCATGATCCAGGAATGCTGCAACCATGGTAAATCCAATCGCCAAGCACTAGAATTGCAATCATGTGACCATGGGGATGTTGCAATGAATCGGTTACAAGTCACTTTTTTCAGTACTGGCATAACTTTTAACAGTTACTAAACAAATAGTTTTAAGTCTAGGAGTAGACTATCTATATATGAAGATCTCTAGGTTGTGAACTAGACTTTCCAATCCACAAGAAAGCAGTGGCAAACCACTTCTGTATGGTTTCCAAGAAAATTTTTATGTGAATATTCTGGGGGAAGAAAAGATTCCTTATAGCTAGTCTTTGCTCAGTGACAATAACTGGGAATGGCAGCTTGGTTGTTAAGTGGCACAGCTGCTAAGCATCAAACCATGTGACCCCCAATTTCTTATTTTCTTATACCTTCTCTTTTAATTCTGCTTGTCACAAGCTGGTTACAAAGTCCACAAGTGGTGATCATATGACTGCAGGAAACTGCAACATTACATTGTGTAACTTGAAACAGTTGTTAAAGATAGTCAGTAAGTAAGGAATACCTGTACCCTCTTCACTGAGAGCCAGTTTGGTATAGCAGTTAAAGCATTAGGCTAGCAATCAAGAAACTGAGAGTTCAAGTCCTGCCTTCTGTACAAATCTAGCTGGGTAACCTTTGACCAATCATCTTCTCTTAACCCTAGGAAGTAGGCAATGGCAAACTGCAGGAACTTATGAAGTTTTGAAGTCTTGCCGAGCAAACTGCAGGAATTTATGCAGTCCACCAACACCGACTTAAAGTACAAGGGAAAAAAAGCTATAGCTTTTCATTAAAGCTTATTAGAGCATTTTTAACGCATTCATTTTATTAAACATTTTATTAATTCATTTTATATTGACTGATAAAAAGAAATAAGTTAAGTAGTATTCCAGAGTACAATTCTTTTGATGTCTGCAAATTTTGTGAGTTAGAAATAACCAATTCTCCATTAATATTAGGAAAGTTTTAGTAATATTGACTTTTGAAACAAGTTTTACAATTAACCCAATGCTGTCATTGAGCATTGGGAACTGAGCCTGCCCAGAGAAATGGTAACAAAGTAGAAAATAATTTTTAATATAGTCAAAAGGAATAAGTCACTGTTCCATTCCCCACCTCCCTGTTTACCATCCAGATAACAGAAACTCAAACATCCTTCTTCAAAATGTGAAATGCATGCAGGCAAAATTCAAGGCAATTGCTAAATGAACAATTGTTCTCTCTTGTTTCTTTCTACTGATCATAATATTTGAATAAAAGTCCATCCAAGAACACTTACTGCATCACAGGTGTGCAAACATTTGAATGTTTGCAGTCAGGAAGTGTCAAAAGCATCCTTCCAAAATGATTACTTTGTCGTTAAAAAAAAAAGTTCATTTTTTTAAACCCTACATTCAAGACTTCAAAATCTCTCTCCACCACACACATTGTTCAAAGCAAATCCAAGAAAGGATAAATCCAGCATGGAATAAACTGCTAAGATACTGCCTCAACAATTTATTATTTCTTTCAGACAACTCAATACCTTTGTATTTTCCCTATGATGGGATAAACTGTGGAACTGCTTTGTTACCCATTTTAAATTCCATTTTAATAGCACAAAGCTACAATTTAACCTTTGAGACAGAATACTTCTTTGAAGTATTTAGTCTATTCAGATGTACAAAGGTGACATGGAAGTGTTCCCCTCCACCAATTTCCCTAAAGCAACAAGTCTTTGTGTGGTGATTGTTTTAACTTTTCTACATTTATGTTGCTGCCTCAAGTCAATCTTTAACCTGAAAGTATTCCCTTACCCCAAATTATCTTCCCAAGGAAGACAGATTTGTAAAACTGAACAAGTTACTGTACAAGTAACCCTTCAGTATTTTGAAGAAAGCAGAAAGGAATTAGGTTAAGGGACAGGAAAATTAAGATTCCTGCCACAATGGCAAGGAATGATGGTGGAAGAATTAAGAAAAGGAAATTGAGTCCTTGTATAGGAAAATGAAGAATTCATGTTCAACCAGCACAGGAAATGAAAAGAGGAGAAAACTGCCACTTTATAAAAGATACAGAAAAAATAAATAAATCTGCTTTCAGGCAAAAGTGCTCAGGACTGATGTGAAAGAAACTTGTAAGAATTAATAAATGAGAGGGCAAAAGCTAAATAGTTTGCATAGCTAGGGGAATCCACAATGTCAAAGTTTAGCAACTAAGGTCCAACTAGCTACATATGTATACAGACAGCAAAAGAAATCTTGCCTATTGTTTGTCTTTTAGCCAAAGAAAGATGCAAGACCATTGAGGCTCATTAATGCCTTCTTTCCTAAATGTAAGAAAAGAAAGGACCACAAGTTTCAGAAAGGAATTGATAAAATGACAGAGGGTTAGAGTTCAGGAGGACTATAATGATACACAGCAAGAGTCCCCAGGCAAAAATATATGGACACCTGCCTAGCTAGATGCCAGATGTCAGGTTATTTACTTTTGAGAATCTTTTAATTAAAAATCAATTAAACCCAATATACCCAGAGGACGCCAGGTTGGGAGAGTTCACAGAATTAAATTAAGTTCATTAGGATTAGCAGAGTGGAGTGCCAATGCAATCACAGAACAGTGATCTAACAATGGGTGTTGAATTACCAATGCTGACTGTCCATGAAATTCACTGGCTAAGGACAAATCGGTAACCAGGTTCATGTATCATACTTAGCATAGTGTACCTTTATTTTTAGCTCAGCAAAATCACCAAACTGTGATTTAACAGATCATAGTTTGTTAAACACTCTGGTAGACAGAAGTTCCCTGAGGATGGGCTCCAACATGAGTCTGAAAGCTCAGAAGACTAAATCTCTGGTCCGGGTGACCAACCCAGACTGGATCTCGCAAGCCATAGTTTAGCTAAATTGTGAACCAAGCTCTGTCTAAGCTCATCCTTCTTTGCAGGTTATAAGGATATGGTAGGAAAGTTCTCATTCATGCATTTGACCATGAATTCAGTGGGGAAAGAGTGGGATATCAATATGAATAATAGGGAAGTATCACAGTGTGCCCAACATGCCATCTCATATGCCAGTGAGGCTCATTTTCAACAGTTTCAAGCAAACTTTCTCAACCTAGTATCCCTCACACTTCTGGACCTCAACTACTTTTCCCTAGCTAGGGTAATGCACTGGAATCCACAAGGCTGGAGAAGACTTTACTGAACAAACAGCAAGAATGGAAATTACTCTCTAATTTTAAAGTAAAGAATGTTCATCTTCATGCCTTAAAAAAACACCTACAAATGGCTTTTGATAAGTAACTATTACTTGTGGTACTCCTGCAAATTATATAATTGCTCCCGTTCTGAAAGGCATCCAGAAGTTGTGCTTTTCCATAGGCTTCCCCTTCTACTGCCCAAGGCATGGAAATCTAACAACTTAAAAGTATATTAATTATAAACTATATAATTAGTATGTAAACTACAGCCACTGACTTATACCTGGTAGTTTTCCAGATCTGACAGTGAACACAATGGCTATTTACACTACTAATTGCTGCCACTGGACGAAACAAGTGAAAGTACTATATGCCTCTCTTAATCTTGGGTGTGGCTGCTATCTCAGTGCATTTGGATTTCTCTAATTTGTAAAATAAAGTTTCTTTGTCTTCTACACACCTGTTTTAGTAAGCAGCAACCAAAGCCAATAACACAGACGTTTCTTCCATCACCCTTTTGGTTAAAAAAAACCCCAAACCATAAAGAAATCAAGAAAGATGCTGTGCAGACACCCACTCATTCAAAAAGTATGCCAAACAACTTCTACACACAATGCACCCAGAGCCCTTATTTTGTGATAATTCATTTTTTACAACCGTAGTGGGAAAAGTAAAGAGAAAAAAAAACCCTCAAGATATTTTGGCAGGCTACTGAAAAGAAATAATGTACATGGTTAGAAGAAACTGCCAATTGTGCTATTTGACTCTCTTTCCCACAGTATTACTCTGGACTAGGTGCAGTACAGAGATCCTGCATTTATTCGGAGTCTTTTTTCCATTCCATGCTTAAAATCCCACCACTTAGAACACAACTTCCTGGGACCTAACTATAGGTCAGTTAAAGAGAGTGGGAGCAGAAAGGCATTTCATTTCCTGTTCCACTGAAAAAGGAAATCCACCACATCGCAGATCAAAGAGGAAACTATCTCCCAACATCTGCTTACTAGAATCCTCAATAAAACTTCAACGGCATCCCCAGAGTTTCATAGAGGATGATCGCTGTTCAGAGGCCTAACCCTTCCCAAATTCCTGCCCAGGAGATGCTACAAAATCCAAGTTGTGGGCAGAGAGCCGAGACATTAAAGAAAAAGAGGGAGGGGGGGAAAGCACACCGATGCCTTGCCGAACTTGGTAGCCTAAAATCAGCAGCTACATTGGCTGGATCAAGGGCTCCTCCGAGAGCTTCTAGTCTACCCCGACCCCGCCCAGCTGGTACCACTCACCGAGATGGAGAGTAAGATTAATGGTACTGGGGTACTGGACGCCGGCCAGCATGGTCTGGCTCTGCCACCAGGTGGTGTCGGCCTGATTGTTGTAGTCGGTGAGGAAGGCAGCGCCGTGCTGCAGGTGAGGCTGGGAGGCGTCGCACAGGTGGCAAGACTTGGTGACCCCGGTGACGCCGGTCTGCACGCAGTATTCCTCGGCCGGGCTGCCGCACGTGTTCGTGGCCACCACGGTGGCGTTAAAAGCAGCGTTGACGAACTCGGGCATGCAGCGCTGGGGCCGCCCGCTCTGCTCATCCGCGCACTCGTCCATGGCGCCGCCGCACGGCCCGATCAGCAGCAACAAGAGCAGCCCAAGGTTCAAGCGGACGTCCATCCCCGCGGCTTCCCTTCCCTTTCAGAAGCCCAGAAGCGCCACTTCCCGCAAAAGCGGCTCGCCTGCCTGTCCGCCTGCCCGCCCCTTGTTTTCCGCTGTCTCCCGAGGAAAAGAGGGCCCCGGCTCGCTGCAGCACCGCTCTCACATCCACCGAGTGCGCATAGAAAGTTGTAGCGCGCAAACACACACACACGCACGCAGCCTCTCTCGGCTCTCTTTGCTAAAGGGTGGGGGCACCGCGTTGCACGCTGGGATACGCAGCCCTCCAGCAGAGGCGGAGGGTGAGGGTGAGTGGAGGCGTGGGGTGAGGTGGGGGGGCGAAAGAGGGCTTGACCAGGGTCCTTCCAGGCGCGGCCTCGTTACCCCCACCCCGCCGCCGCCGCCGTCCCTCCCTCTTGGAATGTCCTGAATGGGGAAGGATTCCCGCGTGGGAACTTTTTGCCAAACAGAAAAAAAGAGCCCGTAAGGGAAAGAAAGGACGAGATAGCAGCAAAGCCTTCAACTTTCTACCCCACCACCAGGCCAGGTTTATTTGTTTGTTAGTTTGTTTTATTATTTTATTACTTTTTATTATTTTATTTATTGATTCTAAATTAATCCAAAACTGTCGGAAGCGCTGCAAAGGAGCAGCGCGGCGACTTGAGTCCCGGCCCCCTCGCTGCAGGAATGTAGCTTCTGCCTTCGCTCCGCGTTTTTACGCGGAAGGAAGTCCTGCAGAATCCCGGGGGGAACTTATTTCCAAGTAAGGAAAAGCGCAGCAGTTGAAGTTGTGGTCTAACTTGGAAGTACAGTACGGTACGATTCAATCGCCGCCGCCGCCGCCTTTTGCAAACCCCGCCGGCTCTGATTTCTAAACTGTACGTTGGTTTTATAAACGGCTTTACTAAAAATAAATAAATAGTTGGATGTCTCGGCGGGCGAAGAAAAAAAGATACACTACAGCTCTCTGGGAAGATGTGAACTTGAGTTTTGTTTTGTTTTGTTTTTTCATTTAAAAGATACCCAAATTAAGACTTGGCGGAAGTTAAAGCAGAAACCCCTTTTGATTAAATTTGCTCTCTGAGGATAAGTAGTCACAACAAGATGTTCAGTGTTTATTCGGATATGAGTCAATTCGACTTCAGTCCCATGTCCCTCAGATCAATCTACATTTAGTCGGTCTCTGTTAGATAGGAACCTGCTCTGATTACCTAGTACAAATAAATAAAGCATGAGTACATAGTCGCCAATCTTTTCAGGCTCGCATTCAGATTTGAAGGTGAAACAGCCAATAGTTGAATCACACTTGTTCTAAGTATCTTGGCCGAGTACAGTAATCTAATCATGCTTTCTTAAATGTTAAAGTCATCCTATTGGGGAAAAAAAGATAAATTGATAGTACTCTAAAAATGTTTCAAATCACTCATAATTCAATCATTTAGAGAAATACACAGTTGACAAAAGTTCCTATGAAGTGATCTGCCATTTATTCAAATATACAATAGTATATCTAATACTATTATACTATAATAGTGTATCTTTTAAAAGGCATGTCCTTACATTTCAATCTTTTGAGATATAAACCCTCAAGCCGTTGTACATTCATATTAAAAATACACTATTATATTTTTATCTCTCCTTTATTACCTTATAAGTAACTCAAATTAGTGAAGATATCTAATAGTAATTCTATTCCCCCCCCCAACAACCCTGTGAGGTGGGCTGGGCTGAGAGAGAAAGGTTAGGTTTCATGCCTAAGTGGGATTAGAACTCACAGTCTCCTGGTTTCTAGCCTGATGTCTTAACCTCCACACAAAACTAGCTCTGATTTGGTGTAAATTTTCAAGAGATTTGAAGGTTCTGGGATCACAGTTAATTATTGTGATACTAAAGTGATTATAGCATATAATACAGGTTTTTGGTGTGGGTGACTGAAGCCCCCTTCTGGATAATATAGCTATGTATTCATTGCTGTCAAGTTTGTGCCATGTTTGTCCTTTGTTTTTTGTCATTTTATTTTTTTAATTGTTCTTTTTAACTGTGAACCTCCAAGTCACTGGAGTCAGGCAGCATAAACATTTAATAAATAAATAACACATATCGCTAGATACATTTTGGATATACATACATTTTGGATCTCACTTATGTACCATTCCAACATTTAAAGACAAATGTGAAAATCCTGTCCCAAATAGCCAACTATTTCTATTTCAACATAGGAAAAAGGAAATGAAGAAAAGAATAGTTTGGCTAATCATGGGTTAAAATGAACACATGTAAATTACCTGCAATTGGGCTTTATTTAGTTAGGGAAAATCTTAAATTCAATTCATATTTCATATACAACAAATCAAACTGTAAGTCAACTTTGATTTTTCCGCTGCTTTAAACCTAAAAGGATGCCTATCAGTTATTTTAAATGAACCACAGTGATCATGGAACTGTAGTTCCTTCTGATTCTGTAGTAAGTAATGATTTGATGATATGTATTCTTCCAAACATTCACCAGTCACATAAGCACTTCACTTTGTTTCAATGTGCCCTTTCAACAGGAGAGAACATTTGTGAGGAACATTACATATAATGATTTAACCCAATAATTATTTTAAAATGATATCAAACTATTTAAAAAAGAATTATACAAACAAGATTTGACAATATAACTTCAATAGGTAAAATGAGGATCCAGATTACAATATGCGCATTTATAGCAATAGCAATAGCATTTAAACTTATATACCACTTTACAGTGCTTTTACAGACCTCTCTAAGCTGTTTTACAGAGTCAGCATATTGCCCCCAACAATTTGGGTCCTCATTTTACCCACCTCAGAAGGATGGACGGCTGAGTCAACCTTGAGCGTGGTGAGATTTGAACTGCCAAATTGCAGGCAGTCAGCAGAAGTAGCCTGCAGGACTGCACTCAAACCAATGCGCCACTGAGGCTTTATATTACAAGTCTGCATCCTTGCCTATTTATTTGGGGGGTGGGAGGGAAAACCTAATTCAAATGTTCATAAACAATATGTGAGGAATTTATTCTACAAATCAAGATGGCTTTGGCCTGATTTGCTAAAGATGCCTAAAAATTACACCGTTCGTAATACAGTAGTGGAAAGATTCCAAATATCTTAGGCCAGAAGAAAACACACATTTCCCCCCCCCAAAATATGGCAATAATAGGGCAAGCCCTAATTATTTAGGTTCAACTTCCAGTTCTTAAACTGCATTTCCAAGTTAAAGAATTGGAGAATGCATGGCTCTTGAGCAAGATATATAAGCAGTCTAGAGGGCTTTTTGACAATAAACAACAAACAGCAGCAATTACGCTAGTCCTTTAGCAAACAGGACATTTACAGGAATCTGATAAAGGTAGAATTTAGTGACATGATCTCATTTTGTGACCTTATTTAGATTGTGACTAAGTTGGTTACTATTAAGTTCAACCAATATGTCTATGAAAAATCTTGTTCTAGAGATAAATGGATCCCTCCAATCCTTCATTATGAATCAAGGTAATCATAATTTCCCAACTGCATTCCAGATTCTTGTTCTCAATCATGGTGAAGTGTGACAAGATGTTATCTGATTTTTATATATTGATTCAGTGGTGAAATGTAACTACTGGATCTGTGGGCGTGGCTTGGTTGTGGTGGGGTTAATGTGACTGGGTGGGCGTGGCCAACTTTTTTTTTTTTTACTTTTAAAAGCATTTTTTCTACAACCTCTTCAGTCGAAGAGGTTTTAGAAAAAATACTTTTAAAAGTTAAAAAAAAAAGCCTCTGATGATTGTGCAGCTCAGCTGGGCATGTGGGGGGCAGAGATTTTTCCTACCAGTTCTCCGAACCACCCACCGCTATCGCTATTGGATCGGGCGATCCAGTCCAAACCGGGAGCATTTCGCCCATGTATTGATTGCATTTATGACAGATTATTTTTAATGTTTTCTTATTGTTACACTGCCTCCAGCAGCTTTTCACACACAAAATTCTTAGTTGTTTTTTTAAAGCAATCAATAATATATATTGCTGCTGATATTATCAATGTATAAACATAAGCAGCCATATGATAGGACATTTCCCTTTCTCTTGTTCCTGTTTAATTTATCCTAGATGTGATCTGACCTAAATGATAGCATTGTCATCTCTGTAGTAGATTGGTCCTGCCAGACAGGGCTAAGGACTAGTTCTGATTTATTGTTCTTAAGTCAGAGACAGTTATCACCATGGAATCTCCATAGCTCTTTTAAGATTCAGGAATGCAAACAAAGATTGAGTTAGCTGTTGTGTAAGATCTCTGTTTGCTTTTTAAGAAAGACAGGCTAGGTAGGGAAGGCAAGCTGATTTCTGTATACCGATTTACTGTAGAACAGAGGTACAAACTGATGGAAAAAGGAATGAAATACAGTTTGTGCATTGTTTTTAGATTTCATTACACAACAACCATCATACAATGTATTAATGGCATAGCAGATTTATTAGCTATAACACAGAATAAACATTTCAGAATATGATGCTTTAAATACATATTTTACAAGTTTATGACTGTTTAGAAAATATAGAGTTTGAGATTTTGACATCAGTCTGAAAATGATTTACCTAATTGTGATTACAAGAAATTTTATTTTTATAGGACAAATATTTGTTTTTTCTCTGTCACAAATATGGAAAGTGATGTCCCACTGTTGCTGTTGTTTTAATATAGATTAATTATTATTATTAAATATAGGAGACATTTGATCCATAGAGGAGATTGTAGTTCTTTTCATAAATAAGGGATGCAAATCAGACAGCAGAAATGAGGCAAATGGACTCATTGCTGTTCATTGCATGCAAGATCTTTGCCCACACTCTCCTGAATAGACTTGTCACTGTCTCACAAAGGAACCTTGCAGAGATGCACTGTGGCTTTCAGTCAGAATGGAATATAGCAGACATGATATTTGCTGTAAGGCATGTCCAGGAGAACACTGAACAGAGCAAGACTCTTTATTCTGTCTTCATTGACCCGACAAAGGCATTTGACACTGTAAACAGGCAGGCTCTCTGGATCATTCTGAGGTATTATAGATGCTCGAGGAAATTCACAAAGTTGATTTAGCTACTCCACAATGGAATGACAAGTCAGGTTCTTTACAATGGGTGATATATCAGCTGCATTTGCCATTTCCAGTGATGTAAAAAATGGTTTCCTATTCAATCTGTTCTCATTTGCATGCTGTCACAAGCTGTCCATGTTCTGAATGAGGAGGGTACATCAGGTACCAACTGGCAGACTTTTGATGACTCTCTTTTTATACTTGAACACCTGGATGAAATGCCTCTATAAAGTCATTCAAGAAACTTAATGACTGTGCACTTCTGGTGCACAAAGAAAGTGATCTACAGTTGGTGCTGAACAAATTCTCAGATGCTCAGCTTGACTATCAGACTGAACAAGACTGAAGTACTTTACCAGCCTGTGCCAAATACCAAGCCCATGGAACCAAAAATCACTGTTGATTACACTCAGTTGACAAATGTAAAAGCTTCAAATACTTGGGGAGCACCATCTTATTGAGCAATGAGCAATAAGAGCCTTGATAGTACAGTGGTTTGGTGCACCCTGTCATTAACACAGCTGCCTGCAATTTCTGCTGGTTCGAATCTCTCCAAGGCTCAAGGTTGACTCAGCCTTCCATCCTTTCTAAGGTAGGTGAAATGAGGACCCAGTTTGTGGGGGCAATAAGCTGACTTTGTATAAATATACAAAAGGATGAAGGCTATTGCTTAACGCATTGTAAGCCGCCCTGAGTCTCCGGAGAAGGGCGGCATATAAATCAAATTAAAAAAAAAAAAATGTGTTTTTGGACAAAGACATTGACTCCAGGATCAGCAGAATAAGAATATAAAACAATAAAATGAGTTTGTTCAAAATATGTTAAATCAGGATTAGTGACATATGGACCCAGCCACTACCTAGGAACAGCAGTAACTATAGTTACAGTATCTACTATGCTAATCCCTTACATGGTTTGTTTATTTTGGCTTAATTTAAAATGTGAATCTAACCAGTTTATTCACTAAAACACAATTAAGCAAAAAAAAAATTTCTGTGATGCATCCATCCATCCAGAATGCCTTTGTGTACATAATTCATCATTTACATTTTGATCAGCTCAAGAGAGGTAAATGGTGCTAACATCAATCACCTGTTCAGCAAGAAAAGAGTGGTACTTTGTAGCAAGCCCTGGGTTTTTATGTAGCACAACAGTGCCACCCAAAGTTTTGATAAATTGACCGTGTGCTGAGAAACCTGCATGGATGGAATTACTAAATTCTTTTCCCCATTTCTTTATCTAATAATCCTAGAAGAAAAGTTTCTGGTTTCAGACTGTAAGTCTGTTTTCAACATCTTCTGAATTACATAGATGGAATTGCTCTTTGGTATACTCCCAAATTTCATCTGTAATGCAATCTTTTTCTACAACAGTTAAAGTAATAAAAACTAGTTTATAACAACAATTCCCTATAGGGAACTTAGAAAAGTGAATTTAATCACTAAAAATAGTATTCTAATTTGCTGTCTTAAGTCAATGACATCAGAGAAGAACATAGTTGGATTGTGCAAAGCAACAGTTGGGCTTCCTCAGGAGACTAACTTTCACTTATCTTGTACATTCTATAAAGCTGAGGATAGTGCTCAAAAAAAAAAAAAAAGCAAGGCGACCCTACCTGACAACACCCAATTAATAGGTTTAACAGGTGATTTGCATCTAATTGGCCTTTTGGCAATAATCTAAATGTATACTGCAACTCAAGATCTTATTTAAGGAGGTAGTGTACTTATTTCAGCTAGTCTGAGTTCATCTTCAGCTTCCCCTTCCAATTAAGGCACAAATAGGTCCAGGTAATCATTTTGATATAAGAGGCACAGAAGATGGACATGGGAGGAGAAAGGAGTGATGTCGGCAGGAGAGTCTTCAAAGTTCTTCCAAATGTTTCCTCCATTTCTGTGTCTTGTCATTTGGGCCGATTCTCAACATGGGTCTTGCATTGTTGAAGACGAGGCATAGGATGAAGCAGGAGGGGTGCTTTCCCAATGATTTTTCTTTCAGAAGAACATTACAGCCATGTACCGAAATTAGCTCAACTGGAGTAGATGCAGATTCTACAACTTCTTAGTTGGGTAACTTGACAGAAAACTAAATTCATTCCAGTTTTCTGATTTGATGTACATGTAAACCAAGCAACTGTATTACTGTAAGAAACCTGATGCATGCTTATATTTTCATCTGTAACTATAAGACACTGGAAATGTGTATGCTTTACAGCCTTGTCTAAGCAGTTTATAGAGTCAGCCTATTGCCCACAGCAATCTGGGTCCTCATTTTACTGATCTCGGAAGGATGGAAGGCTGAGTCAACCTTGAGCTGGTGAGACTTGACTTCTACAGTCAGCAGAATTAGCTGCAGTACTGCATTCTAACCACTGCACCACCATGGCTCAGATAAACCAATGAGCAAATTAGGTGACAAATTCAGCTCCATAGCCCGGGAACTGAAAACTAAAATGGATACCTTAGTAAATATATTCCACATGTGATCAATAACAATGTTCCACTGTTCTCTCATCTCATCCAAAAAGGTTTCCCACAAGGTAACACAAGAGCAGAATAATGCTAAAACTCATATTAACTTGAGACTGAGTCCAAGTGATAAAAGAAGGGTGTAGGTGCTTGGAGAATAAATGTATGTAAGCAAGCAGAACTCATAATATTGGACATTTCCAAGGCCTCAGGCTACAGATGACGTCCAATACATTTGGGGCCATTAGATACTGAGAAACTGCTTAAAAATGGATCCTGTTAACAAAAGGAGCCATTCTTAATGTTAGCTTTGGAAAAAAAATCCTACAGTGCAGGTGTACATTTTTGGATAGCTTTTCTGTTTGTAATACAGCCATCTACAGTATAAAGTCTAAAAGATGCAAAATAGAAGATGTACTCTAGCCAAAAAAAAATGTGGTTGAAATGTCCTATTAACATAAAAATGTGCTTCATTTTGGCTGTCTTACACTTTATAAAATATTAACCACTTATCTAGGGGATTCAGATTTCCCAGATTTTTGTGATTTATCCTGTACAATATCCCAGAATTGTAGAAAATGCCATTGTATATCGATTACTATTCAGGGCCTCCCTTGTAAGGGACAGTTAAATGGCCTATGATTCTGATGCGTTTTCAAAATACCAGTAAAAGGGGAAAATAGGTCACTATGTTAGCTGCAATTACAACATACGTACTCAATAAACCAACTGTATATATCTCTCTCCCCAGATGACCTCCCACTAATGTCTCAGGGTTGAGACCCCTCTGATCTATCTCCCACTACAAGTAGGGGTCCTCACTCCCCCATCTCAACTCTGAGGGTGATCTCATCAAGTTAATGTCACAGATGGACCTTGTGCAATTGCCACCTTTTTTACTTCTCATAAAATCTGCCAAGGATCCTGTTGTTGTTATTCAACAATCAGGGCTGTAGAATGGCTCAGGAGTGTAGGGTGGAAGTAAAGCTGCTCCCAATCCAATCTAAGCCATGATTCCTGCCTGCCTGCACGGCTAAGTCTTATAAAATAAACAAAATAAAGAATGTCATTTCTTGGCCAATGTTGATGGATATGAGTCTTCAGCTTCCAAATATGGGTTTTTTTCCCTTTCATTATCTTTTCTAGATAATGGGGCACCACGGAGCTGATACTAGAGTTTGCTGGAAGGGGACGCTAGCCCAAGTCATCTTATGATTTTTATTAAATGCAAGAGTTAAAAAGAATAGAGTAGATATTCCATCTGTGGGAGGAAGTAGAAGAGAATTTTCATCAAAAAGACTTATTTCAGGAGCCAAAAATTAGACTTTGGCTAATTAGAATATAGCTTTAAAAGAATGTGGACTGATGCAGTCTACAAAAAGAAGAGACATAGGAATGGTTGGTATCAAAAGAAATACACATCTCTGCAAAACAGTACTACTTGCAAAACAGTACTACTTGATAGCTAGGAATAGGGCTGTTACGTGGGGTGGCAGATAAACACTGCCAAAAAATCATGCAATAATTTTGGGCTGCTATTTCTTTCCATAACCCCAACATTTCTGGATAGTCTTGGAATAGAGAGCAGCATGTCCAAGTCACCACCTGCAGTGATAGCCTGTTAGAGCATGCTACAATTTTGGAAGCATTTGCTGCAACTATTCCCATATGCTGATATGGCTTGGAAGAGCCATATGAAGAGAGGGCAGAGAACTCAAACTGTTTTTTTCCTTCTTCAATGAATGGCAATCATGAGGAACTCACACGTTCAAAAGTCCAGCAGTGCCATTCAAATTGCTTTCCATCTTATACACCCTGTAGTGCTTGAAAATTGCTTTTACCTGGCCAAAATGTCTGAATGTCATCTCCCTCTTAGGTAGCCAAGGAATGTAACTGGAGGGATTTCTAGCATGATAGGAATTGTGAGAACCATTAAAAGCCCCAGCAATCTTCCCTAGCACTTTTCTATAGTCCTCAACAACCTGAATTTATGCCTCCATAATGCAAAAAGGAAAGACATTTGCAAATACAAATTCAGTTCCATCTCTCTCTCCCTCTCCCTCCCTCCCTCCCTCCCTCCCTCTCCTTCTGCAAATCCTCTCATTTGGGAATGGAATTGATTTCATTGATTGAAAAGGTTTTCAAATACAATCCTAACACTAATTAGAATTCAAATCAAACATAGCAGGCAGACTTGAAATTGCACTTTTCTGCCTGAAGAGCTGAGACAGAGAAAAACTAGAATAAATCAAGATTTTTTTTCCTTTCCAGTTGCACACAGATGATTTAATCTTGGAAGGCTTACAGGAGGAGGAGGAAGAAGAAGAAAAGTGCAACCCTGTGTTCTTACCCCAGGGTTCCATTGCTCCAGAGGATTCCCACTCAGAGAATAACCTGAAGCTTTGGAGGACAAAAGATGAATTTGCCAGGAATCCATCACTGTTTGATGAATGAAGAACTGGATGAGGCTCTTCAGGCAACTTCACAAAGAAGTGAAGCCAAATACAGACAGCTTCTTTCTCTGGCCAAGATACAGTAGGAGGCTCCATATCTTTCTTTTTTTTTTTAATTGAAAAAGTTTTTCAAATAAAAAATTTTTCCCCCCTTTTCTTCCCCCCTCCTCCCTAACCCCCTCCCCCTCCCCTCCCCCTGTGGCTTCTCCAAAATAAAACTCAGATTAATAACAGATTATATAATACTTTACCATCTTTTTACTCCACCCCCCCATATACTGGCCCTTTCTTTCTAACAATATTATTATATCCCGCATATACTATACATTTCAGAGCAACATTCAGCTGTAAAATTATATAATAAATCCTAATTTGGCAATTTCAACTCATAATCTACCCATTTCCTCCCCCCTCACCATACATATATCTCTTAATTCAAGTCTTTTACGTATATTAATATAACATAACATCCCTTTTCCTAAACTAAACAATCAGTAAACTAACCCAGCTCCACCCATTTTCCTACAGGTCTACCATACATAATATTTTTAATATTTTTGTTCTTCTGCCCACACCACTATAAAATATTTCCATATGTAAATAAAATCCTCAAATGACTTTAAGCTTGTAATCCATATGATATCTTCTATAATGTCTTTCAACTGGATTGTTAATTCGATCACCCATGTTAGGGTAACATCAAATTCTAGTTCCAACAGTATGTTCAGTATATTCAATTACCATCTGCCCCCATCAATAATAAATGTTTTCGTATATAAAAAACCACCCGAGTGACTTTATATTTATATTCCATATAGTATCTTCTGTAATGTCTTTCATCTAGATTATTAATTCCAACCACTGTGTTAGGGTAACAACCAGATCTTCTGCATGCCCCATCCCATAGTTCTCTTGCCTTGTAGCTCAGCATAAACGTAATACATTTGTCAAAGAGTCCAAAATAGAAAGTTCCAATCCACTCAATTAAAGGCCATCTTCCACATCCCAAAAGCACAGCACTGCAGAGATCTGTCACTCTCCTCAAAATAGTATAAACCAATACTTTGCCTCAGCTATATTTTCATGTATTTAATTGTCTCTTAAGAGACTGGCAATAGACTCTTGTTTAGTCTAAAATTTTTTAGATTTGTAGAACCTGCTTCTTCTTTTCTTAACTTTTTGTGGCTTAGATCTCCATCCTGGTTGCCTTTCTAGGACTTGTATATCAGCTGATTGATTTCCATGCTGGTCTGTTACTTGATAAGTCATCACATTAGAATCCAAAGTCGCCTCTCTTGTATTTATAGGCAATCCAACTATAACCTCTGAAGGAGAATCCAAAAGCGGCTCGTCCAATAAGGCCTCTGTAACTTGTTGTTTTTCCATTACCTCCACCTCCATCTGCTTAGCCTGAATTTCAATCTCTTGTTGATTTTGCTTTTCTTTATTCCCCTCGTGTGTTATACATGGAGATGTTGAACCCATTTTAAGAACCTTGTAGTAAAATTCTTCCGCTTTTTCAACAGTATTTAGTTGATATCTCTCTCCTTAATATCTCAATATTATACCAACTGGAGCATCCCACCTAAATGGGATGTTTTGTTTCTTTAGCTCAGTCACCAAAAATCCAAAATCCTTTCTATCTTTTAACATCTTGGGCGACAGCTCTTTAAATATCCAAATCTTCCTTCCATGCATTTCAAGAGTGGAGTTAAAAGACTTTTGCACAATATCAATTTCTTATTTCTTTATCAGTAAAGTAAATCACCACATCTCTAGGCAGCTGCCTTTGCTTTGCCACCCAAGAATTAGCTCTGTAGGCCTTATCAATCTTGCAGGATACCTCTTCAGGACTAACCTTTAAAATCACAGCCAGAACTTCAGCAGACATCTTTCTCAAATCTTCTCTTCTATTTTCCTGTATTCCCCTAATTCTGACCACAAATTCCATGAATCTGAATTGCATCATTATGGCTTCATTTTCAATCCTTTGTTTTATATTATCTGCATTGTAAGTCTTGTAGTCAGCTTCCTTTATTTTTTTAAACTCTACTTCTGAGCTTTTTTCTTGAATCATTATTAAAACATTTTCAATTCTTTGTATTTTATTATCCAAATTATAAATCTTATAATCAACTTCCTTCATTTTAGACTCTATTTCTAAATTAATCTCTTTATCCATCCTCATAATTGCGTCTAAGAAATTTTTCAAATGTTGCTTCAGGATATCATACTTTTGTTGAACCAACTCTTTAATTTCTTGTCTAAAATTTTCAAAATTCTAATTCATAATCTTATCATGTCTTGCCATCTTCTCCAGTACAAATTCCTTTAGGTCTGTAAAGCCATTCTTCTGCATCTGCAAGCTCACAACTTGTTCATGTGGTTTATAAATGGGGGAGCCCCCCCGCCCAGCTTGGTTGTCTGGCTTTGTCAGTTTTAACGCCATCCTGCCCCACAAACAGATTCTTTTTTTTTCCCCCTTTATGGAGAAAGACTTCTCTCCAAGCAATATTAATATCAAGTCTCTAAGAAAAAAAAAAGCATGAAATAAAAAATTTTCTCTTCACTTCTAGCTAGCGCTATTGTTTCAGTTACTTTGTAACCTATTAAACTATTCAAACGGAAGGACTTTCGCTTTCGACTTTCTTCTCAAGCCTCAGCCAGTCGCCATTTTAAACTTTCTTTCTTCCCCCTTTCACTCTTCTTTACTTTTAAAATCAGTCTTAGGGTTGTTAGAGATACTTGCAATTTAGGATCCCAGATCTGGATTTCATCCTACTTGTTCAGATGATCTGTTAGTTTCGTTAGTTGGTCTGGTCCTATCGCCTGGCTCTGCAAAACGCAGAGTTCTCCCGAAGCCCGGAGCAGCAGCAAGCGAAAATAGGGAGCCTCAACCTGCTTCCTCCCAAGAGTAAAAAAGAACTCTGGGGACTTCACAATGGGCTCTACTTGCCCTCGCCGGCTCTGTCTCACATTTCCTTAAGGAAACGGAGTTTTTCGAGCCGCCTTTCAGCTGTAAAGGCGGCTCTTTACAGGCGACGGGGCTGGCGGTCTCAAAAGACCGTCTGACGGCGACGGAAGCCAAACCGGAAGCCCAAGGCTCCATATCTTATCCAAACACAGCTGACTTTGACATGGAAGACACGGCTTATCACTATGTCCTCAAAGGGAAGTTTAGAGAAAAGGAAACAACAGGTAAAGATCAATGCTTTCTAGTACTGATCAGGCTCTGTGGAGAAACTGAGATTTCCCATGAGAAGAATATCTCTCTGAGCCCTAGATGGGATACTTGGAATACTAGCTTTAACTAAAAGTGCAATTGATGTTGGCTTTGGCTCACTTTGTCATGATCACTGTACTTGCCTTTTGTCTCCATTTGGATTCTGTTTCTGTTGCCCGTTGGATTCATCAGCATCTCGGATTTACATTGGACTTGTGTCTCCCAGGGCAATGCTTGTCTGTGAAACAGAGAGCTTAGAATTAGTGGCCTTCTGCTAAATAGGGTTTTCTTCCAGAACTTTTCTGTGCCAAATGACTGAATAATTGCTACTGTATTCGTTGTCATTTCATCTTACCTTTCCAGCTACTGGTCATTCAGTCAAATTTACTGAGCTTGCTCAGACTCAATTTCTATGCAATACTGTTTTACTGGATGCACCATGCTTGAATGTGAAGTGTATTTCTGATGATTCTTTGCCTTTCCGAGAAAGATAATTCTTCAAAATAATCTTCTCATGAGTAAATAAGACCTTAGTGACATCCAGGACTCTGTCAAGTCCAGCTTCAACATATTTCATTTCAAACTGCTGCTTACTCATTGTTAGTCTTTGTCTTTACCTTTCTTGCTGCTGGTTATTTTGCTAGCTTTGAGAGATGGGGTGTTGAACTGCACTGTGTGCGCATGTGAATATATCTGAAAACAAAGATCTGACTGGAGCAATGGTTAATGAAGCAGGTTTTAAACTATAACAAAGGAGATTTATTTATGGAAATATATTGTAGAGAAAGGGAAAGCCTAACACCTAATTAACAACATCCTACCAAGGGAAGAGCCAGCATGTATTTGATGCATATATACCTGGAAACAAAAACAGGAAGACATGATCTGAAATTACATATTATAGACAAAGAACAGATAGGTAAAAAAGACAGAGAATAAATCACTAGTTCTTACCTACATTCCACTGATTTTTATGAACAACACATCATGGAGTACTGAAGAATCTGTGCCATTGAAACCAAACTTTAATAAGGGGCAGATGTATACTACCCTGAACAAGACTAATAAGTGCTTAAACTGCTCTGATCCAATGTGAAACCCTCACAATTGCAGAAGAATCCATAGTATCATTCAGTATCATTCAGATTTAGAGGGAGAAATTATGGTCCTTGAAGTAAAAAGGATCTAAAGTAGAGTTTGGACAGAATGCAAAGCAGCATTCAGAAACAAGAAAAAGAACATTTCCTCTTAAATGAACAGTGAAATCTTTTCTAATACTGATCTTCATGCAATAGGGAAATTAAATTCTGAGCCTAGTGATAAGCCACAAACATGCCATCGTGTGTACATGTGTCTGAATATGGGATCCTGGCCACTGCAATTTTTAATGGGTGGGTGACCTTTCTTAGCTGGGAATCTAGATCTTATCCAGAATTAGAAAGGTTTAAGGGTGGACTGAGAGAATTTTACCTTCTAAGGGGGAACATCCACCATTATTTTGCCAGTTTCAATTTGCAAATGATTGCTGTTGGAATACTGGAGGAGCTATAAACAGGGATGCTAGGCATCCCATTTAGCCTGTGGTTTGTGGTGTGACACAGTACCCAATCTCAGCCATTCTGATAGCAAAAGGCATGGATTGTGATAATTTAGAACTGAAAGCTCTGAGTATAGTACACACACAACATCCCAGAATTATAGAAAATACTGTTGACACATAGTTATTACTATTCAGAGCCTCACTCTTAAGGTATTAAAGGTATGTGATTTTGATGTATTTTCAAAATAGTGATGAAATGGGAAACAAATCTCTATGTAGAGAATTCAAGCCCTACATGCTAGATAGATAAAAGTAATGAATACCTTGAGGCAAAATTGACTAGACTGACTACATCAGTCAATCATCAATGCTGTGTTTCAAGCATCAGTGTGGAAGCATTTTATTTTTCCTTAATCCTTTGTGACTGAATCCATGGAGTTTTTCTTGGAAATGCTGTAGAAGTAGTTTGCTATTACATTCCTTTAGGATTTTTGATAAAAGTCAGCACACACATACAAACATTTTAGAATGCTTTAGAATAGCTCAGGGACACGTCCTTTGAACTTGCAATATTTCAAGCCTAGTGGATTTTCACTGCTGCATCTGCTTTTTCCTGAGACAGTGTGAACTGGTGGTCCTGTTCCAGGGGATTTGCATGTAATACTGATGCATAACATTTTAATCCTCCCAGAAGAGCATTGATAGCAGCCCTACCACAGAGGCATTCCTCTCATTCTTCTGTAAATATCAGCATATGCCAAACAACAGATTGCACCATTTGCCCATTTTGAATGGAAAGATGATTGGCTCTTTGATAATCACGCGCATGGTGATTCTGCACATTGACAGTTGACAAGAATAACACTAACAATATGCTAAGTTAGATAGTTGCTAACAATCAGATGAGAATCCTGCATATATATATCTATCTATATATCTATATCTATATCTATATCTATATATATATATACATACACATACATATATACATACATACATACATACATATATATATATATATATATATATATATATATATATATATATTTTCTCAGGTTTTCGCAGGTGTTTGTATGTAGGTCTTTGGTTATTCGGGTCTTCTCCCACGTAAAATTGGAAGTGTCTTGGCGACGTTTCGACGAAGTCTCATTTGTCATCTTCAGGCTGGTGTTCTCCTGGAAGCACGAAGCCGAGAACACCAGCCTGAAGATGACGAATGAGACTTCGTTGAAACGTCGCCAAGACACTTCCAATTTTACGTGGGAGAAGACCCGAATAACCAAAGACCTACATATATATATATATATATATATATATATATATATATATATATATATATATATGGCAGCATTCAACATTAGTAAGAATTATATGTACTGACGGGTTAGGGTTTGTGAAATATTGAGGCACCATGTCTTCCTGAAAGTGGGGCTGCATGTCATCTAAGTGTGTAAGATTCTTCTGGGTTGTTAACTAAATAAACCTTCTGCATATAGAAATTCACACTCAGGTCACACACAAGTACTTACACACAAATGGGCACCCTGAGATTGCTGGAGAGGCAGCCTTTGTCAATAGTTGGGAGTACATGTGGGGAGCACATTCACACATCATTCGATGAGACATCAATGTTTCTGGGGTATTGGAATGGCTAATGAGTCTCACTATATGACACATAGTACACAAGAACACAGTACACAGATGTGGTGGCTCAGTGGCTAAGACACTAAGCTTGTCAATTGAAAGGTTGGCAGTTCAGCGGTTCGAATCCCTAGTGCCGCATAACGGGGTGAGCTCCCATTACTTGTCCCAGCTTCTGCCAACCTAGCAGTTTGAAAGCATGTAAAAAATACAAGTAGAAAAAATAGGGACCACCTTTCGTGGGAAGGTAACAGCGTTCCGTGCACCTTTGGCATTTAATCATGCTGGCCACATGACCACGGAGATGTCTTCGGACAGTGCTGGCTCTTTGGCTTTGAAATGGAGATCAGCACTGCCCCCTAGAGTCGGGAACAAATAGCACATATGTGCAAGGTGAACTTTACCTTTTACAGAAGAATATTTTTATGAATCTCCTAGCTTTATTAATTGCAATATAATGAGGCTTTGCTTACATACAAACCACCTCTTATATTCACCAAGACTCATCAAAGTAACTGATCAAGAAGCCTGAGAAGAATGGAGAAGAGAGATTGAGAACCATGTCATGTGTACATGGAATGTCTTCCAGCCAGTTTTCTATCCATCCCTCTCTTTTCATAGGATGCCAGCACCAAATTTACTCTGCACTTCGGTTTTATGCTTGTTGGTTAGCTAGATAGATTTTACTGACTGATGTACAATTTTCACTTCATGGCCAGCCTTCAGTTCCTGGCTTAGTTTCAGCTGATTCAAGCTTGCTCATTAATCATGTTATAGAAAATGTCTGAAGAACAAACTGCAGTAGACCCATGATGCATTTTGACTGACCAAGGGAAGAAAACAAACAAAACAGCTTGGTAACCGCAACAGAGAGTCTGATCTCTGAGACAAGAATTGGAAGCAGCTTGGCAAGATGTCTGGAAAGGCTTAACAGCAGATGAAAACAGTTTAACAACAGACTTCAACATAGTAGGGGATGTACCTACAGGAAAAGCATGTGATAACTACATACTACATTGGAAAAATAACAGGAACAATAAAGTAAATGATGTGGGGATGTGAAATCAAGCTCACTGGAACAACCATCGCATTGAATCGTCTTCCTCAAGATCCCAGACCAAAGCCTGGCCAGTCTGGTTGTTGGATGTACAGAATTAATATATGATTATGTTGTTGTTAGTTGCGAAGTCATGTCTGACCCATCTCAACCCCATGGACAACATTCCTCCAGGCCTTCCTGTCCTCTACCATCCTCTGGAGTCCATTTAAACTCACGCCTACTGTTTCGGTGACTCCATCCAGCCACCTCATTCTTCTTTTGCCCTCAATCTTTCCCAGCATTAGACTCTTCTCCAGTGAGTTTTTCCTTCTCATTAGGTGGCCAAAGTATTTGAGTTTCATCTTCAGGCTCTGACTTTCTAAAGAGCAGTCAGGGTTGGTCTCCTTAGGACTGACCGGTTTGATCGCCTTGCAGTCCAAGGGACTCGCAGGAGTCTTCTTCAGCACTATAGTTCAAAGGCCTCAATTCTTGGCACTCAGCCTTTCTTATGGTCCAACTTTCACAGCCATTCATTGAAACTGGGAAAACCATAGTCTTGATTATAGAAACTGCTTAAATGATCTGCTTGATTTTGTGTCTATGGTTTCATAGCTATGGTTCCACAAAACCCTAAGCCCAAACCTCTCAAGTCAAATCAAGTCTATTAAATTATGGTCAATGTCCAGCAAAATTAAAGAAAAAGCTTAAAAGCAATGACCAAGTAACAAGCTAATAGAGCCCCCACTGTGTAACAGTCATATAAAACCTACAAAATTTATGTTCCAAAACTGTGGAAACAGAGAAATTGAATAAAATACAGTCAAACAGTATAAAACATAAGATAAAATAGAAATAGAGTAAAATAGACAGAAAATAACAAGATAATAACATAATGTAAGTCCAAGATCAGGACATCTTACACCCTCTTGTGGACATGTTGCAGGTAGAAACTTAGCAACTTCATTAGTGATACCATGCCATAATAGGATTTCAATCTCAATTCTCTTTATTGGTCCTGGAGTCCAACCACCACATCTTGGTATAGAGGACAGGGGCATTTAGCTTAGACTACCACACCCAAATTCTTTAACGATAAGTTTTGGCAGTATTTTTTTATTACTTCATTTCCTTCCTTGCTTTGTTTTTTTTTTTTTCTTTTCATGTCATTGCTTACATGCTACTAAATGCATATAGAGTCTGTGAATTTTACAATAAGATTTTTAACAGCATACAATTTCTTACTTCTTACTTAATTTTGCATAAAATATTGCTTACCCTAAGAGGGTATAGCATGATGGGTATGTATATGCATATGAACCATAATTTCCCCTGAGAGCAAATTGTCCTCCCAGAGATCTTTTGGGTCAACCCTATCATTGCCAGTTGTTTATTTCTGTTATAATGAACTGTTTCTGCTTTAATAACTATTAAACTATTGAACGAGGTTTTCTAAACTGTCACCCAGCACACACCCATACCCCGGTTGTTCCACATTTTTAAAATAATATTATTTTGTCAATTAATGTGATCTTTGCACATTTAGAAAGCATTTTACTACTGGAATTTTTGCTAGACATTGGTGAAAGATGGAGAAGGAGGGAGTTCTTTATCCTCCACATTATTTTTAAAAATTACAAACTGCCTTCCAAAAATATTATCCTCCATTTCCATCTCCTCTGCTAATACTTCAGATTTAATCAGCATATGACAGCTGAGTAAGATCGTGATAAGCTTGAGTATCTGTGATAGTAAAAAGATTAGTAACATTAAGTTTATATAGTCCAGCTTTAAACCTACCTATAATTATTGTATTGATACTGGTCATTTGTGCAAATATTCTAAAAATACTTCCAGTTTGCAAACACTTCTCTTATATAGAAAAATGCAACCTTGTTAAAGATAAGAGAGGTAGTCTGTTATTTTTCCACTTGATAAAGTTACAAAGGAAGTTTATTTTTATTTTAAACTTAGATGTAGGCATTGCCAAACATTTCAATAACCATACTATTGTTTAAAATAGAGAGTTTCCATTTCAGGTATAAAAATAAACTTGTTTGCTTTTCAAACACTAGCAGTAGTGCTGATATGCAAACTATTAAAGTGCAATATTGCACATCACGTGTATTATCTTGTTCCCAACCTTTTGGGCACCAGGGAACAATTCCATGGAGAGAAGTTTTTTCACGGACTGGAGGGGATGTGGTTTTGTGTGCTGCCTGCATCTTGCAGACGGGGTTTTGCTTGTTTGGGCAACCCAGTTTCTGGCAGTTTCTGGTTGGGGACCCCTACCCTAGAAGATCTAGAAGATTTGCACAAAGCAACACTGGACAATCATCAGCTGGATAGGTAATTGGACATCCAGTTAGGAAGCCACTGCTGTATGGCCATAGACGTTTTGTATATCATTATGTGGATTGCGTGGTATGTTTTCTTCTGTTCTGTTCTCATTATACGCTAATTTATAATAATAACTAAGAAGCAGTTTACATCGGTAGAGCTAGGCCCCCTAGGCAAAAAGACAAGGAATCTGCAGCTTTTCTAATTTGTTTTACATCTTCTCAAAGGCATTTTCCTGCAGTGCTGGGATGCAGAAAATGGTGGAGCAGGTGGCTGTTGACAGAATCCCCAAAGAACACCTGTAACTAAGAGATCCAAGAGGCAGTCCTCGAAATTCTGCAGAAAGGGCAATGCACCAGGGACTGGACACTTCACATCTCCCAAAGACAAAAAAAATAATTAATAATTATTGAATGTGAGGAGAGAGGTATGTATCAGTACCTCAGTAACTAAGCCGGCACCTATCTTGCCATCCTGCTGATAGAGATGCACAGGACAGCTGCCTTGGGGTCTTGAAAGGAAGAGGGAATGCAAGCTTAGCTCAACTTCCTTTGAATAGAAATAGCATATCTCCAAGTATCAGACGCTGGTGAGAACAAAGTTGAAAAAAATGCAATATAAAAATATATTTATTTAAGAACTGGAAATTGGGACTCTACAATGTATGAATTCAATTTTTTCCAGGGGCTGGGGAGTCATTTTCAGCATCAGAAACTTTTTTAAAAACCATTTGATTGATTGTACTGAACTCTGCTCAGTAATCATAGTTCTTTGGATGGTACTGTATTTTCCGGCGTATAAGACGACTTTTTAACACATGAAAATCATCTCAAAAGTCGGGGGTCGTCTTATACGCCGGGTGTCGTTCTCCTGTAACCAGGCAGACCAGCCCAAAAGACTCTAACGAGCCTTAAATGGCTCTGGCGATCGAAGCTCTGACGATCCCAGCTTTGCCTGCTAATCAGGCAACTCAGCTGGGATGCCAGAGCCCAGAGCCCTGTAAAAAGAAAAAAGTTTTCCCCCTCCAGCTTGCTTACCTTAGCTGGTAATCGCCACGCTTGCCTTGCTTCGCTTGCCTGAATCCATTCCATCAGCAAGCCACTTTCTGCCTGCAATCATGCAGGCAGGAGTTGTGGACTTCAACTCCCAGAATTCCTCAGCCAGTAAAAACAAAGCTGGCTGAGGAATTCTGGGAGTTGAAGTCTACACGTCTTAAAGTTGCCAAGGTTGGAGACCCCTGTTCTATTGGGTAAGTTTTTTAACCCTTTGGGAGCTTTAAAAAAATAGTTAATTGGGGTTTTTTTAGTTGTTCTTTTTTAGACCTAGCCATTTAAAGTTTAGGAAGTTTTAAATTTAGTTTTCATATAAAAATAAAAATAAAATAATATTTGTGCAGCTTTCTGAGATGTGGTGTCTTTCTGTAGTGTTTCACTCTAACTACACAAACACACAAAATCTCACAAAGCTGTATGTGGAATTTTGTGTGTGTAAAGTGTGAAGGTTGATTTTTTTGGGCTTTTTGTGGCTGTGTGAGGTTCCTGCTTGTTGCAGGGCCCATTTTGGGTCTAGCACAGCTGCTTTTACATTGTGGATGAGCCAGTTGTGTTGTGTTGTGTTGTGTGTGTGTAAAGTGTGAAAGTTGTTTTTTGCGCTTTTTGTGGCTGTGTGAGGTTCCTGCTTGTTGCAGGGGCCATTTTGGGTCTAGCACAGCTGCTTTTACATTGTGGGTGAGCCAGTTGTGTTGTGTTGTGTGTGTGTGTGTGTAAAGTGTGAAAGTTGTTTTTTTGGGCTTTTTGTGGCTGTGTGAGGTTCCTGCTAGTTGCAGGGGCCATTTTGGGTCTAGCACAGCTGCTTTTACATTGTGTTGAGCCAGTTGATGTTTTTTAATTTTTATTTGGTGTGTGTTGGAAGAGGGGTAGTCTTATATGGCGAGTATAACCCAAACCCTATATTTTAACAGGAAAAGTTGGGGGTCGTCTTATACGCCCAGTCGTCTTATACGCCGGAAAATACGGTATATGTAATAATGGAAGGGTAAGAAATATTTTTTAAAAGGTATTACTTTTAAAAAGTCACCTGACTTTCCATACATTTTTGTATGTATACACACATTTTGTATTTTTCATACATACACAATACATAAACTCTTCAGGCTTATTAAACCTTCAGACTTCAGTTACTTATGCCCTGCTCACCTCAGGATTGGATTATTAAAATGCACTATATATGGGGCTGCCCTTGAAGACCCCCCCCCCGGGGAGGATACAGCTTGTTCAAAATGCAGCAGTGTGTGTAGTAATGGTCACTTTAAGTATGCCTGTCACCACTGCTATATGAGTGGCATTGGTTGTCAGTTGGCTTCCAAGTGCAACTGAAGGTGCTAGTTATTACCTGTCAGATCCTGTACTAAATGGCATAGGGCCTGGGTATCTGATAGATGACTTGTCTTCAATCATTTCTGCCTGCCCAGTACATTCTGGCCAGAGGTGGGATTCACTTACCTTCCCTATTTGCAAATGTGAACGCACGTGCCAGCTCTGCGCATGCACAGTCTTCTGCGTATGCGCAGTAGTCACACATTACGTCCAGATGGGCAGAGCCTCCCAGTCGCTGCTACCAGTTTACATGATCTGGAGAGAACCAGCTAAATCCCACCACTGATTCTGGCAGAGTAAGTGCCTTTAGGTCCTCTTCATTAAACACCGTCATCTTCTGGGACCAAGAAAGTGTGCCTTTTCTATTGCAGCTCCCACCCTCTGCAACAGCACCCCTTTAGGAAGATGTCCTCTCTCCTGGAGTTCTAGAAAGCCCTGAAACTTTGGTCCCAGGCCTGTGTTTGATATTTTATTATTTGTCGAGGGGCCGTGTTTTGTTTTATTCAATTTTGCTGTTTATAAGATTTTTAAAATAATGTATTTTATTTTTTTAATATCCCACCTTTATTTTTCCAAATAACTCATGATAGCAAATATACCCAACAAACCTTCATCCTCCTATTTTTGCCACAACAACCCTGTGAGGTGAAGTTGGGCTGAGAGTGAGCTGGCTTCCATGGTTAAAGCAGGACTAGAAGTCATGGTCTCCTGCTTTGTAGCTGGATCTAGGCGAAAAGTCCCATTCCATTCTAGCTTGGTACCTTAACCATCAGACCAAACTGGCTCTCTGTATAACATAGGCTACAAAATCTGGCTATAACATACAAATGGAAAACAGAGAAAAAAAGAGAATTTGTATAAAATGGTGTCTCATTAGTGTTTGTCATCAGAAAAAAATATCTAAAATATAAAGGTACTTTGAATTAATGCTGAAAATAAAAAGGGACTTTTTATCATGCTTGGTAGACTTGTAAAAAAGTTTTTAAATGGATTCCAATGCATTTGTTAATTTATAAGATTTTAAAGTTTAATATACTGAATCCACTTTATTTTGGGGGTGATTGACAAAGATAGGGGGAAAAATATACAGAACTTTAAATTTATATATGGTAACAGCAGCAAGGCTTTATAGATGCAATAATGTTAAAATTTGATGTTGCCCATAATGAATACATGGTGAAAATAATAGTACTTGCCAAGATTGCAATATTAACGGCTTTGATTAGAAAAAAAGACACAGATTGACACTATTTATATTTTTGTCTTTCTTTTCTTTCTGCATTTTTAGCTTTAATCTCTTTTTCTTTCCTTTTTTCTTCTCATCTTTAGTTAGCTTTGATTTTGTTTAAAAAAAATAATAGTTATAAAAAATGTAGGTCAACTCCACAAAGGAGTTGTTATGACCTTTGAAAGTTTTCCAAATTGAAGCAATATTGATCAGTCGCTCCATCTTTTTCTATTTCTCTGTTTATGCAAGCATCAACAGTTTCTTTGTGGTGTTTGTTTTCGTTAGTCCTTGCGGATTAGATTTTGCAATATCTGGAAAAAAAGCTATTTTAGTGCAAGCTATCCGTCTTTTTTGTTGTTTTTAACGTGGTTTGATGTTTTTTCCCCTACTTTTGTTAAGTCGCCTAGAATCTATTGGGAGTTGGGCAGCGAATAAATTCAAATAATAAAAAAAAAATTAAAACAAAGATCCGAACGTAACCGTTTGAAGAGAACAGCCAACGGCCCTTTGTGACCATGGGCACGCGCCTTCCGCCACGCTGATTGGTTGCGCGCATCGAAGCACTATTGTCCCGCAATTAGTTCCCTTCGAGCGAATGGTGTGACGTCCTCGTGGAGGTGCCGTGGCGGTCGCGCGCCTAAAAAAAAAAAGGCGCGAGGCGGCGAAGAAATGGCGTCGAGCGCTTCGGACCACCTACAGAAGGAAAGTGGTCCCAAAGAAGAAGAGGAAGCTGCCGGCACGTCTCCTGTCCCATTGGAGAGCCCACCTCGAAAGGCGAAGGGCCACCGTCTCTTTCGTCTCGGCGGGGAGGAAGACCACGGGGAGGAGGAAGCTGGGCCGCTGCCGAGGGAATTCCCATCGTACCTGGGAGCGCTGACCGGCCGGGAGAAGGTGTCGCTGTATTGCGACGACCTCTTGAAGGGTTGCAAGGTGGGTTGGAAGCTGTGAAAGCCGGTGAAGCCTTCCCATTATGCTTGCCTATTTCTCTCTGTGTTCTTCCAGAGGAACGTACGTAAGGGATGTTTTTTTTTTTTTGAAAATGTTCATTTTCTGAACATTTGTTTGCGAGTGTGTGTGTGCGCGTGAGAGAGAAAAAGAGGGAGACATGGTTGTGGTGAGGCTGAGAGAGACTGCGTAGTGCGGAGGTCTTCAAACTGGCAAGTTTAAGACTTGTGGACTTCAACTCCCAGAATTCTCCAGCCAGCTATGCTATGCTGTGTTGGTTGGAGAATTCAGCTATCCTGGCTGGATTCATGCTGGCTGGAGAATTCTGGGAATTGAAGTCCACAAGTCTTAAAGCTGCCAAGTTTGAAGACCTCTGGCCGTAGTGCATTAGATAGGAAGGCAAAGAAAAATGACACCTTTGAATTCATCCCAGAAATTAAATGGGAGGTAGCATTAGTAATTGGCATGTTTGAAATTAACCGCCTAGTCCCAGTAAAGTTTCTCACTGGCATGTTTTGTAATTAAGTTATGGCTTCTGAATATTATTTAAAACATACCGTGGGTTATGGTTAGAATATGGATCACTATAGCTAAAATTGTTTTTTTCCCAGATAAGACCAGAGATATTAATATAAGGTGGTTAGAAAGTGTTCTGTATCAGAGAATCCGTTAAGCCTTTTGGACATGTTTGAATTTGATTCTCAAAAAGAGATGCAATCCCTCTTCAATTCTACTACTACTCTGTCATCACTATATTTAGTTTGTGGAATCAGTAATACAAAATACAAGACAGGCTTGTTTAAATTGTATTATCCATAGGATTTTCTCCACCCACAAAGTGCTGACTATCCACCCTTTAGACAGCAATAAACTCAGTAGCATGAAATGAGCTGCTCCTTTTGCCAGTCCTTATTCTGGTGACTCACTTGTGGTGAGTCACTTCACCTTATTCTGGTGACCCTTGATTCTGCTCCGACTCACTTGTGACTGATGCTGTCCTGATTTTCCATACTTAGTGATTGATAACCAAAATGGTTGGTTTCAATGCATCAGCAGCTGATGGTAAAAACATTCACCCATCATGGCACTGATTGGAGCAGGTCTGAATGCATTACTACAAGTTTCTTCTCTAAGCTCTTACACAATACCTCACTCTGAGGTAAGAAAACCATAGGAATAAAAGGACAGAATTATGAAAAGAGCTCATTGGTGAAGACTTTGCATCCCTTTCTTTTCTTTGTTTATATAAGTTGCCTTTTGCAACTGACTGATGGTGAATTTATCGATGCGATGGTCTTATTAATAAATTTATTTTCTGCCCATCTTGCAGTTCGAGGCAACTGACAAATACAGATCTAACATTGAATGAAAGTGCTAATTTGGACATTATATATATATATATATATTTCTGTTACTTAAAAGGCAGAAGATGCTAATGAAGCTGTGAGTAAGTATCTTGTAGAAAAATTGAAGATGAAAGAAAATTGGCTTGGAATTTGGAAAACCAACCCAGAACTTTTTTTTGTCAATTCTGAAGACATTCCCATACCTTTTATTGGGGTGCTTGTTGAGGTAATTAAATGCATTTTAATATTATTTTAAAGCTTTCTAATAAAACTATAGCTATAATCAAAAAGACTATCAATAGCTTGCATAATTTCTGCCAACCAGACACAATGGTCTTTTTTTAAATTGGAGGCCATCCAATCCACATATGTTGACTGGAACTGACATAGTGAATTTTGATTATAGCACATTTTAAAAGTTTTTGTGACTTAAATAATTAGTGTGTAGAATGGTTTAAATGTTATTGAACACCAATACAATGGGTAGAGCTTTTCCAGGCATAAGACCTTCCTAAATTGGATATGTTCTCTTGGGCTTCACCTCTGCTCTGCTAGCTGTGCTTCCATTTTATTTTAAAAGTTACAATCTCCTCATCTCCTTATGCTTCAGTTTTTCAAAAGGTTGCTCCTTATGCTTCAGATTAGTAAAATCATTCCTCCTACCCTAAAGATTGATACATGCTGTGGTTACATGCTGAGTGGACAATATTTTTGGCAGTATTGTATACATGTGAATGAGATTTGTTTGTAAAAGTAACCCCGGGAAAACTTTGAACAACGATCTTGTGTACCACAGACATGAATTGTCTTCACCCAGGATAAGAGGCCATATTTCAGTTATGCATGGGGGAGGTGGGCAGGGCAGATTCATATTTCTTTAGCAGTGATGAAAGAACTACTATATACTTCAAATATATGACTGCCCTGAATTGGGTTTCTATATTATAAAAATCAAAAGAATTAGGAAGTATAGAAGTTTTAATATCACTTATATTTTATAATTGTTTTATTTTTGTTTTACATTCTAGGTTACTTGTAAACTGCCTAGCAATCCTTCAGCTAATTTTAATGTTTCCGTATCTATAGATGAACCTTTTTCCTCTAATATTGCAAATATTCCAAAACAGTTAGTTGATGAAATATTAGAAGAAATGGACTATTGTGTGCCTCTTTTAGAAGTATATCCTGTTGAGGGACAGGATAGTGTAGTGTTTGATATAGCCAAGGCTTTAGAAATTGTGAGGTATGTTTTTCTCAAGCTTAATTATGAATGTTTGTTTTAACATTTTAATATGTTTCTTACTATTTTAAGATGATGTTAAATTGAAGTTAATCTGTATTTATAATTAATTTGTTGATTTTAAAGCTAAAATATTTCATTAAGATTCAGATATTATGAACATTTATTTCACAACTCCTAAAGTTGGGAAAGAAATCAGTAACCACCATAGAGCACATAAAGTTGGCCCTAGCATCTATTTGAAATGTTGGAGATTTGTTAACAATCAACAGTACTGAGATGGATAGATAAACAATAAAAAAGAATACTTTACTAGAATACAGTGCTCTTAATATTTTTAACGATTTAATTTACTAAATGGTGATATTGCTTCTGGTGTGTATTATTGATGGCTACTATGAACTAGTCACTTCCTTTTTGAACTGTAATGCATAAATTTAATAAATAAATAAAATTATACACAGTATTCTAAATAAAATCTGAGCAGGGCAGAGTATAGTGGAACAATTCCTTCCAATGATCTGGATTCCATAGTCCTAGTATTGTAGCCCATTTGCTTATTTAGAAGCTACACTACACTGGTTCATGTTTAACTTGTGGTTTTACTAGGATACCTAGCTCCCTTTCACATGTACTGCTTCCCGACCTGGTTTCTCTTTTCCTATACCTATGCCTTACACTTTCATACCTAGATGCAGAACTTCACGTTTCTCTCAATATCAGCTTTAAAATGTAAATCACACCAAGAAATACTTCCAAGCTAAGACTGCTTTTTTAAAGATCGGTTATAGTAATACAAGTGTGCAAACCTGGTTTTGCTTTACCCATTCTCTTTCTGAAACTGATATAAATTGGTGTGAGTGTGTGTGTATTCTCTCTCTCTCTCTCTCTCTCTCTCTCTCTCTCTCTCTCTCTCTCTCTCTCTCTCTCTCTGTGTGTGTGTGTGTGTGTGTGTGCCTGCTTCATTGTTGGATTTAACCAGTATTTCCACTTTCATTGCTTTGGTATTAAGGATTTTCTCTCTCTCCTTTCATTGCATTCTCTTTACATTAAAATCAATGCTGTTAATTTCATCCTATTGCTTAGATCTTTTTAAATCCTTTCTGATCTAAAGTATTAATGCCCCTTTCAACTTTACGTCATCTGTATTCTGTATAAGTCTCTGAAATTCTTGAAAGAAGGTGTTGATATAAAATAAAGTTGAATAGGACAGAGCCCTTTAGCAATCCACTCAGTTTTATCTTTCAGATGAAGTGGAACTATTAATGAGCTCTCTTTGGCTTTGGACATTTTGCCAACTATGTGTCTAACAGTAATCTCATTTAGACCTTATTTACCATTTTATTAAACAGATTATTATGAGGCACTCTGTAAAAGATTCTGCTGAAGCCCAAATAAACTACAGTATGTTGATGTTATTCCCCAATTTAAAATAATTAAGAATATTTTAAGAATAACACAAAACAAAACTTTAATATATATTTACATATAGAGAGATCCACATTTGGTTAAGTAGCTTGTAAGATAAAAAAAGAAACTGATTATAAAATGATTCAGTTGTGAAATGAACAATGTAATAATCACCATCTACTATAGCATAAATAATGAGGTAAATGAAAGGGGTCACTGTGTAAATACTGTTCTGAAAATATTACAACAAAGGCTATTTTCTATATTTTGAAATACTTTTTCTGTTTTTCACTCCCTGCACCCTTTTTATATACCATTAAAATATAAATGTAATATCACTATGGTTTTTACTTAGATTTTTCTATGACTTTCTTTGGAGAGATTGGGATGATGATGAAAATAGTGAGACCTATGCTGCATTAATAGAAGAGAGAATTAAAATGTAAGTAGAACAGGCTTAATTCTCACCAACAGGAGATGAAGTGTTAAGCCAGAATTTTAACAATCATAGTTGGAGTACTGCTAGAAGCTTTCATATTAAAATGTTTCCCTACCAAAATATACATACTTTCTGACATCCACATTAAACATTAATCTTTTTCATAGTAAAGCAGTCTGTGTGAATATCTTCAATTTATTTTTATTCGTTTACTAAGCTTATATGTTACTTCAGTCACTGATAACACTTAGAATTATCCAACATTGATAAATCTGGCTAAAATATAACATTACATTACTATACCAAAGTCAAACTACCTGTACATATATAAACACAGAATCATCCGATTTATATCTGACAAATAATCCAAATCATGAGAGAATATTAAAACATCTGTGATGGTGCAGTAATTAGAATGCAGTATTGCAGGCTAACTCACTGTTCACTGCCAGGAGTTCGATTCTGACCGGCTCAGTATTAACTCGGCCTTCCATCCTTCCAAGTAAAATGAGGATCCAAATTGTTGGGGGCAATACAGTGAAGCCGTATAGAAGTCTAATTGCTATTGCTATCTCAACCTGCAGGACCTATTGGAACAAACCCCTCTTCATGTATTCAGGTTGCAATTACAGTTTTCCTCTCAGACATAAGGGGTTCAAACGTACACTTGGGGGTTGGACTGGGGATTGCTCTGTATATTCCAACCCACAGTCATCATCTTATTTGCAGTTATAAAATTGATTTTATGATAGGCACTTTCAAAAGTTGAATTTCTATTTGTCTTAATTTTTTTTAGTTGGTGTGATATTCAGAATGGAATTATTCCAGCTCCAATTGCCCATCGCTTTAGAAGAAATTTGGAAAAATATAAGACCATGCATTTGGAATTAATTCAATACCAAAGTAACGTCAAAGAGGAGCCCACAGCAGAAGAAGCTGTTGAGTGTTGGAAAAAATACTATGAACTAATAATGCTGTGTGGCTTGTTGAAAATATGGGAAGATTTACGTTTAAGGTAATTTCATTTGTTGTGTTATCTAATTTTTTATTTGATAACTGTCAACATGATTTTTTTAAATTAGTTATTACATGATGGCTTAGTCGTAAATTTGCTAATTCTTTAATGCTATCCTTAGACATATTTTTTTCAAAAATAAGTTCCATTGAATTCAGTGTTTATGATTCCCATTTATGCTAATAGAGCAGGGGTGGTATTCACTTACCTTCCCTACCAGTTCGCAAATATGCACTTGCGAATGCGCTTGATCTGCTCGCATGCACCATCTTCTGTGCATGCACAAGACCTTCTGCACATGCGCAGAGCCTCAAAAATGTGCAAAAATGGAACATCATGTTGTCCATGTGCATGGATGAACCGGATAGAACCAGCTGAATACTACCACTATAATACAGGATTGATTCAATGTATTGTAATTTTCATTTAGTTAATGAAATTTCTATTAAAATATGTGAGAAACACATTTAGGCTTTTCTCAGGCAAATTTGAGATAAACAGGAATGCAATAATATAAGAACTTGCGTTTTATTGTAGAAATGCCAAGAGCATCATTACGTAAGCTGTGTATCTAATACTAGTTCTGTTTATACTACATCAGTGTTAAATTCTAATCATATGCATCTATTCATCGTTTGATAAAGATTAGTATCAGTCTGCTTGATTTTGTCCATCTGGGCAGTAGCTCCCATACCATAAATGTGTTTCAAATGCCAGAATCTGGTAATTCGGAAAGATGCACCATCCTAAGAAACAATGGTATCTGTTAATACATTTTCAAAATACTAGTATTTTCATAATTAATAACAGACCATACTTTGATAAGTGAAAATTTATTTTAAATGGAATATAATAAAATATTTTTCCAGGAGTTTTTGCCTTTATTTGCTCAAATTAATCATTAGAAAATACGAGTAATAAAAAATTAAATACATTTAATTTTGCAGATTAAAAAATTACTCTGTTTAATGTTATTCAGTCCTACCTAGTTCAATTTATTTTATAGAATAAAATTTATTTCTCTGGGGCTTCCGGTTTGCTGCTGGCCGCCGCCAGACGTTCCTTTGGGATCGTCAGCTTCCATTCCCTGTCAGAGCCGCCGTTACAGCGGATGGCGGCTCGAAAAAACTCCGTTTCCAAGAGGAAACGGAGATAGAGCCGGCAGGGGTGGGTAGAACTCTCCGCAGAGTCCCAAAAGTTTTTTTTTTAACTTTTGGGACGGAGCGGATGAGAAGCCCCATATCCCCTGCCGCTGCTCCGGGCTTTGGGAGACCTCTGCTTATGCAGAGCCAGGCGTCAAGAGCAAGCCTGCGAATTCAACAGAATAATTAAAGAAATGACGAGCTGGACCCTTAATACTGAACCGCAAGTATTTCACCTTTCCAAAATCTATCTAAGAGAAAAGAGGAGAGGAAAAGAAGGAAAAAGAACCTTTTAAAATGGCGTCTGCTGTGGCTGGAGAAGGGCTAAAAGGGAAAGTCCTTCCGTTTCTTCTTACTACAATGTAGCGGAATAAATATCACTGGCTACATTTGTAGATAAAACCTCGCTCCTGTGCTGTTGATTGAAAAGAAGTTTTTTTTTTTTCCTTTTTTAAGGGAAAGTTCTTTTGTTTTCTATTTCTTCTCTCTTTTTTGCTAAATCTTGTCTGTGTGGGAAATGGCATCGGGACTTACACAGCTGGACAAATGGGGGGGGGAACTTCCCCTCTCAAGAAATTGCGCCAACAAATTTCAACTCTCCAGTGTCAGAAACCCGATTTTAATATATTAGAATTTATCCTTGAAGAGATTGTAAGAAGGGATGAGATTGTGAACCAGCAACTTGAAAAATTTAAGCAGGAAATTAAAGAAATTGGTGAATTGGTCAAATCAAAGTTTGACTTTTTGAATCAAAAGATTTTAAAAGCTGCTAATGGTTTATCAGGCTTTCTGATTCGGGTGGATGCAAAGACTAAATTATTAGAGTCTAAAATGAAGGAAATTGAGGAGAATTTGGATGACATGACTCAAAAAATTAAAAAGGATTTGATAAACATTCAGGATAATAGCTCGGAAGACAAATCTAAAATGGAGACTGACCAAAAGATTGGTAATGAAGAAAATGTACAACAGAGGATTGAAAGAGAAGTTTTAATGATTCAATATAATTTTACAGAATATGCAATTAGACTGAGAGGTTTGCAGGAAAATAATAGAGATGATCTAAGGAAAATATCTTCTGAAATTCTGGCTGGGATCTTAAAGGTTCAACCTGATGAAGTGTATTGTAGGATTGATAGAATTTACAGAATAAACTCCTGGTTGGCAAAGCAAAGGCAATTGCCTAGAGATGTGGTGATCTATTTTACAGATAAAGAAATTAGGAATAATATTGTGCAGAACTCTTTTAATTCTACCTTGCAATTTCATGGAAGAAAGATTTGGATTTTTAAGGAGCTCCCGCCCAAGATGTTAATGGAGAGGAAGAAATTTGGCTTTCTAGTGACTGAATTAAAAAAAAGAAATATCCTATTCAGGTGGGACACCCCAGTTGGCCTAATATTGAGATATCAAGGAATAAGATATCAATTGCATACTGTTGAAAAAGCGGAAGATTTTTATCAAAAAATTTTAAAAATGAATTTAACACCTTTAGGCATAATACAGGATAAGCAAAAGGAGTTGGAAACAAAAGGAAAACATCAAATTACAGAGGCTGTGATGGATAAATTGTCTTTGGACTCCCTGGATACCCCAGCTGGACTGTCTATAAATAAGAGAGCAGTGTCATCCGACTCCAACGTGATGAACCATCAAGTCACAGACAAGTGCGCAAATCAATCAGTTGAAATACAAGTGATGGAGAAGAAAGATGAGATGATAAAACTAACCCAACAACAACAATACATAAAGCAGAATGAAAATCAACTAGCAGACACACAATTGGTAGGCAAGAAACGAGGATGGAAATTCAACCCGGAAAAGAAAAAGAAAAGAAATAGATCGCATAGAAACAGCAATTTCTAAACTATGCAACAGTGATGCCAGGGACTTTAAAAAATGAATGAATATTTGAAAAGATAGTGGAGGCGAACAATTGTCTGATACTATCCTGAGGATTGTGGCAGATCTCTGCAAGGCCATGATTTTGGGATGTGAAAAGAGCCTCACTTTGTTGGATTTGAATCATCTAAAAAAATTTTTTTTTTTTTGGTAAATATATTATAATCATTTTGAGTTATAAGGCAGGAGAGTCTCGCCGGGGCATGCAGAAGATCTGGATGTTACTCAGTAGGATGATGGGAATTAATAATCCTGATGAATACCACAACTATAACCATATGGATATAATTATAATTATAATGTCACTCGGGTGGTTGTTTTTGCTTTTATACAGATGCGAGGATATCTACTACTGATGGGGGCAGAAGATGACTGGAGATTTTGAACAAACTGTTGCACCAGCATGTTATTTTACCCTATTATGGGTGATGGATTTAACAATCCAGAGGAAAGACATCAAAGAAGATACTATATGGATTATAAATTTAAAGTTATTGTTTTTTCCTTTTTTACAAAATGGAATGCATATATAGATATGTGTATATCTTAGTAATGTGGGCAGTGGATTATATCTAGAATTGTACTGCATGATTTTGTAGGAATTGAAGGGTTGAAATAGGTTAGTTTACTGATTGATTAGTTTAAGAAAAAGGATTCTTAAGTCATATATTTAGGGGAGTGGAGGACTTACCAATTCAGTGGAAAGATACTAAAGAAGATATATTTTTTTCTCTTCTTTTTTTTCTTTTCTTCTTTTTATAAAATGGGATGCATATATAGATATGTGTATATTTTAGTAATGTGGGCAGTGGATTATATCTAGAATTGTACTGTATGATTTTAAGTCATATATTTAGAGGAGTGGAGGAATTGGACAGAATTGAATAAATGTTAAATTTGGATGCAGGGAGAAGGTCGATTTAAAATGTTATATTAATATATATAAAAGATTAAAGGTTAAATTGTAATAATACTCAATAAGCTTAACATGTTAAGAGTCAGTACTTCGAGAAGGGATTAAGGGAAAGGAAAGATATTATGTATGTAACTAGTTATGAAATAGCCTATTGTTGTGAAGAAGTCACAGGGGGGGTTGGGTGGAAAGGGTGGGTTAGGGAAGAGGGGGGGGGGAAAGGGGGAAAAACTTGTATTTGAAAACTTTTTCAATAAAAAAAAATTATTTCTCTGAATTTCACACTACTTTTTTAAAATGTAAAAATTAATCTCATTTAAAAATATTTAAGCTAATTTAACTTGAAAATTAATAATAGTAGATTGTTTTTCAGCATTTTTTAAAAAGCAAACATTTTATACTTAATGAATTGTGTAAAATTGATTACAGAAAAAAAATGTTTTAAAGTCTGTTGCTAGTTGTATCAAAAATTCACAATTCTAATAGCTTCCCATTTAAAAATAATTTGTCCTTCAGAATATTTTATACAAATAAGGTATGGGCTAATAATTTTAAATCATTTTTAGAATAGTTAAATAGTTTCAAACTATTTAAGCCACAGTTTAAATTTTGAGTATTAAAAAAACAGATTTTATTTTTTCGAAAGAGAATATGTTAGGCTTACTTTTTAATATGGTCCATTCATTATTTAAATTATAAGTAAACCCCATCAAAAAGTAAAAATTCTAGGAATTTAATTTCTTTACACATATATTTGGGATGTGTTTTCTGCAGCGAATTTCTCTGCCTTTAATTATACCAAAGCCTTTTTTTCCTACAAACATATTTATATTTAAGACATTAGCTAATTAAAGCCTTATTCTGTATTCTACCTGTACTGTCTAACCCGTGATATGGATACCATTGGCGGGGACCACAGGTCTAAAGTTAATTGTGATAGAATTCATTTCCAATTTTAGAGCTCATGGACCCCTGGCCCCAAGGATACTGAAGCGTAGAAAAGGACACAGACATGATGGGGAAATTGTAACTTACATTGTTGCAAAAACAGTAACAGCAGAAGTGGTAAGAAATTTTCAAGTGGACGATAGATGTTTCTTAAAGCTCCATTCACTAGCAAAAGCATTTTTTATAATGTGTGTAATTATACAAAGAAGTATAATTTGGCATTAAGATTATTCTTTTGGGCCATTGGGAAGATATTTGCTCTGTTTTGATATATTTTTCAGTGCCATAATAAAAAAGATGATAGTTGCGGGCTTGGTGTAGTTATACAGAAGTCTGTACAACATGATTAAATGCTATTATATAGATATTTCATGAACCTTAGCAGAAGAATTCTTGCATGGAAGAACTGTCTTAGTAAAAATTTGCAAACACTAGTTCAATATACTAACTTAGATTCTAAAATAGCTAATAAATTTGCATATGTTTTATAAAAGTTTGTAGAAAATATTTTGTTGTATTTCAATATAATACTAACTCTCAATATACAATATAACTACTTAAAATTAAGTTCCATTACATACATTGGGGTTTGTTCCCCAGGAACTACTTATACAACTGAAATAAATGTAAGAATCATTGCAACATTATTTGAATTTTGTGTTAAAACTTCTAAATGTTATATTAAGGTGACTCTAAAAGAGTAAATAGCAATAACAATAGCACTTATATACTGTTTCATAGAGCTTTACAGCACCCTCTAAGCAGTTTACAGAGTCAGCATATTGGCCCAAACAATCTGGGTCCTCAACTTGCCAACCTTGGAAGGATGAATATATATCTATATCTATCTTATCTACACACACACACACACACACACACACACACACGTTTTTAGAAAACTGATGTTCAAGATTCACTTAATTCCAATGTTATTTTTTCTCTTTCATATGTCTAGGCTAAAGAATTATCCTCTGATACAGTTGTTCAACAGAATGAGAACCTAAACATAGCTTTGGACCGTTGTTATAGTGGTGATAATGTGCTTATTTTCCCTGGAGAATATAAAGCATCAAACTTGTCTATGTTAACCGAAGATATTATTATTAAAGGCATTAGTATACTTTTTTTCTCTCTCTCTTTTTTATTTTTGCAGTTAAAATTGCCAAATTGAAAGAATGTTGTAATGTTCTGTTGAGGTGAAAGAAAATATCGGATAGAACAATTGGCCTTGGTTTGTAAATTTTTCAGAGACTTATTTAAATATGAAAACATTTTTTTATTTTAATGTCACACCTTAATGTATGTATAAAGTAATTACATATATGCACAATATATTGAAATCATTTGAATAACTAAAATTATTGAGGGAACTGTTCTGAGATCCCACAAATTCAACCTCAACTTCCCCAATACCACCACTTTGAGTCTGGCTTAAATGAGTTTACAGTATCATGACTCCTGCTTTTGATTATATTTGATCAGCATATGTGCACCCTGGATTGTTAAATCAGGCAAGGAATTGCCTATTGCATCACTCTGCATGTTCTCATAAGATTGCATTAATTTTTTTTAACTGTACCACTTTAGCAATACCATACACTTCATATTTTGTATTTATGAAATAGGGTGTTAGAGTACTTTAAAAACTTAAAAACAGTCCTTATTCGTATCTGTGTCTATCATTTATATCATACTTAACATCTAAATCATATCTGTATTGGGTGTCAAACTCAATTTCATTGAGGGCTGCATCAGGGTTGTGTTTCACCTCGGGAAGCCAGGGTGGGCGTGGCCAGCTTGACATCACTCGTGTCGGGGCTGGTTGTGGTGGCCTGAGCGCTCTGCCAGTGGAAACGGGCTCCTGAGCTCCGTTTTTGGCTTCCATGATCTCCTGCAACCCTCTGCCAGTAAAGACAGCTCAGGAGCCCGTTTTCGCTGGCAGAAGCACCACAGACCAGTCTTTCGCTGTTTCCAGGGTGGCCCCGCAGGCCAGATCTACCCCGCGGGCTGGATCCGGGCCCAGGCCTTGAGTTTGATACCCCTGATCTATATCATATCATATATCTACCTACCTACCTATCTATCTGATGTATTAGATTTCTTTGCCTCCCAATATTGCCTCCAGGCAAGCTTAGACGGAGTACTTATAAAAACTGTAAAACCATAAAACATATATTTCTGAAAACAGTAAAATAGAATTATAACTTTGCTTTCACTGTTGGATGTATTAAAATACTAAGCTGCTTTTTAATATAATTTTGTCCTTTTCTTCAGGTATTGGAAAACCAGAGGAAATTGTGATCGTTTCAGAACCTGCTAATGAGTGTTTTGTAGTATCTAGGGCTAAAAATGTTAAATTCATGAATATTACATTGCTTCAGCAAGGGACTGTTGATGGAATTATTGTAGTTGAATCTGGACACACAATTGTGGAAAATTGTATATTGAAGTGTGAAGGAACTGGTATTTGTGTACTTGTTGGGGCTTCATTGACAATTACAAATAGTGAGATTACTGGAGCACAGGTATATTCTCTTTCAGTTCATTCAAGATACAGCATGTATGCATGAATGTAAAACATTTACTTAGGTTGAGCAATAAATACCTGTACATTAGAAGGGAGATAGGGACAACTCAAACATTTAATTTTTGCTGCCATCTAATAATCATTTTTGCAGTCTCAATCTGGTAGCTATGAGATTTCAGTTACTTTCTAGCCAAATTTTTAATGTAATCCCTTGGTCATTCTCAAATTCTTTCAAAAAATGTGAAGCTAATAAGGCGCAAGACAGGTTCCAAAGGCAGTCTTAACTGATACTTCTTTTCAAGATTTGGTTTAATATAAATGTTGGTTGTTGACTGACCTCCAGTTTCCTAATGCACTAAGCTAATCATTTTATCCTTAATTATTATTTTACCCACCACTAGATGGCAGCAAAAACTATGAACTAAGCATTTTCCTCCTAGTTTTTCTGTATCTTCAGGTTCCTTTTCTTCTAGGCTGCAACATATTTTTTATCCCTTTTCTTTTTAAAACAAGTCATTTATCAACAATATTGCCAAAAAAATAGATTTGAACAATAGGCAGTAAAATTAATTGAACAGTGATTGAATTCATACTTTTGGGCAGAGCAGTTAGAGCCTATAGGAAAGATTTGCCAATACCCCAGCACAGGGAAATTTCATTTTATATCATTTTCTAAGATTTTCTTACCTTGGAGATCTTGGAAATCAATTATTAAGAATATGTTTAGCTGTTATACTTCATCCACTCCTGTTAAGGGAGGTGAGAGACATAAAATTGGCTCTTGATTAGTAGAAGCAGTAGATGCTTCAAGGAAACCCTTATTATAGATTTGCTATTGACTGTGGTCCCTAAGATACCACAGTATAGCAATTGAAAACATTTTCAGTCAATATTTAAAGATTATGTGTAGTCCTTGACTTGCAAACACTATTGAGACAAATTTCTCTCATAAATTACTCCAATTATAAGTCAAGTTTGATTTTATAACAATTTTTATTGCAGTCATTAAATAAATCCATGGTTAAGTGCATCCAGCTTCCCCAGTGGCCATGTTTTGCAAATCATGATCATATAACCCACGGGTGTCAAACTCACTGCATCACATGATGTAACATGATTTTTTCCCCTTCGCGGAGCTGGGATAGGTGTGGCCTGCATGTAATGCATCTGGCCCATGGCCCATTAGTTTGACACTCCTGATATAACTGCAAAATGCTGCAACTGATCAAAAGTGTGAGCTTGTTCCAAGTGCCCCAACTTTGGTCAGATGACCATGGGGAGAATTAATTTTTTTGTGGAGAAGAGTATGGGGCAATAAAGTAGTTGTAATCATTACACACTTGACAGCAGATAAGACATTTGGATGTGGGTTTGGAGGTTTAATTTGCTTTTTAAGCAAAGTAAAACTCGGGATTATGTAGTTTCTATCACGATTGGAAACTGCTATTGATTTTCCTCACCTGTGGGTTTAAAACTCGAGAGTATTAAAGGTAATAGAAAAGGAGTTGTTTGTGTATATTGTATGTAAATCATTAATTATGATGTGTGATTTAAGTATAATTCAGCCAACTCTCAAAAGTTATTTGATGAACTAAATGTATAAGGAAAGATAAAGAGCATGAGTTGTGGACATTTTATGTCTATGATTTATTTAGTTACATTTTCCTACTGCATCTTTAAGAAGAAAAACCTATTTTTATTTCCTTTTGTTTTGCTTATGGCTATTTTGAGTTTTATTAAAGAACAAGTTTGTCTCCATTTTCTTCTGACTAACCAGATCTCATTTTCCTTTGCAATGAACTACTAGAATTTTTATTCATCACTGCTACATTAAAATTTGTTTTTATACCCAGGGAGCTGGTGTTGAGTTATATCCAGGAAGTGTGGCTACCTTGGAGGATAACAAAATTCACCATTGCAATAACTTCAGAATGAGTGACTCTTCACGGGGTAGTCTTGGTGGAATTAACATAAAGGTAAATCATTGCTGACAGTGGATTGTCACTCAAATTGGTGCTCACATAGTAGAATCAGCCAATTGTTTCAACTTTTAATTTGCTTTTATTAAACTTCATTTGCAGATTTCAGTAATGGGTTTTTTTCAGATGGTTGCTTTTCTGCCTCGGGCACAAGAACAAATAAGGCAATATTTTTATTTTTTTTGTGTGAGGTAGCTGGTTTAAGGTACCTATTTTCTTCCTTAGCACCCTCCCTAGTTCACAAAAATCAAAATAGAGTTGGAAGGGACCTTGGCGGTTTTTTTTTTTTTGGTTTTTTTTTAATTTGATTTATATGCCACCCTTCTCCGGAGACTTAGGGCGGCTTACAATGCGTTAAGCAATAGCCTTCATTCTTTTGTATATTTTATACAAAGTCAGCTTATTGCCCTCACAAACTGGGTCCTCATTTCACCTACCTTAGAAAGGATGGAAGGCTGAGTCAACCTTGAGCCTTGGCGAGATTCGAACCAGCAGAAATTGCAGGCAGCTGTGTTAATGACAGGGTGCACCAAACCACTGTACTATCAAGGCTCTTGTCTTCTATTCCCTCATTTAAATTGTTTATGAAGATATTGAAGAGTACTGGGCCTAAAACAGAAAATTGCGGTACCCCACTGCATACTTCCCTCCCTGTAAACACAGTTCAATTAAAGATTATACATTGAGTACAGTTGTTCCATCAGTTACAAATCCATCTGGTGGTGATGCTGTCTAACCCATACTTATCTATCTTGCCAAGTAGTAAGTTATGGATTGTTATCAAATGCCTTACTGAAGTACAAGTAAATTATGTCTACAGCATTTCCCTGGTCCACTTATTTACTTATTTTGTCAAAGAATTTAAAACAAAAGTGAAATGATTGGGCCTGCCTACTTGGGAGGGCATAGGAGTTGTAAAGAGGTTTTGCAGGCCACACTTGAACTGTGAGTTAAATTATTTCTGTCCTAAAGCATATGCAATGGTCTACTTTTTGCAATAGACTGGACTCAAACTAATAGCCTCCCCCTAAGTCCAGCTTATGAATTCAGTTGCACTCTGCATCAAATACCACTGACAGAGATTGGGAAATTTGAAATGATGTCCATGTTTAAATAGATAACTAAGCTGAAAAATACTGAAATTATTAAAATGTTAATTCCTTAACAGGTCCTCCCTGCTCCTAAACTAAAGATGAAAAATAACCATATTTATAGTAACAATGGTTACGGAGTGACAATTATGAAGCCTTCTGAACAGCTGGGCACCACAGCAGAAGAAACAATGGAATGTGCTGCAGCAGGAGATGGAGAAGATTCTGTTTCTAAATTGATGCAGGAACTGACCCTTCAGATAAATGCAAATACACTGGAAGACATTAAAGGCATCAGCATAGTTAACTGAAGCTGCAAGGTCTCATGGTGTAGCCATTTCCTGTAGCATAAGAGAAAAGTTAATATTATTAAAAACATTGCTGTATAATAAATACTGTTAAAACAGTGGCTTTATAAACATTTCATAGGTAAGGAGAAAACTGAAAAGTGTGGTATGAATACATTTAAACTTATTTTTTATCTAATAACTTCCTGTATCAGTAATTTAATAAATCAAAGGATTGAATTCTATATGTACCCTTCCATCATATTCATATAAGTTGTTACCTAGGAATATAATCTTTCAAAGATTAGGATAGACTGGCTTTAGGAAAAAGTTAAAACCAATTCTTCATTGAATCTACTATGCTTATCAATTTTATTTTTACTACATTATAATTAGCAATATTAGATAGAAAGAAGACAAATAGAAGTTTTCTTTTACCAGTTTCCATAAAACTTAAGCATTATATTAAATTTAAAAAATAAGGGAGAAACTACATCCTTAGAAATAGTCCTAATTTGTAAAGCTGCGATAAGGACTTCTATATTACAGACTAGGATATCATCCATTGTAGATACAAGGCTGCCTCAAAAATCAGACTTAAAAAGTGCTCATCAGTCATTCTTTACCAAATTGGAGAGAGGAGTTGAATGGGATTTTTAATCTTTTATTATTTTGAAGGAAGAGAGGATGCTTAACAGATTTATAGATGACATATTTAGTGGGATAACTAATGTCTTTGTTCTTAAAAAATTGCAATACTGTTAACATTAAAAAAAAAGATAAAGAATTATATATTCCAGTAAATCCAACTCTTCTTATACAGCCACAGTTCTTTGAGCTTTACATAGTAATACTGGAAGGTTTGGAACCATTCCCAGACATATAAGGCAGAAGTGATGGCAATAAATTCAGTATTTGTGCTGTCAAGTTACATTTAAAAAAAAATGATTTGTTTGTGAGAGCCCTAAAGGCTAAACCCTAATAAACATGCAGTAAATGCATTTTACTGATTTAATCAATTTTAATTCATTTTAATTATTTTAATGAATTAATCACTTAGTTAAAATGCCATCCACATTGAGGATTAGTGTGATGTATGAGCCCAATCACATAGAAATCAGATCTGTCTACATTCAGACCTTTATCCCCTGAGGCCAGTGAACATAAGCCATAATCAACTTAGAAAAATAAATGAATATAATGAACATTTTATTAGGTGAAAAAAGAATTCTGGAAAAAACAATATTTTCCTCAAATAGCCACTATTGTGTGTTCCTATATATGTAATTATATGCCATATTTATTTGATTTCTCTCTATAGCAAGGTGATTGAACCCCTAGTTGCAGAATGCTGTAAGGCATTTGGGATGGTATATACCAGGGGCCGGCAACCTTAAAACACTCAAGAGCTAAAAAGGTCCTAACTGGACCTCCAATTCTGGAGCCAGCCAGAAGTCCAGTTCCCCCACCATAGAGTCTGCTAGCATGGTGTCCTTTTTTCTCTACCTGTCATAACCAAAAGCCCTATCAATTGTGGAGCCAACTGGCGACGGAGCTGCAGCAGAGGGATGAAAGAATCATATGCGGCTCCAGAGCTACAGGTAGCTGACCCTATATATACTATCCTAACTCATTATGGCTGAGAAGTATTAAAGAGGTACATAGAGATTTAATTTATACATTTCTGCTCAGATGAGCATAGAGTGGTTAGCAAAATGAAAATAGATAAAACCCAGCATCTAGTTCATTTTCAAACAATTGATGACATTGAAAATGATGTCTCCTAGAAATTGTGCATTCATATATTCATGTGTTCTAGTGCAGACATCTTTATAAATTGTAGGATATTACTGATGGAGCTGTGTTGGCCATGGCTAACAAGTCCCTTCCAAAGTTTTCTGTCTTGAGCAGATGCTATAAATCCTGTGACATTAGAACATAATGACTTTGCTTGAAGTCTGGATGATTTAGGAATATTTGGGGTGGGTGGGGGGGGATTTTTTTTTGTTAGCTTTCAACCAAGCAGCTTGCTTTTTCAGCAGTCATCCAAGGAACCATGATAAATCCATTCCCAAATCAATGAAGGTATGGTTCTCATCTATGATCTGCTGATTCCTTATCTATCATGTCCTGCTTCCACAATTGATCATGCAACTTTTAGGTTTCATAGGCAACCTATCCATATTTCCATTCCACAGAAATGTTGAATACTTATATTTTTTCCAAACTTATACATTCCAGAGGCAGCATTAATAAACTGGTGAAAGCCATTTGAGCATAATTATTTCTTCAAGTACATTGGTGATTGTGAAAGTTATTGATACAGAAATTGAACAGCCTAGGTATTTGAAAAATTAAGTATGTGCTATCAGCTAACACATTAGTCTTTTTTATATCTCTACTCTTAGGACAAGGAATGCGGTGGCTCAGTGGCTAGGATGCTGAGCTTGTCAATCAAAAGGTCGGGAGTTCAGCAGTTTGAATTCCTAGTGCTGTGTAATAGGGTGAGCTCCCATTACTTGTCCCAGCTCTGCCAACCTAGCAGTTCGAAAGCATGTAAAAAAATGCAAACAGAAAAATAGGAACCTCCTTTGGTGGGAAGGTAAGTGTTCCGTGTGCCTTTGGTGTTGTCATGCCAGCCACATGACCACGGAGACATCTTCGGACAGCGCTGACTCTTTGGCTTTGAAACGGAGATGAGCACCGCCCCCTAGAGTTGGGAACGACTAACACATATGTGCGAGGGGAACCTTTACCTTTTCCTTACTCTTAGGACATCTGACAATTCCTGTTCCGATTCCTCTATGAAAATACAATTGGTATATGCTGTATCTATGAAGTTCAGCTCATCCACGTCACACTGCATTGCACAGCTTTTTCCCAATATCGATCTACTTCTAAAACTCACCATAATCATTAAAAGGGTGCATCATAAGACAACAGTTTTTGAAGCAAGATACTTCAAATAGAATAAATAACAGAATGTGAACAAAATCCAGGACCTATGACTCCTGAGGAAATAAAATTAGGGAAAATCGGTGGCTGCTTCAGTCTACTGGCTGTTGCTGCGGTCACATGATCTTCATTTTAAATGTTTTGTGACCTCCCCAGCCAATCTTGCAACCCCTCATTCCTCATCACCACCCCAGCAGGAGCCATTCACCTATCTGGAGGGAAGGAAGGGTGGGGGGAACAGGGAGAAAGTAATTCCATACACCTTTCCTGGCATCCTGTGCTTTCCCAACTTCAGCTCGCTATCCCTGTGTGCCTTCCCCAATCCATGTAGCACCCTTTGTGGACCCCATGCATCCTTCCTCACTTGTGCTGCCCCATGCCTTCCCTGACTCAACACCTTACAGCCCTCCTGGATACTTTCCCCGACCCATGAAACTTGGGCACCGTCACATCCTTTCTGACCTGTACTCCCCAACCCCCAGTACCATCCCTGACTTGCACTGCACCTCTTATATATTCTTCAGACACCCTTCCCAACCCACACACCCCCATACACCAAGAAAAGGGGAAACACCCCAATTGCATATCGGTTGTCTAGTCCAACCTACCGGTATTACCACATTAAATAACAATCTGGAATCCTGGTGTACATTTTCAAAGACACTCAGCAATTAGTACGTTTCTCAAGTACTTGCCTGGTAGAAAAAAAATGGTCCACATAGCCACAGATTGATTTAAAGCAGTGCTATTCTTCCTGGGGATTCTCACACTGGCTATAGGAGAGTTCTGATAATCTGCCCAAGGACCTTTTCAATCAGACAGGACTGATTCCATGACAGTTTTCACATTGTGCCCTGCCACTCTATTTAACCATGGGCATAATAACAGCAAGTTTCTAATCAATTAGGACCTATTTTCTTTCTATCCTACTGGGAACAGCCAATAAATATAATCAATTATTACAGTGCCTGCAACTTGACCATCAAATGACTGGAATTAGGCAAGAATGTAACTAAACAGGAGGTATATATTCCAAAAATGTACAAATATCTCAACTCGTGCCAATTAGAATATGAAGCCAGTTGGGTGTAGTGATTAAGGCATCAAGTTAGAAACCACAAGACTGCAAAAGGTGCTGCTTGGATCGGACAGGATGCACAAATGGTCAGTACAAGCACACAGGGTGTGGGGTACACATCCCAGTAACTTGTGATCTTCCCTTTTGGCTTTCTGGGGATACCGGCATGGGAGGTGATCAATGGCAATCAAAGGATCACAGGGCATTTGGCAAGAGCCATAAGTGCAAACAGGTTGCCAAGCACCCAGACTGCAATTACTTGACCACCGGAGTACTGGGATGGCCAGAACTCCGAGGGGTTGGCATAACCACCCTTCATTATCATCATAACTTCAGTCACTGAACAAATGGTCCTAAGCCAAAGAATGTCTGTAGTTGAGGCTGAACTCTCTAGTTAGGAAAAGATACATAATCATGTATTCTGAGTTGGCAGTTTAGCTACATGGCAGGTTTTCAAAAAATGACATCATCTGTATTTTATGGCATTTTTGGAGTTGTACTATTTTTATTTTAGAAGTTGCTGTATGTGACAAACATTTGAACAGATAAAGAACTTTAAGCTCCTAACTGGCAATCCTAGTAAGGCATCAATCAACTCATACAATTTTTGATGATACAACTAACAATCAAAAATTCAAGTCTACATCTAGGACTAATCTCTTAAAAATTAACAACTTCATTAGGATCAAAATAAACATACAAAATTAAAGTAATGTGAATACTGTATATAAATATAATTTGGAATTAAAATATTCCAAAATATGATGAACTAAATCAGGAAGAGATCTGTATTACAAATAAAGAAATGTATGGAATAAAACAAGTTCATGCATACTTTTATTCTGGAATTACTAACATTTAAGGCTGCCTATGCTTTGAATGTAGCCAAAATGATGCTTTAGAATGGAACAGGCTATTGGCAACATCTTGACCCTAAACTTATTTTTCAGAGATCAGGTGCTTACCATGGAACCCAGGAAGGACTGAACTTCTTTAAGCTCCTTCTCAGCTTTAGATTCAATGTGCAACACATACTCACTAGCATTTTGTCAGTAGCCACTCCACCCTCCTCTAAATCCACCACCTCTGTTTCTTCCAGTTTGGTATCCTCCACCTGAACCTTGAAAATTTCCTCTACCTCGAAATCCACCTCCAGCCCCCCCTGAATACCCTCTTCCCCCAGCAGCACCACGGTAAGAATTATATCCACCACGATATCCGCCTCCATATCCACCTTGGTAGCCCCCCCTGTAGCCAGTTCCACTTCTTCCTCTGTAGCCACCTCCACTGTCGTATCGAGCCATTTTAGGTGGACGAGGTCCATCGCCAAACCTAGAAGTAAAAATTGAAATTCTTTGTACAAAGATGAGTAAATGCAATCCTCCAAATATACAATTATGTATATTTACCAAGAAACACGTACTTTACCTAAGTAATTAGAAGTGTAAGAAAACTGCCTTTGTCTTTAAGACATCATTTTGATCATAATTTTAACAGTCAAAAATTCCCTATACTACTTGTTATTTTATAAAAGATATACTTTTATCCATATATGTACCTGAATAGTGTCCCATAATCATCATATTTTAAAATTCACATTTTTAAAAAAAGAAACTAAAGACTGGTGCCATCTTATTTTTAAATTCTTTTTGTTACACTTGTTTTATTCTTTGTCAAAGTAGTTTGCTAATATGGATTCCTGTGGATCCCATGTTTAATCATTATGGATCTGTCTATTTCAATTTTATAGTCGCTATAAATGGTGTCCAGTTGCAGGATCACAATGTACTTGTAAAATATATATTGTAAAATTTCTGGTTAAAGGAGACTTATTTCAAACCTCAGGAGAACCACATTATTAAAAAATAAGCATTTCATAATGATTCTAATCTCACATCGTGAAACTAACCTCATGTTGCCACCTACTGCAAGATTAATTCCAGCAGCCAAGGGTTTGGAGACTTCGCAAATTACATTCAGCATCTGTTTGTTGATATGGTCTAATTCACTGATGATTTCTGGATTTTTTGTTACTTCAACTACAAGCGCTTCCATTGCTGCACGCAAAGAAATAATACAGGCAGCTGCACTGTGCGGCATCCTCAGTTTGATCCTAAAGCAAAGAAAGCAATTTAGCAAATGATAATTCCTTTTTCTATCTACTAAGTATCTTAGGCTTCTAAAAAAAGCGATTCCTAAAAAATACACAAGAAAACTTGAATATCTTGTTCTAAAAACCACACTACACTGTATAAACAGTAGTTTCATTTGCAATGAAGAAAGAAGAAACCAGAGTACAGTAGTGTATGTATCTCTTTTTCAAGCAATAAAAAGTACATGTATTTAACAAGAACTACTAAATAAAGTATTATGTCACTTAAAACAGCAATAATCTGAATTTATGTTTTTCCTTATGAATTTCTTTTCAGTTATGAAACCAACTATTAAGTTTCGCAATCCCCCTGCCCACTCATGCCACCTTTATCATGTAAAGTCAGCCAAAGGATCATACCAGTCATCTAATATAATAATCTCTCCATCAGATACCACTTTCTTTGAGCCAAAGAGAAGCAGCTGTAAGGGGCTCACTAAAGTCATTGCTTTGGCTGAAATAGCCCGTGTCCGGATCTGCAGAAAGATGCATACATAATCAATTGTATAATACAAAATATAACAACTTTTTATTATTTACCCAAGTGCTCAGAGGTATTGAACTCCCATACACTGGATGTCCTCAAGTAGTATTTAAAACCACTATCTATGTGATGCTTTAACTTATTTGAATGTGCTGTCCCAGCAAATGATGGCAGCCATCTAACCTTCACAGATCTTTAAAAAGTTAAGTGGGCTTCAATCTGCTTAATATTTGAATGGGAGAGCTGTACTGTTCCCACTCTTCTGACTTTCCATAATCTATTTAAGATCTGATTGTTTTCCCAAACACTGGGCTAGAAGTGGGGGCCAAGCTTCTTTGGATGGTTTCTGTTTTACTTTTAAGATTTTAGCCATTGTCCCTTTTTTTCCTTGATAAATTTTATTTTCTTTGAATTTTTAATCTGTAAGTCACTCAGAGTAACTATGGAGGGGAGTAATTGAAATATTAAACAAATACATAAGCAGGAAACAAGATCCCAATTTCTTCAAAGTCAATAAAGCACAAGTCCATAAAGTCCATTTTGCAAATTTGGAATTGTTACAAAATAATTATTTATTAATAAAAATGTGTGCTGATCAAACTGAAAGAAAATTAGGTTTTATAATACATGCTAATAATGAACAGGAAATCTTCACATGCAGATGGGAACATTTTATTAGGAAAACAAGTATATATCACCAGGAGTGTGAATGATTGAGAAAAATAAATTGTTTTGAATCTGCAGTAAACCAGCATGTTTCAGAGGTTTTGCTAATGCATTTCAAAACAGCCACTGTTTGACAAAATGAAAATTCTGACTTCTTGTTCTAGGTTCTGAATGAAACAAAATCCAGGTGGGGCAAATCTGGTAAATACAGATAATCCCCAGGTTACAAGCATTCCCTTAGCGAACGCTTGAAGTTACACAATAAGCGCCCCCTAGCGAGTCCAAAAACTATAAATCTTGCAACACCACGGCAGTTGTTTGCCCTTACAAACCACCACAGAGGCTCTGCAACATTCGGCCTGCATGTTGCAGGCCAAAATGGAGCTTCTGAGGGGCAGATCCACCCCTCAGAAGCTCCATTTTGGCCTGCAATGTGCCAGGCAAGGTCTAAACGGAGCTACAGAGGGGCACGCGGGGCTGAGAGTCAGGAGAGGACACTGCTTGCTAGATCTTTGCACGGTAAGTGACCCAGTGCAGCAGGTTAGGTTGGGGGGAGCAACTGTGGGGAGCATGAGGTATTTCAATGGGTCGGGGAGGTCTTGGGTGGTCTTAGGCAAGTGGCCTGTTCCATCATTAGGCCCATGGCCTTCCCCATCCCGAAATACCTTGTGAGAACTTAACGAGCCTCGCGTTCGATTAGCAAATGTTTTGGGCAAAAGGAGGGAGTGATCCCGTTCAAAGTACAAAATTCTCTCCTTACGAATCCTTGGGTTACGAATGGAATGGGCAGGTTCCATTGCATTTGTAACTCGAGGACTACCTGTATTTCTCCCTCTCTGCTTAACAATTTCCAATGCGGCATATTCTTTCAATCCTATTTTCAGAGCAGCTTGCCTTCCTTCTCCCTGCATCTTCCCTCTTCCCCTGATGTTTTATTTTCTTTCTCTTTCCTTCCCTGCCTAGTCCATAAAAAGAGGTCAATTTTAGGCCAGGCACTGATCAATCAAAACCAGCTGTTCTGCATACAAAATGATTCACGAGTGGCATCTCTCTGATATATCTGTATGCCACCTAATGTCTCAATATTCAAAAACTACATGGACATTTGATAGTCCAAGGGTTCCCCCACCCCCCCATAATTTTACCTTTTCTCCAAAAACAAAGAAAGGAGAAGGATACTTCATATCCTGGCTGCTGAACGGGCAGTTAACGGAGGATTTGTGAATGAGAGCATTACGCCCTTCTGTAGTGAGAATCTTCCTCTTTTCTTTGTGAAAGCAGACATTGGGATACAAGCCAAAAGCCAGCAGAGAAATCACAACATCCAGGTTATTATCTGGTCCAGTGTTGTTGAACACCTGAGTCATTAAACTCTCTAGAAACAGAGACAAAAATGGGCTTTTCTCAGCATCTTACCAATACATAAAACTAATTATATAAACTGAATATTATATCAATGTTTGAAATTTTTCAATCCATGCCTGTTATTCAGGAATACATGAACTCAAAGTACACATATACTCTATTTAATAGTTTGTTTGCAATGAATAAATTAAAGATTACTTATTATTTTACCATAATTACAATGAAAACTTAGTTTCCCCTCCGTGCCAAAAAAACCCAATATACTTTATGACACAGCTAAGTATGTATAGAACATAAATTCTTCTCATTTTCTCTGAAATCCAGATTGTGTTTATGAAAATTACTTCAAAATGAGATTAAAAGTAACATGAAATGATAGAAATTATTTCTGCAGAGAAATCACAAGACTTTGTACAAGTTATCTGAGTATCTGTATGTTTGGGGAGGGGGGATGCACACACAGATACACACAAACACACACACTTTCTATAGCCTCTACATCCAGAAAACTTAAATATGAATACTTATGTGTAATAAGAAATACAGCTTAGTCTATCAGGTTCAGAATATACAAAAGTGCTGTCACAAATAGCTACTGTAATTGGGACCAGCAATTCCACTGTTAAACTAAGTGATCATTAACTGGAAGCCACGAGCATCCCCTTTTGATACTACTCACTTGAAATCTCTTCCTCTCCTATCTTTCTGCTCTGAAAGGGGGGAGGGGGAGAAAAAAAAGTAAGCAATTTCTATAGGCAATCTCTTTTTTGCCTGACCTTTACTGCTGACTCAACTGCATTGCTTTCGATGTATAGAACAGCAAAGAGCTTACTCTCTTGCAATTCCTTCCTCTCTAATCTCTCTGCTAAATGGGAGGGGGGGACACTTGTGGAAGGATTAGGCAAAGAAGACTGTCTACGGAAATCGCTTGCCTTTTTTCCCTCCCTACCACCCTTGCAGAGCGGAGAGATTGGAGAGAAAGTAATGTATTTGCGTAGTGTGCCTCTGGCTCCTAGTACTCAGTTGCTGGCATGATTTCATTGCTTTTGATGTGTAGAAGAGTAATCAGTTTACTTTTCTGAAATCACACTCCACGCTTTCTATTTTGCAAGTGAGGAAAAAAGAAAAAAACCCAAATCACAGGACAATACATACTGAGTGTAATAGTGATCATGTGATTGAGGGACACTGCAAAGATCGTAAATGGGCCATAAAGTTATTTTTTCATATCTTTGAATGGTTGCAAAACTAATGGTTCATAACAGGGACTTCCTTTATATTCATACAAAGTTAAGTTGTTGTTTTTTTTTAACCTTCTGGGAATCCGGAGTTAACCAGAATTTCTTTCAGCTGTACTTTGGCTTCCCAGGTCATTCTGAGTGTTGCCATGTTGAGTCTCTTAAACTCACAGAAACGACTTTCAGCATTTTCTCCACCCATTCTGCAAGAAAATGGGTAAAAATCAGTCAAGCTGCTCCATGTAAGTGTAACATGCTGAGGTTGTTTTTTATATATATATAAAGTAAGATGTTTTGTGAATTGCCCTAAATCAAATTACCTTGCATTATCCCAGGCTTGGAAGACTGAGAGCAGGGCCACATGATCGGAGAACCGGTTTCCAGCAAAATTCCTATGGACATAACCCAGTCTTTTACCCTCACTGATGAATGGTTCAGGGAAGCAGGTGGCAGCAGAGATAGTACATACAGCATCACCAACACTGAAAGAAAAAGCACAGAATTAGCTGAGCTACACTGCAAACGGCACTGTCAAGCAGAAGGAACAAATGAGACAAAGACTGCTGGTGGGATTCACTTTATTGCTCCTGGGTAAACATGACTTTATTTAAAAAAAAAAAATCTCTTCATCCTGAGTCCCCCTCCTTTTCCCTCTAGTTACTTTTGAAGTTATTATCACTTACTAAAATATGCACCCCATAATCATCATTTTGCCAAGTCGAGGTTCAATGGGGAGCCTTGCTAAAATTCTCCCAAGGGGAGTCAGTTCATCATTGGAATCCAGGGCATCAAGCTCTGAAATAAAAATAAAAGTAAAGTCTAGTATAGTTTTCAACTGATTTTTTTTCATCAGTTATTGCAATTGGTGAAATATTTAAATTATGAAGATGGATTTGAAATGAAGAACTGATACATTTGCTGCTGCCCTGCTCATTAATTTTCTAAAAGGGAAGGAGGGCTGATTACTGTTGAAAATATAAAGGTCAATTCTAGACACTGTTATCTGGTCCTTGCAATGACCATTCTTACAGAGTTGTGAAAACACTCTTTTTTGCATATTATCTTTGTTCAGGCATTGATCTCTGACTGAAGTTATAATGTAATTTAGTAGATTAGACATTTAGTTTTGCTATTCTGAAATGGACATAAAACAGCACGAATGAGTGGTTTTCAAATCTATACTTCAAGTGATTCAACTCTTCTTCTGTTTTCAATTCAGTTTATTGTGTAGACCAATACAAAACAGACCAGTATAAGCAGAGTCAAGCGATAAAGAAAAATGCAAGCCATAGTACAACATGAAAAATACAATTCAAAAGGTTTTTTGAAAGAGATCTGTGTGAATGGCACTTCAGAAAGGGACCTAGAAATTACAGGACCCGGGAATGCAAAAGGCAACAACATTTTAGGAACAAAAGAATTAAATCGGTTCTGGGATTTTGCAAAGATAGTTAACAGCCTCCACCAATTTGATGGAAAGCAATAGAACTGCTACGGGGAACTCATTTAGACATCAGAAACAGATGCTAGGCCTAACAACTACCTACATTAAGCTATTCCTAGTTACTATATGAACTAATAGTTTTATGCCCAGGTAAACATTGAGTGCCCTTCTAAATGTCATGACCACAACACTAGCACATATTCACTACCTTATATAGCATTAATCCTGCCCTATGGAACAGCCTCCCCCTTGAAATACAGATACCTCTACTCTACTGACCTTTTGCAAGTCCAAGAAAGCCTGACTCTTGCTCCAGTTATTGATGTTGGGATGTTAATATGGGGGCTCTAGTATATGATTGTGATATACATATAGTACATATACATACATATACATACAAATATTAGTATTACTAAGCCTCAATTTAGCTTTATTTAGTTTCTTGGTTTAATAGTCCCATACTTCTCTTCTTGGCTGCCCAGGTTCTTGCCTAGATGGTTAGCAATATAAATTGGATAAATAAATAAACTGGATTTCATTTCACCAATGAACGGGAGTTATGAAAATATACACCGTACTTTCATTGACAAGACAATCCAACAGATACCTCGGAGTGTATGCTCTGCTTCAATCACAGCATCCAAAGGGGGCGGTTCTATAGCTTTGGCCAGAAATTGTCCAATCCCGCCTAATCTTAGCAGCTTGATGCTCAAAGCAATTTCATGCAGTGGTGTTCGAAACATTTCGGGGGTCATATGAGTTTCAAGTCTGGAAGAGAGGGGACATTTTGGATATATTCATCTCTACAGCTCATGCTGCAATCTCTTGCTAATAATGATATCCAAGTTGTTTTTTATATTTACATCATTCCACAACTCTTCATAAAAACTATATATCTGTATTATACAACAAATACATAAACCTGCCTAACTAACTATTACTGCCTAATAGCTATTAGTTATTAATGCTGTAAGAAATTTGCTGTTGGCTCACACAGTACCCATGAATAACACCCATCCCATACACTTAATTTCTATTCTCTAATCTAGGTTTCAATTTGTTTTTCCACATCAATTACTTAACAGACCCCAGAATATCTAGAAGTGCAGAATATGAGCCTACCTATCAAAACGTGCTCTGCTGCAAAGATGAAAGCAGAATCCAGGACGGACACGACCAGCCCGTCCTTTCCGTTGCTCCAGATTTGTTTTTGAGGCCCACACAGTGGCATAATTGGTCATGTTGTTATGAGCAGTGAATAGTTTAACTTTCTGTCTGTGGGGTTGGAAAAAAAATACTAAATTAACTCCTTAACACTGGGATGGAAAAGAAAGTAGATCACTTTCACAAACAAAAGGCAGCATTCAAATTTATAAAAAAAGGGAAAAAAAGAAAAAAAAGCATGGGATAATATTCTGCAATGCATGGCAAGATCAATGTTAGATACAATTTTGTGAACCCTACTAGCCTTAACAGTTGACAGCACCTAGGTGACCATGGTAGATGTTGGAAAAAAAACTAAGTGAGGATGAAATCGGTTAGTATGTGGATGAGTCAGAGAATTTAAGGCTATACTAGGAAGCCCTTCCTTATTCATTCATCCATTTCTTTCCCAGAAGTTGGCAATGGCAACTCATGTCTGTACTGCAGCCAAGGACATGGACCTATTTACAGAGGCATCCGAAGTTGAACTTAACTTGAGGAAGATGAACTTTTCAAACTGAAATTAAAATTAGTCTATTTGATCTTCATCTAAAGGTAATACAGCTCTGCGAGCTACAATTTCCTCCAAATCCCAACTCTTCTATCTTCTCCATTTGCTACTTCTCTAAAGATCTTCTGCTCCATTTTCAGTGGATTCTTTTATTTGCTTGTGGGAAGGAAACAGGGGCTCAATGATACAATGAGAAGTCTGAACAAGAAGGAGGGGAACCAAGTTGATATGAAAAATGTGGGTCTGAAACTTAGCATAGCCTAAACTTAAGCAAAAAAAAAATTACTGTATAATGTTTTCTTGTAAGAAAATTAACACAGTACCAATGCTCAAGTGCAGGTTCAAAATCAAGCTAAAATAAAAGAAGAAATCTATCCAACTTCTAAAAGATGATCTTCAAAGCATATCCATCACTTTTAAGGAGGGTGTCAAGAACAACTCTGAAGTCCTAAACTTCACTGATGAGGAACTATGGACTCAATTTTTTTAAAAAAGTTAAGGACACAAGTGAAAAGAGGCTGCCAAAAAACTAAGAATTACAAGAAATTAAAAAATATGTTAATCTCAATGATGGAAATTGTTAAGAATAAGGAAGAACCCCAACTCCATAAGGTTAAGGATCTCATGAAAGAGCTTACTAAGACATTTTAGAAAACTTCCAGGAGATAATGGGCCTTATTATAATCACACCTATAAAGAGACTGAAGATGGAAATAGACATGGAAAAACCAGGGAAGTTTTCTCGCATCTCTGAATTCAGAAGAACATTCCAATCAGAACTAATTTATTAAATGATGCCAATAAACAGATGTTAGTGGAGAAAAATTCAGTGACAGAAGTATAATAATGAAAATCCATACAGTAGAAATGCCGACTTCCAAGATACTTTTGAATACTGTTGCCTACAGGTAAGTATACTATTGGAATATGAAGTCAGATCAGCACTCTCCTTATTACTAAGTGGGAAGGCTACAGGAAGCAATACATTGTTCACAAAAATACAGCGCAGAAAAGACTCACTTAAAACTCTAACTACATTACACCAACAAATGTGAAAAACAACACAGCGGTAAAGAATTAGAAGTCTACATATTAATACCAAAAAAAGAACCTTAATAGACTGTGAAAACTATTGCAATTTCACATGCTAGCAAGATAATCTCAAAATCATTCAACACAGATTAAAGCCCTAAATGGAAACAGAAATACTTACTTCTCCAGTGTGTTCCAGAAAAGGTTAAGGAACAAGGATCAGCTGCATGCTTAATAGTTCAGAAACTCAAAGAATATCAAAAGGTTGTCAACATGCCATTCATTGACTTATAGAAGAGCATTTGACAATCTTGACCTCAACAATGTGTGGAATGTCATTAGGAAAATGGGGGTACCACAACATCTCATTATTCTAACAATAAATCTAAAAACAAGGAACAAAGCCACAACTAGGAGAGAACATGGTGAAACAGATTGGTTCCAAATTGGCAAAGGAATCAGATAAGGCTGCAAACTCTCTCACAACTTATTCAACTATCATCATCATCATCAAATCTATATGCTACCAGATTCCCAATGACTCAAAGCTGGACTGAAAGAAGACAATCATTGAGTTTAAAACTGGAGAAAAAAACATAACATAAATTATCTGCACAGTGATGATGATACCACAGGATATGGACACAAGAATGTCTGAGAACATTGATGAGATGCAAATCCAGTGGCAAAAATCACTGAGCACAGAAAAAAAAAGAAAAAAAGAGGACTACAATTAAATGCAAAGAAAATAGCAAACACAAGCATAGGAATTAGCTTCAGAACAACTCACTTGCAAGAATCAATAACATAGACCACATCATTGATGGTTATGCTGGTCTCTGCAATGTTGGTTGATAAGATCACCTAGAGAGACAAACAATATTGTATGCTTGAATACAAGGCTGTATTCGCAAATGCACTCTCACATCCGAACTCTCTAAATCTGCTGGGATTACACCTTCCCAATACCATGCTGTACAGGTAGTCCTTGAGTTACAACAGTTCGTTTAGTGACCATTCAAAGTTTCAACAGCACTGAAAAATGTGACTTATGACCATTTTTCAGTTACGACCTTTGCAGCATTCCCATCATGTGATCAAAATTCAGGTGCTTGGCAACTGGTTCATATTTATAACCACTGCTGTGTCCCAAGGTCATGTGATCATCTTTTATGCCCTTCTCACAAGCAAACTCAATAGAGAAGCCAGATTCACTTAATAACTGTGTTACTAACTTGTCAACCGCAGTGATTCACTTAACAACTGCTACAAGAAAGATTGTAAAATGAGGCAAAACTCACTTAACAAAGGTTTCGCTTAACAATACAAATTTTGGACTCAGTTGTGGTCGTAAGTAAAGGACTTCCTGTATATAAATTCCAGGAATAGCAATTATAAAACAGCTGGAAATGGTTGAGCTACACCTATTCCAAGAGGTTCACCTTGGTTATTCCAGGGGCCACTGGATCAAATACTTTGCGCTGCTCTTCTCGGGGTATCTGGGAATGCAGAGGAAGAACTCGGTATCTCTGGCTTCCTACAGTAAGAGTAGAGGGAGGAAATCACTTTAAGCAAGCTTATTTCATTTGTATATATCCTATTTTAAAATTACAATTCTTTTCTCAACTAGCCACCCAGAATAGCTAGACAGTGAGATGGGTGGCATCTAAATTTAATAAATAAAATTCACTCCTCCATACATACACAAGCTCTTTCAATTTTATGATGACCTCGGGGGGAGGGGGGGAGGGGAGTAAAAAAAAATATAGCTGAAAATTGCTCGTACCAAAGTGTGGATTCATTTCCAGGTATTTCTGCATAGTGTATATCAGATTCCAGCCAGGCAAGAAGACAAGGACTGCTCCTACGACATTTAAGGTCTCAATATATTTCAACAAAGCCTCAATGAGTTCAAAAGGAGTTTCCTTCTCATTCATCTGGGCCATGCGGTTTTTTGTTTCTAGGCCATATTCATCACTACAGATAAGGTTGCAGTTTGCCTAGAAGAAAATTGAAATGATGGATGAAATGTCAGCATGAAAATAATCAAGTTCAGAGTGTGCTAATGATTCCACCATTCAACTAAGTCATACATAACTCTTCTATTAGAAAATTGTATATATAAGCATATGGCAGACTTCTCACTAATAACAGTACTATTATGCAGATCACTGCTGGGATTGAAAAAGCAGAAAGATCCATGAACACTCCATATCAAAATGACTGCAGTGATTGACTCAAAACAATCATCCTAAATTCCATATTAGTTCAATATAAAGTGTCCTCTTTTCAAATAGAAACAGTATATATTTTATGTTGCTTAGCATAACAAGACATAATAAAGCTCCAAGTACTATACAAAGACATATGCCGTTATAAGATGTATCACCACACATGCTTTGTCATTATAATTCTAGTTTTAAAAGCAATATTGTAATTTTATTTCAATTAAAAATCCTTAACAACATACTTACATCATCATCTTCAGTACCTTCTTCGTCCTTATCTTTCTTTTTCTTATCCTTCGGTGGAGGAACAAATTTAGTCATTTGAATACAGTCTTCCAGAAAATATTCTACAACCAAAAGAGTAAAATTACTGTAGAAATCATCTGATCAGCTAAATGCCAGTTTCTGTTGTGATTTCCAAAAAACAAAACAAAAAACAAAACAAAACAAAAAAACCATATTTATTTGCCAGATTTATATTTTGCATTTCTTCCTGGAGCATTTCTTCGTACTCCATCAACTTTTTTCCGCTCAGCAACAAAGTTGTCTATAAATAACCCTCAAAATCCTCAAGTTAAAGACTCATAACAACATATTCACAGGCATAACAAAGGATAAAAATAATATTTTCGAAGCTTATTTTTTCCTTCATCAATGAAAAAAAACCATTTTTTTTCTATATATAGTATTAAATTATTCTTTTCATTCTTCCATGCTTTTTGACATTCAAAATATAACCGTCTCAGCTCTCTATTAACATAATCATACAAAAGGCTCAAAATCACACAAATAGCTAAAGCTTCTCTATTACCCTCCCCAAAAAAGAAACAGAAAACTTTTTTGAATGTTCCGCTAGACAGGTGTTTACCTTGAACTGGATAGGTTCTACCAAAGACTTCAATAATAGGGCAATTAAAAAAATATTCACAGAACATGCTGGTATCAATAGTAGCAGACATGAGAATAACCCGGATTTCAGGATAGGCTTGAACAACATCCCGCAGAACTACCAAAAGAAAATCAGTCTGTAAAAGAAAAGAAAAAGGGCTGTCCTTTAATAGGTTTTTTAAAAATGGAGGTAATTATCATATTTAAGGTTAGCAACTTCATCTCACTTTATATACCACCATTCAGTGATATATAACTAACTGAAGTATTTTCCAACTATCTGAACTATTTTCATAGCATAGTACAGTTCTGCATATATACACAAATAATTCAAAGCATTTTGTACAATTTTCTGGCAATCTCAATTAATTGTCACATGAGACTCTTTTGAACTAGAGCTGTATTGTTTTGTAAGGGTGGCACAAAAAAAAAACCCCAAGAAAGTGAAAGCTTTTTTAAACTAAACATTGTGACACTATTTGCAGCAAGAATTTACAATACTGTTTCCAGTGTTCAAACAGTGTTCAGTTTCTTCCTGAGCCTCCCTTTTAGAGACTATCCCACTCTTTCTCTTCTGCTTCCTCTCCCATTCTCTCCATTTCTTTCTGTTTCTGAGCTTCACAAGAAAGAGAATGAAAAGAATGACTGGAATGTACTCTCATGTGCTCAGCATGGAACTGCTCAGCCAAACACCTACTACTACTACATTGGAAGAAGAACAACTTTCTGTCCAGTCCTTCCTCAGAGACCAGGGCTGCTCTACTGACAGCCAGTCTCCTCCTTCCACTCTGAGGTCCTGGACCTTTCGTCTCCCTTTCTGATCTTGAACCAAAAAAATTTCTACACATTTAAACTTTTCATGCCAGTCACTCCATAAACATACATTTTATCTCCTCTCCTTCTATCTCTTACTCCAATGTTAGATCATATCAGCAGCAGGTCTCCCAGCAACTGAGGAGATTGGTGTCCCTCACAGAGCTCTAGTATTCAACACTTATATGCCAGACTAGACCCGTCTCAAAATCTCCCTACACCAACCATGGCTAGCAGCCAGGTCAGTTAATCAACCCTAGTGACAGTACAGCTACATTTCAAGATCAGCATTCCCTTTTACTTACTACAATGGCTAAATCACACCAGCAGTCAGCAGCCATGCCAGATCACAAACTCATATGCCACAATATTTTTCCTATAACATAGGATAAGTAATGATGCTTTGTAGATATAACCTATAAGGGTTATTTTTTATCCATCTTATGAGTGCAGTGCAATCCAAACTTCCAAGATTACGTTGCTAATTCTAATTATTATTGTATGATAAATATTAGAACTGTGCAATGATCCTCCTTCAAAAGAAAAAAAAGTGTTCTGAAGGACACAGGGACACTCAAGTCATACTTGGTGGCAGCTCTTTTAGAAAAGGAGCTTGTGCAGCTCCTGATTATGGTTCCAGGAGAAGGTGTGGTCAATTTAAGCAGGAGTCAGTTTGTATAACTTGAGTAAATCCATATGTCTGAGTCATCTTTTCCCCTTTGAATCTGTACTTTTCTAATAATTACTGATACTGGATGCAATAGATGGAATTTTTCAGATTTGTTCAAGATTATTAGATTTTTATCCTGACTTTTTAATATATAACTCCAGGTAGCGAACATAATACTCCTGCCTCTTATTTCCCAGCAACAATTCTGTAAGGAGGGTTGGGCTGAAAGAGAGTGAATGACTCAGTTACCCAGAGAGCTTTCATGCTTAAGGCAGGGCTAGAGCTCATAGTGTCCTGGTTTCAAAGCCAGCACTTTAGCTCTTATACTGGGGTTAAACTGGCTAGATGTATAAGGTTATTTTACTTCTATTTTCCCCCCAGAAGGGAGTAACTTTTATTATAGATAACTCTAAGAAGCTATATGTGAGCAAAGCAACTATTTAAAAAATGACTACTTTTAATGTAAATATATGTGTGCAGTACTTGGGTAGAATGCAATTACATGATGACAGAAAGTGTGTTCACTTTCATATGGCACAAAAGCAGGAACACTTACATAATGTATAGCAATAAGCTCTGCTTGGATAAATTAAAAGCTTACTCACATTAATGTCTCTCTCATGAATTTCATCCACTATGACATGACTGATTCCACGAATGCCAGCTTCCAGCTTTCTCAGGAGGACACCTTAAAAACAGGTCTTTATCAATGAGGATGGATTAATTAGGACAAATGATTCCTTTACAGAACAGGTTAGGGAAGACACTGTAATGCAACACATCGTTACTGATTGAGAACATATCATGGAAATCCATTTTAATCATGGTTTGTTAAACTAGTCAAATACCAGTCATATAAGCAAGCAAAGTAATCATGCTGAGGTCTGCCAATTCCTCATTTATTTTTCTTCTTTCCTTTTAGCAGTTCTTACCTTGAATTGTGAAAAACTTATAAGATAAAAACAATTTACAACCCAGGAACTAAATAATTGATTTCAATTCATTATGTATAGTAATAAGAAATGGCAGAAACAAAGCATCCCACAAATTACAATTGCTACTATCTGTTTGGCAGTTATTTACTACTCAGACAAGCCCAGCCCAATACACACAAAAAAAGTTTGTTTTCAACCACCTCTGAATGGACAATAGGAAGCGCACGTAACAAATGTTTCTAGCATCAGCCATTTCATATTGTCCAATAGAAGTATGAGAAGAAATTTTCTATTTTTGTCAAATTCTATTAAACACACTATCATAGCCTATACATTTTAACAAGCAACACCCACCTACAGTGCAGAACATCACACTGGCATGTGGCCGGGGAAGCATTGATTCAAAGCGAACACTGTAGCCACAACTATTTCCAGGTTCTTCGCCTCTTTCATAAGCAACTCTTTCTGCTACAGAGACAGCACTAATCCTCCTAGGCTGTGTAGAAAAGATATCACAGGTTGAGTAAGAATCCCAAATCACCTCATCAAAAGGAACAAGTCCATCAAGAAAAATAACAGAACTGAACGATGTTACACAAAATATGCAAGATTTTTATAGATGTCCTGAGAATTTGAAATTAAAATTTTACCTGCTGGAATTCAAAGTATTTGTAGTTATTTGTGTATTAAGGTGCTTAAACATTCCTACTGGTAATTCACAATATGAAATACTGCTTCAGGTATTGCCTTTATAGTTTAAAAACTATTAGGTATAAAAAAGAACTATGAATATGAAGCACTCTAAATAAAAGAAAGTAGTACCAGGTTTCTCCAAAAAGGAGGCCAGGTCTTATTTTCTTTTGACCGCCCCAAAAAATGGCTAGGCCTTCTTTTTGGAGGGTTCTAATTATTGACTCACCTCACAGCGATGGCACCGACAGCCCTGCCCAGCAGGAGCCCGCTGCTGGCCCACTTCTTCTGGGCCGCTTGCCACCTCTCGCATGAATCGCCCCAGCCTGTGTTTCACTTTCAGATGCCTGCTGGAAGACATCTGCAGCCGATAACAGAGCTCTGGATCAATCCGGAGGTCTGTTATCAGCTGCAGATGCCTTCCGATAGGCATCTGAAGACGAAATGGAGGCCAGGGCAATGCGTACGAGTGGCAGCAAGCGGCCACAGAAGGCAAGACAAGTGTCAGATGTGCGAAGCCTGGTAAGTAGGGAGCTCCACCCCATCACCACCCTTGTTTACCTGTGTGCCTCATCCCACTCCCTGCACCCCGGGGTGGGCGGGGTCTTAATTAGGGCTAACTTTGTGGGTGGGGTTTAATTTGCATGCGCTCAAAAACATGATAGGGCTTCTTTTCAAGGTGGGTCATCTTTTTGGAGAAACATGGTATTTCAGACTGTTTGAATTCAAGAAAAAATGCAGCATCTATAACGAGGGGTCACTATGCATGATGTACACACTCATGTCTGCTACAAAGCACCTTTTCAGCTTTGGATCTAAAAAGCCCCTATCAAAAAGTAATTCCAATGCCATTAATGTAAAATAGTAGGCTGATTGGAAATATTGGTTTGAATAGGTTTTTCACCTGAGTGACAACAATATTACATTCTGCAGCTCTTCCACTGTGGATGCATTCATCCAAGATGTACTGTGGAACCTGTGTGGTTTTGCCACAACCTGTAGCCCCACGGATGATCACAACAGAGCTTTGATTTATGGCATCTAGGATTCTCCCTTCAAAGTTCTTCACAGGCAGTGTTTCCCTCTCTCGAAGAATCTGAGACAGGAAAAAGTTCACTGTTAATACTATGCAATTATGATCCATTAATGTTCCAAAGGTGCTTTCTCAAGAGGCATGTCATGCCCCAACATATAACTTTTATACTGTTGTTGCTCTCTAGCCTCATCTAGTGGCCGGAAAGACAAATACCAAGTATATTGTGGTTTTTGTTTTTTTTTAATTAAATTTATATACTGCCCTACTCCTGAAGGACTCAGGGCGGTGAACAGGCACAAAATAAAATACATAGATATAAAAGTTAGAAACATAATTAAAACCAGATTAAATAATTTAGCCCGAGACAATTAAAAATCCCAATAATTTAAAACAGATTAAAATTTCGATTTAAAAGAATTTTAAAACGGGAGAAAATTAGGCCGGGCCGGCTTGCTGGAATAGGAAGATCTTAAGAACTGGCGGAAAGTGCGCAGATCCGGATCCTCCGTATCTCTGGGGGGAGCTCGTTCCAGATAGTGGGTGCCCCCACAGAGAAGGCCCTCCGCCTGGGGGCCGCCAGTCGACATTGTTTGGCTGACGGCACCTGGAGGAGCCCCTCTCTATGAGAGCGTGCCGGCCGGTGGGAGGCTGTTTGTGGTAGTCGGCGGTCCCGTAAATAACTAGGTCCTAAGCCATGGAGCGCTCTAAAGGTGGTGACCAAAACCTTGAAGCGCACCCGGAAGACCACCGGGAGCCAGTGCAGCTTGCGCAGGAGAGGTGTCACACGGGAGCGCCATGTTGCTCCCATAACCACCCGCGCAACCACACTCTGAGCCAGTTGGAGCCTCCGGCTGCTCCTCAAGGGGAGCCCCGTTTGAAGCTGACCCAACCCATTTTACCCATCACCTTGCACTCTCAAACCAACTACACGCTGGAAAGCCAGACTCCATTTCCTTTAGCATTTGGAGAAGGCAGAAGCACATGGACATCCAGGGACAAATCCACATCGCACACAAAGCATCACTGGTGATATTTAAATTGCTTGTATTTATTAATTGTTACGTTCAGCAGTAACTTTATACTATCTACCTTGTATTTGGTTTTCATTGTATGTATCCCTATTTTCCCCAGTTTCACCATATGAAACTGGGGCGGGGGGTGGGAGGTGATTTTGTTATATTGTACTATATTAATTTATTTGATTCTTTTTCTTAGTTTTTATTGTTTTAAATGTGGTTTTATATTCTGTAAGCCACCTTGAGTCACCATGGGCGAATAGGCAGCAATATAAATTAAATAAATAAATAAATAATCCTTTATTCTTTCAATAAAGCATTCAGATCTATGCACACAGTCTGTTTTATTGGAGGATAGATGGGCTTAGCTGCATTCCAGTTGCAGAGAGATTAATGTGTAGTGGGGACAGAACAAGGCAACTGGACTTTCTGGTTTTTCTTTGAAGACGTTTCGCTTCTCATCCAAGAAGCTTCTTCAGCTCTGATCCATTAAGTAATTATTCATTTGTAAATTCTTCTCTGAGTATATTTGTTTAGCAAATCACTATCCTTCAAGTACTGTGGTTGAGATTTTAAAAGGAGCTTTAAATAGGCTCTTCAGCTTATTGATGTAAAACATAAACATACTGTTAGGAAAACCTGATGAAACACTAGACAACTAGTGCCCATTTGTATTATCATTTCAGAGATATTTCCTTACCTAAGCAGAGAAACAAAATAATGGGGGAGAGGGGGGGAGATGGAAGGAGAGACTCGACTTCCTGCCAGCTTCTCAGTTGGGTTTCTTTGTGTAAATCTGGCAGGGGGCATAAGAAATCTTCCTTCCTTCTATTTCCAGCAGCAGGTAAGTGAGTACTGCTGACAGAGGGAGGGAGCAAAGACAGCAACCCAATAGCAGCCAGTAGTACTGAGGCAACCACAACTTTCCCAAATTCTCTTGGGAGTTCATAGCTCCCAGATTTTGAACACATTCTGTAAAATAGCCCACCTGAGGTACCTTGGTTCAAAACTGTTGGCCTATGATGCACTGTTTCATCCAATTAAAGGTTATGACAACAAGAGTTTTGGAAACATATAGACAGAAATATATACTCTTCTTCTTTTTAGAAATGCCGAAGACTGGATAAAGATATATAAATATGTATTTTAAGTTTGTCTCTCTATTTTAAGGTATAGCATACCCTTAAAGAATCTACAAATTCAAGTATCGGCACACTTACTTTCTGTAGTTCCTGGTCATTTTCCAGCTGATACAAGAGGTTGTTCTTTATGTCAATGCTTATCTGTTCTGGTGTAGCCTGGAAACAGAAGACAATTAAATGTACAGTTCATCTATTTCTAAAGATGCTTTATTTATGCTTCAGAATGATGTATCTGCAGTATGAGATTTTTATATAAATATTTTTATATAAATATAAACAAACAGGAAAAATAGATGAACAACAGATTTATGAGAAGCTGTGAATTGTAGACTTACATATGACAGAGGACCCTCATCAATATTGCAGCTAGTCCATGGATTCCAGTTTGACTGAGGTGGGGACCATGGCACAACTCCCGTTTGATTCTGCTTCTGCGATGGTTCAAAATGAGCTAACTTTCCAATGCTGAGCAGAACAGGTGAACTGGGATCTTCAGGCTGCCAAGTTAAAAAAAACAAAAAAACAAAAACAAAAAAACAAAAAAAACAAAAAAAAACAATGGTTGTCAAAATTCTAACAAAATTCTAGGAAAGGAAACACAATGCTTTCTTTTTTTTTTTTATTACAAAAGTTTTACAGTTACATTTTCACCCCTTTTTCCCCCCCCCACAACCCCCCCAATCTTCCCAACCTCCCTAACCCACCCTAACCCTCCCCTCCCCCCAGACTTCCTAGTATACTCATATCAGATAAAAGGAAAAAACCCTCCTTTGTATATAAAACTTGAACCCTTCCCTCCCCCTTACAAATTTTCATCTTCCTTACATTAACATTAATATTTCTATCTTAGTATAACATTTTCAAATAAATTTTCATCCTGATTACCTTAAAGATATTTCTATCTTGATATAACATTTTCTAACAAATTTTCACCCTCAACCTTAAAAATATTTCTGTCTTAATATAACATCTTCTAACAAATTTTCACCCTCGACCTTAAAATATTTCTATCTTGATATAACATTTTCAAATAAAAGCTATTTGGTACTTCCTAGTTTGGTATTTATGCTGAACATAATCTATCCACTTCTTCCATTCCCATTCATAAGTCTCTTGAGAACCATCTTTTAAATATGCTGAAATCTTCGCCATCTCTGCAAAACTGGCCATCCTCAAAGTCCATTCCTCAATCGTAGGCAGCGCTTCATTTTTCCAGTATTTGCCTATCAACAATCTTGCTGCAGTTATCATATACAATATCAATTTTGTTTCACCCGATGTAAAACCCTTAACTATACCCAATAAAAACAGTTGTGGAGAAAACTGAATTTTTTTCTTCAAAACATTCTGCATGACCCACCAAATTTTTATCCAAAAAGCCTTAACTTTCTTACAGGTCCACCAAACATGATAATATGTAGCGTCTAGGCAATCACATCTCCAACATTTAGGCTGCACATTAGGATACATACACGACAATTTTTTGGGGTCTAAATGCCATCTATAAAACATTTTATAGAAATTTTCCCTCAGGTTCTGCGACTGTGTAAATTTAACATTCTGAACCCAAATTTTTTCCCATGTTTCCAACATCACTGGTTCCTCAAAATTTTGTGCCCACTTAATCATGCAGTCTTTAACTAGCTCAGATTCTGAATCCCTTTCTAACAAAACATTATAAAGTCTTTTAATATGCATTGGTCCTTTCTCTTTTATGTGTCTAACTAATTCTTCCTCATACATCATAATACCAGTTTTTTGGTCCTCTTTCCATCTCAATTGCAATTGATTATATTGTAACCAGGTTAAATTGATCCCTTCAGCCAACAATGTCTGTAATGTCTTCAGCTGCCATCTGCCCGCATCTGTAAAAAGAACCTCTTTATATAAAAACCCCCCGAGTGACATTATATTTGTATTCCACAAGGTATGACCAAGATCCAGCCATAGCGGTATTTTATAATTCCATTTGTTTCGGTGCTTCTTCCAAACTCTCAACAAAGAATCTCTAAGTATATGGCTTTTAAAAACTTTATCCACTTTACTGTCATAAAATAAGTAAGCGTGCCATCCAAATTCCAAATCGAAACTTTCTGCGTTTAATATTCCAGTCTTTTTTCCTCCAAACCAATCACTCACTAAAGTCAAAGCTGTTGCATCATAATATAATTGTAGGTTTGGAAGTTTGAGACCTCCCCTTTCTGGAACGTCTTGCATAATTTTCATTTTTACCCTTGGCTTTTTCTCGTTCCAGACAAACTTGTTCACACCAATTTGCCATACTTTTAATTGCTTATCATTTCTGAGCACCGGGATCATTTGAAACAAAAAAAAGAAATCTTGGCAAAATATTCATCTTAACTGCTGCTATTCTTCGAAACACAATGCTTTCTTGAGCACATACTCACTGGCGAAATGACTTCAAGGCACATATCATCTACAATTCTCTTCAACTGGTTTTCCAAATTAGAAGTAAGATTGACATCATAAGGCTCTACCTATCAAATTAAAATAAATATCAAAAATAATCATATAAAATTAATCTTAGACAATAAAATAAAATCAAATATCTTGAATTATTTACTAACACTGAAAAGGTTGCACAGAAAAAAATTATGGAATATTCATGGCCCATAATACAATCACCTAAAACCATCAACATATAAATATTTTAAAAAACAAATATTATGGACCATGTTTAAATCCACACATATGAAAAAGCTATACAAGAGACAATAAGAATGGAAACAGGAAGCATATACATATTTCTAGGTATTGAAAAGGGACATCATAGCAGGAAAGCACTTCTAATATATTTTATTTAAATACTTCATTCTCCAAATGTCTTCTTGGTTGATGTCAATTTGGGAATATCTTATTGTCCACTATATGCATTAATTTAAAATTATTCTTTCTTTAGCTTAGTCATTCCACTATTGAAATACTTTTATATCCCCAAGAAAATAGAATGGCATTAGAATATCATAAAGGGAAACTTTACATCTGGTTCCAAAAATTTCTAAATCATATATAGATAGTCCTTGACTTATTTCCCCATTTGTTCAGCAACTATTCAAAATTACAGCAGCATTCTAAAAATGACTGGTCTTGTTGGAGCAGGCCAGTGGTCCTGTGACTGTTATGTGGTTGTCCAGTTCACAATATGCTGCCTTCTTCTCTGCCAGCTTCCCACAAGCAAAGTCAATGGGCAGCCGGCAGGGAAAGTTATATAATAAGTTGTTCCTGCTGCTTTTTCTCCCAAGGAACCTGCTATGGAGTAACAGATCTCATACTCTATGGCGCCCACCACATTCTGCAGTATGCATCTTCCTCAATCTGCATGTAATCTGCTACTCCACTGCTTCAGTTGGTGCACCCATGCACCATAACATCTGCCTACACCTTGCTTGAAATTCCTGCCCACTTAACGACCCACATGGTCCTGGGAGTGACAATGCCAACCAAGCTTGCTATTGCTAAGCAGTGCAATTACATGACATTGAGCTTTATAACTAGATCCCTTAGGAAAAGTAATTCCAGCCCAATTGCTGTCATAACCCAAGGATCACTTGTGTGTATTTTTCTTTGTATCCTGCTTTCCAGGACTACTTTATTCTCAAATTGGATCATAAGCAAGTCAAACAATATGTACTAATGAACCAGTTACAGAATCTTATCTGCAAAACTCACCGATTCACCTTCCTTCTTCTTGGTTTGTCCAGAATAAGCTTCAATGATGCTTAAATGATAGAGCTGTCTGACCAAAGAAAGAGCACAGGACTGTGCTGCCAGCTTTTTATTTGAGCCATGCTCACGAGCAAAGATTCCTGAAATAGAGGAATGCTACCTCTGAGAGCGATTAACCAAAGGCGATCCTTTTATTCCTTTGCTTTAGAAACCTGTTTCCCAACTGTGGCAACTTCCAGGTGCGTAGACTTCAACTCTCAGAATTATCATCAATGGCCATGCTGGCCATGAAATTTTGGGATTTGAAGTCCACATATCTAGAAAATACCAAGCTTAAGAAACTGCTTTAGAATGAAAAAGTTAAAACACAACCATAGTCACAACTGCCTAAAAGTCATCCATGTGTGAACTCTGAAATTTTACAGATAACAGAAATTTTTAGGAATGTTGTAGATTCTGATATAGCTATAGAATTTTTAGTAACTATATAGACAGGAATTTTGTCAGCTGTGTATAATGACAACTCCAGGTAATGGGGGTGCGGGGAAAGGGTATTTCACAGTCTGGAAGTTCTCGGATTGCAAACTCCTAATCAACAAGAAGCATTCCAGTATACTGAATCAATTCAGGCTCACTAATTTCTCTAAATGGAAAAGAATTCTTTTAAATTGGATTGATATATTATGAGATGATGTTCATTTCCAGTAAGGACTTACTTCTGCCCAGCTGTTTGACATAAATAGTCATTTCTGCAATGAAGCTCCTGCAACATATTCAAAGAAGGCAGCATTAGTGCTTTAGTTCTGAGGAATCAAACATGGGATTTCCAACATAGTTGTCTAACAAAATGCTGTGATAAAACCCATTAATATTCAAATATTCACACACTGAATTAGAATTCACATTTTAAAATAATTCTACCCTGAAGCAACACTAGATAGTAGTTTTTCCAAGCATGTACAATTCCCGTCATGCCTTAGAGGTTAATATACTGCTGAAAGAATTTAGAATCTGTAAACTGTATTTCTTGGGAGCTATGATAAAGTTTAACAGATGAACCATGAAGCTCTTAAATGAATATGTAACCAGGATTAAAGAATTCATGCAAAATAAAATTTTATTTTGGATTGAATTTTATTGGATTCTTTCTGCAGACTAAAAAAACCAGCAAATCACCAAAGGCCCAGATCACATTACAAATGATTGACTAGAATTCTGCTTGCCTCTGCCTTAGGGGAGTCAATATATGATTAAACTGGCTAGATACATACCTTTCTTTCTATAAAGGCAATACATCATTAACAAGATGTCCAAGGAATATATGCTCAAGTTTGGAACTTGCTTCCAATAAAACAATTAAAACAAATACTGTATTTCCCCAAAATAAGACCGTCTTATATTTTTTTGAACCCTGAAATAAGCGCTTGGCCTTAGTGCCATGTGCTCAAAAGCTTGATTGGGCTTATTATCAGGGGATGTCTTATTTTGGGGGAAACTGGGAAACTTGATGTGATTATTTCAGTCTGTTTTAGGATCTGATCAGTTAGGAATACTCTTATTTGGTAAAATAAATTTATGATGATAATTTTACCTAAATGTTTTAGTGAACAAGGTTCTACTATGCTTATTACATGCATTAATGTTCAAACATATAATCTGATCCTCAAATGTTTATCCAAAATACCATAAAAATCAGCCATCTGCAGATGAATCAACCCCAATTTTCACAAATGGGTTATCTTTGGGTAGCATATTTTTCATGGTATATTGGTTAAACATTCAAGGGTTTGTTTATCCACAAATGGGCTTAGCAATGACTATATATGGGATATACAGACAGTCCTGGAGAGGGTGGCACTGCCCCAGATGGACCTGGTGCATAATCTGGGAGTCCTCTTGTACTTCCAGCTCTTGCGATAACATCAGGAGGTAGCAATGGCCAGGAGGGCCTTTGCACATCTTAGAGTTGTGCGCCAGTTGCACCCATTCCTACATTGGGAGTCTTTGCACACACTCATGCCCTCGCGATCTCTCATCTGGATTGTTGCAATGAGTTCTACATGGGGCTGCTCTTGAAAAGCATTCAGAGGTTTATAAAAGAAAAGAAAAGAAAAGCATTCAGAGGTTTCAAATAGTGCAGAATGCAACTGCATAGGTAGTAAGATAAAGGTAAAGGTTCCCCCGCATATGCATGCTAGTCGTTTCCGGCTCTAGGGGCATCTCCGTTTCTAAGCTGAAGAGCTAGCTCTGTTCGAAGACATCTCTGTGGTCATGTGGCTGGCATGACTCAACGCCAAAAGTGCATGGAGAGCTGTTAGCTTCCCACCAAAGGTGGTCCCTATTTTTCTACTTGCATTTTTTATGTGCTTTCAAACTTCTAGGTTGGCAGAAGCTGGGAGAAGTAATGGGAGCTCACCTCGTCACATGGCGCTAGGGATTTGAACTGAACTGCCGACCTTCTCATCGACAAGTGCACAAGTAGTAAATGGTGTCAAATATTCAACACATGTAACACCAGTATGCTTCCAGGTGTAATTCAAAGTGTTGGTTATCACCTTTAAAACCTTTCATGGCTTCAAGGCGGGTTACCTAGGGGACTGTCTTCTCCCAGTCATTTCTACATGTCGATCTGGCAGATTGAGCGTGTTATGGGTCCCATCAGCCAATGAATACCAGTTGTCAGGGACCAGGAGACATGCCTTCTCCACCGTAGCCCCTGCCCTCTGTAACATTCTCCCTTCAGAGAACAGGAAGACCCAGACCTTGCTAGCCTTTTGTAAGGTCATGAAGACTTGGCTGTGTGCCCAGGCCTGGGGCCCCATTTCTTGGTTGTATTAACATCCATGGTTATAGTTCTACTTGGTGCCATATATTTTTGTATTGCTTTAATTGTTTTAAATTTGTTTTTATATTTATGCTACCCAGTGTCATTTGTTGAGATGGATGGCCATAGAAATCAAATCAAACCAATCAATTAATCAAATGCATACTTTTACAAAACATTACTGTATATACTCATTCATAAGCCCATCCACTGATAAACTGAACGGAGAGTTTGGGTGCACCTAAAACTCTTAGCTTATCTACAAGTATTTACGGCATATGCTTTTTAAATCATTTGCTCAGCATTTACTCAGCAGATATTTCTAGCTACATAAACATGCATACAAACAGGCTACTAGTTATTCTAAGGAAATACATTTAATTTTAAACATTCTAGGACTGCTAAAGAACCTTGAGATCAGATACTCAATATCACAGGAGCTAGACTGATCATTCTGAGCATTTCTTCTGGAAAGTGATATGAATTTAGCCAGGTTTTGCAAAGATGACTAAATTTAAAATCTTGCAGAGACAATCTCCACAGATTATTTTTAAAGATAAAATAATAATTGTAATGCGTCAAGTACTCCTATTATATTGTAAGAAAAGTAAGTTATATGTAAAGCTATGTCAATATATATTAGTTATTTCACTGCAGACAAAAAAAACAAACTAGATGATACTAAGTTTATTCTTAGTTCCTTCCTAAGCCACCAATGAACTGACCTTCAGGCACAGCGGCTTCATGAATCAGAAGACCACTGGCTCTCAGGGACAAACAGCCACCCTTTCATTAATGACACCGATGTCAGTATGTTTCTCAGCCAGGCTTAAATTCAGCACTCAATTCGTTTCCTCCACCTGGGGGGGAACAACGACACCAGAAATCAGTTTACAATAGAGTCCCATGTGATTGCTTAGTACAGCCTAAGCAGCAGCACATGTGTGAACAAGCAAAAATCTCTGGTGTCGCAGTTGCCACCCCATTCAGCATAGAATTTATATTGAATTACTACTGAAGTCCTTTTCCTGGTGGAAAATTGATTTTGTGCAACAGGGAAATGTATTTAGGTTTTTTAAAAATACCTTTATACTAGCTTCCAATCACAGATTTACACATTCACCAACGTAATTATGTAATTAAGTACCTATTCTGTTCCATTATGTGGAACAGGGAAATCCCCATGACTGTATTTCTACAAAATAATTCTCTCTATTTCATGAAATAAACTAATTAGTAACTTAGTAATTAATACAATACTAATCAAATTTTTAAATATTTATTGCACAACCAACCTACTGGAGCCTTGAGCATATATGCTCTTTCTACCACCCCATGCATATAGGAAGAAATTCAAAGTACTAACTACCAGTTTTCAATTAACCAGTTATTCATTAATGTGAATTTCTGTCAGTTTGAATTGTGATTGATGAAAAAAAAATAGGACTGCACAAAAATGATTCATTTTGGGTTTTCATAATCACAAAGCCACCAATTTAAGGTAAACAGACTTTGATTCTGGGTATAACAGAGAATTCTAGTTAATTGGGAAATAGAAGACTACAATCTCTGGTACCTGAAAGAGCAGAAAAGATGAAAAGAAGCACAAGAACCCAAGGCTTAAGAAGGTTGTATCAAATCTAGATCAAAAAGCAACAAAATAAAGTTTGGGTGTGTTTAGTGGAATTTAATCCTAAACATATGTGCCAATTTTGTACCTTCGGTGTAAGTTCTGAAGCTTAAAAGATATTATTAATACCTTTTAAATATTAATATTTCAATATTACTAATTTTCAAATTAAGAAATTGATTTGTTTAAATGTACCATTTCAATGTACCACCCCCTTCACTTTCCCCCCATATCCAGATGAACCCATTTCAGCTACTGTCAGTTACTAGGAAAGACGCTGAGAGTGAGTGTTTTGGGGAAAAAATTCTCAGTTTATTTTAAAAACCTCACATCATTACTTTAAAAAGAAAATGGGGGAAAAAAGGGATACAGTACTTGGCAGAAACATATTAAACACTGCAATTCCATGGGAATTTATCTTCTAAGAGCTTTTTATCCCAGACAAAATTACACAGGTTTGATATAACTGATAGTACATTCGTTATTCTTCTTTTTAAAACTATGCCAATTTATGCCTAAAAAACTGGGTACCTCATAGTGTGTTTATTTATTTAGATGTTTTTAACACAATTTTCTTCTTTAAAGATGCAAGAAATCCATCCAAGCCTTCCTGGGAGTAACAAATTCTACACCCTGGAATGCTCTTGGGAAAACAGCAAACAGACCGAGAAACATACTGTCATCCATGCCTCCATCTTCACCAAGTAAATATTAAATAAAGCTTGTACTTGGGGAAAAAACATAACAGCAGAACTTCAAGAGCTATAGAGGAGAAAGTCTAAAATGGCAATTTTATGAAGAAATTAGGCAAGTGCATTTTTCTGGACAAATTGGGAATGGGAAATGTCTCAGCTACTTCACTTCTGAATGTCAGACTGATGATAAACATAAAGCAACGCTACTATTAATAAATATGATAATCCTGGTAGTATACAACAACTGCACAAAGAACTATCTTTTATGGATGTTGAAAGGGAAATGACATGAAGTATTTCAAATCAGAAATTGAATCTAACCTCTGAATTTACATATCAAACTACATTAGGCATCATCTATCATTTGTTGGAGTCAAACTAGGAAGGCATTAGAAGCCTTGGTAGCTTTTCCCCTCATTTCTTTTCCTTTTTGAATATTGAATCCAAAGCTATGTGCAGCTCTATTTTCTTGTTCAGTATTCAGAGAGCTATATTTCATTTTAGAAGGTATATATCATGTAAAAGCAAATGTTTAACTAGATTTTTTTTTAGAGTAATGTTCATGAAAAAAAATACGATTGAGATACCAACAAAACTAAGATTAATTTATGAAGTTATTAGAAGGTGAATAGCTTCACCTTGGTTAACTTTGGATGTTTGAAGGACAGGTAGGAACAGGAAGAAAAACTGAAGGCAGAGATAGAGGAGTGAGAATTATTTCTTTATCAGCCTATTATATATTTACTCAATAATACATTTACTACTACAGCTTTATTTAATATTGTAAGGAACTTTGCAATATCAATTAGATGTCAAACACACTGCAAATATCAAGGTTTGACTGGCAAGCCACTTTATATTATAAACCTCTTCTGGGATTACATGAAAGTAACTGCATCTCCAAAGAAATGGGATTAAAATAAACATCAGGCATGTAAAACAAATGCAAATTTGAACTGTTTTGGTGTGCATACACTAGCTTTCTACAAGTAATTTTTATCTTCCCTACTCCTTTAAGAGCCCAGTAACATTCTCCCATGAGCTTTTATTCCAATTGTAATTCAGATTTTAAGAACAGGCATGGTACTGAATTTTTTCACATATCATCCCGTTAGCAAACATTATTCCCAGGATTTTCTGCTTTTCAAATTTAATAAGATACTGTATGACTAGTATATAGATTGTGAGACAGAACTAAGTACTACAAAATGATTGAAAACTATTTCCAAATTCAAGGAAAGAGGGCAAGAAATAATAACCATTGGTTACATTGTTTAGACCATTTAAATGGAACAGCCCATGCCTAATTACTCTGTTAAACCATTAAGGCAGTGATGGCTAACATTTTTGCCGTCGCGTGTCAAAAGCGGGGGGAGCGGGGGGGGGGTCGCGGATGCGGGTACCCACATCCATAATTCAATGCGCCCCGCTCTCCCGCACGTGACCCCCCACACACTTCCCTGCTTTTGGCATGTGATGGCCCGGTGGGCCCGGTAGGCCGGTTTTTTCCCCCTCCCCAGGCTCCAGAGGCTTTCTAGGAGCCTGGGGAGGGCAAAAACAGCCTTCCCCATCCCCCTGGAGGCCTTCTGGAGGCCAGAAACAGCCAGTTTCCCAACTTCTGGTAGGACCGGAAGGCCTGAAAATCAGTTGGCCAGTGCGCGCATGCGTGCTGGAGCTGAGCTAGGGCAACACTTGTGTGCCCACCAATATGGCTCCGTGTGCCACCTGTGGCACCCGTGCCATAGGTACGGCATTAAGGTATCTCTTTATTTAGATATGAAGAGCATACAACCAGCTATTAACAAGGAAAATGTTTTTCAATGACATCACCTTTATAGAAAAAAAAAACTACCAAACCTGTTGTGATCAGGTCCCACTTGAGTGTATTTATATTCGCCTTGGATTTTCTCCTTTTGGAAAAACTGATTCAGACGGGCTTTAGCATTCTCCAAAGTCCAATTTCCATGAAGGCCAGCATTTAAATCAATTTCTTCTGACTCCAAAGTCTAGTAGCAAGAAACAATTAACTTTAGATTGTTACAAACACTACTATTAATCAAATTAATTTGATTACATGCTACTGTAAAAAAGATCTTTTAACACTTAATTGTATTTTCTGATAATCAAGTGTATTATTCCCAGAAAATGTAAGATTTAGTGCTTCAAAAAGTTATGTTCTTACTTGGAGAACTCTGAACAGATAGCAATAGGAACCCTTTGAATCTTATTTCCTAGAATGTACAGCATTATTGTATTACAATTCAGATATACTACAGATTTGATTAGCAAAAGAATAACTAAACATTATAACCAAATAACTAAGTTAATCAAAGTAAAACTGTCAAAATGTTAGCATGATTATATATAGCATAATATATATATACTTAACTATAGGATTATATCTGTGCTAAAGTATGTTAGTCTTGCATCATTATCTTGTTTTACTTAAATAAGAAAATGATAGCACTGTTGACAAACAATTCTTTATAATGAAAATTGAGCTTGGTTAATAAGTTTTTGAGAAAAAAAACCTTACAGCTTGGACCTCCTGTTCTTCCTTCCGGGAATAATAATCGTTCAAGTTAGCGCCACGGTCCCACTGAGCTCCACCATAGCCAGAATTTCCAACTGTTGTTTCAGTATAAGTAGCATCAGGAACTAGCAGTAGGAGGGAAAAAAAACATGGTTACTAAGAGCATTAACATCTGTGATGCAGATAAGTTTTAATATAAATGTCTGAACCTGTCTTTGTCCTTCCCAAATAAGCTTCATTTGAAACTGACAATACACACCCTTATTAGTAAACAGAATAATGGACATTCACTTTCTGAGCAGCTTTCAAGATTGATTATAACATCAAATTCAACAGATGTGGGGACAGTGACAACTAGAAAATCTTTTTTCATTTATCTTAATGACTCATAATAAACAAGAACAAACAGGAATTGTAGCTTATGTCTGGGGAAAGGAAAAAGAGGGTTCATTCCCTCAATTGCCAATGTATTTAAAGTTGGTTAACTCTAACTTTTGAAATTACTTGCTTTAAGTGTGAAAGAATAAATGCCAAATATAAATAGATGCTTATTTTGATTTATTTATGATTATAAATGCCAGCTTTTTCCTAATTCCAAGAACAGGTATTTCAGAATTTTCCATATTTTTCAGAGTATAACACGCACCGGAGTATAAGACGTACCTTAATTTTTGGGGAGGAAAATAAGAAAAAAGCTGTTTGGCAGGTAGATCGGCCTCCCGGAATACCCCCAATCAGCTATTCCCAGAGGTGAATTTTAGCAACAGGTTCCTTGGTTGTGAGCTCTGTGCCTTGCTTTTTTTTTCTGCCTCTGAAACTTCTGAAACTCTATTTCAGAAAAAACTTTCTTTCCTGCCTCTGAAAGCCTCCAAAACTCCAGAAAAAAAGCCTCTGAAGCTCTGTTTGTAGGCTTCTTTTCTGAAGCTCTGTTTGGAGGCTTTTTTTCTGAAGCTCTGTTTGTGGGCTTCTTTTCTGGGGCTTCTTTTCTGATGCTTTTTTCAGCCTCTGAAACCTCTGTTTGAGTAGCTGGGCAGGGCTACATTTGGAGTATAAGATGCATCAAGATTTTCACCCTCTTTTTTGGGGGAAAAAGGTGCGCCTTATACTCTGAAAAATACGGTAGATTAGGAAAAAATGAAGGAAAAAATAATTATTTTGGCTTTTTCTACAAATTTTTTTTTACCATATTTCCTAATGTTTGGAGAGTTGTAAAGCAGGGTATAACAACTTAAAAATAAAATGAATAAGCCATAGAAATATCATATAAAATTAAATTAAAACCATCATCATTTCTTGTTAATTTTAATCTATTTGTCTCACTGTTTTAAACTTATATACTATAGTCTTATGTATTATAAGATGCTCAGAATTGTGACAGTGAGATGGGTGGCGAATAAATTTAATAAACAAAAAAAATGCAGAATATTTGACATTTGAAACAGGTTTTTATCGAAGAAAAACACAAGTTTTACAAATACCGAAAAATATTTTGTCAAGAACTATGTGAATCCAGATTAAGTATAAAAAAGCAAATAAGTCAGTTAATTATGTTGGAACATTGGTGGATGGGACTGAACTTCCATTGCCTAATAAACACCGTTTTAATTTGTTTGGTAATAAACAATGTATTGAGCGTGCAGAGGTTGAATGACTTACTTGTTTCTGATTTGAGAGCCAAATGAGGGGGAGCTGGCCCTCCCAAAGGAGCATCAGGTCCGTCTCCAACATCTGCTCCAGAGGCACCTTCAGTAGGCATACCCACTGCTCCTGCCTAAGCATGATCAAAAACTCTGTAAAATTGCAACCTGTACTCTACTAAGAGTGTATTTTCAAGCCTGACGTACTCTCAAGTAGAATTACAATATAAATCAGGTTTACTGCTACAAAACAAAGGTGCATGTACAACTGCATTTCTATGCATGACTGTGTTACAAATCTGTTGGTTCCCACCCCCACAAGATAGAATGTATCCTTTAACTTGATTTTAAAAGGTTGACATTTTTCAATATTTAAAATGTGCTTCATGAAATCTCAGGCCTCTAATCGTGAATGCATATATAATGGATAAATTTCACAGATCTAGACAAAAAAAAATCTGAATAAATGCCCCTCTCCCTCCCAATAGTGTCTTCTCTTTTTCTTTTCAAAATAAATTTTGTATAAATCAAAATATTCAGCATCTGAAATGAAGGATATAAAGCAAGTTCCTTAGAACAATGCAAAAAAAGAAAAAAATTGTGACTTCCAAATATGGTTTCTCTTAAAACACATTTTGAAAAAAGTTTCAAATACTGTTATGAATAAAAAATACTGCTTCTCTTCCCCAGACAACAAAATAGTGCAAAAAACAAACAAACCATAAGCACCATACATTATAAAATATAACACATATTCTGCAGGTGGTAGTAACACTCACTCCAAAAGCTGGAATTTCTTCACTTTTGATTTCATTCACACGAACAAGATAATTAAGGAAGTCTCTTGCAGCATTGGTCTGAGCATCTTTCTTGTTGGTGGAATTGCCCATACCAATATAGTTGAAGCCTGTCACACGAACCTATTATAAATATAAATATATTGCTAAATAACTTCAGCAACATGCTTGTTGAATAAGTTCAGAACAAAATGCAATTAACATAGCTTTGCAAGTCTTCTTAAAGCAACCTTGATCAAATAGCAAATCCTACATCAGGATTTGTATTTGCAGCTCCCATGGTTAATTTGACATGAAAAGTGCAATTCAAATGAGAGTAGTAGCAATATGTACTGTTGCTCTTACCCAGAAATGTTGCGTGCTTGCCCAATTCTATTATCAATTTTTTTGGATTAGTCAAATGAGGTTCTGATTGTTTTCCATTACGACCCAAGTCTCTACCTTTGTTTTCTTTCCAGCAAGTTCCAGTCATGACACAAATATATATATAAAAAAAACCCTTCCCTCTAAATTAATTTTTCTAAGTAACAGATGGTATATCATTTAAATGTTTTAGCTGTTTTATTATACTTTAGATATTTTTGTTTCATTTTGCAAGCCACCTTAAGGTCCAACTGGAGGAGCAATGGGATTTGAATTAAGTAATAAGGGCATAATTTATGTAGGTAAATCATTTTTAGCATTATTAATTTAACTAAGAAAGCTAAATACATGCTTAAGTCTCCCTGAAATACAGGAATCAAACAAGGGTTTAACCAGGACTGGCTTGTATCTAAATCAGCGGTTCTCAACCTGGGGGTCGCGACCCCTTTGGGGGTCGAATGGCCATTTCACAGGGGTCGCCAAAGCCCTCTCTCGCCCCCCCCCCCACGCCTTCACTCACCCTCGCCCTCTGCCTCTGCTGGATCACCCGGTCGCCGTTCGCTTACCCCGCCCACTCCCAATCTATTGCTGCCTCTGGAGTCCCAGCTGATGGCTAGAGGGAAAAAAAAACTTTAAATTCTTGCCGCGGGGCTTCAAAGAGCTAGCTGCAAAGAGGTAAATTTCTGGAGCAGATTTTTTTCCCTCTAGCTATGCTGAAAAACCGAAATTGAAAGTAAGCAGGCTGCAACTTGACAAAATGAGGCAGAGCGATTTCTTTTTCTTTTTTCTCACCAAAAAAGGTAGGTGCAAAACTGCAAACAATGGGAAATTTAGGGCAAAAGAGGAGAGTTCCAAGATTTTAAAACACAAAAGAAAAAAAGCTCTATTTAACTAGGGAATTGTAATAATTGAGATACTATTAATAGGTTAAGTTGTGGTTTGGAGGAATATATGGGGGAAATTATTTGGTTTATTATTATTGGTAAATATAATTAATTGATTTGTAAGAAATTGGATTGCATGGAAATAATTGGAATATTCATGTTCATATTGATTAATATACAAAAAAGATAGTTATATAACTAATTGATTTATATTAAAATGTTGAATTTGTATTAAACAACTGTATTACATAATTAACCAATGTGAGGATGGATATAAAAATAGATGACAATGCGAAGGGGTATAATATAGAATAGAAGGGAAAAATTGAATTTGATTAAGATTAGAGATGAGGATGAAGGGTAATATTGTTTTTTTAAAAAAATAGATGAGGAATAAATATGGAAATTGTAAATTTAATTGAAATGACTAAATACTGTGTTGGAAGAAATATCCTTCTTGGTTCTGCTCCAAGTGGGGAAAAAGACACTGGAAACATGGAGACTGCTTGGAAAGATGGTTTAATGGTGGACAGGATCACATGGCTTGATGGGGCCCATTGTGTTAGTTTCTGTTGCTATTGTGTTGCAAATGTCCTTTGACAAAGGATTGACTTTCTGCCTCTGGCACATTAACAAAGGGTGGGGAGCAGGAAGGTGGGAGCTGCTTTGTCTGTAAAATATGCTTCTCCATTTCTCATCCAGGTAGAGAAATATAATATTCTGCCTTTTTAATATTTCCCAAAATATTTCATTCTTCTAGGAAAGGGGTGGGTGCTAACCTCCTACAACTGTTTAAATTTGTGAACCGGCCAAATACTCTGTTCAAAGAAAATACGTTGTATGTTTGTATGTGTGTTTCTAATTATTGCTATTTATTGCTATTTGTTCTCTTTTATTCTTTAAAGTTTAACAATTCATTCTTTATCTTAATATCTTAATATTTGTTTGGGGTTGGCTTTCTTCCCTTTCATCTTTTTTATTGTACAGCAATCTTTCTCCTCAAACCTACCACCTCTCTCTTTTCTTTCTTACTTACTTTTTCTCCCCCCCCTCTTCTTCTTCTCCCTACTTCCTCTTTCTTTCTCCTTCTCCTCCTCTCTTCCTCCCTCTCTTACCTTCACTCCTACTCTAATTTCCCTTCCCTTCCTTCATCCCTCTCTATTGCTGTATCCTTTTATGCATATGGACTACTCAGAGGGCTGAAAAAGTTATTTTTGACTGGTCCTCGCACTTTTGACCAGTCCTCGAACTTACGACTGTCCTCACAATTTACGTTTTTGCCCTATCTTGTCACCATGGTGAAGAGAAGCAGTTGTGAAATGAGTGACATGGTTGTTAAGAATGCTGCACAGGCATAAATGTGAGGATGGTCATAAATATGAGGACCAGTCAAAAGTGCAAGGACCTGTCAGAAATGACTTTTTTCAGCCCTGAGTAGTCCCTATACATATAGCCATGGCCACCCAGTCACATGACCAGCTAGCCATGCCCACCCAGTCACATGACCTCCAAGCCACACCCACAAAATAAACCACGCCCACAGAACCGGTAGTAAAAAAATTTAGAACCCACCCTTGGTTGGGGGTCACCACAACATGAGGAACTGTATTAAAGGGTCGCGGCATTAGGAAGGTTGAGAACCACTGATCTAAATAAATATATTTTGTTTGTAAGTCTTGGTCCCTTTATTTCTGGCTAAACCATATATTGTAGTTCTGTATGTAATATAAATTTAGAAAATGTAGATAAATCTTTGTGAAGGGAGCTGGTGAATAATTATTCTGGGCAGTGCTCAATGCTCACCTCACACACAAATTTCTGCCTGTTCTTGTTGCCCACAGCACGGATCTCATAAGCAATGGTGATTTTTCGCTTGCCACACCAAGCATATAGGAAATTCTTCACATCCCCCATGGCAGAAACAGCTTGAGGTAGACAGAACCTATGGAGTAAAAGTAGAAAGCATTAGATTGCCAATGTATTTGTACAGAGACAAGCCTCTGCACAAATGGAATATACAACAATAGCTGGTCACAGGACAAGTTCAGGAGTTTTACTTGAAAATAATTAGTTGTGTATTCTCTCACATGCATACACTTTCAATTCCAAGTAAATATAGGAAATCATAGCCTTCTGGTTCTTATACGTATTATTTATTAATCGTGTATTTTCCTGTTACCAACAAATATCTCTACCACTTTATAACTCACTTTTATATCAGAAATAATTTTAAAACGGAACACTAAAAAATCCTTACAGGTAGGACATATTACCCACCCGACAAGCCCATTTCCCACTGTTTTTGTTAGCTGCTATTTCAGATACTAGGAAAGGGGCCTTGTAATCTCAGGAAAACAGTATTTTCCCATTCGAGTTAAAATACTCCTTCTATTCCCTTTATTTGCTTAACTCAAATCTTGTGCTCAATCGAATGGAGATGCGCACCTTGTAGTGAAATCCCTTTTAAGTAGGCTTATTCTTCTTTTAACGCAGTAAGCGAGGTTTGTTAAACCTCAGATGGATTAATTGACCTTTAATTGAGCTCGAGAGATGCTGAACAACCCAAAGCGGTATGACAGCACCACATTCAATGCAAGTTGTAGCCTAACGCATCTGAAGAGTGGCAGCTGCTGTTATTCCCACCTCTGTGGAAAAAGGGCTGCGTTTCCCTCTCAACCGAGCAGCTCTACTGCGCATGCTCTTCGCCGTTAGCCCGTTCCCTCTTCCCTCCGCACACGCGAATTCGGGCCGCGCTTGTCGCGTCTGCGCACTCCTTCCCTAAATTTTATGGGGTTTACATCCGGAAACACACGGCCCCATTGCGCAAAAATACATATGCTTAAGTTTTTTTTTTTTTTTAATAGACACAACCGAACCTGGTCTGGTCTGATCCTGAACACTTTGTCTCGAGGAAGGCGAGGCAGTGCAGAAGGTCGTTCGCTGCACTCAGGCCCCTTTCGCAGACTCCCGTTCTCAGCACATCCTCAAGATGGCGGCGGATTTACGCTTGCGCAGAACTAAACTGCACGACTAACGGTCTAATTTCGAAGAATGTCTCTGCGGAAGCGCGAGGACTACAGCGCCTCCCGTGGGAAGACATAGAATTGCAATGTATATAGGGGAACGGCGTGTATAGGTTTTCCGAATGGGAGTTGTATATAATATATTCGTTCGTGGAAATCACATAAAAATAAAAAGGATTATAAAAAGCTTCTCTTTGGGGTAATGAACAGTTGATAGATGACATGCTAAGAGGTCATCATAGAAACCTATTGATAATATTGTACTCTTTAAGTGGGAATCTCCCGGAAGGGATCTCATTTGTCTTAGCAAACACAATACTTGGGGCACCTTAAACGAATAACAGTAAAGCCTTATGGGTCAAAGACTATTTCACAGGTTCATAAAGTAATTGCTTCATACATGATTGCAAGTTGGGGAGTAGGAACCATAGTGGTAGCTTAATTTATAAGGAAAACTGAGGGTGCAGGCTTAGCATATAAGCTTGAATGTACAGTATATAAAAGCAGTATAGTGATTGTTTTACATGGCAATATAAAATCCTCCTGTTGGATTAATTAACTCCTTCAAGGATATAGAGTATTATTAACTTTGCCCAAGCCCAGATATAATTATTGGTTTTATTCAGCTATATATTGAAGCCCTTGTGGAGATTTCCCCTCTAAGAGAATATTATTCAAATCTGCAGTAGACTCATTTCAAGTGCATTTAAATCTTCACCCAGAATTTTCTTGAGGTTCATTTATTCTGTATACATAACAAAGTGCTCTCTTAAACATTTTGAAAGTCATCCAGGTCATGGTTGTCCCAAAGCTTCTTTTTTCAAGAGGCAACTGGACTTTGTTTTTCATTGAAGATGTTTCCCCTTCTCATCCAAGAAGCTTCTTCAGCTCTGTCTGGATGGTGGAGAATGGATTTACAATATATTCCTTGCAGACAGCTAATCATTTGCATTCCTTTAGAGCAGGGGTGTCATTGAGGCCCACATCAGGGTTGTTTTTGAACTTGGGGGTGTGTGTGGCTGGGATGGGCGTGGCCAGCTTGACATCACTCGTGTCGGGTCGGCACCTGTGGTGCCTGGGCGGGGCTGGGGGGATCCATTTGTAGGAAGTTAGTACCCACCCCTTTCCTGGAAGAGTGAAATATTTTAGGAAATATGAAAAAGGCAGAATATTATATTTTCCTAGATGAGAAATGGAGAAGCATATTTTACAGACAAAGCAGCTCCCACCTTCCTGCCCCCCACTCTTTGTCAGTGGGCCATTAAGGCCTGGGCCAATCTATTCTACATAACAAAGATCTGCCTCCTTCAGGCAGAGCCATAGTAGGAATTGCCAAAGATCCAACAACAATAGGATTAGCCCTCTATGCAATAGCAGCAGAAACTCACCACATGTGACCTGGGAAGCACATGTGACCATCACCCAGCAAGGCCCCCACCCCCTGGGAGTCTGACAACCAATCAGGATACTCTTTCGGGGCCCCAAGAAATGCAGAGCCAGAGAGAGCATAAAAACCCGAGGATTTACTGTATCTGCCCCCCTTTTCTGTTCACGAACTCAAGCCATGTGATCCTGTCCACCATTAAACCATCTTTCCAAGCAGTCTCCATGTTTCCAGTGTCTGTTTCCCCACTTGGAGCAGAACCCAGAAGGATGTTTCTTCTAACACATTGTCTCCAGCGGAGGAAGACAAGACCAGGGAGAGCGCCAAACCCTTGTCCTCCAGAAGAGCCTTGTCGTCCCTCTCATGCCACATGAATCCCCAAACAGTGGTGCAGGCTGTCCAGAGCCCTAAGCAGCGGAGGGCAAGCGCCCAGCCTGACCCTCGAGCTCCCAGGGCACCAGGACCCCTCAGCCCAGCCCAGTCCCGCTTCCCCGAGGGGGTGCCCGGCTACGCTTACCTCCTCGAGGCTGCTGCTGCTGTTCACGTTCTCCTTGGCCATGTTGCTCATGGTGTATGGGTCAGAGGGAGGCCCATTCCCTCTCCATGGGAGGAGACCTGGCTTTGTAACCAAAGCATCCTCAGCGATAGGATGGGAGACCACCAGGAGAGGTCAGGAGGAGGAGACAAGGGATGGCAAAAAGGCAGCAGGGCTGCTGCTGGCCAAGTCCTAAGGCAGGACTTACTTCTTTCCTTCCTCTGTTTTCTTCTTTTTCCTTCCCTCTTCATTCTCCTTTCTTCTTGCTTCCCTTCTTTCCTTCTTTTTCCTTCCTTGCTCTCTTCCCATCTTTTTCTTTGTTTTTCCTCTTTCTCTTTCTCCTTTCCTGTCCCTTCTTGGATGCTCAAATGCAAAAGGGGAAACATTTCTGCTTTTGTTTTGTTTTGCTTTTAGTTTCTTTTGCTAGCCCTCTGCCAGCTAAGGTGGAACTTAGGGGCCAAGTGCACCCCCCAGGCCCGTTTCTGCAATCCTCTGCCAGCGAAAATGGAGCTGGGGGGGGCATACCGTGGACTGGCACTGGTCCGCAGCATGCCAGAAACTGGGACATGCAAACAATCGAAGCCCCATATGCGGAATGCAGGCAGCACAGGAAAACCACACCCCCACCAGTCCATGGAAAACCTCTCTCCATAGAACTGGTCCTGGATGCCCAAAAGGTTGGAGGTCACTGCATTAAAGCATCTCTGACAGGTGACCATCCAGGTTCTGTTCAAAGAAGTCCGTTGTAGGAGAACTCCACTTCATAAAGCAGCCTGCTCATACAGTCAGGAAATTCCTCTTTATGTTTGGCATGGCATTGGATCTTATCTGCCCCCTGGGTCGATAAAAAATAAGCCAACCCATCCTTTTCAAGAATTTGAAAACTACTATATGTTCCTTTCACTTGTCTTTCCTATAATCTAATCATTTAACTGTCCCTCAAAGGATTTGGTTTCCACATCATTCACCACTTCAGTAACCATCTCTGAACTTGTTCTAAAATTTGAGTACTACAAATGGATCTAAGCAAGGCAGAGTAAAATGGAACAATTACTTCCCATCTACCTCAAAAGGGTAATCAAAAGCAATGCTCCAATTGGACACATTGCACAGTCACTTGGGAAACAATCTTTATTCAATCAAAGCATTTAGGGAAACAATTAGCAGTAGTTAGCAATCAGTTATCAGCAGGCAACCAGTTGCATGAAACAATCAGTGGTTTCTTCTTTGTTTTCCTCTGTTCTGTCAACATTTAACGTATTTCCATATTAACAGAAGCAGAAATACATTTGATATTAGTTTTGAAAGTGCACCTACTCGACCAACTCAAGTGTATGGCTCAGACAATAATAGTATTTCTAAACAGAGGACTCCTACTTGTAACTATCAAAAGTCATTATGAAGCCCTTGTATATTTTTCTCACTGATGGAATTTCGGCAGCAAGAAAATTAATGGTAGTTATAGAAAAAACAGCAAGTATAAATGATGGGTGGGCAATTATTCATTAAAACCCAACCTGGAAGCACATTATAATTAAGATATAAAGAAAGAATATGATTGGATTTTGAAGTTCCTTGTTTTTTACAAGACCAAAAACTAATGGATTACCAGTATAATAGAAAGAATTTTAAAAGGCAATCTTCATTTAGAAACAAAGAGCTGAACAATTTCTCATGAAGAATATCTTGCCCATCTTCTAATGCAACAGGCAAGATGTTCAACACATTTTAAGATACATTTTCAGGGGTATGAAATCATAATCCCAATTGCTGTCATAATCCAAGGAATGCTAAACATACAATGGTCAGGATGTATTTAACACTATTTTTCCTATTTGACCAGCAAAAGGGAATATCTGCTACAAATAGCATGGGTTAAAAAAATATAACAAGTTAATTTCATTGAGTGTTGTTTTAAATTCAAGATCTTATTACCTTTTAAGAACTGCACAAAATGATAGTATCTGCTACTGTTTCATCCATTTATTTGAACTACAACTCCTATAGTTAATTGGGATAGATTTGGTAGCTTAGAGGTGATACTCAGGATTTTATCAGATGGAAATAAATTTCTTTCCATGAAGTGTAGTCTCCTTTATCATTCCTGACCCTAGAAAACTTCTAATAGTTAGAATTTCAATTTGATCAAGGAAATGCCTGCTTTACTCATTTTCACATCAAAACATTGTCATCCAATGCTAGTATAACAATCCTCCACTTTTCCTGCAATATTATAATATACTTTGAGGCGAATACTTATTTCATAGGCTGCCTATGGTTAAAAGCGTGGTAGTAAACAAAAGCATAAGGCTCAAAACATCTTACTGAGAATAAGTTCCATTTCATGATTTACTTCTTTGTAAAGATGAATGCATGTATCCTAGATAAATTGAGATGAAATCCCAGGTTATTTCTTTTTTAAATAATATTTGTTGTTCAGCCTTCTAGGCAAGGAGTGTGTAGTTAGCTTTATTCCTTTTTTTGGTTACTCTTTCATTATTTAAAAAAATGGTGCTTGTTTTTTTTTTTAAAAAAGCTAGAAAACACTTGTTAATTACAATTCATAATTCCAATTGGACATGTTCCTATTTCAAGTTTTCAACAGTATGCAAATTTCAAGAGTAAATGTAAAAGACTTCTAGAGTTTGGGTTCTTATAAATGCAGAGCTTTGAACGCTACATTATTGTTCATATTGCTTCAAGATATGAAAGTAATAAGAAATAAATCAGTTGCTTAAATTGTGCCATGCTCTCTAAGATTGCAGAAAAATTTCAGGAGATAAGACTTCTTTATTTGTTGGAAACAAGATCCTCCTATTTCAAAGTTACTTTCTTTCCCCTGGAAAATTTCACAGCATTGGCAGACTAGAAGCAGGTATCATCTTCCACACAAACAAGGCCAGATCATTCTGGATAAGAAGTAGTCCAGGCTAAATTCATGAAACCTCATGAAAATGGTGCAATCCTCGAGTATTTCAAATACTACATTTCAAGTTACCTGTTTATCAAATTAAATGGATATTCTTTTAAGACCACCATGAGGTTTAACCTGAACCAGAGAGACACATATTCAGCTTTTCCAGTTTGGTTTTTACTTTAACAATGAAGTCGTCAGAGACAGGTGAAAGTGGAAGTCGTGGTGGGCCCATCGGGATCCCGGAAAATACTGTCATGACTGCTTTGATTTGTGGAACACCAAAGCCTGCCCAAAGTGCAAAAATCATTCAGTTAACATACTATAGCATATCAATTGATAGTTTTTTAGTGATGTGTTAATGTAATACAGATAGTCCTCGACTTCCAGTTAGGACTGGAATTTCCATGGCTAAGCAATGCAGTCATAAAACGCAACCACATTGCTTAGCAATGGCAATCCTTGCAACTCTGCTTGCTTTCTTTATCCAAATCACAGAGTTGTTAGGCGAGGCAACTTCCCACAAGCTTCTCATGACCAAAGTCAGGGGGAAGTTGGCAGAAAGCTGCAAGTCACCGGCCAGCAGGCAGGCAAGTTGTTCTGCCAGAAGGGGAAGTGTGTGAGAGAATTGCAATGGTGGGTCAGTGCAGGTTGGGGAGGGCGTGTGAAGGGGAGCATGAAAGGTGCAGTCTGGGTTGGGGAGGGTACATGAGGGTGGTGCAAGGAGAGTTGTGGAGGGTGTGCGGAGCTGTGCAAGAAAGGAGGTACAGTGAAGGTTCAGGGAGGATGTGAGGGAGTGCATAAGACTAGCATGATTTAGGTATAGAGAAACTAGAGGAAGGTGCATGGTGGAAGATACCCTAGTGACCTGTGACCTTTCCTGCCAGCTTTGTAGGGAAGTTAGCAAGGAAGGTTGCAGATAGCAATCACAACCAGTCATAAGTTGCAACATAAGTAACTGATCACAATCACGTGACTGTGGTTGTACTGGGATAGCCAGAACTCTGGTTGTAACCCACCATTCCTTCAGCATTGATGGAAAGTTTGAGTCGTCACTGAATGAATGGTTGTAGGTCAAAGAGAACCTCTACTAAAATGAAAAAGATAGGGATTCAGATTCAAAGTATAAGAGATGTTTCAAATCTAGGATGGGTACAATCATTGATCCTGTCAATGGCTCCTAAAGAAAGCACACTTTTATCTGGGCTAGAGTTAAGGAAGTGGGAATAGGTGTAACTTTACTGCCTGGAAGTAAATGGTTACTATGTGATCCTAGCAAAACATATGGTTTCTTTAAGGATCAGTTGACCGTTTACATACTTCAGATTGCAATAACTACACAATCTTTAAAAATGCAGTTGGAAAAGGAGTGTCTGAATAAACAGAAAACAAGAAATCTAGAACCACAGTGGCCCTTGATTAATGACCACTCATTCAGTGACTGATTAAACTTATGACAGTGCTGAATGAATAGTACTTAGAACCATTCCTAGAAGCCTGCCCTTCCACCCCCCCCAGCAGTCATGTGATCCTGATCTGGACACTCAGCAACCAGCCCAGATTTCTAACCTTTACAATGCCCCACAGTCATGTGATTGCGATTTGTGAACTTTCCTGTCAGCTTACCTCAAGCAAAATCAATGGGGAAGCCAGCAGGAAATCAAAAGATGTGGTCACATGAGGTCCTTGCTTAATAATGTAGTGATTTGCTTTGTAATTGGGGACTGCTGGAATTGTTGCTAAGCAGCACTATTATGTGATATTGCACTTTAAGATCACATTGCTTAACAATGGAGTTGCCAGGCCCAATTACTATTAGGCGAGGACTACCAGTAGAAGAAAATATGAAGGGCAATTTGTAAAAGAAATGAATGAAATATGCTTGAATGGAATTCTACAGAACTGAACTTCTGGGAGATGGAAACTATTTAGGGAAAACTGAGAAGCATTCAGTCAATGTTAGTGAGCTATTTAGCAAATGGGTTAAATTATTGAAGTACTTACCTAGTGAAATGAGAAAGCCTAAGAACTCCTGAATGCAGAACTAAGAGAAACAAAGTATTATTATTATTCATTTAATGCAGTCAGTATTATATTCAAATTCAATACACAGCTGTGGGTCTGTCCCAATTGTCTTGATGAAAACAACCAGGAAAAGGTTTCTGAAGCAACTATTGTAATAGCTAAAGGTTACTTAAATATATTCTTTTGTAACAAGGCAGTTGAATTGAGTAGTTCCTACATAAATTCTTCACACAATGTACACTGAAGTCTATAGTTGTCAACTTGGAAGTTGTCAAAATTACTTTAAAATAATTCATGGAGAATAAGGTGTTAACGGGGACGGGGGGGGCACAAAAGGGAAAATACTGTATCTCTCTTGTTTTTGTTGGCCAGTATGAATGATAAGAATGTAAGAACAATTCTGGGATTCAAAAGACCTATATAGGCTAACATTTATCTGATTCATTACACAGAACTGTTGTTATATTCCAGATTCTCTTTTATGACACTAATTACCTGATTCTATTTTAATCTGGTTTTAGGTACGGTTTTGAAATGGACACTGATTGGATCACATCTAGAAGATCTTATCAAGAGCAAATATGACTGTTAATTCTGAAATTTTCAGTTGTTTTTGAGGCTATTAGTCATAAAAGCCTTCTGGGGAGGATAATGAGTATATAATCATTATATTGCACTTTAGTTCCTGTTTGGACATGTTATTTCAGAAAATAATAGCAGAGGGATCTACCTGAGCATACTAAGCAAGATATCATTACACAGATGACATTCCAATTTTTTAAATATTCACTTCAGGCAAAATTATCCAAGATTTGTATTGATATATTGGATCCCAGAGGACTAATGGGGCTGAAAGAGTTACATTCTATTATGCCATTTCACACTAATTTCTATAAATGAGAAAGGGGGGACATTTTAGAGCATTTTTCTTTTCAGATTCAAACCTCTTATGGATCACAACCTGATATGTTCCCATCAGCAGTAATCTAATTTAGGAAATTGTTTAGGAATGCTTGAAGTCTGTTGCCATTGTCTTGTCATTTTCTGTCTCTTTCTATTAATTCATCCAAACACTGTTCCACTCTCTTCTAATCTGTATATTTCTGAATCAATTCCACTCTTTCAATTTCATAATACATTCAAAGGACTGTAATACATGCTATGGTTTAATTTTTAATTTAGTTTAATTTATTAAATTTACATGATGCCGGACTCCCAGTGATAATTATAGCAAACAAGAAGCAACTTGCAATTGGCTTTAGTCAGACACATACACATGTGCATACGTGCGCGCACACACAAACACACAAACACACACACACACAGAGGGATCTAATTATGTAATCTGTTAAGTTTACTTGTTTATGTTAATGTCCTACTTGGGTAGGACACCAATGGGAGATCCCAGGTTCTAAGCTAAAGTGAAAAGTAACAACAACAAAAATCCAGAAGGCAGCAATGGCAAACCACTTTCATATTAGTAAATAAAACTAACATGAATGGATCCATGTAATTCATCAGAGGTTAAGTTTGACCTTAAAACTTACTTTTCAGCCAGAAACATCATACCTCATATTTTTGTGCTGTATTCAAATCTCCAGAGGCAAAAGCTTCCAGTATTAAGTTATGAACCTTGCCCAAATAGTTATATGTACTGTTAAAAAAAAGAGAGAAAAGTAAATTAAAGCATTCAAGATTTGTCTACACAAGCAGGCAGTCGTTGGTTAACAACAGTATTTGAGACCAGAATTTCCACTGCTAAGTGTTGTAGTCATAAAATGCAACATGATGTGACTGCACTGCTTAGTGACCACAATCCCAGCAATTCATTGCTGTTGTTAACCAAATCCCATTGTCTATTAGGTGAGATATACCCTGATCCAAACCATTTTCCAAGCTTGCTCTCTTACAGCCCCAAGCCTTGATAAAGTAAGGGACTGCCTCCTCTGCCAACTCTTGAACTTCACCCATCTGCTACCCACATACCTGCTGCCACTTTTGACCCTTGCCTGGTGCACCAGGTATCACTACTGTACTGGCTGGGGGATTCTTTCATGCTACCTTTTTTTTTTTTTTAACACTAGTGCAGCCTTTACTTCTCTTGCACTGTGCCCAGGGCCTCCTTTTGTGCTCCAACCAGGCCTTCTTTCGCAAAAGAAGACAAGCATGTGAAGGAAGCTTGGGTTCTCCTTTTGTGCCAGGGCAGTTGGGGTCTTCTTTCATATGCCAAGCTTCTTTCAGGAAGGAAGACCCTGACTAGGATGCGAATGGAACCCCTGGCTGGCCTATGAATGGATGCCCTTGGCAAGGCACAAGAAAAATCACAACTGTACTTGCATGAAAAAAAGGCCCCGGCCAGAACAATAATGGTGCACAGTGCAGCAGGAACTGTAGCAGGATCAGGCCATGGGGAGGGCTGGTGGCAGTCAGTCAAAAGACAGTCATAAATGTGGATGGGCCTACATGGGCCCAGATTTTGTTCATGTGCCTGCAGGGGTACTGCAATGACTGGAACCTGAAGGACCGGTAGGAAGTCCTTTCATTCAGCACTGTCAAAACTTCAAATGGTCACTGAACAAATTGACATTAAGCAAGAACTATCTGCAATTGCAATTAGAGCAAAGCAAACAGTGTACCAGTATTATTCCAGTGCAGAAGCTGGATGTCCAACCGTATAGGTAAAGGTTCCCCTGCACATGGGTGCTAGTCGTTTCCGGCTCTAGGAGTGGTGCTCATCTCAGTTTCTAAGCCGAAGAGCCTGCACCGTCCGAAGATGTCTCTGTGGTCGTGTGGGTGGCATGTCTCAACGCCAAAGGCGCAAGGAGCGCTGTTACCTTCCCACCAAAGTGGTTCCTATTTTTCTACTTGCATTTTTTATGTGCTTTCGAACTAGGTTGGCAGAAGCTGGGACATGTAACGGGAGCTCACCCCGTTACGTGGCACTAGGGATTCGAACCTTCCTTTTTAAAAACAATATTCCTTCCAACCCCCAATTAATTTTAATGGCAGATTGTTCCATTCACATTGGAGTTTGGGAAAGCATTTCCCCTCAAATTTTAAAAATGTGTATACATGCATATTCCAGAGTGAAACAGTCTAACAATCAACAATCAAGAAAAGAAGAAAATTAGCTGGTTCATAAGTACTTGGGGTGGGGAGAGAGGAGGAAAGCCTTGTTACTTATTATTTAAGTATTTAAAACATTACAGCTGGCTTCACACATAGGGAAGCAGATATAAACAGGAAGAAACAGGTTCTTCAGTTAGGACAGGTCAAAGAGTCACCCACCAGTCATCCCTAATAGCCTAGACCTAAATCAGTGATCGCGAACCTTTTTGGCATTGCGTGCCAAAAGTCTGAGCGCGGGAGCGCTGTCGCGCTCCCGCATGCCAGAACCCATCATGCAATGCGCGCCCCCATTTATGCATGTGTGCACGACACCCCCCCATGCTCCCTCTACACATGCGCCCACACTGCGCATGCGTGCCCCCCAATGCGCCCCCCCCATTTTTTCCAAGTGGGACGGCATACCTCTTACCAGAGGACAACTAGGTACCAGCCCATTCCCTGGTGAGACAGCATGGCGCGCGGCTTGCCTGGGCTCCTTCCCACTGGGAGCTGCAGGTTGAGCAGGTGGTGGACAGGGACTGGCTGCACTTATCACCATCTAAGTAGAAAGCCCAAAGAGGGGCATCCCAGATGCGTATGCTGCCCTCAGCGCTTCCCCGACACCTGCCTACCAGCTCTGCGCCTTGCCTGCTTCCCGAGCTCCTCTTCTCTAAATGAGCACTTGGCAGCTGGAAAAAACAGGAGCCGACACACGATCTCCAAAGTTTCTCCCCCATGGAATCCTAGCTTTCTCCTGCCTTCCACGATCGCCAAAGTTTCTCCCCCATGGAATCCTAGCTTTCTCCTGCCTTCCACGATCTCCAAAGTTTCTCCCCCATGGAATCCTAGCTTTTTCCTGCCTTCCGCGATCTCCAGTGTTCTTCCCCCATGGAATCCTAGCTTTCTCCTGCCTTCCGCGATCTCCAAAGTTTCTCCCCCATGGAATCCTAGCTTTTTCCTGCCTTCCGTGATCTCCAAAGTTTCTCCCCCAATTGAGTGTCTCCTGCCTTCCGTGCCTCCTCAGATCTTTGGAGCTTCTCCCCCCATCGCGTGCTAGCTTTCTCCTGCTTTCCTACCACGGAGAAGCATCTGCAGAGGGTAGAACCTGCAGAGATCGGGGAAGCCCCTGCCTCCGTGCATGCGCAGCAGAGACCAGAAGACCAACTGGCTGATGGGAGGTGCACGCATGTGCGGTGGACCTGGGCTGGGGCGACGGCTGGCATGCCGACATAAAGGGCTCTGCGTGCCGCCTGTGGCACGCGTACCATAGATTCGCCATCACGGACCTAGATATTTATCTAATGGACTCCTCTGACATTTGTGCAGTTATACAAAAGGAACAAAGATATTCACATTTCAATTACAACTTAATTGATCCAATTCAAACTACAGAAGAAATGAGCAATGAGTTCTTCATGTGTGTTTTAATTCAAAATCTAATGTAGAATGGCTCAAATTAAAAGTATTGTCTTTTCTTATATAGAAGGGAGTAATTCTGATTGTAAAAATTATCTCAAAATTACCAGCATGGTTAAGTGCTATGTGGTTAAATCACCTAAATCACATTTTTGCCCCCTTCATTGCTGATATGACCCAAACAATAGGCATACCACAAACTACCAACACACACAGGTAGAGAAAGTAGGAATTCTCTTTATAAGTTTTAGCATCTATATGTGAAAACTGAATGTGTACAAATGGAAACATTCAAGAAACAGAAGATTGGCTCTTGAGTGCTTCAAACCATGCCTGAACAGCTTAGACTTCAAAAGTTAATGTTTAGACACTGTTCAAAAGTATAAGTAACATTATGCTAGTTCTCACATTTATACATACGTCTCAGTAATAAGTACGGTAATAATTCACATGCCATTATTAATTACACCAATGCAATATTATTCACCATCAGTTGTATTAATTGGCCCTTAAATGTATCAGAATTGCAATGAGACTTGGGGTTTATCTAATAGGACTCAGAAGGATTTTTCTTAATATTTAATTCTTAAGGGCTAAACAATTCTGAGAATACAGTTCTCAAGATGTGTGCTTTTAATTAATGTCTCAAAAGATCTGGGAAAAAAATGCTGGCTGATAATTAGAATAAAGTTGGCTAGGAAGTTTAATTACAGTTCAAGCACACCTTAATACGCATTCATTTGGGAAAGACTGTTCTACAGAAGGGAATGGGACATCTTGCCACATCTAGCTTGCCATAGCCAACTCACCATGAGACAATTTAAAAATTATATTTAATTATTTAAAATAAATTTAAAAAATATTTTAATGTTCGCCATTCACATTTCATTCTGTCCCTCCTTTTATATCCTTTCTTTAATGATTCTGTTGTACCATTTCTTTGATATTAGTGTAACTCTTGTCCCGCAGTAAGTTGGACTCAGCACGTTGCCTGTGGCGACCCTCTACAGAAGATTCAGCACCCAATTCATAAAGGCCCTTCGCTCATGTACAAAAGACAACTTACCTTCCAACTGCCCCATTTGCTCCTATCACCAGTGCACTCAGCAGTTGCTACTTAGTAAGAAAGAAAAATGGTAGGTTTTATTTACACATTACTGCAGCCAACAGAAGTATTCCAGTAAAACCACTTGTAACTGACATAGTTTTACCCCAAATAATAATAATTTAGTCATGTTGTTTTTGACATACAAAGGTCCTCTGGCAAGATGGCAATTATTTCCCATCCCCGTCTGGACAGCCCATCCAGCTATTCATTCCCTCCTTCTTTTGATTTTCCATTCTCTCTCAGGATTCTTCTACTCAACAGATTTCATCTTTTACACCCAAACCAGTCAAAGACAAGGGCTCTCGCCAAGTAGAGCATGCATCTTCATTAAAATATATTATATTTTGCTCAAGGAAAGCACTAGGAATATTCAGCATTCAGAATACAACTCGATTTCATTGTATTCTCAGAAGAAGCCACCTTGTGTCCACTATAATTGACAACATTCTATATAAAACCCTTACCTCATCCACACCATACATAAATACAAAATTGTCTTGTTCACTTTTTTGCAGGCATTGCCTCAAATCCAGGAGGTCTCTGTCACTGAACTTCACCCCCTTAAAGGTGGGAATCTGCTCTTTCATACTAGCTAGTAATTCTTCAGCACAAACTGTACAAAAAGAGATTTGCAGTAAACCAAGAGTTCAAGTCTGATCAAGTAAGAGTCATTATTACTGTTGCATCATTGCAATAATAAACTAAAAATAAACTTAATTATCACACATGTATACTGTGTTGCAATTCTACTCAACAAAGCCAAGAGTAGTTATTAAAAGTGGGAAGTTTTTCTTAGACTAGGTTTTTGCAATGTGGCATCTTCCAGATATTTATTTAAAACCACTCCCAATTAAGATATTTGGGCCTGACTTGACTACAGGTAGTCCTCAACTTACAACCACAATTGAGTCCAAAATTTCTGTTGTTAAAAGTGAGACATTTGTTAAGTGAGTTTTGTTCCATTTTATGACCATTCTTGCACACAGTTGAATCTCTGCAGTTGTTAGGTTAGTAACATGGTTGTCAAGTGAATCTGCTTCTCCACTGATTTTGCTCGTCAGAAGGTCACAAAAGATAAGCACATGACCCTGGGACATTGCAACGGTCATAAATATGAATCAGTTGCCAAGCATCTGAATTTTGATCATATGACTATGGGGATGCTGCAACGGTCATAAGTGTGAAAAATGGTCTTAAGTCCCTTTTTTCAGTGCCTTTGTAACTTTGAACAGTCATTAAATGAACTGTTGTAAGTTGAGGACTACCTGTACTACATTATTTTGAAGTGTCTTATTCTCTGTCTTTACCAATAAACCAATTCTAGTGTGTTCAAGAAAGTTTCTTTGGAAGAAAACAAGCATAGGGTAGCAGCCTTAAAGGAAGATTACTTAGACATAGTTTAAAAATTCAAGACAGTGAAAATGAATTACGGAAATTTAAAACGTAAACTGAATAAATAAAACAGAAGTGCGTATAACCAAAGTTATTTTGAAATGAACTGGATTTCTGCATTTGTAGCACTTACATTTAATGCCAGTGATTGGAGGAATGTGATAATAATAGAATGGGATATTAGGAGCTTGAGATGCAACATCCCGGAAGAAGGCAACCAATTCATCTAAAGTAGGACAAGGGAAGCAAGGTGGAACATAGAATAATTGAAAAATATACAGCTGAAAATGGGGAAAGCAAAAGGAAAAGCATTACTCTGGGCTTTCATTTGGATAGTGTTCTTCAATTTTACACATTTTGGTTATTTTATTATCATCCAGGCAGAACTGCCATGGCTATGCTGGAAAAGATTGATGGAACCTCACTCCAGCCCTTTCGAAGGGCACTGGGTTGTCAAAACTGAAGATTTTAGCTGTTGAATTCATGTTAATTACTTTAAACAGTGGTTTCTTTTTTTCTTCTTCTTAGCATTTTCCCACAAGTGCACAAGGTCTGCTTTTTTTTCAGATCAAATGTTGATGCATTAGTTGTGACAAGAATTGACTGACTGGCTTGATGCTTGAGTCTCATGTTATGGGCTGAGAGACTGAGTGACTGGTCCAAAGTCATACAGCCGACTTTCATGCTGAGGTCTAGAACTCACAGTCTCTTGGCTTCTGGCCTGTTATCTTAACCATTAGACCAGGCATGTCCAACCTGTGGCCCACAGGCCCCATGGGGTTCTGGAAATCTAGTAATGCAACCCCACAAGATCATAAACTTTTAACATTATTATATTATATATTATATTAACATTATTATATGATTTTATATTATAAAACTACAGGCAGTAGTCCTTGACTGAAAACCACAAATGAGTTCAAAATTTCTATTGCTAAGTGAGACAGTTATTGAGTTTCTCCCCATTTTACAACCTTTTTGCCACAGTTATTAAGTGAATCTTTGCAGTTAAGTTAGTAACAGTGAATCTGGCTTCCCCATTGACTTTGTCAGAAGGTTGCAAAAGATGATCACATGATCCTGGGACTCTGCAACAGTCATAAATATGAACCAGTTGACAAGCATCTGTATTTTGATCCTGCAACAGTCATCAGTGTGAAAAATGGCCATAAGACACTTTTTTTCAGTGTCATTGTAACTTTGAACAGTCACTAAATGAGAACTATCTGTATATTATATATTTTATATGTAGCCCAAGACAATTCCTCTTTGCTCAATATGGCCCAGGCAAGCCAAAAGGTTGGACACCCTCAATTAAACCAAATGTATCTTCACTGCTTGTAAATATTCAGGCATGTGTCTAGGATGAATAAGAACAGAAAAAGTTTCAGCTTTTCCTTGAATGTTCATACCTTGGCAGGCTCTTTAGTAGATGCCTGAAACAAAAAGTAATTCTTTCCAAGCAAGATTCTCATAGAATCTTCTTTAGCCAGTTTGAAATGAAAGGAATAGAATTATAAAAGCTGGACTTTTCAGCTCTAATTTGCAGAAACTCAGCATGCTCATTTTGCCTTTTATCATCAAGAAAGCAACAAGGATTCCAAAAATCTATTTCTTCTTTTCTGTAAACCGCTGCTGGCTTCTGAGGTTTCACAAGATGCAGGCTGTTCATATATCATCTGCATGCAATGCTATATTCATCTTTTTTCTACACTCTCACCAAAAAACACACAGCTCTGCCTGTGTGCATTTTGAAGAACCTGGAGGGAAAATTATAGTTTGGAAACAGCAGTCAACTAAAGAGCTGGTTTTGCAAAAACCGCTACCATTTCCAATATTTTATCACAGCTGTGAGCAGCTTATGAACTCCCAAACAGCTTTCTCTGCAGAGCTTGGAGCTTCCTCTGAATAATAGGGCAGTTTTCAATTCAAAACATTTGCAGAATCTTTAATATGAGCCCAAACTTCTAACCAAAAGATTGCCCATCTTTACTTTGATTTACACGCTTATGCGTTTATGAAACCTGGCTGACAAGTGGGGAAAACAATTTGATGCAATGTAATGATCTATTCACCTTTATTCACCTGTTTGAAGAAAAAAGGGGAAATGACCGATATGCCATCCGCTCCTATCTGAGCTGCATGCTTGGCCTGGAAATGAAGAAAGGAAATGAACTGAAAAGAGATATTTATATGACTATTGTTAAATAAATAATGTTGAAAATGAGTAATGCTAAACAGTTAGTATGACAACAGGACCTGCTGATGTCAGACTGTATAAGATCCCCAGTGGCTTAACAGTCACAAGAAGAAATAATTTACAAAGAACACACCCTGATTGATGAGGCAGTCAAAAATGGTAGGGGAGTATTGTACCTTTAAACTTACAAAATTCTGTTAATAAAGCCTTAAGTAGAACTAGTTCATCTAATCATGTTTCCTATCTGGTTTTACCTGGAAAGGCCAACAACTATGGCGATAATGAAATTGGCTCCCGTTTTGATCTCTCAGACCATATTTGGGAATAATGCCTCCTGTTTGGAAAAGTTTTCTCCTTGCTCTCAGTATTCTGCTGTGCAAAAATCAAAGCACGGACAAAGAGAAAAGTGCATAAACAGACACACTCACCAGATCCTTGGATTCAGGTAAACTCAGTGATCCAACATGAATTATTACATGATCCAGCCTGTAGGGAAAGGAATTTTTTTTTTAAAAAATTTTTTGATGACAGGCCAAGATTATCAAGGCATGGTGATGGTGATAATTAAACTGATAATTACTAATTTCACAATATTATCTTGCTTTGTGTGTTATATGACCCTGCTGTCTATAACTGATAAAGTCACATTTTAGCAATCTGTGGGAAGAGTTGGAGGAGGAGGAAGAGCTATGTCCCCTTATATGAAATGCAAATATCCCTTAGCTCCATTGTTACAGCCACTGCTGAAGAGGAGATGTGTTTAAATGGATTTATCAAGCCTCTGGACATGCCCGTTTTATTAAAAAAAAAAACACCATGCCGACAGCCTTGGCTGATACCTTGGCTTCACTCTCTATAGTCATCTCATTGCATCAAGTCTGAATTTCAAAATTTGGAGGCAATGTGAAAGATCCTCAACTTACAACCACAATTGAGCTCAAAACTTCCATTGCTAAGCAAGACAGTTAAGTGAGTAGTGCCCCATTGTACAACCGTTTTTGACACTGTTGTTAAGTGCATCGCTGCAATTGTTACTTAACAGTTGTTAAGCAAATCTGGCTTTCCCTATTGACTTTGCTTGTTGGAAGCCAGCTGGGAAGGTTACAAATAGTGATCACATGACCTTGGGACAGTGCAACTGCTATAATGCATGCCAATTGCCAAGGGTGCAAATTTGGATCACATGACCATGGGGAATGCTACAATGGTCATAAGTATGAAAAATGGTCATAAGTCATTTTTTCAATGCTGTTGTAATTTCAAACAGTCACTAAATGAATGGTTATAAATTGAGGACTACTTGTATTTTACACATCTCCAAAAAAGGGAGTAATTTCAATTACATCATATAATCTTACATGCAAGTGTCTAGAACAATTTATCTGAAACTACATATTAAGTGAAAAAAGTCAAACCTCTAATTATTTTGTAACTGTTAAGAGTTGAGAGCTTTTCCTTGAAAAGGCGTTTATACTACTAACTTCAAAACTTCAGAATCTTTTTCTACCAGCTCCTGATCATTTTGTTGGGGGCAATATGCTGATATTGTAAACCACTTAGAAAGGGCTGTAAAGCACTATGAAGCGGTATATAAGTCGTGCTATTTCTATTTTCATTGCCAGCTATTTATGGATTTTCCCTACTAGTATCTAACCATTGTATGGACATGGGTTGGTATCTCTTGTTCTTTCTAACCTGTTCCTATGATGTTACCTTCACCTTATTGTTAATCCATAACTGCGGTAGCTTAAAATTACTCCTATCAGTTATTGTTCAGGGTGTCAGTTATTTTATCATTCCAGCTGATGTTGGCCTCCACACTGGAGATAGGGTTGCAGATCTAATGAGTGGAGAATTTTCTTTTCTTCTGCCTAGTCTGCCTATCCTACCTGGCTCAAGGTTGACTCAGCCTTCCATCCTTCCAAGGTCAGTAAAATGAGGACCCAGATTGTTGGGGGTAGTATGCTGACTCTGTAAACTACTTACAGAAGGCTATAAAGCACTGTGAAGCGGTATATAAGTCTAAGGTCTAAGCCAGGGGTGTCAAACTAGCAGCCTATGGGCTGGATGTGTCACATGCAGGCCACGCCCACCCCAGCTCCACAAAGGAAAAGTGTTGTGATATGTCACGTGACGGCAATGCTAATTGCTATTGTTTCTCTTGACCAGACAGTGAAAACTGATAGGTGAAAAAGATAAGTCTAACAGATGGCTAAACCTGTGCATCTGCCCATCTTCTGCTTGAGACAAAATAAGGCAGGTATAACTAATTCAATGTATCCAATCTGGTTTCTTCCAGATGTGTTGAACTTAATTGACAGTTGCATAGCAAACCATCAGGAATTATAAACAGTGAGGTCCAGGAGTTTTGAAATGAATCAGGTTGAGAAAAACTGTCATAGTAATCATTTCCTATTTTTCCTCTTTGCTCAACAACAGGAAGAAGCAGAGAATTTGCAAGTAAGAATTAACTTATTATAAACGATCACATCTGCAATGTTCTGTGAAAACAATCTCACTCACTGGCATTTAACACCCCCCCCCCCAAAGCAACAGCAGCAATTGGAGAATGCAGATTTCACAATCTAGTGTTTTTGCTTAGTTAGGCAACAATTTCACAGAAATCACTGCAACCTTTGCCACAAAAATTACTTACTTATCTTTGCCTTGAGTCACCCATTCCTCTGCCAGCTGTTTTCTCTCCTGAATGCTTAGGGATAGACCTTCTCCTGTTGTTCCATTTACTATTGTTAAAATATATACATTTGACATATAAAAAGATAGAACATAAAGTGTTTCACAAAGAAAGTTAAAAGAAGTGTTACATTTCATTCCCTCCAAAGAATCTAATGTGGTTGTAAATATCAAAACCTAATGGTGGCATCTCCCTAGAGTTCACTCGGCCACATCCCTCAAAAGGTGGCAGATTAAAAAAAGTTTTATTTGGGAACAATCACAACAGACATGTTTGGAAATAAAAATACAGCAAAATTATTCAGAACTGTTTTGTCATTCAAACCAGCAGGAGCAATTAAAACTAAACCAACTAGAAAAATCAAAATGGAAAAACCAAGCAAAGATGACAGGCATTTTCTTAATATTGAGAAAACTAAATATTTTTTCAGTTCAGTACATCTACAACTTACATGCATTTATTTCTAATTTGTGATGGTTTTACTATTTACTCCCAAGTTTTGATGGTTGTGTAGGAAGCCTTTCTTACTATTGTCCATCAAATGTGTCAGATACTTGGGAGTTCCCAGCCACATCTCAGAATGAAGTGTCATTGGTGCTCTCTGAGCTTGCTTGTTTTCTTGCAGACATTTCATCACCCTAACTATGTAATATTATCAGTGTTACCGTAGTAAGGACTGCTGTTTGCTGTCAGTTTATATTCTGGTGTCTTGCCTGTCTGTGGTGGTGGTCTTAGAGATTCTTTGGTTGGGTTCTTTGCTGATGGCTCTTTGGCAGTTTCTTGATTGAGGTATTGCTTACTTGATCCTTGGTCTGAAGTTAACCTTGGAGTTAATCTATGCTGATCTGGGTTCTGATTACTGGTGGATAAGTGTTGGCATCTTTTTGTTCTCTTTTGGGCTGGTTGATTGTCTCTTTTGCAAAGATAGACAGACAAAGGCAGAACCAAAGTGATTATGGCCAGAGCACAACAAAAAGCAAAAGAAATAAGGGAGGACAAAGAAACCTACATCCCTGTGAACACCGATATAATACAAAAACTAGGGCGTCAAATGGCTTCAGACAGCACGCAAATGGGAAAAATTTGCCTGCAGGCACACTTCCACCAAAGAACAATTTTTCTTCTTGCACATACACACCTCCGACTGCATGCCCTCACCTCTCAGTGTCAGGTACAAACCTCCAATCAACTGCACAGCTGGACTGAAAATAGCCCAAGGAAGTGGGTGAAAAATGATATGGCTCATGATCATAGGCACACATCTCAGATTAAACAAAAATCTGCTCACCATAGCAAACTTCAAAGAATAGTTGGAACAGACCTTCTCACCAGAGCACATGGAGAGACTGGCTACCACCATCATGAATGCATCCCAGAGACATGCTGAGAAAAGAAAAACCAAACTGCAAAGCAAACTCCTGAAACTCAATTCCAGAACCAAAGAAACATCAGAACTTGAATGGGTGGCCAACAAGTTCAACCGCCCACTATCCAGGCAGAACACAGGATTCTACAAAAAGGACTCAACTATAATAGAGATGATACCAATCACCTATAATTTTTTGCAGCCCTAGAAGGGACATTTAAAACCACCAAACGTGCCACAGAGATCCCAGAAAACATTAGACAAAGATCATTCTACACATTTGAAGAAGACAGAAAGAGAATCAACTTACAACAGAAGACAAAGCAGCCCTCAGAAACCTAGTGACCCATCCTCCCACACTTCTATGTATGCCTCCAAATACGCAAACCTGGCATACTCCTCCGCCCAATCATATCTCTATCAGGGACCCCTACATTGCAAAAGAATTAACAAAAAAGCTTGGGCATCTCACAAGAGGAAGTCAACATTCCATTAAGTTTACAGAAAAACCACCCATCCTAACTAGGTGCTCTACTACCAAAGCAACAACCCAACCTCTCACAAGAGAAGCTATATAAGAATTTTATTTAAACGAGCCCAAACTGGGCTGCAGCAACCCAGAACAGCAGAAAAAGGAAATGGAACATCTATACAACACATTCCAGCAAAATGGATACCCACACAACTTTATCAAAACGTCCCTGACCACTCAACCGAATACAGCACAACCAACACAAACCCTAAAAAGAATTACACTACCATACATCAAGAATATCTCAGAAACAACCAACAGGCTACTACAACCTCATGGAATCAGTGAAGCACACAAGCCAACGAAAGCCCTTCAAAATACCCTAAGCAAACCAAAAAACCCAGCAACCCCAGGAGAAAAATAGAAGTTATCTACAACATACAATGTAAGAACTGTAACAACTACTATGTAGGACAAATGGGCAGAAGACTGCCAGAATGCATCCATGAACACCAACTGGCAGTCAGAAGACATGATGAAAATTCTTTAATTTCACAACATATAGATAGATTTAACCATACTTTCAATTGGGAAAATGTAACAATACTAGACCAGGCCAAATCCAAAAATGCCAGGGAGTTTCTAGAAGCCTGGCACTCTGACAAATCAGCCATCAATAGACACATAGACATTAACAACATCTATACCAGTGATGGTGAATCTTTTAGAGACCGAGTGCCCAAACTGCAATCCAAAACCCATTTATTTATCGCAAAGTGCCAAAAGGGCAATTTAACCAGAATACTGAATTTTTAATTTAGAAAAAACAACTCATACATTAACCATCTTTTGTCTTAAAAGAAAAACATAATAACAGAGCTTTCAATGATACAAACAACTTTTTATTGAAAGGCAAAAGTTTGCATTTGGCATGCTTTTGAACAATTAATGTGATTTTTGCTGTTGTGTGCATACTGCCCACTTTCAAGGTCTCTTTCAAAAACCTGCAGTTTTCTCTCAAATGTTTTGATTCTGCATGCACTTCTTTTCCAATAGGATTGGAGAAAGCAATTCTGTGGTTTACCTTTAAGATTGTATAAAAATTAGTTTTGTGTTTTGTGTGACATTCTTATAGATAAGCCTCCAGTGAGCAACAAGGCAGGGCTAGTGGCACATGCAGGGCTGGCACAGCAAAGCCCGCACTGTGGCCCAAGCGCTCTGCTTCCCTCCAGCTCCGCTCCCCTCCAGCTATACCACGCTGTGAGCTATGCTCCCCTCCAACCTAACTCCTCTCCAATCCCACCACGGGAATCACCTTCGCCACAGACTCAGCAGGCTGCCATCCGCACTGCACCCTCACACCACTTATGAGCTGCCCACCTTACCCCAGACAGGGGAGGGAGGAAGCTCCCATTGGGCTGTTAGGCAGAGGGGCGGGTGATATAAGAAATGTCCTCGGGCGTGCGTGGAGAGGGAAAGGAGAGCAGCCCGGCCCCGCGTTCCTCTGGCTTTCTAATAATGAACTCTGGCAAACTCTGTGCTAGAGCGATGGCATGTGTGCCCACAGAGAGGGCTCTGAGTCCCCCCTCTGGCACGCGTACCATAGATTCGCCACCACTGATCTATACTCTGCAAAAGAGACAATCAACCAGCCCAAAAGAGAACAAAAAGACTCCAGGACCTCTTCACCAGTATTCAGCAACCAGATCAGCATAGATTAACTCTAAAGTTAACTTCAGACCAACAATCAAGTAAACAATACTCCAATCAAGAAATTGCCAAAGAGCCATCAGTAAACAGCCCAACCAAAGAATCTCTAAGACCACCCCCACCCACACAGACAAGCAAGTCACCAAAATATAAACTGACAGCAAACAGCTGTCACTTACTAGCATTGATGATGCTACCTAGTTAGGGTAATGAAACATCTACATACAAGAAAACAAGCAAGCTCAGAAAGCACCAAGGATCCTTCATTTCAACCCTGAGCTATAAATATTCTCCTCTATTGGTACATCTCAGAATTTCAGTAATCAATACATTTGAAGACAGTAGAGATAATCCATCTAAGATAAAATATTTCAATTTATCAGTTCAACACTTTAGAGTCAATTATGTATTTGTAAAACCTAATCCATTCTTTTAAGTGAGCAGCTTTCCAAATACCTACAACAAACAAACATTGTTTGTTTATCATTGTTCTTGGCAGACTATTCAGCATCTCTGCCATCAGGGCTCCTTAATATTCTGCCCTTTATTTTTTGTTCTACTCATGGTGTCAGTAGAGAACATTTTGCATATAGCAGTGTTTTAGGTATTGTTAAACCATTATCGTTTAGTGGTTTAACTTAGTCTCTTTTTCTGCAAGCCAACATACCCAGATCCTTAAATTGTGTTCCATTTGGCACAATGTTCAAGCCTACTGAAGTAATTTTGAACTGTGATTCTTATCTTCTATGTAATTAGCAATCAGCTTGGTATCATCTGACACCTCAGAAGCATCATTTCTCTTCCACTGGGGCTTATCTCCTCTGTTCCTTGATAAAGAGCCTTGGTGGCGCAGCAGATTAAAGTGCTATTAAGTAACACCAGCTGCCTGCAATTACTGCAAGTTCAAATCTCACCAGGCTCAAGTTTGACTCAGCCTTCCATCCTTTCGAGGTAGGTAAAATGAGGACCCGGATTGTGGGGGCAATAAGCTGACTTTGTATAAAACAGAACACCGCTTGGGGGGAGTGAAAGCCCTACTAAGCAGGTATATACAAAAAGTATGAAGGCTATTGCTTAACACATTGTAAACCGCCCTGATTCTCCGGAGAAAGGGCGGCATATAAATCAAACCAATAAATAAATAAATAAATATGCCATGTCCTCTTGGCAATCTCATTCCTTTGTAAAGAACTCTTTGTATAATACCCACATGTTCATCACTTTTCCTAATGAATCTTAAATAAGGCTGGTCTCCAGTCCTTTCAGCTTCTCCTTCAGAAGGGGAGTAACTTCCATTTGCAACAGGTATAACTGACATATATTTGCCATTCAAATATATCACAGCAGCTACTAATTCAGTGCACCTGTGGTGCAAAGGTTCAGAGGTGGGTTTCAGCAGGTTCTGACCAGTCCTGGAGAACCAGTAGTGGAAATTTTGAGTAGTTTGGAGAACCGGTAGTAAAAATTCTGACTGGCCCCACCCCCAACTATTTTCTGCCTCCCAAGTCCCAGCTGATCGGGAGAAAATGGGAATTTTGCAGTATCCTTCCCCTGCCACACCCACCAAGCTGCATCCACAGAACTGGTAGTAAAAAATTTTGAAACCCACCACTGCAATGGTTCCTTCTCCTTTTAATCTTCCTCACAAAACTATTTCTCCTGCTTATTCCCCTGTACCCTTATTCCAACCACTAGTTCTGAGTTGTTCATCTTCTTTCTACAGAGGTCTACTTAAACCTTGAATGGCTAAGGAATGCAGGTCCATCCTCTTGCTAGGTAATTATGAGGTCAGTTACGTCAGCACAAGTTGATAAGACATTCCCCCTCAGATCATGTGCTCAACAAATAAGTGAATACAGCATCCCTCCAACACAAAACAGTTGCTTCGAATCAGCTAAGCATTTGGAAGAGATCAGCTCTTCCAAATTTCATTCCCATTTACTCTCTTGCTTGCTCTAGTTGTAAACTAGGTGTAAGCCTATTTCTTTTTAAGGAATGATGCTAAACTAAGGCAGTTGAGGGCTTTTAAATCCTAGTTTTCTTGGACACATAATCCCAAATTTAGCTTATTTAGTAATTAATTTATTTACCTTAGTTAGTATACCACTAGTTTAATTAGCCACTTACACCAAGAGAGGGACAAAGTGGAATCAAATGGACTGAATTTGTATTGTTTGGTCATATGCTGGATGAGTCACCTTTCATAGTTATCTCTTCTTGGTTATCCATATTTGATACTGTATCTATTTCTGAACAAGAAGCTGTTCTTTTTATTCAAAAGAAAAATTTCATGTTATGATATATGTCTTACCAAATACATTCTTGACACCTTGATGATTTATTAAGTAATCCACATACCGGCTGATCAGAGAAAGATTGATGTTTCTAAACAGAAAAAAAAAAGGAACACAGCAGATGGAGCTAGTTATAAAACTTTTACAAGTAACATCTTTCAAACTGAACTTCTTAAAGAGACAGAGCTTCAGATTTCCTCCCCCTCCCCCCACTCTTCTGTCATTGGCACCAAATAGTAAATAAGGTTGAATAAACAGCTTCTACTACTTCCCCCAAAGTACATTTTATGAAGGGGAAAAAATAGTTAATAAAAGCAAGCAGAAAGTGGTTCAAAACAGAGTTGAATTTTGATTTGACTTTCAAGATTTTGCTTTGGAACAAATTTTAGCACACACAGAAAGGCATTTCCATCATCACCTTTCCCTATTAAAATCCAGGTAGGATCAATGAAGAACAAAAGGTCTCAAATATTCCCAGCTAGAGACAGATTTTGTCCCAAAAATATGAAAGTAACCAAAGGCATTGCCCCCAGTGCTATACATTCTCATTCCAAATTTACTACATTTGCTCAAAACTATTCTTCACATAAACAAAACTGACATCACATTATATTCAATAGCATGAGGAAGTAAAGCTAATTTTGGGTGTCTTCATCCTTGCACAGTATCAGCAGCAGCCCCATAGTTCACTAACTGCTCTTAAGTTTATCAAACAAGAATTACTGAGTGATCTATATCCTTAACAGTTATGGATAAAGTTGGATAAAGTCTCTGACAGGTCTATTTGTTATAGAGAAAATTGATGTACCACCAAGTCAATGTCAACTTTCATATAGAATTTCTCCAGGATAATCAATGCCTAACCCAGCCTTTCAAAAAACCAGCTATATTGGTAAGTGTCACACATAGAGATACATATACATGCACAATGTAAGCCCCAATAATCCTTTCCAAAGTAATTATTAAATACAGGGAAGATAAAAGCAAGGTGCAGAGGAAAAATGAATTTTAGCAAATGTAGAAGACAGGAAGGGAAAATGGCAAAGTATACATTCCACTTGTGTAATAAAGGTATTTCAGGCAATTCAGGCATGTTAAATACTTCCAAAAACCAAAAAAACAAATATGATAAGACTCAAGGCACTAGTTAATTATTGCTATCTGGAAGGCCATTGCCCCTATATTTGAAGATGTTTGAATATGGTACATTTAAATTAATTTCTGAGCCCACAAAACTGATCTAATATTGCTTTTAGCATCTATAAAACATTTACCCATCCTCAGTCATTGGGGTAATGGTGGCCGCAACCAGCCCCTGTAGTTTCTTCTGGAGTGCCATGAAACAAGCCGAGTCAGATATAGAAGAAATCTATATGCCTGGAATAAGCAAAAAAACAAAAATTAGTACCTAACAGTGAGTGATTTCTATTAATACTAAAACTTTAAGGCAAAGTTCAGGACCAAAAATATGTGAATATCTTCCAAGAACATTGCTTACTATTTCTGGTATAGGGCTCTGGCCACAAATCCTGTAGTAACATTAGACTCAAACAGCTTTGTGGAGTTTCATCAACAACATATAACAAAGAATGCAATATGTTGAGGCCATCAACAATATGTTCAGGCTATACCTTGACTAGATCTGACTGACCCAGAATGACCAGAGCCAGAAAAATATTCTTGGAGCAATGGAAGATATTAAAGAGGAATATTCAAGTGGTGCCTTGGCCTAGAGGTAGAGCTCTTGCCTCGCAATCAGGAGGTTGTAAGTTCGATCCTAGGTAGAGGCAGATATTTCTTTATCTTGGCACACAGAGAATATATCTGCTGAACAAAACTTCACATTGGTGACAGGAAGGGCATCCGGACATTGAAACACTCTGTTAACTCCATTCAATTGTCCAGACTCCACCCTGCAAGGGATAATTGGGTTGATAAATGAAGATGAATGGAAGATATTCAAGAGTCTTACTACTGATGAACAGCGGTTTTAGTTTGGACCTGTTTAGTTTAGATTTTGGGCTGGTCCAGAGACCCATCAATTCAATTTAGATCACAATTTTTTTTCTTTCACTGACTAGCATTGGAATTAATAATAATTTAAAAAACCCATAAATTTCAGGAATATTACCTTCATTAAGAGGATATAAAATCTGTTAAATTTCACAACCGGTCAATGAATTTTGTTAGGTGTTGTTACATTTTAATTTGTCCTAATCCAAAACACATCCTATGCTTTTTCTCCAGTTTACAAAACAAGATTTTTTTTCTCTCTCCCATCATATGAAGAGCCTCAAGAGTTTTCTTTTGGGCATTTACCCAATATTAATATCAGATTTGGCATTTGTCTTCCATGGACTCATCGCATAATTTACTTTGGTTAAACCTAGAGCTATTTTATATGTATAAAGGAGTGCTAGAATTACATGTTCCTGTTAATTGTAGAGAACAAAGGTAATTCAAAATGTAATCTCTTACATTTTGTAATTGAGTAGAATCATTACTATAGTAAACTAATTTAATCAGGCTTTTCTCAGAACACATAACAGGCAGCAACATATGATAGGTGGAACTTTATCTCATACAATCTGAGAAAGAATTTTGTAAAACTCATTGCTATCTCCAATATTTTGTAAATTTCATCCAAATGAAGGCATTGGACTATTAATGTTTCACATGGGCACAAATACACCCAATTTCCTTGGCAGAAGCCAAGTCTTCATTTTATGCAAAAACAAAAAAAGTTCTTAAATTTCTTGCCTAGTATTGAAGAATGGACTTTGAAGATGGCCAGTTTTGCAGAGATGGCAAAGATTTCAGCATATTTAAAAGATCGCTCACAAGAGACTTATGTATGGGAATGGAAAAAGTGGATATATTATGTGCAGAATAAATATCAAACTAGGAAATATCTGAATAGCTTTTAACTGAAAGTATTATATAGGTATAGAATAATTGAATTTTATGAAGATGTGAAAAATATACAGGGGGTGGAGAGGTTCAAGTTTTATAAAAAGGGGATTTTGATTTGGATTATATTTTGTGGAAGTCCGGGGGGGAGGGGAGGGTTAGGGGGGGTTAGGGAGGGTTAGGGAGGGTTTGGGGAGGGAAAATTGGGGAGAAAATTTAATCTGTTTTAATCTATTTTAAATTTTGTATTTCTGTGTTTTATCTTTTGGCTGTTCACCGCCCTGAGTCCTTCGGGAGAAGGGCGGTATAGAAATTTAATAAAATAAAATAAATAAAATAAATAAAATGTAATTGTAATACTTTTTCAATAAAAAAAAGAGAAATAAAATGAAAAAAAGTTCTTAAATTTCTCTAAGCTTATTTGAAAACCTACTTTCAGACGACTGCTACCTTCCCTGAATACAAAGCCCATGCTTTTGCATACACTCAACCTCACGTGCTTCTTGTAAAAGATAGATGAGCCACTATTTAATTTTAGAGTTTAAATTATTTTAAATTATTATTTACATTATTATTAATTTTTAAATACTTTTAAAACAAAATTTTAATTTATTTAACTTAAATAGTTTAAATTTAAGAACTATCTAAATTCTTTAAATAATATATGTAAAATAAATTTATTTAAATAATTATTATAATTGTCTCAGTACTGAACAAAAGTCGGAGGTCACTACTATATAGCTGTTTGATATATTTTTTTTCTTATCACCTTTAACTTGTCCCGATTTCCTTTTATATTAGTTTGTATTTTAATGTTTAATTTTGAAATTTAATAAAGCTATTCAAAAAGAAAAATATCAGCTACAGCACAGATGTTTAACCAGTCACTAGCTTCGCTTGCTCAATCTGAGTTGTCATCATTTTGTTTTCTTGTTTTTGTTTTGTTTGCGGGTGTTTTGAGATCCTTTTGCACCCAAAAGATGGTTCTATCCTCATACTCTCCTTTCAAATCCAAGTTAAGCCAATGCTTCCCAAAGATGTAATACACAATAAACTTACCACTCAGCTATTCGGGATCAATGCTGTCCAACGCCGGTTTCAAAATCACATATTACAGAAGAGATGTCTCCTGCCCCCGCCCTTCTCTCTGTTTTTTCCCCTCTCTCTCTTCCCCCTCCCACTTTTTGGAAATACTGAGCATGCCCGGAAGCAATACTTAAGTCCTCTGCCTTGAAATTAACTCTTCACAGTATCCGAGCCTGGAAGGTTGTCCGCTGAGAAGTGTCAAAAATGTGGAAGTGTCAAAAGGGATTCGTAGCGGAATGGAATTCAAATGCTTATATCTTATGGAAACTGCGAAGGGCTTTGTGGTGAAGAGGAAGTTCGTCCCCCTTTTGTTTTGTTTTCTTTAAGCTATAGTTATTTTTAAAACCTGTAGCCCCGCGTTTGGAAAGAGGATGCCTAAAGTATAAACCTCTATGTACCCAACAGTCAGTTCCATCAAATCCAGAAAAAAATGCTTTCAGATAGATCGATGGAGGATAATACATTTATGTAGGACTATTACATTACACCCGTTCCTGTCTTTGGTACTTTAGTGTGGTAAATGTATTTCTCCCCTTCTATTTTTTTTTTCTTTACCACAATCCTGAAGAAATTTAGTCTGATGCTAAACCAGGCATTAATTGCATTAATCTTTTATAGTTGTGGTCAGAACTAGAATATGGCATCTTTATTTGTAATTTGTAAACGTGTAATTTAGTTTACACGTTTTTTTGTTGATGCAGCTAGGTTTTAAAGATTTGTTTGTGCCTTAGCAAAATAATACCAACTGTCAGAAATAATATAGGGTCTCCTGCTTGAGCAGGGGATTGGACTAGAATAGATGACCTACAAGGTTCCTTTCAACTCTGTTATTCTATTTTAAAAGAAAGAAAACTATAATGTTGACTGTGGTTGAGAGAGCAATCATAGCAGGATGGGGAAGTGACAGTAGAATGAGGAAATAGAAGCCAACCTATAGAAATGCTTTATGTAATCCTGGTGGCAGATCACATGCTTTATACTTCTGAAATGCTGGCTGGAATTGCAATAAAAAAATACTCATGTTAACTACAATTTTTTTTAAAAAAATATCCAATACCACCAAGTTAAGGGGAATAGTTGTTAGACCAGCCAAGGATTTATTGGAGTTAATTCAGTATCTGGCTGAACTTGTCCAGTCTCAAAAGGTAATGGGCTCCTGATTTTTAATTGGATGGATGGGAACCCACTGGGAAATTTCAGAGAAGATGAAAAAAATATAGCTGGGAGAAGACAATTGAAAACCCCTTCTGTACCGTTACAAAATAAAATTGTAGGGATATGTCTTAATATTTATCAGAGGTCAAGCTTGACTCAAGGGTGTCTGTATATTTTAAAAAAATTCTTACAGCTATTTTTTTTACCAGTTACAGGTTTTCTGGGTGTCAAACACTTCAGATCAAGTGACTAAATGCTGGGGGTGGGAGTATAATTGGAACAACTGTGACTATAATTATTTTTTAAATGGAAAGATTTATGGCTTCCTTTGTTAACCATACATTTTTTTTCGGACTAAATGACATGGCCCATACTAGCTCAGACAGGTGTGTTCTTTGGTGTGTGGCTATGATTGGTAACTTGTATCTGAAGGCTCTAGGTCTACCACTTCTTGTTTGTAAAATGCCCATGTTGAGTTCAACATGGGAGGCAGCTAAAGGAAGAAAACCAGGAATTAAGAAAACCTGTATGCTTGAAGGCGCATACTGTGAAATAATTAAGTTGTGGAAGGGGATTCCTTGTAAGAGGAAGGCTTGCTTTTGAGGGCAGGGGGCAGTGTGCATGACCAAACCCTCCCCCCCAAGAACCAAAGACTGGAAAAATATTTTAATGCAAATAAATAATTTGAGGCTTTGGGAGTTAGGGTAGGAGATGTTTGTAATGGGTGATTGGGATTTTCATTTTGTTTTTCAGATGGAAAGAGCAACGATATATCTAACCAGATTGGTAGTTCATGTGAACCGGAATGGAAAAAAAATTAGATCTCTCTCCCTCCTCCTCTCCGTACATATACACATTGCTCCTTTGGCTGAAGTTTGTGTCTTCTTATTCAGCCTAATGCTATGTTTCTCAACCTTGACAACTTGAATATATGGGGACTTCAACTCCCAGAATTTCCCAGCCAGTTGAAGTTGAAGTCCACAGAACTTCAAGTTGCCAAGGTTGAGAAGCACTGTTTTGAGGTTATTATATTCTGTGCAGGGCAAAGGAGACCCCAGGAGCTAAAATCAAGCCCTCACAAAAGGCTAAATTATGTCAGTCCCTTTGCTCTCAAAACTTGAAAAGGGGACATTTCTTCAGTGGAATGTGATTAATAAGCTTTCCACTGATAGACATCCCAAAAGAGCTAATTATTTTTCAGACATAGCAAGTTAAAGTACTTCTGTGGTTGTCAGTGCATGTAAAACAACCTGTATGGGAATGAATGAAGATATTTTGGGCAAAAAGTAAGGAAATCCTTTAAAAATAAAGAGTGCTCTTTATTTCTCTTCCAAACATAACTTGCTTAAATTAGTGACAAAAAATAAATAAATAAAATAGAATGATGAAAAGTTACAATACAAAAAGATGTGGCAAAATTCAGTTGTCTTTAGAATAAGTTCCTAACTTCTGTAATTTGATCTTTGCTCACGCATGCAGTCAGAAAGGTGTGCATTGTTTAGTATATTTATACATCTGTATACTGTTTCTCAATTTGTGTTCTTGTTGAGAAACAAAAATAAATGAGATGGAGTATTTGCAAGAAGGGTCAGGATTTCATATATGCAGACTGTAGCTAACACAGGGTACAGTTAGGATTGCTTAATTTTTAAATTTCATACATTTATATTTAATGGTATTAAAGTAGACTTAAATTAAATTCACAAGAGCCAGTTTACTGTATTGGTTAAGGTGCTGGCCTAGAAACCAGGTGACTGTAAATTCTAAGGCCTCCCTTAGGAAGGAAAGCCAACTGGGTGACTGGGCTGGTCAGTCTCTCTCATCCTAAACCAACTCACAGGGTTGTTGTTAGGTGGAAAACAGAGAGGTATTAGGAGGTATTTTCTCCAACTTGAGTTATCTATCTAAATACTACTAAAACTCTTGTTATGACCCTTACCTGGGTGAATCAGTGTATCATAAGGCAACATTTTTTTGAACCAAGGTACCTCAAATGGGCTAATTTGCAGAATGCACCCAAAATTCAGGTTGTGACTGCTTCAATCCTACTGGCAGCTACTGGGTTGCTGCTGTGGTCACATGTTCTTTATTTTCAAAATTCCCTGATAATTTTCGTCAGTCTTGCAATCCCTCACCCCCACCCCCCGCCACCAGGAAGGAAGGAAGGAAGGAAGGGAAGATAATGATAGAATGACAGAGAGAACGGAAGGGAGGAAGGGATAATTTCTGATGCTTCCTGCCAGTTTCCCACAAAAAAACTCACTACAGAAGTTGGCAGCAATTGAACGTTGCTCTCATCCCCTTTGCTATTTTGCCCACCTATAGTCATACTATTTCTCTTTTTACATAAAGAAATACCTCTGAAATGTTGACCTAGTGTGGCACAGGTTGTTTGTATACTATTTAAAACTCTCATTCCCATAATCTTTAACTGGGCAAAACAAAGCAAAAGGCCACACTGCTTGTATCTACAGATATACTATACTGATACATTAAGACATCATAGATTCTTGGGAAGAACTTGATCCATATGAAGGCCAACAGTAGCTGAAGAACTGGCAGCTGTGATTTCACATGTTTGGGTATGTAATAATAACTCTATGTTATTCTTATTTTCCTCATTTTTGACTTTTTAGAGGTTCATGTATCATCCTATCAAAGAGACTTCAGAGTTACTTGCATGACAATGCTGCAAATAAGAGAAATGTGTGCAATAGCCTGAATGAAACAAACACGTAACATTCTGACAGGGCTTCTGAGGTAAAACAGGATGTAGCACTGTTGACATAAGAGGGTATATCCAGTACTACCAGTTCTTATACTAGGCTGTAGGTGAAATGCTGCCTGGTAGCCAAAGGGGAGATAGCATGCCTGTATTATTATGAAATTCTCAAGAAACACCTAGGATTGAAAGTTTGCCCACTGGCAAGATTGTATATGTATATACCCAAAGGCAGAATAGGAACCCAGCCTATGAACAAGCCAGTTAAAGTGGCTAATAGGAACTGGGCAATCCATCCCATGGAACATTCAGTGAAGCACATCAGAAACAAACACTGATTGTTATAGGTGCTAGAAAACAGCTAAGAACAATCTAAGGCTTTATGGAATATGTGCTATCAAATCAATGCTGACTCTTTGCAATCACATAGACAGGTTTTCTACATTAGAGGCAATTACAGAATTTGATGAAGGCAGGATCATGATTACATGGCAGGAACATTGTGGGAGTGTGTTTGTGTCACAGGTACACGTGAGGAAAAGCTCAGGGGAGGAAAGAATTTGGCAGAAAACAATCAAAGCTAGATTAAGATAAACACATTCTTCAACGGATTGAGAGGGAAGTGTGAAAAAGCTCCTATTCTAAAACACAAATTGTGCCTAAACCCAGAGGAGTGGGATTCAAAGATTACCTTTTTGGAATGATTAGTTTATAAAGTATGGTAACTGGAAAGCAGAGGTTGGACTATATTTAGTCCAAAAAAATACAGAATGTGCTCAATATTAGATAGCCCTGATATTACAATATTTTTTTTCTTCCATTAGCCCTAGCTCTTGATAAACTCAATTTTATCCTAGCAGTCATTTTTATTTTCTTCAAATCTGATACCCTTCAAAACACTTTGTGCATTGTTTAAGGAGTGGATTACCAAGCTCAATAAACAGCAGGATCCCAGAAATAGGAAAATTTATATAGTATTTGATCTACAGGAATATTTGAATAACTAAACATCCATACTCCTATTAGGACAGAAGTATGATGTTTGTCCATCGTTTTCAAAGAGAACATCTGTGGACAGTTGTGGGCTGTCCACAGTGTGTCCGCAAGTGGCTGGAAACGCCTATATGGGCACAGAATGTTCTGCCACATGTCAGGCAGATGTGTGGGCACCATATTGCAGCATTTACAGCTCTGGCTTTGTAAAGTGCTCGCTTCTGTTGTGCTATGGTTGTCCTTCTGTAGTGAAATGTAAAATTTGTTACTACTGGTTCTGTGGGTGTGGCTTGGTGGGGGGGGCGTGTAATGTGACTGGGTGAGCATGGCCAACTTTTTTTTTTACTTTTTTAAAGCTTTTTTTTTTTTACAACCTATTTGGGTGAATAGGTTGTAAAAAATGCTTTTAAAAGGTAAAAAAAGGCTCTGACAATCACAGCTGTGGTGCGGGATTGTCAGAGCCTTTTTTTTACTTTTAAAAGCATTTTTTTATAACCTATTTGGGCGACCTGACTTTCTTCCGCATGATGACATAATAAATAAGATCCCAGTGCTTGGAGCGTGGGTGCATCCAGGACGTCTTTTTGCGAGTAGGCAGGCAGAAGATGGTATTGGTGATGATCAGATCGTGAGCTGCACGTCTTCAGTAGTAATAGGCCATTGCTGTTACATTTGCTGATTACATTTTTTCCAATGACGCCATCCCAGGCAGAGTGATTGGATCCTACTCTAGCGTTGAAATCGCCAAGTAGAATCAGCCTGTTGGTGCAGTTCATGGATGAGAATAGGGCATCGAGATCTTCATAAAACTTGTCCTTTACTTCATCCGGATTTGTCATTGTGAGTGCATAGGCGCTGATCAATATGGCTTGCTTTCCTCTCAGTAGTGGGAGATGCAGTGTCATGAGTTGGTCATTTACGCCCTTGGGAAAACTGGCAAATTTGCGGACAAGATGATTCTTAAACGCAAAGCTAACTCCAGATTCACAACGTTCATGACTGCTGCATCCACACCAGAAGAATGTAACCGCCTCCTGTTCCTGTGAGCTGACCTTCATTGGCTAAAGAAGTTTCACACAGGGCCACAATATCGATGTTAAAACTTGCAAGCTCTCTGGTGACCAGGGCTATTCTTCTTTCTGGTTGATCTACTGAGGGGTTGAATTGAATTGAATTTGAATTGAATTTATTAAATTTTTATACCACCCTTCTCCCAGAGGGACTCAGGGCGGTGAACAGCCAGGATTAAAATACATAACAATATGAAAATTAAAATAATTTAAAACATGATTAAATCCATTTGGCTTCCCCAATTTAAAACCCCTTACCCATAAAACAATTAAAAATTTTAAGCCAGCCCGGCTTGCTGAAAGAAGAAGGTCTTCAGAGCCTGGCTGAAAGTACGGAGGTCCGGGATCAATCGTATCCCTGGGGGTAGCTCGTTCCAGAGGGGCAGGTGCCCCCACAGAGAAGGCTCTCCCCCTGGGGGTCACCAGTCAACATTGCTTGATAGATGGCACCCTGAGGAGACCCTCTCTCTGGGAGCGTATTGGTCTTGGGAGGTTGTCGGTGGCAGAAGGTGGTCTCGTAGGGTTGTCTTGAAGTGTGCATATTTTCCATGTGCTAATAGTGAGTGTGGTCACTATTGATCCCCTCCAGCCACTATAAGCTGACCAGGGTTCTGTGAAGCAAACAATGTTTAGGGCACCTTTTCTAGCCCCTTCTTCATACCATGGCAGTGGTGCTATCCAGCTGGTTATATCCAGTTTGGGTGAACTGGTAGCAGCCGGTGACTGCAGAAGGCTCCACCCACCTGCCTGGATGTCATCACGACCCGTTTTTGATGTTCTGCACATGTGCAGAAGGTCCTGCGCATGGAGATGGCGTGTGTGAGTGAAGCAAGCACGCACGTGTGCGCCCTCCCATTTGTAAACTGGTAGTGAAGGTAAGTGAATACCACCCCTGTACTATGGAGGTGAGCAGTGTGATCCTAAAGAAGGCTTCTCAGTCACTCAGGTAGACATCGAATCCAGCTGTTGCTTCAGTCAGCAAGGAGACAACCATTAGACCTGAGCCACCTGTGTGCAGGTCTGCGGCTACAGCTCCCAGTATATCCACACCTGCTGCTTCATCGCTCGCCCATCGCCACTGGACTTTGAAGGTTTACAACAGTTGGGGTGGGGATGTCAAGACTTGTGCATGAATTGGATTAAAGTGAGGGAGAGGTGCGCATAGTCAGCCTCACTCTCTCTTCCCAGATTCCATCTTGCTCCAATGGCAGGGCGAGAGTCGAGACAGTTGGAGATGGGCTGGGTGCAGTGGTTGACCAGGGCATCTTTAGTGTCTTGCCGTGCTCTTAGCATATCATGTCGCTTGCAGAGACCACTTTCATGACCATTGTCCTATTCTGGTAGGTTTCATCCACTCAATCCTCCGGAATCTGTCTTCACATGCTCGGGATAGACAAGTCCCTATCTCACCAAAGGTCATGACTCGATGGCTACCCTCAACCTGGTTTGACCAGCCTGTCGAAGCTGTTGCCCGGGGTGTGGCAGCTACGCATGCTACAGCTTCTGGGAACCACAGATGAGAGCTGAGTGATGCTGGGGACTAAAGGTGGACGAGCTGCCCTTAAAAGGACACAGGATCCCCCTACACCAGAGGTGCTACCCCTCCCTGAACACCGCATACACCCCAAGACAGAAGTATAGTATTTAACAGAATTGGAAAGGACCTTGGATGTCTTCTAGTCCAATCCCCTGCTCAGGGAGGAAACTCTATACAATTTCAGATAAATGATTGTCCAAACTCTTCTTAAAAACCTCCAGTGTTGGAGAGGTTTGAAATTTGCAGATAGGGCAAAAGGCAATGATACTTTATTTTAAACTTCAGAACTGGGAGAATTATAACCTAGGCATCACTTTCTTTGATTTTCTATGCCCTTCAACATACCAGTAGAGATTTTTTATAGATTTCTTGTACACAAATTTTAATCAACAGGATAAGAGAAAGAAAGTAAAATCATAGAATCAATGACAGAGGGACTGTCCTGTTGAGATTTAGTGGTGAAGAGTAGACTTATTAAAAATGATTAAGAAGAATGCTAGCACAACCATTGATAACACTAATTGAGATATAGGGACGCAACAAAAATCCTGAGGAGGGTAAACAAGGAGAATTTTAAACAAGGTATTGGCCCAGGCATTTAAAGGTCATTCTTAGTGGAGCTCCATCTAAGAGACTTAATTTCTTCAGAAAAAATTAGGAGAAAAGGTTCTGTACAAGTAGTCCTCGACCACAGTTGAGCCCAAAATTTCCATTGCTAAGCAACACATTTGTTAAGTGAGTTTTGCCCCATTTTACAACCTTTCTTGTCACACTTATTAAATGAATCACTGCAGCTGTGAAGTTAACTTAACAGGGTTGTTAAGTGAATCTGATTTTCCCATTGACTTTGCTTGTGAGAAGGTCACAAAAGAGGATCACATGACTCCAGGACACTGCAACTGTCATAAATATGAGTCAGCTGCCAAGCATCCAAATTTTGATACCATGGCCATGGGAATGTTGCAATGGTCATACGTGTGAAAAAGGGTCATAAGTCGGTTTTTCCATTTTTTCAGTGGTGTTGTAACTTTGAATGGTCACTAAATGAACTGCTGTAAATTGAGGATTACCTGTAATGCTAAAATGATTGGAAAAAGCAGGTAGGGATATTTAAGTAATATTAATAGGTATTCAATATTCAAGGAAAAGGGAGCTTGGCTTGTCCTTTTCTACAGCTCAAGAGGGTCATGAGCATAATAAGAGCTTAAAGCTACAGCAACATAAAAGCAAGAAAATTAACAGAAAAGATACAGGAATATAACATTTCCACAACATGACTATCCTAGGTTTACAATCTCTCTGTGTCTCTATAAAGATTGATGTGTGTGTGTGAATGGGCTGAATTCACTTCTGCTTTGCTGGGAAAGTAAAGCTGTGTGAATGACCAGCTGCTTGTTTCAACAGAGGAAACAAAGGCTGGAATACATATCCAAATAAAAAGCATATTGGAAGGATGAAGTCACTGTAGGTGAAGTGAAAATATATTCAAAAAGTAATTGACTGTAATTTGATCAATCCATTTGCTGGGAAACTCGCTTTTGGCTGGATTGCTAATAGGAGAATGCTAAGACTGATCACCAGGTGTCTCCCTGGAGCTATGCCTGTCACACCCGAGAATTCGACAACTTGTCCAGATTCAATTAATGCTCAGGTTCATGTTTTCCCTTCCCAGAAATAGCATTTGAACATTTCTAGAGAAATAAGATTAACAGGTGAACATCATTACAGAAAGCACATCTCTTGGCTGACACTTCAATCAAAGGAACATTTCGATTTGTCCTTTTCCGGTGTCAGGAAGGGAGAAAATCACTTTTTAAAGACAAGTGTTACAGTAAAGACCAATATTTTATACCCATAAACAATACAAGCCTCAGAAAGTGAGTTCTCTGCAATGAATGCAATCTGTTGTGAAAATTGCATCTAATTTTTCCTTAATAGCATCAGCACCTAGCAGTTCTGGGAAGTCTTTTATAGTAAGAAACAGAACGCGAGAATAGGATCTCACTAACGGAAATGTGTTTATGCTCAGTTTTTCTCTATTTTCATGGAGCTCTTTTAATTTGTTCTTAATTTCTTCCATTGCTGTGCTTCCTCATTGCCATTCTTCAATAAGAATGTTGTTCACCTGGATCTCTTTTCCCTAGAAAGCTTTTCCAAAGGTATTTCCTAATTTGTGCTCACCTGCAGCCAAGGCATTTGTGAAGAACAAAGAATATTATGACAAAAACCAACACATTAATTATGGCAACATTTTCCCTGAACTTCAGCCTACTTCATTAAATGTAGGGAGCATTCTCCTGAAAAGGGAGTATATCAAGGTAGTTCTTGCTTATCAACTGCCTCGTTTAATGACTTTTCAAGTTATGATCATGTAAAAGAAGTTTGCAATCAAAACTCTCATTTATAACTGTGCGGTGCCTTGTAGTCATGAGATCGCTATTTGCTTGCTTCCCAACTGACTTGTGACAAGCAGAGTTTGTGGATGGATGTCTCAAAGGTGCTTTTTCAAAGGCTGTTTGAGGCAACTGTGGCTGACTGACTGTTTCTTGGATGAGAAACAAAATGTCTTATTCTTCCTCAAGGAAAAAACAGTTCAGTTGCCTTTTGTTGAGGCAACTATGACTTGGATGATTGAGAATCTCTACAGACAGAGTTCATGGCGAATGTGGAATTAAAACTCTACGTTGCAGTCACATGATGTTCTTTTTTCATGACTGTCGTGCATTGCTTAATTTTAATTTAATTTAATTTAATTTCCAATTTATATACCGCCCTTCTCCCTGAGGACTCAGGGCGGTGTACAGCTAAGATAAAAAACATAGAATACAAATATTAAAACATTTAAAAATATATATAAATTTGGGCCGAAAGTTAAGAATCACAAACTAATTAAAAAATTTAAAAATTTCTTCTAAGCCAACCCGGCTTGCTGGAAAAGATGGGTTTTCAGGGAACGACGGAAGGCATTGAGGTCTTGGATTCTCCTTATCTCTGGGGGGAGCTGATTCCAGAGGGCGGGAGCCCCCACAGAGAAGGCCCTCCCCCTGGGGGCCACCAGCCTACATTGTTTGGCTGATGGCACCCTGAGGAGGCCCTCTCTGTGGGAGCGCACGGGTCGATGGGAGGTCGTTGGTAGCAGCAGGCGGTCTCGGAGATAGCTAGGCCCTATGCCATGGAGCGCTTTAAAGGTGATAACCAACACCTTGAAGTGCACCCGGAAGACCACCGGGAGCCAGTGCAGCTCGCGCAGGAGCGGTGTTACATGGGAGCGCCATGTTGCTCCCATCACTACCAATCACGCTTAACAATCAAGTGGGGATTAATGCTGTTACGTCCATGACAGTCATATCATTTTCCATTTAGCAATGGAGTTGCTGGTTCCAGTTATGGTCACTAAGCAAGGACTATCTGTATACTGTTATGAGGTATACAGTCAGAGGGATATGAAATGCAAAAGACACAAGCTATGATAGTTTACCAAAGGAGAGCAGTTATTCAGCATGTTCAGTGTAATAAATGTTCTAGCTTTGGTAAATTGATTCAACAAAGTATAATAAGAAGCTGTCGTCCCTCCTTATCTTTGAGGAAAATATTCAATAAATTCTAGTCCAATTTTACAAAGCACCATTTATTTTTGTGGCCATAGCAAAGTGGACAAATGGAGAGAGTGTGTGTGTAAATGATTATATATGTCTCATTAAAAGATGAGCAGGTGTATGAAGCCCTGGTGCTGTGCATGTCGAAAGTATGCACTTTGTGGACAATGGGGTTTCATAACACCTGCTCAGTTAAAACATCCATTCTGCCTCCCATGTAAAGCAACATAATACTCAATCAAATTTAATCTCAAAGAACTGAGCCTCTTAACCCATGCTCTCAGAAATGATAAATCTGCTTTCCAGATTCTCTCTCTCCTCTCATTTACATCCCTACAATTGATGTTACACAATTAAAATATTCAAGTCATTTAAACCACTGGTTCTTGAGGCCATATGGCCCCCTGGGGGAGCCTTGAATCTTCCAAACCGGCCACTAGTAAAAAGTACATAACACCCATTACACACAAGCTGAGGGAGCTACAGAAAAGCAAAGTCTATTACACTGCAAATGCTGTCTTATTGACACTAGAAAAGGCATCAGTTACTGTCCCGAGGGTTACATTAATTGTCTAATAAATTATGTTAAGGGTAACATGTTGCATGTAATTGTGTATTGTAAACTGAGTTATTAAGATTACCATAAATGAAAGCCAAGTATGTATCTGGTAATCTTTGACAGCAGTAATGGGACCATGATGGGGGAAGGGGTTACAGGAGAAAAACAAGGTCAGAAGAGGGCCATGGGCAAAAAGTGAAACTAGTGTGGGCAACAATTTTGCTACTTAGAGAAAGTGTTTCCCCCCTCTTGCAGGACAAAGAGCAATACAAAGTTAAAGCCCCCTGCTTAGTTTTTTGCTCTCTTTTCTGTAAATGATCTTTTCATATTTCTACAGCTACATAATGAGGCAGGGCAGTTTACTCATTTATTTAATTGGTATTGCAGAAACTTCATGTAATTGGGCACCTGACTGTAGTCATGCACAAACATTTGCTGATACTTTGGGTGTTGGAAAAGTTAATGACAATTTAAATAAATGATAGGCATGTGATCTTTGTGACAAATAGATGGGTTAATTGTTATTTTTACATGCTAATATGTTGTGCTAATTAATTACCAGTAGTAGGGGACAGTCACTGACTGAAATGAATGAAAATCCTGGTGGCAGTATTACCACGTACCCAAAATAAACATCACAAATTAAATGTAGGTCCAATTGAAAAGGTGAAAGATAACACATTTATTTAAAGTAAAGATGCAAATAAGCAAAAAAGAGCACTTTTAATATAACAAGTGTGAAAATGTCCTAAGACCTGGAATAATATCCACCCACAAAAAAAGAACATCTGCTTAATGTATTTGGCTAATTGGGAAGCTTGAGAAGAAATTCAGTTTTTTTCTAGCCAAATGGGAACTTAAGTTTCTATATCCTGATTTTGGATTTACGTATCTTTACAGTTCAAGTAGGACAAATTCAACAGCTGCATTTGAATTGGTTGCAGTGAGCAGACCAGTGGTGGGTTTCAAATTTTTTTTACTACCGGTTCTGTGGGCGTGGCTTGGTGGGTGTGGCAGGGGAAGGATACTGTAAAATCTCCATTCCCATCCCACTCCAGGGGAAGGTTACCGCAAAATCCCCATTTCCTCCTGATCAGCTGGGACTTGGGAGGCAGAGAATAGATGGGGGTGGGGCCAGTCAGAATTTTTACTACTGGTTCTCCGAACTACTCAAAATTTCTGCTATTGGTTCTCTAGAACTGGTCAGAACCTGCTGAAACCCACCTCTGGAGCAGACCACTCTTCTGAACATGCTTGTGTATATTCAGCTACAGCTTTTAAAGCAGTCATCCTGTAGACATGCTTTTTTGGTGCACCACTGGCCAACTTTTTTGATCTCAAATTTGCAACATCAGCCTAAGTTAGTAGCTGGATGGGAAACTAGTAGGATATGCCAGGCCTCTAGGCTAGACTGGGCAGTTGAAAAAAAATACCCTGCCCCCCCCCCCAAGTCAAGAGCAAATCACGTCTCTAACACTGCCAAAAAAATGACATAGATGCTCCATGTTGTGATCAAAATGAAGTTTAACTTTGGGAAACATTAATTTTATAGTGAAAGAGGTCCAATTAAATGCAGTTTACTTCTGAATAGGGGTGCATAGTTTTATACTAAAATGGCTTGAGAGTAGTTGGACAGAGGGTTTCCCATAGATTATATGTTTCTTTGATACTACTACTGCTTCTGATAAAACAGATTTTGTAGGGTTTGGGCACTACAATGTTCTGCAAAGGCATTTTATTTGTATATACCTTCAAAAATGTATATACCTTCAATTAGGTCCTATGCAGTTTAATAATAATAATAATAATAATAATAATAATAATAATAATAATAATAATAATAATAATAATAATTTTATTTCTATACCGCCCTTCTCCCGAAGGACTCAGGGGGGTGTACAGCCTATTTAAAAACACAAGACAAAACAGCAATTAAAATTTAAAATAATTAAAGAAATTTGGCTCAGATTTAAAACCCCAGAAAATTTAAATACCCCAATTTAAAACTATCATGTTGATAGCCTGGCCTGGCGGAACAACAGGATCTTCAGTGCACAGCGAAACACCCGGAGGTCGGAGATCTTACGTATTTCCGGGGGCAGTTCGTTCCACAGGGCTGGGGCTCCCACAGAGAAGGCCCTCCCCTGGGTGTCGCCAGCCGACATAACTTGGCCGATGGCACCTGGAGGAGACCCTCTCTGTGGGAGTGAACTGGTCAGTGGGAGGCTATTGGTGGCAGAAGACGGTCTTGGAGGTACCCAGTCCTATGCCATGGAGCACTTTAAAGGTGGTAACCAACACCTTGAATCGCACCCGGAAGACCACCAGGAGCCAGTGCAGCTCGCGCAGGAGGGGTGTCACATGGGCACAACGAGTTGCGCCCATAATCACCCGCGCGGCCGCATTCTGGACCAGTTGGAGCCTCCGTGGGAGCCCCATGTAGAGAGCATTACAATAGTCCAACCGGGAAGTAACAAGGGCATGAGTGACCGTGCGCAGGGCGTCCCGGTCCAGAAAGGGCTGCAACTGGCGGATGAGGAGAACCTGATAAAAGGCCCCCCTGGCCACGGCCATCATATGCTCTTCTAAAGACAGCCGCGCATCCAGGAGGACACCCAGATTGGGAGCCCTCTCCGTGGGGGGCAAAGATTCACTCCCAATAGTCAGCGATGGCACCTGCTGACTATATCGGGGCGCCAGAAGCCACAGCCACTCGGTCTTGGAGGGGTTGAGTCTGAGCCTGTTCCTCCCCATCCAGACCCGCACGGCCTCCAGGCAGCGAGACATCACATCAAGGGCATCGTTGGGGTGGTCTGGGGTGGAGATGTACAGCTGAGTATCATCAGCGTACAGATGGCACTTCACCCAAAACCACTGATGATCTCACCCAGCGGCTTCACATAAATGTTGAACAGGAGGGGTGAGAGGACCGACCCTTATGGCACTCCCCATGCGAGACGCCTCGAGGTCAACCTCTGCCCCCCTGCCAACATGAACTGCGAGTGGTCAGAGAGGAAGGAGGAGAACCACCACAAAACGGTGCCCCCTATTCCTAACCCCCTCAATCGCTGCAGCATGATACCATGGTCGATGGTATCAAAAGCCGCTGAGAGATCTAATAGGACTAGGACAGAGGAGCAACCCCTGTCCTGAGCCCTCCAGAGATCATCCACCAATGCGACCAATGCCGTTTCTGTGCTGTACCCCTGCCTGAAGCCTGATTGGTACGGGTCTAGATAGATAGCTTCATCCAGGTGCCGGGGAAGTTGTCGTGCCACCACGCTCTCAACAATCTTCGCCACAAAACGAAGGTTGGAGACTGGACGATAGTTGGCTAATTCAGCCGGGTCCAGGGAAGGCTTCTTGAGGAGGGGCCTCACTACCGCCTCTTTCAAGGCGGCAGGAAAGGCACACTCACTCAGAGAAGCACCTATAATCCCCTGGAGCCAGCCTCATGTAACCTCCCGGGAGGCCAGTACCAACCAGGAGGGACACGGGTCCAATAAACACGTGGCGGCACTAATCTTACCCAGAACCCTGTCCACATCCTCGGGAGTCACAGGATCAAACTCCTCCCAGATAATATTACCAAGACCTGCCCTCGTCTCCTCCCGTGGACTCATCCAATGAGTTTACAACATATATAATAAAATATAGTAATAATAATGCACTAATATAAAATATAAACAATAGAGAAACCGGAAGTGTCACGACGACACTGGATGGGAAATAGTGAAGCTCTGTCGAGCTTCGTGAAAACCCAGGTAGACAAACCACTGTCGGGGGAGGGGTCTTCTGACCAGAACTGTCTTGTAGGGATGGGGAAGAGAGAGAGGCGCCTCGGAAGACCAAAGAGGAACAGGCAAGTTCCTCGAACAGTCGGAGGCAGCTCTTTGACCCGGTCGTGGGGGAGGCCGCCATTACGTCTGCTACAAGCTGGGGCAACCAGACTAAGAGATGTGCAGGAGCGGAGCTTTGAACAGAATATTGGTACCGGGTGAGTACCTGTGGCCAACTCACAGGTAAAAAGGAAAAAACTTTTAATAGCTTTAAGAAATCCCAGCAATAAATTGGCGGCTAATTGGCATGGAGGAACTTAAGCAGAGGAGGGAAAAAAAGGAGGAACTTTAAAATTAAACCTAAAGCCCTAAAAGAAATTTCCACCTGGACTTAAAATTGGATTTCAAAAGAAAAACAAGACAAGGAAAAAGGAGACAGAAAAACATTTTTTAAATAACAAAAGGATTTAATTTGGAAAAGAGAAAGTAAGCGTTTTTGTGGATTACAAAATAGATACGTTGTTACTAGAAGATTTGTGAATCGGAGGAAGACATCTTCTGGCGGAAAGAGCGTGAGAAAGAGATGTGGGAGTACATATTCGTGCAGCTGAAGCGAGATTAAATACAAGTGAAGGATAAAGACTGAAATTGTGTTGGCTCAAGTGAATATTTTAAATGGACATTAAAAAAAAGAGGGACATTATATGGACTTTGAAACCTGAAGTATATGTAAATGAAAAGAACAAATTTAAAAACCCTAGCCTTTTAAATTGAAAATATGAAGAATTGGGAGGATGAATATGAGATATTGAGGGAGATATTTCAAAAAATAAGAGAAGCATTAAAGGGAAATAAGGAAGCAGAGGATTGGTTAGCATGCAAAAAAAAAAAAGAAAAAGAAAGAAAGAGAAAAGATGAATGAGAAGCAAAAGAAACAAGGAGATAATATTGAAAAAGAAACAATTGAAAATAAAGATAAAGATGATTACACTGAGTTTAACAGTGACAGAATAAAAATAGATAAGGGAAAATACATTTCAAATATGAAAAGAAGAGAAATAAATGGAGAAAGATTGAGAAGGAAAATTAGCAGAGTTAAAATTAAAGAAAAGAGGCTGAAGGGGAGAAATAACAAAAGGAAAAAGAAGAAGGTAAGGGAATGGAGAAAGGGAGAAAACCATCAAGAAATGGGACTGTAGAGTGTTTAAGACAAAATGGTTATTCAGTGAAAATGTTAATTTGTTAATAAAGAGAAAGATAGTTGTAGAAATTATATGTGAAAATGCTGTTAAATGGAAAATATACCATTAGATGCTATGTGAAAGAAAGAATGATATTGGAGGAAGTACTAAATGGAAAGAAACAAATAGTAACATAAGGATTAATTGAAACCAAGATGGAAAATTGAAATTGAATGTAAAATTGAATGAAATTGAAATGTTAAAAAGTGATTTAAATGTCATACGTGTAAGGGAATGGGAGAAAGGGAGAAAAGCATCAAGAAATGTGGAGAGTTTAAAAGAAAATGGTTAAGAATCAGTGAAATATTAATATGTTAATGTTAGTTGTAGAAATTATAAGTGAAAATACTGTTTAATGTAAAATAGTTCAGTAGATGAAATGTGGAAAAAATGAACTATGTTTTTGATGTTGGAGGAAGCACTAAGCGGAGAGAAATAAAAGCAACAAAAGAATTAATTGAAATCAAGATGGGAATTGAAATTGAAATGTAAAATTGAATGAAAATGAAATGTTAGTAAATGATGTAAATGACAGACTCGTAAAAAGCAAAATGGAAGAAATACACTGTTAAAGGGGAAAAAGCAAGGGTTGGAAGATTATTTTAACAAAGGTTTTAAAGAAAAAATGCACTAAGTTGAAATATTTGTTAATAATTAAAAAGAGGAGGGGAAGTTCGAGTAATATTTCTAATAAATGAGAAAGATCGGGGTTGCCTGGACACCATAATGGAAAATATTAAATTGAAAATGAATACAGCAATAGAGAGAGATGAAAGAGGAGTAGAGAGATGGAAGAGAAGGGGAGAAGAGAGAGGGATGGAAGAGAGGGGAGGAAGGAAGAGAGGGGAAATTAGCGTAGGAGAGAGGGTGAGATAGGGAGGAAGAAAGGAGGAGAAGGAGAAAGGAAGGGGAAGTAGAGAGGAGCAGGAGAGGAGGGAAAAAGAAAGTAAGAAGGAAAGAAGAGAGGGAGATGGCAGGATTGAGAAGAAAGATTGCTGTATAACAAAAAAGATGAAATGGAAGAAAGGCAACATATATAAATATACTAAGATAAAGAATGAATGCTTAAAAAATAAAAGAGAATAAATATGAATAAGCAAGAAAGTTAGAATTTGAGGGCGAATGAAGATGCTGTTTATATAAGTAAACAAAGAAATACTGAGATATGATTAAAAAAAGGGAAAAAAGAAAATTGTGGCAAAAATTGTAATTGAGTAAAATGTATTTGAATTTGATAAATTGTATAAAATAAGATATGGCCAATACTCTGTTCAAAAAAGATGTGGGTGAATGGTCTTTCTAGAAAGCTATAAGGTTGGAGGCCCTCCCCAGCTCAGAAGTTTGAACTGTTCAATGGGAGGAAAAGCTCCTATAGAGAATTCCCACATCCTCCCATTGCACCTCCTTAGTAAGTTCTTTAACTGGACTGGGTAGGCAGATTTGATGAAAGACATTTCTTATATATCCAAACTGTAATCTATTTAAAGGCAGTGACCAGCACCTTGAATTATACTCCAGAACATGCTGATAGGCAATGCAACTCCTACAGCATTAATATAATATGGGAGTACCAAGATTGATGAGTAAGATTGTGTATCATACTAGTGGAAGTTTCCAAGTGGCCATCAAGGACAAATTCGTGCAGAATGAATTACAGTAATCTAAAGGAAAGATGACAAGGACTTGAATAATTGTGCGTTTCTTTCCGGTTAAAACCACAATTGTTCCAGCAGCTCAAGATGAGCAAAGGCTCTCCTAGTCATGGTCTCCACCTACTTCTCTTGTAAGAGAATTAGTTGGGGGGGGGATTTAAGATTGCAAGCCCGTTATGATTAACTGATGGATAATTCACATTTCTAAAGCCATCAAACTTTTCAATAGCTCTGTATAAACTAATAGTATAAAACAACATCAGACATAGAAAAAGAACATCTGTCTGGTTGATCAGATATAGAAACCTCTGACAGAGGAAACCACATCTCACCTTAGCCCAAAGCTTGGAGAAAGAGCCAAGTTTTCAGGGCTCATTTAAAGGAGTGCAGGGTTAGGCCCACTTGAATCTTTGAGGGATGCAAAGGCCAGGCTCCTATGTGGAGAAGACAGCTTATTGCCCCCACAATCCAGGTCCTCATTTTACCTACCTCGGAAGGATGGAAGGCTGAGTCAACCTTGAGCCTGGTGAGATTTGAACTTGTAGTAATTGCAGGCAGCTGGCAGCTAAGTGCTACTTTAACAGTACTTTAGTCCACTGCACCACCAAGGCTCTTTTTATGTACACTTTTTAAATGTACACTAATCGGCATACATTAAAATGAAATGAAATGAAACCTCTTTAGGGACATATATCTTGAACCCTTTCCAAGTCAACCCCTCTCATTTCGTTAGCCATGATTAATTATCCTTAAACCATGTATCCATGTCTAGTGCCTCCCGTATGGTTTGCGGTACATCCCCTCTGACACAATTCAGCACAGGTTCCGTCTGGAACCTATCAGGGTCCATCAGGCGCCTGGGGCGGAACCACCTCTGGAGGGCCCGGGATAGGGGTTGTTCCTCTATCCTGGTCCTGTTAGACCTCTCAGCGGCTTTTGATACCATCGACCATGGTATCATGTTGCACCGGTTGGCGGGGTTGGGGGTGGGAGGCACCGTGCTGCGGTGGTTCTCCTCCTACCTCTCTGACCGGTTGCAATCTGTGTTGACAGGGGGGCAACGGTCGACCCCGAGGCACCTTGCTTGTGGGATGCCACAAGGGTCGGTCCTTTCGCCCCTTCTGTTCAACATTTATGTAAAGCCGCTGGGTGAGATCATCCGTGGCTTTGGGGTGGAGTTCCATCAGTACGCTGATGACACCCAGCTGTACATCTCCACCCCAGGCCACCCCAATGATGCCCTTGAAGTGATGTCCCAGTGTCTGGAGGCCGTGCGGGCCTGGATGGGGAGAAACAGGCTCCGACTCAACCCCTCCAAGACCGAGTGGCTGTGGCTTCCGGCGTCCCGATATAGCCAGCTGATGCCATCGCTGGCTATTGGGGGTGAATCACTTGCCCCCACGGAGAGGGCTCGTAACTTGGGCGTCCTCCTGGACGCACGGCTGTCTTTGGAAGATCATTTGACGGCCGTGGCCAGGGGGGCTTTTTATCAGGTTCGCCTGATACGCCAGTTACGCCCCTTTCTAGATCGGGACTCCCTACGCACAGTCACTCAAGCACTCGTCACTTCCCGCCTGGACTACTGTAACGCTCTCTACATGGGGCTCCCCCTGGGGTGCACCCGGAGGCTCCAGCTGGTCCAGAATGCGGCCGCGTGGGGGATTATGGGGGCGACGAGGCGCTCCCATGTGACACCTCTCCTGCGCGAGCTGCACTGGCTCCCGGTGGTCTTCCGGGTGCGCTTCAAGGTGTTGGTGACCACCTTTAAAGCGCTCCATGGCTTAGGGCCGGGGTATTTACGAGACCGCCTTCTGCCACCAATAGCCTCCCACCGGCCAGTACGCTCACACAGAGTGGGCCTCCTCAGGGTGCCGTCCGCCAGACAATGTCGGCTGGCGACCCCCAGGGGGAGAGCCTTCTCTGTGGCGGCGCCCACCCTTTGGAACAACCTCCCCCCAGAGTTACGTACAATAACAGACCTCCGGATTTTTCGTCGGGCCCTGAAAACCCATTTATTCCAACTAGCTGGGCTGGCTTGAGTCAAATTTTTAAACTATTTTAAATTGGAATTGTTTTCAATTATGGCCAAATTATCTAATTATTTTAATCAGTTTTTAATTTTTCTATGTCTGGTTTTTACTTTGGCTGTGCACCGCCCTGAGTCCTATATTGGAGAAGGGCGGTATAGAAATTAAAACAAATAAATAAATAAATAAATAAGATGTGGTGGTCGGCTGGAGTGATCCTACCGGGAGTATCGCTTGTACCACTGCTTCCTTGTTGCTCTCGTACAGCTCTCAAAGGGTCACAACCTCCAATGTATACTACATAAACATGACAAAAATATAAATTAAAAAAAATGCATATACTCACATATATTACATGATACAGACAAACAATAGTCTTGTTTGGATGTTTAAATGTACATGGCGAGAAAAACTAATCTTGCGAGTTTATGGATGGCATAGGGAACAAAGCTGTTACGGAATCGGGTAGTCTCGCTAGAAATATTTCGAAACCACCTGCTTATGCTGCTGCATTCTGCTTCAGCTGAATTTCTCAGTGCTCTTCATAGACAGCCCTACGTAGAGTGCGGTTGTCCATGTCGAAGGCCACTAAGACATGAATAACTGACAGAAGTATCATCCAATTTAAAAACAATTACACACAATACGAATCTGTGCAAAGGCCTTACTCACCACAACTGCCATCTGCCCTTTGAGAAGGAAGTGGGATTCTGGAAGATCCCAAAATTGAAGTCTGTTCTGTCTGGGAAAGGACAACTCCATTCAGAACGAGACATGGCAAGTTCTCAGGACTCTGGATCCAGAAGGTCCAGACCCTCATGCCCACTTTGCTTAGCTTTAGTGCTTCTCATCTAGACTCCCACAGTCTCCATTCATTGGGACAATATCTTTGCTCAGTCATCCAGTATCAAGATATATTGCTAAATACTGTCAGCATACTGATGATACCATATCCTGCACCAATGGGTGTTTTCATTCAGCAACTGTATGTAGATGATAAATAGAAGGGGTGAGGTGTTGAGCTTTGTGGCAGCTCCAGATAAGAAATGGATTTCTCTATTTGAGAAAGCCATAGAGAAAGGAAACTACTGCAACATTCTGCCCCACCCCCACCCCGAATTCCAATCATCCAGAAAAATATAATAACTGAAGGTATTGAAGAACTTTGAAAGAACAAGGAAAATCAGGATGTAGATTCCTGGAATCAGCAAGCTTCTGTATTAGCTACCACTCCATGTTGTTTGGGTTGAGTCCTAATCCTGTTTTTTTCCCTCATCCAGGGCCTCCAGTCATTGGTTTAGGACATTTATGGCATCTCCCATTTGCTGCAGGTTGGAGATTTACAATTGGGAATCATCAATGTATTCTAATTAATTAATTATTCACAAGTTTTAACTGCCCATCTTCAGGGAGGGACTCAAAACTCAATGATACATTATACTAAACTTCCATCTTTGCACTTTAATGTTTTATTTCCCTTGAACTGAAGATCTTTCCCAGTCATTGTTGAATCCTGAAGATTTCCAAATGGAGCTTCGGGATTACCAGCAATCTGGAAGGCAGTTCAGATGAACATTTTGCTGGAACTGAGAGGTGATCAGAGTGCTAGATTGGATTGCTGCTGAGTGACCTCTCCTTGTCCATTAAGCTCGACCATCTCCTTGGATTTCTGAAGAACTTGTGGAAAATGGGTTGAACAGGTGTTTGGAACAATGCTTGTGGAAAACAAGACGGTCAAATTTCATCTGCTCTAATGTTAAAATCAGATCTATATATCAGAAGTGAAAAGAGGAAGAACAGTAAAGAAAAGGGATTTGTTTTCTTAGCAATGAAAGTGCAATAGTTTTAAACTATTAAACTGAAGGTGTAATAGTTCAAGTATTACAGTCTTGCCAGACAGAGAAGCCTTTATTAACAGCTATAAAAATATGTGCTATATTATATAATGTTGTTAGCAAAGTTTTTTTTAAAAGCCAGGCATCTGATTGTTTTGATGAATACCGGTATATATTTTAAGGGGGAAAAGTAGCATTACTGTCCTGTCCTGATGTAGTTTGGCAACACATTGCATGAATTTCAATAATTTTTCTTCCAACTAACAGTATATAATTTAAACCCTCCCCCACCTCTTTAATTACTGTTTTCTTCTTGTTCTGCACATTAGTCTTTTTTATCTGTCACTGCTGCCTGATGGAAGAAGTGACAACCTATAATTTTATTTTCTGTTTGAAACTCGGGTTCTCAACTGGCAGAGAAGACTTCGTTCCAAAGATTATTCAGGATTAAAGGATGACTCATTTGTAATTCTCCTATACAAAAAAAAGAGGCAATGATACAATATTTCCAAGAAATATTTTGGAGACACTTGAAACTTTATACTCTTTGGAAAGGTGGACTATTGCAGCATCTAACCATTGTCCTCAGGACTATAATTGGATCCTGTCTTTCTTTTACATATGTGTTTAGCAGTGGGTTTAAATTCCTCTCACAAAGACCATTCGTAGGATCAAATTTCCTTCTGGGTAGTGATGCAGATACAGATCAACCTTTTGACATATACCGTATACTTTGTTCTTATTAAGATGATTATCTTTGTACATAAAAGGTTATCGGTATTTATAATTTGGACTGAATCATGAATTATGAAATCCCCTAGTTGCAGTGTTCTTTCTTCCTGTCCTCTGTTTCTTCCTGTCTTCCATAAAATCTTTGAGCTTAAATTTGAAAGCATAAGTTTCTAATAAGCAATGAAAGATACAGAATCATTATGACTGTGGACCCAGTAGCAGCAAAATGAGTTCTAAAAACAAATCCCCATCCGGGCACCTCGATTAATCTCTATGACTGAAATCTAAATGGGCAGGCTGTGTTGAGAGTGTTGACATTCTCCTAGGAGTTTTGATATTTTTCACCAAAGAATTTCACCAACTGGTACAAAACCACTAGGCCCGCATTTCAACAAATTCTGAGCCAGGAATCTATTTTGCGTATCAGATGTGATTACAGTTGTATTTTGAAACCCAACGCCTAATTTCTATAAGGAAGAGAGGAAGGAGGCAGAGTTGGCCTATGTATGGTATGCAGCTCCCAAGACCTTCCGTAGCTATGGTCAGATGGAGACCGTATTTTAAACTGTTTACCTGTCCCTTTCTTCCTACACAGAGAATCATGTAGCTATTTGCCCTCAGCTAGTAATATGATTCAATGAACAAGGAAACAGTTATACACTTCAGGCCCAGAAATTTTCTCAGGTGCCCTACCAGATCATACATTGATATATTCTAGCTAGGTGTGTTGTTAACACATACTCTTGGGATATGGCTTCCATGAATTCTTTGGGGACTCAAAACAATCCTACAATTGTGGCCCGCCAGCAGCCTGCGCGGCTTGTGGCTGATCCTGATGACGAGGAGGCTGCTGTGGTGTTGCTCCAGCAGCCTGTGCAGCCGGCGCTCAAGTCGGACAGTGAAGAGGCTGAAGAGGATGTGGTGCCAGAGGCAGAGACTCAGCCAGGGCCTTCAGAACCTCCAGAGGCTCCTTCAAGTGCAGAGAGTGAAGTGGAGGAGCCTCTCCTCAATGCTTGAGCACGCAGGGCTGCCAAAAAGCAGGAGTGCCTACTCAGGAGGAGGAGGTCTCCTCGAGAGTAAGGCTTGGGGCTAATTGGCCACTCCCTTAGCCTATTTAAGTCGGACGCAGTTAGCAATTGTTGCTGGAAACAACGTTTAATTATTATGCAGAGCATTTTGGAGAGTGAATTTCTTATCACATCTTGGTTTCTGGACTAGTTGCCAACCTTTGTCGGACTTTGTTTATTTTTTGTACTTTATAGCAGGCTGATAAGGACATTTGCACTGAAAGCCTGCATTTTGAAAGGGATCTGTTTGTAATAAACAGAGTTTTTGGAGTTTGGTGTGTGTCACACTCCTTGGGATCCGGAGCTGGGGCAGAACATCTACCTTGTGGAAGAAGAACCTAACCTTGTAAATCATTCTTTAATTTTCTGTCCAGGGAAGCATCATAAAACCAGGACATCACTCCAGTTACTTGTTTGGGTTTTTTTGTTTTCGTTTTTTGAAATTATGCTATGTGTACTATGGAGATTCTGCTAGGGGAATGCAGCTATTATATAACCTTAGGATGGAGCATGAAGGTAAGAAAAGAACACCTGCCTAGCCAGCCAGCATAATCCTGGTGAGCAATAGGGTGATAGATGTCACAGTCAAATCACCCTCACATCCAGACTCTTTAAGACCTAGCATTTTTCCAAAGGATATAGCTCAGCTTGCTCTCTGGGACACTGTCATCTACAAATTTTTTAAATGACATTACCTGTATTTTTCAGAGTATAAGACACACCTTTTCCCCTCCTAAAAGGGAGTGAAAATTTGGGTGCATCTTATACACCAAATATAGCCCTGCCCACACACACGCCCCACCCTTTGGCCTCTGCCTCCCAGCAATTTACCTCCTTCCAGCAAGCAGCAAGAAGAAACAGCCCGTTTTAGCTTCAGCACAGCCTAATTAGCATAAGTTGATTGTCTGTTGGATCGACCTCATGACTCTCGGCTGTTTCAGGCTGCAGGGATTCCCATTGCCTATTGCTGCGTGGGCCTCTGTTGCTTGCTGCAAGGAGGTAAGTTGCTGGAAGCAGATTTTTTTTTTCTTGTGCTAATCAAGCTATGCTGAAAACGAAAATGAAAGTAAAGCAGGCTATTTGCTGTTTGCTGCAGAGGCAAAATTGCTGGGATGCAGAGGCAGATTTCTTTTTCTTGTTTTCCTCACCAAAAAAGGTAGGTGCGTCTTATAGTCCGGAGCGTCTTGTACTCTGAAAAATACGGTAGTTTTATTTTAGGATTAGCAGATCTCTGGTGCAAAAATCCAAATGACTACTAGATGGCAAAAGGAAGTTACCAAAAATTATCCTTTTGCAGCAAAAGTTTTGCTGCTTTCTGCTGGTTGTCATTAATCAGATTTTTCCAGCCTACATCTGATATCCCTAAGTATCTTGATGTCTGAAGATAATAACAGTTTCCTACATGACCAGGATAAATCTGGTATTTGTCTAAATAAAAAAATGCAGAATGAAGTTAAATTTAATTTAAAATTAAGTTCAATTAAATTGAATATTGAATTAAATTTAAAATCAAAATTAAAGTGATGGAAAGGAGACCTGACAGGGAATTTGTTAATTTTATTTGCATTAAATATAGTTTAAAACAAGATAGCGGAAGCACACAGAATATGGGTTCTGGAATTCTTCTCAACCCTTAATAGCTTGTTTATTCTAAGTCATGTAATTAGGAGGGACAGGAAGGGGATTTTAAGAATGAAGTAGTGGCAGCATTCCAAACCCCTATCAGAAGAATATATTGCTATATCAGGATATTTTTTCTTTCTCTCTATCCTCCTGTCACATCTGGTCCGTTTTCAAAGTCAGTCTTTCTTTTGCCAGTTTTTCCTATTATATGGAACTTGGTTCTATTCTCTTTTCAGAGAGTTATCCTGCTTGTAGATAGATGAAAGGCTTCAGCATCCTTATGTAATTTCTTTGCAATATTCCATCAGGTTGGAAAGAATAAAAAAGAGGGGGCACACTCACTCACACACACAAGGAACCACTTAGTTATAACCAAACATTAATTCTCACAAATTTATGTAAAACTAAAAGATCAGATTTGTGAACACTAAACCAAACCTGGTAACTATATTTTAAAATGGAAAAGTCTTATGATATATTTCTAACTGGAATTTAACCAGTCCTAGTAATTGTACCAATAAAAGAGAATATTTGTAGCTCAGGGTTGAAATGAGGGGTCATTGGTGCTCATCATGGACTGATGATGTAACCTAGTTTGGGGTAATGAAGTGTCTGCAAGAAATCAGTGAGATGACTTTGTGGGAAATAGGCAAGGGCTGAAGAGGGCTGAAACCTTACTTAAATGCTCAGAAACAGTAGTTTTAGTCTTCCTGTGCAATCGGTTTCCTGGTCTGATCCACCCTGAAGAGCTGATAGTAACATGTCTCCTGGTTGTTTAGTAATCCTGTCAGTGTTTCCATGTTATACAGTATATTTTACTGCTTCTTTAGGTGATAACATACCACTGGCATTGCTATATAAAACATTTTTTGGAAATCTATTTTATTCACTCTAAAACAGGGCTGTCAAACTCACGGCCCATGGCCCGGATGCATCACGTACTGGCCATGCCCACGCCTGATTTACCAAAGGGGGGAAGTCCTGATAGGTCATGTGACGCCACCGTGACAACGTGAGTTTGACACCCCTGCTCTAAAACAATCACACTGGCTCAGAATTCCGGGAAGGGTAGTCCAACCTACCTCAGCATCCGATGCCTTATATATAAGCCAGGTAAGCATAGAACATAGAACAACCATAGAAAAGAGCCTTGATAGTACAGTGGTCTACGCACCCTGTTATTAACACAGCTGCCTGCAATTTACTGCTGGTTCGAATCTCTCCAAGGCTCAAGGTTGACTCAGCCTTCCATCCTTTCTAAGGTAGGTGAAATGAGGACCCAGTTTGTGGGGGCAATAAACTGACTTTGTATAAATATACAAAAGTATGAAGGCTATTGCTTAACGCATTGTAAGCCGCCCTGAGTCTCCGGAGAAGGGCGGCATATAAATCAAATTAAAAAAACAAAAACAAACCACCTTCATTTTCTAGTCCCGTCACATTCTTAAATGAGACCAGGTGCTTCTGTTCTCAAGCTCACGAGTCTATTAAAATTGATTTCAGTTGAGAAAAGTCTCAAACTGACACCACATTGTGAGAACTGCAGGCTAGAGAGAATTTAAGCTACTTACAGATGTAAATGACATCTGCATTTCTTCCTTCTGCAGTGCAGCCACACCAGTAATGTTTCCTCAGCTCATTAGTTAGGAGAATCATTAAGGTGTCTATATTTGTAGAAAGATGTCATGTCTGTTTCTTGGACTACTCCTTTCTGTTTCCATAGGGACTCTGAAAATCAAAGTGCTTCCATTTTTAAAAAGAGACATCTCTCAATATTTCAACACAAGTCATGCTGTCTTGGAGATATGCCTTATACTTCAAGTATTTCCTATCCCTGGAGGATGTCTAATGTAGATCTAATTTGTAATGAACTATAATGTAATTATAATGGTTGGGGTTTCATGGATAAACCTTCTTAAAATCCTTAATATTTCCCCTCGATCCACCAAGGGAAATGCATACCTAACAGAGTGATTTTTTTTTTGTTCATTTGCCAACTATACCTATCAAAGAGAGGGAAGCTTGCAATTATTGGCTTGCAATTATTATTGGTGCCTACTATTGCATTTACAGAGAAACACTGGAGAGAAAAGAGAGAAATACTTGAGGAAGATAGCTGCAACTTCTTCCTTCTTTGAGCAGCCCAAGTCATACATTTTAACAACTGCAACAACCATAATTTGGGGCAGAAAAATGGAGAGGGAAATATAACCCTCTCTACCAATGGGCCTGCTTGTGCCTCTAAGAAGCTATCTTAGTGTCAAATTCTTCATGAAATATTATAGAAAATGTCTTCTTGTTGAAGAAATTGAATGAAAAGGTCTCTTCTCTGAAGAAGAAATGGCCATCTTCTCTGTCCAAAAGAACATTTTAGGATTAATAGACCTGAAACAAGAAACTTGGAAAACTAAGCTGGGATTTGCAGTCATCTTTTACAACACACACTTCCTAATAAATACATAATTTATAATACTGATAATTGTTACATCAGTAATAACATGAATTATATAATTCATGCTATTTCTCTCTATCTACACACGCACATATTTGATTATAATAAAATCTAAATTTAGAAAAATTCAAAAACTACAAAAATTCAAGAAAAAAGGAAAAAATTCGAGAAAAAAAGTAAGAATGTAATAAAGAGAAAAGAAATATATAAAGTGACTTTCAACCTTCATCACAACAAATATAAACATATTTAGTGACTCTTTACCCCCCTCTAAAATTACAAGCATTTATCTCTTTATTCCATATCCCATCTCTTATCTATAAACAAATCAATAAAACATAATCTTCACTCCTGGTTTCAGCAGAAAGTCCATAAAGAGTTGCCAAAAGTGAGAACATATCTCGAATAAACCAGCTTTACTGGTTTACTTTTACTTTTAACAGTCTTAACCTTTAGTTCAATATTGTCATAAGATTTCATTTCTCTTCATTTCTTCTTTGTCCTGTTCCATTGCACATAATTCTTTAAGACTTTAACAAGCCTCTTTTGTAGATCCAATTGGAAAAAAAAAATCTGAGTCACTTTCTTGATTTATCATTTATATTTCTCTTTTAAATTTTAAAATCTCAACCAATTTTATTTGTAAACAAGGGAAAAATCTTTCTCTTGATTACAAGAGATCATTCTCTTGATCTGTCAGTTAGAAATTCACTTTCAATACCATCTCTATCTTCCCAAATAAAATTTGTTCTACATCTGTCATTTCTTCAATAATATCTTTGGACATTGTCTATCCATAGAAACAGACATCATTAGTGAAATTGTTGATGTTATGGCTACCATTTGCTGAATCCATTCTTCAAAACTGTCCTTCAGGATTTTTGTTGTTATGTTTTGCATCATATTGTAGCCTTGTAAATATTTCCTCTACCTAAAAGTCTTTATTCCCCTCTAATGTCCAGTTTTCAAAATTGTGAAATTGCTTATCTTAGTGAAGGAAATGTTACTCTTTTATAAAGTGTGTAATGTATAAAAAACTATGATGTTCTTATAGTTGCAAAACATACTACAGACAGTACTCAGTAAAATAGTACGTGATGACTTGCTAAAAATGTTTCTTGAAAAATATGCCCAAGGCAAGGCCACAATTCAGTTAGATAGGAACATCTGCCCTACTACTAAACAAGATATCTGTTCCTCCAGAGAAATTGCCATGATGACCCTTCAAAAGATGGAATGACTTAAAAAAATGATTTAGTAGAATAAGGGGGTTAGGGGGGAGTGTCTTAGGTGTGGTGTGCATTGTGGAGAGGGTATAAAACAGGGGTAAAATGTTCCCGGTTCGGAACAGATCGCCCGATCCGGTAGCGATGGTGGCGGGTGGTTCAGAGAACCGGTAGCAAAAATCCCTGCGCCCCCCCCCCCATGCCCAGCTGAGCTGCATGATCATGAGAGGCTTTTTTTTTACTTTTAAAAGCATTTTTTCTACAACCTGTTCCAATGAAAAAATGCTTTTAAAAGTAAAAAAAAAAGCCTCTGATGATCGCACGGCTCAGCTGGGATCATCAGAGGCTTTTCAAAGCATTTTTTTCTGCAACCTCTTGGCTGAAAAAAATGCTTTGAAAAGTCTCTGACGATCCCAGCTGAGTTCCCTGATTGGCAGAGAGGCATTTTTTAAAGAGCCTCTCTGACGATCCCAGCTGAGTTCCTGATTGGCAGAGAGGCTTTTCAAAGCATTAGAAAAAATGCTTTGAAAGTTAAAAAAAAAAAAGTTGGCCACACCCACCCAGTCACATTACCCCACCACCACCAAGCCACACCCATAGAACTGGTAGTAACAGATTTTACATTTCACCCCTGGTATAAAATGTATGGATTGAATATTGTGCTTTGCTCTCCTTGTACTCAATCCGCTTGGGAAGAGGCTTGGAGGCCACCTTTGCAAACGCTTTTTGAAATAAACCTTGTCTTCGCATTGTGAGTATACCATTTGGGGGTTTTATATCTCACATTAGTTACATGTTATAAAAAAAACAAAACCCAGGATCTATTTCTCATGAAAAGCTGCTTGTTCTTTACAGGAGGTCCTTGACTTATAACTATTTGTTCACGTCTACAAGTAGTTGGGGAGACTTACTCCAGCTACTTGCAACTTTCCCTGCCAGCTTCCATGGAAAAGCTGTCAAGAAAAGTTGCAAATAGCTGGGATAAGTGTCCCTCACCTGCATATTCTCCCCCAACCCATTTGCACTAATGCCACATCAGTCACTTGTGCACTCTTATAGATCTTTCTAAAACTTAATTTGGTAGTGGGAAGTTGGCAGGAAGTCACCTTGCCTAATTACCATGGCATTTGGTTAACAGTGACAATCAGGACTGGGTGGATTATCATCACTAAGTGATGCAGTCACACTTTATGACTGTATAAGTGGCCACCATAAATTGCTGCTTTGTGGTGCTAATTGTAGTCATAAATCAAGGACCGCCTGTATAATTAATTCCAAAATCGTAATGTATACATTCAATATTCCAATTTTATCTGGACCCTTCGTCCATTTACCATTTTCTAAAATAAAAAAATAGTATTTAGTTTTGGTGATTTCAGATTCTTTACACACATACACACTTAGATTTTTATACCACTTCACAGTGCTTTACAGCCTTCTCTCTATAAATAGATAGATATATTGTACAGACTTAAGGCAGAATTATTTGGTTTTTAAAAATTTGTCTTTCCTAAGATCTCTAATAGCTTAGAAGTAATTAATGAGCAATTTCCAAAACTGAATAGAAAGTCAGGTTGGTAAACCTAGTGTCCTTTAAAAGTCTCCATTAAGGTTGTAAGCAAGATGGGTAATCCCTTTGTCTCCCAGTGCTGAGTCCTGCAGAAAACCTCTGTCTAGTGGTTTCCTCATGAGGAGTAGCTGTCTGGAGAACATGTGGGCAAATCTCCCACCCTCTCTTTATCTGAGAGCTTCCAAGGAACCAGTATACTCACTTGTAACTTCACTTTCAAAGAATCATCTTCAGTTCATCATACTTTTCCTAGAAGCTCTGCAGTCATCCTAACCAGGAACTTTTTAAGTGATGGGTTAAGTATCCCCAAGATTCATCCTTTCTCAATAAAATAAAAATCCAGAACATTCAAATCAGTAGTGGGTTTCTACCGGTTTGCAGCGGTTCAGGTGAACTGATAGCGATAATTTGGCCTGGTTCGCTGAACTGGTAGTGACCGCTGGCTGGCCACGCCCCCGAACCAGTAGCCCGGTCACCCACCTGACTGCCGGGAAGCAGTTGGCAAAGAGGCAGTGGCTGGGAGGCTTCTCAGTGTCGCATCGAAAAAGAAAAAGTCTCCTAGCCTCCTCCTCCTTGAGAGCCGCTTTGCGGCTGTGGCAGCTGCCCGCAGGCTGCCAAAAACTACCAAAGGTCACTGAAAAAGCCGCTGCCATCACATCCCATTGCCTGCTGCATCTCTGTTGTGGTCTGCCAGCAGCCTGTGGACCTGGCAGCGGAGTCGGACAGTGAGGAGGTTGGGGAGGAAAATGGGCCAGTCCTGGAGTCGGGAAGACCCGGATGAGGACTCTGCATCGTAGGCAGAGATGGGGCCAGGGCCATCTGGGAGCAATGCACGGATTCTGGAGCCTCCAGAGGTGGACAGCAGCGAGACAGCAGCTCCCCCTATTCCTAGTGCACGCATGTGAAGAGCTGCCAGAAGGCAAGAGCAGCTGAAGAAAAAGGGACAACTCAGGAGTAAGGCCAGAAGATGATTGGCCACTCCCATAAGGCTTAAAAGAGCAGCAACGAGCGGTTGGGTTCTTTGTAGAAAAGCAACGTTGATTCCCATGCTTCTTGTCAGCGTCTCTTGAACTTTGTGCGGTTTTTGCCAAGAAAAGCCTTTGGCAGTTTGCCAAAGACATCAAAGATTGGTGATAAGGCTGACGGACTGGTTATTAAGAATTTTGTTTTGGACTAAGCTGAGAATGAATTAATTCTCAGCTGTTTTAATAAAATAAGTTTGTTGAGGACTAAATTGTGTTTGGTAATCACTATTTGGGCCTTGGTCACAACAGTCGCGTTTGGACTGACACATCCCATTGCCTGCTGCATCAGTCCAAGCGCAACGCAGCAGGCATTGAGATATGCATGCACAGCCAGTGCGAAGAACAGGGTGACAACAGTAGTGGGTTTTTCTGCAACCTCTGGTAATTTTTGGCGGCCTGCAGCCAGCCGCCACATCCACAAAGCAGCTTTCAAGGAGGAGGCAGCTAGGAGGCTTTTTCTTTTTCGATGCAACTGCGAGAAGCCTCCCAGCTGCCGCCTCTTTGCCAGCCGCTTCCCAGCAGCAGCGGCTGGCTGGAGGCTGCCGAAAACTACCAGAGGTCAGCTTGCCTTCTGGACTCTGGAGCAGCCCGAAGAAAGAAACAGTGGGGGGTAGGAAGTGGGGCTAGGGCCGGGGCTGCTGAAGGAGGGGAAATGGGGTGATGTGTGCAACTGGCGAAGGGAGGGTGGGGCAGTATGCAGGAGGAAGGTTGGGCAGAAACTAAGTAGATAGGTAGAAATTCAAAAAAAATTCCTATCTTTTTCTGTGGGTTTGGCTAGGTGAGGTGGTCATGTGATTGAGTGACCGTGGCCGTGAGTGATGTCAAGTTGGCCCCGCCCACTCAGTCACATGACCACCAAGCCATGCCCACCAAGTAAGCCACACCCACAGAACCAGTAGTAAAAATATTTGAAACCCGCCACTGATTCAAATTGTGGTTTCTTTAAGTTACTTATAGCTGTCTTGCTACTTAAAGAACATTTCTCAGTTTCTGGATTCAAAAAGGAGATAAATCATTAGTAGCTTCCAATCTGCTGCTCAATTGATCTTAGTTCCTACTCATCATGAACCAGGCTTCCCTATGGATGCATAGATACCACTTGGAGAAAGAAGCCTTCCTGCAAACTTGCTAGATACTGTATGATATTCACTGAGTTGGACTTTACTGCTCCTGCCAAAAATCTCATCTTTATATAAGTGGGGGAGGCAAAGAGAAAAGGATTCACGTGGACAATATGGAAGCCTCACATTTCACACCTCTCTTTTTTGTTTTAAAGGAAGAAAAAAGTACACATGATTCTATGTTCAATTCTGGGTGTGGATTTTGTTTTTACAGTGAGGGACACTTGTGTCAATAGCTATGATTTGATTATCTTGGTTTAGAATTAAAAAGACCACTGGTATGATTCAGTATGAACATTCTTGTGTCTTTTAGGAATGGTGCTGATTCCAATGCCTTTTGGCCTAAGGCTTATAAATTAACAATAATAAGAAAGAGCCAAATCCTTAATATTGATGCCTCTGATGCCCTTTTGAGAAAATGAAGCAAAAACTGAGGATGCTTACAATTTAATCAAAATTTCCCCCTTTTTTAAAAGTAAGCTTTATTTAATATTTTATTAGCAACTTTCTATCATAATTTAATAGAACTCATAAAGCCTAACAAACAAGCATGATCTTAACATTTCACCTTGCCAATTAAAATCAGCACTCCATTAAATTAATCTTTCAAATTTGATTAAGCCACCAATTAGCCAGTTAACCTTGCAGTCTGAATGATTACTCTTGTCATCAAAGTATATGTAATGAGGGAAACCAGAGCAGTCAGGGTAGTAGTATCCTTAACTGTTAGAAAAGAGTTCAACATGGATTCATAACTGTGCATCACAGATGGTAGCCATGGCTAGGAGGATCTTTGCACAGCTTCCAGTTGTGTGCCAGTTGTACCTCTTCCTGGAATGGGATGCTCTGCTCTGTCATTCATGCTCCTGTCATCTTTCAAATGGATTACTATAATGCAGTCTTCCTGGAGCTGCTCTCAAAGAACATCTGGAAGGTGCAGCTGGTACCGGGCAATTATGTGATACTTTAGGGCAGGGGTGGGTTTCAAAACCCATCACTACCAGTTTGCACATGGGCACCAGTGTGCTCTTGCGCAGAAGCATCCGGGTGGGTAGGTGGAGCCAATCCGGGGCAAACTGGTAGCAACCCACCACTGCTTTAGGGACCACCTCTTCCCAGTTACATCTATTTCACCAGTGGTGAAATGTAAAATTTGTTACTACCGGTTCTGTGGGTGTGGCTTGGTGGTGGTGGTGGTAATATGACTGAGTGCGCGTGGCCAACTTTTTTTTTTAACTTTTAAAACCATTCTTTCTACAACCTCTTCAGCTGAAGAGGTTGTAGAAAAAATGCTTTTAAAAATAATAAAAAAAAAGCCTCTGATGATTGCGCGGCTCAGCTGGGCAATGGGAGGGGCAGGGATTTTTGCTACTGGTTCTCCGAACCACCCGCTTCCATCACTACCGGATCGGGTGATCCAGTCCAAACCGGGAGCATTTCATCCCTGATGTATCCCATCAGGTCTGGCAGGAGAACTGATGGGTCCCATCGAAGTCTTATCTGGCAGGCTCAGAAATATACCTTTTCTGCTATGGTAGTTGCCCTTTGAAACATCATTGTGCTAAAGTTTAGATTAGTCAGCATGAGGTAACCACAATTTTGCCAAATATCAATCCCATGAGAATCATGGGTTCTGGATTTTAAACTCATCTTGTAAGCTAGCCCACTTGAGGTATGTTGATTCCAATATTGCCCTATGATGCACCATTTTGCCCAATCAAACAGCCAGGAGAATTTTAGTATTAATTCTCTTTACTTGTTATTCTGACTGAGTACTTGAAGGACACTTAGCAAAATCATGGTCTTAGTTTAAATTAAAGCTGGTTCATATTGCTCCCAGGTTTTGTTTCAAAACCACCAATCTCAGAGCAATCTATTTCTCCCATGGGAATTGTCCCTGGTCCTGAATATCATGGAAGCACTAAGTAGAATACACCAGGAGTCATATTAGATAGGAAAGGGAATATGGTCTACACAGAAAGTGCACAGTGATCCAAACTAAAGACCATGTTTTACTTAAAAATTGTTTTACTCAACAATTTAAAATAAAGTGATTCTCCCTCATCTCCCATTCTTTCTCCATTCTTTAAACTTACTGAAAATTAGTGGCTGTTTTTTTTTAAAAAAAGCAGAAGATCATACGTACATCTACATGCTATTACACATATAAGCCTAGGCCTGTTTACTCATTATGCACACCATTTTCTCCACCTGTCCTTATTTGATCAAGATCAATCCACTTCAGTCTTTGTTCCATTCTGGCAGGTTTCAAGCCTGATATGAAACATTGTACTAAATTCAATAAAACAAAAACTTGATTGAATACTAGTAAATTGTGCTCTTTAAATGTATCCTGTTTGCCACTTGATGTCTCTCCGTTTCCTTGGAACATCTTGTACTTTTTCTTCCCATTGATAATGTTGATCCCTCTGGGTAGCTGCTGCCCTGGTTTCCAAAATAACAAATTCGCAGATATAATTAAACCCGCACATAACGATGCTCACTTAGAAAACATTCCCATCTCTTCTCTTCCTCTTAAACACCATGTTCCTTTCAGTTTGCGGCTGTCACTTTGACATGTTACTGTTTTCAAATGAAGTAGGCTTGGCTTCTTGTTTACAGCACATTGCAAAATAACTGGTAGTTATATTTTTAACCAGCAAAGTTGAGAACATGGCGCACCTCTTCCAAATTACTAGTAATTGTGGGATGTCAGTGTTGCTAATTGATCAAATATTGTTTGGAAATGTAAAAGGCTGGCACAAAGCTCTTTTGCTTCAGCTCTGTTCCATAGAAACAAAATATTGACATGCATTTCTAACGCCACCTCCCAAATCTCATTTGAGAACCAGAGCCTAGCCTCCTTAAATGAGAAACTTACGCCTGTCAAAATGATCCTATAGGTGAATAACCTATAGCAGGGATGTCAAACTTGCAGCCTACGGGCAGATGCGTCACACACCACGCCCACACCCAGTTTAGCAAAGGGGGGGAAAGTCGCAATATGTCATGTGACGCCGCTGTGATGATGTGAGTTTGACACCCCTGACCTATAGGTTCCAAATGTTGAACTGCAATTCCTGTTCTTCCTCCCCATTGATCACATTATTTTAAGCTCATATGTGTTGAAGCTTAATGTCTGGCAGCTGTGCATTACCTACCACTTCCTTAAAGTATAAGCAAGGAAATAGCAAGCAGTGAGCCAGAGGAGTTCACCTCCTCATCCAGCCTAGGAATGCTGAGACTAAAGTTTTAAAGGCCACTAAGGCCCACTCTAGGAATTTAAATTTTAAATTAATTAAAAATGAATTTCCAAAGCAGCCCACAATCTTCTTTCCCATTGAAAGAATCCACAAAATCCACTACTTTCATCCAATTGGAAAGTAGCTATTTATTTATTTGTCTGTCTGTCTGTCTGTCTGTCTGTCTATCTATCTATCTATCTATCTATCTATCTATCTATCTATCTATCTATCTATTGATTGATTTAATGTGCTGACCTTACTGATAAGGTGACTCTGGGTGGCTTACAAGATGTAAAAAGATAAATACAGAAACAATTACAATGCTATATAAAAACAACACGCATGGATGGCATGCCAAGTCAACTGGCAAAATCAGGTTGAGATACCTTTCTGAAAGGCCAAAAGGGTGGGGGCAGTTCTCACTTCCAGTGCTAAAATGTTCCATAGGACCACAGTGGAATAGGCTCTTCTCCTTGACTGCACCAGCTGAAATTGCTGTGCCAGTGGGGTCCACAGCAACCCCTTTTGCTGGAGTGAGTGGGACAGGCCAATCCCATTGGAGCATGACTATTCTACAGATACTCATGCCATTATGCCATAGTCTCTGCTGCTTTTGGTTGGCCATGCAACATCACAATACACATCCCAAAGGGCCAAAGCTTCCACTCCATTGTGTCATTTCCTTGCCTTCCTGCAAATGCTGCTGCTTTGCACAAATAGCCCAGGACTCTGCTTCCATGTTGCAACTCTGTTTTAGGCCAAAAATATGTAGGATTTTAAAAAAAAAGGTGAAAAATGAAAGAGAGGTGTTCTATATATATCATTTCAAAGTGTATCTTTCAAAGGACATTTTAAAAATCAGGCTGGTAAATGCAGGATTTTAGTAGGCCAAAATAGATTATTTTTCTTTAAATATCCTGATTTGGAAATGAAACATTCTGCATTAGATGACTCTATAGAACAAGGGTGTCAAACTGGCAGCCCATGGGCTGGTTGCGTCATACACAGGCCACGCCCACCCCAGCTCTGCAAAGGGAAAAATGTTGCGATACACCACGTGACAGCAATGTGACGCCACGAGTTTGACATCTGTGCTATAGAGCTACCCAGGCACAATAGATGTTGCTTCTTACATGGACTTGTGCCTTTCCAAGTTTGAGGAAAAAGAGGGTACATTGGAAAATACTAGGGAACCAGGTTGTACCATCAGAAATTGTTTCTGGGCAGAAACAATTACCCAGAAAATGTTGGACAGAGGAAGAACTGAACTGCGTTTTCTAAGCTGGAGAAAGGATTGAAAACTTGAATAGCTGGTGAAGTGTTTATGGAAGCCCTCAAAGAATATCTGGTCCTGAAGCTATGGCCCTCCCTTTTCCTTTCTGCCACTTTGCTGCCTAGCAATTGTTGGTGTTGTTGAGTCACTTCCAGCTCTTTGTGACCCAGTAGGCAACAGTATTCCATCAGGATCCTTTGAGTTGTCATACACAAATGTTTTTTGTCATCATTGACAGTAACAATAGTAATAGCACTTAGACATATATACCGCTTTACAGTGCTTTTACAGCCCTCTCTAAGCGCTTTACAGAGTCAGCATATTGCCCCCAACAATCTGGGTCCTCATTTTACCCACCTTAGAAGGATGGAAGGCTGAGTCAGCCTTGAGCCTGGTGAGATTTGAACTGCCAAATTGCATGCAGCTGGCAGTCAGCAGAAGTAGCCTGCAGTACTGCATTCTAACCACTGCGCCACCGTGGCTCAGTATCTAGTCATCTTCCCTTCTATTCTGTTAGCCTCTTTAATTTTATTTTGAGAACCTTTCTAAGGGTGCTAGACTAAAGCTTTTTTGTTTTTAAATTGCTCTGGGAAAACATTTCATTTGGAGCAGCAGGAGAGTTACCTTAGCATATGGAAGTGCTGCCATTCCTTCTTTCCAAAACCACAACAATAAAATTGGACAGTGGCAATTTTCAGGGAAGCTGGGGCCAAAAACTAAGTGCTTAATCCTTCTCCTGGCTGCTATATCCTTCCCACAGCCCCTCCTGCTCTTATGCCCATTCGCTTGACTGAGGCTTCAGTGTCTCATTTCTGTTTATAGACCCTGTTTGGAACCTTGGCTGGGTAGAATATGGCAAAAAGAGGAATGCACTGAAAAAGCACTAGTGAAGGAAAGTATTAGCATTTCCCTTCCTTCCCTTTGTTTTATTCCTGCAAATCATCTCTCTCCTTCACATTGAAAAAGGAAAGCAATTCTCCAGATATATAAATTAATGTAGGTGTAATTGATTGTGTGGAAGGCAACACAATGAATAAGCAGATTATTCCAGGCAGCTGAACTGACTTTGCTTTTAGCATGAATATGTCAGGGAGAGAAAGCATTAAAAGGGAGGGGAAAAAAAAGAAAGATTGTAATTTCCCCGTCTTTTTGACAAACATCAAAGCATTTGCTGATTCCCCCCCCTCCCCTTAGAGATACAGTATTTAGGGCAAATTAGGATGTTAGTGGTTAGTTCCACTGGTAGATGGAATGAGATGGCCGTTATGTTTTTACAAAGGAAGTGGAAATCCTGAGTGTTCAAGGACACTAACTTAGAGAGCAAGAGCCTCTAAGATAGATACCCCTTGTTAAAAGTTGGATGGAAGTATAAATTCCACAGGAACACAACAGAGAGAGGAAAAGGAATGCGGGGATTAGTTAAAATTGAAATAAATGTCTACAAAAATGTTGACATTTTTGCTAAACACACTGCTGAGCTTGATCATCCACTTATTTGAATTCACAGGCTGAATTTCATTTTGCTTTTGTATGGAAAAATATCCTGAAGCATGCTTTCAAATTAAAGCATCTGAGATTGGAAGACATAATAAAAATAGAAACATCCTTATCAGCTTTTATAATGTGCAGCAAGCAGGTTTGATAAATTATCTCTTCTAAAAGGAACCTATTCTGATCTTTTCTTCTTCTGCTAGCCCTTTCATATACTCAAAACCCAACATAAGCTACTTATGAATAAGTAGCCATACGTGCTGTGTAAGCCACAAGAACCTGGTCTTGATCCTGAAATGGAATCCAAACTCCCAATATATATATATATGCTGAAAAAGGCTCCATTTTAAGCAGAAAACTTGAATTCCATTCCCACTAGGTGATCTATTCATTGGTATCATCATTTACAGGTATGTATTGAAACATAGTTCTGCTGGCAGAATAAGGACTTGGCTCATTAGCTGAAACTACAAATATTTGTGCATTGCATATTGCAGGGGTCCCCAACCTGTGGGCCACGGCCCACTAGTGATCAGTGAGAGGATTGCAACTGGGTCACAGAAATAGCCAACAAGCACAGGTATCCTCATGTGTGTGAGCATCAGGTGAGCACATGCATGCACGCTCCATTAGCGTGAGTGGCAGGTGCGCATGATGTGCAAATGGAGCTGCGTGCGTGTGAGCGCACCTGCTGGCCACTTGCGCAAAACCATCCCCTACCCCCGCCATTCCACAAAGCCGGAAACATTGGGGAACTCTGGCATATAGCACTAAACACTGCTTCAGGATCAGCTCTGGGTTTCCACAATCCAACTTTATTGCTCTTACTTGGAAGCAAAGTTGAGATATTTTTGCCTCAATTGGGGTGAAGCTAATTTAAAGGATTTGGAATGAAAATGGTAGTGCAGAAGTGCCCTAACTCCTTCTCAAACATCTTAATCAGCTAAAGAAGATGTTTCTTCTGGTTCTGTTTTTACAAGCTTTTGTATTATTACAACTTTCATACAGTTACCTATTATTAGGTTTTTCCTCAGCAGGGTAGATTAGAAATAATTAAACAGGTACAAAAACCCCAGGAACTTCCTATTATTTTATTTTAGAAAGGCTAATGATCATGACAAAAGAATTCCAGTGACTGGTGCATATCAAAAACAAACTCAACAATAGTGTTCAAAGTCCTTGCTTCTCTTTCTCCTTCCTGATTTACATAAGGAGCTAGAAGAGCAGGAGATAAACATTTTTATCAGTTCCTTGTTTTGTTAACAACCAGATAAAAATATTTAGCTATTTACATTTGATTATGTGAAAACTAATTTTCACCTACAATCTATTGTATTTATCTGATTCCTTAATGCTAAATTTTAAAGTATCCGAGATGACCATGGTCATACAGCTATTTGGTGGGCACTAGAAAACAATTGTAAAAGAAACTTCAAAATATTGTCTGAGGTTCTGTTTGGTACACACCGTAGCAGCTAAAACTATTAGCAAAAAACACTTGATACTGTGCTATTCTTGTTCCTAGTTCTCCAAAAGTGCCAATATACAGCACTACAAATAAGTCAGGAAGTAGCAATAATAGTTCAGCTGCATGATATATTACTGCACACATCAAAACAACTGCTGTCTTAAAAATGGAATATTAAGGCAAAAGATATCTGCACTTAAGAAAATTGTACTACTTTGGTCTTTCAAAAGAAGCAAGATTTTCCATTGTCTGAGAAATGGTAGGAAGAAAAGCATAGAGAAAATAAAGGATAATAATAACAATTTGATGACAACATTTGGCAAAGAGCTTCTATAATGTGCAAAACAACTTTTGGTTATTGCAGATTAGAACATAGTATGGGAACTTATGTAACTTCAACAAATAATCCTTTAAATTTTCTGTTGCGCAGAGCATCCATAAAGCAAACAGGAATACATTATCCTGTAACAGGTGGTTCAGAGGGCCTATTTCACTACTTCACTGTTTGCATTGATTTTATTGAGATCTTTACAGCTAGGTTGGAGAGGTTTATATGGGGTTGAAAGTGTGCCCAACATACTTAGAAGTTTATGTTAGATCCAATATACACATATGGTTGTAAGGATGACAGATCATTTAGTTTTGGAAAAGTTTTCAGAAACAAAGTGAAGTTGGTGTTTGAGTGTGAGAGAAAGAAAAGGAGAGGTAGTTACTGTTATACTACATTCCAAATTCTGTGTGATATTCTCCCTGTCACTAATGACTCCAAACAAATGTAAGCATGCACTTAAGCTCCTTTACAAGATGACAAAATTGCTATGTAAAGCAAGAAAAACGCAGATGTAGAAAATAATTCCTCGTTTTGACCGATTCTTCTTTTTTCCCCCCAGTAAAAAAGGATACAGGGTTAATAATACTCATATTGTACACATTAATACTCATAGTTGTACACATTATATAATTTGAGGCTTAAACTGCCTTTTACTTTTAAAAAAAAAGTCTTCCTGAACAATATGTGTAGAAGTACAGATAGTGCTTGACTTACAACAGTTCGTTTAGTGATAATTTGAAGTTATAGTGACAATGACTTATGACTGTTTTTCACACTTATGACTGTTGCAGCATCCCTGTGGTCACATGATCAAAATTCAGATGCTTGGCAGCTGACTCATTTATGATGGTTGCAATCTCCTAGGGTCATGTGATTCCCTTTGGTGACCTTCTGTTGTGGCCCGTCAGCGGCCTGTGTGGATTCTGACAACGAGGAGGCTGGTGTGGTGCTGCGCCAGCAGCCTGTGCAGTTGGCACTTGAGTCAGACAATGAGGAGGCTGGAGAAGATGTGGTGCCAGAGGCGGGGATTCAGCCAGGGCCTTCAGAACCTCCAGAAGCTCCTCAAAGTGAAGAGGAAGAAGAGGAGGAGCCTCTTCTCAATGCACAGGCACGCAGAGCTGCCAAAAGGCAGAAGTGGCTCCTCAGGAGGAGGTCTCCTCGAGAGTAAGGCTGGGTCTAATTGGCCACTCCCTTACCCTATTTAAGGAAGGACAACGACTGAAGCAGGGAACAACTTTAGTTCACTGTCCTTCATGACTGGATTCTCTGTAAATTGCTTCTGGGTTTTCTGCCAACCATAGTAAGATTGTGATTACTTTATCTTTGGTTTCTTGTAGGCTGTTAAGAAAGTTTATTAACAGCCTTTGTTTGAAAAAAACTGAGTTATTTTAGTAAAATTGAGTTTGATACAGACTTTGTGTGTGCTGCGTTCTTTGGGGTCCATAGCTGGGGCAGAACACCTTCTGACAAGCAAAGTCAATGGGGAAGCTAGATTCACTTAACAACCAGGTTACTAATTTAACAACTGCAATGATTCACTTAACAACTCTGGCAAGAAACTCATAAAATGGGGCAAAATACACTTAACAAATGTCTCACTTAGAACAGAAATTTGGGGCTCAATTGTGGTCATAACTCGGGGACTACATGTATGTGACTGGTTCAAGACTTTTAGTGCTTTTGGGTAGAATTAAAGGTGTAAAGGACCAAAAGGGGTTTCATTGCAAAATGTGAATGTGAATATTTTGTATCTTCATTAAGAGTTCTTAAATTCACTCTCAGTTTATATGAGCGTTGAAGCAGGGTATTTAACTATGGTTACTTATAATAGCAGATCAGCCTCGTCTTCTGCTGTCCTAGAAGTATGCTGTTAATTCTGCCATAGGGCAGTATGCAAACAGTAGAACATCTATTTTGTCAATTATATACTTATTTTATTATATCCTTTGACTTGCAATGCATTGGTTGTCCTAAATCCTATCATGGAATCTAACTTGGAGGTGTTTAGTTGATTGAGTCACAGTTTAGGAAAAGATATGTTAGTCATGTATCTTAATTTCTACTTCTGTTTGCATGAGATTATTTGACAGAATATCAGGTCCAGGCAGAATTTCAACTGAGTAATTATTTCTTCTCAGTTCTTTCTTCTTTTCATTCTTTCCTAGAGATCAGGCAGTTATTTTGTCAAGGTTTTTCTCAGATCCGACATTGCATCACTGTTTGTGGTTTATTTCAAGATCAGGGGTCACCAACCTTTCGGACCTCAGGGACCACTAAATTCATAATTTTAAATCCAGTGGACCACTAATATGATCTGCCTAATGACCGGATGGGTGGGCATGGCTAGATGGTCATGTGACTGGGTGGGCGTGGCCTACTCGTCACCTCCCCGCCTGGGCTCCTTAAGGCCCCAACAGGAAGCAGTTTTTGGAGCTAAGCAGCCACCACAAGAAAGAGTTGGCAAAACAGCTCAGTTCAAATTGGATCTGACTGAGAAGGAGCCTCAGCAGAAGCATCTCACTGAGGACTATGAGCAGTGGTGGGATTCAGCCAGTTCGCACCACTTCGACAGAACCAGTTGTTAACTTTCTGAACAGTTTGGTGAGCTGGTTGTTGGAAGAAATCATTAGGGCAGAGAACCAGTTGTTAAATTATTTGAATCCCACCACTGACTATGAACATAGGCTTTCCAAGAAGAGGGAAGACCTGCGGGAGTGCAAGGCCAGGTATCGGCACCTGGAGGCTCAACCAGTTGCAGGTCATGATGCAGTTCCACTGGAACAAAGTCCTCCGGCTCTTCGCCACCAGCAGTGCTTCCCTCCAGCCTTCGTCCAAAGCTCTACACCAGGAGGCCGAAGCAGACCCCAAGTTGGAATTTCTGCCCCCCTCCAACCCACCCAAAAAGACCTTGAAGGGGGAGACTTTCTGCAGCAACACAAACATTCATTGCAAGTATCCGTGCCAGGGGCCGTAGTTTGAGCAACCCCCGATTTAGTGCAATATTAAAAATGCAAATAATTTTTCTGCGGACCACCAAAATTTTCTCGCGGACCACCAGTTGGTGACCGCTATTCCAGATGATCTACTTTAACTAGTAGAATAGTAGGAACTTACAGGCCTTTGACATGATCAGTTTCTTTATGTAAGCATTGATGGTGTTTATGCTATCAATTGACTTACAAAAGTACAACTTAAAAATATAGGAGCAAATATACATCAAGATATGCCGTCTTAGAATAGCAATATTTTCTTCTAAAACAAAGCATAGCTCTAGGGCCCTTCAGACAGCTTTGAAAATTAGATATTTTCTTTTCCAGCTGATTATGGTACAATCAAGTCAAGCACATACGTAAAGGTACATTCTTGCTTTCCGTTTCTGTCCCTAAAATACCTTGTAGCTGCCAGTTTTCAAAAGCCATTAAGTAGGCAGTCTATTTTGGGGTGAACTGTATTCTCAGGACATCTACTTCAAACACTGGTCAGTATGATAAACCTGTCTTTTGTCAAATAAAAAGACTTTATTAGGCTCAAAGCTCTATAATAAAATTAATGATGGTAATCTGTCAAAAGAGCTTCAGAGGTACAGAACATCTTCACTCAACCAGATAGTGATATTATAATAAATTCCAAAGAAAAATGATAGTAAAATGTGGGCTTTCTTTTAATAAAACATTTTCTTTCCCTTTTGAATTACCTTGGAGGCAAATTTCTTATCACATTTTAGGCATTAACCCACAGGTAATTTCACCCACTCAGATTGGCTCAGAACTCTAAGAATTCTTAAGATTTCAGCTGTATTTTAAGAGGAATGTTGCTGTTTTTTTCATTATACAGTATATCATTGCTGTTGTTTTTTTTGCGGAAAACAAATAATGGCTTAGTACCCAAACTAGAATGTGGATTGGGAAAAATCAGCGATGTAGTTTATTTCTCTCTTAAGAGGAATAGATTTGAAGAATTTTTGTTGCTCCAGGAACTTTGTAGCTCAATTGGTTGGATGCCAATTTTTTTGCCTTTTTTTTTTGGACAATAAAAGGCGGGCATTTATTGGCTGATGGCATTTCCTGAATGTACTTATGCTTTCAGATTTCAGCAGTGAAGTTGAATGAAGATTGCTGTCAAATGTTTTGTGAGAGATTGGGAAAGAGAAATGCTAAGCTATGGGACTGCTCACCAGGCACTAGAACAAGTTCTTCAGGAGCTGGATAGGAACTGAAGTCTACTCTTCCCAGCTGGACAGTAGATACAGATAGTTCTTGACTTATGACAGTTCATTTAGTGACCATTAAAAGTTATAACAGCACTGAAAAAAAATGAGTTATTTTATTTTATTTATTTTATTTTATTTTAAATTTATATATCGCCCTTCTCCCTGAGGACTCAGGGCGGTGTACAGCCAGAATTAAAAAACATGAAATACAAATATTAAAAACAATTAAAATATATATAAATTTGGCCCAAAATTAAAAATACAAACCAATTAAAACATTTAAAATTTCTTCTTAAGCCAGCCCGGCTTGCTGGAAAAAGTGGGTTTTAAGGGCACTAAGGGCATTAAGGGTTGTGATTATTTTTCACACTCATGACTGTTGCAGCATCCCCATGGTCACGTGATTGACATACAGATGGTTGACAATTGATTCACATTTATGATGGTTGCAGTGTCCCTGGGTCATGTGATCCTCTTTTGCAGCCTTCTAACAAGCAAAGTCAATAGGGAAACCAGATTCACTTAACAATTGGGTTACTAATTTAACAACTGCAGTGATTCACTTAACAAATGTGGCAAGGAAAGTCATAAAATGGGGCAAAACTCACTTAACAAATTTGTCACTTAGCAACAGTGGTGGGTTGCCCCTGGTTCGCACCGGTTCTATAGTGGCGGGAGGCTCCGCGCACCAACCCCGACGTCATCAAAATGATGACGCAGAAAAGCGTGCGGCCCCGTTGCGAACTGGTAGTAAAGGTAAGTAGGACCCACCCCTACTTAGCAACATAAATTTTGGGCTCATTTGTCATCCTAAATTGAGAACTACCTGTACTCCGTAATCCCAAACAGCAAAATGGAAATTCCTTAATATGCAATTTTAGAGAGCACCAAAACAGCAAACTGGTGTATGAATCAATAGTAAAACTTTCACGTGATTTATTTTAAGGCAAGTTTAGGAAAAAAATGGTCTGAATAGAATAATCAGTGAAAAATGAACTGAGTGAGGATGATTGTTGCAAAGAAGGATCTGAGGTTGCTAAAATATTCTATAATGCTTTATATTAAAATATACTGGAATATAAATAGAAAATATGTTTTTAAAGCATCTATTACAACAAGAGTGTGTGACTAGCTAGCTTTACAATTAGTGTTCATAATATTAATTGAATGATCCTTTATATGGTACTCAGAAGTAAATTCTACTGAGTTCATTTGGACTTAGTTCCAGATGAATGTACACAGAATTGTAAACTAAGAAAACAAGTGATATTTTTGAGCAAGATTAGCACAGCTTTTGGAATAATTTACCCTGCTCAGGATTGGCTGATTGAAGAGTCTTTAAGCTCTGCAAGTAAATAAATAAAATGTAGATTCTGAGTTTCCAAGGTGGTTTCAGCTGTGATATGACTGACATACCACCTTTAATGTTTTGTGTTTAAATATTAGTTAACACATTAAAGTACATTTTAAATGTTCTAGTGGTAGCCCAAACAGCCATTTGATTACCTGGGGGGGGGGGGTGGGGGGGGGGGTATTATCTCTTCATTGGGAGAAATGAGATGGGATGATGATGGATGTGTGAAACTGAAAGAAAAAAATATTGGCTTAATTCCATCTACTGAACTTGCGTCAGTGAGCTGAAATTTGAAACAGGGGCTTCCTCAGCAGCTGCTTCTTAGCTGTCAACTCTCAACTTTTGCAGAATGGGGTGACCTCTTCTGAGAGGGAACAAGGCAAACTTTTTGACGGACAAAATAATGTTGTCCCTCCTTTACAGCAAGGCCTATAAAATTATTTCTTTTAAGGACACAACCCTACTAAGCCCTTGATTTATAAGACAGCTATGATTCCTCCCTCCCTTCCCTTAGATGCCAGGAAATGGCAAAAGGATCCAAAACCTGTTTTCCTTTTGATAAGGCTCTTTTGCCACACTCTGCTATTAATAGGCCTTTTTACTCTGATGCTGGGGTGTAGGGGTGATATTTGTAATAAAAATAAGCACTGCTGTTGCCAGGTAACTGCATTTCTGATAGCACCATAGTACTGGAGAGGAATTGAAAGCTGGCTTGAGGAAATGGCTCACTACCTACCTTTGATCAGTGACTCACAGACAGGGAATGAAGAAACATGTCAAAAGACAAAGACCAAATGGAAAAAAATCTATCTGCATGCCACAAAAATGCAGAAAGATCATGTGTATCCACCAAAAGGGATAAACAAACCTTTTGCAGCTGGTAATCCTTTAAAAATGCCTTCTGGGAGGTGCAAAGAGCAAAATAGTGACATGTTACCATGAGCAAAATCGCAGGGCCTAAATTCTGCCCCCAGCCCCCCAGCAAGAACAGAAAGAAATTGAATATGCCTTTTTTTCCTCCCCACACAAAGTCCTGAAACAACATACTACCAAATTTGGACATTACTAACCAAATTTAGAGGCAAGATCTGGGGGCACCAAAAAGGAGAGGAAATTGTCTGGCTGAACCTGACAGGTCCATCACTCTCATTCCCTCAGCTGTTAGACATGCCAGGGATGGAAAGCAGGAATGGAAAGTGAAATGTTTCTCTGGTTTTTCCAACAAAAGGGTTTATGTCCAGCTCTGCATTGTAGCCAGGGACTAAGAATAGGAAAAATACAGTTCTTCTGTCCAATTTCCCCTTAAAGCTTTCTAATAGCCAGAGGGACACATGGTATTCTGGTTTTAATGATGAAACTGGAATAAGATAAATGAGTTGGGTTGTTTATGCTCCTGCACATTGCATGGACCTATCCATTGTCCTATTCAAGACTCTGAAGAATGAAGCCAAGAGGGCAAAGTCCAAGAGCAGCAAGGAGCAAGATATCAGGCACTCTGAGATCGTAATAGAAAATATATGTAACTCAGCTTTGAAGTGTTGGATTCTTAGTGTTCTCTGAGCTTGCTTCTCTTCCTGCAGCTATATCATTATCAGGCTAGGGAACATCATTAGTGCAAGAGGGCAATCAAAGAAGAAACAATACTCCGATCAAAGCTGGAAAGACAAGCAACCACATATGAATAACTCTCCTGCCCCATGCATGGATGATGTTACCTAGCTGGGTAAGGAAATGCCTGCAGAAAGAGAAGTAAACTCAGAAGATCAAAAACTCAACAACCCAAGATTAAGCATGAGACTAGCAGTTACCTGAGCTCCAAAACTGCAGCTAATGCTTTCGGCAATGAACTGTTCTCAGACAATTCCTCATATCTAACTGCAGAAAAAAGAAACCCCACTAATTGTTTTTTGTAACAAAGTTTCCATTTTTTTAAAAAAAGGACTGCTAGAAGTCATCAAGTTTAAAGAAGGATGAAGAACAGACTATTTTAATCTTGTCCTGCCATTGGCTAATTCTCATTCAAAATCCAATGTTCTAGGAAACGTAAATGTGATGCAAGACAAACAAAACCTCTTATTCCCCATCTCCCCTTTCCTGTACTTTATACTAGCAATGAACTGCTCTTTTTGCCCAAACGGTCTCACCTTCAACTCAGAGGAAGCTGCAAAGGGGTGGATGGGACTTTGCACAGTTGTTGCTGCCATCAAGTATTTGTCATATCCCCTTCCTTCTTCCCTGAGCAAACAGCTTCAAGTAATTATACTTTAAGACTTAGATAAATATATTGTTCCTGGGTGAGATGGAGAGAAATGAATGGGGCAACGAGTGAAGCAGGGGTGGGTTCTACTTACCTTTACTACCGGTTTGCAACGGGGCCGCGCTCGCTCCCTTCACTCGTGCACGCGCGTGCTCTTCTGCGCATGCGCAGAAGTGTTTTCATGACATCAGAGTCAGTGGGTGGAGCCTCCCACTGGTTTTACTAACAGTTCTATAGAACCGGTGCAAACCGGGGGCAACCCACCACTGGAGTGAAGTGCAGAAAAAATGGACAATAATGAAGAAAGTTTCATGTATGCACTGTACAGTCTACTAAAGAGATTGGCTCTAATTAGAATATGGAGTGGTACAGCAGGAAAAAAACAGAGTACTGAGATATTCTTTTTATTTTATTTTTTTATTTTATTTTATTGGGGGGGGGTACATTCCTAGTATGTTAGCATAGCATCTGTATCTAAATTTTAGTAATGTAGAATCCTGTTTTGTTGTATCTGCAGGGACCTGCTGTTCTTGCCAAACTGACAAAACAGTGTTGGCTTTGTTATCTTGCAGGTGCTGCCTCTTTTGGAAGTGCGGGCAATGTCACAACACAGGTGCAAAAGGAGCAGAGCTTTCATACAAAAGCCTAGTGGGAACTACTACTTGTGAAGCAGTAATGGGATATAGGGCCTAGCTATCTCCGAGACCGCCTGCTGCTACCAACGACCTCCCATCGACCCGTGCGCTCCCACAGAGAGGGCCTCCTCAGGGTGCCATCAGCCAAACAATGTAGGCTGGTGGCCCCCAGGGGGAGGGCCTTCTCTGTGGGGGCTCCCACCCTCTGGAATCAGTTGCCCCCGGAGATAAGGAGAATCCATGACCTCAATGCCTTCCGTCGTTCCCTGAAAACCCATCTTTTCCAGCAAGCCGGGTTGGCTTAGAAGAAATTTTTAAATTTCTTAATTAGTTTGTGATTCTTAACTTTCGGCCCAAATTTATATATATTTTTAAATGTTTTAATATTTGTATTCTATGTTTTTTATCTTGGCTGTACACCGCCCTGAGTCCTCAGGGAGAAGGGCGGTATATAAATTGGAAATTAAATTAAATTAAATTAAATTATATGCCTGAAACGGCACATAGCCCTGCCTTCTGACCCAGCTGCAGCTGCTGAATGCTCTTTAGGGGTAGCCCCATATAAAATGAGTTGTAATAGTCCAAGCAGGAGGTGCCTAAGCATTAGACACAGAACATAGAATAACAGAGTTGGAAGGGACCTTGGAGATCCTATACCACGGGTGTCAAACCCGCAGCGTCATGTTGCCATCATGTGACACATTCCCCTTCATGGAGCTGAGGTGGGCGTGGCCTGCACCTGACGCATCTGGCCTGCGGGCCACCAGTTTGACACCCCTTCCCTATACCATTTCAAACAAGTGGCTGTCTGGTATCTTCTTAAAAGTCTCCAGCGATAGGGCACCTACAACTTCTGAAGGCAAAGCATTCCACTGGTTAATTGTTCTCACCATTAGCAGGTTTCTCCTTAGTTCTAGATTGCTTCTCTTCTTGATTAGTTTCCTTCTATTGTTTCTTGTTTTGCCTTCTGGTGCTTTGGAAGCATTATGAAATCCTGATGAATTTATTTATTTATTTATTTATTATTTATTTGTTTGTTTGTTTGTTTGTTTGTTTATTTATTTATTTATTTATTTATTGGTTCGATTTATATGTCGCCCTTCTCCGGAGACTCAGGGTGGCTTACAATGCGTTAAGCAATAGCCTTCATACTTTTGTATATACCTGCTTAGTAGGGCTTTCGCCCCCCCCCCAGCGGTGTTCTTTTTTATACAAAGTCAGCTTATTGCCCCCACAAACTGGATCCTCATTTTACCTACCTCAAAAGGATGGAAGGCTGAGTCAACCTTGAGCCTGGTGAGATTTGAACTTGCAGTAATTGCAGGCAGTTGGTGTTACTTAACAGCGCTTTAGTCTGCTGCGCCACAAAGGCTCTTGGTGCATTGGTGCATGAGTTGGATTTCTGCAAAGGCCTTAACAGAATAACAGAAGTGGAAGGGACATTGGTGGTCTTCTAGTCCAACCCCAGTCCAATTATCTTCTTAAAAACCTCCAGTGTTGGAGCACCCACAACTTCTAGAGGTAAGTCATTCCACTGATTAATTGTTCCGTCAGAAAATTTCTCCTTACTTCTAGACTGGTCCCCTCCTTGATTAGTTTCCATCCATTGCTTCTTGTTCTGTCTTCAGGTGCAGGTTTGGAGTATAGGTTGACTCCCACTTCTTTATGGCAGCCCATTAGATATTGGAACCCTGGTATCCTGTCACACTGATTCATTCTTTTCATTAAACTAGACATACTCAATTTCTGTAACCGTTCTTCATATGCTTTAGCCTCCAGTCTCCTAATCATCTTTTTAGGCCATTACTGTCATCACCTCTTCAAACTGAACTATGAAGCCAAGAGGATCCTGAAATTGAATTGGCATGCTCTGAGCATCTCTTTTGGAGTTCTGCCAGAAGTCCCTCTGGGGTCTGTGCACACAGGGAATCCACATCAGCATGACCTTATGCAGGACTACCATTGCCGTCTCATTCCATGCTGTGATCCACCATAAACAGCTTCCGGGACACCCCCCCCCCCAAATTATCTCTGAATCACAACTGGATCCATCAGGTGTGGGGCCAGACTGATCAAATAGATTTTTCCTCCCAGCTACAGGGGCAGCCAAATCATTCCATGGCTAACAGGGAATATTTTGACTGCACCAAAGGACTGACAGTAATGTTCCACAACTCCAGATCATATAACAACTCTCCCAAAACAAAATTCAGAATATGATCCTCAATAATGTGGATCTGGTTGTGGATGCTTTTGTGGTCATTTTGGGTTCCCTATTCATGTTCGGATAGTCACCTAGGAACAAGGTTTACATTATTTGCTATACAAGAAGATTTGCTATACTTTTTTTAAAAAAAGAGCATTATCCCCCCTCTCTCTTTCTCTCTCTCTCTTTCCCTCTCTCCCTCTCTCTTTGTGTGTGTGTCAATGTACAGTACACACACACACACACACACACACATACTGTATATACTGTATATAGACACACACTGTATGCATGTGTATGTATATATAGACACATACACAAAATGTAGGGGGAAAAAAGGAATACTTCTCCCCAAAATAGTAAGAAAAATAAAGTTTCCTCTTTGTCCCCAGCAAATATATCCAACGTTAACCATTTATCTTTCTTTTAAATAACCACCAGATATGTCTCCTTTCCATACCTCATCCCACATTCTATAAAATCTTCTATACCTTCATCTCTCCTTATTGAACAGCAAAGGTCCAGTAAAGGTAATAAAAAATACCTAACAGCATAAGTACTGTATATAATCCTCCATTCCATTTAGTCTAAATCCCCCTCATCTCTCTCTTAATAATTAAATATTACATAATAATAATAAAATTGAAATCTATTAAGCACCACCAGAAATAATAACCCCTTAAGTTAGATATCTAAAAATGATAACAAATATTACAAACTAATCCACTATATCATTGAACTTTTCCAAAAGAGAAGCTATCCAATCCAAATAACCAATAACATCACTAAAGATAGCAACTCATTATTTAAACACAATCAAATAAACCAATTTTATAGATATTTTTGCCCTTTTTCTTTCTAGCCATCCTTAAGTCCCATAGATAAAAATTTAACTTCTCTCTTCTAGCACTTTTGTCTCATCTCTTAATGTTTTCATCCAAGTCCATTTCTTAATTTTCCATGAAATAACTCTTATATTTCAATTTAAAAGGATATTCTACATCACTCTTTGGGTACATTATTTGTAAATCTTTCTTCGTTTTTAAGCAATCAAATAATTTCATTTATAGATCCAGTATTTCCTCTCTTTTGTGTAAATTATAATTTTTAAATCCACCTTAGGATCGATGGTTTTGGTTATCTTCAAACAAGTTTGTTCATCTTCAGACACAACTCTTAGTTTAGTAAAGAATTTAAAAGGTAGAACAGTTCAAATATCCAGAGATCAAAGGTTTCCTTTAAAGTAGCCATTATGTGTTTTAATAAATCATGTGCTTTCAAAGTCTTGTTTGCATTGAAATGTAAACAAAACCGATTTTCCCCACATAAGAGGGTCATACCAATTAGTTTCAAAATCTTTCTTTAAATCAGTTTCACAAAACTATAGCATTTAAATTGTTTTTTTAAAAAACCCTCTAAAGTTTAAAGTCACTCATTTACTATATGGTGGAAAAATTGACAAAAAAATTAAAATCTTACAAAGCTGAAGATGAAATTTGGTCAAGCCTTGAGTCCTTAAGGATTCACTTATGGTACAGAGCATGATGGAATCCACTAGTCCCAGCTGATTACAAATGGCTGCAAAAACAACAGCTCCTGCTGCCTGTTCACAAAAACAGCTGCCTGAAGTACATGTGGACATTCTCCAGATCTCTCTTTCTTCCAGAAATAATTTCAGCAGTCTTCATCTCACATCCAGCTTCCTTTTCATTTGAAAAGCCCTCACAATCTGCAAAGAGCAGAGAAAATGTGGTCATTAGCTTGCCTCATCTCACTCTAACCAAGACGTTGTCATTTTAAAAGGCTATTCTCAAAATTCAGTTTACCTTGAGGAGAGAGAGCAAAGGAGTCAAAATTGTCTTTTAATAGTAGGACACAGAGTGAAGAGACTTGTACGGTGAAGAAAATGCATTTGTATAAATTAATTTTCTAATTGCATACATACATATAAATCAGCCTGTCAGAATGTAATGTTTATCTATGCCCTTTTTTGTCTTTTTTTTAATGTTGAATAAATGGCTGGCCTATTGGTTAAAAAAAATATCATTGTGGATCTAATTGACTCCAAATTGGGGAAAAAAATCAGATTGTAGGGTATTAACTGCCAGAACATTTGGTCTTAATACCCATGTTTCCCTGAAAATAAGACCGGGTCTTATTTTCCTTTGGGCCCCAAAATAAGCACTAAGGCTTATTTTTGGGGGTGTCTTAATTTTTACCATGTATGGGAGGCCCACTTCTTCTGCTTGCTTGTGTGGGGCAGGAGGCCACATGGTGTAGCAGTGCTGCTGCTGTGAGGCAGGGGAGTGGAGCTTTCCCATGCACCCTGCACCGGCTTATCTGAGGGTCCCCACAGCCAGGCCATCCACGCCCTGACACCTGCCTCACCTCATGGCACCAGCACACCACTTGGCCTTCTACTCCATTGCAGCTATGAGCAAGCAGAAGAAGTGGGCTGGCAGCCACATAGGTTCCTGCTGGTGGTGGTGCTGCTGCTGCTGCGAGGCAGGTGTTGGGGCATGGATGGCCTGGCTGTGGGGATCCTGAGGTAAACTCCCCCCACCTCGCCTCATGGCCATGGCACCACGAGCAACCAGATGGAATGGGTGGCCGGCTGGTTACGCAGTCTCTTAGGTAGGGCTTATTTTGGATGTAGGGCTTATATTAGGTGCATGCATAAAACATGCTAGAGCTTATTTTTGGGATAGGTCTTATTTTTGGGGAAACAGGGTAGTGATTTAATAAAGTTTCAGAAATATTGTTTACCAGAAATGGCAAACAAAGAATATTCTTTTACAGAACAACATGTATTTTTACAGTCTTTTACTAGTAAATGTAATTCCTGTTTGCACTCCTTAAGAGCTCCTAATGTACCCAATATATAAGAAACCACTTTTTATTTATTGTATTGTAATCTCCTTTGAAGCAGGCCATGCCAACAGATTTTTAAACCATATCTCTTTGAAGCCTTAATTCTCAAAGAACCACTTTTCAAGTCTATAAGAACATTTCTCAAGGGTTTTGGAAAAGTGAGAGACTGCAAGTCTTGACATACTCAGTCAGGTTTTTACTATAATTCTTTGAGGTGAAAAAATTGTGGAGAAAAAAACTTACAGTAAGTTGTCCTCCAGAGGAAAGAGCCAGGAATAATTGCGAAGCTAAGGGCATTGTCTTCATAGGATCTGTAATAAGAAAGCATTTTGTTCAGAAAGCATTTCTCAGAAAGAAGATACATTATTTAAAGAAATTGTCCAGGAAGACATTTATTGTAACTGCAATCATTTATTATATGAAAAGTCTGTTTTAAAGTTGACTAGTGTATTTTAAGAATTTGTTCATATTTTTTCAATTCAGTTTGTGTTCTCCCTCCCCCCCATTTGAAATAATTTCTGAACACCTTAATTGCTTACTATTTAATTCCCTCCTATCTGTTTACTATTACATGTTTTCTTGAGCAGAACAATCCAATGAACTCAAATCTGGTCATATAATACATTAAAGTCATGATTATTTTATTGAATGGGTTATGGTTATCTAGATTTGTATAATACACTAAATCACATTGTTTTGTAATATTGTATGCCTAGGATTGCATTTCCATATTATTTATATACCTGAAACTTAAGCAATGACACAGAAACTGGGAGACCATGAATTCTAGTCCTGCCTTGGGCATAAAGCCAGCTGGGTGACCTTGGGCCAGTCACTCTCTCAGCCCTAAGAAGGAAGTTCAAAAACTTTGTCAGAGATTTGTCCAAGAGGTGTCTGGGGATCAGAAATGATTGAACAGAGGGAGAAAGAAATCAATTTTAATGAACTGATGAATGCAGTTATAGGCTTCTTCTTAATCAGACATGTAAATTTTGCCATTTTTGCAAGTTCTGCCATCTTCACCAATCAAACATTCCATATCTTCGAAATGCAACATTGATATACGGTAGAAGTAGCTTAGTCATAGAGCCATTCAGATTAGGGGAAAAACAGTTGCTGGATTAAAAAGAAATTTTTTAAAAATAAATGAAATATTCCTATATCATAAGATAACATTGGTCTGCTATTGTATAAATAGTTCAGTTTGCAGAAGGGAAGGAAAAAGAGAGAGATCCAAATGCTTACTGTAGATCACATGAGATCTGAAGGAAAGAGAATCCTCATCTAGACCTAGATGAGTGTGACACACACTATTTCTTAATTTTTACAGAGAAACAAAGCACTTAGTTATCCAATTCTTTCCCCACCTTCCTTGGTTCTGCTCCAGCAAAAAGAAGGGCTTTAGGTATTGGATTCTTTGTGTACGTAAGAAAATAATGTATCTTCTTTGTGGTTCAAAGTCACCCCCCCCTCCCCAACCTCTTGGGAGCCAGGGACCTGTTTCGTGAAAACCTGTTTTTCCACAGACTTGGTGAGGGCCTGGATTCTGCATGTGTACAGGTAGGGCTTCTCTCACTTGTGTGGCCTGGTTCTTGGTGGGCCACGGGTCAGTGCTAGTCCATTCACCAGGGTTTGGGGAACTCTTGCTCTAGGTAGACTGCAGCTTAATGTGCAATATGCATTCACAACACCACAAAAGACAAGAACATGCCTCTCCTCTCAAATATGTGGGGAAAAGCTCATCCAGCTGAAAATCAACCTCTAAAGTAAACAAGTAAACCTTGCTTAAACACAAGATGTAGAAGCTGAATTTACATGAGAAAGGTCACAGAAAAATCAGCTCAGTAATGGAAAAAAGACTAGAACCTGGTCCTTATTAAACCTTGCTGGCTCATTTTTCTGAATAAGAAAATAAATTGCTTCACCAGCAAGTTTTGCAATCAGCCCCTCTACCCAAACAGCTGGTGCTTATGTAACGGTGTCCCACTCTTCAGGTTTCGATCTGACAAAAACCTGTAACAAAGACTGATCTCCTTCTATTGTGTTGATTGGAATCATCTACCTCAGAGGTCTTCAAACTTGGCAGCTTTAAGACTTGTGGACTTCAACTTGTGGAGTTGAAGTCCACAAGTCTTAAAGCCATCAAGTTTGAAGACCTCTGATCTACCTGATGTTTCTCCAGCCTAATGAGGCTTTACAGGAGGGTAGCATTTTGTTCCCTTAATTTGAGCTTTATTGAACATCACCAGGGCAAGTCTCTACAGTCTTGCTCTGGCCTTAGAGTATCAGAGGGAGAAAAAGGGGATTGAGGGCATGTTTCAGTATTATTTTCACCCAACACAGAGAGAAGTCAGCACTTCATAGAGATTTAATTATTCCTGACCACTGGTCAGGAAATTTTCCTAAATCTCTCCTTTTCTGCGATTTCCTCTGCCTTTATGAATACCATCTCAACCTTTAAAACATATTCACCTTGTTCCATCTGAGCTGCAAGCTAAAACTAGCACTAGGCATTTCCAGAAGAGGATTTCATCTTGAAATTACCCTAAGGCTAAGCTATTTAATGCTTTTTAGCAAATCTTCAGATTATATGGCCTTGCTTGTCATCCTTCCCTGTTTTTCCCATCTTTTTTTCCAAACTGAAAAATATTACTAGAAGAAAATGAAATAGACACATAAAGCCTTTTGGTTACTGCTGCTAGGAGCTCCCCATATTAAATAACTTATTGTATAAAGTAAACTCACAGATTACATCAAGATTTATAGAGTAAATTGGATTTACATTGTAAAGAGGGATGGTAACTGTTTATACATAGCAATTCAAATGATGTCTCAGCTGTTCTACCATGTTTTAAGTAGGTGACTGCTTAAACACCACCTTGTTCATGCACTAAACAAGTCTTCTCCAACCTATCTACCCTCCAGATATGTGAATTTCAACTTCCACAATGCTCAAGAATGGCCATTATTGACTAACACACTTTGGGAGTTGAAGTCTACACATCAAATACCTGATTTTGTAAAGGTGTGTTACAGTATTCTCATGTCACCTATTAAATTGAAAAATTGTAAAATATCTGTTCAAACTCAGGGAGCCATACTAATTACTAGGATGACCCTATTCAGAGATCCCCAACATTTTTCAGGGCTGTTTGTTTTCAAATATATTTGCTCAAACATTTCAAAGAAGTTTGTTCAATTTTCTGCTGTTGAGTATTTGCTGGCTCAGTAAGAAAGGCAAAGCATTTTCTGCACTAGTTCCAGGGGTGAAATGCTCCCGGTTCAGACCGGATCGCCTGATCCGGTAGCGATGGAGGCAGGTGGTTTGGAGAACCGGTAGCAAAAATCATCCACAGCCCAGGAGTTGGGAACCACTGGTTTAAACGACCTTTAAAAATACTGCATTTGATCTACATTGTTTCCACCATCCAAATAAAGTAAGCTAAGAAGAGGAAAGGATTGTAGATAAGAGACAGCAATATCTGCTGTTGCACTTTTATCTTCCTATGTCTCAGAATTGTGAGGCCCCACAATGCTACTTTCCCCCTTTAAAATAAAAGTGGACGTATTAGTCACAGTTTTCATTATTTTAAAAAAAAACAGGCTTCAGGCATATGCTGTGATTCTAATCCAGGAAATATTTCATGGAAATGTTAATATCATAATGTAGGTTTCTGAAATGCTAACACGAATTACTAACATGATACATACGGTTGAGGGCTATACAATTGTTTTTTTTATACAGATAGTCCTTGACGTACAACCAATCATTTAGTGATTGTTCGAAGTTGCAATGGCACTGAAAAAAGTGACTTACAACCAGTCCTTGCACTTATGACCATTTCAGCACCCACAATCACATGATCAGAATTTGGGAGCTTGGCAACTGGCATGTATCAGTATTTATGATAGTGGCAGTATTCTGGGATCACGTGATCATCATTTGTGACTTTTCCGGTTGGTTTTCGACAAAAAAAGCCAATGAGGCAAACCAGGTTTGCTCGACCATGTGTGCAATGATTCACTTAACTGAAGCAAAGAATGTTGTAAAATTGGACACAACTCACTTAACAACTGCCTTGCTTAGTAACAGAAATTCTGGTCTGTCAGTCATAGCAGTACTTTATAGAATCACATAGTGTAGCAAAATATGCATATCATTGTTTTATATAACCCAACAAACCCAGCAGGAATTAAAATAACCCCTTCTCCCTCAAACAGCACATGTTTTGCCTCTTCATATTTTATTTTTTGCTGTGACTTTTCACAGTGAGATAAGCGTCATGAACTTCCTTTAAAAAAAACTCTTTTGAATCAACCTATTCTAACTTTATTTATTCACGCCTAAAAGAAGTTGACAAACTGGAATTCTCACTCCTGGAGAAAGATTTAAAAAGTTGGGTTGCAATGAATAGGTATGAGAGAGGAGGGGAATGTTCCAAAAGGACATCTAATGCAGCCAAATATCTCACATACTTAAGGCTCGCCTTATCTACTCTTTAGAAATATTGGAATGTAACTGCTATTACTATTGCCTCCATTAGCCATCATGGCTTAGGAGCTATAAAGCAAAATATCTTGGGAATGACAGGTTTGGAAAGCTGACTTTGTTCAAACTAGTGGTGGGGAATCTGTGGTTTCCAAATATTGCTGAATTATAACTTACAACATTCCTCACTACTGGCCATGTTGGCTGAGAAAGTTGAGACCTGTACTTTAGAAATATCTAGCAGCGCTCAGAAGACTGCCAAATGTGTGCTGCAAAAATCCAGACAACCATTATATGATAGTAAAGAATTAGGAACAATTTCTTTGCTATTTTTCTACAGATAACCATCAGATTTTTGTAATCCAGTTCTGGTAGCATTGACGCACGTGTCCTTTACTCTTTTCTTGAGACAATGGTCAAAATGACATATATTTATTCATATTCTCTTTCCATCAAGCATTACGTCAGATGTAAGAGCCCTAAATCCTTAGTCAAAAATAACCCAGTTTACTTGTCACAAATAGGAGGGCTGTGGGTTGAAGCAGGAGGAAGTGATTGATAAGAGGTGACAGACTGCTTCGAGGGACTGCCAATTCTAATGAGAAGCCATGGCTGGAAGTATCCAGTAGTAGCCAAAATGGTTTAGGATTAAGCAACATGGTATTGTTTTCCCTAGAGTAACAAAGAGAATAACCAGGCATATATTTTCAGTAAAATTAGTGAACAATTGCAATGCATTAATTGATGGCAGAACCAGCAACACACAGCTGGCAGAATCCAGCTTTGTTTCCTAGTATAAATAGATCTTCGCTGCAGCATAGAAATAACTCTCTCTCAGGGGAGTATTAGTTCCATTTTTAAAACAGGTCTAACATTCTTTCAAATGAACTCTAAACCCATGTTTAAAAATATTAGCCTAGTCTTTTTACAAAGAATGCTTTAAATCAGGGGTGTCCAACTTTGGCAATCTAAGACTTGTGGATTTCAACTCCCATAATTCTCCAGCCAGCCAAATTTTAAAGTTGCCAAGGTTGGACACCCCTACTCTAAGGATCTGTATAAGGATCCTGCATGAGAACGTCTAAATGCTTTGGAAAAGTTTCCTGAGCAGCTGCCTCAAGTATCTGGACTCTTCAGTGGTTCAAATCCAAATGATCTTGGGGGCCAGTGCAGTGGTGGGTTGCTCCTGGTTTGGTCCGGTTCTTGCAAACCGGTAGTAATGGCAGCGAGAGGCTCTGCCCACCCGCCCGGATGTCATCATGAATGATCTGCACATGTGCAGAAGCTTCTGTGCCTGTGCAGAAGCGCGCACGCATGCAAGTGAAGCACACACGTGCGCTCCCATTGTGAACCGGTAGTGGAGGTAAGTAGAACCCACCCCTGGGCCAGTGCCCGGTGACTGGAAGAGAAAAGCCAAACCCTAAAGAGCTCAGTAGGAGCTGAACAGATTCCAAGCTCTGACCATGCCAGCAATTACAGTACACTGTTGAGAAAAACACTAGATAGTACAAAGACAAAGAATGTATGAGGAGAAAAAAGTACTTTCAAGCAACAAGATTCACTTTACCTCTCCATACCTTTCTGTCCTTGTGAACTATCCTTGCTTCCATGACATCCATACAGTATGCAATTCCATGTATCACCTTTTGTCCTTTAATCTTCTCACCTCTCTCTTCTTGAAGATCTTATCAATTCTATTTGATCAGTATTTTCTTAGTCTCCCATTTCTTCTTGATCCCACTCTTTCTTCATGTATTTCTGTTGGATTTTTTCATTCATTCAACATGAACATCAT